>CM028130.1:316205000-321005000 GCA_016271365.2 Neoceratodus forsteri
GTTTATGACGTTGGAGAGGAACCTAGATTGTTACACAGGGGTGCAAGGTTGTAAATGTCCTTGTGAAGCCTGTGTGAGGGAGGATACAGCATGGGATCAAATGAAGTGTCATTTGAAGGACATGAATTATGCTGAAGTTGCAGAATGTAATACTTTTGTATGAGATATAAATTTTCATATATCCTGACAGGGAGAAGCTAGGTGACCTCCTGAAAAGAGGTGGGGTAAAAGCCAGCTTTTAATTTAGTCTGTTTTACTTCACAGAGACACACTTTTACCTAGACTTTGACCACGAAACATCTTGGGAGCACTTTTAAGCAAGTATTTAGAGACAAAGTACTGTAGTAGGAATTATACTGTTTAAACCTTGTTTCTTTTAAAAGATTTGTATGTCTGGTGATATAACAGTTCTGTATTGTTGTGTTTTACATATTCTTATCTATTATAGTACAATTCTTTTTAGAATTTACTTGGTCTGTCTTTGACTTCTTTTTATTTGTAAGAAAAGTACATGGTTATAGCAGACAATAGACAAGCTTGAATGGTGATGCAAACTGGAAAGAGAAGCGTTTTAAATCTGAGGTTTTTATTAAAGTTTTAAAGGGTTCATCACTGTATACCGGGTTAGGTGCCCATAGGCAAAGATATCTGGCCCCCCGAAGACAGATATATCTGAGCCTGTACATTGGGTATGCTATCAAGAGGTTAACAGTTTGAATCCCTCCAGAACTTGAGACCAAAGATTAATCCAAACTCACAAAAACAAACAAGAGGGTTACCTTGTCTGTTACACTGTTCACAAGGCTGTGCTCAGAGGTTGGCACTTTTAGAGTAGTGGGCCTGACCTGCTGAGTGGGTGTGTGATACTGGGCATGTAGCTTGAGGTCCGGCTATATTTAAAGATGGGCTTAGAGATAGGGCTGGACTCCAAAGCAAGTGAAAAGTGAGTCACAGTGAGGACTTGTGGAAAGATTTCTGACATAGGGTCCAAACAGAAGATCTGAATGAGCTGAGACAAAAGAGTAAAAGGACTGGGAAATAGATTTTTTTCTGTATCAAATCCTGTACATCTGCAAATTTTCTAAACTCTAAACCTGCACTGTAAAATCCATTATTTTTCATCAAAACTGAAGTTACTGTGTCAGTCTCATTAGTGCCTCCTATTGGCCAGCTATTGGCCTGCTTATAGTATTTCTCCAGAACTGTAGACAAATTAAACTAAACTGAATATGCAATGTTTTGCCTTGTAAATAAGGCATTAAGCCATAATGGTATTTCTCCTGTATAAAAATAATGTTACTTTACTATAGAGGTTTACACTTGTTAACTAGTATGCCTGTACTTTTTATATAATCTGCCATGAACTTTAAAGTTTTTCATCAACTCTGCCAAACTCTCCAAAACCAACTATTGTATATGCTGTCTTATGTCTCCAAATTATCCTTCATTTTTTAAACTATGGTTCAGAAAACTTGAATTCTATTCTTTTAATTATATATTGTTTCCATTATTTAAAGACTGAAACTATTTGGTGCATTGTCCATCACTATAGATGTTATAGAAAGTCATTATTTCAGTAACTTATTGATTTTATTTTACTATCAACTTAATGTTAGTTTTATTTACTTTATTTCATTTTATACACCAAGAGGCAGTTTGGGCAAAACACCTATTTTCATTCATGCCTGTCATAACAAGAGGACATATCACATACTTGCAGATAACATAAGAAGTAATATACATGGCATGGTCATTTGTATTTACAATATATACAGTACAGTTCCACAGATAGGCCAACTCTGATGCTACATTTCATTTTCAGTGGGAGACATGTTTCTGCCAAACATTTCAGCTAGGCATACTGAAGAATGAGGTCAAGTGACTTCCTCATGTGAGTGAGTGAGTGAGTGAGTGAGTGTGTGAGTGAGTAAGTGAGTGAGTGAGTCTGTTGTTGTGGGATTCCTTCCAAATCTCTGTTCTTCTGTTTCACCATTCAGTTCATTAACCACTAGACCATACTGCTTTCTCCAACTTCACACATACAGCAATACAAGAACATGCCATGGGCTAGACATACATAATCTGACCACCATACTGACAGAGATAAAGAATAAGGCAAAATGATACATTCATATTCGACACACTATCCAAGGGTCATTATGTGCTAATGGTTTGTACAACAGTTCATAAATCAAATTATACCTCACAAAGATATATGATATATATCTCTAAGGATACATGCCCTTAAGGGAGCAGAATTAAGGCTAAAACACAAACATTAATACATCATTCATTGTATAGTGTAGTAGATATATGATTAGCGCTCTAATGATTTTATAAGTCAAAATACATGTAAATGACAGCTACCTTGAGTACATCCCTATTGTAGACAAGAATTTGGGCTGACGAAACCAGCCAGTAAAATATCTTCAAATAAATATGTAAATAAATAACCAAGGATCTTCACAATACAACAGTATCACCTACAGCTCACAAACTATTGTACTGTTGGTGACAACTAGACTGGTGTCCCATTTACAATCAATACATTATGTATCGCATCTTTCACAAAATATTGACTGTATCAACAAAGTAAGGTGTATGTGTTATGGTCACAGATTCTATATTTGGCAGTATAGAAACTGAAGTTGAAATATGTGGAATATCCATTACTTGCTCCATCAGGTAACCTGAATATTTAAGCAATAATGATTGAGAAGCCACTCATTTCCAAAGGATTAATGACCAGCTGTGGGGATAGGCCACCTCCTTCCAGCCAGTCATTAATCCAAGGGAAATGACTGGCTTGAAGTTATTATTATAAGTCCAATTGCAATAACAACTTTTGTTTTTTACAGTTTTTTTTATTTCTTTAGGTTTTGCACAGAGTGGCACAAGTTGTGCGTGCTGCACTGTGTTGGTTGGCAGCTGGATCGTTCATTTCTATGACGTGAATGACCAATCCAGTAGCCAATAAGGAGCCTCACTAGGCTCATGAATATTTAATTAGAGTTATGATCAATAAGCACACTAAGATTAGGTTTAGCAAAGGGTCTTTTAGGTAATGAAGCAAGGTTGCTGATCCTTCTTAACTCAGCAAGAAAGTCCATTTCTATTAAATGTGCCTAATGCCCAAGCAAGGATCATTAAGTAAACTGTCTGGGGCAGTGATGGGTTACCAGCTGGGCTAGTAGTGTGCTTAACCACAACCAATAACTGCTCAGTTACAACACAATCACCCACATGACTGCATAGATCTCCAACATTATCACATGCCATTTGAAGTGCCAGGCCCACTTTTAAGTTACATACCACTGATCTCTAGTGTAATCTGGGGGAGGGATGACAATGCAGTGATTCTATGACTCATAGATTTCTTCTCTGCTCCTGAAAGTCTGCTTGGTTGGGTTCTACAGGAGTGGAGTTGCTGCTTGTATGTACCATTCATCTCATCTAGAGATGGTCAGCACTGGGAAAATTCCTTTTGTGAATTAATCTAAGAATTTTTCACAATTCGTGGAGTGCAGATTGTTCCTCAAAGTGTGAAGTTTTCCTGTGATGTGCAGAATTTTGCCAACAAAGTGCAGAATTTCATGAGTGAAATTCCACACTTTGTTGTGAAATTCTGCACATTGCAGTGAAAACATCATGATTCAAGAATAGTCGAAGTTGCTGAGGATAGGGGAAACTTTGCAAAACTCTGTGAATGTGAATTTCAGTCACTTTGTGGTAGTTTCGCTGGTGAATTAAAACTTCAGCACATTTCTGATCTCATAATCCCTGAATAGCACATTAATATTCAGGCCCAAGGTGATCCCGTCAGCACAACAGTAACATTAATGCTCATGACTCCACTGAGCTGGTTTCAGAAGCACACTCGGCTAACTGGGGGCTGGCTGGCGAAACAAGATTGAGCATCCTGGGGACAGCTCTGCTCCCACAGGATGGAAGGGATGTGTATCCCATTGAGAGGTCAACTCCTAGCAATGGCTAGTGGAAAATCTCTGTTGGCATTCAGCATGCATGAGACAGTCATAAGGCAATTCTGGGGGGTAGAAAGAAGTAGGCTGCTGGTTAACTAGGATCTGCAGCTTATCCATTAGGTAGGTAAATGGGCAGACTGGGTGGGCCAAGCGGTCCTTATCTGCTGTCAAATTCTATGTTTCTATGTTTCTATTACCATAAGAGTTGAGACACCATGAGACAATGGCATGGCCACATATTGGTGTGTGCCCATGCATGTCACTACATGATGGAATCCCTTGAAGAGATAATCGTGGAATAAAGCTTCTGGTCTACTACAGTCTATGCTGACCACCTTCCCCTCTAGAGGCAAACAAAGACTTGGTTAATGGCATACAGTGGCAAAAATGGACAATTCTTTATAATGCCTGCTGATTAGATAGTAATAGTTTCAACTGTAAAAATATTGAAGTACCTTGGGATATGGCTAGAACTTAAATTATCCATAAATCAGCATATCACTAATGCAGTGTGACACACACACACCAACAAATTAGCTTCCCATATCACAGTTACAGATGCCTAAATTTCAGCACCAGAAAAATGCTACTTCACCAAACACTCCAGCTTGCATTAAAATATAAGAGTGAAGTGTGAAGAATGGAAGGCACCTCATTATGCTACAGCAGTGAAGCTGAATTTGACAGATACAGTATGCAGACAATTCAGCCTAGGATGTAACATTCACCACTGTATTCTGCAAAGTAGCCTTGGTCCCCTCCCCCTAACTGGAGCTGGGAACTTAAGTTGTCTTCTATGTATTTATACATCCCTTGGAGCCACTCATTGCTGAAAATGATTGGTTTCATGAGCCTTCTGCTGGAGTGAGAACAGCGAAGCGAAGCTGAGCTGTTCTGGCTTCAGCTGAAGGCAAGTGAAACCACTCATTTTCAGCAACGAGTGGCTCCAAGGTATGTATAAATATATTATTGATCGAGAGTGATCAATGATATATTTTTTAAAAAATAAACTTCCCGGAATGAGCCCATTTCCAAGGCATCTACATGTGAGATGCTCTTCATGGAATAAGAGTGCCTCACATGCAGAGGAAAGGAGCACTCCAAATGGTTGGGAGCACTCCCTTGATCTACTGTATAATCTAATTTACAAATGAATACATGATCTGTATTCTGGTTTCCTGGACATCTTGATAACAGAGTCTATCCACACCTACCAACTTAGGTCACTCTTTAGTCACCTCCTTTATGTGACATGGCCTGGGTTTATAAAGGCTTTGGCAAAAAAAGCTTTTCCTATTCTGGCCCTATAAGCTAAACTCTTTTCCACACATTATAAAAGATTCTAGGAAGATCATTCCCTTCATGATCTTCAAGTGAGCCTAATTTACTCAAGTCTGCAGCTAATTCACCTGTGGATTTGGATTACTGTGTGTAAACTAGACAATAATTATTACTCTATGCTGCTTTCACTTTGTTACTGTTGCATACCTATATTCTCTAGCCATCTTCCAAAATGTTATTTCTATACTCATACTATGACTGTCAGGTATAACATTTTTAGATATATAACACCCTCAATGAGTGCATTTTAAAATATATTATAAAAATATTCACAGGAGTTGAGGGATGTCATCTGAAAATATTGACCAAGAGGGATGACCTATTAACTGACCATTTTTATATTGCTCCAAGTCTAGGGCAACCCTCACTCTGGCTTCACCATTTCTATATGACCAAAGTCACTCTCTCTCTCTCTCACTGGTAATCAGACTAGAGTTTGCAGCAGTTTTGAACTATTAAAACTTGATTTACCAGAAAACAGAAGTTCAGAAGAAAAAACAGAAGAAGAAGAAAAACAGAAGGAGTACAGTACTAGTTTTCTTATATTAAGAAGCATGTTAGAAAAGCTCTTCATTTGGGATTTTTGTCAGCATGAACCCCACATGGTCTCTCTCTGAAGAGTGACAGTAAAATAAGGCAGCTTACTGAAAGGCAACATAAATGGCAGGATCAACTAGATAAAATATATCAGCTGATGTATGTGAAATTGTGAGGGGGACCTCTGGTACCATGGGATTATATCTACAGTATGTATGAAAAACAATTTTAAAGGAGAACTATGTTGAACCTGAAAGTCATTTCCCTATTTAAGTAATCTTTTAAGCGTGGGTTCTAATTTCATACTGTTTTATCTCTATTGGTTTCTAAATTATTCTGGTTAGTGATTCTGATCTATTCACTAGTGTTAAATACCATTGTAGAACTGTATGATGCTGCCATTTATGTCATTGAAGAGCTCTTACATTGTTGTCACATTGCATCAGTGTTCTACTACAGACCTCTCTGGTTGAGAATGACATGAACTGCACCATACAGTTATAAAATGGTACTTACAAAGTGTAAATCTGAAACACCAACTGAAATTACAAAAAAAGCTGGCATAGATAAAACAATAATTTGGACCAGGTTAAAAAAAACAATCTTGACTTGGAAAATGACTTACAAGTTCAGTACAATTCTTTACAAGAATGAACTTGGAGCAGGGTCATGAGCTAAAGCACACAGAACAGGTGCCATCTTGGCCTACTTTTCAGAGGCAGCTGAGTGGGGGCAGGGTAGTCATAGTTAGAGGTGATTAGCAGGTTCAGCAGACAATAAATCAAAAGAAAATCGCAGGGTCTGAAAAAACATCTGCCCAGTTCTTTGAAACTGAGCAGTATTTCAAAAACCAAAAATATCATGTGAGTGGCTCAGGACCAATCAGAGACCAAGGCTTTTTCTTAAGATTATATAATATCATGTATATAATTATACACAGTAATTAAACTTTCTGTGTATCACTGCAACATTTTATTGTCTGTAACTTAACTCCAATAATGTTGTTGCCATAGTGTCCACCCAGGTACCTCTTGAACAACTGGTGTTGCTTCTAAATGATGCTATCCTAGTGTGCAACATTTATAAATAAAAATAAATAAGGGAAATAAAAAGTAGAGGACTAAACACCAGTATTATTTTTTAATTAGACCCGCCGGTTGATGAAAAAAGAAGCCTACAATGGGTGTTAGTTTCTAATAATATCCATTTGAGGGTAGAATACAAATGTACAATACTGTACCTTTTCATAATATAGCACATTATCTCAGCAATCATCATTGCACTCAAAAATTGACTTAATGTGTATTAAGTGCTCCCACCTGCAACTCTGGCACCTAACTACAGGTGCAGGTATTATGTGATACAAATAATGCAAAAGCATACAATTGAAAACCGTATACTACCAGTCCATTAAAATCAAACATAATGAATTTATTAATTATCTGTAGCTACAAAATGTATGACTGTGTAATTATATGGTATTATACCATGGTCCTTGGAAAGCAACCAATCAGACGGCAGGCTGGCACCTTACCTCCGTTGTAAATCCTCTGATAATCACTGCAAAAGGTGCCAGCCAGACGCATATTAAAAAAACAATCCGACCCCTGAAAACATGTAACTGTAGCTGCCGTCTTCTTTCCCCACTAAACGCAAATCATCATGGTACCCCCCTACACTTCTCCCACAGCTCATGAAACATTACAAAAAAATAATTCCTGGCATAAACACAAATTCCGCTCTCGCATTTCTCCAAAAAGTAACTGCAGCTTTAAAAACATGTGGCAAACCTTCTCAAATATGTCCCTGTAATGCTCACTTCCTCTGAATTCCATCACTCTTACTGCACCACAAGAATGCTTCCGGTCTCCCAGCTCTTCGCTCATACCTCCTACCCACCACAGTGCCATGACCAGACCACCTTCATAGTGTTAATGACAAAACTCCATATTGCCACATAAGAAAAAAAAATTCCATGTCTCACAATGTTTTTTTTTTTCTTATCAGAATCTTGTACCCCAAGGCAGCAGTTCAAACATGTCAGCTCTTAGCGTTAGCGGTCCCGTGCATACTACACAAACTGCCTGCTCCTACCTAATATCACTCTGTCTCCAACACAAACTATAAGCAAAAACCCAAACAGCACATAACGGCATACTATGTAGTTTTGTACACGGGAGGGAGAGCCTATATTAGAAACTGTGCAGTGCCGAGGGGGCAGTGACAGTGAAGCTGCTTTCAAGCTCCACAGCACATCTTCTGCCTAGCAACAGGGCACTATTTACTATACAGTAAGAATACCTCACATTAAAATCAATAAAAAACATTTTATTTTTACTTTTTTAATATCATCTTTTAATATTTTTACTTCCCTTCCATAGTATAATCGCAATAAGCCACTCAGGGGATGTGGGTTATCGGGGGAATTACCATAGCTGGCGAGGATTCACCCACTTGGCACCACGCCAGCCATGCTACATACCCCGATAACCCCACCTAGTGATATGATAATTATGGAACTCAAGCATTGCCATTCTGGTGTATTTTGTTTAGGCTTCAGGGAGCTTGCCTTGTAAGAGAACATCACTCCACTAATATAACCAAATTGATTCCTTTTTGTCTTGTATGTAAAACTGCCAAGTGAACCTATTCTGATTATGTATTTCTATCTAAGCATTCACATTTTATAGAGAAAGGTAATGTTTCAATGTATTTTAAAAATGTCAGCTTAGAGTAATTAACATTGGAAGTACTGTCAATACTGCAGGGTCTTTTGAGGACAAGGCTCCCTTATGCATGAAAGAAACTTATCTTGGGACTGAAGTTCTCCTGATATACATTTCTATTTTGCTTATCTAGCACTTTTTTTTTTAGTCTTTTTTGGTAACTGGGTAAGGCCCACTAGGCACAAGTGCCTGTTTTCAGGGGCGACCTGGGAGTACTTGGTGGTTAAGTGACTTGCTCAGAGTCACACAGTATGCAAGTGGAAGTTGTGAGAATCAAACTCAGGTCTGGTCTGCTGAATGTATCAAGCTTGTTCACACCTTGTTCCTCTAACCTCTAGGCTATACTGCCAGCCCAACAGTTATGTTACGTAACATGAAAAAAGTTTAAAGACAATAGACAAGGCAAGTTTATTAATGCAGTGCCCAATCCCTGGGGCTCTGGGCACCTTACATAAAACTGGTAGGATAATACACAAAAATACACAACACATACAACATACATAAATATTTAGAACAATAAGATTCTAAAATGACTAAGAATTAAGTTAGTACTAGTCAGTACCTTCATCAGGGAAGGCCAAGGGAAAGAGATGAGCCTTTAGACCCTTTTTGAATTGCTGAATCATAGGGGCCTCCCTGACACAAGCTGGAAAGGAGTTCCAGAGGGCCAGTCCAGTGACACCAAAGGCACGGTCACTGGAACTTTTTAGTCTGACCCTTGGAACAGCAAGGAGGCTCATGGTCGAGGAGTGGAGGGAATGGACCGAGGTGGCAGGTGTCAGGAGATCAACCAGATAGCCAGGACCCAGTCTGTACAGTGCCTTACAGGTGACCAAGCCCACCTTGAAGATGATTCTCCACCTGACAGGCAGCCAGTGCAGAGCCTGCAGGACTGGGGTCACATGTCTGGACCTAGACAGGCCTGTCAACAACGTAGACAATGTGTTCTGCATCAGCTGCATCTGGTGGAGGGTTAATCTCATTTTCAGGAGTGTCGAAGGGTAAGGGGGAGAGAAAACAGCTACAGCTTTTCCAGGCTATAGAAAACATAAACCCTGTTGTTTTACTTTTTTTGTATAATTGAAAACTGTGTCATTTGTGAAGTCTGTTTCATAACACCAGCGCAATGTTCCATGTGTTTGTTTTGAAAATGTCCTGTTTTTCCCTTATTTAGGGCACTTTTAAATAGAGACTTTTCCAAACCAACATTCATTTTTTAATTATTTACCAGTTTCAGAACCCAAAGACATTAGGCGAGCAGAAGCCCATGCATGGAAGCCTTCAGTGCAGGCTTCAACTGAGCTGGTATTGCTGTGTTCTAGAACTCATGAGCAATTAAAAAAGTGAATACTGGGTGGGGAAAAGGCAGCATTACCAAGAAACCCTAAAACAGAAATGAAGAGGAGTATTTCAAAACAAACAAACAAAACAACTCACTAGGGTTATTAAATAGAATTCACACATACCCAAATTACCAATTATGTTTAAAAATGTAAACAAAGGGGTTCATGTTCCCTTTTTTATATTAAGCAGTACAGAACAAACTTTGCATATTAGCACAGTTGCAGCCAAAGACATGGCCAGATATTTCCTGCAATTTCTGTGATATCTCTTGAGAAATTTGTTGACTGCATGCAGTATCACTGTTGGCCACCAGAGATAAATTAGGAAATATATAGAAATATATGACTATATCTATGGCTGCAACTGTATTATATACTCTAGGCAAAAATGGGGGAAGCAATTATGGACAATTATAGTGCAAGATGTTTTCTAAGTTTGCTAGGGGTCTAAATTATGCAATGCAGCAAAATGGAAGAGCAGATAGCCAGAATCAGTTATAGTTAGATTGATGTGTACACTGCAAAGGGGGGCACTATTTTTGTATTATCTGGAAAATATTTCCAGATAGCAGGGAAGGAAAATGCAAATCCTAATGCTAGCTGCCCAACTATTCTCTTTCATTTTGGGGGTAAAAATTTGTGCTTGCTAGTAGATCTTGTATGATAGGCCAAGAGGAAGTTGAGAGATAGTTTATTTGTATGTAGAATGTTACTATAGCTTGCTCTTGAAAAACGTGTACATACACTAGAGTACGCCAAATGGAATTTTTGCAGTTCTCAAGAATGGTCAATCCTATACAGGGTAGCATGTGGCAGTGGTGGTTATGGTATGAAAATAAGAGACTAAATTATCACAGATACAGTAGTTAAGAAAATATATCTAGGTTAGTCAATAGAAGGAAATGTCTAGCATGGCTTCCCTGGATGGATAACAGAATCTGAAACTCTAAGTAAATTTAAAAATTATTTGGATAGGTGTATGAGTGATTGAATGGTGGGGGGTTTCTACCACTAAGAAAGGAGGGGTGGGGTGGACATAATGGGCAGATTAGTTCTTTGATCTAAAGACATTAGTGCAATGATACTAGGCAAAAAATTTGACTTTACCTTTGTTTTACTATAATAGATTCCAGGCATTTTCTACTTTTATTTGGTAGAGAAATATTCTAGTTGCACCAAATTCTGAGTATTTTAAATATGTTTTTATTTTTTTTTTGGAAAGGAATTTTACAGAGAGAGAAGAAGTGGGGAAAGATCTCCAACATATCCATAGAGAAGGAAAAAAGTGCTGCAGAACCTTAAGATGATGCCTCATCTTACTGTAAAGCTGGCTGACAAGGGTGGAAGCACTCCAGCAGCTCATCAATTGAGATAACTATAGACTTCTACAATCTGATCCCACATCAGTCTTGAAGAATCAAATTGACTCTTTCTTACAAAGACTTTACATGCCGGGGTACTTACTCAACAAAAGTCTTTAAACATTCAACTGAATGGCAATGCAAATAGTGTTATCTCCACTGAGGAGTATCATAAGCCCACCTCTGAGTACACTGTTTGAAGAATTTGAATGTTATCACCATCATAACCTTAAGAAAGGAATCCCAGTTAGCCATTTTGTTCAGTTACACCACATTTGTACCCAAAGCCACACTTCTAATGATCAGTCTCAAGATTTGGTTCAATGTTTTCTTTGCAGGGTCTATGATTTGACATTGTCCCGGATTCACCCCTTTTCCCTCACAAAGAGAGAAAGACCATTGTTTGTTATTGTGCTCAGATTAGCAATTAATTTATTTATATATCATAATTCCATGTTCCATTTCATCATCTTTTATTGTTGTATCTCTCACAATTTCATTTATTTCCATCCATATATCAATCTCTGATCATCTATCTTTCTTCCTCTCCCCCGGGTGAAAACCTGGGTGCCTTCTTTTTCTCCTTTTTTGTTAGGTAACGGTGAAAACCGAGACCGCTTTCTCCTTCAGCTTTTTCCTCTTTTGGTCTTCTTCCTTTTCTTCCCCCTTTTCCCATTTGCCAGTCTCCAGCTTGCATTGAGCGACTAGCTTTCCCCTCACTTAGGGTATTATTCTCCCTTACTGCAGGGAAAAACTTATTCCTAATCCTTCTCTTATCCCCTTTTATTTATATTTTCTCTTCTTTTCTTTTTTTTTTTATATTTTATATACCGTGTTTTGCATGCCTCCTCCATGCTTCTATAAAACCCATCATTTCTGTGTTAAACATATCTATGGCTAGATCCGACAGGTGCACCCCATCTGACCTGTAGAAATCTTCTACCCACTCTTCCACACCCCACAGTATTACCTGTCCTCCCATTCTCTGTACCAGTGTCCCTACCCTTCTGTTCATCTTTCTTCTGGCCCTATCCACAGCTCCATGGCTGTGTTCTTGTCTCCAAACCCTCCTTGGTATCATATCTGACCATGCAAGGCTTACCCTAGGCTATCACTGCTGTATTGTTTCTAGGTCCCTTTTTATCTGCAAGTATGTGTCCACCCATGGCTTGCCTGCAAGGTCATTGCCCCCTAAATGTATAATAATTAAGTCTGGACTGGGTCACCATTCCTTAAGTTTCTTCAAGGTAGGAAGCAGTTGTGCCCATCTCATCCCCCAGATGCCACACCAAACCAACCTACATTACTTCACATCTTGGTACAGCTGCTTTCCCCTAGCCTTTTTCTCTGCTCTTCTTTCTGCCCAATAAATATAGGAGTGGCCGCAGATCCAGACTTCCATAATCCTCCCTCTTCCTATGGGGTTTAAGCAAAAATAATTATCTTATATATGGTCTTAGTTTCCTCACCATAGTATCCCTCTCCCCATTCCCCCCACCCCCTTTGTCTTCAGATCTGTAACAAAACAAAGGTAATACGTTAATTTTTTACTTCAGTGCTTGAATGCATCTCTTATAACTGGCAGACCGCCAGCATCCTTTTTCCAAAATACTATTCACAGTTTTGCCTGCCGCTGCCCACTGTGAGGCAGCCCCAATCCGCAAATAGTGGGATGAATAATTAACAGGGTCCTCTCTCAGGAATTGCATGCCTTTCTTGAGCAATGCTGTGACTTGATAACCTGTGACCCTTCTTCCATCGCCATGAACAAATAATCTCCCTGTCTTGGTCCCATGCTCTGCGGCGAAAGCCCACAAAGCCTGCACTGGGCATATTGTGCCCTCTACCTGTCTCCTTAGTGTCACCATGCAACGGTGTGCCCTTTGATCCATTTTTGACCTCGTAATCTTGATCTGTATCTCTTTCATTCCCCAGCTTATATCTTCCCATTCTAGTACCCCCTCCTTATCCTTTTTGTCATGACCTACCACCTCACTCACTCTCATGGCCTCCGCAAACATTACAACACAAATCATGTGAAATAGCTGGGCCTCAGTCTTTGATCTGTATATTGCTGGTAGCACATCCTTTAGTTTTGCTAGCCATTGTTCTCCTATTGGTCTTCTATTGTCTACTGGCCCTTGTTTCAACCTCCCCATCCCTGCATCATTCTTCTAATGAACAAATATTTTGTTGGGTCCTTCCATCCCTTTAGACTGCAGATAACACTAATCCCTGCCAAATAGACCCCCATTGTTGTGTGGGCTATTCCTTTTTGCCATTGCTGTATGGTGAATTTTCCCAATTGTTCCTCTGTGAGTGGCCTACTTACCTCCATATGGTGTGTTGCCCTGAATGTTTGAAACACTCTCTAGGCCCCATCGTAGGCCCTCAAAGTCCAAGGTGCCCATGAGCTGCAAAACAACAGTTCTGCTCCTTCTTGCCAAAGTCCCAGATGTTCGCTGGTATGGGCGTTTTTTGCTCCTCCGCTGTAGGTGCCAGCCTCCGGAAATGGTCCAGCTGCAGATGGGAGAGGCTGTCAGCCAGGGTACTGTGTACCCCTTTCATGTGTTTTGCTCTGAATGACATGTAGAGCTGCAAGGCCCTTAACACTAAGCATTGCAAGTCTTGCATGACCGTTTCTGACCTGGCTCCCCTGTTGTTTAGGACTTCCACAACTGCTCTATTGTCACACCAAAATGTCACTCTATGACCCCATAATTCTTCCCCCAAACCAGGGTACATGCCCATATCGGCATGATCTCTAGCAATGTTATATCTCTTACCTTGCCATCCCTTACCCAATCAGAAGACCATGGTTCTGAAAACCACCTGCCCACTCAGGTAACCTCCCATGCCTAGGCCCCCGGCTGCGTCTGTGCAAAGATTGAAGTCTGTGTTAAACACCCACTCCTCCTGCCAGAAAGAGCAGCCATTATACTCCCTGAGGAATTCCTCCCATACTTTAAAGTCTTCCCTGACACCTTTTGTCAGGTCTACCCAATGGTGTGGTCTGGTCACCCTGGCTGTAGCCCTTGATAACCTTTTTGTGAATGCCCTTCCTGGTCCAATAGCCCCGCAGGTGAAGTTCAGGTGCCCCAGTACCTGCTGTACTTGTTTTAGTTGTACCCTTCTCCTGCTGGTGTGTACTTGGATCAATTCTTTCAGTTTTATTTTACTTTTTTGTCCGGCAGCCTGAATATTTCCCTTGGGGCATCTATCTTAATACCCAGGAATTCAAGCACCCTGCTGGGTCCCTCTGTTTTTTCCGGTGCCGTCGGAACCCCTAATTCTTTGCATAGCCCTTGAAACTTGACCAGCATTTGTTGTGTCTCCCTTTTCCCCTTACCAATAAAAAGGAAATCATTCAAATAGTGAATGATCGTTCTATAACCAGTTTTCTCTTGATGTATCCACTGCAAACAGGTGCTGAATGCTTCAAATGTTGCACATGCTATAGAACATCCCATGGGCATGGCTTTGTCAAAATAGTACTGACCCCCAATTTTAAAACCCAATAGGTCCCAGTCTTCTCTCCTAACTGGCAGCAATCTGAACACGGATTCAATATCCGTTTTTGCCATCCATGCATCCATAGTAGCCCGCATCCTCTAACGTCACATACATCACCATACTATACTCCTTCCCGATAAAATCATTCTCCGAATCCTCTTCTGGATAGGATTGGTGGTGAATCACCCTGTACTCGCCTTCCTGTTTCTTGTGTACCAAACCCAATGGTGAAATCCTCATGTTCTGCAATGGGGGGGGTATCAAATGGGCCTTCTACTCTCCCTGCTGTCTTTTCCTTCTCTATCTTCTGTCTTAACACGTCTTCCTTCCCTTTGACCGACCCCAGGTTGCTTGCCTCTGTCACTTGTCTGGGACCCTCACACTGCAGTGAAAAACCTGTGCAAAAACCTTTTATGATCATCTCTGTCACTCTCTTGTTCAGATATCTGTCCAATCAACCTGTCCATGCCTCTAACCTGATGTGGGTTCTGGCCGCCCCAAACTGCTCTCTGCCTTTCCTCCCTTTTTCCTCCCCGGTCCCTCCTTCTTGCTCAGTGCTTGGTTTTCCTGGTCAGTGATTCTGACCTCCTCTATTTGTGGTCCCCCTACCCCTCCATCCCCTGTTCCATACCTGACCTTTATACCCCTGTCCCTCTGGAAAAGACTGCTGACCTGAACCATGACCCCTAGATCCTTGTCCTCTTTGGGCCTATGTTGTTCTGAATCTGCTTGCTGGGTGCGTTCCCCCACATTTCAAACATGCATGCCGAAAACGACATTGAGACCATGAACAAAAGGCCCTATTGTAATCCCAGCAGCACCTCTGGGGCGTAACTCCTTTCCTTCTCCACTCCCCTTCAGGTGTGGACTGATTCATTACATAATCTGTCCATAAGTCTAGTTGCTTCGTATCCCATCTTACATCCCCGTATGTTGCCATTCTCTGCCGAAAGAATTCATCATAGTATATCCACCCCACCCCACCCTTTGGCCTTTTCCCACCTTATTATTAGGGAGTATGTGATGAGTGGGATGCCCAACTCTGGCTTCTTCTCTAACACAATGGCTGAGAAGGTGGCAAAACCTACAAACCACCCATCCCAAGTCTTCCCGTTTGTGAACTTGTCCTCCTCCTTCTTCCCTAATAATACTACCGCTGCTGCCATTTCACTCTTTCCTATGTTCTCCATTTCCTCATACTACACTGCCGCTTCCTGGCTCACCAGAGCGAATATATCCACATACTCTCCTTTCCATATTTTTGCCTTTGTGGCCAGTGGAACATGCTCGCCTACCCTCATCCCGGGGGCACCTATTTCCCTTGTTCCTTTTCCTTCTTTCTCTGTACCCCCTTCATCCCCTTTCAGTACCTCTTTCTCCATCCTAATCTCTGCCAGAGCCGATTCCATTTGTCCTAAGCCTCCTGTCCCAAGTGCCGACACAATTTGACTTATATACTCTTTTTTACTGTCACCCATTGTGCTGGGTGTGTTACCTGTGTCCTTGTCTGAGCTTTGCTGCCTGGCATCATCCTGGTGCCCCATTATGGCACCCTGTGGTTGAGAGGGTGGGTGCACCACTAGGGGTTGTGGAGGAACCACTATGTTCTGAAGATCTAGTCTGGGTTCCCCATGGGGGGATCCTGACTTGGTCTTGGAGAGGTACTGGCAGTACCGGGTCAATGGGCTGCAGAGGTACTGGATCAGCCACCTTGGAAGGTCCCACTGCCAGTGGTTGTACCCTAGTGGGACTGTGTGGCCTTTCTGCTGGTCATTTCCCTCTGCCCCCTTTTCCCATTCCTGCTTTCATTTTCTCCCCGGGTCTCCCTGGTTCCTCCCCTTCCACCAGTTCCCGCAATCTGTTGGCTTTTCCTGCCAACCCAATTATAGCCCTGTAAGTGTCTTCTTTTGAGGGCCTGCTCTTCTTTGGTGCCATGTCCTTTGATCCTTCCAACTGTGAAGACAACTGACAGGAAGAAAACAAGATTCCATTGTTAACTTATGTTTACAGCATGCCTTCATGTGGAAGGGCCCCCCCCCTTCATATATATATATATTTATTATTTTTTTTTTTTGAAAACCTCTGCCTGGGCCATCCTCCATTGTGATCGTACCACAGGCCCCTTCAAGCTGGCTGACCTCTCTCAGCCTCTCGCCCCTTCCCTGCAGCCCTCAAGATGATCGCGGCCTTCCCGCGTCTCAGGTGACCCTCCTGTGGCCTCCCCTGCCTAATCCTCTTCGCCTTTGGATGCTTACCATGCCTCCAGTTGTTACCCTTTGGGCTTGTTCTTACCCCTTTTCATGCAGTCAGGCCTCTTGGCCCACTTTCCCCTTTTTTGCCCTTCATACCCAGCCGCTGCTTGTCTGCGGCCATGCTGCTCTCTTCTGGCTGCCTTTTGTGGCCTGCTTTTGGCCTGTCCCCCCCTCTGTTGCTACGCCCCAGTATCTGCTGCTACCCGTAGTGCCCTAGGCCTTTCCTGCCAGTGCTAGGCACTTCCTCCAGCTTGCCAGACCTTTTCTGTCCAGCTGCGTGGTTTTCCCGGGTGTGTGACATCACGCCCAGCATTTTTTGGTGCTTCCCTGCATGCCCAGGCCTCTACTAGCTTTCCTCTTCTCCTTGCCTCAATTGCCCTCCAATTCTCTTGCTTTCCTGTATTGTACACCCTCCCCATAGCCTTTCCTTGGCCCCCCTTTACCTTTTCCAATCTCTGCTTGCCTCATGGTTGCAGTGCAGCATGTAATGTCACGTCATGTGGCCGCCTGCATGGGTCCCATGCTGCCCTCACGTTTAGGGCTTCACTACAGCCCTTCTGGGTGCTCTCCCCTCCTAAACCAACAGCCAACGAACAACCCCAGGCTTTATTACAAAAAACACATGACCCTGCCACTCCTTGCTCGCTCCTCGGTTCTCGTTCTGTTCCCCAGCCCATTCCTTGGCCTTAACTTGCTAGGCCCTGATGCAAGCCCCTGCAAATCCATCTGCAAGCCACTACCACACTCGTGTGCTGTGCCCCTCTTCCAACATCTCTTCCCTTCTTAATGCCTGCACACCAGGCCAGTACTGTGGCATACTTCACCCAAACTTTACTGGTGCTGTGTGAGACACCTCCACTTTATTCCTTAGCGCTTCACTTCTGCCCCACACAACAGCCTAGCTATCTTTGTAGCTGCTGCGTACCATCGCTGTATCCAGTCAATAACTTCATTAACAATACAATTTCCTGAGCTAAATGTGCATACTTCCACCTCAGCTCTTCTCTTAGCGCTTCACTTATGCTTACAGCAAAACAACCTTGCTACCTGCACCTTTACTTAAAACCTAAGCAATACCATCGCTGTATTCAGTCAATAACTTCATTAACAATGCAGTTCCTTAACTAACAGGTGCATAATTCCACATCAGCTCTTTTTTTTTTATACACAGCATCCTATTGGTTATTAACCACCTGCTTCTCTCATTCTTTTATCATATATCTTATATGTCATTCTGCCCAAAACTATATCTATTAATTTTTTTTTTAAAACCAACTTCAAATATCCTCTACCAACTTAGTTGCTTGTTTCCTTACCTTTCTCTCCTGGTGAACAAACCTCAAATCAATATGCCAATCTGACGTGCTGTAGTTAAGTGTAGAATCAAAACTCCTGCAAAAAGTGGCTGAAACCCCTCTGTGCTGTCCATTATGTACGTCCACTTGCTCTTCCCCTTCCTGTTGCCTAACCATTGTTCCTCTGTCCCCTTCCCTTCCCTCCACCCTCCCCTTCTGAGCACATCATCCTGATGGAAAGGGAAGGGGTGCACCAGGACAATCTGGTCTGTCACTTAAAGGGCAAACTCCATTATTACTAGAGGCCCAGGAATGTGCTAGGTTTCTGGTTAGGAAAGACCTGTTGCACCCCCATCAAAGGGATAAAAAGAAAAATTGAATGGTGTTAAGTACATCGCTAAATTTAATAGGGTGACTTCAAAGATTCCTGGAACTTTTAAATGGTTCTGGAATATTGTTTTAGCTGACACTAATCTGAAAGAAGAATTGTGGAAAACCACACAGGTAATTCACAGAAAGGGTTGCAACTTAAGGGACCAATTGGTCCCTAACTACCTCATGCCACTGCCTAAGGGGAATTCTTGGGTGTCAGGGGTAGCTCCATTGGGATTCCACAGGAGTGAGAATTGCAATGTATATACCTACACATCACAGAGTAGATGTTTCACCAGTCCCACCAATGCTAGGAACTATCAGGTTAGACAGATGGTTACCTGTTGCACACATTTTGTGCTCTACACATTGTGGTGCAACTGCCCCATGCCATATGTGGGTCTCACAGTGAGGCCTCTCAAAGAGAGGATTCAGAAACATGTGTGCTCTATATATAGTGGCAAATGTGACACCCTTGTAAGTGTTCACTGGTACCAAATACATGATACAGGTATCAATGGGTTCCATTTTAAGGGAATAGATCACATGGCCCTGCGTGACCACGGGGAGGGGGATTGGGTACAAACCCCTTCTTCAGAGGGGAAAAAAAGATACATTTTTGAACTGGATGCTTGGTTTCCGGTGGGCCTAAATGATGATTGACACATTGACCATTTTTATAATTATTTATTTAGATTGTAAAAAAAGAAACGTTGTAATTGTTTAATAGTGTTTCTGCTCTTCTCTCATTATTACCTCATGGTTTATTTTTCCAGATGTCATTTTCTAGCTACCTTTCATCTTGTTGATCTTGCTGGAGTTGTCAGACCAAAACCTTGTTAATCTTTGAAGTTGTGGAGCTTAAATATTAATTATTATTCAGTTTTCTTCTGGTTATTGCAGTAGTAATTTTGATTTATCTTCCCCATTAGACTCTCTATACTTATTTGAATTATGAGATGAAATAAGTAATGCTTGCATTCGGTTACTTTCAATTTTTCCACTGGGGTGTTGTCTTTATTTAATGCATAATTAAGAATATGACAAAACTTTAATATGTTTGCACTAACACTGCTTTTCATAATTTAATTGTTGAAGGTGGTACTCTGAATGAAAACTGTACCTTTTACTAGTTTCTATTTAAGCTATGTGGTGTTTGCTGCCCTCACCACCCTGAAGTAAGGTAGGAGGATCCAAAGCACTGGGGAGTTCATTTTGTCATTTTTCATCTTTCCTAATAAATCAATACTATGTATTGGCGACCAGCCTTTGGCATCTTCTTTAGTGCAACCTGTCCCTAAGGGGGCTATACCTTGCTTTGCAACATCTTGAATCCCATGCTTGAACCAGCTGGGAGTCTGGAGCTTCATTGAGTGAGATTATTGGCTCCTGAATAGGGAGTGGGTGGGACATCTGAATTTTTTCACCCCATGCCAGAGAGAGTCACAGAGTAATACTGGCATTAGCTATGAGGACTGCCCTCACTCACCTTCCCAAACAGAGAAAGGATTCAGCCATGGCAACAGGGATTATCATGATGGAAAAATAGGGAGAGCCAGTAGAAAATCATGGAAAAGAGAAAGGAATAAAAAAAATGTTAATTTTAACTAAAAACTGTATGTACAGTAGCTTCAGCAGTTGGCAGTACCTTTTTCACCTTAGAACTCAATTCAGAGTATAGGACAAGGCACCCAGTTCATACCTTAGGAAAGCATAGGTGTTTTCTCTTTTTCTGCCATCATTGTCTATGGTTCTATAGTGCTTGCTAAGGGTGGCAGAAACGTGAAGGAGAATGGGGGGTCTTGGGAGGGCTAGGACTCAGGAGGGACAATAGGTTCCAGGGCTATATAGGGAACTTGGGCAGACTGGATGGACCTTGGATCTTTTTCTCGTATCATTATCTATGTTTTTATGTTTGTTTTAAGCAGCAGTGCATGTTATGGCAAAAAATATGAACCTGTACCATTTCGTTTTAATGTATCTCACCTTTATCATCTGTCTTATAAGAGCACTTTTCCACCATTTTGAGCTTACTTAGTGTTTTAGGGTATTTTTAGTCCTAAAATCATTTAAAGGAGCTCTCCTTTTAAATTGGCTACTCCAGGTTTTCATTGGTATTCTCAGCTGTTTTTTTCAACATCAAGGACTGAATTTCCAATGGTCCTGCCGCAGGTGCTAGACACTATTATGGTGTGCATTGGTAATGGGGAAAATACAGCAAACTGTTTGAATGCTATTTTAAAATGCTTTGCTATGTTTATGGCACTTGATGCCTCATTACATTACAGTAATGATGCATATCAAATATTGACTCATGCATCATTAAAAGGCATACATTTTGCTGAAGCTCATGACAGATACACACAATATTTAGACCATGTTCAAAGTGGTCTAAGCAATCTTCATGAGCACCAGAGATGAGGCATTGCTCTGAATAAGTCCTGAATAAGCTAAATATCCAGCCCAAGTTGTTTAACATCACTATTCCTGAGACTAAGGTAAACTGGCATGTAGCAAACACAGCTCTCTGATGTTATGGGTAAATGGGTATTCTAAAACCTAGAAAAATGCGGCAAAGAATTTTGATAAAAAAGTGGGGCTATTCATATTTACAGAAGTTCTCCTTTAAGTATGTAAAATCTAAAAAAAAAGTGATGAACATATTCAAAATGGGGAAACAAGTGTTTTACAAGACTAGAGAAAAAAGGTGAATATTGTCTATAGTCTCGTAATTTTCACTGTAACATGCACTAGTGTTTTAATATCATATTACCACAAAAAAACGTAATCTGGTTCAACTTCAGTTGGCTGCCATCTGTATCCCCCCCCCCCCAACACTGCAGGTCTCCCCTGAAAAAGAGACTTCTCGCCTCAGTGGGCCTACCAGGTGAACAAAATTCAATAAAATAAATAAATAAATAAAATATTATCAGCTATCATAGCCATTCATATCAAAGCTAAAGGTGTATATTAACGTGTTGGGAATGTACTGTTTTTCATTTCACAGTGCATAATATTTCATTAAAATATATGGACAAATGTGTCAATTTATTTTTGGCGAAGTCAAGTAATTAAAGGAAAAATCGTACAAATTTGTATTTGTAGGAAACATTTTCTGCAGTTACTAATACCACACTTAGCAATTTTCATTAATTTCATCACTTTTCAATTTCAGAATTTTCCCAATGATTCTTCTGTACTTCAACAATTTAGTTCAAGGCAAAATGTTGCCACATTTATTTAGCTATAGTGGTACCCTAAATAAACCTCAATTATTACAATAAAACCTTAATGTTTGTATCATTATTTTCTTTTGATTTTATTGGCCTAGCAGATACAGTATCACCAGGAAATTAAGCTGAATCATATAAAACACACAAGAAGTATCAGAACTGTTCACAACAGTTTATAATACTGTTAGATCCCAATATTGAAAGAATGAGGCAAGGGCAATGCAACCATTTGGGGTGTGCTTGGCCTTGCTCTCCCCGTGGCTCAGACAATAATCAGGAGGATTGCATTTGTTGGCAGAGTGGTGATATCTGACTGATTATTGGTCCATGTCTGCACAGTGCTAAGTGAATTTTTGCTACCCCATCATAGACCAAAGGGCTGCATATGGTTGGGTCCACATTAACAGCACTACCTGAAATGGAACAACAGTAGTTCCACTATGGGCCGTATTCACCCTGAACATGCAAATTAGCCCATTGGGTATGCAAAGTATTAAGGGGACATCAGCAGGCCCACTGTGGGCTCATTTGCATGAAACACATCAGCCCCTTAGCATCCCTTTCATGGTAAATTGACAGCCCTGGGGGTCTAGTAGTTCCACCCCAGTCACCCAATACATCAATATGACACAGCCCCAAGTGATCCAGTGCCCCCCCTCCAACCTCCAACCACCCAGTGCATCAATATGATACAGTCCCTGGTGATTCAGTGGTTACCTCAACCCCTGATCCCCCAGTACATCTATATGATACAGACCTTGGTGGTCTAGTGGTTTCCACACACACCCAATTGCCCAGTACATCTAGTTGATATGGTCCTGGGTGGTACAGTGTCTTCCCCCACACCTGATCTGTCCCTCTGGTCACCTAAACGATGTCCCTGGCGTCCAGTATCCTTCCAACAGTCCCATGCCACCCACATGATGCTCACATCCAACCTTATCACAACCCCTCACCCTCAAGTTCAGTGCTCATTGACACCAGAATTCAGTGACTGGCACAGCCCTCCACTCACCTTCACAACCGTTCTGTGTATAATCTGCTAGTGAGTGGGTGTACTGCTGCAAATTCTGCTTATTCCATATACATTACAGTAATGTTGCATATCGAATATTGACTCGTGCATCATTAAAGGCATCCATTTTGCTGCAACTCAGGACAGATACACACAATATTTATATCATGTTTAAGGTGGTCTAAGCAATCTTCATGAGTACCAGGGATGAGGCATTGTGCCTTTGTCACGTCTAAGTTGGATTACTGCAATGCTCTATACCTGGGGCTATCTGTAGGCAACCTCCGCCATCTGCAGATGGTGTAGAATGTGGCAGCCAGGCTATTAACAGGTGCATTAAGGTCTGATCATATTACGTCTGTTCTCTGTGGACTGCATTGGCTGCCGATAAGGTGGAGGGTTGCCTTCAAGGTTGGATTACTGACCTATAAAGCCTTGCACCGTCAGAGACCTGTCTACCTGTGAGAACTCCTGGTTCCTCACTGCTCAGCTCATTCTCTTTGTTCTACCTAGGAGTGCCTTCTGGTGATTCCCAGGGCTAGGTTGAAGTAGTCAGGAGATCAGGCTTTTTCCATTGCCGCACCAGCCATGTGGAATTAACTGCCAGGTTACCTGAGGGAGGCACCCTTGGTGGAAACCTTTAAGACGGGGTTAAAAACATTTCTATTTAACGAAGCATTTGATGTAAACTAAAAGTTGCACATTTCATGACTGGTATACTCATTGGGTAGATGGATAGTTTAGGATTTGTTTTAATTTACTCTAATGTAATTGGGATCTTCTTCATTTATAATGATGTTGTTTTTAAAAAGGTTGTACAGTGCCCCAAGCCTCAGGGATGGGGTGGTTTATAAATAAAGTGTCTGTCTGTCTGTCTGTCTGTCTATCTGTCTATCTGTCTATCTATCTATCTATCTATCTATCTATCTATCTATCTATCTATCTACCAGGGACTGTATCACAGAGAAGTACTGTACAACTGGGGGTGAGGGGACCACTGGACCAGAGACTGTATTATATAGATGTACTGGGTGCTGAGGGGTGGGGAGAACAACATGACCACCAGGAACTGTATCAACCAGATGTACTGGGCAAGTGACCTGATTCTTTTCTTTCCATTTTTATTTACTTTGAATTTTCTCATATTGTATTTCCTTACCAATCCTTTTTTTTAAATATTGGACATATTGTAATGAATCAGAAAGCATAATAATGATTTTAAAAGATGAAAACCCACAAAAGACACTCATGACTCTTGTTCTTGAAAGGCAGTACCCTTTCTAGAGGCGTTTCGGCTACATATTGTGTGTCCACTGACATTACTGCAGTCCCGATTGTTATTTTTCCAAGGAAAAAATTAAATATTAACTTTCAAAATTAAATGTTGGAATCATCCAACAAACTGCTGGGACTACTATCTCTAGCACTTTTATTTAACTTTAATCTGACCTCCCCTGCTGAAAACCATTGTTCAGTATTGTATTAAAGTTTTAATCAAAACTTGGTGCATATATTTTTTGATCCAATTCTTTCACTATTTCTTTGGGAATTTGTTCCTCAATTTACTCCAGTGATATCAAATTTCATAAACTTGTAACTGAATTCAGTTTTGCCCAAGCTGCTCTAAACAGAGAGGCATTGATCCTTTTCAAAAGCAACTTTCACTGACCTCCTGCACTAGTGATCAAATCACCTTCTTTTGTCACCTACACATACACAAATATATATATATATATATATATATATATATATGTAGTACATATCCTCCATAAATATTCCCTTTCCTTTGTGAACCACAGAGCAACAAAATTGTTTCATTATGGCCCAGACCCATGTGAAAGAGTTCATTAGAATTTATTAACACTGCTTTCTCAAAACCAAAAAGAAAAAGTCACACAATAAAGAGGCTTAGAAATTAAAGATAAACTCCTCATCCTAAGAGCTGTTTAATAGCACCATACAAGATGCTTGGTTGCATAACCACAAGTTAGTTATGAATCATAACAAGACTAAAACTATGCTGTTCTCCAGCTCCCAAAATAAGCACAGAACTCATTCTCTTTCTATCACCAATGAAGAAGGCCTCCCCTGGAGCTAGTTAAGCTCTTTAAATATCTGGGGATTACAATTGATAGTATGATGGTCTATGCCTATCACATTGACAACATTGCTAAGGCTGTTAACACCCACATTGGGCTACTTCATAGGCATAAGCAATGTTTGACACCAAAGGCTCTTAACCTGGCCATTCATAGCTCTTCTCTCACTTATTGATTATGGTTTACCAATCTATGGATCAGCTACTGAAACAACTCTCTGCCGCATCATAGTTGCACTCAACAAAGCATGCCGGCTCCTTACCGGCTCAGCCTGTCTGTCCCATACCTGCGACATGTACACTCAGGCTAACTGGCTCCAATTCAAAAGTAGACTCATGAACCAAGCATGTTTACTGTCCAAAAAAGTGAACTTAGGCAAAATGCCCCCTGGTGTACAAAAGCTTATTACCCCCACTATCAACCATCATTGCACAAGAAGCTCTAATAGCCAGATTTTTTTTATACGCAGTTGTCACACTTCTCTGGGACAAAGGTCCTTTGCTAACAGTCCCCACTCTATGGATGAACTCTCTGCACCATGACATCAATTCAGCATCCACCTTGGGCTCCTTCAAGGTTAAACTTAAACAATAGCTACTTCCTGATGCCACTTGTGACTGCTCCAATAATCTTCCTTCTTGTGACCAGAACTTATTCTAACCTTATGCTATCCTGACCTTATGCATAACTGTTCTCAGCATGTAAATAACCATTCTGAGTTGCTAATCATTCTCCTTTCACACTTCCTCTTGATTCCTTCCACTCTTTCCCCTAACCCCTCTATGGCTTTCCACTATCACCCCTTTACCAACACTCTCCCCCATTTCCCATTTGTTATATCTCCTGAGCTCCTTGCTCACTTTAAAATGCTCTCTCCCATACATACGCTCCTCTGATGAGGCCCCTGGGCTGATGCCATCCCTTACCTTGTTGAATATTAGACATTAGGCTGAGTCTGTTCTCATTTTCCAGTAAAGGGTAATTTCATAAGACTCCACTCCCTCTAATATGACCTTTTGAATTCCAGGTTTTAATCAAATACCCACCTTGGCATGCATTGTACAATGCCACATGTACTGGAACTTCTCTAGTTATACACCCATGCAATGTTGTGTATAATTCCTTGTTTTGTTTGATCTCCATCTCATGCCTTTCCATTCTGTATTGTTGTCTGATGTGGGACCTATGAAATGATCTTGTTCTCAAAGGTGTTATCTGAAATTTCAGTAAATAAACAAATAAAAATACAAATCACCACAGCACCATGACTAATGTGCCACTAGCTGCAATATGAAATTGCAGTGTGCCACTAGGTACCGTTTGTTGCAGTATTTGATTTGCTACATAAGGTGTGAGATGTAGTTGCATTTTTGTTGGTCATTGAGAATTTTGCTATCACTATGAGCTGCCAAATGAGCTTCCATAATGTCACTGTATTCAATATTTTGACATCTATTATATTTTTAGAAAGTTTGCACACCAGAATAGCAGAATTAGTGATACGTCTACAATACGAAATACATGTGAACAATGATTCATAGAATGTTTATGAGCCATTAAAGTTATGACAATAACTAGTGCCAAATTAAGCTGAATAGAGTATCAGAGGAAGAAAACATTTTAAAGTTATATCGTACTGTCTGAAGCAGCATTTGGATTAGATGGTTGATAGCTGCTCAAGCTGTGAACATAACCAATCATGGTACACTTCGGAGCTTGGACAATGGCAATCCCTTTTGTCTTATTCTGATGAAAATTCCAGGTAGCAAAGGCAGCACTGTCATATGACTTCTGATTGAAAATGTTGCATTCTCTAGGCACTTAGAGAAGGTAAAGATGTTGGTCAATGGCTAGAGTGTGTAGGAATGTGGAATTCCGTGGCAGAATTCTACTTTCAAAATACTTTTACACTGTTTTGATGAAAGCTGCAGAATTCTGAAACTGATTTCACAATAAACTGCAGGTTAGTTTCCCGAAGTTTATATAAAGTACAGATTTCTGGAGTTTGCAGAAAACTAATTTGCAATTTATGTAAACTGTGTAACTTTGCTCTACAGTTTATGAAAACAGCAAACTACAAATCTGCAGCTTAAATAAAATGCTGCAAACCATATCTGAGACTTCAGAACTCTGTTTCTGATGAAATTATGTGCAATAAGCAGAATTTTCAATGTTCTGCATAATTCCATAAAAAACAGAATTTGTAGTTGGCTCCCTGTCATTGAGTGATGGGGGATCACTCTGGCATGCAGGTGACCCAGGTTTATGCCCCGAGCTCAGGATGTCAGGACTGGAGGACTGCAGGTAGGGCTCAGGAGCATATCATGGACGTTCTCCTCTCGGGGAGGGGGGTCTGTCATGTTGCACTTGTGTGGCTCCTGGTGGTGGATGGCGGTAGTGCTGGGTGGCCTGAGTGACCACATACCGTTGGGCACTCCCTCCCAGATCAGCCATGCGCACTCATTGTCAATAGCAGAGGGGGTGGACGGCACCAGAAACATTGGAAAAAATTGCTGCCATAGCCCCGGATGATGATTTTGGCTAGGCTTCCCTATGCCGCACCAGGTTGTGCAGCATGAAATGTTCCTGCCTTTCCTGCTGATGTTACCACTTCAGACCCTCAACAGGGATTAGGTGGGAATGAACTGGTGTGCCTGATGGGTCAGACCTAGGGATCTGATAGGCAATATGTAGCAGAAGCTGTTGCCACCGAGACAGATGGGGGGAAGGTTCAGCATGAGAGCCTGAAGGAGTGGGGCTGTGGCAGTTATGGGTGGAAAAAATCAGAATTTGAAAATTCTGCACAGCTCTGTCAATGACTAATACACATGAAATAAATATTATACAGCCAGTGTTAGTATTAAACTTTCTGAGCTTTGGGAGCTAGAGGGGACCTCAAGGGTCACATCTTTAAATCAAGCCCCCCCTTCCTATTTTAAATCATTGGCAGTGATGCATGAGCTAC
This sequence comes from Neoceratodus forsteri, assembly GCA_016271365.2. Lineage (NCBI taxonomy): Eukaryota > Metazoa > Chordata > Ceratodontiformes > Ceratodontidae > Neoceratodus > Neoceratodus forsteri. The sequence continues at coordinate 316,233,036 of CM028130.1, forward strand.
TGTGGTTCACTTCAGAGCTAAGGGGACCACGCTCTGGTAAGCCCCCCTATAATTCCAATACTATATATATCATAGTGGGCTAGTTCACAGACACTAGAGATGGTGGTGCAAACTAAGGGAATACTGGTTGCCCCTGTGTACTTCCACCTGCTGCTGCCAGACACAAAGACTGGTACATATTACAGGGGGCAGATTCCCCCACCCGCCCATGACTGAGGCACAATGTGGTTCACTCATCCTAATGTCAAGATGATGCAGACAGGGCATGCACGTCCTGATTTGCTGCTTTTCAACTGGGTTGCTACATGCTATTATAGAAACACAGAAACAGGCAGCTGTGGCAGAAAAAGAACTATGGTCTAGCCAGTCTGCCAATATTACCCTATCATACCCCAGGAACTATTATCTCTGTGGGGCCTTACGCAGGTGTTATGAGTATGGTGCAACATCATAGAAACATACAAGATGATGGCAGAAGGGAACCTGTGGTCCATCGAATCTGCCCTACCGAGGTATCCCGGGACATATTGTGTACCAGTGTTCTGTCCTAGACACCCAGTCTAGCCCTTGCCAGTGCCCTGTGTTTGTTCCCAATCCTTGTCCTACCCATGCTTAAAACTTGATACTGACTTTGCAGCCACCATCTAAGGGGGTAATATAGTCCAAGGTTCCACCACCCTGACCGAGAAGTAATACTTTCAGATGTCCCTCGAATACTCCACTATTCAATTTCCACTCATGCTCTCTTGTAGTAGAACTGACATTCCTGGTAAAAAACTGTGCTTCTGGCACTTTGTTGATGCCTTTAAGGATCTTGAACGTCTCAGTCATATCCTCCCTTTCCCTCCTAGTATCTAGTTAGTACAATTTCAGAGAACCAAAACTCTCTTCATAGGTGATTTCCTGAAGGCTATGTATCACTTTTGTTGCCCTTCTCTGGACCACTTCCAATCTATTAATGTAATTTCTTAGATTAGGCCTCCAGAATTGTACACAGTACTCCAGATGAGGCCTCACTAATGACCAGTAAAGTGGTAGCATTACCTCCCTGTCCCTACTGTCTCTCCCCCTGCCACTGAATCCTAACACCCTGCTAGCTCTTCTGTAAGCCTTATTGCAATGACTGCTGCTTGAGGTTGTCCCTAATGATGACTCCCAGATCACATGCCTCAGCAAAGGAACTCAGCTGAACTCCATTTAGCCAGTATTCTTCCTTGGGATTGGCCTACCCAGGTGCATCATCTTACACTTCTTAGCATTGAAGTATAATTGCCATATTTGTGACCACCTTTCCAACTTCTTAAGGTCCTCCTGCAGTTGTCTGAATCCCTCCATACTATCCACTCTTCTGCAGAGTTTCATGTCATCTGCAAATAGTCCAATGTTTCCATTTACACCCTTGCGTATGTCACTAATGAATACATTGAAGAGGTCCGGCCCCAGAATCAACTCCTGAGGCACCCAACTAGTGACCTGCCTCTCATTAAATTTCACCCCATTTACTATCACCCTTTGTTTTCTGTCCATCAGCCAACTCCGTATCTACTTTACAATCTGTTTTGTTAAACCAAGGTATTCTAGCTTTTTTAAGAGGCATCTGTGTAGAACTGTGTCAAATGTCTTACTGAATTCAAAATAAAGCAAGTCCACTACATGACCCCTGTCCAATTCCTTGGTCACTTCATCAAAGAACGTAATAAGGTTAGCTTGACATGACCTGCCCATTAAAAATCCATGTTGTTTGTAGTTCTGGAGGTAACTTACTTCAAGGTATTACCCTATATCTTGCTTGATAAGGGCCTTCATAAGTTTACCCACTACTGATATGAGGCTGACTGGCCTATAGTTACGTGTATCTTCACTGTCTCCACTCTTGTGCAGTAACACCACATCAGCCACCCACCTGGAACTACCCCTGACTCCAGTGACCTGTGGAACAGGTGCACAAGAGGTGCTACCAGCTCTTCTACAAGCTCTCTGAGCACTCTCGGGTGTAAACCAAGGCTCTGAGCTGCAGCCCTGGAGACCGTGGTTTGCATCCTACAGCAGCCTAGGTGCATACTGTGTGATCCTGAGCAAATTACTTAACTTCTTCATGCTCCCATTTCACATCTGGAAACAAGCTTTGGTTTAGTGTGCTATTCCTGGTTAAATGATGTTCCCTTTCTCTTTCCCTTTCTTTTTCCCCCCATCAGGGCAGGGGCCTTGTTGGGTCTGATGTCTGAAATGCCCTTCCTGTCCCATTATGTGGTGAACTCCTGGGTGCTCATTCTCTGTACCCTTCTGGTCTCAGCTCTAAAATCACTGTCTGGCAGTGGGCCATGATGCTCCCTGGTGAATACCGAGCAAAAGTATTCATTTAGGGCCTCTGCTTTTTGTCCGCTGTCCTCTAGAGCCTCATCCCCCACTTTTAACCTTACAATTCCTCACCCTTTCTTCCTTTTCTCATTGATATAGCAGAAAAAGGTTTTCTCCTCCGATTTGACTCCAAGATCAATTTGCAGCTGTTTTGCTGCCTTGACCTCCCTCACTATTTTCCTGGCCTCCTTACTTTTCTGAGTGTAATCCTCCCACTCCCTGTTCACTTTATGTTGCCTGAACCACTTGTATGCATTCCATTTGGCCCCGATTACCTCTTTTACTGGAGGGGAGAACCACAGTGGTCTCTTAAACCTATTTTTTTTGTTGTGGTCCTCATGCAGAGTATTGCTGTCTCTAGAATGTTATCCTTAATATCTTTCCATATTTCCTCCACGTCAGGCTTGTCTCTTATGTTTGTTAACTTGTTGATCACTATCTGCCTCAGTCTACTAAAATCAGCCTTCTGAAAGCACAGCACCTCTGTGCTTTTGGTGGTTTTAGTAGTGCCCGTGGCTATTTCAAACCAGACTGTTTTGTGGTCACTATTTGCCAAGGGTTCTTCCACCTTCATTTATCTAATTTCTTCACAGCTTGTGAGGATCAGATTCAAGGTTGCATCCCCCGGTCAGGTCCTTCACTAGCTGAGACATCAGGCAGTCCTGGAAAGTATCCAGTAAAGTCTGACCTCTGGATCTCTTGGCTGCTGGGATATTCCAGTCCACATCTGGCAGGTTAAGGTCCCCAACCACCACTATGTCACCATTACCTCCCTTTCTGCCTGGTCCTATCCCCATTGCAAGGTTCTCAGCATCCAGAAGTGGTTAGATCTTGGCTGTCCTTCTCTCTCTTCCTCTTTCATCCTGCACCTTCTACCCCTCACCTGTCCGCTTCCCCGCTTGTCTTATAACTGCCCTCCCTTGGATATAGAATAGTACTTCAAATCGTGTGCTCTGCCTACTGCTTCAAGCACTTTAAATGTGTTATCCATCCTCTATCCTTTACCCTACTAGATCACTTGCTTTTGGGTTGTTGCAATGTACGTTATATTCAAATATGGTTTTGTTTACCCTGGCCTGTTGGTCTGGGTTATTTCTGCTCTGTAATTGTACTACACTGTTTTGTTTTAGTAATTGTACTTGTAATGCTCTGTTATGGCTATGTGTTTGCCTGTTCTCCCAATTCTCACTCCCCCCACCGCCACCCAGGATGCTTCTGAAAATGAGCTCTTTATAGCTCATGTTGTCTTTCCTGGTGAAATATTTTCCAAATAAACAAAATAAATAAATTACCAGCCATCTTTTATAACTCCTCAGCTAATTGTTCACCTTTCCCCTCTCCCTGCCCTTGGGGTCTGACTACATTGTTTTTTTTTTTACCTGGAGAGACACACTAAGATGAAAGATTGTTTCCAGGTGTGACCTGGGAGCACAAGGAAGTTAAGTGACTTGCTCTGGGTCACACAGTTCTTCATTTATAATGATGTTGTTTTTGAAGATGTTGTACAGTGCCACAAGCCTCTGGGACAGGATGCCTTATAAATAAAGTGTCTGTCTGTCTGTCTGTCTATCTATCTATCTATCCATCTATCTACCTACCTACCTGCCAGGGAGTGTATCATAGAGAAGTACTGTGCAACTTGGTGTGAGGGGACCACCGGACCAGAGACTGTATTATATAGATGTACTGGGTGCTCAGGGATGGGGAGAACAAGATGACCACAAGGGACTGTATCAACTAGATGTACTGGGCAAGTGACCTGATTCTTTTCCTTCCATTTTTATTTGCTTTGAATTTTCTCATATTGTATTTCCTTACCAACCCTTTTTTTTAATATTGGACATATTGTAATGAAATAGGTAGCATAATAATGATTTTAAAGGATGAAAACCCATGAAAGGCACTCACGACTCTTGTCCTTGAAAGGCAATACCCTTTCTAGATGCTTTTTGGCTAAATATTGTGTGTCCACTGACATTACTGCAGTTCCGATTGTTATTCTTCCAAGGAAAAAATTAAACATTAACTTTCAAAATTAAATATTTCAATCAGCCAACAAACTGCTGGGTCTACTATCTCTAGTGCTTTTATTTAACTTTAATCTGACCTCCCCTGCTGAAAGCCATTGTACAGTATTATATTAAAGTTTTAATCAAAACTTGGTGCATATATTTTTGATCCAATTCTTTCTCTATTTCATTGGGAATTTGTTCCTCAATTTACTCCAGTGTTATCAAATTTCATAAACTTGTAACTGAATTCAGTTTTGCACAAGCTGCTCTAAACAGAGAGGCATTGATCCTTTTCAAAAGCAACTTTCACTGACCTCCTGCACTAGTGAGCAACTCATCCTCATTTGTCACCTACACATGCACAAATTATATATATATATATATATATATATATATATATATATATATATATATATATATATATGAGAAAAAGAACCTCTGTGCTGAAAAACACTGAGGCAAGGGTTACCCCAAAGGGCATTTGGCTGTAGCTGCTTCAAGAAAATACAAGGTACCACACAATGCAAAGCATCATGGGATGATGATGCTTTGCATTGTGTGGGTATGTGTGATTTTGTATATATATATATATATATATATATATATATATATATAGTACATAGCCTCCAGAATATTCTCTTCCCTTTGTGCACCATAGAGCAGCCAAGTTGTTTCATTATGGCCCAGACCCATGTGAAAGAGTTCACTAGACTTTATTAACACTACTTTTTCAAAACCGAAAACAAAAAGTCAAACAATAAAGAGGCTTAGAAATTAAAGACAAACTCCTCATCCTAAGAGCTGTTTAATAACACCATACAAGATGCTTGGTTCCATAACCACAAGTTAGTTATGAATCATAACAAGACTAAAATTATGCTGTTCTCCAGCTCCCAAAATAGGCACAGAACTCACCCTCTTTCTATCACCAACGAAGAGGGCTCTCCCCTGGAGCTAGTTCAGCTCTTTAAATATCTGAGGATTACAAATGATAGTACAATGGCCTATGCCTATCACATTGACAACATTGCTAAGGCTGTTAACACCCGCATTGGGCTACTTCATAGGCATAAGCAATGTTTGACCCCAGAGGCTCTTAACCTGGTCATTCATAGCTCTCATCTCACCTACTGATTATGGCTTACCAAGCTATGGATCAGCTACTGAAACAACTCTTTGCCGCATCATAGTTGCACCCAACAAAGCATGCCAGTTCCTTACTGGCTCAGCCCGTCTGTCCCATAACTGCGACATGTACAATCAGGCTAACTGGCTCCAATTCAAAGGTAGACTCATGTACCAAGCATATTTACTGTCCAAAAAAGTAAGCCTAGGCAAAATGCCCCCTGGTGTACAAAAGCTTATTACCTCCACTATCAACCGTCGTTGCACAAGAAGCTCTAAGAGACAGATTTTTATTTTACCCAGCTGTCGCACTTCTCTGGGACCAAGGTCCTTTGCCTAACGCTCCTCTATGGATTAACTTCTGCACCATGACATCACTTCAGTATCCACCTTGGGCTCCTTCAAGGTTAAACTTAAGCAACAGCTGCTTGCTGATGCCAGTTGTGACTGATTCCAATAATCTTCCTTCTTGTGACCAGCACTTATTCTAACCTTATGCTATCCTGACCTTATGCATAACTGTTCTCAGCATGTAAATAACCATTCTGAGTTGCTAATCATTCTCCTTTCACACTTCCACTTGTTTCCTTCCACTCTTTCCCCTCAACCATTTATGGCCTTCCCCATCCCCCCTTTACCAACACTCTTCCCCATCTCCCATTGTTATATATCCTGAGCTCCCTTGCTCACTTTAAAATGCTTTCTCCCACACCTATGCACCTCAGACGAGGCCCCAGGATTGATGCCATCCCTTACCTTGTTGATAATTAGATATTAGGCTGAGTCTGTTCTCATTTTCCTGTAAAGGGTCATTTCATAAGACTCCAACCCCTCTAATATGACCCTTTGAATTCCAGGTTTTAATCAAATACATACCTTGGCATACATTGTACAATGCCACATGTATTGGAACTTCTCTAGTTATACACTCTTGCAATGTTGCGTATAATTCCTTGTTTTGTTTGTTCTCCATCTCATACTTTTCCATTATGTATTGTTGTTTGATGTGGAACCTATGAAATGAGCTTGTTCTCAAAGGTGTTATCTGAAATTTCAGTAAATAAACAAATAAAAATACAAATCAGCACAGCACCATGACTAATGTGCCACTAGCTGCAATATGAAATTGCAGTGTGCCACTAGGTACTGTTTGTTGCAATATTTGATTGGCTACATAAGGTGTGAGATGTAGTTGCATTTTTGTTGGTCATTGAGAATTTTGTCATCACTGTGAGCTGCCAAATGAGCTTCCATAATGTCACTGTATTCAATATGTTGACATCTATTATATTTTTAGAAAGTTTGCACACCAGAATAGCAGAATTAGTGATACGTCTACAATATAAAATACATGCGAACAATGAATCATAGAATGTTTATGAGCCATGAAAGTTATGACAACAACTAGTGTCAAATTAAGCTGAATAGAGTATCAGAGGAAGAAAACATTTTAAAGTTATAACGTGCTGCGTGGAGCAGCATTTGCATTAGATGGTTGATAGCTGCTCAAACTGTGAACATAACCAATCATGGTACACTTCAGAGCTTGGACAATTGCAATCCCTTTTGTCTTATTCTGATGAAAATTCCTGGTGGCAAGGGCAGCAGTATCATATGCCTTCTAATTTAAAATGTTGCATTCTCTAGGCACATAGAGAAGGTAAAGATGTTGGTCAATGGCTAGAGTGTGTAGGAATGTGGAATTCCATGGCAGAATTCTACTTCCAAAATATTTTTAGACTGTTTTGATGAAAGTTGCAGAACTCTGAAACTGATTTCACAATAAACTGCAGGTTAGTTACCTGAAGTTTACATAAAGCATGGATTTCTGCAGTTTGCAGAAAACTAATTTGCAATTTTTGTAAACTGTGTAATTTTAATCTGCAGTTTATGAAAACAGCAAAACTACAAATCTTGCAGCTTAAATAAAATGCTGCAAACCATATTTGAGACTTCAGATCTCTGTTTCTGATGAAATTATGTGGAATAAGCAGAATTTTCAATGTTCTGCATAATTCCATAAAAAAAACAGAATTTGAAGTTGGCTCCCTGGCATTGAGTGATGGGGGATCACTCTGGCATGCAGGTGACCAAGGTTTATGTCCTGAGCTCAGGATGTCAGGATTGGAGGACCGCAGGTAGGACTCAGGAGCATATCATGGACGCTCTCCTCCCGGGGGGTGGGGCTGTCATGTCACACTTGTGTGGCTCCTGGTGGTGAATGGTAGTAGTGCTGGGTGGCCTGGGTTACCACACACCATTGGGCACTCCCTCCCAGACCAGCCATGCTCACTTGTTGTCAATAGCAGAGGGGGTGGGTGGCACCAGAAATATTAAAAAAAGATGCTGCCAGAGCCCCAGATGATGGCTTTGGCTAGGCTTCCCTATGCTGCACCAGGTCATGCAGCATGAAATGTTCCTGCCTTTCCTGCCAATGTTCCCATTTCAGATCCTCACCAGGGATTAGGTGGGAATCAACAGGTGTGCCTGATGAGTCAGACCTAAGGATCTGATAGGCAATATGTAGCAGAAGCTGTTTCCACCGAGACAGATGGAGGGAAGGTCCAGCATGAGAGCCTGAAGGAGTGGGGCTGTGGCACTTATGGGTGGAAAAAAACAGAATTTGAAAATTCTGCACAGCTCTGTCAATGACTAATACACATGAAATAAATATTATACAGCCAGTGTTAGTATTAAACTTTCTGAGCTTTGGGAGCTAGAGGGGCCCACAAAGGTCATATCTTTAAATTGAGCCCCCCTTCCTATTTTAAATCAATGGCAGTGATGCATGAGCTACTGGGGTTCACTTCAAAGCTAGGGGGGGCCAAGCTCTGGTAAGTCCCCCTATAATTCAATACTGTATATAGCTTAGTGGGCTAGTTCACAGACACTAGAGATGGTGGTGCAAACTGAGGGAATACTGGTTGCCCCTGTGTACTTCCACCTGCTGCTGCCAGACATAAAGATTGGTACATATTACAGGGGGCAGATTCCCCCACCCACCCATGACTGAGGCACAATGTGGTTCACTTATCTTAATGTCAAGATGATGCAGACAGGGCATGGAGGTACAATTTGCTGCTTTCCAACTGGGTTGCTACGTGCTATTATAGAAACACAGAAACAGGCAGCTATGGCAGAAAAAGAACTATGCTGTAGCCATTCTGCCAATATTATCCTATCATAGCCCAGGAACTATTATCTCTGTGGGGTCTAACGCAGGTGTTATGGCTATGGTGCAACATCATAGAAGCATACAATATGATGACAGAAGGGGACCTGTGGTCCATCGAGTCTGCCCTACTGAGGTATCCTGGGACCTATTGTGTACCAGAGTTCTGTCCTAGACACCCAGTCTAGCCCTTGCCAGTGCCCTGTGTTTGTTCCTATTCCTTGTCCTACCCATGCTTAAAACTTGACACTGACTTTGCAGCCACCTCCTCAGGAGATAATATATTCCAAGGTTCTACCACCCTGACTGTGAAGTAATACGTTCAGATGTCCCTCGAACACTCCACTTTTTAATTTCTACTCATGGTCTCTTGTAGTAGAACTGACATTCTTGGTAAAAAGCTGTGTTTCTGGCACTTTGTTGATGCCTTTAAGGATCTTGAAGGTCTCAGTCCTATCCTCCCTTTCCCTCCTAGTATCTAGTAAGTACAATTTCAGAGCCCCAAGTCTCTTTTCGTAGGTGATTTCCTGAAGGCTATGTATCATTTTTGTTGCCCTCTCTGGACCACTTCCAATCAATTAATGTAATTTCTAGATGAGACCTCCAGAATTGTTAACAGTACTCCAGATGAGGCCTCACTAATGACCAGTAAAGTGGTAGCATCACCTCCCTGTCCCTGCTGTCTCTCCCCCTGCCAGTGCATCCTAACACTCTGCTAGCCTTTCTGTAAGCCTTATTGCAATGACTTTGCTGCTTGAGGTTGTCCCTAATGTTGACTCCCAGATCACGTTCCTCAGCATAGGAACTCAGCTGGACTCTGTTTAGCCAGTATTCTTCCTTGGGATTGGCCTACCCAGGTGTATCATCTTATACTTCTTAGCATTGAAGTTTAATTGCCATATTTGTGACCACCTTTCCAACTTCTTAAGGTTCTCCTGCAGTTGTCTGACTCCCTCCGTACTATCCACTCTTCTGCTGAGTTTCATGCCATCTGCAAACAAGGCAATGTTGCCATTTACGCCCTTGCTTATGTCACCAATGAATACACTGAAGAGGACCGCCCCCAGAATCGACCCCTAAGGCACCCCACTAGTGACCTGCCTCTCATTAAATTTCACCCTTTTTACTACCACCCTTTGTTTTCTGTCCCTTAGCCAACTCCGTATCAACTTTACTATCTGTTTTGTTAAACCAAGGTATTCTAGCTTTTTTAAGAGGCATCTGTGCAGGACTGTGTCAAATGTCTTACTGAAGTCAAAAGTAAAGCAAATCCACTACATGACCCCTGTCCAATTCCTTGGTCACTTCATCAAAGAACGTAATAAGGTTAGCTTGACATGACCTGCCCATTAAAAATCCATGTTGTTTGTAGTTCTGGAGGTGATTTACTTCAAGGTGTTACCCTAGATCTTGCTTGATAAGGGCCTTCTTAAGTTTACCCACTACTGATGTGAGGCTGACTGGCCTATAATTACCTGTATCGATAATGTCTCTACTCTTGTGCAGTGGCGCCACATCAGCCACCCACCCTCCTGGAACTACCCCTGACTGCAGTGACCTGTGGAACAGGTGCACAAGAGGTGCAACCAGCTCTTCTACAAGCTCCCTGAGCACTCTCGGGTGTAAACCAAGGCTCTGAGCTGCAGCTCTGGAGACCGTGGTTTGAATCCTACAGCAGCCTAGGTGCATACTGTGTGATCCTGAGCAACTCATTTAACTTCTTCATGCTCCCAGTTCACATCTGGATACAAGATTTGGCTTAGTGTGCTATTCCTGGTTAAATGATGTTCCCTTTCCCTTTCTTTTTTCCCCCCGTCAGGGTCAGGGGCCTTGTTGGGTCTAATGTCTGAAATGCCCTTCCTGACCCATTCTGTGGTGAACTCCTGGGTGCTTGTTCTCTGTACTCTTCTGGTCTCAGCTCTAAAATTGCTGTCTGGCAGTGGGCCCTGATGCTCCCTGGAGAATACCGAGCAAAAGTATTCATTTAGGGCCTTTGCTTTTTGTCCACTGTCCTCCAGAGCCTCATCCCCCACTTTTAACCTTACAATTCCTCACCCTTTCCTCCTTTTTTCATTGATATAGCAGAAAAAGGTTTTCTCCCCCGATTTGACTCCAAGAGCAATTTTCAGCTGTTTTGCTGCCTTGGCCTCCCTCACTATTTTCCTGGCCTCCTTACTTTTCTGAATATATTCCTCCATCTCCCTGTTCACTTTATCTTGTCCAAACCATTTGTATGCATTCCATTTGGCCCTGATTGCCTCTCTTACTGGAAGGGAGAACCACAGTGGTCTCTTAAACCTATTTTGTTTGTTGTGGTCCTAATGCAGAATCTTGCCATCTCTAGAGTGGTATCCTTAATATCTTTCCATATTTCCTCCACGTCGGGCTTGTCTCTTATGTTTGTTAACTTGTCGATCACTATCTGCCTCAATCTACTAAAATCAGCCTTCTGAAAGCAAAGCACCACTTTGCTTTTGGTGGTTTTAGTAGTGTCCGTGGCTATTTCAATCCAGACTGTATTGTGGTTGCTATTTGCCAAGGGTTCTTCCACCTTCATGTACCTAATTTCTTCACAGTTTGTGAGGATCAGATTCAAGATGGCATCCCCCAGTCAGGTCCTTCACTAGCTGAGACAGCAGGCAGTCCTGTAAAGTGTCCAGTAAAGCCTGACCTCTGGAGCTCTTGGCTGCTGAGATATTCCATTCCACATCTGGCAGGTTAAGGTCCCCCAGCCATCACTATGTCACCATTACCTCCCTTTCTGCCTGGTCCTGTCCCCATTGCAGGGTTCTCAGCATCCAGAAAAGGTTATATCTTGGCTGTCCTTCTCTCTTCCTCTTTTATCCCGCACTTTCTACCCCTCACCTGTCCACTTCCCCACTTGTCTTATAACTGCCCTCCCTTGGATATACAATAGCACTTCAAATCGTATGCTCTGCCTACTGCTTCAAGCACTTTAAATGTGTTATCCATCATCTATCCTTTACCCTACTGGATCACTTGCTTTTGGGTCGTTGCAATGTACATTATATTCAAATATGGTTTTGTTTACCCTGGCCGGTGGGTCTGGGTTATTTCTGCTCTGTAATTGTACTACACTGTTTTGTTTTAGTAATTGTACTTGTAATGCTCTGTTATTGCTATGTGTTTGATTGTTCTCCCACTCTCACTCCCCCACCCCCACCCAGGACGCTTCTGAAAATGAGCTCATGTTGTCTTTCCTGGTGAAATATTTTCCAAATAATTAAAATAAATAAATTACCAGCCATCTTTTATAACTCCTCAGCTAATTGTTCATCTTTCCCCTCTCCCTGCCCTTGGGGTCTAAATACGTTTCTTTTTTTTTTTTTTAACCTGGAGAGACACACTAAGATGAAAGCTTGTTTCCAGGTGTGACCTGGTAGCACAAGAAAGTTAAGTGACTTGCTCAGGGTCACTCAGTTTTTCATTTATAATGGTGTTGTTTTTAAAGATGTTGTACTGTGCCCCAAGCCTCTGGGACAGGATGCTTTATAAATAACCTGTCTGTCTGTCTGTCTGTTTGTCTGTCTTATCTATCTATCTATCTATCTATCTATCTATCTATCTATCTACCTACCTACCAGGGATTGTATCATAGAGAATTACTGAGCAGCTGAGGGTGAGGGGACCACTGGACCAGAGACTGTATTATATAGATGTACTGGGTGCTCAGTGGTGGGGAGAACAAGATGACCACCAGGGACTGTATCAACTAGATGTACTGGGCAAGTGACCTGATTCTTTTCCTTCCATTTTTATTTACTTTGAATTTTCTCATATTGTATTTCCTTACCAACCCTTTTTTTAATATTAGACATATTGTAAAGAAACAGGTAGTATAATAATGATTTTAAAAGATGAAAACCCACAAAAGGCACTCATGACTCTTGTTCTTGAAAGGCAGTACCCTTTCTAGAGGCTTTTCGGCTACATATTGTGTGTCCACTGACATTACTGCAGTTCCGATTGTTATTCTTCCAAGGAAAAAATTAAACATTAACTTTCAAAATTAAATGTTTCAATCATCCAACAAACTGCTGGGACTACTCTCTCTAGTGCTTTTATATAACTTTAATCTGACCTCCCCTGATGAAAGCCATTGTACAGTATTATCTTAAAGTTTTAATCAAAACTTGGTGCATATATTTTTCATCCAATTCTTTCTCTATTTCTTTGGGAATTTGTTCCTCAATTTACTCCAGTGATATCAAATTTCATAAAGTTGTAATTGAATTCAGTTTTGCCCAAGCTGCTCTAAACAGAGAGGCATTGATCCTTTTCAAACGCAACTTTCACTGACCTCCTGCACTAGTGAGCAACTTATCCTCTTTTGTCATCTACACACACAAATTATATATATATATATATATATATATATATATATATATATATATATATATATATATGTGTGTATATATATACATATTGTACATAGCCACTGTAAATATTCCCTTCCCTTTGTGCAACACAGAGCAGCCAAGTTGTTTAATTATGGCCCAGACCCATGTGAAAGAGTTCATTAGACTTTATTAACACTACTTTCTCAACACCAAAAAGAAAAAGTCACACAATAAAGAGGCTTAGAAATTAAAGACAAACTCCTCATCCTAAGAGCTGTTTAACAGCACCATACAAGATGCATGATTCCATAAGCACAAGTTAGTTATGAAACATAACAAGACTAAAAGTATGCCATTCTCTAGCTCTCAAAATAGGCACAGAACTCATCCTCTTTCTATCACCAACGAAGAGGGCTTTCCCCTGGAGCTAGTTCAGCTCTTTAAATATCTGGGAATTACAAATGATAGTACGATGGCCAATGCCTATCACATTGACAACATTGCTAAGGCTGTTAACACCCACATTGGGCTACTTCATAGGCATAAGCAATGTTTGACCCCAGAGGCTCTTAACCTGGACATTCATAGCTCTCATCTCACTTATTGATTATGGCTTACCAAGCTATTGATCAGCTACTGAAACAACTCTTTGCCACATGATAGTTGCACCCAACAAAGCATGCCGGCTCCTTACCGGCTCAGCCCATCTGTCCCATACCTGCGACATGTACAATCAGGCTAACTGGCTCCAATTCAAAGGTAGACTTATGTACAAAGCATGTTTACTGTCCAAAAAAGTAAGCCTAGGCAAAATGCCCCCTGGTGTACAAAAGCTTATTACCTCCACTATCAACCGTCATTGCACAAGAAGCTCTAAGAGACAGATTTTTATTATACCCAGCTGTTGCACTTCTCTGGGACAAAGGTCCTTTGCCTAATGTTCCCCCCTCTATGGATTAACTCTCTGCACCATGACATCACTTCAGTATCCACCTTGGGCTCCTTCAAGGTTAAACTTAAGCAACAGCTACTTGTTGATGCCAGTTGTGACTGATTCCAATAATCTTCCTTCTTGTGACCAGCATTTATTCTAACCTTATGCTATCCTGAACTTATGCATAACTGTTCTCAGCATGTAAATAACCATTCTGAGTTGCTAATCATTCTCCTTTCACACTTCTGCTTAATTCCTTCCACTCTTTCCCCTCACCCCTCTATGGCTTTCCCCTATCCCCCCTTTAACAACACTCTTCCCCATCTCCCATCGTTATATATCCTGAGCTCCCTTGCTCACTTTAAGATGCTCTCTCCCATACCTACGCACCTTTGACAAGGCCCCTGGGCTGATGCCATCCCTTACCTTGCTGATTATTAGATATTAGGCTGAGTCTGTTCTCATTTTCCTGTAAAGAGTAATTTCAATAGACTCCACCCCCTCTAATATGCCCCTTTGAATTGCAGGTTTTAATCAAATACATACCTTGGCATACATTGTACAGTGCCACATGTATTGGAACTTCTCTAGTTATACACTCTTGCAGTGTTGTGTATAATTCCTTGTTTTGTTTGTTCTCCATCTCATACTTTTCCATTATGTATTGTTGTCTGATGTGGAACCTATGAAATGTGCTTGTTCTCAAAGGTGTTATCTGAAATTTTAGTAAATAAAAATACAAATCACCACAGCACCATGACTAATGTGCCACTAGCTGCAGGAAGAAATTGCAGTGTGCCACTAGGTACTGTTTATTGCAGTATTTGATTGGCTACATAAGGTGTGAGATGTAGTTGCATTTTTGTTCATCATTGAGAATTTTGCCATCACTGTGAGCTGCCAAATGAGCTTCCATAATGTTACTGTATTTAATGTTGACACCTATTATATTTTTTAGAAATTTTGCATACCAGAATAGCAGAATTAGTGATACGTCTACAATATGAAATACATGTGAACAATGAATCTTAGAATGTTTATAAGCCATGAAAGTTATGACAATAACTAGTGCCAAATTAAGCTGAATAGTGTATCAGAGAGGAAGAAAAAATGTTAAAGTTATAACGTGCTGCCTGAATCAGCATTTGCATTAGATGGTTTACAGCTGCTCAAGCTGTGAACATAACCAATCATGGTACACTTCGGAGCTTTGACAATGGCAATCCCTTTTGTCTTATTCTGATGAAAATTCCAGGTAGCAAGTGCAGAAGTGTCATATGACTTCTAATTGAAAATGTTGCATTCTCTACGCCAACAGTTCTCAAACTTTGTCATAGTGAGCCTTACCTAAGCCATGGAAAATATGTTGAGCCTCCCCATAGAATAATAGCCTACTTTTCACAGTATATCAGGAATAAATTGAAACCTCTTTGCATAGCTGGCTTTCATGTTATTACGCTTATTGTAACCCCACCCCAAAGAGGACAACCTACTTGCTCCAATATTTTGACTCTCGAACCATTGTTACCCATTACTGCCATACCATCATGGGTCAGACTGCTTTTTCTGTTTCCCCTCTTACTGAAATAACCTTCCTGCCGACCTCTGCCTCTCCCCCTCTCACCCTGCTCTTAAGCAACTTCTCATGGATCATTTTGCTCCCTTCTGCTCTTATTCTTAGTACCTGTATGGTTAACTCTTGTATTTAGACAGTTCTGCTGCCAATCTAATTGATCAATTGTTCCTCGCATTGTTAGTTTATTATTCTTAATTTGTTTGCACTTTTATTCATTTTGTATTGCTTAAGTGTTTTGCAGTTACATTTTGAATTGTATTCTCTCACTACCTGGGTACACCTGAAATAAGCCATGGCTCAGTGTACAGTACCTTACCTGGTCACAGACTTGTGAATAAATACATAAATTCACCAACTGTTATCCTCTCTCAGTTTGCCTTATCACTTCACACAAATTCTATAAAGTTCAAAATTGCAATATAATACTTTTTCTAGACTTGCTTGACCCTCCCCTGGAACAGGCTGGGGCTTCCCCAAGGAGGCTGGCCTCACCATTTGAGAACCCCTGCTCTAGGCTCTTAGAGAAGGTAAAGCTGTTGGTCAATGGCTAGAGTGTGTAGGAATGTGGAATTCCAAGGCAGAATTCTACTTCCAAAATACTTTTAGACTGTTTTGATGAAAGTTGTGGAATTCTGAAACTGATTCACTATAAACTGAAGGTTAGTTTCCCGAAGTTTACATAAAGCACAAATTTCTGAAGCTTGCAGAAAACTAATTTCCAATTTATGTAAACTGTGTAACTTTAATCTGCAGTTAATGAAGACAGCAAACTACTAATCTGCAGCTAAAATACAATGCTGCAGACCATATTTGAGACTTCAGAATTCTGTTTCTGATGAAATTATGTGGAATAAGCAGAATTTTCAATATTCTGCATAATTACATCAAAAACAGAATTTGCAGTTGGCTCCCTGGCATTGAGTGATGGGGGATCACTCTGGCATGCTGGTAACCTGGGTTTGTGCCCCGAGCTCAGGATGTCAGGACTGGAGGACTGCAGGTAGGGTTCAGGAGCATATCATGGATACTCTCCTCCTGGGGAAGGGGGGCTGTCATGTCACACTTGTGTGGCTCCTGGTGGTGGATGGTGGTAGTGCTTGGTGGCCTGAGTGACCACACACCATTGGGCACTCCCTCCCAGACCAGCCATGCGCACTCATTGTCAATAGCAGAGGGGGTGGGCGGCACCAAAAATATTGGAAAAAATTGCTGCCACAGCCCCAGATGATGGCTTTGGGTAGGCTTCCCTACGCCTCCCCAGGTCACGCAGTATGAAATGTTTCAGCCTTACTTGCTGATTTTCCCACTTCACACCCCCACCAGGGATTAGGTGGGAATCAACAGGTGTGCCTGATTGGTCAGACCTAAGGATCTGATGGGCAATATGTAGCAGAAGCTGTTTCCACCGGGACAGATGGGGGGAAGGTCCGGCATGAGAGCCTGAAGGAGTGGAGCTGTGGCAATTATGGGGGGAAAAAACAGAATTTGAAAATTCTGCACAGCTCTGTCAATGACTAATACACATGAAATAAATATTATACAGCCAGTGTTAGAATTAAACTTTCTAAACTTTGGGAGCTAGAGGAGCGTAAAAGGGTCATATATTTAAATTGAGCCCATCCTTCCTATTTTAAATAAAAGGCAGTGATGCATGAGCTACTTGGGTTCACTTCAGAGCTAGGGGGACCAAACTCTGGTAAACACCCCTGTAATTCCAATACTGTATATAGCATAGTGGGCTAGTTCAAAGACACTAGAGATGGTGGTGCAAACTGAGGGAATACTTTTTGCCCCTGTGTACTTCCACCTGCTGCTGTCAGACACAAAGATTGGTACATATTACAGGGAGCAGATAAACCCACCCCCATGATGGAGGCACAATGTAGTTCACTCATCCTAATGCCAAGATGATGCAGACAGGGCTTGCATGTCCTAATTTGATGCTTTCCAACTAGGTTGCTACATGCTATTATGGAAACACAGAAACATAGGCAGCTATGGCAGAAAAGGAACTATGCTCTAGCCAGTCTGCCAGTACTACCCTATCATACCACAGGAACTATTATCTCTATTGAGTCTAACACAGGTGTTATGAGTATAGTGCAACATCATAGAAACATACAAGATGACGGAAGAAGGAGACCTGTGGTCCATCGAGTCTGCTGTACCGAGGTATCCCGGGACCTATTGTGTATCAGTTTTCTGTCCTAGACACCCAGTCTAGCCCTTGCAGTGCCATGTGTTTGTTCCCAATCCTTGTCCCACCCTTGCTTAAAGCTTGACACTGACTTTGCAGCCATGTCCTCAAGATGTAATCTATTCCAAGGTTCCACCACCCTGTCTGAGAAGTAATATTTTCAGATGTCCCTCGAACGCTCCACTGTTCAATTTCCACTCATGCTATCTTGTAGTAGAATTGACTTCCTGGTAAAAAGTTGTGCTTCTGGCACTTTGTTGATGCCTTTAATGATCGTGGCGGTCTCAGTCATATCCCTCCTTTCCCACCTAGTATCTAGCAAGTACAATTTCAGAGCACCAAGCCTCTTTTCATAGGTGACTTCCTGAAGGCTATGTATCTTTTTTGTTGCCCTTCTCTGGACCACTTCCAATCTAATAATGTCATTTCTTAGGTGAGGCCTCCTGATCTGTACACTGTACTCCTGATGAGGCCTCACTAATGACCGGTAAAGTGGTAGTATCACCTCTCTGTCCCTGCTGTCCCTCCCCCTGCCAGTGCATCCTAACACCCTGCTAGCCCTGCTGCAAGCCTTATTGCAATGACTTTGCTGCTTGAGGTTGTCCCTAATGATGACTCCCAGATCGCATTCCTCAGCAATGGAACTCAGCTGAACTCTGTAGAGCACAGTATTTTTCCTTGAGATTGGCCCTACCCAGGTGCATCATCGTACACTTCTTAGCAATTAAAGTTTAACTGCCACATTTGTGACCACCTTTCCAACTTCTTAAGGTCCTCCTGCAGTTGTCTGACTCCCTCCATACTATCCACTCTTCTGCTGAGTTTCATGTCATCTGTAAACAGGACAATGTTGCCATTTACACTCTTGCTGATGTCACTAATGAATACACTAAAGAGGACCGGCCTCAGAATCGACCCCTGAGGCACCCCACTAGTGACCTGCCTCTCATTAAATTTCACCCCATTTACTACCACCCTTTGTTTTCTGTCCCTCAGCCAACTCCATATCTACTTTACTGTCTGTTTTGTTAAACCAAGGTATTCTAGCTTTTTTAAGAGGCATCTGTGCAGGACTGTGTCAAATGTCTTACTGAAGTAAAAGTAAAGCAAGTCCACTGCATGACCCCTGTCCAATTCCTTCATTACTTTGTCAAATAACATAATAACTTTAGCTTAACATGACCTCCCCATCAAAAATCCATGTTGTTTGTAGTTCTGGAGGTGATTTACTTCAAGGTGTTATCCCAGATCTTGCTTGATAAGGGCCTCCGTAAGTTTATGCACTACTGATGTGAGGCTGACTGGCCTATAATTACCTGTATCTTTACTGTCTCCACTCTTGTGCAGTGGCACCACATCAGCCACCCACCTGGAACTACCCCTGACTCCAGTGACCTGTGGAACAGGTGCACAAGAGGTGCAACCAGCTCTTCTACAAGTTCCCTGAGCACTCTAGGGTGTAAACCAAGGCTCTGTGCTGCAGCTCTGGAGACTGTGATTTGAATTCTACAGCAGCCTAGGTGCATACTGTGTTTTCCTGAGCAAGTCACAACTTCCTCATGCTCCCAGTTCACATCTGGAAACAAGCTTTGGCTTAGTGTGCTACTCCTGGTTAAATGATGTTCCCTTTCCCTTTCCTTTCCCCACCCCATCAGGGCCAGGGGCCTTGTTTGGTCTGATGTCTGAAATGCCCTTCCTGACCCATTCTGTGTTGAACTCCTGGGTGCTCGTTCTCTGTACCCTTCTGGTCTTGGCTCTAAAATCACTGTCTGGCAGTGGGACCTGATGCTGCCTTGTGAATACCGAGCAAAAGTATTCATTTAGGGCCTCTGCTTTTTGTCCATGTCCTCCAGAGCCTCATCCCCTACTTTTAACCTTACAATTCCTTGCCCTTTCCTCCTTTTTCATTGATATAGCAGAAAAAGGTTTTCTCCCCCGATTTGACTCCAAGAGCAATTTGCAGCTGTTTTGCTGCCTTGGCCTCCCTCACTATTTTCCTGCCCTCCTTACTTTTCTGAGTGTAATCCTCCCACTCCCTGTTCACTTTATGTTGCCTGAACCATTTGTATGCATTCCATTTGGCCCTGATTGCCTCTCTTACTGGAGGGGAGAACCACAGTGGTCTCTTATACCTATTTGTTTTGTTGTGGTCCTCATGCAGAGTCTTGTTGTCTCTAGAATGGTATCCTTAATATCTTTCCATATTTCCTCCACATCTGGCTTGTCTCTTATGTTTGTTAACTTGTCCATCACTGTCTGCCTCAATCTACTGAAATCAGCCTTCTGAAAGCACAGCACCTCTGTGCCTTTGGTGGTTTTAGTAGTGCCTGTGGCTATTTCAAACCAGACTGTTTTGTGGTCGCTATTTGCCAAGGGTTCTTCCACCTTCATTTATCTAATTTCTTCACAGTTTGTGAGGATCAGATTCAAGATGACATCTCCTGGTCAGGTCCTTCACTAGTTGATACAGCAGGCAGTCCTGGAAAGTGTCCAGTAAAGCCTGACCTCTGGAGCTCTTGGCTGCTGGGATATTCCAGTCCACATCTGGCAGGTTAAGGTCCCCCAACCACCACTATGTCACCATTACCTCCCTTTCTGCCTGGTTCTGTCCCCATTGCAGGATTCTCAGCATCCAGAAGGGGTTAGATCTTGGCTGTCCTTCTCTCTCCCTCTTTCATCCCGCACCTTCTACCCCTCACCTGTCCACTTCCCCACTTGTCTTATAACTGCCCTCCCTTGGATATACAATAGCACTTCGAATCTTGTGCTCCACCTACTGCTTCAAGCACTTTGATTGTGTTATCTATCCTCTATCCGTTACCCTACTTGTTGTTGCAATGTACATTATATTTAAATATGGTTTTGTTTACCCTGGCTGGTTGATCTGGGTTATTTCTGCTCTGCAATTGTACTACACTGTTTTGTTTTAGTAATTATACTTGTAATGCTCTGTTATTGCAATGTGTTTGCCTGTTCTCCAAATTCTTACTCTGCCCCCGGACGCTTCTGAAAATGAGCTGTTTACAGCTCATGTTGTCTTTCCTGGTGAAATATTTTCCAAATAAATATTTTCCAAATAAATAAAATAAATAAATTACCAGCCATCTTTTATAACTCCTCAGCTAATTGTTCATCTTCCCCTCTCCCTGCACTGGGGGTCTGAATATGTTATTTTTTTTTTTAACCAGGAGAGACACACTAAGATGAAAGCTTGTTTCCAGATGTGACCTGGGAGCACATGGAAGTTAAGTGACTTGCTCAAGGTCACACATTATGCAAGTGGGGGCTGTGAGATTCAAACCCAAGTCTCCAGATTCACAACTTAGAGCCTTAAACCACTGTGCTGTACTGCCTCCTTAAATATAAAATATCATACCCATGCATAATTTCTATCCTGCATTGGTGGCTAAGTGGACCTAGAGTGACTCCACGCCCCCCCAACCTTGGTGCTTTATCCTTCATTGCTTCGATGCCTTTCCTCATTTAGAGGGCAACCCCCTGCCTCTCCCCACCTGTCTGTCCCTTCTAAACAGTGTGTAGCCTGGGATGGCTGGGTCTCATTCATTGTTGTCTGTGGCCAAGCTTTCGGTAATAGCTACCAGATCAACCTTTGTGTCTGCCACTAGAGCCTGGAGATCACTGATCTTGTTGTCCAGGCTCCTAGCATTAAGGCAGATTCCTCGCCATGAGCTAGCATCATGATTCTTGTGCGATTTTGTTTCCCTTTGTCCTGCTGGTTGTTCTTTGTGTCATTTTTCTGATGCTGGCCCTTTGTTGAATGCTTTCTTTGTCCTAATGTGACTGGTGCACTTATGTTTGTTCTCAGTTTTTCTGTTGGGGGAGGGTTCAGCAAGGCACATTACCTGTTTCCATGCCTTAGCCTCCACTCTGATTAGTTTAAATGGTCAAAGTTTACTTCCATCTTCTGGGACAGTGCTGTTGGTCCCTCTCATGTGAGGTGAAGTCCATCCTGTTTGAAGAGTGATCTATCCCAGAAATTCCCTCAGGATCTGATAAAATGGAAGCCTCTTGTCTGGCAACAGCTCTTCAATCAGTTGTTGAATTTGTCTATTTCCTCCAGTCTGATTCTTTCCATGTTGCCGTCTTTATCCCATACAGGCAAGACTTCTGAGAAGGCTACTGTGGTTACAGTTTTTAAAAGCCTATCTCCCGGCTTCTTGATACTCCATTTTGCATCCTCCACCATCTGGTTAGCCAGACCATTTGTTCCAACGTGTACCAGTATGCAAGTTGATCACCTCTGTCTGTAAACAAGCAGCCTTCCTGGAAATCTCTTTCCTCCCTCACCCCACATATATTTTGGTCTTTAGTTGCTAAAGTTCTAATTCACTGTGGCCCTATTCCTCTATTCAAAGAGAGTCCAGTGACTCTCTATTCTCCAACTCTGCTGTCCATGGAAAGTTCCTTGTTTCTGATTTGAGCAGAATTCATCATTGACATTATGGAAGTCCTGCTAAAGCTATTGCTCCAGCTCAGGAACTGATGTCCAGTTGCAAAAAGTACAGTGTCATCTGCCCACATGTGAAAGTGTGGGGAGAGACAGACAGAAAGGAGGTTGTTTGAAAAAAAAGGAAAAGAAAGAGAATGGGTCCAAGAATGGAGACCTGTGGGACTCTAAACCTAATGGGGAGAGGTGTGAGACCAATGTGTTGTAGTATTTAGTGGTTTATATGGAAGACAACACTTTTGTTGATCATTTTTAATAACATAAAGGTGAACAGCCATGATATGAATACATACAATATTTTGATGCAAATGTATTTGCACTGGGCATCCCATAGTTAATGTGCTTTGTGTTAAATGTTTACCATACTGTTGCTTTTTGCATAGAAGCTTATATTGAATTTTGGTGCCTGATATGGAAGAAGCACAACTAATATGGATAGCAGAATTTGCAAAGGACTCTAGATGGATTGGAAACAGAGAAGATAAGGATACACTGAAACTGAAAAATATAAAGCTAGGTGATAAAGTTGCAGACACAATTCAATGTAAATAAGGACATACTTCATTCAGCACCTAGAAGAATCAAATGAGTTCTGTTATCATATTGAATATTAGGTTGTTAGCAAGTACACAAACAGAATGATCTGGGAATAATCTATATCATTGTAATCAGCTGTAATTGTGCTTTGGTGACTGGGAAAGCCAACAGTATGCTGAGATATATTAGGGAAGGAATGCAGTGCAAAAATAAGGATGTTATGCTGGCCTTTATGACACAATTCAGTCATATACCTTGAATTTCAGGGGAGGCACCAGGTCATAATGAGAAGGTAAGAGCCTTCCTTTGGATTTTAAAAAGTCTCAACAACTCTAACTCAATTTAGTAGGCTATGAGCTTTACCCACCATGCCTAAGCCTTCAATTTCTAAAGTCCTGTTGACTCTCAATGAAGCAAGTAAAGATCACAAAATCACAATACAGATGAAAGGTAACTTCAAAGCCTGTCAGAATAGCCTTCTTGGAGAAATTAAATTCATGAGGCTGCTTGTAACATAATCAATCGATTGATCAGTCAGTCAATCAATCAATCAATCAATATACTTGTTCAAATAAAGAAGAGGAAAACCACTGAGCAAAGTTTATTTTCAATACTGACCTCAAACATACACTTTAAGAACAAACAAATCATATACAATAGTTACATAGTGGAGCAAGATAATACTAAAGTTACTGTATCTCCAATTTCAAAATACATACTGCATGTCAGCAACCTGTTTAAAATAAATTAAGTATAATCAAACTGGAAAACTGATATTTTTCAACAGCCATTGTATACCTTACTGTGCACTAATCTGTCAAACTCCCAGGTGGATATCAGTTTTAAAGATATTAGTGGAGCATAACATGGACTCCACTGACAGGCAGTGAAGTCCAACATCGAGGTCCATTGAAAGAAAACACTGACTGCCAGTGGTATATCTACTTCATTGAGAGTTAGCAGGATATTAGAAACTGGAAAATTCAGTCATGGAGGGTGGAGTTTGCTATACCAATCTGACAGTGGGAAAATCACAATCAGTGCCTGAGGATAATATTTAAATTAAGTCCACCTGAGAAGATCAGATATATAATTGGAAGGCTATGCCTGTGGTTCAATGGACAAGCAGCCAGCCACTCCCCCTTCCTATGCTACATAAGGAGTTCCTCTGAGCCTCTCTCTCAAGCACTTTTTCTTTGCAGTCGGTGTGACGTAGGCAGCAAACTCTGAGTGCTGTATCATTTCTTTTTAATATAAAATGTATTACTGAATGTCTCCTGCTGAAAATCAAATGCTCTTAGAATTACCTCACTCATCAACCCCCCCCAGTTTCAGCTGAAAGATGCAAGCCATGAGGAAAATGCTGAGAGCATGTGAGTTCACACACACTCAGTTTTTAGAGACAGTGTGTTACATGGAAGTCTTTTTTCAAGGATCCTGTTTCTCTGAGTTAATTACAGACTTATTTAAGTTAATTTTGTTAAGAGAGAAATCATAAAGAAGGTTTATGGTGTTGGAGAGGAACCTAGGTTGTTACACAGAGGTGCAAGGTTGTAAATGTCCCTGTGAAGCCTGGGTGAGGGAGAATACAGCATGGGATCAAACAAAGTTTCCTTTGAAGGACATGAATTATGCTGAAGTTGCAGAATGTAATACTTTTGTATAAGATATATATTTTCATATATCCTGACAGGGAGGAGCTAGGTGACCTCCTGAAAAGAGGTGGGGTAAAAGCCAGCTTTTAAATTATTCAGTTTTATTTCACAGAGACAAATTTTTACCTAGACTCTAACCATGAAACATCTATGGAACACTTTTAAGCAAGTATTTAGAGACTAAGTACTGTAGCGGGAATTGCACTGTTTAAAACCTTGTTCTTTTAATAGATTTGTATGTCTGGTCATATAACAGTTCTGCATGTTGCGCTTTACATATTTTTAACTATTTTAGTAAAATTCTTTTTAGAACTTATTTGGTCTGTCTTTGAATTTCTTTTATTTCTAAGAAAAGTATTTATGGTTATAGCAGACCGCAGGCATAAGCTTGAATGGTGGTACCAAACTGGAAAGAGAAACGTTTTAAAATCTGAGGTCTTTATTAAAGTTTGTAATGGTTCATCTCTGCATACCTGTTTAGGTGCCCATAGGCAAAGATATCTGGCCCCATGAAGACAGAAATATCTGAGCCTGTGCATTGAGTATGCTAGCAAGACGTTCACAGTTTGAAGCCCTCCAGAACTTGAGACCAAAAGTTGATCCGAACTCACAAAAACAGACAAGAGGGCTACCTTGTCTGTTACACTGTTTACAAGACTGCGCTCAGAGGTTGGCACTTTGTGAGTAGAGGGCCTGACCTGCTTAGTGGGTTTGTGACAGATTGGTTGGCAGCAGTGGCATAATTTTGGTATCACAAGATTGTATTGTTTTTTGTCAACTGAAACAGTAAGCTCTCTTACAAAGAAAGGAAAAGGCAGAGTTTTATTTTAAAAAGGAAACAGAACTATATATCACTTGGTGTACAGTCCAGTTCCTAGTTATTTTTTTTTTTTTCTCTAAAGTGCAAGTCAGAGTAGCCGTAGTCAGGGAAGAAGAAGATGACTTCTGACTACAGCAGGCACACTGTAGATTATTTGAAGCAGTTGTGCGGGGACAGGGGAGTCCCATTTGAGGTGACAGCCAAAAAGCAGAACCTGATAGAGGCCCTGATGGTAGCAGATACCCAGAGCAGCGAGTCACCAACTGTGACTGAAAAGGACAGCAGGGCCACTGTCAGTGAAGGGCCACAGCAGCAGGGAAAGGTCATCAGTATCCTGGATCCAGAAGTACTCAGACTACAAATTGAGTTGACCAGGATGAAACTGGAGGCAAAGTGAGAGGAGTGAGAGGCAGCCCAAAAGGCAGAGCGATAACAGAGAGAGGCAGATTGAGAGGCAGATCAACAACAAAGGGAGGCAGACCGTGAGGAGCATGAGCACCAGCGAGCTGCAGAGGAGAAGAGAGAGCGAGAATGCAGAGAGGCAGAGGAGAGGAGAGAGGAGTGCCAGTGGCAACACAAAATGGAGAAGCTATGACTCTGACCAGTAGCACCAGAGCAGGTAAGTGGCTTGGGTTTAACTGGGACTGCAGGACTGGGATACAAAGTGAACTCCAAATTAATAGCTGAGTTTAAGGAAGAGGGAGGACATGGATGCCTTTTTAAATTCTTTTGAAAAAAGTTTGTATTCAGGCTAAAATTCCTAGAGAGTCCTGGAACTTCCAGCTATCCCCGCTACTTACTGGGAAAGCTCAGGATGCATTGGGTCAAATGAACAATGAGAACAGTGATGATTACAGCAAGTTAAATGCTGCTCTGTTAAAAAAAGTTTGAATTAGCTGATGAATCATACAGAGCTAAATTCTGTAAGCTCAGGAGAAGCCCTGATATGAGAGTAGCCATGAAACAGTGTCAGTTTTTAAAATGTTGGTTGGAAGGAATTAAGGCAACCTCTGTTGATAAAATTGAAAATGTGATTTTATTAGAACAGTTTTATTGGGCATGCCCAGCAGAGCTAAAAACCTGGCTACTTGACCGAGATCTAAAAACAGTGCAAGAGGCTGCTAAGCTCTTGGACCGCTATGCCAAGAGCAGACCTGCTCTGAGATCTAATGGGATGGGCATGGCAGTGCAGAAAGGGAAAAGCGTGTCTTCAGGGTAGCTAAAACCCTCACTGCCTCCACCGAAACCAGTTAGCCCCAGGTTTCAATGAAAAGATTTATCTGAAGTAAGAAATGCATGTTGGCTGTGTAAGAAAACTGGGCATATTGCCAGACAGTGCCCCAAAAAGACGAGCCAAAATACACAACAGGGTGCTAGAAAAGAAGTGGGTTGTTTGTGTGTCCCTGAGAGCATGCCAGTGAACATGAGGGAACATATGCACCCAGTAATATTAAATGGTGTACAGACACAGGGGTTAAGGGACACCAGGGCATCCCTGACATTGGTAAAGGGGGATCTGGTCGAGCCTGGTCAGCTTATACCCAATAAATACATAACTGTACAAGGGTTTACTGGTGAAGAGAAAACATTGCCACTCGCTAGTGTTCTCCTGGACTGGGGTGAAGCAGGGGGAACTGTGCAACAGGTGGCTGTAGCCAACACATTAGCAGTGGATGTGATCCTGGGTAACAATCTCCAGCAGGGGGTGGTATGTGCAGTTACCCGTAGCAGGCGGAAAGGGAAAATAGTAGTTCCCTGAACCCCACAGAAACCAATGTAAAAACCGCTGAGAGGCTGGTTCCCCAGCCTGTGTCTCCAGATGGGGTGACTGATAAAAAGGGGGTAGAAATTTCCCCGGGAGCAAGTAACCACACAGCTACAGAGGGTTACTCCGAAGAGGGAGGAGTGACCTCTTGTCAGAGGGTTGGGATTGACAGTGATCCTGAGGACTCTGATGCTAGTGCTAGGGACCCTAGTTTAGTGACTGAAGGGGACCTGTTCCATGCCTTGGGACTGTGTGAGGGGTTTGCAGCTGCTCAAAGAAGTGACCTTAGTTTAGAGAAGCTGAGGGCTTGGGCAGACTCAGAGGGCACACAGGGAGCTGACGGCAGACATAAGGTTTATTGGGAAAATGAACTTATGTATACACAGGCAGTACAGATAGAGGGAGGGATGCTAGGCAGGCAGCTTGTCATTTACCAGGGATATCGTGAGTAGTTGCTCAAGGTTGCCAGTGATATTCCCTTATCTGGTCATCTGGGAATCGCACGCATGATGCAACAGTTGGCCAGAATTTCTACTGGCCTAACTTCACCCAGCAGGTGAAAGAGTATTGCAGGTCTTGTCACCGCTGCCAAGAAATAGTGAAAGCGGGCAAGAAAACCCAAGCAGCCCTGATTCCATTGCCCATAGTGGAGGAGCCATTCCAGAGGGTGGAAATGGATATTGTGGGGCCTTTAAATACCCCAACTCCTCAGGGAAGAGATTCATCCTGACTGTGGTGGATTATGCCACCTGGTACCTAGAGGCAGTCACTCTATCCTCACTGAGGATGGACAAGGTGGCAGATGCCTTACTTGGGATTTTCTCCCATGTTGGGTTTCCACAGGAGGTAATCACCGATCGAGGGGGTTCCTTCTTGTTGGACCTGATAAAATGTTTATGGGAGAAGTGTGGGTTGGTGCAGAGATGCACGACACTGTATCACCCACAAGCCAATGGACTTGTGGAACAATTCAATGGTACCCTAAAGTCAATGCTCTGGGTGTTTGCTGAACAGCATGGGAGGGACATGGAGAAATACCTTCCCCAACTGTTGTTTGCATACAGGGAGGTGCCCCAAGAGTCAACAGGATTTTTCCCCTTTGAACTCTTATATGGATGCCGAGTACGTGGGCCCCTAGACTTGATCCAGGAGGACTGGGAAGGCAAGCATGCCACCCAGGGAACTCCCATTGCGGATTATGTCCTTAGGTTTAGAAAAGGCTGAAGGAGCTTATGGGGACAGCCCAGAGCAACCTGGCAGCTGCCCAACAGAAACAAAAAGGTGTGGTATGACCACAGAGCCAGAACTCGTTCATACATGGTGGGTCAGGAAGTCATGGTCCTTATTCCATTCCAGAAAGACAAGCTGCACGCTGAGTGGGCAGGACCGTACAAAGTGGTTAGGAAGGTAAATGATGTGAACTACATTGTGGAGTTACCTGACAGAAGACAGACTGAAAGGATGTTCCATGTCAACATGATGAAGCCATATGCGAATAGGGCTGACATGGTGTTTGCAGTGTGTAGTCATGGGAAGGGGACTGATGAAGGAGACCCCCTTCTGGATTTGCTGGAAGAAAGTAAGTGGGAGCCCTCTGTGGAGGCAGTAAAATTGTATCAAAACAATGCGTCAGACAAAGACGCCAAACCAAATGCACTGACCGAAATAACATGAAAATTCCAGTGACACAGCTTACCGTATCTTCCAATTTAATTTTCACTTTATTTTCACACAGCAGACAAAAACGGGGTGCAGCGACTAGTGCCGGATAGCAAACCAAATAAAACTTATTACCATGCAAAGAAACATGTTGATTTCAAAGACGGGCAGCCGAGCAGACCAGCTCCGCGGCGTAATGGCGCTATTGGAATTTTAGCTGATTCCCGTGCGTCATTATGCGCGTGCTGGTCTATCGGCTGTTCCAGTCTTTGAAATCAACATGTTTTGCATGTGGTAATAAGTTTTATTTGGTTTAAATCGGAAGATACGGTAAGCTGTGTCACTGGAATTTTCATGTTATTTCGATCAGTGCATTTGGTTTGGCGTCTTTGTCTGACGCGTTGTTTTGATAGTTATTTCTTTGACTCCATATTTGCACCGGGTCAAATTGTTCTCACTATTGAGTGAACTGTGAGCACCTCATATTTTTTGGCTGTTTCTCTATGTGAAACGTGGTTACTCAGAGGACCGCAGGTAGTTTTGAGGTTTGCTCTTTGACCTGTTGTGACCTTGACTACGGTATCGGGGGCTTCATATTTTGAACATGGCGACTGGTTTGGAAGGTAGCTCTAAGGAAAGTCCGTTTGTACAAACAGCATTACTGAGCTTTTCAGACTCTGAAGGGGCTGAAATAATATTTGACGGACAGCTGCAGAAATTCTTTTGCCCCACCCTAGCACAACACAATGACTTTGAGACCAGATGGTAATGATTTGGAAGGTTTAAAGAAGAAACTTATAAGATATCAACTTCATGCATTTTCTTTGTCCCAATATTGGCGTGATAAAAAAATTCCTAGGGGATTAAGAATACAAAAACCTCCAGCTTATGGTCTTGATGATAAACTGCTAATGCAGGATTGGGAAAGGATTTTGAATAAAGCCTCCAATGATTTAATTCTGGCTCTAATTAAGAAAGCAAGAAGAGACATTACATTAATAGAAGAGCAGATTAAAAAAATGGAAAATGATTTTAAAGTTGGGTTCCCACAGTTAGAAATTTAGACATTATTTGAAAAAATTCATGTTAATATTTTAAAGTATCAAGCTGAGTTGAAAGAATATAAGCTACAAAAACATGAGAGAGATGATAAAGACTATGCACGCGGGCAGGTGTACAATTGGCTAGCAAAGCCCGTCGGGAACCTTTCTTATATAAAAGAAATCTTGGTCACTCGGGGAATGATGGTTTTGTATCCTCACCAGAAAGTGACTCTGGGAAAAGTAATATGGTTCAGCAGAGACAGGATTTTCGGCCCTCCATTTTTCCAGTGGATACTCCAGGATCCCGTATGCCCCTGTACAGAGAAAACGTAAGACCAGAAGGGGACATGGAAAGAGGGCGAGGAGGTCGTGGGAGAGGCAGAGGGAGATGACAATATTCGGGACCTCCCAGGCGGTCGAACCGACAGAACAAATGGCAATCGTAAACCTTACTGACAAACAACTGAGTAAGGATGAAACAGCAGTTTTACAGAAAGGATTATCATTCGTACCCAGTAGAAATATAAATCCTTTCCAAACTAAGGTAGATTTATTTAGACTCTATAGACAACTTCATCTGAAATGTTTCTTTGCCAATCAAGAGTCAACAGTAAATAGTGATCATGCTGGTGTGTCCCAATTGGATGGTAAAATAGTTACTAAACATCTAAAAAAGAAAAGTAATTTTTGCCTTCCTACATTGAACCATCATGCTGTTAACACATTTTCTGCACTGGTGGACCAGGATATTGAAGAAATATTTAAGAGGAAAAAGCAAGTCAAATATAATTTAACCTATCAGGAACATTTGGCTTTGAATAAATTGAAGGATGACAACACGATCATTATAAAACCTGCTGATAAGGGACGGTGCAATTGTTATATGGGATGCAGTTGAATATGAAAAGAGATGTCTCATCATTTGAATAACACAGAATACTATACAAAATTAATTCAGGACCCAACAAATGACATTAAATTGAAGGCTGATGATTTTATTAAAATTAATGAGTTAAATGGACGTCTAAACAAACAAGAGGTTGAATTTTTAAAGGTGGCAGCTCAATCAAGCCAGTAATCTATTTGCTACCTAAAATACATAAAATGCTCAGAAACCTCCGGGCGTCCTATTGTATCCATATTGGGTCCTCTATGGAACCGTTTCTACAAATGGTTGACTGCTTTTTGAAGCCTTTGGTGAAGTGTCTTCCATCATTCATTTTGGATAGTGGTGACATGATTAGACAAATTGATAACGTGGTTGTGAATGCTGATGAATGGTTGGTGACTTTAGATATCGAAAGTCTATACTCTAATGTACCACATGAAGGAGGGTTACAAGCTATTGAATTTTTCTCCGAAAGACAACCAGATGCTATTGCTGATTTAGATTTGATTACCAAGATGGCCAATATGGTGTTAACATATAACTATTTTATGTACAAAGATCAATTTTTTAAACAACATAAAGGAACAGCAATGGGTACTACTTTTGCCCCAAGTATTGCCTGCCTGTATGTGGGACGATGGGAACTGTTATATCTTTATAAATGTGAGGAATTTATCAGGTCTGCCTGTTGTTGGAAACGTTACATTGATGACTGCTTTTTCATTTGGACATCTGATCTAACTAGCCTGCATGAGTTTATTAGGCTAATTAATACCTTTGATGTGAATTTACGCTTCACTATGCAGGCCAGTTTGACAGAAATACCATTTTGGATCTTTTAATATATAAAATGGTCAAAAGCTGGGCACTACATATATAGGAAGCCGATGAGTAAAAATACCATGTTACATTTTGACAGTAACCAAGGAGTCTAAAAGAAAATATACCGGGTGGTCAGATGTTACGCCTGAAACGTATTTGTAGTAGTGAGAGGTCTTTTGAATATAATGCACAAGAAACTGCTAGGAGGTTTAAGGCAAGAGGATATAATTCTGAATGTATTTACAGTGGAATTGAAAAAGCAGTCAAAATGAGTAGATGTGAACTGTTAAAACCGAGGATGGAAACTGATGATAATCAAGGCCATATTTACTTTGTCACTGAATTCTCAAATCAGGGGGAGGAAGTTTCGAATGTGATAAAAAAGCATTGGAAAGTGTTGCAAGGGGATCCTGTGTTTAGAAGTGAGATGTATAAAAGTCTGAAAATTACTTACAAAAGAGGTAATAACTTTAAAGATTTATTGGTACACAGTGTACAAAAATCAGAAAAAGGAAAAAGCACTTGGATACCCAATTTCCCAAAGGGAAATTATAAATGTGGTAATTGTGCACAGTGTAACAATACATATAATAGTAAGTATTTTATACATCCCACCGAATCAAAATTTGAAATTAATGAATTTATCAATTGTAGAAGCTCTGGGGTAATTTACATGCTGGCGTGCCCATGTGGTTTGAATTATGTTGGTCAGACTAACGTCAACTCAGGAAAGGATCAGTGAACATAAGTCAGCGATTAGAAACAATGTGGTTACAAATGCAATGGACGACATTTTCTCTGGCTGGCCATGGTTCACCAGCAAATCTAAAATTTATTGGTATTGAGAAAATTAAATTTGGAAATCGTGGTGGTGACTGGCTAGAAAATTGAACCAACGGGAGTCCTTTTGGATTTTTAAGTTGGATACCTTGCAACCGAAAGGTTTAAATTAAGAACTGTCGCTTCATTGTTATTTATGAATGGTTTGTGCTGTCATTGACTGGGGGGGGGTATTTGTGAATATTCATGACTTTACATTGTTTTTATTGGTTGATGGGTATTTAATATTAATGTATTTTACTATATAATTAGTGTGATTTCTAGGACCAATCAGCTCTGAGGAAGGCTTTTGCCGAAACGTCAGCTGATTCCCGTGCTTCATTACGCACGTGGGCTGGTCTGCTCGGCTGTTCCGGTCTTTGAAATCAACATGTTTTGCATGTGGTAATAAGTTTTATTTAGTTTGCTATCCGGCACTAGTCGCTGCACCCCATTTTTGTCTGCTGTGTGAAAATAAAGTGAAAATTAAATTGGAAGATATGGTAAGCTGTGTCAATGGAATTTTCATGTTATTTTGGTCAGTGCATTTGGTTTGGCGTCTTTGTCTGATGCGTTGTTTTGATAGTTATTTCTTTGACTCCATATTTGCACCGGGGTCAAATTGTTCTCACTATTGAGTGAACTGTGAGCACCTCATATTTTTTGGCTGTTTCTCTAAGTAAAATTGTATCCCCAGCTGGACCTGGACCAGGTCCAGAAAGTAAGGGATGATTTAGCAGACTTTGCCCCCTAGTTTAGCGCCAAGCCTGGACTAACCTCCTTAGCAACACACGATGTGCAGACAGGGACACAGATGCCCATATGGCGGACAGCATATTGGGTGTCAGAGGCTGTCCAAAAGGACATTAGGAGGAAAGTTGAAGAGATGCTGGATTTAGGGGGTAATCCAGAGATCCCACAGCCCCTGGACCTCACCCATAGTCCTTGTGCCCAAGCCAGATGGCTCAACTCATTTCTGTGTGGACTATCATGGACTGAATGCAGTCACTAAGTCCGATGCCCACCCGATGCCCCAGACAGACAAACTCCTGGACAAGTTGGGAGGGGTGACCTACCTTACGACTATTGACCTGACCAAGGGGTACTGGCAGGTAAAATTGACAGACAGAGCTATGGAGAGGTCAGCCTTTATCACTCTGATAGGCTTATTTGAGTTTAAAGTAATACCTTTCAAAATGAAGAACGCCCCTGCCACTTTCCAAAGGTTGGTGAACCAGGTGTTAAATGGTGCTGAGGAGTACGCCATGGCGTACCTGGCTGACATTGCCATCTTTAGTACCAGCTGGGAGGAACACCCATCCCACCTTAGGGAAGTGCTGGGCAGCATACAGAGGGCCGGGCTCACTGTCAAAGCCAAGAAGTGCCAGGTGGCCATGGGAGAAGTGGTATACCTCAGGCATGTGGTAGGCCAGGGACAGCTCCATCCTAACCAAATAAAGATAGATGTGATCCAGGTGTGGCCCAGACCAGAAACCCAGAAGCAGGTCAGGAGCTTTCTAGGGACAGCAGGGTAGTATAGGAAATTTGTACCCAATTACAGTGCCCTGGCTGCTCCTCTATCTGACCTGACAAAGAAAAAGATGCCAAAGAAAATTATCTGGGGCCCAGCCTGCAAAGAAGCCTTTACCAGACTAAAAGAGGCACTGTGCAGTGCTCCTGTTTTGACAAGCCCTGACTATAGCAAAACCTTTATAGTTCAGATGGATGCCTCAAATGTGGGTATTGGGACAGTACTAAGCCAGACATCTAGCCAAGGGACAGATCACCCAGTAGTGTAAATGAGCAGAAAGCTGCTTCCCAGGGAGCAAGGGTACTCCACAGTGGAAAAGGAGTGTCTTGCCATAGTGTGGGCCCTAAAGAAATTAGAGCCATACTTGTATGGGCAGCATTTTGTAGTGCAGACTGACCACAACCCCCTGGTTTGGCTGACGCAGATGGGAAAAAACAATGGCAGACTACTAAAATGGAGTCTTGCTTTACAAGGGTATAATCTAAAAATCATCCATAGGGCTGGAGTGAAGAACCAGAACTCATATGGACTGTCTAGGATCTATGAGGAGTGAACTGATTTGGGAAGCTCATCCCATGTAGGGGATAGATGCCCCAAATTCAGTCTAGGTGGGGAGGAGTGTGCCGTAGACAGCCAGCTCTGAGTGCTGTATCATTTCTTTTTAATATAAAATGTATTACTGAATGTCTTCTACTGAAAATCAAATGCTCTTAGAATGACCTCACTCATCAACCCCCCCCCCAGGTTTCAGCTGAAAGATGCAAGCCATAAGAAAAATGCTGACAGCATGTGAGTTCACACACACTCAGTTTTTAGAGACAATGTGTTACATGGAAGACTTAATTCAAGGATCCTGTTTCTCTGCGTTAATTACAGACTTGTTTAAGTTAATTTTGTTAAGAGAGAAATCGTAAAGAAGGTTTATGACATTGGAGAGGAACCTAGGTTGTTACACAGGGGTGCAAGGTTGTAAATGTCCCTGTGAAACCTGCGTGAGGGAGAATACATCATGGGATCAAAAAAAGTGTCATTTGAAGGACATGAATTATGCTGAAGTTGCAGAATGTAATACTTTTGTATAAGATATGTATTTTCATATACCCTGACAGGGAAGAGCTAGGTGACCTCCTGAAAAGAGGTGGGGGTAAAAGCCAGCTTTTAAATTATTCAGTTTTACTTCACAGAGACTCATTTTTACCTAGACTCTGACCATGAAACATTTTGGGAGCACTTTTAAGCAAATATTTAAAGCCTAAGGCCCAGATATTCAAAAGGGAAAAGTGCGCCGCACAAATCCCGATGTGCCGGAGCGCATCAGTAATGTATGCAAGCACAGGTATGGGGGGCATGCCCATGCATAGCCTGCACAGCCCAATATTCAGCCCAGGATGTGCAGAGTCATAGATGCACAACCCCTACCTGCGCCTGCACAAAGTTACGCCCCCCAAAAAAGGAACAAGTGACGGTCAGTTGTTGAGACCAAGGAACACCTGACTAGGCTGGGTGACAAACTATCATCTGTTTCATCCGGCATCTCCTTCTCTGAGATCCTGCCAGTCTGGGAGAGGGGAGCAGATGGACGGAAGGTCAGAGAAGGGAGATAGGGAGCTAAACACGTGGCTCAAGGGCTGGTGCCAGGAAAAGGACACAGATTTGTAGGAACTGGCAACAGTTCTGGGAGTGAAAGTTCTTTAAATTTGATGGACTGCATCTGACTAAGGAGAGAGTCAGTGCATTGGGGCAGAAGTTTGATGTCTTTGCAGAATATTTAAACTAGCAAATGGGGAGAGGGGTGTAGCACCCCATACGTCGAATGGGAAGAACACCCCTCCCCCTCAGCTAGTGGTCAAACAGGAATTCAGCATGTTTGCCGTTCATTTGCATCACCAGGTAAGAAAAAAGGTTTGTCTCCCCATACGACACACAGGGGTAATGCCAAGCTTCACCCATCAACCAACACACCAAAATCTGGCCAATGGAAAATCATGTGCACAAATGCTCACAGCCTGGGAAATAAGATCCCAGACCTGCAGGCAATAATGTCAGAGGCTAAACTGGACATAGTAGCAATTAGTGAGACGTGGTTTACCAGTAACCACACTTGGGAGACTTCAGTACCTGGCTATGTATTGTTCAGAAGAGACCGAGGTGCAAAAGGGGAGGATGGACCTGTATGTTAATGAAAATATCAAAGCTACAGAAATTCAGAATACACATAAGGAGCCAGAAGAACTGTGGGTCACCCTGGAAACAGGAAATGGGACAGCCATAAGAACTGGCGTTGTCTACAGCCCCCAGACCAGAGGGAGGACATAGACACATTACTGTTAGAAGATATACAAAACATGACAGCTAAAGGGAGGTTCTGATAATGGAGACTTCAACATGCGGATACAGATTGGTCAATACCAGCAGGAACATCTGCCAGAACTAGACTCACAGTGGATTCCCTGCAAGGGGGAGGGCCTCAAACAACTGGTACAGCAACCCACAAGAGACAGGGCTATCCTAGATCTAGTACTGACTAACAAAGAAGGGATCACAGATCTCCAGGTAGAAGGTCACCTGGGGGCCAGTGACCATCACATGGTATGGTTCAATTTGGCTACTACATAAGCAATAAGACACGACAGGGTGTGCATGGAACAGATTTTACTGCATGGTTAGGGGCGTAATGAGGCACGAGGCCTTGGCCGAGTGCCTTTAGCCCCTGGCGTGCAGTAAAATCTGTTCCATGCACTCACCTGGAGTTTCTTTATTGCACTTATAAAATGGGCTCCTGTTTTAAAAACTTTACATTTGGGAAAAGCATGTTTATATGTAGAAACAATAGATTTACATGTGTGCATTTATGATCAAATAGTCCTTCCACTCACAACAAATGATGTCACTGATGATGTCATTGTATTGTTGCCTACCTTCTTCTTCCTGTTTTCTGTTTTTCCCCACATTCAAGATATGGAATGTTTATCATAGAATGTTTACCATGGAATACATGGATTCAAAATTCTGCTCAGTTCCATTGGCAGAATGTTTTTCTGCTAACACTTGTATGCATAGACAACAAAGGCCTTTGTTACAGCCACAGCCTCAGTTATCTCTCTGTCAGGACAAGAAGAAGAGAGTTACCTGATGAGCAGGTAAAGATAGAAGGGGGATTTTTCACTGTAAGCAAAGAGACAGTTGTAGTGAAAACTATAAACAATACTTATTGTTTCTAATTTGATCATGTGTGTAAGGAGAGTGTGATAATCAAGGAAACTACCGTAAATTAATTTGTTTTATATTTTATTTAAGGTAGTTTTATTTCTAGGGCCCAGATGAAGTTTTTTTTTTACAGTGTAAAGGTAGCAGCCATGTTTGTGGTGGAAGATCAGTTCTGGCTGTAGGGGGCTAACTGAAATGCCTGTGTTCCAAATGCCCATTGATCTGGTTTCCAGACTCTTCACGGTCCTTTTTTTTAGCCATGTGTAAACCATATTTTACACATAAATAACAGCCAATCAGATTCCATGATTTTACCCTGCCATTTTATAAATCTAAATCATCCCATTCCAAGGCAAAAATATGGGACTTCAGAGGAGCTGACTTTGATAAGATGGCCAACAGAGTTAAGCTAGCCCTGGCAAAAAGAAACACAGGTGAGGGGGTACAGGCAAAGTGGGCAAGCATTAAGGATGCAATACTTGAAGCAACATCCCATTGTGTTAGACAGAAAAGGAAGTGCAAAAGAAGAAGGAAACCACTTTGGTTCTCAAATACAGTAGCAGAAAAGGTCAGAGCCAAAAGGCTGGCCTTCAGAAAATATAAGGGAACACAGCGGGATGAAGATAGGGAGGCATACCAAACTGCCCTAAGGGAAGCAGGGAAGGCAGTAAGGCAGGCAAAGTCCCAAACTGAGGAAACACTAACACGAACAGTAAAAGAAGGTGACAAGACTTTCTATAGATACATTAGTGAAAGGAGAAAGTCCAGAGGGGGTATTGCTAAGCTTAATGGAGAAAAGGGATCAAGTGAGGAGGAGGACCCTGTAAAGGCATCTATCCTAAATAGATACTTTTGCTCAGTATTTACTGAAGAGAAGGTAGGGCAGGGCCCACAGCTCAGCATCATGGACACAGGGGAGGAGGTGAGCACTACTCCTTCACAAAAGAAAGGGTCCTACAAGAGCTTGCTAAGCTCAGGTGGATAAGGCAATGGGACCTGATGGCATACATCCCAGGGTACTTAAGGAGCTAAAGGAGGAACTAGCAGAGCCATTAGCAGAATTGTTTAGTGAGTCTCTGAGCACAGGAGAGGTCCCAGAAGACTGGAGAAGGGCTCATGTGATCCCGCTCCACAAGAGTGGTAGCAGGGAGGAGGCAGGGAACTACAGACCGGTCAGTCTTACCTCAGTAGTGGGCAAGATTATGGAGGCACTCCTTAAGGAAAGGATAGTGCAACACCTGGAATCCATAGGGCACAGGATCCAAGACAGCATGGGTTTACAAAGGAAGGTCCTGTCAAACTAATCTCATAGATTTCTTTGACTGGGTAACCAGAGTGGTGGACCAAGGGGGAGCAGTTGATGTCGCCTACCTTGACTTCAGCAAAGCTTTTAACACTGTTCCACATAGAAGATTGATAAATAAGCTGGGTAGGCTCAGGGTGGGTCAAGTTGGTCAACTGGGTGGCAAACTGGTTGATGGGCAGAAAACAGAGAGTGGTGGTAAATGGTATACAGTCAGAAGAGATGCAAGTCACAAGTGGGGTACCTCAGGGATCAGTCCTAGGCCAGTCCTCTTCAACATCTTCATTAGTGACCTTGCAGATGGACTAGAGGTAAGGCTTGTCTGTTTGCAGATGACACCAAGATCTGCAACAGAGTAGATGATCCAGATGGGGTGGGCAGAATGAGAAGAGATCTGGATAAACTAGCAGAATGGTCAGAAGAGTGGCAAATGGGATTTAATGCAAAGAAGTGCAAAATCATGCACATAGGGAAGAGAAACCCTGAAGCCACCTATAGGCTGGGAGGAGTTGCTAGCAGTCACAAAGGAAGAAAGAGACTTGGGCATCATTATCACTGATGACCTAAAATCATCCAAGCAGACCTCTAAAGCAGTAGGTAAGGGGGTGTTAGGGTGTATTAGTAGTGGTATCTACAAGTCGTAAGAGGAGGTAATAATCCCTCTGTACAAGACACTAGTTA
Organism: Neoceratodus forsteri; assembly: GCA_016271365.2. Taxonomy (NCBI): domain Eukaryota; kingdom Metazoa; phylum Chordata; order Ceratodontiformes; family Ceratodontidae; genus Neoceratodus; species Neoceratodus forsteri. Next base: position 316,271,970 of record CM028130.1, read on the forward strand.
GCCCCATCTGGAGTACTGCATGCAGTAGAGGCCACACCTTCACAAGGACATTAACCAAATTGAGGCAGTCCAGAGAGGGCAACCAAAATGGTGCAGGGACTGCATCAGAAGACATATGAGGACAGATTAATGGAGCTCAATATGTATACCCTTGAGCAAAGGAGGGAGAGGTGATATGATCGAGGCATTCAAACACCTTAAGGGCATAAACAAGGTGAAAGAGTCTAACATGTTTAAATATAAGAAAATAGCAGGACAAGAGGACAGCATGAGATTAGAGGAGGCTGATTAAGGGGAATGTGATGAAATTCTTTTCACAGAAAGGGTGGTGGATGTATGGAATGGCTTACCACAAGAAGTGGTGGCTATGAATACAGTGCAGGGCTTCAAACAGGCATGGGATAGGCATAAGGGAGCAATACAAATGACTATGAATAGATAGGCCACTGACAGAGCAAAGGCCGATGGCACATTTATAAGGTAGAAAAAGAAATGGGCAGACTGGATGGGCCTTGCGGTCCTTATCTGCCGTCAACTTCTATGTTTCTATGTTTCTATGGCCACCCACAGGTGAGCTGCCGCATTGCAGGGCACAATGCAGCAGCTGCCACCTGTGGGTGGGACCCGAGTTCCTGCCGCAACTGGTGGCGTCCCCCCATGCCCCATCATGGGCATCAGTATAGCCCTCCCCCCAAGTCCAATATCCCTATTGGTCCAGTGGACCGCACTGAGCCCGATCATGGGCATCATTAATAGGAACCCCCAAGTCCAATATCCCTGGTGGTCTAGTGTGCCCCCACCCACCCTCCACTGAGCCCCACTGGCCTGCTCTCCCCATCAGCCAGCTGGTGGCAGCACCACCACCACCTGCCGCCCGCCCGCCCACCGACTGACAGCTGCACCCATTGGTTCACAGCATGAGCATAGTGCGGTATGGGCTGCGTTCATTGGCTCCTGCTGTGGACCAATGGGTGTGCAGCCCTACCAGCTGTCAGTTGCAGGCGGCGGGCGCTGGGCAGGCAGGTGCTGCCACCCACCGGCTGATGGGGGAGTGGGGTGGTAGGCTCAGTGGGCTGGTGGGTGGGGGGTGCACTAGACCACCAGGGATATTGGACTTGGGGGGGTTCTATTAATGATGCCTGCGATCGGGCACAGTGAGGTCCCCTGGACCACCAGGGATATTGGAGGGGGGGACTATAGTGATGCCCACAATCAGGGCACATAGAGGTCCACTGGACCACCAGGGATATTGGACATTTTTTTTTATATTACAGGAATGCCCATGCTTGGGCTGCAGGGGGCATCAGTCCCCGATGGCTGCTGCCTCCCAGGGTGCCAGGCACAAGTCGTTGGGGATTGGCACACCTGCATGCTAATGGCATACAAATAGGGCCATAATGAGATGCAAATGGCCCCCTGTGCACCTTGCATATATTATGGCCCCATTTGCATGTCCCCTTTTGAATATCGCAGGTGCTATGCATGGTGCAATGGCACTTGCGCCAGTGCATCTCCATGCTCCACTCTGGCCACTTGCGCTGGTGCAGTGCCACTGCACCATGCACAGTGGGGGTGGCCAGGGTGCAATATCCAAAGCTGCTGCGCCATAGCACAGCTCCATTGAATATCGCCCAGGCCACACCCCTGCGCAACAAAGTTGAGCAGTGCCCAGGCTTGTGCCACAGCCTGGCGCAGTTTGAATATCCCAGCCTAAGTACTGTAGTAGGAATTGCACTGTTTAAAACCTTGTTCTTTCAATAGATTTGTATGTCTGGTGATATAACAGTTCTGTATGTTGCGCTTTACACATTTTTTACTATTTTAGTAACTTTTTTTTAGAACTTACTTGGTCTGTCTTTGAATTTATTTTAGTTGTAAGAAAAGTATTTATGATTATAGCAGATAGCAGGCATAAGCATGAATGGTGGTACCAAACTGAAAAGAGAAGCATTTTAAAATCTGAGGTCTTTATTATAGTTTTTAAGGATTCATCTCTGTATACCTGGGTAGGTGCCCGTAGGCAAATATATCTGGCCCCCCGAAGACAGAAATATCTGAGCCTGTGCATTGGGTACGCTAGCAAGAGGTTCCACAGTTTGAATTCCTCCAGAACTTGAGACCAAAGTTTGATCCGAACTCACACAAACAGACAAGAGGGTTACCTTGTCTGCTACACTGTTCACAAGACTGTGCTCAGAGGTTGGCACTTTGGGATTAGAGGGTCTGACCTGCTTAGTGGGTTTGTGACAGACAGAGACTCTGCTGGTCTGTCCTTTGCTACCTGCTGGGGCCTGCCCCCCCACCGGCCTTGCTGTGTTTTGGTTCTGCTTGTTTTTGCTGGACTTCTGTTTCTGTTCTCCTGCATTGTGTTTATATTGTTTGCCTCTGGATGTGTGCTTCTTTGTGTTGCTTGTTCCCTGTTTTTCTGTGTTTTTGTGTCTTTTGCATTCTTTTTGTGGGGTTTCTGTTTTAAAACTCCTTTTATTTGCTAATCCAGAGCTTATGCTATTTGTTCCCATTTGGTCACAATGCAACTGCAATCATTATCTGTGTGTTTCAGCTCAAGCTGCTTCCCTGCTGCTGCTCTCCATGCTATGCACCTTAATTGTATTCACATGGTTCAGGCTCACTCTGAAACCTAACCCATGCAGCTCAATCCTGCTTCCTGAACTTATGCCACATACCTCATTGCTGTTGTTCTCACTGCACTGCCTATCCAATTTGCTGTTTTCTGAGCTTTCCCTCCCCACAGTCTATGCTCATTTGAATTGTTGCCCCTATAACTCATAACTACTCAATGCTGATGCTGCTATATTATGTTTGCATACTGCTATTATGCTCTGGAGGTCAGCTAAGCTACTGCTGCTGATGCTGATGCTGTAAACTAGTTTTATTATCTGCATATGGGTCATGGTGCCTTCCCATCACTTTCTTGTTTTTCCTATTGTGGGGGAACGGAGGTGTTGTTGAGAAACCGTAGCCACATGTGGCATACTAACTCATGTTTGAATCCTGTTTTTGCTACAAAAATCCTCCAAGTATTTTGTCATCTTTTATTGGCTTTCTTGATGGCCTGGCTGGCTTGCCCCACTATTTATATTTGCTGCTCTTTCAACCTCCATGCAGGTCCGACCATTTGCTTACTCTGCTTACTGACCTACTTGCAGGTTCACTCATTGCATACGCAATTCATTTGCTCAGCATTCGCTACTGCAATTTCTGACCTATGTGAGGGTCCCAGAACTAAACACTTCATTCAGCTCCTCTTCAATTGTTTTCTGGGGCATGTCAGCCATAACCATGACATGACACAGGGCCTCCAAGTAGTCAAGTAATCTCCCAACAGTCTCGCTCTGCAGCTGTGAAGTCCACATCTTGAGTGTGCCTGACTTGTGGTGGGGTCCTTCTCACCTGGCCCATAGCTGGGAGTGTCCTCACTCTTGGCCTGGCTTTAGCCATTTGAGACTTGATGGCAGCTCCTGGTGTAGAAATTAAGACTAGCCATGAAGGGTGGTTACAGCGATCTCCTTTGGCTCTAGTATTCTACTAGCAAGGCACCTTCACTGCATTCTCTCTACAACTGCCTCTGGTTCACCTGGTTTGTTTTTAGGGTGGGTAGGCCAGGTGAGTGCCTCAGCAGTTTTTGCTCTCCTCATCATGCCTTGGTTGCCCCCAATGTTGCAGAGCACTCTCACAACCTTCCATGGCATTTCTGTTGGAGGGATCGAGTGACAGCTTTCCTCCAAATTGGAATATTTTCCACCCCTCTTAATTGGGATTCTACATTGCAGCAGCAGAGCCATCACTAAACAAAACAACCCAAGCCTGGTGGGAAGGTGACTTAAGCCTTGGATCCCCAAAGATTTCCTCCTCAAAAGGTTTTTTTTCTCTCTGCCGTGCCTCAGGTCATAAACATTAATTAGCTGTAGTTAGTGTTCCCTAGTTCCTTTAGTTAGGTTCCACTATTGAATGGAGGTGGATGGTGTCCCTACTTGCCATTCCTTCTCTCCTTAGGAGGCCCCTCAATCTCCAGCACAACCAATCATACTCATGCCATTGCCAACCTCCGCATCTCATTACGTCATCAAGCTGCCTGGTGCCTAATCTCTACTGTGCTTCATAGCTACTGATTTTTAACATCCTTTAATACTACTACTTTTCTTTTTTGGGATGCTTCCTATGGTACCTTTAACCAAGGGACTCGTCCTGTGGCACCTCTAGGGTTGGAAACCTCTTTGAGGGTTCCTTGCCTTTGGTACCCCTACAGGGTGATAATTCCTCTGGAATAGAGAGTGTGAATGGCCAAAACCAAATAACACAGTTGCACAAGCATTACATCATACTGGCTGTGCAGGCCATTGAATTGGAAGGATATGCCTGTGGTTCAATGGACAAACAGCCAGCCACTCCCCTTTCCTGTGCTACATAAGCAGTTCCTCTGATCCTCTCTCTCAAGCACTTTTTCTTTGCCCCACCATCCTACCCTGCTCCTCAGGTGGCATTGCCTCTCTCCTTGGGATGCTTCCTAGGATACATTTAGCCAAGGGAATAGTCCCATGGCACCTCTAGGGGTGGAACCATCTTTGAGTGTTCCTTGCCTTTGGTAGCCCTACAGGGTGATCATTCCTCTGGATTAGAAAGTGTGAATGACCAAAACCAAGTAACACAGTTGCACAAGCATTACATCATACTGGCTGTGTAGACCATTGAACTGAAACATTTTGACTAATGCAACTATCCATAAACTGGATAAGATATATTTCCCATCAGTTATTAAGAGACATGTACCTCAGTCTACTGTACAGATGGCACTAGTGTCTATTGGTAGAGGCTGATAAGAGAACCTGCACTAGTCTGATATAGATAACACTATATTTTGCTTAATAAACTTTAGCAGGGTTTCTTCAGGTTAAATTGCCATAGTCTAAAAAGGGTGGGATAGGTATATCTGCAATTTGGAGCCCAATATCCTAGTTAAGACAGTCTCTGTTTTTGAACCAACCCAATACGGGACTCAATTTCTAACACAATTTACACAATTTACACATTTACAGAAGAAAGGGTTCTGAAAGAACTCTTAAAACTGAAGGTGGACAAAGCAATGGGGCCTGATGGGATTCATCCCAGAATTCTAAAATAACTAAGGGTAGAACTAGTGACACCACTGACTACCCTCTTTAACAAATCATGGGAGGATGGGGTGGTACCCGAGGACTGGAGGAGGGCAGATGTGATTCTCCTTCACAAAGTGGGAGCAAGGCAGACGAGGAAACTACAGACCTGTTAGTTTAACCTCAGTGGTAGGGAAAATGATGGAATCACTTCTGAAGGAAAGAATTGTTGAGTATCTAGAGGCCAGAGGGGCACAGGACCCAAGGCAGCATGGATTCACAGCGGGAAGGTCATGCCAGACAAATCTGATAGATTTCTTTGACTGGGTGACCAAAGTAGTTGATCAGGAGGGCTGTGGACATGGCCTACCTAGACTTTAGCAAGGCATTTGACACAGTCCCACACAAAAGATTAACAAGTTAGCCAGCCTGGGAGTGGGTCCCAAGATGACAGCCTGGGTAAAGAATTGGCTGAAGAACAGGACACAGAGAGTAATAGTAAATGGAGTCCACTCTGAAAAGGGGGGTTAGTAGTGGGGTACCGCAGGGTTCAGTATTAGGACCGGTCCTCTTCAATGTCTTTATAAGCGGCATTGCAGAGGGACTTGAAGGAAAAGTATGTCTCTTTGCAGATGACACAAAGATCTGCAACAGAGTTGATGCACAAGGTGGAGTGGAAAGGATGAGAAGAGACTTGGCAAGGTTAGAGGAATGGTCAAATGTCTGGCAGCTTAGATTCAATGCTAAGAAGTGCAAGGTAATGCACCTGGGAAACAAAAACCCAGGGGAAGAGTACACAATGGGGGGTGAGCTACTAACAACAACAAAAATGGAAAGGGACCTGGGGGTAGTCATATCAGATGACCTAAAGGTGGGCAAGCAATGTGAGAGGGCAGCAAGGAGGGCTGGGGGGATACTGGAATGCATAGGAAGAGGCATCACCAGTAGAAAACAGGAAGTTATTATCCCTCTGTACAGACAGCTAGTGAGACCCCATCTGGAGTACTGTGTGCAGTTCTGGAGACCCAATCTCCGCAAAGACATAGACAGGATGGAAGCTGTCCAGAGGAGGGCAACTAAAATGGTGCAGGGTCTGCACCGGAAGACATATGAAGAGAGACTTAAGGAGCTTAATATGTATAGCCTTGAGGAAAGAAGGGAGAGGGGAGACATGATAGAAACTTTCAAGTACCTCAAGGGAATCAACAAAGTCCAAGAGGGTAGCATCTTTCAAAAAAAGAGGTGTGCAAGAGCAAGGGGCACAATTTGAAGATAGAAGGGGGCGACTCAGAGGTAATTTAAGGAAGTATTTTTTCACAGAGAGGGTTGTGGATGTATGGAACGGCCTTCCAGAGGAGGTTGTGGAGTCAAAAACAGTGGTGGAATTCAAGCATGCATGGGACAGTCATAAGGCAATTCTAGGGGGTGGGGGTAGGAAGAAGTAGGCTGCTGGTTAACTAGGACCTGCCACTTATCCATCAGGTAGGGAAATGGGCAGACTGGGTGGGCCAAGCGGTCCTTATCTGCCGTCAAATTCTATGTTTCTATGTTAAAAAGGATGATTCATTTAAAATTTCCATCAAAAGCGACGGTCTCTTTAATCCTAAAACAAGGGAAAGATCCTCTTAGTATGGATAGTTACCGCCCTATTTCCCTATTGAACACAGATATTAAAATCCTAGCAAAAGTCCTGGCAAATAGGTTATCCAAAGTTATAGGTAATCTTGTCAGTTGAGAACAAGTGGGATTTATGAAGGGGAGGTCACCCCAAGATCACATGAGGAAATTATTACATCTCATTACAATTGCAAGGGACGCCAATACCCCAGCAATACTCATGTCATTGGATGCCGAAAAGGCATTCAATAGGGTATCTTGGGATTACCTATTTGTCACCCTGTCCGCCGTTGGCCTACCTGATGATTTCCAGAGATGGGTACAAATTTTATACTCCTTTCCTTCTGCCAGGGTAAAGTGTAACGGGATATTATCCCCGGTAATAAAGTTGGAGCGGGGCACGAGGCAAGGATGTCCCTTGTCCCCTTTACTATTCAATTTATATTTAGAGCCATTATTGCATAGATTGGCAGGGAATATTCTTATTAATGGTATACAAGTGGGGGAGGCCAGGTATGCGTATTCGGTATATGCAGATGATATATTATTACATATTGAAGACCCTGAGGCCTCAATCCCAACTATCTTGGCGGAAATTGATTTCTTCTCTAAAATATCTTACTACAAGTTAAATCGAGTGAAGACGAAGATCCTTCCCTTAAATGACAAAGTTACGAAGTTGGACTTGTTGTTGTTTGGCCTTTGTTGGGAAGCAAAGTCACTTATGTACCTAGGAATAAATATCTGTACAGAACTGAACTCCATGATCAAGAATAACCTGGGTAGTTTAGTTAAAATTTCCATCAAACTGGATGCCAAGGAACTTATAATTTGACATCTGCTTTCAACTGTCACCTTGAAATGTGAAAAACCCGAAATGAACAAAAATCTATGGCTTCCTGTGTATTGTAGGATTACAAACTGATATTTTATTGTCTCCACTCTTACTATAGACACTACCATTTAAAATGTTGAAATTATCCCACTCTACTTCAGGGACATAATTGACTACAGTAGTCACTGATTCAGTTACAACTAAATTAAGTTTCATAACTATCAGTCTCACACATCTTGTATACATAAAGACAGCTCTTCATCAGTAAGTGCTCTGATTATAACAGTACATCTATGATGTAACCATACCATTTGCATGTCTGATGTCCCATCACCGAAGGGTCCTTAGGACAATCTTCAGGCAGTTGCCTTTATTGTACCAAATAGTTTACTTCCTTTACCTCTCTCATTTTATTAAACAGACTATGACCCACTTTGGATGCTGATTAGTTTCCCATACACCCATTATGAAAAAACATTATGGGTCTCAAAAGCTTGTGTAAAACATTTTTAGTTAATCTAATAAAGGTATCATCGAAGAAAAATGTATTTTAGATTTTCTTCAAACCGACTCTTCATTACAAACCTGTTATACAGATGGCCTATGATTAAAAATAATAAGCAAGATTATTAAAACCTGAAATTCAGCCACACAAAGGCAAATCACAGTGTCAATGTGGTCTAGTGATTAATGTAAAAGCTTGAAAATCTCAAGATCAGCTTTAAACACATCAAAAGCCAAGTACTCACTGTGTGACTTTGAGTAAGTCATCTAACCACCCAGTGTCAAAGTCTACCATGTTGTGGAAATGGGTAGACATAGAACCTCACTGAAAATTAAGTGTTTCATCTCAGCTTGGCTATCTGGAGTAAGTAAATTCTAAACAAAATCCCTATATAAAAATATTTTAACCTGAGATCTGAAGGTTGCCTAAAAGGCAGAATCCCTGAAGGTTTAAGAATCATAAATACACACCTGATGAAGATGCAATCACCATGTATGACTTCAAGCAGGAAGAGAGAATGTTTAGCAGGATTTCTTCAGATGCTTGAAGGTTTCAAATGGCTGGTAGAACAAGTATTTCTGTAATATAGTTTGGGGTAGTATTGTGTATTGAATGATGGATAAGTACTAAGATTTAAAAAATAATACAATACTGAATGTGGATATCCAGGGTTTGGAGAAGGTGCAACATAAAACAACAAACATGATAGCTGGATGGATGGATGGATGGATGGATAGGTATGCTATTTACAGTATGAACTGAGAGGCTGGGCATGCTTCTGTTGATAAAAGGGCATAAGAGCCGGCATAACTGTGGTATACACAGAGTTATTTGTGGAATATACAGTATATGTGATTCATAATTGTGTAATAAGACACAGGAGAAGAAAACTTAAAGTTATGACCTGAGTTAATATTTTGGGGAAATAGTTTTGAAGACACATTAGGAAGTGTTATTTTAAACAGACTTGTTTAGCTTAATGAACACACTGTCCAACATGGCAGTATACACTGACTGCATTCATACAGTCAAGATAGTTAAACAGTTGTATACAGACCATAACATTAATGGTAACAGCTACAATGGAACTGACAGGAATGGAGAACAACTGACCTGTACATTCCTTTTACCATCTATTCTATGACACTACGAAAGTTGTGTGCTCCTTGTAATCTGATATGACATTCATGAAAGGGTCTTCCACATGTTGTACGAGTTTAACAAATCACAATTTCAAATAACTACCTTACTGTATTTTGTAACATGTCACTAGACTATCCACTTCTTTTAACAGCAGCTCATCATTTGATTTTCCAGGAAGCTATGCACTTTTTAGAAGTCTCACGGCTATCAGTTCACACCACAAGGAATTTTTTTTAAGGAAAGCAAGCAGAAAAAGTTTCTAGCCAAATATCAATAAGGAGATATGTTGCCATATCTCACAGTGTTATCAATTTCTAGGTTAGTTGAAAAATACTGAATAAAAAAAAAATTAGGGGTTAAACATCAGAACTGCTGAGCTCATTTTACCTTGCATGTTATGAGGATATGGAAATCTGTCAGAGCTATAAATCATTTAACTACAGTTAGAACATTTTAAATTTTTACAAAAATAGAATTCAAAAAGTAAATGCAAGATGTTCTCTTTTGAACACACTACACCACCAATATCATCTCTGGGTATGATTTAAGTGTTGGAATCTTATTTATGTTAAAACATAAAAATTGTATTTGATTGTTGAAGTCTCTCCACTTCCTGTCAGTTTGTTATTTAATTGGGCATGTTTTATCTATAATATGGCAATTAATGCCTTTTCTGTCTCCCCTCTTTTATGCTCATTGATGTCCTTTTATTTTAGCTTTTGTACATGTTGCTCAGGTACCTGAGTCCTATAACACATAAAACATACCCATAGATTGTTTGGAGATATTGTTTGCTGCTAGCAATGGTATTCCAAACTCACATTTCAGTAAATGACTTCAGATGCATCACTGACCTTTATTGAATACTGCATCCTTGAAAAAAAAGTCATTTCTCTTCTACAAAGCAAGTCTCTTTCTAACACTGTTGTCAGACATGGAAATTCTGATTTTTAGAGCAGGTTATGTAGTGAATGAGATCTGCACTTGGCTAGACAGTGACCTTTAAAAGGTGCAGTACATATGGTTCAGTTGGTAAACACAGTCAGAGTGCATTGATGGAGCATTGACAATGGCTAGCTGAGGTTTTGAAATTGACAGAACACTTGATCTATTGGTACGGTAGCAGCCCTGTTATTATAGCCATGGAGAAATTCTGGTCAAAACACAGATAAAGTACAACAAAGTCAGCACTGAAATTTAAAGAAGCCTTATTGCTGTTGAACTGTTAATCCCTTAAACTATACCAAAAAAGAGTTTAAAGCAACATGCGCATAGATCGTCAAACACAGTTGGTAATGAATTGTCAGCTTTTTCCATCTAATTATTTTCTAATACTATAATGAAATCAGCATTGATCCAATCCATTTATTCTTAAATTCAATAGTTAAAAATCTAATTCAAAAAACAACCAAAAAACAACTCATTAAACAATCAGTTAGCAACTCACTGCCATCATAATTTGATGCTGACTACACTGTTCAACCCCATATGTTTCACATGCCAAGCACAGCCCACAGTAAAATCACCTACTTTGAGCTATTCTGAGCTAATCATAAAACACTACCAACAAGGCAAAACTGGTCTCAGCTCATAGGAAGCATGTGTTTACAACTGCATCATTAGTTAAATCAATACAAACTTGGGTTTACTGGGGCAATAGGTACAGTATTATGGGAAATCATTATCATCACTGTAAAGAATACACAAATATGCATCTTACAGGGCCCAATATTCAGAACATTTTGCACAATTTGAGTGAGCAAAACAGTTGTTTTCATTGGATAAATTGAGCTTGCATGAACAAACCATGTTTAAAAAGTGTGTTGTCTCATAATACCTTGTGGTCTGAGCTACAACTATTAAAAGACAGGAAAGGGATAGGAATCTCGTTAGGCTGGAGGGTAGGACATAATCACACTGGTTTACTCTTTGCTGCAGTGCCTGTACCAGGGCTGTACCACAGAAAACATACAGCTGAACTTAACCATAACCCCTAGTTCACTAGGCATGACACTTTCTGTTCATGAAACAAGAGATTTACTATATTTTTACTAGAAAACAAAGAAGAGACATTTAGTCAATGTGATCAGACTGTGTTAAAGAATTACTGAGTCCATGAGTGATGACCAATACAGTACCTATATAGACAAAATTATAATCTCATTTGTTGGTGACAAAAAAAAAAGCCTTTTCATTATTCTGGCTAAACCTTCCCACTTCCCTAAATGAATTGATTATAGTAAGGCTTAAATTAAAGCTCATTTTCTACCAGTCCAATGGTTTGTAGTTTGCTCCTTACAAATCTATGGGTCCATGCTAGTGCATGTTAAATAAGTTTACCTCCCCCCCATAAGCTTACTGTACATGAACCTGGGGATTTTATATATGTAAAACTGGATGGTACACATTTACTTGCTTTTGTGTGTGCTGTGTGTGTGTGTGTGTGTGTGTGTGTGGAGGAGAGAGCAGAGAACTCCTTCTGCACCACAAGGGTTGATTATAGTATGGTTGATTTAATACATCTCTGAATCACATGAGTAGTGTGATTGTGTATGCATTAGGTCAATGTGTATATATTTGAACTGTAAGCCAAAATGCTCCTTCAACTCTAATGGTCAGTAATGGCAGAAGACCTCCACAAAGTTATTAATGTGACTGCTTATTGTCAGCTACCTAGTATAATATTTACTTGAACTGTATTATATTTTATTTCTGGTACTATTAGCTTGCTCTACTGTACCTGTCATTGTATCCTACCTTGCTTTAACTGTAATACCTGATCAATTGTAATATCTGTATCTTTGTACTATTCCAGTTCCCTTCCTTGATCCACTACTTTGATTGTAAATTGCTTTAATGGCCTGAGTATATAGTATGTGTTTTTCTGAATTCATTATTTTTCTGATGATGGTCTGCTGCCTGTTGTTACAATAAACTGTGCTTTTGACTGGTTTGATAAATTAGTATTGCCAAAACATATTCTCCCTAAGTTCCTAGCAGATTTGGGGCCAGATATTCAAAACTGTGAGCTGGGTGCAAACCATTTGTGGTTTGCACAGGTCCCCAATGTTCAGATTTGCACAGGTCCCCAATATTCAAAGGCAAAATAGTGTGGACAAACTGCATTAGCACTGGGCAAAACTATAATGTATGCAGCATGCAAAAAGTTGGGGTGTGTACATGAATGCAGGTGCTATGCTATATTCATTGCATTAGCACAACACAAATTGTGTTTGCATGACTTTGTGCAACACTTTGTGTGGTGCAAATTGCTGCCCCAAAAAAAGGTAGTCTTAATTCTGGGCAAAACAAGGACAGGGGGCATGGACACAGCAGCAACAGGCAACACCACCACAAGCAACAACAGCATCATGGTGCACTTGATGACTGAAGGCCACACACTGTAGAACTGTGCTATGGTTTTGAGAGGTTTGCTTGGGCTAACTCATTTGCATAGTTCTACAGTGTGTGGCCTGCACTGTTTGCAGTTTTTGTGAATCCACATGTTTGCTAGCACACACATTGGCCATGCAGTTCACCTTTGCCTTACTCCTGTGTGTACTGGGCTGCTGTTGTAGTTTGCACTGGATGGTTACTATATTCGGAGCCTGTCTTATTTGCTAGGTTATTTTTGCACTGCACACAAGGCCCTGTTTGCACTGCCTCATTTGCAAGCTATATTCAACTGGGTTTGCCCTGGGGCTATTCCTTTAAATATAGTGTGCAAATTGTTCTGGGCTAATTTTGCGTGCCCTGCAGTGCTAATTTTGCCCTGGGGCTAGATTTTGAATATCTGGGCCCTGGTTTATTTACAATACACATATAGACTATTACTGATATGATTTATACATGGTTTGCCCATACTCATAAGAAAGGGGCCAGACAGGTTTGTCATAATGTAAAACATCAGGCATGAACTAGTGTATAAGTTCTGAATGTTGAATTTTGCATAGTTACAGATTCCTTGTTGTCTCACAAGATGTAATGCAGTACCAGTGGCATAAATGTTGAAGAATGGTGGTAAATGCAATTAACAGACACAAAGAAGCAGTAAGCAACAGTGTAGTCTTTGAGGACTAAGGTGTCAGAGGAAATGTAGTGGTTCATGTCTTCATTCCCCAGAAGAGCATCTAGAAAAGCAGATAACTAGAAGGTAGTTTTGTGGTTTATGTTAAAGTCGAGAAAATGAAGGACTTTAGGATAGTATAATCAACTCATCTTTTCCCATTCTGATGGACCACAAAATATTGCTTTTTTAATTTTTAAATAGTGGAATAACCAAATACAGTGCACCCTCTATTATCCGGAAACTTGTGTGCACCCACATTTTGGTGGATAAAAGAGTGTGGTGGATAATAGAGGCATATTATGTTGTATTTGTAAACTATGGAAAAATTAGCACAGAACTACATTTACTATAGATATTAACTATTCAGTTTCTTTATTTGTGTCCAGTTTGGTTACAAAAATACTTAAAAAGCATAGCATGACTGCTAAAATCTAGTTTAGTTAATTTCTCATTAATCATCAATCATCTTTAAAGTAATCAAAAATGGACATCTGTTTGGCTTTATTTGTCATGATAAATTTAATTTTAGTATTCAAATCCTTCTCTCTTATTGGCCTGCAGTGGAGTCCATGGAAAGTACAGAGATGGTAGACTATACCTCATAAAATGTTGTTACTTAAAGGTTGAGAAATGATACTCCAGATGTAGGAAAATGAGTTGCACTGTCCATAATAATGTGGAGCACATCACTACACTCTTGGAGACATAAACTTAGAACACTGGGAGCTAGTGACATAAGAGCATTCATCCCCCTGATCACAGCTTGGACACTAGTTGAAACCCTAATGATGGGGTGACAACAAGTCACATTGAGTCTTTTGTTGAGTCCTCACCTTGCATTCCAGATGCCAGGTTATTGCAGATCTTAAAGAGCTATTAATCATACCTAGCCACCTGAAACAATGCAGAAGATTAGTGTTAGGACTTGAGCCTGATAGAGATGGAACTTTTTTAACTTTACTGACAGCCATGGGAGAGCTGCACTAGTCAAGAGGGACAAGTAGAGGGGTTAGTTGCAGTAGTCCCTGTCAGTTTGCATTATTCCCCGGACAAGTAAAACAAATTTAAAATCAATCCTTATTTCTAATATGATATCATCCTTTTCTTTATCCCTGGCAATTTCAATAATCTCTTCATCGGTGATGTTGTTAAAAACCTCATAGCCCTTCTCAAAGGTAACCTAGTCATAAGCAGTGGACAGTAAAATATTTCTTATCAAGACATTTACAACAACAAATAAATTTGGACCATATTGCACTGCTTCACTGCCAGTGATATGGTGGATAACAGAGGGAGAATAACACGAAAAGATATGACCTGTGCACCAAAAAGTGCTAGCAGATGGTGTATAGAGAGGGTGGCAGATAATAGAGGGAATTTTGATAGAAAGAGAATAGTACAGGAGATCTAGTTGGCAGATAAGAATGGTGGTAGATAATAGAAGGCGTACTGTATCAGAACATGCTTAATCACATTATAAAAAAAAATTACAGTATCTTTAAAGAGGGTCTCCAGTCACCAGCAAAGTCCCACATAGCTTTAGCAAAACTCATTTACACACCTCTCCCCAAATTTTGACTTCTAAGCAAATCATCTCTTAATTTATACTAAGGCAATTTGCATGAAAACATAATATCTGTACTGTAGACTACATCTGAACTTAAAGATGATCTCCTGAGGTTATATTCATTACCCTTCAACAGTGCAGTAAATTTTGCAGCAACAGATTGTGATGTTAGAAGGAACTGACTATGACCCAAGTAGGGAATACAGTACTTAAAGTATCTCTACTGTAGAAATATATTTTCATGTGTATGAACTTTGTAATAAAGAAAAACATTATGTAAAATTAAAAATTTTTAATAAAAAATAGTAGCAGTTATTTCATTATTTTTGGTGGTCGATGAAGGCTGTATTAACAAATATCTTTAATGGAATGGCAAACATCAGAAAAGTAAGTTTTCCTTCTGCAATGTCTCTGCTTAGTTTATTTTTTATGAGTTTACTCTCCCAGTCACACAAGCCTAAGTTTCCATGCCTATGTACTGTAAAAAGATGTTTCATAGTATGAAGAGTTGCATATTAGTTCATGTTACATTTAATCAAAAATCATTGGTCACATAGAGCTGATTTCTGCAGAGAAGCTATGTCCTAAGATGTCTAGTGTCTCTGAGACTCAGTCATGAAGAACAATATATGGTCAAGAAATGCATCATCTAAAGTATTGCATAGCATATGATCTGGATATGAAAGGAGGCCCAAGGCTATAAAAAATATTAATTGAGTTACTGTACTGTTACCATTACCTTTTTCAGGATATTGCCGGCCAGCATTCTAAAGAATATCAAAGATCAAATATCAAAGTGTTTTCTCAAGGCAATGACTGACCCAGTCACTTGATCTCACAGGATTTATTTTAGTTAGAAAAGGAATTACTGAACTGTGAAATTATTTACTGTATAAAAATCCTATGGTATTAAAATTGGTTAATGTCTTTATTTAACATTTTTGTTTTCACCACTGCCATACAGATGCAATAAACAGGAAATACACATGAATAAAAATATGTAATTGAATAAAAACACGTATTAAACACCATCTCATCAAAATTCAAAGAAGATATTTAGCTACCCCAGAAAGTGTGTGTTACTGTAGAGAGAAGAAAGAAATCTAAGCATGATCCTATTAAAGTAAAATGAATGTAGTTAGTTACCGTTAGAAGCATTTGTTACTGTAAAGAACAGAATGAAAACTATACTATGTCATTAAAACTTCTCCCTTAACATCTACAACAACTTTAGTTAGGCATGCAGCCTGTGCTCTAACCCTGAAGTGCATCCAAATATATACTGCATATGCAAGCAGACAGAATCTGCAAGAAAGTGTCCTTATAAGTTACAGTCATGTTTAACATTGTAAGCTATGTGACGAGGGGATCATGACGAGAAAGGGAGCACCAGAAAGATATAGAGAAAGTAGAAAAATGGTCTATGGTCTGGCAGTAGAGATTCAATGCCAATAAGTACAAAACTATGCATTTAGGTAGATGGAATGCATGAATAGAATACTGGATGGAAGGAGTTAGACTGGCTGTTTCAACAGAGAAAAGAGATCTGGGGTCATCATCAGTGATTCCCTCAAGTAAACAAATCAATACAGCAAAGCATTGAGGATTATGCACTGTATAGGGAAGGGATTTGGCAATAGAAGAAGCAAGGCGATTATGTCACTATACAGATCCCTGGTGAGCCTTTATCTGAAGTATTGTGCCTAGTATGAAACTTTCACCTGAGGAAGGATTGACAGACTAGAGTCAGTACAGTGATGGGTCACTTAGATGATCCAAGACTAGCAGGACCAATCCTATGAGGAACAGCTGGAGGCCCTAGCCATGTATTCTCAAGAAGCCAAGCTGGAGCAGGTGGCCATGACTGAACTACTTAATTTTCTCAGGGGTATAGACAAGATAAACAGTGAGGACCTAGTCACATGAAGTAGGGTGCAGTCACTAAGGGACATGACTGGATGTTGATGGGGGGCAAATATATAAGAAACTTGAGGAAACTACACTTAACTGAGAGGCTGGTGGAACCTTAAAACAAACTGACAGCAAATGTGGTGGCAGCAGGTACCATTATTTGGCATAATTCTGATTGAGACAGGGCATAGGGATTCAGAGTCCTCAAGGGGGCAGTAAGAGTTTTAGAGGTGGAATAGTGGGGGGTGGGATATTGCCCACTTGCACAGTAGGTCAGTGGGATGAGGTAGTATAGCAAAAGGAGACTCAATGAACCATTTGTTTCCTTCTGCCATCAAATTCTATGTTTCTAAGATGTGAGGTAGAAGGCTGTTGGGTGCTACAGAGTGCTATGGAGAGGGTATTCTGAATTGGACAGGAATGTGGGGTGGAGGTGGTGGGCTATGAGAATTATTGTGGGGGCAGTAATTTTACTATAAGAAAACCTTGCTGGACCTGTCAGTGGGAGGTGGGTACTCTAAGAGTCGGGTGAAGGGAACATATGCAATAAAAAGTGTAGTTGGAGGGGGTGAGGCAAAAGTTGTACATGGGTGGGATGCTATTTTTTAAATCATTAAAAAAAATAGAAATAATGGCACTTCACCAGTTAAGTGTGCTAGGTATAGTTTTCACATATCAAAGTGATCACTTCATCAGGAAAAAAACAGGAAGAAATATGTATAGTGCCATCATCACCAGAGAAAGGGCTACTATGAATAGCCTTCACCTAAGAAAGAGGGGAATTCACAGGTAAAGAATTAAACATAGGGCCACTTTGTGCTATGCAAAGGCAGGAAACATTTCCTAGTGCTATGCTTAGAAATGTTCCTGACATCACTCACCCCTAAACAGACTATAAAACTGTACTGATATACTTTAAACTCTTTATTTTGATATTCATGGATAAATGAAAATGAGAGTTATGCAGAGTTTTGAAATTCAGCTTTTGATGGAAATGTCACTTACTTCTGAGGAATTCCATTGGATGAGGAAATACAACATTCTTTGAACTCCTATTCGTTATTCATAGAGGCAAAACTCACATTCACATTATATCAAGTGTAAGTACATCATTCTGAAATCCCACTTAATTAAGCTAATGCGTACCAATATTAAATATAGAACAAAATGATTTTCTTTCATTTCAGTGGGGATTAAAAAGTGAACAGGTTTAAACTATAACAAGAGCTAAGTTTTGTAGTTAATACATAAGTGTGTTTTTGTTGCAAGCTACAGTATAATGTCACATCAATAATAGAACAGCTTAATAATTTATAAACTTAAGACACCAAAATATATAATCCCTCAGTTTCAAAAAATACAAAATAAAGAGACATAGGTTTGAAGAAACATAATCACCTATATGTGGATCTTTTTCAAAGTCCTTGAGTGGGAAAAAATGGAAAAGACTACAGTCCAGGCACTTGAACCAAGTGATATTAATTCACCTCAGCCTCATCATCCTCAAACTTTGATTTGATCTCTTCAGGCAATTTTTATCAGTGTTGAAAAACTCCTTCAGTATCAGGGTTGTCAAAGAAATTAACTTTTTCTTGAAAGGTGATTTTTAATTGAGCTGGACGAGCAGTGCAGCCAGAACTCCAGCTGCTTTGAACTCAGAAAGGATTGCTAGAAATTGTTTAGGTCTTCTTTGGGTCTGGAGGCTAATGTCAGGGTACACACAGATTCTGTTTCCTTCATAATATTCTATTTCTGCCTTACTAACTGGAGCAGGTTGTGTCTATCAACAATTGATTTAAAAGTTATGATGTACCTCGCTACAGCAGACAAACTGGCAGAAACCTCTGCAGGTGTTAGTTCTTTGTTAACAGTGACCCCTTCTTGTATATTACGGCAAGTAGCTGGTCTGAAAACAAATTCCAGTAGCAATGGAGGCTCAACTGAGAAAATCACTGTAATAGCACTTTCAACCAAAAACTTCATATCATTGTTAAGAATGGATCCAGGGAAACCAATCACCCTTAGATTCCTCCTGAGCAACTGTTCTCCAGCCTTTCAGGCCTCACAGACTGGACAGTTACTCATGCAATGCAGCATTAATTGCACCCTCCAAAGTCAGTGCTCATGAGGCAACAGAGTTAATATCTTTCTCATTCTATTTTGCTGCCTTATCTGCACTATCTACCCACAGTTCTATACCAGCAGATTGGAATGATATTTCTCCAAGCGCAGTCTCAGCCCTTTGATTTGAGGTATGAAACTCAACCTGAAAGTCTATGAGAACGTACTGTGCAAAAAAAGGGAGAGCATGCTGGCCCATTGGCACAGCAGTAGGGCTTCCATCTGCAATGTTGACATCTTGGGTTTGGGAACAGACCTGAGAGTTGGAGGGCAATCCAGGAGAAAAAGGACTGAACACCCAAGGGACTGTTCTCCTTCTCTGGAGGGGATGGAGACTGGGGTTTAGTATCGGGCTCATGACTGGCCTCTGGCAGAGGCCAGGGGGAGTAGTAACAACTGGCACCTACAATGCATTGGGAGGAGGGACGGACGTCAGCATGTGCACTCTTGACACGATTGCATGTCCCACCTCCTGGGGTGAAAAATGGCAGAAAATTGGGCCATGAGGGATGCCACCCACCTGCCGCCACAGGTTCTGCACCACCATCCATAGCACTACTGGGGATGTCTACTAGTGTCTGATGGGAGGGTGAGCTCCCTCCCAGGCCTGGGGGTAAGCCAGGGTGTAACCCCAGGATGGAAGCATCCTGGGGCCATATACCAGCATCCATTTGGTGGTGGGGCTCCCTCCCTTTTGGCCCTGTTCTGTTGGCTAAGCTAGAGCATATCCCCAGTTGGGAAAGTCCATGGAGGGTGGGTGATGGGGCTAGATGGGGGGCTGGGCCAATGGTGGCCAGTCCTCGGGATTGGTACAAATAAAGCAAATAAAAAAAAAAGGAGAGCATACCTGTCTCCCTAAGGTTGTGCTGTATGATGAAGAGCAGAAAAATGTCAAAAGAAATAGTGCACACATCACGTTTGAGAAAATAACAAATATAATTTAATGATGCAGCATAGGAATGTGAACAAACAAATGCATGCGCAAAACTGGTTGACTCATTTTGTGAGCAATGTTGGGGTCCTACTGGTGCATAATTTGTAAGTGGCTTGCACTATTAAATAAATTGTTAGTGCAGCCATGTTAGTGCTTGGTGGTGCTGCCTTTTTTGGTTTCTAGTCTTCTCATGACTTGCACAAGGATTGACACACCCATGATGCTTTGTACTGTGAATGAGACTTTAGAGTATGCAAATGGTATGGAGAAATACATAAAACTAAACAATGTGGTTGCTTCTTCTGTCTTAGCTTCCTTTTACAAATCCCATGCACTACTCTTCCAGCAAACAGTTTCCATGGTATGCTTGTTTCAAGTGTCTAAATATCTACAGATTCCTTTTTTTTAGTTGCCATTTATTTATCCAGTTGAGAATAAAATGCTGTCTGTTACAAGCGATACCTGGCTAAGAAATGGCAAGTCAGGCAGTAGTACAAGTAGTTTCAGACTTGCATATTGCACAACAACACTACAATTATTTCAGTGTTATCTACAATTATTTGTAAAACATAAGTTACATGATGTAAAACAATTACAGGTCACAGTAACACATGTATCTGAAATGCACTTAAAAATCCTGAGGGGGTTTCTAGACTGCTATTCAGCCCTGTAGGGTGGCCACATTTGCTTCAGGGCACAAATATAATTAATATGACCAATTAGAAAGTCACAGAAAAAAACTTTTTAAATATATGAGTAGAAGCAAATGAGTGAAAGCTAGGTCCAACATCCCTCAATGAAGTTTTTGCTAGTCAATAACCATATCAGCTATCAGTCTCTTTGCATCCTTTCCAACACAGCTTTTAAAGATAAAACATAATTGCATTTTGAATATAACAGGGGACAGAAAGTTCTTCCTGCTATCACACTGTGGGTTCATAATACTCAAATAAGGCAAAAACTACTCTTCTGGCTGCCTAACAGATCATGATATTATGTCATGCTCAGATCCAATTTAAAATTCAGAGGTTAGGTAGTATAGTAACAGTCCAGTACAGACATTTGGTTAATATGCACTCTGTTGAAACTATTTTCCATATTTAAGCAAAATATTCAGTTGGCATCAGTGGGAGTTACATGAAATCCAGCCAACATTAAGATAAACAGATCTTTTGTATTTTTACTGTTGAAGGAATATTCAGTAAAACAGGATCATATTCCTTTAGACTTTTTTCTGTTCTCATTGCTTATGCCAGCAGTGAAGTCATAATAGTTGGCATGTAGGATCACAACCTGTTTCTCTGGGCATGATTCTGATGTCACAAACAGGAGTATAACATCAATTCAGTGGTGACAAATAACGTTTAGTTGACAAGGAGCCTGTTTGCATGAAAAACATCTTCTGTAATAAAAAATAGAAGGCCCAAAAATTCAATGTTTTGTATCTTACAAGTTTTGAGTCCAAACAATGCCAACAGTATTTTTTACAGAAACCTGCAAACCCACTTTAACATGAATAATCACAATCCAGATAGGCAAAATAATCAGGACAGAATTAAATCAGCATAAGTAAACTAAAGTGAAGTAGTACAGTACAGTACAGTATGTGGAGAACTTGAGTAACCAGTAGTCATGTTGTTAAACTGCCTAAGGGTCCATAGGAATTGTGGAGCCTATAGTATTGATAGAGACAATGAAAGGTGCACATCTAGTGTAGGGTGGTAGTACAGTAAAGAAAAGTGGTTAAGAGCACTTAGCTGCAAACCTGGACAACTGGACTTGAATCACAGAGCCACCACTTGTAAACTGTGTGTCCATAAGCAATTCATTTACCTTCCTTGCTCACACAGGATGCACCTAGAAACAATGTTTGGCTTAATGTGTCTTTCCTGTCCAACAATTGTAAAATAAAAAAAAAAATAGAGGCTGTCACCAGCGCTTTCTGAAAACAAGTACACCTCCTGAGCAAGAAGGCATCATGAATACCCATCTGCTACTCAGTTGTGAAATAGTTCATTTTATACATATCCCTCACAGGCACCCTACCCTTGCCTCATCCAATATTGACTGTACTGTAACAATAGATGCTGATTTCTGGGTCAGACCTAGAGTCCTTGACACATTCACAACTGAAGGTGCTTAGGTAGTACACTCTCCCCTCCACTGGGTGTCTGCCAGATAGGGCTGAAGTTAGTAACCATATCCAGATAAGACGGAAGCAAGCCAATGCAATTCTTCACTCTGTATCTTCTCTGTTTAGGCTCATCAACAGCTAGGCAGGGCTATTCAGATTGTACCTTCAAGAGCATTTTCTGAGTACCTGGTATCCTGTAGGTATTATTCAAGTAACTTTGTTTCCATTAATTACATTTCTAACACTACATGTATGTGCTATGCTTTATTCCTCTTTACTGTATCTTTATAACTGAAAGAAGGCACTCATGTAGTCAGTCCAAGGTCATTGTAAATTCCTTATGGGCTTCTTTTCAGCTCTTAAAAAGAGCCACTTCTCTTTTGGGGCACAATTTTATTTAATATATACAATAAAGAAGATGGGGAAAATGTACCTTTTTGATAATTGAGGAGGAGAAATCCTGAGCAAGAAAATTCAACAAATTTGCGGAGAGGAAGTTTGTGGTCAGTGGCCCCACTGAATAATCATTGTTCTTAGTTCTTCAATAAGGTATTTCAGAGCAAAGATAATACATTCTTTAAGTTTACTGTAACAGAGCATAAATAATTACTGTATATTGAAAATTGGATTATATATAGACCAAACATGTTATCAGGGGCCAGTATACTGCTAACGTAGGGTACTCTTTTTGAAGCCCTGTAAGTTCTTATGTTCCAAGTCAGAAATAAAAAGAAAAAATCAGCTAGTGAAACTGAGTTGGTAGGTTTGAAACAGATTTCTATTTTCCACCTGGTTTCTTATAAACTAAGCAAGAATCAATATAAGAGACATAAATGTAGCTATTATCAAACAGCTATATCCTCACTTAATGATAAAAAGATAGATAAAAACTTTATTTTTATACAGGAATTCTAGTCATTAGGATTATACAATCCTGTTCTCAAGACAGTCCTGTTATATTGCACTTAAGTTATTCTTAAACATATAACATAAAACACATCATAGACAATACAAAATTTACACTAAATACAGCTTTCAGTTATCTTATAAGAAATACCCTATTTATCTAAGTGCTCTATCTACTATGTACATATCAAAGTACATTGCATCTTTCAATAAATAGTCTCAATTTCTAGAAAATAATAGGTGCAAAATAGTTTACAGTAACACCCTTATCAAACATTAATTATATACAGCTATATCTAAGCCAATAACAGGGGAATTAAGATTTAGTGGTAGGAATCACATATTTATCCATAGATCTTAACATGCTAAGCAAAAGTCATATACAGCTGCATCTTATCTGATAAGAATTCAAAATTTCAGTATTAAAAGTCACATGATTGTCTAAAGATCTTATTGGAGGGGGTAGAATGTTCCAGACTTTGGCTGCCTTGTATGAGAGGGTACCATTACCTTATCTGTTGCTAATTTTAATGGAGCAAATTCTGTGTCTATACGCAGATCTTGTTAATTCATGTTTACCCTTGCTATCTTTGGGAAAAAGAGATTGCATGATATAATGATCAGGATAAGATGTTAAATATTTATGTATCAATGTTAACCAATTTTTTTAAGCAACCCATTTCTAAAGGCTTACAATGATGAGTTCTATATGTACACTGTAAAAGATATCTAGCTATTCTATGTTGCACCCTATCTAATCTAATCAGCAAGTGCTTATTCGCAGTTCTGTAAATTAAATCCCCATAAGTCAATGTTGGCATAATCAACTGTTCAGTCACTTGTTCCTATCCTTTATTTGTAAACAATTGGTGGGTCATCTTAAGGCTCCCAGTTTCTTACTCACCTTTTTTATTGTGATAATTATGTGAGTATTAAAAGTTAGCAAAGAATCAAAGGTCACCCCCAAATAGCAATAGCTATCCACCTGGTCAAGGGGTTCATTTGTGTTGGTAAAAATATGGTGCTGAGATTTATTTTTGTTATCTGAAAAATACATTAACTTTGCCTTTTTTTTAACATTTATCAAAACATCATGTATTGTATCACTATAAAACATCATGTATTGTAGTGTTTCCATGATTTCCCATAGAAATGTTTGCAGCTGCTTGGTCCTCATACAAAATCATAAACAAAATAGGTGATTTTGGTTAAAGCAAGCCATGGTGACAGGAATGTCAGTGACCTCCCCTACAGTGACAGATTTTTGCCAACATCCCTGATGCCACCAACTCTGGTCCCTGACCAGAGAATGCACTGACACAAAATCTGAGTTCATGCACCCCCCCTGGACTTAAGGATTCCAACTCCAGGGAGGGTGGATGTCGGGGAAGAGTGGCCAAACTCCAGAGTCGATGACTTGGTCATCGCTCTGATAACCCGGTCAACACTGCAGGTGTTGATGGGTCACTGTCGCTGTAACAGCATCGGTGTAAGAGTGTCACAGTTACAATGGTATACCAGTGATTTGCTACAAGTGTTGTGTGGAATGTGGAATTCTGCTAGAGGAATTAATGTGGAATGATCATTCTGCAGGTGGAATTTTCCATGAGAAGTTCACTGTTCATTCCGCAAAATTCTGCCTGCTGTGATCCACAGAATTATATTCAGTGGAACAACATTTTCTTGCAGAAACTCATTCTGAGACCATTTCTACAGAATAAATCAAAGTAAAGCATGTGACAATGTAGCAGAAAATTCTGCCATTCTGCTTCTGATAAAATTTGGCAGAATATCAGCAGAATTTTGCAGAATTCTGTGAAATTCCATTCTAATAGAATTTGAAAATTCTACATACCACTGTTTAATACATTTTATTGAATCAACAAGCAGTTTTTGTTCTACAAATGCTGCCAGGCCTCACAGTTTCCTTCTTCTGGTAATGATGTTTTTTTTACAAAAAGCATTTCTAGTATATCTTACGTAATACTGCCACCTTGTAGCAATTATCTATTCACAAAGGAGAGGAGAAACTAGATTTAAGACAGAATGACTATGTATGCAGTATGTGTAAGAGGCTCTGTATTGTTAAATAATGCAGCCCTGGACAAAGCTGGGGCAAAATAAAATGGGGGGGGGATCATTCAGAGAGAAACAAAATCTCATACTTGTATATAAATATATATTCACTTTGAAAAGCTATGTTAATATACACATTAGGGTTTAAGACCATAAAAAAGGCAGAAAAAATAAGGAAAAAAAAACAGTAGGGTTTGGAATCTCTAGAGTCTTGGCCAATCGGTGGTGTTGTGTTCCTTGGGGTTGTCAACACTAATACCCCACCCCACTCATTCAGAGGCTGTAGCCTCTCATCCAAAGCACAAGGTACTGTACAGCTCCAAACTAGTGCCTCATAGGCATATACCCTTTGGAGGTTGAAAAATATGTCTTGCCACATGTAACCAATAGAATCAGTCATAGCCTTCAGGCTCTGCATTGAAAAAGAAATCCATTTGTTTGCTCAGGGGGTAGGGGGTAGACATTAAGATTTTTGTATTGAAATGTTTTGGAAAGCTGCAATTAAATAAAAATGTTATTATACACATCTGTTGATTTTCTAACCAATGCCAGTGGAGGGGTTCCAGATTGTCATGATACCCTTTTTTATGAAAGTCTATTGCATTTAAACATAAAAATAAACATTTGGTGGCTGTTGAACCCAAACTGTTAAGAAACACTTGTTTCTACAAAAGATTATGCACTGAAAATGACATACCAGTCTAATAAAGGGTATCAAATTACTCTGCCTATTCATGGTTTCTCCAACACTTAGAATGCATCAGTATCATTTTAGTAGTTTTGTGCTTCCAATGTATTATGCAAGCAATAACACATGATGAGGTGTGGGTTACGTGCTGATAAGAGCATGCCCAGGGGTGTACTAAGGCATGAGGTGCTTGCGCCGAGTGCCTTATGCTACTGGGCGTGCTCTTATCACCTTGTAACCCACACCTCGGAGTGTGTTATTGTGCTCATAAAATGGGCAACAGTAAAGTAAATAGGCATTTGTAATTACTTTTTTTTTAATTGAAATTTGAACCATTTAAATAAAATAAAATTTTTTCTTTTTAGGGACAAGAAAATAGTCTGATTTTGCCATTAGAAATCAGTGAAGATGTCAGCTTGGTGATGAACATGTTGTCCTTTGTAGCACTTTAAAGAATCAAAAATATTTAACATTTGGATACTAAACTATGAGTGACAGCATTCAGTGTTATTCTGCCACATAGCAGGCTTCAGTGGGATCGTGCATGTCACTGAAGGGCCACCGTAGCCGTACACATTTGGTTCCTGGTTCCGTGGAAGGGTCGCAGTTTTAAAAGCATACTAGTTGTAAAATAAATTTGTTTTGTCTTGATATTCATTGACTAACTTCTTGGGGAAGCTGTGGGAGGCACACTTAGTGCATCGGGATCGACACTGTGACTTAGCAGCGGAAGCTGTTTTCTTTGCAGCACGCGGGATGCTTGGTGGATGACGGGCGGCTGTTGGGACAGTGGAGATTTAAGTCACAGTTTGTATTTTATGTCGTGAAGCAGAGGTTAGACTTTGTTTTATTAATTATTTTCTGTGATTCAATGTAGTTTGAGCTTTGTTATGGGGGTGGGGGCAGAATAAGATAAATTTGTTTATGCACGGAGGCTGCTGTTTTCCCATTGTGAGCTGTACCAGTCTGTGTTTTTGTTTAGGGTTGGCACAGCTCAGTGATTTTTTGTTGTAGT
Source organism: Neoceratodus forsteri (assembly GCA_016271365.2). Classification (NCBI taxonomy): domain Eukaryota; kingdom Metazoa; phylum Chordata; order Ceratodontiformes; family Ceratodontidae; genus Neoceratodus; species Neoceratodus forsteri. Next base: position 316,298,602 of record CM028130.1, read on the forward strand.
AGGGCTCAGGAGTGGAGGGTAGTGCCGGTTGGCTACAATATCTTCTGATAAGGACACGGCTCAGAAGATGTTGTAGCCAATCAGCTTTCAGGATTTCTTCAGCCCATTTTAAAAAATGAAATGAACCATGGATATTCAGTGGGCTGAAGGGCCTGTTTATTTTTGTACATGTGAAGGAGTTGGGAGGGGTTAACAGTCAGTACTGAAGACTGAACAAATTCATAGCAAATGCCTGCCAAAAGAAAAGTAATTTTTAAGCACACTAAAAGGTCAAAACACACCTGATTTTGACTCATTCGTCATTTCTAGCAGTTTACTCTTGCTGTGCACCATCATGGACAGAGTGAGCTAACAGAGCAGAAGAACCTGGAGAATCAGGACTTCACAGTGCCATCCCTGTCAGGGTAGCCCTGGCTGTGTCCTTCACCCCAGGAGAGATTTGCCAGTTAGGGCAATGATGAGGTGTCATTCTGATTACTTACCTCACTATCCATGCACAAGAGGGATATTTACTATTACCTTCTTCCCGATTCAACAGTAGTGTCACCACTGGCACTTACCATATATCTTCAATTAAAAGCTGCCCTTGAATATAAACCACCCCCGAATATAAGCTGCAGGCCATAGTGAAACATTTTAATAAAAGCTGCCTTTGAATATAAGCCATGGCCTCTAATCATGTAACATGAAGCACTTGAGATTCTATTTCTAGTCTACTTACAAAGCTTCTTACCATCTCCTGTTTAGCCATAACATCTGTCTGAGATTTTAATCTCTTTAAATATTATCATTAATTTATTTCATGTGCTCTTAGTTAATGTTAAAGTTGATTTCATTATGAGGTAGACTTTATACAACATACTTGGTCAAATTCTGGACATCTTAAAAATTGGGTGTTTCAATACAAGCTGCCCTTGAATGCAAGTCACCCTTAAATATAACCCGCAGGCCAAAACACAATATATTAATAGAAGCCACAGCTTCTATTCAAAGATATATGGTATATGTGGGATTTTGATGCTATTACTTTTTCAGTTATGCCAAATACCTTCTTGTAGTTGGTTCTTACCTCATCTTGGGGGACCCACATATGATATGACTGCCCCTCACGGTACATGACCATCTAAGGTATTGCACAAGGGTGAACTCAGACTGTTCACTTCAAGTGTTGGAAGCTTTGAATTTTGTGGATTTTTGTACTGTTCAAGGACCTGATCTGCTGGTGGTCCAGTGGTACTACCTACCCTTTCATTCCTGTATGTTGTCTGTCTACTGTTCTACCCTGTGGGTAGGCATTTCTTACCATTGTTTGCATTTTAACATTGTCTGAGCATCTACTACTATTATAGCAGTAGAGGCTTGAATATGAGGTAGTAGATCAAATGTATAGTGGCAGTCTGATTTGGAGCCAGAATGGTTGGGGGGGGGGGACAAGTCTGAGGGCTGAATACTAGAGGAACACTTTAGGATGTTAACTACATTGTACAGTATATTTAAATATGACTGGTACAACCAAACTCTTACCTTTTAATGTTAATGGTATACATAATCCCATTAAACATGACAGATTTTCCAGATTTTAAAATGGGAAAGCTTGCAGGGTGTTTCCTTCAGGAAGTGCATCTCTCACCGATGGGACAATTCATATTTCTGAGATTTGTCTTCAGGCTTCTTCATTTTGCATCCCAGAAGTCAACCAAAGCTGTGGGGGTTCTCATACTGATATCTAGGGGGACCCATTTCATTTGGATTTCCAATTTTTGACCCAGAAGGCCATTTTGTTATTCTGCTGGGAACCTTATATGGTAGGCAGATACACAAATGCGTATGTACCTCCAGAAACAGATAAGCATATGTTTCTGATGTTTTTTCAACAAATTGCTCAGAGCACTGAAAGACCAGTTAATCATGAAGTGGGCATGCATCTTACATTGAATTCAGAACTTGACACCTCTAAACTGAAGCCATCTCAGCTACCCCTGCCCTGAAATACATAACATAAACTCTGTCCCACTGAGGAGTCCTAGATACCTAGCAGCATCTAAAGCCCAACAAACATAAGTACGCCTACTAATTTGCAACCTGGGCAAACCAAAGAAAACCATTCACTGGAGACCAAGGAGAAGATACCCTATATTCCCCATGTAAAGTCTGCCCAAGATGTGTCCTCTGATGTATTATGGGACTCTCTGAAGGCAATGCTGTGAAGAGAGCTTATTTCCTATACTTCTTGGCAACACAAGGAGCACAAGCCAAGCCTCTCTGAGTTGAAGGACACTCTTAACACACTCACTCAAATTATTTCATATATAGAGTGAAACTTCAATCTACACTCAAATACAACTGCTGAATGCAAAAATCCAGGAGCTGCTATACTGCCATATGAAACAGGCCTTGTTTTACTTGTGACACCATTATTATGAAGGGAGTCAGTCTTCACTAAATAGAATAGGGAACTTCAAACCACCAACAGTATATTATCACTGAATGGGTGAAGTACACTGTCCTGGCATACAAATGTACAATGGCTCCCTTTCTTCAGGAATTCTCATGAAAATGTCAGATGGGATTTTTCAAAACTCCGGCTATACTGGTTAAATATATGGGAGGAGGAGGAGCAGGTGTGTGTTGTAGGGGTCGTGGGGAACAGAAGGTAAATGATACACATATTTTTTTGGTGTTGCTCCATTATACTGTCCTTTTGGTGGATGGTGGGGTCTATTTTACATAGAAACATGGAAACGTAGATGCTGACAGCAGGTAAGGACCACCAGGCCCATCCAGTCTGCCCATGTTACCTACCTGATGCCTGTGCCCTAATTCTATCCCTAGTTCTTTGACTGTATACTTCTACCTATCTCTGTGATTCTCTTGTGCCTATTTTTGAGGATATATACCTTGTATTAATACACTTTCTATTCCACCCCTTGATTCTAATATGAAAGGACAACAATTTAAGTTGTTATTGATTCTTATGGTGGGGACAAAAAAGGTACTCACAAAGCCATGGTTATCAACAAGGCAGCCTACACTAGCACACTGGTATGCCATCACTGATTCCATTTATCACCAGGAGAAGCAGCCATACAAATTAACAAACCTTATTCCTGTTTTTGTAGAAATATGGTGGGTTTGGGTACTGTATAAGTTAGACACAGATGACTTGCTTGTCCCTTGACTATGACATTTATTCTTCTGTTCATCCCAGCAGACTGATCTGAGAAAACTACCGCATAGGAATTCACTTGTACATCTATAGAAAGCAGAAGCTAACTGGTATAGCCCTAGACTCTGTTGTTGCTTTGTGTATGAAGATGCTGTGACTGTGTTGTCTCCCTTCTATATTGTGTTCTGTACCATGAAAAAATAACCTAATAAACTTTTATTATAACAAAAAAACACACTACTGATTTTCTAACAGATTTCATTGGCAAGTTTCATGTGAGTTTTCTTTTCTTTGAGGAATAGCACAATCTGTTCTGCTGATGCTGCCAGTTTTTTCACACTAAGATATTTGTCACTGCTGCTGGCACTTCAGCACATGTCAGTGTGATGGATTCAGTAAAAAGCTGGTTGGGGCAGGTTGAGGTTGAAAGGGAAGGGGTCACAGAGAGGACAATGTCATTATGTGAGTCATGAGACTCGAAGACTGAGTCAAAGATCCTGGGGATTTTAAAACACAGTACATTATTAGCTTTTTGTTTGTAGTATGTGTTAACATGCATAAATAACAGACAATGTCTAGATTAATGAAGTAGTGTAAATACTCCAACATCTCCCCAGTAATCCCTCTATCTGTGCAGCTCAAACAACAGTGTAGTGTTGTGTTATGTTGTGTTGTGGCACCATACCAGTAATGCAGTGTCACACCCTTTAATGTGTTATGCTAGCTAATTCCATTTTGTCAGTGGGTCTACTGTACAAATAATGAAAGAATTAGATGTTTCTAGCACTCTTTGATATACAGTATGTTTTTCTTCACCTCAGAAATGTATGATGTGCCTTTGCCTATAACACTCTTCAAAACTTGAGTACTAAAACAGACTTTTATCCCCTCATGACAACTCAAGTAAGTGGGTGTGAGATATAAAATCTGTATGAACGCCATTAAACCATTCTAGCATTAAATTAATCTTTGATGTGCATTACATTTTAAAGTATGAACAAATGCATTTTGTGTTTAAGAGTGAACATAAAAGTACATTAGACTGCAGCATTGATGAATGTACTTTAGGGGTTTCATTTGGTTTTAAAATGAAACTGCATTAAACCTGTAATTCATTTTTCCCAGTAGAAGCTAATTTTAAGAAACTTGCTCCAAACTCTCCACATGATTATGTGTTATGCTAGTAAATGTTTCTGATTTACATACAGGTACAGTAAGTATCATTTTAGAACTGCTTGATATAGTTCATGTCCTTGCTCAGCTCTTCCATTGTTGGCATTATGCATCTATACTTTTTACAAAAGAATGCTGGGGTTGATAGGGGTATAAACTGCATCATACAGTTCTAAAATGATCCTTAACACAAAGCATAAATGATAAACACTTGTTGAGGTTACTAGTTGACCCATATAGGTAGAACAGTAGCAGAACTGGAGCCAGTATTTAAAATGCAACTTCTAATGGGAAAAATGCCTTTTCAGGTTTGGTGCAGTTCTCCTTTAAAAGTTAGATAAATATTAATTCTAGCACTGAGAAATAAAGATAGTTCATTGATACATTTAATTTTAATTAATGAATCTTATGAACTGTAAATGAAATTAAATCATGGGCAAGGCTTTCAATTCATAAATTATGGTACAGAGTTATCCAGCTAAAGTTTTGCCAGAACTGAACTTTTTAAAATATTTTGATCCGGCAAATAGTTGTAATGCCATCTGAATCATCACAATCACAATGTTTATTTTCCAAAGAGCTGTATGCAGCAGCTCAAAATAAAAGTGCCATCATTTTTCTTGTAATGATGTAATGCAATGTAATGTATGTATTTTGACCAGAAGTTATGGTGGGCTCTAGCAGCTCCCTCCTTTTTTGGTGATCACAAACTCTGGCATTGAGCAGACAGTATTTGTATGCCTGTTTGTAACCCTGCCAGATGCTAAGGCTTACCAGGGTGCCAGATGACCAGACTTGGCTTGGTGCCACCCTTAGTTTGACTGCTTTGGCCTCCAGGACCAGGACTCTGTGGATGGGGACAGCAGCCCTCAGGAGGAGTTTCATTGGGCCAGTGCCCCAGGACAGCATGACTGCCACCATATTGGTTACCCCTGACTAGCTCTGAACTGCCAATCATGGTACTGGAAGCCCAGTACAAGCTAATGGAGGCCTCTGGATGGGGACTGTATAAAGTAGACTGCTGTCTTTTTGTGGATCTATAGGACGTCAAGGTTTCTGAGTAACAGCCAGTAGGACAACTGGGAACTGGGTCATGGACTGGATACAAGAAGAGGGACTGAGCTGAAGAGTGGTGGATATGTCTGAGGTCTCATGAAGGGAGTTGAACCCAGGCCGAGTGAGATAGTCAAAGCTGCACAATTAGCAATCTGTGTGGCTGAGGACATTGAAAACCTGATCTTCAGAGCCATGCTAAAGCATGGTAGCCAGCACAGATCATGATATTGAGTGTGCAGACCAGAGAAGAGAATCAACAGCTTCTGATCCAGGTTCCACAGCAGGCACTCTAACCATGTGCTGGGCTACCACTGCCTTGAAATTCTTAAAGCCACAATGCATGGGTTGGCATAGGGCCTCAGCATAGGACATGATCACAGAGAGAAAGTGGTTGAGCCTCAGGTGGAAGCTGTAACATTAGCAAGGAGTGAGAGGTCTGGAGAGAGAACCCATCAAGACAGAGACACCCCAAAGGAGCTGTGGTCCAGATGTGAGACAAGCTAAGAACAGCCACTGATTAGAGGGAACCATGACTATGTGTCAGGGGGCCCTGATTCAGGGGAAAAAACCCTTCCTGTATAGTTTGAAATCTGTATGAAACTGTCCTTTGGGCTGAAATACAAATACCCCATACTGCAGGGTCTATGTGAGCCATTTACACAATGGCTCGACCTTTGCAGGATGGTAATTTGAGTTCCAGTTATTCTGAAGTGCATCAGCATCAGCCAACATGTGGCATCTCCATCTGAGCTACATTGTTGCAAAATCTGAGGTACCTAGGAACTAGTTATGGAGGTTCCCTGTTCAATATCTCAGAACCTGGTCCCAGTTGTGGGATGATAGAGACTTCAAGTACAGAAGGCATGGAGGGCTACTTTATTTTTTTTATTGTTATTTTTTATTTATTTATTTATTGAATACTAGGATTTGAACTTTGAGCTAAAAAATCCTTTACAAAGTTTCTGTGTTGGGATACAGACAGGTAATACATAATTAACAGAGAGCAATAGTATTATAAACATAAACATACTAGGACGGAGAGCACAAATTATAATATACACGTCAGTTTCAATAGGTTATAGTGAAACAAAAAATAGATTCTTATGATACATATTCACAGAATAACAGATCAAACTGTTCACATACATGGCAAGAATAGTTGGTTGCAGGGATACATAATCAGGGTGTAGAAATTATTAACTTTTAAGGCAACAAGTTGAATAATTATTGAACTCACAGGTAAATCTTGTGATGTGATGGTTGGAGTAGAAGGTAAGGAGAGTGAGTAGGGTTAAAGGTGGATACTGCTGCTTGTGACAGGAAGCAGCTAGGACAGATAATTGACAATGTGTCGGGGTTGAGGGTAGAAGCAGCTGGAAGCTAGTCTTCTCTAAGATTAAGGATGGGAGTAAAATTAGTGACCACAGCTACATATAGTGTTTTTGCTCACTAGTTATTAAGGTGGGGTGGGGTGGGCATAGTTGGTTGCACCTAGACAGGCCTATGTAATGGTTGCCCTGTTTGAAACATGTAGCTGTGCCCAAATGGGGCTTGTCTAACAGTGACTTAGTGTGGAGGGGGATAGCTCCAGTTCCATCTAAGAGTGATGCCTAAAGGATCATAGCATCAGCTGACTAGGTAAGGCGCCAAAGAAAGGCTGCTTGATAAATTAGGTGTATATTACCCATTTTTCCTTTCAGGTCGTATTCCTAAGATAATGTTGACCTGTTGAGTTGTTACAGTTTACATAGATACATAGGTACATAGATGTTGTCGGCAGATAAGGGCCTTGGGCCCACCCAGTCTGTCCATGAATGCAAGTAACTGTGCTTCTTCAAGATTCCCTGGAACTAGGGTTGCCCCTTTCTTCCTACTACCAGGATGCTCTTATGCCTATCCCATGCATTCTTGAATCCTGTAATCGATTCTGTGATTGGTTGGTGGGGTGGGGCCACTAGACACCGAGGCCCGGATATTCAAACTGCACCAGGCTGTGGCTCAAGCCTGGGTGCAGCTCAACTTTGTTGCACAGGGGTGTGGCCTGGGCAATATTCAATGGAGCTGTGCTATGGCGCAGCAGCTTTGAATATCGCACCCTGGCCACCCCCACTGTGCATGGTGCAGTGGCACTGTGCCGGTGCAAGTGGCCAGAGTGGAGCATGGAGATGCGCTAGCGTAAGTGCCATTGTGCCATGCACAGCACCTGTGATATTCAAAAGGGGACATGCAAGTGGGGCCATATTTTATGCAAGGCACACATGGGGCTATTTGCATGTCATTATGGCTCCATTTGCATTCCATTAGCATGCAGGTGTGCCAATTACCGATGACTTGCGCCTGGCGCCCTGCCAGGCAGCAGCTGTTGGGGACCGACGCCCCCTGCAGCCCGACAGCCCAATCACGGGCATTCATCTAAAAGAAAACCCCCCCTCCAATATCCCTGGTGGTCCAGTGGACCCCTATGTGCCCGATCGTGAGCATCGATATAACCCCTCCATCCAATATCCCTGGTGGTCCAGTGGACCACACTCTGCCTGATTGTGGGCATCTTTAAAACATAGAACAGTCCTATTACCCTGGTGGTCTAGTGTACCCTCCCACCCGCCCACTAAGCCCCCACCGCCTCCCCGCCAGCCAGCAGGCGGCACCCACCTGCCTGCACCCCACTGCCTGCTGACTGACAGCTCAGTAGAGCTGCATACCCGTGGTTCAGCATGAGCCAATGGGCATGCAGCCATACCGTACTACTCAGTCCAGATATGTGAATGAATTTATTCACATATCTGGACTGTGTTGATGGTATGGGTTGCACGCCATTGGCTCATGCCAGAACCAATGGGTGTGCAGCCCTACCGAGCTGTCAGTCGGCGGGCGGCGGGGCAGCAGGTGGGTGGGGTGCTGCCATCCACCGACTGACCAGGGGGGAGCAGGGCAGTGGGGCTCAGTGGGCAGGTGGGAAGGGGGGTACACTAGACCACCAGGGTAATAGGACTGTTCTATGTTTTAAAGATGCCCGCGAGGCAGAGTGCGGTCCACTGGACCACCAGGGATATTGGAGGGGGGGTTATACCCATGCCCATGATGGGGCATGGGGGGCACCGCCAGGTGCGGCAGGAACTCGGGTGGCCACCCACAGGTGGCAGCTGCCGTGTTGCGCCCTGCAGTGTGGCAGCTCACCTCTGGGTGGCCATCATTTGTTCCTTTTTTTTGGGCTTCACTTTGTGCAGGCTCAGGTAGGGGTTGTGCATGCATGACTCTGCACATCCTGGGCTGAATATCGGGCTGTGCAGGTTATGCATGGGCACGCCCCCCCTACCAGTGCCTGCATACATTACTGATGCGCTCCGGCGCTTCAGGATTTGTGTGGTACACTTTTCCCTTTTGAATATCGTGTCAAGACACTAGTGGGTTGTGCATGGTGCAACACTGCGCCCATGTGCAACCCTTTGAATATCTGGGCCTGAGGATTTAGTTGAAATATAATTAATTTGACACTGGGGCCCATGATCGATGGGTTGGAGGGAGACCACTAGACACCAGGGACTTACATAAAAAATATATTTTTTACATTTGGGCTGGCAATCAGCGGGGGGGGGGTGTCCACCAATAGTACACACCAAGTTTTGTCAACAAAGTGTAGAATTCCCCAGTGTATATCTTTCCTTTCAGTTCCTATTCCTAACATAAAGTTGAGGTGTTGAGTTGTTACTGTTTACATAGATACAGTACAGAGATACATAGATATTTTGTTTAAACCTGTTTTCATCATTTCAATGGTTGTCTCACCCATCTGTATACTCTTTTGGAGAAAGTTGATGCATTTTTTTTTAAAGTCTATGGGAAGCGTGACTACAGTAGGGAGGAGTCTGGTACATCATCCCAGGAGGTTGCACTATAATGTCATCAGGCCCACTCATATCTTTCTCTGGGTGGAGGCATTCACTGCTTCTTTTTCTGTCAGATATGAATCACCTCACTGGTGAGTGAGACAAGAACCTCGGACCTATCAAAATTATGTACAGCAACTCAGTGGTGCAGTCAGGATAGAGTGCCTTGCTCCTGCTTCCAGCTGGGGTGCACACCCACCATACAATGTAAGTGTGTGTGTGTGTGTGTGTGTGTGTGTGTTTACATGTGTGAAACTGAAATGGATCATTGTTCGACAGTTATTTGTATAGTGCTGGGTAGTATTGTTCTAAAAAAGAGGTTAGTGTGTGGATCTAAAGAGATCATTAAAATGGCCTCAGACCTGACAGTAGTGATGTGTGAAGTCCACAAAATTTGCTCTGTGAATTATTTCACAAATTGTGCTCAATTCACAAAGCACAATTTGTGAAATTCACCAATTCGTGAAGTGCAGATACTCTGGCACATGTGGAATTTCACCGGCAAAATTCCGTACTTCGTGGACAAAACATGGTTTGTGCTATTGGTGGGAACCCCCCCACCCACTGATTAATGGCCCAAATGTAAAAAATATATGATATTGCTGGTGTCTAGTGATCCCCCTCCCACCAATTGCTTGCCCCAGTGTAAAATTATTTTTATTAACTAAATCCCTGGTGTCTAGCTGCAGCAAATTTAAATTTTGCAGAGTGGTTGACATGAAAGGCTCATTTGCCTTGTAATTATCTCTGAATAAACCTGGCAGCACTCCAGGAGAAATGTCAGTCTGTTTGCTGGCCACTTCGGCAAGTGTTTTATCTGCACTTTTTTACATAAAGGAATGATTAAATCAACCCATGGAGTCCTAGTTCTTTTTCTGGAGTGTGGGTGCTGATTTATTTATTTTAATGCCTGGATATGCATGTAGAATAGCACCACAATGTTTTTCCAGGTGCTCACATACATTTCTTTGAGTTGCACCACAATAATCAGCAAAAAAATGTTAAAAATTAATTAAAATATTACTGTGTGTACATTAACAGTTTAACACAATTAAATAAGAAAAATATAACCAAAACAGAAAGACTGCCTTTTTCTCTGAGTCCCAGTTAATCTAACTACACCACAGATATACCTTTCCCCTAAAGCACACTTCAGTACACAGACTGAATGTTCTAAATTAACATTCAAAATCCACACACAAACAATAAACACTCAATGATATGAACACATAATGGTTTCCTACAATCAATGCACTAAATTTTGAGCAAAAAGAAAAAAAAAAGGCCTTTTTAACAGCTTTTAGAGGGTTTGAATCACAGAGAGTTCTGAGAGCAAACTGTCTCCTATAGCTACCTATACACACTACCCAGAACTGAGGCTATACGGATCAATCTAGAGCCCATGTGACCTGTAATCCCATGAACCACTGCAAAATTTGCCTTGGAGCACAATAACAAGGTGACGTGATGCGAAGTACATTGATCTCTATGTATTTTGCATTAACATTAGTGGAGAAGTGGTTGGGGGAAGGCGGAGTAACGCAGAGTCATGGTTTTCAATGGACTTCGTGTTGCTCATTATGACTCGAAGAATTCTGATTCATGTTGTGGATTACTCTGCGGATTCCACATTACTCCTTGAATCACTTCATGGTACAAATTATGGCCACTTTGTCCACCACTAATCATAGGCCCCAGTGTCAAATTAATTATTTTTTAACTACATCCCTGGTGTCTAGTGGTCCCCCCAGCCTGCCAATCGCTGGCACCACTGTAAAAATAATTTCTTAATCAGGTGAATTAAATCCCTTTTGTCTAGTGATCCTCCCACAACACCTGCTGATTGCTGGCCCCAGTACAAAAATAATTTCTTATTCAGGTGAATTAAATCCTTGGTGTCTAGTGGTTCCCCCCTCACTCTGCCAATCGCCAGCCCAAATGTAAAAAAAAAATGACTCACCAATTAAATCCCTGGTGTCCAGTGGATCCCTCCAACCCGTCAGGTAGTGCCCGATCACCGTGCTCCCCCCCACCATGACCCTGAGCAGGTGACCAGCATAGCCCTCCACTCTCCACCATGGCTGGCCACCCAACTGACCTGGAATGAATGAGTGCGTACTTGTACAAGTGAGTGCTCATTCATTCCAGGTCAGTCAGGCAGCCAGCAATGGTGGAGAGTGGAGGGCTATACTGGTTGCCCACTTGGGTTTGTGGTGGGGGGCAGCGGGGTGATGGGGCACTACTGGATGGAGTGAGGGGGTGGGGGTCCACTACACACCAAGGATTTAACTGGTGATTCTATTTTTCCTTTTACACTGGGGCCAGTGATTGGTGGGGGGAGCAAGAGTGGATCACTAGACACCAGGGATTTAATTAATCTGAATAAAAAATTATTTTTACACTGGGCTTGGCAATTGGTGGGTGGGTTGGGGGACCACTAGACACCAGGTATTTAATTCACCTGAATAAGAAATTATTTTTACACTAGGGCTGGTAATTGGCTGGTGGTGTGGGGGGGACCACTAGACACCAGGAATTTAATTGAATAATAAATAAGTATTTAAGCAAGTGATCAGCCGGGGGGACGACTAGACACCAGGGTCTCGATTTTCAAAGCCACCTGAGTCAGATGCAACTTGCAGAGGAAAAGCTGACTGCACCTGACACAGTTGTGGCACATGCAAAAGTTGCTATTCCAGAAAGTCTGCCGCAAGTGGCAAACATTATGGAATAGCCGAAACATGTAGCCCTGCACCAGGAAGAGGGGTGCAGTTAGACAATGTGGTGCAGGGCCGGGATGCAGCTCCACACCTGTGGTCAGGGGGCAGCTGAGGTGCCAAAGGAGCACCAAGACAGGAACCAGGGCACAAATGGGTCAGGACCCACAAGACTGTGGTACAGGGTGTCTTGCTCTCCATATAGCACTGTGCCACAACTACCTGGGCACCCATGTGCCACCTGGATGGAATGCCTGCTGTGGCAGGCTATTGCCAACCCCCCCTTCTGTGGTGGTAGTATAGTGCCCCCCAATGTAGTTAAGTAGCTCTTGATTCTCCTTCTACCCTGCTTAGGAACAGAAAATGCCGTCCCAGTCTGAGTTCCTGCTCTTTCCCCTCCTTGCTGCCCACACATTTTACCTGATGGTTTAGTGGACCACTACCTTCTACCCTGACAGGCAGTGGATTCACCCCCATCCCCAATATGCATCTGCAACTGGCACAGCCCTTCTCACACTGTCACAACCAGCCACAAAATGCATTTGTGATGGCTTGTACTGAATACTATACAGTGTACAGCATGCACCATATGCAGTCTGCGGCTAGCCATGGTGGTGTGAGGAGGGCTGTGCCGGTTGTGGATGCATGTCAGGGATGGGGGGTAGGGGATCTACTGCTTGTCAGGATGGGGGGGGGGCTACCGGATAAAATGTGTGGGCAATTTGGTGTGGGCATGGCGGGAGCATGGGGGTGGGAATGGAGAGGGGAACATGGACTGAGACCGGCATTTTCTGTTTCACAAGCAGCAATGGAGGATCAGGCTACCTGTGCATTGTGGGGATGGGGGACAAGGATTGGGACCATTTTTCTTTTCAGGAGGGACAATGGGAATTGGGGCTACATTGGACTTGGGAGGGCACTATGTCACCAAAGACCAGGGCACCCAACAGTTTTGGGAGAGGTGACAGCTACAATGTGGTGCTGTCTGGGCACAGGGGTGCCCAGGGTCCATGACAGTGCATGCTGGCACCCTCACCATTCATGCCACATGCTGGGGCGGGTTGCCACCTCACAGCCATACCCCCATCAGGACATGTCCTTCCCCTGGTGCACCCCTACATGCCTTCTCCCACCCCATTGCTGCAACCTACTTAGATCACCTCCTTGCTGGTCTAAGTGGCAGCCCCTCCTATGTCCCTGGTGGGTATTACAAAATCCCAGAAAGGGGATCTTGCTGCCCCACCATGGAGCAATCCCCCTTGTGACATGGCACCCTAGGTTGCTCTATGCAGCCCTCTTGCAACGGGGCTTTGCCGCAGCTGGATGGAGGCCACCTTAGAAAATCCCTTTTGACACAAGTTGAGATGCAAATCACCTCTTGCGTCAAACACCTTTGCCACAACTCCTTTGCATCTGGTGCAATGACTGAAAATTGAGCCCCTGGTGTTTAGTGGTCCCCCCACAACCCACCAATTACCAGCCCCAATAAATTCTTATTTATAATTAAATCCCTGGGGCTCGATTTTCAGTTGTGTGTGCCCGACGCAAGGGAGTTGTGGCACAGTTTTTTGAGGCAAGTGATGATTTGCATCACAACTTGCATCAGAGAGGATTTTCTAAAGTAGCCAATTCAGGGACAGCAGTGTGGGGGGGGGGTGGCAATAGCCTGCCACAGCAGGCATTCTATCTAGGTGACACATGGGTATCCAGGCAGTTATGGCACAGTATCCTACGAGGGCAAGATGCCCTGTGCCACAGCCTTGTTGCTGCTATTCCACAATGTTTGCCACTTGCAGCAAACTTTCTGGAATAGAGACTTTTGCATGTGCCACAACTGTGTCAGATGCAGCCCCCTACTTTGCCACAAGTTGCGTCCGAAACAGAAGACTTTGAAAATCGGGCCCCAGGAATTTAGTTAAAAAAATGTTTAATTTGACACTGGAGACCATGATCTGTGGGTTGTAGGGGTCACTAGATACCAGGGATTTAGTTAAAAAATAATTAATCTTACACTGGGGTCAGCAATCAGCATAGGGGAGGCACTAGATACCAGGAAAAAGAATTGCCTATTTCTTTTTTTCCCTTCGTGTGTTTATTGCCTTTCTCCTCACAGCTGCCCCACTCTAACTGACCCTCTCCCCCAACCCCGACACCCCGGTCTCATCGGGACTTACCCAGAGCTAGCCTGGTCACTGAGTGTAGAGCCTGCGAGGGGTCAGTCATCATCGTGCAGCTGTGAGGTGTTTTTCCCCCTATTTTCATCCCTTCCCCATTGATGGGGTGCACACACAATGGTGTGAGTATGCCCAAAGAAGTCCTGCAGCACCCTCCCTTCCATGGCACCCACAGTCCTGCACTTCTACCAGGCCTCCAGCTGGTGGCAGTCATTCAGCGGGAGCACTAGCCCTCCCTCCCCAGGAGAGGAGAGCTGTCTTCTGGATGCTTGATCCTTTCCCTTACCTGTCCATCCTTGATGGCCCGTGCTCGTTCCTGAACACGGGTCACCGTCATGGCGCGAGGTGTGGCATCCAGCACCTCAACCCTCAGTGGCACTGGGCCAGCAGAATTGGCCATTTCTAGCTTCTCCTTGCTTTTGGTTATTTTAAGTGCAATTTGCTCTTAAAAAAAACCAAAAGCAAGGTGAAGTTGAAAATGGCGAATTTTGCAATGAGTGGGTCTGCTTCATGAAGCGATCCACAGAGGCAAATCTGGTGACTTCACTGAACATTTACCAGTGAAGTAAAACCTTGCTGCATGCACCAGGATTCCCTATGTCTGATCAACCCTTGTACTGAGTAATAATCTCAGGTTGTTTGTTCATCTGGGAGAAAGAAACTGGGTTGCTATTAGATATTGTCATCATATAATTGCTATCTTAAATTTTTTTTCTTTCTTTTTGATTTTCATTGGCTCTTCATAAGGCTTTTAGACATTCAAAGACTCCATTGCTTAACCACAATGTGAAATACCCACCTCAAAGCAAATGCATTGAATCCATTTTTCAGATTCTTTGTACCAACCAAAGACCTCACAGTAGTTTGTTCAAATGCAGGACACTGTAAAAAAGCTATTTCACTTTCTATAGATTTTACCCATAATATGCCATAATGTTCATCCTCTTCTTACCCAGTGCAGAAGAAGTTATACTACGTATTAAATGAGACAATACCACTTCCTGAAGTTCAGTAACGTGCTACAGAGCTGAAAAGCGTTTATTTGTCCATGACTAGCATGGTAGATTCTAACATCCTAATGCTATAAATCAGAACACCCAATTGATAAGCTCTCCTCACCTCAAGCAACAGCACAACAGACAGCATATATGGTACTGTGCAGTATGTGACAGCTGAATAAATTATTTCCATGTGCATTTCTATCTTACAGTAGTGGATACCTGCTCTTTAAAGAAACTTGCATGCGTTATATGAATTAACCACTTGTCTTATAACTGTAATTGTCCATATAGCATAAGCAGAAAAAGAGACAGGGGTTGCTGTGTTGCCCAAGAAAAAAATGAAACAAAAAAAATGATGATATTTATGCATGCCAAATGTCTTACTGTACGTTCAGATAGATTTATAGAGGACTGGCCTGTGATCTCACTGGATTTGTTCAGTAAGGGAATGATTTTAGCACCACTCTCAAATATACAGTACGCCAAGGATTAATGTTTCCGCTCACTTCCAGATGTTTACAAAAAAGTTCAGTCAAACAAGTGTAGAAAGGAAAAATAAACACTCATATAATCCTACCCTAGCAGTCCTGATCCTCTTGAGCGTTGGATGTAACCAGTTTCAGAGCAACATTTGAGTAAAGGCTTGACCCTCAGTTCAGTGTGGGCAGGCTTGGATGTCCCTTCAGTTCCTCATAAGCTTCAAATCAGTTATCCTTGATGATACTACCGTTTTTTTCAGAGAATGGTTTCTATAATCTATAGAAAAAAAAACAGTATTTATTTTAAATAAAAAGAAACAATGCATGTAAGTGAAAAGGGAAATAAGAACAACATTTTATTTTGTACCAGAAAGTAAATAGTTTCTTTATTCTGTAACCAAAGATTCCAATAGTGAACCACTGAATGAAGAAGACATGGGTTACTAAGAACCCAAACCAGTGTTGCAAATTAAATGGGTTTCTGTTCCACAGAGAAGAGCAACAGCAGTGAGAAATAGCCACAATAAATAAAGGAATCAAGTCCTCCTTTAAAGCAGACAAAAATGGCTGACCCAGCAGCAATTTGTTTACTGCAACCTGAGAAAGAGGTTCATGCCTTGGAATCACACCCTAGAGTTAGCTCGTGATTCACTGCATCATGGAGGTGCAGCATTCTGCTCCCAGGGATGGCACAGGTCACCCAGTGATCATTTCTTAAATTATTACATGATCATTGTTAATGGAAGATGATGTCATAACTAAGGGCCAGTGACCCACTAGCTGACTGACTGGACAATCAGCTTGCAAGCCATGCTCCCTGAGGAAGCTTGGTAGACCGAATTGACGGAGCTTGTTTGTTGGTCACTTTGGTTAGGTATGTCCCTTTTTGTAGTTTTGCCAATAGTGTTGCCTTTGTTTTCACTTCATAGTTGAAAGACTGCATAACTTGAAAAAGATACTACCAGAGTTAACAGGAGCACTTTAGCACTGCAGCACTTTGATATGAACTACAAAATGTGCATATAGTTGCCTTTATGATACATATGAACTGTGAGAATAAAAGTATCAATGTACAATACTGTGTTTTGGCATTTTTTACTCTGTAGTATCAGTTTTAATATGCTACCTCACCAGTGTGCCTTAAATCCATATGAGTTGGAGGTACGCCTTGTATTTGGTGGAATTAGACACACCAATTGGGAGCACTGTCCCTGTAGTTTAGTGCACTTGATCTGCTTGTTGGTAAACAATAAGGGCTCAATTTCAAAAGCCAAAATTTGGTGCAAGGTGCCTGTGCCAAACGGCTTTGATGCAAGTGACACTTTGCATCCAATTTTGCAGCAGTCCTGATTTTCAAATGCAGGCTGTGTAGAAATCAGGATGCCTTGCTCCAAAGCTGCCCCGTACCACCCTTGTGGCAGAAGTGCCATTGCACTAGGTTGCAAGGGGGTTTGCACCACAGTGGAGCTGCACCATCCCTTTACTGTATTTGGGATTTTAGAAGCCCTGCCAAGGTTGCAACAGGGAACTGAGTTTAGACCAGCCAAGATCTGGTCTAACAGTCCTGCACCACTGTCTTGGAGGTTGGTGAATGGGGGAAAAGCCTGGAAGATCAGGACCGGGGGCAGAGGGAGCAGTGGGGGTTCCATAGGAGATGATGAGGGCATGGTTGCAGTGTCAGGGTTCTGAGTTGGCACCCAGTGGAGGTGCCATGCTCAGTGGGACAGAGCTTATTGGCCTGGATGGGGGGGTGGCATGGACAGACCCTGACTGGGAACCCAGGTGGCAACAGTCTTGGCTCCTGCCCCAGGGATGACACAGTCCTCTATATACGGTGGATGGCAGTGGCTGCAGGTCACATGATGCAGTCGGTGGATGGGAATGTTTCTGTGGCACTGCAACATTCCCCTGGTACACAGTCCCCTGATTCAAGGACTATGTCTCCTCTGGGCAAGTACCAGCACTGTTGCCACCTGCATTCCAGGTCAATTTCCATCTGTGCCAACCCCCTTTACTAAGGCCACTTGGCTCCATCCAACTGAGTGTGGCACTTCTGCCATGTGCCACTTCAGAACCCTGAAATTGCCGTCATGCCCTCATCACACTCTATGGCACCCCCACTACTCCATCTGCCCCTGGTCCCCACCTTGCAGGCATATTCAACACCCCCAACTTCAAGGCTCCTCTATGGTTGCACTGGGTGTGGGGGGGGCTTGATGGGACCCTTTGTGAAACCCGTTAGGTGAGCCAAAGGTTTGACACAACCCTGTGGCCATGGTAACTCTCAGGACTTTGGCGCAAGGACCCCTAGTTTTCTAGAATAGAGTGCAGGGTTCCTGACACACCAGGAGTTTGCCACAGCCATAGAATGGTTAGTGCAAAGCATCTGCTGCTCACCCTACCAGACTAAGAAAGGTTGCAACCATACCTGCTATGACTGTCAAGGTGGTTGATGGGGTAATGGAAAGAAGAAAAAAAACTTCTTTAAAAAAAAGTGTTATGCCTATATGTTTTCTATTTTAATATTTTTTTTATTTCAAAAGTGAGATAAGTTTATCTGTAGTTTCTTAAAGATTCTGCCCATAATGACAGAACAAAGCAGGTTGTTGTGGTTCTATACTGCTGGCCTTAGAAATGTGCTTGGGGGGAGCATTCAATAGCCTAGCAGGAGCACAGCATTTTTCCATGTTGACAGCCTGGGTTCAGTAATGGATTCAAGGAGCTGATATCAGTATAGCCAGGGCAGATAAGTGCTGCCAAGCATAGTGTTAGCCTGACTGGAGAGGGAGAAGTCTGGGCTCTGGCATCACAGCAGCACCTCATGGTGAGCTGGGGAGCTGCTTCCTTATGAGGGGTGATGCTTGGGCCCGGTGCAAACTGTGACACTAATGGCCAGCAGAGGTATTGCTCAACATCAGGGGAGGTGAGAAGCAGAAAGAGCAGGGGGTAAAATTCATGCAACAGTCAAGGTGACAGCTGGCAGTGTCCTCAGACCCACATCATCCATTCCCCACTGTCAAGGAGGTGAAGGCTAATGATAAATCATGCTGGGGTGGTCACCACTGTGGAACACGCCCAGGCCCAGTAACTGGGTTGATGGTGGTGGTGAATGACAAAAGCTTGCTGCAAAAAATATGCTATCAGCACCACTCCAAAAAAAATCCACACTATACTGATGGCATGCAGTGTTGGATGGTGAACTACTGGGAGGAGACTGTCAAAAAAATTATTAGTGGTTTCCATCAGTATTGTAGTGTGTGTTGCCAGTTATGAAACTAAAGGTGACAAGTGTTTTTAAACTGGCTGAATCAACTAGAAAATATTCCATAGAAGAATCCAAGGCTGTCAGGAAACCACTGCTGTGAAGCAAGGTAAGATGAATTTGTGTTTCCTCAAGAATAAGCACTGTTGCTTTAAAGGATTGCTCTTGTCATTGCAATTGAGAGCACTGGCTCATTTTGACACCTACTCCCAAATGAACTGCCATTACAAGATAATAAGAAAAAGTGGTTTATTTCCTATTTTTGTTGGAGCTGGGTATGACCATATCCTCCTCCTTCTGTGTACCCCTCATTGCAGGACTAACTGAGCCTGTCACTTCCCCAGGCTTTATGATTGTCTGAAGTCAGTCGGTGGTATGAATGGTCAAAGCCAGTGCATGTGATGACCTCACCTAAATTCTTACAGAAAATACACTGAATGAGGGAATGGCAAAGCCCTTGTAGGTGATGTAGCCTAATGCGTCTAGCTGTATATTTTTAAAGGGGATGTGACATTTGTGCGAAATTGTATCTTCTTGTGCTGTTGCTATTCTCAGAAATTATATCCATATCCTCATGATCCACCCTTAGTTCCTGAATAAAAGTTGATGGGGAAAAAGTATTTTGTATTGTTTTCTTTCTATGGACAACATTCATTACAGTTCTCTTCAAGGAACCAGGAATTTGGAGTTGTAACTATGTTACTGCATGGATTCAGAACTCTGGCCCTGAGTCACTGACCAATTAGAGCTGTGCTTAGAATTCTGTATTTGTATGTTACACTTCCAGAGAAGTTATTCCCTTATTCTCTGGGATCCCGGTGTGGGGGGAAGGGGGATAACAAGACTACCGTGGAAGTTGTTCTTAGCATCTCAGGGATTACAGTGGGTGGTGTCACTGGTGCCAGAGTTGGCGGGGGCCGGGCATGCATAGCTGTGTGAATTACCACTTCTAAAATCTTCTGACTATATCACAGCACCCTGTATGCTTGAGGGTCATCTTATTTGATTGGTGTAGTGGTGTATTTAGCACAACTGCACTATCCACTGAGCAGTAGCCACTGGTGCTCTTTGAGTATGGCCTCCACCTCATTCAGACGTGCTATGCCTGATTAGTGGAGCATCACTTATGTTTAGCCCAGTGCTAACTCACTGAATGCTGGGGCCTCGGTCTTCTAATTTCTAAGATATTTCATGACAGACGCACCATTCCCTGCTATTCATTTAAAGGGCCTGAAATGGTGTAACTGATGTCCTGGAATGTTCAAGTTGTATGAAAAGATAAAGCAGTAGCTGTTAAGGTGAGATGATTCAAGGTATTTTTAAAGGCAGGACAAACATTTATTAACTGTGTAACAAATAATTAAGGTCAAAATATCAGAATATAGGACAGACACTAAAAGGAATACATGAGGGCATCTGATGGCATAAAACCTTTTTTCAAGCACCTTTAAAGGCATGTATAGATCATACTATATCACTAATGTGAACTGTAACTGATAAACAGGCATATAAAAGGGCTTGGAGGAAACAATCTGATTTCTGAAAACTGGTCTTATGACCGTATGTTAATTTCACATTATCACGGAGTTCAGATTTTACTCTTTTCTTGTTTCTATGTTTCTAACTTTTTAAACCATTTTATATTTGCAGTAACACACTTCAGGATATGGGGTAACACAATCAAGTACCACCTGTCAGCAGCAAGTGTGCCATTGCTGTGTTCTTGCCACTCAAGTACTACACTGCCCTCGTGGTTGAAGGCACTTCAATGCACTTCTTGCTTCAGATAACACTGGGGGCATGCAGTAATTTAGCATTACTGCGCACCCTATCATGTCTTATTGCTTAATAGTTCATCGGGCACCTTAAGTTTCTATTTTCAAGTTGCCTATGTGCCAAGGATTTAAAGAGCTTTTCTTTTATATTAACAGTTTATTTTTCAACTGCCAATCACTCATCTCTTGCTCTTACTACATCTGTCTAGTCCACAGGAGTGTATTGTGGCCAAAAGACTGAGGGTGCACTAGGCAAAAAAATGATTTGAAGGAAAGACATTATGCATTTATGGAATAGATATAGGAGAATATTAGTAAAGAGGCAAGGAGAAGGGAAGGTTGCTGGAGACCAGTTAGGGTCTGAGGAGACATGCTAGGCAGAGACAATCTGGCAGACTGGGTGGGCCAAGCAATCCTTTTCTGTTGACAAGACCTATGTTTCTATGTTTCTATTATGAATAAGCTGGGAGTCTAGGGCCACCAGGCCCCCAGAAGCTGTAAGGTTTTAAATATTATGTTGTGTATTTTGGACATGATTTAAATACATTTAGTGACAAATATATTCCTCTAGTAGATGTAGCAGCAATTGCATGTTATTTGACTTATTTATAGTCATTACAATCATTACAAAAATGATAACAAGAAATATTTAACACATAAATCCAGAGCCATAAAAATTAGTATGAAAGTGGCAAAGGGCAATGCACAGTCTCAACACAGCAGCATTTCTACATGTTTTTTTTCTTTTGTTAACTCTTTTTTTACCTCCACCTAGGTGGATCTCCTCTGTCGGCCAGTCTACCAGACTCCGGGGTCTTTCTGATGCTATGCATGACCTGGCAGAACCCCTGGAGCTGGCCCAAAGGCTTCATCCTGGTGACACCTGTGATTGTTTTCCCTGTTATCTGCCTTCCTAACCCCAGAGTCCCAGAAGCAGTGACTTTGTGTGGGTGGAGGCCCACATGAACACTGCAGCTCCAGTCAACAGCTCCTTCTGCCCCCCATGCCTTGCGCCAAGGCTCTCAGAGGTGGCACTACCACCCAGACTCCACTGGGGGGCAGCCAAGCAATGAGAGACCCATCAATCCATCCCAAGGTGGAGAGCTTGCCAGCCGGCCACTACTCGCTGTCCTCTACCTCCCCCCTGCTGATCCTCGATGACCCAAACTCATTCCTGAACCCAGGTCACCAGCAAGGCATGAGGTGTGGCTTCCAGTGCCTCAACCCTCAGTGCCACCAGGCCGGCTATGTCTACACATGTTAAGAGACATTAAACAGCAGCAATTATGGATGTAATGCTCAATCCCCTTCCTTACATCTGGCTCAAATAAAAAAGGAAAAAAGAAATAACAGTTTCTCCCAAGAGTCCCAGTGCAATGAGTTAGAAAAATATACCTGATTGCCAGTATATAGCATTCCTGAAACAGTGGTTATTAGAACAACCACTGACTCCTTTAAAAGAGCTCTGAACAAATTTATAGTGAACAAAAGTACAGGGTACTTCCATTGAGAAACGGCCAGTCTTATAGGCTAACACTAATAGAGTGACATAGATTTTATGAAATCGTATGAACAGATAAAAAGAAGTTTTACTATAGCTGCATGCATAGAAAAAGTTGGATAACATTAAAAAAATAAATGCCTATTATTTGAAATGTAATTATGACTGGACAGCCTTATATGTTGGCTTAATGTTTGCATCTATATGGAAAAACTAGCTTTATTTTCCCATAATTTGCATCAGTAATATAGGAAAAGATGTTTCTGGTGGGAACAGTGTTTCTCTGATCCATCCTCCATCATTTCCAAAAGGAGGTTGCTTAGCTGATCACAGGCTTCCTTATGTGAAAAGACACCCTACCCCTACATGGGAGGTTGCTGCCTGCTGCAACATTTATCAGACAAATTTCTGCTTGTCTTTAAAAGTCAGTTATTCATAATTCTCTAGTCTAAGACTAAGTATCTGAAAGATTTACTCAAGGCCAGGCATTATTTTGAGGGTGCACTGTGCCCCCTACTGAAATACAGATTCAGTTTTTGCCATATTGGTCCTTGTAAGAACAGATCCAGAAGCAAATGGTTTGATTCATTTTATTGAACCAACGTAGATGTTACAAAAAGAACAAAGTGCTTAAGCTTTCAGACTAACAAAGTCCTTCCTTTGAAACTTATGACAGTTATTCAGTAACTCACATGCTATTAACACCCAGACCATACATAAAAAAAAACAGAATTCTCATTGGTTTTAAAATACTCATTTAAACCATCACTGAAGTTAGGTTTCTAATTGGTCTACACTGCTGCTGGTTGACCAGCTGTTTGCACCAGTCCTCCATGCCACAGGAGCAGCTTGGCCAGCCTCCTGGATTCTGGTGCCCTTGTGCTGTTCCAGCACCATGGACAGTTACCAGGTGAGTACTTACTGAAAGTGCTGTATCGCTATCCATGTTGGTGCTATATGAACTAGTGCTCTGTACAGTGGCACTATTCGTGTAGCACTAATCTAACTGGATACTATATCAGTGACTGCTGGGGCACTCAAGAGAGCAGCCTTTATCCTACAGGGTACAGGGCACTGTCAATTTGGGGCAGCTATAACATGACATTAGGTCAGTGTGTTTTCTTGCTGATTTCCATGTCATCAAGCAAAGACCCACCTCACTTACTGAGCACAGCTAAACAGCTTCATCATCCACCATTACCTCCAAGCCTTGCAGCCCTACCCCAGATGTAGAATGAGGACTGGCAGCAATCCTTTCTCCCAAAACATTAAGTGTGTTCTCTGTCCTGTCCATCTCAGGCAGTCTCATTTACATTTTCTGGCTGCCTTTTCACACCTAAATTTTAGCATGACACAAAGTGCCAGTGTAACATATTTGTAGTGTGTCAACTCCAAACTACAATTGCAAGATCACGTCACTTTCTCTTCAATATAAAGCCCATGATGATGGACAGGGGAAACAAATCATACCAAATGCCTCAGACTATTGTTACATTTTAACTCAATATATTTCTTGGCTGTACAATTCAATGCTGGATTTTAGGGCTAAGCAAAATGTATCTTCTGCCAGCAGAATTCTGGCAAAAATATGATTTGGCTTATGTGAAATTTTATGAATTTCCATGAAAATGTCATGAAATTTCACCAAAAGTACAAATTCATGTATTCTATATAATCTAAACTATATTTATCCCAACTGTACCAAATTTGGTATGATGTCTTTGACATGGTCCATACATAAGTGTACCAAGTTTAAATCTCTATCATTAAAAGTGACTGATTAAGAAGCCTCCAAACTTTTAGAAATTTCTAAAATTGCATTTCACACTTATGTTAACTGTAGAATTTTAAGCCACTATAACTTTCAAACTGGAAAATAGAATATCATCAATTTTGTTAGGTTCATCAACCCTTAATATTAGGTTTTGAAGCCACTCCCTTGGCCCAGCAGCAGAACGTCATACTGCCATGCTTACGACCCAGATTTGTAAGCGAGCCTGAAAAGTCACATTGGGAGGCATGCCATGGCTAAGACAGCTGCTGCTTGACAGTGCATTTCAGTTGGGGAGGGTTGGGGTTTAATTCCACTAACACATTGACCCCTGCAGCTGGGCCAGGAAACTTGCTTCTGCTGCAGGGGAAGCTGTAGCTGTGCAAGGCTAACAGAGGCACAGCCCCCACCAGGGGAGATAGGAGAGGAAAAAATGTTGGCTAAAAACTGTCAGCCAACTGAATGATGGGTAGGTTTAGCCTGATCAGGGTATATCCCTGTGAACAGGGTATACTCTTGTGAGAAGAGCTACTGATAGGAGAAAAATATATAGAAAAATAGATTATGTGTGTCAACTCTGTAATATCTTGCACAAAAGTTTCATAAAATTGGAATTTGCTAATTTTGCCCAGCCCTACTAATCTTGACTGGTAACTTGCTCTTCTTGAAATCTACCAGGCATGAGTTTTTCAGATGAGATATTGTCAGATTTAAACTCATGTACAAGTAAGGCAGATAAATCAGATGATGACAAAGTGAAGAGGATGATGTGAAGTGTCTCAAACTCAGTGGTCAAGACAGAAGAACGCCCGTTTAATTCAGATGAAATTACAGGCAGCAGTCAATGAAAATTAGACTACATGCAATATGCATATCATCAGTTGAGCCGCTGTTGAAACTCAAATTTAACTTCACACTGTGCAGTACTGACATCCCAGAATCTTGGACAGTAAATCAACTGTCTACTGACCCACAGACTAAATGACACATGGGGGAGGGGTGATCATGCTAATCCTTTACTTGTTGCAAGTTGCAACTGAGAAGACTTTGCTAGCACAGCCACACAGACACAAGCAGCATAACACCAAGGCAGGAACAAAACATAGATGGGGCTGCAGAAACATAAAGGAAGTAACTGAAATAAGCTCCAGTTTTGATGGTTGCTCACAAAGACAGCTGAAACAATGCTGGTGGTGCTCATGCACCACTTGACACTACTGATTCTACCATCCTGGTTCTCTACACTGGACAGTCAAAAGTCTGGCTCCACTCAAACCACTACACTTGAAGAATAACTTCACTGCCCCACCAATTTGGCTCTCAGCCTTCCTCACACCACCTGAGGAAGGCTGAGAGATGAAGCACTGGGGCAGTGTGAGGCAGTGAAATAAATTGTTATGTTCCATTTGGAATAATCTACTTTTTGATTTAAAATTTTGAAATCATAGTTATTCTTCAAGCATGGTGGTTTCAGTCGTGCCAGACTTTTAACTGTACTGATATTATGCAATGCAGTTCCGCATTTGACACAATAAACAGGTCAACTTTATGGAACATTATGTTAAATCATGATATTTCTCCAGCCCTTGTTAACGGTATCAGGAATCTTTATTCAAACACATGGGCCCAGATACAGTCCGGAAACATTTTATCAAGCAAATTAATTACCAGTAAAGGTGTAAGACAGGGATGCATACTGGCGCCCATGCAATTTTCCATCTATTTGAATAACTTATTAATTGAATTGCAGGCTTCTCTTAATTGAATTACAGGCTTCTTAATCAGATTTTCCAAAACAGTAGCTCAAATATCTGCTTCTCCCTTGCTTATGCTGATGATCTGGTACTATGTTCTCTTACTGTTTCAAGTCTTCAGGAAAAAATGAGATCTATTAGCAACTATTTCTGAGTCTTTATCTCTGACAATAAACCTTAATAAGACTAAAGTAATGCTCTTTGTTGCTAGAAAGACCAGGTATCAGTGGAAACTGCAGAATGACCTGCTGGAGGCAGTTCCTACCAATATTTATTTTGGAATTTATTACTCCTACAATGGGTCTTGGAGCCAACATTGTAATCATACATTCACCAAAACTAATAGAAACATAGAGACTTTGGCAAAATTTAATCAAGCCTATGAAAGGTATTCCCTTAGACCTCTCTTATATGCCCCACAAGCAAAGTTTAATGAGCAATCCCTTTATGGGATGGAAATTTCAGGACTTAATCCCATTGATCACTTAGAAAAAACAGCCATTAAATTACTGCGGAATCTAATGGACTGTCAAAAATCAACCCTTGTCTCTTTTGTAAGAGCAGAATTGGGCATTCCAAAATTGCAAGCTCTAACTGACTCTAGGGTAATTAATTACTGGATAAAAATGCTAAGATTGTCAGATAAAAAAATGGGTGAAAATATGCTTATTAGAGAAAGAGGTCTGGGTGTTCAGAAGTTCTAAATAATCACCTTGGCTTAAACATTTGTATAGACTCCTTAATAAATGTTTGCTCTCTTTTCTTGTGGCATACAGACAACAAAATGTGGTCATTAGTGAACAAATGTAGATCCTTTGTGAAAAATAAAATACTACAATATTATAGAGACTTGGATTTGGCTTGCATTGCTGCATCTAAATATTCTGAATGGTACACAAATGGTGTAGACACTCATGCCTATAGATTATATCTTGATACATTGGAAGATCCTGATAGTACACAAAGGTTTAGGTTAGAATTGTTTGAATCAAATGTGAAAAAATGCCCTGTATAAGAAATTGAAGGATCCTAAGGATACCTTTGGTTGTTGTGAACAGAGTGAAAGAGAAAATCTGGCTCCTTTCTTTTTGAGGTGCACTTGGTATACTAAAAGTAGGAACAAGTGGCTTTTTCCACTGATATCTGGTGTTTCTATGATTAGTGAAACAGAGCTAATTTGGTTGTTCCTCTCTACTGAAGATCCCCTTATACATTCTGTGGGGAAATTTGTTTACCTAACTAGAAAAATAAGGAGACAGGAAGTAGCCAGTTTCTATGCCTTATTCTGAATGGGCCTGTGGTACTTTAGTATCCACTGTAATGTCATACTGTCATTCTTGCACAATTATTGCAGATAAAAAATGTCATATTACGTCCTATTTTGCAGTGGCCTGTGGCACTTTAGCATTTACTGCAATGTCATATTGTCTCCTTATCTTTTTATAAATGCATTGTATGTAAATTATTGTATTTGTTGTCTTTAATGTTTTTTTGTCATTTCTATGTATGTGTGTATTTTGTGATAATCATTTTTAAACATTGAACAAATAAATGATGATGATAATTAAAATGATATTATGGCTTAGCAACCTTCTGGGTGTATTACTCCCTTTCTGTGCACTGGTGAAACTTTTGGAACTAGGTATTATTTCTCTACACTGGATCTCCAGCTTTCCTCATTGGTTGATCTTTAGACCAATCAGGCAGCTGGTATGTGGGACATCCCTCAGAGAATTCCTGCCCCTCACCCATATTATGTGCCCCTGAGGATAGGAGTGAACCTCTGTGCTCACATGCTTGTCTCCCAACTGCGAGGGACTGGAATCATGGCCAATATCATTTGCATGGTTTGCATCCAGTTTTCCAGTTTTTCATATCCCAACCACCTCCTGCACTTCACTGTTGTGGCTTTTGCATGCCAGCCTTGGGAGGGCAAGATGTTGCATGGTCACCATCAAGTAAAGATGTGGTGAAGTAAAATTTCACTTGAAAATTTTATGCAGAGTGGCAAAATTCTCACTCCATAGAGTTTCTCAAAGCTTTTCTGTGCATGAGGAACTTCAACTCTGCCGCAAAATTGCAAGAATTCTGTGTCAAATTGCATGAATTTCATTGCAAAATGTGGAATTTCACAGCAAAGTGCAAAATTCAAGCACTTTGCAATCTGTGAATTATTCAGAGTTTGTGAATTGTGCTCTGTGAATTGCATGAAATTCACAAAATAATTTGCAGATCGAATTTTTCAGACTTCACCCATCTCTACCAACAATGTTCACTGCCTCCCTCAGTTCCCAGAAATAAAGAAAACCTGCACTCCAAAGCACACAAAGTGCACAGCTCCTTTTACAATTTTAATGCTTTTATTAGCAAAATGGCATAAGAGTACTCACACAGACATACCACCACCACAAACCTTCCTCAGTTCCCAACAGTAGACACCAGAAAAGCAGAGTTAAAAACTCTCCTTCTTGGTATTCAGGAACTCTGCCTGCTCAGTATCCCTAGACCCCTTCACAGCAGGTGAGTGGGTTCCTGCAGCAAATACACAGGTCACACCGAGAGACACAGTTTAGGTCAAGACATGCCTCCCTAGGTGATCACTGGGGCTGTGGATATACAGAGGCATCTTGTGCAGATTGGGACCTCTGTACATCTGTATCCTCCCTACAGACTCCTATGTGGGTCTAGAGGGCGTCCTTAGATGTTTGTGGATCTTGCCCTAATGTGTAATAAATCTAGCCTAAATTTAAAGAGCATCTTCCAAAAAAACAGATAATTTTCATTATCGAAAAATGTATTGAAACAGCAGACACATTTCCTCCTTGGTATCTACAATGAGTAAGAAAAGGCTGAAGATATCCACAAGTGACACTGGGAAGGGAAAGGCTGAAGAACTACTGTACTGAGCATTTGCTAAACTAGAGGCTGTTCAGTTTAGGGTGAAAGATTTGAGTACGGTAAGAATTCGAAGTAGTCCAAAAGCATGAGGCAGAGTTTAATGTATATACACAGCATGTTATTGGAAAGCATCTTACAGCATACACACAGCTACCATGTTATCAGGATGTGGGTGGGATGGAGAGATGCTTGGGTCTGAAACCTGGGAATCTTGAGAATTCCATATTCTGAGCAAGCTGCCCAAACCTTAGACATTGGCCTTATTTTGCACCCCTGAAAAAAACGTTGCTGTTTATTCTTAATAGTTTAATAAAATAGATAAACAAAGCAACACCTTAGATAATGTTATGATACTTAGTTTATGGAACATGATACATCCAAGTCACTTAAAGTGATTACAAGCAGGTGACACTACAGAGTTTACATGTACTGCAGATGTTAGTTTTCACAATTTCAGTTTACAGTCTGTTGATCAACAATTACAACAAATGATCATTTACAGTTATTACAATATAGGGAAGCAATATACAATAAATTAGATTGTTATAAAATGACATCATTATAAAAAAATGGATATCCATAAAATACATGCAGTATAAAAGGCACAAAATATACTATAATATCTCCAGCCTACGACCAATTAGAGTAATTTTTATAATCCTGGTGGATAACAATTTATATTTCCTTAGAATAAGAGGATGAATGAGGGAGTGAATACAGGGAAAAGATTTTTTTTGTAAGATTTCCTAATCAATAGCATGTTTATCCCTTCTGGTTCCTCAAAATACCTCCCCTTACTTTATAGACTATTGCGAAGTAAGTGGCCAGTCTGTGAATTGTTCACTCACTCTCAGTATGTAACAATATTACTGAGAGTTGAGCTTTGTCAATAGTTTCCTCTGGGTAAGTAAAAGGGGATAGCCAAAAATCTCTTTGTCTCTTATACCAGGTACAATACCATAATATATGGTTTAAGTCTTCTTGTCCTCCTTGAGAAACACTTGCAATTTTGTTCACTAACAGGTAACTTTTTATATCTCACTGTCCAAATATTATTGTCAAAATAATTCAAATTTAGCTTTCATAAAGGAGTTTCTTAACTTGGGATCATCTAATACATCTAAATAATACTTATACCCAAAGGTTTAACTGTTTTTTGCAAACCATTGGGAGTATTTGGACAATGGTATTTTAACTATGTCCATTTTATTCCAGTAATTACAAATCTTGATTTTAATGTATTCTTTTTTTTGTATTTTAAGCTGAAAGTGAATTTTTTTGACATTGTTTGCCATGACTGAGAACATTTATTTCTCTAAGTCATGGAACACCGTTTTAAGCCAATCTGAGTTTCCAAATCCATTTTGTATGCAAAATTATTTTTCTTGCAAGCATTTATTTGGGAACCTTTCTGAATTGAGTCTTGTGAGGTGAAGCGAATAGTTGATTTTCCTCATGTCCGTAAAGGTATTAATATTAATGAGCCCTAATTCTGATGTCAAATACATGGCTGGACATGAGAAGCCTGATTCCAGAAGGGCATACACCACCATAAGGCGAGATATGTCAAAAATAGAAATATAGAAACATAGAATTTGATGGAAGATAAGGACCGCTTGGCCCACCCAGTCTGCCCGTTTCCCTACCTAATGGATAAACTGCAGATCCTAGTTAACCAGCAGCCTACTTCTTTCCACCCCCAACCCCTAGAATTGCCTTATGGCTGTCCCATGCATGCTTGAATTCAACCACTGTTTTTGACTCCACAACCTCCTGCAGAAGGCCGTTCCATGCATCCACAGCCCTCTCTGTAAAACAATACTTCCTTACATTACCTCTGAGCTGTCCCCCATCTTCAAATTGTGCCCCCTTGCTCTTGCACATCTCTTTTTTTGGAAGATGCTACCCTCTTGGACTTTGTTGACTCCCTTGAGGTATTTGAAAGTTTCTATCATGTCCCCCCTCTCCCTCCTTTCCTCAAGGCTATACATATTAAGCTCCTTTAGTCCCTCTTCATATGTCTTCTGGTGCAGACCCTGCACCATTTTAGTTGCCCTCCTCTGGACAGCTTCCCTCTTGTCTATGTCCTTGCGGAGATTGGGTCTCCAGAACTGCGCACAGTACTCCAGATGGGGTCTCACCAGCTGTCTGTACAAAGGGATAACAACTTCCTGTTCTCTACTGGTGATGCCTTTCCCTATGCATCCCAGTATCCCCCCAGCCCTCCTTACTGCCCTCTCACATTGCTTGCCCACCTTTAAGTCATCTGATATGACTACCCCCAGGTCCCTTTCCATTTTTGTTGTTGTTAGTATCTCACCCCCCCATTGTGTACTCTTCCCCAGGGTTTTTGTTTCCCAGGTGCATTACCTTGCACTTCTTAGCATTAAATCTAAGCTGCCATACACTTGACCATTCATCTAACCTTGCCAAATCCCTTCTCATCCTTTCCACCCCACCTTGTGCATCAACTCTGTTGCAGATCTTTGTGTCAACTGCAAAGTGACATACTTTTCCTTCCAGTCCCTCTGCAATGTCGCTTACAAAGACATTGAAGAGGATCGGTCCTAATACTGAACCCTGCAGCACCCCACTAGTAACCACCCTTTCTTCAGAGTGGACTCCATTTACTATTACCCTCTGTGTCCTATTCTCCAGCCAATTCTTTACCCAGGCTATCATCTTGGGACCCACTCCTAGGCTGGCTAACTTGTATATTAATCTTTTGTGTGGGACTGAGTCAAGTGCCTTGCTAAAGTCTAGGTAGGCCATGTCCACAGCCCCTTCCTGATCTACTACTTTGGTCACCCAGTCAAAGAAATCTATTAGATTCGTCTGGCATGACCGTCCCACTGTGAATCCATGCTGCCTTGGATCCTGTGCCCCTCTGGCCTCTAGGTACTCGACAATTCTTTCCTTCAGAAGTGATTCCATCATTTTCCCTATCACTGAGGTTAAACTAACAGGTCTGTAGTTTCCTGCTTCTGGCCTGCTCCCACTTTTGTGAAGGGGAATCACATCTGCCCTCCTCCAGTCCTCAGGTACCACCCCATTATCCCATGATTTGTTAAAGAGGGTAGTCAGTGGTGTCACTAGTTCTACCCTTAGTTCTTTTAGAATTCTGGGATGAATCCCATCAGGCCCCATTGCTTTGTCCACCTTCAGTTTTAAGAGTTCTTTCAGAACCCTTTCTTCTGTAAATGGGCTGGTATCAACTTCTGTATCCAGAGTGTTTCTATTCTTTGTTTTAGGTACCTCCCCCTCTTCATTTGTAAATACTGAGCAAAAATATTTGTTTAGTATCTCTGCCTTTTCACAGTCACCCTCTGCCCACCCCTCCCTTTATTAAGCCTCACTATCCCTCCCTTAGTCTTCTTTCGCTCCCTGATGTACCTAAAAAAGGTTTTATCCCCCTTCTTAACTGAGTTGGCTATCTTTTCCTTGGTTTGGGCCTTTGCTGTTCTGACTGTCTTCCCAGCTTCCTTTTGCTTTAACTGATACAATTCTCTGTCCTGCTCCTTCTGTGATTCCTTGTGCTTTCTGAATGCTTTCTTTTTCTCTTGAACCTTCACTGCCACTTCCTTTGAGAACCATAGTGGTTTCTTACATCATTTTGTTTTGTTTATTTGCTTCAAAAAAAGGCTTGTTACCTCTGTGATGGCAATTTTTATTATTCCCCATTGTTCTTCCACCCCTTCTTCCTGCCCATTTGCTAGTGCATTCCTTAGGCACTCACCCATTTTGCAAAGTCAGCCCTCCTGAAGTCCAGTACTTTTACCTTTGTATGGCTTGACTCTATTGCTGTGTTTATTGTGAACCATACTGTTCGATGGTCACTAGTTCCCAGATGGCTACCCACTTCTACATCTGTGATCCTCTCTCCATCTCCATTTGAGAGGACCAAGTCTAAGATTGCTCCCTCTTGAGTGGGTTCCAATACTAGTTGTCTAAGGCATGCCCCCTTTAGGGCATCTAGAATAACCCCACTCTTAGAAATGGCTGCTGCAACTGCACTCCAGTTAACATCTGGCATATTCAGATCACCCATCAGCAATATCTCCCTTTATCTGCCATTCTAAGTATACTTTCATCATTTCCTTTTGTCCATTTCCTCCCTGAGAGGGGTCTGTATACAACCCTGTGCGGATTGTGGTGCCATTGCCTGCCTCCAAATTGACCCACAGTGCTTCTTCTCCTCCTGTTTACCCTTTTGTTCTGTTGCTTTGATTCCTTCTCTTATGTAGAGAGCTCTCCTCCTCTTTACTCTCCCTGTCCCTCCTGTAGACAGTGTATCCTGGTATGTTTACATCCCAGTCATGGTTCTGTGTGTACCATGTTTCTGTGACTACCATGATATCCAGATGTTCCTCCTCCATCAAGGCCACTAATTCAGGAAGCTTGTTACCCAGACTATGGGCATTGGTACTCATTGCTCTCCATTTTTGATGGCTTTACCTTCTTTAGCAGTATCCCCCACTGACCTTTCTACCTTGGTCTTTTTCTCATTTAGTACCCTGTTTTGTAGGGAGAGGCTGGGATTTTCCTGCTGCTTATCAGTGCCTCCCCCCTTGACTAGTTTAAAAGCTTGCCAATGAAGCATTTAAACCGATTGCCCAAAAGACGTTCCCTTCCTGGACAGATGCAGACCATCCTACCAGTATAGGCTGGTATCCCTCCAGGTGGAACCCCAGTCCCCAATGAAGCCAAACCTCTGTGCTCCACACCAATTTTTCAACCATTCATTAAACTGCATGGTACAAAGTACCCTCGCCTCACCCATGCCACTGACAGCCAGCACCTCTGAGAAGGATATTGTGTGTGCTACTTGTCTTAAGCCCCTCCCCAACTCTACAAAATCCTTCTGCACTGCTCTAATCTCATGTTGAGCCAAGTCATTTGCCCCTAGGTGGACCATGATGTCCAGCTCAGACTCCCGTGCAACTGTTCTCGTGATCCTAAGGATGCGCTTCCTGTCCCTCCAAGCCATGGCACCAGGCAGGCACCTTACTTCAGTTTTTCCTGCTCCCCCTAGTTCTATCCCCCTAATAACTGAGTCCCCCACCAGGAGCTGCTTCCTTTCCATGTGGTGCCTTCTGCCTCCTTCCTGAGGGCCTCCCTTGTGACAGTTGTCTGCACCCTACTTAGTCTCCTCTGCGGGTGCATCCATAGGGGAGCTATGCTCCCCCAGAATGGTGTATGGATTGTGGAGTGGAACAGCTGACTGTGTGTGCCTCTGTTCCACCACCCTTACCCTCCCTGAGCCCACTGTGGTCCAACTGCTGTGCTTTCTTTGCAACCTCTGAGGTAGTGGTGGTGGCTCTCGTGCTCCCTGGATGGGGGAGGTTCCCTTGCTACTGTCCAGTGTGGCCTGAAGACAGGCAAATTCCTCCCTCAGGGCAGATAGTTGTCTGCAAACAGGGCAGCATCTCAGCCTCCAGAAAGACTCCCAGAAGACTGCTGCCCCACAGCCATTACATTGCACTACTCCCCACATAACTGTCTACCTTATTTAGTTTTTTTTTGTGTGTGTGTGATTGGTTTGTTATATAGAAATATATGTATTTATATAATGTGTATGCTTATATTGTCAGTGCAGTGTGCTAGAGAGGATATGACAGTGATATGCACCTTGCCCTCTTGAGGAAATGATGTCAGAACCCCAGGTATAAAGGAACTATTTCCAGGGTGGGTAGGGTGAGGGGGAAGGGTTTGGGCCTAAACTGTGCCCTCACAAAACAATCAGCTTAAAGCTCTGACCTACCGCTGCGATGAGTGCCTTCCTGTCAGTAAGATGCCCTACACGACAATTTGACAGAGAAAATACCCTGCTAATCAAACAAAGAAAAATCCAAACATCCAAGTCAGACACAGGTAAACCTCCCCAGCCCCAAAACAGCCTGGTGACTTGTGCTCTGAAAGCAGTCAGCCCCAAAACACGTCAGCTGTGCAGAAGGGCAGACATGGCGTATTTCGCTACTTACGCCAGGCGATACGCCAGGCCCTATTCCAAAAGACAAGTTGTGCCTTGGCATCTGCAGGCTGTGACAAATGCAGGTTGCACCAACCCTTATGCCACAGACTGCTGTAAGTTGTTTTTCTGATAGATTCAAGAACTTTTTGACTATGTTTCGCCCATTGCCCATCTGTGGAAAAAGTTAACCCTAAGTAAACATAGGAATTAATGCTTTCTAACATTTGATTGCCAAATTTCCAGTAAGACATTGCCTGATTTTGTCCAAAAGTCAATGTTTTTGTTTTGCCATAATTAATTTTTAAATATAACTCATCAGCACTGCTCTGTAATAAGTTCAGTTTTTTTGCAGACCCTGTCTAGTAAGTGCCCAAAAATAATATCATCCATGTATTCTAAGGCAAGACATCCAAAACCCAACATTTTTGGTGAGTCTGATTCCTGTGATTCAAGATCCCCCAATAGTTGGGCTATATACAAGCAAAAAAGAGGCGAGGCTAGAACACAGCCCTGTCTGACGCCTTTATTCATTGGGAATGTACAGTATGAGAAAACTGTCCTCCTGGCCCCATTCTGATCTTGGCTCATGTTTCCTTGTATAGATTCGCTATTACTCGGGTAATGGTGGGGTCTATTCCACAATTTAACATCCTTCTCCAAAGGATAGGTCTGAAGACTGTATCAAATGCAGCTGAGAAGTCTATAAATGTGGCATACAGTTTCTGATTTCTTATATATACATATTTTTCTATGAAGTGTCTTAAAATAAAACAGTTGTCAGTCATGGGATACCCTAGTCTGAATCATGATTGAAATTCACTTAGGCCTTCTATACTATTAATTTGTTGGAAAAGATAATTTAATATGATTTTAGAAAAGATCTTGGGGTTAATGTCCACTAGACTAATGGGTCTCTACATTGCCGGGTTTGCAATATCCCTTTTATTGTGTATGGGGAATACAAGATGGAGGGACACAGCTATTTTCAATACAGTTTTTATAGAGCAATGCAAGAAGTTTACACCATTCATTTCTGTTACATTTAAAGACTTCTGAAAGAATCTTCTCTGGTCCTGGAGCCTTGTTTAGTTTTAATGGTTTTGTAGCAAGATATATGTCTTTATTAGTTATTTGAAGCAAATTGGAGTTACCAGATAGGTACATTACGGCTGTGATGAGTCATAGAAGATCTCCATAAAATGCAAAGAAAGGGTTTATAGAACAGCTTTAAATTTATTTTATAAAATGAGTACAGACAATCCCATAATGTGATTGGCTGAGAGCCCTTGCCAGCTATGCTAATTTTTTAGCTTATAGCATGGAAAATAAGAAGTGCCCATACCTGTGTCTGCAGTACAGTACAGATCAGTCCAATGCCACTGCAAACTCAGTTTTGCTGCCATTTTTTTCATTCGGAGAGCACAATCAGATACCACAAATGTAAATCAAAACACCCACAACACTTAAAAATTGCTGTTTCTAGTGCAGCAATCCTCCCCCGTCACTCCTGAGCCACTCCCTTCCATTCCTGAGCCCCAGTTAATACAGAGTGTATGAACTTCCTCTCAACTTGCAAGCAGAGGGAGACTGTTGAGAATTTGGTGAAATTCACTACCACAAATGGTAGCATGCTGCTAGCAAGACATTTAGGAAACCATATTCTTGCTGGTGGCCCAAGGCTGCAACCCACAGCATGGTACAGCATCGCTAGTGACACCAGCAAGGGAAAGTAGAGAAACTATTTAAAATAAAATTACAGATTTTTTTATAATACCACAGTGTCTCAACATATACCCATTTTATAGGTAGAATGGTATCCTCCAGACTGTGGTGTATGCTCTGATAAATGCACTTCTAGGGGCAGTAAGGCACTCAACCTGTGACCATGTGCCTCACTAAACCCCTAAGCATGTGTTTCTCAGAGCATAACATACACCCTGCCATGTGTTATTGCTTACATAGTGTATATCAGAGAGCTGTTGTGTATGGCTTTCTTTTTTTTTGCAAATAACTTTATTTTATAACAAACAACAATAATAATACATAACCCCCACCCAAAAAACAGTTACCCCTTTAAAAGTTTCCATACAGTAAATTATCATAAGTCACAACACATCAAAAAGGGGTACCCTCCCAAACCCTCCCCACCCGATCCACAACCCCACCCCCAACCCGAGGCAGCATTCCTTATAGAAAGGAGAAAAAAAGAAAAAATGAATAGTATAAACCAGAGTATATTGGCAACCTGAACAATAGATGACCGAGGTAGTTCTAGATTAAGTTGACCGAGAAAGGTCATTCAATCTGTATGCCTAAAAGTAGGGAAAGAGAATACCTTCTTATCCAAATTCGTTCCAGATATAGTTAAAAAGAGAGGAAAATTAATTACAGATGTCGGGATAACTTATGTACCCAAAGGAGGGAGAATCTACCCCCTAGTAACCATATTTAGCCTTCAAGCACCATAAAAATTACCCCAGTGCTTGTTAAATTTTTATTTGAATTAAAGAAATTTGCTACAGCCCTCTCGCATTTAAAGCACTTAGAAACTCATCCATTCTTTATGGGAGGAGATCTATCACTATGCCAGTAGCGGAGGAGGAGAAGTCATACCAAGGCCACCAGGGCCACTTGGTACTTCTGACTACCGTAGGAATATGAGAAAACATGCCAAAAATACATGCATCGGCATTAAAATAACCGGAAATGTTTGAATAGGGGCCTATCCACATCTTCACTAACTCCCAAAGTTTAACTGCCTTAGGACATTCCCATAATTTATGATAAGTAGTGCCAACAGGGCAGCCACACACCTTGCACTCTGGGGAGCTAAGGCTGTATATTTAGGAGAGTTTAGCCAGGGAGAGATAGAGGTTATGCGAAAGATTAAATTGAAGACCCCTTAATCTATCTTGTTTGACATATACATATAAGTCCGACCAAACCTTACACCATTCCTCCTCAGTCCAACCCAACGATAGGTTCGCCTCCCAGTAATAAGGTATTGGGGAGATATTACTATCCCTTTTGGCTATAATTACTTTGTATAATTTAGAGACTGATTTACCAGATAACGTCAAGTCCCTCATTTTCCTTAGGAACTCCCCAGCTACATCCGATCCTTTACTGCCCCCTAGGAGAGAACTAATACATCTGTGGATCTGGTACAACCGTAATCGGTCGTTGGGTTCCACTTTAAGCACCTCCGCCAACACAGAGGCCGAAGTAACTGAACCTCCTGAAGTAAAATCAGCTATTTTGGGTTTGGAGGGGATGTTGCCTACACTTCTTTTTAACAATTGATTACCAACCAGAAGGTTAGGATTCTTTAAAAGGGGTTGCATTAAATCCTTTGCATAGGGAATACTCAAAAGCGAATAGAGTTGGTGGAGGGCCTTTATGTCCCATCCCACCGGGGATTCTCTCACTTTGGCAGGAACCTTGGACCATGGAATATATAGACAGGCTTCAAGGACTAAATTGGCGCTATGAGCTAATGACCAGTCAAGCTTAAGCCCCTCCGAGGCTGTTTCCACACCTGTCACCCATAGGGCCGCCCTGGCAACGTGGCTAGCCAGATAGTAAATATAAAAATCCGGGAGTTGTAGGCCCCCTACCGTCCTTGAGCGGGTGAGCTTCTTATAGGCTCTACGAGGGGGTTTCCCCTTCCATAAAAAATCTGTACAGTATTTGTAAATTGAATTAAAGAAGTACCTGGGAAGGTATAAGTTAAGGTTATAAAGGGGGTAAAAAATTTTTGGTAGGATCATCATCTTGATTGTGTTAACTCTCCCCCAGAAGGATAACGGGAGCTTAGACCACCTTTTCAGGTTCTCCTTAATAGATTTAAATAAAGGTTTAAAATTTAAATCTAGCAAGTCAGTTACGTCCTTTGAAA
Source organism: Neoceratodus forsteri (assembly GCA_016271365.2). Lineage (NCBI taxonomy): Eukaryota > Metazoa > Chordata > Ceratodontiformes > Ceratodontidae > Neoceratodus > Neoceratodus forsteri. Next base: position 316,337,085 of record CM028130.1, read on the forward strand.
TTTGGATTCCTAAGTACTGCAAGGACTTAGGCTGCCATTGTAGGCCAAAGGATGCACACCAGCTTTGTTGCAGGAAGGGGGAAAGCGGGTGAACCACAGTTTTACTTTTGTTCAAATTACAACACGAAATTTTACTAAAATCCAAAATAATTTGGAACAAACGGGGAAGCGATTTCCGGGTATTGCGGAGATGCAGGAGTATATCATCAGCAAAGGCTGATAGCTTGTACTCAGACTTCCCTATGCAAATTCCTTGGACGTGTTTGTCGTTATTAATGGCCCTGATTAAGGGTTCTAAGTACAAGTTAAACAGGTAGGGGGAAAGAGGACATCCCTGACGTGTGCCTCGCAGCAGGGGAAAAACAGCTGAAATCAAATTGTTGCATTGAATCCTCGCTGTAGGGCACATATAAAGAACCTGAATATAATCCAAAAATTTCTCTGGGAAACCAAATTTGGACAATACCTGGAACATGAAATCCCACTCCACCCTATCAAAAGCTTTCTCTGCGTCTAAAGACACCAGAGATGCTTCCGTATCTGGACATGAGGACGCAGAAATTAAATAAAACAATTTTCTGAAATGGTCCCCTGACGAACGACTCCCCTACGTAAACCAACCTGTTCCGGACTCACTAGGTCTAGCCACGAGGATTTGATTTGGGTAGCCAAGATCTTGGCATAGATTTTAATATTGATATTCAGTAGTGAGATTGGTCTATAGTTGCCAACCAGATCTACTGGTTTACCAGGTTTGGGTAGTAAAATAATTCTCTCGAAAAGAGATGGGTCTTTAATCCCATGCTCCTGCCAGAAGGCGAAGAGTTGCTGCAACAGCGGTACCAAAAGATCTTTGAACGATTTAAAAAAAAGGGCAGTAAATCCATCCGGTCCCGGGGCCTTATCTAACTTTAGAGCATCAATAGCTTCAATTATCTCTTTTTGAGAAAGGGGAGCCACTAGCCTCTGACTACTCTCTTTCGAGAGTGAAGGAAGGAGAACACTTGCCAAAAACTCCCTTATCTTAGTATTCCCATCAGAAGAAAGAGGCGTATTAGAGTATACATTTTTATAGAAGTCAAAAAAGATAGCTAGTATGCCCTCTGGATCAGAGACTATATTGTTGGTCTCAGGGTGCCTCAACCCTGCCACACTCTTAGCCGTTGCACGTTGTTTCAACTGCCATGCCAGAATTTTGCCAGCTTTGCTACCCTGCCCTGTATATAAAGCCTTCAATCTAGAGGCTCGATTCTCAACCCCTTCCCGTAAAGTACCTGCATACCAGGCCCTGAGCGTGGCTAATTCTTGGTCATGACCCGTAGATCTCGCTTCCTCTCCCATAAGCTCCAAAGCTTTAATCCTCTCTAAACAATTAGATAGAAGGTGCGTCGTTTTCTTTTTGCGAACTGATGCAAGTCTAATTAACTCACCTCTCCATATGGCCTTCAAGGCCGACCATGTCTGGTCCACCGCACTGATAGAACCCCAATTAGATGTAATTGCATAAGACATAAAGGAACTGAAATAACCTAACAATTGGGGATCCTTTAATAAAGAGTCGTTCAAAGACCATGAATAAGATCTGGGTGGAGCAGACAAAGGTCGGCATCGAAAACCAATGGGTGAGTGATCTGAGATTACCCGACTCTCTATAGAAACTTCATAAATAAAGGAAAGAACTTGGTAACTAATCAGGAAAAATCAATCCGAGAATAGCTTCTATGAACAGGGAATAGAAAACTCTTTGGCAGTGGGATTAAGCATTCTCCAAGGGTCAATTAGGTCCAAGGAAGAGGTAAACTCAGCCAACGCCCTCTGAGACGGAGACAGACAAGCGGCTCTACACCACGAACGGTCGATACGGTTGGACTGTACCTGATTCCAGTCCCCTCCTAAGATAATGGGATTATATGCAAGGGGGGCAATTAACACAGCCAGCTGGGTGAAGAAAAAGGGTGACTCTTGGTTTGGGCCATATATAGACCCCAGTACTAAATTAACTCCCCCCAACTTTCCTGAGACTATAACATATCTACCATTAGGATCAGAGAGAACCTCTGAAGGGAAAAAGGGGATTCCTTTAGCCACTAAAATGGCTACCCCCCTTTTGCTAGAGGAGATCCCTGCCCCAAAAACCTGACCTACCCACCTTTTCCTAAAGTGGTGAAGCTGTTCCTGGAGCATATGAGTTTCTTGAAGGAAAACTATTGACGGATCAAAATGTGCCAAATGATTTAAAATAACATATTTTTTCTTATTATCTTCCCCCCTTTTATATTCCAGGAAATGATATTCAGGTTGCTAACCATAAAGAAATTCAACAAAGAAATATAGGACCACTTGGAAGCTGCCTGCACCCACCCTAATACCCCCCAAATACCCAAACCTTAGAAAAAAAAAACATTAGACAATACCCTAACCAAAACCCAACCATCCCTAAGCACCAACCGCCCGGCCCACAGCCGACTCCAGTACCACCGGACCATGACGTGCACTGAAGCATGGGCCCCTCCCCCCCCGTAGTCAAGAAAGATTAGGCATCATATTCCCAAGAACTCTAACTGTGTATGGCTTTCTAACCCTTTCAAAATGCTGTTGTACCACAAGTTCAAAGGTCATAGAATGCGATTGTACCCTTCTGCAGTACAGCAGTATTCTGAAACCTTCTAGGGACTTCATGAGTTTCATTTTTAAATGGAACCACTGCATGTACATCAAGCAGTTGAAAATGAAAGAGAACTGCTGTGATGGCTGCTGTTTTTTTCACAATCGAGATGACCATTCAAAGTTTATTAAACTATAAGAACAACACGACCACCCAACTATCCATGCTAAAAAAAATGCTGGATGGGCAACTGCATGCCCAACCAACCTGAATTGCCACCACAGGGTTCCAGGTATCTTGGACCTCTCAATCTTTGCTCTCGAGATTATAGGTAATAACAGACCCTCTTTGGCAGTACAGGTTCTCCGTGCATAGTTTCCCATATAGTATTCTCTACATAATGTATGGTCAGTTTTTGTTCTGTATAAAAATAAGTCTGCTCAGAATTGTACCCCATCATGACAGCACTGGAACTATGGCATAGTAATCTGGGCATCACAATCAGGGTGTGTGGCATTTAGGCATCATGGATTGGAGAGCATCCGGTACTGTGAGCGATGGGGCCATAAGTGCTTTTGCTTCTGCTCCAACATGTCTAACCAGGAGGGTACTTATATTTTTAAAGGAGGGTGCAGTTGGAGAAGACCCCCCCAAAAGGGGGGTGCAGGGAATAGCCCACCTTAGAAAATGATGCTGACACCGTGTGTGATCTGGCTGGGGGGTGACAAATTGCATGTCACTCACTTTGTTGTTGCCCTTTTGCTTGTGTTCTTCTTTATGGAGCACAGGCTGTTGGCACACTGACATGAACTGATGATGTTGAACTGATCAGAATCCTAGTTGTGCAAGTTCCAAAATATTGTTATGTGTATTCCAAACAGTTTTTGAGCACAGTTCAAAGGTCATACAATTTTAAATTCAGTTACAAGTAAAGGTGGCTCAAGAGTCAAAGGGGTGACAGCAAGGAGTAGTCACAGTAGGAAACAGAAATGCCTTGCACTCACACATCACAGAAAAAGCAAAAATTCAGTTTAACTGTTTTATTAAACATGCAGCACAATTTTGTGTCTCCCTGACAAAGTGCAGCTGCACAAAATGATGGGGTTGTTGGTTTTGCTCCATCAGCTGCATGATGTGCTGCACATTTAATAAACTGGTAAAAATGAGCTTTTGTCCCCTGTGGTGAGAGAGTGTGAGTCATTTCTCTTTCCTACAATTTTAACTTCTTCATTCACTGGACACCCAGCTGCTTACTGGAATGCCCAAAGTTGTAACATTTTGTTATTCATTTTTCTACTCCCCCCACCTGACTGGCCCCTTCACACCACCCCCCAGCCCTGTCACCTGGCTTCTTCCTTGATTTACCTTGTCTAGTACTCCCACAACCTGCCTCTCATGGTGAGGTAACAGGAAGTCCTCCTTGACCTGCTGGATAAGGATCCAGTGCAGCCATTGCCTTGGTCACTGGTGTTGTATCTGTAAGGGGTTGGTACTCACCCTACTAGACAGGATGATTTCTAACCCTTTTTCCTACCAAGAGGAGCATGCATTCAGTGATAACAAGGGTGGCCCTGTCTGTGCTTCTGCACTAGTGCACCCAATCTCTGCTGCTCCTCTGTCCACAGGTTTTGACTCTTGTGTCCTGCTCCCAAGCCACTGCTAGGGGCCAGGCAAACAATCACAGCCACACTCCCCTTTCCTTGGTGGAGAGCAGGCCTCTGGATGCTCATTTCTCTTCCTCCCTGGCCAAGCTTCTGATGCTCAGGAGTTCGCTCACGAACCTGTATTCTCAGTGCCACAAGCTGCAGTGTGATCGACTTTTTATTTGTTTTGTTTTTACTTTGGAGTGCACTTCTGTGACTCTTTTGTATATATATATATATATATATATATATATACATATATATACACTACTCAGAATAAAAGATATGTAATCCGAGACTGAATAAATAAAAATAAATAAATAAAAAATGGGTGCTCATACACAACTTGGCATCTCTGTGTAATCATACTCAGCAACAATATGTTTTCATCTTAGGCTTGAGATGACAGCATGGATCATTCATACTTCAATCTCGAGGTCGATGTGCTGTCATTTCAGTCACTTGACAGAAACATAGCACTGTTGTTTAAGGCTGCCCATACATTATTCTCTTTGTAAATTATGGTATCATTTTAGCCTAACAGGACTGTTTATTTCTAAAAAATCAAGACACTCTTATAACCATTACAGGCTCTCTTATGCAAACAGTTCTAAATTCAAAAGTTCTACGTTCAGTTGGCATAATTCATTTCTCATGCGGGGGGGAAGGGGTTCTCTGATTTTCAACAACATAAAATATTTTGATTATAAATCCTGTATCCATTTTTTAAAAGCAGAAGTCTATAATATGATTTATAATACAGTGTGCTGTGTGTGTGTGTATATATATATATATATATACAGTATATATATATATATATATTAGAGGCAAAAAACTCCGTTTAATGCATCAGTTAGGGTTGTTCCACAGCGACAAAAGTGAGGAAATTCGGTGTTAGGGTTAAAACCCCTTGGACCCACCCACCCCAACCAGCATTGGGGTGCGCATTGGGGTCATCAGCCTAACTCTCACCCCATCACATGTGTAAATGACAGAAGTATAGGAGAATGGGGTGAGAGTTGGGACCGATGGCCCCAATCGCACCCCAATGCCAGTTGGGGGTGGGCTGGGGTCCAAGGGGTTTTCAACCCAACACGAATTTCTCACTTTTGTCGCTGTGGAACAACCCTAACTGATGCATTAAATGGAGTTTTTTGCCTCTAATTTCCCTTCTTTTTGGAAATGATAAGGAGAAATAGTGAATGTAATGCAGCGGCGGAAGCACGGGGCCCAGAGGTCCCCATGCTACCGCCACGTAACGCTCCAGCCATGTGATGTCTTGTGACATACTAACAGGAACAGCAACACAAACAGAAGCACTAACAGTGGTGCAAATGGTAATGCAAGCGCGAATGAGAACAGAAAGGGTAACGCACACGGTGGCGTAGACGGGAACAGTCTGCCACGTGATGTCTTGTCACATAGTAACATGGTGCCTGCAAATGGAAATGTCAATGGGCATGGTGACGCAAAGTGAAACAGAAAGAAAAACAGTACTGTAGACACAAATGGCAAAATATAACAGAAATGCAAGCTCAAATGAAAACGCAAAGGATAACGCACATGGTGGCATAGACGTCAACGGTAAGTGAAATGGGTACGGAACTGCAAGCGGAAAGGGCAACGGTAACAGTAATGTAAGTGCACAGGTTGGTTTTCCCCAAAAGCTGCATAGAGAAAGACAGTGAGTACAAAAAATGTATGCATAATAATGGGTGTCGGAGCAGAAAATGAGGACTTGGAATACTAAATAGGTTATATCTCAGGAACCGTATGACATAGAAAAAAAACTTAAAAGTCGTATGATTTATGATTGTCCTGGCTAGTTTTCTACTTAGCCCCCTGTGTTTTTCTGATGAAAAGTCCTTATCTTGTACCGTTTCCGAGATACGGGCCCTGAAAGGCTCGGCAAACACAGTAATGTTATCCTATGGGAAAAAAAGAGAAGTTTGGAGTGCCATAACTTTGCCTCCCTGTAATATTTTTTCACCAAACCACTGAAAGGCACATCTGTGGGCTGTTGACTGTCTTCCCTCCAAATTTCAGGAAAAAAGACCAAACCGTTATTTTGCAGCAGGGTGCCAAAGGATTCCTGCAATGCGTCGGTCGCTGTAATGTTATCCTATGGGAAAAAGTGTCAACTTTGGAGTGCCGTAACTTTACCGCCATATAATATTTTCTCAACAGAACAGTGAAAGGCACATCTGTGACATGTCAACTGCGTTTCCTGCAAATTTCAGCCCAAAACACCAAACCATTCTTTTGCAGCATAGTGCCAAAGAATTGCTGGTATTTTCAGACACCCTGGAAAAGTACTGCTTGAACTTTATGAAGCTGAAATTTATTCGACAGTAAACATGAGCACAAAAGTACTTTTGTGAAAGTACTTTTTCCAGAAATTTAAAACATATTTCTGGGGTGTTTTACTCCAAAATAAAGACATGGCTAGCATCCTCAGGGTCCGACTAGGTGAATACAAAATAATTAGGTTGCTAGATGATCCCAAATTTAAATGACAAGCATTTTTCTGATCGCTAACTGAAAACAAGATGGCAGATTTGCGAAAGTAACAGGGCCATTTGCGAAAGTAAAAATGCATTTGTGACACCGTCGAACTTTTTGTTAACTTTTCCCATTGACTTATAATGGGAAATTGTTTTTTGAATAACTTTTGAACCGTTTAATATTTTTTCATGAAATCTTCAAAAGGCACATCAGGGACCCCATCCGCACGTTCCCTGAAGATTTTTAGGCCAGTCGTGCAAACCGTGCGACCTGTAGGCACGACCGTAGAATTCCAGAAAAAGCGTAAATGCATGCGCAGATCACGCTTAATAACTCCGCAGCCATGTATCAGACTGGTAGGAAACTTGCCAGATCCCAAGGTGTTTGGGTCTTGATCATGTAATCCAAATTTCAGACAAATCTGTCAAACGGTTGCAAAGTTATTAAGGTGCAAAAGTTTGGGTTTAACATGTAAATAGCTCCTCAACCCTAACTATGGTAGCACTACCGTGCTACCATAATATATATATATACACACACACACACACATACATACATATATACAGTTCCAGCATCTCTTATTTCATTTTACAATTTAATTTAATTTTATTTAGGGATATAATCACTGAGCAAAACTCATTTACAATGCTGGCCCATAGAAAGCATATAATGCACAGGTTACACATATACATTCATAAGTAGTTATAATTAATAATAGAAAAAAAACACAATTTAACCATATAGTTATGTAAAAACTGAAACTACAACAACATCCTCCCTATGCTGAAATTAAGAGTCTATGCCCCAGATATTCTGGCACTTGGCCCAGCACACTCTTATATGTTAAAACAAACTTTTGGAACCTTCCTCTATCCGGTAAGGAAATCCATCCTAACCTTTGATAAAGGTCACAATGGTGGGCACCCTCAGGCACTTGAGAATCAGTTGAGGTAAAGTGGTTGTACAGCACCTCATGTTTTTTGTTGCCTATCATTTGTGGTGTAACTATGCAAAGTATCTGCATAATCAAATAATGGAAAGACCGGTACCTGGACTATTTTTTTTAACTGTTTCAGGGTCCAGACAATCTTGGTTCCTGTACAACAGCCTGACCCTCTTACCTTCCTGTGTAATTAATTCATCTATATGCTTATTTCCTGACCCTGAAAATCTAGCCAGAATCCCAAGTACTTATTGTCACAAACCCAGTAAGCAGGTCAGGCCCTCTACTACCAAAGTGCCAACCTCTGAGCGTAGTCTTGTGAACAGTTTAACAGAACAAGGTAAACCGCTTGTCTGTTTTGTGAGTTTGAATCAACCTTTGGTCTCAAGTCTTGGAGGGATTCAAACTGTGAACCTCTTGTTAGCGTACCTAATGCATCGGCTCAGATAATTCTGTCTTTGAGGGGCCAGATATCTTTGCCTATGGGCACCTAACCAGGTGTACAGAAATAAACCCTTAAAAACTTTAATAAAGACCTCAGATTTAAAATGCTTCTCTTTCCAGTTTGGTATCACCATTCAAGCTTATGCCTAGTGTCAGCTATAGCCATATATACTTTTCTTACAAATGAAAGAAAATCAAAGACAGACCAAGTAAGCTCTAAAAAGAGTTTTACTAAAATAGATAATAATGTGTAAAACACAAAATACAGAACTATTATATCACAAGACATACAAATCTTATAAAAGAATAAGGTTTTTTAAACAGTGCAATTCTTGCTACCGTACTTAGATTTGTCTCTCTAAATATCTGCTTAAAGTGCTCCAAAGATGCTTCTTTGTCAGAGTCTAGATAAAAGTGTATCTGAAGGAAAATAGAATGAATGTTTAAAAGCTGGTTTTCCCAACCTATTTTGCATGAGGTTACTTAGCTCCTCCCTGTCAGAATATATAAAAAAATATATCTATATAAAACAAGATGTCTTTTTTTTCAAGTATTAAATTCTTCAATCCTCAGCATGACATGTCCTTCAAATGACAATTCTTTGATCTATTGATCAGTTTCCCCTTTCACACAGACATCAGCATTTATGATTTCACACCAGTTTACTAAACCTGGCTTCCTCCTCTTGCAGCGTCATAAAACGGATGCCGATTTCCCTTTTAGCAGCTAAATCTATAATTAACTTAAAAATAGGAGATCCTTGATTAAGGCCTGGTCTGTAATTGGCTTCTGGCCATCCACGTAACACCTGGTACCTAAAACCTGCATATGTGTGTGTGTGTGATCTCACATGCTGTTTCAGCATTTCTCATGGCTTTCATCTTTCAGCTGAAATGGGGGGGGGGGTGAGGTCATTCCAAGAGCTCCAGATTTCTCAGCTGAGACAATCAGTCATTTATTTTTATAATTAAAAAAAATGATACAGCAGTCAGAACTGGCTGTCCATGTCACAATCATTCCCACCTAGACTGAATTTGGGGACTCTATCCCCCTGCATGGGATGAGCTTCCCACATCAGTTCACTCCTCATAGAGATGAGACAGGACATCTGAGTTCTGATTTTGTTTTCCAGCCCTATGTACGGATTTCAGATCATACCCTTGTAAAGCAAGACTCCATCTTAGCAATCTGCCATTGTTTTTCCCATCTGCATTAGCCAAACCAGGGGGTTGTGGTCAGTCTGCACCACAAAATGCTGCTCATACAAGTATGGCTCTAATTTCTTTAGGGCCCACACTATGGCAAGACACTCCTTTTCCACCATGGAGTACACTTGCTCCCTGGGAAGTAGCTTCCTACTCAGGTACACTACTGGGTGATCTGTCCCTTGGCTGGATGTCTGACTCAGTACGGCCCCAATATGCACATCTGAGGCATCAGTCTGAACTATAAAGGTTTTGTTATAGTCAGGACTTGTCAAAACAGGAGCACTGCACAGTGCCTCCTTTAATCTGGTAAAGGCTTCCTCACAGGCTGGGCTCCAGGTAATTTTCTTTGGCATCCTTTTCTTTGTCAGGTCAGATAGGGGATCAGCCAGGGCACTGTAATTGGGTACAAATTTCCTGTAGTGCCCTGCTGTCCCTAGAAAACTCCTGATCTGCTTCTGTGTTTCTGGTCTGGGCCACGCCTGGATCACTTCCATCTTTATTTGGTTAGGACGGAGCTGTCCCTGGCCTACCACATGCCCAAGGTATGCCACCTCTCCCATGGCCACCTGGCACTTCTTGGCTTTGACAGTGAGCCTGGCCCTCTGTATCCTGCCCAGCACTTCCCTGAGGTGGAATAGGTGTTCCTCCCAGCTGGTACTAAAGATGGCAATGTTATCCAGGTATGCCATGGCGTATTCCTCAACACCATTAGTGCAATTTGTAAGTTTTGATACTGTATTAAAGAGCATAAGGTTGGTATTAGCTGAGTTCATTTTAATTTATAATTCTTAAAAAAGTGTGAAACCTATCAAAACTTTACTGTAGAATGTCTTGAACCTCTAAAACTGAAGAGCCTGAGGTGTAAAGTATTGTATCATCTGTGTATAAATTATAAAGTGAGTCACCCACACAGGCTTCCAAACTTCTCATATAAATCAAAAAATGGAGCAGCCCCAGGACCGAGCCCTGAGGTAACCCTCTTGAGAAAACCAGTGAAAAGGACTCAACTCCATTTACCACAGGTTTTTGGCTTCTCTGACACAAATATGAATGAAACCAATTTAGGGCTTCCCTATTTAGTTCAACCTTCACTAACCGGTGCAATACAATTTGGTGGTCAGCCATGTCAAAGACAAGGAGAGTTCCACAAAGATGACTCTGGTAATTTTCCCAGCGTCCATTGCTTTGTTGATATCAACCAATACCCTCAACATGAAGACCACCATACCTTAATGCTTGCAAAATCCTGACTGAAAGGCATCGAACAAACAATGATTCTGTAGATGAGCTGTTAACTGTTTAACAAGCAGGCTTTTGAATAACTTGGAAATCAAGCTCTCTCCTGTTGGGGTTGGGTGCTATAGCTGGTTCCACCCTTCACAGAAAGTGGCTGTTTTCACCATATTTTTTTGTTTGCTGGAACTCCTGAACGACTCCCGGGACTGTGGATGCCGCCTCCCTGGCTAAGTGATACAGCTCCCTCAGTGAATCATTTGAGACAAAATTTAGTAGTTTTCTCTGTTAAAACCTGCTCTCTTATAGTCTCCCAACTGTAAAAACCTTAGCTAAGCAACCTAAACCTGCTAAAGTAACCTAAAACTGTACTCTGCTGCCTTCACTTTCTTCCCGCCTTTTTCTGTTTGAATCTCTACTCTCTATTGTTACAGCTGTACTGGTTACCTTAATCCTGTAATTCTACCTGCCTAGCTTCTGATACTACCTCCCTGCAAGCTAATCCCTACCTTTTTCTCACCTCCGCCCTCTCCTTTTGTCCTGCTCACCTACTTAATAACCTCTCCCTGCTACTTTCCTTAGGAACTCTCCAAGCCTGCCGGGGCTTTGAACCCGCTCCTCCCAGGACCAAAGGACCCTACACCGAACCTAAGAAGCCTCTGGGGTCTCCACTTGCTCAGCGGCCCCCAGTGAAGAAAAGCTGCGCTCCGCCAGAATGCCTGTTGCCAGGGGCCACTCCACCGCATGCTCGCCGAGGAAAGGAACCAGGAGCTCGGCCACTCACTGGTACCTTGTACCGCCAAAGGCGCAAACACCGTAAGGTACGTTCTATCGATTTCCTCCCACCAGCTCTCTCCTGTTGGGGTTGGGGGCTATAGCTGGTTCCACCCTTCACAGAAAGCGGCTGTTTTCACCATATTTTTTGTTTGCTGGAACTCCTGAACGACTCCCGGGACTGTGAATGCAGGCTCCGCAGCTAAGTGATACAGCTCCCTCAGTGAATTATTTGAGACAAAATTTAGTAGTTTTCTCTGTTAAAACCTGCTCTATTATAGTCTCCCAACTGTATAAACCTTAGCTAAGCAACCTAAACCTGCTAAAGTAACCTAAAACTGTACTCTGCTGCCTTCACTTTCTTCCCGCCTTTTTCTGTTTCAATCTCTGCTCTCTGTTGTTACAGCAGTACTGGTTACCTTAATCCTGTAATTCTACCTGCCTAGCTTCTGATACTACCTCCCTGCAAGATAATCCCTACCTTTTTCTCACCTCCGCCCTCTCCTTTTGTCCTGCTCACCTACTTAATAACCTCTCCCTGCTACTTTCCTTAATAACTCTCCAAGCCTGCCGGGGCTTCGGACCTGCTCCTCCCAGGACCAAAGGACCCTCCACCAAACCTAAGAAGCCTCTGGGGTCTCCACTTGCTCAGCGGCCCCCAGTGAAGAAAAGCCGTGCTCCACCAGAATGACTGTTGCCAGGGGCCGCACCACCACACGCTCGCCGAGGAAGGGAACCAGGAGCTCGGCCACTCACTGGTACCTTGTACCGCCAAAGGCGCAAACACCGTAAGGTACGTTCTATCGATTTCCTCCCACCAGCTCTCTCCTGTTGGGGTTGGGGGCTATAGCTGGTTCCACCCTTCACAGAAAGCAACTGTTTTCACCATATTTTTTGTTTGCTGGAACTCCTGAATGACTCCCGGGACTGTAAACGCCGCCTCCACGGCTAAATGATACAGCTCCCTCATTGAACACTCGTCCCACCGGTGCTTCACGCTGGCCCCCCACCCACCCTGGTCGACCCTTTAGCTATATAGGCTCCCGATGGTCATATGACTAAGTGTCCACTTTTCCATTGGCTCCTTATACTCTACTACCACTGGGGGCATTAGTCCTCTTCGTGTGGTTCACACCTTATCTCTACTAGGTCGTGACTCAGCCCCTGCCTTAACTAAGCCCGCCTTTCCTCGCCGTCCACCTTTACCCACCACTGCTGAATCGCTCCTCCCCAAATCTATCACGGTCCTAAACTCAAATAGATGATTGTCGGCCTCTCTCTCTCTCTACCTCTCTCTGTACTACTCCTTCCCATACTCTGCTCTTCCTTGAACTTTAGCATCATGCTCCTCCTACACAAGAGTCCCTTGTGTTTGTCTACTAGTCATAAAGGACTAACTCTCTCTCTGCCTGTTCTTCCTGCTTGGACTTAACAGTATCTCTCTGTCCCTGCCCCTAGAAGAAAAACAAAACATACCATCAATCAGTGACTTTAGTTTCTCCAACCTGCTCCTCTCATACCACCACCCTATACCTATTTTTCACTACTTTTTCCAAAAAAAAGAATGCACATACCTATTAGTTATGAGCTACTCGCAACATAGGAAAAAACAGAAAAATCATAACATGCTCCTCAAGGCGCTGCTTGAGTTCCTAGCTCAGAGGCTACTACTGCTAGCTGGTGACGTTGAACCTAACCCAGGCCCGCACCCAAGCAACATCCTGTTAACACCCATTACCAAACCAAATAAAGGCCTTGTAATTGCTCACATGAACATCAGAAGTCTTCTAGGTCACTTAACTGAGCTTGAGGCCTGAATACAATTGGTTAATCCTGACATCTTATGCCTCACTGAGACATGGCTAAAACCTAGCATCCTAGATGCACAATGTACCCTGCCTGCATATGCTATCCTCCGACAGGATAGAACTGGCTCTAAGCAGGGGGGGTGTTGCCATCTACTACAAAAGTCACCTTATGCTAAAAGCTGCCCCTATCCCTAGTCCCCAGATGGGCTGCGAATCACTGCATGCAATATTGGCCCTAGGTGTGAAGTACCTACACATTATATGTCTATACAATCCACCCACTGGTGGACTGGAGAGTCTTCAGAAACTACTACAACACTCATCAAAAATCGTGAACATGAATGAGACCATCTTGCTAGGTGATGTCAATCTGAACTGGTTGGGACCAAATCATAGCACCCTGGCATCACTAGTTCAAAGGCACAACTTCCATCAGTTAATAACTGAGAACATGAGAATGACCAACTCCCTATCAGGAACACTGTTAGACTGGATCCTCACAAATAGACCTGACCACGTAACAAAGGTAGCCGTCCTGGCTGACTCTATAACGGACCACTCACCCCATGATCTGCCACTGGCGCTCCTGCCCACCAGCTGCTCCTCGATCCTGCCTGGTCACCTTCACTAACTTTGCAAAACTGGATCTACAAGCCTTGCTCCTCAACATTGCCAACACAGACTGGTCTGAAATCTTCCTTGCAACAAGTGCTGAGGTTGCCCTAGACGTGTTCCTAACCAGGTTTGGTGAAGTTCTAAGGCGGCATGCACCGAAAATAAAGAGAAGGGTCAGAGGTCAACAAATGCGATGGCTAGATAAAGAACTACTCCACAAACTCAAAGCCTGGGACAAGCTCTGGAAACAATACAAGACTACTGGCCTACCCAGGGATCATCTTATCTACAAACAGCATAGAAGTGTCTGCAAAAAACAAATCAGGCTTGCAAAAAAGCAAGTACTGCCAGAATCTACTAACCAGCTCCTCAAATGATCCACACAAATTCTGAAGTCACATCAAAACCTTCCTTGGCACCCCGCAATCTGTCACCCCCTCGGAAATGATTCTTCACGGTATCCACTGCAATGACTCCCTTACCATAGCCAATGCCTTCAATCAACAGTTCTCCGACCTAACTCCCTATACGTCCACCCTAAATGCTGCACCTTCTGCCCCTCAGCCACTCTCTACAAAAGGGAAAACTGATGCTTCGACAAGTGACCCTCAACAAGCAGCAACAAAAACTTTTTATTTCAACGCTGTGACTAGAAAACAAGTTTTTAAACTTCTAAATGCCATATCTGACAACACCAGCCCTGGCTCAGATACACTAGAACCCCGACTACTGAAAGCTGCTGCCCATCTCATCTCATATCCATTAGCCAGAATTTTCAGACTGTCCCTCTCCACAGGCACAGTCCCTGAGATATGGAAGGCTGCCAGAATTACCCCCATTTTCAAAAAAGGGAACAAAAACAAAATATCGAACTACAGACCCATTGCCATTCTCTTGGTCCTCAGTAAAATTCTAGAGAAAATAGTAGCCACCCAGGCCATCGAATTCCTCGACTCCTCAGACTCACTCTGTGAAGCACAACATGGTTTCAGGAAACATCACAGTACCACAGCAGTGTTAGCGAAGTTTACCTCTGATACTCTTATAAATATGGATGAAGGTCATCTAACTGGGGCTGTGTTCATTGACCTCACCAAGGCTTTTGACCTTGTGGATCACCCCCTTCTGCTGACTACCCTTAAAAAGCTGGGCTTCTCATCCCCTGCAACAAACTGGTTCAGTAGCTACCTAATGAACAGGACACAAGTCGTGAAACTCAACTCTGCTATCTCTGACAGTGCCACAATCAACATTGGAGTACCGCAGGGCTCAATACTAGGCCCTCTCCTTTTTTCACTGTTCATAAATAATCTTCCCAGCAGTATAACATCTGGTGCCTCGCTACTCTATGCTGATGACCTCGTTATCTATGCTTGTTCAGGCTGTATTAACCATCTCAATGCCACTCTAACATCTGCCTTCCACTCGGCTCAACACTGGCTAAACGCTCATCGCCTCATACTTAATGCTAGCAAAACAAAAGCCATGCTACTGGGAACAACCGACAAACTTAGATCCTGCTCATCTCCCCTGAATATACTTGACCTAAACGGAAACCCTCTCAAGACTGTAAGTTCGATCCGCTATCTGGGCATACTGCTCGACCAAACCCTTGACCTGAACCAGCACATCCAAAAAACCTGAAAAATGATTAATTGCAAACTGAGGGCTGCCTACAGAACTAACTAGATGCTCACACCCCTGCCAAGCTGGCCATTGCCAGGGGAATCCTCCTGCCAACTCTATCCTACTGCACCCCCATCCTAACCATGGCAAACAAAACTGCACTTCAAAAGTCGGATACCACCTACAACAATATGTGCCGATATGCATCAAAGGCCCCCCGCCTTAAACATCACTGCCAACTTTATAAGGACCTAGGCTGGCTTTCCCCCTCCTCCACTAGACAGTACTACCTCTGCTGCCTCACAGACTCCATAATCAGAGTGTCCAGACCTACTACACTATCTGAACTGCTCCAGCCTACTATCCCCCTGCATGAGCTGAGATCGTCTGAAAAGTCTTTCCTAAAGGTTCCCCTATGCTGCACTTCCAAGGGCTCTGGTGCATTTGGGCATGCTGCCCCCCAAGCGTGGAACTCACTACCTATTGACCTCAGACAAGCTTCCTCACACCCTGCTTTCAAGCTAAGACTACGGAATCACCTTACTTCTATGGACCAATGTGCCTGTTTTGATCCTACCTAAATCTTCTCTTCATGTTACCTCTCCCTCCTCCTATCTACATCCACCTCCTTTTCCCTTGTATATGCCCAATTGTCTACTTTCACCCTATTTGATGCCTTGCATACTGGTTATTTGGACTGCTTGCACTTTCTTTTATGATTACAAAGAAACTTATATGGCTCTACTGTCTGGTGTATTATATATGCCTATATCACTTTACCTTCTTAACCTTGTGTTACGGCAATTGCCGTTTTTACTTACTGTGTTATGTATTACAAATGTCTTTAGTCACCTTATTGTTACAAAAGTTGTGTATAACAATTGCCAATTACCTTACGATTGTGTTACCTGCTTTACCATCCTGCTGTTTGCACTAATCTTTTAACGTAGTTATTGAAAACTGGTACTGGTCTCTCCTCATCTTATCCCCCCCCCGCACACTGACTACCCCTGATATTTCTTGCCGGCTATCAGTTCCACAGCACTGGGTCGCTACTGCACCTTTTCTCACTAAAGCCATATGCTGCCATAACTCTCCCCCCAGTGACCGAGTCCCCCACTTTCCCTGCTGGCTTACGGTTCCATAAACCCAGATGCTGACTGCAGCATTCTACCGCTAATGCCACATCTTCCTGCTTCCCTGATCCTTCCTCGATGCCGGTTTTCTGCCTTCCCCCTATATCAACCTCCTTGTGGGTCGCCTCGCCCGTAAATAAACCTGTCTAGTTTCTGGAACCCCTCGCTCATCCAGGATGCCAACCCCTGCCCAGCTTGGGCACCCTCCAGCCAGGCCACTGTCACCTGCCTTTCATTCCAACTCAAGGTTCCTGTGAGTCCAATTGCTGTCCCATGTTTTCCCCATATCAGCCGTACTCATGCCTGCTCTTGCAGTTCTCAGCACAGCCCCCTATGTAACCCTACCCCTTCCCTGTCTCCAGCCCCTGTGGTCTATACACTTTCCTTTCCTACCCATCACCGGCTAGCCTTGTACCTTCTACCCCTGTCTACCCCCCCACCTGTGTCTCTCATACCAAGAATCAGTTCCATGAGCCCGGTTACAGACTCTTGCCTCCCGCCGCAAAAGCCATAATCCTTTTCGCTGTCCCACTCTACCTTTCCTCTCCTGCTTGCCCCTTACACTCTCCTAAGATTCTTGGCCAAATCAATTGGCAGAGTTCTCTTACCTTGGTTCCAGCCCCGCCACCTCCCAACTACCTTGAGCTGTGCACTCACCCGTCCCTGCCCACATCCCCCCATCTGTTTCCCTAAATCTAATCCAAAATCTGTCCTTCCTCCAGTACCCTCTGCTTCCTTATAAAAATTGTATGCTTGTATCTATGTACCTGTACTTGTACTGTATAACCTGCACTGTTCTACTTGTATTGTAATTGTACCTCCCGGGTCGTGCCTGAAAATAGTCACTTGCTGGCTAGTGCACCTACCCAGTTAACAAAAGTTAAATAAATAAATAAATAAAGTTGGGAAATAGGGCAACAGTTTGGCCAGAGCTCCTCCCTCCTTAAAAATGAGGACAACACTGGCTATCTTTCAAGCTTGGCAGATAGAGCCTGATGAGAGGGACCAATTAAACAAATAGGTAAGAGGTTCAACTATGTGGAGAGCTGAGCATTTCATCATGGAAGGGGTCAGTCCATCTGGACCACAGCTTTTGTTAGTATTTAAATCCAACAAAAGCTCAAGAATTTCATACAGTTCTATCATACTAAATGAAATGGGGGTGCTGCCTTTAAGAATCCCCCCAAATTTTGCAAGTTCTACACCAACTGCCAAAGAAAGTTAACAGATTCTACAAAGAATATATTGAATCTACTGTATCTGCAAGTGGAATCCTTTGTTTAAAATCTTTATCAGTAGGAATTTGAATATTTGCATTAGCTTTAAACTTGACATTTACAGCCCTTATAAGGAACCCGAATATTCTTACATCTTGTGCAGTCTCTGTTGTTTTATCTATATAAAAGCCACTTGTTGCATTTCTTATGAAAGGTACATAGAGTAGATGTTCCTAAGTTTCCTGAAAAAGTTACAGTCCAGCGGTGGCCTAGAGGTATGCACTTTATCCCACACTTTGTTTTTATCCCTTTTTGTTACATGAGTACCAAGAGGCTGATTCATTATTGATTTTTCTGGTCTTCAGTAGTACATGTTTATTATAAACGTTCATTAGTTCTGAGATAAAATATGACAACCCCTCATTAATATCAGTAATCAGTTTTAATATTTCCCAATTTAGTTTTCCTAGGTCTGACACAAAGGCCAGATAATTAAATTATTTAAGTTATTTAAGTTTAACACATTTTGGCAGGTCAGTAGCCTTATTTCTACCTCTAATGCAATATACCACATTGTAGTAGCTGAATGAGTTAGCCATAATGCCTGACTCTTTGTAGGTATGTGGGGAGTTAGTTAAGACCAGATCAATTAATGAAGAGTCCTTGAGATTTTTTACATTTCTGGAAGTGGGGTGGGAAAATAATTGTTCCAGCCCAAGACATAGGGCAACCACTATAATGAGTTTAGATTTAACTTGAGCTAACCAGTCCATGTTAAAATCCCCAATCAGCAATAGCTTGTGAGTGGAAGAAAATGAGACTAAAATATCTACTAATGCCAGCATGTTCTGCATTGAGAACCTTGGTAGCCTATAGCCTCCAAACAGTAAAAGTGGTTTCCAAAACTGAAATTTAATTTCAAGTTCAAGATATTTACAACATTTAGTCTACTCTTAAGTGAAGCTGTTTAGATATAAACTTACCTGATAATATATTACCCCCTCTCCCTTTTTCACTCTTATCCTACCTCATCGAAA
Source organism: Neoceratodus forsteri (assembly GCA_016271365.2). Lineage (NCBI taxonomy): Eukaryota > Metazoa > Chordata > Ceratodontiformes > Ceratodontidae > Neoceratodus > Neoceratodus forsteri. The sequence goes on from CM028130.1 coordinate 316,355,879, forward strand.
GGTACCCCTTCACAGCCAAGACAGCATCCTCATATCTAACATTTAACCATGCTTCAGTAAAAATTATAAATTCAGGTTCACAATCTACTGCAAATTCCCTAATTAGATAGATTTTTGGAAGGATACTTCTTACATTAGAATGAATAAACACAATACCATTCTTATTTTTCAGATTAAAAACAGGTGGGCAGGGATTTGTGATAATGTCCCCATGTTGTAGCAAGCTTAGTGCAATATGGGCCCTAAACAGTAGCCTAGATTTCCAGCAAGCTCACTGTATGTAGGGAAGGGCTTCTTTTTTGTACCTCCCTACCTCAGCACTCTCCCATCCCTGTAACCACAGCACAGCTTTAGGTCAAGTGCATGTCTGTTAACAAGCCTGAGGAAAAACAATTATCTCTCAGCAGTGGGTAACTTATTGGGAGTGTATCTTGCCAATTTACATGTGGATGGGGCCTTGTACCATTGTTAGGCCTAAGTGAATCAGTATCCTTAAACTGATATGATAATCCATTCACTGCACCCCTTCCTCCACCTTAGGGATCCTATAATAAGGGGCATTAACAGTACTACAAACAAGGACCCCATTTTTGCTACAATTTCAATTTCAGTGCTGCTATAGTTCACACAAGCACAATATAAATTGCCTGGGACCCTTTACTTAATCAGTGTCCCTCACTACTGACAGCACAACACAGCAGTGTTCAGCCACAAACCTGCATCATAAAACAGAAACTCTAATTAAACATAAAAATAAAATCTTGAAACTTAACAAATGCTAATAGTAGATGAAACAGTTCTCACGTATGGTTTAACAAAACTGTAGCAATAAATAAGCAATGAATGATAAAGTAAGAACATGTACTGTCTAAAATCCAAGTTCTTAATGGTTAGGAGTTTCAACTATGTTTGTGCTTTAGTTATAGAATTCCATTTGCTACTATCTGATGAAACATTGATAGTCAAATTCCAGCTCAGGATTCTGTGGTTTAAGAACACAAATAAAGGCAGTTGTACTAATTGTTGTAAAAGTTACCAGTAATTAAAGATTGTCAGCCAAATAGTCTCTCAAAAACCACATCAGCACTGGAAAACTTGTAGAACTTTACTTGCATTTATTTCTGCAAGTGGCACTTACTCTCATGCTGCAGTGGGGCTTTTGAAGTTGTAATTCCTGCCTACTGATGATGCTGCACAGCTGCTGGCTCACCAATGAGCCACTAGCCAGCTGAGCAGGTCCAGATGTCTTGCAGGCAGCACTGAGAGTACTTGTAGAAGGAGACAACAAGATGATGGAACATCAGCCTCCTTACCACAGCTGTGACAACCTCCATGAGTGGCATGTGATGGCAGGCTGGCTTACTGTTACAAGACAGCATGGGCTCTTAAAGAGCTACTGATACCTCAAAGAAAACTTTAAAAAACATAATAATAAGGTTCGGTTCTGCCTGCATTCCATTTATATTTTGTATATTTCTCCTCCCCATTATTTATTGCTAAGGAAATTTGCATGAATAGATAATCTTTATCCATTAGATTTCCTTTAGAGTCCATCTCCTTGTATAGCTTACTCCCTACTCAAGTCAATCCTCTTTTGTGACATCACAGTCTGTTGCTATAGGAGTAACTGTGATACCACAAGGAGTGTTCTATGACTTCAGGTAGGGAGAAAGCATCAGGAATAGATAAACCCTACAGGAGCAAAGATACTGTTTTCATACAAATGACCTCAGTAATAAACAATGGGGAGGAGGAAAACAGCACTAATGTAAAATACAAACTGAACTGTGTCTAAATATTAGGTTTTGTTAAAGTTCTCCTGAACATGTCACCAGCTCTTTAGTGTTGTAAGTTGCTCCCCCCAATGGTGCTGCATTGCTGTTGGTTCTCTGCTGAGCTCCCTAGCCAGATAACTGGGTCTGAAAGTCTTACAGGCAATACTGGGAGTACTTGTAGAAAGAGGCAGCAAGATGATAGAACAGGTGCCTCCTTATCATAGCTTTGGTAATCTCCAGGAGTGGCTTGAGATGGCAGACTGGTCAACTGTTGTTGGGTGCTTTGGGCTTTTAAAGTTTTAAGCCACACCCCCTGATATTGTTGCATAGCTACAAGCTCACAGCCAAGCCCCCTTGCCATCTGAGTGGGTCCAAATGTCTTGCAAGAAGGACTGGGAGTACTTGTAGAAGGAGGCAGCAAGAAGATGGTGTAGTGGGTGGGATAAATAGACTACACAGGAGACAATATATCTGCTGCAACACACCTATAAGGCGTGATTTTTATTAAAGAAAATAAATTCAAAAGGAAATAAAGTCAAACAAATAACTTTCATATAAACATAACAGAAAGGAAAAGGCAAAAAGCCCAGCTTAGCTTGAAACAATCAGAGCTATCAGCTAACATTTGTCTGTGCCTGATCTCTATCAGAGATCTCATTGGGAGAACCTCTCAGGTCCTCTCCCAACGACTATCTAACCTGGGAGTCTCAGCCAAGCCTTAATATAGGTCTATAACCCCTCCTTTAGACTGAAAGCCTTTCCAGTAATTACACAATAGCATTTTTATTACACACACAACATAAACATTTTGTAATTTATATATATCCCCCTCGCTTTTCCATAGAAATAATTAGTATTGGCTCATTGCATTAGAAACCAAACAGCTTGGGTAGCTTAATTTTGTCTGATAACTACCAGTGTGAGCTATAGTATCTGAAACTCTGCCCAGATAGACAGGGGAGGAGATTCACCAACTGCATAAAGGCAGCAACTGTTGAGCCACATTCTTCCTATACAGACACACCTTTAGTTGCAGGGTGTGTTTGCTACCTGACTACCAGACCACACCCTTGAATGTTGTGAACAGCAGATAAGGAGTCTTGTTTATAAGAAATACACCTGTTCTGCTGCATTTATTTACAGGGGCACCGCTTTTCTATCTAAAGTAAAGAGGCAGGCTAAAAAAAAACAAAGGGTTCATAAACAAACCTCTTTTGTTTTGCCCCTCTAATTCCTGGCTGTATGCTTAGTTAGTTAACATATGCACACTTCCTATGATATCTCCCCCCAGCAATAGAGCAAGCTGAGGCAAAACAAGCAGGTCCATAAACAGACTTGCTACATGGAAGTGGCACCACTTGTACTAGGTTACAAAGCATATTCAGCTTTTGCTTGCAACTGGGGGGGGGACAAAAAAAAACAGCAATTACGCAGTCTTCTTTAAGGCAGCACACTACATCTTCTGACTGCAATAGAGTACATTTTAATCATACCCAACAGTGTCAAAAGTCCTCAAGTTGGAAAGAAAGTGTCCTTATTTAGCAAGTGGCCAACATGCTATAACAGGATTATAGCAAAGTTAAAGGCATAGATGAAAAAGGAAAGAAGGGACAAACAAAATATGTTGTTGTGCAACAGACTTGGGGGAGGTAAATATAACAAGGCTGTTAAAAGATAAAAAACAACGTTTTCAGGTTCTGAACTGCATGGCACTACTAAAAACATAAAAACACAAAAAAGGGGGCACTACCACATACACCCCCCTACCCAAAACCAAACCAGGCTTGAATGGTTTGACTGTAAAATCCACATTCCCGTGGGAATAGGATGGCGCTTCAACCCACCCTCACAGAAGCCCCACCCCCAGGACACCCCAAACAATGCAAGTAGAACGTAGACTACACGTTCTACATAACTACCTAGCTACATATACATGTGGTTCCATATACTTTTGCCCTGATGTTTAACATTTTATCCAGCACCATATGTGGACAGAAAATCAGCATTTTTGTGTTTTGCACCAGGCCTATGTTTAATTTCAAAAGTATAGGGCTGTAGTGCAAAATACCACCTGAGGACACGAGCATTCTTATCCTTCATTTGTTTCAGCCAACAAAGGGGGTTATGGTCAGTAATGAGGGAAACTCACTGCCCCAAAAATAGAATTTCAAGGCCTCAATGGTCCATTTGATTGCCAAACACTCTTTTTCAATAGTTGGATATTTGTGTTCTCTAAGAAACAATTTCTGGCTAATATACAGGATAGGTTGCTCTTCTCCATTAATATTTTGACATAATACTGCCCCTAGCCCAGTCTCTGAGGTGTCAGTATGTACATCAAAAGGTTGTGAGAAATCAGGGGATCATAATACTGGTGAGTCACATAAAGCAGCTTTGATGGATTGGAAAGCTTCATCACAAATGGGAGACCAGGGAACCTTATTGGGTACACTCTTTTTTGTTAGATCAGTGAGTAGTGTAGCAAGTGTGGCAAAATCAGGAATAGAGTGCCTATAAAATCCAACAAGTCCCAGGAAAGATCTAACTTCCTTTTTGGTTTCTGGTATATGACAATTTGCTACTGCTGCCACATTCTCAATTTCAGGATGAATTAACCCATTCCCTAATATAAAACCCAAGTACTTTTATTTCCTGCATAGCTAAGCGACACTTAAAAGGGTTTATGGTGAGTCCAGCTGATTGAAAAGTGTGAATTACACTGGCTAACTGTTCAAGGTGGGAAGTCCAGTCTTTTGCTATAAATGACTACATCATCCAGATATGCAGAACAATACTGCACGCGTGGTGTCAACAGTTTGTCCATATACCTTTGGAAGGCCGCCGGGGCTCCGTGAAAACCAAAAGACATATATACAAACTGAAAAATTCCATAGGGGGTGCTGAAGGCAGTTTTTTTTCTTTGGAATCTGGGTCTATCCGGATCTGCCAATACCCCTTTGTAAGATCTAAGGTGGAGATGTATTGGGCCTAGCCTATATGATCATTGATGTCATCCACCCAGGGTATGGGATAGCCATCAAACTGTGAAACCATATTCAATTTTCTGAAATCAAGACAGAAGGCAGATGCTGCCTTCTTTCTTAGGTACAATTACCATGGGGGAAGACCAGGGGCTAACGGATGATTCTCTGATGCGTAGGCTTAGTAGTTTTTCTATTTCCAATTTAACATCATTGCAGAGCTTTTCTGGCAACCTATATGCTTTCTGTCTTATGGGGTCTGTGGTGGTTTTGATCACATGAGCTACATTAGCAGCCTGTCCTGGCACATTGATAAATGTAGCTTCAAACCTCTGCAACAACTGCATCAGTTCTTTTATTTGGCCTTCAGTCAAGGATAGATTGAAAAATACATTTTTAATAGTTTCCTCACTCTCTAATCTCTTATAGGCTATATCAAGATCTGTTTCAGTGGTCTCAGAATAAACATAACAACAGGGTTTATTTTCCCCATGATCTTGCCACTTCTTTAAAAAGTTGGCATGATAAATTTTAGTAGTTGCTTTTTTCCAGGAGTCTCGATTTTATATGTGACAGGTCCTGTTCTTTCTAAGTTGGTGAAGGGACCCTGCCACTTCATTAATAATTTGTTCTCTGTAGAAGGAAGTAATAATAATACTTTGTCCCCCTGCTGAAATGTTTTTTCATGTGTTTTGAAATCATAAAGGGTCTTTTGTTTACCTTGAGCTACAATACTGTTTTGATGAGCCTGCTTGGTATACAAAAGAAGCTTCTTACGGAGGCTGGTCAAGTATTCTAAGATGTTCACATGCTTTACTTGTAGTTCACCCTCACAAGCTTCCTTAGCCACATCGAGGGGCCCACGAGGGTTTGTCCCATAGAGTAAATGAAATGGTGAAAACCCTGTGGTTGCTTGAGGTACCTCATGATAGGCAAAAAGGAACAAGGGTAAATAATGATCCCAGTTTTTACCTTCATCACCCACAAACTTACACAACATGCGCTTTAAGGTTTGATTAAACCTTTCCACAAGGCCAACAGTTTGTGGGTGGTAGGGAGATGTTCTGATAGCAGTGACCCCTAGCATTCTGTATGGCTCTTCAGCAGGGCTGCACTGAAATTTGCACCTCGATCCATCAGAATTTCCTTTGGGATCCCAATCCTCCTACAATATTCCATAATCTTTTCTGCTATTTTATGGGTCATGACACTTCTGAGAGGAAATGCCTCAGGATATTTTATAGCGTAATCGCACAGGACTAAAATGAATCTATTGCTTTTGAACTTTTTATTAATGGGTCAACAATATCCATGGCAATCCAAAGGCAAGGGTTTTAGGGGCACCGTATCTTTGCAGGTAATCTGACTAACTTGCTGACATTTTGGACACCTTTGGTAGTATTCTGCGATGGTGGTATGGATACCTGGCCAAAAAAACCTTTGCCTAGCCAAAGTTCTTTCCCTTCCAGCATGACCAGCACTGGGTATGTCATGTGCAAGAAATAGTAAATAATGTCTATATTTAGTAGGCACTAGCAATTGTTCAACCTGCTCATGAGTAGTGGGATGAGTACATATTCTTTATAGGATTTTATTCCTTTTCTCAATCACAGGGGCACCTGAAGGACATTCTTTTCCTGCTTATAAAAAAAAGGTTTGAGAGATAGATCCATTTGCTGTTCCTGAGCAACATCATGCATTTGTAGGGAAGGTATTCTGTTAGTAGATACATCAACACCCTGTTTCCATCTAGCTTGAGCTCTCCTTTTTTCTGCCCTAGTCTTTTTAGGTTTTCCAATCTCTCTGAAGACATCATCCTGAAAAGGAAATGGTAACAAACATTCACTATCTGTATCTTTCTTTTTAACTGTTTTGGGCTCTGGTAGTGACTGCAACCAACTGACTAATTGCATTTTGCTCATGACAGGATAAAACCAGTATGTTAAAATTAACATAATCCTGTCCAAAAATAAATGGGACAGGTAGAGTTGATTCCACTCCCACAATAATGACATCTACATGTCCATTAATGGTTAAAGGCACGGGGGTTGTAGGGTATTGATGTATATCTCCATGGATACAAATAATTCCTGTCATTGCTGAAGCTGGTTTTTCTAGGTTCACTAGGTCAGCTCGTATCAAGCTCTGTCAACTGCCAGAGTCTACCAGCCCTTCAATAGTCTGCCCATTGATCTGTATAGGGATCACAAAATAACCCAAGTTCATTGATGCAAAGCATGCAGGCTATTTTTTCTTCTTAGGACAGAACCTTATTTAGTGAGTGGCCAACATGCTATAACAGGATTATAGCAAAGTTAAAGGTGTAGAGGAAAAAGGAAAGAAGGGGCAGACAAAAGATTCTGTTGTGCAACAGACTTGGGGGGGATGAGAAATAAATACAACAATGCTGTTAAAAGATAAAAGACAAAGGCTTGGATATTCAGACTGGGCCAGGCTGCGGCACAAGCCTGGGCGCAGCGCAACTTAGCTGCGCTGGGGCGTTAATTGGGCGATATTCAACAGAGCTGCGCCATGGCACAGCATCATTGAATATCACACCCTGGCCACCCACAGTGTGCATGGCGCAGTGGCACTGCGCCAGTGCAAGTAGCCAGATGGAAGCAGTGAGATGCGCTAGTGCAAGTTCCGTTATGCTAGGTGCAACAACCGCGACATTCAAAAGTGCACATGCAAATGGGGCCATTTGCATGTCATTATGGCCCCATTTGCATGCAGGTGCACCATTCCCTGGTGACTTGCACCTGGCGCCCTGCCAGGCTACAGCCGTCAGGGATGGGACGCCCCCTGCACAGTGCGGCAATGTGCCCCACTGCCCGACTGTGGGCATACATTAAATATGACAGTCGTCATATTTGCCTGGTGGTCCAGTGGACCACTTGCAGCCCGATCATGGACATAAGTAAAATAAAAGTATTCCAATAGCCCTGGTGGTCTGGTGGACTGCTTGCAGCCCGATCGCCGGCATAAGTAAAATTAAAGTCCAATATCCCTGGTGGTCAGGTGGACTGCTCACAGCCCGATCGTGGGCATAAGTAAAAATAAAAGTGCTATATCCCTGGTGGTCCAGTGGACCACTCGCAGCCCGATCACAGGCATAACTAAAATATAAAAGTATTTCTATATCCCTGGTGGTCCAGCAGTACCCCCCTCCCCACCTGCCCACTAAGCCCCACCACCCCACTCCCCCCGGTCAGCAGCGGGTGGCAGCTCCCCACCCACTTGCCGCCCCGCTGACTGACACTGTACGGTAGGGTTGTATGCCCACTGGTCCACAGCCTGAGCCAATGGGCATGCAGCCCGTACCGTACTACACAGTCCAGATATGTGAATGAATCCATTCACATATATGGACTGTGTAGCATGGTACGGGCTGCACACACATTGGCTCATACTGTGGACCAATGGGCATATAGCCCTACTGTACAGATTCAGTCGGTGGGCGGTGGAGCGGCAAGTGGGTGGGGATCTGCCACCCACCACCGACGGGGGGGAGTGGGGCGGTGGGGCTCAATGGGCGGGTGGTAAGGGGGGTTCCGCTGGACCACCAGGGATATAGGAATACATTTATATTTTACTTATGCCCACGATCAGGCTGTGAGCGGTCCACTGGGCCATCAGGGATATTGGACTTTTATTTTACTTATGCCCATGATCGGGCATGAGGGGTACTGCCACGAAGGTGCAGCCAGAGCTCGGGTGGCCACCCACAGTGGCGGCTGCCGTGTTGCACCCTGCAATACGGCAGCTCACCCGTGGGTGGCCAGCCGTTGTTCCTTTTCTTTTTGGCTTACCTGTGTGCAGCGCAAGTAGTGGTTGCACATGCAATGGCTCAGCACATCCCGGGCTGAATATTGGGATGTGCAGAGTATGCATGGCACACCCCCCCACCTGCGCCACATACATTACTGATGCACTCCGGCGCATCAGGATTTGTGCCAGGCACAATCCCCATTTGAATATCACGCCAGGGCACATCAGTGGGTTGTGCATGGTGCAACACTGTTGCACCATGCGCAACCCTTTTGAATATCCGGGCCAAATTCTTCAAGTTCTGGACTGCATGGCAAGACTAAAAACATAACAACAGAAAAAAGAGGGGGCACCACCACAGAAGGAACACCTCCTCATCATAACTGTGTCAACCTTTGGGAGCAGCATGAGATGGTAGGCAGAGTTGATGGTTGTATGAGTGTCTCCTCAAATCCATTGTGTAACAGACCTGTTTAGCTTCTCTTAGTTCTCTCACCCAAGCATAAAAGATGCTGGAACTGTACATATAAAAATAGATTCAGTCTCACATTTTTAGGTGGTTTTGACATGGATCTTCAAGTGGAGTCAAACTTAATGTTTTGTGTGTGTGTGTGTGTGTGTGTGTGTGTGTGTCTTTCCACTTTTTTTACCCTCCCTCAATTGCTGCTGTCATGGAGTATTAACAACATATAAACCAGTGCTGTTGACATTCAGTGATCACTGTGATTAATATTTATCTAAAGAATATTAACATATACTTAAAATAAACATTTATGAAACAGCAATATAGAATTGGTCAGTAATAAAGGGAGCACTTGACCCACCCAGTCTGCCGAGATGTTCCCTGCCGTATCTTTCTCCGCAGACCCTAACTGGTCTCCAGCATCCCCCCCGCCTATTTACTAACATTCCCCTTTGTGTATCCCATGCATGCTTGTAACCCCCCACTGTTTTTGCATCTGTTTCAGGCATCTACCACCCGTTTAGTTAAGTAGTACTTCCTCACTTCCCTCTTAAACACCCCCTCCACCTTCATTGCATACCCCCCATTCTTTGTGCTCTTTGTCATTCAAAATATTCTCCCCTCCTGCAATTTGTTCAATCCTGCAAGGTACTTGTAGTTCTTTTTCATGACCCCTGTCACTTTCCTCTCTTCAAGGGTGTACATATTGAGATCCCCTCAGTCTCTCCTCATAGGGCTTCTTTCATGCCACCTTACAACATTTTAGTTGCCCTCTTCTGGACTGCCACCACCCTGTCTACGTCCTTTCTGAAGTGCAGCCTCCAAAACAGGACACAGTACTCCAGATGGGGTCTCACCACTGAACAATTTGGTGGCAACACCACCTCCCTGTGCACTCCAGCCTCTCACCAGTCCCACACATTGCTTTCTCTCATTGCTCAGCCCCTCTGAGGTTGTCAGTTAAGATAGTCTGAAAGTCACTTTTCTGCTTAGTGACAGTCAGTACTTCCACCCCATCCTATACTCCATTGCTGGGTTCCTACAATCTGCGTGCATAACTTTACATTTTGTGCCATTGAAACCCAACTGGCATGCTTTTGACCATTCCTCGAGTTTAACAAGTTCCTTGTGTAGTTTCTCCATTTACTCCTGAGTGTCCACACTATTACAAATTTTGGTATAATCTGCAAAAAGACAAACTTTCCCTTCCAGTTTTTCTGCAATGTCATTTAAGTAGACATTGATGAGGACTGTTCCCAATACTGAGCCCAGCAGTACCCTGCTGGTCATTCTCCCATCATAGATTGAGTGTCATTGATTACCACCCTCTGTCACCTATCCATTAACCAATTTCTAACCCAATTGAAAATGTTGGATCCCAACCCTAGGCTGCTCAATTTCTTAATCAGTCTCCTGTATTACACAGTGTTGAAGGCTTTGCCAAAGTTTAAATAGGCATGTCAACTGCCTTCCTCTACATAGTGATCACTGGTGCCTAGGTGACTGCCTGTTGTGATGCCTGTATTGATGTCCCTGTTTGTAAGCACCAGGCCTAGCACTGTCCCATCCCTAGTGGGATCTTTGATCAGATGTCTAAGAAAGGCCCCATTTAGGGCCCTATTCACTGTCACACTCAGGGATGGTGGACTTTAGAGACCCACCAAGACTTCCTGTTTTTCTGCCCCCAATAAAATGCAATACACACAAAAGCCTAACTTAGCTGCTTGAGAAGGAGTTACCCCGAATGCTGAATTGTAAAAGATGGTCACCAGACAGCAAGATGTTTGACTTCAGGCATTCTATGTATGACTAGCAATGACTTTTGGGCATGCAAGTACACCAGTCACCTGGTGCTATGACATCAAGCACTACTGCCTCATTCATCCCCCAGTCCTTCTCCTTATGTCCTGCTAGTGGGCCATGAAGGTTGTTAATTTTCATATCCCACACCAGTCATACCTAGTTGTCCTGTGGACGCCACTGACAACTCATTTTTCTAAATATATTCCGGTGTCCAGTTGAGTCCCCTTCCCTAGCCCCATTTCCACTCATGTGACATTTATAATACTATTCCAGCACGGATCTCTGTTCCACACTGAGTCCAACTGGTCTCCATTGAAGCTGGTGTACACCTGCACTATCTCAGTAGAATTGCATCACCCTCTACAAATGGAGTTAATGGTGCTGTGTCCAGCTGTGCTTTGGCCATGAAGTAAATACTGTATGCATAGCACAGTGCTTCATTACTATGTTGGCCACTGTTTATTTCTTTTTGCTGCCACTAATGATCATTTTGGTAGCACAGGGAAAGGCTTGTGACTCCTTTGTGTATGTCAAAGTAAGAACAGTGGAACAATAAGGAAATTCTAAATACTTTGATCCACTACATATTAAGTGCATATAGGGCCCCATGTGTTATTCTGCTTATAAAGCTGCATTAAAATGAGCAAACAAAAGTGAGAAATTAAGGACTCAGTCCATAAAGGGTTGCCCATCCTACTGCACACATGCTGAGGATCAGGAAAAAGCAGGAAAACAGAAATATAGACAATGATGTCAGTAAAAGGCATCATGACTGATCTAGTTTGCCAAGCCCTACCTATGGTATGGTGCAAGTACACTATCTGTCCCAGTGTTGGAATTACAGGGGCCTTACCAAGGCTTGGCCACCCCTTGCTCTGAAGTGATCCCAGGTAGCGCATGCATCACTATCATTGACCTAGAATGGGAAGGGGGCTCAACTTAAAGATAGTGCCCTTACAGGCCCCTGTAGCTCTCAAAGCTCAAAAATTATAATTCCAGCACTAGCTGTCAGTCACCTTTCCCCTTTCCTCATGACCTCCTCCCCACCAGCTTAAAGCAGCAGTGCAACAAAGAATGTTTTTCCAAAAAAAGCTAGTTTTATCTACATATAACAAATATATTTGCATGCTTGTCAAATTAAATTTTGTAGGTAACTTCTCTGCTGCACACCATGGGCCAGATATTCAAAAGGGTTGCGCCATGTGCAATAGGGTTGTGCCTGCACAAGTCCAAACTTGCTCCATTCTGCGATATTCAGCAGGAGGCAGTTGCGCCACAGAAAACATGCTGAGCAACAGCGCAATGCAAATGAATGCATGCTCAACTGGAGGGAGGAACCGTATAAACTGCACAGCCGATATTCAGCGGGCTGTGCAGAGTTCTCTGGCGCAACCCCAACTGCGCCTGCACAACTTTGAAACCAAAGGCTTAGGATTGAGGGCCACCTGGGTGAGCTGCTGTATTGCAGGGCGCAACACAGCAGCTGCCACCCGTGGCTGGCCCCAACTCAGTCCTGTGCCCCCACCAGCCCAGTGCGAGGGCATCAATGTGGTCCCTCCTCCCATTCCATCCCTGGTGGTCAGTGGACTGTAATGCCTGATTGTGGGCAGAATGTAATAAGAACCCCCAGTGCCCGATCACAGGCAGTAAGTAAAGTGCTCCCCAACCCGAATATCTCCCTGGTGGTCCAGTGGACCATAATGCCCGATCGCGGGCAGAATGTATATTGACACCCCCACCCAAACATCTCCGGTGTCTAGTGTCCCCCACCCACCCACCCATGAGCCCACCACCCCTCACCCGGTGGCGGCAGGCGGCGAGCATCCACCCACTTGCCGCCGCGCGCCGCACTGACTGGCCAGTGGGGCTGCGCCCATTGGTGCAGAGCTAGAGCCAATGGGCATGCAGCCCATACGCCATGACAGTCAGATTTGTGAATGAATAATTCACAAATCTGGACTGTCACCACAATATGAGCTGCGCCCGTGGCTCTGGCTCTACGCAATGAGCATGCAACTAAACGCCAGTCGGTCGGCGAGTGGCTGGCGGGTGGATGCTGCCACCTGCACCAGCCGGGCGGCGCAGTGAGGCTCATGAGCCAGAGTGAGGCAGACACTGGAACACCAGAGATGTTGAGTGAGCGTCAGCCATACATTCTGCCAGCGGTCAGCGTGCTGGACCTGAGAAGATGACCGAGATTGAAAACACCTGCCGCGATCATTTAAGGATTCTATTTGTTCTGCCCGATCAGGCTGCTGAAGTTCAACATTGCATTCTGCCAGCGATCGGGTGCTGGAGGGTTCTTATTATATTCTGCCCGCGATCGGGCATTAAGGTCCACTGGACCACCAGGGATGTGAACGGGAGGGGGGTAGCCACATTGATGCCCGCGATCGGGCTGCAGGGTGCGTCGGTCCCCGATGGCTGCTGCCTGGCAGGGCACCAGGTGCAAGCCCTCGGGGATCGGTGCACCTACATGCTAATGGCATGCAAATGGGGCTATAATGACATGCAAATGGCCCCCCTGCACCTTGCATGTATTATAGTCCCATTTGCATGTCACATTTGAATATCATGGATTTGCGCATGGCGCACTGGTACTTGTGCCAACGCAAGTTGACTGCTCCCACTCTGTCAACTGCGCTTGCGCATAAGTTCACTGCACCATGCACAGTGGCTGTGGCTGGGGGCGGTTATTCAAGGAGTTGCTCAATAGCGTAACTCCTTTGAATATCGCACGGGACACACCCCTGCGCATCTATTTTGTGCAGCGCAAGGACTTGCGCCTTTAAATGGCGCAGTTTGAATATCCAGCCCCATAAGTTTTTTTTTCCTTAAACCTTACCATGTTTACAATGATACTGTATTTCTAAATCAAATGTGTTGGCCATATTTTTATGGCTGCAGTAGGCAGCGCCTGCAGATGTTTTGCTTGTGCAAAAGAAGTGATGTCATGTTTTCTGTCTGTGGAACTGACTGAAGATGTAAATAGTCTCCTCCGCCTTACCCTTCTCCAAGCAATGTTTTCTGCCCTCACATAAATATGCTTTCATGATAGTCAATGGTTGCAGGGTACTATTTTCTTTCTTAAATGGGTGGTACAAGAACTCAAACATGAGTAGTGGGAGGCAGCTTTATTTTTTTGGGGGGGAGAAAGATCCACCCCCACCTCCACCCAAGAAGCTCCTAAAGATCCACCCCCACCTTTTTTTTTATTCATGTAGGAGGGACATGAGATGGTTCTATCATGCTGAAACAAGACACACTAGTTTGGGACCTGTATCAAGCAACAGAACAAGTCTGTCAAGTTGTGGAGCCCCTGCATTTTATTAAGGACTAGGAGAACAGAAGACACTTAATGCCTTTATTAAGGACTAGGAGAACAGAAGATATTTAATACCTTCAAATTGACTTAAAAACCCTTGGAACAAATTATTATCAGAGCCACCTTGGACCTCAGAAGGAAAAAGTAATTAAAGAATGAAACTACAGCTCCCAAGGAAAACAATAGACACAGCATTATAATTTACAGTAAGTTGAAAGAGCCAGTTTTTTTTTTAAACATTTATATACTAAAAACATAAAGTTCGGCTTTTGGGATTAACAATATTTGTTTTCCATATTCAATATATATATCTTTATACATACATGTTAATATATATATATATCTATATATCTATCTATATATATATATATATATATATATATATATATATATATATATATCTATATATATATATATATATATATATATATATATATATATATAGATATATAGATATATATATATAGATATATATTCATGGCAACAAAACTCCATTTAATGCATCAGTTAGGGTTGTTCCACAGCAACAAAAGTGAGGAAATTTGGTGTTAGGGTTGAAAACCCTAACTCCGCATTCACCCCCCCGCACCACACACACACACAGAGACACACACACACACACATGCAAGTAGGGGGAAGGACCAAGGCAACACGCTCAATCACAGACAACCAGCAGCAGGTGACAGAAATAAAAAACAACTGTCTAAATGTACTACAAGACATCCCCACCCACCTGACTAGGTACTGCATGCTCAGTGGAGATCAGCTGCAAAACTGAGGTCATGTACACCAAATGTACACATCCCTGATTGCAGGTGTACAAAATGTACCACATGTAGGATTTGCATGGCCTTACCTAGCGATGCCCCACATCCCACCACACCTGGTACTAAACCCTGACTGGACATCAACAATGCAACTCTCTGATTGCAGCTGTACAAAGGTTTGTACACTTACGAGTAAACAGAAATAAAAACAACTGCGTAATTGTAGTAAAAGACACATCCATCATCAAGATGCAAGAACTGTTGCATTTAAGTATGTGATGTGCGTAGTAGTAAGTTTACTGCGTCTGTCCACTCAAGATACACAGCCTGATCTGGAGGTACGGGGGAACTATTGCCTGTACAAGGCTGTGCAACTCCTAATGGCACTAACAGATATACAGTTTCAGTGATGTAGGTGTACTGTTGTTGTCCAGTACTTACCTTCAGTGTGTTTGTATACTAAGAATGCAGTAACTGGTCTGTCTAACAGGGAGTGGAATTAGCTGGCTGAGGCCAAGCAACGTCTAAATGTGCTAACATTAGTGTACCTACAATGATGGGGGTGTATCATGGATGTGTATAGGCTCACTTTTGCTGTAGCTCTCCATTGAAGATGTAGTACCTGGTAAAGACAATGGCATTGCCTGTCTGACACCACACTAATCCCAAATTGTGGTAACTTAACTATCCTTGCAATGACTGAGCTGTACCATTTATGTCCACAGCCTCACTTTTTTGCAGTTGGTCTACACTCAGGTTGTAGTACCTAGTCTTTGGGTTTGGCAGACCATTCTGTGGCTGATGCTATACAAGTGATAACTATGCTAATTGTACTACACCAGCAATCAAGTAGGTATACCGTAGATATAAACAGACTTTTTTTTATTATAGCTTTCAGTCACAATGGACCAAGTGTTGTAGGATGGGAGGGGGCATTCTCTCCCACAGACTGTGTGACTCATTATTGTACTAACCTTTGTAAGGCTGCAGTCATGAAGTAACAGTGTTGATCTTCATGGGTTCATTTTAACTGGGGTTCTCCAGTAACTATGCAGTGCCTGGTCTCAGTGGGAGGGGCACTGCCTTGCAAAGGTCCTCCCAGTGCCTAACAGTGGGAGGTTGTGTATACGTGAAATCAACCACATATATTATACCTATACAACTACTTAGTTTTGCTGTGCTGTATAGCTGAGGTGCAGTACCAGGTGTGGTGGGGTGAGGGTCATCGCTAGGTAAGGCCATGCAACTCCTAAGTGTGGTATGTTGTGTGCACCTGCAATCAGGGATGTGTACATTTGGTGTACATGGCCTCAGTTTTGCTGTTGATCTCCACTGAGCATGCAGTACCTGGTCAGGTCGGTGGGGATGTCTTGTAGTACATTTAGACAGTTGTTTTTTATTTCTGTCACCTGCTGATGGTTGTCTATGGTTGGTCGTATTGCCTTGGACCTCCCCCCTACTTGCATATGTGTGTGTGTGGTGCTGGGGGGGTGAATGCAGAGTTAGGGTTCTCAACCCTAACACCGAATTTCCTCACCTTTGTCGCTCTGGAACAACCCTAACTGATGCATTAAATGGAGTTTTTTGCTATGAATATCCTGTATTTTTGAGAATGAGAAGTAGCAATGCTACCCACAATGTTGTAGTGGCAGCACCAGACACACATAGCCAAATGCACACATATGAAGAACACAGTAAGTCATCTAGCAGCATTGTCTATTATGAAGAGTAAGACAAAATCCATCCCAAGCATATGCCTCTTAATATGTGTCTATTTCTTTTTGCTTAACATTGTTATGTCACATACTAATTTAAGCTGTTGCACTGTTTCACACAATATCTTTTTGCAGACAATGAGACTACTCTTGTGGGACTTAAACAATGTGGCACTTTATTTCCCAGCACCTCTGTTAAATATCTAGATATCTTACATGGTCCTCTTCTGTACCTTTACTAGACACAAATTCTGAACATAACTCATACTTATTAATGTACCTACAAAAATGTTGTCATAACACTACAAGATATGTAACACAACTACAATTGTAATGTGTTATCTGTTCAAACCTGAAACTTTGTGTATAATGCACTTCTTTACAAAACTAAGGAAAAGGAATGCTTTCTTATAGAATATATTAGAGGCAAAAAACTCCATTTAATGCATCAGTTAGGGTTGTTCCACAGCGACCAAAGTGAGGAAATTCGATGTTAGGGTTGAAACCCCCTTTGCACCCCTTCAGCCCACCCTCCCAACTGGAATCGGGGTGCGCATTGAATCATCACCCCTAAGTGTCACCCCATCACATGTGGAAAGAAGCTGAGGAATAAGAGAATGGGGTGACAGTTAGGACTGATGACCCCAATGCACACCCCGATTCCAGTTGGGGGGGTGGGCTGGAGGGGTGCAAAGGGGGTTTCAACCCTAACATCGAATTTCCTCGATTTTGTCACTGTGGAACAACCCTAACTGATGCATTAAATGGAGTTTTTTGCCTCTAATGTCCCTTCTTTTTGAGAATGATAATGAGAAATAGTGAATGTAATGCAGCGGCGGGAGCGCTGGGGTGATGTCTTGTTGCATTGTAACATTGTGCCCGCAAATGCAAATCGTAATGCACATGGTGACGCAAAGTGAAACAGAAAGAGGAACAGTACTGTAGACAGAAATGTTAAAAACAACAGAAATGCAACCGCAAATGAAAACACAAAGGGTAACGCACATGGTGGCATAAATGTGAACGGTAAGTGAAACGGGTATGGAACCGCAAGCAGAAACGGTAATGGTAAGAGTAATGTAAGTGTACAGGCTGGTTTTCCGCAAAAGCTGTATAGAGAAAGACAGTGAGTAGAAAGAATGCATGCAAAATAATGACTCTCGGAACACAAAAATCAGTAGTTGTAATAGTAAATTGCTTATATCTCAGTAACCGTACGACATAGAAAAAAAATTTAAAAGTCATATGTAGTATCACTTTCCTGGCTAGTTTTATACATAGCCCTATAATTTTTTGACAAAAACTCCATATCTCTCACTGTTTTCGAGATACAGGCCCTCAAAGGTGCGGCTAACGCCGAAATGTTATCCTATTGGAAAAAAACAGAAGTTCGGACTGCCATAACTTTTGAACAGTTTAATATTTTTTCATGAAATCTTTGAAAGAACACATCAGGGACCCTAGCCGCATGTTCCCTGAGATTTCAGAACGTCAACCGATGCGACCTGTGGTAGCGACAGTAGAATTCCAGAAAAAACATAAATGCACACGCAGATCATGCTTAATAACTCCACAACTGTGTATCTGACCAGTACAAAACTTGGCATATCCCAAGGCGTATGGGTCTTGATTATGTATTCCAAATTTCAGGCAAATCCGTCAAATGGTTGCAAAGTTATTAAGGTGCAAAATGTTGGGTTTAACATGTAAATGACTCCTCAACCATAACTATGGTAGCACTACCGTGCTACCATAATATTGAAGACAAAGATACCCACAACTTAATAATAACACAAGAAAAAGTGTTATGTTCAAAAAAATTTTATTGATATATATATATATATATTAAAGTAAAAAAATATTGTTTTTAAATGTTCAAATGAAACAGTCAGTCCTGACAAAAAAATTGTTAAATAAATTCAATCACATTTAATAGAAAAAAAAATTATTTTTTATTTATCTAAAATATTAAATGTTACATAAAAAATAGATATATTCATTAAAAAAGTTACAAAAATGATTAAAGAAAATATATTGAATTTTTTTTTTTAAAACTATATACAATATATACAAACAACTCTCAAAAAGAGGTGTGCTGCTGCTTGAGGCAGCCAAACCCATAAGTTGGAATCAATGTGGAGACGTAATGGAAGTGGAAGCTGTTGCGCCTTCCAGAGGAGATACCAGAGCAGCTGTGGAGGCTGGTCACTGATTCCCAGGGAAGCTGGATGCCACTGGTGGAGAATTGAAGTGCTAGAGCTGGCTACAGTCTCACTAGCCGCTGTCACCACAGGCTCAAGCACAAGATTGACAGTCACTTGTTGTGCTCCCATGAAGGACAGCAATTTCTGCTGCCCTTCACGGAGCGCAACATTGTCTCTTATCAGACTGTCAACCTTGCACTCAAGCCTGCGGTAACAGCGGCAGTGGACAGAGCACCGCTTTAAGTGAGGGAGCCCTGCAAAGTAACAAAAAACATGAATCAATATATGAGCCTCAAAATGGTAATTACCTACCTGTCTTTCATCTTACAATATTGATATCTAATTCAAAAATTTTAATAGATTTTGCCTGGCACTCTCAAGACCATCAAGGAGTGTGATGTAAATCACAACTCCTGTTTTGTCAGTTCTGTTATTATATTTTTTCTACCATATTATGTACTTTGTGGACAACTTGAAAAGATCTATAAAAACAGTATACTTTCTACACTGTAGTTCTATATCAGTTACTATTTGCCAACACTCACTACCTAAATGTTTTGTCATGTTGAACAACACAGTCTGATATACAGCGATACTAGCTCTTCAATTGTGTATGAACAAGTGAACTTGAACATCTGCACCTATATTAATTGTTTGCACCTGCATGAGAATAATAGCATGACCTGTACACAGACACTACTATTTCCATTATCTAATGTTCATATAATCATCTGTCTAATAACTGCTACAAAACAGACACACATGTCATATAGTTATTTACTTTGTGTACATATTTTCATAGAAGTAAATCATCATTTACTGCTGTTACATTAATTAAACAGTAAGACATTACCAAGGGTTATGTTAATGGGCTCTTAATGACCTTCTAGGGGTGTAGTGTGGCACAAGGTGTAGCCGAATGCCACATGCCCCTAGAGGGTGATTAATTGACCACTAACATAATCCATGGGAGTGCCTTATTCTTATTATAATAAAACATGTTTTTAATTAGTCTTAAACCTTGTTGACCATATGGCCAATCTGTACATGTATGTTAATAAAAGATTAACCTAAGGCTATTAGAATGTTTGCAGCCAATCAGAAAGCTCCATTTCTCAGACCCTTTTTATAATATTTGAAATAATGTTAAACATTTAGAAACCAACAGCTTAGTGACATTGGCAACTAATTAATGAAATATTTTCTCTACACATCATGTAAAGAAACAGTGGGTGGGCTATTCAGAAGGGTTGTGCATCGTACAACACAGTGTCACCATGAGCAACCCACTGATGTGCCCCGGTGTGATATTCAAAAGGGGAATGTGCCTGGTTCAAATGCTGATGAGTCAAAGCACATCAGTAATGTACGCGGCACAATTGGGGTGTCAAGCCCATCCATGTTCCACACATCGTGATATTCAGCCCAGGATATACTAACCCGTGCATTCACAACCTCTACTTGCACTGCACACAGTTGATCGCCCAAAAAAAGGAGCAACAGCTGACCACCCTCTGGTGAGCTGCCATATTGCAGGGTGCAACATGGCAGCTGCCAGCTGTGAGGGGCCACCCAAGCTCCATCGGCACCTTTGTGGTGGCACCCCCCATACCTGATCGTGGGTATTAGTATAGTAATAATGGTCCTATATCCCTGGTGGTCCACTGTATTGCTTGCAGCCCAATTGCAGGCATCAGTGATATATTATGTCAAACCAATCCATCTCTGGTGGTCCAGTGGTACACCCCTCCCCACCCACCCACTAAGCCACACTGCCAGCTCCCCCATCAGCAGTACTGGGCAACTCCTCACCAGCTGCCACCTGCCGCCTGATGTCTGACTCCATATGGTAGGGCTGTACACCCATTGGGCCACAGCATAAGCCAATGGGTGTGCAGCGCATACCGTACTACACAACCCAGATATATAAATGGATGCATTCACATTTCTGTACTGTGTAGTACGGTACAGCCTGCATACCCATTGCTTACGCTGTGGACCAATAGCTGTACACTCCTACTGTATGGAGTCAGTCGGCAGACAGCCGGGTGGCAAGCAAATGGGGAACTGCCACCTACCACTAACCTGGGGGGTGCGGAGCAGTGGGGCTCAGTGGATGGGTGGGGAGGGGAGTACTGCTGGGCCACCGGTGATAGATTGGTTTCTCATTATATCTTACCAACACCCGCGATCATGCTGCGAGCAGTCCACTGTGCCACCAAGGGTATTGGATTATAATTTCATTACATATGACTGCGATCAGACTGAAAGTGGGCCACTGGACCACCAGGGTTATAGGACATTGTAGTTTATCACATATCCCTACAATCAGGCTGTAAGTGGTCCACTAGACCACCAGGGATATTGGACTAATATTTCATTAAATATTCCTGCAATTGGGCTATGAGTGGTCCACTGGATCACCAGGGATATAGGACATTGTAGTTTATCACATATGCCCACGATCAGGCTGCAAGCGTTCCAGTGTACCAGCACTAATATGGGATGTTTATTATCTATACTTATGCCCACTAACGGGCGTTGGAACATGTTGCCAGTAGGGGGAAGGACCGTCGGTCCCCAACGACTGCAGCCTGGCAGGGTGGCAGGCACAAGTCATCGGGGATTGACACACCTGCATGCAAATAGGGCCATAATGACATGCAAATAACCCCATTTGCAGCTTCATGCATGATAGCCCTATTTGCATCTGCACTTTTGTATATTACAGTACTTGTGCCTAGTGCAACAGCACTTCCACTAGTGCATCCCCCTGCTCCACTTCGGCCACTTGCACTGTCACACTGCCACTGCACCATGCACACTGCAGGTGGCCAAGGAGAATATTCAATGATGCTGTGCCATGGCACAGCTCTGTTGAATATCACCCTGTCAATGCCCAGGCACATCCCAGTTGTGCTGCTCCCAGGCTTGCACCACAGCCTGGTGCAGTCTGAATATCCCACCCAGAATGTACAAATAATAAATAGATACTATGATGTCAGTCTCTTCTAATTTACTAAAAAGTTGTTTTATCTCAATGTTGTACACAATACAATTGTTCTCAGAAGTAACACTTTTCAGTTCCCACAATTATACTAACTTGCATATGTAAAATTGTTTTAACACATATGTAGAGCTTCACCATATACTGAACAAGATCTTACACTATTTTCAAATAAAAATGATTATTATAATAACAATAAGCTGCAGCCAAGAATCATGTAAATAGTGACTTAATCACCCAGTAGTGTCATGTTGCAGTCATGCACACATCATGACACATTGCACCACTGCACAAAGATTGATATGCTATAGAATTACACTTGCTCATTCCTTGAAACTTAATACTACTTACACCATGAAAACATCGCTGCATAGACTCAAGATTGTTAAACTGTTGAATCCCACTTAACCATAAGCTATACAGCAGTATTGAAGTTATGCTTGGAACACCTACATTACACTATGTTGCTGAGTTAAAGATATGACAACAGTTTCACATCATGAAAACCTTGACAGATATATCCTTGTGTAAGGATCTAAATGATAACCTGATCAGCAGTTTTGCTATAATGAAACAAACTACAACAGTAATTGATGCAAAAAAATAAATGGCCCGTTAACATGCATCATCATCAGTCTTCATTACTCACTCTGTAATCTGTGTCATATATATATAGCTGCACACTAACCTTCCACTCTCTGTATGCAGGGATATGGGTGTGAGCATACACCATAAGCAAACAACAATATGTACCCACTTACAGGTGACTTGACACATTGCAAAGCATTACAGTACACCCATCATCTGTCAATGGAAAGTACACCATGTGACATATCCATTGTACCCCCCACTACCATTCATCACACTCTTACAATATGGTAACTAGCTCTATTACTACACTAGGCCCTCCCCATTGAACTGAAAATTTGTTTTGAATTGGCTGAGTATGCATTGTAGTACAGCAGGTGTTATCATCTTGATTATCACAAACTTTCTATCAATAAATACACTTCTTATCCCAGTACACTCTCCCTTCATACAATAACACTTATGATCACATACATGCATGACACACCAGTCTAGTACACTCCATCACCGCTACACACACATTCCAATAATTATGGTAACGTACTCAGAATTGGCTTAATACAGCTGATCTCATGTGCCATACTAGTCTTACCACATCATACATTCCACCTTGATGTAGTAGTACCACCTTGACCACCTACCCACTGAGAACCAAAAATGTAATCATAAGTGTACCATTATAATGAACAGGGAACATTGTACAACAAAATACCTCCCAGCTATGCATGAAGTGACACCATATAGTACACCTGTATGCATAGGAAAGCAAAAACTGGGTATATGAACATAGATAACAGATTGTCACAGAATCTCAATATACAAATGATCATTCACATGTTGAGACTGTCTACTACAGTACTGTTTGCATCCCCACTTACTCATCTCTTTCACAAATAGCCACACTGCTCTCACAGTACCTAGCAATTAGCAGTTCTGTGGCTGCCTTAGGGGTGACAAGGTCCTCCATACTACTGAACAGAGGTTGTGGATGCAGGGGGCTGTGACACTATATCTTGTGTGAATATCATTTATGATGGTACTTATGCTCAGAGCTGGTGCCAGGCTCCTCCTTCACCTCCAAAGTTCTTACTGGCACTGCTTCCCTGGCCACTATAAAACATATAAGTAAAAAATATTATAACATATACCACAATATATTAATCTACCACTAAACTTTTATTGAGAAATACATTTTTTATACTGTCTCATTGTGTAATTCAACCATGTACCACATTTCTCTTTGCAATGACACTTCTGTGTTTCTGTGGATGTTGTGTCATTCACCAGCAGTGGCATCCACGCTACGGTCCTGCTTGTGGGTACAGCAACAAACTCACTCACATGAACGGTACTGGCAGTGGCCAATCTTCCAGAGAAGTTCCCTCACCTTGCCAACCACATCAGCACTGCACACCCCACTGTAATTCAGAAACTTTTTCAGTGCAGTACTGCACGTACCCATCAAGCTGTTCAGTGATGCACACCCCATTTTCAGTTACTACCCCAATGTTACCATAGACATACAATACTGTCCATTCAGAAATATATAGATTCTGGCAATATATTAATAGGACATAACAGGCTCAATCTCACAATCTCTTAGATATGCATG
The DNA here is from genome assembly GCA_016271365.2 of Neoceratodus forsteri. Classification (NCBI taxonomy): domain Eukaryota; kingdom Metazoa; phylum Chordata; order Ceratodontiformes; family Ceratodontidae; genus Neoceratodus; species Neoceratodus forsteri. The sequence continues at coordinate 316,379,890 of CM028130.1, forward strand.
GGTAGGCCCCACCAACCTGATTAACATATATTACTATTCTTCCCTTCCCTTCTCACACCATTATGTGAACAACAGAACATTCTTCTGTGTATATTATGTCTGGTCACATCACTACATCTCACGTAAGTGGGTAGTATATCAATATGCCAAAACACTTTAAATATGCCAGCCAAGATCTAGATAACATATATTGGGATGAGTACCTGTATTACTCATTTTGAACATGAGATGACACAAAAACACAATTCAGATCTGTACAAATATCTTCTTACAGTGCAATGAAGACAGCATTCACTTATAAAAAAATAGATAAGAAATTCATAGGAGTACAATACTTGACATACCATTGGTGTCTAGAAATGTCATCACCAGTTGTAGATCATAGTCAGTTAAACCAAACTGAGATGTATACAACTACTGTACATCTGGCTATAAACTCTGTTCCTTTTGAATCACCAGTTTTGTTATGAAGTAGTATACCATGTTGTTTAGAATTTTTAAGCAATATACCCCAACAGGGTGTTGGTTTAGTGGAGGATTTACCACGGCTGGTGTAGTTCAGTCACAAGGTGCGGCCGAGAGACTTAACCTTGCCAAGAGTGGTAAATCCTTCAGTATACCCACTCCCTCGATGGGTATATTGCAATTATACAAAGGGCCTGTTTGTTGTTTTACAAAAAAATAATATTTAAAACATCCATTTAATTTCAAACTTCCTGCTCATTTGTTTGCCATGCATCCAGTAGCTTTGCAATGGTGTGTTTGCGAAAAACATATGGATTTGCCAGGGAGTTCCTGATGTGGCTGAGTGGTGGTTGGCACCTTTTACAGCGGGTACACTGGAGTATTTACAACACTGACAAGGTGCCAGCTAGACAATCATAATTCAGAATTCTATTAAATTTTTTTTATGTATGTTGTATTATTACAAATATCACATGGGTGCTGGAACTCGTGTTAACTTTCTGAAGAGTATTTCCTAAAAAGAAGTGAGTTAAGTAGTCCAGCTCACACCTTACATGATAGCCTCATACCACCCCAATTATGTAATACAATTATTTCTATCAGCATCTTACCATCTGACTTGACAAAGATGACACTGTCGATGTCAGAGTTCTCAGCCTCCACAGCTTCTGACTGTGCTGGTACTAACTCGGCTGCAACTGGGGGGTGCCTGCGCTCGTCTGTGAAAGAAGATAATAAGTAGATCCACTAAGTTTTTCGCGTGAATGTCAACACATTTTAACTACACTTTCTTTAAGCATTCAACATGTTTCAGGCACCTAACAATGCCTGTAATCAGGTATTGCAGAGCCACTACAGACACATATAAAATCACAATTACTGCAAATAAATATTTCATAAATAAAAGATCATAAGCTGACTCAGTTCACAATACTTAGTACTTATATAGTACGCCACATGAAATAGAATTCTGCTTTAATAAAATCGATACTGGATAGTAACTCCATCACTATCATTGGGTTATTCATTCAACAGCATCGTAAAATACATATTTTTATCTAAGTCAATATCACGACACATGTATTGAATGAACATCTATATATCTATATAAAAATATATACATATACATATATATATGTAACACAAAAAATGCATCATTATTTAATAACAGTTATATATACTTTTTCCCTCAAGACAAAAAACAAAATGAAAGACAAAAAAAATTACGTCTCTCATGACGTACGAAATATTCAGTTGTTATACACTACAGCCACTTGACTTGTAACATCACATTGTGATACTAACATGGCTACAACAACAAAGACTTCAATCAGATAAAGACTTTCTTTTAACCGATTGTGTACCTGTACTATTATATCATAGAATCTGAGGAATGTTTTTGAATAACTTACGATGAGTGAGGTGTTCCCCCGCAGCTGGCTTCTCTGCAGCTTCCCATAACTCATAGGCGAGGTGGTACCAGCACTTATTCTCCGGTATCTCGTCTCTCTGCTTCAAAACATAGAAGCGTTGGCACAGCAGTTTCCACTTCCTCTTCAACTGCACGATGGTCTTATTCTTAACTCTTAAGACCATGTGCAGGAAGCTATTTATGCATCTCCACACTGAGTCCAACTTCTGGTTTGTGCTCCGAATTAAAGTGCAAGCAGTACCCCACGGTTGGACTGCCTCAAGCAGCAAGCACACCTCTCTCATGCTCCACTGCTTCAACTTTAATTTTCTATTCTGCAATAAAAATATACACAAACATTCCATTACTGTCATGTCTCAGAGTCTATATATTTCTATGTATTCTATGAAGTATTCTGATTAGAACATGGCAAGAACAGCACTTTACAACCTTGCCATACCACTTCACACAGAAATTATTTTTCACATGATTTATATTGTGGTACAGTAACACTGTGTGATTTTGCTATGAAAAATATATCCATGGTAGTCCACTGCACCCCACCTCCTCACCCAATTGTGGGCTTTCTGTTTAAAAGTAACCATTGTGCTGCAGTGCAGTTACCACTCCAGCCCAATCGAACGAGGAAGTAGAGTGAACAGGGCCAAGAGGGATACATTTTATACAGTTAACCCATGATAAGGTGAAAGGGTAGAGTCCACTGTACCACCAGCAGTATTTTTTTATTGAAAAACCAAGATCTAGTTTTGAGATACATTACCACAAAGAAACCGGGGGGGGGGATGCATCACTAGCCAACACGTACTGCCTCACACAGTACCAGGGACAAGTTACTGATGATCGGCACACCTGCATACTAATGACACCATAATGATGTCCAAATAGGTGCATTAACACCTCACATGCATTATGGCTCCATTTCCATATACAGTACTAAATACTGTCTTACTTGAACCTACCACCACTGCACTTCAGTTCTGTATCCCCCCTACTCCTCTCTGACCACTTACACTGGTGCAGTACCAGAGTAGCATATACAATGCAGGTTGCCAGACTGAAATATTTAACACTGCTGACCATGCCACAGCACTGCAAAATGTCACCCTGACAACAACCTGCTGCATTGCAGTTGCACTTTGCCCAGGCATGTTCCACATCCTGGCACAGTCTGAATATTCCCCCACCCATGTGTTACATCTGTGTGAGTGATGTATGCAGTTGTTCTATTTTTTGACCAACATTTTTTGGTTCTGAAAAGAACCTTTGTTTGCACTTTGCTATTTGTTCAAACAGTCTGACATTCTTAGAGGACTTTGAGGATTGCATCTCGAAGGTCTCCCAGGAAATGGCAATTGCCAGCATGTGAGAAGTATACACCATCTGGTAGGTATAGCCAATCGTAACAATACTTAATTTCCAGGTGATGTATGGTGTACATTCCAGACATGCATAGAAATGCAGATATCTGTATGTTGACTTTTCTTCGGGCTCTGTCAATCAGGTACATATGGTGTTCTGCTTGCCAGACCCTACACTCTGTAATATCCAAAAAAAATGATTTTACAGGCAGGCAACATAGTCATAATAGAAGTAAGGTCCAATTTTGCTTCTGTTACTAAATCTACCCAGCATTTGGTTTCCAAATCATTGCCTCCAAGATGTATCAGCAATATGTCTGGATGAGCCTGAGTACTCAGAAGTCTGTTCATGGTTGGCATGAGGTGTTCCATCTCATTCCACCCCTATAAAACCACCTCACACAGCAATTTGGGAGCTGCAGGTTTCTCTCAAAATCACTATTTTGAGCTTACTCAGATGCCCGTCTCACTCTACTGCTTCCAACAATCCACAAAGTCCTTTTGCTGTTTTCTGCCATTCTCAGCTTTTAAACTTAGAAGTGGACAGAGAGCTACCAAAAAAGTCAGTGTTCGCCCTGCAGTACCTAAGCAGTAGTGAAAGTAAAACTGCTATTTTCCCTCCTAACTTCAACCCAGCTTCAGTGGGCTGATCCATAACACACAAATAAAACAAATCATTGGCTACTACTGTGCCTTCATTAACCAATGTAGTCTATGCGCTATCACTGCACTTCTGGTACAGCTAAAATGTGCTAAAATTTAAAGGTGGGAAAAATGCATCCTTTTGATAGGCAGTTTTAAACAATTACAACTGCAGACACATGTCTGATTGGTTCCCTCTTCTGTTGTGGGTACACGTGCACCTTGCTAACTCCCTCCATTTGCAGCTGTATCTGTGCAAGTAAGTACCAAATTACTATCTGACTTTAAACACTTTTACCTAAATAATGCAGCATCATAGGTTATTTCTAGCAACACGGTCAATAGAGCAGTAAAAAACATTTGTATTAATACTATTTATGTGTTACTAACACTTTTTATCATACTAGAAAAATGCTTTATAAAATATAATGTACTTACAGTGATAAATGTGGTGTGTCTCAGTGTAGACTAAGATGGCTGCTGTTGACTTCTTCTTCAGTGTTCTCCATCTCTGATTGGTTGTCTCACATAGCCTGATAAATCTAGCATAACATTGGCAGAACTAGCTGTCAGTCAAATAGCAATCAGATATGATTCGATAATGAATACAGTTGTCACTCCCAAGCTTAAATTTGCGACACTTTTGCACGCACGACACTACTTTTGTGACACTTTCGAATGCACAACACTATTTTTTGCAACACTTTTGTGCACACAACACTACTTTTTTGAAACTTTGAATTTATGACATAATTTGATTATTTTTTCCAAAAACTATGATTACTGAAGGGAAAAGTTCCCTGCTTCTTACCTAATGTATAAATACATAAGTTAACACAATTTCACATACTTATTCTGAAATCTTAACTCTACCTGCACAACTATGTAATTGCTGAAGCTAAATTTTTGCATTTCATTGTTCTGTGTCACTCCACAAGTGACCTCGATATTCATTCCTTATCAATTATTGTGATTATTTGTCTTAGCAATAACACATAGACAGAGCTTGGCTTAATATCTTAAGCACTCCCTAGAGATGTAATGTGGCACAAGGTAGAGCCAAGTGTTAAATTGCCCCAAAGACGTAATTAAATAACTGTCAATGTGATTCTTGTGAATGCCTTATGGCTATCATCACAATTAATATTCAAATGTTAAGTGTTTGAAGTTGATTTTATTAATCTGTTACTCATTTACAGAAAGATTTTAAATAAAGTAGTTGTTTGACCTGCAGTTTAACAATACTAGGTCAAAATCACTATACATAATTTCAGTAATTCTGCATTGCTGAACAGTGAAATAGTACAAACAAAACTCTATGTGGCATGGTGATAATGCTATACAGGACAGTGTAACACGAATCAAAATAAGACTGTCAAAATTTGAGCAACCAATATGATTAAAGCATTTTCTGAATATTTTTTGTAATATTTTATACATAAATCATCTGTGTCAATATACAATGTTAGAAGTGATCAACACAAGCATATACTAATATCTTCTTTTTCTGTGTCTTTTATGCAGGTGTCTGATACTTCTGTAACATTGCTGACTGCTACTGTGAACTAACGGACTGAAAGATGCCTAGTAAATACAGAAGTGCATGTATAGAAAGACAAAACAGATATCATAGTACTTCACTGTTGCTTAAGAATGATAAAAAAACAGTGATGTGAGTTCAAGACATAAAACAAAACAGAGTTCTACTGGAATAGTGCGCTCTACAGTAACTCACTCCACAAGAAAACTACATACTTGCTCAACAGCAAGTAAAAAATGTTTACCTGAGCAACAGTTGTGTAGATCTCTCAGATGAAACACAACTATTGCTGCAGTAACCATAAACAGACCTTCTAAACAGTGCCGTAAACTCAGCTGGTGATTTTCATCTGAGAAAGCAAAAGTATTTTCGATCGTTAGCAAGTAAAGCTAAGATAGACAGGCTTATTGCTGCTGTGATGAGACATGAGCGAAAAAAGACAAACAGTCATCTGACTTTGATGAAATTGCATCTCAAAGTATGCACATTTATTAACAGAGCATTATTTGTTCATCAACATTTATGGCGTAAGATGTCTCAGGTGCTTGAACTATTCAGAAAAGTTGTGTACGACACCAAAAAAAGGCTAAAACGGTATCCTACTTTGACTGTGCACAATTTCTGTGATGTATTCACAGGTCACTGGATGCACACACAGCACTCAGAGGCATATTTCTGGGAAGAATCTTATTATTCACAGAAAAAAGAAAGCAAGTTCACCATTGATGAGTCTGGTAAGCTGGTCAATGTGCTCAGTGTCTGTGATGACACAGCAATAGAAACAAATGATGACTGTGATGCAACCATTGTGTCCCATAAATGGCACTGTCTCTCATGGCCATGTGATGAAACCTGCAACTGCAGGCAATTGTCATTTGAAAAAGTTGAACAGTTTGTCAACCTGTTTGTGATAACAGATCGCAAAGAAAGATATAAACCATTTAACAAGATTGACCTTTGTGAAATCCATCCACATACTGGACTTATGGGTCACTCACTAGCATGCCTCAATAGTGGTGTTTGTGACAATGTCTTTCACAACATGCGGATGCTGGGACTGCATCAAACAGGCATGCGAAACCTTGTATACAAGGTATATGAAGTCCGACGAGTTGCCAATCAGTACACTTGTTTAAATGATTAATTGCAGTCTGGTGGCATGCAGGGTGCCATCACATTTCTCAAATATCTGCGACTTGTGACTTCTGTATCAGACACAACTATTTATCAGTCAGCAAGTTCTGCTGAAATATCTGTTTCTGTGTTAGAAACTGACATACTGAAACAGTACGGCAAAGAAATTTCAAAATTTGAGCTGGCAAAGGCTCAGAAGTTTGACTCTGTATGTGTGTCATGTGACCATCTGTGCTACAGCAAACAAACAGTCACAGTGAACCTTGAAACCTTGTCACCATACAATGACATGTGGTTCTGTCTCTCAGCATTTTTGCTGATGAAATCTGACTTTCAGTTACAGACCACCATTGTGCTGTGCAAACACTGTTTCTCCAAACTAAAGTCCAACATTCTGCACCAAGGTCACTGTTGAATAATATGGAGGCACATGGTACACCAAGTGAGATTGCGACATTGAATATGTTTGAACGCATTCTAATTCAGACAATGAAACCATTTCAAACCATTCTACATCTGAACACAAAGACACGGAACATTCCACAGAAAGAACTCATTAGATCTCTAAAGGGTTCCGTGATGTATCTCCCACTTCCTCTACAGGAAAATGTGGAGGCAATCTCTATGGAAAATAGTTTGGTGATTCTTGCAAATGGTGTTCCAACTAAGTCCCAGGTCATCTGGCAAGATGTTGTCAATGTACAGAAGGTAAAACTTGCTCTTAGTTATTTAAATAGTAACAATCCCTGTTATGCAGACCTTGGCATTGATCACATGACTAGTGTCTCTGTTCAACATGATCTCTTAGAAACAACTAAGCCAATGATTGAGAAGGTCAGTGGACAGACAAGTTGCAATGTGTATGAACAGTACACAATTCACCCACTACATGGCAGAGATCCAGTAGGAGACAATGCTGATCTCTATCAAATGAAACAGGTGGAAGGTGAGCCTGTCAGCATTTGGGAGGCAACACTAGAAGCACGCTGTTTCCCAGACTTATTTCCTAAAGGGACAGGTGGATGGCTACATGAAAAGGAAGTCATGTATAGGGTACTGAGTACTGCACTAGCCATGTGCTCAGTAAAGATGGCAAATTCAGATGTAACATAAAGTATCTGTTTCATCTCCTCTGGGAGAGTGAACTTAGCATTCTATCTGCGTCTATTGCACATACTAGTCATCTTACAACTCCACTAGATGGAATAACAGCTGCTCAATTTCTAGAGAAATTAAAGTAGAAAGATGAAAATGTGCAAGTGAATCTGTCTTCCGTACTTTCAAGTCTACGTGGCACCAAAGAATATTGGTATCGCAGACACCCTAAGTGATGACAATGCTACGAGATATGGGTGCAGCCACATGGTTTGTCACACTTAGTTGTGCTGAATATGCCTGGGACGAGCTCATTGAACTGTTGAAGTGGACAAATTCTGATGTTGATGGCATTTCATCAATGACTGTCGGAGAAATGTGTTCACTTGATCCTGTGTCTGTCACAAGACATTTTCACAAGAGGTTCCATGACATTCTGACTTTCATATTTTCAAAGGACAATCCACCTCTTGGTACTGTGCAGCATTACTTTTGGAGGATGGAATATCAAGCACGGGGTGGCCCTCATATTCATATGTTATTGTGGATCAAGGATGCACCACGCATAGGTGAACATGAAGCAGCATTAGTGTTAGCATTAATCAAGCAATATATCCCTTGTCACATTCCAGACAAGTATGACAGTCCTACACTATGGAAGTTGGTACAAAAATTCCAGCAACATATTTGTGCAAAATACTGCTGGCAAGTAGTAAAGAAAAAATCTAATTGGTACACACGATGTCGCTTCAGATCCCCTAGACAAGTTTGTCAGGATGGTTCCATGAATGAACGTTTTTCAGCAATGCGACACCACTTAAAGGCAAAATCAACCAAGAGGGTATACGAGTTACCCAGAGATGAGAAAGAGGTGTACATCAATGACTACAACCCAACTCTTCTCCTAATGTGGCAAGCAAACACAGATGTTCAGTTCGTGGCTGACAACTCACTGGCCCTGGTGTGGTACGTGACTTCGTACATAACCAAACATGAGCAGACTAGCTTGCAAGATCTTTGGGAAGATATTGCAAGGTCAAGCAAGAGCCTGACATCTCAGTTGTGGTCATTGAGTTTGAAGACCCTTTCACACAGAGAATGTGGAGCTTATGAAGCCAGTGACCGTTTAATGGGTACACATCTGTACGGGAAGTCTGATGCTGTCTGGTTTCTCAGTGTGAACTACAAAGAGAAACGCAAACGTGTACTGATTCCCCATGCTGAAATTGAAGAGCTCACTGCCAATAGACCTTCTTCAAAACATATCTTGAAGAATAACCTGATAGATACATACTACCACTGTAGACACGATGACGTGGATGATATGTGTCTTTTTCAGGTGGCTAAGTGGTATAACTACAAGGAAGATATATCACCTGACTCAACACGCCACATTTACAAGGTGAACGGAGTGGATGGCTGTCTCTTAAAGTGACACAAGCCATGGCTCATAGACCACTGTAAATTACATCTAGGCACATCGGAGAGCTGAGAGCATTACTACTTTGGTCTCCTATTCCTATTTAGACCCTGGAGGAATGAGTCTGAATTAAAAGATGACTGTGATATATTTGAGGAAGAATTCAATCTCAGTTATGAGACTTTCAAAACTGAATACTCAGAGACATACATACAGAGACTGGAGGCTGAGAAAGAACAGTTTGAGAAGGCAGAGAAGCAGCTTCAGGAAGACACTCCTGTTAGCTCACAAGACAATCTTGATCCAGAAGGACAAGCTGTTCTAGGTGAACCTCTGCCTTTAAATGCCCCACAAGTGTTAATCTATTAAATTGAGACTGCCATGGAACATGGAACACGCTCCACTGTCAACCCAGCTGACTTGAGAGAAAGACTAAATCAGCAGCAGCATGTAGTTAACTCTCAAGTCATTGTTGCTGTTCGACATGGTTTACTACAAGAAACAAAAAAATGTGACTGTCTTGATTATAAACCACTACTAATCTTTATTAGTGGTTCAGCTGGCACAGGAAAGAGTTTCCTTATTGAAGCCATCACTGCTGAAATACAGAGCCTGACAGGGTCATCAATGTCTGTTGCTGTTACTGATCCCACAGGACTAGCTGCATATAACATTGGTGGAGTTACATTACACCATCTCTTTATTTGGCCAGTGGAACATTGCAAAACAGGAGAGTATCGTAAACTGTCATTTGAGGTTGCATCTCAGCTCCATTCCATGTTCACAAAGATGAAGTTTCTCATCATTGATGAAATCAGCATGGTCTCCAATGTAATGCTTGCCTGTATACACCTATGTCTACAGGAGATCTTAGGTACTGATGATGAAGTACCATTTGGTGGCAAAGGTATTGTTGTATTCGGGGACCTTTTATTTATTTATTTATTTTATTTATCAGAACATCAGTTTAACAACCTTTGAGCCAGAGGCTCATTTACAAAGGTACCTCATCACAGTGAGGACAAAACAGTGCAAGAAACAAACATCAAGGCAGACAAAAAATCAGAGTACATTTAGGAATCAGCCAAAAATACAGGCATATGTCAAACACAGTATACAACAGGCTTACATGTACGCTTTACAGAGTAGACAATATACAGTAGTTACATGGAGATTTTACAGCTTGCACCAGTAAATGCAGAGCATGTGTTTGCAACTCTGACTGCCAAGCAAGCTAAGAACATACTCAGCTGCATTGCAGGTTATAACATTTGGGAGTTATTCACCTATGTTGAGTTGTATGAGAACATGTGCCAAAGTGGTGATCTGGCTTACAATTCACTTTTAGATGAAGCTCATACAGGTTCTCTATCACCAGAACATGTTGCTATATTAAACGATTGGAGAATCAGAGTAGATACTACATCCATAGAAACAGCATGTAATGTTTTCAGCGATGTGTACTCTACAGGCACACACATAGTGTGTCTTATGCCATGACTAAAGAAATGCACTGAGTTCAACAATGTTATGCTGCTGAGAGAAAACCAAGAAATTCTAACTCTGCATGCTGTTGATACAGTTGATGGTGTCATTATCAGTCGCAACCTAGTAGTAAAGATGCCTGAATGACTCACTGAACTGAATTCAGATGTTTCACGCACAACTGGCATAGAAGCTGTTCTTACACTTTGTAGGAATACACGTATCATGCTACGATGTAATCCTGATGTTGAACGGGGCATGGTAAACGGTGCCATGGGAAACATCACTGACTTTGTGTACAATGTCCAGAGGACATATATCGAGACACTTGTAGTTCACTTTGACAACATGGAACAGCCTGTATAGATAGAATGTACCTGTGTGAAACTTCAAGTATTTAAGGATATCTTTGTAAACAGGAAACAGTTTCCTCTATGTGTTGCCTATGTTGTTTCTATTCACAAATCTCAGGGCTTGAGTTTGGATTCAGCAGTGGTGGACATAGGTACAGACATTTTCAAGAATGGCATGAGCTACATGGCACTTTCACGTGTCCGTAGTCTTTCTGGGTTGCACATTATAACTCTTGCACCTCAGAAGATGCAAGCTGACAAGTGATGTACTGTTGAGTACAACAGGTTATGTACTCTCCATCAGTCACAAATGTCTTTAATACCACTGCCTACATATCTGGCTGTCTCACATTGTACAGTCATATCTACAGGTGTCAACAAACAGGCACGAGCTTCCACAAGTGATTCAACTCTAAAGAGTTCAACAAAGGTCACACTATCAACTAAACATTCAGAGCCAGCTGTTCATCAGAAATCAGTTGGTAGGTGCTGTACCAGTCTTGAGCAACAGTAATTAGTGTGAACTGCTATGCTAACTCAGTTGTGCAAGTTTTTCTACACATGCCACACTTTGTGCAGGCAATATCTGCTTCACAAGACATTCCCCTATCAAAAAGGCATTGAAGCAGATTGTCAACATGACTTCTGACCAGTCTAACCATATGCAGTCACTAACACCACTACGGCAGGTGTTAGGTACATATGACAGATGTAGTACATTTGCTGCAGACATACAGCAAGACACTAGTGAGTTTATGATGGCTTTCATAAATAACTTGGATGAAGACGGCACTCCAATGCGCCAGTATTTCACTGTGTCATATGTAATCAAATATGTATGTGTATCATGTGGTCATTCACAGCGTGAAACCATGGAAGACATGCTGTGGATTACTCTTTTTGTCCCTCAATCGAAAAGTGTCAAATATCGACAGCTATTTACCAATGCTCAATGTTGTCACTCCTGTAAAAGGTGTAGAGGCAGATGTACTCAGTCCATACGTCTCAGGAGTTCATCTCAATGTCTGTTGCTTATATTGCACAGATTTGACTCCAATGGGCTCAGAGTTGACACTCAGATCACAGATTACACAGCTGGTAGAATAGTTTTTAACCAATCAGTGTTTGACACTCACAGGATAGTCTATCACCATGGTCAATCTATGCAATCTGGCCATTACACCTGTTTGCTAAGGTACAGAAGTGGATGGGTAGAGTGTGATGACTATATAAGCAGTTTTAAACAAAGACTGCCACAACACTTAAAAAATGCATATCTTCTAATATTGAAGAATTATGATGACCTTCATATTTCAGAAGAATAGCAGACAACATGTGACATTTTTTAATGACTACTTTGTGACAGAATCAGTTGTAGAGAAGTACAATTGTTTCCAAACTACGACTCTTAATAAACCGTACCATATCAACAAAATGATATACTGGCAGAGACATTTCATGCACTATAACATCTAAGATCTTGTGTGGATCAGTGACAACATGAAAATTGTTGTAGTGGCTTCCATCGGCGCCAACAGTATTCACAGTCACTGGAGAAACCATGCTTACATGTCATTTGAAGATTGTACATGTCAAAACAGAGTCCTTTCTGGCTCCCCTGTTCTGTACATATCTTTTCTTGTAGGTGTATCATACCCATACATAACAAGAAGTTGTTGCCAGTTGCTAACTTTTTGCCTCTGCAGAGACACAAAAGTTGTTCCTTATCATTTTAAATAAGTGTGTAACACGTCTCATTCACAAAAGAGAACACTCTGTCACAAGTTTTCTATCACCAGTTTTTTTGTCTGTTAGCTGTTGACATCTTGACAACAACATCATTCTTTCACCATGCAACAGTGTTGAACTATGCCTGATGTATTTGTTACACTGAAACTGTACATATGTAAATATAAAACTCTTTAGTCATAATGAAGCAAGCGTGAATACTGAAGTATTGCGGCTTATTATCAAATGACTGTTTCATACCTATGTAATGACATGTAAATAATATTTACATTCTCATTTCATCTCACCATTGTTGTTAACTAGTTTAATTGTTCTAGTAAAAGTGTTACTATAACAGTCAAGTAACAATTTCTCCTTAACATATAATAGAATACTATAGTGATTATGTTCAGTGACCCATATCTTTCATAAAAACAACATGCTACACACATTTATTTACTACTTCAGAACTGATATAGTAACAAATGTAACCATTGAAAGAAATGTATATTGTACCTGTAATAATATGAAATCTGTTGTACTTGTCATACAAGTAAATGTAATCTATGTTAATAATACTGTAAATTGTAAACCAGACACTTTTACTGATCACAACGCACTTCATACCTGTTCCTGACAATGTTGATGATCGCCTCTATTGAGGGGTCGGGTTGGAATTTTCCATATGCACCTAGTCAGTGATATATCTTAAAATATTTAACTGAACATACCAGTTATCTAATGACACTGAAATCATAAAATTGTTATATTCTATTACCTGAACACTTAGCATCTGGTTTTTCGCCCACCCCAGGAACATACACATTATCAGTCACACAATAACAACAAATCATCATGTTTCATGTGTGTAATCACTGCTTAGAAGCTCCTGACATATCTTTATTAATGTAGAACAGGACTAAGGGATGAGACATGATTGGAACATTCAACTACTTAAAAGGTATAAATAATATTGTTAACCAAAGTCTCTTCAAGCTGAGTGGCAAACATATCATGAAGGGACACAGTCTTCAGCTTGATGGTGGGAGGTTTAGGAGGAATGTCAGAAAGCACTTCTTCCCACAAAGAGTAGTGAACACTTACACTGCACTCCTAGGAGAGGTCACCTAGTTAAAGACAGTAACCAGCTATAAAAGAGCCAGGTCTATGCATGAGGGAAGATAAGAATCATGCCTAGGGAAGATGGGACGACTGTGCAGCGATAACAGACATTAGCTCAAGATGTAGACCCTGCAACACAAGCAGACTTAATAGACCAAATTGCCTTCTTCTGCTGCCTTCTTTCTATACTGTATTTCCATATGTACATACTTATTCCAGTTCATATCAGCTACTTAATATACATGGCACACATTTAGATATATTCCAAGCAATAATTACAAACATGCAAGGATTCTATTGTGAGACTGATTTTGTAAAAAAATTTAAATCTTAATTGGCCCTTTCTCAGTTTCACCAATTGGCAATAAATCTTTTTTAAACTTAACCACCTGTGTTGAGTCTTTACTGAACCATAACATAATAACATTAGAATATAACTGTTGTTCCTTTTAAGCATGCAAATCAACTGGAAGAAATAGTACCACAAATACGTGTCCATGGGCTTATTTTTAGCTATGGCTCTCCACTCAGTATCCACTATGTGGGCTAGGTGTGGCTTACGTCTTATCATTACTCACAATTTCTAAGTGTGTTAAGTAGTCTGTACTGCCCTTAGTTTTCCTGTACCTCTCCAGTCAGTGGGCAGTAGCTGCTGTAGTGATGTGTGGTACATTGCTATCTAACACCATGCAGCTGTGGCTATACACTCAGGATGCAGTAACTGCTATGAGTGCTGCAATTCCCTGGCTGAGCCCATGCAACTCCTAACTGTGCTAACTTCACTGTACCTACAATAGCAGAGGTGTGCCATTGATCTCCATTGCCTTATTGTTCCTGTGGATCACAAGTCATGATGCAGTACAAATTTTGGAGGGGGGGACCAGCATTAGCTGTCTAAATTAATGCAAATCCTAACTCAGCTAACTTCAGTATCCCTGCAATCACTAATGTCTACCACTGATGTCCATACCTTCACCTGTGTTGTGTATCTCCACTGAGATGTCCATACCATCACCTGTATTGTGTATCTCCACTGACAATGCAGTACCTGCTGTCACATTTGAATACACATTCCCTGCCTGAATCCATTCAAGTGATAACTGTGCTAACTAGACTGTTCCTGTAATCAGGGATCTGTACAACTGATGTACATTGCCTATCTTTTCCTGTGGCTGTTCACTCAGGATGCAGCAAGTGGTCTGCAAGGGCAGTTCCCCCATGACATTGTTCATCTCCATGGGTTGTTTGTTCTGTGCTCTACACTCAGTATGCAGTATGTGGGATAAGGGTTTGGACATTGCCTGACAGAGCTCCTGTAATTCCTAATTAAATTAACTAGTATGTACAACCCTTACTTTCCCTCTGAATCTGCAGTCAGAGTGCAGTAGCTGGTGTACAGAGATACACGACATTGCTTACTAAGTCCATGAAGCTGGGGCGGTACAGTCACAAGCAGTAACTGGTATGCATGACAAAATTTCCTGGGTGAGCCCATACAAATCCTAACTGTGCAAACTTGTGTCACTCAACAAATACAGAGGCATACCATTGATGTCCATTACCTCAGTCTTCCTGTGCATCAGTAGTCATGATGCAGTGCAAATTTTTTTGTGGGGCCATTACCTGTCTGACCCCCCCACAAAGACTAACTATACTAACTTTAGTGTCCCTGCAATCACTGACATCTACCATTGATGTCCATACCTTCACCTGTGCTGTGGGTCTCTACTGAGGATCCAGTACTTGGTGTAACAGTTTGGAAAGGCATTGCCTGGCTGATGCCATTTAAGTGATAATTGTGCTAACTACACTGTACCTGTAATCATGGAAGTGTACAAGTGATCTGCATAACCCTTCTTTGCCTGTGGCTCTTCTCTTAACATGCAGCAAGTGATCTGGAGGTGTAGTCCCCTACCCCATGAGACTGTGCAACTCCTAAGTGTACTAACTTCTGTACACCTGCAATGACACTCCTAAGTGTGCTAACTTCTCTACAGCTGCAATGACAGAGCTACACTATTCATGTCCACAGGTGTATTTTTGCTGTGGCTCTCCACTCAGTATGCAGTATGTAGACTAGTTGTATATTATTTCTGACACCTCCTGCTGATTGTCTGTGATTGGTCCCGTTGCCTTGGTTCTCTCCCCTAATTCCATGTGTGTGTGTGTCTCTGTGTGTCAGTGGTGCTCAGATGGGTATGGGGTGAATGCACATTCATGCTTTTGAACCCTGACACAGAATCTTCTCACTTCTGTCACTGTGGAACAACACTAACTGATGCAGTGAACAGAGTGTTTCTCTCTAATTTCCCTTCTTTTTGAGAATTACTCTGACAAATATTGAAAGTAATACAGCAGCAGGAGTGCAGGGCCTGCGCTACCACCATGTGATGTCTTTTCACATACTAACACAGTGCCCATAAATGCACTCCCACCCTATGATGTCTTCACACATACTAACACAGTGTCCCCAAACGCAAATGGTAATACGCATGGTGACACAAACCGAAACACAAAGATAAACAGTACTGAGAAATAATGAATGTAATACAGTGACGGGAGTGTGGGGCTCTTCAGGCCTCATGCTCCCGCCACATGATGTCTTCACACATACTAACACAGTGCCCACAAACGCAAATGGTAATGCACATAGTAACACAAAGCGAAACACAAAGATAAACAGTACTGAGAAATACTAAATGTAATACAGCGACGGGAGTCCCGCCATGTGATGTCTTCACACATACTAACACAGTGCCCACAAATGCAAATGATAATACGCATGGTGACACAAAGCGAAACACAATGATAAACAGAACTGAGAAATAGTGACTGTAATATGGCAACTGGAGTGAGGGGCCCTTTGGGTCCCGCACTCCCACAACATGATATCTTCACACATACTAACACAGTGCCAGCAAACGCAAATGTTAATGCGCATGGTAACACAAAGCAAAACACAAAGATAAGCAGTACTAAGAAATACTGAATGTAATACAGCAACAGGAGCACAGGGCCCTACAGGCCCCCTGCCCCGACCACATGATGTCTTCACACATACTAACACAGTGTACACAAACGCATATGGTAATGCACATAGTGACACAAAGCGAAACACAAAGATAAACAGAACTGAGAAATAGTGAATGTAATACAGTGATGGGAGCGCGTGGCCTGAACCACGTAATGTCTTGTCACATAGTAACACAGTGCCAGCAAACGCAAATGTTAATACGTATGGTAACATAAAGTGAAACACAAAGATAAACAGTACTGAGAATTATTGAATGTAATACAGTGACAGGATGCCCCGCGCTCCCGCCACGTGATGTCTTCACACATACTAACACACTGCCCACAAACACAAATGGTAATGTGCATCGTGACACAAAGCTAAACACAAAGGTAAACAGTATTGAGAAATAATGAATGTACACTCCCGCCACATGATCCACAAACGCAAATGGTAATGCGCATGGTGACATAAAGCGAAACACAAAGATAAACAGTACTGAGAAATAGGGAATGTAATACAGCAACGGGACCAGTGATGGGAGCGCGGGGCCCATCTTGTCACATCGTTACACAGTGCCCACAAACACAAATGGCAATGCGCATAGTGACACAAAGCGAAACACAAAGATAAACAGTATTGTAGACACAAATGGTTAAAATTACAGAAACACAAGCACAAATGAAAATGCAAAGTGTAACGTACAAGGTGCAGTAGACAAGAAAAGTAACTGAAACAGGTACAGAACCACAAGCAGAAGCATTAAGAGTAACAGTTATGGAAACACACACAATAGTTTTCCCCAAAACCTGCATATAGAAAGACAGTGAGTACAAAGAATGTATGCATAATAATGGCTCTCAGAACAGAAAATGAGGACTTGGAATACTAAATTGTTTATATCTCAGGAACCGTACGACATGTAAAAAAAAATTAAAAGTCATATAAATTATCACTTTCCTGGCTAGTTTTGCACTTAGCCCCATTAGGGGGCTAAGCATTTTTCTGACCAAAATTCCTTATTTCGCACCATTTCCGAGATACGGGCCCTGAAAGGCGCAGCGAATGCTGTAATGTTATCCTAAGGGAAAAAAAGACACATTTGCAGTGCCATAACATTCCCTCCCTGAATATTTTTTCACCAAACCACTAAAAGGCACATCTGTGGGATGTCGCCTTTCTTCCCTCCAAATTTCATCCCAAAAGACCAAACCTTTATTTTGCAGCCGGGTGACAAAGGATTCCTGTAATGCAGCAGACGCCATAATGTTATCCATTGGGAAAAAGCATCAACTTTGGAGTGCTGTAACTTTGCCGCTGTGTAATATTTTTTCACTGAAACACTAAAAGGCACATCTGTGAGATGTTGGCTATGTTTCCTCCAAATTTCAGCCTAAAATACCAAACCGTTCTTTAGCAGCAGGGTGATAAAGAATTGCTGTCATTTTCCCACAGCCTGGAAAAATACTGTCGAACTTTGTGAAAGCTTTCGCAAATTCATTCGACAGTGTCGCAAGTTCAGCACTACTTTGTGAAAGTACTTTTTCCAGAAATTTGAAAAACAAATTTCTGGGGTATTTTTCCCCCAAAATAAAGACATGCCTAGCATCCACAGGGTCCAACTAGGTGAATACAATAAGAATTGGGTTGCTAGAGGGTCCCAAATTTAAATGCCAAGCATCTTTCTGATCACCAACTGAAAACAAAATGGCAGATTTGCGACAGTAAAAGGGCCATTTGTGAAAGTAAAAACTGCATTTGCGACACTGTTGAACTTTTTCTTAACTTTTCCCTCTGACTGATAATGGGAACTTGTTTTTTGAATAACTTTTGAACCGTTTAATATTTTTTCACGAAATCTTCAAAAGGCACATCAGGGACCCCGGCCACACGTTCCCTGAAGATTTCAGACCAGTCGCGCAAACCGTGTGACCTGTAGAGATGAGCAAAGAATTCCAAAAAAAGCATAAACGCATGCGCATATCATGATTAATAACTCCACAGCTGTATATCAAACAGTACAAAAGTTGGCAGATCCCAAGATGTGTGGTTCTTGATTGTGTATTCCAAATTTTAGGCAAATCTGTTGAATGGTTACAAAGTTATTAAGGTGCAAAATTTTAGGTTTAACATGTAAATGGCTCCTCAACCCTAACTATGGTAGCACTACCGTATACCATAATATATATATATATATATATATATATATATATATATACCCTTTGCATCCTGTTGTCCAGACAGTTTTTTTATCCAGGCTACCCCCTTGGGACCTACTCCAAGGCTGGCTAACTTGTATATTAATCTTTTGTGTGATACTGTGTCAAATGCTTTGCTAAAATCTAGGTAGGCCATATCCACAGCACCTCCCTGGTCTACTACTTTGGTCACCCAGTCAAAGAAATCTATTAGGTATGCCTGACATGACCTTCCTGCTGTGAAACCATGTTGCCTTGGGTCCTGTGCCCTACTGGCCTCTAGGTACTCAACAATTCTTTCCTTCAGTAGTGATTCCATCATTTTCCCTACCACTGAAGTCAAACTAACTGGTCTGTAGTTTCCTGCCTCTGCCCTGCTCCCACTTTTGTGAAGTGGAATCTCATTTGCCCTTCTCCAGTCTTCGGGTACCACCCCATCCTCCCATGATTTGTTAAAGAGAGTAGTCAGTGGTGTTACTAGTTCTACCCTTAGTTCTTTTAGAATTCTTCAGTGAATTCCATCAGCCCCATTGCTTTGTCCACCCTCAGTTTCAAGAGTTCTTTTAAAACCCTTTCTTCTGTGAATGGACTGGTATGGACCCCCCATTCAGAGTTTCTTTCTTGTTTGGTTTAGGTACCTCCCCTCCTCTTCCATTGTGAATACTGAGCAGAAATATTCGTTCAGTAGCCCTGCTTTTTCACTGTCACCCTCTGCCCACATTCCCTCCCCTTTATTAAGTCTCTATATACCTCTCTTGGTCTTTCTTTGCTCCCTAATGTACTTATACAAGGTTTTATCCCCCTTCTTAACAGAGTTGGATATCTTTTCCTCAGTTTGCACCTTTGCTATTTTGACTGCCTTCCCTGCCTCCTTCTGCTTTAACTGATAACATTCTCTGTCCTGCTCCTTCTGTGTTTCCTTATATTTCCTGAATGCTATCCTTTTCTCCTTAACCATCCCTGCCACCTCTTTTGAGAACCATAGTGGTTTTCTCCTTCATTTTTTTTTGTTGATTTGCTTCACACAAAGGCTTGTTTCCTATGATATGGCTGTTTTGATCATTCCCCATTGTTCCTCCACCCTTCCTTCTTACCCGTTTGCTAGTGCTTTTCTGAGGCACTCTCTCATTTTTCCAAAGTCAGCCTTCCTGAAGTCCAATACTCTTGTTTTTGTATGGCTTGACTCTATGGCTGCATTTATTGTGAACCACACTGTTTGATGGTCACTTGTTCTCATATGGCTACCCACTTCTAAATCTGAGATCCTTTCTCCTTCCCTATTTGAGAGTACCAGGTCTAAGATTGTTCCCTTCTGAGTGGGTTCCAACACTAGCTGTCTGAGGCATGCCCCCTGTAGGGCATCAAGAATGACCCTGCTCTTGGATGTGCCTGCAGAAAAGGTACTCCACTTAACAGCTGGCATATTCAGGTCCCCCATCAACAATATCTCCCCTTTTTCTGCCATTTTAAGGATGCCTTCTATCATTTCCTTATCCATTTCCTCCCCCTGAGATGGGGGTCTGTACACAACCTCTGCGTGGATTGTGGTGCCATTTCCAGTCTCCAGGGTGATGCACAGTGCCTCCTCTCCTACCTGTTTACCTTTTAGTTCTGTTGCTTTGATCTATTCCTTGCATCTGCATAGAGGCACAGCCTGCCTTGGATTCCCTTACCAATGTCACTAATAAACATGTTGAAGAGGACTGGACTGAGGACAGATTCCTGTGGAACTCCACTTGTAACCTCCCTTTCCTCTGATTTAACCCCATTGACCATCACCCTCTTTTGCCTCCCTTCTAGACAACCACTCACCTAGTTCACTATGGTTTTAGCTGCACTCAAGTCTTCCATCAGTTCTGCTGCAGCTGGAGGATGGGCTGGGGACCTCCCTGGGTCTGCATCAGGCTCTGATGAGGCTGGTCCAGGCAGAAAAGGTAATGCTGGGCATCAGGTATGCAAGGATGCTATTCAGTAACACAGTCTGGAAGCAAGCATGCAGTTCAGATTTTTAAAGCAGACAGATTGGTTCTTGCAAAGGGTGCAGTCTCGAGGGGCATTAGGCAGACAACAGCACATTTCAGGTGGGGTGGGGGTCAGGAAACCTTTACAGAGAACCGTGTGAAACCCAGGACCATTAGAACCATTCCCCCCTCTCCAAAGGGGTGCTGCACCATTAAGGATCTTCCCCTTTTTGGCTATTTGTGCAGATCTCACCCACATTATTGATACTAATAGCCACCCTTGTGTTGTAGGTAGAGCCTCATCTCTGGAATTTGCCTCTGTTTGGGGCATCGACACCATGGTGCCCCTCTCTCTTTACCCAAGTCAAGCTACTATTGGCTCAGCCTGCCACCTCTGTAGTCACTTTTAACTCTTGCCACTCCTGGGGTCTTCCTTTCTAGGAATTTGGCCCACTGCCTGTTAATTCCCCTTCCCTCAGGGCTTGCAGCTCGGACAGTGAGCCCATGGCACCCCCAACCCTTTTCTTACTAGAGTACCAGCCCTTTAAGTATTTTTTTGGGTATTCTGAACCTTTAGTTTTCCTTTTCTTTTCCCTCCCCACTCCTGGCACCTGTCGTGCAAGCATACAGTAATATCAGGCACTCGCCCACTCACCACCATGGCCCGGGACTCCAGTGCTGATGGGGGGAGGCAGGAAACCTGAAAGGGGAGCCGTGCTCCCATCTGGCTCCTTTTTGACACTACTGCAGCTGCTGGGGTTAGAACTACAGGTCTGGGGTGCAGTTTCCATTCGGACCAATTTTTTGTGGCACCACTTGGTCTGTTGGCCCTTTCTTTCCCCCACGCTGATCAGGGCTCTGCCCAGGGTGAACAGGTCATGTCAGGGAGACATGCTCTACTCAATCAGCCCTGCTACTGCCACCACTGCATGCCCAGGATGCCGACTGGAGGGGATCCATGCCAGAGGAGCCATGGAACCACTACAGGTATACCTTTACTCTGTGCTCTCTGCATCCTCCACCCTCCTCACTTGGCCACAGACTCCTCTCGTTAGCCACTCCCCAGCCCGGTTATAAGGCAGGGGAGGTTTTGCTGGACAGCACCAGGGATAGGGGCACCATCATTTGGGAGGGTGGGTCTCTGGCCCACGGCCCCCCTCCTTACTGGCAAATGGCACAAAACTAGACAAAGGGGAATGGGAGGGGATCTGTGGGACATCAGGAAAGGGGGAGAAGACAGAGGGGCAGGAGATAAGAAAGAAAGAAAAACACATCCAGGAAAGGGTCCTCATCTTGTTGTTATGCCCCCTAACTTTGGGAAATTACATGTGCATCAATGGTAGCAGCTGGCGTGGTAGTGACATAGAGTAGGGATTTGCATACATGCAATTTTCAAACCAATGTCAATTCTTATGGGGGCATACAGAGACAGGCATCTCTACTGCATGTACCACTGAGACAGTAGAAAGGTGTGCCTATACTTAGCTACAATCATTTCCACCTCAGATTGCTTCCAGTCATTTGAGCTTGCAAGGAGACCAAGGAGACCAGTTTTTTTATTTATTTAAATTTGACAGAGTTGCACATTTCTGATATAACAGCCCTTGAAGTACTGCAGTATCCCAAAATCCTGCATTTGCTTTGAAGCAGGGGATCGACTCTGGAGGCAACTAGATGCCTTCTGTCAACACTA
The DNA here is from genome assembly GCA_016271365.2 of Neoceratodus forsteri. Classification (NCBI taxonomy): domain Eukaryota; kingdom Metazoa; phylum Chordata; order Ceratodontiformes; family Ceratodontidae; genus Neoceratodus; species Neoceratodus forsteri. Next base: position 316,402,529 of record CM028130.1, read on the forward strand.
ATACATAACCTAATCCATCTGTAATACAGTCCCTGCACTGGGTGGAATTGGGGACATGCATCCAAGGACTAGGAACTGCATGTTTGAAGAGCACATTCCTGTCTGCCAAGCTCCACAGTCAGGATACACACTTTTGGGTCAGGATTCACAAAAACAATGTGCTGGGCACAATTGAGATGTGCCGGCACATCCAGAAAATGTGCCGTGGAGTGATTCACACACTGGGCTGGATATTCAAACTGTGCCATACTGTGGCACAAGCCCTTGCACTGCTGAGAAAAGTTGTGCAGGGGTGTGACCAGGGTGATATTCAATGGAGTTGCGCTATTGAGCAACTCCTTTGAATATCGCCCCCCCCAGCCACAGCCACTGTGCATGGCGCAGTGGAACTTGCGCCACTGCAAGTGGTCAGAGTGGAGCATTCAAGATGCGGTGGTGCAAGTTCCACTGCGCCATGTGCAAATTTCCGATATTCAAAAGGTGACATACAAATGGGGTCATAAGTTATGCAAGGCGCAGGGGGGCCATTTGCATCTACTTACGGCCCCATTTGCATGCAATTATCATACAGGTGCGCCGATCCCCAACAACTTGCGCCCTGCCAGGCAGCAGCCATCCGGGACCGACGTCCCCTGCAGCCCGATTGCGGGCATGAAGTAAATCTCCCCCTTCCTCTGGCCCGATTGTGGGCAAAACAGAACTGACCCCCCCCGACTGGTCCGATCGTGGGCATAACAGAACTGAACCCCCCGACTGGCCCGATCGCGGGCATAACAGAACTGAACCCCTCTGACTGGCCTGATCGTGGGCATAACAGAACTGACCCCCCCGACTGGCCCAATCACAGGCATAACAGAACTGAACCCGCCCGACTGGCCCATTTGTGGGCATAACAGAACTGAACCCCACCCCCGACTGGCGATCGTGGCCATAACAAATGATCCCCCACTAGCCTGATCGTGGGCAGAGCGAGTCAACCCCAAGAACCAATATCCCTGGTGGTCCAGTGGACCAGCCGATCATGGGCATTAGAGTCAAACCCCAGGTCCAATTTCCTGGTGATCTAGTCCCTCCACCCACCCACAAGCCCCACCACCGCTCCCTCCATCAGCCGGCAGGCAACAGCACACCACCCACCTGCGCCCACCTCGCCAACTGACTGCTCGGTAGGGCTGCATGCCCATTGGTTCAGAGCAAAAGAGCCAATGGGCATGCATTCCTACTGTACAAAGGTAGTCAGATATGTGAATGAATAGAATTCATTCACATATCTGGACTGTCTTTACAGTATAGCTGCATGCCCATTGGCTCTTGCTCTGGAACCAATGGACATGCAGCCCTCACCGAGCAGTCAGTCAGTGGGTGGTGGGGCGTAGGTGGGTGGGGTGCTGCCTCCCGCCGGCTGATGGGGGGTGTGGTGGGGCTCTGTGGGTGGGTGGGTGGGGACCACTAGATCACCAGGGAAATTGACCTTGGGGGGTTTAACTTAATGCCTGATTGGGCTTTATGTCCACTGGACCACCACGGATATTGGTCTTTGGGGTTGACTTCCTGTTCTGCCCACGATTGGGCTAGCGGGGGGCAATCTGTTATGCCCGCATCGGGTCAGTCTGGGGGGTCATTTCTATTTTGCCTGTGATCAGGCCAGTGGGGGGGTTGTTCAGTTATGTTCTGCCTGTGATCGGGCTATGGGGGGTACTATTATGCCCGCGATCGGGCTGCAGGACGGGCACAGGGAAGAAGTGAAGGGCTACCCACAGGTGGCAGCTGCTGTGTTGCGCCCTGCAATGTGACAGCTCACCTGTGGGTGGTCCTCAACTTAATCCTTTTTTTTTTGGCTCAAAGTTGTGCAGGTGCAGGTTGGGGGTTGTGCCTGCACAACTCTGCACAGCCCGGCTGAATATTGGGCTGTGCAGTTTATGCATGGTTCCTCCCTCTCCGGTTGAGCATGCCTTCATTAGCATTGCGTTGTTGCTCAGAATGACTTGGGGGGGGCGCAGCTGCCTCCTGCTGAATATCACAGAATGGCGCAATTTCGGACTTGCGCAGGCGCAACCCTATTGAATATCCAGCCCACAGTGTGAATGCGTCAGCACATCCGAGATGCACTGTGCCAAACAAGAAGCACTGTAGGTGCATCATAATGATATGTGGCACAAAAACAGGGGGAGGACTCATGCATACATAGCACAATGTGATTCACAGTGCCAAATGATGGCACAACGACACAGCAATCCCAGCACAAATGCCAAATGTGCCATGAAAAGATAAGTATAAAAGAAGCAGACTTAAGTGCAAATGACCTGCAGGTCATCAGCTGAACAGCAGCAGCTACACACCGAGTGAGAGAGGGGACAAGTGAGAGAGAGAGAAAAAGAGAGACAGACAGACAGACAGACAGAGAGAGCCAGAGAGCCAGAGGGCAAGAGAGCCAGAGGGCAAGAGGGCCAGAGAGCCTGAGACAGCCACAGACACAGACAGACAGCACAACACCAGCAGCCTGAACCCAGCACCAGTCGTCATGTTCTGTGTATACTGGAGGATGAGGAGACGGGGAGGCAGAAGGCACCATAGGCAGCCTTCCCCTCGGTGGTATCATGCCAGGCTGTCATTTGAACAGCTGACAGATGTGGAGCTAGTAGGCCAATACTGCCTGAACTGGGCCATTCTGTGCAGCTCTGTGAGCTGTGCCATGACAAAATGAAAGCACCCACTGCATGTGGTCATGCCATCTTGGTGGAGACCAAGGTGCCAACAGTTATGTGCCTGCTTAGCAAAGGAATCTTCAGGAGGCCCAGTGGGGACACCACTGGCATCTCACAGGCCTCCACTTCCTGGCTCCTCATACAGTTCCTCACCACACTGCTACCACATGCTTTGGAATACATCCATTTACCCAGCATGCAGGCAGAGCAGACAGAAGCCATGCAGGGGATCTACAGGGTGACATTCATGTCAGGCATCATAGGGGCCATAGACTGCACCCATGTGACAATCCACACACCACCTGGTGAGGAAGCCAATACATATGTGAACTGGAATGGCTATCACTCTGTGAACTTCCAGGTGGTGTGCAATGCCACAGGGCACATCAGCAATGTCAGCATCACACACCCTGGGAGCACACATGGCACCTTCATCTGGCATCAATCTGCCCTTTGCCAGAGGTTCAAGACAGGGGACATACTGAGCAGCCATCTATTAGATGTGTGTGACAGGGCACAAAAGCACAACAGGGCACCACTGGCAGGACACAAGGTGTCGGCAGGGGGCAACATGCACAATGCGCAGTAGGTGCATAGGCCATGGGTCAGTGGCGGTGCGCAAGGGGACACAGGTAGACACTGTCAGGCACCAGGTGGCACACAAGCAAAGCATGCCAGGTGTGGGGCACTGTCATGGTGGTGCATGTGTGACAGGGACATGCACACCACAAGCAGAAAGTGTCACACAAAAGCTGCCAGTGTAGCAATGCAGGACTGCAGGGAAGGTGGAGGCACAGGCAGTAGAGCATGCCATGTGCACACACCAGTGAGACCATGAGCAGGAACAGGGTGCATGCCACTCATGCTACCAATGTACTAATGGACACCCATTCTCCCCCACAAGAGAAGTGGCATACCCACTGATGCCATGACTCCTCACACCCTTCCGATGACCCAGAACAGAGGTGGAGGAGCAGTATAATGAAGCACACATCACTACATGCACCATCATAGAGCGTGTCTTTGGCATGCTGAAGATGCGGTTCTGGTGTCTGTGTAGGTCTTGTGGTGCCCTACAGTATAGCCCTGAGAAGGTCTGTGGCATATTCCTGGCCTGTTGTATGCTACACAACATGGCCTTAGACTGTGGAATACCTGTCAAGGCCAGTGAGGGCAACAGTTATGGGGAAGAGGAGGAGGATGGTGAGAGGGATGGCACACCACCACAGGGCCATGGATACAGATGCCACACAGGGCCACCTGGACCCACAGCTGGCAGTATGGGCCATGCAATAGTGCAGCTGGCCAGTGGAGGAGTACTTTGGGAACCGCAGGTGAGTATAGGAGGTACGGAACTTGGAGGTGCACTATGGTGTGGACATGGGCCATGCTGTACATAGCGGACACTGGATAGTACACAGACAGTGGCGTGTATGCATGCACACACACACACACACACACACACACACACACACACACAGCCAGCAACACACATGTGCCACCAGGACCATGCCAGGGATGTCATGGGTCAGTGTGCACTGCAACCAGTGGACAGGCATGGCAGACACTGGAACACACTCATCATGCCCAAGACATATGGTATAATAGGGGTACACACATACTTGCAGGTGGTACTGCACAGGGAGCCCAAGGTGTGGTGGTGGTGCACCGAGGTGGATGCCTGCCACACAAGCCACCCCAGGCACTGGTGGCCAGGCATGCAGTGCACACTGGTGGTATGTGCCTCCACCGATGGAACGGGGACCAGAATGTTAGAGGGTGGCACCCCAGCCACCACAGATATGTGAGCAGCCTCTGCCATGACTGGTGGACGCTGTTGTGCCACCACCAGTCACAGGGAGTGTAGCCACCAATTCTGCAGGGGTACTGCACTGAGACCGTGAATGTGTGCTCAGTGGTGTTGCTGCCCCACGGCCGACATACGTGCCTTGGACGCTGGAAGTAGTGGCATGTGGCGACTGTGTCAGCAGCGGAGGGTCCACCTGATGTCATTGCCGGGGTGTGCAGAACATGCTCCTGAGTGTCCAAATGGATGCCCGATGTCTATGGTGCACAATTGACTTAGCCACCACCTCCACAGCAGCTGCAATCTGCTCCAATGCTGCAGGCATGCCCACCCGCATGAGGCATGACTCGGTCAACATCTGTGCATGCCAAGCAGCAGCGGACTCATGGTCCTGAACCATTACTGTCCTGTGGCTCTGAACTCTGCATGGATGGTGGTCTGCCCCTCCACTATGGCATGCAGGAGGTGAAGATAGCTCTCCATTTCCTCAGCAGGAGAAGGGTCACAGTGGCGTCGCCAATGAGTGGGGGGTGAGACAGTCCACCCTGGTGCATCCACGGGTGGTGGTTGCACCATGACAGGCTGCTGCATGGACAGGCCTTGGCCATGCTCATTCACTGTATGTCCATGGCCAGTGTCATTGCATTCCAATGGCACAGGTGCATGCACTGCAGCATCCTGACTGGATGCCCCTGATGGCCTTGCCAATGCACATGACACATGTGCAGGGTGCACAGCATGTGGTGTCCTCACTGACAACTGTGTCAGCATTGGCTGAGGTGCCTGATGGGCCCACCTCCACTGGGGCTGTGACCGGTGTGTCAGGTGCAGTGGATGGTCCAATGATGGAGCCATTCACTGCAGTGCCATCAGCCTTGTGTGACAGACCTGCATCATTGCCTGCTAGGGTGTCCTGTGAAGCTGTGGTAACAGCTGCACCCTATGAAGTGTGATGGAGCTTTGGAAAGGAAAAGGGAGAACATGGTTATTGCACTGTATGAATCAATGGATATAAGACATGCACACATGTGAAGAGAGGCACGCCACAGTGCCATGGTTGCACATGCCTGTCTGCTGCAGAGTTGTGCCATGCCCACAGTGCCACACCAGCCATGCACATGTTGTGACCTGCACTATGTGGTGACAGACAGTTGCCACATGGCACAATGCATGGCGATGGCAGCACTAGCACACACAACTGTGTGTGCCACCCAGTGGTGATGCTGGCAGTAGTACCTCACATGCACCACATGGGCATGGGAGTTGTGTCCCAGTGATACACATCAAGGATGGGCAATGTGCACCCAGGACACATGGCACAGCCCCTGGGTACACAGTAACACTGCATGGAACACAGTGACAGATACCGCAGCTGGGGCACACATGGCTCCAGGCATACCAGGGCCACACGGTTACTTACACTGCTGTGATGAGCTACCACCAGTCTGCAAGCCACCTCCTGTGACACCCAGTACAGTGGATTTGGTGATGGTTGAGGCTAGCAGTTCCTCACTGAGGCTCAGGCAGACCTCCATGGGTGGCCCACTCCCAGTCCACCAGAGGGGTGCCTCACTGTGGGCCATCTTCTCTTTTGCCTTCCTGTGCCCATTGTTCCAGTGCTTGTGGCACTCCTGTGGGGTGTGATTCTATTCTGTTGACGTGGTGGCCACCTCCTCCCAGCTGTCTGCCCATTCCATCTGACTGCCACACCTGCCAGTCAGGACATCCAGCTGCAGGTTTCATGCCTCGATGAGGGCCTGCTCCTCATCCTTCATAAAGTTTGGGAGCTGCCTGCTGGTGACACTATTGCCTACCAACATTGTGGTTTCTGTGGAAGAATACATACAGACATTAGCCATGCTTGTAGGGATCCCTTGGGGCCCTTTCTGACAGGCTGGAGATGGTATCTGCCACACCAGCACCTGTCAGCCAGGGACAGTAGGGAATGCATGTGCGTGGCCATGCACGGTGTGCTGTGCCTGTTGTGGCTGTGTCCGGTGTGTACAGTGCACACGTGACAGATGGCCACAGGGCCACAGCTGAACCACTGTTGCTGCATGCCCATGGACACATGCACAGTTGTACAACCTGCACATGCACCTTGCACACCACACTGTCAGTGTTTCCACATTGGTCTGCATGCCCCCCCCATGGTACACCTTTGGGACATGTTGTGGGTCAGCAGTATGGCCACCAGGGGTACCTGCACATAGCATGCTGACAGTGTGTTGCACCCAGCTGGCCTCAGCCTGTGGCACTGCAACAGTGCCATTGTGCCTGTACACACACAGCTGCATGCATCTGACAGTCCTGTTGCACGATGCTGGTTCCCCACACCTGGGATGTGCCATGGCATTGACAGACACACTCTTAATCATAGCAACACACCACAATACCTGCAGTTGTACAGGTAGGAAGAGCTGTGTACTCACCCTCAAGGCTGTGTATCCTTTCAGTCACCTAGTCTCAGTGTGTGCTAAATTGGGAGCATTTATGGCTCAGGGCATGCAAATGAGGCCTGGGCCTGTGTTAATGAGATGCTAAGCAGCTGAGGTGCCCATGCATGCAGGATGAGGCTGTTCTAGGTGCACTGTCTTTGAATTGCATAATTGCCCCCAGCTTATCTCAATCAACACGGCGCATCTGTTGGTTTGCATTCATCCATGTACAGCACATTTCTCGCTCATGCATGTTTTTTTGGCGCATGTGCCTGAATCGGGCGCATCCTACATGGCATACACCCTGCGTATGCACTGCCAGCACTACTCATGGTGCATCACCTCATGTGCGCAGCTGTTCTGTCCATGACATCGCCACTGTATGGCTGCTGACCACCACGCAGTGCAGCCTGCCTTGCATTGCATGCCCACCTGCATGATGATCATTGTGTTGGTGGATGGTATTGTACCCTGATCACACATTGGTGACATGTGCGTGATGGTGTGCTTAGGTGTGTCATGGCCGCTCTGTGTGATAAAGCTTGCCGTATGTAACATGACAGTCACATATGCATCACGCATTTGCAACCTAGATGTGACCCCTGCCATGCCTTGGCAGTCTGCACTGCGCTTGCACCACTGTGTGCTGTCAGGCCAATCACACTTCATGACGCTGTGCAGGTGCACTGCACATGTCCTGGTGTCACACATGGTGCATTCTGTGTCTCATGCCACACATACAGTGCATGCTCCACTGAGCTGTCACAAACTGCTATGCCTAGGGCAGGGAGAATTGGGCCTAGGGCCATGAATTGGATACAGATAGAGCTGCTTCACCTGGTGGCATTGATTATGTCTGTGGAGGGCAGCTGTTCAGCCATGAGGACTTGCAGGTGCCCAGGTCACATATGTGGGCCGCCGTTGCACATCAGCTGGTGAAGCACATGGGGTGCCATGCAGTAGGGAACAGTGCAGGCACTGCTACAACAATCTCCAAAGTTGGGATAGGGACAGACTGATGCGTTTGCATCACTGTGCATGCAGGGGTGAACTGCCATGGTCAGGTAGGTGTTGTGCATTTGTAGTCTTCACTGGCACATGCAGGCTGTGTGTGGTCCTACATGCATGGGGGTGCACACATGGGTCACACACACCACGCACACATGGCTGTGGCTGCACATGCCCTGTGTTTCCCTGTCCTGTGTGCTACATGGGGTGGGCACTTTGTGGTGCTGTTTGTGTGTCCAGGGCACTGTGTGTTGCATGAGTGTGTGTCTCCATGTCTGGTGCATGCACATGGTATGGCACACTGGGGGATCAGGTACAGCGGCCATGCACCACTGTGGCCTGCATGTGCAGCCACCACTGTTGCACTGGCTGGGTACCCCTGCACTGCATGTGCTCACTGGAGTTGGGCTGTCATTCATACACTGCTGTGTCGACTCATGGTGCTCTCTGTCTATTGTGTCTTGCAGGGCTGGAGGCTAGGCAGCAGGCTGCTGAGGTGAATCATCAGGGTGTTGTGGGGGCCAGGCATGGTGCACATGCAGGAGCAGGTACATGCCGCACTCTGTAGTCTTTGCCTTTCAGGTGGTGTTGGCCATTGCTTGGTGGAGGTGGTGTCACCGCTATAGTCCTTAGTATGTATTCTGCCTCTCATTACTGTAGGTCCCTAGGATCATCATGCTGTGGCCAAAGAAAGTGTTGTCTTTGTCAATGTGGGGGACCTGGACCAGAGGATCAGCCAGGCCATCCAGGTGGCACTGCGGCCAGTACAACACTCTATAAGGCATCTCAGTGCATCCTTTGGGGGCCTCCTACACCAACGGCCTGCACATGGCCATACAGGAATGGTGCACAGAGGTGCACAGCCATGGTAGTGGACCCCAGCCCTGTTGTTTAAGGGCACTGTTACATAGACAGTGTCGGCAGATAAGGGCCTATGGCCCACCCAGTCTGCCCATTTAAGTTTGTAAGTTCAGTTTATGTTTTTCAGGAAGTCTGTTGCCCTTTACCCCTGACCTCCAGAATTCCTTATGTCTATCCCATGCATTCTTAAATCCCATGATTGTTTCAGCCCCCACCACTTCCTCTGGCAGGGTGTTCCACTTGTCCACCACCCATTCTGTGAAGAAATTCTTCCTCACGTTTCCTCTGAATCGTCCCTCCCTCCAACTTCATCCCATGCCCTCTAGTCCTGGAACATCTTTTTCGCTTAAAAATAGTGCATTCCTGCACCCTGTTCCTCCTGTAAGATACTTGTATGTCTCTATCATATCCCCTCCTCCCTCCTCTCTCCAGGGAGTACATGTTCAGTGCCTTCAACCTGTCCTCATAGGACTTGTGATGCAATCCATGCACCATCTTTGTTGCCCTCCTCTGAACCTTCTCTACCCTGTCTATGTCCTTACGTAGGTAAGGTCTCCAGAACTGCACAGTGTACCCAGGTGCGGCCTCACTAGTGTCTTGTATAGTGGAATTATGACCTCCCTTTTCCTGCTGGTGATGCCCCTGCCTATGCATCCCAGCATCCTATTTGCTTTACCTGCTGCCTTGTCACACTGTTTCCCTGCCTTGAGGTCATCAGAGATGATAACCTCAAGATCCCTTTCCTGCTTGGTGCATGCTATATCCTCACCCCCCAACTGATATATTGTGCTAGGGTTTTTGTGCCCCATATGCATTATCTTGCACTTCCTTGCATTGAATTTCAACTGCCAAACCCCTGACCATTCTTCAAGTTTCTGCAGGTCCCTTCTCATTCTGTCTACACCCTCTGGTGTGTCTACTCTGTTACAGAGCTTTGTGTCATCAGCGAACAGTGAAATTCTGCCTTCTATATTCTGTTGTATATAGCCCCCTGTTCCTGCCCCCTCCATTCCTCCCTTGTTGGTCCCACTCATTCCCCCTTCTACTCCCATGATTTGTCCTCCCCTTGTATATAATTCACCATTTGTTACTGCTGCTGTACGTGTTTACTTTGTTTCATTTAACAATTTACAAATCTTTATACAATCTGCTCTGGTGTCCATGTTGTTTCACTGTTCCACCTTCCTCTGTGTGTGTGTGCTACCAGAGGTGTGTTCCATGTCCCCTTCCTCCCATGGCTGTGTGCTCTTGCAGCATTGTTTGGTCTCCTGCCCCCCCCACCAAGCCCACCATCTCCATGCAGTGCTTCTGTTGCCAGTGCCATGTGCGTGGCTCACCATCCCACTGTTCATGTCACTGCTCCTGGTCCTTGTGTATGCTATGCATGTGGCACACCTACATTGCACCACTGCACATTTGCTGTGTGCCTGTGTGCCTATGTGCAGTTCCTGTGCTTGGGGTTGTGGCCTGGCTGTCTGGCACTATGGTGAATCAGTGTCTTAGTTGCTGTTCGGCATGATGCCACCCTGTGTGTTCACTCCTTGCACTGCCATAGTGCTGGCCACCTGTGGGGTTGTCCCTATCCACTGCCCTCCAATGTGCCATGTGCATCTCTGCACTGTTATGTGATGCACTGTCTGCTGCTGCTGTGTGCCTCTTCTGTGTGCCTGCCCCTGCCCCTGTAAGATGTGGCCATGGGCTCACCTGTTCTTGGGTCCCTGTCCTGGTTCTGTGTCTGTTGTAGGTGCTGTTGTGCCCTTGCCTCACTGGTGTGTGCTTGACCCCTGTTGCTCCTTCTTGCCTTGCTGACTTGCTCTGATTGTACTATATTGGTCCCCTGTGTGGCTCAGTGCACCCAGATTGTGCTGGCACATCCTCATTTGTGCCCTGCCATTTCTGTGCTATTCACAGTGGGGTTGCACATGGCGCATCCCATTGCACATGCTTTTGTGGATCACTCAGTTTCTGGTTGGAGGATCATGTTTTCTCCGGTGCATCTCAGTTGCACCCAGCGTATCTCTTTTTTGAATCCTGCCCTTGGTGTGTATCTGGAACATGTTTCAGGATCAGGCTAGTAGTCAGTTTTTAAAGCTTTTCAAAAACATCTGTTTTCTATTTTGTGACACATATTGTTCAGAAGAGACATTAAACTTAGGTCCTTTGAGCTTCCTCTGATGGTTGTTCAGGGAGATGTTAAAGATCCTATGGCATGGAGGAGACGTGATGGCGGCCTGAGGAACAGTAGGACTCACCCAAAGCTCTGCTCCCCTGCTGTTAATTTTTGGCATTTAATTTATTTCTAGAACAGCTATTTAGGTACAAACAGCTGACACAAGCTTTGGAACCACAGTCAACCTCAGTGTTTGAAAAAACAAACCGACAGCGATGGAAGTTTATATGAAAAAGCGCCTCCACGGCATTCCCCTGCACCGTTGCCAGAGAAGGACAAGACCGTGAAGCGCCCTAAACAACAAGCACCAGGGGCATTGAAACCTTCAACTATGGCCCTCTTGGAAGAGAAGTTCTTAGAAATTATGCAGCCACTGCAAGTGAAAATTGCAGATATGTCGGAGGATCTACACCAAAATAAAACTGCCATGCACTCGCTCTCTATACGAGTTGGTGACTCAGTGGCCAAGATTATCTCTCTGGAACAAAAGCAGGATAAAGTGGATCAAGCTACTATTCTAATGGGGCACAAGATGAAGAAACTAGAAAAGAAACTGAAGGACCTTGAGGGGAGGAGTAGGAGAAACAACCTCTTAATAATCGGAGTGCCGGAGAAAGAAGAAGACAGTCACCCAATTCCTTTCATACAGAAGCTGTGTTAGAGGATAGCTGGACCATCCCCAAATGGCACAACATACATTATCGAGCGAGCTCATCGGGTTCTCTGTCATCCTCCAACTCCTGACATCCCTCCTTGGCCTCTCATCTTTAAGCTATTGAATTTTCTTGATAAGCAGCATATACTTACCAAAATTAAAGAGCTGCAGGAAGTACTTTGGGAGGGCTGAAAAATCTGCATAATGCAAGATCTTCCACCATCTGTACAACAGAAGCAGCAAGAACTACACCCAATGGTATCAAAGCTTATAGCTGCAGGGAAGCCCTTCCATATGAGATACCCTGCAGTACTCCAGGTTAAGTCTGCAGAGCAATGGCTCTCATTTGAATCGCAGGAGCAAGCTGTGAGAGAACTTAAAGCTCTATTTCCAGATTTATTCAAATGAGGAGATCCCTGTGGTAAATGAGTAGCGCATATCCTTGCACTGGCTGCTGAATGGATCTCATGGTCTGACTTGGTAACTATGAAAATATGATTGTTGACTAATGGGACTGTAGATGGACTAACGGATGGATCCCAGTTACTATATTCGGACGGGACTGCACTCTATGATTACATCCTACAGTGCGGTGTATTCTCTCGATTGGACAGCTGTATTGTGTTTTCTGATGTTCCTATGGCCTTGGGAGGGAATCCAACAACTGAGCATATCGAGGATGGATGGCCTTTGGATGCTAGGCCCAGTGGATAAACTTTGCGTGGAACCCAGAACTTAATCTGCCTATTCCCCTTATTTCACTTGACTGCTGGGTAGTCTGAATTAAGACAGCCCAAATAACGTTCAATTCTCTCAGAATTCTCCCTTTGATATTTTATGAGGATGTTGTTTACTTAAAGACCTGTTGGAGCAGTTATATATTTTATTTCCTATATAGATAGGTCATTATTTAGGGGATAAGTCTGGCACATATTTTCCCCTATCAGGTATCTTACTCCTGTGACACCCTATGACTCCTGGGACCTTTTCTTGAATGCTGAGTATTCCTCAAGACTACTATATAGGTTTTGTATTAATACTGCATGTTGGCAGTTGTGTTGGCATATATGTTCTGTGTATTTCATTGAACAGCGGGGAAGGCGGGAAGGGATTGGGTATGTTGGGAGATTCAGGCTTGCGATAACATCATGCACCAAGTTTTGTAAGTGGTGCAGTTGAAAAGAACTGGGGTTTAGTATATTAGTGTGTTTAGGGTCTACTATTTAGTTAACTGGGGATGTGGGGGATTATGTTTATAGGTTGCATGTTTTGCTTATGTTGGATCTTTAGAATAGGGGGAAGGGAGGAGCCAACTGTGTCTAGATCAACTGCAACAAAAAGGGGTAACACAGGTACTGCAGTGAAAATCCTGGCATGAGTGGCCCGTACAATTTTATAAGTTGGAATGTGAAGGGTGTCCAAGATCGCTGTAAGAGGCATGTAATACTTAGACATCTACAACATTTAAAGGCAGAGGTTGTCTACCTTCAGGAGACACATCTCCATCAGGAGGATGTTATCTCATTCCTCAGAATGTGGATAGAGCAGGTTTATGGGTCAGAGGAAATCCACCAAAGTGGAGGAGTGGCTATTTTAATAGATAAAAAAGGTTACCTTTACACTGGAAAGGGAAATATTGGATCCTGATGGATGATATATCATAATTTCTGGTCTGCTAGCATCACAACAAGTTATACTGAGTGCCATATATGGCCCAAATATAGATTCTCCTATTTTCTTCATATGATTAATAGAATTGGTTGTTACTCATCCTCCCAAACTGACCATCCTAGGGGGTGATTGGACTATCACCCCCACCACCACTTAGATAGATCTGATTCCCGAAGAGGGGGATTATCCCCAGTGTAGAAGGCCCTACATGAGCTCATGGAGAGTGCTGATCTTATTGACATTTGGAGAGTTCTGAACTCTACGGACTGCCAATATACCTTTTTTTCTCCTCCACACAAAATGTTCTCTAGGATCGATTTTCTCCTCATGAGCTCTTCTGCCCTCCCGGGAGTTCTTAACGCTGATATACACATAAGGGTAATTTCTGACCACTCGTCTGTATCCCTCCTTCTCCTCATAGGACCTGGAGTTAAAAAGGACATCCTCTGGCAGTTAAATACTCAACTTCTGCAGTGGCCTAGCTCGTTACAGAAGATTAAATATTTTGTTTTTAACTTTATAGAGATCAATAGGGGCTCAGTGACTAGAATAGATATGGTTTGGGCAGCTCTTAAATGCTCCTTAAGGGGAATGTATTCACTTAGCCATTACAAAATCCCAGCAATCCAAGCAACAACTGAACTCTCTCCTCCACCCAATCCATCAACTGCAAAAGTCCCTTTCGCGGTCTTCCCCAGATGAGGATTTGGTCAAGCTGTACGGCCTGCAGGCCTAATATTTCAATCTCCTGTCACAAAAGGCTGAGCTCTCATTGAAATGCACGAAACTTCAGTATCTAGAATTAGGGGAACAAGCTAGCAAGTTACAGCAATGCAGCTTCGACAAGCAGAGACAGCTCTAATTTATCCTGGGTATTAAACAAGATAAGGATGAGCCTGTGGTTACCTCTCCTACAGCGATAGCCAAAATCTTAAGACTATACTATCAGAATCTATATTCTGAGGATTTGGACAAATGTCCTCCCAAAGCAGACATAAGTAAATACCTTAGCTTGATCGACCTTCCTAAACTATCCCCGTCCCAAGCCTCCTCCTTGGGGGGGTCCTATCATGGTAGAAGAAGTGATAAATGTTGTGGAACAGGTCTCTCTGGATAAGTCCCCAGGCCCTGATGGTATTCCCAATAATCTCTATAAGGTCTGTGTATCAGACTTAGCCCCGTTACTGACCGAGGTCTACAATTTCTGGTTTGACAAGGGGCTCTCTGAGTCATCCTTTCTAGGTGCTTTATTAACTCTTATTCCTTAAAAGGGCAAAGACCCACAACTTCCGGAGACCTATCAGCCCATCTCGTAGATCAACACGGACATTAAACTCTTTGCCAAAATATTGGCTAACAGGCTAAGACCGCTTTTGCTCTCCATAATTGGCAGGGAACAAGTTGGTTTCATGACGGGAGTGTCCTCAGGAGACCATATGTGTAAACTACTGCACTTCTAATCGGTGTCCAGGGACTCAGAGCTGCCGATGGCTCTTGTGTCCCTGGATGCCGAGAAGGCTTTTGACAGGGTCTCATGGGACTTTCTCTTCACTGCAATGTCACGTTTTAGTCTCCCTGCCGGCTTCCTCCAATGGGTTAAGCTGTTATACTCCTCCCCCTGAGCCCAAATCCAATGCAATGGTATTCTCTCTAAATCCTTTTGTCTTTACCGGGCTACCAGACAAGGTTGTCCCTTCCCCCCTGTTATTCAATATATATCTGGAGTCATTAATTAGGAAGTTGATATCTTTCCTGGACCTACAAGGGATCTGGATAGGGGATAAGTGATACACCCTCTCAGCATATGTGGATGATTTATTTCTGCATTTGGAAGACCCACGGGAATGCATTCCAGTACTTTTGGAGTAGAATGAAGCCTTCTCCGCAGTCTCCCACTATAAACTCAATCTCTCCAAAACCAAGGTCTTCCCCCTGAATAACAGTCTTTCCAAGGGTGATTTGGCTGAATTTGCACTCGCATGGGAACCAAGCTCGCTCCTGTACTTAGGAATCCAAGTGACGAGAGACATTACTTCTATGATAAAACTCAACCTCTCAGATTTGTTAACTACAATAAAGGCAGATCTTGACAGATGGGGAACTATCCCTCTGTCACTTTGGGGGAAGATTAACACAGTGAAAATGAATGTGCTACCACTGCTCCTCTACCCAATGGGTATGTTGGGTTGCTTTCTTCCCAGAGACTGGTTTACCAAGCTTCAATCCATCCTGAATGCTTTTTTGTGGCAGGGTAAGGGAATCAGAAGGTCCTACCTTAAACTTACCACCCCAAAAAGGCAGGGTGGACTTGCAGTTCCTGCATTTTTCTTTTATTATTGTGCCCACCATCTTAGCAAGTTAGCCCACTGGGGGCAAGAGACACAAAATATCTGCTCGCAAGATTACACACCTATGTGGTGAGAAATAGAGCAATATCTGGCTGCCAAATACAAATGCACCCTTGACTCTCTACTATACTCTACTCCCTGTGCAATTCCCAAATCCTTATGATGTACCCCATTAGGGTGGTCCATTAAAGCTCTACACCAATTGCAATCACACATTTCACTTAACTGGCACACCTCTCTAGAACAACCAGTGCTGGGAAATTCTCATTTTAAAATTGAAGATAAACCCATTCCAAGGTCCTACTGGCCCATACTTGTGGGGAAAAAAGCCTCAGACTGGTATTCTGAGGGGGGGAATAATCTCCTTCCTCATATTCTGAACCAGATTTAATATGCACGATAGCAATATCTTCAAATATAGACAACTCCGAGAAGTCATTGTCTCCCACCTGGGTAGAACCCTGAATCCTTTGCCTGTCACAGTGGAGTTATCTTCCATATTATACCTGGCTAAGCAGCCTCATGCAATCTCCATATTATATAAAAAACTTCAATCCCTACACCATGACCTACCTAAGGAAGTTTGCTATTACTGGTCGCAGGAGATTTCCTTGGGTACCGATGTAGACTTCTGGAAAAAATTATGGCTCAACTCCTACAAATTTATTAAACAAGATAGACTGTGTCTAATTCAGTTTAATATCATGCATAACTTATATTTTACTCCTGTGAAACTCCACAAATTAGGGAGGTTGTCCTCTCCAGTCTGCACCAAATGTGGAGATAGTTTGGGTACCCTGTTCCACAAGCTCTGGGCATGCCCAAAACTGCAAATATTTTGGCAAGCAATTAGGCACTCCTTAGATCTAATCTTGGGAATTGACTTATTATTTACTCCAGAAGTATGTCTATTAAACTCTTTCCCTCAGGGTACTCTCAAGACCAGGAAAGCCCATATGGCCCTGATTGCTGCCACATCAAAACTTATCATATTGAGAAACTGGAAGGACACTACTTCCCCTTCTCTCCTGGAATGGCATAGGGAGGGCCTGCTGGCTCTCCAGTTGGAGAACCACATGTACTCAGTGGGGAATAAGGGCCTCTCTTACCAGACTAATTTGGGATCACTAGATGCCCTGCTTACCATAAAGAAGCCATGAATGAGTAGTTACAGACACTTCTTCCCAAATGTCCTGATTGAAACCCCTACAGATAAAACTTGGCCCGGGGGGGGGGTTAAAGAGGGTTTTATGGGGAGTTAGAAGGGAAGGTTGGGTTTGGGGTGGGGGGATTTGAGGAGGGGGTGTGTATACCCCCTTGTTATCTATCTCACAATTTATCATTGTATGTCTTTCAATGTAATGTTATTTGTTATTAATTATTAGCAAGAATGACCTCATTGTAGTAGATCAGAATGTGCTGATATGTAGGATGGATACACTGGCTGCCTATTTGTTACCCATTTATGGGAAATTTTTGTGAAAATGTTGATCAACCAATAAAGTTTATTGAATTAAAAAAAGATCATATGGCACTTCTCAAAAAGAGTAAGGACATTTTTATTAAAATAAATCAGAACATACAAACAAACAAAAAATACCAGTGCTACACAATCAATTACAAAATGCTAAATAAATACAGAATTAAAAAAAACACATCAAATAACCCAAAAAGAAATTCTACCACCCCTTCTCCCCAAAAAAACTTGTCCTGTTCAGTGAATTAAAGCCTTACTATATTCCTCCAACAAGTAATAAACTGAGTAAAGCTTAATTTCCTAAAATCAGAGTCTTGGCTCTTGGACCTGTCTAAATTCATTAGAAACAATAGTCAGTAATTCAGCTTATGAAATATAATGCTGTTGTAACATAAACCTGCATTTTATCTGCTAGATCCGGTATCTCAAACAAGTAAAGAGTACTCTAAGACTGCTAGCATTGTACAGTAGTACAGTATGTCAACCAAAAGGGGAAAAATGCTGAGTATAAATACTTAGTTTGTCAAGGTACAAAATAAAGTCATGGTCCATTGACACCAAAGTCCAGAAGTCCTGTATGTAAGTATTGTCAAAATACAGATGGTCCATGGTTCCTAAAATGTCCTGGTAAGAAGGTCATCTATGTCTGTGGTTATTTTTAACATTCAATCTGCCATGGCAGCAAAGCTAATTGGTGCCCCACATTTTAACTGGCATGTGGCATTCCTTAAGAGTCTTTTCCATAAGGGACATGTGAAGAGAATAATCCCTGTAGAAATTCAGTTTCTCTGAAAACGTTTTGCACAGGAATGTCCTTTCCTAGGAAGGTCCAACTCCTGCTATTAGAAACATTGGCCCAGATATTCAAAAGGGTTGCGACATGCGCAACAGGGTTGCACATGCGCAACTCCAAAATGTACCCATTCTCGATATTCAGAAGGGCCAGTTATACACCAAAAACATGCTGAGCAACAGCGCAATGGAAATGAAGGCATGCGCAACCCGAAGGCGAGTCCATGCGCTAAAGTGCGCCAATGTGATATTCGAACACTTGCGCCAATGCGCCGGAGTGGCTCAGCCGGAAGTTGCGCAGGGAGCGGAATTGAGCCAAAAATAAAAGGCTCAAGGAAGCGGCGCAAGAATCCTAGCAGGCCGCAAACTGGGGGAGAGAGAGAGAGAGAGAGAGAGAGACAGGAGCTGGAAGGGCAGAGAGGGACAGTGGGTCCAGGAGGACAGAGAGGCAGTGTGGGGTGCCCGTGCAGTGGAAGCAGCAGTGGGGGAAGCGGGGGTAACACAGGAACAGCAGCCAGGGGGGCAGAAGCCAGGGAGATGGACAGTGCCAGCTTCCACATGGAAGCTGTAATGAGGGGGATGAGACACCATGCTGCAGGGGGACGTGGCCGCGGAGGGGCCCGTCGGCAGTATGCCCCCGACAGGCGGTATCATGCCCGCATCAGCTTCAAGCTGTACACAGACATCGAGATTGTGGGCCAGTACCGCCTGAACAGGGCAATACTGAGACGGCTCTGCGAGCTGTGCAGTGATGTGATGCAGGCACCCTCACGACGGAGTCATGCTCTGTCCATGGAGACCAAGATGACAGCCTGCATGTGCCTGCTTGCCACGGGCACCTTCCAGAGGCCAACAGGGGACACCACAGGCATCACACAGTCGGCCACATCACACATCCTCACCCAATTCCTCAGCGCACTGCTGCCTCATGCTGCGGAGTACATCCATTTCCCCAGCACTGCGGCAGAGCGTACAACAAACATGCAGGAGTTCCACAGGGTAGCATGTATGCCTGGCATGCTAGGGGCCATAGACTGCACCCATGTGGCCATTTGCACACCACCTGGCCCCGACAGCCAGGCATATCAGAACTGAAAGGGGTTTTCCAGTGTCAACTGCCAGGTGGTGTGTGATGCCACTGTGTGCATTATCAATGTCTGTGCCACATACCCTGGCGGAGCACATGATGCCTTCATATGGCACCAGTCTGCACTGTGCCATCAATTCGAGAGTGGGGACATCCCCACGGGTCATCTAGTGGGTGAGTACATATGTATGGAATGCAAACTCTGGGCAAGGGTGGGAATGACACAGGTGCCATGGTAGTGGCACACAAGGATGTGGGCAATATGGACCTGACATGACACTGATCTCCACTATCTCCACACAGGTGACTGCGGATACCCACTCCATCCCAGGCTGCTCACACCGTACCGGCACCCCATGACCCCAGCGCAGCTATGCTTCAATGAGGTACATGCCGCAACATGTAACATCATAGAGCGGGTGTTTGGGATGCTCAAGACACGCTTCCGATGCCTGGACACCTCCGGCGGAGCCCTACAGTACAGCCCCCAAAAGGCCTGTGGGATATTCCTGGCCTGTTGCATCCTGCACAACATGGCCAAAGACCATGGGATAGCCGTACAGGTCCAAGAGGGGGACAGCGATGGGGACGCCAGTGGCGCCGGTGATATTGGTGATGAGCAGCCCCCCCTAGGATGGAGGGACCCCCGACTAACCCGGCAGGCCCAGCTGCACCGGGACACCATTGCAGAAGAGCACTATGCCCAACACAGGTAAGTCAAGGGGACATGTGCAGGCAACACTGTCCATGCGCAAACCACAGGCACACGGGGGAACACACCGTGCATGAAGGTCAGGGGAGTTGAAGGTTCCAGGCATACCAACACACCATCAGAGAGGGGTGAGCACTCATATGGACACACACACACACCAGGCAGCATACATGGGCAGCAGCACAGCACTGCGGAAACGACATTGCCAACACACAGCACCACCGACCACCCCGACCACCTGTACTGTCCACGTACATGTGCCAGGACCTGGGCACCCTTGCACCTTGGTGTACAGTGCAATGCAGGCATCATCATGCACATGCACCTGTGGACAGCAGTTGGGAGAGTGTGCAGGTGGTCCATGTGTCAGCGTGGTGAGCAGAGCACCCAGCAGTGCACTGCCCACCATGACACACATTGCACACAGGGCAGCACCAGACAGGGCCTGCACTGGGAGACAGCTCAGTCAGGTAGCACTGTCCCACGGCCACCATGGATGCTTGGGTGGCCCGGCCGTGGCCCAGCAGCACTGTCAGGCTGAGCAGGGGCCACATCAGGTGGCGCTGGTGCACCACCAGGGTTCCCACTGCGCGAACGCGACCTTGCCCGCACAGGGGTCTGCATCCTGCCAAACAAACTTGCACCAGGGGTGCTCGGGATGCCCACAGCAGAACCCGGTGTCGACAGGCCTGGTGTCGCACGATGCCGGGAACGGGGAGTGGAGAGCGCACTGTGTGGGGTGTGTGGTACAGGGGCACCTGATAGTGTGGCCAATGCGTCTGCGACAGAGACCACTGCCTGGGTCAGCCTGTCAATGGCAGCGGTCACATCCGTCCGCATAAGGACCAGCTCGGCTCGGTCCCGAGCACACTCCCTGCTATGCCACTCCACGGACACAGACAGTGCCTCCACGGACCTTGCAACCCACCCCTGCAGCTGTACAGAGTCCTGCAGCAGGCGGGTGTGCACGTCCAATGGGTACTGTGCCCCAATGGCATCGTGACCCCCAGGGTGTGGACGGTCCTGGTGCACAGCACCCCTTGAGGGTGGGCACTGTTCACCAGGACCAGGTGGTGGATCAAAGGGCGGTGGACATGTGCCACTGCTTGACACTGTACCCCAGACCTGTGTGTGACCTGCTGCCGCCCTCCAACTGCTGAGCCCCCAGGTCCACCTGTTCCACTCTCTGTGCTGACAACAGTTCCAGACACCTGCACAGCCACCGGTGCTGCCCCACCGGTGCTGACAGGCACATCCTGGGACTGTGCCAGCATGCTGGTACACAGGTGTGAACCAGGAAGGCCCAGGGGCACGTGCTGGCCTGCCATGTGTCCGTCATGGGACACACACCTATCACTGCCCATTGCAGGCCTGCTATCATCAATGGTGCAGGTGCGTGCCACTGCCATAGGCACAGCATGCTGGCATACCTGCATGCCAGACTGCTGAGACACAGGCTGTACACCCCCTGCACCCGTATCACTGACACCGGAGTTGTTGGCCCAGCGTGCATGCTGCTGCAGTGCCTGCAGGCTGGTGGCGGAGGCGGATGGTCCCTCCTCCATGTTCAGCAGGTCTGCATCACTGTCTGGACCCACCACCACCACCGTCTTCTGAAGATGAACAGGATCTGTAACAGAAAGAGAGTACATGTGAGTGCATGTGAACAACAGCCCCCCCCAACAACACCACCATGTCATACCGTGCAGTGATGGGCTTCCACCTGTCTGGAATCCTCTGCCTGGTACGCCCGCAATGGCACTCGGCTGCATGGCCGCGACCAGTGTCTCCTCTGTAGGGGTCAGCTGCAACACCACTGGTGGGCCCCCACCAGTGCCAGCACGTGCCGCCCTGAAGGCTGCCACCTGCTCCTTCAGCCTCCTGCGGTCAGTCCCCATCTTCTTCTTGCATTCCTGCACGGAGCGCTGGTGGCTTCCATGCAGGTTGACGGCCCGAGCTACCCCCTCCCATGCAGCTGCACATTCCTGAGGGGTGCCCCTCCGTCCACTCAATAGTGGCTCATCCTCCAGGTAGGCCTGGAAGAGGGCCTCCGTCTCTGCCGCGGTGAAGTTCGGCCTCCTCCTACGCCCGCCGTCCACACCCTCAGCTTGGCTCTGGTCAGTCATGGTGATCTGTATGGGTGGAAGTGGACACCTGTCACTGTGCAGTCGACAGCATTTCCCCATGAGCATAGCTGCCGGCCCGGGGGGGCGGAAGCCCCTCACGTTTCCTCTCAGCATGGCAGATACTGATAGAAAGGTGACCTTTGTCCCTTTCTAAGTGCCCTTTTCATGCTCAGCCCCTTCAGCCTTTATCATCCTCCACCCATGAGCATTGTCCTGAGCATCACACAGCATGTAACTCACCCTCTCACCTGCAGTAACCAAATCTGTCCAGCACAACCCACTGTCGCATTTTTATAGCGCAACACATGCAAATGAGGTGTGGCGCAACTTTAATGACATGCTAATCACGCCACTGCGCCTTTGAATGGCTGATCGAATGATTTGCATATGTCGACTGAATATCGCGTGTTTGCGCTTTGCGCAATACGGAAGGTCCGGCTGAGCCAATGGCGCAGGTTTGTGGCTGCATGCTACACTGCATTGCGCATGCCCAGACAGCTTACACATGTGTCTATCATGCTGCAGACCTGCTGAGCGCGATAGGCGATTCAGGCCATGGCCACCATTGTGCCAGTGGCGCTACAGCACTGGGCACTATATGGCGCTGTGGCACTACTGCACGATAGTCCACTGTGGCACTGGTGCGCTGCTTGGCAGTCGTGCAGGATGCCTATATGTCCGATGGCGCTGTGCGTAGCCTTGCATCATTGCCGTGACCTTGTGTATGCCCTCTGACCCCTGGCGCTGTTGGCATGCCATGTGTACGTCCCTATTGCGCTGTCTGGTGACAGCGCCATGTGAAATGACGGCGCTGTTCGAACAGCACGATTGGAGCCTGTGGTGGTCTATTGCGCAACAACTCCACATGGGGTTACGGTGCAGTGGGGCGCCATATTGCCTGCTGTAAAGTTGGTGCCATGGCTAGGAGGAGGGCGGTGTCCTGGAGCCAGATTGAAGTGGCCAACCTGGTGGCCCTAGTTGAGCCACACTATGATGGCCTGTATGGTGAGGCACCCCTCACCAGTGCCAGGACTCAGCTGTGGCAGCAAGTGGCCACTGACCTGGTGGAGGTCACTGGACGGGGCCGGTCTGCTGAGCAGTGCCAGCACCGGTACAGTGACCTCCGCCGGAGGGAGCCAGAACTTTTGTCGCGGCTGCGGTCGCGTGCCAGGCAGGGCGTAGTGCCTAGGCCAGGAGAGTGTACCATCTATGCACCTATATTCTCTGTAGGGGTGTGTGTGTGCTTGGGTGGCTGTGCATAGGTGCCGGCTCAGACACGGTTGGCTGTGTCAGTGTGTGCAGCTGTGCAATGGATGGTTATGGCTGTGTGGGCAGGCACTCTCACTGGGGCAGGGGGCACTCTGCTTTTGAGTCACACTGATGTTTGTCTCAACATATGTCTCCCACAGGCCGGAATCTGAGGACACAGGGCGACGGTGACGTGGGCCATGCCAGGGCCCCAGTGCCGGGGGGTGTTGTGCCCCAGCAGCAGCAGCAGCAGCGGAAGAGCCAGCTGCTGGAGGAGTGTGAGTATCATTACTTCATGGATGCTATTGCATGCTGGGGGGCAAGACCACCAGCCATGCACAACACAACCATGCAGGAAAGGGGAGGTCATAATTCCACTATACAAGACACTGGTGAGGCCCCACCTGGAGTACAGTGTACAGTTCTGGAGACCATACCTACGTATGGACATGGACTGGGTAGAGAGGGTTCAGAGGAGGGCAACACGGATGGTGCATGGTTTGCATCACAAGTCCTATGAAGACAGGTTGAAGGAACTGAACATGTACTCCCTGGAGGAGAGGAAGGAGAGGGGGATATGATGGGGACATACAAGTATCTTACAGGAGCGAACAGAGTGCAGGAAAACACTATTTTTAAGCGTAAAAGATGTTCCAGGACTAGAGGGCATGGGATAAAGTTGGAGGGGGGACGATTCAGAGGAAACATGAGAAAGAATTTCCTCACAGAACGGGTGGTGGACAAGTGGAACACCCTGCCAGAGGAAGTGGTGGGGGCTGACTTGGTCACGGGATTTAAGAATGCACGGGATAGCCATAAAGGAATTCTGGAGGTCAGGGGTAAGGTGCAACAGACTTATAGGAAAACAGAGTGAACTTACAAGGTCAAATGGCCAGACTGGGTGGCCCATAGGCCCTTATCTGCCGACACTGTCTATGTATCCATGTATGTAGGCATGACACAGGTGACATGCATCACTGTGCAGTATCACAGCACGTCTGTGTATGCGTCACTGGTGGTCCAGGCATGCACTGGGCACATAGCTGTGTAACTGGCATCGCACCACGTTGCCACATCACTTGCCAGCCTAGTTTGTACTGTGATTGACATGGGTAGTATGTGTGGGTGGTGGTGCGCATAGCTGGTGCCGCCTGTTTGTGATGGCCATGTGCATGTTCACTGTGGGTGGGTGTATGCCATCACAGGTGCGGGACATTGGGCTATATGGCTTGCAGGTTGGGTGGTGTTCAGGGTTGTGGTCAGTCACAGCCATTGACTGTGTTCCCATTTTCCTAGGCCTCATTGTGCTCCAGAGGATCGAGCAGGCACTGCAGCAGCTCACCCAGGTCTCCGTGGACAACAGGTCCATCCTCAACAACATGCAGCGCCATGGGGTACGGAGGCGGCACAGCCATACACGAGAGCACCAGGCGGCAGAGGACCAGCCTCCAAGGCCTTAGGCCGGATTCCCTTCCCACTTCACCCATCCCTCCCGCCTGCCTTCCCTCCAAGTTCTTCATCCCTACCCTTGCCCACCTCTACCTTGTACCCTCCCCTTTTAAATAGTTATGTTGTTGTGGATTTTGTAATTACATTTTTCTAATACATTTATATTTTGATATGATTACTGTGTTGGTCTCTGATTTGCAGCTGGCTATGGTTGCTCAGTTGCAGTGGTGTGCATGCCATCTGGGCTGGTATGGTCCTGGGTATGTGTGTGTGTGTGTGTGTGTGTGTGTGCATGTGTGCATGGGAGGTATCTCCAGCATGGCAGTGGCTTTGTTGGTCTTGCCATCTGCTGCCACCCACTTCTGGGTAACAGGGTGTGTCTGGCTTGTAGGCTTCTGTGTTGCACGGGCTGACGTGTGCTGGGGGACTGCTTGGTTTCCCTGCAGTGCCAGTCACTGCACATGGGCGTATCTTGGGGTCACAGTGCAGGGTGTGCTGTGCATACGGGTGCTGATGTGCACTGTGGTTGTCAACCCCTGTGTGTGGCACTCTCCGCCTGCCAGTGGTTGTACTGAGTGTCAGGGCTCTGCTATGCTTTGTTGGCTTGTCCCCATGGGCACGTGGATCATCCGTCCGCCCCAGTGGTGCTGTGCTTGGGTGTGCAGGTGTGGTGTGGGTTCTGCAGTGTGTTCCTGTGCCCATGTGTGGCATGGCTGGCGGTGGGCCCCAGCCTGCCTCCCTGGATGAGCAGTTCCATTGCTCTGGGGGCTGTGCTTGCGCTATGGCAGCTCTGGAATGCTCAGCTGAGCTTCCCTGGTTGCACCATAGCACAACATTTTGGCTCAGCTTCTCCTTCCTGGTTGCGCGATGGCGCAGTATGTGCGATATTCAGACGTTGGTTGCTTGCGCAATTTGCTCTGCTCCATGTTTGAATATCGCACCTGTTGCGCATTTG
The DNA here is from genome assembly GCA_016271365.2 of Neoceratodus forsteri. Taxonomy (NCBI): domain Eukaryota; kingdom Metazoa; phylum Chordata; order Ceratodontiformes; family Ceratodontidae; genus Neoceratodus; species Neoceratodus forsteri. The sequence continues at coordinate 316,428,038 of CM028130.1, forward strand.
CGCAACTGGTTTGTGCTTGCTCCTGCTGTTGCTCTACTTTTGAGCACAGTTTGAATATCTGGGCCATTGTTTTCTTTTGTCAAAGCAAGAGTCCTTGTAAACAGACAAAACCTGTGATCTTTTAGACTTTATACTGAATTTGCTGGACAGCCATTCCTGTAATAAAAACTGAATATGGCTGATAAGCCACAGTACCTATAATTTCAATGATGACTGTAAAACTGGGACCATACAAAAATATCATTGAAAAAAGACAAATGGTTAACCATATTCAAACCATGCTGGTAGATCATCAGAACGTGAGAGTAGGGGAATTTTCCCACTGTTGTGGCTAAATTTCTTCCATTCACTAAAACACCACCAATAGCTTAATCTAGTTCACTTTCTCTGTGTCTGTACTCCCTTCCCCCTGGGATTAAGCTGACAATAGGCTGATTTGCCTCGCCTTCCTTTCCAGGTCAATAAAAACTTAATAAATAAATTCATATCAAAACTCTGTACAGCAGTATGGTATAGCATGGTATAAATTATATGTGAAGTTCCTCAGTGTGAGGATGGATTGATGTGCACACACAAAAAAAAAGCAGACCAGGCTAAAGTCAAGGATAGGATAATAGATTCTTGTGATCCAAATTGATTTTGCTGAATGGATCACTGATGCAGGGATTCTGAAGTGGAGTATATATTTCTATGACGGCCATAGACCAGATGTGCACAGGATGGTGTGGAGACATACTGACATTTTTTTTTCAGTTGACCTAATTCACCCATATCTTGTTTCCATTAAGAGGTCAAGAAATGCATACCTTTCTCCTTAACCCTAACCCTACAAAAATATACATGGACTGTAGAGAGATAAAGAAACTCTTCCCTCCCCTCTGTTGACATGGGCAACTTTAAAACACAAAACACATACCTTATTTTAGGCAATTGGGAGTTTCCATTTAAATGATCTTACATTTTTTTTATTCTAAAATTTTAACTTGATTTGAAGCATTCAAAAATATAGAAAGTGAATGCTGGTTCTAATAGATTAAAATTGTATTTAACAAAGATACATAGATACATAGACAGTGTCGGCAGATAAGGGCCTATGGCCCACCCAGTCTGCCCATTTGAGCTTGTAAGTTCAGTTTGTTTTCCTAGAAGTCTGTTGCCCCTTACCCCTGACCTCTAGAATTCCTTTATGTCTATCCCATGCATTCTTATATCCCGTGATTGTTTCAGCCCCCACCACTTCCTCTGGCAGGGTGTTCCACTTGTCCACCACCCGTTCTGTGAAGAAATTCTTTCTCATGTTTCCTCTGAATCGTCCCCTCCAACTTCATCCCATGCCCTCTAGTCCTGGAACATCTTTTTCGCTTAAAAATAGTGTTTTCCTGCACCCTGTTCCTCCCTGTAAGATACTTGTATGTCTCTATCATATCCCCTCTCTCCCTCCTCTCCTCCAGGGAGTACATGTTCAGTTCCTTCAACCTGTCTTCATAGGACTTGTGATGCAATCCATGCACCATCTTTGTTGTCCTCCTCTGAACCTTCTCTACCCTGTCTATGTCCTTACGTAGGTATGGTCTCCAGAACTGTACACTGTACTCCAGGTGGGGCCTCACTATGTGTCTGTATAGCAGAATTATGACCTCCTTTTCCTGCTGGTGATGCCCCAGCCATACATCCCAGCATCCTATTTGCTTTACCTGCTGCCTTGTCACACTGTTTCCCTACCTTGAGGTCATCAGAGATAACCCCAAGATCCTTTCCTGCTTGGTGCATGCTATATCCGCACTTCAACTGATATATTGTGCCAGGGTTTTGTGCCCCATATTCATTATCTTGCACTTCTTTGCATAGAATTTCAACTGCCAAACCCTTGACCATTCTTCAAGTTTCTGCAGGTCGCTTTCATTCTGTCTACGCCTCTGGTGTGTCTATTCTGTTACAGAGCTTTGTGTCATCAGCGAACAGTGAAATTCTGCCTTCTAGATCCTGCAGCAATGTCACTGATGAAAATGTTGAATAGAACCAGTCCCAGCACTGATCCCTGTGGTACCCCACTGGTCACTCTTCCTCTGTGGGTGACAGCCATTTACCACCACCCTCTGTGTCCTTCCACCCAGCCAGTTACCTACCCACCACACTACTGTCCTGCCCACACCCATATTCCCCAGTTTGTGTAATAGCCTTCTATGTGGCACAGTGTCAAAGGCCTTGCTTGAAGTCCAGATAGGCCATGTCCACTGCCCTCCCTGATCCACCTCCCTAGTCACCCAGTCAAAAATTCAACGAGGTTGGTCTGACATGACCTCCCCTGGTGAAACCATGCTGCCTTGGGTCCTGTAGTCCATTGACAACCAGATGTTCCACCAATCTCTCCTTCAGTAGTGCTTCCATGATCTTCCCACTACCGAGGTGAGGCTAACTGGTCTGTAGTCTCGCTTCCTCTTTGTTCCCACTTTTGCATAAGGGGACTCACATCTGCTGTCCTCCAGTCTTGGTACCTCCTGTTTCCAGTGATCGGCTAAACAGGATAGCAAGAGGTTCAGCCACCACCTCTCTTAGTTCTTTATGGACCCTGGGTGCACCCGTCTGGCCCCATTGCTTTATCAACTCTTATTACTTCCAGTTCCTTCAGGACCCTTTCTCGTGTAAAGGAACTTGTGTCCATTTCTGCACCATTCTCACCCCTTGTACTCCCTTCAGACCCATTACCCCCCTCTTCCTCAGTAAAGACTGAGCAGAAATACCTGTTCAATATGTCAGCTTTACTGTTGTCATCCTCCACGTGGCTCCCATCCTCCCCTTTCAGTCTCACTATCCCTTCCTTTGTCTTTCTTTTTTCACTTATGTACCTGTAAAAGGTTTTGTCCCCTCTACCCACTGATTTTGCAATGTGTTCTTCTGTCTGAGCTTTGGCTTCCCTTACTTCTCCTATCCCCTTCTGCCTGTGTCTTTTGTATTGCCTGAATGCAATCTTTTGTTTTCCTTTTTTGCTACCTCTTGAAAACCATATGGTCTCCTCTTCCTTTTCCTCTTGCTAACCTGCTTAATGCATAATTCTGTTGTTCTTGTAATCCCATTTTAAATACTGTCCACTGTTCCTCAACCCCTGATTCCTGTCCCATTCCCTTAATGCCTCTTTCAAGTAGCTCCCATTTTCCCAAAGTCTGTCCCCTAAAATCCAGGATACGTGTTTTTGTGTGGTTTGGTTCTGCTCTTTCTGTGATTTCAAACCACAATGACTGGTGGTCACTGTTACCCAGGTGATCCCCCACTGTTACCCCCATCACACTGTCCCTGTTTGTGAGCACAAGGTCCAGTATTGCCTTCTGCTGAGTTGGTTCCATGACCAGGTGCTTGAGGAAGGCACCCTGAATGGAGTCCAGGATAAATCTGCTCCTAGTTGATGCTGCTGCTGGGATGCTCCAGTCCACGTCTGGAATACTGAAGTCTCCAACCAGTACTACCTCATTCTTGTCTGCCATCCTTTGATGGCTAGCATCAACTCCCTATCTGTTTCTTCCTCCGGGCTGGTGGTCTATAGACCACACCTGTGCGGATGGCTGTCCCCATTTTCCTTTCCAGCTTAACCCACAGTATCTCTCCCCCATTTTGTTCCTCCTGGATCTCTGTGGCCCTTATGTCATTTTTCACATACAGTGCCACTCCTCCTCCCTTCCTGCCTTCTCTGTCTCTTCTGAATATGTTGTAGCCAGGTATGGCCATCTCCCAGTCATGGCTATCATTACACCAGGTTTCAGTGATGGCCACAATGTCCAGGTCTGACTGTACCATGACTGCCTCCAGATCTTCCATCTTGTTGCTAAGGCTCCTGGCATTTGCACACATGGCTTTCCATGATTTGACCTCCCTAGACTGCTTCACTGTTCTACTTCAGCCCCTTCCTTGGTTGTCATTTATCCCTGGTTCTCCTTGCTGTCTGCCCTTCTGCTAAATTTTGCCTCTTTTCTGCTTATCCACCTCTTGGGCACTAATCTCCATCTTTTGCACACTGCTTTTCAGAGATAGCCACTCCTCTGGTTCACTGGTTCCACTGCTAGCTGTGGGGGGTGAGCAAGTAGGTACCCTCCTTGCTGGCCTGCCACCCCCCTTTGCTAGTTTAAATGCTTGTCAATGTAGCATTTAAACTTATCATTGAGTGCTTGGATTCCTCTCCAAGATGGATGCAGGCCGTCAGGCTTGAACAAACCTCCATCCCTCCAGGTGGGTCCCCAGTCACCAATGAATCCAAACCCTTCCTCACAGCACCAGTTCTTCAACCATGAGTTAAAGTTCCTGGTGCATGCACTCCTATGCTCTCCCTTGCCTCTCACAGGTAGTACTTCTGAGAAAGTGACAGAAGTAGCTACTTGCTTGAGACCCCTCCCCAGTTTCCTAAACTCTTCCTGAACTTCCTTTGGCTCCCCATTTGCCAGGTCATTAGTACCTAGGTGGATAATGACATCCAGCTCACCCTCCCATCTTGCTTTCCCAGTGATCCCAGGATCTTCCTTCCATCCCTCCATGCCGTAGCACCTGGTAGGCACCTCACCTCCCTGTCCTCCCCATCCTGTGTTCCTAGCTGGATCCCTCTTACGATGGAGTCCCCCACCAGGATTCACTTCCTCCTCCTCTGGGGTCCACAGCTTTCCCTCTGAGGTCACCTCCTTGGCTAACCTCCACATCCTTTCCTTCCACTTTTCTGGGTACCTCTATTTGGTTGTCCTTGTTTGCCAGTGTGGCATATGAGTTCTTGAGTGGAATAGGATCTGGGATGTGCCTCTGCCTGACTGCTCTAATCCTCCCTGAGCCCACTGTCATCCAAGTGCTCCTCGTTCTCGGAATCCTTTGAGGCAGCTGCATTGGACTGGGTGGTCCCTGGATAGGGGTGATGGTACTCCTGACCCAGTTTACTTCCGCTCTGAGTCTGGCTACCTCATCCCGCAGTCCAGAGAGATGCATGCAGATAGGGCAGCACCTCAGTGTCCAGAAGGTCTGCCTGAATATGCCCCATTGGCCACTGCATTGCATCACTCCCCCACATTATACTGCAATTCCACTACTTGTCTGCTACTGAAGCTCTCCTAGTTCTCTTTTTATTAATTTACTGTACTAAAAATCCTGTCACTAATCCTCAGATATTTTTTTTAAAGGAAAAAGAAACCAATAAATAAATAAATGAGTCAAAACACTTGTTGTGCTGAGGGTGGGCTTCTTCCCCCTTATGCCCCTCCTACTTCACACCCCTTACTATTCCCTGTGTTTAGCTCCTGTCAATCAGATTTATCAAGGCATATAGTCAAGAGTTGGGGGAAGGGGAGGGGGGGGTGAAAATTTGCAGCAATTAAAGACAGCACAGAATTACACCACCACTATGTTTTAAATTTTCAACAGCCCCAAAACAATTATAAGTACAGACAACAAAGAAAGTATAGTGTCACTAAACGCCCACAATCTAAGTTTAAAAGAAAAATAGCAATTACCAGTTACTCTAAAGCACTGAATTGAAAATGTTTCCTTCCTTCCCCTTCTGGCTTCTTCTGAAAAAAATAAATTATCTGAGACAGTTCATGACAGTTCAAAGGCTTCCATTCTATTTAGTTAAGACATGTGGGCTCTGTAAACTGTGATGGGATGTAATGAACACATCATCTTGAGCTGCATCTATATGACAACTGTACACTAATTGGTTTAGCCTTCTGAGGAGCTAGGAACCTGGAAAGTTGGAAAACAAGCTGCATGATCAAGCATAGACCCCATCATCTGGCATGCTAATGTTTGACTGTAGCACAGTGTCAAAGAAAAAATGCCTCGGAGAAGGAGTTCAGACTTAAAAGGTTACTGTCTGCATGTCATTATCAAAGGCCAGGTTCGATGCTTCTCCCCAAAATTTTGTCTCATAAACACAGAATCCACTTCTGTGTTTAAACATGTTTTATTTTCATAAAAGCAATATTTTTAGCTTTTTGCTATTACAGCATACAATCAGCATTGCTTGCATGATAGAAGCCTGCACAGTACAAATGATGAGGGGGACTGCATTTTCCAGTTATCACTGCTAACACTCATAAAGGGCCCTCCTTTCAATTATTATTGTACATTTTGTTACACTAGTTATGCCCCCTTGTCTCCAACCAGACCCCTTACTGCTGACTTCTCCAGCCCCATGACATGGCTTTGCCACTAGTAACCTGAAGCACTCCATGCAGTGCAAGAAAGCAGCATCAAAAGCAAACAAGATGCTGGGATGCATATCTAGGGGGATCAGTAGTAGGAGAGAGGGAGGTTATACTGCCCTTGTACAGGTCACTGGTAAGGATCTAGAGTATGGAGTTCAGTACTGGTGACCACACCTCAAAAAGAACATTAATCTGCTGAAGAAGGTCCAAAGGAGGGCTACAAAGATGATAATGGGTCAGCAGGGTAAGGCATACAAGGAGAGGTTGAGGGCACTGAACACGTACTCCCTGGAAGACAGGAGAGAGAGAGAGAGAGAGAGAGAGAGAGGACATGATTGGGACTTTCAAGTACTTGAAAGGGATAAATAAGGTTGATAAGCTGACTGGCAACCATAACACTAGGGGGCACAGTCTTAAGTTGGAGTGTGGGAGGTTTAGGAGGGAGGTCAGGAAACACTTCTACACAAAGAGGGTGGTGAACACTTGGAATGAGCTGCTGGAAGAGGTTATCTCATTGAAGACAGTGGGCAGTTTTAAGAAAGGCTGGGATAGGCCTGGGGGAAGGTAAGGATCATGGCTAGGGAGGATGGAAGGAGTGGGGAGGGAGGGCATGGACAGTAGCTCAAGCTGTTGATCCTGCTCGCTTTTTTGTATGTTCATTTGTTCATATGTTCATATGTGTCACTACATTTATCCCCCATGGCTTGCCCACATGGCAGGGGTGTCAGGGATCCTCAACTCCCACCACAAAGTGGGTTCAAATTTCAAAGGAGGGGCCAGGGTCACCAGTGTGGGGCTTTCAAGAGGATGGAATTCATCCTGGCTTATCAGGATTTTGTCCAGTCTTTTGTCCCAATAACATAAGCCTTTGGCAGCGAGGATGTACATGAGTGCACATGCAAGCATGCAGAGTGCAACACCAGCTGACATCCTCCATCCCACAATGCCACTCCTGAGTGCACTACCACCTGTAATTGCCCAGGTTGTAGTGCAGCAAGTTGCCCTTCCTCCATTGATGAGGAGTGTGTCTTCTAGGATACTCAGTCCTTCTCCTTGGCCAGCCCTAACAACCCAATCAGATGCCTGAACCTGAGTCACTGGGGTATAACAGTTATCATACCACTGCACTGATTAACTATTATTGGTTTAAAAATGAAATCATTAGCAAATATTAAATTAAAAGCTCAATTCAAGGTGTGCCATACTGATTGCAGTTTCTTGTCTTTGAGATGCTTGCTCTCTCTTGCTTGATTTGAGTTTGAATCTCAATCATTTCCATCTCAAAGCTGTATTTGGATTTACCTTCAGCCATTTTTTTGGTCAGCAGTTGGTGGTGTTCAGGCTGAAGAAGGTTAGCAAAGAAAGGAAAAAAAAAACAAGGTTTACACTTTTATTTGTGCCTTGTGATTCTTTTTAGTGCAAGATGTACTCATAGAGGCTCTTGTTTGTGGTGAATGCCACCAAGGCAAGTGAGAGGTGCACAAGCCAGTGGCACTGGTGGGCTAGTTGGCACACAGAATGGCTGATCTGATGGCAAAATGTAGTTTGCCATTTTAGAATGTGATGATGACCTTACATTATATATAAATGGTTCCATGTCAACTGAGCTAAAAATTATACAGCACAGTAAGAAACAGAGTTGGCAAAATGCTGCAAGGCAAATCTATGCATCTCAAAACTAGCTAAAGTCGAAACAGTGTAAAGTGTCCATGAATGGAAGATTTACTACGACAACACCATGCCACCATTGATCACCATTCCAGTACTATTTTTCCCTGAAATGCAGATTTTCTGTTACCACACCATGCCACATGGATCACCACTCCAGTGAAATGTTGGGTTAGAGTATACGGTTAAGGCACCTCCTCACTCTGTGGTGTTATACAAGTGCTATTTTGTACACTGTGCTCTTCTGTATTTTGACATTTTGGCCAAGCACTATTGACCACGGTCTTTTGTTCCACACAGACTTGATGTGATACCTGTACAAAATTTAGTGACAGACTTACTATATTTATCAATTGGTGGTCTCCAATTAGAGATGTTGCAAAGTTTTAATTCACCTGTGAAGTTCATGCGATTTGGCAAACATTCATGCTTTGTGAATTTCACAGTCAACACACCAACTTTGCCATGCAATTTAAAAAAACAAATTTAAGCTTCCCTCCCACAGTATGAAATAAATTAAAGTTGAAATTCCTAACCCTTCCTCCCACCTGTGCATCAAACACTCTCCCCTACCTCTTCCCCACTGAGTCCCACCAAGTAAGTCTTTCATAACATATAAATGTATAGATAGATAAATATAAGATATATTACTGTACATACTTTATAAATTTAAGCATTTATATCTCATATAACTACAGTTGAGTGTCAAGCCGTGTTGACTCTAAAATTCTGTTATGGCAATAGTTATCCTACTTTAAAAATAGCAAGATCCACCACTGAGTGTTTAGCCCTAATTTCTCTACCCTGCCTTGTCAGATCTTTAAAGTCTACAATATTAAAAATCATCTAGATAAAACTTCTCATAAGCAACAGAAAAAAAACATATATAATTCAGCCTGATAAATGTTGTAGTGTGTAAGATGAATTGTAAATGGGATCATATGTAAAATCATTGGCATGTTCATACAGTACTCTGGTATGACTATAATAAATAGTGATCAGCACAAGAAAAAGAGACTACCTCTTGTTCCAGACATAAGATCTAAGTGGTAGAGACTGGGGTAAAGGAGCATTCCTTGCCCACAACATTGCTCTTCAGTAGCTAAAAAGTTTCAAAGCCAGACCGCCAGCACAGCGGTATAACTACCATGTGTATTGCCAGCAACTGGGGATTTGGAGTCAGCTAGTCACTTGGAGGCCAGCTGGGGGAGGAACATTGAGCATCCCAAAGGATGCCATCCTCCTCTGGAGGGAAGTCGGCATATTCTACAGCAATTCCATTACCTGAGTGACCACAAGTGTCAGAACGAATAGAGGAGACAGCAGTTCAGGAGGGAGATGGGGGTCCAGTCATCACAGTGCATGCTCTGTGTCAGTTGTTGCATGAATGACCATGATGGTGCCTGCCTCAGGGATGAGAGTAACTAAAGGGGTAAACACCCCTTCATTAAGCATCATAAAGTCATGAAACATCTACAGGCCCTGAACCCAGTGATCCAGGGCAATCCTATCAAACTACATCTCGATCTCCCACTCAGGATCCTGTTCTCCAGTATTTGGGGGCAACATGAGAGGCAAGCCACAGAGATCCCTGATGAAGCATCTTGTCTATGCCGCAAAACACTGGGGCATACTGCTGTGGTCTCATATTGGTTTAAACTTTTGGTTTTGGCAACTTAATCTACTAAGAGTATCTGTTGGGCTGCATTTATTTGAGTGCTGACCTTTGTTTCTTTCATTGAGTCCCTGAAGTAGTAGGTAAGTATCCTGAGACGTTGAGGTTATGGGGTTGGGGTGCCTAGCTACTGTAGTGTAATATGAATTATATCCTTGAACCAGCAGTGAAGAGGAGAACTTTTTTTTTAAAGCAGTTTCAAAATTACAGTTTCCATACCCAGACATTAGCACTCTGTTTTGGTTGTCTTGCTCTGACACTGGTATTCAATCCCTACAGGGACCAATACTACGTTTGTTCTGTCAAAATTCCCTCTGCACTTATCTAAGCTATTAAGATGGAAGTGACATGCTGCTATAGGCTTACTAGTCAAACATATTTCCAAAATGGTATAATCACAGCAAATGTCACATCATCAACATTTTCAAGAGCAGCGTAAATGAGAGGAGCAATCCTTGATGGGACAGCATTCTATTAACTCCTTTTAATAATAAACTCACTGGCTGAGCTTCTAGCCCATAAAAGGATACTGACATCTTAATAGTACAAGAAATTCTGCTTTGGTATAGAAAAGATGCTAGCAGCAAAATAAATCTTTCAAACAGATTAACAAGAAGCCACTGCCATTTTCACTGCCTGCTCTGCACTCATATCCAATACAGTACATTTTCTGTATGATTATTTAGAGTAGAAGTGATTTTCCAAATCATTATGCACAAAAGTTACCAGTCATGCCATTGAGTTGGAGCACACATCCATATCCTGAAAAAACACAAAACACTTCATCCTCGATACATGATGTTGTGTGCCCATGTGAGAAATGCCATGGACTATAACACAATTCCATAACTTAAAGCACATGAATAAGAATATCTCTACACCACTATTTTCAATTGCTTGTATGGTCTGTACGGTCTGAATATAGGCTGAAGCTCAAGAAAACTACTATGTGCACAGAAACTTTATATAAATTTGCAGAACTGGGAAAGCAGGGCGTGGCAGCACCAACAGTTTAAAAATGTTCCAACAAGAGATTGTTTTCTCTTGACTACATAGGAATATATTTAATAAGCACATTTACCCACATTGTTTTTTGTAGTGGGCAACGTCTCCTGGCAGATGGTCCTTACATAGTTCCAAGAGTAGTGAAAAAACGTTGTTTCTCTATTTTAATGGGCTTTAGAATTACTGGTTAAGCTTCAATGCAAATCAAGAATTCATAGAGCTGTACAAGTGGGAGTACACCAAACTACACTTTTAGTTGTGTCATCCTGAGAATAAGTGACATATGAAATTAATTGGCCTTTGAACAAACTTCCATGCTGGGATTAGATTCAGACTTTCAGATTTTTTGTAGTAGGAAAAATACTCTTATGGCAGTCTATTTGTGTCTGCTGATGATTCAAGGACTGTTAATATACTAATGAGTTTACAACATAGTGAGTCAGGTTGTGTTCTGAAAGATGAAATGGGAACTACAGTGGTACATGAGCACTACTTACACATATTCATCTGCAGGTTGATACTCATTTTTTTTTTCTTTTTCTCCAAAAGTTTATTGAATAAACCAAAAAAACAATGTACAATCATTCTGCTGAGATTCCAGTACCGATCAATATCAATGCAAATATAAATCAATATGTTCACCATCTACTAAAAAATACAATCAATAAAACACAAATAGTATTTCCCAAGAAACATAATTATGGTCGACTACTTACATATAACTATAAGGCAACATAATGTTGACAATCAAGTTTTTATATGTAAGATTGTACAAGCTATAATTATCAACTAATAACATAGGACACACTCTGAGTATATAATTACAGAGATTATAAAAATCATCATGGGACAAAAGTGGGATCACTTTCTAGTTGAAAAATAATCCAGGAGTGCCATCATTCAATGCAGGAATCTTCCCTATCCAGAGACTTATAATATAGTTTTTCTACCCCATAAACAAAATTAACTACAACATACCAATCTCCCTTAGAAGGTACTTGAGATTGCAACTAAAATTTAGTTATAGCTTTTTTGCACACAAGCAATAACGAGAACAAGAACAATCAAACCAATTGCCTTGGGGGATTTAAAGTTTCAGGAGGAATTAAATGCAAAACCAACCTAGAAGATAATATAACTGGTTGCAAGAAACTTTTTTTCAAATCTCTCGGGATATTATTCTAATAAGATATTAACTGAGGACATCCCCCGAAAATATGCACCTGATCCACAATGGAATCACACATCATCTGCAGCAGCTTGCAGAACTGATCTCTTTGAATTTAGACACCCTGAGGAGTGTAAGAAAAAATCTTATCCAACATTTCCAGGAGAACTCTGTAATATAGAGCAGAGAAGACAACTTATAATTTAAAAGAGATGATTGAGACCATTCTTCCCATGATATGGATTCACACATATCATGTCCCTACTTCAAAACAATGGACTTAACCTCTTTTGATTTCCTGGCTTGCATATCTTCGTACTAATTCACAAATAAATTACTAGATATCACTTTTTGTGCAGCCAATATTAGACAAATCCCTGGAGCTTCCAATGAACCAGAGAGGGAAGTAAAATAAGATTTTGTCGCAAATATAAGAGAATCTATAAATAACGATAATGATCTAGCTGTTTCAGCCCATATGTAGTTTGTAATACAGCAAAGGGAAGGTAACCCTTAGCATCAAAAAATTGAAAACAATATTCCAAACCTAACCTAGCCCATTGCTGAGGGAAAATCTCAGTTTTATGAAAAGGGTTAGCTCCATTCCAAGCCTATGCTGTCATCAGAAAATGTAAAGGAACCAGGAGGGAAGTTTGATGTGTGCCCCAAACCTTCAAGGCAACACTGGTATATTTAAATTGCACCTGAGGTATGCATGGAATAGAGACGGCATACAGGATGTAACCCACATCATGTAAATCATTCAAAACAAACTCTATGTTCTTCCAATGCACCACATACTGTGAATTTATCCAGTAACATATGATACATGAAAAAGATGAAATGGCATACCATCCCAGATTTGGGACAGCAGTTCCACCTTGTGTTGGGGATAAGTACAGTAGCAGAGCATGCACACTAGTGCAATACCCCCTCCGTAGGAATTGGCAGTATTAATTTCTGCCACTCAGCTAGAAGTTTTTTAGAAGGAATGGCCAGTATAGTCTGCAAAGGGAAAAGAATCTTTCGTAAGACTACCATCCAAATTACTTCAATTCTTCTTATAAAGGGAAGCAGCAGTGTTGCCCACGCCTGTAAATCCCATTTTATTTCTTGAGTAAGTGGTTCATAATTCAAAAGGTCGACATGCTCAGGATTTTTAATTAATCTAATTCCCAAATATCTGATGGAATTCCCTATTCCAATGAACCAGGTAAAGTGTGTGAATTTCTTCTGGTGGGGTATACCTATATGCAATCACTTAAGTCTTAGATGTGTTCAACTTAAATCCAGCTAGGTCCTCAAACTCCTCGAGAAGTTGCCAAACTGCCTGTATTAATGATGTGGAATTCATCAAGATCAACATAAAAACATCAAAATTGTTGGCAGATAAGGACCACTAGGCCCATCCAGTCTGCCCATAGGCCCTATCCATTGTATGTGGCCACTGATCCTATGTGATCAATGGCTTGTCATCACTCCCTCCCCACTGAGGTCTCCCTTGTTCCTGTCCCAAGCATGCTTAAACCCCTCCACTATGCTTGCCCCCATTACCTCCTGTGGTAGACTATTCCATGTGTCTACTACCCTTTCTGTGTAGAAAAACTTCCTCACATTATCTCTTAATCTACCCCTCTCCAATTTCATATTGTGCCCCCTTGTTCTAGTACTTTTTCCGCATTGGAAAAGCTCCCCTTCCTGCACCTTATTTATGCTCTTAAGGTACTTGAAAGTTTCAATCATGTCCCCCTGCTGTATCCTCTCCTCCAATGAGTACATATTGTGATCCCGTAGTCACTCTTCGTATGTTTTGTGATGTAAGCCCTGCACCATCTTTGTTGCCCTTCTCTGGATAGTCTCCACCTTATCTATGTCCTTGCTCAGGTGTGGTTTCCAGAACTGCACACAGTACTCTAGGTGAGGCCTTACCGATGTTTTATACAATGGCATCACCACCTTTCGCCTCCTGCTAGTAATACCTCTGCCTATGCACCCCAGCATACCACTGGCCTCCCTGCTGCCTTTGTACACTGCTTTGATACCTTAAGGTCATCAGAGATGATAACCCCTAGGTTCCTTCCCTCCTTCATGATAGTCAGCTCCTCTCCCCCCAAGCTGTAGCTCTCCCCAGGGTCCTCTCTACCCAGGTGCATTATTTTGCACTTTTTTACATTAAACCTCAGTTGCCACATCTCTGACCATCTTTCAAGCTTCTCCAGGTCCATCTTCATTTTCTGCACCCCTTCTGGAGTATCCACCCTGTTGCAGATCTTGGTGTCATCTGCAAACAGCAGACCTTTCCTTCCAGCCCCTCTGCAATGTCACTAATGAAGACATTGAACAGTACTGGTCCTAGAACTGATCCCTGAGGTATCCCACTGGTCACCCCACTCTCCTCAGGTTGTACCCCATTTACCACCACCCTCTGTCTCCTGTCTGTTAACCAGTTCCTAACCAAGTTCACCAGCTTGTCTCCAATGCCCAGACTACTAATCTTGTTAATCAGCCTTCTATGTGGGACAGTGTCAAAGGCTTTACTGAAATCCAGGTAGGCAATGTCTACTGCCCCTCCCTGATTAAGTTTCCTTGTTACCCAATTGAAAAAAAACTATTAGGTTCATTTGTTATGACCTTCCTGCTGTGAATCCATGTTGCCTCAGATCCTGTGCACCACTGGATTCCAAATGTGTCACCATCCTTTCTTTCAGCAGTGTCTCCATGATCTTTCCCACCACTGAGGTGAGGCTGACTGGCCTGTAGTCCCCTCTCTCCTCCCTACTGCCACTTTTGTGCAGTGGGACTACATGTGCCCTCCTCCAGTCCTCTGGAAGGACACCTGTGTTGAGTGACTCTGTGAATAGGGCCACCAGAGGTGCTGCTAGTTCTTTTTGCAGCTCCTTTAATATCCTTGGGTGGATGTCATCTGGCCCCATGGCCTTGTCCACCTTCAGCTTTTTGAGTTCTTCCTGAACTCTCTCCACTGTAAATGGACTGGTGTTCACTTTCTCCCTCCCAATTGTTTCTGTACCTCAACTGTGATCCTTGATCTGCCCCTCCTTAGTGAATATGAGCAGAAGTATTTTTTCAGTATTTCTGCATTGTCCAGATCCCCCTCCTTACACTCTCCCTCCTCCCGCTTGAGTCTCACAACCCCCCCATTGTTTTTACTTCTTTCACTAATGTACCTATAAAATGCCTTATCCCCTTTGTTTACAGACTGTGCTAAGCTCTCTTCTGTCTGTGCCTTTGCCATCCTAACAGCCTTCCCTGCTTCCCCTAGACATTTAAGGTACACCTCCCTGTTTTCCTCCCTTTGGCTCCTCTTATATTTCCTGAAACTCAGCTTTTTAGCCCTGACTTTGTTCCTTACCTTTTTGGAGAACCATAGTGGTTTCATTCTTCTTTTACCTTTGGTCACCATCCTAATGCACTGGTCAGTTATATACACTAAGGCTCTTTTCAGTTTAGTTTTGTCCATTGTTTTTCCACCCCACTACTATCTCTCCCTTCTCTAGGACTACTTGTATACATCTATCCATTTCAGTGAAATGTGCCCTCCTGAAATCTAATACTTTTGCCCTTGTATGGCTTGATTGAGTCCATGTTCCCATGCTAAACCACACAATGCAGTGGTCACTTGACCCCAGCTGCCCTTCCATCTGTATTTCTTTGACTCTGTACCCATTGGTCCATACCAGGTCCAGAACTGACTTGTCCCTAGTTGGCTCATGTACCAGCTGCCTGAATCCATCCCCCTGCAGGGATTCTAGGATGGCTGTGCTTCTGGCTGAAACAGCCATCTGGGTGGCCCAATCCATGTCCGGCATATTGCAATCCCCCAGTAGCAGGATTTCACCCTTAGTTGCCATGTCATGTATGTTCTCCACTAGTTCCTTGTCTGCTTCCTCCCTCTGTGCTGGAGGTCTGTAGATCACCCCAGTGAGTATTGCTGTTCCATTCTTTGGCTCTAGGGTGACCCACATTACCTAATCTTCTCCCTGACTTCCCTGAACTTCTGTAGCCTTTATACTATTTCTGATGTACAGGGCCACTCCCTGTCCTTCTTGAACAATGTATAGCCTGGTACATTGACTTCCCAGCCATGATTTGCAGAGTACCATGTCTCTGTTATTGCTGCTATGTCAAGATCTTCATCTACCAACAAGGCCTCCAGGTCTGGAAACTTATTTGCCAGGCTATGGGAATTTGTTAGCACAACCTTCCATGTTTTACAGTCTGCCCTTCCTCTGCTGTTGTTCTGCCTATCCAGCATCTTCCCCCACCCCAGCTTCTTTTCCTATGTGCTCCTGCTGCCATTATAGTACTCAATATACATTCTTCACCTGCCTGCCCCTCCCTGCCTATTTTTGTTGTTCCCATAGTCGACTTATGTTCCTGAATGTTCTCATGGGGGGGTGTTCCTAAGCCTTCTGGCTCTCCCCCCTTGGCCAGTTTAAATGCTCACACCACAGGCTGTACAAAACACAATCAGCCAAGGAGTCCTCTGGCAGTGACACCTCACATAATCACCAACTTGTCTGCTAGAATCCCTTAATCCTGCCCAAACTAAATGTAAAAGCACAATAAATGGCATTTAACACTAGTCCTAAAATACAATTACAAACACACAGAAATACCAGCTAAGAAAATATTTCAGATTCACTTACACACACAGCCACCAGCAAAAGTCTCCTTCTCCCTCTCCACTAACTGAAGACTAACTGAGATGGCAGTTACACATCACATTCAAACAGCACTAATCCCTGTAATAAAGGTTATATTGGGGGGAACTAACCTGTAAAAATATCTCTCACTAATAATATCTTTCAACAGGATGCCAACAAACTAACTAGTGTTGTAACCTTCCTCCTGAAGGTAAAAGAAGGGCCGAGCCATCAGGTGAGCATGCGCTAACGTACAACAGTCATGAATGACATCACCCTGACAGCCCAGCCCCTTCTTTTACCTTCCTGTTGAATGACAGCTCAGTCCACTTGTGATTTTTGGATTGAGAGCATGAACCAAAGCATTTGGACTTAAACATAGTGAGGGGATACAAGAAAACAAGGTAATTTTAAGCACAGGACCAAGAATGAGAGGTAAAAGTGATGCCTATTTTTAAATTTAAATGAGAAATTTGACAAATGGCTCATTTTTTCTACAGAGATAGAATGAGGCCAGAAAACTTCACTGAACACTTATTCTACTGAATATGAATGAATCCTCAGTGCAAGGGTAAATATTGGATTTTTGGATGTCTTAATATCCACTGAAGTACTGATATACTACGAAACTAAAACAATCCACTTTTTTTGATGTATTTTCTTTTAGATGGGGATAATGAGACATTGAAAGGGAAAAATCCTCTTCCCCCAAACCTTTACAGCAAATTTCCTTAAGAGTTCAACAGGACACCAACAACTGAAAGATATTATTAGAGAGAGATATTTTACAGGTTAGTTCTCCCTGATATAACCTTTATACTGAAAGAGTTATCTAAATTATTAATAAGAGTTTGAAAGTACGTGTTGTTTATATACAAGAATTAAAAAGGATATATTTGTGTTTACAGAACAAGAGTATGTGAAGCAGGAATAATGCTTCATGAAATAGTAAAAGGCTTAGATGTCTAATAAGGAACATGAAAGTTCTGAAATGTTACAAAAGAAAAACTGAATAAAGATCCAATATTTAAAATTACATTTTTGTTTCTGGATAAAAACATTTTTGTGAAGACAAGGGGGTGAGTTGAATAGTTTGTTGAACTAAACACTAGAATTCAATTTTTCCATTCTTTGTACTACAAATTAATGAAATCATCAAAAGGGAACCTTGGCGGACATACGGTGGTTTAAGAGTTTACTGGATCTTTATCAGGTTTCAGAAAAGTGACAATAATAGCACTTTTCCAGTGGGATAAGTTCTAGGGGGGGATATCCTACTTGAATCTCCTTCATGACATGCAATAAAATGGGGCAAAGAGAATCCTGAGGCTCAGTAATCTTATAAAAGTCTGACAGAAACCCGTCAGTACCTGGGCTTTTACCAGTTTTGGATCTCTTTATTGCAGCAATTAACTCAGAATTGGTGATTGGAGTCAATAATGATGTCAACTGCCCTTCTGAGAGCTTCAATAACTGAGCTCAAGCCATAAACTGAGAAAATTGCTCACTAAATGGGACCTAAATATCAGGAGTATATAAAGAAGAAGAATATGATCTGAATAACTGCAAAATTTCCCCTGTCTTATAAGTAATAACTCCTGTCCCTGGATTTTGTACCTTAAAAATAGTGGTGCAATATTTTGTGCTCTCAAAAGCCTAGCCAGATATCTAGCTCCTTTAGGTCCCACCAACTGCACCTTTTGCCACAACAGACCTAATGCAAACTCGATCTTCCGATCAAGACATTTTTGTAAATTTGCTTTAACTTCTAGTAAATTGTCTCTGACTGACTTATCCCCCATCTAAGTCTAGCTTGAACGAGTTGTACCTCTTTAGACAAGCTCAAAAGTTTTCTCCTTCATTCCCTCTGTTTAGCAGAAGCAAATGCCACCAGTGTCCCCTGAACAGAGTCCTTTAAAGCATCCCCTAAAATCCCATTTGAAACCTTCCCAGTATCATTATTTTCTAAATAGGTATTAACCTGATCTACTATTTTTTGACATAGTTCTGGATCATTTAAATAGGCCATATTTAAGTTCCAAAAAGAATTAACAGATTTTGTAAGGTTACCTACACTTATTAACACTGGAGCATGGTCCAAAAGAGCTATGGGTCCAACCTGGATAGTATGAACATAAGAAAAATGCTCAAGTGTAGTAAAATAATAATGTAACCTGGCTGAACTACCAAACCTGGCTGAATAATGTGTATAACTTCTGGTCCTGGGATATAGACACCTCCACCTATCAAATAAGCCCAAATGTTTCAGGATACAATTTACATATTTGATTACCAGTGTATGCTGTTGACGCTTAGGATTTGACAAATCTATGGCAGGATTTAAAGTTAAATTTAAATACCCTCACCAGATTACCCTACCTTTCAAATGAGTAGACAGCAAAGAATGTTTTTTTTTTTTGGAAAAACCCTTTTGTCGAATTTGGAGGGAAATAGGTATTGACCAGAGTCACCCCCTTTCCATATAGCAAACCATTTACAATGATATATCTACTCCCAGAATCCATAATAGTATCTACCACTTCAAAAGATAATCCTTTCCTAAGCAAAATTACAACCCCTCTGTGTCTCCCCCTCGGACATGAAGCATAGCAAATTATTTCAAATCCCAACTTGGGAAACCTATCTTCTGAAGGGGAGAGATGAGTCTCCTGGAAAAAAATGACATCCGCAAGCTGCTGATGAGCATATTGTAGGAATCTGTATCTTTTAGTAAGATTGGTGACTCCATTCACATTATAAGACATTTTCAAGTCATTGCTCCTTATGTGTGCCATCCACCAAATACTAAAATTCCAAAAAAGAAATTTCCACTGTCCCAGAGTGTGTTCTACGTATAAGTGTTATTAAATCCCAAACTTGTGTAAAAACCTACAACATGTAGAACAATAAAATGACAAAGAGACACTATCCAATATGCTAAGAAACACAATCAGGAGGCTCATATGTAAACCTGAGAAATAAAATGAACACCCGAGCTCTTGCCTAATCAATCTAATAACCCAATTAAATTCCATTCCTACTGAATTATAAAATTCACAACCCTCTCATATAAAGTTATAAAATAACAAAACTGCCAACCCCCCCAACTGAGCCCCTGTAAAGTACGATTTTACCAAACCTCCTTGAATGTATACTTGGTACCGGATGCGATAAGAAAACTTTAATCAACCCAAAGATCAGTAGAGATCCCAAACTTGTAAAGCATTGTAATAAAGAACAATTACCCCAACCATATATAATATTAACTATAAGTGAGCTAATGAATAAACCCCAAAAAAACAAAAAAGAAAATCCAGTATACTACCCCAAATCTGGAAAACATTAAATAAAATACCCATCCATATTTTCCCCATCCAATAGAGAAAAAAAACTAAATCCAAAAATGTAACAGTGTTAACTAGTATACAATTATAATGGATAACAATCAAACTTTTTATGGTCATATGACTTCCAAATGAGGGAGCCAAAACCAAACTTTGGCTCCTATACAATACCTTGATGGAATACAGTACTGAGGAGTACTGGCCAATTTAGCCCTAAGGATCCCTAAGGTAAAAACTACCCCTAGAAAAAAAGGACACTACAAAAAGCCATTATCCTAGTGAATGGCAAAGGGTAGTAGGGCCCCCCTTTCAAAGAATAATAGATAAGAAAAAATAATGGGCCAAACCAACTATTAAAGAGGTTGCCTTAAACCCAGATGAGGACTAAAAATTACAAGGATCTTAATAAAAAACAAAAGTTAGATAACTACCCATATTTTGCCTGGTAGCATACATAATTACTTTTTATAGGCTTTAAATCCCCACGATGAAAGATTTGTCCCCCTGGGAGTTCTCTTACTACCCTATTTATGCCCAATCACAAAAAGATGACTGAGCCCAGAAGGAAGTTAATGTAAACCATATAAATCAAACATGTCAGCATTATGTGAAAACAAACTGTCATAGTTCCCCTCAAAACAGATTCCACTTCCAAAACTAAAAGTCTTTAATACAAAGTAGTCTGTTAGAAATAAGCAAAATTGTGTTAGGTCAAGACAACTATGACTAAAGAGGTAAAAAAAAAAAGCAAAGAAGGGAAAGGATGCAGCAGTCCTTTTTAGGATTCCAGTGAACCTCCTTTGGGCAAAGGTGAAAAGAAATCCAAGAATCAAACCATTGTATTTCAGCGTGTCAATAAAACAGTATTTGTCCTGCAAAATTAAAGGTAAAGAAAAGGAAATGCAGCAGTCCCTTTTGCTATTCTGATGAACCTCCTTCGAGTGATGATGAGGGAAAAACAAATCCAAAGGTCAAACCACTGTGTTGTAATGTGGCAATAAAACAACATAATAAAGTCTAAAATTACTCTCTTCCAGCATCTGCCACTTTTCAAAGATGAAGTGGTGTTCCTTCCCAGAATCAGCTGCAACCCTTAAGTATATCTACTCAACTTTGATATCCAAGAAGCGAACATATAATCCAGAATCTCAAGAGCAGCAGGATGGTTGAGGAACCAGAGACAAAGTGATCTTGCAGCAATAAAGTAAAAAGTAAAAAAGTCCACCAAAGGATCACATCTACAACATCTCACCCAGGGCTACACCAGGAGGTGAAGAGTAAATTAAAAAACGTTCTCACTTTGTAGAAAAAAATACCTAAAATGAAAAGTAGACCCCCACTCAATTAAAAACACCATTTTACCCTTGTCACTCAGACCTCTCCCAGACTATCTCCTGTAAGAGGCAATCAGCCCAGGTTAAGGGGGTTATACCAGTCTGAAAATGTAATCTGGTGGATAAGGCAGGTCACTCACCACTACAGTTTCAAAGGAATTATGCCTGCCATCAAATCCAAAATGCTAATTACTATTCCAATCATTCCACAGGCTCCTTTCTAAATGTCTGAAGCAGAGAAGGAATTTCATCTAAAGTCTGTTCCCTTCTTTTCTTCTTCCCCTCGGTGAGACCCTGGACCACTGATCTTTTTGGAGAGATCATTTATCTCTGACCACCTGCACTTCCATCGATCCAGCAGGAATTATATGCCACTCCTCTAGTTCCAACAAGGCAGATTCTGGGTTATCAAATATCTTAGTCACATCCTTAAAATAGACTTTGAGCTTGGCTGGGTAGGGGGTAGAAAACTTGAGATTATTCTCCTGAAGGATCTTAAATAGAGGAACATATGCCCTCCCCTGCGGTTGAATACCAGATGAGTAATCATTGTCCAGCCTTATATGATGAACTTCATAAAGAAGCTGTTCTTTACTCCTAGCCCTCTCCAATAGTGTTTGTTTGCTGCAAAATTATAAAACCTATTAGTGAATGAGGTCGAGTGCCTGGGCCATAGCTAGGTAAAGCCAGAGCTTGATAAGCTTGTTCACTTGGAAGGGGCATAAGACCGGAGCTATCCAACATCGATGAAAAAAAATCTTGAAGAAAATTAATAAGGTCCCCTTTGCCTTCTAATCCCTCTGGGAGACCATATACCCTTACATTATTCCTCCGGGTCCAATTTTCATGGTCCTCGGTCTTGTCCCCCAGTTGCTACATACCCTGCACTAAACGTGCAAACAAGCACTCCAGCTGATCCACCCGACTATCTGTGTCAGTCACTTGCCGCTGCAAAGAGGTAGTTTGTTCCATAATTTGTTGTAAGGATGAGTGTAGCTGCTGATACAGTGTGTGGGTCTCCTCATGAAAAGCTTGACTCTCCTTGAGAAGCATGAAATTTGTTGGCTGCTCATTCCAGGTGAAATTACCGGCCGCCATCACTAAGGTAGGTCTTTATGTGCAATTCTGATTTACTCTCCACCTCGACAGACTACTGAGCAACAGCCTAGCCTAAAAAAACAGCCCAAGTTATTAAATACCTCCAGACCGTGAACAAGAATCACTCAGTGTAGTTATTAACAGCTGAGGGAGGAAATTCTCAGAAGGGCCAACAGACTTCTTCACCTAGGCTGCCATCTCAATGAGAGCATCATCAGACGTCCCCGCAGGTTGAAATTTCAAAATAAAGTTTGAAAGTTTGGAGCAAAACAAAACCTACTACTCCCAAACCTATAAAATAAATTGTAAACCAAAACATGGATTAGATACCCCATTAAATGCTAGATTTTTGCTGTTTGGGGTGGTTATGAAAGGAGCTGAACTAGGGGTCTGAACCAGCAACTCAGTATGCCAGATTCAATAGCTCCACCAAGTGTTCTACACAGTTTAACTTCAATTGGCTGGCTAACAAAGCCCCACTACATACAGTTCAACTTTTGAAGCCTCTCACCACTAGATGAAATAGAGAACTTGGCTTTTTTATCTGTGATTGATATGCCACATACTGTACACTGCCTACTTCTTTCTTTTGGACGTCAATCTTTGTCAGCAGTTCAATGGCTACCATAGACTGGGAACAAACATTTCTGTACCAGCAAAGTGCAAACTGGAATCTAATCATAAAGCCTTTTTCAGGGAACCACTATCTCGAAAACTAGAGCAGTACAAGTCAACTCTCAAGACATCTCCATTAGTTGTTTGGTAAAACTCTGCTTTGTAAAGGCCATGAACTACAACTTCCAACAACTAGAGGTTGCAGTCACTTCACTCTGACCTATGATTTATCTGAGATGGCATTCAGCTGAGATCCTTTATTCACTAGGTCCCAAAAATCTGTATCAACAACTCATTAACTGTAAGCCAATCTAAACAGTATTTAGCTTTAGGAGCCAGATGACTTACTAGGGATTGGAAAGTGCAAGAACTTGCCAGTTGGCAACCCAGATTTGGTTCTGTAAATTAGGTCCTGATTCAGAAGAGTGTGTATATTTGTACTGTGCCTGTGAGATGTGCTACACCTCATTGGAGGGAGGGAGGGCTGCTGATGCCCCTGCTAGCCTACTGCCTGGTGTCAAGTGCCAGAGGTGCCAAGCAGTAGCATTACTGTGCAGTTGTTGTTTGCATCATCTGTGATACAAGATGGCAATGCCACTCTGTCATGGATTCCATTCAGTGCCCATCTGACAAGGAGAAACTAGATTTCAGGTTCCACCCCAGGTGGTGGCCAAGGTGGACCTCTCTGTTGCAGGATAGTCAGTGTTTTGCTCCTTCAGATTTTGGTATAGATGACTGCTGACACATGCCTCAGAGTAATAGATTGGAAAAGGAGATCAGAATATGTACATTGGTGGGCAGTGAAGGTAGGTAGAGTAGGGGCAAAGAAGGAAGACAAAAATGGAAAATTAGGAAAAAAAATGCTTATTTGTACAAATATGAATTTCGGATAGTACAGGAAGTAAGTTAAATAAGTACACTGAAACATGAATAAATTATCTACCCATAATAATATTAGCTATAGTATGACTCCTGGGCTATACTTGCTGCAGTGTCAGTAGTGGTAAACTCTTCTGTAATTAGAATTACTGTAACTTTCTGCACCCTATTTTATTACTGGGTATACCACTGCTCCCCCTTTATACCTTCTACAGTGTAAGTGAACAAAAGTTATGTTTGTGTATATCTCCTGTACTTAATACCATACTGTCCCAAACAAGAAATGTGCTTGACAGTAGGAAAGATTTCCTAGCCCTTACGTCCATTGTATTATAACTAAATAACCATGTTACAGTCTGATGGTGGATTGTATTGCCACTTGGAAGAACCAAGATCTAATCTCAGCCCCAATTCCTCTGCCCTCATCTGGTGGGGTCTAGAGTGTGATGTGAAGGCCTCTTGCCCTGACCCTTGGTAGAGAAAGCTAGGCATCAAATCGCTTGAGCATCCTCTTTGATGAGAGCAATGGTGGTGACCTTGACATCCTAGATGACCAACAGTCAAACAAACTGGGGATCACTCCACTTATGTAAATCTTCTTTCAAATCTTTTATTGGTCATAAGCCACACATACAGATATGGGCGGCATTCCAAGGGCCACACCCCTTCATCAGGCCCTCAGATCAGTGGTCACCTAACAAAGGGGGCAAGTAGTGGCCAGTAAGCATGTCCTACACTGGTGTTTGATTTATTTGCAATAAAGCCTTTATTTTTGGAAGAAGCTGGTGTGTCTGGTGTCATTCGTAGTGCAGGTATTTGAACTTGGTCACCTCAAAATGCCCTAGAGAAACTGGGAGGTAAAATAGTTATAGACTGGTGTTCATGTAAGTGAAGCATGTACAAGGGAAAGCCATAGGCTATAGAAATGCCTGAAGAAAGGGATGAGCAAGAGGAAGGAGGGTTGATTGTGAGAAAGAAAGAACTAAAGGAAATAAAAAATATACACAACACTCTTCATTTTAAAGTGAATATGTAGAAAATAAAGCAACTTTTAAAATTAAATGTACATGCAAAAATTATAAAAACACATGTTGTGCATTGAGCTTTTGTTTCTACAATTATTTCCAGTGTTCTGTTCCCTGTGGTATGTTTTTTTTTTCCCTGCCAGCTTTAAGGACCCTGGGGTTAGCAATGTAGGCTTCTTTCATTGCCTTTATCTGTTGGAATTTTCCCAGAATGCTTCTGGGAATGATGTCAGTTAGACCTACCAAGAGACCAGGATCCTAGTCATAATACAATCATAGCATCCAATTGTAACTGCTTTTGAAAGTTAAGCTCTTTGAGAAAGTGTTTGCCCTCCCTTCCCCAGCCAAAGTCAGATTTCTCCAAGTGACAACTGCCATTATTATGGATATGTGGCAATTTTCTTTGTAAAGTGCTGTCATTGGGTGATAATAAAGCCAATACACCTTTAAAAGTATGGTCAGATCCTGGGCTCTCAGTAGGTCTAACTGACATTATTTGCAGATGCATTCTGGGAATACTCCAACAGATTAAAGGCAATAAAAGAATCCTCCATGACAACCCTCAAGGGCCATAAAACTGGCAGGGAAAAGTGAAAAAACAAAAACAACTTACCACAGACACAGGGAACAGAATACCAGGAAAAAAAGAATGAAAATCCCATTGCACAGCATGTGTCTTTTTATCATTTTTGCATGTAGTTCTTATTTAGCCCAAATACTGTACATGATCAATGGAAATTGGCCTATTAATCCTGGATAAAGAGGGTCAGGCATGTTTGTTTAAAAATGAATTTAAAATGTGGTAAGTATTTCCCAATGCTAGTTCATCCCTGACATTTGTGAGATTTTTAAATGCATATTAATCATTTGATTCATTTCTGAAAACTAAAGATTGCACCAGGAAGCCGCTTTACTGTTTTTCCCAGCATGTCCCAAGGTATTGATTTTCCTTGCAACTGTAATGGTATGGTACCAGTAGTGCTGCAATATTCACCAATATTCAGTTTTTAATTATATATTTTGAATAATTATCCCTTTACATCACGAGAGTCATTGGAAAACATAAGTTTAGGCATATTTCTGCTTTTATTTCATACAGTTTATGTAGTTATTGTCCCCTTTTTCATAACATCCATGCATATTAACATGAAAATAGGATCCCTGTCTCAAAGACTTCATCTGTTCAGGTTGCTTGCCGGCACCTGACATCCCAAGCCTCTGTTTGTGGCATCATAAGCAGTTGTGCATAAATTACATGCCAAGCAAATGATTGCAATATGAGATATAGAAAAGCAGCTAGAACAGATAATACCAAGGGAACAGTGATGCTGTTTGTATGCTACTGTACATACGGTAGATATAAAAAAAAATAACTACAAAAGCTTTATGAATTATAAATTATGACATTTTTTTGAAGGGCAGGACTGTTCATAAACTTTACAGAAACTTATAACCATAGGAGGGTCTCGCTTCCTAACAGTTCTAAAATATTTTTCTATATACAGTAGCAGTTTACGCTTTTCCAGTCCCACATCTCCCTCCTTACGGGCCAGCAAATTCCAAGCCCCATCATCCACCAACCTGCAGGTTCTGCTGACTTCTTCAATGACTTACCCCTCCCTTCTCCCCATAGTGAGGCTCTGGGAGAGGGCTGTCCTCCCCCTGTCAAGTACAAGGATCCAGTAGCAGACTGATTGCAGGCTCCATGATGTGGGGGCTTAAGCATACCAGTCTCATCATTCAGAGAAAGCTGGTGTTTTCTTCCAATTTTTTTCTGTCTCTCTCACCCTCCCTCCCAACTTTGAGTCAGGTCTCTGGAGGCCTCACGTGATGCAGTCCACTTTTGTGTACCCACGAGCTCTCACAAGGGAGCAGACTTCCCACCTGGCATTGGGTGTCATTGCATCAAAAGAGCCTGTCATTATGCTTGCCATATCTCTGCAAACCCCTCAATAATAACATTCATAAAAAGGAAGCAGAATTGTGTGATTATTATATTTCAAGTTTTTCAAGGCACTGGAAAATCACCTCATTATAAAACATGTACAAAAGCTGGCATGCTGGCATGGAGGCACTGCTTCTGTCTGCGACGCCGATGAGCAAGGTTCGGGAACAGACCTGAGAAGTCAGAGAGCCTGCTGGGAAGAGTAAGGATTCAGCATCCGGTGGACTGCTCTCCTTCTCTGGAGTGAGGGGGGTGGAGTGTCCAGTGCACTGTAGACCCCTGGTAGAGGCCAGGGGATCCGCCGTGACTAGCGCCATAATGTACAGGGGGTGGGGTGGATGCTGGTTGTCATTGCATGTCCCCACCCCCCCAAGGGTCACAACAACAAGAAAATGCAATCCCCATCAATGATGTCAGCTCCGCTGCCAGCAATCACTTCAGCTGCCCAACTAATGGAGACATGCCTGAGCATGAGGGGGCAGATGGGCGATCCAGCTGAACTCATACAGGAGCTTGGGGTATCGGCAACAACAACAACAACAAAAAAAAACATATACAAAATCTCAGATCTGGTTTGGAGTTTGAATGAATTTGATACTCAAAGGAATATTGTGGTTTCAAATCTGAAGGAAGGGGAAAACGTCATGGTGGCCGATGATTAGTGGAGGCTGAAAGTCAATTTTGCTTCCATAGAACTAAAGTTCCTAAATATTTAAAGCCAATTATAGTGCCACAAATGGAAGGGATTCTAGCTTGTTATCCATGGACCAGCACCCCTGATTGTACCCCCACCTCATGGTCAGCAACACATATGAAGGTATATGTACTAATCTCAGGGCACAGACACTTATCGCATAAGCATAAGTGTCAGGATCTAAGTTCTACTGTACTTTTGCAATACATATTATGCTTCACCATATTCTCACAATATATTGTACCACTGGGAGATGTTTTTCATTATATCTTTATTGTATAATTATTAGTTAGGCAATAGTGCCATCGTTAGTGCTTGTGCACAACTGTAATTGCAAGTGAACTTGGAAGCATCACAGATCTTATTGTTTACTTTATCTTCTGCTAGCTAAGCAACTTTTCATGTTAGTTAGAATGGCTACTGACACCACCTGTTTTTAGCCAATTACTTACTTTTTATGTATCTTCTTTTATTGTTGTCATGGTTATTATCAGGGTATAAGACCCCTTGCACCACGTATTTTCTGCCAGAGAGGCTTGACTGTGCCTATAGGTAAGGAAACTGGATTGTCTCCTACTGATTAAACTGTTAGCTGTAAGCCTGTATTATTCTTATTTACCAGTAATAAATTACATTTATTATTTTTACACCACTTGTCTGTCATTTCTTTCTTTTGTGCAGTTCCAATAAGAATCTGAGAAAGGTAATTTTATTACCTAGTTACATTTGGTGACCCTGTGCAGGTTGGAATGTCCAAAGTGAAGATTTCATTGAATTAATTTTGAATTTTGAGTAGTGTAGTGCGTTTCTTGCCTACTTGGACCTACTCAAACTTACAGTGGTTGTTATTGTGATGGAGGCACTCTGTCCTGGTCTTGGGCATGGCCCATCCACACTGGACCCTGATACACTCCGTTTGTGAGTGGCAGTGTAAGGTCTTGGCACCACCACTTATTGAGTGCCACTCTGGTTCAATGGCCTCAGCCCAACCATCTCCTCTGCCTCAACTATTGGTATGTTTAAAACTAGGCTCCGGGACTATCTCACTACCAACAGCTCCTGTGACTGCCCAACTTAACCTTGTTTCTCCACTTCCCTTTCTGCTCTAGTTGTCCCCCTCCCCTTCCCTCCTCACTGGATTCTACCCTCACATCTTGGTATACCCAATGCTGCACTTTTCACCCTCTTGCCACCCTTCCTACATTCCTTCTCCCCTCCCCTCTTCCCTCTCCCTATGACTCTGGCACTTCTTATCTGTTGTCTATTTTCTCTGACAAATGCCACTGGCTGCCTTGTTACAATGCTACCCTTGAACTGCATTAATCTGTACTCTGTTTGCAATGTCCACATTGTTGTAATGTCTGTCTTGATGTTCCCCATAATTCGTATTTCTCTGACATGGAATCTTTGTAAAAGAGCCATGGTTCAAAGGTATTTGTAATCCTAGACTTGATAAATAAATAAATAAATAAAATAAAAATTTTCCCACGGGGGACCAGAAAGCCATTGGGTGACAGCGCCAAGGATTTTATTTAGTTTTCCGACTGCTTCTTTGTTTTTTTGTCTACCCCTTGTTTGTCATGCCTGAACTTTGCACTGAACTGAGACTGGACATCTCAAATTACATCACCTCCCATGGAGGATGGACAGATTTTGCACTGGACGTGAAGTCTGCAAAAACCCATTGATGCTAATTTCAGAGCACTATCTAGA
The DNA here is from genome assembly GCA_016271365.2 of Neoceratodus forsteri. Taxonomy (NCBI): domain Eukaryota; kingdom Metazoa; phylum Chordata; order Ceratodontiformes; family Ceratodontidae; genus Neoceratodus; species Neoceratodus forsteri. The sequence goes on from CM028130.1 coordinate 316,457,038, forward strand.
GTCCAAACACACAGCCAAGAAATACAACCTTAAAGGTCTCTTGGTTGTGGCTCTACATACCGCTGTTGAGAGTCTCACGGTGAATTGTGCCTCCCTTGAACTGCAAAATGCGTCTCTAAAAAAAGTGATGGGCTTACATGCATCGCAGTTACAGAAAAGGGAAAAGAAACTAGCAGAAGAGACCCAGTCAATCCGCAATGCCAATAACAGACTGTTGCATTGTACTGCTCAAGACTCTGAGTGTGAAATTTGCATGTTGAGAGATGATTGTGAGAGGCTGAAATGTGATAAGAAACAGTTAATTTATTTGAATGATATTTTGAGTGATACGAATGAAGATTTGAGAGAAGAAAATGCTGATTTGAAAGAGGAGAATGAGAGAGTGAATTGTGAGTTAGGCAAAGAGCTTAGAGAAAGTGTCAAATTGGGCACCGCTTACAGAGTATTGCAGTATGAGGTTGAGAAGGATATTGAGCAGGGCACTGCATGAGTTTGTCACCTGAAGTGTAGAACAAAGGCGGTGAAATTGCGCCATCAGCGAGAGGTTCTCTCTGGCCATGTTAATGCCAAAACATGACAGGCAGTAAGGTAAACACTGAGCTACAGTGCTCAACAGAGGGAAGAACAGGGGTAAATGGAAAAATAGACAAGGGCAAAAAGAGCAGGGATGGGGGAAAAAAGGATAAAGCCAACATTAAATGGAGGGCAATGAGTACCAATGCCCGTAGTCTGGGAAACAAGCTTCCTGAGCTAGTAGCTTTGATGGAAGATGAGCAATTGGATATTGTGGCAGTCACGGAAACATGGTACATGGAGAACCATAACTGGGATGTCAACATACCGGGGTACACAGTCTACAGAAGGGACAGGGAGGGGAAAAGAGGAGGTTGAGTAGCTCTTTACATAAGGGAAGAGATCAAAGCTACAGAACTAAAAAGTAAAGGGGGAGGACAAGAGGCACTCTGGTTCACCTTGGAGACAGGGAATGGCATCACAATCTGCACAGGGGTTGTATGCAGACCCTCATCTCAAGGGGAGGAAATGGACAAGAAAATGATAGAGGACATTCTCAAAATGGCTGAAAAAGGGGAGATACTGTTGATGGGGGACCTGAATATACCAGCTGTTAACTGGATGACATGTACTGCAGCCACATCCAAGAGCAGGGTCATTCTCGATGCCCTGCAGGGGGAAGGCTTTAGACAGCTAGTGTTGGAACCCACTCGGGAGGAAGCAATACTAGACCTGGTACTCTCAAATGGAGAGGATCACAAATTTAGAAGTCAGTAGACATCTGGGAACAAGCGACCACAGCACAGTGTGCTTCACGATAAGCACAACCATGGAGACAAGCCATACAAAAACAAGCATACTGGACTTTAGAAGGGCTGACTTTGGCAAAATGGGTGAATACCTGAGGAATACACTAGCAAATGGCCAAAAAGGAGGGGTGGAAGAACAATGAAGAAAAATCAAAACTGCCATCATAGAGGCAACAAGCCTTTGTGTGAAACATAAAGAAAACAAAGCGGAGTTAAAAACCACTATGGTTCTCAAAAGAGGTGGCAGGGAAGGTTAAGGAGAAAAAGGCTGCATTCAAAAAGTATAAGGAATCACAGAAGGAACACAACAGGGAACTGTATGAATTAAACCAGAAAGAAGTGGGGAAGGCAGTCAAAATAGCAAAAGCCCAAACCGAGGAAAAAAATAGCCAATTCAGTTAAGAAGGGGGATAAAACCTTTTATGGGTACATTAGGGAGCATAGAAAGGTTAAGAGAGGAATAGTGAAGATTAATAAGGGAGAGGGGAGGTGGGCAGAGGGAGACAGTGAAAAGGCAGAGTTACTGAATGAATACTTTTGCTCAGTATTCACAAAAGAAAATGAAAAGGAGTTACCTAAACCAGACAATAGAAGCACTCTGGGTAGGGGGGTTGACACCAGTCCATTTACAGAAGAAAGAGTCCTGAAAGAAATCCTAAAACTCAAGGTGGACAAACCAATGGAGCCTGACAGGATTCACCCCAGAATCCTAAAAGAACTAAGGGAGGACCTAGTGACACCACTGACCACACTTTTTAACAAATCATGTGAGAATGGGGTGGTACCTGAGAACTGGAGGAGGGCAGATGTGATTCCCCTTCAAAAAAGTGGGAGCAAGGCAGAAGCAGGAAACTATAGACCTGTAAGTTTGACCTCAGTGGTAGGGAAAATGATGGAATCACTTCTGAAAAAAGAATTGTTGAGTACCTAGAGGCCAGTGGGGCAGAAGACCAAAAGTAGCATGGATTTTCAGCAGGAAGGTCATGTCAGATGAATCTAATTGATTTCTTTGACTGGGTGACCAAAGTAATAGACCAGGGAGGGGCTGTGGATATGGCCTACCTAGACTTTAGCAAGGCATTTGACACAGTTTCGCACAAAAGATTGATAATCAAGTTAGTCAGCCTGGGAGTGGGTCCCAAGGTGGTAGTCTGGGTAGCAAACTGGCTGTACAACAGGACACAGTAGGTAATAGTGAATGGAACACATTCCAAAGAAGGGGGGGGGTCACTAGTGGAGTACCTGAGGGCTCAGTACTAAGTCCAGTCCTCTTTAACATCTTTATAGGTGACATTGAGAGGGTCTGGAGGGAAAGGTATGCCTCTTTGCAGATGACACAAAGATCTGTAACAGAGTTGATACACAAGGGGGGTTTTAAAGGATGAGAAGGGACTTTGCAAGGTTAGAGGAATGGTCAGACATATGGCAACTTAGATTCAATGCAAAGAAGTGCAAAGTAATGCACCTGGGAAACAAAAACCCAGGAGAAGAGTACACAATAGCAGGGGAGGTACTAACAACAACAAAATGGAAAGGGACCTGGGGGTAGTCATATCAGATGATCTAAAGGTGGGTAAGCAATGTGAGAAGTCAGTAAGGAGAGCCAGGGGGATACTGGGATGCATAGGAAGGGGCATCACAAGTAGAAAAAGGGAAGTGGTTATCCCTCTGTACAGACAGTTGGTGAGACCCCATCTGGAGTACTGTGTGCAGTTTTGGAGACCTCATCTATGCAAGGACATAAACAAGATGGAAGCAGTCCAGAGGAGGGCAACTAAAATGGTGTAGTTTCTGTATCAGAAACCATATGAAGAGAGACTGAGAGAGCTTAATATGTATACCCTTGATGAAAGGAGGGACAGGGGGGACATGATAGAAATGTTCAAGTACCTCAAGGGAATCAACAAAGTCCAGGAGGGTAGAATCTTTCAGAAAAAGAGATGTGTAAGAACAAGGGGGCACAATTTAAAGATAGAGGGGGGACGGCTCAGGGGTAATGTGAAGACATTTTTTTTCACGGAGAGAGTGGTGGATGCATGGAACTGCCTCCCTGGAGAGGTTGTTGGATCTAAAACAGTGGGGGAATTCAAACATGCATGGGACAGACATAAAGCAATTGTAGTGGGGGTGGCAGGAAGTAGGCTGTTGGTTAGCTAAAATCTGCAGCTTATCCAGTAGGTAGGAAAATGGGCAGACTGGGTGGGCCAAGTGGTCCTTATCTGCCATCAAAGTCTATGTTTCTATTAACGGGTTCCAATTCACGCCCATTAACATTGCATCATCCGGTGATGACAACTCTGACTTTGATGATGAGGCATGCCACGTCACACTCAAGTCCAACCCCTATAGGGCTGTCATTTTTGCCAGCCATCCCCAAGATGTTGCCAACATCTGCACACCCTTTACATTGCTATGTCTACACAAACATGGTGGAAGCAATGTATTATGCCAAGATGGTGACCCCCATGACATGGGAAGACTGCCTTTATTCTGTGGTGAATCTCCGCTTGCCCACCTCTCCAGGGAGAACAATATGGAGGTGCGTGGCCTAATTCAAGATGCCATTACCATCATTATGGCACTGGATGACCACTGGAGAGTCATCCAGGATCAAACTGACAGAATGTTTGAGGACACTGTAACCCAGGACCATGCATTTAAAGCAGTTGCTGATGCAGTTGCAAAAGCTGCCTTTGCAGTGCTATGAAACATAACGAGTGGAACACGATTCCTCGTACTTCCAGTCCTCTACATGTCACTCACTTTTTCCAGAAAATTGCCCAAAGCATTGGAAAAATGGACCTGACTGACAATTTCAGTTGCCATTTGGAGAAGGTGCACACCCTCTGCGAGAAGCTTTCTCTCCAACTCAAGTAACAGGTTCAAGTCTTGCAACAGACAATCAAACCTACCCTCTGGGTCAAACTCCCGGATACTGTCCACAACTGCGTGATAGTTGCATACAACAACATCGCTGTGGCACTCCTCGCTGCCAATGCCTCAGGAGTTGTTGGAGCCTGCTTGGCCTACAGGGTTAAGCAGAATGTGAAGAAAAGCCTCGTGGCTAACTATCAAGGACTGTGGTTCACCTACAAGATCAGCAAAGGCCTGGCTGGCAAAGTCGCACACCGAGATCAGATTGAGTACAAGGATTTGTACATCTGGAACATGACTCTGGCCCTTTGAGAAGAGGTTGAACTCAATGTTTACCCGTAGACTGACACCTTTGTTGAAATCCTTACCAAGATGGAATGTGCCTTCCAGGTATAGCTCTGTCTCCTCACTTCCAGTAAGAATAATAAAGTGGCTGCCATCTAAACCCCGGCAGCCCAGGTAGCTGCAGCCCAAGTTGCTGCAGTACAGTCTACCTCAAATACACCTACCCACCATACTGTGGAAGGTAATAACCAGAAGTCTGATGCCCCTTCTGATGACAAGCAGTCACACAAGGGGGGGAACCGGAACTGGAAGAACAATAGAAACAAGGACAGGAGCAATTGGAAAAATCCAAATGCCCAACCTGATAGCAGGTACCGTAACGGCCCCAGCTATCGGAGCCTCAAAGACGAGAACGAGACCCTCTGCAAATTGCTGGAGGAGGCCCATGCTGAAAAAGAGGCTAAGTCTACGCACACTGTAGCAGCCTTCACACCGGCCACAGAACAGCCATGCGGCCAGGGAAACCGTTTCTGCCCTTGGTTACCAAGCAACCAAGGAAAGAATCCTTTTGTGGCATTGACTACCAGCCAGGCCAATGCGATTATCAATGAGGAATCGACTGAGCAGTCCGCTGTCACACCAGTGATGTCATGGGCACATCTGTATCCCATGCAAGACATACAGGAAGCGCAGAAAGATCCTGCGGGCCTTAGATTTCAGGAACAGGAGGATGCAGATGACTCTGAAAGTACGGATTGACAGATACAGGCCCCAGTCTGGATTGTGGAGTGACTTGCTTGTCGACACAAATGGATGGCCTTGTTTACAGGCCACAGTCAGGGGCCGCCAAATGAACATGCTTCTGGATAGAGGAGCAGCATGTCTGTTCTCCATGATGCGAACCCAGCCAAGTCTGACTGGTTTACCGGCTGAAAGATCAGTGCACAGGGTATACTGTAGATGGTACTCAGCTACACACCTACTGATCTGTGTTTTTGTTGGTGGTGGTAGGCCACCTCAGTACTGATTTTGCTTTCAATCTTATGGTTTTACTTCATCACCCCATCATACTGGGAATTGATTTTCTTGCACTGCATGGCTGTGTAGTGGACCTATCCAACAGGCTACTTCTCCAGATCAAAGGACAATGTCGTGCTGTCACTGTTTCAAATTTGCACGTGGTGGCAGCAATTTTTCATAACAACAAAGAGTAAGACATCATTGCTTTGTTCAAAAGTCCTGACCTGTTATCTGAACTTGCACCTTTGCCGTAAAAATACCTCAATGTGTTTGCTACCAACAAACATGATTGTGGTAGGCTGCACACCACCACTGAGATCCCAGGACCTAACCCTCTCAGGCAAAAGCAGTATCTATTCCCTGCTGAAGCCTTGCCATCACTGAGGGAGACCATTCAATCACTACTACAGCAAGGAGTGATTAGGACTTGTCTCTCTACAGTCAATTCACCTATTTGGCATGTGATAAAGCTAAATGGAGCTTGGAGACTCACAACTGATTAAAGGAAACTTAATCAGGTTACACCAAGTTGTGCCCCAACAGTAGCATCGGCACCTGATATATTCAAGCTGCTGACACCCGACAAAAAGTGTTTCTCAGTCCTTGACATTTCTAATGGGCTTCAGGGCTTCCCCAGGAGCCATGAAGTGCCGCATGGTCAGAAATTCAATAGTGTGCCGTCGAGCTGATTTCTAATGCTCTGGTATCTCTTGGGACAATTTTTACTGTTGTATTGGCACCCTAATTACTGCAGAAGTGCCTATTTCTTTTTGCTTGCACTTTAGTCTTGTGCCAGTAGTAATTTTTACAGTAATGTAATGAATTTGTTGCACACCAGGCTTGTGTCTGTAGTAACTCTTATGGTTATCTAATGAATCTGTTGAACTTACTGCCTGCTTGTACTGCTACAATTATGCTAGCCTTGATATACCCTGTGCAGAATGTTGTACTGTTCTATTTAAACTGCCTACTGTGTTATGTTTTACTTAGCCTAACTTACACCCAGTGCTGAATAATGTGCTGCAGTTCTTAACTGATTTTGCAAAGTATTACCCTAGAGACGTGCTGTTTTTTTATCTCTTTCCCTGACCTGTCTAATCTACCTCTCAGCTCTGTACTAGCACCATGTGTGTTGATACATATCATTCCTCCAGAGACATGCTGTACTGTTCCTTTCCTATCTGTGCTGTTTTTCATCACTCTATCTCTCGTTTTTCTGTCCTATTTTTCCTGATCGCTAGCCAAATTCAAACACCCTTCTCTTTGCCCTACTCTCCCCCCCCCCACCTTCAGTGTAATTTAAATCTCTATTCTCCTCTCCACTTTACGCCTGCTTGCTACAGTCATTCTCGGTGTAATTTAAATTTCTATTCTCCTCTTCCACTTTAGCCTGCTTGCTAAAGGCCTTTTCTACCTGTCCCTACCCCGATTTAGTTTGGTGCCTGGCCAAAATCCAGATTGTCTGTCTGCTACACCCTTCCAATCCTCCTTTGTTCTACCACTTATTTCAACCTGCATTTCCTCTCTTCTCTCTGCAGATCATTCCTGGACCCCCTGTGGGGCAGCAGCTCTCCTGCCACTGCCGGCTGCATTTCTGAAGACTGCCCCACTCCTTTCCTCTGCCAAGGTACAGACTGTTGAAATTCTGAAGTCGACTCTCTTGAATCTCAGGTGCCTTCTGGCTGCTTCGGAGCTATTGGTGGATGCTACATGTCTGGGAACTGATTGGCTACTGGGCGCTGCTCCCGAACAATCAGCTCTCAGCCTTTGAAACCCGGTCATGCTGGCAGGCTTCCCCAGGAGCCCTGAAGTGCCGCATGGTCAGAAATTCAATAGTGTGCCATGGAGCTGATTTCTATCACTCTGGTTTCTCTCGAGACAACAATTTTGCTCGCCACCACACCCCCTCCTCCTGCCTTTATTAAATATGGCTAAGCCCCATCCTCAACTTCTTCCAATTGGTTACAGATTTTAACTCACTCCTCTGGCATCTGTAATTTCTACCTGCCTTTACAACACTGGTTGCTGGATCAAGGCAGAGCATTAGCTAACATTTGCATTTCTGGCTGGTACATACACTTAATAAGCACTAACTATGGGACACTTCACCTAGATTGTATTGCTGTCCTGCCTATCAATCATTTGGCTTGCTGACCTATTTATTGCAGCAGCCCTCGGGACAGCTCAGCCCCTCCCCCTTATCACCTTCAAGCAGACCCCGCATGTATCCTTTTACTAACACTGTGCATGCCCAAGTCTGACTCGGCTCTCCTAGGGCTATAGCTCCGAAAACGTCTATGTATTCCACATGCACTAGGGAATCTCAACTACATACAGCCCTGTACCTCCTCATATTTTTGGATAACCACCCTACTCCTGCTGGTACTTGCAGGGGACATCAAACTTAACCCTGGACCCCCTGTCCTATGACTTCTTATTACCCTACAAGGGCAAACCTAAACCTCCCCCAAGGTCTAAAAATTAGCCATATGAGCATTCAAAGTCTTTGCCTTAAAATGGCTGAACTAGAAGCATGGGTTACTCACATACTCTCGGATATTCTCTGCATCACTGAGACTTGGCTCAAGCCTGCTATCGGGCAGCATGAGAGTGCTCTTTCTGGGTACTATTGCTTTAGGAAGGACAGGCTAGAAAAGCGAGCCAGTGGTGTTCTAATATACTCCCGGTCTGACCTCGATACCAATGAGCTCCCCAACCCTGACTCTGGTCCATCCTCAGCAGAATCTCACTTCCTCTCCTTAACTCTCAGCAATGTCAAAAAGTTAATCATTTGGTGTGCCTCCCTGCCTCCAGACAAGGCTTCGCATGATCTAACCCCTTTCCTCTACTATCTCTTCAAACTTCCTAACCATAATCTGGTGCTGTGTGGGGAATTCAACATGGATTGGCTTAACCTCACTGTTAACAAACTGCAGGCAACCTTAGCCAACTCCAACCTGACTCAGCTTACACTTGATCCCACCTGGAACAATAATACGTCTGGTAAACATTCCTTGCTTGACTGGTTTGTCACCAATTGCCCCCTGAAGATTAAAATGACTACAGTGTTGCCTGATTGTATAAGTGATCACTCCCCCACCATATGTGTATGGAGAAACAACTTCTCGAGTCCTCCCCCCAAGATCACCCTCATCCTTGATATGTCCAAACTTGATGTGAGCAAATACATCTCCTCAATCCACAACACTGACTGGAGCCCCATTACAACACTCCCTGATATCAGCCTAGCCTTGGACTATTTCATCAATACACTTCCCCAGATTATTAACTGTCATGCTCCCCCCCAAAAAATGTAGATCCAAGGGCATAATGGCCCCCTGGATCAATAAGAATATAAGGATGCTCATGCCTCCCGTAACTGGGCCTGGCATGCCTACAAAATAAGCGGGCTACCCTCGGACTGGCAGAGGTACAGGCACCTTAGAAATCTTTGTAAGAATTCACCTTCATAAAGCTAAATGTTCCCACTACAAATCATTGCAAATGGGCCATCTTTGTAACCCCAAAGAGTTCTGGAAGCACGTTAACTTGCTAGTTAAGGGGAAGAAATCTGAACTTCTTAGCTCACTTATTGCACACTGTGTTCCCCTCACTGATTCTGTAGCTATTGCCTCCTCATTCAATGAATTATTCACTGATCTAAACAAATATACCTCAAAATTTCACAACTCTCCCATCCCCCCTGCTATGCCACCTCTGGGGGACAACCATGGATCTTTACCAGCCTTCCATCTTAAACTAGCCACCCATAAAGCGGTCCTAAGGCTGCTCATGAGCCTAAAAGAGGAGAGCTCTCCTGGCCATGATACGCTTGAACCACGATTCTTAAAACTTGGAGCTCCTGCTCTCACTCGCCCAGTTTGGGACTTACTCAATTGATCCTTCTTATCCTGCACCATGCCTGACAAGTGGAAGATTGTTGTGGTCATCCTGGTGCACGAAGGGGAGCCAAACAACATTGTTGAGAACTTCAGGCCCATTTCTCTCCTGTGCCCAACAGCCAAAATTCAGGAGCGCATTGTCTATAATCACCTCCATACCTACCTTGACCACTACAGTCTGCTTTCCCCTTATTAGTATGGCTTCCAAAACAAACCATAGCACCCTTACTGCCTTGCTAAAAGTAACCTCTGATATATTTCAGTCCATGGATCAAGGTCATGTCACTGGAGCCATCTTCATCGACCTTACCAAAGCATTCAACCTAGTGGATCACAGTATCTTGCTCCAGCAGTTACAGGATACTGGTATGGATACTTCCTCCATCTGTTGGATACAGAGCTATCACTCTTGCCGCTCCCAAAGTGTTAAGTGGGCAGGCTCTCTCTTTAGCCTCAAGAGCATCACACACGGGGTTCCACAGGGCTCAATCCTGAGCCCAATCCAATTCTCCCTCTTTATCAATAACTTACCTAGCCATTGCGACGGAGTGACTGTTCACCTCTATGTGGATGACATTATTCTCTACTGCTTTTCCCATGACCTTACCAGGATCAACAGTGATCTCGGTTCCAGAGCAATCGACTTGTCCTCAATGCAAAAAAACTAAATGTATGCTCTTCTCTCATTGGGCCCCTTCCGCCCTTCCTAGCTCCACTATGAACATCAAGTCCCTCAATGGCGATACACTCAAGACTGTCCAATCCTTCAAGTACTTGGGCGTCACCTTAGACACCTCATTCTCCTTCAGCATTCATGTAGCCACCCTAGTCAGTATGTTGAACCAAAAGTTGGGTCTCCTATACTGTATCCACCACTACCTCACCTCAGCTTCTCAGATCAAAATTGCCTCCTTGTCACTCCTTCCACTCCTTTCCTATGGTGCTCCCCTGCTGCTTTCTACCAATGCATCTAACTTGTCACTCCTCACTCTAGCTTACCATATGGTGGGAAGATTTGCCCTATGGGTTAATATTCATCACCACCACCACTGAGACGTCCTCTCATCCCTGGGATAGCTACCCTATGTCTCCAAATTGAGATACTCTATTGTGAGTTTTATGCATAAGCTGGTACACATATCCACCCCCCTGTCTCAATGACAGTGTTGGACTAAAACAAGCCCCATATGCACTCAGATCAGCATCCTGCCCCCTTCTCTCAAGACCCAATCTGCGGCTTTCTGTTACACGCAGGTCCTTCTCTTATGCAGCGGTGTCTGACTGGAACTCACTACCCCCTCTGTACTCTCTTGCTTCTCTCTCCCTCAGTTTCAACATGCCTTACAGTATGTACCTCTCTTTCCTCCTCTGCTATTTGCTCCTGCTTCCTTTGATCCTCCTCCTCCTCCTTCTCCTCCTCCTCTCCCTTCATGTGCCTCTCTCATGTCTGAGTACTGCTTTACTTTCACTTGTTACTCTAGCCTCTATATGACAAATGACCTTGATCAACTGTGCTTATCCACCACCTCTTATAAGGGCTTGCAGTTTTTTTTTCACTGTACTTGGAAGTAAAATTTTGTAAAATTGTTTTGTACCAGGTCATCTTATAATGTAGATGTTTGTCTAGAACTCCAGACCTTGTTCCTTGTTCTATATTTATTTGTTTAAAATTTTGCTATGTACTCCATGTCCCTGCTCTTTGGCTATATATTATTCTGTTGTAACTCTATGTACTATGTTGGCATATATTGTTCTGTTGTACTACTCTGTATGTTTGCATTGTGTTGTCCCGGGTTGACCCTGAAAAATAGACTGCAATTGTCTCAGTGGTCCTACCCAGTTAACAAAATTCAAATAAATAAATAATGGGTTCAGGTCACTTCCATTAGCACAGGTAAGTCAATACAAATTTGGCTTCACATTTGATGGGTGCCAGTACACCTGGACCTGTCTTCCCCAGGGCTTCCATAACTGCCCTTCCCTCTTCCATTTCCACATGGTGGATGCCCTGCAGGGGTTCTCCACACCTCAGTGTCTCCTGCAGTATGTGGATGACTTGCTTCTGGCAACCAGAACAAAAGAAGATCATTTGGCCCTCCTAAATGAAATTCTTTCTCTCCTCAAGAGAGTAGGCCTCAAGTCCAATCCCTCTAAGGCACAATTGTACAAAAAGAGGTCATCTTCCTTGGTCTACACATAACAGACCAGGGCATAACCCAGCTGTCAAAAAGATCCAGGGTTTGCAAGATTTGCCACTTCCTACTAGCATGTCAATGCTTAGACTTTTTTAGGAATGTAAACTATTCCAGGGACTTCATTCCTGATTTTGCCTTGAAGGCTGCTTCCTTGTATGAACTTCTGAAAAAAGATGTCCCATGGACATGGGACCCCCCACACACTGACACTGTTACAAAGCTTAAGCAGGCCTTAGCCTCAGCCCCAGCACTGATCAATCCCAACCCAAACCTTCCATTCCATTTGGAAATGGTGACCTCTGATGTGGCCATGTCTGCAGTGTTTGCTCTGTATATGTATTATCCATTTTGTCTCTGTACTAAGTCACTGTACTTATCATACTCTGTATTTATCCACATTCAATGTATGATGTGGAGCTTTTGTAAATGAGTCCCTGACTCAAAGGCTTGTAATTCTGAGACTTTATATAAATAAAAAAATAAAACAAAAAAAGTATAATGGATACCACATGCCCATTGCCTATGCATCTCAGATGCTATCCCCAGTAGAGAGGAAATACAGTCTCTGTGAAAGGACACTCTTGGCAACCTACTAGGCTGTCATATGATTTCTCTACATCATTGGGTATGCTTCTATTATCTTACATACCTGTCACACCCCAACTAACATTTTGCTTTGAGAGAAAGTAAAAGATGGTTCAGTCTCCAACACCAGACTCACCCACTGATATTGGCTTTTGCAGGACAGGGACATCAAAGTACTGCCTGCAAAAATGCCCTCAGTCTTAGCCCATGGCCTACTCTGCACAGGTAAGCCTCATGACTGTGCTCTCCAGCCCCCTGACTTACCTGAACCAGGACCACTCTTATCAACTACACCAGATGTTCTGGAAGATACCACCATGTATCGTATCTTTACAGATGTCTGTGCCTCCTATGTAGACAGGGAGCAGGTGACAAGATTTGGAGTGCTCATACGTGATCAAGAAGGTGATTTCAGTCACATTTCTGGGAAATGCACTTTTACCTCCTCATAGTATGTGGAATTGGCAACTGTGGCCTGTGCTTTGGAGATCATGCCCCATGGTTATATGGATGCCATCATCATTGCAGACTCCAATTGGGTCTGCTCCTCCCTGAGTTTCTACCATTCTGAGAGAAAAATAACTTTACATCATCTGATGGCACACCTGCCAAATTCAGGGATTTGTTTGTGTATATACACACCCTGACACAGCAGTTTACTCATAAACTGTACATCCACAAGGTAAAGGCTCACTGTAAATCTGACCCTTACAATGAATTCAATGATCTAGCAGACTCATGTGCTAAAGCAGACACTTGGGGGGGGGAGATATGGACAATGACTCACCCAATAGCTATAGCAGCTATAGTGGTTGCTAATACTAGGCAGAAACCAGTACCAGAACCTCCACTGGACCTTTCTGCTGCACAGAAATCTGACCCAGAATTAAAAGATGTGTTCAGATTCCTGGATAAAGGAATTTAACAACAACTACCTGTTTGTAGTCCATACAAGAGATCATCTGACAATATACACTTGTCTAGTAACCACAAGCTCATCCAGTATCGAAGAGAGGATACATATGACAAATTGTGGGTTGCACCACAACCTCTGTGAACCAAATTCATCTATATGGTTAATGATAATCCCACTGGTGGACACCAGGGGACAGAAAACAACCTCCAGAGACTCAAGACAGTCATCTAGTGGCCTGGCATGGCCAAAGATGTAGAGCACTATGTGGACAACTGCATAGTGTATGCCGAGAACAACCCAATTTCAGTGAAAAGAAACACCAAATTGTTGCCCCAAAGGCAAACTGGACCAAGGAATGTGATACAAATCTATATCATTACCCCCTCTTACCAATTCCAGCAAAAACAACAAGTATGCACTTGTCACAGATTTGTTCTCTAAGTGGCTAGAAGCATTTCCCACAAATAGTAACACAGTAAATACAACCGCCAAGATCCTGGTGGATCAATTGTTCTCCAGGTGAGGCCTGCCTTTAAAGGTAGACTCAGACCAGGAGACCAGTTGTACAGCTGAGCTGATGAAACAGACACTCCAACTGCTTGGAGTAGATCGGAAATTCCACATCCCTTACCATCCTCAATCCTCAGACCAGGTAGAAATAGCCAATAGAAAAATCAAACAGATGTTATGCAAATTCATCAACGACAATCCCAAGGATTGAGATTCCCTTTTGCCACTACTTTTAATGGCAATTAGGGGTACTCCTGCAGCCACTACTCAGTGCACACCTTATGAGGTTATGACTGGTGCAGCTATGAGATTACCTGAGCACCTGTTGATTGATATCAACACCCATACTACAGATCAAGTATCAGTAGACAAGTGTGTTGAAAAGCTTCATGATGACATTATGAAGACACACCTGTTCACTGCCAATCAAATGGGCAAAGCTCAACAACAAGCCAAAGCTCATTTTGATAACCATGTCAAAGAAGCTGACTGGCAAGTTGGAGACCAAGTTATGCTTCTCCAATACAGATAACCCATTCATTCATTTGCCAGTAAATGGGAAGGCCCATACCCCATTGTCAACAAACTCAGCCCTGCTGTCTACCAGGTCTGAGTTCAACAGCAAATGAAGACCACCGAAAAGTGGTTCCATGCTAATCAGCTCAAGTTGTACAAAGGTGACTAAACTTATTTTCCTAACCCACTTAGGGTGGAATAGTACCCCACACTTAATACTTTTCTGTTTTCTTACAGATACCCTGGCACAATGGTTATCTTGCACCTCCTTATCTTGGAGGGAATACTATGACTTCCCCTGACAGAATCCAAGAATAACCCCCTGTCAACACACAGACAATGTGTCCAACATTTGCTTAGCAAACTTGAACATACAGCCCCAATGTGAGTTCATATTAATGTACCCAACAAAATGATTACTGTTAAAGAAGGCTCAGATGCCTATCTTGATGCCATGGTAGTAGCTCCAGACAGATCCACTCTTTCCATACAATGGGAAACTGACATTAATGGCTACACACTCCCTGTAGCTCACCTATCCAAAGGTACTTTCCACGGATTGCCTAACACTGACATATCTAGAAATTGTACTCTTTCTATTTGACAGACCCCCCCCCAACACTCTGGTCATTATAACCTTACTGCTGTCATAGATCCTGCTTGGTGTGATCACCTCACCTCTGAGGAGGAACGTGCCTTCTGTCTTCACAACTATATAGCTACTGAAGCTCTTTTTCTTTCTGTAGTCCCACCCACTGAAGAAGAAATGAACAACTGCCCTCCCCAGGAGGACGGTCCTCCTTGTAGCCTGACCATCACTTTCCTTCCAGGAACATTGATTAATAATGTACAATTTATGCACATACCTGTTAGTTTCAATCTTACACATTGGAATATACTTCAAAATTTTACAGTATGTTGCTTACAGATATTGTATCTGCATATCAAACACATACTAATGATCCCCCATACCACTTATCATGTAAGGGTCTTTTGACCTGCACCGAATGCCAGAGCTAGATCATGCACTAGGCATGATACTGCAGATGTTACTGGTATGGCAGGCACCATTTCTGGCCTTTTTGGTTCAGGCATGTCTATTTGGAATAGAGCAGATATAGCTGCTACTAAAGCACAAACTCTTAATTTTCAGTAAGCTGTTAAGAATGATATCTTACCCCCACTGTTACATGGTGTAGATGGTTTAAGTAAAGAAGAATGTTTCACCATATATAACATGCAGAAAATTGCCAAATGTTTCAATGATACTAAAGATAAGACTAATGAACTGATTTTTCAAAATAATATGGAGGCAGACAAGCAATATATTGCCCATGAGCTTCTGTGCTCTGCTTATGACTCTTATGTAATTTCCACAGATAACAATTTCTTCAGGGACTTGGAAACAGGACACATCCCAGATCTCATCCATGACAGACAAATGGGAAAATGGTATTGTCCTCATTGCAAATCTAATGGTTGCATTACTATTTGTTTAGGAAACAATGTTAACATTTCTATGTCCACAGCCAGAAACCCTGGGTATGTCTCCAGATATCCAAACCAAGCCCCTTGCTATTTTACTAAGACTTATTCTATACATGACAACATTTATCATGTTCACTGTGTCAGTACCCCGCTTTGATCCTGTAACATCTGTTTTTGATAAATTGGCTGCGATTTATTCCATCAGGCATCTTGATAAGGACATCTATCATGTAAGAATGGAATTGCTCTCATTACTTGTTTATCATTCTGTGTTCCAAGCCTGGGAGGCACCCCACACAAACTGTTGTGCCAAGAAAGAATATTACTATCTGTGCCGGTTGATGTCTTCAGTATTGGGAAAACAGTGTGTGGATATTCTCCTCAACACTTTGACTGGGCCTTTACCTGGGGTGATAAATTGCCATTGAACCTTACTGATGTTGACGAGGATGATGAATCCAAATCTGCAAGAGCTGCATCTTCTGCATCTGACACTGAAATTGTTAAAACCCGAAGCTACCAGGAAGAGGTACATTGCTTCACTTCATGGCTCACCAACCAGTCATTTTCCTATCCAATACATTTACAGCAATGGAGGGTACCAACTGTTCGAGTTACCTATAATTCTAATGGGCAATATTGTGTAGTGACAAACCACAAAGCCTTTGCTTATGGTCAAAAATCTTGTGTTATTGAAATGCCTAACTTCTGTTTTACTCCACAGCAGAAACCCATCATAGGTTACAATGTCAAAACTCCTGTTCATCTCCCTGAACCAGATGTTATTGATACTGATCCACAATACTTGCTTGCCTGGTCTCAATATTTGCCCGTGTTTAATGTGCACATTGACACTTTGACACTTTCTTTAAAATCTCTTTTAGCTAGCAAGGATTCACATTTGATTTATATCAGTAATAATATTTCTCAAGCTGGTGATGCCCTTAATGCTCTTATTCATGATGGTGATTTAAGTACTGCTCTTTCCAACATCTGGTTAGAACTCACTTTTAAAGCTTTTGTTATTATTCAAGCACTTTTGATTGTTTTTCTGATACTAACCCTCTGCTGTCTGCAACGTACTCTAAGACAACACCGAGAACAACTCGAATTCCTTTACAAGGCTAGTGCCTCAGGCTTGTAAATTACTTTTCTTTATCTCCATCCCACTACTTACCTGTGATTGTTGTCCCTTTTGAGGCAACAAGGGGGGTATGTTATCCATGGACCAGCACCTCTGATTGTACCCCCACCTTGTGGACAGCAACACATATGTAGGTATATGTACTAATCTTAGGGCACAGACACTTGCCGTATAAGTGTAAGTGTCAGGATCTGAGTTCTACTGTACTTTTGCAATGCATATTATGCTTCACTATAGTCTCACAATATATTGTACCACTGGAAGATGTTTCCCATTATATTTTTATTACATAATTATTAGTTAGGCAACAGTGCCATCTTTAGTGCTTGTGCACAACTGTAACTGCAAGTGACCTTGGAAACATCACAGGTCTTATTATTCACTTTATTTTCTGCTAGCTAAGCAACTTTTCATGTTAGTTAGAATGACTACTGACATCACATGTTTTTAGCCAATTACTTATTTTTTATGTATCTTCTTTTATTGTTGTCATGGTTATAATCAGGGTAAAAGACCCCTTGCACCACACATTTTCTCTTAGAGAAACTTGATTGTGCCTATAGGTAAGGAAACTGGATACTCTGCCAGTGATTACACTGTTGGTTGTAAGCCTGTATTATTCTTATTTACCAGTAATAAATTATTATCTGGACACCACTTGTCTGTCGTTTCTTCCTTTTGTGCAGTTCCAACAAGAATCTGAGAAAGGTAATTTTATTACCCATTTACAAGCTTCATTATGTTCACCCCCTCTTTCAGAAACAGAGGAATAAATATGCTTCGTAAACATGTACTAGCCTGCAGGGATTTCTCTACCCACACTACTAACTAAGGTAACTGATGATTCCCTTTGTAAGCAGAAATTTGACCACACTTAATTTAAAGGCTTGTACTGTCATTACATCCACTGCCTCTGATGGTAGACTATTTCATAGAATCACTAGCCTTTGGAAAAGGATGTACACCCTAACGTTACCACTGAATATACATCCTCTATGGTACAGAGTGTGTCTGTGCATTCTTCTAATGGACAGTGGATCAAACATCTTGGGTCAGTCTTCTTGATTCTCTTGAGTATTTCACATGTGGGTAATTTCAATTTATTTTTCCATATAGCCTTTTTCCCTTCAGTTGACTCAGGCAGTTCCATCCCTGCCTCCTCCCTTGACTGTTCACTGCCTCCCCAGAACTCATCCCCTAGGTGGACAATGAAGGGAAGGGAAGGATAGTACTCATCCTCCTCCTACATATGTATCCCATGTGGATCCAGTGGTCTGGGTGGTGGTGTGGGTTGAGTGGGTGGGTGGAACTTCAAGGTGTTGGAGTCTGCCTCTTTTCTGCTTTTCTCCCTGGTCCCAGCCACAGAGACATGTGAGTTTATGTGCATGGAGGCATGGGCACACCAGAGAACTGTGGCCCCTCCTTACTTGTCACTTGATGACTGGCGGTACTCCCTGGCCTCCACCTGGGGGCAGCTAAGTGCTGATAGGGCAGGCCTCCTCAACCTGTAAGAGGAGAACATTCCTCTGGTTGCCCAACCCCTTCCCGCCAACCCCCAGCAACCCAAACTTGTTTCCAAACCTTGGTCACTGGCATAGAAGGAGGTTAGGTGCACAGTGTGTCAGCCCTCCATGCCACTGAGCTTGCTGGGTAATTTCAATTTAATATTAAAACAATTCCTTATTTCATTACAGATCTATAGATTCCACTAGATGTGCACTTTTGCATCATATGTGGAAATTTCAAAGAAAGATAACAAATGCAGCATTTACAGTGTATGCCTATTTAAAGTTTTGCAATATGTTCCTTACCAGGGTGCCATTTAGTCCTCCCCCAGTGAAACACACCTGTTCTTCAAACAGACAACTTGACAAGAATGTCACTCATTATGTTCTATATCCTCCCGAACTTTTCACTGCTGAATGTATTAGAACACCATAGAGATACATTTTTATAGTTAATCACAGTTTGCACAAAGCTTGCATGAGAAGAGTGAAAGCGAGAGAGAGAAAGACTTGCTTAAGTATCATAAGTAGCACACAGATAAGCACAGAGATGCTTTGAAGAGTAAGGTTGTCTTCATTATCTCATTACTTAGGGCTAAAATCTCACGCACGTGTGCAAAATGCTTTTAGATTATAGAATAAAGTGCAATTCTAACTGCAGGGGAGTCAGAAGGTTCTGGTCCTTCCCATAACATCGCTATCCATAAGTGTACCCATCTAAAAGTAGGAGAGTTGTTTTTTTTTCCCCCTTATCTTCATTGTGGTGGTGATAACATGCATAATGGCTAAAAAGTATGAAATTTAAAACCCATCTTCTTATTCGCATTCATTAAGAGCTTCCTGTTTAACATACCAGAACAGCAAATGAGTTGTTCTTTGGTATATTCCTCACTTCTGGACATTCAGACACTTAATTTAGCAAATAATACTAATATTAATAATATGCTTTATCTGGAAATTGAACCAAGGTGGTCAAAAAAAGATTAAAAAAACATTCTATCCTCAGCTAGCTGAACTATCAGGCCAAATGTTTAGTCTAAGTATCCACTGGTCACTTTTTCATGCCACCGTAAATCCTAAAGAAAGTGAATTTCAGTATAATTCTCTGTCTTGAATGTATTATTCTTCATATAAAGGGGTTTCAAATAATTAATCAGAATGTTTTAATGTCTGGTGAAATAGAAACATACATTTTTGCATCAACCTGAGGCTTTAAGACCCAAAGGGCAGAAAGAGATATTTTTAAACTTTCTTTTTATTGAATTGTTTTAAAACTTGCTTTATACTGAAATGTTGTATTCAATACAAACAAGATACAGCCTCCGTAGGCCAGAATGATAATGTAAGTATCCATTACAGACATCATAAACCTCACATAATGCATAAAACATCAGGGTTATACCTCACTTTTGATATGAAAGGAGAATTTGGATTTAGTGCTACCCACCACACCATGTATGGCTCTCATTCCATTTCCATTTTAGTTTCTAAGGAAAAGAAGAAGAATTAGCATTAACCTATTACTTTTTCATACACATTATATCCCAAAGAGTTTTTCAAGAAGTGCTCAACTGGTACTGCAGTGACTACATGTGTAGTGATAGCCATTTCACACAGCAAGACCCACACACAGCCTTGGACAAATGCATGTACCAGTTTTATGGGAACGGGGAATGCTGTCCAGGAAACTGGGAAAAATCCACTATGCTTGCAGAAAGTGCCTTGTGTTCTTTTTCTTTGACCTGGGCACCCACCAAGATGGTACCAGAGATGAGTAGAAGGGACCTCCATTTAAGATCTCATCTAAAGGACAGCACACCCTGACAATACAGCACCCCCTAACACTGTACTTGGGTGCCAGCATTTTTAAGTTATGAGCCCAAGCACAGTTTATCAGATTGGGCACTTTGTAAACAAGTAACTTAGGTTGCAGGATAGGACAGCCTGTACCAAATATTAGGAGGACACACATTTACATAAATGAAAGAACACGTGTCAAATATAAATAACAGCAGTTGCTATTCTAGTGCCCCTATACCAGTCCACTGGCAGGGCTGCAAGTGAATAATAATTACTGTATATAGTACAAATCTTGCCTCATAAAAGAAAAGCCCCCCAATCCCCTCTTATTCACATGAACCAGTTTACCAATCTCTAGACCTGCATGGAAAGGAATTTAAAAGTTGGAACAATACATCACTTCCTGCTTCTAAGGTGGGTTGAGCTCATCATTTTCTATTTGATCAAGGAATACGTGTGTCAAGGTGTCTATTTCATGAAGGCAGTGAGTTTGTTTGATATTGTTTAACTTATTTTGTTTTTAATGTAGTGAACTGGAATTTATGTGTGCAGTTTCTGATCTGTGTGGTCAGGCAGCGTAAAAAAGAGAGATGTGTGAGGAAGAGAAGCATAGGGAGAAATAAGTTGTAGCTGTTTCATTAAATTCATTCTCACTCACAATTTCAGTTTCAACAGAAAACATTAAGTTCAAACTATGGGAACAACAATAAGCACCAGGGTGGATCTGCAATATATCAATCTTTTCATGACCAATGTGGGAAAGAATTTCCTGAAATCCAGAAGCTAAGTATAGGATAGGGGGAGGTACTGATAGTCATTGAGCAAGAAAGGGACCATGAGGTCATCATATCTGATTACCTTAAAGTGGCAGGGCAGTGTTACAAAGTACTAGGTAGGGCCAGTGGGATGCTGGGATGCAATGATGCACAGGTAGTGGTATCTTCAGCAGAGAAGGGAAATGGTGTTGCCACTGTATCGCTTGCTTGTAAGACGGAACCTGGAGTATTGTGTCCAGTTCTGGAGGTCACATCTCAGAAAGGACATAGAGTGGAGGCAGTTCAAAGGAGTGCAACTAAAATGGTGCAGGGGTTTCATCAAAAGTCCTACTTGGAGAGACTGAGGGATTTCAACATGTATACCCTGGAAGGAAGGAGAGTGACAGGGGACATGATAGAGACTTGCAGGGTAAGGAGACCACTAGCTCAGTGTGGTGCTGTTTATTCCAGTACAATACTGGACAAGAAAGGGATTCAGCACTCAAGCTTGTTAAATGATCACACAGCACATTTAACTGTGTGAAACTATTATTTTATTTTTTTATTTTAAATGCCCAAAAGCATAAACACGCAAAAGCATTCACAAAAGCTGAGAGGACCCATTGGGGTAACTAATATTTCACAATAAATAAAACCTTGGAACTCTATTGGGTCCTCTCAAGTGGCCTGTCTGAGCTATTGTGAGTTCTTTTGCACATTTGTACTTTTTAGGAGCTTCATGCACTCATAGGTTAGGCATTGGGAAATATTAGTAAATAGACTAGAAGGAGGAAGGGTCAATGGAGGCCAATTAGGATTTGCAGAGACGGACTAGGCAAAGACCATCTAGGCAGACTAGATGGACAAAGTGGTCCTTTTCAGCCAATAAGTTCTATAGTATGTTTCAGCACTGAGAAGCTTACATCACACAGTGCTTCCATGATGGGGTTGAGGGTCGTTATTCACACAGGAGTGGTGTACAGGCCTCTGACATGAGGCGAAGATTTAGACAGAGCCCCAAGGGAAGCCATTAGCAAAATAACCAGCAAGTGGGAAGTTATTATTTTATTATGGGAGACATTAACCTGCTGGATATGGTTTGGGGCATTCTGGCTGCAGTTACATCAAGAGTCGGGGCTATCCTTGACTCCATGCAAGGGTCATTTCACAGACAGCTGGTTTTGGAACCCACTAGAGACAGCACAGTGCTGGACCTGGTGCTTACAAACAGAGACAGCATTGTTGATATCACAGTGGGTAGTCCCCTGTGTACAAGTGATCACTGTACTGTGTGGTTTGGCATGCAGATAGGATAGAAAAAAAAAATACACTAGGACAAGGGTCCTGGACTTCAGGAGGGAAGATTTTAAAGAAATGGGAAAGTACCTCAGAAAATGCCTAGAAAGGGAAGAAGGCAGAGGGGGAGTGGAGGCTCAAGGGAAAAATATTGAGGAGGGTATAGCCCAGGCAACAGCATGCCAGTTGAAGGAAATGAGCAAGGGAAAGAGGAAGAAGATGCCATTATGGTTCTTTAAGGAGGTGGGAATGGCAGTAATGGAGAAGACAACAGCATTTAGAAAGTGCAAGGAGACCCAGAAGAATGAAGACAGGGAGGTATAGCTGGCAAAACAAAGGGAGGCAGGAAGGATGGTGAGACTGTGTGGTAGAGTTTGTACAATTGATGAAGCAGGGGAGTCTGAGCATTGGTCATAAACTATGTCAGCATAGTCGAGGAGTGGCATGAAAGTTGTCTGGACTAAACGTTGTCTGGTCTCAGTCATAAATAGGGATTTTTTCCTGAAGAAGCCAATACGTTGGCTTAGTTTTTTTGCAAGAGAAGTAATACAGGCAGAAAAAGTTAGAAGTTGATGTAGGACACAACTTAGGTATTTAAAGTTGCTAACTACCTCAAGGTGATTGACATGGAGATTTTTGATGGGGTGGCAGGGATGCTAGCACGTTTGTGATGAAAGTAAGCTAGTTATAATATAAGTACATCATGACTTTTTTGTGGGGGGCATTTTGTCGCACTGCCTGCCTATACAAATTATGCAGTAATGATTACATCACACTAGAAGTCCCATGCACCTGCACTTGGTTCGGAGAAATGGCTATAAGCCATGGTCTACTGGCAGCCTGGAATAAATCCCAATCTAGTCTCAGACTACAAAACCTAATATCCCTAAGCAATTTCAAAAAACTAGTCTTCAATAAAATTGGTGACTCCTGTGCATGTGACTGACCGGACGTCATATTCAACATCCTTCTCAATCTCACCCTTTCCTAGTTTTCCTTCCCATCTCACTTACCTACCCTTCCACCCCTTCCCCTTCTTCCCTACTTTCTGCCTCCCTCCCTACCACCAGCTCTACCCATCTTCCCCTCCTCTTCACTCTTGCCCTCACCTATCTTCCCTGATTTAGTCACCTCCCCCCCCAACCCTCACTGTTGCCACCTCTCTCTACTATGCCTCATTATGTCTGTTTGTCCCATGGTGTAATCCTGTAAAAGCAAAATGGTTCAATTGTTAGCAATTGTTCTTTCCTAATTCTTACCTCATTGCTCTATTGTACTTGAGGAGTACTGTATACTTCTTTGTATATAATTCTGTATATATTTTTTCCTATTCATGTATATATCTTTTTCGTTGGCTTGTATACTCTGGGCCAGATATTCAAACTGCGCCGCAAAAGTGCGCAACAGCAGGAGCAAGCGCAAGTCACTTGTGCACAGGCGCAATCGTCGCGATATTCAAACATGGAGCAAGGTCAATTGCGCAAGCAGCCAAGTTTTGAATATCGCACAAACTGCGCCATAGCACAACCAGGAAGGGGAAGCTGAGCAGAAATGATGCGCCATAGCACAACAAAGCTAGCCCAGCTGAGCAGTCCAGAGGTGCCATAGCGCAAGCAGAGCCCCCCCCAGCAGAGCAATGGAACAGCACAACCAGGGAGGCAGGCTGGGGCCCACCACCAGCCATGCCACACATAGGCACAGGAACACACTGCAGAACTAACAATACACCCGCACACCCCAAGCACAGCATCACTGGGGGAGGGATGGATGATCCACTGGCCCATGGGGACAAGCCAACAAAGCACAGCAGGGCCATGTCGCCCCAGCACACCCACTGGCAGGCTGCGACTGCCACACACAGGGGGTCGACAACCACAGTGCACATCAGCCCCCCCTTCTGTACAGCACACCCTGCACTGTGACCCCAAGACACCACCCATGTGCAGTGACTGGCACTGCAGTAAACACCATGCAACCCAGGCACACTGCAACCTCATGTAGCACAGAACCATACAAGCCAGACCCACCCTGGGCACCCAGCAGTGGGCGAGCATGCAAGACCGACTGAAAGGCACTCCCACACTGGAGACACCTTCCCATGCACACACACACATACCCAGGACCTTACCACCCCAGATGCATGCACACCACTGCAACTGAGCAACCATAGCCCGCTGCAAATCAGAGACCACCACAGAATTCATAACAAAATATATATTCGAAAAGATATGTACAACACCAACAACATCTATATACATATGTACCAGACTAGGGGGTAGGGTACAAGGGGGGTGGGAAGGGGTGAACAACTGGGAGAGGGAAGGCAGGGTGGGAGGGTGGGTGAAGTGGGAAGGGGAAGTGCAGTCAGCGCCTGGCAGGCTGGTCCCCTGCTGCCTGTTGATCTTCCCAGTTCCTCTGGCGTCGCCTGACCCCATGGCACTGCATGTCTGTCAGGAGGTCATGTGTAGCAACTGACACCTGTGTCAGCCACTGGAGGGCACGGTCCATCCGCCGTAGGATGCTGAGACCTAGGAAAAGGGAACACAGTCAATGGCTGTGACTATCCACAACCCTGAACACCACCCATCCTGCAAGGCATATAGCCTAGTGCCCCACACCTGTGATGGTATGCACCCACCCACAGTGACCATGCACATGACACGCCCAACCAGGCAGCACCAGCTATGTGCACCACTGCACACACACACTGCCCATGTCCATCACAGCAAAAACAAGGCTGTCAAGTGACGTGGCAATGTGGTGGGATGCCAGTTCCACAGCCATGTGCCCAGTGCACTCATGGACCACCAGTGACGCACACACAGACGTGCAGTGACACTGGACAGTGATGACTGTCGCTTGTGTCGTGCATGGTTGTGTTGTCCATGGCTGGTGGTCATGCCCACCCCCCTCCAGCATGCAATAGCATCCATGATGTAATGACACTCACACTCATCAAGCAGCTGTGGCTGCAGCTGTGGCTTCTGCTGCCACTGTGGCCCACCCATCACGCCTCCTCCAGCTGCCACCTGGGCCCCGCCATGGCCCTCCTCAGCATGGGCCTGCATCCTCTCCACCAGGCCTGTGGGTGACAAATGTTGAGAAAAACATCAGTGTGACCTCAAAGCAGACTGCCCCCTGCCCCAGTGAGTGTGCCTGCCCACACAGCCAGACCCATGCATCTCACACCTGCACACACTGACACAGCCAACCATGGCAGAGCCATCCCCCCATGCACCACCACCAAAACACAGTCACACCCCTACGGAGAATACAGGTGCATAGATGGTACACCCACCTGGCCTAGGCACAATGCCCCTCCTGGCACGTGACCTGAGGCATTGCAGCATGTCCAGCTCCCTCCTGCAGAGGTCACTATACCTGTGCCTGCACTGTTCAGCAGACTGGCACCACCCTGTGACCCTCTCCAGTTCAGTGGCCACCTGCAGCCACACATGGGTGCGGGCCATGGTGAGGGGCTGATCCCCAAACAGTGCCCCAAAGTGAGGCTCAACCACTGCCACCAGGTTGGCCACCTCCAACTGACTCCACTGGGGAGCTCTCCTGCGTGCCATTACTGTGGTAGTAGAGCAGGCAATATGGCGCCCTGCAGTGCGGCAACCCCACATGGAAATGTTGCACAATAGACCACCATAGGTTCCAATCGCGCTGTTCGTACAGTGCCATCGGTTCACATAGTGCTGTCACCAAACAGCACAACAGAGCCGTACACATGGCAGCCGAACAGCGCCAGGGGGCAAAGGTCGGACACCAGGTCAGGGGTCTGTGATGCAAGGTCACACACAGCACCATCTGACATCTACGCATCCTGCATGAATGGTCACCTGCGTGCCAGTGCCACAGTGGACTATTGCACAGTAGTGCCACAGTGCCATATGGTGCCCAGTGCTGTAGCACCACTGGCACAATGGTGGCCATGGCCTGAATTGCCGATCGCGCACAGCATGTCATCAGCGTGGCAGATGCCTGCGTATGCTACCTGGGCATGCGCAATGCAGTGTACCACACAATCACAGATATGCACCATTGGTTCAGCCGGCTCAACCGTATTGCGCAAAGCGCAACTGCGCAATATTCAGCAGACACATGCAAATCATCTGATCAGCCATTCAAAGGTGCAGTGGCACGATTTGCATCTCATTACAGTTGCTCCACTCCTAATTTGCATGCATTGCACTATAAATGTGCGACATTTGGCTGCGCTGGCCAGATTCGGTTACTGCAGGTGAGAGGTGGGTTGCATGCTGTGTGATGTTCTGGACAATGGTCATGGGATAATGCTGTAGACTGCACAGTGACAGGTGTCCACTTCCACCCATGCAGATCGACATGACCGAGCAGAGCCAGGTGAGGTGAGGAGGATGGGGCGGAGGAGGAGGCCCAACTTCACCACGGAGGAGACAGAGGCCCTCTTCCTGGCCTACCTGGAGGAGAAGCCACTACTGAGTGGATGGCGGGGCACCCCTCAGGCCCATGTGGCTGCATGGGAGGGGGTATCTCGGGCAGTGAACCTGCATGGAAGCCACCAGCGCTCCATGCAGGAATGCAAAAAGAAGATGGGGACAGACCGCAGGAGGGTGAAGGAGAAGGTGGCAGCCCTCAGGGCAGCATGTGCTGGCACAGGTGGGGGCCAGCCAGCGGTGGTGGAGCTGACCCCAGCTGAGGACCGACTGACTGCATCAATGCAGCGGAGTGCTATTGAGGGCATACCAGGAGGTGGATTCCAGACAGGTGGAAGCCCATCACTGCACGGTATGACATGGTGGTGGTGTTGGGGGGGTGAGGTTGTTCACATGCACTCACATGTCCTCTTTTTCTGTTACAGATCCTGTTTGTCTTCAGGGTACGGTGGTGGTGGGTCCAGGCAGTGAGGAAGACCTGCTGGACATGGAGGAGGGTCCATCCACCTCTGTCACCAGCCAGCATGCACTGCACCAGCATGCACGCCGGGCTGCCAACTCTGGTGTTGGTGAGTCGGGTGTGGGGGGTGCACAGCCTGTGTCTCAGCAGTCTGGCATGCAAGCTTGCCAGCACACTGTGACTGTGGCTGTAGCACATACCTGCACCATTGATGATGCAAGGACTGCAATGGGCAGTGACATGTGTGTGTCCCA
Source organism: Neoceratodus forsteri (assembly GCA_016271365.2). Classification (NCBI taxonomy): domain Eukaryota; kingdom Metazoa; phylum Chordata; order Ceratodontiformes; family Ceratodontidae; genus Neoceratodus; species Neoceratodus forsteri. Next base: position 316,484,286 of record CM028130.1, read on the forward strand.
TGACGGACACATAGCAGGCCAGCACGTGCCCCTGGGCCTAGCTGGTTCCAACGTGTGTGCCAGCATGTCAGCACAGTCCCAGGCTGCACTGGTGGCTGTGCAGGTGTCTGGCACTGTTGCGGCCACAGCAGTAGAACGAGTGGTCCCTGGGGCACAGCGGTTGGAGGGGCAGCAGCAGCAGTCACCCACCGGGTCTGGGGGTACAGTGTCCAGCGGTGGCACATGCCCACCGCCCTTTGATATGCCCATTCCTGGTCCTGGTGAACAGCGCCCACCCTCAAGGGGTGTTGAGCATCAGGACCTTCCATACCCTGGGGGACCTGATGCCGTTGTGGCAGAGTACCCATTTGAAGAGCACACCCACCTGCTGCGGGAATCAGTACAGCAGCAAAGGTGGGTTGCAACGTCTGTGAAGGCACTGTGCATGGCTGTGGAGTGGCACAGCAGGGACTGTGCTCTGAACCTTGCAGAGATGGTCCATATGTGGATGGATGTGACCGCCACCATTGACAGGCAGACCCAGGCATTGGTCGCTGTTGTGGCTGCACTGGGCACACAAGCAGGTGCCCCTGTAATGCGCACCCCACACAGTATGCTCTCCACTCCCTGTTCCTGGCGTCATGCGACACCAAGCCTGTCGAGGCCGGGTTCTGCTGTGGGCATCCCGAGCACCCCTGGTGCAGGTATGTTTGGCATACTACAGACCCCAGTGCGGACAAGGTCGCGATCCTGCAGTGGGACCCCTGGTAGTTCATCGGTGCCACCCCATGTGGCCCCTGCTCAGCCTGCCAGTGCTGTTGGGTCACGGTGGGGCCGCCCACCCATCTGCAGTGGCCATGGAACGGTGCAACATGACTGATCTGTCTCCCAGTGCGGGTCCTGTCTGGTGCTGCCCTGTGTGCACTGTGCGTCATGGTGGGCAGTGCACTGGTGGGTGCCCTGCACATCACGCCGACATACAGACCACCTGCACACCATCCCGACTGCTGTCCACAGGTGTGTGTGCATGATGATGCCTGCATTGTACTGTACACCAAGGTGCAAGGGTGCCCAGCATCTGACACCGTGCCCAGACGGTACAGGTGGTGGGTGTGGTCTGTGGATCTGTGTTTGCCATGTCTGTTCCTGCTCTGCTGTGCACCTGCCCATGTACGCTTTGTGCCTGGTGTGTGTGTGTGTGTGTGTGTGTGTGTGTGTCCATATGACTGTTCGCCCTTTCCTGATGGTGTGTTTGTGTGCCTGGTCCCTTCCATTCCCCTTGCCGTTATACACCCCTGGTGTGTTACTCTGTGTGCCTGTGGGTTGCGCCAGGACAGTGTTGGTTGCACATGGCCCCTTGACTTACCTGTGTCATGCATAATGCTCCTCTGTGATGGTGTCCCAGTGCAGCTGGGCCTGCGGATCAGTGGAGTCCCGCCATCCAAGGGGGCTGCTCATCACCATCATCACCCGGCGCGCTGGGCCTCCCCATCGCTGTCCCCCTCCTCGACCTGAATGGCTATCCCACAGTCTATGGCCATGTTGTGCAGGATACAACAGGCCAGGAATATCCCACAGGCCTTTGAGGGGCTGTACTGTAGTGCACCGCTGGAGGTGTCTAGGCATCAGAAGTATGCCTTGAGCATCCCATACACCCGCTCGATGATGTTGCGTGTGGCAGCATGCACTTCATTATAGCATTGCTGCGATGGGATCATGGGGCTCCGGTATGGTGTGAGCAGCCAGGGACGGAGTGGGTATCCACTGTCACCTGTGTGGAGATGGTGGAGATAAGTATCATGTTCAGGTCCATATTGCCAATATCCCTATGTGCCACTACCATAGCACCTGTGGCATTCCCACTTGCCCTTGCGTTTTGAATTCCCATGCGTACTCACCCACTAAGATGGCCTGTGGGGATGTCCCCACTCTCGAATTGATGGCACAGTGTGGACTGATACCATATAAGGCATCATGTGCTCTGCCGGTGTGTGGCACAGACATTGATTATGCACCAGTGGCATCACACACCACCTGGCAGTTGACACTGGAATAGCCCTTCCTGTTCCTATATGCAGCCCCATCGGGGCGGGTGGCGTGTGTGTGGCCACATGGGTGCAGATCTATGGCCCCTAGCATGCCAGGCATACGTGCTACCCCGTGGAACTCCTGCATGTTTGCTGTACGCTCTGCCGCGGTGCTGGGGAACTGGATGTGCTCCGCAGCATGTGGCAGCAGTGCGCTGAGGAATTGGGTGAGGATGCATGACGTGGCTGACTGTGTGATGCCTGTGGTGTCCCCTGTCAGCCTCTGGAAGGTGCCCGTGGTGAGCAGGCACATGCAGGCTGTCACCTTGGTCTCCACCCAACAGAGCATGACTCCGTCGTGAGGGTGCCTGCATCACATCACTGCACAGCTCACAGAGCCGTCTCAGTATTGCCCTGTTCAGGTGGTACCGGCCCCCGATCTCTACATCTATGTACAGCTCAAAGCTGATGCGGGCACGGTACTGCCTGTTGGGGGCGTACCACCGACGGGCCCTTCCACGGCCATGTCCCCCTGCAACATGCATTCTCACCCCCCTCATTACAGCTTCCATGTGGAAGCTGGCACTGTCCATCTCCCTGGCTTGTGACCCCCCTGGCTGATGTTGCTCTGTTACCCCCGCTGTCCTGACTGCTACCTCCACTGCACCGGGTACCCCCACTGGCCTCTGCAGCCTATGGCACACACAACTTCCCTTGCCTGACCTGTTCTGGACTATCACTGTCTGTCTCTCTCTGTCTGTCTCGCTTGGCATCTCTGTAGCGTTCTTGCGCCTCTTCCTTGAACCTTTTTATTTTGGCTCATTTCCGCTGTGGCGCAACTTCCGGCTGTTCCGCTGTTGCGCATTGTGCAACCCTTTGAATATCGCAGTGCGCTCTTTATGCAGAGATCCACCCCCTTCGATTGTGCATGCCGTCATTTGCATTGCGCTGTTGCTCAGCCTGTTTTCGGTGGCGCAACTGCCTCCTGCTGAATATCGCAGAATGGCGCACTTTCGGACTTGCGCATGAGCAACCCTATTGCGCATGGCGCAACCCTTTTGAATATCCGGCCCTCTATGTACTGTATAGTTGCTTAAATCAGCTTGTGTATGTGAATGATTGTTCAGGACCTCCTTGTAAATGAGCCTGCTCAACTGAGTATTTTCCTGTTAATAACTTTAATAAAAACTTTTAAGAGCAAGGATAGACAATACATAAAATACAATAAAGTATAACAACAACATTATAGACAATGATATATCAAAGAATCAATATAATGCTGTCTTAATAACTTTTTAAAAGTATAATAACTGGCAGTTTGATGTAATATCATTGTTAATTTATTCCAGTGAGTTGGAGCAAAGTTGGAGAAGGCCTGTATATCCATGTTAGTAGTTACCTTAGGAACAGATAATTTAAGTAAGCCATTAGACTGTAAGATCTTATTGGAATTCTTTATGCCTAGCATTGAAAACAAAGGGGAATGAAGGCCCAACTTTAGAACATTGTGAGTAAGGCAATTTAGGCTATAAAGACAATTTAAACTAGGTGGTAGCCAACCAGATAACTAATACAAGGTAGAGTGATGAGTCCAAAATGGGACATTCAAAGCAAATCTGCAGATAGCATGAAAAGTAGTAGTAAGTAAAGACATTTCTGACTTAGCTAATCCCTGAAATAAAAAAGAACTGTAGTTCATAATGGACAACAATACATTATTAGCAACAGCGACTCTAGCCTGTTCAGTTAAGAAATTCTGCAACTTAAACAATGCACCCAATTTTTGATTAATAGTTCTACAAGTGAGTTTTATGTGAGGAAAATAAGATAAACAAATATCTAGTAAGATCCCCAGGTATTTGAACTAAAAAACCTGTCCCAGTCCAACACCTGTAATATCCTGCACTACAAGAGACTTACTTCTGGACAGTCTTTGTTTTGATCCAAAGAGCATGCTCTTTGTTTTATTACCATTCAGTAGCAAATGGTGAGTTTTTAACCAAGTATCCATAATTTGGAAATCAGCATTCAAGTTAGAGTTTATTATGTTCTCTGAGGGAGAACTACTATAGAGGATGATGTCGTCAGTGTACATTAAAATGTTAGCTCGATTTAACAGAGTTGGCAGTTTATCAATAAATAGTGAGACTAGGAGGAGCCACCAGGATGTAACTTTGGGGCACCCACCTCCATCATTCTGCTCCCAGTCATCACCCCTTGATAGCATACCCTGAGAGTGTGGCTAGTTAAGTAGCTATCGAGCCAATTTAAAGGTGGATCGCTGACTGCAATGCTCCTTAATCCCCCGAGCAGCAGGCTGTGGTCAACCAAGTTAAATGCCTTGGACAGATCCATGAACACTGCACCAGTGAGCTTCCCACAATCCATTGAGCTACCAGTGTTGTCCGTGAACCTGGGTAAGGCCATACCTGTGCCATGATGTTTATGAAAGCCATACTACTCAGGGGATCAAAGACCAAAGGAGTCAGGAAACTCCACCAACTGCTCATTTACAATTTTTTCTAAAAGTTTACCCAAAACTGGAAGTAAAGATATGAGTCGATAGCTATTCAAATCGACTGCTGACTCCCCCCCCCATATTGTTTTTTAGCAGCATATTTCCACTGACTGGGAAATTGTCCTGTTATAAGGGATAAACTAAACACCTTAGTTAATGGAACATAAATGTATGTGGCAATTCATTTTAGAAACCCCTGCTCAAGATTATCACCTCCCGAACTTTTATTGGGGACAGTTGTTTTAATAATTTCAAAACTTGATTTGGTATAATTAAATGAAAAGCAGGGGATTGAGGGGAAGATGTTAACAACTACAAGACCTCTCAGTCTCACATCACTGGTGGGGAAGTCAATGAAGACACTGCTTAAGGAGAGGCTCATGGAGCATCTGGTGACAAATGAGCTGCAGGACCATGTGCAGCAGAGATTCACCATAGAAACATAGACTTTGATGGCAGATAAGGACCGCTTGGCCCACCTAGTCTGCCCATTTCCCTACCTACAGGATAAGCTGCAGATCCTAGTTAACCAACAGCCTATGTCTTCCTACCCCTCACAAAAATTGCGTTATGTCTGTCCCATGTATTCTTGAATTTTCCCACATTTTTAGACCCCACAACCTCCTCAGGAAGGCTGTTCCATGCATCCACCACCCTGTCTGTGAAAAAAAAATTCCTCACATTGCCCCTGAACCACCCCCCATCTTCAGATTGTGTCTCCTTGTTCTTGCACATCTCTTTTTCTGAAAGATGCTACCCTCTTGGACTTTGTTGATTCCACTGAGGTACTTAAAAGTTTCAATCATGTCCCCCTTCTCCCTCCTTTCCTCAAGTGTACACATATTAAGCTCCTTTAGTCTCTCCTCATATGGCTTTTCTTGCAGACTGTGCACCATTTTAGTTGCCTTCCTCTGGACTGCCTCTATCTTGTCTATGTCCTTGCGGAGATGGGGTCTCCAGAACTGGATGCAGTACTCCTGATGGGGTCTCATCAACTGTCTGTACAGAGGGATAACAACTTCCTGTTTTCTGCTGGTGATGCCTCTCCATATACATCCCAGTATCCCCCCAGCCCTCCCTACCGCCTTCTCACATTGCTTGCTAACCTTAATGTCATCTGATATGATTACCCCCCTGTCCCTTTCCATTATTGTTGTTGTTACAACCCCCCCCATTGTGTAGTCTTCCCCTTGGTTTTTGTTTCCCAGGTGCATTATTTTGCACTTTTTTGAGTTGAATCCAAGCTGCCATACTTCTGACCATTCCTCCAACCTTGCCAAGTCCCTTCTCATCCTTTCCATGCCTCCTTGTGTATCAACCCTGTTGCAGATCTCTATGACATCTGCAAAGAGGCACACTTTTCCTACAAGTCCCTCTGCAATGTCACTTATAAAGACATTAAAAAGGACTGCACCCAGTACCGAACCCTGTGGTACCCCTAGTAACTCCTCTTTCTTCAGAGTGGACTCCATTTACAATTACCTTCTGTGTCCTGTTGTTCATCCAATGCTTTACCCAGGCTACCACCCTGAGACCCACTCCCAGGCTGGATAATTTGGCTATTAATCTTTTGTGTGGGACTGTGTCAAATGCCTTGCTAAAGTCTAGGTAGACCATGTACACAGCCCCTCCCGGGTTTACTACTTTGGTCACCCAGTCAAAGAAATCAATTAGATTCATCTGACATGACCTTCCCGCTGTGAACCAATGCTGCCTTGGGTCCTGTGCCCCACTGGCCTCTAGGTACTCAAAAAAAGACAAGTTAATATAGTAACAACTATAAAAAAGTCACATACAGTTGATAGATTAGTTTACAGTAGTAATATATAAAAACAGAATAAACATACATTATCTATAACCAAATTAAGAGAAGTACTGGACTAGTTTTGGCACAGGCCCTGTGCAAAAACCTAAAAGAGAAGATGCCTATAAGGGAAATTGCAGGGGGTTAGGATATCTGGATATATCACAAGAAATCCTATTGAAATTAAATGGGATTTCAAATATTTAATGATATCCAAATATACACTCCTGATGCACAGCATATCTGATTCTGCCAGGTGCCATCTTCCAGCAGATCATGGTATGCAATGGCTGAGCACAGTTAACAGAACTGAAGGTTCTTTTGTTTTATTTTTCAGTAATTGCAGCAGCACCATGGTGGTGTCCGCTGAGACCAAAAGGCAGAACCACACATGTTGCATGTCAGGACTCTATCTAGATATACCTGCAATTTATCACTAGCTACAGCTGCTGTGATGATTGGCATTGGGATGCCTCTACCTTAAATAAAGTGAAAGCTGTGCTTACAGTATGTGAAAACACAGTGTGTTAAAATATAGAGCCATCAAGATGTTAGAATTTGCTTAATAAATCTTTCAGTGCTGAGGAGTAGGAATGACAAACAGACCTCTGGTGGAGGATTCTGAGACTGCAATATATAAAGTCAAATGGCCTAATTCTCTAAGGTTGATGCTGGCCTTGCACAAGCCCTCCATCAAACCCTACACTGCACTTGACACATTAGCACACTGTGAGCCCGATTCTAAAAGGTCACATGCATTTACAACGATTTACAAATATTTGGTGCAAACCCAATAAAATGGTTAGCAAAGTTAGACCAGCAGAAGCTCATCTAACTTGGAGCAAGAGGACCATGGGATCAAGAATCCTGATTCCTAATCTGGGAATGCTGCAAGCCCCATATGCTGTGTGTTCAGCGCATCTGGGACTTGCAGCATTCTAGATCTGTTGAGAATCAAGCCTAAAGCCTTCAGTCTGCAATCCCCCCCCCCACCAAAGTAGACAGGAATATTCATTTAGCTCAATAGTTAGCAGCTTTCAGGAATCAGAATTCTGGACTAGATTCCCACCAGCAGATGGAAGTGAGTCTCCCCAACTGATTGGGGCAAATATACCACTTTTCTGGATATAACTCTCTGTTAAGATACAGTCACATATCTTTTTGTAAATATGTATATCTAGATTACTGCAATGGCTTTATACCATGTAAGGAAAACCTTAAATAAGTTCTATAGAATGATAGAACTCATTGGCAGAAAAGGATCGTTTGGCCCACACAGTTTGCCCAGATGTTCTCTGCCTAATCTGTCTTTGCAGACCTTAACTGGTCTCTGACAACCCTCCATCCCTCCTCTCTCCTCCCCATCTATTTTCTTATATACCTCTATGTTTATCCCATCCATGCTTGAAGCCCCCCACTGTTTTTGCCTTTAACACTTCCTCTGGAAATCTGTTTCAGATGTCTACCACCCTTTCAGTATAAACATATTTCCTCACATCCCCCTTTTTAACTCCCCCAACCCAGCTTCCTTGCATGTCCCCTGTTCCTGGTGCTCTTACACATTTGAAAGAGACTCTGCTCTGCACCATCTTTAGCCCTGTGAGGTGCTTGTAAGTCTCTATCATTTCACCTCTTGCTCTCCTCTCTTCCAGGGTGTACACGTAAAGACTTCTCAGACTCTCCTCATAGGGATTTTCGTGCAACCCCTCCACCATTTCAGTTGTCCTCCTGTGAACTGCCTTTATCCTGTCTGTCCTTTTTGAGGTATGACCTTAAAAACTAGATAGTTCTCCAAGTGGGGTATCACAAGTGAGTGGTACAGTGGCAAAACAACCTTCCTCCTCCTGCTGGGGATACCCCCCAGGCACCCCAGCGGCCCACTAGACCTATCTATTGTTATGTCACACTGCCCTACTACTTTGAGGTTGTCAGATAAGATAACCCCAAAGTCTCTTTCCTGTTTTTTGACTGTCATTACCTCCTCCTACTCCGTCCTATATTCAGTCTTTGCTTCCTATGCCGCAGGTGCATGATTTTGCACATTTTGGCGTTGAACCCCAACTGCCATGCTCCTGACTGCTCCTCAGGTTTACCAAGATTCTGACATATACACTCTTCACCATGGAGGTATTAAGAAAAAATGCTTTGCTGTAAGGAGAGAACACCCCAAACTGACCTCAATACCTTCATAGTCAATTATCTCTATTAGTTTTGTTCTGAACTTTAGACACTGATGATAACTGTGTAACAAACTTAAATCTATCACTGTGCCTTTTTGACTATTTTGGTTCCTACCATGAAAACTGTGAACTGCCTAAGGCCTTAGCTGTTCTGAAAAAAGAGCTAGCTCAAGCCAACTGCCTGCCTCATAAAGATGCACAAGAAGTCCACTTCACTAAACTATCTTGCAGACCTGCACCTTCATTCTTTGTTATTTAGTAAACAATTGCAGAAAGAAAGAAATAAATCGGAAGAGCCTTGCAGATGTCTAACCATGGTGCTATGCTACAATCAATATTACAGCATCATGCAATGCCAAACTCTCTCCTGTTGTTTAATTCCAAGCTTTAATTGTCAAAGTATTCTTTTTTTGTTCTTACAGCTACTCTTAAACAGTCCTTTGCTATACCAAAAAGGAAAAGACCCCATGAGTAAGGTGTGGGATTCCAATATTACATCCTAAAGAATTTAAAAGGTCAGGAGTTGCTAAGGATCATGTAGTTTTTTTGTACCATTTCAGGAGAGAGAATGCTCTCCCTCACATAGAAATACAGGGCAGTTTTTTCATCACTGTGCATGTACAAGTGTGGTGTATCCTTAGCTGGACTTTTATTATAAAGCAACACCTTTTCTCAAAACTTGGTTTCCAGAACTTTTGCCTTTTATTTACATGAGTATCAACAAACTATATGTGCTCACTATTTCATCTCTGTCATCTCTGTTCAAGCATCTGCTCGCTCAGTGACATGTGACAGGGCTGCCACTAAAGTCTTCTTTAACAATACAGCCAGCTCAGAGCTCCTTTTTCACCTCATACTAAAGCAAACAGTCTGACTGTTGTGGATGTCAATCATGATCTCCACTGGATTCCCTTTTTACAACTAAAATTGCTGTATGACAGACATTGTATCTCACAATTGACACTAACAAGAGTTACAGGACAGGATGGGCAAGCACTGTCATAAGGCTTTATAATGCAATATCTTTAATATGATTTGCCAACTGTGATTTGCCTACTCAAGCTGAAGTCTTAACACTGTATGAAACCAACATGATGCACCCATCTATTTGTCTACAAAGCTAATCAGCTACATAGTTGTAGATAGACAAACACACAGATAGATAGACAGACAGATTTACATGAATGGGTCTTTCTTCCTATAAAAGGCTAGAATTTAATTCTCTGTATGCCTGAAATCTATATACCTATACTAATCAGCAATTAAGGGTATATACCTACAGTACACTAATCAAACAACAATGAATGTACATATTTACATTATGTAGAACCCTATGGTACTATACTAATTACAGCTAACTACCAGATCAATTACCCAATTAATGCATTAACTATCTACAAATCTAATTACACAAATTCCAGTGCCAATTCTCACACTTACCACAAGACACCGAAAAGACTCCCACACAGGCAAAAAAAGCACAAAAGAAAACAACTATCAAGACCAAACAAAACAACAGTAACTTCAGATTCACAGTAACCAACAAATGTTCCTGTCTCTCATCAGTCATGCCCCTCAGTGCTCCAGTCTCTCTTCTCAGATTCCATATTTTTCTCACAGTTGCTGTGACTCCAACCTCCTTCAGCTGCCACCATACCATCTGTTCTGCTGCCACTGATTCTGGTCTCCTGCTACTCCAAACTGAACAAACCATACTGGTCCTGGTCCTGGTCCTGCCAGCACACACAGATGACACTTGAGACTGCAAACTACATGCTGCTCCTGACTGCAAATGCCACACTGATCTGAGTGCACAGATCATGCTGCTAGAAAAAAAGGACTGCCAGGTGTATGGCCCCTTAAATAGGGGGACCATACACTATGGAATCGTAACTCGGACAAACTACTGGCCATGCCAAAAATGCCATGAAACTTCAGAAACACATGATGACAAAAATCAAAAAAGTAAACCCAGAAATGGTAGCCAATGCAATCTAGATTAACTGTACAAAATAACCATCCCAATGCAGTATATAAAAAGATGGGCAAGTGTAGTATACTACATGGAATTAACCCATCTCAGGAGCTAACTGCATAATAGTCACTTGCCATCAGGAATCTTGGCCTTATTATCTGGTTACCTCCCCCCCACACACACACACACACCCTTGATGGTCTTATTTCCCTGTATATCTCACTTCATCATTATTTATTTTAATGCAGCAGTGTGGCAAGATGTGCCTGTATCTTTATTTATGTTCCTATTGTATGTGTTGTAATGTACTTTAGAGTTAAGGCACTGTCTCTTTAAAATGCCAGAAAGAGCTAAACAAAATAGGACAGAATAACCAAAAGCTAATTTGAGTCTGGTACTTGTCTAGATAAAGAACAGACTGGGTTATAACCATAGAAAGTCATAAATCTTAGATAAAACTTGGCATTTAGTTTCCAATAACAGAAAGAGGTCAGGAGACTGGCCTAGGGTCAGGGGCTCAAGTCAAATGCCGAAACCAGATATTACGAGGGTTAGACATGGAACCACAGTGACTCCTGCAGGATAAGGGTAAACTGTTGCACCCCAAACTCTATATCCCAAAAGTGAAGTATGGGACTTGAAAATGACCAGACTTCATCTAATAGAGCCATCTTAAAATCAGGGCATTCTCCTGAAGGTTTTCAGAGGAGACGGTACATTAGCTTAAAGTTAAAACCCTGAAAATAACTTTTTTTTCTCCTTGGGCATCTCAGAGCCCTGAGAACTTCAGCTGTTTTATATACTTGTGTTGAAGTATATGATAGGTCCTGGACTATCCTTTAGAACAAGATCTGTGTTTTGTGGAAAACTGATTTTTCATGTGCTAAATGGAAATTCTGATTTTAAGTCAGAATTGGGGAACAAGGACTTCACTCTGCAAGATAAACCCTGAGTTTTTGAAAAGGACACTCAAAGACTGATTTTTAATTCCAATAAATCTTGTGTTTTCCAAAAAACATTTCTTCATCTACACAGAGAGAAGGCTATTCTCAAAAAGGACATTTTTCTGTACTTTAAAACCTCAGAATAAGGTATAGTTTTAGAACAACAGTATACAGTGTTTTCTGTAAACCATCCAGTGTTATTCTTGGTATTCCCTGCTTTTCAGAAATGTTCCAAATTGTATAATTTACTGTGCTGTTTTTATTTAAGTAAACATTTTAATTCTTGTCAACTCTGCCTGGGGTCTGATTGTATGATTTAACATTTTAACAGAAGGGTTTTGAAATGACTGTATGTTTTGTTAATGAAGATAGTGACCACTCGGCTATCCTACAAACTACTTAGGCATGAAGCTGCCTGTGGCAGTGGTGGGTTTCAAACCCAAACATAATACATAGTCAGGGGGACTCAAAACCAGTGTCCACCCTCCCACTGGGAAAAGGAAGGTTGGTGATTCTTCTTGAACCCTACAACTGCTCATGAGTTCTGTACAATGGGGGACCCTCCCTGCAAATAGGAGATCCTGCCATGCCCCCCCCCGAGGTTGGGCTCGTGACAAGCAGTACAACAATTTATTTTTTCAAAAGCAGCTAATTTCTGCTACAATTAAGAAAAATATTAGCATACCTGTCAAATGTACTTGTAATGGTACCACCTATGCTGTTTGGCATGAGTCTTTTTTTTTCCAATCCAAACCCTAGCCAGGACCACAATGTTATTTCTATGCAAAATGTGGTGACCATTTTTTTCATGAAAAAAAAAACAACAAATAAAACATTTATAAAATACTCAAATTTCAGTGGAATTAGGATGTTTTACCCCCAAATGGAACTGGAAGATGACTGGAATCAATTAAAGTGAAAAAACAGTAGGCTGAAATTTTTAGCCCAATTTCATTGCACGTTGCTTCAATTATTTATGATATATACTCTGTAAGTATCCCTGCTCACTGAACATGAACAACACCATGATTACTGACCCATGGCACACTGTGGATTCTCTCAACACAGCGTTTACTGACCTGACTGGTGTGCTACCCACCTAATATCTGGACCCTGCTGGGGAACAAACCAATTGCACGCCTCATGGGGGCTCAACCCCTGTCTTCTACATCAAAAAAAAGTGTCAGTGAAGGAAGCTTACAAACACATAAAAAAAATATTAGGCAAGACCAGAATGGGAAGTGATGGAGTCGATATGAAACTCCTATCCATAACACTGGATGCCATCATCATGCCAGTTACAAAACTATTTAACAAATCGCTGGCTCTTGTACAATTCCTTGGGATCTGGAAACAGGCTTTAGTGACGCCGGTGCATAAGGACGGTGATATGAAATGCACTGCCAATTATCGGCCAATATCCATCCTCTCTCCCTTATCTAAAGACCTGGAAAAGATTGTGGCCACCCAACTCACAGATTACCTCAACAAATACAGACTATTATGTCCCAACCAACATGGCTTCAGGCAGAATCATAGTACTTCCACTGCCTTGCTATATTGCACTGACTACTTGCACAAGGCACTAGATGAAGGAAAACTTGTGGGGTCAGTCTTCATAGACCTCACCAAAGCCTTCAACACTGTCAATCACTCTCTCCTCCTGACTCAACTACAGAACCTGGGGGTTGCAACCCCTGCTGGCAGCTGGTTCAAGGACTACCTAACACACAAAAGTCAACGTGTAAAAATTGGGCACACAGTATCTAGCTCCAAAGAGGTATCTTTAGGGGTCCTGCAGTGGTCAATACTGGGGCCCTTACTATTCAGCCTCTTCCCAAATAATCTTCCTGAAGCCTGTGATACTATACTGATACTTTACACAGATGCCACTGTACTTCTCACCAGCAGTTTATCAATAGTCACCCTCCACTCCGAGCTGCAGGCATCCTTCTACAAGCTAGAAGACTGGTTCTGTAGCCATAAACTTCTACTAAACTACAAAAAGACCAAGGTGATGCTCACAGCCAGCCCACAGCACAAAAAGATGCTCCCTCCCCTCACCATCTCCAATAAAGTCAGTGAGCCGGTAGAACAAGTTCACTCCTTCAAGTACCTGGGAGTCACCATTGATGACTCTCTCACCTTCACCCAACACATTGACACAGTGGTAAAGGTTGTGAACACCAAGCTGGGTGTACTCTGTAGGCATACAAAGTATCTCACTCCAGAGGCCCTCCATCTTTCAGTCTCCAGCTCCATCCTTTCTACCATTGACTATGAATTTGTGGTTTACAGTGCAGCAATAGACACTTCACTAAAAAGGATTCACATTGCCCTCAACAAGGCATGTAGGCTCACAATGGCTGCAGATCAAAATACCCTCACCTGCTCCTTATACAAGCAGACCACTAAAGAACAGGATTATATTCCAAACATGTCTCCTTGGAAAAAAGACACTAATAGGTAAACCTGCGCCATGCATTTCTAGCATCCTAACACCAAGCACTACCAGCTATACCACCAGAGGCAGGATGAGGGGGGCCCTATCAACACCTTTCTGTCAAACTGTGCAGGGACAGTGTGCTTTCAGCTATAGGGCCCCCCAATGGCTCAATGAAATCCCAGTGCACATTCTAAACTCCCAATGCATCTCACAATTCAAAAATGGCCTAAGGCAACACCTTCTTACTAGGACAGTTTGAGACTGACACTAGGACTCAAACACTCATAATGCCCACTCACCCACACTCTCCTTCCCCTTCCTTTTACTCCCACTCTTCCCCCTTGCCCTATCCCTCTGTCTTCCTCTCCCCCTGTGCCTTTTCCCCCACTGGATCAACCTTATGACCAAGCCACTACCACTACCTCCCAACCTCCTAGATAAAGTCACTTCTTTTGGCTGCCCACTCCCCTCCAGTCTCCTCTCCACCTCAACTTGACTCCTCCTTGGACTCTCACACTAGGTGTCATAACTCTTTATCTCCTTCGCTACATAAAAACACTGTTCTTTACCCAAGTTGAATGCTCTTGATGCTGTACTATCAGCATTGGTACTATGAATGACATTGTAACCTAATTATATACTAGCTACCCACTATTCGAGTAGTGTATATAAACTGTTTGTTATTGTTGTCATTGTCACTGCTTGACCTGAAACCTTTGTAAAAGAGCTCTGAGCTCAAAGGTATGATCTGAATCCCTAAATAAATAATATGTAAGGGTGCTATACAAGGATATATACCCATCAAGGGTGTAATTAGGGCTGTGAGGTCACAAACCCCAAGGGCGAGTGGCTTTATTGCCCTAATTGGCCCCAGAGATGGGTATACTTCTCAGTATGCCACCATTACCCACTGTTTGTTGAATATAACACATTAGGATGGTTATTTTTTATGGAGATTGCATTTGCAGTCATGATATGGCACCTGAAGGCCTCTTGCAGCAAGAAGAAAATTGTGTGTAATGATTGCAGGTAACAGTTTGGGGTATTTCTGGGTTTGGGAGGGTTTTGTGTGTGTGTTTTTTTTCATGTTCTTTTGTAGCTTGTTAATTGCTTTGGCTACTTTCCTAATGGTGTGTTAATTCTGGTATTAGTACTGTCCCATAGAGTTTAATATAGTATGTGCATATATTTTTTCATTAGGTACAGTGGTGATGGAGCAAAAGTTAACCAGGACTGCGCAGTGTGCATCATTGTATGGTACTGTTATCAATGTTAGTGAATAGGTACCACGCTTGTGCACTGCTTGGTATATCAAGCTACCAGTCAACTTTTGTGTGACTACCACTGTATATATTTCTAATTGTTTGATTAGTAAAGGTATACACAATTTACTGAACTCTGCCCCTGTTCAACTGATTTGTCTGAAATTTAGCAGGCATGGACTCAGAGCCAGCATCTCTAATCCTGAAAAGGGCATGACAGCTGATTTAGCAGGAGTAAAGTTAAAAGGAGAAAAATATTCTAAAATTCACCAATTTTAAGTTTATTTTTTTCTCACCTGTAACTAAAAAACTATTTTGTTTTGATCCCTGAAACTTACAGATTTGATAATCTGGCCCAAGGTACACACTTCCACAACTGTCAAGTTTTTAACTTATACCATTTTGAAAATATAAGTTAAAACTGTGCCATTTACTGTGCATACTTGATTTAAAAATGAACATTCTTAGTTAAGGGGTAAAATTCAGCTGGTGATTTTCTTCCCACTGCTTACACCACCTATCATTAGAACATGTTCATCCACTGTTGCTAGCCCCCTCACTCACAGCCAATGTTAAAATATACTGTAACCAGACAGCAGGTGCCCAACCCCACCACCGACATCCTTCTTCCCTCCTTCCCAAACCAAGTTTTATTTCAAACAAATGGTGGGTGCCCCATCCTGCTACCATTTCCAAAGCTGTTTTTTTTTCCAACACTGGCATGCGCAACCCCAGGTGGTAGTTAATATCCCCCCCCCCAAAAAAATTCTGATCAACATTGGCTGCCCCCACCGGTGCCAGCTAAGAACCCTTTCTCTGAATAATTATTGGATGGGGTGCACACTCCCAAAGTTACTGTAGACAAAGGCCTCCCTCCCATCTGGTGCAGCCCTGCCTGCCTTCCATAGCTGGTGACACACCAGGATGTCAACACCCTCTGCTGCCAAACATCCTGAGATACACCTGCAACAAAGAAAACTGTTCCTCAAATAGCTTTTCCTTTTGTATCTCAGAATAAACAAGAGATGAAGACAACAGTCCCTCAATGACTTCTGATCCCTCTAAACCCCTACCGACCCCATCCTGGCCCACTATTCAGCACCCACCAACCTACACCCTCCCACATCCTCACTCTTCTAGAAATGGTCCACTGCTGCTTTGCTAGAACAAAGTCATTTTCCTTCAACACCAACCAGGAAATGATTAAACATGGTAAGTGCGGTCGTTCTTGAAGTGGAGTCATAGAACAAGTGTGTTGAAAATTTGAGACAAAATGTTAGAAAAACAACACATTTATGAAGGTACACTGACATTTTTCAGCATTCACCCACAACTTTTGATAATTCTCAATAATCTGATCCCATATTTTCAAACAGAACAATTTTGTTTTTAACACCACCTCATGAACATGACAGGTATTTTCAAATCCTGTTAGAAAATGTTTTTGCACTTGTCGTGTGTCATGAGCACAGCTCCATAGGTGTGGCAAGACCTCCTGTTTGCAGGAATGTCCCCCCTTTTTATGGAACTCGTGAGCAGTTGTAGGATTCAGGGAGCATCACCAACTTTCCTTTTCTCAGTGGGAGGGTGGAAATGTAGTCTTGGAGTCCCCCTAACTCTTGTACTACATTCTCTGGTTAGAATCCCACTCCCAACTTTGTAGTCTCTTGCTAATATTGTATTTTAAGATAGCCGAGAGGTTTCCTATCTTCATTATCAAGGGAGTCCTTACAAAAAACCCTCTGTTAAAAATAGTATATCATACAATCAGACCCCAGGAAGAGTTTATTTATTTATTTATTGAAATCTTGAATTAATACCTTTGAGAAACAGCTCTTATCATAGGTTACACATCAAAAGAAAAACATCATCGTGATAATAATTACAATAACAGGTGCATTGCAAGTGTCACCAGGCCTGAATACATCTAGGTTGAATACAGCAAAAGTCATCAGTTTGCTGAAAAAATACAGATTAAAACTGAGGTGGGACTAGACACATTGGGATAGGTAAAGGACAGAGACAAGGAGTTTTAAATGAATACACTCAAAACAGACAGTACAATTCATTTAAACAACAGAGGTAGTGTAAAAGGTATACCTGAGTCAGGTAACAGCCAGCTTACTAAGGACAGGAAGGTATAGTAGGTCAAAAGTGGAGAGGGGAGTGGATGAGGGAAAGGGAAGGAGGTGGGTGAGAGGGAAGGATGTGGGAGGATGTGGGAGGAAAGGGATAGGTGGGAATAAGTGGGGGCTAGGCAGCAGAGAGTAAGTGCTGAAAGGGTGATGCTACAGTTGGGTAATTAAGGTAGAGTGTGAGACATAAGGTGCACATATGGAGTAGGGTGGCAGTCTTAGTGGTAGCAGTCACAGGTAGCTTCAGTGTCTAGGCACTGTCGTAGCAAATGTTTGAAGGAACCCAGAGTGGTTGTATGTAATATAACAGATTGCAATTAATTGCTCCAGTGCGGGGCTCTGTATGCAAAAGCATTCTGTCCTAGTGCAGTATGGCCCTTGGGGTTCTGAACATCTGGCTGGAGGAGTTTCTTGCAGCTCTCTGGTTTAACGGAGGAGTCAGAAGGGCTTGGATGCCAGGTGGCATCATACCAAGACTGACTTTTTTAGCAATCGGATAGGTTTGAAATCTGAGCCTGCTGTCAAATTGTAACAAGTTGGCCTGGGAATAAAGATCACATGGGTGGGTCATTCAATCAGCACTGGTGAGAAGATGGCAGGCTTTATTTAAGGCTGTTTTGATGCACTGGAGGGCTGTGTCCATAGCTGATCTGTATATGATGATGCCGTAGTCAATGAATGACATAACAGAGCTATGAATGGTAAGGTGCAAAGCATCTGGGGTCAGGTTGCATTTGTGTCTGTAAAGCGTACCTATTCTTCTATTTATTGCCTTCAAGATGTTGTTGATGTGCTGGGTGTAGGACAAGCTAGAGTTTAATAGTTATACCCAGATACTTAAATTGTTGGACTAGCTCTAGGGGTGATCCCTCGACATTGGTGATGGTGAGCGGAAAGTTTCTGTGATTACTGTGGTTACTTG
The DNA here is from genome assembly GCA_016271365.2 of Neoceratodus forsteri. Taxonomy (NCBI): domain Eukaryota; kingdom Metazoa; phylum Chordata; order Ceratodontiformes; family Ceratodontidae; genus Neoceratodus; species Neoceratodus forsteri. The sequence continues at coordinate 316,502,478 of CM028130.1, forward strand.
TAAACATCATAGTCTTAGTTTTTTTGTAGTTCAAGATAAGCCTCTGGTCAGTAAACTATTTTTCAGCAGATGTGAAACCTTGCTGGAGCTTGTCCTAAAGTTGCTTTGGTTGCGCGAGACTAGAGAAAATTATGGCATCATCCACATAAAGAAGTATGTGACCATTGCAAGAGTTTGGAAATTTATTTGCGAAGATAATAAATAATAGTGGGCCCAGGATGGAACCTTGTGGGACCCCAGAGTGTACTGGCCTGCTTTCAGAGTGAGCATCTCTGATTTTCAATTGTGACCAGTTGTTTAGGTAACTATAGAACCAAATGGAGGTGTCTGGGGAAAGTCCGATGCTGGTGACTTGTTCAATAAGGAGTGTGTGATTAACAGTATCAAAGGCCTTGGTTAAGTCTATAAAAGTTGTCCCAACAAAGAGCCCTTGTTCCAGTGAGTTATGGATGAATCCCATAAATTCTAGTAAGGCTGTGACAGTACTATGTCCATGCTGAAACCCATGCTGTTGAGTGCATTGTAGTTGATATTGCTCCAAGTATTCCACGAGTCGATCAGCCACAATGTGCTCCAGGGCTTTAGAGAGTGGGGGGAGGATTGAAATTGGGCAGTAATTTCTAAGACATCCACGGTCACCACTCTTATGCCCTGGGGTGACCATGACAGATTTCCATCATTTCAAGACTTGTGAGAGAATGAGAGATAGGTTGATTATCTTAGTGAGGGTCACAAGAACTTCATAACAAGTGCAAGGTTTATGAATTTAAGATCTAGGGAGTCTCCACTGTGCCTTGATTTCCCAAGTACTTTCTGGCGGTATCGCCTTGCTTCACCTTCAGAGATAGCCTTGAAATAGAATGGTGGACGGTCATGTAGTGGGGCTTGGTTCATCTGGTTTCCACATCTTTGGGCACTGTTAAAATAATCTTGGGGCAGAAAGCTGCTGAGGTCAGAGAATGCCCTATTGAATGTGTCAATGATGATTTTTGGCTCCATGGTTGAGGTTCCATCAAGATTCAGCAAGGTGGGGGTAGTCTTAGGGTCTTTCCCTATGATATCATGGATATTTTTCCAGAATGACCTGCTGTTATTAACATAGAAACATCGACTTTGACGGCAGATAAGGACCGCTAGGCCCATCTAGTCTGCCCATTTCCCTACCTACAGGATAGGCCGCAGATCCTATTTAACCAATGGCCTATATCTTCCTGCCCCCCACAAGAATTGCCTTATGTCTGTCCCATGCATTCTTTTTTTTTTTTTTAAAGAAATTTATTTCTTTTCCCAAAAAAAAATAAAACAGACACACACATAACCCGGAAGCCCGGACGCACACTCCAAAACTGAATGTGCAAACTATATACACCCCTTATTTACAAACCCCTGGATACCCCTCCAAAGACTTCGACTACCGCATATATAATAACACAGATAAGCTAACAGAAATGTAATTACTAGTACATAATACTCTACCAACCCTCAAAATCTCTCTTTACCCACACCCATCATCATCATATAAAAAAAAAACAAACTCAAGACTCCTCAAAACATATTGAAATCCAAACAACCCAATCGGGTATCCAGAGTAACCCCTGAGAGAGAGAGAGTCCCAAGCCAAGGGGGATTACCCATCCCCCAACAATCATTCCTCATTAGATCTGCGCCCCAATCAGATTAAATGAAAGCCCCTAATTGTTCCCTCCTAGAAATTCCTCAAACCATAGGGTACCTCATAATAAGGACTATAATCCTCTATGTAATAAGCCAATCCCTTGGTACCTATCCTACTCCACCCATTGTTATAGGCAGCCCCCCTTGCACGTATAGGTCATCATTCAGAGGCTCCAATCAAACTATAAGTAAGCTGCCTCCAAGCTAGCCCACCTTCTTATATATACCTCCTGTCTACCCTCGGACAAAAGATGATTTTTGATCCTATCCAATGACCTCAATAGATCTTTCACCAACTGCTCATATAAATATGTCTGGCCATCCTTCCAGTGACTTAAAATGAACGCTTCAAATGTCTGTCCCATGCATTCTTGAATTCTCCCACAGTTTTAGACTGCACAACTTCCTCAGGAAGGCTGTTCCATGCATCCACTACCCTCTCTGTGAAATAATACTTCCTCACATTGCCCCTGAACCGCCCTCCTTCTATCTTTAAATTGTGTCCCCTTGTTCTTGCAAGTCTCTTTTTCTGAAAGATGCTACCCTCTTGGACTTTGTTGATTCCTTGAGGTACTTGAAAGTTTCTATCATGTCCCCTCTCCCTTCTTTCCTCAAGGGTATACATATTAAGCTCCTTTAGTCTCTCCTCATATGGCTTCTCTTGCAGACCCTGCACCATTTTAGTTGCCCTCCTCTGGACTGCCTCTATCCTGTCTTTGTCCTTGCGGAGATGGGGTCTCCAGAACTGGACACAGTATTCCAGATGGGGTCTCACCAACTGTCTGTACAGAGGGATAACAACTTCCTGTTTTCTGCTGCTGATGCCTCTCCTATACATCCCAGTATACCCACGGCCCTCCCTACTGCCTTCTCATTTGCTTGCTAACCTTAAGGTCATCTGATATGATTACCCCAGGTCCCTTTCCTGTTTTGTTGTTGTTACTCTCCCACCCATTGTGTATTCTTCCCTGGGTTCTTGTTTCCCAGGTGCATTATTTTGCACTTTTTTGCATTGAATCCTAGCTGCCATACGTCTGACCATTCCTCCAACCTTGCCAAGTCCCTTTAAATCCTTTCCACGCCTCCTTGTGTATCAACCCTTTTGCAGATCTTTGTGTCATCTGCAAAAAGGCATACTTTTCCTTCCAGTCCCTCTGCAATGCCACTGATGAAGACATTAAAAAGGACTGGACCCAATACTGAACCCTGCGGTGCCCCACTAGTAACCGCCCTTTCTTCAGAGTGGACTCCATTTACAATTACCTTCTGTGTCCTGTTGTCCAGCCGATGTTTTACCAGGCTACCACCCTGGGACCCACTCCCAGGCTGGTTAATTTGACTAATAATCTTTTGTGTGGGACTGTGTCAAATGCTTTGCTAAAGTCTAGGTAGGCCATGTCCACAGCCCCTCCCTGGTCTACTACTTTGGTCACCCAGTCAAAGAAATCTATTAGATTCGTCTGACATGACCTTCCTGCTGTGAACCCATGCTGCCTTGGATCCTGTGCTCCACTGACCTCTAGGTACTCAACTATTCTTTCCTTCAGAAGTGACTCCATCACTTTCCCTACCACAGAGGTCAGACTGGCAGGTCTGTAGTTTCCTGCCTCTGTCTTGGTCCCACTTTTGTGAAGGGGAATCACATCTGCCTTCCTCCAGTCCTCGGGTACCTCACCATCCTCCCATGATTTACTAAAAAGAGTTGCCAGTGGTTTCACTAGTTCCCGCCTTAATTCTTTTAGAATTCTGGGGTGAATTCCATCAGGACCCATTGCTTTGTCCACCTTCAGTTTTAGAGTTCTTGCAGAACCCTTTCTTCTGTGAAAGGACTGGGATCGACCCCTATCAAGAGTGCTTCTGTTAATTGGATTAGGCACTTCCCCTCCTCTTTTGTGAATACTGAGCAGAAATATTCATTCAGTATTCCTGCTTTTCACTGTCCCTCTGCCCACCCAGTTTATTCTATTCAGCCTCACTATCCCTCCCTCTGTCTTTCTCGCTCACTGATGTACCTATAAAAGGTTTATCCCCTTCTTAACTGAGTTGGCTATCTTTTCCTCAGTTTGGGCCTTTGCTATTCTGACTTCCCTCCTGCTTCTTTCTGCCTTAACTGGTACAGCTCTCTGTCCTGCTCCTTCTGTGTTTCCTTATACTTCTGGAATGCTATCTTTTTCTTCCTGACTTTCACAGCCACCTCTCTTGAGAACCATAGTGGCTTTTCTTTCATTTGATTTGTTTATTTGCTCACACAAAGGCTTGTTGCCTCTGTGATGGCAGTTTTGATAATTCCCCATTGTTGCTCCACACCTCCTTCTAGCCTGTTTGCTAGTGTTTTCTGAGGCACTCTCCCATCTTGCCAAAGTCAGCCCTCCTAAAGTCCAGTACCCTCACTTTGTATGGCTTGACTCTGTAGCTGAGTTTAACGTGAACCACACTGTTTGATGGTCACTTGTCCCCAGATGGCAACCCACTTCTAGATCTGAGATCCTCTCACTGCCCCCGTTTGAAATCACGAGGTCTAAGATTGCTCCCTCACAGTGGGTTCGAAACTAGCTGTCTAATGCCTGCCACCTGTAGGGTGTCAAGAATGGCCCTGCTCTTGGATGTGGCTGCAGCAAATGTGCTCCAGTTAACATCTGGCATATTCAAGTCTCCCATCAACAGTATCTCCCCTTTCTCTGCCATTCTAAGAATGCCTTCCCTCATATCCTTGTCCATTCCTTCCCCCTGACATGGGGGTCTGTACACAACCCCTGTGCGGATTGTGGTGCCCTTTCCAGTCTCCAAGGTGACCCACGGTGCCTCCTCTCCTCCCTGTTTACTCTTTTGTTCAGTTGCTTTTATCCCTTCCTTTACATAGAGAGCTACTCCTCCCCCTCTTCTCCCCTGCCTGTCTCTCCTGTAGGTTATGTACCCTGGTATGTTAACATCCCAGTCATGGTTCTCTGTGTAACATGTTTCTGTGACTGCTACGATATCCAGGCATCCCTCTTCCATTAAGGCCACCAGCTCAGGAGCTTGTTGCCCAGACTCACGGGCATTGGTACTCATTACCCTCCATTTCCTGATGGCCTTACCCCTTTTGCCCCATCCCTGTCCTTCTTGCCTTTGTCACTTTCTCCATTTACCTCGCCCTTCTCCTATCGACACCTCCATGTTGGTGTTTGCCACACTTACTACCGTGATTGTTTGGGGGGGGCTAGGATTTTCCTGCTTCTTTCCAGTGCCTCCCCCCTTGGCTAGTTTAAAAGCTTGCCAATGAAGCATTTAAACCTATCACCTAGGATCCTGGTTCCCCTCCCAGACAGATGCAGCCCATCATGCCAGTATAGGCTTGCATCACTCCAGGTGGACCCCCAGTCCCCAATGAAGCCAAATCCCTGAGCTCCACACCAGTTTGTCAACCATTGATTAAATCCCATGGTACGGAACGCCCTAGCCTCTCCTATGCCATAGATGGGTAGCACCTCCGAGAAGGTTACCGATGGTGCTACTTGACTGAGGCCCTCCCAATTCCAGACTCCTTCACCGCCTCCTAATCCCTTTCTTAGCCAGGTCATTTGTCCCTAAGTGGACAATGACATCCAGCTTCCTCCCGTGCAGCTGCTCTGGCAATCCTGAGGATTTGCTCCCTGTCCCTCCAAGCCATGGCACCAGGCAGGCACCTTCCTCCTCTCCCTTCCTTGCCCAGTTCTACCTTCCTAACAATGGAGTCCCCACCAGGGTTGTTTCCTTCCCTGCAGGGGTCCCCTGCCACCCTCCTGTGGGTCTCCTTTGTGGAGGTTCCCAACATCCTCCTTGGTCTCCACTGTAGGTGCCTCCATAGAGGAACCACACTTTGCCAGAATGGCATAGAAATTGTGGAGAGGTACAACAGGAGGGATGTGCCTCTGTTCCACCACCCTCACCCTCCCTGAGCCCACTGTGGTCCAACCACTCCTCTTTCTTGGCAACCTCTGAGGCAACAGCAGTGGCACTGGTGGTCCCTGCATGGAAGAGGAGGTCCCACAAATCCTGGCCAACTCAACCTGGAGATGAGCAACCTCCTCCCTCAGCCCAGAGAGGTGCCTGCAGATGGGACAACACCGCATCCTCCAGAACATCTCCCGGAAGACTGCTGCTGCAGCTATTTGAGAGGGCATCCTTGTAGTACTGACTTTTGGCCAGCCAGATTGCAATGGTGCACTCATTTCTAGCCTATTTGTAGTTTTGAACATTGGGTTTGGTTCCCGAGGCCCACGCCTTGTACCACAGGTGATCCCTAGATTTTAGGAGTTCAAGCAGTGCTTAATTCAATGCAGTTAGGCACTGCTTGATCATTACTGACATCACAAGGTTCTAAGAATGGCTCTAATGTAGTAGTTATATTGCAGAGATTCAGTCATCTATATCTCTGAACTGCTTCCAGCTACAGGCATGCCCAATACTTCAATTAAAAGAACTTTTCATGGACTTGCAAACTATGTCTGCCACTGTACATGAGTGTGCCCCTTTGAATGTCTAGTTTTGAGAGTAAATGCTCTCTCTGTAGGTGAAGCAAGTCCTTAGGAAAACAAGATATTTTGGATTAACAGAAATCAGTCTCTGAGTTTCCTTTTGGTGCCAAACTCAGGGTTGCTTTGGTGTAGTCTTTTGTTTCCAAATTCTGATTTAAAGATCTAAATCTCTGTTCAGCATGTGAAAAAGTCTACTTTCCACAAAACACAAGTCTTGTTCAAAGGGTTTCCCAAGACCTATATATACTTTTAAAAAGTATATAACAGCTAGGCCAGTGTGGCAGTGCTGAGGGCTGAGACGCTGGATGCCTTACCTTGCATTGCGCTGGTGAACCATGTTCGGGAATGGACATTGGATGCCGGGAGTTGGCAGGGAGGAGAAGGATCAAGTGTCCCTAGGACTGCTCTCCTTCTCTGGGTAGAGGGAATTGCAGAGTTCAGCGATTGCCTGCCACCTAGCAGAGGCTGGGAGGTGGCACATCAGCACTGTAGACTGTGGGTGAGAATCTGCGGCAGGCACTTGGTGGGGGTGAGCACGGGTGCATGCTCACTGCTGGTGACATTGCATGCCACAACCTCAGGGAAAGCAAAGAAAAAGAAGAAAAAATGGGAGTCCTCAGTGAGGATGATGATGGTCCCCCTCTAGCAATGGCCCAGGAAGGCACCTCCCTGAACACTAAATCTGGTCCGGTGGGTCAAGTCACTCCCCATCCGATCCAGTGGGTTGAGTAGCTCCCCACCTCCTGCCATGAAGGGTAAGTCATGGAGTCAAGGGGAGGGAGACTCATACCCAGTGCCTGTTTGGAGGGGAGTCATCAGATGGATGCAGAGGACTATGGGGGGAAAATACATAACTGTAAAAAAAAAATATATATATATATATGTATATAACAGCTTGTTACATTTTCTCAGCTCAAAGGAACAATTCCTCCTCAGGTCTCAAGCTTCAAGCTAATGCTGTGATTTTAAAATGTGTGTCTACTTAAATACAGTCTGATTTGTGCCCTGTTAGGCCCCCTCTCCTTTTCAGAGATTGGGGTGCAACAGTTTATCTTTTCTTGTAGGTGTCACTGTGGATCCATGTGTAACACCTCTAACGTATATTTTGTACATAATCTTTTACTGGTTTGAGTTCATGACTTTAGGCTGCGCTCCCACTGTTTTTTTCCTGTTTTTGGAAGGCTAAGTGTTCATTTTGATATAAGGATATACTAACATACTAAAATGCCAGAAGAATAGGCCTAACAGTCTTTCATGTCTGCTTATTTGGTCAGCCCCCACCCTGGGAACTGAACTTGCTGCCCCCCTCTCCCTCTCTGGTTTCTTCCTTCCCAGTCCCAGATATTGATGCTGCACTGGTTTTTGCTTCCAGAACCCTTCCCCTGTACCTGTCTCACCCCCTCCTTAACCCTTCCACCATTTCTGCCTCCGCCAGCCCCCTGGGCAGTGCATTTTATGGTTCCACCACCCTCTCAGTGAAGTAGCACCTCCTCCTCCTTTCTCCCCTGAATCTCCCCCCTCCAGCTTCCACCCATGCCCTCTAGTTGCCCACCACTTCCTTCAGAGCACCCTGACTGCTCCTCCTCTATTTACCCCCCTTCATGTACCTGAAGACCTCTATCATGTTCCCCCGGTCCCTTCTCTTTTCCATTGTGTACATACAGTATTTAACTCTTCAAGCCTCTCCCCATAGGTCCTATCCCCCAAGCCCCAAATCATTTTGGTTGCTCTTCTCTGGACCCTCTCCAGGAGTTCAATGTCCCTCTTTAAATGTGGCCTCCAAAACTGCACACAGTACTCAAGGTGTGGCCTCACCAAGCACTTATACATTGGGAGTATCACTTCCCTCCTTCTGGAGGTGAGCCCCCTAGCGATGCATCAAAGCATCCTGTTGGCCTTTGCTGCTGCCCTCCTACAAGCCTCTGAGTTGTTCATCTTGACATCCACCACCATCCCCAGGTCCCTCTCAGCCATCAAGACTTGTAGCATTCCCCCCAGGTGTACACTTGGCCCTGGTTTCTGGCTCTTAGGTGCAGTACCTTGCATTTCCCTGCATTGAACCTCAGCTTCCGCTTTCTAGACCACCTTTCCAGAGCCTCCAAGTTCCCCTGTAGGGCCACCCTCCCCTTCTCCCCATCCACCACCACCCCTAGTTTTGAGTCATCCACAAAGAGACTCATTTCACTCTTGATACCCTTCCTTATGTCAGAGATGTAGGCGTTGAACAGGAGGGGCCCAAGGACTGATCCCTGAGGGACTCCACTAATGACCCTCCTTGGGGATAAGACTATCCCACCAACCATGACCCTCTGGGTCTGGTTCTGAAGCCAATTTCCTATCCATCTGATCATCTGGTTCCCCACGACATTTCTCCCAGATTATCCAATGACCCTAACTGTCCTTTCAATCCAAGGGTTATTATCCTTTGGCTACATAAACTTGTCTGCTCCCTATCTAGAAGAAAACCAGGATCAAACTGATTTAACAGTGATTCTTTTTATTTGTTCAACTCTTCCTTGGCCTTTTAAAGCGACAGTGTCTTAACTCTGGAGTGCATCACAACACATGAAATAGGAACATGAATAAAGTGGTATAGGCCTATCTAGCAACATTCCTCCTTCCTTCCTAATGTAGAACCTGGGAGGAATTCTCCCCTATTGATGACAGCATTTTTCCAGTTCTGTTATTAAACCAGTATGTGAGATAGGCAATCTGTGTTCTCATTCTTAGACCCAGGCCTATGGGTAACCTACATGTCATAAGCCTGCAAAGTAATACTCTATCTCAGGAGTTTCCCATTTGTTTTTCCCATTTGGTCCAACCATACTAATGGGTTGTGGTCCATTTGGATCTTAAAATGCCTCCCATAAACATATGGTTCCAGTTTTTTCAATGTCCAAACTAAGGTGAGGCACTCATTTTCTACTGTCAAATAAGCTTGTTCACGTGGAAGCAGCTTCTTGCTTAGGTACACAATAGGGTGCTCTCTCTCCTGATTGGATACTTTGCTGAGTACTGCCCCTATACCCACATCTGAGGCATCTGCTTGCACCACAAATGGCCTGTCATAATCTGGGCTGGCCAGCACTGGGGCCCTACACAGCAAGGTTTTCAGCTGTGTGAAGGTGTGCTCACAGGCTGTGTCACATTTTACCCTTCTAGGCTTCTTCTTTGTCAACAAACCAGATAAAGGAACTGCCAGGGAGCTGTAGTTGAGTACAAAGTTCCTATAATACCCTACTGTCCCAAGAAAGCCCCTGACTTATCTCTGGGTTTCAGGTGTAGGCCATACCCCAATCGCCTCTATTTTTGCTTGGTTTGGGCATAGTTGGTCACACCATGTCACATGTCCCAAATAAGTGACCCTTATCATGGCCACCTGGCACTTTTCTGCCTTAATAGTCAGACCTGTGGCTGTATTCAGTCAAACACCTCCTTCAGCTATGTTAGGTGTCTCTTCCAGCTATGGCTAAAAATAGCAATATCATTCAGGTAGGTGTTTGTAAACTACTCCGTATCCTGTAACACCAGATTTACTAACCATTGGAATGTAGCTGAGGCATTGTTCATCCCAAAGGGCATGACTTTGAACTCAAACAAACCAATTGGGGTGATGAATGCTGACCTTTCCCTAGCCTTGTCGGTGAGTTCCACCTGCTAGTACCCCTTTGTTAGGTCTACTGTAGTTAAGTATGTCACCCTCCCCCCAGTTTGTCCAGCAGGTAATTCCTGTGTGGCATTGAGTGGGTGTCAGATTTTGTGATGGTGTTAAGACCATGACAATCCATGCAGAACTGTATATTGCCATCGGGTTTTGGTACAAGGACTACAGGGGAGGTCTTAAATATGGGTGCTTGGGTTCCCATATCTACGTCATGCACTGCTAGCAGTATCCATCCAGGCTTTGGTGTAAATATATGGGCAAATTCCTGCAAAATGGTCATCAATTCTTGGACCTGTCCAGGTGTCAACTGGAGTGACAGCGTGATGGTCTCCACAGATGATGCCTGCTTACTCTTGGCTAACAAGTCGAGAAAGGGGTCTTCCTCACCTAGTTCCTCCCCAGGACTGCAAACCACAAGTACCATGTCAGGCCTATTAAAATATTGCTTCATCATGTTTACATGATACATCCTGTGAGTGTGTTTTCAATCAGGTAACTACACAACGTAATTAACATCATTTACATGCTGGACTGCCTCGTCTAGCCCCACCCACTCAGCTTGCAGCTTGTCTTTCCAGACTGGGATCAGAACCATTACCTCGTGTCCTACCACATACAAGTGAGTTCTGCCTCCACAATCGCACCAGGTCTTTTGTTTTTGCTGAGCAGCTGCCAGATTGATCTGTGCCACGCCCATAATATCCTTCAGCAGCATCTCCCTGAATCTTAACACATACTCCACTATGGGAGTCCCCTGGGTGGCATGCTTACCTTTCCAGTCTTCTCATATTAAATCTAGAGGCCCACTCACCCTGCGTCCATACAAAAGCTTGAAGGGTGAAAACCCTGTTGACTCCTGTGGCACTTCCCTGTAGGCAAACAGCAGGTGGAGCAGGAATTTCTCCCATTTCCACCCATGCTGTTCTGAAAATGCTATAAGCATAGCTTTTAGGGTCCCATAAATCTCTCTACAAGAACATTGGTTTGTGATTGGTAAGGCATCGTGCACTTCTGTACAACCCCACACTTCTCCCACAAGTACTTCATTAGGTCTGACATAAAGGTACCCCATTGATCAGAGATAATCTCCTGCAGAACCCCAACAGAGGAGAAAATCCCCAACAAAGCATCACCGCCTTGTCCACCTTAAGGGAGGACAGTGCAATGGCTTTGGGATAGCAGGTAGCATAATCAATGATTTTTAATATATACATTTTTCCCAAGCAACTTTGAGTATTCAAAGAACCCACAATATCCATTCCGAAGTTCTGAAATGGCTCCTCTGCAATTGGTAAGGGAATCAGGGCAGCCTTATCTTTGTTTCCAGCCTTCCCTATTTCCTGACACCGGTGACAGGATTTGCAGTATTCCTTCACCTGTTTGGTAATATTGGGCCAATAGAAATTGTGGCTAAGCACTGCATAGTATGAGCAATGCCCAAATGTTCTGACATGGGAATATTATGAGTCACCTTGAGCAGTAACTCATGATACATCTGGGGAACAACAGGCTGCCTTCCAATCACCCTTCCCTCTGTCCTGATGTCCTTTGTGTATAACAGTCCATTGTCCCAATACACCCTATGTTTTCCATCACCCCCTGTGTCCCATCAGACTCAGCACAGGCGCTCAACTTCTGTAAGCTAGAGTATGTCCGTTGTGCTGTTGCTAAGTCTCCCCACTTACTCAGAGCATGCGGCATGTCCCCATCAGTTCCCAGGCTAAGGTTCATAGCTGTGACAGTAGGGGACTCAGTATCACAACCTTCCCCCTTCCCCAGGCTTTGTGTCACTCCTTTCTCCTGAGAGCAAACTCCAATAGCAGTTTGGTTAACTGCCCCTAGGAGAAGTTCCATCCCCCTGAAATCACTCTCTGTTTTCTTTTCTTTTTTTACATATCTTTTTCTCCCTTCTCCAGTAGGCCGACATCCAGCCACTGACCTTGGGCACCCACTGCTCCAATTCAAGGACCTCATCTCAGTGGTACCCCCATGGTGGTGGGCTAGCAGGTCCCCCTTACCTACCACCTAGACAGATACAGTGTGCTGGGGTGAGCCCCTTTAGAGCCAGTGGTGCCCCAGGTATGGCCATCAAGCTGCATGACCAAGGCTTTTCCATTTTCCTGTTCGAGGGTGGGGCATGCAATGACACTAGCAGAGGCAAGAGCATGCTCCCATGTGCGTTCCTCCAGGTGTCTGCCCCTACCCCACCCCTTGAATGCCAGCATCGGCACCCTGTCTCCCAGCTTCTGCTAGGGAGCAGGCAGTCACTGGCCCCTGGGATCCCCCCCTTCCCGGAGAAGGAAAGCAGTCATTAGGACGCTCTATCCTCTCCTCCCCTGCCGACCCCCAGCAGCCCATGCTCATTCCTGAATACGAGTCACTGGCATGGCGTGAGGTGTGGCATCCAGTGCCTCAACCCTCAGCACCACTGGACCGGCATATAATCATCATCTTTTACAAGAGCCATAGGCTGGCTGTCCTGTCTCGCAACCTCTCTTGTCTGAATTTCTGTGGGGTCCCAAAGATCAAAGGAGCCCCTATCCTTTTGGCACCTGGTCACAACACAAACCACCCCCAGTGCAACATCATTCACCTAAATAGCATCCATAATGAGTTGGTCAGCTACAGCCACCTTCCTTACCCCTTTACCTGCATCTTCCCAATCCAGGGTGACACTGGCTAATGGGTAGGTTTTCTTTTCCCCAGTGTAATCCCTCACAGAGACAAACTGATTTAGCAGTATTTGTTCCATCCCCACCAAATCACTTTTTCACCAGGGTAAGAGATGCCCCTGTATCCCTTTGCCCTCTAGTCTGTACCCCATTCACCATAACTCAGTGAATGTGCACCCTCATATTTTCAGGGATACTGCCAGAGATACAGTTGGCAACTGTCTCAGTTTGTACAGACCCTTTTACATGTTGTGCCTTCTTAGGACACTGCCTAGAAATGTGTCCTGGCTGTTTACAATACCTGCATTCATCACTTTTCTTCTCCCCAAACTCTCTTTTGGGCAACATGTGGGTCACTTCTTTTTGCAGAGCCACCATGGTTTTTGGTTGTCCAAAATGCCCACTTTTTCCTTTTTCCCCTGAACTTCCTGCTCCCCCATTTCCCTTAAGAGCAGGCCTGCTTTAAGCATAGTGATTTGCCATCTCTGCAGCCTGTTTGGCAGTCTTAGGATCTCAGTCCTTCAGCTAAAGCTTTAGATTAGGTGAGCAAATCAAATAAAACTGTTCAAGTAATACCACCTCTTCAATAGCTTCAACAGAATTTGCTTTCGGCCCCTCCTACCAATGTTTTAAATACTGATGCGGTTTAGTGGCTATTTCCTCAATGTTCATTTCTGGCCCCTTATATAGTTTCTGGAATTTTGCTCTGTATGCATCAGGATTTATTTAATTTTTTTTCCCAAACTTTATTTATTAGAGATCGGCACACAGGGCTACCCCTGAGAGACAGGGGAAAAATCCATAAATCATATCTCACGATCTCACGTTAACAAGCTTGTATGGACATACACATTTACAAAGCCAGCCCCCCCCCCCGACAACACATCCACTCTAGAGTCCAATGCACTTTAACAAAGACTTAAAATGGTAATAAAAGCACAGATTCTCTGTGACTTTCAATGTCTCTGATGAGAACACAGTTTCTTAGCTTTGTTCATCCATCCTGGAGTATCCTTGAGGAATGGTCATCTGAGGAAGGAGAAAATATCCTCTACAAGCTATTAAACCACTCTTTCGGGTGGTGAAAAACTCAATCAAAACTGACAGAAATATGTGCATGAAATCAGGAAAGCCTATATCTAAATCAAAATCAGAAGAGAAGAGAGAAGAGAGCTAAGGGGACCCTTAGACAAACAGCCTTAGTGTGTAGGAAACCAGTCCTGAGAAACTGCTTCTTCACTGGGCTCACAAATCTTATTGAATATATCCTCTCTCCTTAGTGTCCTAAACTGAGTATGCTCAATTTTCATGCAGTGCAGTAATCTTTGTGCCCATTCTGTCACTGATGGGGCAGAGTCCTTACCCCAATGGTAAGCAAGTATATGCTGCCCCACTGCCATACTCAAGGCCCATAAGGGGTGTTCAAGGCCCCTACCTTTCGTGGACAACCCCGGGAGATCTAAGATAACCTCACAGATGCTCTCTTGCTGTGAGTCTTGTAGGATCTTTTGCATAATGGAAGTGATTCCCTCCCAGTAAACTTGTATGGTAGGGCACTCCCATAACAAGTGAATTAAACTCCCCTCTTCTACATTACATTTTGGGCATCTGTCCAAATGATCAGGGTTGATTTTATAAGCCAGCATTGGAGTAATGTACACCCTATGCAATATATTATAATAAATAGCCCTGATTCTGTTATTAACAGAGTATTTCATGCCCCTCTTCAGTGCCATCCACCAGTCTCCCAACGACAAGGTCTCTTCCCCCAGATCTCTATCCCATATTTGTTTCAAGCTCAAGCCCATGTCAGGCAGAGCATTTAGGAGGGTTTTATATAATGCTGTCATTATTTGCATCTTATTGGGGGAGTTTGCCAGTCTAAGGAGTTCTTCGAGTGGTGATCTACACAGGAGTCTAACTGGGTCCTATCTCTGCTGCCGGAATTGAATCTGAAGATAGGTAAAAAAACTGGGAGGGGGCAATCCATATCTCCGCACCAGCTCTTGATAAGGAAGCATGGTACCTCCCTCCCACTGTATTTAAGTAGGCACCTTTCCCTGTCCACTGTACCAGTACCCTTCTCACCAGGGTAAGAGTCCTCTCTTCTTCCCACAAGCATCCCCCAACAGAAGAATCTGGGGAGAGACTAGGAGGATGGCTCAGGATCTCATGGGCCTTAAGCCAGGACCTAACTGAGGTTCTAGTAAAAGGGTTCTTAGTTCCTTGCCTAGAGATGCCACTTAGCAAGGATGCAAAACTGGAGGAAGTCAGTTTTAGAGGACTATCCTCATCCTCCAGCGTCACCCAGGTTTTCACACTGGCCTCAGACTCATAAATATCCGGTATGGCAGAGATTTGGGCAGCCAGGTAATAAAGTGCCAAGGCTGGAAGACTCAGCCTCCCCTCCAACATAGACCTCCATAGGAACTCCTGAAGGATTCGGGGTCTTTTGGCACCACAAAGGAGAGAAACCACTGCCCCCTTTAGGGACTTGAAATAATATTTAGGGATCCATACTGGAAGAGACTGGAAAAGGTAAAGGCATTGGGGTAGGATAAACATTTTGGCAAGGTTAACCTTAGCTATAAGAGTCAGAGGAAAGCTTTTCCATCTATCACGCTGGTCCTTAACCTTCTTCAGTAAAGGTATATAGTTCAGATGGAAAAGAGAAGTTAATTTAATGGGGATAAAAAAAAAACAGATATTTTATAGAGGTTACTAGGTTAATCTGAAAACCCTGTATATGAATACTAGTTTTTTTGGTCCCCTAACGGTAGCCATTCACATTTAGACCAATTAATTTTGTGGCCTGACAGTTGGCCATATTCTGCAAATAGAGTAGTCAGAACCGGGACAGATACCTCAGGATCCCTAAGAAATAACAGGATGTCATCTGCAAAAAGGGAAATCTTCTGGTTTCTGTCTCCAGCCTCACATCCCTGGATATTAAGATGCTGCCTGATAGCAGATGCCAAGATCTCCATGGTTAAAACATATAGTAAGCCAGCCCAGTGGCACTGGGGGTTGAGGTGCTGGACACCACACCTCACGCCACGCCGACGACCCAGGTTCGGGAATGAGCCAGGAGTCGACAGGAGTTGGCGGGGGGGGAGAGATCGAGTGTCCGGAGGACTGCTCTCTCTTCCCGGGGGTGGGTGGGGGAGTTGCTCACTCATCGAGCGACCTCTGGTGGTGGACAGGGGTGTGCTGATTGAGCAGCATGTTGAATGCCAGGGGTGGGCAGAGTCATGGCATCACATTGCCTTGCTAGCCGTGCTCTGGAAGGACGGGAAGAAAAAGAGTAAACACCCAACCTGGACATAGATGAAGGTGCCACGGCCTTCACTGCCCACACTCCCAATTCTGGGCCAGCTCCCTACTCCAGACAGGGCTCATGTGTGCTGGGGACTTTGCCCTACTAGATAGAGTGCCCCAGGCAGAAGGGGTGGCCCTACCTCCAGAGGGTTCAGACCCGGAGGTGGTGCTCGCCGGCACGAGGAGAGGGAATGGTCACGGCAGGAGACAGAGGCGGGTAGCCTGTGGTCGCTGGAAGGAGTTCTCCAAAAGTTGGAGAAAAAAAAAAACATATAGTAGGGGAGACAAAGGGCAACCATGTCTGGTGCCTCTGGTGAGGAGGAAAGGTGGGGGCATGGTATCATTGGTATAAATTTAAGCATTACGGGGAGGAGTAGAGTGATTTAATCCATGCAATGATAGACGGGCCTAATTGAAATTTGTTCAGAGCGGTGAAGATGAAACTCCACTCAACTCTGTCAAAGGCTTTCTCAGCACCCAGTGCCAGAAGGCACCTTTTTGTGGCCGCTCCCTTTCCTGACCACTTGTGGAGTATGTTAAGAGTTCTCCGTAGGTTGTGTTTGACCTGCCTCCCTCCCACAAATCCACAATGATCCTGGTGAATCAGAGATGGCAGGACCCCTTTCAATCACTTAGCAATAATTTTTGCCACAATTTTATAGTCTGCGTTTAATAAAGAAATGGGTCTGTATGACCCACATTTTGTAGGGTCTTTACCAGGTTTTGAAAGTTCAATGATTGTGACCAGCTGGTGGGAGGGAGGCAACACACCAGAACCCAAAGCTTCCTGGATCATCTCATTAAGCAAAGAACTAAGTTCCTCCCAACATAATTTATAAAATTCCATGGGAATCCCGTCGGGCCCAGGGGCCTTCCCCAAGTTTGAGTCCCAAATGGCCTCTTTTATCTCTCTTGTAAAAAGTGGCTGATTTATATGTTCCCTCTCATCCATGGTAACCAAAGGTAGCTGAATTTTATTTATGAATGATGTAGGGTCTGCATTCCCTGGGGCTTCAGATGTGTACAAGGACTCATAAAAGAACCAGAATTCCTCGTTTATCTGGTGTGGATCTGGGGTGGGCATACCTCCCCTAAACTCCAAGGCCAAGATTGCTCTGTCTGCCTGCTTAGATCGAATCTTTCATGCCAACCATTTCCTTGCTGTGTCCCCTTCAAAATAGGATCTGGCCCCTGCCTTCAAGATGTTTCTCTCTATCCTTTTATTGGCTATTCGGGCCCATTGTCCCTAGAGAATGTTGAGATACACCACTCTGTTTAGAGCATTGGGCTGCATTATGTCAAGCTCTAACTCCAGGATACATTTGTTTAGCTCAATCCCCTGGCCAAGAGCCTTTTTACTGAGTTTCACAGCAAACAAGATTGTTTCCTCCTAACCAACACCTTGAGGGCTTCCGAAGTTGTTGCAGCTGAAGTGGCATTTGTTCTATTATGGAGCAAATAATCCGCTGTCAACCCACAAATATGGTCAATATATGGTGCTGTATTTAGTAGTGTGGGATCTAGTCTCCATTGCCTTACCAGGGGGAGTCTTCCTGCCATCAGCAAGTCAAACTATGGAGGAGCATGGTCCGCCACACATATTGGGCCATAATGAAGAGACTGTGACTCTCTCAAAATGTTTGGTGATGCCAGAAAGTAATCTAGTTGCATAAAAATTTTATGTGCAGTGGAGTATTATGAATATTCCCTTTTGGTGGGGTTAAAATGTCTCCAAACCTCTGTCAAAGCCCTGTCCCTCGCCATATTTCTCAGAGCCAGGGAACTTTTAGGCAGAAGGCTGAGGGAGACCCTCCTCCCCAGGGGCCGGGCTGTGCTCCTTGCATACTTTGTTCCAGGCATTGAAAGGACATAAAAGAGCTAAATTAAGAGACCCCTGGAAGAATAGTCAAGAGGTGCAGCCCCAGGATTGGGGGCTCAACTATCCCTCGATCCACCTCATATGCTGGTATAGATTAAACATAATTGTTCTACCTCCCTTATAATTACAAGGGTCCTCTCTTAAGAGAATCCACCAATACCCAATATGTTATAAAAAAAAAATTACAACTAAGAAAATAGGAGCAGTTTAATTCCCCGTCCCCTTCCCTCGATCCTGGACTATACAAATGCCCATTGCTTATTCCATTTTATAATAAACCTCTAAAGCTCACTTAGTCCCCTGAATACTTAGAAAGGAAAAATGATCAACATTGAGGTACCAAACTGAATTCCCATTACAGCAGCCAGCTGGCTATTTCGGAGTAGACTGGAACAACTCCCAATTTTGCAGATTCAAGAAATTTTAACCCTTCAGCCCCACCGCATGTCCAACTTAGAAGCATCTAAAAATTAGCCCTTAATGGCAAATATGCTACTGCACCCTTCTATACATCACGGTGCTAGTTGGAGCTACGGTTGGTAAAATTGTGACCAGGGTTCATTGTGTATTCCAATTCTAACATTGTGCCCAAAATCTCACCCTGTGGGGGAACATGTCTTGTGCATGTAACGAGCAGGCCTATCAGTGCACATCATAGAGTTCCTCAACTCTCCGACCATTTCCCTCATGCTCCCGGGAGTAAAAGAAAAAATGGTTGGGCGGTGGCCAGAAGGCCCCTCAGACAATCAGGACTGAGGACTCAGAGCTCACCCCTAATTGGCTGGAGATGCCTCCATTATGTGCCCCAAATATATGTCCCTCGTTCCGGAGGAAGCCACGTTGCACCCTCCCATTTAAGGATCCTCAAACCCCTGATAAAACTCTAGGCCACCCTGGGAACCACATGGACCATGAGTAGAATATCAGAAATGGAATCCAGAGAAAGTGGTCAGTTGGGAGAGAGAGAATACAGGAGAACACCATGATCAAGAAGGCCCAAACACAAATCAAAGGTAAAATGTTATACAGTCCCCTCTCTTGAATTCACATAGGCCTATTTAATGAGAGAACAGATTTAACCCCACTACTTTAAGACCAGCAGCAACAATATATGCAGAATACTCAAGTCTTGGATCAGTTCTGCTAATGTTGCTCTTGCCCTCACATCTCTGCTCCTTGAGCGCTCGCAGCTTCTCCCTGCCAAGGCATCAGCTCCTGTTCCATGTAACGCAGGGCCACTTCAGGATCTGTAAAGGTTCTGCTCGCCTTATTATGTGGACGAATAACCATACGTGCAGGATAAAGAAATGAAAGGTGGTAGTTGATCTTGTGGAACTTTCACCGAAATGGCATAAAAGCCTGCCATTCCCCTTGAAGATGCCTAGAGAAATCCGAGAAAACACTCACCACCTGGCCCTGTTTCTGTATTTGGCCTGCTTCCCTTGCTGCCTCCAGCACTCAATGCCTGCCCGGGAATCGTAAACATTTTATAATAACGTGCCGAGGGTGCTTGTTTAGACCTGGTCTGCGACCCGGGATCTGTGGGCATGCTGGATCTCAAGCATAGGTTCCCCCGGTACATTCAGTTTGTTTTTGAGTCAGGTTTGAATAAAAGACACACAGTCCTTCCCCTAGAATCCTTCCGGCATCCCCACAATTCGAATATTGCTGCGTCTTTCCCTATTTTCATGGTCGTCCAAACAGATTTTAATGTTTCTATCTCCCATAATGCTTGTTGCAGGTTGACTTCCATTCTTTGCTGAGCATCTTCACAATCACTAACCATTGCTCTAGCCCACCTAAGCGGGTCACATGTGAATCAACTGTGTCACTCAAACCATTTACCATTTGTTGTAAATGTGTTAGCTGGGAGCCTATATTTTCAAATCCTGCTGGCATCTGACTTGTTAGATCAAACTTTAAGGTATTCAGGAAAGCTTCAATAGATCCGGACGGCCACTGATCATTGGACTCTTTAGATTCAGATCTCTGGGTGGAAGGGCTCACCTCAGAGGCAGACCCCATATTAGAGCTGGGACTCTGCTTTGGACCCGCAGACACTGACGGTTTTACTGCTGAGAAATGCAGAGGAGCTTGTTTCCTTGCTGATTATTTTGCAGATGTCATATGGCTAAGTAGAAATGTAATGCCTTGTAGGTTTGTAATGGAGTATATCTCACCGATAATCACAATATTAGCTGGATGGACCCGGAGCTGCTTAACTACACAACCATCTCTCTCCCCCCGGTCAGGCCACGCCCCTTCATGCACCAGGGTTTAGATCATATATTTTTTAATGATGCAGTTTTCAACTTATCAGAATCTTTAATGTCAACATTGTCCATCTGTCGCAATGCCTCCCTTCCCTTGCCAGTAAGCAGTGGTGATAGTTGAAAGCTCCAGGCCTCTTTGGGTATATTGGCCTGGATACAGACCTTTTGAAAGAATTTAAAAACATATCCATATCCTCCCACTCTTTAAACTCAGTCATCAATTTTGAATTTAATTTGCACCCCAGCCCTGGGGTTTCAGACCCAGCTCCAGCACTTACCTGCTCGGCTGTTGTTGGGGTTACTTACTGTCTGTTGGAGCTTCAGCTTTTCCAGCTCAAACTCCCTCTGGTGTTGTTGTTCATCTCTTTGGTGATGCTTTTCCTCCACCTCCACCTCTCTCTCTCTGTCACTGTCTTTCTTCTAGTTCCATCTCAAACCTTTTTTGCTCCAGTTCAAGCTGTATCTCCTGCATCCACAGCCTCATCAGCTCCATCTCCTTTTCTGTAAATGGCTCCTGCTCCTCTGGGTTCTGGGCATCCTGAGTCACCACCTGTGGCTCCAAGTGTGGTGGGGCTTCTTCAGTCTCAGCTGTCATGAGGACTCTGTGAGTTGCTTTTTAATTTTGTTCTTAGTGGGAATTCCCTTTTCTACACCAACCTTTCTCTGCTGTTCCAGATTCATAGTGTTGTACTGGGAAGACATTCTTCTTCTACACTACACTACTTGCTCAAAAAAAAAAAATCAAACAGAATAGGGTCTTATTGTCTGCAAGCAAATCTCTTTTATCCCCTTTCAAAATTCTGCCCTCCGTTGTGTGATAGTTTTCTAAGACTGTTCCAAATCCCAGTAGCTGTCACCAAATTTGTCACTAGGCCAGCCCCGTGGGCATGTCAGGACCTCATGTTTGCAGGGATGTCCCACCTTTTTATGGAACTCGTGAGCAGTTGTAGGGTTCAAGGAAGCATCATCAACTTTCCTTTTCTCAGTGGCAGGGTGAAAATGTAGTATTGAGTCCACCTGACTCTTGTACTATGTTCTCTGGTTAGAATCCCACTCCCAGCTTTACAGTCTCTTGCTATTATGGTATTTTAAGACAGCCGAGTAGTTTTCTATCTTCGTTAGCAAGGCATAGAGTCCTTACCAAAACCCCTCTGTTAAAAATGTTGTATCACACAATCAGAACCAGGCAGAGTTGGTAAGAAATTATAATAAGTATACTTAAAATTAAAAAAAACACAGTAAATTCTACAATTTGGACGGTTCTGAGATGCAGACAATACAAAAATAACTATTGGAAGGTTATACAGAAAATGCTATACACTTATTTCTAAAACTATACCTTGTTCTGATGCTTAGAGTTCAGAAATCTTCAGTGTCCTTTTTGAGAGTAAATTATCTCTCTTTAGGTGAAGCAAGTCAATAGGAAAAAAGGATTTGTTGGATTAATAGAAATTAGTCTCTGAGCTTCCTTTTGGTGCCAAACTCATGGTTGCCTTGGTGTTAAGTCTTTTGTTACAAAATTCTGACACAAAGATCAACATTTCTGTTCAGCATGTAAACAAATCCAGTTTCCACAAAACACAGGTCTTGTTGCAAGGGTTTTCCAAGACCTACCCATACTTTTAGAAAATATATAACAGTTTATTAAGTTTTCTCAGCTCAAAGGAACAGTTCCTCCTCAGGTCTCAAATTTCAAGCTAATACCCTGATTTCAAAATGCGTGTCTGGGTAAATACAGTCTGAATGGTGTCCTGTTAGGCCCCCTTCCCTTTTCAGAGACTGTGGTGCAACAGTTTATCTTTTCCTGCAGGTGTCACTGTGGTTCCATGTGTAACATATCTAGCATATGTTTTATTTATTTATTGAAATGTTTCACTGGGAAGGCACACTGAGCAACAAGTTACTCATCTCCCAGTGCAACCTAGGGGAAAGGGGTACAATAGGAATGAGACATTAAACATTTAAGTTACAAGATCAACATTAACATACAGTTGTAAAGCAGGTGTTACAAACAGTGTTACAACACTGTTGCGCATAATAGGTAATGGACAATAATAAGTGCCAGGTTAATAAATAAACAAATGCTTACATGAAAGAAAAGGGGGAAAGGAGAGGGTGAGATGGGGAAGGGCGAAGAGTCATGTCCCTGGTTTTCACTGGCTTGAATTCATGACTTTTGTATGCCCTCCCACTGGTCTTTTCCTGTTTTTTGGAAGACTAAGTGTTCATTTTGATATAAGGGATATGATCCTAACTGTCCATTCGATCCAAGGGATATGACCCTTGGGATACATAAACCTGTCTGGTCCTTAACTAGATGAATGCAAGACTCAACCTTTTTTAACAGTAATTCTTTTTATTGGTTCAACTTTTCCTTGACCTTTTAAAGGGACAGTGTCTTTACTCTGGAGTGCTTCACAACACATGAAATAGGAATATGAATAAAGTGATATATAGTAGTAGGCAGAGACATTGCCAGCTACTTCCAGATATTTCATGAAATGTTTTAAGAGTTTCTCTCTGCTGCCTCTACTGTGGAAATGCAGAAAGCAGGAGATATTTCTGGAAATATCACAGAAATTTGGGGAAATATCTGGCAGTGTCTGTGGCTGCTACTGTAGGCCTGTCTTGCTAAAGTGTGAAATTACTTTTCAGCAACTATTTTATAAATTGCACCAATCATGATAAGAAAGTGGAAACATTGAAAATTTGGGATAAAAATAAAAAACAAAATAATAATGTTATGAAGAAACGTGTTCAGGGTGGTCATTAGCCCACTGGATAGCAAACTGTAATCCCATGCCAGTTAATGGAGTTTGGGGTGAGTTCAGTTCAATTCCATTCAATTTTATTTATCCAGGCAAAACATCATTGAGCAATCTCATTTTCAGATGATCCTGGGAGGACTGATAAATAATTAAGAACAATAAGCAGTGGAGAAACATAGATTAGCAGCCAGAATAATATACAGTAGGGAAAAATACAATGAACAGAAGCATAAGAGATGAGCAAATGTAAAACACATCTAAGTATCACAGACTAAACTCCAACCTAATCAGAAATACCATACGGTATTATAAGTAGCTAAAAAAAGTAAAGGCTTTTATGTAGCTAAGAGTAAGCAGCGCTTGTAAGGCATACGTAGGTGGGAGAAAGATAACAGAAGGACAGAAGGGTGAGGAGAAAGAGGGTGGTGGGAAAGATAAAAGGATGTGAGGTAAAGATTAGGCATGGGGTAGCTAGTAGTTGCAGAGGGAGGGATGTGAGGAAAAAAGGCATAAAGGTAGGTAGTAATTGCAGATTGGAAGGAGAGGCAGGTAATATAATAATAATAAACTTTATTTTTAAGCACCTTTCAGAGTATCAAGGTGCTTTACAGTAATTAAAACATACTTTCATAAACCACAAATACAGAAATAAGTAACACAACAAATCCAGACAGCAATGAGTCATTGATAGGCCTGTGGCCACAAAAAGGTTTTAAATGCCTGTTTAAATGCCCCCCAAAGTCTCGCACTCCTGAAGCTGATGGTGTAGAGAATTCCAGAGGTTAGGGGCCAAAAACATAAATGCACTGGCCCCAGAAGATTTCAAAGTCACCCTTGTAATCTCTAGTAACCCCTCATCAGCCGAACGGAGCTGTCACACAGGGTGGTAGGGAACAAGAAGCTCTTTCAAGTAGTCAGGGCCAAGTCCGTGTAGGGCTTTATAAGTCAGTAAACCAACTTTAAGGGTGATCCACCACTGACTCGGCAGCCAGTGCAGATCGCACAGCACCGGGGTAATATGCAAAGCCCGAGATGTAAGAGATTAGACAGACTCCACAGAAGGCAGAAATTGAAGAAGGGGGGGTTGAGTATGTTTATTGGAAGGTATAGTAATCAGGCTATGTAAGTTATTCTGTCCAGATTGTTGGACATTTAGGGATGGCAGTTGCATGTTTTGCTTAACACACTGTTTAGCAGAGTTTTAAAGATGGAAATTCCAGATAGTTGGGTAAGTTTAAGTGACTTCTGGAGAGAGTTCCATAAAGAGGGGTGTGCAAAGCTAATAGATGAGACACCATAATGTGTTCTAACCTTTGGTATGTCAAAAAGTGACAATGGAGGAGTGCCTCAGACAGTAGGTCCCTTGCATCCATTGGAAGAGCTCAGTAATATATAAAGGCTGTTTATTTGAAGTGGCTCTGTGGTTCTAAAGAGAAGCATTTCTCAGCATCCTGGAACTGAGGGAGGGCCAGCCTAAACTTGTATACAACGAACAGTGATGAGTGTTATAGGGAGCATTAGCGATAAAGTGCTCAGTGGTAAAAAGTGTCAAGTTTGGCTAGTGTAGCTTTTGTGCAATGACTATAGATAATGTCCCCATAGTCTAATAATGGAATAAAAGAAGTTTGAACCAATTCTGTTTTGGCTTCATGGTTAAGAAGGTGTTTAATACAATAGAACCAGCCTAACCTTTGTAGTAATTTTTTGGAAAGCTCATCAATGTGATATAAAAAGCTGAGCTTTCTGTCAATACAAAAACCTAAATACTTGAACTTATCTAATATTTCCAAAGGCTCCCTCAGAAGGGGTTGAATCTTCAACACCTGAATACTTATAACAGATTTTATTGAAAGTGTAGAAGCGGAAATGAACATAACTTTTGTCTTTCTTGCATTCAAAAGAAGTTTCAACTGTAGAAGGTTGTGCTGAAGGATATCGAATTGTCTCTGTAACTCTGCACAAGCAAGCTCAAGTGTTGGTTTAGCTGTATAGAATACCATGCCATCTGTGAAAAGATGCATATTTGCTGTAGTGATTTTTGCATCTATCTTATTTATGTAAATGGCAAAGAGAAGGGGTACCAAGATAGACCCTTGTGGCACCCCTCTCAGAAGTAATTTTAGACTTGAGTGGTCCCCTTGTGCCTTATCTTGGTGTTTCCTGCAGACAAGATAGGAAATAAACCACTTCATGGCAAAGTCATCTAAGCCAAGACAGTGCAGAGTGGATTGGAGGAGATCATGATCCACAGTATCAAAGGCCTTGCTTAGGTCTAGAAAGAGTGTGCAGATGTGTTTTTATTGCGTCAAGTGCAATTTGTCAATTGTTAGTTAGTTTAGTGCGGGCAGAGACTGTGTTGTGCTTAGGTCTAAAACCAAATTTAATTGAATCAGCTGGATGGACTGAGCATGAGGGGATAGCACTGCCATACATCACCACTCTCAGCCTGGAAGAGATGGTGCAGTGCCTGCTGCACAAGCAACAAGTAACCATGTAGTGAAGAGAGCTCTTCTGTTGGCACTGGGCCAGAGGGCCTACTTTTCTGCATCTGTAGCTGCCAGATGCACAGGACCCAGAGGCCCCTGTGTTACCACAGCCAAATGTACTCTTGGCCCTGCACATTTGCATCTGTAGCCACATGGAAGCACAGGGCCCAGATGGCCCTGTGCTTCTGAGCCCCACAAACAGCCCCACAGATTCTTTGCGTCCGTAGCCACACAAAAGTGTAGTGTTGGAGGGGCCTGCTCTTCTGCAGACAGACAGACTCTTCCCTTGGTGCAAGTCCCACTGGACCCTGCACATCAGCATCTGTTTATGTAGGTCCCAAGGGGACCTGTTAGAATGAGGATATGATTCCAGTGTCACAAAAGAAACAGAAATTAATTCCAATAAAACTATGTTTATGCAGACATTAGGGTTGAAGAACACAAAGTGGGCAATGTAAGGAAATGAAAAACATTAGGGTTTGGAGTCTGGGGAGTCTTGTTGAATCAGTGGTTTCATGTTCCTTAGGGATGTCAACCCTAATGACCACCCCTTTCTCTGAGGAAAAAAACATGATCAATTGCTTACTGTGTTAAGAAAGCTATGACTGATTTTGTTGCCATATGTGGTGAGGCATAACTTATCTACCTCCAAAGAGTACATCACTATAAAGCAATGGCTTGGAGCTTTTCCTTTGATTTGGATAGGAGGCCATGGGAATGGGGAAGGGGTGAGCATTAGGTTTGACAACCCCAAGGAACACCACTGATTTGCCAAGACTCCCCAGGCTCCAACCTCCATTTATTTATATATATATATATATATATATATATATATATATATATATATACGTATATATATAGATAGATATAGAGATATAGAGCTAGACAGATAGAGAGATAAATAGATAGATAGAAACATGTATGGAGCCTCTTTCCCATTGAGAATGCCATCAATTATGTTTCCATATATGATGATATCCAATTATCTTATTTGAAAACTAACTGATAGCCAATTATTATATTTTAAAAATAATTGGTAGGGTAAGTCCATATATACATTTTCACAGCTTGTAATAAGCACAAACAAACATGTGATAACAACTTGTAATAAGTATATATATATATATTATGGTAGCACAGAAGTGCTACCATAGTTAGGGTTGAGGAGCCCTTTTAAGGTTAAAGGGTTAAGCTTTGTACCTTAATAACTTTGGCACCATTTAATGGATTTGCATGAAATTTTGAATGCTTGATCAAGAATGATGCACCTTGGGATCTGCCAACTTTTGAACCAGTCGGATATATGGCTGCGGAGTTATTAAGTGTGATCTGCACGCGCGTTTACGCTATTTGGTGAATTCTTTGCTCATGCCTACAGGTCGCACATTTTGTGCGACCGGTCCAAAAACTTCAGGAAACATACAGCTGGAGTCCCTGATGTGTCTTTTGAAGATTTTTTGGAAAAATATTGAATGGTTCAAACGTTATTTAAAAAACAAGTTCCCATTATAAGTCAATGGGAAAAGTTACCAAAAAGTTTGACACTTTCGCAAATGCACTTTATACTGTCGCAAATAGCCCTAGTACTTTTGCAAATCCACCATTTTGTTTTCAGTTGGTGATCAGAAAAATGCTTGACATTTAAAATTGGGACCATCTATGGACACAATTATTTTTGTGTTCACCTAGTCGGGGCCTGAGGATGCTAGCCATGTCTTTATTTTGGGGTTAAACATCCCAGAAATATGTTTTTCAAAGTTCTGGAAAAAGTACTTTAGCAAAGTACTTTCATGCTCACGACACTTTCACAAATCTGTGCGAAAGCTTTCGCAAATCACAAAAGTACTTTGCAACACTATGGCCAAAATGGGGAGCCAAAGGACGTTCAGGAAGAGTTTAGAAAACTGGGGAGGGGTCTCAAGCAAGTAGCTACTTCTGTCACTTTCTCAGAAGTACTACCTGTGAGAGGCAAGGGAGAGCATAGGAGTGCATGCACCAGGAACTTTAACTCATGGTTGAAGAACTGGTTCTGTGAGGAAGGGTTTGGATTCATTGGTGACTGGGGACTCACCTGGAGGGATGGAGGTTTGTTCAAGCCTGACGGCCTGCATCCATCCTGGAGGGGAATCCAAGTACTCAATGATAAGTTTAAATGCTACATTGACAAGCATTTAAACTAGCAAAGGGGGGTGGCAGGCCAGCAAGGAGGGTACCTACTTGCTCACCCCCCACAGCTAGCAGTGGAACCAGTGAACCAGAGGAGTGGCTATCTCTGCAAAGCAGTGTGCAAAAGATGGAGATTAGTGTCCAAAAGGTGGATAAGCAGAAAAGGGGCACAATTCAGCAGAAGGGCAGACAGCAAGGAGAACCAGGGATAAATGACAACCAAGGAAGGGGCTGAGTAGAACAGTGAAGCAGACTAGGAGGTCAAATCATGGAAAGCCATGTGTGAAAATGCCAGGAGCCTTAGCAACAAGATGGAAGACTGGAGGCTGTCATGGTACAGTCAGACTCGGACATTGTGGCCATCACTGAAACCTGGTGTAATGATAACCATGACTGGGAGATGGCCATACCTGGCTACAACATATTCAGAAGAGACAGAGCAGGCAGGAAGGGAGGAGGAGGCACTGTATGTGAAAATGACATAAGGGCCACAGAGATCCAGGAGGAAACAAAATGGGGAGAGATACTGTGGGTTAAGCTAGAAAGGAAAATGGGCCAGCCATCCGCACAGGTGTGGTCTATAGACCACCAGCCCAGGAGGAAGAAACAGATAGGGAGCTGATGCTAGCCATCCAAAGGATGGCAGACAAGGGTGAGGTAGTACTGGTTGGAGACTTCAATATTCCAGATGTGGACTGGAGCATCCCAGCAGCAGCATCAACTAGGAGCAGATTTATCCTGGACTCCCTTCAGTGTGCCTTCCTCAAGCAACTGGTCATGGAACCAACTCGGCAGAAGGCAATACTGGACCTTCTGCTCACAAACAGGGACAGTGTGATGGGGGTAACAGTGGGGGAGCACCTGGGTAACAGTGACCACCAGTCATTGTGGTTTGAAATCACAGAAAGAGCAGAACCAAACCGCACAAAAACACGTATCCTGGATTTTAGGGGGCAGACTTTGGGAAAATGGGAAATACTTGAAAGAGGCATTAGGGGAATGGGACAGGAATCAGGGGTTGAGGAACAGTGGGCAGTATTTAAAATGGGGATTATAAGAACAACAGAATTATGCATTAAGCAGGTTAGCAAGAGGAAAAGGAAGAGGACCATTATGGTTTTCCAAAGAGGTAGCAAAGAAAGTGAAAGCCAAAAAGATAGCATTCAGGCAATACAAAAGACACAGGCAGAAGGGGATAGGAGAAGTACAGGAGAAACAAAGGGAGGCGGAGAGTCAGTAAGGGAAGCCAAAGCTCAGACAGAAGAACACATTGCAAAATCCAGTGGTTAAAGGGGACAAAACCTTTACAGGTACATAGTGAAAAAGAAAGACAAAGGGAGGGATAGTGAGACTGAAGGGGAGGATAGGAGTCGCTGGAGGATGACAACAGTAAAGCTGACATATTGAACAGGTATTTCTGCTCAGTCTTTACTGAGGAAGAGGGGGGCAATGGGTCTGAAGGGAGTAAAAGGAGTGAGAATGGTGCAGAAATGGACACAAGTCCCTTTACACGAGAAAGGGTCCTGAAGGAACTGGAAGTAATAAGAGTTGACAAAGCAATGAGGGCAGATGGGGTGCACCCCAGGGTCCTTAAAGAACTAAGAGAGGTGGTGGCTGAACCTCTGGCTATCCTGTTTAGCCAATCACTGGAAACAGGGAGGTACCCAAAGACTGGAGGACAGCAGATGTAGTCCCTTATACAAAAGTGGGAACAAAGAGGAAGCAGGGAACTACAGACCAGTCAGCCTCACCTCGGTAGTGGGAAAGATCATGGAAGCACTTCTGAAGGAGAGATTGGTGGAACATCTGGTTGTCGATGGACTACAGGACCCAAGGCAGCACGGTTTCACCAGGGGAGGTCATGTCAGACCAATCTCATTGAATTTTTTGACTGGGTGACTAGGGAGGTGGATCAGGGGAAGGCAGTGGACATGGCCTATCTGGACTTCAGCAAGGCCTTTGACACTGTGCCACACAGAAGACTGTTACACAAACTGGGGAATATGGGTGTGGTCAGGACAGTAGTGTGGTGGGTAGGTAACTGGCTGCGTGGCAGGACACAAAGGGTGGTTGTAAATGGCTGTCACTCCACAGAGGGAAGAGTGACCAGTGGGGTAACACAGGGATCAGTGCTGGGACTGGTCCTATTCAACATCTTCATCAGTGACATTGCGTAGGATCTAGAAGGCAGAATTTCACTGTTCGCTGATGACACAAAGCTCTGTAACAGAGTAGACACACCAGAGGGTGTAGACAGAATGAGAAGGTTCCTGCAGAAACTTGAAGAATGGTCAAGGGTTTGGTAGTTGAAATTCAATGCAAAGAAGTGCAAGATAATGCATATGGGGCACAAAAACCCTGGCACAATATATCAGTTGGGGGTGAGGATATAGCATGCACCAAGCAGGAAAGGGATCTTGGGGTTGTCATCTCTGATGACCTCAAGGTAGAGAAACAGTGTGACAAGGCATCAGGTAAAGCAAATAGGATGCTGGATGTATAGGCAGGGGCATCACCAGCAGGAAAAGGGAGGTCATAATTCCGCTATACAAGACACTAGTGAGGCCCCACCTGGAGTACAGTGTACAGTTCTGGAGACCATACCTACGTGAAGGACATAGACAGGGTAGAGAAGGTTCAGAGGAGGGCAACAAAGATGGTGCATGGATTGCATCACAAGTCCTATGAAGACAGGTTGAAGGAACTGAACATGTACTCCTGGAGGAGAGGAGGAGAGAGGGATATGATAGAGACATACAAGTATCTTACAGGGAGAAACAGAGTGCAGGAAAACACTATTTTAAGCGAAAAAGATGTTCCAGGACTAGAGGGCATAGGATGAAGTTGAGGGAGGGACGATTCAGAGGAAACATGAGAAAGAATTTCTTCACAGAACGGGTGGTGGACAAGGGAACACCCTGCCAGAGGAAGTGGTGGGGCTGAAACAATCACGGGATTTAAGAATGCATGGGATAGACATAAAGGAATTCTAGAGGTCAGTGGTAAGGGGAAACAGTTCTAGGAAAACAAACTGAACTTACAAGCTCAAATGGGCAGACTGGGTGGGCCATAGGCCCTTATCTGCCGACACTGTCTATGTATCTATGTATCTATGACAGGAGTTCTTTGCCACCTTGCTGCAAAAGAACAGTAAGGTCTTTTGGCCTGAAATTTGGAGGGAAGGCAGCCAACATCTCACAGATGTGCATTTTGGTAGTTTGGTAAAAAAATATTGCATAGCTGCAAAGTAATGGTACTCCAAAGTTGGCATTTTTTCCCTTAGACTAACATGGTGGTGTACATCGTGACTTTCGGGGCTCGTATCTCAAAAACGATGCAAGGTACAGATTTTTTGTTGCGAGTTACATAGCCCATGGGCTACGTAATAACAAAATCCTAGCCAGGAAAATCATGATTTTTGTGAAATTTAGATTTTTTTTTACCTCGTGTGGTTGCTGCGATATTAGCAATTAAGTACTTCCAATGCTCGTTTTCAGCTTTGATGACCATGACAATGCATACATTCTTTGTACTCACTGTGTTTCTCTATGCACCTGTTCAGCAAAAACAGGGTATGCGCTTCCGTTACTGTTGCAGTTACTGTTTCAACTTGCGTTTCTGTCCCCGTTTGCATTTACATTCCTGTGTACGCCACCATGTGCATTACCCTTTGCTTTGTCATTTGCGCTTGTGTTTTCGTTACTGTTACCATTTGCATTTACACTATTGTTTCTCTTTGCGTTTTTGTTTGTGTCACTGTGAGCATTGCCATTTCTATTTATGGCAGCCTTTTCATTTGCATTTCTGTTTATCTTTAGTTTTGCATCTTCCTTGCTGCTACTGTTACCATTTGCATTTGCAATTCCTTTACTGTGCCCATGCACATTATGGCTTGTGTTTCCATATGTGCTTGCATTTCCTTTTGCGTTTCTGTCTGCTTTGGTGTTATTGTTGCTGTTACCTTTACCGTTTGCGTTTACAATTGCAGTACTGTGCCCGTGCATGTTTTGGTTTGCATTTCCATATGCGCCCCTGTTCCCATTTCTGTTTCTGTTTCCTTTGGTTTTATTCTTCCTGTTATCTTTTCCATTTGCATTTACAATTCCGGTACTGTGTCTGTGAGCGTTACGGTTTGCGTTTACGTGTGCAATTGCATTCACATTTCCGTTTCTGTTCCCCTTCACATTATTTTTGCTGTGACACTTAAAATTTCCATTTTAAATACCGCTGCCATCACTGTTTGCATTACCAGTTGTGTTTTTGTACATGCTTCAATGTATATTTGCGTCACTCTTCGCTTTGGTGTCACTTTGCGTTTGCGTTTTTATTAATGTTTCCTTTACTATTTACATTTGCATTACCATGTGTGCGACTGTTGGCACTTCTGTTTGCATTGCTGTACCTGTTACTATGTCACAAGACATCACATGGTGGGAGCACCCACCTCCGCATTACATTCACTATTTCTCGTCATCATTCTCAAAAAGAAGGGAAATTAGAGGCAAAAAAGTCCATTTAATGCATTAGTTAGGGTTGTTCCACAGTGACAAAAGCAAGAAAATTTGATGTTAGGGTTAAAAGGCCCCATTGGACCCCCCAGCCCACCCCCCAACTGGCAAAAGGGTGCGCATTGGGGTCATCGGTCCTAACTCTCACCCCATTCTCCTATACCTCTGCTTCTTCACACATGTGATGGGGTGAGGAGTTAAGGCCAATGACCCCAATTCGCACTCGATACTGGTAGTTAGGGGTGGCTGGGGGTCCAAGGGAGCTTTCAACTCCCAACACCAAATTTCCTCACTTTTGTCACTTTGGAGCAACCTCAACTAATGCACTAAACAGAGTTTTTTGCCTCTAATTAATATATATATATTTATTATGGTAGCATGGTAGTGCTACCATAGTTAGGGTTGAGTAACCCTTTTAAGGTTAAAGGGTCAAACTTTGCACCTTAATAACTTTGTCACCATTCAATGGATTTGCCTGAAATGTGGAATGCATGATCAAAACCCATACATCTTGGGATCTGCCAAGTTTCATAGTGGACGGATGTACAGATGAGGAATTATTAAGTGAGATCTGCACGTGCATTTATGTTTTTTGGTGAATTTTTGCTCGTGCCTACAGGTTGCATGGTTTGCGTGACTGATCCAAAAACTTCAGGGAACATGCAGCTGGAGTCCCCGATTTGCCTTTTGAAGATTTCGTGAAAAAATATTCAACAGTTCAAAAGTTATTCAAAAAACAAGTACCCATTATAAGTCAATGGGAAAAGTTAAAAATTTCGACAGTGTTGCAAATGCATTTTTTAGTGTCGTAAATGGCCTTAGTAGTGTCGCAAATCCGCCATTTTGTATTCAGTTGGTGATCAGAAAAATGCTTGGCATTTAAAACTGGGACCATCTATGGACACAATTCTTTTTGTGTTTACCTAGTCGGACCCTCAGGATGCTAGCCATGTCTTTATTTTGGGGTTAAACACCCCAGAAATGTTTTTCAAATTTCTGGAAAAAGTAGTGTTGCAAAGTAGTGTCGCACTCATGACACTTTTGTTATTTCACTTGCAAAAGTGTCATGATTTGCGTCACTATTTTGCGACACTATGCCCAAAATAATGGGAATTCTTTGCCACTTTGTTGCAAAAGAACGGTTTGGTCTATTGGGCTGAAATTGGGAGGGCAGACAGCCAGCAAGTCACAGATGTGCTTTTCCATGGTTTGGTGAAAAAATATTGGTGGGCTGCAAAGTTACGGCACTACCGAAGTTGACACTTTTTCACATAGGATAACATTGAGGCGTCCATCACGCATCTCAGGGCCTGTATCTCAGAAACGGTGAGACACGGACTTTTCGTCAGAAAAATGCTTAGCCCCTAAATAGGGGCTAAGTACAAAACTAGCTTGGAATGTCATAAGACATAAGAATTTTTCTTTTTTTTTTCTATGTCGTACAGTGCCTGAGATATAAGCAATTTAGTATTCCAAGTCCTCCTTTTCTGCTCTGAGGCCCATTATTATTATACATAGATTCTTTGTTTTCACTGTCTTTTTCAAGGCAGTTTTTGGGGAAAAGAAGGGTGTGCCCTTTCATTACTGTGCCAGTTAGCATTTCCAGTTGCATTTCCGTTACCGCTCACATCACCGTTCCTGTGTACGCCACCGTGTGTGTTACAGTTTGCATTTTCGTTTGCACTTCTGTTTGCTTTACTGTTGCCATTTGCATTTCCATTACTGTTTATGTTTTCAGTTTTTTTTGTATCAGCCTGTGCATTGTCATTTGCATTTGCGGTCAACCTTCCATTTGCGAGTGTCTTTTGTTTTGCATCATCGCCATTGTTACCATTACCATTGGTGTTTCCAATCACGTTACCATGACCGTGCACATTACGGTTTACATTTCTGTATGCGCTTGCATTTGTATTTCCGTTTCTGTTTCCTTTGGCATTACTGTTGCTGTTACCGTTACCATGTACATTTCCAATTGCAGTACCGTGACTGTGCACGTAACGGTTTGCGTTTCCATACTCACTTCCGTTCATCATTCCATTTCTGTTTCCTTTGGCATTATTGTTGCTGTTACCATTACCATTTGCATTTACAATAGCGGTTCCGTAACCATGCGCATCACGGTTTGTTTTTCTGTATGCACCTGCATTTTGGTTTCCGTTTCTGTTTTCTTTGGCATTATTGTTGCTGTTACCATTACCATTTGCATTTGCAATTGCGGTAGAGTGACCGTGTGCATTACTAGTTGCATTCCGAACATGCTTGCGTTTGGGTCTCTGTTTCCATCACTGTTCACTTTGGCATCACTTTGCGCTTGCTTTTCTATTACTGTTTGCTTTACTATTTCCATTAGCTTTACCATGTGCATCAGCATTGCCACTTGTATTTGCTTTGCAGTTCCTGTTGCTATGTAAAGAGACATCACATAGTGGGGCCCTATGCTTCTACCACCATATTCCATCACTCATTCTCAAAAAGAAGGAAAATTAGAGGCAGAAACTCTGTTTAATGCATCAGTTAGGGTTGTTCCACAGTGATAAAAGTGATGAAATTCATTGTTAGGGTTGAAAGCCCCCTAGCCCCCCAGCCCCACCCCCAACTGGTATCAGGCACTTTGGGGTCATTACCTAACTCTCACCCCATCACATGTGTAAATAAGCTGAGGTGTAGGAGGATGGGGTGAGAGTTAGACTGATGACCCTAATGTGCACCCCAATGCCATTTGGGGTGGGCTAAGGGGCTACAACCCTAACACCAAATTTCCTCACTTTTGTCACTGTGGAACAACCCTAACTGATGCATTAAACAGATGTTTTTGCTCTAATATATATATATATATATATATATAAATATGTAATAGATAAATCACTCTGAGGTATGAGGTCACACTCAATATATGCATGCTTTGGTGTGCAGGCACTAACCACCCAAGGCGTATGTGATATCAGCATGACCGCACACCTCAGAGTGGTTTATCTATCTTATAAAATGTCAAAATTGTTTTGGAAGGGGTTAAAAGTGGAGAAGTGGGGTTACTCTCTGATATACTCACGGTCATGTGATGTGTTCTATACAATCAGAAGTTTGGATTTGGAGGATATTATCATTTCCATTTTATCTATCTATCTATCTATCTATCTATCTATCTATCTATCTATCTATCTATCTATTAGAGGCAAAACACTCCATTTAATGCAACAGTTGTTCCACAGCGATAAAAGTGATGAAATTCATTCTTAGGGTTGAAAGCCCCACCTTGGATCCAGCCCACCCCCAACTGGCATCAGGGTGCGCTTTTGGGTCATTGGCTAACTCTCACCCCATCACATGTGTAAAGAAGTTGAGGTATATAGGAGAATGGGGTGAGAGTTAGGACCGATGACCCTAACACGCACCCCAATGCCAGTTTGGGGGCGTGGGCTGTAGGGTCCAAGGGGGGGCTTTATTTATTTATTTTATTTATTTAGTTTTTGTTGACCAGGTAAGTGCACAAGACAAATCCTACCTATTTTTAGGCATGACCCGGGGGAGGGGGATACAGATGAATGCCAACTGACCTTGAACCATATTAAGCTGTTGGTGGTATTTTTAGTGAATGAGGAAAATTTGGCCAGGACACTGGGGAAATTCCCCTACTCTTTTTGATAAGTGCCATGGGATCTTTAACATCCATCTGAACTACCACCAATCCAGGCAGATGGGCCCTCGGTTTAACGTCTCATCTGAAAGACCCTAACCCTAACCCCGAATTTCCTAGCTTTTTTTTTGTTGTGGAACAACCCTAACTGATGCATTAAATGAATGAAAGAAATGTAGTGGCAGGAGCGCGGGGCCCTTTGGGCCCCGTGCTCCTGCCACATGACGTCTTGTTACACAGTAACTGGAACTGCAAAGCAAATAGCAGCAGAAATGCACATGGCAAAGCAAATGTAAATGTCAAAGCAAGCGTTAATAGAAACACAAGTGTAAAGTGACACCGAAGCAAACAGTTACGTAAACAGAGACGTCAAACAGAAGTACATACAGAACGCAATTGGTAACACACACACATTCACATTCATGGTACCACAATTGTAAATGCAAATGGTAACAGTAACACCAACAATAACACCAAAGTAAACAGAAACGCAAGCACGTACAAAAACGCAAACGGTAATGCACACACTCTTGGAACCACAATTGTAAATGCAAATGGTTATGGTAACAGCAACAATAAAGCCAATAAAAACAGAAACTCAAGCGCACACGAAAATGCAAACTGTTACACGTAAGGTCATGGTACCACAATAGTAAATGTAAATGGTAACAGTAACAGCAACAGTAAAGACAACAGAAGCAGAAATTCAAGCGCATATGAAAATGCAAACCGTTACGCTCACGGTGGCATAGACGGGAACAGTGATTCGAACGGTAACAGAAGCGCAACTGGAAATGCTAACTGTCACAGTAACAAAAGGGCACACCCTTCTTTTCCACAAAAAACTGCATTGAAAAAACTAATTGAAACAAAGAATGTATGCATTATAATTGACTTTGGAGCAGCAAAGTAAGACTTGGAATACTAAATTGCTTATATCTCAGGAACCGTATGACGTAGGAAAAAAATTTAAATTTTGTATGAATTATTACTTTCCTGGCTAGTTTTGTGCTTAGCTCCCAACTTGGGGGGGCTAAGCATTTTTTTTAAAATTCAATACACTTTATTAAAATTTTTAACAATACGTCAGAGAGTATACAGCAGTGACAACTGATCAGGGTTAAAACACAAAAAACGCACACATTCCCCCCAACCCCACCCCAAGTCTGTGCTCATATACAAATAAAACTAGCTGATCCGGAGTATATATCTGGTACTATAGAACAGAGAAAACAACCATATTTCACCAAATCAATAAGAGATATTAAAACTTTGCTAGCATCAGCAGGGACAGAAGGGGCTCCCAAATCTTTTTAAAATTATGATAAACGTGCCGCAGGTTTGCTATATGCCTCTCTACCTGAATTGCCAATAACATTTCACGGTATCATTCAATAATAGTAGGATGGGACTCATCCTTCCAGTGCCGTAGCATGACTAACTTTGCCACAGCTGATATTAAGGTTATATGCACCTTACGTATCTGGGATGTCCCAGATGGAAAAATCACCAGCAGACAAGACTCCAGAGTAAAAAGAGGGTCTAGTCCCAGAATAGGGTCCAGGACCTGCTGTATCACTCTCCAAAACTTCTGAGTATGCGGACATGGCCACAACATATGATACAGCGACCCAGAAACCGAACAGCCTCGAGGACAAATAGGGGAGGAAGTATAACCTATACTGTACAGTTTATCTGGAGAGTAATAAATATTATGTAAGACATTAAACTGAATTAACCAGAGTTTATCCTGTTTAATATTTTTATATATCCCTCCCCATACTTTCTCCCAATAAATGGTGTCCACAGGCAGGGACAACTCCTGCACCCAATAATAACGTACCCCCTTAGGGAGAGATACATCTAAGCCTTGAAGGTGCTTATAAATATTAGAGACTGCATGGGGTTGTTCTGTGTCTTGGAGGGCCTTAAAAAGACCATCCATTGACTGTGTTGTCCATTCTTGATTACCTTTAAATGCACGTATAGCCGCTTTAATTTGCAGGTATTTAAAAAATTCCTGGGGTCTTAGTTGAAAGCGACTCCGCAATACCTGAAAAGAAACTAACTCTGTACCCCGGAGGAAGTCCTCCAGTTTACAATGCTTCAGTTGCGGACAAAAGGAGGGTAGTATAGGACCGTGTCCAATCTGAAAGTGCCAATTATTAAAAAGTGGTTGGGCCTGAGAAGTGAACCAGTTTTCTGAAAAATACAGTTGCATTTGTCGAAGAGCTTTCAGAGACCAGGCTATTGTGATTGCTTTAAGCAGGCCAGGAAGATGAGAGGGTTTAGAGAATACAAGGGCGTACAATGTACTTGCTGCACTTTGCGCTAGTCTGCGTTCAATGTCAAGCCAAACTGGTACATATGAATGCTCCTCTCAGGGTACCTCTGCCTTAATCCAATGAGCTATCTTACTTAGGTGTTGGGCCCCATAATATAAAAAAAGAAAAGGGAGGGCAAGGCCACCCTTAAGTTTTGGTGCAGTTAACTTCAAATATGCCCTTATCACTGCCTTACCCCTCCATAAGAATTTATTAAACACTCTATGTATTTGCAAAAACCAAGCCTTGAGCAGGACGATGCCCATCATACCCAACGGGTATAACAGTCTCGGTAAGACATTTATTTTAAGAGTATTTACCTGACTCTAAAGCGACAATGGGAGGGCCCTCCACCTCTCCAGATCAGACTGCACCAGAAGCACAAGACTAGTCAGATTAAGATTAATCATCAAAGGAATACTCCTAGCTATTTTGATTCCCAGGTATGTCAGGGCCCTAGACTCCCATGGCAGTCCCATGGAAGTACACATATCTTTAGTACAGAGATGGTTTAGCAGAAATACTTTTGTTTTAGAAAGGTTCAATTTATAGGAGGATACCACCGAGAACTTATTTAACTCCTCCAGTAAAGCTGGTAATGAATTCTCAGGGTCCTCTAAATGCAATAGAAGATCATCAGCATATGCTGAGATCATGTACCTCTCCCCTTGAATTGGAATACCCTTCAACAAAGGAGAAGATGCTAATTTACATATCAAGGGCTCCAAATAACAATTAAAAAGGAGTGGGGAGAGTGGGCATCCTTGACGGGTGCCCCTCTCAAGGATAAATGGGTCAGACAGGCAACCGTTACACCAAACCCTGGCCCTTGGGGAGGAGTACAGCACTTTAACCCATTGTAAAAAACCATCAGGTATTCCAAATTGCCGGAGAGTCACAAACAGGAAATGCCAAGACACCCGATCAAAGGCTTTTTCTGCATCGAGGGTTACCAGAGCCGCAGGGGACTCAGCATCCCTCGAAGCTGCCATTAGATACATTAGCTGCCTCATATGGTCTGCTGAAGCACGTCCTTGCATAAAGCTGACTTGTTCTTTACCAATAATCCCTCCAATTACAGGAGCTAACTGATTAGCCAGAATTTTAGCAAGAATCTTAACATCCGAATTAATAAGTGATATAGGATGATAGCTTCCAGCACATAATAAGTCCTTGTCCGGCTTCGGAATTAGGATGATCCAAGTCATCAAAAAGCAAGGATCTCTTATTCCCTTTTGAAACCATAGATTAAAGAGATCCCTCAGCAGGACGGCCAACTGATGAAAACAACTCTTAAAAAAATTATTAGGTAGCCCATCCGGCCCGGGGGCTTTGTCCAGCAGCAACTGCCTAATGGCCTACTCAACTTCAGGTAGGGTGATTGAAGCCCCTAAATTCTCTGCCTCTCGAGGGGGTAGAACAGGAAGGCTGACTGAATGCAAGTAACCTAAGATCTCCTGATCCTTCACACCCATCGAGTCTGCCGAGGAATAGAGGATCTCATAATACTCCCCAAAGATGTTAGCAATGTCTTGGGGATGAGAAACTATGTTATTACTTACAGGGGACCTCAACCCAGCAATGAATTTGGACATTTCCGCCTGTCCTAATCTTAAGGTAAGGAGTTTCCCTGCTTTCTCCCCTGCCTCTAAGTATTTTAATTTGGTATGCTGAATAGCCAGCTCTGCTTTTTGTGCCATCAAATCATAGTAATTTGACCGCAGTTGCTGGAGCCTTGCCCATTCTTGCATAGGGGACATACGACTTAGTCGGTTTTCCAGTTGCTGAATATCACTTATTAATTGATCCAGTGCACATCTATCCCTCCTGGCTCGGGTAGCCAAAATGCATATAAACTCTCCCCGTATAGCACATTTAAAGGCGGCCCATACCGAATCAACCCTATCGACTGTCCCTAAATTAATATTGATAAAGTTTACTATAAACTCCTGAATATGTTTCAGTGTTTTGGTACATTTGAGTAACTGAGTATTAAGGCACCATCTTTTCCCCTCCCTGCATTTGGGACCCAGCATATAGGTTACCCCCACCGGAGAATGATCTGACAGCACCCTCGTAAAGATAGATGCATCTATCACTCCCGAAAGGCCAGAGGCACTCACTAACCAAAAGTCAATCCGGGACAGAGTGGCATGTGGTGGAGAGTAATAGGTATACTGCCGCTCCAAGGGGTTAAGAGTCCGCCACACATCAACAACATCTACCCCAGAAATAAGTTCCCCCAGGGCCCTCTGTGCAGGCGATAGCCCAACTCTTCTACTATCTGAGCGATCAATCTCTGAATTAAGGACTAGGTTCCAGTCTCCACCAAGGAATGTCAAGAGGGTGGGATTAGAGACTAGTAAGGGTATTAACCGAGTAAAAAACAGAGGGGAGTCTGTATTAGGGCCATATATTGATGCCAACATTATTGGATAAGACTCCAACCTACCCTGTACTATAATGTAACGCCCTTCAGGATCCCACCATTCCCTGCACATAACAAATGGCACAGTTTTAGCAACCAATATGATGGTGCCACTGCGTTTAGTGGAGTTACCAGCGCCGAACACCTGACCGACCCAACTTCTCTTAAATAGGGAAATGTTATCCCTCAATAGATGTGTCTCCTGCAGACAGGCAATCCCCGCATGGAGCCGGGAAAGGTG
Organism: Neoceratodus forsteri; assembly: GCA_016271365.2. Classification (NCBI taxonomy): domain Eukaryota; kingdom Metazoa; phylum Chordata; order Ceratodontiformes; family Ceratodontidae; genus Neoceratodus; species Neoceratodus forsteri. The sequence continues at coordinate 316,543,009 of CM028130.1, forward strand.
TTTTAAAATCTTAATCCATTTCTTTTTAATTTGGGCCCCTTTAATATTCCAACTAATAAAATTATAAGAACCACTCATTCTCTATCATGAACCCCAAAAATAATACGTGAAAGAGGGAAATACTGGGACCCCCACAATGTTTGTCAAATTGCCCTCTGATACAATTAAAGAGAACCCCAACAATGAGCGCAGACTTGACCCAACCCCAAAACCCCACAAAACAATGACATTCAAATTGGCATTGAAAATAACCCCACCCTCCCCCTTTAACAGCACAGTAATACTGAGGAGATTGCCTCTCCCTGAAAAAAATAACAAGAAACCCCTCCCCAACACTATACATGCCCATTAATTATGCCCGATTCTAACAAAACCGAACTCAAACTATACAATACGGTATGCAATTTTCAATCTCACTGATCGGCCCCAGGCAGCTCCCCTCCTCCCCCCCCCAGTTTCATCATTTAACACCCATAACAAATTACCTTCCTATCTTTCATGCCATGTACAATAAAAAGAAAAACTTAATCCCTGCTTTGCTTTTCCCCCACACACACAGATCATTGGGGTCATGAAGAGCGGGAAACTTTAAACTGTAAAGAAAAATGTCAAGAACACAGCATATAATCCCACTGTGAAAACAAAGCTCCCCTTTTCAGTGCCTTGCCAATCAGTCCAGTTTAACCTCAAAAGCAATCATAACTATAAGAAACACTTAATATCTTCCAACCACCCCCTGCCCAGTGATTACTGTCCTTCAGCAATTCTAGGACTTCACTTTACATAGTCACTGAATGGCAGAATGCCGAATGATTACAAGAAACCGCTGGTGTTAACTCTCTTGCGCCAAAAAGCACTTATCAGTCCTTCCTTCTCTCAAGTCCTTGTTCACTTGAAAAGATCTGGAAAGAGCGCATGCAGATCTTCCGTAGCTTGTTTAGGCGACTCACACACCACCCATTTTTCCTTAGATTTAACGTGAAGGATTGCAGGGTATTTCATTCAGAAATGCACTCCTGTGGCTATCAACCGAGACACCAGAGGATGAAAACTCTGCCTCTTAAGCCGAATTGAGTGTGGCAGATCCTGAGCCAATCTTAATTTACTCCCCCCCCCATTGAATCTCTTGCACTTCTTTGACCCTGTTTAGGATATGCATTTTGTCAAGATAGTTCAAAAGCTTGAATATCAGTGGTCTAGGTGATGCACCAGGCAATGGAGGAGGGCGCAGGGAGCGATGTGCTCTTTCCACAACATACACTCCGTTATTCAGAGAAGGACCTGCTAGCTTCTTGCAAAACTTTTGCACAAACAAAACAGGATTGGTGCCCTCTTGCTTCTCTGGCAACCCAAAAATAATCAAATTATTGCACCGACTGCACCCTTCAAGGTCTTCTAACTTATCCTCTAACTTTCATATCTTCTGTTTCATTGAGGAGAAGTCCAACTCAGATTTGTCCCTCCACTTCTCTACCGATACCAAGTGGGCATCTATATCCACAACTTGAGTGGAGAGCGAGTGTAGATTAGCTCTAATTTGCCGTACATCATTAGAGATGGTCGCTATAGACTCCTTCAAGGGCAGCATAATTTCCATGAACTTATCTTCAGTCCACGCTGCGGGAACCGCGGTGGAAGAAGTAACTGTGGGTGCCTGTGCCTTAGGGCTCATCGCGGCCTTATCCTTCTCGGGAGAGGGTGGGGGCATATGCCACGGGGGAACCTTCTGCATTTCTGCCTCCATTCACTTCCTTCTCCTGATCGCTTCAAAAGACTTCTTCTCAGCAGTGCTTCCCAAATTAGAAGCTGAAATTAGTGATAGGAAGGCAAAATCACTCGTTTTAACGGGCAGCGAGGAGAGAACGCGACCATCAGCTAAGCAGCAATCATGTGACCAAGCATTTTTTTTTGACAAAAAGTCCATATCTCGCACCGTTTCTGAGATTTGGGCCCTGAAAGACATGATGGATGCCATAGTGCTATCTTATGGGAAAAATTGTCAAATTTGGAGTGCTGTCATTTTGCCACCTTGTAATATTTTTTCTCCAAATCACCAAAAGGCACATTTGTAGGATGTTGGCTTTCATCCCTCCAAATTTCAGCCCAAAAGACCCAAATTGTTATTTTCCAGCAGAGCAGCAAAGAATTCCTGTAATATGGCAGATGCCGTAATGTTATCCTATGGGGAAAAAGTGCCAAATTCGTAGTGCCGTAACTTTGCTGCCCTGTAGTATTTTTTGACCAACCTACTAAAGGGCTTATTTGGGGATGTTGCCTTTCTTCCCTTCAAATTTCAAGTAAAAAGACCAAACCATTTCTGAGATATTCAATGTCAAAGATTGGCAAAATTTCCCTGTCTATTCCATTATAAAAAATCTGGCCATCTTGTCCCAATTTTATGATCAAAGATCATGATCAAAGAATCTCATGAACAAAGAATTTGCAGCCTCATGATCAAAGAATTTGCAGGCTCATGAACAAAGACTAAAACATTTAATAAATCAAAAAATAGAAGCAATTGCAGTAAACCACCACCATGGTTCAACAGAACAAAGCCCCCTGAGTAAAACCCACTCTTATTTGACTTCCTAGGATACCCCTGGGCTAAGAAAATTGAATTTTAATTTGGACCATCTTGTTCCTCACTCGCGCTGCAAGATTGCGATCAAAGAATCTCACGATCAAAGAATTTGCAGCCTCACGGTCAAAGAATTTGCAGGCTCATGAACAAAGAATAAAAAATGTAATAAATCAAAAAATTGGAGGAATTGCAGTAAACCACCACCATGGTTTGACAGAATGAAACCCCCTGAGTAAAACCCATCCACATTTGACTTCCTAGGGCACCCATGAGCTGAGAAAAAATGATTTTTAAATGTGACCATCTCGTCCCTCGCTCATGATGCAAGATCGCGATCAAAGAATCTCACGATCAAAAAATTTGCAGCCTCACGATCAAAGAATTTGCAGCCTCACAATCAAAGAATAAAAAAAGGGTGAAATGCGATTTATTCACAATTTGAACCAAATCAATGGCATGGTTCGACAGAACGGACCCTCCTGAGCAAAATAAGCCCTAATTTGTGTCCCTAGCCCACCCCTCAGCTGAGTTATTAGTGTTTCAGGTTACGATGCAAGATCACGATTAAAGAATCCCACGATCAAAGAATTTGCAGGCTCACGATCAAAGATCATTAGCGAGACGCAAATAAAAATGTTAAAAGCTTATAACTCTATTTTTTGACTGATTTAAATGGAACCAAAGCCATGGCTTGATAGATCAGGGTCCTCTGAGTAAAACCCATCAAAGTTTTACTTCAGAAGTGATCCCTGAGCCGAGATATTTGTGTTTGTGTGATTGGAAAACTGAAAACAAGATGGCAGACCTCGCGGTCAAAGAATTTTGAAAGTTCCTCGGGAAAAAAGATTCTTGAACCATGAGCCTACAAATTCTTTGATCACCAGGCGAGACCAGATGGCCAAAACCCCCATTCTTTGATCGCAAGATATACATATAAATGTTCCCATTGACTTATAATGGGAGCTTTAAAGTGCCATAAATTTTGAATGCCTTAATATTTTTTCACCAAACAAAAAGTGGCATGTTTGGCCACCAAAGATCTTTCAAATGAGCCATCTTGTAGAGTGGCACACCACACGACGGCAGTGCAGGACCACATTAAGAATGTCAAAAAAGGTGCCTCCAAAAATGGATAATTTTGCATTTTTTAGCTCTTTCGTACATGAAGACCAGCACTCTGACACAAACACAATTTGGAAAATCAAGAGATCTAGTATTCCTCAACACGTGTACCAAATTTCAGGCAAATCCATTGAATGGGTCCAAAGTTATTAATGTCCAAACTTTTGACTTTGGTATGTAACTGGCTGCTCAACCCTAACTATAGTGGCACGACTATGCCACTATAATACAGTATATATAATGACATTATATTACAACTTGTAGTAAACACAAGAATAACACCAAAATACAACAGTTATACCAAATAAAACACCAACCTTATTTACACATTTACAAACTGCCTAAAAAATTGCCTAGTGTCAGTGGCTCAGCAGGTAGCACACTCGCCTTTGAGGCTGGGAGATCAGAAGGATGTGGGTTCTATCCCCACACCAGTCACTTGGGTTAATATCCCAATACTGACACTGCAGTGCAGTATGAGCGGGGTGCTGCACTCCTGAGGTGCCGTCTTTCTGATGAGATGTTAAACTGAAGTCCCATCTGTCTGTTCTGGTGGTAGTTCAGGTGGATGTTAAAGATCTCATGGCACTTCTCAAAAAGAGTAGGGGAATGTCCCTGGTAACCTGGTCAAATTTCCCTCCATTCACTAAAAATACCACCAACAGCTTAATCTGGTTCAAGGTCAGTTGGCTTTCATCTGTATCCCCCTCCCCCAGGTTGTGCCTGAAAATAGATGAGAATTTGTCCAGTGCACTTACCCAGTCAACAAAAACTAAATAAATAAAAAAAAAAATTCTACCTACCCAACAGCTGTGTCCCTCGATGCTTCAGCAATTACTAAGGCTCCAAACCCTACCTGCTGCTTTCACATGCTCTTGTTAGTTTCATTTTGCTGCTGCTGGTGTCCAAAACAACAGAAACCACTGCTTCTGACTGCAAACTGACTATGGATGCTCCATTCCCAGACCACATAGGCCAAAAGCATAATGCCAGCAACCCCGCCCCCCCAAAGCACCTGAACAACCTGCTGCACTCTTGAACAACCTGCTGCTTTTGGATGCCACCACATGCTGTCACAGTTCACTTACCATATGCAGTCAAAGGAACCAATGCCAGCACCATACCTCCTTTTTACAGTTGAGAATACGGTACAGCAAATCAATAGGGACACAACTCCTGCTGCCCTTACAAATGCACTTCACTATAGAAACACTACCAGGACAACCATCCCAACCAGGAAATGATTTCAAAAGTGATCCAAATAGATAGTAGTTTACAAACTTGCATACTCCTATGCCATCCCTATATATTATATACAATTTATGTTGGCAAAATGTGCCATTGGGAAATCTGCCATCTCAGGGGACTAATTAGCTCAATAAACCCACTCACCCTTCAGGGTCCTGGGTTCTATTTAGCTCAATAAACCCACTCACCCTTCAGGCTCCTGGGTTATTGAGCTAATTATCCCCCCTCAATAGTAGATTTCCCCTATACACACACTTACTATAATTTATTCTCCCTCTGTCTCTCTCATCCTATTATTTAGACCTGATTGTAGACATGCATGAAAATGGACATTTATTTTTATGTAGTCATGCACGAAAATGAACATTTTATTTTTATGTATATCCATATATGTTAATTTCCATGTACATACTATTAAAAGCTATTTATTGAACAGAATGCTTTCTTTATCAGTTGAATGTCCTCATTGAATAGTGTATGCTCAAAGTACACTATGCACTGTATGAACTACAAGCATTTAATCAATGGACAGTAACTGTTTATATTAGCAACATGTTCTAGTATTCATGGCAACAAAAACTACATTAATGCATCATTTAGAGTTATAAAGCCTTACAAGTAAGGAAAGGAGGTGTTAGAATTTCCAACCTTGACTCCCACATGCCTACCCCATTCCCAAATCCTGTGACCCAAGGCAAAGCTACAGGTCTAGTTCAGTACATGTACAATATTTCTAATGTGGGTAATTGCATTCTTCATAATATCTATTTATGATGATAAAAAATATGCTTCAAATCTGGGTTGTGCATTGGCATTTAATTCGGTGGGATTCAAGGGGGTGGTGGATTAGGTAGACAGATGCTTTACTTTACTTTTTGGCTTTAATAATAAACTTATCTTGTGCATTAACGTATTTTTGCCGTGAACTTTCTATTTTTTTGTTAGTTTTTTGAGATAGCTATGCAAGCAATAATACCCAACAGGGTGAGTGGTATTGTGCTATGCCAGACTGCCCAGGGTTGTAATGAGGCTCAATGTCACAGATGAGGGGGCCTTATAACCCCCTGGAAGTTCAGGTATAGCCCATGCCACCCACCATAGAGGGTAGTATTGAGCTTTGAGAATGAGCTAGCTAGAGGAAAAAATAGACACACATTTTTATGTTTGAAATGGTTCTGGTCAGTAACATTGCAGAACAAAATAAAGTGGACAAAAATAAGGCAGCAAAAACAGTGTCACCATCAATATTGGCAGCACAAAATGTAGCCTGCCAAAACAATGCAGGACACACAACATGCAGGTAGCAAACAACATCCACCGCATTCAGGCACTGCACTGGAAAACACAGCAGCAGACACCCATGCACAGGAAAAGCAGAGGGGTGCAGAGAGATGGAACAGGGCAGGGTGCAACCACCACTGGGGGAAGCAGGCCACTGGACACCTAACATGGTAATCTAATGGCATAGGCACCCATGTGGATGGCTGTGTATAATGCAAGGGGCCAAGATCACAAGCCAGCATGTCCCCCGCAACACACAGGATGGGGAGATGTCATGCTGGCTTGTGCTTTTGGCCCCTGTGGTTCTAGTGCAGTGTCTCCATGTGGTGGACGCTGTTTGCTACAGTAGTAGTGCCAAATTTGTCATGCAATTTTGTGAGATTCCCTATTATCCTTCACAAAATTTAGGGGAAAAAATCCTCTAAAATTATTTTTGTTATACCTACAGAAAGAGGCTAGTTCCTATTACAGTACATAAGTGCCATCTGGTAGATTTTCAACTACACTATCGGATGAGACAACCCTCTCTGCGTAGCAGTGAACACACTAACAAACAAAACAAAATCTCTAACTAAAGGTTTCACAATTCTCAATAGGGATTTTTAAAAATCCTTAAAAATCCTATGAGTAATTCAGTGCTACTACTGTACCTGCATGTCATGTGGCCTGCATTGTTCTGGCATGCTTCATTTTGTGCTGCCAATATTGATGGTGACACTGTTTTTGCCACTTTATTTTTGCCCACTTTATTTTGTTCTGCGATGTTAATGACTTGAACAGTTTGAAATGCAAGAATTTCAGAATGTGTTAACTTTTTAATGCTGAGAGAAAAAATAATCCCCTTTTTGGAGGGCTGGTGACATAAATTAAAACATATAAACCAAGCAGTTCTGAAGGGGGTAGTTAAAAAAGTTGAACCCACTAATTACTGTATATAATGAAGTTTATGGCTGAGTTAGATGTGCAGCTGATCAAATTAATGTTGGTTGCAGTAGCTGTGTTGCTGGTACCTGCAGGTGGCACACCAAGCTGCTTGTTGGAGTATTTGCTTGTTTTTCTTCTACAGATTCTTTACTGGATTTCTTTTTATTTCCTGCTTCAGATGCTGTGGCTGCCCACCCCCTAGTGTTGAACTACATGACAACTGGTCTGTTGTAGATGCTACCTAGTAATAGGATAGGCTGGCGTTAGAGCAGTATCCATTTTTTGATTATAACATAATTTGCAAGCCAGCATTGAAAATGATCTGCACTGCCATTATTCAGATACAATGGTTGGTGCAACTAATGTTTTAATTTGCTTCAGCACTTAGTTTTCACATAAGGAAGTCTAAGTAAGTTTTTCCCATAACCTCAGTAGTGTGCCAGCATGACTCATTGTCTTGAAAATTCTGTGGGAGATGGTGTGGATGTTGACAGAATGAAGGGCATTTGCAGGCATTTTGAGACATATTTCTTAAATGATTTGACTGGATCGAGAGGATTGAGTATGTCCTCAAACACGAATCTCCTGGTACTTTCCTTGTTCTGCTCCCACAGTTTTGGTTTCTTCGTTATATGAAAATGTAGCATATTTAGCTCCACATTTATCCATTGGTATTTGAAACAAATCTCTGTTGAGTTGTCTCAGTCGCTCCCAGCCATGCCTGGCATTGTAAAGCTGGCTGTCAAACCAGACTTTTTTGACAAAGCCAGGTAAAGTTTTGGGAGACAGCATGGTGGAATTTGTAAGTATTTGCAGGTCAGTGTTTCAGAAAATGTGAAAATGTGTCTTTGTGTTCCTTACAATGATTTTTTAGAACAGACTGCAAGACATTGTTCGAAGGCTGGGTCCCCTATTATTTTTTTTATTTATTTTTATTTTATTAAACTCTAGGATTACAAATACCTTTGAGCAGGAACTGCTCGTTTACAAAGGTTCCATGTCAAAGGATGTAGGGTAACATACATACAAAGGTAAACAATAGTTAGATTCTTAAAACACATAGATGACTAAACATTATTTATACAGTCAAAAGTGAGAGAGAGAGAGAGACAACATAAGCCAGCTTCAAACAGATTTCAGGGTGAACTGTATATGGAATAGGAGGGAGTCAGGAAGAAGTCGGCAGGCTAATGGGCCATTGTCGGAGGGTAGAGGTGGGTGGCAAAGTGGTGGGTGGTGGCTGGAGGGCTCCATGAAAGAAAGTGCCAGTTGAGAGGTGAGGGGTGGGTGAGGGGGGAATAATGGGTGAGGGGGGGAGGCTGATGCAAACAGAGTGAGACAGTTATGGCAGGTTACAGATAACCTATGACTAGGGTAAAAGGAGATGACCGTTGCTTAGGAGAGGCAGTCACATTGTGTAGTAGAGGTGAGGGATAGTTGTAGTTGCCTTTTAAAGGGACCTAGCATCACAGCTGCAAGTGTTTCTTTGTTAAGGGTATTGTACCACTAAGGAGCCCTATGCATGAATTACCTCTGACCCATAGTGGTCCTGCATCTGGGGACCTGGAAGGATGGATGTTAAGCACTGTATGTAAGCTGGGTGCTGCTGTAGGCAGTAAGGAGTTTTGTCACTCCTGATGGCATGAGCCCAAGGAGAACTTTTTTGGTTAGCAGACAGGTCTGGTACCTGTATAGTATTTTACTAAGGAGTGGTAGCCATCTGGCCTGGGCATACAGGTCACAGTTGTGCGTTAGACAGGCGGCACCTGTAAGGAGCCTACAGGCCTTGTTGAGTGTCACAGCTATCCTCTGGAGGGCAGAAGGGGAGGCAGAGCCATAGATGACTAGACCATAGTCAACGATGGAGGTGACAGAGCTGTCGTTGGCCAGCCTAAAGGCATCAGTGGTCATGCAGTGTTTGTGCTTGTGGAGCAGGCCAATCCATATATTGGTGGTCTTAGCTACATTACCAATGTGCTGCGAGTAAGAAAGTAAACTGTCCAAGGTGATGCCGAGGTATTTAATCTCAAGAACATGTTCAAGTGAAGCCCCCGGATGGTTCTCGATGGTGAGGAACACAGGTTTGTACTCCATGGGTTGCAGAATGTAATGACCTCAGTTTTGCTGTAGTTCAGTACAGCTTTGTGTGAGCTAGGCCATTCTTCAACGTGCCTGAAGTCACGTTGCATTTGACTCCCAAGATGACTAATATCTCGGTTACTAGTAAACAGTACTGTATCATTCGCATAAAGTAATATTCTTTGTTGGCAGATGCTAGGAAGACTGTTAAGGAAGAGAGAAAAGAGTAATGGTCCCAGTTTTGACCCCTGAGAGACACCTGACAGGACTGTTTTTTCATTAGAGGTGACTCCAGCAATTCTGACACGTTGGACCCTTTCCCCTAGGTAGCTAGCAAACCAGGGCAATGCATCATTGGAGAGTCTGAGAGCAGTCAGTTGCCTGAGTAGGAGTGGGTGATTAACAGTATTAAAGGCCTCCGTTAGATCAATGAATACTGCCCCCCCCCACATGCTTCTTGGTCAAAGGTGTCATGAAGGAAACTGGTAAATTCCAACAGTGCCGTGGTGGTACTATGCCCTTTTCGGAAGCAATGCTGTTCTGGGTATTGAATTTCATATTTGTCCAGGAACTCTACAAGCTGGTCAGAGACTATTCATTCCAGAGTTTTAGATACGGGGGGAAGAGGATGGAGATGGGCCTGTAGTTGGTGTGCAGTGACTTGACTCCACTTTTGTGTACAGGTGTGATATTTGCCTGTTTCTGGAGTGATGGGAATTGACCCAGTCTTAGGGAAAGGTTGAAGATCTTTGTCAGGGGTTCAAGGATCTCATCCAGGACTAGTGCAAGCAACTTCAGGTCAAGTGAGTCACCACTGTAGCCAGTTTTGCTGATCGCCTTGCATATATAGGTTCTGGCTAAATGCATTGGGCTCTCTTTGAAGAAGAACTGCAGAGCTGTGTGTGCTTGGGATGCAGCAGCAAAGGTGGAACTGGAGGTGGTGCATTGAAAAAATCAGGTGGAAGGACACTGCTCAGGTTGGAGAACGCATTGTTGAACTTATTGGAGATGGTACAGTACCTAGGTCAAGTGTAGGTGTACCATCAATGTTGAGCATGGTGGGTGGTGCCTTATTATCATTGCCTGTAAGGTCCTTCGAGTTATTCCAAAATTTTTTCCCATCACCCCAGGAATTGGAGAGTGCCTCCCTAAATGATTTGCTTTTAGCCTTCCGTATAGCTCAGGTACAGCACAGCAATTTCTTGCTGATTTGTATTTTTGAATGTCCCCTTGTACTGCTGTGGCTCGAGCACAGTGCCAGAGGTGGTATCTTTGTTTGAGCCGTGTTATAAACTCAGAGTTTATCCAAGGGTTAGACCTCAGGGCCGGCTTTAGGGTTTTGGGGGCCCCCAGCAGAATTAGTGAAGTCATGGGGCCTCTCTACTTGGCACACCTTTAGCCCATGTGTTTTACTGTAGCCCATAAGTGAAAGATTTTATTTGTGGTGATACTATAGGCAGGGGAAAATGGGCAGACTAGGTGGGCCAGAGCAGTAGTTATCTGCCAGCAAATTTTATATTTCTTCATTTCTATGTATAAATTTAGTATAACCAGTTGTATTTTAAAAAAAATTTAGGATGATGTAGCAGTGTCAGTTCTTGGGGCTGTTCTTCCTATCCCATCCATTGCTGCCTATCCACCTCATATTGACTGGATCATAACTTGTTAAGGTATTTTATGACATAACCAGAAGGATCTGCAAAGTCCTTTACTGATGTTTTAAAAATATATTGAGATAAAAAAATGTATAAAAATGAATAAGGTAAACTTCTCTGGTTTGGGGCTCCCAGCAACCACAGGGTTCGCTGGTGCCTAAAACCATTTATGCCTTTGACCTTCTTCTTTACAAGTGGTGCATGGATATCACAGGCTGCAGTAAAGTGGCTGAAGAACAGTTCCAAGGCTTTGTTTGTGTCCTTGAGAGAGTCAAGTTTTGACCAATCCAGCCTGCTTAGATGAGATTTTAGCAGGTATAAGTGCCCCTGCTTGAGTACCCTGGTGTGTATTATTTTAGGAAGGGGCTTGGTGAAGTTGTTAGCCGAAGAACAGATAATGGATGAGTGGTCACTTAAGGTGTCAGGGAGAACAGACACCTTAGTGATTCTTTCAGGGTGGTTTGACACTATCCAGTCAATTAGGGTGTAGGTCCCCATCCTATAGTTGCATCTAGTGGGTGTGGGGACAAGCTGTGTGAGGTGTTGTGCTGTGACAGTATCCTTGTAGGTGCAGGCCTCAGGCACAAGCCAGTTGATGCTAAAATCACCCAAAATGATGGTCTTCATGTTATGGTATAGTCCCTTGAGGCATTCCATGATGTTATTGAAGCCACTGATCTGATCCTTTGGGGGTATATATCTGGAGACTATAGTAAGATTTGTATTATGGTCCCCAAGGAGAACTTTGATAGCGAGGACCTGAGATGGGGATCCTGGGTTAAGAAAAGGGATAAAGTGTCCCATGAGAGTATCCCTCAGGTAGATGGCACAGCCACCACCCTGCTTTGAAATCCTGTCCTGCCTAAAGATAGAGTATCCAGAAATTGCAACCACAGTGTCAGGGATCTTGGGGTTTAGCCATGTTTTGATGACAGAGAGGATGTCAGGATTGTGTTGTTGAATCCAGGTTTGGAGGTTATTGAGTTTGCTGAGGAGGCTACAGACATTTATTAACACCAATGTGAGAGACCCATCATCCTATTCTGGGGGTGGGCAGATGGTCCAAGTGGCCTTGGGTTAGGGTGAATGTTTCCGGAGAGGAGAAGTAGCATTAAAAGAAATCTCAGGAGAGAGGTTTTAAGAATTTTGAAGGCTTGCTTGTTTGTTAGGCATCTGTGTACCTTGGTGCTATGGTACAGGGGTTGTCCTGCCTTATTGCAGAGTGCTGCTAATACTTGTAGGTTCCCCAGAAGGCTAGATGGCTGAAACTTCAGAATGTAATCAGTATGCCAAAATGGGGAGCAGTGGGCCATGAAATCATTATGTTGGATCCCCGTGGTCATACCCAGTGTGTAATGCAGAGCGGTAGTTGGCATTAGTTGGCAGGTGGATTGAGAGGAGGTAACCCCATGGGAAGTGGGACAGTGCAGCACTATCATCACGACTAATAACAATGTGGAATACAGGTTTAAAGCAGCCATGATTTGGAATAGGAAGGAGACACAGTTTGGCTGAGAAAGGAAAAAAAAAAACAGATTATAGCAGCAGGATAAGAGATCAGCTTAAACAAGAGGGACAGGATGAGGTTGAGTGTGCTGTATGGAATAGGTGAAGCAGCCCAAGGTGGGAGGGGTGAGAGTGTATTTAAAGGATCCTGGGAAGGGGTGGCTGGGGTGGGACAAAACAACAATATACAAAGAAACCTGAGTAGCTGAAGTACTTCGGGAGGCAGAAGAAAGGCAGTTGAGGCAGCAGTCCATGAACGCACCAATGGCTGAGGTGCAAAAGCTGTCCTGTCCAATCATGGGCCACTGGCAACAGCGCCACACCAATCGAAATGCAATCACAAAGTATGGTGCTCTCAGAGAGTTATGCATTCATACCTGATTACAGGATCCAGGACAGAGTTCCAGGAAGGTGTGCAGAATCAGGTTGAGGAGTCGGCACGCGGCAGCCGTTGAGTGCTGCTTTCGGCGGTGGTGCCAAAAATTCAGACAGGATCCCTAGTGGGGCCGAAAAGAAGAGGCAGATTAATTAAGTGTTAACAAGTATGGGCGGGAGGCTGGCAGCAGTCTGTCAGCAGGGGGTTGGGGGTGCTAGAAAAAATTAAATAAGAATGAGGTGGGGTGGCTAAGGATGGGGTGGAAAGGCAAAGGGAGCTGAAGGCACAATTAAGACAGGGGAAGGATGAGGTTAAAGATCAGAGGAGGGAAGAGAAGGTGAGTGCACAGGTGAAATTAAGGGCTAGACTGAGTGAAAATGGAGAGAAATGGATTGAGAGCCAGGAGTTTATGGGGGGGGGGGTCTGGAATTACAACTGTTCAGACTGTGGTAGAGTTTCAGGAGAGATACAGTGCAGAATGCAGGGGGGACACTTAGAGGGGGACAGAGAGAGAGAGAAAGAGAAACAGGGTCAGACTCAGGCAGCAGCAATCATGGTGCAGGAGCTAACTGCAGTTTTAAATACAATTAATAACAAGGCTAGCAGTAAACTTAAGTCAATGCCGCTATGGTCATGCACAGGCTTAGGTTCAACAGAACATAGTAAAACAGAACATTTTTCAGACTAAAACAACAATATACATAGAAACCCGAGTAGACGAAGTACTTCAGGAGGCAGAAGAAAGGCAGTTTAGGCAGCAGTCTGTGAGCGCACCAGTGGCTGAGGTGCAAAAGCTGTCCTGTCCAATCATGGGCCACTGGCAGCAGTGCCACATCAATTGGAATGCAGCCACAAAGTATAGAGGTCTCAGACAGTTAGGCACTCATACCTGATTACAGGATCCAGGGCAGAGTTCCTGGGAGGTGGGCAGAATCAGGCTGAGGAGTCAGCACAGTGGCCATTGAGCGCCGCTTTCAGTGGTGGTGCCGAACATTCTGCCGGGATCCCTGTCTATTAAACTGATGTTGCAGCTTATTTTGGGGGTGTTAATGCTATGGTTGAAGCTGGCACAGACAACAGAGTACCCCAAAGCTGAGTATTGGTCTCCAGCCAACATGGTGACCTCCACATAGACATTTAGGAGGTATTAATTCGAAACTTTTAGCATGTCAGTTTTTCAATTTATAGTTACTGTATGTTACAGTGTGGTGTCCATTCTGGGAAGACATTGAGTGCCCATTGAGTGTGCTTTTTTTTCTTGAGTTGAGCTCCTGTTGATCAGTCTCAGTCTGGCTGAACTCCATGTGTGTGAGACAAATGAACTTGTCACTTACATTTTTTTCATTCTTGGTTTATTTTCTAGGTAGTGACTCTGCAACAACATCTCGGTGGTCTGAAAACAGCTTGTTGATGGTTTTCTTGGGCTCCATATTGAATTTTACAGGAAGGTAATAAGACATTTTTTAAGGGGGGGATGTTAGTGGCCTCAAAAAAACAGTCAGCTTTGATAAAAACTGTATGAAAGAGTGCACAAGGATATGGTTATGTAGTCAGACAAGCAGGACTGGCACTTTTAATTTCCTGGTCTCTATTGGTACTTAATGTACTATCTTGGCATGAATCTCAGCCAGTCAGAATCTAGGAAATCTTAAACCCATTTTCAAAAGTAGATTACTTTGTTAATGGATCTTAAGGCCATACACAAAGCAGTTGTAGCTGCATCAAGACACACATTGCACCAGAACTGTAGCGGACTTCATGAGTGGCCAGAATTCACTGCAATCATCACACACATTGCACCAGACCTGTGGACTTTGTGAGTGGTTTGAAGCAGCTGCATCATCACACACATTGTCCCAGAGTGGTAGCCAACTTCACAAATCAGTTACATCATGATGCCCAATGCACCAAATCTGTAGCTTACATTGCAAATGGCCATACAAGGCTGTGTAGATTTTTCTAGTTTTCAGGCTGTCAGGAATGTGTAGATTTTATGTTATGAAAGTAGGTGTAAGTGTTACAAAAACAGGTTCGCAGGAGATGACAGATTTATCTATTTTTGGGACACTCAGCAACCTACAGTAATTTCACTAATATTTTAAAAAACATTATTTGTTTTAAAACACTTAGAGAATCAACCTTACACCCAACACTATCACCACACAAGTTTCAGACTTAACTTACAACAGATTTTCTTGTTTTTGATGTGCAGTTTTTTCTTGCTTTACCCACATTCATGACTGTTTGCCTCCCAAAACAATAAGTAAAAACTTCCACCCTACTTACTTTTTCTGCATGCTCCCTCATCTCCTAAACCATGCAAGTCAGGGCACCCATGCAGGTGGTGGGGAGTGTTCATATGTGGCTAGAAAATGCCTGCTGCATTTCTGCTCTGCACAACTGCAGTGACCTGCAACAAAAGGGCTGACCAACTGCCAGTACCATCCTTATTGATCTAGTAAGTGCAGATCAGCAACTCTGCACCAAGATAATGTAAAAATGTTGTTTGAGAGAGGTTGAGCATAGGGAGGTAACATTACTTGCAAAGGGTCACAGAGTGAGTAAGAGACAGTTGAGAGATACAAACTAGGGTCACAAGATTAACAGCTCCAAAATCTGACCACTAGGCCAAACTTCCTTCCAACTGTAACAGAAGCGACTGTCTTGACTAAATTAAATATTTGTTTGTCTGATGTTGATGTACTATTTCCAAGTCTTCTGATGTCATAATTAAAGATGGGCAAAGCTGGGAAATTTTGCTCCTTGAAATAATCTGTGAATTTAGGGCAATTTGCAGAATAATTTGCAGATGTGAATTGCGAAGTTCCACCCATGAAGTGTAGAATTTCACCTGCAAAGTGACGAATTTTGAATGCAAATGGCAGAATTTCATCATGAACAGTGGAATTTTGCCATTTGCTGGTGAAATTCTGCCATTCATGGGTGAAATTCCACCATGCACAGGTGAAATTCTGCACTTCGTGGTGAAATTCCATCCAAAAAAGTTGAAGTCAGATAGGTGAATTTTAGCCTAGTAGCAAAACTTTATGGATATTTCCACCAAGTTGAATTTTCCAACTTTGCCAGAACTTAGCTGGCAAATTTAAACTTTGCTGTATTACTAATCATACTGTGCAAACAGTATAATTTGTTATCAAGGTGGTGACATATGGCCTACTCCAACCATTTTTGAGTGAATGACTACAAAGTACAGTATATTCACATTTTTTGAACGAAGCTGGTATGGAAACAATTCCTTCTTTTATTTTGGGTACATCACATCTCTGCCAGCTTTATTTGATGGAGAACAGGTGGCTAAATAAATAGTTTGATTGAAGTTCACAAGATAAAATACATAGTAAAATGTTACTCTTTTTAATTATGTAACTTTATAACTGAAAGGCTGCATTTACTTTAACAGAACCATTAATTATTTACTCAGCTAATAAATCTGATTCTACTGTACTGAGCTCATCAGCTTTTTATGCCCTGAGGCAGATACAAGATGCAAAAAGATTTTTTACAAGAAAAAGTCAATAATAGAACCATTGACCCACAACTTACTTTTGTGAGCACTTTATACCCCCCAGTCATACCAGATAGCAGAAATAGTGAGAAAACACTGGCATATGGTGTTTCAGGATCCTGGTCTGAGGGATTACAATGGGGTAGGCCTTTAAATTGTCAACAAAAAAGAAAACATTATACAGGACTTGATCATGCACACCGTGCAACCTGTAGAGGGAGATTCCCTGGATGTGGCTATCTAAAAGGGCAATAGTATTAATAAATGTGGTAATTGCAAGTACTGCCCCAAACTGCAAAACACAAAATAATTTTGGAACCCTATTACAAGAAGGGATACACCTGTTAGAGGGTTCATCACATGCAGCAATTGTGGTTTGATATATATGGCAAAATGTAGATGTGGATGCTGTTATGTAGGCAAACTAAATAAGGCATTCAGACTTAGTACTGGTGAACATAGTTGAGCCATAGAGAATGGAAATGTTACAAATGAACTAGCCATGCATGTGTTGAAAGCCAGGAATACAGAGGAACATGACTTTGGATATACAAGAATTGAAAAAACTGTTATGCCACGCCAGGGGTGGGGGGCAGGGGTTATGATACTCTTCTCTTGAGAAGGGAACTATACTGGATCTACGTTCTTAAAGCTAGGGATAGTCTGGGACTAAATGATAGAACTGTGATTAAACCAGTTTTAAAGAAGAAAATGTGAGTATGAACTTATTTGATATTTTATGTCTATATATTATGTTTATGTATTTATCTCTCTGTCTTTCTTTCTCTTGCAGATTTGCACCAGCAACCTGCTGTTGTGTGCTGTCAAGTTTTATCAACAAGTAAAACTTTGTGCAATCTTCTTCTATTTTTAGTACACTGTTTTATATATTTACATGAGCAGGTGCCATACAAAAATAGGGGGCAAGGAGTGTGCACTGGTCATTTACATTCTCTAAATCATAAAAGATACTATAGCCACAAAGTTGGTAAAGGATACTATTGATTATGATGAGAACTTATGAATTGGTTATAAACACAGGTGTTGTCACTTTTAAATGTTAAAAAGTTTTTTTTTAGATATTTAATAGAGATGATTTGTTTATGTTCTAATTGCTATGAATTTATGTGACTCCAAATATGTTGAGAACTAATGAACTGAAGACATAGTTGGTACTGTCCCTTTAAGAGACTTTAGATATTTAAGGAAGGTGTTTCAGCCACTTTGTCTAGCTTTGAAAAAGCACATAAGATGCAAAAACGTGTCAGGTGTCCAGTGGTCTGATGTTTGTTTAGGGGAGCAGGAGTCTGCTGGTTTGTGGATTTAATAGTGGATTTTATATTGGATTGTTCCTGTTGTGTGTGAGTATGTTTCTTAACACTGAATAAAGTGAAACACACTGCTTTGGAAGACAGTCTATGAGCACAGTATGTTTTGTACTGAAAGCATTACAGTGAGTAGCTGTTGAGCACTCCAAGCATTGAGCAGGTGCCAGTCTCCCCAGTACTGTTACCTACATACTATTTAAACCGAGGCACTGCTGCTCCTTGGTGTGGTTATACCCTTACTAAAAACTTCTTTTGTTGTGAGATATATACTATCAGTATAAGATATATAATGTAGATATAAGATGTGTACTACGAGTATAAGTTATCTAGTATGGGTTCAAGATATCAACTACAGGTATAAGATAAACAAGTTCCTTATCTCTCTCTCGCTCTCTCTCTCTTCTCTCATGTTTTACTTTTCCTAGTTAAACAATTCCTCCTTTCCCTTTTCTATTGCACATTGAATGGACTGAGTTTTTCTGATTGTATAAAGTAACCATATAATCCCATGCACTGCCACCAGAGCTGTGCAAATGGTTTTGCTGCACTATGGAAATATTGCATAGTGGCATGAAGTTCTGTAAAGTTGTTGACATGGCTCATAAAATGGTTGACTTTACTTGCAGCATGGCTGACTTGGCTAACATAATGACTGACAGCAAATGTACTGTGAAGTTGCCTGCTTTGTCTACTGTATATGAATACTATGTGTTGGTAGTCTGACTAGTTTGCACAGCTCAGATGCCTAGTTTTCATAGTTTCAGTTTACCTAGTTGGTCCTGTCCCATCAAGGAATGGGAGAACCTGTACTTTGTCCCCACTACTTATAACATTGTTATCATATTTTATCAGATACAACACCCACAACATGGGTTTTGTGATGGGCCACTTTACAGAATACTTTACATATTACAGTAAGTGATTTTCTAGTTTTCTGCAAAAACTAACAGGTCCCATCAACAGGACTCATATCTTTCATTCTAAAAATGTTTTAATTTCTGGACATTTTGTTACTTATTGATAAAGACACGTACATGTAAATAGACTTTTTGTTCATTAGATTTCAATTGTTCGTGCTGTTTTCCCTGCCTTGAAGTCATAATCCTATGTTGTGACATCACAGCTTCTTGCCACAGAAGTGAGTTTGATGTCACAGGCAGAAACTTGTGACTTAAAAGCAGGAAAATCAGCAGGAATAGATAACTAAAGGGTTAAGAGCCTGTTTCAATGCAAGATGTCTTCAGTATAAAAAACAGAAAAGTCACAAAATAAAAAAAATTAGGGAATTTTGTGAAGTTGTATTCTGTTGATGTTAACTGAGGTGTTTTTGCTGGAAATCAGAAAATTACTTTATTCTTGCTGCCACCAGTGGAACATACACAGCAGTGTCAGTGGTTTAATAAGTTGCAAGCATGCCCCTGGGTCTATAAGGGCAGATGGCCGTGGATTTTACTCCCACACCAGGAACTTGGGCTAATAATAGATACTGACATTGTAGTGCAGGTCTTGGAGGTACTGTACTATTGAGGTGCCATACTCTAGAAGTGATGTCAAACCATGTTCTTGCTTCTTATCTCAGGTGGCTGTCCTTGTGGAAGTTAAAGATCCCAAGGCACTTAAGAGTTATGTATTGTCCCCTGTGTTGTAGAGCATTACCCATAAAACAGGTCCATGACTGAATTCTGTTTATTGGGCACTACCCCATCTCATCAACCATCAAAGGGCCCGGACACACATTGTTTAATATATTAATCAACACTAGATGTTACATAGCTGTACTTTGGAGGGGCTGTGTACCCCCACTTGAAAACTATGAAAAACCTATGTTACTGTGTGCATCTGGTAGAATAAAATTTGCAATTTATAGCAAAACGTATTAAGAAATACTGGGACATCTAGTTGCCTTTTCAGACTGCAACAGACAGGGGTGTGATATGATTTCTCTTGAATTTTAGTAACTTTATTGAAATACTGTGATGTCTGGTTGCCTTTGCAACATATACAGGTGTGATATGATTTCTCTTACATATTTGAAACTATCTGATTAATTTATAAGGATAAAATAATGGAATGCTAATGTAGTGTCCACTTATTTCTGCAATACAGTACTATAAAGCTATCACAATTTTGTAAGTCTGCATAGTCTGATATTTATATAATTTATCTGACCATCATAAATGTATTAGGAATCTGCTGTTTGAGATATTACAAATTGGTTATCGGTCCTAGGCAATATCCTTCCACTGCATATCTGGTGCCAAAATGCAACCAATAAACTTATTACCAAGATCCAGCAGATGCCACACCTGCCAATTTTTAGGGACATATGGGATGCACTGTAACATTGATTGGGAAGCAGAAAACCTGTCTAAACTGTGCTGCACTCTTTCCATCTGGCTCAGAACATCACCAGCTCACTGGGGCAGACTGAATGGGAAAAAGCATGTGTCACTACTAGAAACTCCCATATTGTAAACATACTGGATGAGCAACTACCTGGCTTTGGGCTTCCTTGCTGCCTCTGGCACAAGCTTAACAGGTTTAGATGTGGAGTGGTCTGCTATGTCAAGATTGACCATGCCTGGGGCATCAGGGAAAGTCCTTTGTGCAAATGTGGTGCTGTGGAGGTTGCTACACACATGCTGGATGGCTGCTTTGTCCATGCTGGACTCCCTGGAAGTGTCTCCAAACTGAATACAGCAGATCCAAAGGCTATTGACTGGCTCAAGACTGTTTAGCTATTTTATCTTGTATTTGTAAAGTTTACCTACTTTGTCCCACCCACAGAGACACAATCTCTCTCTCTCTCTCTCTCTCTCTTTCTATATATATATATATATATATATATATATATATATTTCATTGCAAAAACTATGTTAATGTATCCTACCACCCCACCCCCCCACCATTCACACACCAACAGGTGTTGGGGTGTACCTTGCAGTCATCAACCCTAACTCTCACCCCATTCCATGTGTAACCAAGATGAGATGGCACAGTATAGGAGAATGGGGTAAGAGTTAGGCTGAACAACTCCAAGACACACCCCAACACCTGTTGGTGTGTGAAGGGGGTGGTGGTAGGATTGGTAACCCTAACATTGAATTTTCCAGCTTTTTACTGTTTAATAAAAACCTTAACTATTGCATTAACATAGTTTTTTGCAATTAATTTCCCTTCTTTTTGAGAAATTGTAATGTAACTTTTATGTGTTTTTTTTTCGAGATACAAGTGCTGAAAGGCACCCTGGGTGCCACAGTTCAAGAGACGCATGTATCTGGGTTATTTTCAAGATTTTTGTCACCCAATTTTCAACATGGTATTTTTGGGACCCCACCTCATGAAGAATGTCACTGTCATTTTCTTAATCTGTCCCAAAAGTTGAGTCTGGACAGCAAATGCTGTATTTTGTGCCACAGGTGTGAAATCATGTTTTGGGCAGGATGTGAAAAATGACAGCTGTATACTCTTCATAAGGAGGTGTGAAAAAGGGGTAATGTTGAAAATTAGGAGTGATAATATGAAAAGCTGGTGAAGTTACGAGCTCTCATAGAAACTTCACAACGCATGCTTGTAATATGGTCATTTATGGGAATTGCTTATCAAATTTTAAGCATGGGCTTTTTGGGAAATCTCATGAACACTGGCCCTGTGGTTTTATTAATCCACCCCGAAAGTTGTTTTCGCAGAGTGACTGCACCATTCTGTGCCATGGGTCTGAAAACATATTTCAGGCAGGATGTGAGAAATGACAGCTGTACAGTTCATGAGGAGGTGTGACAAAATGGCAATGTTGAAAATCTGGAGTGAAAATATAAAAAATTGGTGAAGTTATAAGCGTGCGTAAAAACTGTGCAATGCATGCTTGTAAGGCGGATGTTTTTTGTTATTTTTGGCACCAGATTTTCAACATGGGCTTTTTGGGACCTCCCCTCATGAACTCTATTACTGTTGTTTCATTAATTAGTCCTGAAAGTTAATTTCATGCAGTGACCACTTAATCACCTTTCCAGACAGAGTAATGAGATGACAGTGACATTGTTCATTAGATGGAGTTGCAAAAACCCCTCATTGAAAATTTGGTGCAAAAATCTCAAAAGATGGCCGAGATATCAACATAAGTTGAAACGGCTTACCTTTGATTCTTCAGTTTGCGGTTCAGCTTTGAAGAGTGCAGACATGTCACAGTCCTGAGAAGATCTCTGCTCCTGACCTCTGGAGGTAAGTTTGGATAAGGGGGGATACAGGGAGGTGGGTGCTCAGTGGGAGCATGAGGATGGGGGAGGGGGAATCTTGAGATGACAAGGGACCTTTTTTTCAGGTTTAAAAAACAATTAAAGACATTTGGGGATGGTTTTCTGTATTCACTGGTATCTTTAACCATTATATGTATTTGGGCACACTGGGGTGGGCTCCCAGTGTGCCATATTGATGTGTTGGGGGATGCATACATGCCAACATGGGGACTGGACACCCGATGTCGGCAATTATAAAGGACGGCTTTTGTGGGGGGTTGGGGGGCATCATCTGATACTGGGAGTGGGCATCCCAGTATTGGAGCAGTACTCACCATTCTGGGGGAGCTGTAGTGCTGACATGGGGACTGGACACCCCATGTCTGCAAAATGTGTTTATTTTATCATTTATCCTATTTTCGGCTCACAATCTAGGATCTTAGGTTGTATCTCGTGCATACGAACTAGGATCCTAGATCATATTGAGCTAATATGAAGTAGGACTTAAATGATTAAATAAACATATTTTAGGGGCATATTTCATCAGGTAAACTGCAGAATGCACCAAAGGGGGTCCCAATAAGCAAGCTATATGTGAGCAGTACTTCCCATACTGGGAGGAGCTGTAGTGCTGACATGGTGACTGGGCACCTCATGTCCTCAAAAACTGTTTTTTTTCATCATTTATCCTATTTTTGGCTCACGACCTAGGATCCTAGGTCATATTACGTAAATATGAAGCAGGATTTAAATGATTAAATAAACACATTTTCGGAGCATATTTCATGGGGTAAAGTGCAGAATGCACCAGAGGTGGTCCCAATATGCAAGCTACATGTGTTGCTTCCTCCCTAGAATATAATTTTTGGAGGTTTCCAAATTTGAATTTCATTCAAACTGGAAACAAGATGGTGGCCATACAAAAGAGGAATTTTCTCATATAATGCAGGATTCCTCTTTCATATCAACCAGCTATCTTGAAGCACCTACTGAGCATGCTAAGGAACAATTTGTTAACATTTTTAAACTGCAATAGCTTACAAACTACTTATTATTTTTACACCAGACTTGCAAAAGGCACATCTGTGGGTTAATCCCTTTCTACTCTGCAAATTCCATGCTAAACAACCAAACCCTCTGGGCTGTAGACAAGTTCAAAGAAAAATCCTAGCAAAGACAAGGCTTAAAAACATGTTTTTTCACCTCTCTGTGTCTCGGAGACCACTCCTTTGACCAGAACAAAACTTACTGAATCAAGAGATCTGCACCACAGGAAGGTGCATACCAAATTTCTTGTAAATCCATTCAATGGTTCCAAAGTTATTAAAGTGCAGAATTTTGAGTTTAACATTGAAGTGCCTACTCAACCTAACTATATATATATATATATATATATATATATATATATATATATATATATACACACATATACATACATCGAGATATATATATATATATTATATTCATGGTAAAAACTATGTTTATTGCATCAGTTAGGGTTAAAGCAACAAAAGAGAGGAATTGAAACATTGGAGTTGAGCCCCTAACCTCACCCACACACACAACCCACACACTCATCCTCCACAGACTGAGAGATGCCAGGGTGTGGCATGGGGTCATCAGCCCCAACTCTCATCCCATTCCATGTGAAGCAGGTTGACATGCTACAGTAAAGGAGAATGGGGTGAGAGTTAGGCCTCATGACCCCATGGCACACCCTGGCATTTCTCAGTCTGTGGAGGATCGGTGTGTGGGTTGTGATGGGAGGTTAGGGGCTCAACCTTTATGTTTCTTTTTCTCACTTTTGTTGCTTTAACCCTAACTGATGTATTAAACACAATTTTTTGAGATGAAGTTCCTTGCTTTTTGAAAAAGTGTAATATAACTAGTAAAAAACATGTATTGGTGGGAGCACGTGGCCCCACCAACTTGCCCATTTCTGCATAACGATATGCATCTGTGGGAGCACAGGCCCTCTGGGGCCAGACTCTCACTTATGCATAGCTATAGAGCCATACAGCAGCCCTTTAGAACAAGAAACCCTTGTAACACTAATTTGCCGATATCTCAGGAACGAAAGCAGGTAGAAAAAAAATTAAAGTGGTGTTGTAATCATGACAGTGAGTACTGAAGGCAACAATTAATGACTGAACCTGTATCTTGCATTGTTTCTGAGATATGGGGCTCAGAAATGCACTGGACAGGCACTCTTTGAACCATTGTGACACTAATTTGACAATATCTCATAAACCGTGCAACCCACAGAAAAAAATCCACTGCAGGCATATTCTATGGTTTCAAATTTTGTTCTAACAGACTAGATCAGTTAAATGTGATCTAGGCTGTCAGTAGCGAAAACTCTGTATCTTGCTTCATTTTCAAGATACAGGCGTCAAAAGGCATGACAAACCCTGCAATGTTATCAAATGGGTAAAAGCTCAAATCTGTGATGTCATATCTATGGAACCACTTAATTCCCCAACATCTAAACAGCATAATTTACACCTGTAGGGCATCTCCTCAACACCCTGTACATTTCAAGTAAAAAGACCAAACCATTAATGAGCTATGCAATTGTAAAATGTTTACACCTTTAAAAATTTTTCATTCATGAGATAACAAAATCCTGGACCATCAGATCAATCCTAGTCTGTGAGCTAGCAAAATTCTAGTCCACAAGGGGACATCTGGTCACACCATCAGGGATATCTGGTCATGCCCAGGGACATCTGGTCACAAAATTCTGGCTATCTTCTTACCCCATGATGGACCAGGCTCACGGACCAAGATTATCTCGCGGAGCTGGATTTTGTAGGCTTGCGGACTAGGATCATTAGCGAATTGCAGTCAAAGAATTTAACATTTTTAAAAATCTATTTTTTGACAAAAACAAACCAAAGGCATGGCTTTGTAGAGGGTGTCACCCTGAACAAAACCCATGCCTCATGCCCAAAAGTCACCTGTGCAGAAAACTATGAAATTTTGTTTGGCTGAAAAATAGAAAACAAGATGTTGGGTTGTGGACAAGGAATTTTTCTGATGGACTATTATTTTAGTTCACGATCTCACAAAATCCTTGACAGTGAGGCCATTCTTAGTTCACAAAAAACACATACATTTTTGAGTGACCTGAGCATGCTCAGAACTTGAAAATTAAAAATTAAACAACTTTTGAATGGATTAATATTTATTTACCAAACCAATGCTGGATTGTTTCTTGACCCAAACTCTTTCTACATTCCAAATTTCAGACCAAAGGACCACATGGTGGTCACAGGGCCATGGGCAAAAAATGCATGAAAACTGGAGAAAAATGCATTTTTCGGCATTTTGCTGGGCAGAAACCATATTTCTGACCAAAACACAATTTGGTAAATCAAGAGATCTACCATACTAGACTGCACATTCCAAATTCCGTGCAAATCCATTGAATTGTTGCAAAGTTATTAACATGCAAACATTAACGTGCCTTCTCAACCCCAACTATAGAAGTGCAACTGCACCTATGATATATATATATATATATATATATATATATATATATATATATATATATATATATATATTAAACTGGCACAGTAGTGCCAGTATAGTTAGGGGTCAATGGTCACTTCTTGCTAAACCCCACATTTTGCACTGTAATAGCTTTGCAACCTTATGACCGATGTGCACAAAACATTTCATGTGCCATCAGATACTATAGATCTCTTTATGTGACAAGTTTCATCCTAGTCAGAAGTGCAGTTGCAGTGCTGCAAAGTGACAAAAAATATGAACATTTCCATTTAGGTGCAAATTCTTTGTTTAGCTGCATTTCCAAAAGGGCTTGGGGATCTGATTTGAAACTGTTAGGGTGCACAGAGTCTGGGCTGCAGATGTGCATTTTGAAGGTTTGGTAAACAAAATATTAATATATTCAAAAGTTGACTTTTTAAGATTTTCATTATAGTCTATGGGAAAAATTAAATATGTGGTACAAAAGCAGTTTCTGCTTTCAGGAAGGCAGTGTTTGCTTTCACAACTAGAATATTTAGTGCCATGCTGCCACCATCTTGTTTTCAGTTAGTGATGGGGGAAAATGCTGTAATTCAAAAAATACTGCCCCTTGGTATACACCAACAGTTGTGTTTACAAATTCCAGCAGTCGTGTTTATGTAAACGGGGCCCAAGCAACACTATTCTGGCATTATTTGTTTAAAATAGAGGCCAAAAATATGTTTTTTATGTGCGACCATTGGTAGTGTCGCAAATTTGCAGCACAACATTTGAGAAACTGGTGCAAATTGTGGCAGTTTTTGCACAATTAATGGCACTGTTGCACGTAAACTGCTACAAATTTTTGGCACTTTTTCAAAAACTGTCACAAATTTGCAGCACTACTTCAATTGAAAATAACCATCGGACCCTAAAAAAAAACTTTTCTGGCCACATTTTGGGCCAGATAACTACAAACTAGTGTTCCGCAACCCCAGTTTAGGTAAACACCTGTTGGTGTTTACTTAATTAAAGGATGTTTTCTCCTTTTACTGCCTCCAAGGGGGCTGAGGCATGTTTTAATAATAAAAAAAGTTCTAATCATAAGAAATGTTTTGCCAGCATCAGGGTGCCCAATCCCTGTGTCAGCATTTACTCCCCCACAATAGTGTGGGACACTGGGGGAGCCCAACCCCAGTCTCCCCAAATGTTTCTTTTACTGTTTATTTCTGACACCAGGATGCCCACCCCCAGTGTCTGATGCCCCCTAAGCCTATTGTAATTAATTGTTTGATGACATTAGGGTACCCAATCCCTGTGTCAGCATTTACATCTCCCAGTGATGTGTGCCACTAGGGAAGCCCGCCCCCAGTGTCCTGAAATACTTAATTTTTTTTTACTGTTTTTTCTGACACCAGGGTACCCACCCCCAGTGTCAGGTGCCCCCCAATCCTGTTGTAACCTTTCTGTTTGCTGACATAAGGGTGCCCAATCCCCATGTCAGCATTATGACCACCCCAGCACTGTGGGATACTGGGGAGCACCTGACGTCTTTCTTTTTTATCCGGTAAAAAAGAAAATTGTCCCTCATTGTCTCCCCATACCCCCTCCTTTATACCAACCCTCCCACTGATAACCCACCAACCCACACATCCCCTTGTCCTTTACTTACCACCAGAGATCATCTTCTGTGGACCAGGACAAGTTTACTTTCTTCAAAGCTGAACCACAAACTGAAGAATCAAGGTAAGTGCTGCATTATGGCTGGCAATGGTGTTTTGAACTTATGTTGCTATCTCAGCCATTTTTCAGTATTTTTCACCAAATTTTCAACATGTGCTTCTTGGGACCCCACCTCATGAACACTGTCACTGTCATTTCATTAATTGGACCCATAAGGTGATTTTGTGGTCACTATGTGAAATCATATTTTGAGACTGAGTAATGAAATGACAGCGCCAGTGTGCATGAGGTGGGGTCCCATAAAGCCCATGTTGAAAATTTGGTTATAAAATACCAAAAAACACCCAAGTTATGTACTGTCATTATCATTTTTTTACACATGTGCACAACTTTGGCAATTTTCAATATTCTCTATCTAAATTTCCAACATAAGCATTTTTCCACACCGCCTCTTCCACAGTACAACAGTCATTTCGCACATCCTACCCAAAGCATGTTTCCACATCTCTGGTGCAGAATGTCATTTTGTCACAGATTATAACATTTTCATCTATGGGGTTTATGATGTGGGATGATAAGAAGTCTATGTTGAAAATTTGCGGTCAAAATAGAGAAAAATGACAAAGTTATGGCCATTCTTTGCAATTTCAGTATGGCCACTCATAACTACAGAAATTTTCAATATTTTGTCCACAAATTTATAACACAGCCTTCTTATTATCCCACCTCATGTATGTCATAGCTGTAATTTTTCAAATCCTGCCCTAAATGTGTTTTTGAAGCTGTATTGTGAAATGGCATTGCAGTTGCATAGAATTATGTGTTGGTGGGGATTTGAACATTTTCTGTGCTAGGTACATGTCCTGGGGTAATCAGATGGCTATGGTAATAATTTGCTCATACATGTATGGAGGGATGGGTGTGCAGGATCCGAATGACCCTATGCTCCCACAATAAAATAAGTAAAATCACAGGGCATGGGAGTGCATGGTGTTCCATCAGGGAGATGAAGGTTAATTATAATATCTCTACACTTATGAATAGATGGGAAATAACTACGGCTATGGTGATACTTTGACAAAAAGTATAGAAACTCACTGTAAAAAAAACCCTTTAATGCATCAGCTAGGGTTCATATTACAGCAACAGAAGTATGGGTTTCCTACCCTAACATCCCATCCACTCCCCTTCAACACTTCCTACCACCTCACCCATCACACACTCACACATGTGCCGGGGCGTCTTGTTTCAACCCCTAATGCTCACCCCATTCTCCTATGCTGCACCATCTCAGATTCCTTACACATGAAATTGGATGACCATTAGGGTCAACAATCCCAAGACACACCCTGACACCTGTTTGTGTATGAAGGGTGGGGTTGTGGTGGGGTTGTAGGGTTGGTTGGAGGTTGGGATGAGGTGTTAGGGTTGGAAACCCAAACACCACATTTCCATACTTTGGTGCCTTAATATGAACTCTAATTGATGTGTTAACAGAGTTTTTTTGCAATGAATACATAGTATAGGAGCACAATAGTGCCCACATATTACAGTTTAACGGTCAGTTTTATGTAAAATCCAGAACTTTGCACTTTAATAACTTTGCAACCATTTGACTGATTTGCATTAACATTTGCATGCTCTATTGGGACCCACAGATCTTTTGTGTGGTAAGTTTTGTTCCAGTTGTATGTGCGGGTGTGGAGATACCGAATGTCAAACAATGTGAAGATAACCATTTTTGTCAAATTCCTTTGTCCAGCCATTCCTCAGAAATGTCTTGGGGGTTTGGTCTGAAATTTTTAAGGTACATCAGGCTTGGGTCACAGATTTGTCTTTTGAAGGTTTACCAAAAAAATATTAACTTGTTTAAAAGTTATTAACATTTTAAATTTCTCATTCTTTCCTATGGGAAAAACTAGATGTGCCATGCAAAAGTACTGTTTTGTTACCACAAAAGCAATTTTTGCTTTCACAAATGTGTAATGTAGTGTAGCGATTCCATCATCTTGTTTTTAGTTAGCAATGTGGAAAAACTTAAATAACTTAAAAATGATGGTGAGTTATTAAACACCAACAGCTGAGTTTACCTAATCAGGTCCCGAGGAATTGGATTCTGTGGTCACTTAGCTCAAGAAATGCCCAGAAATGTGTTTATTTTTATCATGCCATTTTTGCTTTCTCAGATTGCAGCAGTATTGCCGCAATTTGGGAAAGTACTTTTGCGAAAGTGCCTCAAATTGCAGCACTGTTTTGTGAACCACAAGGGGTTTTACCACAAATTGCAGCACAGATTCATGAAACAATGGGGGTTATGCCATAATTTGCGACACTACATTTTTTAAAATGTTTGTTTCTTTGTCACGTCATTGTAAACAAATGGTTTGCACTTATTGGCTGAAAATTTCCTTGGTACAACATGCTTATTCCACAGATGTGCCTATTACTGATTTGGTGAGAAGATTTTCATGTGCTGCTTAGTTATAACTCTTCAAAGTTTTGTAATTTTCCATTGGATGACATTGTAATCGTTGAGGTCCCTTTTTTCAGTTATATCTCAAAAACGCTTCAAAATACAGACTTGTGATTCACAGCTTAGTACACCTTCAGATGTACTAAGCTGTTCTGCATGTTTACAGGGCTTGTTTACAGCTGCAGGGGAATTTTAATGAATGGGGATAAGGTGACTGTGATACTGTGCCATGCATTCACAATGTGACATCTGTACTGCTTTGCCTACATGTAAGTGAGGGACAATTACAATTTGTATGCATGGGAGCACAAGGCCTGGAGGGCCCAGTGCTCCCACATGAACATATGGATACTGTTATGGACTGATGGGAGTGTGGGTACAGGGTCCACAGGGCTGTGTGCTTCCACATGTATAGATACTATTATGGAATGATTGGACCACAGGCCCAAGGGGCCCTACACTCCCACACTTAAATGAGGGGCAATTGCATTATGCATGCACAGGAACACAGGGCATGGAGGGCCTTGTGCTCCTACATGGACATATGGATGCTGTTATGGACTGATGGGAGTGGCAGCACAGGGCCCTGTGCTCCCACATGGATATGGATACTATTATTGAATGATAGGAGCACAGAACATAGAGGGCCCTGCACTCCCAGACTTAAATGAGGGGCAATTATAATATGCATGCTTGGGAACACAGGGCCTGGAGGGCCCTTTGCTCGCACATGGACATGTGGATCTCATTATGGACTGATGGGAGTGGGAGCACAGGGCCCATAAATGATGGTCAATTAAAATCTCACTATACTTATGGATACTCTGGGCAATGTGCTCCCATAAGCAAATAAGGTTATGGTTATACTTTTTTTTCAAACAGTAGGAAAGTTCTATACAAAACCTTCATTAATGGACCATTAGGGTTCCAACATCAAAAGTAGGAAAATTACATAATTTTAGGGTTTCCAACCCTAACACCCACCTCTACCTGGCATGCAGGAACAGGTGTGAGGGGGGCACCTTGGAGTTGGGAACCCTAATAGCCATCCCATTCTCTTATTGTGTACCCATCTTAGCTTACTTACTCTTGGAATGGGGTGTGCATTAGTGTTCACAACCCCAAGGCAAACCCCTCACACCTCTTCCTGCATGCTAGGTAGGGGTGGGGTATTAGGGTTGGAAGCTGAGAGTGGGTGGGGGGTGTTAGTGTTGGGAACCCTAAACAAATTTCACTTCCCTACTTTTAATACTGGAACCCTAATGGTCTATTAACTCATTCAGGTCTAAATACGCCTGTAGGTGGCATCTGAAAGCATATACACTCAGGCCAATAACGCCTGTAGACATACTCAGCGGACTTTCACTCAGACCAGGAAACGTCTAGAGAAGCCAGTAGTTTGTACCCACATATTAAACAAACCGAATTGCATAGAATTGATTGCATCGCACCTTTAGAAAGGTAATTTTGTGCTGAATAATTTTGTTGCAGATACTTTGTGTCTGTCATGTATACTTTAGGAGTTATTCGCATTTGTTTAAGGTATGGCGTGCATGACTGACATTTGTCTCTCAAGCCTCACTTAAGCACCTTGAATAAATCTGAAAAAAAAAAGTTTGATATTTCAGCTAGTATAAAATAAAAATTAAATGAATTATAATTGATTGCATAGCACCATTAGAAAGGTAATTGTGTGCTGAACAATTTTGCTGCAGATACTTTGTGTCTAGCATGTATACTTCAGGAGTTATTTGCATTTGCTTAAGGTATGGTGTGCATGGCTGACATTTGTTTCTCAAGCCTCACCTATGCACCTTGAAAAACTCTGAAAAAAACAGTTGTTTGGTATTTCAGCTAGTTTAGAATAAAAACCAAACTGATTACAGTTGATTGCATAGCACCACTGAAAAGGTAATGTTGTGCTGAACAAGTTTGCCACTCATACTTTGTGTGTAGCACTTACGGTTCAAGAGATATTCACATTTGTTTATGGCATGCTGATTATGGCTTGATTTTGCTTAGAAAGGTCCAGGATGCAGTGCTAAGAGTATACAGGGCACAAGTGGTGGAAGTCTCAAGGAGCCCTTGTGGTGTGAATGAGTTAACACGTTTTTTTTTTGTTCATAGAATGCCCTTATTTTTTGTGAAGTATAATCATATGGAACTCTAATGGTGCATTAACAAAGTTTTTCGCATAGAATATATATTATACTGCCACAGTAGTGTCAGTATAGTTAGGGTTTAATGGTCACTTCTATGTTAAACCCGAAATGTTGCACTTAATAACTTTGCAACTGTACAACTGATGCACAAGAGAATTTTACTTGCTGTCAGGTAACATAGGTCTCTTAATGTGGCAAGTTTTGTTATGGTCAGATGTGTGGTTGCGAAGATGTGGAGTGTCAGCAAATGTGAAAATTACCATTTAGGTGTAAATCTTTTGTCATGCTGTTTCTCCAAAATGGCTTGGGGGTTTGGTCTAAAATTGTTAGGGTATATGGGGCCTGGGTCACAGATTTGCCTTTTGAAGGTTTGGTGAAAAAATATTAATCCGTTCAAAAATTATTAAACTTTTAAGCTTCCCATTATAGCTTAGGTGAAAAATTAGATGTGACATGCGAAAGCAGGTTTTGCTTTTGTGAGAGCACTTTTTGCTTTCTCAAATGTATAAGTAATGCCGTACTGCTGCCACCTTCTTTTATTTATTTATTTATTTATTTTATTTATTGGAAACAACATTTGAGCAAGATGCTCTTTTACAAAGGTTCCACATCATTAAACAGGGATAAACAGAGTTACACATTACAGAGCCAGTGACAACAACAAAACAGCCACCAATTAGGAGGTAGTTACAATAATCTCCCAGGAGTTAGGGTTACAACCTGGAATTGTAATGTAGCAGCCTAGAGAACAGATGTCAAACAAGCTGTTTCAATTTTAAGAAGCTGAGGAAGGACAGAACCAGAGTTCAAATGAGGGTAATGGAGGCAGAAGGGTGGGTAGGTGCAAGGTAACTGAGGGATGAGTCGGACCTAGGTGAAAGTGGTCATAAGGGGGAGAGGATTGGGAGCAAGGAGATGAGGGAGAGATGAAGAACATCATCTCAGAAGAAGTTGTCATGGGGTGACAGTCCTCCCAGTGTGCAGAAGTGCATCCGTATGAGGCAGAGAGAGCAGGTGTTGAGTTGGTCAAGTCACTTTCTTACAAGTACAGGTTCCCAAGGAGGCAAGATATCATTTCAGTTTGAGTTTAAAATTGTGGAGGCTTGCAATGTGTATTTCAGCAGGGATCTCAGTAGTCGACTGGGAGGGGGACTGGTAAGTGAATGAACATTGTCCAAGAGTGTTTTTTCTGAATGGGACACTGAGGTGGCTTCTAGTCTTGCCCCAGTAGTGTACTTGGAATGGGTTGCTTGTAGAGTAGCTACAATGCAAGGTGGTGTTTGGCCTAGCAGTGCTTTTTTTCCCAAGGAGGCATATCTGATACTTAATCCTATTATTCAGATTAAGCCATTTGGTTTGTTCATAAAGAGAACAGGAGTGCATTCAGTTACCTGCCCCTAGAGTCAATCCACATGCTTTATTGAGGGCTATGACTACCCGCTTGAGCACAGTGTCTGAGGCTGCCCCATAAACGACCAGCCCATTATCAATAACAGACAGAATGGAGCTTGAGACTGAAGATCAGAGGACGTTAGACATTAGATAATGCCTGTGCCTGTATAGGACACCTAGTTTGGTGATAACTGCTTTTACCACCAGGTCTATGTTCGGCAAGAAGGAGAGGGTATCATTTATCTATGAGGACAAGTAGATACTTAATTGAGTGCACTTATTCAAGAGGTACTGCCTTATTATTGGTAATAGCGATGGGTGTCTTTTTTTGTGCTGTTGACTTGAAATAAGCATAGTCTTAGTTTTTTTTGTAGTTGAGCAGTAGTTTTTGTGATATGAACCAGTCCTCCAGTTGGTGGAAGGTAGTCTGTAGTTCTCTTTGTAAAAGGTCGAATTGGGAGTTGTTACTAAGGATGGATGCATCATCATTGTACAGCATCATTTTGCTCTTACAGGCCTCAGGAAGATCATTCAGGAATAAACTGAATAGGAAGGGCCCCAGGATGGACCCTTGCGGGACACAGAGAGTGACTTATCTAGCACTGGAGATTTCTGTTCCTATTTTGACACTCTGTGACTTGAGAGACAGGTAATCCTGGAGCCACTTGACAGGGCTGATGG
Source organism: Neoceratodus forsteri (assembly GCA_016271365.2). Lineage (NCBI taxonomy): Eukaryota > Metazoa > Chordata > Ceratodontiformes > Ceratodontidae > Neoceratodus > Neoceratodus forsteri. Next base: position 316,576,735 of record CM028130.1, read on the forward strand.
CCAGACCCATGGATAGCAATTGCTGTAACAGGATGGAGTGGTTGACTGTGTCAAAGGCCTTGGTGAGATCTATAAATATGGATCAAACAAGCTTATCACTGTCCATGGCCTTATGAACATAATAAGTGAATTCAACCAGAGCAGTAGTCGTGCTATGGTTCTTAAGAAAGCTGTGTTGCTGGGGACATTGTAGATTATATTTCTGAAGGCAGTCCATGATCTGATCTCCAACAATCCTTTCCAGCACCTTAAAGAGTGGGAAAAGTATTGAGATGGGCCTATAATTGGTAGTGCACAACCTGTCACCACTTTTATGTACTGGAGTCACCAGTACCAGCTTCCATACAGAAGGGAATTTAGCAATGGGCAGAGATTTGTTAAAAGTTTTGAGATGGGTACTATGACATCATCCAGAGCAATGGCAACCAGCTTCATGTCAATTCTGTCACTGCCTAGCCTTGTTTTTCATAGGACCTTCTTTCAATAAGTCCTAGCCTCCTTAACAGTGACATGTTTAAAGTAGAAGTTTGGCTGTTTAGGGTCAGATCTAGGGGTAATCAGGGAGAGTTCATTGGCCTCGAGGTAGTTTGGAGGGAGTATAAAGCTCAGATCCAAGAATGCTGCATTAAAGGATTCAGCGATGTTGTGAGGGTCATTGGTTGAAGTGCCATTTATGTTAAGCATTGTGGGTTTCTTTCTGTTCTCTTTTCCTAGATGATCCTTTTATGTTCTCCCAAAATCTCTTGCCATCTCCCCAGCTCCTGTTCGTCTGTTCCTTATAAAAATTAGCTTTAGCAAGCCTGATAAGGTTAGTGCACCTATTCCTGGCTGCCTTGTATTTTTGGTAATTGACTTGGCTGCCTGAGTGCCTTGACCTGCACCACAGATTGTCCCTGTCCCTCATTTACTCCAGGAGGTCCCAAGTAAGCCAACCATTCATTGAATCCTGATTTGTTTCTTCCTGAGAAGGGCATAGGTGTCGTATATAGAGTTAAATTTGTCAGTGAAGTATTTCAGTGCAAGGTCACAGAAACATAGATGATGATGGCAGATAAGGACCGCAAGGCCCATCCAGTCTGCCCATTTTTTCTACCTTATGAATGTGCCATAGGTCTTTACTCTGACAATGGCCTATCTATTCATACTTATCTGTATTGCTCCCTTATGCCTATCCCATACCTGTTTGAAGCCCTGCACTGTATTCACATCCACCACTTCCTGAGGTAGGCCATTCCATGCATCCACCACCCTTTCTGTGAAAAATAACTTCATCACATTACCCCTTAATTGACCTCCCTGTAATCTCATGCTGTGTCCTCTTGTCCTGCTATTTTTCATATATTGAAAAATGCTAGACTCTTTCACCTTGTTAATGCCCTTACAGTGTTTGAGTGTTTCAATCATATCACCTCTCTCCCTCCTTTGCTCTAGGGTATACATATTGAGCTCCATTAATCTGTCCTCATATGTTTTCTGATGCAGTCCCTGCACCATTTTGGTTGCCCTTCTCTGTACTGCCTCAGTTTGGTTAATGTCCTTGTGAAGGTGTGGCTGCAGTACTGCACACAGTACTCCAGTTGGGGCCTAACCAGTATCTTGTAAAGAGGGATTATTACCTCCCTATTCTGACTTGTGATACCCCTACTAATACACCCCAACATCACCCTAGCCTTACCTACTGCTTTAGTGGTCTGATTGAATGATTTCAGGTCATCGGTGATGATGATGCTCAAATCTCTTTCTTCCATTGTGACTGCCAGCAACTCCCCTCCCAGCCTATAGGTGGCTTCAGGGTTTCTCTTCCCTATGTGCATGATCTTGCACTTCTTTGCATTAAAACCAAGTTGCCACTCTTCTGATAATTTTTCTAGTTTATCCAGATCTCTTCTCATTCTGCCCACCCCATCTGGATCATCTACTCTGTTGCAGATCTTGGTGTCATCTGCAAACAGACAAACCTTACCCTCTAGTCCATCTGCAATGTCACTGATGAAGATATTGAAGAGGACTGGCCCCAGGACTGATCCCTGAGGTACCCCACTTGTGACTTGCATCTCTTCTGACTGTATACCATTTACCACCACGCTCTGTTTTATGCCCGACAACCAGTTTGCCACCCAGTTGACCAACTTCTGACCCAGCCTGAGCCTACCCATCTTATTAATCAATCTTCTATATGGAACAGTATCGAAAGCTTTGCTGAAGTCAAGGTAGGCAACATCAACTGCTCCCCCTTGGTCCACCACTCTGGTTACCCAGTCAAAGAAATCTATAAGATTAGTTTGATAGGACCTTCCCGTGTTGTCTTGGATCCTGTGCTCTTATGGATTCCAGGTGTTACACTATCCTTTCCTTAAGGACTGCCTCCTTAATTTAGTCCACTTCTGAGCTAAGACTGACTGGTCTGTCGTTATCTGCCTCCTCTCTGTTACCACTCTTGTGGAGTGGGATCACATGAACCCTTCTCCAGTCTTCTGGGACCTCTCTTGTGTTCAGAGACTCACTAAACAGTTCTGATAATGGCTCTGCAGGTCAATATCCTGCTGCTCATTAACGGGGGTCTAGTCGATCTGCAGTAGAGCTGCTTTAATTGCACTTATCTGACCCCTTTTGATGACTCTACTTTCTATACAGGTGGGAGTTTTTTTTTTATATTTATTTGTCCACATACAAATAATTGGAGAGTGGTCACTTAGAGAGTCAAGGAGTACTGATTAGAGGTGTTGCAAAGTTAAACTTCACCCTCAAAGTTCACGTGAATTGCCAAAAAGTCATACTTCGTGGAATTTGCGGAGTTTTCGAAACACTCCAAAATTTTTATTCACGCGATTTGCGCAAAATGTTTGGCAAAATTTGCCTTTTTTTAACACTAAGCATGAATTTTGTTGGTGGAGTATGAAATTCAAGGGTGAAATTTCATGCTTCATGGCAAAATCTGTAAAAGTCATTCCATAAATTCCACAAAAGTCACAAATTAACTCGCGGAGCAAATTTCGTGGACTTTGCACACCTCTAGTACTGATACATTAGTGATCTGTGTAGGATCCAGTCTAATAGAGTACTATTAACAGTTTTATAGTTCAGTTTGGTTGGTTCAGATACCATTTGTGTGAGGTACTCGTTGGCTACTAGGTCCTTAAGGGGGGTCTGACTCCTTGCTAAGCCAGTTTATATTGAAGTCACAAGTAACGATGATTTCACAATTCTTATCGATTGTGGAGATAACCTCTAATGCTGTATCAAGCCCCACTTTAGCCTTCCCAGATGGTAAATAGATAGAGACTGTGGTAAGTGACTTGTTGCCACAGAGGAGTTTGACTGCAAGTAGCTCATGGTCGCACGAGGTGCCCGTTATGGGTAGAACAGTTCCATGAATGGATTCCCTAACATAAATCATATAGCCCCCCAACAACCTTTACCTGCTCTGTCCAGTCTGAAGGATTCATATCCATGTAGCACTATTGCACTGTCTTTAGTTTTGGCAGTTAGCCATGTCTCTGTAAGACAGATGATGTCAGGGCAGTACATACACAACCATGCCTGGAACTGAGATAGTCTGGGCAGTAGGGTACAAATGTTCATAGTGGCAATCTTTAAGCCACATCCCTTTATTCCTGCCTTAATCCTGGTATTGAGCAGTCCTGGGTTGGGATTCACATCCCCAGCAAGTAGTAGCAGCAAAAGCAATGCCTTTTTTGCAGCATAGAGAAGAAGCATTTTGTCTTACCCTTCTGAGTATTGATCTTGATGGTGTGAGGGTACAGCCCACTCATAATGCGAGAAGAGAGAAATTGTCCTAGTACTAGGCAACCAGTATTGGTCTGGAAAAAGTTTTTATGGGGAACGAGAGCTGCAATTGGCTTATGACAACCAGTAAGCAGTTGAGTTCCCTGAAACACCCTCATTTTGTGGATAGGAGTTAGGATGTGTCCCTGAGCATTTTGAGGGATGGGGTTAAGCCATTGGCCCACTAGGGGTATGATGAGTGTTATTAATAATGCTGGATACGTCTGGAGAGCCATGGTGTTCCAGGTGTGCAGCTTTCTTGTGTAAGATTAGTAGGCTAAATTTCCCTTAATATTTATTTTTATTTATTTTATTAAAATTGGGCAGCGGTTTACAGAGCAGATTCCAGTAGTTTATTATAATTGTTTTGATTTAAATTTTTTTTGTCTATTATTTTGTTTATATAGAACTGTCTCTGCTTAATTCCTGTTACAGAGGTTATTCTCCCCGATATAGGATAGAGAGGGTTCTGCAAAATGAAGCCAGGCAGTTATTACTGTGTATAATATTGACTGCAGTAGAAGATAAGCCAAACTCAGAGCAGTTCAGAATTAAATTGTGTCAGGCGCCCTCTAGTTGTTGTTGATTATATCATGAAAATGTCAGATCGGGGACTTAGTCACCTGACCACCAGGAGCTTATTCAAGTACAGCCAGCCAAGGGTAGGGTTGGTGGGGGGCAGGTGGAGAGCTGCCGCATAGTGACGGCAGGAAGGTGCAACTGAGATCTGGACTGGAACAGAGAAGAAATAATAAAGAAATCACTTTAAAGAAATCAGCATTAAAAAAAGCATTTCCTGACCAAAGTTAGGAGAGGACTCTGGGTGAGCTGCCTGGATTTTCCTGGGAAAGCTCACAGCAGGCAAGGTCCAGCCCGATTGCTAAGTGAGAAAAAGGTGCCAAATTCAAAGTAAGGTTTTCAGTTAGCAATGGGAAAAAATGCTGTAGTTCAAAAAATACTGTTCCTTGGTAATCACCAACAGTTGTGTTTACCTAATCAGAGCCCAAGGAACTTGATTCTGTGGCTAGAGTTTAAAAATTATGCCAGGAAATATGTTTAAATCAGATGATGGTAGTGTCACAGATTTGCAACATTACTCTTATGAAACTGCTGCAAATTGCTACACAGTTCTGCAAAACTACTTCGATAATGCTACAAATTGCGGCACTGTTTTGTAAAAGCTTCACAAATTTGGGGACAGCTGCTGCAATTTGAGCCATTACTTTTCAAAAAAATCCCTGTCAGACCCTGAAAACCCCAAAACCTTTTCTGCCCATTTTTTCAGCCAATCTAAACACAGAATCCTATTCCTAGTCCCTGTTTAGGTAAACCACTGTTGGGGTTTACCTAATAAAATGATTTTCTATCCTTTTACTGCCTCCAAGGGGGCCAAGGCATGTTTTATATTTAAAAACGTTTTTGCTGACATCAGGGTGCCCAATCCCCATGTCAGTGATATAAGCCCCCCCGCCAGTGTGGGACACTGGAGAGCCCACTCACAATGTCTTGAGATGCCTCCCCCCACTACTTCATCCTTCCCTACCCTATCCCTTACCCCACCTCCCCCTGTCCCCCTCTCTACCCCCTTCACTTAAACAAAGGAATTAGTTCACATGAGCTAATAACTTGCACTTTTTGTTCTGCCTGAGGTGCTCCCAGATTGCACTAGCCCTGTGTTAACTTGCCCCTCACAACTGATTTGTTGCTTACTTTGCTCCAGTAATGTTCTCCCCATCTTTGGCCTCTCCTTCCCCAGCTGGTTTCCCCTGTTTACCCCTTTGCCCTCCTTGATGTCCCCTCACTGCGCCTCATATCTTCAATAATTGCTAAATGATATGCCTCTTAACTGTGATCCATTCCTTCAAGGAGTTAGCTCCAAGGCTACATTAATGTCTGTACTATGTTCCTCAGATATGCCACTTGGTAATTAAATGCATATTCCACAGGTATGATATATTTAACTGTGAGTTATGTCACAAATGCAACTGTATGATTATCTATAATATTTTTTAACTGTATGTCTCATTACAAATGTAATTGAATGTTTAATTCCTCAGATATGTTAAATGGTAAACTGTAAGTCTAATTTTTCATCCAATTGTACCCCACCCCCCGGTCATACCAGGAAATGAGAAACTTGCTCAGTGTGCCTTCCTGGTAAAACATTTCAATATATGAAAAAAATAAAGTGCGGGACACTGGGTAACCCACTCCCAGTATCCAGAAATATTTATTTGTAAAAAAATAGTTTTTGCTGACATCGGAGTGCCCAATCCCCACATCAACACTACAACCCCCCCGCCAGTGTGGGTCACTGTGGAGCCCACTCCCAGTGTACAGAGTTATGTCCTACCCCCCAGTACTATGGGACACTGGGGAGCACACCCCCATGTCCCAAAATATTGCTTCAAGAGTACCTATAAAAAAAGAAAACAGTCCCCAATGTCATTTTTTTAATCCTGAAAAAAAGAAAAGTCTCTCATCGTCTCCCCATCCCCCTCCCACATCCCGACCCTCCCACTGAGCACCTACCCCCAACACACCCCCTTTGCCCTATACTTACCACCAAAGTCCATTGGCTGTCATCTTCTGTGGACCAGGACATGTCTGCACTCTTCAAAGCTGAACTGCGAACTGGAGAATAAAGATAAGTGTAGTATAATGGCTTTCAATGGTGCTTTAAAATTATGGTGATATCTTGGCCATTTTGTTTGCTATTTTTTCACCAGATTTTCAACATGGGCTTTTTGGGACCATACCTCACCTGCTGTCACTGTCATTTTGTTAATCAGGCCCATAAAGTGATTTCACGATCACTGTTCAAAATCACCTTTTGAGACAAAGAAAAAAAACACAGTGCCAGTGTTTATGAGGTGGGGTCCCAAAAAGTCCATGTTAAAAATCTGGTGGAGAAAAATACATAAAATTGGCCACGTTACGTGCGGTCTTTGAAATTTTTCTATGCATGCTCATAACTTAGGTAATTTTTAATATTTTCACTCCAAATTTTCAACATTGCCATTTTTTCACACCACCTCATGAACAGTATAGCTGTCATTTTTTACATCCTGCCAGAAATGTGTTTTCACACCTGTGGCGTGGACTGGCATTTTGCCACATATTTAAACATTTTCACCAATGTGTTTTATGAGGTGGTGTGATAAAAAACTATGTTGTAAATGTGGAGTCAAAATATGAAAAAATGTCAAAGCTATGACCATTCAATGCAATTTTTGTATGCCCACTCATAACTATGAAAATTTTCAATATTTTGACCCCAGATTTTCAACATATCCTTCTTATTACCCCACCTCATGTATGTCACAGTTGTACTTTTCAAATCCTGGTCAAAATGTGTTTTCACATCTGTGGCATGAAATGGTATTGAAATTGCACAGAATTATGTTTTGGTAAGGATTTGAACACTTTCTGTATCAGGTATACTGCATGTCCTTGTGTAATCAGATGGCTATGGTGATAATTTGTTCACGCATCTATGGAGGGATGGGTGCACATGATCCGAAAGACCCTGCATTCCCACAGCAAAATAAGGAAAATCATTGAGCATGGGAGCAGGGAGATGAAGGTTAATTACAATGTCTCAACACTTACGGGTAAACAATGGGTAAACATCTATGGCTATGGTGATTCCTTCACAAGACGTAAGGAAATTCATTGCAAAAAACTCTGTTAATGCATCAGTTAGAGTTCATACTACAGCAACAAAAGTATGAAAATTTGGTGTTAAGGTTCACATCTCTAACACCCCACCTCAATCCCCCCACAACCCTATCACCCCATCCCACCCTCACTGTCCACATACCAACAGGTGTTGGGATGTGTCTTGGGATCAACAGTCCTAATGCTCACCCCATTCTTCTATACTGTACCATCATACTTTCCTTACAAATGGAATGGGATGAGCATTAGGGCCTACATAGGCACCCCCACACCTCTGGTGTGTAGACAGCGAAGGTGGGGTAGTAGGGTTGTGTGGGGGGGGGTGAGGTGGAGTGTTAGGTTTGTGAAACCTAACACAAAATGTCCATATTTTTGTCACTGTAATATCAATCTTAACTGATGCATTAACAGAGTTGTTTGCAATGAAAAAATCTATCTATCTATCTATCTATCTATCTATCTAGCTATCTATCTATCTATCTATCTATCTATCTCTCTATCTATCATAGTGACACTGTAGTTAGGGTTCAAAGATTTCAAACCCAACCCAAACAAAACATTTTGCACTTTAATAACTTTGCAACTGTTTGATTGATTCACACATTATTTTACATGCGCTGTCAGGGACCGTAGATCTCTTGATGTGGCAAGTTTTCTTCCTGTCAGATGTGTGGTTTGGGAGATGCGTAGTGTCAAAAATGTGAAACTTACTATTTTGGTGCAACTTCTTTGTCACGCTGTTTCTCCAAAATGGCTTGGTGTTTTTGCCTGGAATTCATAGGGTATATGGGGATTGGTCTTTTGAAGGCTTAGTGAAAAAGTTATGAAACTTTAAAGTTTTTCATGATATCCTCTGGGAAAATTAGGTGTGCCATATGAAAGCACTTTTTGCTGTAGCAAATGTGGTAGTTGGTTTTGCAAATGCAGAATGTAGTGCTGAGATTTTGCCTTCTTGTTTTCAGTTAGCAAGCCAGAAAAAGTTAAATAGTTTAAAAAATACTGCCCCTGGGTAAACACTGGGAAGGCTTTAAGCCTGAGGTTCAATGGGTGGAGCAACTACATCACTCCTCCCATCAGGCTTTATAAGGTCACTCATCCTGGGCCTCCCAGGATTTGTTTTTCATTGCGGCTGAAGGTGCCGCCCTCCCTGTCATCATCTGCTGCTACTCATATGTTTGGTACTTATTCTTCACTTCTGCTGCTGCCTCCAGCTGCTGGTAAGCTCTCTCCCATTCTTCCTTGCCTCTCTTACTCCACCACTCCTACTGCGGCTGTTTGCATTCTCCATCTCCCCTTCCCCTACTTCTCACTCATCCCGTGTGCTCATCGACAGTTTTTCTCTCTGCCTATGCTATATGTCTGCAGCTCACTCCCGCCTCTGCTCATGGCTCTGTGACTCTATCGTGTCTCCTACCCCCCCACCTGCTGCAGTTGAGGCAGCTATTTTCTGCCCCCTGTTTTCTCTGCTGCTCATTATGCAGCTGGCGTTTGCCTTTTGCCTTCATTTACTCCCCCCCCCGTACCTCTTGTGGGTTTCATTCTCCTGGCATGTCTTTTTCCATTGCTCAATCCGTGCTTCCTCATTGTGTTCCCCTGCCACATCCGGCATCCAGCTACATGCGGGGCTCTTTCTGGACCTTTTCTCATTCTCTGGTGTCCTTGCTTCTTGCTTGCTCACTCCTGACACAGCTGTTCCCCGCAGTGCCTGTGGGCATTGCTGGTATATGGTGCTTGGGTGTTCCAAGGCCAAAGGTATTCTGGTGTTGAGCTGCTTACCATTCCTACTCACAATCAGCCTCCTCAATCCCCACGTTGGGGTCTTCTTCACTCAGCTCTTGCTGCTTGCAATTCCTGGGCTCCCTCAGTCAGCAGCAATCACCTGCTAGTCCTTTTCAACTGAAATTGTTAACCTGGTACTATATTGTGCATGCAACTCTCTTGGACTGCATTATTTCACACCTTACTCATTCTTTCACCATGGCTGGACACTCCTTCAGCTCTGCCAGTCTGGAATACAACAGGGGGATTTTTCCCCTGTGTATCACTGCCTATTACTCATTCACACTGTTTCTCTTTGGCTGTCTCATTCCATTATCTTCTTTTTTCCAATTTTACCAACCTGTCAAAATCACTTCTATTGCTGTTGTTTCTGTAGCTGTTGCTATTTGTTGTGTTTCCTTGCTGTGCTCTGTTCCCTTATCTGCCTCTGCTGATTGTCTGACTGATTCTCCCAGGCTTTCTTCACTGTGTTGGGAGTGTCCACCACTGTCTTCTCCTCTTGTTGCCTGGGTTTGTCTCCCTCCTCTGGCTGCTGGCCTGTCCTCCCTCCCTCCCTTCCTTGTTTCTGACATTTCTTTATTTTGTCCTTCCTATGCTTCCCCATGGTTGATGCACACCCTCCTTCTCCCAATCCCTCCACCCTCCACTCCACCCCATCCTTGCCCTTTGCTCTTCTTGCCATCGGTTTTCTCATGCCCATTTCTGAGTATTCTTTGCTCATCTAACCCCTCACTTATCCAGCCTCTATGTGGGTCTTTTCATTCACATTGACACTCGTCCCTCTGTTCTGCTCCTTCTCAGATCTGTGCTTTCTTTTGGGGTTTTATGCCTATCCTGCCATCACATTCCCTACTTGTATCCTTCTATTTAACCCATATGTGTCAAGGTTCATGAGTTCAGTTCTCCTTCACTCATTCTGACCTCATGGTTCATCTATTTGCTTCACTCAAACAGTATACCTCTCATCCAATTCTATGGTTCCTCATCGAACCGCTGCTCTCCTGCAGTTCTTATCACCATCAGTCTTCTCATGCATGCCTCTGGGAGTCCCTCACTCATCTAACTCCTCGCTCATCCAGCCTCTAGCTAGGTCTTTTTATTCACATCACTGCTTCTCACTTCATTATGCTCCTTCTCTGATCTATGCTTTCTTTTGGGTTTTTTTCCCCTGTTCTGCTATCACCTTCCCTACTCTTATCCTTCTTTTTAGCCCAAACATCATGTAGGTCTATTCCATCACATCAACTGCTCAAGCATAACCCTCTCGGGTCCTTGCTACCTTGACTCCACTTGCTTGCCACTCAAAGACATGCCTTCATGTCCATTTCCCCTTTATTAGACACTGGCAGGTGCTCTCCATCATTGTTCAACATTCGCTTCATGTCTCATCTTCAACCTTTCAAGCCTTCAAAACTTCTCTCCATCATCGTACTTCCTTGCTGGCTTTTATAGAAAGTCTGTGCAAGAGCTTCATCTACAATTGAAAACATTCCTACTCCCAGATCTCTACTTTAAATTGCCGTACCAGTGCAGACAAGTGTCCTTAATCAAACGTCTTTGAGCCTGGAAGGAAAGTGACCTAGGCCTTGGATCTCCAGAGTTTCCTTCTCAAAGGGTGTTTTCCTCTCCTCCATGCCAATGGTCATAATCCTAGTTAAGGTTAGTGCTTTCTTAGCTTCCTTAGTTAGGTTCCATTATTGGATGGAGTCAACTGGTGGCCTCAGCTGTTTCCTCTCTCCTTAGGAAGTCCACCCTTATTCATCTTCTCGAATTTCCTTTCATCATCCTCACCTTTCCTCATCTTCTCCTGTAATTTCTACTTATACCTGTCACATTTATTTCCAGTCTAGATATCTTCTACTTCTCTCTTCATTGATGCTCGACACCTGACTGGGTATTCTTTTCGGGCTTCTTCCTAAGCTACCTTTAGCCAATGGAATCATTCCTGCAGCACCTATGGGGGAACCCTCCTTTAGGGTTCCTTGCAACATACCATTACAGGGTGGTATATCCCACGGATAGAGAGGTGAATAGCCACAATGTAATCAAGTCACACAAGTATCATCTCATCCAGTTGTGTAAGCGCAATTGAGCAACAGTTGTGTTTATATAATCAGGGCCCAAGGAATCTGAACCTGTGCTTAGCTTTTCATAACAATGCCTAGAAATGTGTTTATTTTAATTGGGTCATTTGTACTGCCATGAAATGCAGCACTACTGCTGCAATTTGCAAAAGTACTGTTGCAAAAGTGCTACAAGTTGAGGCACTGTTTCATGAAACAACTGGGGAGAGGGGGGTTGTGCTGCAATTTGTGGTTAGAGGGGGACAAAACCTTTTACAGGTACATAAGTGAAAAAAGAATGGTGAAGGGAGGAATAGTGAGACTGAAGGGGAGGAAGAGGGCAGGGTGAAGGATGACAACAGTAAAGCTGACATACTGAACAGATATTTCTGCTCAGTCTTTAATGAAGAAGGGGAGGATAATGGTCCTGACAGGAGTACAAGGGGTGGGAAGGGCATGGAAGTGGACACATGTCCATTTACATGGGAAAGGGTCCTGAAGGAACTGGAAGGAATAAGAGCCAGTAAAGCAATGGGGCCAGATGGGGTGCACCCCTGGGTCCTAAAGGAACTAAGAGAGGTGGTGACTGAACCTCTGGCAATCCTGTTTAGTCAATCACTGGAAACAGGGGAGGTACCCAAAGACTAGAGGACAACAGATGTAGTCCCCTTATACAAAAGCAGGAACAAAGAGGAAGTGGGGAACTACCGACCAGTCAGTCTGACCTGGGTAGTAGGAAAGATCATGGAAGCACCACTGAAGGAGAGATTGGTGGAACATCTGGTTGTCAATGGACTACAGAACCAAAGACAGCATGGTTTCTCCAGGCAGAGGTCATACCTGACCAACCTTATTGAATTTTTCAGCTGGGTGGCAAGGGAGGTGGATTAGGGGAGGGGCATGGCCAATCTGGACTTCAGCAAGGCCTTTGACACTGTGCTGCATAGAAGGCTGTTAAATAAGCTGGTGAATATGGGAGTGGGCAGGACAGTAGTGTGGTGGGTGAGTAATTGGCTGAGTGGCAAGACACAGAGGGTGGTGGTAAATGGCTGTCACTCAACAGAGGGAAGAGGGACCAGTGGGGTGCAGCAGAGATCAGTGCTGGTACCGGTCCTATTCAACATCTTCATCGGTGACATTGCTCTTGACATAGAAGGCAGAATTTCCTTGCTCGCTGATGACATGAAGCTTTGTAACAGAGTGGATGCACCAGAAGATGTAGACAGAATGAAGAAGGACCCCTCAGAAACTTGAAGAATGGTCAAGGGTTTGGTAGTTGAAATTTAACGCAACAAAAGTGCAAAACAATGCATATGGGACACAAAAACTCTGGAACAACATATCAGTTGGAGGGTGAGGCTACAGTATGCACCAAGCAGGAAAGGGACTTTGGGGTTATCATCTCTCATGACTGCATGGTAGGGAAACAGTGCCACAAGGTGGCAGGTAAAGCAAATAGGATGCTGGGATGCATAGGCTGGGGCATCACCAGCAGGAAAAGGGAGGTCATAATTCCACTACACACAGCACTAGTGAGGCCCCACCTGGAGTACAGTGTCCAGTTCTGGAGTCCTTACCTATGTAAGGACATAGACAGGGTGGAGAGGGTTCAGAGGAGGGCAACAAAAATGGTACATGGATTACTTCACAGGTTGTATGAGGACAGGTTGAAGGACTTGAATATGTACTCCCTGGAGGAGAGAAGGGAGAGAGGAGATATGATGGAGACATACAAGTACCTTACAAGTAGGAACAGGATACAGGAAAATACTATTTTCCAGGGAAAAAGATGTTCCAGGACTAGAGGGAAGGGGATGAAGTTGGAGGCAGGGTGATTCAGAGGAAACGTGAGGAAGAATTACTTCACAGAAAGGGTGGTGGACAGGTGGAACACCCTGCCTGAGGAAGTGGTGGGGGCTGAAACAATCACAGGATTTAAGAATCCATGGGATAGACATAAGGGAATCCAGGAGGTCGGGCATAAGGGGCAACAGACTTCTAGAAAACTTAAAGTAATCTTACGAGCTCAAATGAGCAGACTGGGTTGGCCAGAGGTCCTTCTCTGCCAACAGCATCTATGTATCTATATATCTATGTACCAGCTGTGTGGCCAAAAAAACATTCCTAAGCACTTCTGGGTCCAACTGACCCCAGAATCTGATTCCTCAGCCCCCAATTAGGTAAACACCAGTGTCCTGAAATATGTCTTTAAAACCTGTAAAAAATAATACATTCCCAATGCTTTTTAATTTTTTTAAAATCCTGAATAAAAGAAAACTGTCCCTAATCATCTCCCCTGTCCCCCTCTCCCATCCCAAGCCCTCCGCTGATCACCCACCACCCCCCACTTGCCCTATACATACCACCAGTGGTCATTGGCCATCATCTTCTGTGGATTGGGACATGTCTGCACTCTTCAAAGCTGAATCATGAACTGAAGAATCAAGGTAAGTGCCGTATAATGTATATCAATGGCATTTTTAACTTATGTTGATATCTTTGTCATTTTTAGGTATTTTTTCACCAAATTTTCCGCATGGACTTTTTGGGACCCCACCTCATAAATGCTGTCACTGTTGTTTCATTAATTGTGCTAGGAAGGTAATTTCACAGTTACTGCATGAAATCACTTTTCAGGACTGATTAATGAAATGACAGTGCCAGTGTTCATGAGGTGGGGTGGGGTGGGGGAGCTCATGTTGAAGATTTGGTGGAAAAAATCCTAACAATGGCTATGTTATGAGCATTTGTTGAAATGTTTGAATGCATGTGCATGACTTTGACATTTAGTAATATTTGGACTCCAATTTTTAAACATAGCCATTTTTTCACACCGCCTCATATACAGAACAGCTGTCATTTTTCATATCCTGCCTGAAACATGTTTTTGCGCCTGTTGTTTGGAACGGCATTTTGCTACAGATCTGAACATTTTCAACTACAGGGTTTATCAGCTGGGGTCATAAGAAGACTACAGTATGTTCAAAAATCGGGGTCAAAATATGAAGAAATGCCAAAGTTACAAATATATGAACATATGAAATTGCCAGCAGAAAAGGGCCCACAGGTCTGTCAAGTCTGCCCAATTGTGCAGCTCCTAGTTTCATATAACTACAGCTGCTCCAGCCCCACCCAAATCCCTCCCTTCTTCCCCTTTCCTGGTCTTCCCTCCTTTGTGTTCTTGTCTGTACTAATCCTGCCCTTGACTCTATCCCAACCCACTAAAAGCTATCCACTGTAATCCATTCAATTAACTCCTCCGGCAGTGTGTTCCACCTCACCACTGCTCTCTCTGTAAAGTAATGACTCCTCATCTCCCTCCTGAACCTTCCCCCTTCCAAATTCAGACTGTGCCCCCTAGTGACCTTTCCCCCTTTAAGCGAAACAATTCTCCCTCTATGACTTTGTTTATGCCTTTCAGGTACTTAAAGGTCTCTATCATGTCCCCTCTTTCACTTCTCTCTTCCAGCGAATACATGTTGAGCTCCCTCAATCTTTCCTTATACGGCAGCTCCCCCAGTCCCATGATAATTTTTGTAGCCCTGCGCTACATCCCCTCCAATAATCTCACATTTTTTCTGAGGTATGGGCACTTGTACTGCACACAATACACCAAGTGTGGCCTCACCAGTGACCTATACAAGGGAGGATGATCTCCCTCTTTCTAGAGGTGATACCTCTGACAATGCACCCCAGCATCTTATTTGCCCTTGCTGCTGCCCTCCTACACTGTGCTGATACCTTCATATCCCCTGTAACTATTACCCAGATGTCCCTTTCCTCCTCTGAAGCTGTTACGTGCACTCCCCCCAGCCAGTAGCTGGTCCTAGTATTTCTTGCTCCAAGGTGCATGACCGTACACTAAACCCCAACTGCCACTCTCTAGACCAGTGTTTGAGTTTAGCTAGATCCTCCCTGTGTGCCTGCCTCCCTTCCTCATTGTCCACTTTTGCACAAATCTTAGTGTCATCTGTGAACAGGCTGATCTTACTCTTGATCCCCCTCTGCAATGTCTCCAATGAACACATTGAACAAAACAGAGCCCCGCACTGAACCCTGCGGTTCCCCACTTGTTACTGTGCTTGGCTTAGATGTCTCCCTCCTTACGACAACCCTCTGTTGTCTGCCCTGCAACTGGCCCTCAACCCACCCCACCAGTTTCTCCCCCACCCCCATGTCCCTAAGCTTGCTCATTAACCTCCTGTGGGGCACTGAGTTGAAAGCCTTGCTGAAGTCCAGGTACAGGACATCCACAGCGTGGCCTTTGTCAACCACACTAGTGACCCAGTCGAAGAAATCAATCAGGTTAGTTTGGCACGATCTTCCCGAGACAATCCCATGCTGTCTCTCATCCTGTAGACCATTACTATTGAGAAAGGTTATCAACCTCCCTTTTAGAATGGTCTCCATCAACCTCCCCACTATGGAAGCCAAGCTGGTGTAATATGAACCCTTACTGATGCATAAACAGAGTTTTTGCAATGAATTTCCTTACTATTTGTGAAAGTATCACCATAGCCATAGTTGTTTATGGTAGTGTAGGGTGTAGGGCCTTCTAGGCCCTACGCTTCCATCTATCTATAAGTGTAGAGACATTGTAAGCAATCGTCATCTCCCTGTTGGAGTGCAGGGCCCTTTGGGTCCTGCAGTCCCATATGATGTGATTTCCCTTAATTTAATCTGGGAGCATAGGATCCTTCTGACCCTGTACACCTATCCCTCTGTAGATGCATGAGCAAATTATCACTATAGCCTTCTGATTACCCCAGGACATGTCCCTTGAACAGCAAATTTTCAAAGCCCCACCAAAACATAATTCTACACAACAGCAATGCCATTCCATGCCACAGGTGTGAAAACACATTTTGGGCAGGATTTGAAAATTTACAGCTGTAACATACATGAGGTGCAGTAAAAAGAAGGCTATGTTGTAAATCAAGGGTCAAAATATTGGAAATTACTGTAGTTTTGAGTGGGCATAATAAAATTGCGATGAATGATCATTACTTTGTCATTGTTTCATATTTTGACCCCAAATTTTCAACATAATCTTCTTATCACCCCACTCCATAAACCCCAAAGGTGAAAATTTCTTAATCCATGGCAAAATGCCATTCCATGCCACAGGTGCAGAAACACATTTCAGGCAGGAAGCAAGAAATGGCAGCTGTACTGTTCATGAGGTTATGTGAAGAAATGGCTATGCTGAAAATTTGGAGTGAAAATAATAAAAATTGCCAAAGTTACATGCTTGCGTAGAAAATTTTCAGCAACCACACATACTGTAACTCGGGTATTTTGTGGTCTTTCTGCACCAAATTTTCAGCATGGACATTTTGGGTTCCATCTTCATGAACACTAGCATTGTTCTTTCTTTAATTGGACCTATAAGGTGATTTTGTGGTTACTGCATGAAATCACCTTTTGGGACACAGTAATGAAATGACAGTGTCGTTGTTCGTGAGGTGGGGTCCAAAACAGCCCATGTTGAAAATTTGGTGCAAAAATACTGACAAAATGCTGAGCTATCAACATAAGTTCAAAATGCCATTAACACCCATTATACGGCACTTACCTTTATTCTTCAGTTCACGGTTCGGTTTTGAAGACTGCAGACATGTCTCAGTCCACAGAAGATGACAGCCGATGATCTCCAGTGGTAAGTATAGGACGTGGGGGTTGCTCAGTGGGACGGTCAGGATGGGGGAGAGGGATGGGGCAACAACGAGGGGCCATTTTCTTTCTTTTTAGGAAAAAAAAGATGTCGGGTACTGTTTTCTTTTTTCACAGGAACAATTTAAGTAATATTTTGGGACACTGGGGGGAAGCTCTGCAGTGTCCCACAGTACTGGGTGGTAGTACATACATGGAGACACTAGAAATGGGATCCCCAGTGTCCCACACTGGCTGAGGAAGGTTCTAGTGCCGACAGGGGGATTGGGCACGCCGATGTTGGCAAAAACATTCTTTTTGCTAGTACTTGGGGGGGTAGGACAGAACTGGGGACACTTGGAGTGGACTTCCCAGTGTCCCTCACTGGCAGGGGGGAGAATTCTAGTGCCGACATGGGGATTGGGCACCCCAATGTCAGAAAAAACAGTTTTAGTTTGTAAAAAATAAATATTTTAGGATACTGGGAGTGGGTTCCCCACTGTCTCTCACTGGAAGGAGGGTGGATTTCTACTGCAGTCATGGGGATTGGGCACCCTGATGTCAACAGAAACATTTTTTAATTAAAACATGCCTCGGCCCCCCTTGAAGGCAGTAAAAGGATAAAAGATTCTTTCATTAGGTAAACACTAACAAGTGTTTACCGAAAAAGGGCCAAGAAATCTGATTCTGGTCTTATTTTTTGAAAATAAATGGGCAGGAAAGATTTAGATTTTTTACAGGGGCTGATGCTTTTTTGTAAAAGTAAAGCAGTGCAACAAATTGCAACAGTTTTCGCAAAACAGTGCCACAATTTGTGGCAGTTTTTGTGCAAATGTGCTGTTAGTTGTGGGAAAAGAGCTGCAATTTGTGGTAATTTCACAAAAATAGTGCAGCAAATTTGTGACACTACCAAAGGCCAAATAAAAAACAAAAAAACATATTTCTGGCCAGTATTTTCCAGCACTAAGACCAGAATTATGTTCCTTGGGCCCTGATTTGGTAAACACAACTGTTGGTGTTTACCAAATGGCAGTATTTTTTGTATTACAGCGTTTTCCCCCCATTGCTAACTGAAAACAAGAAGGCAGCATCACGAAACCACTGATACTATTTAAGGCAGGAAAAAGTGCTTTCGCGAAAGTATAAACTGCTTCTACATGGCACATATGATTTTTCCCATAGTCTATAATGGGGAAACTCAAAACTTCAATAACTTTTGAGCAGATTTATATTTTTTCACCAACCCTTCAAATGTCACATCTACGACCTAGACCCCATATTCCCTAACAATTTCAGACCACACAACCAAGCCATTTTGGAGAAGCGGCACAACAAAGGATTTGCACCTAAATGGTAATTTTCTAATTTTTTGATGCTCCGCATCTCCGCACCACACAGGAATGACACTTGCCACATTCAGAGAACTATAGTACCTGACAGCACTTGAAAAATTCCATACACATAAGTCATATGGTTCCAAGGTTATTAAAGTGCAAAATGTGGGGTTTAACATAGAAGTGACTGCTAAACCCTAACTATACTGGCACTACTGTGCCAGTATAATATATACATATATTACATATAGATATATCTGGTCGGCCTTTCACATCTGGTTTGGGAACTGTAATCTGCATATCAAAATGGACAGGACATATTAAAGCACTCTCCAGTGCTTCAGGGAAATTGATACTGTAGCTTCAATTATTACTCCATCGTTAGGTTTAAAGCCATCCATTTCTGCAAGCAGTTGTTTTAGTATCTGTCTAGAATAAGGGTGTATTGGAGATTCAGTTCTCTTTCCACCTACATAGTCCAACTCATCAATAAATATTACACAGGGTGTATTTTCTTTTGCCTCTCTGAAGAGATTTCAGATATGACTGACTCCCACACAAACAAACATTCATGAAATTCTGATCCAGAAGCTTAGTAGAACAGAACCTCAAATTCCCCAGCTATAGCATGTGCAAGCAGTGTTTTGCCTGTCCCAGGTGGTCCAACCAGCAAAATACCTTTAGGAAGTTTGTCACCTAGCACAGTAAATTTTTATGGGTTTTCAAGAATTCTACAACTTCTTGTGATTCTTGATTTGCTTCTTCTACCCATTTCACATGTCCAAAAGTGACATTCTTCATCAGAATTGGATAAACTGCTGCATCAAGTCCTGATGTAGTTTGGAAATGTACAGATAAAAAATGGGGTTTTGGACAGCCCGTATATGCCAAGTACTGTAGTATGAGAACTAGCAGAAACAGTTGTGTTCTTCATAATAAATCAGAAGATCTTTGAGAAAGCACCTGTGCTTTTAAGAAACCCTCTGCAAAACCTGTTTTAAATACATCTTGCTAACTTTCTGGGATGTTCTTTGTTTTCACCTGTTTCTCCAAACTCTCAACTTCATTTGCAGGATCTCTTAATAACAAACCCTTCATAAATGATGGGGTGCTGCTTTCTGTTTCTGAAAGTCATTCTGAAGTGCTCTGAAGATGCCTGAGTCTTGATTTCAAAGTCTTGAAGCCTTGAATCTGAACACAAACTGTCCAATACTGAAGGTCTGAACAAGGTGCCTGAAGACTGCTAGAGTGCTGTCAGCATAAGAATGATGAACACAGTGTTCTAAATAGAGTGTCTGAAAACCCATGCTTATGTTCAAAAATGTTTGCGCAGAAATATGTGATGTATACCACTGAGAGGAAGAAGTGCTGGACTCAGCAAGTTGGTGGGGAAGAAATCTGTCTACCAGTTCATCTAAGTGGATGGCCTTCAACTCTGACAATCCAAGGTCTCATAGGTTAAGTGAAGGCTCACTACTTTGAACATCAGGTTCCATGGTGACATCCTTCTGTAGGCACTGGAAGGATGCTGAGCTTACTGAACTTGCAGAGTTTATCAGAGAATGGAAGGCATTGATAAGGTGGCTTAAGGGGATGGTTACCTGCACCTGAACTGTGGATGAAAGGGAAAACATCTCCTACTGGCAGCAGTAACTAAACAATTTGTAATCTTTTTCTGCTAAAATACCAGTTGGTGTCCTCCAATGTAACCTCCTCTGCAAACTGCTGTAAAGAAAGGGAAAGGGCAGACTTGATGGGCCAGGAATGTATTTTTCTGCCGGCACATGTCTATGAATCTATGACTATATATATATATATATATATATATATATATATATATAAATATATATATATATAGTATATCTTTGAAGGTTCATGGAACCCATCCTCCAGGACAAACCTAGAAATGAGCTGCCACAGTTCAGTGAGCCTTTCCACATAAAAAATTACAAACATACCATAAATAAAACCAAGGATCTGATATGGCAAACCTCCCTTCATGGCCTATTACCCTTGTGATTTTTTTCTCTGCACCCACCAGGGTAATTGCTTAACACTGTTAAAGGTGGCTGATGCTGCATCTCTGCACTATCACAAAGGTTACCAAGCCTCCTGTCATTTAACCCCATAAGTCTGATCTCCAACTATCAAAGTAATCATCTGGACATTAGGTATCCTCCCATTTATCAGGTTCTATGTCTATGAAGATGGTAAAGGGCTATATTTGTTTTAATATTTTTTAAAAATGTGCCCTTGCCCCCATGGCATTTCTTTCCTCCAGAGCCTCCAAGAGGTAGAAGTATCACACCTCTTTTCAAAGGCAGAGTAGAGATGAGCTGATACCAAATTTTCATTCGGTGAATATGCCAAAATCCAGTGTTTTGGACACCAGTTGAAGCTGGTCAGAAGGAACTCGGTTTCCTTTGGCACACAGGTACTTCAGCTTCATGAGGCAGCAGTTTTAAGAGGGAATACACTCTGAGCATGTTCAATTTATTGACAAGCCACATGACCTGTAGCAACCAATCAACAATGTTGGAGATCAAGAACTTCTCATGCTGTGTACATCTTGATGCCATTTTCAGCTCTGTCTCACATTGGAAGTACCTGGCTATTGAAGATGCTCCTTATATGTGAAAGAGAGTGATGTTTGATTAGAGAACTTAAGTAATCAGAGAATCATGCATTATCATTCCAGTTAGGTAATTAACTACATTTAACTGTAGTTTAAGTTAGGCACAATGGTGATATTGTGCTGCAGTGAAAAGGAGAGCAAGCACAGCATTGCCTGCAGCCCTGCACTGAAATCACAAGCCTTGCAGCAGGAGCTGGGCAGAGTGAATTTAGTGGACTTCTAAGGTGCAGAAAAAATGTTGTAAGATTTATTTGATGCTGATTTTTTACTGACTGTTGTTGGCATAGCAGGGGACAGAAATCCATCTTTTTATTTTTTGCCTGTGTGTGAACCTGCCAGGCAGTCAGTGAGTGAAAGGCAACACAGACTGCTATGTGAAGCAAAGGTTTCTCATGGGTGTAGTGTGGTCTGTCTGTCTGTGTAGAGGCAGTGCCAATTGGTGTTGCTCTTCCCTGTCAATTCGTAAGTCATACAATACTATGACTATTATGATTCATTGTGTGCACCCCTTGGCAGCTGCATGTTTTGTCAATGCATGTAGAGAACACGAAGAGAACAACAGGAGGGGAAATGGATGCAGGAGGAAAGAAAGGAGCAGGTAAAAGTTCCACCATGCCAATTCCACCAATTGCAAGTTCTGCAAGCAATGGTGGTGGAGAAGGTGGTGGTTATGGTGGGAAAGGGACAAGGTGTCACAGTCTTGGGGCTATGAGGGCAAGGTTAGGACATGTGATAACACAGCCAAAAAGGTCATGGTCCATTAGTCCCCAGAAATCATTTAGTTCCACTCTCACTGCAGTCAAAGCAGTCTTATCTGAAGATCATCCAGTGTATCTGGTTGTCCATCCAAAAAATGTAAAGTCTAGTTCTCGCAAAAAGTCATCTCTATGTCCCCTCCACCCACTATCACTAGGGAGAGCTGAAGGAAGGGAGTCAAGCAGTAAGCTCAAGTTCATGTTTTATTGACGTATATATAAAAATAATTAAAAATAGTAATAATAGTTATAATAATCATAATACCTAATACATAAATATAATACAATTATGATATATTAAACAACACTATATCATATTATTTTATATCATTTTCTCAAACTGTACATTATGCCAGCTTCTCATACTATAGCAGTATATATTATCCTCTCATACAGCATAACATATACCAGATGTTATCTTCTCATATATAATTTCTGCTGCCCTGCCCAATGCTATCCAAAGACACATCATTCTGCAGTTGCAGTGAAAATCCTACCACAATCCAGCCCAATTTCTCTATAGGCAAGCTCAGTCCTCAACCAGTAGCATGTCCACTGTAGCTAAGAAAGGAAATGGATCCTTGCAGTATGGTTGTATTTTGCAGCTGACTCCATGTATCCACTTAAAGCATGCTGTGATCAGTGTGGTAGAAAGTTTGTTCAGGGTCATGGAAGTCTACTCAGACATTGAGAACCATTGTTTTCACCAATGATTTAAACATGAGTATGATATCCTCATCAACATCCATATTCAATTCCCATTCAGGTCAAAGAGACCAGCAAGATAAGAAGAGACTGTTTGGTCAGGTTAGTTATGAGAAGTAGTGGGATAAAATGGTCAAGTAATTCAGCCACCATTGTTGACAACAGCCTGAGCCAACTGATGCATTGCTTGGTACAAGACTGGCACTGCATTTTAAAGGGTCTGACACCTATTGGTCACAGAGAGGACCAGCATTTATACCCCAGTCAGTACTGAATCAAAGTACTCTGCCTGAGTCATAACATGCTCACATTAAACTGCCAAGCATGGATTTATGTGATAACTGTGATCGCGGAAAGGTGATCCATTTCGCCAATGTACAATCCCATAGCACAGCAAAATGGCACTGGGAACTTGAGATTTTTTGTTTGTGTTGTGGGGACACACTCTCTGCACCCCCCTCTCCACATCCCCTACTAAAGATTCTCAACTCGGATTTGTATGTCGGGGGTGAAAAATAAAACATTTTCTCGGACCTGCGTAAAAGTCCTGACACATCTAGCACCGAACCCGGCACCCTCTCAACCATAACCTGCCATGAACCTACCATGCCACATGGCCAGCTTAGCAACCCACCATCATGCTACACCTCACAACCATGCATGCGTATACATATAGTGACAGGATGTTGCTATACCCGCATTCGCCCCCACCGTCCACTAGCCCTGATAACAGGCACCACTGTTGAGTCACCCTTTTTTGTAGGTGCTCAATAGCGATCTCCCTTCTCATGCGATACAACTGAGTATCCCTTCTACTTCAAGTACTGACAATTCTAAATACAACTTGTCTCACATCTTGCTTCTGAAAATTACTCATCCTCTTCATCATCTTTCCTTATCATCAGTAACATTTTCTTAACATGTAAATAAAACCAGCTTTATGAATAATAATACAGTAATTACACTAACAGAAAGTTAGGGAAGTTAATTGGTTCTAAAAACAACACATCTTTCTCATGCTTTTTCATCCATCACAAATTATGTTTTCCCAGCATATAAAAAAGGCAAAATTTAATAATAATAATAACTAACAATAATTATATTTGAATAAAAACCATAGAACTTGACTTAGAAACATAAAAACATTGAAGGTGATGGCAGATAAGGACCGCAAAGCCCATCTAGTCTGCCCATTTCTTTTTCTACCTTATAAATGTGCCATCGGCCTTTGCTCTGTCAGTGGCCTATCTATTCATACTCATCTGTATTGCTACCTTATGCCTATCACATGCCTGTTTGAAGCCCTGCACTATATTCATAGCCACCACTTCCTGAGGTAGGTTGTTCCATGTATCCACCACCCTTTCTGTGAAAATGAATTTCCTCACATTCCCCCTTAATCGTCCTCCCTCTAATCTCATGCTGTGTCCTCTTGTCCTTCTATTTCTCTTATATTTAAACACATTAGACTCTTTTACCTTGTTAATGCCCTTAAGGTATTTGAATGACTCGATCATATCACCTCTCTCCCTCCTTTGCTCAAGGGTATACATATTGAGCTCCGTTAATCTGTCCTCATATGTCTTGTGATGCAGTCCCTGCACCATTTTGGTTGCCCTTCTCTGGACTGCCTCAATTTGGTTAATGTCCTTGTGAAGGTGTGACCTCCAGTACTGCACGCAGTACTCCAGATGGGGCCTAAACAGTGTCTTGTAAAGAGGGATTATTACCTCCCTCTTACGACTTGTGATACATCTACTAATACACCCTAATATCCCCCTAGCCTTACCTACTGCTTTAGAGTTCTGCTTGGATGATTTCAGGTCATCGGTGATGATGCCCAAGTCTTTTTCTTCCATTGTGACTGCCAGCAACTCCCCTCCCAGCCTATGGGTGGCTTCAGGGTTTCTTCTTCCTATGTGCATGATCATGCACTTTTGCACTAAATCCCAGTTGCCACTCTTCTGACCATTTTGCTAGTTTATCCAGATCTCTTCTCATTCTGCCCACCCCATCTGGATCATCTACTCTGTTGCAGATCTTGGTGTCATCTGCAAACAGACAAGCCTTACCCTCTAGTCCATCTGCAATGTCACTAATGAAGATATTGAAGAGGTCTAGCCCCAGGACTGATCCCTGAGGTACCCCACTTGTGACTTGCATCTCTTCTGACTGTATACCATTTACCACCACTCTCTGTTTTCTGCCCATCAACCAGCTTGCCACCCATTTGACCAACTTCTGTCCCACCCCGAGCCTACCCAGCTTATTTATCAATCTTCTATGTGGAACAGTGTCGAAAGCTTTGTTGAAGTTAAGGTAGGCGACATTAACTGCTCCCCCTTGGTCCACCACTCTGGTTACCCAGTCAAAGAAATCTATGAGATTAGTTTGACAGGACCTTCCTTTTGTAAACCCATGATGACTTGGATCCTGTGCACCTATGGATTCCAGGTGTTGCACTATCCTTTCCTTAGGGAGTGCCTCCATAATCTTGCCCACTACTGAGGTAAGACTGACTGGTCTGTAGTTCCCTGCCTCCTCCCTGCTACCACTCTTGTGGAGCGGGATCACATGAGCCCTTCTCCAGTCTTCTGGGGCCTCTCCTGTGCTCAGAGACTCACTGAACAGTTCTGCTAATGGCTCTGCTAGTTCCACCCTTAGCTCCTTAAGTACCCTGGGATGTATGCCATCAAGTCCCATTGCCTTGTCCACCCTGAGCTCAGCTAGCTCTTGTAGGACCCTTTCTTTTGTAAAGGGAGTAGTGCTCACCTCCCTCCACCCTGTGTCCATGGTGCTGAGCTGTGGGCCCTGCCCTACCTTCTCTTCAGTAAATACTGAGCAAAAGTATCTATTTAGGATAGATGCTTTTACAGGGTCCTCCTCCTCACATGCCCCATTTTATCCTTTGAGCCTAGCAATACCCCTCTGGACTTTCTCCATTCACTAATGTATCTATAGAAAGTCTTGTCACCTTCTTTTACTGTTCGTGCTAGTGTTTCCTCAGTTTGGGACTTTGCCTGTCTTACTGCCTTCCCTGTTTCCCTTAGGGCAGTTTGGTATGCCTCCCTGTCTTCATCCCGCTGTGTTCCCTTATATTTCCTGAAGGCCAGCCTTTTGGCTCTGACATTTTCTGCTACTGTATGTGAGAACCAAAGTGGTTTCCTTCTTCTTTTGCACTTCCTTTTCTAACACAATGGGATGTTGCTTCAAGCATTGCATCCTTAATGCTTGCCCACTTTGCCTGTACCCCCTCACCTGTGTTTCTTTTTGCTAGGGCTAGCTTAACTCTGGTGGCCATCTTATCAAAGTCAGCTCCTCTGAAGTCCCATATTTTGCCTTGGAATGGGATGATTTAGATGTAGTGGCCAAATTAAACCATACCATGTGATAGTCACTGGCTC
This sequence comes from Neoceratodus forsteri, assembly GCA_016271365.2. NCBI lineage: Eukaryota > Metazoa > Chordata > Ceratodontiformes > Ceratodontidae > Neoceratodus > Neoceratodus forsteri. The sequence continues at coordinate 316,602,529 of CM028130.1, forward strand.
CCAGGTGATCTTCTACCTGGAGATCTGTGATCTCTTCCCTGTTAGTCAGTACTAGATCTAGAATAGTCCTGTCTCTTGTGGGTTGTTGTATCAGTTGTTTGAGGCCCTCCCCCTGCAGGGAATCCACCTTGTGTCTAGTTCTGGTAGATGTTCCTGCTGGTTTTGACCAGTCTGTATCTGGCATGTTGAAGTCTCCCATTATCAGAACCTCCCCCTTAGCTGTCATGTTTTGTATATCTTCTAACAGTAATGTGTCTATGTCCTTCCCTGGTCTGGGGGCCTGTAGACAACCCCAGTTCTTATGGCTGTCCTGTTTCCTGTTTCCAGGGTGACCCACAGTTCCTCTGGCTCCCTTATGTGTATTCTGAATTTCTGTAGCTTTGATATTTTCATTGACATACAGGGCCACTCCACCCCCCCTTTTTTGCACCTCGGTCTCTTCTGAACAGTACATAGCCAGGTACTGAAGTCCCCCAGGTGTGGTTACTTTTAAACCATGTCTCACTATTTGCTACTATGTTCAGTTTAGCCTCTGACATTATTGCCTGCAGGTCTGGGATCTTATTTCCCAGGCTGTGAGCATTTGTGTACATGATTTTCCATTGGCCAGATTTTGGTGTGTTAGTTGTTGGGTGAGGTTTGGCATTTCCCCGTCCGTCATATGAGGAGATGGACCTTTTTTCTTACCTGGTGATTTGTTCTGAAAATTCCACATCATCATACTGTATCTTGATTCACATTTACTTATAATGTGTCACTGTGGTGTGTGGGTGACACCACATTTTGCCTGCATACTGCACTGCAGATGGTACAGTTTGGCTGGAATCCATCACACTAGAAGGTGGTTTATCTCAGTTATTACAGCAGGAGCAGGATACAATACTCAGAAAAGGGTCAGAGATGTTTCTGACACAGCATGTAGACAGGCTTGACAGCATTAGCTTGGAAACTCAGTTTGACATGGCAATGATACTTTATCCCATATATAAAGTTGTGATAATTCCCCATGGATGTACAGACTATATCAAGCAGAAACTTTTGTGTACACCTACAGTGAAGCAGCAAAGGCAGTTTGAGGAAACCAGCAAGAATGTGTATTCACAACCTCATGGTCAAACTACTGTACTCCTCCTCCTCTTCTTCTGCTGACTTTGCACTGAGGCTAGAACCCAGGAATCTTGAATTCTTAACCTTCTTAACTCAGCTACCAAGGATCATCTTTAACTATTCATTCAAATATTCAGGTTTCAAACATGAGGCATATACTACCATTCACACTCCTATAACTCCTGGTGGCAAGTCTCCCCAGACTTCTCCCACTGGCAATGGCACCACGTTGTAGCTCACCAGTCCTAGAAGTAGCAGTGCAGATCCTCCTCCTCCTGATGACACCTATAACAGCTTTTACATTATCATCATCATCATCAGCCACCTGAATATGATAAGGTATGCCACTGAGAACACAGAGCTGATATCAGTTAAAGTACACCTGTTATAGGCATTGTAATTCCCTACTTTTAATGTCATTTTTTTAATTTGTTTATGTTTTTTGATACATAGCTTCTTTTTGAGGGACATTGACAATCATTAAGACCAAACCTGGAGAAAATGTATTAATTGGCATTGAGACAAAATAAAGACTATAGAGAAGGAGGTGTATACACTTTCAAGTAAGCAATTACTAGATGTTACTGTAGCTCACACTGAGCCACGGCAGTCTTAGTGGATTTTCAGACTCAGTCAAAGCACCACAAAAAGTAATTCACAGCAGATGCACGCCAACAGTACTTGCCATGTTAAAACTATAGTAATTAATATTAAATGCTGAGCTGAAGCCACACACACCCTGATTTGAAGTCTGTTTTACCCAATGTCAATTACTGTGTTGGGAACCAAGGTGATTTGGTTGAATTCTTAATGTGGAACTGAATTTATGGGCTTCAATGCCCATATGTTCAGTTTAGCTTTAGCTTAATGCCAAGCTGAAACTGCCAATGACTCACTTCCCTCACTCCCAAGGCAGAGTCTGTTTGGGACCAGTTTATATTGTCTGTATTATGCCTGTATTATGGAATGGAGCCTGTGCTGATGAGGTCCTGCTGTTGCCTAACTAGATGGAAAAGAAAGAAGGTACAGTCATACCAGTAGGAATAAATAGAGAACTAAAAAAATGTCAGAAAAGATGTTTGGAAAAAGAACTCTTGTAACTTTTTCCCCCCAATTCAAAAAGATTCAAACTCAAGAAGTACACCTATTGGTAGTGCCATATGTACCAGAATGTACTTCAGATTAGGCATTTTGCAAATTAGTGTAGAACTGTGCAGACCAGTGAATGTCTGAGGTTGTTGATGAGGTGGCTTAGAGGACTACCAACCCTGCCCCCGGTCTGCCAAAAGTCAACTTGATACAAATTTTTGCTTACCCTCACCATTACCTACCCAGCAGTACATACTCTCCTCTCTATACCTTTTGTGGGGAGAGTTAATATTTACTGTACTTTCAGCAGCAACACCACTCCCAGGTCATAGAACATATGAGAAGTATTCAGCTGATGCTCACCACCTCAACATGCTTTCCTAGGAAACAGGAGTGAGTAAGGCTAAAAATTATAGTTCTCCAGTGGTACTGGTGCATTCTTCCACCAGGTGTCTGTTGAGGGGTTCATCAACAGCTTAGTGCTACTTATGATCTGGATATGTCATAGGGCTGTAAAGGTTATGTATGCAATATTAGCTTCAAAACTGAAACAGAATGTTTTATTCAATGGGGAAGTGATATGGAGCAGAGGAACAACTTTAAAGCATCTATTTATGTTAAAATTTTTAATACTGTTATGCACTCTTTTGCAATACTGGATGCTGGTCCTTACAGTTTATCTTTGTTTCTATGTCCCAATATATGGTTCCACATTTCATGTTAGGGCCACCATATTAAACTGTATGAAGAGGTCAAGGAGTAGCTTCTGTTGCATGCTAATTTCTTAGTGAAAATGATTGCACTTTTGTATACAATGTTGTGTATTGTAATCAAAAGTAATGAAATGTGTTATTTAAAAAAAAAGAATCACGCAGACAAACTAGGAAAATGGCTTACTGACAAAGAACTATTATATCTTCCATAGAAAGACAGAAAAGTAATTAATTAAATCATACTGGTGGATCAAAAGAAACTGATAACAGTGCATCAATTGAAACACAAATTGCTACAAGATGAGAGTTCTCTTTCCCACCAGATAAGGAGAGGTAGCTCTGAATCCTCAGTGTCTGAGATGCTTACTATCTGATTGACTTTACTCTTTGAGATGATTACAGCAGAAAGCAAAGAGAGATTACTCCATGGTTTGTCAGAGCTTGTAAAAAGAGTGCATTAAGCTGGAATGGCCTCCCCCACTGTTATTGGCATTCAGACTCTTGAGAGCATGCTATCTTGCTTCTAAAATAAAGTCATTTTTTCCCCAAACTGTATTCTTTTCAATTTTGTATTCAGTCAAATTTTATGAACAATCCCATTGCTATATAATTTTTACTGAACAATCTTTACCAGTGCAGCACACAATTGTATCTGATTTTTTTTTTTTTAATGCTCACTGGTCTCAACTTCAAGGGATTAAACAAGACTACAATACAGCCTATCTCCAAGAGCTCCTAACAAAACATGAGAAAAGCAACTCAGACAAAGGAGCTGACTTTGCCTGCCCAAGGGTCTACTTTAGAAATAAAAATAATTTTTGTGAGGGGACAGAGCTTTCAGCTAACTGGGAAAGATGCAAATCAGGGAGCTCTGACTCGTATGCTAAACAAATGTTATTTTGGGACAATTAAGGTTCTTTTTGTTTCTTAATTTAGCCCTACTTCAGTGGTGCTTAATTTCCCCATTCTGCTCATCTAATTTTTATTCTTACCTGACAAGAGGGGAGGCCGGATCAAGTAAGTCGGGGAAGCAGCAGGTGAGTGCCGCCAAAGGAGGAGCAACCTTTCTGCAGGATGAGAACACAGAACCAACTAACTCATCCTTGCTGATAGCAAAGTAAGAATGTAAGACAGACTTCAAGCAAGCAGTTGGCAAGTTATATAAGAAGCAAGATGCTTCCAGCACCCAGGTCATGATTGAAGAGACCCATATTGACAAAAAGCAGCTGGACATGAAAGCAATCATGGACTCAAATCAGCAGCAGTCAGCTCTAACCTAGCTATGGAGAATACGCTTCTTAGAAGGAAGCTGTAACATTTGGGAAATCATTCTTGGTCTTCTAATCTGCATCTGCTGAGTGTGGTGAAAGGTGCAGAGAACACTGAAATTTGTCATGGAGGCCTTTTAAAATAGATTGCAAATGGACCTTGCTGAAAAAATCATAAAGGCCTACCACAGCATCCTTTGATGAAGGCCCTCTAACATAAACTTAACCCAGATCCTCCTAATCATCATGTCATGGGCCCATGTCAGAGACGAGGTGTTAGCAATGGTTCCACCAATTTAGAGTGCCGGTGTCAGTGTGCCCAGTCATCTGGGTGCCAAGCTGGGATTTCGCTGATCCCAGTTTTTGCAGGGGACTGCATCCACCATGACCCCCATGTGGGGGGCTGCACACCCCCCTTTATTATTATTATAACTCCTGGGGGTGGACCTTGGAGAGGGGGTGCGAATCCCAACATTGACACCCTGATGTGCTGGCGTACTAATGCTGGCACTTTAATGGGTGGAAAGGGTTAGCTACAGCTTGTGAAAGAGGATGCTCTCACCACCCAAAGGTTGTGCTATTTTACATTTTCCCAGACATCAGTTTTGCTACCAGGAAGAGATGCAGACATTTTGATTCTGTCCAGTGGGGTTTCAATGAACTAAAGGTATCTCATGCCCTGCAATTTCCAGCATGACTTAGGGTGGTATACCCTAGGAAGATCAATCTCTTTGTGGACCAAATCAATGCACAAAAATGCTTGGGCAAAATAAAAACAGATTTTTCTGCTTGCACAACTGAGGGAGATTCTGAACCTGAAGGGGAGAATTGACATTCTTATGGTTCCCATCTGAATCATTACTATTAACTCCACTGTTTGTGCAGTTGTGTAAGGGTTGGAAACTGAGTTGACAAAGTGTTTTGTTAAAAATGGTTGCATCTTACTTCGTATGTTTATACAAGTGAGTTCACTTTATCCCTTATGGGGACAGATGCCAAGGAGACAAATAGTTAATCAAAATGGATAAGTTTATTTTTGCTAGTTGGAATGCTTAGGAATGTCTTAGGGAAGGATAACATGCTTCTATAAGATGATCACTGTCAGATGGTTGGAAAATTCCCTAATAGCACTATATGGGCATAGGCTAGCAACAGACTCTGTACGGAGCATATAAAAAATAAATCACGTTCGCTCTTTGTGAAAAGCTTGAACTTTGTAGAGGTAAGCAACCATTCAAATATTTGTTCTATTCATGGTTCTTCTGCCATTTGATAACTAAGAATTTTTAACCAACAGCTGCAACTTTTGTTTATTACTGCTTTGTGGTTTTATTATTAGTTTTCAAGTGGGTCTGATAACAAGGTTTCAGTTTTTTATAACACCTGAACTGTTCATAAAAATATTTTATAAAGATAACATTATGCCCTCACCATTATTTCTTATTGTTTAGTGTATTTGCTGATCAGCTCCTTTGTAATGCCCTTATTACCAAAGTAATTACCAATTATTAGATACATGACCTGATGGATCATATCAGCGATCCTTTAAAGTGTTTCACTCCAGATTGCTGACTTTTTTACATTTTGCTTCAGTGTCATGGTCTTGCACTAGAAACTATTTAAGGACTTAAATTGGGACTACGTAGACTTTCTTGCTGTGAACATTTGTGCTTCCCTCGCCATGAGTGTCACTGGAGGATGAGTGTATCCTGTACTAGTTAAGATATGTCTATTAACTGCCTATAATACTTAGAACTAAGATAGTGTCATGTAACTTGCTTATTTTGAAATTCTATAACTAAAAAGTAAAAACAATTGGTTTACTCTACTGTGCACTGCCATCCTGGTGAACCAGGTTCAAGAGCAGACTCAAGGAGCTAGCTGGGCAGCCTGAGCATGGCTACAGTGATGCTAGCAGTAAACAGCACTCTCAGCTAAGGGTAAACCAATGCTGAATTGATGTTCAGTGGAAGTGCAACATCTGGAAAGTCAATGCTGATCCAGGGTTTCTGATCTGGTCTCCCCTTTCTGCAGTGCACTACAATGACACAGTTCTAAAAAAAAAATATATATCTTGGCACCTGCCCCCCCACCACCACCCCAATCACTCCCCACTCTACTTTCTCTCTAGCATTCCTCCCAAACTTTTTTTCCAGGATGTGGAAATGCTGGCTATTTGTATTGGTTCAAAAGTAAATAAAATATACCCTACTAGTTGCCAGAATTGTACAAATAATAAATACACCAGTTTTAATTACCACCTACTCCCACTTCACCTTAGACACATATTATTTGGTATTACTTCGTAGTGTGGGGCATAAGAAGGCAGAAGCCCATTGAGAATGCCCCCCACAACATTGTGGATCAGTTATATTGATTGGTTCCCATCCAATGGTCCAAGTTGGCTTTGAATATTTCAAAGTTAGGACTATTGACAAGATCCCCCGATAGTTTATTCCAAGCACTTGGGGCCCTAAGTGTGAAGTAGTTAAGGCTTTTGTTAGTATTTGCTTTGTCAATAGCAAGTTATCTAGAGTGCAATATGGGGACTAGTCTTCTGTCAGTGTACCTAATTCCATATAATTGCATAAGCATTGGATTTCCTAAAGTTTTATAGAAGAACAAAAGATCACCTCTATGTTGCCTTGTTTGTAGTATTATAAATTAAAAAATATGTATTTCCCCTTTCCTCCCTTCATTCTTTTTTTAACCTTGTTTGACAAAGCCTCTAACCTCTACCACTGATTTTCTTCTCAGTCTCTCCTATGGCTCAGTTCTGCTGCTACACATTTCTGCATTGTTCTTTCCCTTACCCATCCCACACCCTTCTTGTTCCAACAAACATTTCTTGAACATTCTTACTTTGTGTGCAGCTCCATTTCTGAATCTTTCCCATGGCAACAGGTTATTGTCATTGCAGAATATTATAACTTCAAGGCAAGAAAGGCAATAGAGACAGAAGGGCCAGGATTTTTAAGACACTGGACACAGCACTTGCATTAGTATTTTAGATGTGTATTGTGTCCACAAAAATGTGTCTGGATGTGAGCATTCTGTTTATATACATCCTGATGCATAGATCATGAAGAGAGAGTACACGCACAGATTAAGAGGTTATCTCTGATAAGGCATCAAACAATCTGCTGGAGAACTAAAATCCTGTATCAAACACATTTATTTAAATAGATCCACTGTCCAATATATAGCACAGCAAAATCATTCACTTACAAGTTCTATGAACTGCGATATAAAGTGTACAGTAGGACTATGTCCAGCAGAACATGACCCAAATGAGAAGTGGAAGAAAAAAAAGGAAAGGTTTTACTTTTTTCTGCCACAACACGTTAGGTCAGGTAATTCTCTGCAGTCTCTGTTTATGATATATCTACACATTATTTTGGGAGAATAATTTTAACTGCTTGTTGTTGCACAGTTTGATGATTATAGGCATGGCATATTGCATCACTCAGCTTCTTAGCCATTAGCCACTGGGCTTGTTCCAACATAGCTGGTGTTCTGGAGGACATAGTCCTACTGTGTACTTTATAAAATTTGCACATGAACTGATTTTGCTGTGCTATACATTGAACACTGGATTTGTTAAAAAAAGAGTTGATACTGCATTTTAGCTCTCTGGTAGATTGTTTGAGGCTTTATAAGATGTAGCCTCAATCTATGGGTGCATTCTCTTCTCTTGGTCTTTGCTTTGTATTGTTTTGGGCTAGCCAGCCTGGTTAAAGCATCACCATACAAAACCCATTTGTGCTGGTTTATCCTTTTTGGACTTTGATACAACCTGAAATATTTGTGACATTTTATACCGCCTACGGCACATTTGGATACAACTACAGTACTTGCGTCCATTATCAAAATGTAACTGGGGTACTTCAGCCATAAAGTTAGACCACCATTTTGTGGTCTAACCTTTGTTACTGAAGTTCACAACTTCATCTGTAAAATGGACGCAGCTCTTTGAAAATTCCCTCCATAAAAGTTTAACGGGCAAAGAGCCTGCTTTTCCTTAAATGTCTTTAGTAATAAAGAATAGAATGTCCTGAAATTTTATGTTTTGGGAAACATCATGCGATCTGTAGGGAGTACAAAAAAACTAAAACTGTTTGTGCTCTGTATGGATGTTTTTTAGTCCATGGGATACTAAAGGTGCACTATGGGGGGGGGGCAGAGCCTGGCAGTCAACATGGTGGCAAACTAAATCTAACCAGAGGGACGTGAGGTACTACTGTGTGCTCAAACATCCAAACTGCATATTTAAGCTGTAAAAAGTCAAAATTTGTACACTGGAATACTAGCACTGTAAATTATGCCAGTTTTTGAGAGAATCAAGCAAGGCTTCGGGCATCAGCATCATGTGTAACCAGACTGGCATCCCCACATGGTGCCCACATTTTAGGCCACAGTAGCAGCATTGCCAAGTCCTCACTGTACCCAGCATGAACCATGAGAGCAGGGCAGCAATTTAAGCAAGCCTGAGGGGCAATGGCTGCTCAAGTCTCCACCAACATGGCTCAGGACATTGCTAACATGAAGGAGATGCTGAGCAAAGTATCACAGGACACAACAGAACTAAAGCTTTCATCCTCAAAATAACTGAAGACCTAAAGTTGTTAGCTCTCAGGGTGGATGACACAAAGAAAATAGCAAAGGTGCAGGTGGACCAGCTGTCCCAGCAAGATGGCTATTTGAGGGAACAACACGGGCAGATCCAATACTTGCAGTCGAAGGTGGATGACTTGGAGAACAGGATTAGAAGGCAGAATATCCAGATTGTGGGTATCCCTGAAGGCATGGAGGGCAGGGATAAGATCTTGATTCTTGAGAATGCTTTGTCAGCTATGTTAAATCTTGAACATGAGGCACCAAAAGAACTCCAGAGGGCTCATTGATCTTTAGCTCCAAACCTAAACAAGGAGATTGCCCTCACCCTATACTCTGCAAGTTTTTAAGGTACCCTGTGAAAGAAAGATATTTGAGGTTAGTGAGGGAAATGAAAACTGTGACATGGCAGGGCTGCTCAATTCAACTATATCAGGAATACTCACAGGAACTGGCGAGAAGGAGAAGGGCATATACCAGAGTGAAACAGCAGCTCTACAAGATGGGCATCGTAACTTCTCGGAGGTAACCTGCCATGCTGAGGGTTCAATACAATGGAGTCTTCTATATGTTTAATTCCTGAGGGGAGGTGGAACAATTCTTGCTGACCATTCAGCCGAGGGGGCCAGAACTGCAGCAGACTTTGCCACCGCCACGTGATACTGACTGGCAGAATATGGAGGCCCCCTCAGCGCCCATGGAAATAACCTCTAGAGCTCAGCAAAACAAGTAGGAACAAGGGAACGAGTGGCACAGAGTCCAGATGGGCCGAATAAGAAAACCTGGCAGCGTCACTCCCAACAAAAAGCTTCTTTCTAAGAAGAATCGATCCAGAAGTCATCAAAGATTACAGAATTTATCTGATGATGGCATGACCTCTCCATTAACTACCCCAGTAAAGGTCTTTAATAGATTCGAACCTTTGAGAGATATTATCCTAGCAGCTTTGGATTTGGGGGGAAACATGGATACTGTGGCTCCTGAAGACCTCGCTGACCAGAGTTTGCTAGCTGACTGGGCCCCCTTCTGCAAGGACTGGGCAGAATGCGGAGGGGAGATGCAGGATGAAATTCCACCACCACCCTCAACTGTAGACTGTAGATGCCTTGTTTAAGCACAATCACTATTGCTTCCCACGCTGATGAGGGGAATCTCCTCCCCTTCTGGGAGCACATAGCTTAAATCGGGGTGTTATCAGGGTGCCCAACTGGGCTTAGTTTTCATAGCGAGAATTTTTGATTGTGTTTCAATGTCATATGCCAGGGCTTGTTGGTAAGCCTGCTCTGACCACTCCAAAATGAGACCGGCCGAATGCTCCGGTTGCCTTACATTTACTGTCTGCCTTGCATTTACTAGCAGCTTGGTATAAGTTAATACTGGTCCATTTTGGAAACCATTGTCCCCTGATTTATAGCATTTGATTCTTCATCTCACATGCAGAAGCCCACCCACCTCCTCACACAGCCAAAATGAGCTTGTTAAAATTCCCAGATCAGTCGTTGCTGCTCATTCAGGCTGCGTGACATTGCGAACTGGGAACGGTGCACTACATCCAGGTGCCTAAAGGCCTTTATGTTACTGTTTTGCCAGTAGGCTGATAACCTGGAAGTGGGTAGCCCTATATAATTGGCAGGGAGCAGCCTTGGATAGGTGAAGGCTGACTCCAGCTCACGGGCTGCAGCCTTGGTGTAATAAGCGGCTCTGAGAGAAGGGGGATAGCACTCTGCTAGCATGCGATTTCAAGGCTTTGGATAGCGAAGTAGTGTTCCTACTTCAAGAGGCTAATGGGGACTGCTTCTGCAGTGAGTTACTCCGTATTGCAACTCAGTTTATTTTCTGTTCTGTTGGGAAACAAGTTGACATTTTGTCATTATGCATTTAACTGTTTTATCTATTAACTTAACAGTTTCTATAGGGGTTCCCAGGAGCCCGAGGTTTGTTCAGATTTATGGGATTATTAATGTCTCAATTAGAGGATGGGGTGAGGGATATCGATAAGGTGCCAAGCTCCAAACCCAGTAGAGGACTTCCTGACCACGGGCTACCCAATACATGGGTGGCTGTGTTGCTACGGGAGATCTTCTTAGACAAAAGTATGGCACAGGTGTTAAAGTGTGGTGAGGTAGTAAAAAGAAACATTATGGAGGCCTCAAGGCCTACATGAGGTATGGCTAATGTGACATATAGGGTTTGGTCTGGGGGAAGGGGAGGGTGGACGGGTCTGGTACTACCGAAAGAAGCTCAGTAGTGGTTATCTTGCTACCAAGTCACACCTCTTGTTGCTCTGGCTAGGGCTTCAATATTCTTTAATGGGTATAACAGATGGTGGGTAAAGATATGATCACGGCCACCTCCTAGAATGTGAGGGGTCTGTACTCGCCCATTAAAAGGAAAAAAATCCTAGCCTGACTAAAGTCTTTGAGATCGCAGATAGCCTTCCTGCAAGAAACAAAACTGACCCACATAGAAGCTAAGAAATTGGTAAAGAAATGGGTGGTCTGGGTAGTTCACAGTGCAGCTTGCAAAACCAAAGGGGAGTCTCTATTTTATGCCATAAAAAACCTAAAATGGCAGTTGTGAGATAATAGAGCGGACAAGGATGGGAGATGGATTGTAGCCAGGGTTAATACTTCCATGGGGGAAATTCTCTTAGCAAATCTATATGCCCCAAATGAAGACTCTCAGGAGTTCTTTCATAAATTTTCACAGGAACTAATGGGGATGGCGACAGGGGAGATCGACATAATACTAGGGGGGGACTTTAATCTGGCATCGGATGCCCTCATGGATAGGTCCAAATCCAAGCCCAAATCACACCCCCAGGCCATCAGAGCCCTGAAAGACCTTCTCACTCTACATAAACTGCAAGACATTTGGAGGGTAGTCCACCCAACTATGAGGGATTATACTTACTTCTCAGAAGCCAAACAAGTTGCCAGCAGCCTAGATTACTGGTTTACTTCCCCAAACACCTCAAGTAAGATTCTAGATGTCAATATAGCCCCACTGTACTTATCTGATCATGCCCCACTGACACTTTCTGTGGTGCTGCCTAACCCCTGCTCCAAATCAGTGAACAGGAAGCTTGACCCCCTACTGTTACAGGAGAGAGAATTTAGGGAATGGCTTCAGGGTGAGGTGAAGACTTACTTTTCAGAAAATCCTCCAGGGTCCCCCGCAGCTGCCATGGGAAGTATTCAGCGACTCATGAGACCTAATTATAAGTTATGCCTCCCACCGCAGGAAACAGAGGGAAAAAGAAACTAAGGAGCTGGAAAAAGCTCTGGGAGATAAGGAAAGGCAATATAAGAAAGACCCCCTAAAAATTCAAGACCTAGAGTTCTTGTGTGAGCTATTGGCACTGTGAATGAAACATAGAAACATAGAAGTTGATGGCAGATAAGGACCACAAGGCCCATCCAGTCTGCCCATTTCTTTTTCTACCTTATAAATGTGCCATCTTCCTTTGCTGTCAGTGGCCTATCTATTCATACTAATCTGTATTGCTAAATACGTTAGCCTCCCATAAGGCAGAACTCCAGATTTTAAGATTGAAACACAAATATTGGGCAGGGGTGAAAAAGCTGGGAAGCTGCTGGCATACAGATTGAAGAAACAACAAGCCGATAGGCATATAGCGCAATTGCAGGACAGTAAGGGGGAAATATTCAGCAAACCGGACTCAATAAATAAAATCATTTTATCCTTCTATGACTCCCTGTATAGCCCTCATATTACCTGGAACAAAGCCAAATTTGATAAGTTTATGGAGGGCACGAAGCTCCCCAAGCTTACAGAAGCACAATGTGAGCAACTGGAAGGACCCATAGAATTGAAGGAAATCAGGGATGCGATTAATAAAATGGCAACACGAAATGCTCCGGGGGGGAGGGGATGGCTACTCAGCAGATTTTTATAAGGTAATTCAAGAGACTGCCACTCTCCCTATGAAAGATATGTTACAAGAGGCTCTAATGAAGGAGTCACTTCCAACTACCCTTAGAGAGGCAATTATTACAGTCCTCCCAAAGGAAGAGAAGGACCCCAACCTTCCAGCAAGCTATAGGCCAATCTCACTTATAAATGCGGATACTAAGATCCTGGCAAAAGTATTGGCATCTCGTCTGGAAACAATCCTTCCATGTTTAATTCACACCTCTCAAGTGGGCTTTGTAAAGGGCCAGGCTAGTACAGATCACCAGGGACACTGGTTTACCAGGATTGAGAAAGGACATATTCCATTTTGCACATTGTAAAAAATGGTATTGTCACCAGTGTCTGCTAAGCCAAAATCCGGTTTTACCAGTATTTGGTTCTCTGTACATTATTTAACAATTTTTAACTCTGCCAACATGCATTTTAACAATTTTGACCTCCACTGTTGCACATCCTTCCATCTTTGTACCAATTTAAAGATATTTTAGGTACAAGATGTGATGACAGCACCAACAGCACTACAGCCCCCATCCCTCTGGTGTGATGGCAGCAGCAACAGCACTACGACCTCCCTTCCTCAGGTGTGACAGAAGCAGCAGCACTGTGGACCCCATTCCTTAGGTGTGATGGCAGCAGTACTACATTCCCCATCCACCAGTGGTGATGGCAGAAGCACTACAGCCCCCACTCCTTCGGTGTGACAGCAGTAGCAACAAAGCAATCCACATCCTTCTGGGGTGATGGCAGTAGTGACAGCACTATGATCCTCTTTCTTCAACACCCACACCCCACATGCACAAGTTACAAATGACTTGGTCTCTTTTCTTGTTAGAACATAGATGTGAATTAATCTGAACCATCACTGCTAAGGTGGACTACCTTTGTTTTTTCCTATCTATAATTTAACTGCCTGAATTGGATTTCTGCCTGTGACACTGCTGACCAGGGTTATGGAACAGACTTGGGTATTGGAGGCCAGCTGGTGGATGAAGGCTTGAGTGTCCAACGACCACTCACCTTCTCCTGGGAGGGGGGGTGGGTTCATGGCTCAGCATTTGTTGGCCCTTGGTGGAGGCCAGAGGCATGACAACATGTCAGCCCTCACTGCAGGAGGGAGTGTGATGGACATCGACTTGTTCCTTGACATCATGTGGCCTGTCAAGAAAATGGGAAAACACCCATTGGCCAACTGAAGGATGGCTGTTGGTCCCTCCATAAGCTGGAAACACCAGACATGTGTCCATTCTGACCCCTGCCATGCCCAGGATACACAGGAAGCTCTTTGGGGCAATTCTCCTCCCCTGGTAGCCTCCCACAGGGGTAGGGGCCAACTCAATGAAGGGTTAATTTTGGGTTACCTGGTAGCACAGCAGTAAGGGTCAGTGTAGGGTGGTCGGGACTTGGCAGCAGTGGTAGGGGGGCCTTGGCAGGCTTGAAGGAGTGGATGGCCAGTGCGTAGAATAAGCAAAAAAACTGCTTGAATTTGCTTCTTTGAAATAAAGTGTCTTCACCTAAAAAATCCACAAGTCATTGGTGCAGGACCTTCAAATGGATTCATGCATCTTCCAGACATGTGGATGTTTTTTTTTTTTTACTTGGTATCCACGAAAAGGGTGTCTCCCAGTTTTCATGTCTTTGTTCAGATGTGAACTGAGCACCACTCTGCCCACCAGCATCATACAGCCCCTGGGGTCTTACCTTCTGTATGTCAGTGACTGTGCTTTCAAAATCTACTGGCCAAACCTGTTGAAGCATTCTATCAGAAAATGTTTTGTTGTCATAGAGACTGAAACAACAGGTGGGAGAAAAGGTGCAAATGATCCCATTCACCTAAATGGGGTGCTAACTGTGAAGTCTTTTCATAAGTGGTAAGGCAGTTTATTCCTTGTGAACATACTTTCAGTCAGACTAGTTTTCATTCAGAAAACTGAGGATTTTGGATGGCCCTACTGATTATAAACTTGAATAAGCTAGTTGGTAACAGTGATCCTGTGTTTAGCAATCTGCAACTTAGATGCTCATATGCAAAGAATACAATAAAAACCTGACTAAAATCTAAAAACAAGCTTATAAAACACATAAAATGTATCTGAACATTTATCTTTACCTATACAAAATCATTGCAGCCCAAGTAAAACAAGTAAATTATATGGTACCCTGACTACTATTCTATGATGCAGTATACTGGTATTTTTTTTTATACAGTTTGTAAAGCAGGCAAGGCCCACTAGGCAGAACTGTCTGTTTTCAGGAGTGACCTAGAAGTACTGGGGAGGTTAAGTGACTTGTTTGGAGTCACACAGTATGCAAGTGGAGGTTGTGGGAATCAAACCCAAGTCTGCTGGATGTACCCAGTTCAATCACTGTTTGTTACTCTAACCACCAGGCATGGATGGTTAAACTGAATGGCTGATTACAACAAAGCAGTGCTGGTGATTTCCTTACTGATTCTATATGCAGCAAAGCAGAAAGAATGCAAAGCACAGCAGCATTCATTTTAAGATGCTGAAATCCGGGTCGGCCCGCTGGCGCTGTGGTATCACTACTGCTTGCAATGCCAGCGACCCAAGGTCAGAAGTGAACTTGGGTTCCTGGAGGTCTGGCCATGGGAGTAGGATCGAGCACCTGGGGGACTGCTCTCCTCCTCCGGAGAAGGTGGGCTGCAGGTCCTGCTGCTTTACCACCACCACATGTGTCACCACGGGTGGTGGTGCAAAGGTGCTGCAGAGTGATCAGGAGGGGAGGATGCTAGCCAGGATCTGGAGCAGTGGCATGTTTCCATGTGACCTACTTCCTTGGATCTCCTTTAGTGCCAGTGCCCTCAGGGACAGAGACCAGAAAAACCAGGAACAATCACCCCACATTGGACGCTGGCAGATGGGACCCTAGGTGCCCCAGACTTTATAACCAGGCTCCGTGAGGGACCCACTGAGCTGCCAGACACACACTAAAGGAGTGTGGAGGGGTGACCTGAGGTCCACTCCCTTCCCACCTGGGGGGTACAATCCAGGCAGGATAGAGGCAGGCCAACAGGAGCTCTTGAGCATTACCTGGGGGTGAAGCTAGGGGATACCCAGCCTAGGGCTCTCTGAAAAGTGGAGACTGATGCTGTGAGAAGGGGACATAGAAAGAGAAAATAAAAAAAAAAATTAAAAAAGATGCTGAAATCTTAGAGATTCTGTGCAGTGACATGCAATTTCCGTGAGGCACCGGTACAAAAATTAAAAATCTGCAAACCAAGCAGGATTCCGTGATTGTTACCAGTGTTACCGGTTAAAATGGAAAACCAGGGTCCCTGCAGATCACTTTAGATCTTTAGTATCTCTCATATAAAGGGCGGGGCAAATCCACATCCTGGCGGCAGCCATCTCCGTGGATTTTGAGAAGGCCTTCGACTCAGTCAAGTGGGGCTTCCTGCATGCCATATTACAACACTATAATTTTGGCATTGTCTTTAGGAGCTGGGTCAAAACTCTCTATACAGCCCCCAAGGCAAGATTGATGACAAATAATATTCTTTCAGACCCAATTGAATTACACAGGGGAACCAGACAGGGGTGTCCGCTGTCCCCCATGTTATTTGCACTAGTTATAGAAGCCTTAGCCAGTGCGGTTAGGCAGCACACCAAGGTTAGGGGTATAAGTATGGGAAATGTCTCTCACCATGCCCTGTTGTGTGCGGATGATTGTCTTCTTTCAACTGAGGATTTCCCTACATGGGCGCAGTACATTATAGAATTACTACAAGCATTTTCAGACATCTCAGGTGTAAAGGTTAACCAAGGCAAAACAGAGGTTTTCCCCTTGAATATCAAGCTCTCGTCTGAGGATATCTCCCGAGTGGGTCTGGTTTGTGCTAAGGGGGGCATTAAATATTTGGGGATTAGGCTACTACCTTCAGTTTCCTCTCTGCCAGAGGCTAATCTTGCTCCACTGGTAAACAGTCTGAAGGAGGAGACTCTACGATGGAAGCAGCTAAACCTGTCCCTGCCAGGCAAGGTGGCACCAATTAAGATGATGATGGCACCATGGGTTTACTATATTCTCTCCCATCTTCCAATTGTAATTCAAAAAAAATGGTTCCAAAAATTAGACGCAATAATGAGTGTCTTTCTGTGGGAAAATAAAACTCCCTGATACAGTAGAGGTAAGCTTCAAGCTCCTTGGAATAAGGGTGGTTGGTGCCTTCCTCATTTTCAATACTATGCCTGTGCCTTCTAAATGGTTAACACACTTAAATTGTTTCGAGAGCCTCCTGAAGCCTTGCCAGCCTGGGAAGCAATTGAAAGAGGGGCCATTCTGGGGAATCATCTCTCAGGGTATCTGGGAAACCACCTTCCCTCTTCATTTAGACACTAGTTGACTATTAACTAAAATCCTTAACCTCTCTCTCCATACCAGTACATTCCCTGAAATATGGAAAACTGCCATTGTGACCCTGGTCCACAAAAGTGGGGATAAGACCTGCCACTCTAACTACCGCCCAATCTCCATATTGCCACCACTATCCAAGGCCCTAGAGCATATTGTTGTGGACCAGCTCACTGATTATTTGGACAAATATATTCTGTGCACACAACAGCACGGTTTTAGAAAAGGGCATAGTACCACCAGTGTCCTGCTTGAATTTACCAGTGCAGTGCATAGTTCCCTTGATAAAGGTCTTCTTACTGGGGCTGTCTTCATTGACCTGTCAAAGGCATTTGACATGGTCCATCAATGGCTGCTGTATGACCAACTACTCCTTGCTGGCCTTGCACTGGACTCAGCCCTGCTGGTTCAGAAGCTGCATTGACAACCGCTTTCAAAGAGTAAAAATTGCCAGTGCTGTCTCGGACACCTTGCCTGTCCACTCTGGAGTCCCTCAGGGGTCCATACTGGGCCCTCTACTTTTCAGCCTCTTTTTAAACTCCCTACCACAATCCTGCTCGGAACAAATCATCCTGTATGCGGATGATGCTGTTGTCTTTTCTACGTACAAGGGCCTTTCACTACTACAACACAGCCTCCAACATCAGATTCAGTGCCGTTGAAACATGGTTCTCCAATCATGAACTAGTCCTCAATCACAAGAATACCAAGTCATTGCTATTCTGCAGTTCACATAACCATTACAAGCAACACCCCCTTGCCATCTCCACCAAGCAGGGGACTGTCCTCGAACAAGTTTACTTTTTCAAATACTTAGGGATTCTGCTTGCCCCCAATCTTTCCTATACAGCTCACATTGACAGCATGGCTAAAGCTGCCAACACATGCCTTGGATTACTCTACAAGCACAGGCAGCACCTCACCTCAGGGGCCCTGAAGATTGCCGTCCAGAGCTCTGTGGTGTCAATTATTGATTATGGCCTCATTATCTATGGCTCTGCCATGACATCCACACTCGACATATAACAACTGCACTCAACAAAGCATGCTGACTCACAACTGGTGCCCACCACCTCACCCACACCTGTGCCCTTTATGAACAATCTGGATGGCTTCAACTCTCCAAACGTATAAAGTATCTCACATGTGCTATGGCGGGAAAAATCAACCTTGACCTCACACCCCCTGGTGTTACTGCCTTGTTACATCAAAACACCAACCAACAGAACACCAGGAGCTTGACAACCAAGATTCTACAAGTTCCTCGCTGTCGAACTATGTAGGGCCAACGCTCCTTCGCCTATAGGGTTCCTCTATGGATGAATAGTCTCAACCACACCATCTCCTCTGCCTCAATACTAGGCCTGTTCAAAACCAGGCTCTGGGCCCATCTCATTGCCTCTAGCTCCTGTGACTGCCTCTCCTAGCTAATGACCTACACAGCTTTAATCCTAACTTATATACTGCTTAACCCCAGGACCCCCAGTCCCCCTTCCCCCAGCTCCTGAGGTGCCACTTCAAATCTTAGGACTTCATACCACCTCATTAGTCTCTCCTTGCCCCCTTATAGCACTTATTCCCTCCACCCTGCCCCCTTTTTCTCTTCTATCACTCCTTCCCATTTATTTTTCGACAAATGCCTCTGGCTGCATCTTCATCCTCCCCCTCTCCTCTCATCCCTGTTTCTCTGCCACCCCTGCGTGCCTGACCCTACCCATTACTTGAGGGCACATGTGTCCTAGCTATGTTCATCATTTTACTATAGCTGCCTCTGTTAACTACCTACACATCTCCTCCTCCTCTATTCCTTACTCTTACTATAATTGACCCCTTTCAATAGCACTGTTGTACATGAATTGTTTATTGTTATTTCACTGTTGCTTTCTTGTTATTTATTATTTCTTATGTGGAACCTTTGTAAAAGAGCCTTGACTCAAAGGTACTTGTAATCCTAGAATAAATAAATAAATAAATAAATAAATAAATAAATAAATAAATAAATAAATAAATAAATTAAGGCTGCCCATTGGGCCTGGCACCAATTAGGGGTCATCAGCAAATCATGCCTGAACCCAGGGAAGTGTCTTACCCTCTGGAATAATTCCAGTTGGACAATTAACTGAAGACCCTTTTTGTGGGAAAACTGGAAAGAAAACCAGATCAATCAGTTGAGAGATATCCTAATGGATGATGTATATACCCTAGTTAGCTTTGCTTCTTTACAAAGAAGGTATAACTGTGTAAAACAGGATTTTGGAGATACTTGCAGTTTAGACATCTCTATACAGGCTGGCTTCATAGGGGGTGCCCTTGTGTTATATGTCAATCCAAGGACAGAGCCACTTGTAATAGACTGCCTTTAACTAGATGGGTACAAGGGAAGAAAGGCTTAGCTGGCCAGATTTATAGATTCATGAGAGATGATCTCTCTGATCCCTCTATGCTGGCTAAACTGAGATGGCAGAATATGTTGGGCTCTGCTACAATAGAAGAAGAATGGAAGGGTAGTTGGATTACAGTAAAACAGGCTTGTGTCAATCCCCGGAGCTTTCTGATCCCCCCAAAAATATGGCACCTCTGGTACTGCACCCTGGCAGTACTACATAAAATGGGCCTAATACAGGAAGATGTATGTTGGAGGTGTAACGCCCAAGGGGCAGATTTACTCCATGTGATTTGGCAGTGTGACCCCATGCATTCCTTTTGGTCTGAAGTAGTTCAATGCTGCTCCAGTATTCTTGGTTGCCAGATCCCTAATCTGCCAACACTTTGGGCTCTGGGGATCCCCCCTCTGGGTAGCAGAGTGACAGGCCCACACCTTGAGTGGCTTTTTCAGGCCTCTGTAGAGGCTGAATGGCTCATACTTTATAAATGGAGAACAAAGGAAGTCCCCTTCCTCACTGCTTGGCTGGTGGCTATGGCTAAGCTGGCTAACTACGCCAGGCTTACACACCTAACCAGTGACACATTGCATATTTACTTAGAGAGATAGTCCCCATTTATGCACTTCATTCAGTGTACATCCTCCACCTCCATTAATCCTAGCAGCAAGGACCTGCTAAAGCTCCCCCGAAGGACTCCCCGCACTACACGCTTTGCCACCAATAATACTGGGTAAGGGAGAGGACCCCCACCCATAGGCCCACCTGGTGTTAGATGTCCTCTGTCTCTCACATTATCTGACCAGTTTTGCTGCATGACTATACCGTAGGCTTAGGACCTTATGTAAAACAAGAAATCCTTTATTTGAGATTCAATGTACTTAGGATGTAGTATGTGAACAGTTGTTTGCACTTCTTTTCTTATGAAGAATGTAACTGTTGTTGTGTCTCTATAAATCAATAAAAAAAACTGCAAAAAAAAGGTGCAGTATAGCAAGGCAATAACCGTATTAATGTATATGCACCCTTTAAGTAAAATAGGCAGGAGACCATATGCATCTTATCATGCCCCTTTTATTTTAGTCACTGAAATACTCCAAGCAGTGCAAAGGAGCATGTGACAAAAATGTCAGACCTTCCAGTTGTTACAGTCCCAAAATGTTTTCTTGGCTCAATTGTCTAAATCCTGTGAGGAAACTTTCCAAGATAAGTTTTTATCCATGGTTTGTCCTTCAGAACCATATCAAGCACCCAGTCACAGATGAGTTTTTTTTAGAAATGCCTTCCACTTTTTCATGATTTTAGTGCCAAGTTGCTAATGGCCTTTGTGTGACACTTCTGGAGATACAATGTGAATGCGCGCCCATGCACACATCACATGTACATGACATTTTGACATTATTACACCTTCCTCAGAATGTTTCAGTGGTTCAAGTAAAAGTAGGAACGATAAGATGTATATGGCCTTCTGCCCATTTCATTTAAAGAGCGCATATAGAAATTGATGCCCTGTACTGTGAGTGAAGGAAGCTTTTATGTTACACATTATGTTAGCTGAGTCCTGCTAATGCAAACATCCAACATTTTGCAGAAAACTTGAAATTCACTTCAAGCTCCTATGGCTCAAAGGTTAACCCTTTTTAAAGATATTCTTAGAACAAGCTAATTTTTCAATTATTCAGGGTAGAAAACATTTCTTTTTTAATTAAAGTTTTGATCCTACTATATTACTGCAGCCATTTTATCTTTATATATATCAATACAGTGGAAATGAATTTACGGAAAAAAAAAAGACATTTTTTAGCCCTTACAATCTGGCAGATTCATATGTATAAGTTCAGAATCTGAATACAATACAAATGTACTAAGCACTCCTTTTGTTTTTTAAACACATTTAAAATCTTCCGATTTCTGACTCATATAGAGTCAAAACAAATAACATTAATGTGATTTTTGCTTTTAAAATAGGTTACTAAACTAGTTACATTTCACTACATAAAATCTTCATTTCCCCATTCGGATAACCTCAAAATGTTTTCATGCTTTCCTTGGCTACAGCTGCAAAAGCATCGAAAGATGATAACTAAATAAATAGAAAAATAGTTATTGTGTTCCAGGCTTTGTTTTTAGCAATAACAACATGTTTGTTCTTGCAGTTTTAGGATAAGCTGAGGGCTTTAACCTAGAGGCAAATTGCACTAGCAGTTACAACCTTATGAAGGAGGCAGTGCGGTCTACTGGTTACAGAAACATTTGGGAAAGAGGAGATCAGAGGATCATACCTCAACATAGCTGAACAATAATCCAGTATGTGCTGTGTCATAGAACTGTTGTGCAGTGCCATGGAGGCTGGGATAGTGGCCATTTGCCAGCAGTCCCTGCAGCAGTACTGGCAGGGGTCACCAGTTGCCTGTCCCCTGGAGAAACAACAAGAGCCATCATATGCCCTTATAAGCTGTTTTGACATTTGGACATTGCTAGTTAATTACTTCCAGCTTTATATCTGTTTAGGTTCTTCTTTTAATCTTCCTGTTATTTTTGACTATTTACGGAACTAAAATTGTCTTTTCCTTTGCAGACATTTACCATACCTCCATTCTCTTTGTGCGTTATTTGTCTTTTGAATTAAACCTGAAAAAGGACAGTTCCTCTCAAGTTTTTTTTTCTAGTCATCTTCTTTCCTTCTCTTATAATGCCATCTGATCATATCTCTCTGAGATGTTACCTTTCCTTTTATGCATACTTGTTTTTCACCAGGCCTTTTCACCTTATGCTCTACTTCACTGTTAACATTACATGTAGTCTGGATCATTTTCATGATATTCATCATGTTATGCCATTTTAAGAACAGAGAACATATTGTAAAAGTGGTACAGCACAGTGCTGCAACAGTTGCTTAAGCATTATGCTTGATGTCTAACAGCTGAGCTGCATTTGTGCCAAAGACCACCTCCCTTTTAGAATCTTCCAAAACCACTGTATAATCATAATAAAAAATATTGCAATACTCAAGACAACAGAGATGAAACACTATTACTCTAACAAAAGCTGGTATTAATGTTGTATATCTGAAGAATTTAATTCAGGCAGGCATCCCTGAGAATATACTGTACAATCAGAGTACTTACAAAATCATTTCAAGTTGGCTCAATTCTCACACTATAAAGACAACAGAAATGTTTCTGTTTCTCCATTGTACAAATGAGTGCAACAATTTAGAAACCCCCTTGACACTGTTTTAAGGTTTAATATGAAGTTACATGTAACCTTCAAAATGCTTTGAAATTTTGTAACATGGGTAATTTACCTAACTTTGAATATTTTGTATATGCCAATTATGTTCAAACTACCTGATCAAAAGAGGCTTGCATACCATACTCTGGAACTTTTTGAATTTTTTGCCACTCTAAACCTTTCACTTTTCAATTTCCAGCTGATTGGAATCTGAACTTGAAAAGGCTGTGCCATCCCTAGTCCTTAGTCAGAATCTTCAACCCCAGTGAGCAACACTTTGGCCAAAGCAGAATTAAATCCACCAGCAGGCAGTGGGGCTTCATAATCTCAGGCATAGGGCACACGACATCGGTTTTGTAAGTCTTCATTTCTAATTTAGTAACCATAAGGTTTTTTAAACAGCCCTTTAGAGCCCTTTATCTATCACCTAGGATGAGACAGGAACTGAAAGAGAAGTGTCTTTCATAATCTTTGTATCCCAAAGTGCTTTACAAGTCATGAACAATGGCATTAATCATTAGGGGGTGGGGCAGGGATGTTACGTGAGAAAGAGGAACGATACAGACAGCACAGGAAGGATAAGCAGAGAGACTGTTAAAGGGACACTGTCAACCCATTTAGGCCTCAAAATGTCTCTAGTTTTAAATAAAAAAAAACACATTTATGATTGCTCTCATTCTATAGACTTTGTTGATATCGCTTTTCAGTTTGATTATGATTCTTTGTTTCTTGTTTAAAGTGAAAAACAGACTACCCCACCATACCAGTGTTTCCACATAGGGAATACTGGATGGGCAACAATGCACAACCAGTGCATTCTGCCACAGAGGGGTTCTGATTACCTGTGACCTCAAGAGTGAAGCTCAAGACGTCCCTGGGAATCAGAACCCTGAGGTGGCAGAACACACAGGTTGGGCATAGAGTTACTCATCCAATATATTTTATAGTGTATAGTGCCCCCCTAGATAATTTAAATACACATTGAAGTGCTTTTTAATTTTGTTTAAATCTTAAAAGAAATTGATTGCTGCCACATCTTATTCCTGAGGTTGGAGATGGTAGCTAGGGTGAGTTGTGTGGTTGCTAGAGACCAAACATCCCTACATTTGTAGTCCGCACATGTACTGGTTGCCAATCATTTATGGGAGGAATTTTCAAGGAAAAAATGGCAGTTCTATTTCTCGCTTAGTGAGAGTAGCTGGACTGTGAGAAACTAACTTTTATTTTGTAAATTATTTTACAATATCTGGCTGATCCTGCATTACATTTTAAATATAAGAGAACATATCTGATTGATCCTGCATCTTTCCCTGTATCTGACTGATCTTATATTATCCGTTGCTACAGCAGTTTTTAAATGTGAGTGGCTAGAGTGCTTTCCATATCTACTGGAACTTTGTTCTACCACAGAAGGGCTGAACAGCATTCCATGACCTTTCAACTGTGGTACAACAGCGTTTCAGTAGAGATAGAACTTGCATAAGAATAACGTTCCACCATACACTATAAACATATCTGTGTCCTTAGTCAACTCCAACATTATCTTTCTTGGACTTGGGAACACCCTAAACCAATTCTAGCCACTCATGATGCAGTGGGAGGAGGAGAAGACACTATTACATAATAAGTGTCTGCTGTCTGACTGGGGCAGCTGCAATCTAGGGGTGCTAGCTGCATACTCGAGCAGACTTGACAAACCATGAGGCCTATTTCTGCTGGCAGATTCATATGTTCATATGTTTCAGAGTGTTCTTTTGTGCAAGAAGTGATCAATAAGAGTAGATTAAGGATTTGAAACTAAACCAGGTTGGGTGTTACTTTACTATTACCATGTATTTCAGTTTTACTAAGAAAGGAAGCAGCTAAAATAACCATCAACAAACAAACATTTTAGAAAAGTTAAGCAATCATAAAATGTGGGATGTAGACTAGAAATAAAATTATGCAAAAAAAGGTTGACTGTTCCTTTAAGTACAAAGAGGTTAAATTACTTTCTCGAGATCACACAGTGCACAAGTGACACTGCTTGGATTCAAACTGACGCCACCAAGCTCACAGATAGGCCCCTTAAACATTAGGATAAAGCTTTTCTAAGAAATGTAGCTTTCTGATACACCGTTTTGTACATACTGTATCACAAAGCACTGTCATTGCCCCCCATTTGCATACTGTGTGACCCTAAGCAAGTCACTTAACTTCCTTGTTTTTATTTTATTTATTGAAATGTTTCACCAGGAGGGCACGCTGAGCAACAATTTGTTCATCTCACGGTATGACCTGTGGGAAGGGGGTTACATCGGATTGTGAAGGATGGTCAGTTATACAATAGACTCTAGGCAGTACAAACAGTACAACAATGTAAGATTAAGCAACAGTTGAAACACAAGGTAAAGTACAATAAACAATAGTGTAACTTGGGAAAATTACAAAACATATCCAAAAATGTACAAAAGAACCAAAAAACATACAAAACAGTAATAAAGTGACAGAACCATTTATAGTGCATCAGGAGCAGGCTCAAGGTAGTGCACAAGTGCTGTTGGAGTAAAAAGGATGGGATAGAGTGTGCTCATGGATGGCCCAGAAAGGCAGGTGGAGAAGAAAGGAGCATAAAGAAGAAAATATGAGGAGAGGGGTAGCCATTTCCTGATTACCCCTACCAGATGTTGAGAACCCAGCGGGGGGGATTAGGGTAGGAAGGCAGAAACTGGGGGTAGGTATTAAGGAGAGTGAAAGCAGGGACAGCTGATGGAGAGGTAATTGTGTAGGGTGGAGGTAAAGGAGTAGCTGGAGGAGGAGTGTAATATTTCAGAGGGGAGTGAATTCCAGATTTTAGGGAAGTGATAGGCGAAACCAGTCTGACTGATGAGGGTGGAGTGGTAAGGGACTGTCAAGGTGTGGGCATCATTTCATCTGAGAGAGAGTGGGTGGGGGGAGATGGAGTAGAGAGAGAGAGAGAGAGTATGAGAGGTAAATGGGGAGCACTATGAACCAGAATTTGGAGGTTAGTTTGGTACTGTGTGAGGTGCATCTGTGAGACAGTGGAAGGAAGGTAAGAGAGCGATAGAGATCACTGTGGTGGGAGCTGGAAGGGGAGTCAAGAGCAAAACAGCAGAAGGAGTTAAAGAGAATGTCCAACTTTGTCAGGGAAGATTTGGGAGCAGCACCATAGACTACGTCACAGTAGTCAAAGATGGGGAGTATCATCTTCTGGACAATTTCGCACCTCACAATCAGAGGGATACAACTACGATTCCTGTACAGAACAGCAAGCTTGGGGTGCAGTTTCTTCAGAATAGCATCAAAATGCACAGAGAAGTTGAGGGGCTGGTCTAGCCAAACCCCCAGATATCTAAATGAGGAGGTATCCTCCAGGATGGTCCCATCAAGGGTGTGGAAAGTGGGTAGGGTCAGAAGCCTTGAGAGTCTCTGCCTGGTGCCAAAGGTCATTGAGACTGTCTTCTTGGCATTTAGAAAAGCTGGTGAGAAGCAAACCAGAGCTGAACTTGGTTAAAGTCATGCTGTAAGCTGGTTTCCACAGTAGCAGGGATTTTGCTGGAACTGTATAAAACAGTATCATAAGCATACATGTGGATAGATGAGGATAAACAAGCTGTGGGAAGATCATTAAGGAAAATGGAAAAGATTAGGGGGCCAAGCACTGAGGCCTGAGGGACACCAGTGTTCATGGGGAGTGGAGGGGAGATGGAGTCAAGTATTCTCACTGATTGGGTCCTGCCAGTGAGGTAGCATTTAAACCAGTTGGTGGCTGACAGAGCAAGACCAGCTGAGGACATGGAATCAAGAAGCAGGGGATGGGAAACAGTGTTGAAAGCTTTGGCTTGGTCAATAAAGATGGCCGAGGTGATCAGGCCATCATCCATCCCTGAAAGGATGGAGTCAGTAAGCCTGAGGAGGGAGGTGGTTGTAGAGTGATTCTTCTGAAAACCAGATTGGAAAGGAGTGAGGAAGGAGGAATTGGAGAGGAAGGGTGACTGTTGAGAGAGAACTAAATGTTCTTGAAGTTTGGCAAGGGTAGGAAGGAGGGAGAGGGGGTGATAGTTGCCAGGGGAGGATGTGTCACCACCCTTGGGGAGAGGAAGGACTACAGTGTGTTTCCAGGAAGAGAGTGCTTGGGCAGAAATAAAGGATAGGTTAAGGATTAGGGAAATAGGATAAGCAATTGCAGGAGCAGAAAAGTAAAGAAGTTTAGGATCAAACTCATCTGGTAAGGAGCCTTTAGAGACGGGTTGAGGGATAGGAGGGCACTAAGAGCTTTCTCAGAGGAGATAGTAGAAAAGGAAAAAGGGGGAGTGGTAGGCGCTGGCTGAGGAGAAGGGCTGAAGTTAGTAGGTTGCAAAGAAGAGATGGAATTTAGAAGAGATGAGACACATGAGGTGTAGTAGGCATTACATTTATTTGCCACGGAGCCAGGGTCAGAAAATAGGGAGTTATTTATTTTGAGAACTGGAAGGGAGGGGTGAGGGGGGGGAAATAGGGCATGAACTACCCTCCAGAATTTAGATGGAGAGTCAATATTAAACAGGAATGAGGAGTTGAAATATTCAGACTTAGCCAATCTAGTGGCTTTAGTACAGGAATTATGTAGCATTCTGTACTTGGCATAGTCATTTGGATATTTTGTAGTTTTGGGTTTCCTCCAAGCCTGGCCATGGTCCCAGAAGCAGGCTAGTAGTTCAGTAGGGATTCAGGGGAGGTGAAGCTCACAGACTCTGGTCTTTCTGAATGGAGCAAAGGCATTCCAGGTCACAATGAATTTATCCTAAAAATAGTCAAGAGCTTGATCAACAGAAATAGCAGTGGAGAGGGGGCCCCAATTGGTGGAAGCAAGTGCAGAGCTGAGTGGGGTTAGGTCAAGGGATTTAAAGGACCGGAGCTGTATGATTTTATGGGTAGGTTTGGGGTGATGGACCTTACATAGAACGAAGATGGGGTTGTGATCACCAAGGGCATCAGGGAGGAGACCAGATTTAAAGACTCGGTGTGGGTGGGTTGTGAGTGCCCAGTCAAGCAGGGTGTGGTTTTATGTTTTTGAATTAGGATTTAGGATTTAGGTTTTAGTTTCATTTTAGGATTAGATCCTTGTGCTCTCAGGTCGTACCTGTAAACAAGCTTCAGGTTAGTGTGTCTCTCCTGGTTAAAAAAAAAAAAAAAAAAAGTATTTTCACAGTCAGTGACCAGTTAGCAACAATCACTGGACAGCCAGAGAAAGGTTAAATGAAATGGAGAGCGGTTATTTTTTCCTTTTCTTCTCCCATCTCTCCTTCATGTCTCATCTTCAAATTGTACTTGCACCTTTTCTTGGATACTTTTCTTGGATCTATGATTCTTCCTACACTCACCAACTCGTCTACCATCCTATCTCCACCCCTCCTTTTTTCCCCTTCTGTACCTTCCCTCCCTACCCTCCTTCACCTTCTGCCTCCCCATCCCCCTAGTTGCTGGTAAAAATTCTGTTCTTGATTCTCCCTATGTTCTATATAATTTATTATGCATACAACTTATTTGTGGTTAAGACTTTGCATTTCCTGCATTTTTATATGTTTATTGAAATCAATCCGGAAGCATTTATTGTTTTAAAATAGTTTTAGCAGGAAAGACCTGCTGAGCTGAGGACAACTCATTTCCAGACACATCCTTGGGAAAGGTTAGAGGGAATAAAGTGAGACAGTACTGCAGTGCAACATAATGCAATAAAGTCAAAGCAGTGTAGTTAGGTAAAACATTACAAATAAATAAATTGGGTGCTGCAGGGGTGCCACCAGCAACCCAGGTTCAGGAATGAGAGCAGGACACTGTCACATAGACATTGGGTTGAGGGAGGATAGTAGCATGTTCTAGCAGATGCCCTCCAACTTGGGGGTGGGTGGATGTCTGTTTCTTGCAGCATAAGCACCATCTGGGGGTTCCAGAAGGTGCGAGCCAGTCATGAATGACAATGAAATGGGGGGATACGGTGGCTTTGTAGCATGCACATCCATTGTGTAGCACACCACATGTTCATAGCCAAGTTTTATGGAGTGGGAGAACAAAGGAAACACTCCCAGCCAAGACAGGATGACACCAGCTGGCTTGGACCCTGCATCTTCCATGCAGCATAAACAGCCTATACCACCAAATTCAAAGAAGGCTAAAGGAGAGAACTAGACACCCAATGAAGGCCCAACTGCTGAGTGTTCACCACTGGGTAGGTAAGGGAGGTTTCCTGGGGTTTCGGAAGATGGAGAGGCTGGGTGGTAGCTATACAGAAGGGGTCTGAGGCTGGGCAGTTAAGAAACATAACACTTAATGTAAAAAAACAAGAAATCAAATAGTAATTTACAGTGTAAGTCATGTCACTTCAGAAGATGCACAGCAGAAGGACAAATGATAGGATTAGAGCAGACTCAGAAGTGTCATATTGTGTTTTACTTTCCTGTTTTTTCTCTGATTTGGCCCTACTCCTATAATTCCCCCTCCCACCCCTGGAAGCTGGTCTTTGATCATTGTAACTTTCTAGGCCAAACATTTCAATCAGCAAATAATTACAATCAATAAATAAATGAATAAATAAGAAAAGCTTAGAAGGGGGATAAGTTAGAAGTCAAGAGAGAGAGAGGGAAAGTGAGAGTGGTTTTACCAAGGGACTTAAGGTACTTTCTTAAGGTCACTCAGTGCTAGTGGCAGTGGCAGGATTCAAATCTCCAGGTTCACAATGCCATGTGCCGAGCAGCAGGCTGTGCTGCCTCCTTTATAATATATGTCTATTCTAATTTTACATTACATCAGTAAGCCATAACATCACTTGCAATATACAGCCCATACTAATCGGAATGCTAAAAAAAGAGACAAGCACAGTGGAAATAGACTCCCCTGGACTAACCTTACTGTCTCCCCCCCAAAAAAAAACACACACAAGACCAAGAACATGCGGTGGATCTGCTGAGAATTCCAGTTCAGAAATAGAAAAAAATAGGAGCATATACTGTATTTCACTTGCAGTGACTATAAAAGAAGCTTTTTACTCTGGCAAAAAATATTACATTAACATATCAAAGTAAAAGACTGAGGAAAAAGTATGCATAGATAAGGAAGAAATCTTGAGAATAGTACAAAGCAGAATGTGAAACCATGCCAAGTATTAATTTTGTTTGATGTGTTTCACTTGTCCTTATTCTGACTAAGAGAAAGGATGATGATCAAAATATATATATAAAAAAAATGTAACTTTGAATTAAAGGGCTATAATGTTATCAAGGAGTTCCGGTGCTGTGACATCATTAATACAAAAGTACCATGCTGGAATGGAAAATGGAATGACAGCACTGTTCTCATCAGGTGTACCACATAGCTGGGATTTTTAAACGATAGTCTTTAAAATCTTGTAGTATCATATATATTGAACATTATACCAGCTATCAACCTGCAATCACCCATAAGAAGGCAGAATTCCCGTCCAGGGAGATTGCAGTTGCTCAGAATCGACCGTCTCAGCTGTTCCGAACTGTAGATAGACTGTGCAACCCAGCCTGTCTGCAAGTTTGGAAAGCCTTTTCGCAAATAGAGTGTGATGAGCTTGCTCGATACTTTGCAACTAAGGTGGCTGACATCAGGGCCGACTTGCATCCGACAACCTCTAAGGGTGACGTGGTAGGAGTGTGTGAGAGCACAGGGCCTCGATTCTCCTGGAGTTCCTTTTGTTGACCTGAGTTCGTGGATATTATGAGGATCATCCATAGTGTGCGCCCTACAAGCTGTGGCTTGGATCCTGGACTGACTACCGTAATTTTGGGTTGTGTAGATATTATTGGTCCAGTTTTGGCGCAAATAGTCTGGTGCTCCTTGGAGTCAGGTGAGTTTCCTAGCTCCCTGAAAGAGGCGGTGGTGACACCTCTCTTGAAGAAAGCTTCCTAGGACCCAGACTGTTTTTCTAACTACAGACCTATCTCTAACCTTCCCTTTATTGGGAAGGTTATTGAAAAGGTCGTAGGGGCCTCATTGGATGACTATTTAGCCATCCATAGTATCTATGAATCCTTCCAGTCTGGTTTCTGCAAAAGACAGCACCGAGACTGCACTGGTTCGAGTGCTAAATGATCTTCTGAGGGCGAGGGATTAAAGGAGATGCTCCATCTTGGTTCTCCTTGATCTCTCTTCAGCTTTTGACACTGTGGATCACACGGTGTTGCTAGCACGCCTGAGGCAAATCTGTGGAATGTCTGGAACTGTTCTTAAATGGTTCACTTCATTCCTTACTGGGAGATCACAAAGAGTTGTGTCGGGGAATTTTTCCTCCAGCCCAGTCTCTTTGTTGTGTGGAGTGCCTCAGGGTTCTGTGCTGTCACCCATGTTATTTGCAGTGTATATGCTGCCCCTCGGAAACATTATAAGATGGTATGGGCTGAGGTTTCACTGTTATGTAGATGATACCCAGCTATACCTGTCTTTTGCACCCGACCAGGATGGAGCTGTCTCGGTGTTTAATAACTGTCTGGGGGAAATCCAAGACTGGATGGGTTCTAGTTGGTTAAAGTTGAACTCGGATAAAACTGAGGCTTTGGTTGTGGAGCCAGATGGTCAGATTGAGAGGTCGTGTACTGGCGCGCCTTCTGGAATTTTTCTTGGCGGCGTGTCACTACCGGCCTCTGAACAGGTGCGCAACCTTGGGGTGATCCTTAATGATAGGCTGACTTTTCAATCTCAGGTGTCGGCCGTCATCAGGACTTCCTTTTACCATCTTAGGAATATTGCCAGGGTTAAGCACCTTGTTCCATCTGACTCCTTGTCAACATTGGTCCACGCCTTTGTGTCCTTGTGCCTAGACTACTGCAACGCCCTTTACTTTGGGCTTTCTGGGGTTGAAATCCGCCACCTGCAGCTTGTGCAGGACGCAGCAGCCCGGGTTTTGACTGGGACAAGTAGGTCCTGTCATATTACCCCGGTGCTGCGCGAACTGCACTGGCTTCCAATATGGTGGTGGATCACCTTTAAAGTCATTTTATTGACTTTTAAAGCCCTTCGCAATCAGGGTCCATCCTATCTGAAAGACCTACTGGTTCCTTACTGCCCCGGCCGATCACTCCGCTCGGCCGACATGGGGGTTGTTAGAGATTCCAAGAGTGAGTTTAAAATCCTCTGGCAGCAGAGCATTTTCTCATGCTGCACCCACTCTTTGGAATTCTCTACCATGCCAGTTATGGGAATGCACCTCCATGGAGATATTTAAGAAAGAACTGAAAACACACTTACGGAGAATGGCTTTCTCTTAGACTGTTAATGTGAACTGTAATATGTTTGGAATTTTATTGTAATTTATTATGTTTTTATGATGTATTTTTTATAATGTTTGTAGTGCTTGATATTTTGTATTGAAATTTGAAGTTTTGATTAATTTGTTCAGCGCCTTGATATAGCGAAAGGCGCTATATAAATAAAATTATTATTATTACTGACTGTAGGTATACGGGACTGGGTGGGGATTAATTGTTTTTAGAAAAGTCAGAATCTGGAAGGTGGAGGTGATAAAACGTTTTTTTACAGATTGTTTCATTTACCTGCTGCAGTCTGATTGGCCAATAATGATTAGAGCTCATGCATAAATATCAGCATAAACCATGATCTGGGATATTGTGTTCTTTTGTGTTCTTTTTTGTAAAAAAATGTTATGTTCTCCTTTGCATCTGTTTTAAAACTGGGATTAATTTTAAAATTTCAATAATGGATTTCAGGGTGTGGGTCATTGGTAGCTCAGTGCTAAATAAAAAAAAACACAACTTACATGATGCATAGCATATGCAGAAATTCTCATGGTAAAATTTGTACAGCTGCATGACTGCTATGTGTAGCAGCCATATTTTAAACAATCTGCATGAAAATTAAAAATGTGTATTACACATATTCAGGGATTTAACCAGATTTTGTATGGTGCCCAAGAAATATGTGCTTGGTGCTGTACCAGGCACATATCCATGTAAGTGTCCCTAAACAGATAATTATGGCCACAAGTAAATATAATTTGTGACAAAAATATTTACAGAGCCTTCACTATAATCACAGTGGAAAGTCCAAGACACCATATGAACATATGAATGTGCTAGCAGAAACAGACCACCCGGTCTATCTAAGTCTGCTCAAGTATGCAGCCAACACCTCTAGTTTACACCTTCCCCACCCCCTACCCTTTGCCATCCCACTGCCACCCCCTTCCCCACCCTCACTCTCCCCTGTTACCTGTCCCATGCCCTTTTAAAGCTGTTCACAGATTTACATGATACCACCCATTCTGGTAGCGCATTCCATTTTGCTACCACCCTTCTATGAAATAGTGTCTCTTCATTTCCATCCTAAATCTCCCCCATTCTTAGCCCATGCCCCTGGTGACTCTCCCCCTCCTTAACTTACTGACCCCATCTGCCCCATCCTTATTGATTCCCCTCAGATACTTGAATGTCTGTATTATGTCCCCCCATCCCTTCTATCCTCAAGGGTGTACATTTTCAGGTCTCCCAGGCTGCTGTCATAGTCTCTCCCCTCCATTCCACAAATCATTTTTGTTGCCCTCCTCTGCACCCTCCCCTCCAGTAGCCTGATATCATGCTTTAGGTACGGCCTCCAAAACTACCCACAATACTCTAAGTTCGGCCTTACCAGACCTGTAGAGGGGCAAGATCACCTCTCTTCATCTGGACAAAAAACCTCGCTATGCACCCCAGTATTTTGTTCAATTTTGCAGCTTCTCTCCTGCACTGGGCAGTGTTGTTCATGGTCCCTGCTATCATTACCCCTTGGTCCTTCTCCTCCTCAGTGATCCCTAGCTTAACCCCCCCCCCAGCCAGTATTCTCTTCTTGGGTTCTTCACCCCAAAGTGCGTAACCTTGCACTTCTTTGCATTGAACTCCAACTGCCACCTCTCTGACCACTCCTCTAGCTTGTGTAGGTCCCCCTGCAGCTGCTTCCATCCCTCCTCTCCATCCATCACTGCTCCGATTTTGGTGTTGTCAGTGAACAGACTTAACTTGCTTACCGTTCCGTATGCAATGTCTGATAGAAAGAGCACAAACAATACTGGCCCCAACACAGAGCCCTGTGGCACCGCACTCATCACCAGCCTTGGAGTTGAGAGCTCCTCTCTCACCACCACCCGTTGCAGCCTGCCACTCAGCCAGCTTGTAATCCAGTTCATCATTTTTGCCCCTACCCCTACACCAGTTAGCTTGTCCCCAAGCTGCCCATGAGGTACCAAATTGAAAGCCTTGCTGAAGTCCAAGTAAAGAACATCCGCCACATGACCCTTATCCAGCTCACCTCTCACCCAGTCATAATATTTTATGAAGTTGGTTTGACAAGACTTACCTGAAACAAACCCATGCTGCCTCACATTCTGGAGGCCATTGTCCTCCAGGTATGACACCAGTCTTACCTTTAGTATCATTTCCATGAGTTTGCACACTATGGAGGCGAGACTTACCAGATGATAATTACCCGGTTCATCCCTTGGCCCGCTCCTGTGTAATGGTACTACATGTGCCATTCTCCAGTCCTGTGGCACAATCCTGACTCCTGTGAGGTGCTGTACAAATCCACCAGTGGCTCTTCCAACACCTCCGCCATCTCCCTCAGCACCCTGGGGTGGATACCATCTGGCCCTGGTGCCTTGTCTACCTTCAGTGCCCTCAGTCCCTCTAGGACTCTACTTGTCTCAATTCTTCCATCTGTCACCTCCTCTCCCCTTGTCCCC
Organism: Neoceratodus forsteri; assembly: GCA_016271365.2. Classification (NCBI taxonomy): domain Eukaryota; kingdom Metazoa; phylum Chordata; order Ceratodontiformes; family Ceratodontidae; genus Neoceratodus; species Neoceratodus forsteri. The sequence goes on from CM028130.1 coordinate 316,636,979, forward strand.
ACCCTCCCAGCCCATGCTGGTAGCACCCCCCCTTCTTCCATGAACACTGAGCAAAAGTATTCATTCAGTGATTCTGCCTGCTCCTCACCCTTTTCTGTCCACTCCCCACCCCTTTTTATCCTCAGTATTGTCTCCTTGCACTTCCTTTTCTCCATGATGTATCTGAAAAAGTCTTTCTCTCCCATTAATTCCCTGTGCTAATCTCAGCTCCCTCTGGGCCCTGGCTTCTCTCACTTTTCTGGTCACCTCCCTGGACCATCTTGAATATTCCTCCCTATTCACTTCCTTCCCTGTCCTCCTAAACTTCTGGTGTGCCACTCATTTTGCCCTCACCGCCAGTGACTAAGACAAACTTTTGAGACTAGCCATCAGCTGTTTATTCACAACAGAAGGTTGTTTGCACCCTGTTTTGTGAAAACACAATTAGCAACTGAGAACTGGGCCCAAGGATTTAATGATAATTAGTGCCTACCTCCTTTTCATACCCCATTTTAAATAGCATATTATGATTAATTGTTTATGCAGTTTTTGCTGTTGAAAGCTGTCTTTTAATGTTACATTTATTTAGCTGTCAAGATGTCTTGTTTATGTTTTCTGTGTCAGCATCACTCTAGGAAAAATGGATTTTTTTTTTCTCCAGTGAGGTAACCCAGCTAACAAATAATAAATATTTATAATATGGATAAGAATATTCTAGCTATGTGACTGGCTCAAAATCATGTATTAGTGCAATTATGTGGCCATGATTACACTCCTGTACTTGTTCAATCTGTGCACCTGGTTTGGCTGCAATATTACTACTCCTAAATTGGAACTATGTTATTGTCTTCTATACCTATTTCATATAGAAAACAATGTTATTTTCTTATTAAAATCATAAAGCAAAGTTTTAGAATTTTTTAAAGTGCAACCCATGCTATAAGTGCAGTAAGACTTTGAGAGATGTGTAATTATGGTCAGTAATTGGACTTTCCTATTGGGTGTTTAAAGTATTTGGTGCAAGCGCCTCCTGCCTACAAAACTCACTTGAAGTGTGTGAATATTGACCCATAATTGCACACCTTGGTGTGTCTTATTGCCTGCATGTATATCTCCTAAGTGGCCTAGAAAGAAATATGTGTGGAGTGTGGCAAAATGTAGATTCTGAACACACACACACACACACACATATATATATATATATATATATATATATATATATATATATTTATGCAGTTTTCTAAGGGTTAAACCATCACCAACAATGATGCCATGAATTGTAGGACTCATCAGGAAATCTCCAGCTAGCATTCAGAAACATGACCTATAGTAAACAGACAAATCTCAGCACTAAAACTGCAAGTGACCTTACCATGGTTTGAAGCTCTATTGGCTGATATCAATTTAAATTGTTGATTTTATTATTCTTTAAAGTGACTGAAGTTGAGGGCTGTTGATCTCAGACCTCAGTCTCAGGCACACCACAGTACTAAATAAGATATGAGTACCTTATACTTTTCATAAAGTATTAGCACTGGTTAATATACAATCTAGTTTATATTTAGAGATGATCAGGTATATACAAATGGCCAGATTTTCAAAGGTTCCACAATGCCGGTTCAACAGCAAACCTGTTAATTAGCATTTTAGTGATGGCACTAATGTTAATAACAATTGCAGTCCACATTGCATTGGGAATGCCACTGTGTTTTCTATGGGGGGGGCTGCACCCCCTGCACCACCCAGATCTTACTATAATCACCTCCACAGTGGAGGTGTTTCAGAGAGGTGGCGCAAACCCAGAGAAGCTGTGCCGGGGGTCCCGCCACTGTAGTGTGACCATTACAGCAACTTGCAGTGACTTGTCATTTTGTCACTGTAAACTACTGGTCACAGTAGCATTTTTGCAGTAGCAATGGTATACCATTTTCAAAGGGTGGCACAGAGCTTGTGTCAAGCTCTGCACCACAACACTTTGATTCTGCTGGTACGCCAAACACTTTTGCTGCAGCTGCATCCAATTTTTGTAGCTCAGATGCTGTTGCGATAGTTAAGCCTGTTTACTGTAAGGCAGCTTGCGCCAAATCTCAGGCACAAGCACAGTAAAAACAGTCCCCTGGATTGATGCAAGCCAGACCACAAAAAGTTGGTCTAACTTGCTGCAACTGTCACCCAGGAAATGCTTTAGATTGCCATAAGCCCAGTGCACCATATCTATGCTGCTCCCAAGGCTTCTGTCTACCTAATCCTATTGAAAGTCTGGCTCAATATATACTTACTGTACATATGTAAGCCCCCCCCCAGTATGGGGCTTACCTATAGGGCTTCGGCCTCATTCCCCCACTGCTGGCTGACTCCTTATTTTGGTCCCATGGACTGCTGAATCAGGACCGGAGGACTATTCCAGAAGCCCTGGTGGGATTCAGGCCTGGGCTCACTCCCTTCCCCAAGCTGCATGGCAGTCACCAGCATATCCTTTTGTTCCACTGCCCCATGTTGAAATGGAGATGAGCTCCATTAGAGTGTTTATGCCTCTGGGCTCTCGGGGGAAGTTTCCTGCCTGGTCCGAGAGCTTGTCCGGGCCAGCCGGTGCTGTTATCAATAAGGCCACATGTGCATAAGCCTGTGCATCTGAATCTGAAGATTTAAAGGAGATGAGGCATCAATGGATCATTTTGGCTGTGCAGTCATAAAATAAATGCATTCCCAGCTCCTGGGTAGGCAGCAGTGTCAGGAAATAAGTGTACAGCACATCCAGACAAACCATTGGGAGTTCCCGGTCCTCAAATTGGCAGCAGGACTGGGAGACAAAAGTAGGGAGGTGTGCATGTGCACTGCAAGTCAGAAGAAGGTGTGAAAATGGTGCATTTCCTTTCAGGGTCCCTGACAGTCAAACAGGGCTCTGTTCGTTCAAGATGGGGATTACCCTGGCCCCATCTAAGCAAGTGGGGCCAGGGCAGATATGAAATAGCCCTTCGATGGGCTTATGTTAAATGTTAAAGACTGCAAAAGCAGTGCAGCTAAATGTAAACAATCATGGCAGCCCCCAGTGATCTCACTGCCACCAGGGCTGCTGGGAAGGGTGAAAGGGCACTTTCAGTGAGCCTTGGAAATGACTGGCCAATTAGGTGGGGAGCTGGGGACTACTATAAAAGGGGTTGTGCCCTGTGATCTGGGAGGAATCCAGCTGCAAGCTAGAGGTGGAGACTGGATTTGCAGGGCTGCATGAGCCAAAAGCTAGCCAGAGTGCAGCAAGGCCTTTCCAAAACCTAAAGTTTCAGGCCGCGTACTGCTCGCCTGTTTTCTCAGCTGGGTAGTCATTCAAACTGTTATTCTGTTTTTCCCAGCGGAAATTAATTTGGCCTGTTCTACCTCTTTTGCCAGCCTGTAAATTCCTATTTGAACTGCTGTATTGTGTTTTTCCTAGCTGGGAAGCAATTTAATTGGACTAGCTTGAGACTGTAAAAGAAGCGTACTGCGTGCAGTTTTGGAGGCCACACTTAAAGCGGGACATTAACCTCCTGGAGAGGGTCCAGAGGAGGGCAACCAAAATGATTTGGGGCTTGGGGGACAGGACCTATGAGGAGAGGCTCGAAGAGCTAAATATGTACACATTGGAAGAGAGAAGGGACCGGGGGGACATGATAGAGGTCTTTAGGTACATGAAGGGGGTAAATAGGGGAGGAACAGTCGGGTGCTTCAAGGAAGGAGGAAGGGCCACTAGAGGGCATGGCTGGAAGCTGGAGGGGAAGATTCAGGGGAGAAAGGAGGAGGTGCTACTTCACTGAGAGGGTGGTGGAGCTATGGAATGCACTGCCTAGGGGCTGGTGGAGAGACAGTGGAGGGGTTCAAGATGGGGTGGGACAGGTACAGGGGAAGGGTTATGGAAGCAAAATCCAATGCAGCAAGAATATCCGGAACTGGGAAGGGAGAAGCCAGAGAAGGCGAGGGGGACAGCAAGGTCAGCACCCAGGTTGGGGACTGACCAAACGAGCAGACACGAAAGACCGTTAGGCCTATTCTGCTGGCATTTTAGTATGTTAGTATGTTAGTAAGCACAGCTGTGCTTACATTCCAGTGCAACCTATGTATCTTGCTGGGCATCCAGAGCGATCACAAGTCTGCCAGGTATGCTGGGCAGACTTACAGCTCTGGGGATGGTGGCTATCTCTCACCTGTAGCCTCAGTGGGGGTGTCTGATCTTTCCTCTGGATGGCTCTATAGCACTGTCACTGGGGGGGGTGAAGACAGTGAACGGTGCAAGGGGTGAAGAAAGTGAAAGGCCCGAGGGGCGAAGATGACAAAAGGCCTGAGGGGTGAAGACGGCAAAAGGCCTGAGGGGTGAAGACGGCAAAAGGCCAATCACAGACGAAGGATCCAGCATCTGCTTAAATCTTCAGCCTGCAGCTGTTGATCCTTGAGAGACTGTCCACTGAATTTAGAGCAGTACAGCCAAGCCTTATCCTTTCACAGCACCCCCTGAAGTCTTCAAAAACTATGACTACTTCTGGGTGGTGGCCTCAAGGATTTCTATTACAAGTTAGTTAATTAGTCAGATAGTTATGAGGGGGTGAAGTCCTGGGCAGGACTTTGTTACCCTGCCGGAAAAGCCCAGGCAGAAGATTACAATAGTTTGTCTGCTGCACCCTTTTTGGAATCCAGTTGAGGCCCCTTATCAAAGTTCCTTACATTTAAATTCTAGACTGTTGTTCCCATGGGATCCCCAAAGTGCATTCAACCTTGTGTCAATTGGTTGGCCACAAGCATCCTGGTAAGGTACCCACTGGATAGGACAGTTACAATCATGGCTGTGGTGGAAAGCAAGGTGCATCCTCAGGGGTGGTACTGGAACTGTGTGTGTGACAACTGTTGAAAAAAAAATTGTTCATTTCTATGCTTTTTATTGCCCCTTTACCCTTCCCCTACAATAAATCTGAAGTTAGTTCACTTTATAATTCTTGCTTATGGTTATTGCTTTGTGTGTATTTATACTGCGTGGGGGAAAAATAACTGTGTGTGGGACGGCAAATAATATTTGTTCCTGGGGGGAGGTTAGGGCCACACTAGGTAGCCTTTGTATATCCCTGCCCTAGGTAGTGGCACCAAAATCAATATCTGGTATTCTTTTTGAGCACTGCACCTGAAATAACCTAGGTTGATTCCAAGGTAGGTCGGTGTATTGGAGGTGCCAGTTGCACATGACAGAGACCCCCCCATGCATGTATGCATACATGTATACATTGTGTCCCTTTAATTTATCACTTTAAGTGCCTTTGCTTTGTCTAGTTATTACATTGTTGACTACTGATGCACAAGGCTGCCATATTTAATTAAACAATGAAAGGCAGCCTGCTTATAAGTCAATTAAATCAGAGTGTTTTTTAACAGTATAAACAAAATATAATTCCCCTTTAGCAATTAGAATAACTAGACCAGCACATTTTAATACTGACTCATCACTTTATTAAAACATTTAATGTCTAGTTTGTTCATGTCACATAAGATATTAAACTATAAAATATAATTGAAACAAGAATGTATTATTACACTCAACAAATAGATGGGACAGCAGTGCACTAGTTATAGAGTAATATTAGTACAGTATATCAGGATGAACCAATATTTTTTCAAATAATATTTTACGAGATTGCTTCTATATTGCTGGTATTGCAAACCAGGTTTTTAGAAAAGTACTTTAAGTATTTATTATTTTAACTACATCAATTGCCATTTTGCTGGTTCTTAATGAAGTTATTTTTCAGACGTCTAGATAGACTCAGAATAGACTACAGAACTGTTGAGAGTTCCTGATAAGAAGTTAACATAGAAGCATAGAATTTGTTGGCAGAAAAAGATTGCTTGGTCCACCTTGTCTGCCCAAGTGTTTCCTATCAATTACATCACTGCAGACACTATCTCATCCCTGCCTCTTTTCTAATATACCCTTACATTTATCCCATACATGTCTGAAGGCCACACCATTTTAGCCTCTAGCACTTCTGCTGTCAGTCTGTTCCAGACATCTACCACCCTTTCAGTGAAGTATTCCCTCACATCTTTCCTGAACCTCCCCCCCAGCTTCCTAGCAAGTCCCCTTGATCTGGTGCTCATCCTCATCTGAAGGACATTCCCAATCTGTACTATGTTCACCCCTGTGGGGTACTTTTAGGTCTCGATCATATTACTGCTTTCTCCTCCCTGCCAGGGTGTACATGCTGAGATCTTTCAATCTCTCCTCATAGGGCTTCCCGTGCAAACCCTGTGCCATTTTAGTTGCCCTCCTCTGGATAGTCTCCACCCTGTCTATGTGCTTTGTGAAGTGCATCCTCCAAAACTGGAGATAATACTCCAGGTCAAGGTACAACAGGGAGCATTATATTGGTAGTGTAGCACCACATCCCTCCTCCTGCTTGAGAGACCCCTCACTATGCACCCTAGCATCCCACTAGCCTTGCCTAGAACTTTGTCACACTGTGCTGCCACATTGAGCTCCTCTGATATAATAACCCCAAGGTCTTTTTTCATTCTATTGACTGTCAGTACCTCTCTCCCCATCCTACAATCAGTACTGGGGTTTGTATGCCCTAGGTGAATGATTTTGCACTTTATGGCATTAACTCCAAGCTGCCATGTCTTGGACTACTCCTCAAGTTTCCAAAGAACCCTACACATTTTCTCATCCTCCTCTTATGTGTCCACACTATTACAGATTTTGGTGCCATCTGCAAAAAGGCATACCATCCCCATCAGTTGTTTTGCAGTGTCTCCTATGAAGACATTGAAGAGGTCATTGAAGAGGACCATTCCCAGTACTAAGCTCTATGGCTCTCGACTAGTCCCAGAACCAAACCCTTTGGTACCCTTCTGGTCAGTCTTCCATCCTTAGAGTTAGCATCATTAACCACAACCCACTGTCTCCCAACCAGTAACCAGATGCTAAGCCAATTTATCACTTTGCATCCAATTGCTATACTGTCCAAATTTTGAATCAGCCTCCTGTGCAACACAGTGTCAAAGGGCTTGCTGAAATCCAGATAGACCACATCCACTGCCCTCCTCTTATCAATCTTCCCAGTCACCTAGTCATACAAATATATCAGATTAGTTTGGCGTGACCTTTTTCCCCATGAATCTGTGCTGTCTGTGGTTTAGCATCCCATTGGATTCTATATGCTCAAGCAGTCTTTCATTAGGGTTTCCATTAATCCCTCACCACAGAAGTTGGACTGACCAGCCTTTAGCTGCTTGCCTCTTCCTTCTCTTTAGAGAGACCACATCAGCCTTTCACCAGTTCTCCAGAGTCATGACTATTTCCCGTGAGCTGTTGAATAAGGCTGTCAGCAGGGCAGCTAGTACCAGTTCTTGATAATAGTCATTTTCAATCTGAACCCTAGGGCATTTCATACAAAATTCTCCCTCTATCTGTATGTAACAGTAGTGTCTGTTTAAGCTATGTAAAGTAGGTGCTTGTGTTGCCAACTCTTACATAGAATTATTAAAGCAGCAGGGCATGATAGCGATGACAATATTGATCTATAAATTTTTATTTTATTTTAAATTGCCACCTACAGTACCTCCTGATTTGTATGATACCCTTTTTTCCACATATTGAGTTTGCTTTACTGCTTTCTTTTTTACAGTCAAAATCATAAAAGGAGTACTCCTTTTAATATGACTTGAACCAGATTTTCATCACTATTCTCTGTTGTTTCTGAACACTCATTGTTTAAAATCAATTTTCCTGTGACTATGATAAACTAGCATGCAGAAAACACTGCTTCCTGACCTTACAGAACAAGAGCTGTACAGGAAATGCTGAGAATACTGATGCAAACCTGGTCTGAGCCAAATTAAAAGGGACACTCCTTTTATAATTTTAAATTAGAAAAAAGTGCTAACGTAGACTCAAAATTGGGCAAAAGGGTATCATACAGTTAGGAGATAAGGGGCAATCTAAAATAGGATAGAAAAAATATAGGTCAAAATGTTCACTGTTATCATGCACTGCTGCTTTTAATGAATATACTGGATAGGAAAAATTATCACATCCAAATGTCTGATGCACGTGTGGAAATTTCCCATGACCTCACAGATTGAACTAGTGCTGGTATTATGGACCTCATCACATAATCCAGATCTTTACACACTATACCCTCTTCACTCTCTACTCAGTTAACTAAACAACTGAATGGGCAGCCATTTTGCCCCACGCCATACAGTTCACTGCCATCTATTTAACAAATAGATAAAGGGTGCATTTCTCTTTAATGGAATATATATAGTACCTTCTGCATAGTTGATCCTAGCTATTTAGAGAATGATCATTTTCACATTTTTTGCAAAAGATCAAAAAACATTTCAGGAAATGTAACTACAGGATCAGCTTCATAAGGATACATGAGTCAATATACTGTACATTAATATACAGCAATAGAGTTACAACTGTAGTGTATTGATATACATGGAATTGTATCAGAATGTATTGGCAGGAAAAACATGATATGACTCATAGCTTTTATTTAAAAGAAAGTATGTGACTGTTCAAAAGGTGGCCTCTTTCAAAAGATATGACCTTGTACTGGGATTTCTTTGTACACCTTATGACTAGAGACTTTTATTTTTAAGGTACAATGGAGTATGGGTGATATAAATAAGTTACATTGCTGCACTGTCCGTTTGTTAGTATTTCAAAATACTATTGTGAATTTTGAATGCTTAAAACATTTATTAAGAATATTTTAAAATATAATTGGTGCACTATGTACAGCCATACAGAGGGCTGGGATTGAGTCCCCATCCCAACTGTCCCAGACATGGTAGTGGGGGGGCTGCTAGGCCATGGTGTTGAGACCCAATGGGAGAAAACTAAGCAGCCCCATGCATAAGCACCTCCTACAGTGGAATAAGTGATTTAACTGAAATTGTCACTGATTATGAAACACAGGCCATCCCCCAACCATTGGATGGTGTTTGGATAATAGCATGGTCTTACAGGGGAGAAAAAGGTCTGCCTTGTGTAAATTATGGCAACACTGCCCACCCATCTTGGTGCCACTGAATGCCAGTTTAGCTTTGTCTACCTCTGCTGACTATGGCTACTCCTCAGTGGCCAGCAGAGCATGGGTCAGTAGTTGCTAACCTGCCATGGAGGGAAATCCCTGATGTAGCCAGGAGCAGGAATGCTGCAAATGTATTATTCACCCATGATCTGTGGCAAACTCACCCACTACATATTACATACAGCATTCGCAAAGTGTGCAGTACAGAATTTGTCATGGTTGCTAAAAATGTAACTATATTAATTGATGCTATTTATACTTTGCAGTGAAATGTGGCCATGTTTGAATTAATTTGGTTACATTTGCCACAACTATGTAGTGCGAGCATAGTGTGGCAATTTCTAGTAGTGAAATTTGCAGAATTGCATAAATGTTACTATGAAAATTGCGGCACTATGTTCTGCACTATAGAATTGTGGAATTTGTTAGTTTCACACAGAGCTACTGAGCAGGACAGAGCAAGTCTGGCTTAATTAATGACCTCGTATATAAGATGTGTGGGGTAGCTGGAGAAGCAGGTGAGCAGAAAAAGAGGGGAATAGGAAACTGAAGGAAGGATGTGAAACACTAAATTAGAAAAGAAATCAATAATTTTAAAACTGGTAACATAATTTATTTATGCCAACATGACTTCAAGCTCTATTTAAAAAGAAAATATGCTTCAGCCCTATTGCTTCTGAAGTTAGCCCTTTTCAAACAAGATTACTTTAAGAAAGTCAAACTTTGGTACCATTAGGAATAGAAGCTTACATTTTTTTTAAATCAAAAATGGGCAAATCAATGGAATAGATACAGTATATCACTATAGCTTAAATTATCAGCAATTGTAAATGTTATTTATATGTGTGTGTGTATAATATACATAAAGACATGTAAAATTATATATATATCCTCATAATGTAAAGCACCATGGGAAAGATATGTAAATTACCATGAAAGTGTTTTGACTGATTCCGCTTTAAACTGAGCCCTGGATTATCTCCAGCAAAGAGTCAAACTCAGGTTCTTGGCCTGTAACTGCTTAAAATCATTGTCATGCAACGGTGAGACCAAGGGATGTATATGGAATGGTGCTACAGTGTAGAGATCTGCAATAATAGCTCTGTTTTATATCACCATCAGCACCACCTCCCCCAGCTCTGTCTCACAAGTTGTCAAGACATCCACTAGGTCCAGCATTGCCTGAAGTCGCTCAGGCCCCAGTCCTTTCATTGTCAGTACTGAACCATCTCTGCAGCGGTGCAAAACAAATGGGGGCCCTGAAGGAAAACTTTACCATGCAGAGATCTGACCAACTGGTCAGACCGGTCTCGATGTTACTAATCTCAAGGCCCAGATGAAAAAAACAAGCCCAATGCATGATCATGTTGATGGTTCACAGAAGTAACCACTTGTGTGAGACCCAGTGACTCTATCATCTGGAGTAAATATTGACCAAACTGCACAAGTTCATTGTCAACCTGTGAACTGAGGGGGCCAAGAATACCATCAGGGTGACTCCATTACACTGTCAGTGATGAAGTCCACTATTTCCTGAAGGAATTTCCCAAAGTTCAGGAAGCTATTAAATGAGGAGGATCCTATAGCCCACACCTGGACCCCCACACAACCATGAATTAAAACAAAGTGGTTTGTCCACTGAGTGCACGGGAAAGTTTAAGCTGATTCTAACACACTTTCTTTGCCTTTGTGATGAGATCAGGCACCTAACCATCTTGTCAGGTGCTGGATCTCATCACTAAGGCAAAAAAAATGCATTACCTATAAAATAAAAGGCTATTTCATGCATATAATTTGGCCATTTAATGTATTTTAAAAAATATTTTATTATAAAAAATTATATTTGAAATGTTTCACTTTACAGATAATACATAAGAGCCGTGAGATATTTCAAAAGCACAATAAGCCAATCTAGGGTGTGCATTAAAGCATTTGAATTTACTTCCCAGGGGCATAAGCACACTCGGCCTTCAGTCTCATACCTCATACTCCTGGGGCATACATTAAAATCCTTTAATGCACACCCTTTAGTGGCCTATTACTTATGTAGTACATCAGGCCAGACTCAATTGACTCTTACAGCAGGATTTTTAAAAGGTTCCATCTGTACTCCATCTGCTGCTATTTTCAAAATGGAAATGCATCCAAACTATTGGATCATCTATTAGATTATCTAAAAGCATCCATATTTTGAGACCAAAAAAGATGCAACTGCGGCACAAAATTATACAACTGCATTTTTTTTTATTTGTTTTTTTAACCACAAATCATAACTTTGTGTTGTAAATAGATACATCTTTTGAAACCAGAAACAGGGATATTTGTACAAATTATAGGTGGAATGTACAATAGGCATGTGCATCCATGGCTGCCCTTTTGACTGTCCTTAATCATCTATGTACCTAGCATGACTGATAAAGCCATTTATCCTCTGACCTGAATGCTAAAGATCACTGATCAAATGCATTTGGTCATGACATCCAGTGATTAAAAGAACAGCAATGTGGTTTAAATATTATGCCGATTCAAACAGAATCAGGCATACTGTGCTTTAGAAAATGCGGTAAATTTTAATTTGAACCTTGCACTTAAATACAGTATGCAGATCACATAGGAGATATATAGCCAAGGCAAGGCAAATTTTATTTGTTCGGCACCCTTTACAAGTGGCTTGGGGCACCTTACAACAATGAAACAGATTAAAACAGAATAAAAACCAGACAGACTTAAATAAAATAAACAATAGTAAAACAACACTGAGAGACATTTTGTAATGTATTGAATGATGACTGTATCAAGTATGCAGCAAGCTTGTTTGAAGGAAATAGTTTGCTGTGGAAACAAGTATAACTTCAACATATTTATTAAAACTCTTTACCAATTAAATGACCAGAATGACATGATGCCTCCCCACTCTGTGACCGAAGAATTAGGACACTGCAGAAATGTAAACCATACACTTTAGTAATTACAGTTTAGTGTAAACTGCCTCCACATACAATCAAGTGACAGGACAAAAACAGTTCAAGAATTAAAAGGCATAGCCTGCTCGTGCTAAGGTAGAACTGCCATTGTATTGATGTAGGTGTTACTGCATGTGGGAATTATGTTGACAGAGCAAATCTCATGAGTAAAGCAGTTCCTTAAATTTAGGGAGGCTTGACTGTGACAGCAGAAAGCTGAACAGAGATGCTGCAGCAAGCACTTACACTGCTGACCATGAGGAAATCCTGTGGTGCTTCAGAGTAGCATGCAGCAAAGAACAGTAGCAGTAGTGCAAGGTTTCATTTTTTGAAGAAAAGATTGCTAAGACAAGAATCTGCAGAGTGACTCTGACATGATCCACACTTTTCTTCCTCTAGTAAAAAACAGTCTGCATAGAAGGGATTAGAATGGTGGCAATAAATCCCATCAAGTCTAATTACCGGTTAAAAAAAGTAAGTAGAAAAAGTGGCTTGAGCGAACACTTGCTGCTACTAATTCTCTGAACTTACTGTAGGTTGATAACAAGCATCTACAAATTATACTATAATGGAATTCTACTAGAGAACTTACCTGCTTCAATAGCTGGTATAAATCTAAGACACGGCAGGAGGAATATTATAATCTCATACTAGAAGCTACATGTACTGCAATTTAAATAATAGAAAACTGCATTTAGCTTTTTTCCAACTGAGATTTTTAATAGTAGCCCTTAGCAACTTTTATCATATTCTAGAGACTGACATTTGTTCACATGGTATTTTTAAGCAGATATTCACATTTTGTTTACTGTATCGGGGTAAGTGGGTAGCACACTCAACACTGGTGATGAAAGATCAGAAAGTCATAGTTTCTAGCCCCACACAAGATACTGTACTTGAGCAATGCTCATAACTGACACTGTATTGTAGTACAGGGGTGTGTGCTATACTGTTAAGGAACCATCCTTTGCATGAGATATTAAATTCAGGTCCCTCCTGTCCTTCTCTGGTCACTGTCCACTGCAGAAGTTTAATATCCCATGACACATATCAAACCAGAGCAGGGGCATTTTCCTGTTGTCATGGATAACATACCCTTTCCCCATCAAGAAAACAGGTCCATGTAACACACACACACACACACACACAAACACACACCCTGGACACACCTGGAGACAAATTGATTATAGCTAAACTTAGTGTGCCTTTCCTGGTCAAAAATTTCAAATAAATTTGCAAAAGAATTTGCCAAGTATCTGTCTTTAATGCACTGTTTCTGTCTGGACTGTTTGACTATCTAAGTAATGGTCTAACTCTATCTGAGGCTCGACACAGTTGTGTCTACAAATGTGTAATTTGCATTAATGATACAAAACACTGCAAATTATGACTTTTTGACAGAAATGGTCTTCTGAGAATAACAGCAAGAGGGGTCGGATGGATGTACACAGCTGCAGGTCCAGGCACATCATGCAGTTCTGTCTGCATGTAACCCTTTTGAAAATCCTGCACTTTTTTATGTTTTCCCAGATCTGAAGTAAAAACATCTCAGCAGGAAAGTGAATATTCCATTGCTTTTCAGCTGTCTGTAGTAAGTTGTCTTTCTGATAGCAGACTTTGTTCAATGTCCTGTAAGCCCCACCACCACCCACCCCAAAGTAAAAAGAGTGTTGTACCGAACCATACTTTGTGATTCAAGTCAGCAATAATGGACAACAGAGTGTGCAATAAGGAAGAAATAAGCCACAATAGGGTGTGGTTTACTATTTCTGAACCAGATGTCCAAGTGCGTTGTGAGGCATGATCTGCTTGTGCAAAGAGTCTTCCACCAGTAAATGTGATTCAAGAATAGTGGGCTGGATCTTAGATGGTTGACACAGGGCTTGCGTCTAGCCCTGTATCAAACCCTAGCACATTGATGATTGCCACAACTGCACCTAATTTTACATTAAGGGGTGCAATCAACCTTGTTTACACCAGCTTGCAGCAAACCTTAGGTGCAAGCTGCCTGTAAAGGGTCGCTGGCTTAGAATGATGGTGTAGTAAGCATCTTTTCTGTGGAAGGGATAGAAAATACTTTTAGACTGCCATAAGCCTAGTGCTCCATATCTTTGGTATACCTGGGGCTTGCAGCAGTTCCTGTCCTTGTAAAATCCAGCAATGTCACTCACATGCTGGAGTGGTTTATTGTGCTTATAAAAGTGGAATATAACAAGAAAAAAAATGTAATTTAAAATTAAGTAAAATACCATATTTTTTAAAACTTTTTTCGAGTGGTAAATCTGCAATAGTGAAAATAAAAATCTGTTCTAGAAGATGTCTATCATTAGACTTTTAGAAATAAGACGGAAGAGCTTTGCCATTCGAGGGAGCTGTGATCTTAAAGAATTCCTAGGATATTAGCACATTTTGTTTTGTGGTAATGCCTTTTATTGAACTGACAAATTTTCACACAAGCTTTCAAGACCTCTCAGGTCCCTTCATCAGGACCTGAGTGGTATTGATAGAGTGTGTAAAAATTTGTCAGTTAGTCTAATAAAAGATATTACCACACAAAAAAAGTGTACTAGATTTTTCTGAGATTAACACAGCACAGCTGACCTGCAACCTAGTATGTTAGTGAGACTGCTGCTTTTTGTCTGTCTTTTCTCTCCCCCAGACTGAAATTAATAATAAAAAAAACACTTTAAAGAGTCAATGTTAGTATCTTAAGAAGAGCTCCTGGTGCAGCATTACAATGATGGGGAAACACTGGTTTGGAAGGAATCTGTGGTGCCTTGGGATGGAGTGGGATAAAAATGGTAATTGGTATCTGGCAGTGGGCTTTCATGTACCAGAGCATAGGTTACTGGGAGGGGTGGGAGGCTAATTAAGTTACACCAGGTTTTTGGTACTGGAATAGGAGATCAAGATCACTGCTAGATGATTCATTTTACAGCTGAGAAGAGGAAATTATGAGAATTGAGGAGTTGGGGGACTGAAACGTGAGTGTATAGTATGCAGCATTTATCAAATGCATTGAAATGAAGCTAAGCATTAATACAGAAGGTTTTAAGGCTTCTAAGAACAGGTATGAAAAAATAAGAATTAAGGTGGGAAGAGGGTTAGAAATGTATATTATAACTAGGTGATGCATCTGTGGTACAGAGTGGGGATGTGTGTTGTGGAAATGTGGCAAAAAATATTTTTTAAATTAAGACAAAAGGGAGTGCTGGGTATGTCAACCACACCAAGATGGTTGCAAGAAATGATTTGAGAAAGCTTCTGAGAGGCAATAATACCTGAGCATACTGCATCCCAGTTGCCAGAAGAATTGCAAACCAGTACTTTCCCTATTCCTGAACCAAACTGTTGTGGAATCTTGTTGACTAATAAGGATGCAGAAAGTTACATAAACATTTTATATGCTAAACTGCTGAATGATCTGAGAGCATTGTAAGTGTAGCCCGTGCAAACACTGCTCAGGAAGTGTAGTTGTAAAGCTTAATACACACCATGGAGTAGTCTTAAGCTAATGAAAGGGTTTGTTAAAAATATATGTAAAAAACATCTAAAGTTTTTGTTTTAGAATTCTCAGATTTAAAGGTTGTTTATAAAGTAAACCCTTATGCCTGTTTCTCCCTTGTAGAAGTGGCTGAAATTTAGTTTTTCTCCTCCCCCTTCCACTCTTTGTATAGATCATCATGTGAAATACTGTAGCTGTCTGTATAACTCCAAGACCCGAAACAACATGGTTTTACTGAATGGAAATCATGCCAAACTAATCTTATAGCATTCTTCAACTGGGCAATCAAGGAGGTGGATCAGGGTAGAGCAGTGGATGTGGCATATCTGGATTTTAGCAAAGCTTTCAATGTGGTACCACACAGAAGGCTGCTAAATAAACTAGGGCACCTGGGTGTAGGGGGCAAGATACTGAGATGGGTGTGAAACAGGTTAGACAACAGAACTCAGAGGTTGGTAGTAAATGACACATGTTCTGCAGAGGGAAGGGTGAGCAGCAGAGTTCCACAGGGATCAGTGTTGGGCCCAGTCCTCTTCAATGTCTTCATCAGTGACATTGCTGAGGGGCTATAAGGGAAAGTTTGCTTGTTTGAGGAAGACATAAAAAGCTTCATCAGAGTAGATACTCCAGACGGTGGATAAAATGCAAAGGGACCTAAAAAGATTGAAAGACTAGTCTAGAGTGTGGCAGCTGGGGTTCAATGCTAAAATAATGCAAGATTATGCATATGGGAAACAAGAACCCAGGGGCAGTGTACAACCTAAGGGTAGAGAACATTTCAAGCTCCAAGCAGAAGGATCTGGGTGTCATCATCTCAGATGATGACCTGAAGCTTGCCAAACAATGATACAAGGCAGTAGTAAGAGCTAGCAGGATGCTGGGTTGCATAGACAGGGGTATAACCAACAGAAGGAGGGAGGTTATACTCTCACTGTATAGATCATTGGTAAGGCCTCACCTTGAGTATTGCATCCAATTCTGGAGACCCTGTCAACAGAAGAACATAAACAGAGTGGAGGCTGTATGGAGAAGGACAACCTAGATGGTGGGAGGCCTATATAATAAACACTATAGAAACAGGTTGAGGGTGCTAAATATGTATTTATTGCAGGAGAGGAGAGGAGAGAGAGAGAGAGAAGACATGATAGAGACATATAAATTCCTCACGGGAAGTGTGAATTGATGAAATTTTCCAAAGGAAAAACTGCTCTAGGACCAGAGGCCACAACATAAAACTAGAGGGGGGAGAGGCTCAGAGGAAACAGAAGGAAGTACTTATGCACAGAGAGATGGTGGATAGATGGAACAGTCTTCCAGCTGAGGTGGGGGCAGAAATGGTTACAAGCTTCAAGAAGGCATGGGACAAGCACATAAAATGCCTGAAATCACTAAAAGAGTGACCATTAGTCTAATTTGGGATTCACTGGGTCATGATAGCTTCAAAATAGGGCAGACACGGTGAGCCTGAGTGCCTTTATCTTCTGTCAACTTCTATGTTTCTATGTACAGTATGGTGACTGTTTTTATAAATTAATCCATTTTACATTTATTTGTATTTGAAATGTATGCTCTCACTCGCCCCTCATCAGCTTCCTGTTGCAAAGTATATTCTGAAGTTATTTCTTTGCTCATCCTGTTGTGGAGGTGGTTCCTCATGTAACGCATGTTGTGTAGGAATTTTGACTTCTAATCAGTATTGTGCGTGGCTGTATTTGAGTTTTAGTAAGTAGAAATTTGTTGAGGTGAGTTAGTCTGAGTGGTACGTGCATGTTTATGTGTGGCAGCCCACTAGTTCAAAAACGATGTGTTCCAGGCAGCAGGACATAAATGCATTCTGCAGTTCTGATTAAGACTTTGTTTTCAGTGGAATAGTAACAGCGCATTCTATGAACACTTCACATGTGATTAACCATGAAATTACCTTATTGATGGAAATGTTCAGTTTTAGCTGTGCCAACAAGGGTGTGTGTGCTGAAAATGAAAATAAGAAGGATTTTGAAAACGAAGATGGTATGTGTTGTGTTTAATGGTGGTTTGAAAGCATTAGTAGAGATCGGAGTGATGGTTGCAGTTGAGAAAGCTGATATTTTTTATAATCTATGATTTTTTGTACATTTTGTTTTTAGTTTACTGATTTGTAATAATAGGATCTACCACTGGTCATTGACAACATTTTTGTCGAACGACCAGACAGCAAAACCAACAGGTTGACCACATTTTGCAATCAGCTGCCAGTTTCATATTAAAACAAGTATTTTCTTTGGGGGGGCTATGTCCCCCCAACACTCCACATGGGGGACTGTGCCCCCTGCACCCCCCACTTAGAATTGTCAACTCCAAGTCGGAGCTGATTTGGGGGGGCAGGACCCCTGACAGACAGTGCCAGGTTCTAGCGGGTTCCCTACAGTGACATGGCACTGTTGTCGCTGTAGGGGACTGTACTGTCGAAATGTCACTGACAGTGCAGTATACCATAATAATATATGGGAGACAGGCAGGTTATTCACATATTCAGGCAGGGATCAGGGTTTTGCTTGTTCTTGTTATCTACTGGGCATGGGATGTGATCTCTTCTTCTGTCTCCTCTATATCACCATGGTGCCTGCTGGAATCCTCTATACATGAGGTATATAATCTTCCCAGCTGTTGGTGTGGGATGGGTACATTGCATTGCCTGCAGCTCTTTGTCTTGGGCATAGTTATCTGTTAATTAATAAAAAAGGTGTGCTCAGTAATCTGGACAGATTTGGCTGCATCAGTATTTGTACATTACAGAATACATTACTGCAGTGCTTAGGCAGTGACCCTTATCTTATGGTTCAGTGCCTTTAAGAGATATTAAGTAACTCTCCCCTATTTATATAGTTGTGTGCGTTTAAGATGGCTAGGAGAGGAAGCCAGCGGGAGATGTAGTTTTGGAAGGGCTGGATAATAGGTCAGGGACTTCATCTTCTGAAGTGAAGGAATAGGGTGTACTAGGAAGAAAGGTGAAGGTTTAGTGGATTACTGTCCTTCCTATGTGCCTTTCATACTAAGCTAATAAATTGCATAGTGGCTGTGTGTGCAATCACGTGCTCGTGTGCCTCCTAATGAGCAGACCTGACAAGAGTACTCGTGGGAGGTAGTGGTGGCGAGATCTTGCAATGATTTTTCTCCTCTAGCAGATTCCTGAAGTCTCATGAGAAGTTCTCACCAATCGGAGCACAGTTCACTCGCTGCATGAGATTATAGACCCAAGAAGCTGAGGTAGGATGGCCACACATGTTTGGAAGGAGTACGGACCAGGGATCATAAAAAACAACCCACGGGCACCATTTTGGTCTGTACAGTTTTGGGAGCTTCGAAGTTCTGAGGGATTAGTACTGCTCTCGTAATGGCACTAACAGGCCACGAGAAGAGTAGCAGAAGCAGAGTGCTGCACAGGGGAGCATGCTGCATGTCCAGTAGAGGAGGACACAGGCTGTTGGTGCTGGATCACTGAGAGGGATTCCAGGTGAGGGGCTAACAATGTTGTGGCACTGCTATGAGGGGTGACAGAAAACTCCCAGTAACTGTATATAATCATTTTCCTAGTACCGCAAGAATGGGTACTAGAGTAGGAACTGCTATGATTACTTTTGCTCCTGGCACCACTAGCAGGGGTACCAGGTAGCTTAAGGGCTACGGGCTGCTTTTTCTGGCTCCTGGCATCACTAGCAGGGGTACTGGGTAGCTTAGCGAACACTAAAACATTTGTTGGTTTGATTCTTCTTTACTGGCTCCTGAAACAACTAGCAGAGGTTTCAGATAGCTGGTTGCATTTTCTAGTAATTATCTGTTTCACTTTCAAAGCTGATCCGGAATAGACCAGACAGTTTCCAAAGATGCATCTATTGTCTGCTGCAATTTAACTTATTTAATGACATGTTATACTATGCTGTAAGATATTTCTGAATATAAGATATTCTGAGTACAGCAGAAGTTCTTTATAAGGACTATTTTCTGGTTGCTGAGTAGGATATTGTATATTATTCTTACCTTGTAGAAGTAATTTTTTTTCTTTTCAATCTTAAAGTCAGGAACTCCGGAGTGTGCTACAACCTTTATCAGATGAAGAATTAGAACTGGCCATAGGAGACCAGAGCCCCTGGGAAGTGGACAGACTTTGTTTTAGTCACATGTGCATCAAACAACCTATCAGGTATATACAACCCATGATGTCAAGATTGTGGAGTGCCTCAGAGATTATCCCCTACAATACAGAAGTAGCATTTGATTTGGCAAGTTATTTTCCAAAATCTCTGGATCTCTGTAAGGAGATTTTCATGAGATTCCTACAGTACATGCAGTCCAGCGATTATTTCTCCTTGTATTTATTGATCATCATAGGAGATAATTTAAATAGACTGTATTTTATGTTAACAATAAGACATGAGAAATGGTAGATTGTATCCCATTAACATCCTGTGGTGAGTTGATCTCCCAAGCCCAAGGTGATGTTAACAGGCAATAGCATATCCTCTTGAGTGCTTTATGCCTCTTACAGTGTTTTAGTGGATTTTAGGGGTTTTGTCAGTCAAGGATGGGAAAAGAACTGGCATTCAAAAATAAACAAACATTGGGGGATGATCAGTTCTATTTACATGAATAATAAATAGGAAAATTAATAATAATTAGGCAAAGCTTACTTTGCTTCCCTCTTTGGAGTTTGACATAACATTCTGAGAGAAACAAAGGAGAGTAGCTGCAGCTGCTGTGTTTTTATTTTATTTATTTTTAAAGTTTCACCAGAAAAGTCATACTGGGCTGGTATCAGCACATTTCCTGCTGTAGTGAGGCAGTATAGTGCAGTGGTTTAAGGCTCTGAGCTACAAATCTGGAGACCTGGGTTTGAATCCCACAGCCCCCACTTGCATACTGTGAGAACCTGGGCAAGTCACTTAACTTCCCTGTGCTCCCAGGTCACATGTGTAAATAAGTTTTCAGCTTAGTGTGCCACTCCTGTTTAAACAATTAAAAAAAAAAGATGCATCCCAGGGGGTTGGAGAAGAGACAAAAGTAGAACATATACAGTGCACAATGTATAAAACAGTACAATTAAATGGAAATACTAAATCAAAATTTCAAGAACTCTTAAAGAATAAATTACCAGAAAGTAAGTCTAGAACAGGTAAAAGAACATTAACAGTAAGCATCACAAAATAAGAAACAGTGAAAAATGACAAACTGGGTGTGGGCAATGCTGGTTATTGTTTATTTTATTTGTTTTACTTGGTTATTTTATGTAATTAATATTTTAGATTGATTATTTTTTTCTGTTTTGTGTATGTAAGCCATGTGCACACGTATGATGAATTTGTATTTGTGGAGTGAGGAGGTGTTTGAAAGTTTAACTAGTTTTATGTTTTTTCAGGTGGGATGGCTGTGTTTGCGTTTTTAATAAAGTATATGCCAGTAGCTGTAGCATTGCTTTCTGCCATATATAGAGGCTTTCAATGCTGTATGTGGTTTTATTGTTTGTGTTTTGGTGACAGTGTAAGGAAGTTTGTTTACTTTGCAGGGCAGCTGGGGTGTGCGTCTTGTGCTTTTGTTTGATTAGCATCTTCATGTTTGGGGGCTGTTATTGTTTATCTATAACCTACTCTCTAAACATGTGTTATTACATGTTATCATAGATCCCTGTGACAAGGTTCCAACCCCAGAGGAGGTCAAATTTATCAGATCACATTCTTTAAAGTCAGTTAATACAGTGTACAGACAGTAACACTGAGAAGAAAATACTGGCCACCAAGAATTATTATTTCAAAGTGTAAAGTGGTGTAGTGATATATGGTCAGTGATGAGGCAGTATAATATTATGACTATGCATCAAGTTATATCAACACATGGTCTGCGACTGTAAGTCAATCAGAATATATATATATATATATATATATATATATATATATATATATATAGTGACACGGTCGCGCCACTATAGTTAGGGTTGAGCAGTCAGTTACATACTAAAGTCAAAAGTTTGGGTGTTAATAACTTTGGACCCATTCAATGGATTTGCCTGAAATTTGGTACATGTGTTGGGCATGGTAGATCTCTTGATTTGCCAAATTGTGTATCAGTTGCATTGCCAGTCTTTGTGTACAAAAGTGCTGAAGATGCAAAATTATCCATTTTTGGAGGCACCTTTTGTCATTCTAAATGTGGTCCTGCACAGCCATTGTGTAGTCTGCTACCTGCAAGATGGCTTGTTTGAAAGAGCTTTGATGGCTAAACATGCCACATTTTGTTTGGTGAAAAAATATTAAGGCATTCAAAAGTTATGGCAATTTTAAGTTCCCATTATAAGTTAATGGGAAAATTTATATGTATGTCTTGCGATCAAATAATGGGGTTCTGGCCAGCTTGTCCCACCTGGCGGTCAAAAAATTTGCAGCCTTGTGGTTCAAGAATCTTTGTTCCCAAGGAATTTCAAAAATTCTTTGACCGCGAGGTCCGCCATCTTGTTTTCAGTTTTCTGATCACACAAGCACAAATATCTCTGCTCAGGGGTCACTTCTGAAGTAAAACTTCAGGGTTTTACTCAGGGGACCCCGATCTATCGAGCCATGGCTTTGGTTCCATCCAAATCGGTCCAAAAATAGAGCTTTTAGCTTTAAATTCTTCGTTCATGGCTCGCTAACGATCTTTGATCACGAGCCTGCAAATTCTTTGATCACGAGAATCTTTGATTGTGATCGTGCATCGCGAGCGAGGGGCCAGATGGTCAGATTTAAAAATAGTGTTTTGTAGCCCGGGGTGCCCTATAAAGTAATAAAAGGGGGGATTTTGCTCAGGGGGCCTCACTCTTGCACATATGTATTAAAAAACTGCAGTTTTTATTATTCCAGGTAGTCTAGCGGCTCCCCTCCCCATCATAGCAATGTAGATAATAATTTCTGTTATCCCCGAGTATGCAATAAATATCTTTATTTATCATCAGTGGTAGTCTAGTGCCCCCCCATGTGTCTTAATATATATTTTTCAATTATATCCCTGGTAGTCTAGTGCCCCTCCCACCCCCAATCTGTAGTTCTTTATAATTCATATTAAAATCCCTGGTAGTCTAGCTGTCCCCTCCCATCATAACAAAATAAATGTGAATTTAATAACCTGGTAGTCTAGTGGCCCCACCCAGCCCTGCCAGCCCACCCAGCACCCCCCATCCTTCCCAGCCGGTGACTGGCACAGCCCACCTCTCACCTCGATGGCTAGCCACGGACTGTGTATTATAGAGTGGCAATTGAAAGAGTCGCTAGGAAATCATTTCTGAGTGCCTCTTCAATTGCCATGGTATGCACACACAATCAGCAGCTGGCCGGATGTGAGAGGTGGGCTGTGCCAGTCACCAGCTGGAGAAGGGTTGGGGGTGCTGGGTGGGCTAACAGCACTGGGTGGGGGTGGGGCCACTAGACTACCAGGTATTGCTAAATTCACATATATTTTATTATGATGGGAGGGGACTGGTAGACTACCAGGGACATCAATATGAATTATAAAGAACTACAGTTCAGGGTGGGGGGACACTAGACTACCAGGGATATAAATAATAAATATATATTAAGACACATGGGGGGGCCATTAGACTACCACTGATAATAAAGATAATTATCGCATACTCATTGGGGGGCCACTAGACTACCAGGGATAACAGAAATTACCTACATTGCCATGATGGGGAGGGGGCCGCTAGACTACCAGAGATAATAAAAACTACAGTTTTTTAATACACATGTGCAAGAGAGAAGCCTCCTGAGAAAAACCCACCCTTATATTACTTTATAAGGCACCCCTGGGCTACAAAACACTATTTTTAAATCTGGCCATCTCGTCCCTCGCTCTTTGTTCACAAGCGAGCAATTTCTTTGACCACCAGCATGCAAATTCTTTGATCATGAAATTCTTTGATCGCAATCGTGCATCGCGAGCGAGGAACAAGATGGCCAGATAAAAATAATTTATTTTCTTAGTTCAAGGGTGTCCTAGGAAGACAAATGAGGGTGGGTTTTACTCAGAGGGCTTCGTTCAGATGAACCATGGTGTTGAATTACCGCAATTGTGTAAATTTTTTGTTAATTACACTAGCTTTTATTCTTTGATCATGACCATGCAAATTCTTTGATCACGAGCCTGCAAATTCTTTGATCGTGAGATTCTTTGATCGTGATCGTGCATTGTGAGGGTAGGATGAAATGGCCAGATTAAAAAATCAATTTTCTCAGCCCATGCTGCGCTAGGAAGTCAAATGAGGGTGGGTTTTGCTCAGGGGGCTTTGTTCTGTCGAACCATGGCAGTGGTTTACCGCAATTCTTTCAATTTTGTTAATTATAAAAGTTTTTATTCTTTGTTCATGAGCCTGCAAATTCTTTGATTGTGAGCCTGCAAATTCTTTGATTGTGAGATTCTTTGATCGTCATATTTGATCTTGAGGACAGGACAAGATGGCCAGATTTTTTATAATGGAATACATAGGGAAATTCTACCAAACTTTAACATTTAATATCTTGGAAATGGTTTGGTCTTTTTGCTTGAAATTTGGAGGGTGTTTACTGCATGTCCTGTAGATGTGAATTATTGTGTTTCTGTGTCAGAGAAAATTTACTTTGTGGAGATATTGAGTGACGCACTTTACATGTTGCAGACAGTGTTTTGCTTGTGGTGGTGGCTTGAAATTGATAGGATACCTAACCTTAGTGTCATGGATGTAGTTTTCAGTCGTTGTGTGTGTTAAATGTCAACAGATGTGGAACTGTACCAGTCTGACAAATTAAAATCTCATATGTTAAAATGTGATATCTCGGACACGGTTTGTTCTTTTCACTTGAAATTTGGAGGGTGTTGACAACATGTCATGTGGACAAAAATTACAGTGTTTCTGTGTCGGAAATTTTTTTTTTTTGTATATATTATGTGATACAGTTCACGTTCTGCAGACAAGTTTTTGCTTCTGGTGGTGGTTTGAAGTTGATAGGATACCTAGCCTTAGTGTCATGGACATAGTTTTCAGTTGTTCTGTGTGTTAAATGTCAACAGATGCGGAACTGTGCCACTCAGATGAATAAAAATTTCTAATTTTGATATGTCATATCTTGGGCATGGTTTGGTCTTTTCACTTGAAATTTGGAAGGTGTTGACGCCATGTCCAGTAGATGTTAATAGAGGTGTTTACATGTCAGGAGATATATTTTTGCAGACATACTGTGTGGCACAGTTTACGTTTTGTGGACAGCATTTTCTATTGTTCTACTACATTAACATTTGTTTGGTGGCTGGCCTTGCTGTTGTGAATTTACTTTTTAGTCATTGAGTGTGTAATGTGGCCTGACACTTACAAGTTGGTGGGAACACGGGGCCCCACCAACTTGCACAACTTTCTACTTTTCTATTTTTTCTTAAAAAGTAAGAAAATTCTATGCTAAAGGCTTTGTTAATGCATCAGTTAGGGCTCTTCTACACCAAAAAAAGCAAGGAAATTCGATTTTAGGGTTCCCACCCCTTGAACACCATGCCCCCACCAACAGGCATCAGGGTGTGGATTGGGGTCCTTGGTCCTAACTCTAACCCCATTCCCCTACACTGCACCACCTCAGCTTGTTTACACATGGGATGGGGTGAGAGTTAGGCCCAAGGACCCCAACACACACCCCAATGCCTGTTGGTGGGGGTAGGCTTTGGTGGGGTTCATGGGATGGGAACCCTAAAATCAAACTTTCGCACTTTTTTCACTGTAGAATAACCCTAACTGATGCATTAAGTTTTTTGCATATATATCTATATCTATATATATATATAAATTATGGTAGCACAGTATTGTTACCATAGTTAGGGTAGAGTAGCCCTTCTAAGGTTAAAGGGTGAAACTTTGCACCTTAATAATTTTGCCACCATTCAACAGATTTGTCTGAAATTTGGCAGCCACTGGGCATAACCATAGATCTTGGGATCTGCCAACATTCATACCAGTCGGATATATGGCTGTGGAGTTATTAAGCAACATCCATGTGCATATTTACTTTTTTTGGCACATTCTTTGCTCATGCCTACAGGTCGCATGGTTTGCACGACCAATCCAAAAACTTCAGGGAACATGTGGCTGGGTTCCCCAATGTGCCTTTTGAAGATTTCATGAAAAAATATTAAACGGTACAAAAGTTATTCAAAAAACAATTTCCCATTATAAGTCAAAGGGAGAAGTCAACAAAAAGTTCAACACTTTCACAAATGCACTTTTTAGTGTCGCAAATGGCCCTAGTAGTGTCATGAGTCAGTCATTTTTTTTTCAGTTACCGATCACAGAAATGCTTGGCTTTCAAAATTGGGACCATCTAGGGACATAATTCTTTTTGTGTTTACCTATTCAAGCCCTGAGGATGCTAGCCATGGCTTTACTTTGGGGTCAAACACCCCAGAAATATGCTATTCAAATTGTAAATCATGACACCACATTTCCAGGCTATGGCCAAAATGACAGGAGTTCTTTGCCACTCTGCTGCAAAAGAATGGTTTGGTCTTTTGAGCTGAAATTTGGAAAGAATGCAGCCAACATCTCACAGTTGTGCCTTCTGGTGTTTTTGCAAAAAAATATGGATGCAAAGTTACTATACTCCGAAGCTGACGTTTTTTCCCATAGAATAACGTGGTGGTGTATGCCATGCCTTTCTGGGCTCGTATCTCGAAAACGGTATGAGATATGGAATTTTCATCATGACAAAAAAGTAGCCAGGAAAATCATGAATCATGTGATTTTTTTTTTTTTCTGCATCGTACGCTTACTGAGATATAAGCAATTTAGTATTCCAACACCTCATTTTCGGCTCTGAGGCCCATTATTATGCATACATTCTTTGTACACACTGTGTTTCTCTATGCAGCTGTTAGGGAAAAACAGGGTATGCACTTCTGTTAATGTTACAGTTACTGTTTCCACTTGCATTTCCATACCCATTTGCATTACCGTTCCCGTGTACGCCACCTTGTGCGTTACCCTTTGTGTTCTCATTTGCGCTTGTGTTTGCATTACTGTTACCATTTGCATTTCCACTACTGTTTGTGTTTATGCTTTGCATCACCATGTGCATTGCCATTTGCAATTATGGCAGCCCTTTTGTTTGCGTTTGTCTTTCGTTTTGCGTCTTTGTTGCTGTTACTATTACCATTTGCATTTCCTATTGTGTTACTGTGCCCATGCACATTACAGTTTGCATTTCCATATGTGCTTGTGTTTCCGTTTGCATTTCTGTTTCCTTTGGCGTTATTGTTGCTGTTACTATTTGCATTTACAATTGCGGTAACATGACCGTGCGTGTTATGGTTTGCATTTACGTATGCATTTGCATTCGCATTTACGTTTCTGTTTACTTTGGTGTTATTGTTCATGTTAACTTTACCATTTGCATTTACAATTGTGGTACCGTGCCTGTGCGCATTATGGTTCATGTTTATGTGCATGCTTCCATTCGCATTTTCGTTTCTGTTCCCTTTGGTGTTCTTCTTGCTGTAACACTTAACATTTGTGTTTACAATACTGGTGCCATCACTGTGCGCATTACCAGTTGCATTTTCGTACGTGCTTGCATGTCCGTTTGCATCAGTGTTCGCTTTGGCATCACTTTAAGCTTGCATTTCTATTAATGTTTGCTTTAACATTTATGCTTGCTTTACCATGTGTGTAACCATTGCTGCTTGCATTTGCTTTTCAGTTCCTGTTACTATGCCACTGCATTCCATTCACTATTTATCATCCTCATTCTCAAAAAGAAGGGAAATTAGAGGCAAAAAACTCCATTTAATGCATCAGTTAGGGTTGTTCCACAGTGACAAAGTGAGGAAATTTGGTGTTAGGGTTGAAAGTCCCCTTGGACCCCCCAGCCCACCCCTCAAGCTGCATCGGGGTGCACATTGGGGTCGTCGGTCCTAACTCTCCCCATTCTCCTATACCTCTGCTTGTTCACACATGTGATGGGGTGAGAGTTAGCCAACAACCCCAACGCCACCCTGATGCCAGTGGTAGTGGCTGGGTCCAAGGGGGCTTTCTAACCCTATTACCCATTTCCCCTACTTTGTCACTGTGGAACAACCCTAACTGATGCATTAAATGGAGTTTTGTGCCTCTAAATATATATATATATATATATATATATATATATATATATATATATATATACACATATATGTTATTTGTTAATGCATCAGGGTTGTTACTAAAGTGACAAAAGTAGGGAATATGAGGTGTAAGGGTTTCCTACCCTAATGCCCCACCCCTACCCAGTAGACACTAACAGGCACCGGGGTGTGTCCTGGGTTCATCAGAACCAATGCTCACCCCATTCCATAAGTAAATCAAGTGAGATAGGTACAGTATATGAGAATGGGGTGAGAGTTGAGGCTGACGACCCCAAGGCACACCTCTGATGCCTCTCGGTGTCTACAGGGTGTGAGCGGGGTGTTAGGGTTGGGAACCCTAACGCCACATTTCTCTACTTTTGTCACTTTAGTGCCAACCCTAACTGAAGCATTAACAATGTTTTTTTTGCCATGAATTTCCTTACTTTTTCAGATAGTTTACTAGTATCCTTATTTGCTGTGGGCCCTGCGCTCCCACCCTCCATAACTGTCATAATGTCACAGTGGAAAGCTTCGTGATTTTCCTTGTTTTACTATGGGAGTGTAAGGTTCGAAGGACCCTGTGCACCATCCTTCTATAGATGCATCACCAAATTATCAGCATAGCCATCTTATTACCCCAGTACATGTAGCCAGTACAGAAAATGTTCAAATCCATGGCAAAACATAATTGTGTGCAACTACGACGTTCCATGCCAGGTGCGGACACACATTTTGGACAGGATTTGAATAATGACAGCTGTGACATACATGAGGCGGGGTAATAAGAAGGCTATGCTGAAAATCTGGGGTGAAAATATTTAAAATGTCCGCAGTTATGAGTGAGCTTACCGAAATTGCAACAAGTGGTCATAACTTTGACATTGTTTCATATTTTGACCCCAAATTTTGAACATATCCCTCTTATGACCCCACCTCATGAACCCCAGAGGTGAAAGTTTTCAAATATGTGGCAAAACATCATTCCATGCCACAGGTGTGAAAACATGTTTCAGGCAGGATGTGAAAAATGACAGCTGTACTTTTCATGAGGTGGTAAGAAAAAAAGCTATGTTGAAAAGGGGTGTATCAATCTTGATGCCATGGCCAGCAGCACGAGTTCCAGTTGCAGCTTTAGGAGTCAAGAAAATCCTGCTGTTCTCATGCAGAGAACATGGCAGAAGTGGTCCTCTTGCTAACCTCGGCACCCAGGATATCAGGTGTCCAAAAAAGTATTTCTGGGCAAAATTAGAAAAAGCAAAAGTCAGAATATGGTCAAACAGGCCACATTTACCTAAATTCTGAAGTTTGTTTCTTCCATGACATCTATTTTTATATCTTTTTTTACTTTTAGTGTCTCGCTAATGAGAAAACAAGATAGTGGACAAAAACACTGCTCTGTGAGCATAGAATGCCTTCCTCATGCTACATTATGTGACACTGCCTGTAAAAAGAACATACCTGTATGCAACAACAAAAGTATTTTCATGCAGAACACTTAACTTTTCCCATAGAAAATAATGGGAAAATTAAAAATGTTATAACTTTTGAACAGATTCATATTTTTTCACCACACCTTCAAAAGGCACATATGTGAGCCAAAGACTTTCAACTCTGAAAATTTCAGACCAACACATTAAGCCATTTCTGAGATATGACTGCCAAAACAAACAGCAAAAAAATGGTAAATTTAGGATTTGTTGATGCTTTATATCTCAAAAACTACACAACAGAGTCACAAAAACTTTGGTATGGAAAGAGACCTAGAGATTAGGCATGCCATATTTCATGTAAATCCATTGAACAGTTCCAAAGATATTTGGGTACAAAAATGTTGGTTTAACACCGACGTTTGCACACAACATTAACTATACTGGTGCTACTGCACCAGCATAATACGAACATATGAAATTGTATTTATTTATTTATTTAACAGTTTTACCAGGAAGGCACACTGAGCAGAGTACTGCTCAATTCCAGGTGGGGAAGGGGAGGTGGGAGTACAATAATACACTAAGTACACTAGCTACAATACACAAAAGTACAATGAAGTTATACAATACATTAAGACACAGTTCAGTTAAACAGTGGAAGGCAGACAATAATAATAAACAAATGAGCAAGCACAGCCTATGCAGATCTAGAAAAGAGGAAGGAATAGGGGTTTAGGTGCAGTTCATACAGCAAGGTACCTAAGAGCAGTGCAGGAGTACGGTGCAACACAATTGAGCAAATACAGTACTGAGCTATAACTACAGTAGAGGAGGAGGACTAGGAGCAGCTTTTAGTTATATGCATGTGCAAGTGGAGGAGAAGTGATCAGTGAGGCAAGCATAGAGATACTGGATGGAGGGGGCATGCCGAATATCCACCTGGAGGGAGTTCCACAGCTTAGGCATACAGTAATAGAAGGCAGACTGACCTGCAGGGAAGAACATAGGTGGGATAGACAAGAGACTACTATCATAGTGTCTGAGTGAGTAAGCTGGAGGAGAAGGAGTGGCACAGAGTGCATTGGAGAGGTAGGGGACACGGACTGGGACCAGAACTTAGCTGTGAAATGAACTCAGTGTGTAAGGCAGCGATTCTGCATCAAGGAGATGCCCAGAAACTGATATTGGGCACAATGATGGGTGGAGTAGAGACAGTTGAGGGTAAAATAACAAAAGGTGTGGAAGAGTGAGTCCAGTCTGGTCAGGGTTGACTTGGGGGCTGCACTGTAGACTACATCCCCATAGTTGATTACTGGCAAGATCATTTTCTGAACCATAGCATGGCAAACCGGCAGTGGGATGCATCCAAGATTACAGTAGAGGGTACCCAGTCTGGGGTGTCAGTTTTTTTGGATGGCATCGATATGAACAGAAAAGTCCAGGTGCTGGTCAAGCCAGACACTGAGATACCTAAAGGAGGTGCTGACCTCCAGAGCAGTCTGATTGAGGGTGTAGAAGGTGGGGGTGTTGGAGAGCCGTGAAAGTCTCTGCCTTGTGCTGTAGGTCATAGAGTCAATTTTTTTGGCATTGAGGTAAAGCTGGTTTGAGCAAAACCAGAGCCGGACATTGTGGAAGTCCTGCTGGAAACTGGTCACCACACCAGTGGACAAGGGGCCAGATGTATACAGAACCATGTCATGAGGATACATGTGGATGGATGTATGTGGGCAGACAGAGGGCAGGTTGTTGAGGAATATGGAGAACAGGAGCAGCCCCAGAACCGAGTCCTGTGGCACACCTGACACGATGGGGAGGGTTGCAGAGGTTGAGCTACCAGTTCTGACTGATTGTGACCGGTCTGCCAGATAGGAGCAAAACCATTCTGTAGCCAGGATTGAGGGCCTTGCATTGGTGAACTTGGTCAGCAGGAGAGTGTTGAAGACTATGTCAAATGCCTTTGCTAGGTCTACAAAAATTGCTGCAGTGATGTGTCCATTGTACATGGCAGAGAATATGGAGTTCATGAGCCTCAGCAAACAGGGTGGTGGAGTGGGACTTCCTGAAGCCAGACTGGTAAGGTGTGAAGAAGGATGAAGACTCCAGGAAGGAGGAGAGTTGGAGAGGACAAGGTGTTCCTGGAGCTTAGTTAATATGGGGAGGAGGGAGATGGAGCAGAAGTTGCCAGAGGCTGAGGTATCACCACTTTTAGGAAGCGGGATGACAGTGGTGTGCTTCCATTCAGATGGGATGAAGGCTAGAGAGAATGAAAGATTATAGAGAACAGCCAGAGGGGTTGCGATGGCCAGAGACAATAGATACAACATTTTGGCATCCGGGCCAGAGGAGCATTTGCCCTTGGATGGATTCAGAGCAAGCAGGGCATTTAGAACCTCAGGCAGGGTGACTGGGTGGAGGGAGTAGTAAGAGGAGGTGGATAGAGGGGCTTCAGCGGGTAAGGACTGAGGAGGTGGAGGGGGGATGAGGAGGAGGACATAGGCGTGGGGAGAGAGGACAGCAGTGATGAGCTTCAGTTAGGTAAAAAGATGTTAAATGCAGAGGTCACTGCTGGGGGGTTGATAACAGTGGAACCACCGTTGTTTAAGGTGGATGTAGGTGGCAGAGATGGAGGGGAGAAAAGCAATTTGACCACCTTCCAGAATTTTGCTGGGTGGCCTATATTAGAGTGTAAAGCTGTTTTGAAATAATTGACCTTGGTCTGGTGGATTGTCCTTCTTCATCTGTTTCAGAGAGCCCGGTATTTTAGATGGTCATGATGCGAGTCAGAGGTCTTGAAGGATTTCCATGCTAGGTCCCTTATTCTGAGGTTGGTAATGACATCTTCTGTAATCCAGGGGAGCTATGTACCCCACACCCTTGACCGTCTGAGAGGGGCATGACATTTCCAGACTGCAAGGAATCTGGATTTGAAGCCTACCAAGGTGGGGGTCCAAGGAGGAGGCCTGGAGGGTGGGTGACCAATCAGTGGTAGTCAGGTCATGGAGAAGGGAGGGGAGGTTGAGGGATTTGTAAGATCTGGACAGGAGGATATGGGAGAGGTTGCCTTAGGTCAGAACATTTGTTTTTACCATATATGTCATGTAGTGGTCACTTAGGGCATCAGGTAGGAGCCCTGAGTCAAATATCCGGTGTGGATGGAATATAATGGACCAATCAAGGGGTGAGTGGTTTAGTGATTTATGATTCAGGCTAGTGGGCTCAGTGATCATTTGGGACAAGTTTAGGGCAGTTACCAGGTTCTGAAGTTTGGCATTCTTATTGGAGAGCCAATTCAAGCTGAAATAATCCTGGATTTGTAGCTTGCCCCCGTGGGCCATAGACTTTAAGGTGCCAAGGTGCTACATGATTTCATGCAAGGGGGTGTCAGGAAGACAATAGGAGCCTGTAATGAAAATTGGGGAGCTGTGTGGGGGAAGGAAATGTTTACAAAAATTGAGTCAATGGTCTTCGTAGGCATAGGTAGTGTGATTTTGGAGCACTGGAGTGCAGAAGCAACATACATGGTAACACCGCCACCTCTCTTTCCAGCAAAAAAAGGCCAACAGGTCTATCAAGTCTGCCCAATTGCACAGCTCTTAATTTCTTATTACTATAGCTGCCCAACCCCACCCAAATCTTCCATTCCTCCCCTTTCCTGGTCTTTCCCACTTTTGTGTGCTTGCCTGTACTAATCCTGCCCTTGACTCTATCCCAACCCCTCTAAAATCTACAGTATCCACTGTCCTCAGTTCGAAGAACTCCTCAGGCAGTCCGTTCCATCTCAACACCACTCTCTCTGTAAAATAGTGCCTCCTCATCTCCCTCCTGAACCTTCCCCATTCCAACTTCAGACTGTGCCACCTAGTGACCTCCACCCCTCCTTTAAGTGGAACAATCCTCCCTCTCTGATTTTGTTTATGCCTTTCAAGTACTTAAAGGTCTCTTTCATGTCCCCTCTTTCCCTTCTCTCTTCCAGCAAATACACATTGAGCTCCCTCAGTCTTTCCTCTTATGGCAACTCCCCCAGTCCCATGATCATTTTTGTAGCCCTGCGCTGCACCCCCTCCAGTAATCTCACATCCTTTTTAAGGTATGGGCACCAGTATTGTACACAGTACTCCAAGTGTGGCCTCACTAGTGATCTATACAAGGGTAGGATGACATCATATTTTCTAGAGGTGATCCCTCTGGCAATGCACCCCAGTATCCTATTTGTCCTTGCTGCTGCCCTCCTACACTGTGATGATACCTTCATGTCCCCTGTAACTATTACCCCGAGGTCCCTTTCCTCCTTTGAAGCTGTTACCTGCACTACCCCAAGTCAGAAGCTGGTCCTCGGATTTCTTGCTCCGAGGTGCATGACCTTGCACTTCTTAGCTTTAAACCCCAACTGCCACTCACTAGACCAGTGTTCGAGTTTAGCTAGATCCTCCCTGAGTGCTTGCCTCCCCTCCTCATTGTCCACTTTTGCACAAATCTTAGTGTCATCTGCAAACAGGCTGATCTTACTGTTGACCCACTCTGCAATGTCTCCAATGAAGACATTAAACAAAACAGAGCCCAGCACTGAACCCTGCAGTACCCCACTTGTTACTGGCCTTGGTTTGGATGTCTCCTCCCTTACAATTACCCTCTGTTGTCTGCTCTGCAACCAGCATCTCAACCCACCCCACCAGTTTCTGCCCCATCTCCATGTTCCTCAGCTTGCTCATTAACCTCCCATGGGGCACCGAGTCGAAAGCCTTGCTGAAGTCCAGGTACAGGACGTCCACAGCATGGTCTTTGTCAATCACCCTAGTGACCCAGTCGAAGAAGTTGATCAAGTTAATTTGGCACGATCTTCCCGAGACAAACCCATGCTGTCTCTCATCCTGTAGACTATTACTATCGAAAAGATTATCAACCTCTCCTTTAGAATGGTCTCCATCAACTTCCCCACTATGGAATTAAAAGGTCTGTAGTTGCCCAGTTGGTCCTTGGGTCCACTCTTGTGAAGGGGCATCACATGAGCCATCTTCCAGTCCCTGGTTATCTTCCCTGTCTCAAAGGAGGTGTTGAAGAGGTCCATCAGAGTGCCTGCCAACAAGTCCACCAGCTCTTTCAGGACCCTTGGGTGTACACCATCTGGTCTTGGTGCCTTGTCCACCAGCAAGGCTTTAAGGCCCTTTAGAACTCTGTCCTCTTGGATGATCCCATCTGTTATCTCTTCCCCCTTCCCTTCACCCTTTCCCCATTTCCACTGCAGTATTGGGCCATCCTTTTCTTTTGTGAACAATGAGCTAAAGTACTCATTGAGTGCCTCTGCCTGTCCTTCCCCTTGTTCAACCCATCCCCCACCCCTCTTGATTCTAGCAGTGTAATCTCTACAACTCCTCTTCTCCCTTATGTATTTAAAGAACCCCTTTTCCCCCCCTCTCTGATCCCCTGAGCCAACTTCATTGCTGCCTTGGCTACCTTGCCTGACCTTGTCACCTCCCTTGATGCCTTTGTGAACACCTCTTTATCCTCCTCAAGCCCTGATTTTTTGAACTTAATGAGGGTCACTCTTTTTTCTCTCACATTCCACTCCACTTCTTTGCTGAGCCAGCTAGGTTTTTTTGGACCTGGACTGCTTACTCTGAGATTTGGCATATGTGTTCATGGTCACATTCCGCCCCTTCCTAATGATTGCCCACTTCTGTTCAACATCCATCACTGGGTTAATTTTAGTGAAATACCCTTCTAGGATACTGAGAATTCTGGCAAAATCTGCCTTCCTGAAGTCCAACACTCTTGTCCTGGTCTTAACCAACTCCCTCCCAGTGTGGAGGAGGAATCACTCTGTCAGTGGTAGCTTTCTGCTAGAGGGTTCTTTACTACCACATCCTGGATTTGATCACCATTTGTTAACACCAAATCCAGTGTGTTCCATTCTCTAGTAGGTTCCATCACCCCTTGCATTAGGTAGCTGTCTTGGATAGCCTCCAGCAGCACCTGCTCCCTGGCGTGTGCTGTAGTTACTGTCTGCCAGTCAACCCCAGGAAGGTGAAGTCTCCCACTATAACTGTATTTACCTTGCCACTGACCTTCCTGATTTGCAACCCAGCTCCCTATCCACCTCCTCGCTCTGTGAGGGTGGCCTGTACACCACCTCCATCCTGAGCTTCTTACCTTTAGGGCTTTGGAGCAATATCCATATGCTTCTGGCCTCCCCTCATTCCCCTCCTCTCTGGAACACATTATCCCCTCCCTGACATAAATAACCACCCCCTAGCCCATCCCCCCTCCTGATCCCTGCGGAACACCTTGTAACCCGGGATCTTAAAATCCCAGTCATAGTACTGGGTGGCCCAGGTCTCTGATATGGTGGCAATATCTACCTCTCCCTCTACCATCATTGCCTGGAATTCTGCCACCTTGTTTGCTAAGCTCCTTGCATTCAAGGATACTGCAGTCCACCTTGTGAACCACCCTTCCTCTTCCCATCTCTCACCCTTTCACTTTTGTCTTGTTAATTTCCCCTCTTTCCCCTCCTCCCTCTTTGGGGGGAGAAGACTTCCTGTCTCCCCTGGAAGGTGCCTCCTCCCTCCTATCTGCCTCAGCCCTCCCCCCTCCTCAGTTTAAATCTATATTGTTTTAAATGTACTTCTCCAGCCTCTATCCCAATGCCCTTGTACCCTCGATGCTCAGCTGCAGCCTCTCCTTGGCATAATGCCCCTTATTTTTCCATGTCTTACTCACTCCCCTACTACCCCATACCCCATTTCTGCACACCACCCCTTCAGCCACCCAGTAAACTCCTGTATTCTTAGCTTCCTCACCATGCTTACCCTAGGTATTGGGAGTACATTGGAGAATGTCACTGAGCTTCCCACCCAACTGCAAATACCCCCCACTTCTCTGAACCACTCCTGTACTTCTTCCACTGTACTGCCCTCTAGGTCATTTGTTCCTAGGTATACAATGATATGAGGCTTCCCTCCCACCTTCTTCACACATTTCTGAATGCACTGCCCTACTCTCCCCTCTGTCATATCTGGCATACACTCCATCTACGTTCGGCTCTTCCTTGCTCCTTTACTTCCCCATCTCACTCCTCTGAGCATAGAATCCCCTAATACAAGTACTCGCTCCCCCACCTCTTGAACTTCCCCCATTGTTTGCCCTCCTACGAGCCCCTTTTCCTCAGTGTCCTCTCCTTCCATACACTGCCCTTTTCTCCGTCCCTTTCTCCCCCTTCTCCTTCAACTGCACCTCCCCCTGCTCGCCTCCTCCTCCTCCGTCCCTTCTCTGTACACTCCCTTCCACAACCACTCCATCTCCACTACTTGTACCTCCTCCCACTGCCCCCTGCATTGTCACTCCCCCTCCCCCCTCCCAACATGTTTTGGCCTTCCTCCCCTTTATTTAATTTGTTTGTACCAACTTGACCTGCTTCCTTGCCACTCCCCACTTCTGCCCCACAGTATTCCCTCTTACCTTGTACACTGTATTTCCTTCCCTCCTGGTCCCCTGACTCTTGTCCTATAGGGCCTTCACCAACCTTCTGCTCTGTTTCATCAGCCAGTACTATGTTCCTGTTTGTTGTCTCTAACCTTCTGTCCCAGCCCTCCCCTGTAATCCTTCCCTGCCACTGCTTACTCCAAACCTCTTTTCTTCCTCCTTTCTGTCTGTCCATATGCCCTACAATCTGCCAACATCCCCTTTCAGTGCTCCCAGGACCCTGTGGACCTGGTTCCCCTGGCCAAGCGCCCCCTTCTGGCCCTTGGCAGCCTGGTTCATCCTGAGATGGAAACCTCCCTGTATCTATGCCCCATCTCCTCCTCATCCTCTCATTACTGTCCCCTCCCCCCAGATATATATTATAGCTGTACAGTAGTGCAGCTATAGTTAGGATTGCCTGGCCACTTCTGTGTTAAACCCCAAATTCTGCACTTTAATAACTTTGTAACTGTATTACAGATTTTTCTGAAATTTTGCATGTACAGTGTGCTATCATAGATCTCTGTATCTGGCAAGTTGTGTTATGATTAGCTGTGTGGTTGCGGAGCTGCAGAGCACCAAAAAAACACCAAAACTTTTTTTTTTTTTGCCCATTTCTTTGCTCAGGACTACAGCCCAAATGGTTTGTCCGCCTGGTCTGAAATCATCAAGGACAATGCAGTTCAGGTCACTGATGTGCCTTTTGAAGATCTGGTGAAAAAATATTAATCCATTCAAAAGTTATTCAAATTTGAATTTTGCCCTTATAGTCAATGGGAAAAAAATATATGTGCCTCTCGAAAGCTGCTGCCACTACATTTTACTATCACAAATGGCTTCTGTAACGTCATGTGCCCACCATGTTGTTTTCAGTTAGTGACAGACAAAAATGGCTGTAGTTCAAATATGATTGCCCGTAGGTAAACACTGACAGTTGTGTTTACCTAATCGGGGCCTGAGGAACACAATGCAGATGTTATTTTTAGGTAAACCCCCCAGAAATACCTTTCTCATGATTGGACCCCCGATAGTGTCACAAATTACAACAGAATGGATGCGACAGTTTTGCAAATTGCAGCATTGTTGTGCCAGTTCTTTCGCAAATGTTTGTGAAAGTGTCGCAATTTGCGACACTACTGCATCAAAAAACACTATTTCTTTTGCCACCCCACTGCACCTAAATGGTTGAGACTTTTGAGCTGACATGTGCAGGTTGGCAAGCCCTGGACCCACAGATGTGACTTCTGTTGGTTTGGTCAAAAAATTACAATGGTTCCAAAGTTATGGTATGCCAAATTTGAGAAATCTCCCGTAGGATAACATTACAGCACCCATGGTGCATTTCAGCACCTGTATCTCGAAAACTATTCGAGATATGGATTTTTTGCTTGGGCCTGCTTAGGTGGACTAAGCCTGCGTGGAGGTTTCTAACTCATAATTACAACTGCATTGGAATTTTTTTCATAGTTGCTACGGTTACAGAGATATTGACAAATCCGTGTTACAAGGGCTCCTTTTCAATACTATACAGCTGCTAGGTGTCTCCATACTTATGTGTAAGTGGGAGTGCAGGGCCCAGAGGGCCTGTGTCCCCACATATGCATACCATTATGCAAAACTGGGTAGTGTGAAGGGAGCATAGGGCCCAGAGGGCCCATGATCCCACAACCACATACCAGTTACATTACACTTTCTCAAAAAGAAGGGAAATTCATTGCTAAAAAAACCGTTAATGCATCAGTTAGGGTTGATAGCACATCAACAAAAGTTTGGAAATTCAAGGTTAGGGTTATCATCCCACCACCCCACCCCCACCCCTCACACTCCACACACCAACAGGTGTCTGGGTCTGTCATGGGGGTCATCAGGCCTAACTCTCACACCATTCTCCTGTACTGTAGCATGTCAGTTGTTTACACAAGGAATGGGGTGAGAGTTGGGCCTGATGACCCCATGGCACACCCTGATGTCTGTTGGTGTGTGGCAGGTGTGGAGGTGGTAGTCGTGGTAACCATAACATCAAATTTCAAAACTTTTGTTGCTGTGCTATCAATCCTAACTGATGCATTAATGCAGTTTTTCAGAATGAATATGTATATATATATATCTATCTATAGATGAGTATATATATAAATAACAAAAATCCATTTAATGCATCATAGGGTTGTTTCACAGCAGCAAAGTGAGAAATTGATGTTAGGGTTAAGCCCCTTTTTCCCCCAGCCCACCCCCAACTGGCACCGGGATGTGCACTGGGGTACGTCAGCCCTAACTCTGCCCCCATCACATGTGTGTAAACATGTGTAAACAACTGAGTTATAGGAGGGTGAGTTGGGACTGGCGACCAAGCACACCACGATGCTGGTTGGGGAGTAGGCTGGAGTGAGGGGACTTTCAACCCTAAAACCGAATTTCTCACTTTTTGTCACTGTGGAACAACCCTAAGTGATGCATTAAACAAAGTTTTTTGCCATGAATATACTGTATATATATATATATATGTTTTACCCTTTTTAAAACTTAAAGTAAAACATTTAAATTACTGTACATCAAAAAAAGTTCTTGGCATATGGTAGCAATGATAACAATCCCATATTAGCATGGTGCCTACCATGGAGACTCTTTAAAGGACAGCCAAGTGGCACTGAGGGTTGAAGCACTGGATGCCATACTTCACATCACACTGGTGATCTGGGTTCAGGAATGAGCCAGGGCCACCTGGGGTCAGCAGGGACAAGAGATGATTAAGCATCTGGAGGACTGTTCTCTTTCAAGGGATGGAGGGAATGTCATTCCATCTACTGATCACCCTCTAGCGATGGCTGGAGGGGGATATGGGTCAGATGGCATGTTGCTGATGCCAACATACAGCAGGGAAGGGAGACGGATCTAAAACTGGAAAATGGAGCTGGTGGGCTCCATGATGGCACAACTGCATCTATCCTACTTTAATAAATGCAGTTTCAGTATAACTGTAAACAGTGGCCTCTCCTTTACAAGCCTATGAAGTCACATTTTAAAGAACAAAATGTGTAAAAAGATGGTTTAGAATGCCTTTAAAACATTGTACCTTATTAATTTAGGAGTACTGTATGACTAAAATCATTTGAACAAATATGTTAGTTTGACATTATGACAAGGTAAATGGAATTTCATTTAGGACTGTGAGCAAGAATAAGGGTCTGTATTTCTCAGCACAAGAATTAACAGGTTCTACAGATGTGGTACAGTAAAATGCCCTTGCTTCTCAAGGTCTATGGCTCAGTAGTAAACTTACAGCATCTAACTTAGGTTTATGCTTAGGAGTATACAGAATTTTCAGGAAACCAAAACAGGAAGATGTTGACTCATGTAAAATATCAGAAGGCATCAGTAGTAAAGTCACTTCAGTTTCAACATGAAAGCCAAATGCAGTTTTGCCATAATTGGAATGACATGCTGGTCTAACTTTGAGTGAATGCCCCGATGTATCCTCTGCACCAGCTGTACTCTGTCACAATGCCCAGTGAAAAGGGCAATACAGTAGTCCTATATGGATGTCAATAAGGCATGGCCAAACATCTTGGTGACATGCAAGGAGAGCACAGTTCAACGTTTAGACACAGACTGTAACCATAGTTTATGTTCTGATGGAAAAACAAACATGTCCAATAATATGACTGAAATTGGTAGCACAGAACAACTCACATTTATACTATTTATTACATATACAACATTCAAAATAACCTTAACACCTCTTCAATGGTCAGAAAGGTAAGTCACCTCCCCTTTTTGACCCTCCCACCAGGTTCACCACCCAGTCTTTCGGGTAAATGGTTCACCTGTGTCTGAACTCTCCTCTGTTGCTGCTCAATTCAGTGAGTTTTTTACCACTTGTGCTCTTCCTTCCACTCCCCCCTTCTGCCCCCATCACTCCTTTCTCTCACCTCTCCTTCCAAGTTTCCTTTTCTACCCTGTTACTTCCCAGGAAACCATGACTGCCCTTTACTCATTCAACCTGTACAAGTCCAGTCCCAATGGTCTGGATCCAAAACTCCTCCATATCTCTGCTCCTGCCATAGCATCTCTTCTGACTCAGTCAACCTCTCTTTCTCCCTCAGTGCTGTCTCTCAGTCCTGTAAGTCGGTCAAAGTTATTTCTTTTCACAAAAGGGGCACCCTTCCTCCTCTGCTAACCTTCAACCAATCTCCCTGCTCCCTTCCCTTACAAAGCTGCAAGAGAAGCTTGTCTACACCAGATTCTCTGATTTCCTCTCCCTTTCCACTTTCATCTCCCAATTATAGTCTAGCTTTCAGAAGCATCACTCAACCGTTTCCTCCCTGTTTTGTGCTACCAATTCTATCTTCTCTGGGATGGATCAAGGGTACATCGTGGATGCCATCTTCAACATTCTGGCCAAGGCTTTCAACACGCTGTCCCACCAACTCCTCCTGAATAAGTAGAGTTTTCAAACATACAAAATTGCCAGCAGATATAGGCCATTCGGTCTATCTAGTCTGCTCAAGTGTGCAGCACTTCAGTCCATTAGACTGCAGCTGCCCCCTTCCCTCATATGCCCTCTCCCCATCTTGCTCCCCTCCCAGTTTGTACTCTCCCCTTGAATCTGTCCCACCCCTTCCTGAAGCCCCCAACACTCTGCAGCGATATGACTTCCTCTGGTAGAGCGTTCCACCCTGCCACGACCTTTTCTGTGAAATAGTGCCTCTTCAGTTCCCTCTTGAACCTGCCCCCTTCCAACTTCATAGAGTGTCCCCTGGTTTCTCCTCCACCCTTCAGTTTGAACATACACCTGGTGTCTACTCTGTTCAAACCCTTCAGGTACTTCAAGGTCTCAATCATATTCCCTCTCTCTTCTTTTTTCCAGAGTATATATACTGAGCTCTCTCAGTCTCTGCTCATATGGTCTGTCCCCAACCCCAGGATCATTTTTGTTGCCCTGTGCTGTACCCCCGCCAGTAGTTTGATGTCCCTTTTCAAGTAGGGCACCAGAATTGCATGCAGTACTCTAGGTGCAGTCTTACCAGGGACCTGTACTGGGGCAAAATGACCTCCTCACTCCTAGAAGTAATCCCCCTTGCTATGCACCCTAGCATCCTGTTTGCCTTCACTGCTGCCTTCCTGCACTGAGCAAAGTGGTTCATCTCCCCAGTTACCAGCACTCCCAGATCCTTCTCCTCCTTGGATTTTGTTAACAGAACACCCTCCAACCAGTAATTGTGTCCTGGGTTCTTGCCTCCTTCATGCATCACTTTGCATTTCTTAGCATTGAAACCAAGCTGCCGAGTGTGAAACCATTCCTCCAGTTTTGCCAAATCTTCCTGAAGTAATTTTGCTCTCCCTCACCCCCCCATCTACCTTGGCACGAATCTTTGTGTCATCTGCGATGAGACTGGTTTTGCTCTTATTCCCTACTGCAATGTCAGCTGTCAAAATGTTAAACAGAATCGGTCCCAGCACTAAGCCCTGAGGTACACCACTTGTTACTGCCCTGGGTTCAGATGCCCCCCCCACTACCTTCTGCTGTCTACCCTGCAGCCAGTTCTTGACCCATCTGACCAGTTGCCTCCTTGCTCCCAGTCTCTTCAATTTGCAGGGCAGCCTACTGTGTGGCAATGAGTCAAAGGCCTTGCTGAAATCCAGGTAGAGGACATCCACCACATGTCCCCTGTCCAGTGCCCTCATAACCCAGTCATAAAAATCAACCAAGTTCATCTGGAAGGATCTGCCTAAGACAAACCCGTGCTGCCTGCTATCCTGGAGGTTGTTATCCTCAAGAAATTGCACCACCCTTTTCTTGAGGATTGTCTCCATCAGTTTTCCCACAATTGCAGTAAGGCTCACTGTTCTGTAGTTCCCTGGTTCATCCTTGGGCCCATTCTTATGGAGAGGTACCACATGTGCTTCTCTTCAGTCCCTGGCCATGAACCCTGAGTTCAGGGAAGTATTGAACAGGTCCGCTAATGGCCCTGCCAGGACCACTGCCAACTCTCTCAGCACCCTGGGTTGGACTCCGTCTGAGCCAGGTGTCTTGTCCACCTTCAGGAACTTAAGGCCCTCCCTCACCCTTTCCACAGTGATTTCCCCACCTGTGGTTGCTTCTTTCCCCCCCACCTCACCCTTCTTCTCAGGTATGGACCCATCCCTCGCCTTGGTGAAGACTGAGCAGAATTATTCATTAAGTACTTCTCCCTTCTCAGACCCTTTTTTTACCCAACCACTTCCCCTACTGATCACCAAAATGTAATCCTTGCTCTTCCTCTTCTCTCTGATATATCTGAAGAAATCATTTTCTACTGCTTTGATTCCCTGTGCTAACCTCTGTTCCCTAGCCACCTTTGCTGCCCTTACTACTCTGCTCACTTCTCTGGATTTCTCCACATATTCTTCGTCTTCTGCCCTGTTGGATTGCTTGTAGGTCCAAAATGCATTTCTCTTTTCTCTCACCTTCTCCACTGCCTCTCTACTCATCCAACTAGGTTTCTTGGTCCTGGCTTTCTTGCTCTGGCTCTTGACACAAGCTTAAGTGGCTTCAGCCAGCCCTGTCTTGATGACTGAGCATTTTTGTTCTGTGTTCATTTCTGGGTGGATACTTGCCATATGACTTTCCAGTATATTTCCCATCCTGCCAAAAGCCACCCTTTTGAAGTCCAGGGCCCTAGTTTTTGTAGTGGCTACTTCCCTATCCAGGTTGATTGAGAACTACAGTGTGCAGTGGTCACTGCTTGCCATAGGTTCCTCCACCCTTACATCCCTGACCTATTCCCCATCTTCCAGTATCAGGTCTAGTCCCTCATTGGCTCCATTACCCTCTGGGTAAGGACACCGTCTTTGAATGCTTCCAGGAGGATCTGCTCCCTGGTGCAATTGGTTGCAGGGATGCTCCAATTCACCCCTGGTAGATTCGAGTCCCCCATCACCACTCTGCTCCCTTTTCCTCTATGCCTTCTTATCTGCTCCCCCA
Organism: Neoceratodus forsteri; assembly: GCA_016271365.2. Classification (NCBI taxonomy): domain Eukaryota; kingdom Metazoa; phylum Chordata; order Ceratodontiformes; family Ceratodontidae; genus Neoceratodus; species Neoceratodus forsteri. Next base: position 316,680,454 of record CM028130.1, read on the forward strand.
GTTCCCTGTCAATGTCCTCCTTCTGGGCCAGAGGTCTATAAACAACCCCCAGACTGATCTTGGTCACTTTCTGGCTTTGTAGTTGCTGCCAGGTTACTTCCAACCTGCCCTCCTCCCCTTCCTCCCTATTACATCTGGTCCATTCCCTTTCATAAATGGCACCCCCCAACCTTCTATTTATCTCTAACCCTCTGGGATAGTTTGTACCTGAGATGGTTAGGTCCCAGTCATGGTGCCTGGTTGCCCACATCTCAGTAATGGCAGTTATGTCCATCTCTCTTTCTGCCATCAATGCCTGCAACTCTGCCAACTTGTTCCCCAGGCTCCTAGCATTTAGAGAAACCATTCTCCAGTCTGCACCTATCCTTCCTGCTTCCTTACCCATCACTCCACTCCAACTATTTTGCCTAAGGTCATATCTATCAATGTGGGGGGGGAGGTCTATGATACCCCCTATCCGGGTGTTTTTCCATCTCCAGTTACCCCACCCTGGTTCGTGATACTTCTCATTGAGAAATCCCCAGCTTCTGCTTCAACACCTGTGAACCTGCCTGCTGAGGTGTAACCTATCCACTGCATAAAGATCTGTGTTATCCCATGTGCTACCGAAGTCCCTCACCAATCCATCCCCCTTGGTCCCACACCATTCCCTCAGCCACTTGTCGAAGTCACTGATTCTTGTCTTCCTGTCTGTACTAGCCCTTGGCACTGGCAGAACATCTGAGAAAGCTACTGCTGTTCTCTCTTTGCTGCATAGTTTTCCTACTACCCTGAAGCTGTCTTGTACCTCCTCTCTCCTTCTCCCTTCCAGATCATTTGTTCCCAGGTAGACCACAATGTGTGGATTTCCCCCCACCTTCCCCACATATCTGCCCATATGTTCCCCCACTCTACTCGTTGTCATGCACTCAGCCCAGATATTACTTTTTCTGACACCCCTTCCCATCACCTTATACCCTTAAGTATAGAATCCCCTAGAACTATGAATCTCTGACACTTTTCCTGCTCACCCTCCTGTTGCCCTCCACTCCCCTGCCCCCCCCAACTTATGAGGCCCTCTCATTCCCCCTGTCTTGGCTCCCCTTTGCCTCCCCTAACCTTTACCCTGTCCTCTCCCCCCACACAACTCTTACTGGGCTACTGACCTCCACCTCTGAACTATTTTCTGTCTATGGAATCTCCCCTTTAAAGTGACTTGTTGCTTCATCCACAATGCTACCACCTCCTCTACTATTACTTCCTTGTGTTTTAGCAGAAATGTGGTTCTCCCCCACTCAAACTTCCCTCCGCTCAATATCCTTTGCATTCCCCTGGCTGCCTGCCACTTTCCCTTTCTCCTGTCTCCTTGCTCCTTCCTTCCCTCCTGAGAGATTACATCACCATCACCTCGCTATTCCCCCCTTGCCAATGTGTCTTCTTGGTGCACTGCCTATTACCTCCCCACTGTATACCTTTTTCCCTGTAGTGTCCTCTCCCTGTTCTATCATTGTAGCTATCCCTCCTCTCTGCTACTTGTTCTTCTGGACTAGCCAATGCTGAGAATCTGTTTGCAGTGCTAATCTCCTTCTCTTGCATTAGTCCAGTCCCCCTTCCCACAGGCTGATATCTTTGTTCCAACCCAGTCTTAGTCATGCTCCTGTGCCTGATCCTCCTCCAGTCATCACTTCCTTCCCTTGGCTGCACTCGCTCATGTGGCCCTCCTGCTGTCCCACCTAGTTTCCCCTTATTTTTGCCTGTTTTGAGCTCTTTTGGATATCTCATTAGTTTCCCCTCTAGGCTGTGTCCCCCCCCCATTCTGCCTCCTCCATGCCTCTAATTTCCTTCCTCAACCACCCTATTTCCTGCCTGAGCTGGCTCACCTGCCAACACACCCTACAACCCCTTCCTCCAGCGACTCCAAGGAACCATGGCTTGCTCCACATCCTCGGCAGCCACAACCCTTCCCATCTCTCCCACCCTATTTGACACCCCTGCACATCTTCTCTCCTCCTTATCCTGGTCCTACCCCACTCCATGGAACCCTTCCCCCACCTTGGACTCCCTATGTCTGTACAGGAAATATGTAGCCCTCACTGTTAAGCTCTTCCCTGTCTCCCAGTGTGGTCCTTTGCCTGCTGTCCTCCCTGCTGATGCCTTGCAGATGCTACTCAAGATGCTACACTCCTGCTTAGTGGCACGCAAGCTTTGGGGTCACTTGGTCCCCTTTGAAATATAAATGGATCCCAGCCCCGCTAGTGGCTGGTCCAAGTCACGAGACCACCCCTCCCCCTCCTTTGTAGTTCCCAACCTCTCCCTCAGTCAGTTAAATGCCCCCAGCCAAGACAACATCATTTGTTTTGCAGTTACACAGTATAAATCACACTGCACACATTGAAATCTCATTAAATGCTATCTCAATCCTAAAAAAAAAGAAACAGCACAGAGAAAGTACTTATCTTCTAGCTCCAGCTGCCCGCCTCCCTCTGCAGAGTTTCAACTCCAACTAAAAGCAAACAAGGTAAATTACTCTGTAACAATCACATGATCCCAGCCCCGCTATTGACTGGTCCAAGTCATGTGACCACCCCTCACCCTCCTGTGTAGTTCTCGACCTCTCCCTCACTCAGTTAAATGCTCCCTCCTTCCAGCCAAGACAAAATCATTTGTTTTGCAGTTACACAGTTGAAATTACACAGCACTCATTGCAATCTCATTAAATGCTGCCTCAATCCTAAAAGAAAAGAAACAGCACAGAGAAAGTACTTATCTTCTAGCTACAGCTGCCTGCCTTCCTCTGCAGCATTTCTTCTGGCCTCACTGTTGACTGGTTCTGTTCTTACCTCACAGGCTGCCTACAGTCGGTAGCACCCTATTACCTCCTCTTCCCATCCATGCTGGGATCCCACAGAACTTCATCCTGGGTCCCATACTTTTCTCCATGCTCTTTAATGGCCTCCCCTCAGCCTGTACCAACTTGCACAGTCACACACATGCAGATGAAACAGTCACCTACACCTTTGGTCCCTCCACTGCAGCCATGGAAGGTCCAGTCCACAAGACTTTCACAACATCCTGAGATGATTCCAATCAAACCAACTCTTGAATAACACACACACACAAAACAAAACCTGTGTCCATGACCTTTTTCACCAGCTAGAAACTGGCCATACTCACAATCCCCCCCCCATCTTCTCTGTTTTGAATGGCTCCCCTCTAGAATGGTTCAATCCATCAAACACCTTGATGTGTGGTTAGACAGCTAGCTGGACTTCTTTGCCCACATCAACACCACTTATGTCAAGTACCACATTTAACCTGGTGCCTTGTACCACAAAAAAGGTGGTTTGTCTCTGCAGGTTCACTGAGAGCTTGTCACCAATGTGGTGCCCCTGATCTTTGACTATGCAGATGTGGTCTATGGCACTGCACCCTCCACCTCCCTGCCAAGACTGGACACACTCTGCAACTCCTTCTGCTGCTTTGCTACAACTCCCCCTCTCAAACTTGTAATTATTTATTCTCCCTCTACACTCGCTTTGCCAGATTCACAGTGCCTCCTTCATATCCAAATACTGGTTTAGGTCTCTTCCCTCCTATTATTCATCACTCCTCTCCTTCATCCCCTCTGCCCCCTGTCCATCTGCTCCAGGGATCTTCTCATCTTCACCAGTTCACATTCCCACTCCTCTGCTGGGCACTCATCCTTTTCTTATCATCTTCCTCTCTTTGGAACCATCCCTCTCATCCCTCTGCTTCACTACTTCCCGTGGCTCCTCAAGTATCAGCTGAGACTCCTCCCCCCAGTTCCTGTTTCCCCAGTCCATGACAGTTCCTCATGCATGTGCCTTCTACTCCAGTGTAGGAGTGTCTGAAACACTTAATTGTTGCTTTTTGTCTTAATTGTTCATTCTACACTTCAGTATTAATTGTGTTTTGTGATTGCACTTTACTGTAACTGCAAACTGTGACTGTGCTATGCACCTCAAATTCTCTGTTCCCCTTCCCTAGTCACAAGCTTTGGCTCAGTTTGCCTTTACCAGCTACCAATTTTCAAATAACTGAATACCAGTAAATACATTTTATTATGACCCCATTTCAATTGGTTTGGACAACCAATTACAATAAACAAGCATTTGTCAATGCAGAATGTTGTCTCGCTGGAATTGGTAGTGCAGGAGTTAGAGATGCAGAATAGGAATGGCAGTGAAGTATTGAATTGACGCTAACCCCATCCCCACCCTGTAGAGACTGACAGGTGTTGGGGTATACCTTTGGGTCATCAGCTATAACGCTCATGTCATTTAACCTCACCCTACCTTGTAGACACTGACAAGTGTTGTGGTGTACTTTGGGGTCTTTGGGCCTTATACTTACCCCATTACATAAGGAAAAATGCTGAGATGGGTGCAGTATAGGAGAATGGGGTGCACTTTAGGGCCAGACAGTCCAAGGCACACCTCGATGCCTGTCACTGGCTGCAGGGTGGGGGGTGGGGTAGAATGGCATGAGCATTACAGCCAATGATCTGAAGTCACACCCCTGACACATGTCAGTTTCTACAGGGTGGGATGATATAGTTGGAAACCCTAATGTCGTAGTTGTTTGTTGGTATTTTCACTCCAAATTTTCAACATCGGCTTTTTGTGACCCCACCTCATGAAGCGCGGCACTATCAGTTTGTTAGCTGAACTGTGGTTTTACACAGCTACTATGCCATTTAGCGACACGAGGAGGTGTAAAAAATGGCAATGTTCAAAATCTGTAGTGAAAATATGAACAATTGGTGAAGTCATGAGCAGGCATAGAAACTGCACAACACACGTCCGTAACTCAATTATGTTTGGGATTTTTTTAACCACATTTTCAACATAGGCATTTTTGGGACCTCCCCTCATGAACAGCGGCACTGTAATTTTGCTAATCTGTCCCAAAAGTTGATTTCCCACAGCGACCATGCCATTGTGTGCCACAGGTGTGAAAACACATTTTGGGCAGGATGTGAAAAATGACAGCTGTACTGTTCATAAGGAAGTGTGAAAAAATGCTAGTGTTGAAAATCTGGCATGAAAATATTGCAAATGTGTGAAGTTACAAAGGTGTGTGGAAACTGCACAACGCACACTTGTAACACAGTCATTTTATGAACATTCATCAACAGATTTTCAACATAGGCATTTTAAGACCTCTGCTCATGACAGTGTCACCGTCATTTTCTCAAACTGTCCCAAAAACTGATTCCACACAGTGACCGCGCAATTCTGCACCGGATGTGTGAAAACATATTTTGGAGAGGATATGGAAATGACAGCTGTACTGTTCATAAGGATGTATGGAAAAATGCCAATTTGAAAATCTGGAGTAATATTACAAATTCACAAAATTCTGACGTCGTGAAATTATTCAATACACTTTAAAACAGCCATTTTGGGGATTTTTTCCCACCAAATTTGCAGCATAGGCTTTTGAGAGCCCCCTCATGAACAGTGGCACTGTCATTTCGTTAATCGGTCCCAAAAGGTGATTCTGCGCAGTGACCACAAAATCACCTTTCTGGACTGAATAATGTCATGACAGTGACTAAATTCATGAGGAGGGGTTCCAATAACCCCATGTTGAAAATGTGCTGCCAAAATTCCCAAAAATTCCCGAGATATGCACCAAAGCTGGAAAAAACCCGATTTATGCCATTATGCAGCTTACCAGCATTTCCTCAGTTCGCAGTAAACTTTGAATAGTGCAGATGTAGGTAGGGAAATGGGCAGACTATATGGGCCTAGCAGTCCTTATCTGCTGTCAAAGTCTATGTTTCTATGTTTCTATGATGTGTTCCTGGTCCACTGAAGATCATTGTGCCATGCTCCGGAAGTAAGTATGGGGTGAGGGGGGTGTGGGGAGGCAGAGGGTGGGCGCAGGTTGGGACAGGGTCACCGGAGTCGACGAGGGACCATTTTCTGGTGTGCAGGCTTAAAAAAAATAAAATAAAACATCACAGGGTGGTTATTGTTTTACAGGGGCATTTGACAGGGTGGGGTGGGCTCCCAGCATGACACATAACTGTTTTTGGGGGGGGTGCTGTAGCCAATGGGGGATTGGACACCCCCATTGGCACATGCTGAAGCGGGAACAATAGCCGAGGGGGAGTGGGCTCTTCCATCAGCAAAATAAATGGGGATGGGGGACTGAAGCTGATGGGGATTGGGCCTTGTCAGCAAAGAATGACTGTTTGGGGGTGCATGATGCTGAGGGGGGACTGGGCACCCCTTGGCATACATTTTAAATGGGAGGGGGTTATTATGCCAATGAGGAGTGGGCTCCCCCATCGGCAAATTAAGTGGGTTGGGGCACTGTGCTTGGCAGCAGTCAGTGCCACCAAGTTTATTAAACTGCTTCACCCAGAAAGGCACACCGCTGCATGACGAGCTGGGGTCTCATTGCAGTGAACCTTTTCTTATATCTGGTGGCCAGTTTATGTGTTGCTGGTGTCAGCACTTGCTGCTGCCTTATTGGGGAATGAGGGACGCACCTACTGATGTGTGCCCTGCATTCGCCCACAGTGACCGCACCTCCAAATCTGCTACTACTGCAATATGTTGGCTGGCACCCACACGCGAGTCAACATAAAAAGACCCATCGTAAAGCCTCACCCCAAGCTAAGATTATGAACAATCAAGACAGAATAATTGAGTCCTTCTGGCTTGCTCGTATTATGCTTTACATCAATAGGCATCCATGACAGAAAACAGAATGATACAGAAGATACTGCATGAGAACTAGGACATGACATTACATACAAAGACATACTGACATAAAAGCCTAAGAAATATCAAGCATGGAAGCAGAATGGAGCTGTAGAGGACCCTACATCTCATGGTTATTGAGGGAATTGATACCAAGCTTTGGAAGACAAACTGGTGACACAGAGCAGACATAATATGCAGGCAGAGTAACTTAAAAGGGTTCCCAAAGCATTCCAAGGGTATCTCAGGGATAAAAGTATCAAAATCTACTGAGCTTTATCATACCAAAGTCCACATAATGAATTTGCACCATTCCCCATCAAATAAGGACTGTTATTTTTTCTATAATATTAAATGCTGCAGTGGCCTGGGTAGCAAAAGGTGAACATAATGTTTTTTTTTTTTTTCTTTTGCCATCAAGCATTTCTTATGTTTCATATGGCCTATTTTCATTGCCCTATGTTTCCATGTTGAGTAAATAAAATCTTGTTACTTAGACGAATATATTTATTTATTTTATTTATTTGAATATTTGGTAACCCGGGAAAGGCACGCTGTGCCAAGACTCGATTTGAGATGTGACCCAGGGGTATGGAGCAGTGGAAATACAAACAATAAATGCAGAGAATTAGTAAACAGGACAATAGCAGCTATTTACAATCAATATAATACAGCAGTGAGAGGAAAAAAAACATAACATGATGAATATCTAGAGGTAAACAGTACAATAGTAAATGCTCTACCTAAAGAATCTTTAACAAGTGCTAGGGAGGGTTGTAGGAAGGTAAAGTCAGTAGAGGAAGTGGGTTTAGCTCAATTTTGGCAGCAACATAAGGGTGGAGGAAGGAGACATTGCTATCGCTTGCAGCTAGAGTGAGAGGGTGAGTTTCTGATTGTAGGGGTAAGGTTTGTTCCACAAGTAGGGAAGCTGGTAGGAGAAAGCAGCTTTGCCCACTGGTTGGGGTAGGGTGAAGGATCTTTCATTTCTATGCCTGAGTTCATAGGTGGATAGGGAGTCTGAAGATAGGCAGTCCTCAAGATAGGTGGGGAACAAGTTAAATCAGTACCTAGCTATAAGATTGAGGGCGTATATATATCATCTGTGAGACAAGGGGCTTAGTCCGAGGAGGGAATAAAGATTGCAGTGGTGGGTTTGTAGGGGGGAGTTTGTAGCAAAGCAGCAAAATGAGTTTAGAAGGGTATCCAGCCTGCCAAGGGAGGTTACGGGGCAAAGCTATAAACCACGTCCAAATAATCTAGGACGGGACGGATAATTTTAGAGATAATTTCAAATCTGTCAAATAATGGAAGAGAGTCCCTATTCTGGTAAAACATGTCGAGTTTGAGGAGCAGCTTGGAGTTGATAGATTCAATGTGAGCTGAAAAAGACAGATGGGGATCCAGCCAAATGCCCAGGTAATTGTATCTGGTAACTTGATCAAGTAGGGAGCCATCGGGAGAGGTAGTATGGCTAAGTTTCTGGGCAGAGTCAAAAACCATGGAAACAGTTTTGGCGGTGTTTAGTTTCAGTTTGTTTTGGCTGAATCGGCACTGAATATTGTTGAAGTCACTTTGCAAGGTAGTTTGGACTTCAAGCAGGTTGGAACCAGAGGTGAAATGGATGGTGTCCTCTGCATACAGGTTGTCAGTCAGCTTGGTATACACTAGTTAGGAGGGCATCGGTGTCCAACGTGTTTAGAGGGTGAGTGTTGATGTACTTTAGGGCAGATTTGGGCAGTTGTGTTTTCCTGATACAGTGAGTAATACAGTGGTCACTTAATGCATTAGAGAGGACACCGTAGAAGGTTATTCTGTGAGGATGTTAGGTAAGGATCCAGTCTAATAAAGAATGGTTTTGGGAGTGGGGGTTGTAGCAGGTGGGTTCCAAGATCAATTGGGTGAGATTAAGGGACTCGATTTAGGAGGTGTGAGCTTTTGTGGAGGGGGCAAGCCAGTCCAAGTTGAAATCACCTACAAGGATCAGTTCTCCTCTGGATGCTAGGTTGGGCAGGGTGGTAAAAGTGGTAATGAGGGAGTCTCAGGAGAGGTGTAGACCACACCTAGGAAAAGTGGGAGTGCAGCAGGAAGGGAAAGTTGAACAATAGGGAGTTTGTAGGAGCTGAGTCGAGCTTCTTTGTGAGTAACTGAGCTCACAAGTGGCTGTTTTGTGTAGATAGCTACACCACCAGCTCTTTTAAAATTGTCCTGCCTATGTAGAGTGTAGTTTGGGAGAGTGATGGAGGAGTCAGGGGTTTTAGCAGAGTGACATGTTTCTGTTAGGCATACTATATCCAGAGCTTGCTCAGCTGTCCAGCAAGTTAGTAGATCAATTTTGAGCAGGAGACTTCTGATGTTGATATGGGTGATTGATAGGCCTCTGTGTGAGCCAAGAGAGGTGGGTACAGCTATGGGGTGAGGGTTGCATTCGACATCCCATGAGGGCAGGAGGAGGGTGAGGAGGAGGAATGAAAAGGTTGCAGGGAGTCTATATCTCCGAGTGTGAAATGCAATGTTGGGAGTAGGTCAGGTGGCCCTGATTAGGGAAGCAAAGCTTAACATCTGCAGTGGTAAGATGTTGCGAGAGATGTGGGGGGGGCGGGGCAGACAGTCATATGACACAGGGAGGAGGTAGCAAGTCTAGAGGGGAAGGTGCAGGGCATTATGAGGTAGGCAGTTGTAGAGAGAGTGGGGCTAGGGTGAGTGCAGGAAAGGAAGGAGAGAGTGGGGAGGAAAGTGGGGAGGAGAAGAGGGGAAAGGGTATAGGCATACATAGTCAGGTCATGGAAATGAGGTTGTTAAGGGTTGGTAGAGAGGGGTTACTGGGGCTTTATCCAAGAGATTTCAAGTGGGCTTTTCAGAGAATTGGGTTAGGGAGATAAAGATCACTTTTGTTACTGCCTTTGTTTTGTTTTTTTTTTAAAAAAAACAACTGGGAGCTAAGACGGGGCAGTCGACATGCAGCATCGATGGGCTAACACAGTTCACACTGTAAGCTCTCTCAAGGAGGTGTGTGCTGTTAAGACAAGGTAAATATCTGCTTTTTAAGGCTCTGCTGCACACTCCAGAGTGAAGCCAGGTAGAAGAGAAGTTGCTTTCACAAAGCCTGCTTTTCAAATATATGGAGAACTGTACATGAAACTCAATGCCAATATTTTACCAACATGACATTTATTTTTTAATTGTACCATGTATATTTGCCACATTATATGGCATACAACAGCCATTCACATTTATACAGATGTGACAGAAAAACACTTTGGTGGCACAATGTCAGAATACATTTAGGCATTCCAGTGCCACCAACTGCAATATGTACCTTAGTCATATAAAACATGTGAGATATTGAGAAGATAAGGATGCTTGTTAACACCACTACATGGCCAAAAGAGCTGAGAGTATTTAATGTACTATCCAAATATCTGTAATTAATAGCTCCAGTAAATGCTGGCCAAAAACTGGTAAGCATTACTACAGGAGACGAGATGGTTCTAGGTTCAAACTAAGGATGAGAGAATGCCAGATTTGAATTTGGTGAATGTGATGAAATTCATCACAGCTACCTTTGATTCAGCCCAATCTAACTTTTGGGCCACTTTGGACAACTTCAATCTTTGACAAAATAATTAGAAAATAACAATCTACCCCTTTCCAGGAGGTAGGGTCTAGTCCTGTGCCATCTCTTTCCCTACACTAGTCACTTTCCACCCTCCTGCCCAGATTCTTTTTTAATTAAAAATGCAATTTACAGCTCCTGGCACTGTGCCAGGTGCTGACTGAGTTGTTTTTTAAAAATTAATTAGCAGAAGAGGGAGGGTGCAAGAGTTTGGCATTGACTGGAATGGGCAAGAAGTAGTTCAGGAGTGTCTCTTAACCCTAGTTTTAGCAGGCTATGCCCCCACACCAACTATCTGAAGTGTCATGTCTGAAGTGTCGAGCTCAAACTGAAGACAAAGAGTCTGAATTGATGACAATTTTGAACCGAAGTGGCCAATTTTCACATTTGTTTACCCTTAGTACAAACTAAGCCTTACGGAACAAAACCGATGGTCCAATATCAGAAACAGTTACAGTAAGGATTTTAGCCAGGATGCTACCACATAAAGAGGAATGGTGTTCCATAGGTAAGAGTTCTACACTAATGACTCGTCTGTCTTCCTGATGAATGTCTGATTTTGAAAGTCTCTGCACAAGTCTTTTGAAAATGAAGTAATGCTTAGTTTATAAACTAAATGTAACAGGCTGACAACTGTACAGAAAAACTGCTGGACAACATTTTCTAGCTGCAGTCATCTGTGAGAACTGTGATGCATTGGCAGAAGGAAGGGTATCCTGAAAACATCACACATTTTTCTCATAAAATCAATATACTACACCGAAACAAAGGCACCTATTTTCCAAATTGTTTTCTTCAGGATTCAGGTATGTTTTTTATTTTCTACATTTTCCAATACCACACACCTTAGAGATGGGAAAACTCTGTATGCTAAAGGTATGTTTTACCAACTCATTGTAGAAAATTTATATTCTTAAGTGTCATTTGTCTTGGTAATTCGTGTACTTTAGACAGTCCATTCTGTGGAAAGGCTCCAACTAAAACATTCTCTGGTAAATTGTAACATATATAGTGCTAACACAGTAATTCAAAGTTGGAAGGGATTCTGGGTCCATCAGGTCCCTTCTTCTGGCTTCATAAGCAAGGAAAATCAAGTATGCTGTGCAAACACATACTTATTAATAGGGACTCTCCACTACCCTACAACCCAATGTACCCTGTGATTCCTTTGTTCAGCAGAAATTTGTCCAAGCTTACTTTAAAGGCCTGTAATATCTTCAGTGCACTGTCTCCAGTGGTAATCTGGCCCATAGGTTCACCACCTTCTGGAAAAGAACTGCATCCTAATGTTTCCCCTGAATTTGCCACCTCTGAGCTTCAGGGCTTGCCTTTATGTCCTGTTGAAGTACAACAGATCAAACATCTCTGTCTGTATGGGGCATAGCTATGCTGCTGCCAAGATGGCAGCATAAGCCCTCAATTGAGACCTTTACGAATGGGCAAATCTGGCATACATAGCTGAAAAATGTGCTATTCTGGATATAAAAGAACTATATTAGAGATCTAAGCTCCACCATTATATTCTTACCTTTTTGGTCAAATTCCGTGTAGAATTCACTGAGCCATGTTGAAATCTGATTCTCATCTGGCCGAGAGCAAGGCAGCTCCAGCAGGGTCCCCAATGGATGCAGCAGAGATCAGCAGAATGTTTAACTTTTTAGTAGAAAAAATGGAAGCAGTAACCTTAGCCTCCCCCAAAAATACTGTGGCCATCCAGCAACTGGAGGGGCATTTGTCCCAAATTGAAAGCAAAGGGGTGGAACAAGAAGTAGCACTGGGTAAGGTCCGAGCATGCTACAGGGACCATCCCAATAAGATAAAGTTCCTCCTGCAGAAAGTGGATGACTTGGAAAATGGCAGTAGGCAGAACAATCTATGTCTGCTGGGTTTACCCTAGGGCACCAAGAAGCAGGACACTATTGCCTTCCTCTGCCTAGTCCTACCGGGGATAATCAACACCCCACCAGAGTTCCATCTGGACAAAGAAAAAGCCTATAGGACTTTAGCATCACTCCCCAAGGCCAGGGAGAAAATGTGGGCCATAATGATTAAACTGTGGAATTACAATGTTTGGTAATATATTCTTACAAGAGCAGGGGAGGTGGGTCGCCTAAACTTGCTAGGGCACCGGATATTGATACATCAAGATTTCTCCAAAGAATTGTCAGCTAAGTGCTGAGAGCTTACTACAGCTTGGAAAAAGATGCAGGAGATGGGTCTTCATTGTTCCCTAAGGTACCCACGATGTGGGTCATGGTGATTAGCACATCCCACTTCTTGGAAACCAGAGCAACATTAGAGGATTTTCTTAAAGAATGGCCCCAAGCAAGATATTCTATGAAACAACAGTCTGCAGAAAAAAAGAGCCCAAGAAATGCTGACCACAGAAACCAGAGCCCTGAAAAAAGAGCGGAGACCATGGACACCAAGGAGGAGCACCACACCGACATGCCTGGGCCTTGCCACACTGCAGCAGCAAGAAATGGCCTCTGAAATTAACCCATCAATGGAGAGACCCTCCCCAGGACAGACAGGATATCCAGGAATACTGGGAGGTGAGAGAGGCACAAATGGAGGAATTGACAGCCCTGGTCCATTTCATGATGGAGAATCATTTTGCGGCCTTGAGGTCTCTTATCCCAAAAAAACAAGAGAGGCCATGGATCTGGGAAGATGAAGAAACAGACGCCAGACACCATAACCCACAGATCCCGATCAAAGGTGAAGCACCACTTGAGAGGCAGAAACAGTGAGTGGAGAACATCTGAGAGGAGGCATGGGCAGCAGAGGACACAGAAATGTTACACCCCAAGATTGACTCTCCCCTGACCCAAAAATGAAGTCACTAGATTGAGCAAGAGATGAAACCCACACTGTTACAGACTACAACTGGATAAGTACTATGTGTTTGGGGGTGAATATGGGGAGAGCAGAGAGACAAGCTCCGGTGGATGAAGACAGCATGGTCTCTCCCAGGTGGCTGCAAAAAACTACGTAAATGGCCAGTAAGGTTTGGGCCTAAGTGCACCACACCTTAGTCCCTTAATTACTCAACTGGGCACAAAGAACTGGAGGGTAAAAGTTGTTTTCTCTCCCTCCAGTCTAACAAATGTGCATGAGGAAAAGGCATAATAGATCAAGGCACAGGAGCTGGGGGGGGGGCACTACCATGGGGGAGAAACAGAAGTAAGTCCCAGAGGAAAACAAAGGCCCATAGGCCCCAGAAGAAGCAAACGACTGGGACAGGTAAAAGGGGCTCATAATGATCAAGGAGAGGGACACACCACTATAAGTGGGGTGCATATGACTACATCCAACAGTGCAACCTTAGGACCTCACCAGTACAGAGCACCCTAACCAGTTCCCAGTAAAAGACATCCCCCCCCCCAAACTGCTGTCAGATCCAAAATGGTAAAATAAGGGAGGGGCAGGATAGCATGGAAGGCTGAGGGGGGAAGACGATTTCAATGGGAATAGATCTTGTTCTCCCACCACCCCACCAGGAGGCAGACTCCCACCTGGTGGTCCCCCTCAACCTGGGAGAGATGGAAGAGGGGTGCTACTACCACTTTTAAGTAAGGGGGTGCATAGATATACAGTGGCATCCCCATGATGAAACCCATTTTTAAAGCACTCTGCAGTATGCTGCAGCAGACCTACTGAATAAAGCAATGTAATTTCAATGGCAATTAGTCCCGTTTGTCATGCAGGAAACTGTGGTATTCACTTCATCCTGGCAGTGTCACATTTTCCTGAATGACAACAGGGACTAATTACCATCGAAATTACATTGCTTTATCTAGTAGGTTTGCTGCAGCATTCTGCAAAGTGCTGCAAAATGCTGCAGAATTGGGTTTCATCCTGGGGGACGCCACTGTACATATTCCAGCTCTAGAGCCCACTGAAGCACTAAGAAGTCAAACTGCCCAAGAAGGGTCTGCAGCAGGTTTATCTCACCCACGAAACAATGTGAGGAATTTAAGAGTGGAAATGATACAAGAATGTGGAAGCAAATATCTCATCTCTCCAAGGGATACCAGATGGGCCTTGTGTTGCACTAAGGGGCAGTTGACTAATGATGCCTTGGACCCCCAACAGCAGCACATCAGTGCACAATGTTAATAGTTCTACAGGACTTGCTATACTACACTCAGTAATGCAAAAGAAATGTGGTGATAAATGTCCATTAAATATATTATTAGAAAGCGAGGTACACAGAGATGGGGGCAAAAAGGTAAAGCCGGGGAACTGGGCATAGAGGTTATACCTGAGGTGCAGCATTGGTGGCCCTTACCTACTGCACAGAGAGGGAGGCTGATCACGTAGCTCGGAAGTAATGGAAAGCACCTTTTTCTACTTACACTGCCTATCTGAATATCCAATCTATGCAGATCTCTCCAACTCACAATATGGCTGATTTAAATAGTATCTCATGGAAGGTGAGTGGTCTCAACATGCCAATTAAGAGAAAAAAAGGTGCTGTCCTATTTAAAGAAACAGAAGGTGCAAGTGGCCTGTTACAAGAGACGAGGCTGAACAAAAAGAACCATAGACTCCTTAAAAGAGACTGGGTTGGTCAAGTGGTACATGCATCAGCACCCTCCAGGAAAAGAGGGGTCACCATACTCCTCCATAAGCGGGTGCACTGGTCCCCCATCAAGATGAAAGAAGACCCCCAGGGTAGATGGGTATTTCCTAAATTTCAGACTTCATGGGGTCCATCCTTATTGGAAACCTGTATGCCCAATGAGGATGACTCAGCCTCCTTTCATCAAGTGGATCAACATCTACTCAACTTGGGGAAAGAAGGGCCCCCCCACCTTTTTGGGAGGGGATTTTAATTTGGTCCTGGAGCCCACAGTACACAAGAGCTCAGGAGCAGGGAACATGCGAGAGAAAGGGCGAGCAACCCTACAGAGCATGATCCACAAAGGGTGGTCGAGGGAAGTGACGAGTAACTATAGACCTGTCATTCTGACATTGGTGGTGGGTGCAATAATGGAGAGTATACTGAAGGGATGTTTGGGGGTTCTTGGAGGAGATAGGATGTCAGGATAGTAGCCAGCATGGGTTTGCGCCAGGTAGATTGTGTCAAACTAACCTTGTGGAGTTCTATGAGTGGGTGATATTGAAACTGGACAAGGGAAAGCCTGTGGATGTACTGTTCTTGAACTTCAGCAAGACATTTGACTCGGTCCCACACAAAGGCCTACTGGAGAAACTGAGGGGGATGTGAGTAGGCCCAATGATGGTCAGATGGACAGGAAACTGGCTGGCAGAGCGCACCCAGAGAGTAGTGGTCAGTGGGGAGATCTCAACCCCTAGAGGGGTCATTAGTGAGGTACCACAAGGCCCGGTCCTGGGGCCAATCTTGTTTAATGCATACATCTCAGATACCAGGGAGTGTACAGGGTGTGAAATGAGTCTCTTCACTGACGACTCCAACCCAGGAACAGAGATTGAGGGGCAGAAGAGGAGGGTGGCCCTGCAAGGGGACCTGGTGACCCTGGATAGGTGGGCTCACACCTGGAAATTAAATTTTAACTCCTCCAAGTGCAAGGTGTTACATCTTGGGAGGGGGAACCCCAAAGACGAGTACTCCCTGGGTGGGGAGGTGTTGGAGGCCACATCAGGGGAAAAAGACCTAGGGGTCCTAGTGGATGCAAGTATGAATAACTCTGAGCAGTGCAGCAGGGCGGCAGTCAAGGCAAATAGGATATTGGGCTGCATCACGAGGGGGATCACCTCAAGGTGTATGGAAGTGATTCTGCCACTGTTCAATGGCCTGGTTAGACCACACCTTGAGTATTGTGTGCAGTTCTGGAGATCACACTTGAGGAGGAATATACAGCTCCTGTAAAGGGTCCAGAGGAGGACAACCAAAATGATGTGGGGTCTAGGGGATTTGATGTATGAGGAGAGACTGAAGGAGCTTGGCCTGTTCTCATTGGTGGAGAGGAGGGACCGGGGGACATGATTTAGGTTTTCAAGTACCTCAAGGGAATACATAGGGTAAACAAGGAGAGGATCTTTAGATTAAAAGAGGGTGGTATCTCCAGAGGACATCATTTGAAGTTGGAAGGAGGAAGGATGAGGGGGGAAAAGAGGAGGAGGTATTTCACTGAGAGGGTGGTGGAACCTTGGAATGCGCTGCCTGAAGAGCTGGTCCTGGCTTCTACGGTGAAGGGGTTCAAGAGAGGGTGAGACAGATACGGAATGGAGATGAAGCAGGGGTGGGCCTGGCCCAGGGAGGCCGGGATGGGCAATAGGAAAAACAGAAATGCGATGGGGGGGGGGACTCGGTACCCAACAGGGGGCCTGAGGCACGAGCAGACTCGACAGAACATAAGGCCTATTCTGCTGGCAAATAGTATGTTAGTATATTAGTGTGATGCGGGACGAGGGGCTAGTAGACATTTGGAGGATGATGCACCCCATAACCAGGGACTACTCATTTTACTCTCCGGTACATGGAACAAACAGCCAGACAGACCTCTAGCTCCCCTTGCCCTAGGTCACACAGGCAACAATAGCTTCAGAAATTCTACCAATAATAATCTCTGGTCCAGTGACGCTATCCCTCCAGTGGGGCCCTCCCTTCCTCCCCCCACCACATAGAGGTTAGACCCATTACTAATGAAAGACCTGGAGTTTGTAGAGTGGGTTACAACAGAAGCTAAGCTCTTTTTTTCAGGAGAATGCAATTGGAGATACCACAGCGGGAAACACATGGGAGGCATTCAAAGCCACCCTGAGGGGTAGGATAATAGGGTACGCGGTGGCCAGAAGATGGCAATATGAGAAAATACTGGGGGATCTGGAAGGGGAACTTAAGAAGGTGAATGAGGAACTCAAAAAAAAAAAAGAGTCCAACCCTGGACCCCCATTCCCCCCTAGTTAGAAAAGCCCTGTTTATCCAAACAGAGATCAACTACTATCAAGGAAAGCCGAGGTGTCGTAAATACTCAGGCTGAAGCAGAAGTACTGGGAAGGAGGGAAAAAAGGGGTGAAAGTATTAGCATATAGGTTAGGTAAACAGCAAATGGAAAGACATATCACAGGTCTCAAGAACAAGGAAGGGAATGTACATACTTCCAATGAGAAAGTGAACAAAATAATGGGAACCTTCTACACCTCCCTGTATTCCTCCTCAATGGCTGGGAACCCCCAGGGAATCTGTGTGTTCCTTAACACCACAAACCTCACAACCCTGTCCCTGCTTCCGGCTGATACACTAGAAGGCCGGATAATCATGGAGGAAGTGAAGGAAGCCCTGCAATTGCTGAAATCAGGGAAGGCCCCGGGGGTGGGGGGAAAGATTCACGGTTGAAATATGGCAAGCAGTAGCAGATATTATAGCCCCAGTCCTAAAATTAGTATACCAAGAAGCAAAGTCAGAAGGTATCCCCCCCAACAGTGCGAGAGGAAGTGATAACAGTCCTACCCAAGAAGGGGAAGGACCCTAGATCACCTAGGAGCTACTGCTCCATTTCACTGATAAATGTAGATAGCACAATCTTCATGAAAGCCTTAGCCCATAGGCTCAACCAACTACTACCCCAGTTAATACACCCTTCCCATGTGGGGTTTGTCCCCAGAAGATATAGTGTGGACTACATGAGCACATATGTGAATCTGGCACACAGCACCAAGGACGTGACCTCACCGGCAGCAGCTGTGGCAATAGATTTCGAAAAGGCCTTTGATTCCCTGGAGTCGGACTACTTCCAAGCAGTCCTGGAACATATTGGGATAGGTCCCAGGTTCACAGCTTGGATAGGACCACTGTACAACTCTCCCAACACCCACATTTTCACCAACTTCTCCATATCCCCTACTTCCAACTGGGGAGAGGCACAAGACAGGAGTGCCTACTCTCCCCCCTCCTGTTTGTCCTGGCAGTATAACCTCTAGCCACTACAATCAGACAACACAAGAGAATCCCGAGCATTCGAATAGGCAGGGAAGAATATACAACACTTATGTACACGGATGACCTCCTGGTCATCACCTCAGACCTCCCCAGGGCACCACCTCAGACCTCCCCAGGGCACTTCCAGCTCTGCTGGAGATGCTACAGATCATCCACAATATATCAGAATTTTGGTTAAATCAGTGTAAAACCGAGGTACTCCCCCTCAACCCCCAATGCATGTCCAAGACACTAGGGGATACTGGGTTAAGATAGGCTGGGGAAGGAATAGCATACCTGGGGATCAATTTCCCAGCCACTCTGCACAAGAAATGTCATCTTAATCTACATCCACTGTTGGCAGAGGTGATGGATGACCTGAGTAGGTGGGGCAAACTCCACCTTAAATTGGCAGAGAAGATCTCAGTGGTGAAAATGACTATAGCACCCAAGATCTTTTACAAAGTGGCACATATACCGGTGGCCCTACCCCCTCACTGGGCCCTGAAAATAGACAAGGTAATGGGCAGTTTTCTCTGGGATGGTAAACCCCTAAGGTACAGTTGCAACAAACTGAGATCACACTGGAAGAGATGGGGATGGAACACCCCCCTATGATTTGAAGGGTACAAATGGGCCTTCATGATGACACAAATGCTCCAGTGACTCAAACCAGGTGGGAACATGAGACCTCAGTGCATGGACATAGAAGAAGCCCAGTATCAGAGAAATTGCCTACCCCTGCTGCTCTACAATCCACCTTGCCCACAGCTGAGAGCACACCCCACCACCAGACCCTCCCTGCATTGCTAGACCAAGGTAGAAAAAAGACTGGAGACAAACCTGACCCCCACCTCATCAGCCCCATTGTGGGGTTACACAGGTATACTTATAGATAGGCAGCCTGTCCACTGACAGGAATGGGAAATAAGGGGCATGGTGAAGGTGAGAGATGTCATGGCCACAACTCACACAGGGATTGATACTTTCAGCAACCTGCAGGTGAGATGGGGACTCCTAACCTCTGACTTCTGGAAGTATCTCCAAATCTGCAGTGCCATACAAGCCTATATAAAACAGGACCCCGAACCCTACCCCCCACTACCTTACTTCCTACCTGGTTGTCCAAAGCCAAAGGGACAGCAAGTGGAATATGCAACAAGATCAGAGATGCCCTACCTCACCAATCGGAGGCTTCCCAACACAGGTGGGGGAAAGCCCTGCAGTCAAATATCACTGAGAAGCAGTGGAAGGAGTGCTGGGTCAGCACCCACAAAAATGTCATGGACGCTAAAAGCAAACTGATCCAGAACAAGATCCTGCACTCCTGGTATTGCACCCCTGTAATCCTGAAAAAGGCAGGAGTGTTAGGTTCTGACCTGTTCTGGAGATGCCAATGACAGTCCAGGGATATATTACATATCCTTTGGGATTGCCACAAGGTACAGCCCCTTTGGGAGCATGTCTGTGACTGTGGGTCCAAGGTCCTACACAAGAAAATCCCTAAATCAGTCAAGCTACTAATACTGGGAATGAGATCAGAGGCCCCTCACCTCAAAGGAAAGTAGCACACCTGACTGGCCCTGTTAGCAATGCAGGTAAAATGACTCATCCGGTGTAAATGGAGAACCCCTGAAGCACCATCCGCACAAGAGATTACTGCCTCCTTAATAAAGATAGCCTCCATGGACTGGCTATCTCACCTGACAAGAAACATTGGCAAGACATACTGAATGCTGGGCCCCCTTCCTACACTATGCCACCCCTAAGACTGGCATAGGGTAGAGAGATGTACTTAGCAGGACTGTGTTACCATGGCATCTGATAAAAGTGCATGCTTGAGATCAGACTGTTTTATGCATTGTAAACATGCTATCCCTGTTTGTACATAGTTAAGGTATTGTGTAGAAAGAATAGTGGTTCTTTGTGTTCATTCTGTTTAGGGTGAAGATTGCCATGAAAGCATCATTAGTCCTTTAAGGACCTAGAAGGCCACAGTGGAGACCTGAAACCGGGACTCTTCATGACTCCATACTAGAAACTAGACAAACAGAGTTAAGTCTCCTTTCAATACCTGTTTTGTGTATAATCTTGTTATAGGTTGTGTCTGTAACCCATGACCTCCATCCTAACTTACAACTGTAATGTATGTATGAACATGAAAATGGAAAAGCAATAAAAAGATTAACTATAAAAAAAAAACATCTCTGTCTGTTCAACCTTGCAAAAACTTTTAGTAGCTGGAAGACTGAGGTTATACCCCAGCCTCCTTTCCCCCAGAGTAAACATGTTATGACATTCCAGTCTTTCATCACAGCTTTTGTCCTATAGAGGACAGACCACTAACCATTTTGTTATCCCTGCATTAGACCCTCTCTACTGTTTCTACACTATGTCCTTTTTGTTTTATGGAGCCTAGAAATGCACACAGTACTCCAGGCAGAACCTAACCAGAGCCATGTAAAGTGGCAGGACTGCTTCCCTGTTCTGTTTGTTACCATCCTTTTGATGTACCCCAACTTCCTTCAGGCCTTCCTTACAGCAGCCACACTGCTTGTCATCTTTCAGCCACTTGTTTGTAATGACCCCTGGGTCTTTATCCATCTCTAGGAAGCAACAAGAGCTCCATTCAGTACAGAAACATACAATTTGTCAAAAAAAAAGGGCCACTTGGCCCACCCAGTCTGCACAGATAGCAGATGAAGCAACTTGCATTTGCCTAAATTGAATCTATGACTCTGGGAGTCTGAGAAATTGCCCAGCTTGTTCAGGTCCTCCTTAAGTGATGCATTTGTGGTTCAGTGATATAATTCTTGCCTGCCACATGGGAGGCCTGGATTTGATTCCTGGTCAATGTACCATTCCTTTAAGTGGGCTTGCAGTATCAATCAATCAATCAATCACTTTCTTTAACCAGGCATAAATACCATTGAGCAAGCTCATTTTCAAGGTGGTCCTGGTCCTAGAGGTTAGAGTAAAAAGCGGTCAATGAATTTGGTACATTCAGCAGGCATTGCTCTGTCTCTCACAGCCTCCAGTTGCATAATTTGTGACCATGAGGAAGTCACAAAACCTCCCCAGTGCTCTTGGGTTGCTCTTGGAAACAGGCATTGTGCTTAGTGGCTCTTACCTGGTTGCCAAAGAATAAAAAAGAAAAATTACCAAGTTACCTGAAAATAGTTTTTTCTGCAGGATAGTAAGCAGCTAAGATTTATGGCAGGGAGGTCTTGTCAGACTAACCTGATAGTTTTCTTTATCTGGGTGATTTACTCTACTTCGACTTCAGCAAGACTTTTGAGTCCATACCCCACAAATGATTGCTGAATAATATGGAGGATTTGGGAGTGGCTAAGGTGATAGTAGACTGGGTGGGTAACTGGCTAAAGGGGAAGCAGCAGAGGGTAGTGGCCAATGGGGTTAAATCAGAAGAGATGGAGGTCATGACTGGGGTTCCCGAGGGATCTGTCCTGGGCCCAGTTCTTCTCAACATGTTCATCAGTGACACTGGTGAGGGGATCCAGGGCAGGCTGAGTCTCTTCACAGATGATACTAAGTTCTGTAGAAAGGTGTATAGTGACAAGGGAACAAAGGAAATGCAGAGCGACTTGCAAAAGCTGTAGGGGTGGTCAAGGGTTTGGCAGCTAAAATTCAACACCAAAAATTGCACAGTGATGCACAAAGGGAACAAGAATCCTAGGACTGAGTACTGGATGGGAGTGATGAGACTCAGTACCACAGCTGAGCAACGAGATCTTGGAGTTCTCATCAACAACTCCCTAAAACAATCAAATCAGTGCAGCAAGGCTTATAACAAGGTAAATAGAATGCTTGGATATATTGGAAGGAGTATCGATAGTAGAAAAATACTTCCCCTGTATACATCCTTGGTGAGGCCACACCTGGAGCACTATGCCCATTTCTGGGGCCCTCACCTCAGGAAAGAAAAAGAAAGTCTAAAGATGGTGCAGTGCAAAGTAACAAAAATTATTCAGGGCCAGCAGGGCATGCCCTATGAGGAGCACCACAACACACTGTACATGTACTCACTGGAGACCAGAAAAGGGAGGGCAGATATGACTAAGACCTTATTCCTAAAAAAGCAAGTAACAGGATGAACTGTGGGGAAGTATTTCACTTGAATACTAGTTCACAGTCATATGGCCATGTGGGAAGTTCAGGAGGGATGTTAGGAAATATTATTTTACAGAAAGGGTGGTGGAGCCATGAACCTAGCTGCCAGCTGAGATGGTTGGAGCAAAAAACATTAGTGGTTTTCAGCATTGCTGGGACAGAATGAAGGGTATAGAAGCTGCTCATGGCATCAGAATCAAGGATGAGAGTGGAGTGAATGTGCGGAAGGCTAGAACCTGGAGAAACAGTAGGCACCAGTGCTAAATAGGAAATGTGGGCAGACCGGATGGATCTTTTGTCTTTTTGTGCCATCACTGCCTATGTTTCTAAGTTTGCCTCCTTCCTAATGGGGGTCTGCTTCCCAGGTCATCCTAAAGTGATTGACAAATTTAAGCAGCCTGCTGGAGAGTCTAGGAACCAGATCACTGACAAAGATGTTGAAAGATGCTGAACAGCAGTGAGTCCAGCACTGAACCCTGAGTAGCACTGCTGTGTACCCTACTCCACCTGGAGTTACTTTGAGTGCCGGTCAAGAACAATCCCCTGCTTTCTGCCCCAAGCCAGTTATGTATGCCATGTGCAGGCAGAGAACAGCAAGAGGAAGGCACTGCTGTTATAACTATACTTCTCTACTGGGACTAAAGAACTAGAACTCTACTACTAGGACCTTCAATTTAGGGTAAAAACAAAACAAAAAAAAAAGAGTATGTTTGTCTGAGTTGGCTGAAGAGAATGATCTGTGCAATTATCTAGGTGTAGAAGGGCCTGTAAAGTAGGGGGAGTGGCTTATCTAGAAGGAAGCCAGGTGTGTTGGATTTAAAAAGAGATCTAGATAGCGTCTAGCAGAGAGCAGCAAGAGGAAGGAGCTACTATTATAACTATACTTCTCTACTGGGACTATATTGCCCCACCGCCCCTTTAGCTAGTTCTACTTTTATAGACACAGGATTTGACTGATAACAGGAACTTCCTGTTTGGGAGCAGGAAGGGAGTGATCACAGAGCCACAAAAGAGTCTCCATCCTAGAAGGAAGAGTAGCACTCCATCCCCCCTTTGCTGCTGGAGGTCTGACTCTGAGTAAGTAAGGAGACTATTGAGAAATATAGAAACTTCTTTTCTCAGAACAAGAAGAGCAGGAGCTTAAAGGGCACCGGGGCAGTAAGTAAGTAGGGAGAAAAAAAATAAATACAAAAATAAACAGAGGAAAGAGTAAGTATTCAAAACAACAGTTAGGGAGCCAGAAATAAGACATGATGGGAGTGGTGCAGTGCAGTAGCTGTGGAGCAGCAGTCTTCTGGGAGATATTCTGAAGGATGCAGTGTTGTCCCATCTGCAGGCACCTCTCTGGGCTGAGGGAGGAGGTTGCTCATCTCCAGGCTGAGTTGGCCAGCATTTGGGGGACATCCTCTCCCACCCAGGGGCAACCAGGGCCACCACCATTGCATCAGAGGTTGCCAAGAAAGAGGAGTGATTGGATGACAGTGGGCTCAGGAAGGGTGAGGGTGGTGGAACAGAGGCACATCTCTTCAGTTGTACCTCTCCACAATTCATAGGCTGCTCTGGCAAAGTGTGGTTCCTCTATGGAGGTACCCACAGTGGAGAAGAAAGAGGGATGCTGGGAACCTCCACAAAGGAGTCCCACAGGATGGTGGCATGAGACCCCACACGGGAAGGAAACAACTCCTGGTGGGGGACTCCATTGTTAAGAGGGTAGAACTGGGGGAGGAAGAGGAGAGGGAGGTAAGGTGCCTGCCTGGGACCTTGGCTTGGAGGGACAAGGAGTGAATTCTCAGGATTGCGGGAGCAGCTGCACGGGGGAGAGAGCAGGATGTCATTGTCCACCTAGGGACAAATGACTTGGCTGGGAAAGGTATCAGAGCAGTGCAGAAAGAGTTTGTGGAGTTGGGGAAGGGCCTTAAACAAGTAACATGAACGGTAACCTTCTTGGAGGTGCTGCCACCATGGGATTCAATCAGTGGTTGAAAAACTGATGCAGAGTTTGGGGTTTGGCTTCATTGGGGACTGGTGGTCCACCTGGAGTGATGCAGGCCAATACTGGCATGATGGTCTGCACCTGTCCAGGAGGGGCATTTAAACTAGCCAAGGGGGGAGGTACTGGAAAGGAGCAGGGAATTCCTAGCCCCCCCCAAAATCAAGGTAGTTAGTGAGGTAATCACCAAGATAGAGACATCAATAGGGAGAAGGGCAGGGGTAAATGAAGAAAACAGCGAAGGCAATAAGGACAGGGATGGGGCAAAAAGGGTAAGACCATCAAGAAATGGAGGGTAATAACTACCAGTGCCCTTAGTCTGGGCAACAAGCTTCCTGAACTGGTGGCCTTGATGGAAGAGGGATTCCTGGATACCGTGGCAGCCACAGAAACATGGTACACAGAGAACCATGTCTGGGATGTTAACATACCACTGTACACATCCGACAGGAGGAACAGGGAGGGTAGAAGAGGAGGAGGAGGAGTAGCTCTCTATGTAAGGGAAGGGATAAAAGCAATGGAACAAAAAAGTAAACAGGGAGGAGAGGAGGCACTGTGGGTCACCTTAGAGACTGGAAATGGCACCACAATCCGTACAGGGCATGTATACAGACTCCCTTCTCAGGGGGAAGGAATGGACAAGGATATGATAGAAGGCATCCTTAGGATTGCAGAGAAAGGGGAGATAATGTTGATGGGGTACCTGAATATGCCAGATGTTAACTGGAGCACCTTTGCTGCAGCTACATCAAAGAGCGGGGCCATTCTCAATGCCCTACAAGGGGTATGCCTCAGACAGCTAGTTTTGGTACCCACTCAGGAGAGAGCAATCTTAGACCTTGTACTCTCAAATGGGGACAGTGAGAGGATCTCAGATCTAGAAGTGGGCAGCCTTCTGGGAACAAGTGACCACCAAACAGTATTGTTCATGGTGAACTCAGCTGCAGAATCAAACCATACAAATGTGAGGGTACTGGACTTCAGGAGGGCTGACTTTGGCAAAATGGGAGAGTGTCATAGAAAAGCACTAGCCAACAGGCAAGAAGGAGGAGTGGAGCAACAATGGGGAAACATCAATACTGTCATCACAGAAGCAACACATCTTTGTGTGAAGCAAATAAACAAATCAAAATAAAAAAAAAGCCACTATGGTTCTCAAAAGAGGTGGCGGGGAAGGTTAGAGAATGGTCAGAAGTATGGCAGCTTGGATTCAATGCAAAGAAGTGCAAAATAATGCACCTGGGAAACAAAAACCCAGGGCAAGAGTGCACAGTGGGGGGAGAGGTAGTTACAGCAACAAAAATGGAAAGGGGCCCGGGGGGTAATCATATCAGATTACCTTAAGGTTGGCAACAATGTGAAAAGGCAGTAGGGAGGGCTAGGGATATACCTGGATGTATAGGGAGAGGCATCACCAGCAGAAAACAGGAAGTCATTATCCCTCTGTACAGACAGTTGGTGAGACCCCATCTGGAGTACTGCATCCAGTTCTAGAGACCCCATCTCCACAAGGACATAGACAGGATGGAGGCAGTCCAGAGGAGGGTAACAAAAATGGTGTAGGGTCTGCAAGAGAAGCCATATGAGGAGAGACTAAAGGAGCTTAATATGTATACTCTTGAGGAAAGGAGGGAGAGGGGGGACATGATAGAAACTTTTAAGTACCTCAGTGGGATCAACAAAGTCCAAGAGGGTAGCATCTTTCAGAAAAAGAGATGTACAAGAACAAGGGGACAGTATTTGAAGATAGAGGGGAGACAGCTCAGTGGTAATGTGAGGAAGTATTTTTTCGCAGAGAGGGTGATGGATGCATGGAACAGCCTTCCTGAGAAGGTTGTGGAGTCTAAAACTGTGGGAGGATTGAAAAATGCATGGGACAGACATAAGGCATTTCTTGTGGGGGGTAGGAAAAATAGGCTGTTGGTTAACTAGGATCTGCAGCTTATCCAGTAGGTAGGGAAATGAGCAGACTAGGTGAGCCAAGCAGTCCTTATCTGCCGACAAAGTCTATGATTCTATGTTTCTATGTTGACCAGAAGGTTATCATGCATTTCAGTGTCACTGGCCATGCAGAGGTCCAAACAGGCTGTTTATGGACCTGTCCTTGTCTACCTTTCAGGTCACCAGGTATTCCTACTCCTCAAATCTTCCCCATGTCCTACATGCACTCCTCCCAATACATTTTCTCTGAATTAGCACATGCTCAGAATGTGTGTATGGTATGCATTCTTTGCATAATATTCTTTTGGTCATTTATTCAGTTGGAAACTAATCAAATTCAATTATTCAGGTAGGGATGATATTTGCGGAGTATTACGAAGTATAGCTATTCAAAGCCTCATGCTTAATCCATTGATCAAGATAAAAAAAAAAAGTTTTGTTTGGTGAAATCAATGAATATTTACTGTAACTTCAGCTGACATTAAGAATGGGATATAAACCACTTGGACACATCAGTGTAATTTCCATTTTTTCTGCAGTAGCAAGCATCAATATGAAGTAGTAGGAACTGATTAATATATGAGAAAACACAGTTCACCAGTCTTAGTCTTTAACAAATACACCGTTTATTGAGCCCTCCAAAAGAACATTAGCACAGTCACACTAAAACTATCCTGAATATATTGTACACTGCCACAAGGTTGCAATACATCACATGCATTAACTGATCACTACACTTAAAAAGAATGTAAACAACTAAGCTGAATAAAGTGAAAGGCAGGATAATCACGACTCTCATCTCATGGTTTGTGATTTAGTTGATCACTGAAGATATAGAAAAACAGGAAGTTATCAGTAGAAAAGAAAATCTTGACAAGGACCTTGATGTGGCACCACCTCACTCATCTTGCCTCAGCCAATGCACCCTCTGGTGTCCAGTGGCACTCCTCACTGTCACCCTGCCACAATCCATGTACAGTAGCTTCTGATCTCCAGTGGCCCCATCCTTCACCCTGCTCCAGTCCATGTAGCTCCTGATCTCCTGTGGCAGCTATCTCTCACCCTGCTCCATTCCAAGTAGTCTCTGGCATTTAGTGGCAACCCCATTGCTCAACCTGCCCCACATCAAGCACTCCCTGGTATCCAGTGGCCCCATCCTTCACCCTTCCCCAATCCATGCAGCCCCTGATCTCCTGTGGTAGCCATGTCTCACCCTGCTCCTTACCAAGTAGTCTTTGGTAGTTAGTGACAATCCCATTGCTCAACCTACCCTAAGCCAAGTACTCCCTAGTATCCGGTGGCCCTATCATTCACCCTGCCCCAATCCTAGCTTTCTATGGTATTCAATGGTATCCCACCCTTTCACCCCCCTCCATGCCAATTAACTAGTCTCTGAGGTTGAGTTGTAACCCTTCCCTGTCTCTGCCTTCATCTAAGCATTCCATTGTGTTCAGTGGTACTTCTTTCCCTCTCCCGACACCATGTCATTTAGTGCCTTGTGTCCAGTAGTACCCTCTCCTTACTTGGTCCCAGTCCCCATCAAAGTGCTCCTTGCTGTCCAGTGACTCCCTTCTTCTTCAACCTGCTTCAGTCCAACTTATGCACTCTCTGATATTTACTGGCACTCCCCACTCTCACATTGCCCCACTCCAAGCACTCACTGGTGTCCAGTGCTACACCCTTTCATCACCCTTCCTTTGCAAATTATCTCTGGTGTCCAGTGCCCCCATCACAAACCCCCACAGAGACAGTGACCAGCAACAACCTTCCAGTCTCTGAACTACATTAGCAGAACTGTGCTAATTAAAATAAATGCATCTGTTTCACTATCATGGTTTCAATAATCTCATTCAGACAGTATCTAGCCAAGGAGGTGCAGGAACAATTGTAACCAGCTGCTGTCAGGTGGTGGTCGGCTTGGAAGAAGTGTGTTTTCAGTGGCACTGGGGATGGGTTCCCCATTGTAAGTTTAAAGAAAAAAAAGAGCAAAGGGGCAAGGAGTGAAACAGCTCTTACTTGTTTTGTTTGTCATTTTCCAACACTGGGGTTGGACTTGTAGTGTCAGAATTAGTGTAAGAGTTGATCTGACCAGTAGCATGCCACTGGGGATGAGTTCCTAGTGACTGCAATTGATTCTTCGGAGACAGACTACAGAGACAGAAGACATGAGCACCCAATGAAACAAAATAAAAGATAGAAGATAATACTAGCGTCCAGTACAGGCTCCTGATGACAGTTTGAGTAAATAAAAAAATAAACTAAATAAGTGCCACCAGGGCAGGCTCCCAGTGTAACACTGAACAGAACTGGGTGGAAGGGAAGTGAGGAACCACCAGCTGTTTGGGTTTTAGTACACCTAATTGCTGGATATCAATCATAGATGACTGAAAAAATTTTATGAAAAACTGTCCTGTGCATGCACGGTTGGTGTTTTTTAAATGTGTATAACTTTTGTATTTAAAAAAAACCTAGATACTACATAGATACATATACACTGTCAGCAGATAAGGGCCTATGGCCTATCCAGTCTGCCCATATGAGCTTGAAAGTTCCCTTTATGTTTTTCTAGAAGTCTGTTGCCCATTATCCCTGATCTCCAGAATTCCCTTATGTCTATCCCATGCATTCTTAAATCCCATGATTGTTTCAGCCCCCTTAAGTTCCTTTGGCAGGGTGTTCCACTTGTCCACCACCCTTTCATTGAAGAAATTCTTCCTCATATTTCCTCTGAATCAGTCTCCCTCTGACGTCATCCCATTCCCTCTAGTCCTGGAATATGTTTTTTGGTGGAAAATAGTGTATTCCTGCACCCTGTTCCTCCCTGTAAGGTAATTGTATCTATCTATCATATCCCCTCTCTCCCTCCTCTCCTCCAGGGAGTACATATTCAAGTTCTTAAGCCTGTCTTCATAGGACTTGTGATGCAATCCCTGTACCATCTTTGCTGCCCACCTCTGAACCTTCTCTACCCTATGTCCTTACATAGGTAAGGTCTCCAAAACTGTACACTGTACTCCAGGTGGGGCTTCACTAGTGTCTTGTATAGTGGAATTATGACCTCCCTTTTCCAGTTGGTGTTGCCCCTGCCTATGCATCCCAGCATCCTATTTGCTTTACCTGCTGCCTTGTCGCACTGTTTCCCTACTTTGAGGTCATCAGAGATGATAATCCCAAGGTCTCTTTCCTGCTTGGTGCATACTATATCCTCACTATCAACTGATATATTGTAAAAGGTTTTTGTGCCCCATATGCATTATCTTTCACTTCTTTGTGTTGAATTTCAACTGCCAAACCCTTGACCATTCTTCAAGTTTCTGCAGGTCCCTCCTCATTCTATCTACATCCTCTGGTGTGTCCATTCTGCTACAGAGCTTCTTGTCATCAGCAAACAGGGAAATTCTGCCTTTTAGGTCCTGCGCAATGTCACTGATGAAGACGTCTAATGGGACCGGTCCCCACACCGATCCCTATGGTTCCCCACTGGTTACCATCACCCTCTTTGTCCTGGTACCAGCCAATTAACCACCCACACTACTGTCCTGCCCACTTCCATATTCCCCAGTTTGTTTAATAGCCTTCTATGTGGCACAGTGTCAAAGACCTTGCTGAAGTCCTGACAGGCCACGTCCACTGCCCTCCCCTCATCCACCTCCCTTGTCACCCAGTCGAAAAATTCAATGAGGTTGTTCTGGCATGAATCCCCCCCCAACCCCTCGGTGAAACCATGCTGCTTTGGGTTCTGTAGTCTGCTGGCAACCAGATGTTGCACCAGTCTCTCCTTCAGTAGTACTTCCATGATCTTCCCCCCTACCAAGGTCAGGCTGATTGGTCTGTAGTTCCCTGCTTCCTCTTTGTTCTCACTTTTGCATAAGGGGACGACATCTGCCCTCCTCCAGTCTTTGGATACCTCCCCTGTTTCCAGTGATTGGCTAAACAGGATTGCCAGAGGTTCAGCCACCAACTCTCTTAGTTCCTTTAGGACGATGGGGTGCACCCCATCTGGCCCCATTGATTTATGGACTCTTTTTCCTTCCAGTTCCTTTAGGACCCTTTCCCGTGTAAAGGTACCTGTGTCCATTTCTGTACCATTA
This sequence comes from Neoceratodus forsteri, assembly GCA_016271365.2. Lineage (NCBI taxonomy): Eukaryota > Metazoa > Chordata > Ceratodontiformes > Ceratodontidae > Neoceratodus > Neoceratodus forsteri. Next base: position 316,710,848 of record CM028130.1, read on the forward strand.
CCACCACTTGTACTCATTTCAGGCCCATTACCCTCCTCTTCCTCAGTAAAGACTGAGCAGAAATATCTGTTCAGTATGTCAGCTTTTCTGTTGTCATCCTCCACGTGGCCCCCGTCCTCCTCCTTCAGTCTCACTATCCCTCCCTTTGCCTTTCCTTTTTCACTTATGTACCTGTAAAAGGTTTTATCCCCTCTACTCACTGATTTTGCAATGCACTCTTCTGTTTGAGCTTTGGCTTCCTTTACCAACCTCCCTGCCTCCCTTTGCTTCTCCTGTTATTTCTCCCTATGCCCTTCTGACTGCATCTTTTTGTATTGCCTGAATGAAATCTTTTTGGCTTTCACTGTCTCCACTTCCTCCTTGGAAAACCATAATGACCTCCTCTTCTTTTTCCCCTTGCTAACCTGCTTAATGCATAATTCTGTTGCTTTTGTAATACCTATTTTAAATATTACCTACTGTTCCTCCACCCCTGATTCCCATTAGTGCCTCTTTCAAGCATGTCCGCATTTTCCTAAGGTCTGCCCTCCTAAAATCCAGGATATGTGTTTTTGTGCAGTTTGGTTCTCCTCCTTCTGTGATTTCAAACCACAGTGACTGGTGGTCATTGGTCCCCAAGTGCTCCCCCACTGTTACTCCTATCATACTGTCACCGTTTCTTACACAAGATCCAGTATTGCTTTCTGCCATGTTGGTTCCATGACAAGTTGCTTAAGGAAGGCACCTTGAAGGGAGTCCAGGATAAATCTACTCCTGGTTGATGCTGTTGCTGGGAGGCAGTATAGTGCAGTGGTATAAGGCTCTGAGCTGCAAATCTGGAGACCTGGGTTTGAATCCCACAGCCCCCATTTGCATACTGTGTGACCCTGAGCAAGTCACTTAACTTCCCTGTGCACCCAGGTCACACCTGTAAACAAGCTTTCAGCTTAGTATGCCACTCCTGGTTAAACAATTAAAAGAACGAAAAAGAAAGAAAGAAAGAAAGAAAGAAAGAAAGAAAGAAAGAAAGAAAGAAAGAAAGAAAGAAAGAAAGAAAGGAAGGAAGGGCGGGCTCCAATCCACATCTGGAATACTGAAGGCTCCAACCAGCATCACCTCCCCCTTATCTGCCATCTTTCGGATGGCTAGCATTAACTCCCTATCGGTCTCTTCCTCCTGGGCTGGTGAACTATAGACCACCCATGTGTGGATGGCTGACCCCATTCTCCTTTCCAGCTTAACCCACAGTATATCTTCCCCATTTTGTTCCTCCTGGATCTCTGTGGCCTTTATGCCATCTTTCACATAAAGTGCCAGTCCTCCTCCCTTCCTGCCTGCCCGGTCTCTTCTGAATATGTTGTAGCTGGGTATGAACATCTCTCAATCATGGTTATCATTATATCAGCTCTCTTTGATGGCCACAATGCCCAAGTACAACTGCACCATGGCAGCCTCCAGATCTTCCATCTTGTTGCTAAGGCTTCTGACATTGGCACACATGGCTTTCCATGATGTGAACTCCCTGGACTATTTAGCTATTACCAAAACACTAAAAGCACCTTCTCTGTACAGCAAATTAACCTGCAAGTTTTAGGTTATAGATCCTATCTATTGTATTGTTATTCAAATGCAAGAAAGCATCTAAATACACCATTTTCAGTGTTTGGTCCCCTTTATAACATTAAAACTGCAAACCTACCAACTATTATCATATTTATCACATGCTTGGATCTTACCGCAAAGAGTGTGCATACCAATTTTCATGTTTCTCATTCAAAATATGTCTGAGCTACTGTATGAGCAATCAGACTTAGGGGTTTAACAAAGAAGAGCCTACTTAGCATTAATATAGCTGAATGTTAATACTGGGGTATGCAGTTAGAGTACATCTCATTCACATAAGGCTTGCCAACTATTGTTAGGTAGCAGAACAGTTTTGAAACTTACTAGTTTCTGAATGACCATATTTCTTATGTCTTTGAGAAAAAAGTTACAGATTGCAAGGAAATTCTGACCCCTACAACATCTGAAATGCTGAGGATTTCTAAACAGCACTAGCTTTGGCATAAAGGAAGAAAAGTAAAATAATACTTGTGGACTTTAAAGAAAACCAGTCTAAATTTAACTTTTTTCTTGTATTATGTTCAGAAGATAAAGGATCGCATTTTATCACTGAGAAGCTATAAGCCTGATACCTTCCATTTCCCCATCAGTCTGCTCTGTTCCCTTGCATCAATGCTATGTGATATAATTATCTGAAGAGAGTTGTAGCATTCTCCATAGTGATCAATTTCAAATTCAATTTTATTGGATAGGATAATTGATAAAATACATTCTCTTTTACAAATGTGTCCAAACATATAAAACAGTACAACAATTAATAAACTACACAAACAAGGTTACAATCATATTAAACATTAAATAATAATCAGATGTTTCAGTATGGTTTAATCAAAGCAGTTACAATTCCTACTGACAGTTCCTGGTATCTCCTAGCTCCCTCCTGCACACTGTTTGCTGCCCAAAGAGTGCTTACTGCACAAATTTGACCATTGCACATTGCGTAAAGCCTTCTTAAAGGCTAGTTTTAACAGAAAATAACATCTTGAGGTAGCGCGAAACCGGAAGTGCCTCGACGACGCACTCGTTTCATACACTACTTAAACACTCGCACTAGCGAGCGGGCACCAGATAATACACTATTCTTGAAGAGTGTGCTGAATACTACCTTTTTCTACGCTAAATGAAACTGTACTCTGTTTGTTTAAACTGTGATAACTGAATTCAGGGCTGGGGTATCCTCCTAGCAACAGGCATTTCCTTGCTGTTGCTGCAAAGCAGTGTGGGATACTGGAGGTTGGGGGATAGTTTCTGGTATCTCCTAGCTCCCTTCTACACACTGTTTGCTGCCCAAAGAGTGCTTAGTGCACAAATCTGACAATTGCACATGGTGTAAAGCCTTCTTAAAGGCTAATTTTAACAGAAAATAACATCTTGAGGTAGCGCGAAACCAGAAGTAGCACGAAGACGCACTTCTGGTTTCATACACTACTTAAACACTCGCACTAGCGAATGGGGCAAGCATGCGTGGGGCCACACGCGGAGACGCATGCAGAGAGGCACGCGCACCTGCGCGTGTCTACCGTGTCCACCAGGGCCAACGGGCATAGGGCATCAAAACTTGGACTACCACAAAGATAATTTAAAAAACTACTCATTTCTTTTCTTCTAATGGTGTTTGTTTTAGCAGTAGCCATGAAGAAAGCAAACAAACTGTGTGCATCTTGTTTAATGTATACTTCAGGAAAACAAATAGCGAACTTCGTATGTGATAGATATATCCTGCTGAAAAGTCTACAGGAAGAAGTCAAACATTTGCAGCCTAAAGACACTCTTAAATTTGACATTAAAGCATTACAGGACTATATAGATCAGATGTCACTTCTAGTTGATGCAAACGTGTCTATCACTAAGCAGTCAGATGACTCTTTTCACCATGAAAAATCTCCAATCACCCAGTATGTAACTTAGTAGAGCAACCAGTTACATCCTCTACTCCTTCAACTCACACTACTGATAATAATTGGACAACAATTCCTTACAAGAAACATACTAGAAAAAACAACTATCTTGACAAAAATGAAGAACTTCCTTTACAAAACTCATTCGAAACTGTTTTACTAAAACAGACAGAAATGTAGATATTGCACCGGGTGATTGCAGCAACATTACATTCAGAGATGACGATCCTAATTACTCTACTACAATACCCAACACAATAGAAATAAACCATTTAACTACTAACCAACAGTCCAGCAAGGCTAGTGAGAGACTTAAACCTCAGACCCTCAAAGATCTAACTCACAAACCAGAAATAAATTCTGCCTTATCTATAAATCCTTTGACAAACTCTGTAGAAACATACACACCAGTTGAATCACAAACCAAACAACAACAGGTAATTGTACTAGGAGATTCAATTATAAAATACTTAGATAGAGCAATATGTAACCCGGACAAACAACATACAATGTGCTCTAGTTTTAGAGGGGCCAAAATTGCAGATATTACATCAATGATAAAACCTATACTGTCTACTGCTGGTGAAAACCCTTTGGTAATTGTTCATGCAGGAACAAATGATATTGAAGGATCACAACTCTTGAAAATCAAACAAGATTTTGTAGCATTAAATAACATACTAAACGAACGCGGTTGCACTGTTTGTATCTCTGAGATATTACCTATCCCAAAGGCTACCAGCTATATCACTTCTAAAATAAAGGCCTTAAATGAATGGCTCCACAAATGGTGCAACCAAAAAGGAATCAAGTGTATAACACACTGGGAAGAGTTTGAGGGCAAACTTTCACTCTACTGTTGGGACGGATGGCATTTAAGCAGAAGAGGCAGTACTATCCTGGGACAAAAAATGACAACATACATAAATACACATTTAAACTAACAACTAAGGGGGAGACTGGAGAATCATCCTGGCCTCTTATTAATAATCTTTTCCCAAAACCTAGTTTTAAAGTAAACATCCTCACCTTTAATGCACAATCAATGAATATTTCTAAATATGCAGAACTGAAAATTTTAACCCAGACCTTAGATTTGGCATTAATAGCAATCACAGAAACATGGGGTAACTCAGATAAAGATTGGATAGTGGAACTTCCTGGTTACAGACACTATTATAAACACAGAGAGAACTTAAAAAAAGGTGGAGCGGTCAGCCTTTGTATAAGAAATTATATTCACTCTTATGGAATAGAAACAAACACACAATCTGAAAGTGTATGGGCCTATATTCAACCCACAAGTTCTCACAAATTACTTATAGGTACTTGTTATAGACCACCATCATCCGACTTAAATGTTACCAGGCAGTTAGCAGAAGAAATAAACCAATTAGCACATAAAGACACTGTACTTATACTGGAGGACTTTAATCTACCAACTATAAACCGGGACACCCTTTCTGGAACAAACCATCACGATGAACAATTTCTTTCAGTCATTATAAATCTAGGTCTCAAACAAATTATAAGGGAACCTACCAGGGGAAAAAACTTCTTGACCTAGTAATAACAAATTTAGAAACCCCTATATCTGATACTAGGATCTTGCCTCCCCTGGGAAATAACGATCATATGTCTATATCTTTCTCCATGCAATTTTCTTTTCAACCCCAAACCAATAAAATTAAAGTAGAAAAATACTATAAGGCCAATTTCAATCGCATAAATCATTCATTAGGTGAAATAAACTGGGAACAGACCCTTCTTCCTTTAAAAACTAATGAAGCATAGGACCTCTTAAAAGACAAAATATTTCAACTTGAAAAACAATATGTACCTGAAAAAAATAAATACAACAGCAAAGGAAAAATTCCACAATGGTTCAATAAAAATATCAAGATATTAATAGCTCAGAAAAAAAAGATCTTTTCCAAACTTAAAAAAGCTTCATCATCTCAAGTTGACTCAACGTTGTGACATACAGGGAGACAGTTAAAATGCTGAAAAAACAAATTATTATGGCTAAACGTAACTTAGAATTCGAAATAGCTCATACGAAAGATTGTCACAAGGCATTATATTCATATTTAAATGGCAAAAAGGGTTGTAACAACTCAGTTGGGCCACTAATTATTAACACACACACAATAACATCAGATATAGTAACTGCAACAGAATTAAACAACTACTTCTCATCTGTTTATGCACAAAAGTCAGATCTCTCACTTACTGTAGTAACATCAAAGATAGAAACAAACAGGATTTCTGAGCAGGACACTCTGACTGTGCTGGACACCTTAAAAAAATATACTAGCCCAGGTCCAGACGGTATTTCCTCAAGATTTTTAATGGAAACAAAGAACACCATTCTTCTACCCCTAAAAGTAATTTATAATAAATCTCTACAAGAATCAGTGGTACCTAAGGATTGGCGCTCTGCTATAGTCACACCTATCTATAAAAAAGGTTCCCATTCAAAAACTGAAAACTACCGCCCCATTAGTCTAACATCAATACCATGTAAATTAATGGAAAAAATTATTAACAAAAACTGGAAAATGAAATGTCAACTTTAAATATTAAAGATGTGTATCAACATGGGTTTAAACTGGGCTTTTCATGTACCACAAACATAATTTCTTTCTATGACTATATTAGTTACAATTTACATTGCAATATACCTATGGACATCATTCTGTTAGATTACAGTAAGGCATTCGATAAAGTCTCACACTCTATACTGATCAACAAACTCAGTAGCATGGGGTTTTCATCCCTGCTGGTTTCATGGATGAATCAGTGGCTGGACGATAGAACTCAGAGAGTAAGGGTAAATGATGCAATGTCTGACATAAGGGAAGTGACTAGCGGAGTACCTCAGGGTCCTGTGCTCGGGCCTACTCCGTTGAATCTATTTATAAGCGACATGTCTATATCAACCAGTAACATAATGGTCAAATTTGCTGATGACACTAAACTTGGGGGAAAGGCCACTAAACACAGTAATGAACATGGATTGCAAGCTGATTTATCATTAGTGGAACAATGGGCATGTACTAATAAGATGTACTTTAACATATCCAAATGTGCAGTATTACACTTAGGAAAAAATAACTCGGTTCAATCATATTATCTGAATAATACTATCATCAGAACTTCAAAAACAGAAAAAGACCTAGGAATATTAGTCAATGACAAATTAACTTCATCTACCCACTGTACCAAGATAGCAAATCAAACAAATGCAATACTTCGTAGAATTACCAAAACATTTGTGACTAGATCAGAACAATGTCTTTTGTCCCTTTACAGATCTCATAATAGGCCCCTCTTGGATTATGGTTCACCTTTTTGGAGCCCTTATCTGAAATCAGATATCAATAGAATTGAACACATCCAACGTAGAGCCACTAAGCTTATTCCACATCTATCCAACTTGGACTATAGCCCTAGACTAAACAAAACAGGACTTTATACTTTGTCACAAAGAAGAATCAGAGGTGACTTACTTCAATTTTTTACAATACTTGGGAACCAGGAACAAATGCAGATATGCGGTATTAAATACTCCACCAGAAAAACCGCAGCTAGAATTCATAATAAACAGCTAGAAGTTATGAGAGTGAAAAGTAATAAAAGAATTAACTACTTGACCATCAGAACACCAAGAATATGGAATACATTACCACAGGATATAGTTGATTCATCAAATATCTTAATATTCAAAAACAAATTAGATAAATGGTTGCTTGGGTAGGGACTTGGTTAATGTTCCATGTATATGGAGGACAATCATGATGGGCAACCCATCTTCTTTTGTCCAAAAATACCAAAACTACCAAAAGTACCAAAAGATCTTAAAAAAAAATCTTTGAAATGTGATAGGGAATGCAGTTTACAAACGCTGATCTTGTTTTTGATCTGATTCCACATTTTTGGTACCAATACAGCTATAGACTTATCCCCATGTTTAGTTTTTATTTTAGGAATTTGGGAATTATTAGTAAAGGAGGTTCTCAAGGTGTAGAAAAGAAGGTAATAAACCAAGAATAAACTTATAAACAAAAATATGTAAATGCATTTCCCTTCGTTCCAGAAGGGTGGTCCAGCCTATGTTCTCATATAAAGCATATATATACTGTGCTTCTATAAGACAATTTTGTAACAAATCTCACTGCACTGTTAAATAATGGATCCAACGTCTTCAAACGTGTCCCAGATGCACTTTTGTATTTAAAATCTCCATAATCAAGAATTGGTAAAAATAATGATTTTACCAACAGCCTTCTCAATTTTAGGTTAAGTATTGATTGACTTCTATATAAAAAAAATACCAACTGTCTTAGTTTATTTGATATATAATTCAAAAGCAATTCAAAACGAAGTCTACAATCTGATATTATACCCAGATATTTATCGTGATATACCCTTTCTATTACTGCCCATGATAAGGTGTAAATATTATGTTTTTCCAAATATGTTCTATTGGTTATTTTTCCAAAAAATAACCATTGTGTTTTTGATTCATTCAATAAGATCCTTAACCCCTGAAGAGTCTCCCGAACTGCACAAAAATCCCTTTGCAATGTATCTATAGCCAACTTGTTATCTTTGTGGTATGTGTATAATATGGTGTCATTAGCATACAAAAGGATTTTTGTATCTTCAGAGCAAGATTTTGGAAGATCATTTATATACAGTAAAAAAAGTAAAGGGCCCAGCTTGATCCCCGTGGAACCCCTGATGTTACAGGCAATGCTTTAGAGACACAATCTTCTAGCCTTACACTTTGTATTCTACCTAAAAGGTATACACCAAACCAGTTCAAAAGCTGAATATCCCATACCCACTGATTTTAATTGATTTAACAGTATCATGTGGTGGATGGTATTAAATGCCTTCAAGAGGTCTAAAAACATAGATGGAACATCTATGACCCTCATTGAAGGCTATAAGTATATTATTCACCACCCTGGATACTGCATAAGTAGTGTTATGATCCTTCAAAAAAAAACTGACTGAAATTGTGATATTATTTTGTACTTTGCAAGATAATGAATTAATTGTTTGTAAAGAAGTTTTTCCAAAATCTTAACACTAGAGCACACAATGGAAATAGACATGTAAGAATTTGGATCTGATACAGAGCCTCCCTTTAAAAATGGAATTATAAATACAGTTTTCCAGTCCTCAGGTAGACTCAATGTTCTTAAAGAAAAAATTAAATAAATATGTCAATTGAGGAGCCAAAACTCTTGTGGCAACTTTGAAAAATACAGGAGAGATTCCATCACACCACGCCCCTTTATGTGTATCAAGTTGGCTCAAGAGTTTCATAACCTCACCTACTTTTATTTCACTGAAAGAAAACAAAGGCATCCCAAGTGGCTGATTAAAGTTTACTTCTAAATCTGGTAAAGTTTGCTCAGGATGTAATTTGTCAAATAAGCTTCCAATTTCTGAAAAAAAATTATTAAATGCCTCAGCTTGTTCAACAGTTTTAGTCAGCACCTTTCCATTGAAATTTAGTGTTAAGGGATTAGTATGGGAAACATGTTTTCCCTTTAAAAATGCAATTCCTTTCCATGTACTTTTAGAATTAGGAGCCAAATTAGAAAAATAATGAAAATAACATTTCTGTTTTGCTTTCCTTACAGCTATTGTACATTTCTTTCTAATTTGTCTAAATGCCAATTTATCTGATTCTGTTCGAGGTTTATGAGCCATATTCCATAGATGACTTTTCATCAAAAGCAACTGTTTTAAATCATTTGTAATCCATGGTGTATTATTTTTCCTTACTTTTTTTTTTATAAGAGGAGCATGCTTTTCAATAACCTCCGATAAAAATTGCTTAAAAAAGGACCATGCTGACTCTATGTCTGGATATTTGACCATTAAATTCCAGTGGATTCCAGCGACATCCACAGTAAAAGCTTGATCACAAAAAAATTTAAAATTTCTAGTTGAAATTAACCTTGGTAGAGCCTTTTCTTTAATGCTGTGTCTTATACAAGAGCTATAACTATGGTCACTAATATCAGTTTCATGAACTGAAGATATGTATCTATGCAGCCTATTAATCAAGACCAGCTCTAATAAGGAATCGCTCCCCCCAATTTTTGAGTGAGGCCTCATTGGTAAGTTTATTAACTGAGTCGAATTTAAGGCTGATAATTGATTGTTTAAGCCTTGAGGAGGAATCAGCATATTCCAATTTAAGTCTCCAATTCTAAATCTAAATAAGGTGCTGTTAATAAACTTAATGTCTGTAGAGATTCCATTTTTACTGAAGGTGGCCTACAGCATATTGCTAAATTAAATCAGTGGTTAATTTAAAGTGTATTAGCAGTGTTAGTGGCTTAACAGGTTACACACTTGTCTCTGAGACCAGAAGATCAGATGGCTGTGGGTTCTATCCCCACACCAGGCACGTGGGTTAAATCCCAATACTGACAAATTAGTGCAGCATGGGGGGGTGCTGCACTCCTGAGGTGCCGTCTTTTGGATGAGATGTTAAACTGAGGTCCTGTCTGCCTGTTCTGGTGGTTCTTCAGGTGGACGTTAAAGATTGCATGGCACTTCTCGAGAAGAGTAGGGGAATTTTTATTATGATATCCATGACACATATATACAGAATTGTTATAAAAAAAATTATGAAACAAAGAAACATATAATTAAACAAGGCATATAAATCAATCAATACTCAATACTTCATAGGAACTGAAAAGAAAGTCTAGAAAACAAATACAAAAATACAACATAAATAAAATGAAGAAACTCAAAAATATTTTTCTATGTCTCCAAGATAGAATTTCCTAAAATGTTATATCTGACTCTGGTTAATCAAATCCCTAGTCATAAAAGAATGTTAGATGAGAAGAACACTTTATCTCTCTCACTAAAATTATTTGAGGCAACTTAAGCCACCCCAATTTTCCGTCCATTTTACCTATCCCATTGACTGGAGTTCAGCCATCTGAATCTGTTGTAACTCATTTACTATTACATGGAGCAATGCAGATGGCATTGCATGCTGTTGTTGCAAAACAAACTTATATCTTATTTGCCAGATCCAGTTTAAAAGCAAGCCATCAAAATTCTCATACTACTGTAATTTTTAACCATCCGGGCTGGGGGAAAAATACCTACATACAATATTGTAGGGGTCAAAGACTGAAAAATAGTTGTGCTCCATCAAGATGTCAACAAAGTCCAAAAGTATTTTATAAAGGGGCATTCTAAACATAAATAGTCCATAGTCTCAATTTCCTCTATTTATATGGTTCTGGGGCAAAATCTGTCTTTCAACACTTTATGCTTATGGTTCTCTTTAACATTAATCTTACTATGAACCCCTAACCATATCACATCCCACATTTTATTAGGGATTTGTTGGTCAGTTAATAAAAGATGTATCTCATCATGTCCTGTATTTGAATTCTGTGAAAAGGGAACTTCCAGGAAACAACATTGCAGCATGTCTTCATATGATTGTTTCCTCGATATTGTAGTAATGTCAGTAAGTGTAAGTCCCCATTTCTTAATATAATCAAAAATATGATCATGTGATGCTTGTGCCCTGAGCAGACATGTTTAGATCTGTTCCAGTGCTTGTGGAAAAAAAACAGCACATAAGTATTTTAATTTGCCTTTTTTCTGCTTTCTAGTTAAAATATTGGTTTTACTTATGAGAGTAAAGTGTTTAAAAAGTCTGGGGAAGCTAGGTCAGTTCAAATAGACATGATCGAACCTCTTTCACATCAGATCACACCATGGCTGCCACTAGTTAAACACAGACCAGTAGAGGATTCTCCTGGCAAGTCCAAAACTGCTGGGCTTCATGAGCGACTGGATTCATTCTTTGCTGAACTAGCCTCAATTAAACTTACACTCACTGAAGCCATGCCTTTAACAACTTGCTGATAGGGTTTGGGATGCCAAGGCTAGGATTTCTTCCCTTGAAGACTCAATCATTAAGGAGGAGAAGGAGGTCATTGAGTTATGGCACAAAGTTCAAAAGCCAGAAGAAAGAATCGTAGACCAAGAAAATCATAGTAATAGAAATAATTTTGTATTTGCGGGTATCCCAGAGAAGGTGGAGGGCTCTGACATGTTAAAATTTATACAAGATTTGTTGATGGACATGGCTGCCCCCACCCCAGACAAAGGGTATTACATTGAAAAAGCACATAGGTCCCTAAAACCAACACCTCCTCCTGGCAAAAAACCAATGGCTATTGTTATCAGGTGCCTGGATTTTCAGCAGAAATTTATTCAGATGAAGGTTAGAGAGTGAGGGCCTTTGTTCTGGAACAGTCATCACTATCATGAGTTCAGAGATGTCATGCCACAGGCTCAAGACCAGCAGATGGCCTATAGGAAAGTGAAACAAGCTTTGCTTGCTGCAAAGGTGTGGTTTAGAATGTTTTATCCAGCTGGTCTTGTAGTCTACACTCCCTCAGGATGTACTGAATTTCAGTCTGCTACTGCAGCTTGTCAAGGTCTGCCTCAATTAATTCCAGGTTTACAGTTCTCTGGTAAGCAATAATACTGCCAATGTTGTTTTGTCCCACTGGGGTGTTTAACAGAACTCTTATTTGAACTGACTCTGTTTCTGCTTATTAGAGACTTTGGGACACTTATTCTGGAGTTCGCCCACAAAGGGATCTCTTTCGCTTACTTTGTCATGGAGCCTTTAATTGACTACTGGGCACTTCAAGGTTTCTGTGACTTTTGTTAAACTTTTAACCGCCAGATAACACATTTAGCCCAGCATGACACTGCGACCATGAGATTCCATGAATCCTTTAGCATGGCAGACCTGTCCTAAGTTTGAGACTGTTCTGGGCATTCCTGGATTTAGCCCTTTTTGGTTATCAGACATTCTAGTTGATATGTATTAGTTTGCCTTCCCCTAATTGTGTTTTATTATTTGTTGTGGTTATATGTATTTATACTCTTCTCTTCCTCCTTCCTTGTTTTCTTTGTTGCGTGTTCCTTGTTTGACTTTTTCTCTGCACTCTCTCTCACTTCTCCCTTACTGATCCTCTTAATTTGTCCACTAGTCTGTTGGTGCATTTTTCCATTCTTGCTATTGTGTTTACAATACTTTCTTCTTGCTCTCTATTATTTTTTGCTGTCAACAATGGAGGGATTTGAATGCTCCTTCATGTGCCTGACCAGTTAGTTGGTCCTTTGTTTTTTAATTCTTATGCAATTTCTGAGTTTGCAGGGGATTTTCCTGCCCTTGTGTAACCCGTCTGAGCAAGTGTGCACTTTTTCTCTACCGTCTGATTATTAGGGTGTCTATTCACATGCCTCAGCTGCTACCAGGCCTGCCCACTGTCTTTCTTGAGGGAGCAAACTATGAATACGGACTTTTGTTGCTTATTCATGGGTGGTTATCCTGATTTTATCTTCTTGTTTTGGGGATTAGGGATTACTTCCTTTCAAGGGTGGGATCTTTGTACATAGTTTTATGGTTGATGGTTGATGGTAGCTTTTCTCGTTTCTTTAACCAGGAGATTTTACTGGGCGCTTTTCTACTGTTAGTCTTTTTAATATCACATCCTCTTCTTAAATATGCCAGCCTATTTTTTTTTTATTGATATACCTATGTGGATGCTATTATTTACTACTCAGAAGGGGTGGGATATATTTCATGATGAGTTTCCATAGATATTATGTTCTTGTAGGTTCTATTCAGGCAGATTTTCTTTTTGTAAGGGCTTGGTATTATTATGGCATTACCTACTTTGCTGATGTCCTCATACAGGTTTGATAGTTGGAATGTTAAGGGAGCCCAAATACTGGAAAAGAGTTCTTCAAAAGGTTCTTCAGCATCTGTGTTTGCTATGGGCTCAAATTATATTTCTTCATGAGACCCACATCAGAACCCAGCACATTGTGGAGGTGTGCTTGGGTGGGTCAGCTCTATGCAGGTGGGTTTTGTAAATGCAGTGCAGGGGTGGCTGTTCTATTTGCCAGGAATGTTGCTTTTCAGTTTTCCTAGGAACATTCTGATGTAGATGGCCAATATCTAATTCTTCAGAGGGCTACCAGGTTACACTGGCCACACTTTATGGACCCAATATTGATAATCCCATTTTTTCGTTACTCTTCTATCTCTTCTTACTCTGATGGCTGGTCATCAGTTTATCCTAGGGGGTTGGGAGGGGTGACTGGAATTTAGTCTAGGATTCTATCTTGGATAGATCTCCCTCTAGGCAGTTAAATATGACACCTGTACAAATGGCTTAACCCAAGCTTATGCAGGTACTTGAGGAAGTTGCCCCTTGGAGGGTACTATACCCCACTCAGAAACAATACACGTTTTACTCATCTTTTCACTCATTCTTTTCACACCTGAATTATTTTGTATTTCTTCCTCACTTTTTAACAATATAGCCTCCTGTACCATTGAGCCCCAGGCAGTCTCAGATCATGCTCTGGTGGCCTTGGTAGTAGTGCTCCCCCTCCTCCCACTCTAGAGATAAAGTTTGGAGAATTAACAATTCTCTTTTGAAAGATCCTAATGTTTTGAAACATATAAGAGGACACACTGAATTTTTATTCCAGCATAACATGGATTCTGAGGAGGAGCTCTTCCATGGTTTGGAGTGCCTACAAAGTGGCTATTAGAGGGGAGTTCATATGGTTGGCCTCAATTTGTAAGAGGAAATGGCTGTAGACTAGTAATAAGCTTCTTTTAGATATCAGACAGTGGGAGCAGACCATCTCTGACTCCTCTTCAGAAGTGGTGTGGCACTCTCTGGTGGTCAGTAGGGAGAAATATGCTGAATTTGTATGAGAAGGGGAAGAGTGGGCAGAGTGGGCCATTTTTCAAGCAAGGATGAGGTATGTTGACCAGGGAGAGAAGGCTGGGAAGCTTTTAGCAGTCCAGATAAGACAACAAAATGTAGCACAGATTATCCCAGTTAATTGGCTATCTCCTGACTCCCCTTGCCTGATGGACCCCAAGCATATTGCTAATTGTTTTGCCTCATATTATTCCAAGCTTTATTTGGAGGACCCTCCTGCCCCCCTCAGAGATGGTCTGCTCTTTCTTACAGCCAACCTCCCTTCATCAACTCACTGAGGATCAAAAAGGGGTCCTTAAACAGGTGATCTCCCTTGAGGAGGCGGGCTGTGCTAGTCAGGCCTTATCTTTAGATAAGGCTCTGGACCTGGATGGCCTCTCCACCAATTTCTATAAAGCCCTTAAGGATCTTCCTTTACCCCCATTTGACTACCCTTTTTGATGACGCTTATACTAAGAGATGGCTCCCTCCATCTTTTCCAAGAGGCTTTTATTACTCTTTTGCCATGCCTGGTAAGAATCCTGAATCAGTGCAAAATCACAGACCCATATCCCTCTTAAATACTGATATTAAGATACTGGCTAAAATTTTAGCCCAGAGGATCCTTTTTGTCTGTCAATGCCTAATAGGCCCAGAACAAGGTTCTTGCATGGTCAGCATTCTCAGGAACACTTGCACAAACTTATGCATCTTATTTCTCTGTCGAGGGATTCCCAACCACTTGCAGTTCTGGTGTCCCTAGATGCAGAAAAAGCTTTTGATAAGATTTCTTAGTACTTTGGGTTTCCATCAGATTTCATAGTATGGGTGAACCTCCTAAACTCTATACCAAGTGGCCATATTTACAATATTGGCTTTCTTTCTTCCCCTTTTTTAAGGAAAGGCACCCATCAAGGCTGACCGTTATCCTCTTATTATTTAATTCATATTTAGAGCCCCTTACCCATACTATTAAAGGGTACCCATCTATTAGTGGGATCTAGATATCAGGACAGTCATATGCTATTTCAATATATGCCAATGATATCTTGCTGCACTTACATACTCCTTTGATTTCTTTGCTTGCCATTTTTGAGGTCTTAAAGACATGTGGCACTATTTCTGGTTACAAGTTAAACTTGGATAAAACTGCATTTATGCATCTAAATTTCAGCACCTTCAGATCTGAAATCATGAGCTGGGTGGGGATCCTGAGTGTCTGATGTGATGGATTATTTAGGAATTAAGTTTTGTAGAACCCCTCAGGCCTCTGATTAAGCATAACCTTACTGGTTTGTTGTCTATCCTGAAACAAGACCTGGCTCGATGGTTAATTCTTCCAGCAATGCTTTGGGCACATAATAATGTTATAAAAATGCATGTTCTTCCCCGCCTTTTGTATTCCCTTTCTATGACTACTGTTTTTCTACCCAAAAAAATGGTTTTCTTCTTTACACTCCTTATTGTCTAACGTTTTATGTGAGGGCAAATGTCCATAGTGAGCATATGCTAAATTTGTTTCAGGTAAAGAATTGTGAGGGCTAAGTTTGCCTGATTTTTATTTGTATAATTTAGCTGGACATGCATCCCATTTTCCAAGGGGCATACAAGCTTTGGAATTGGAAGCTTTTGAGGTTCAAAATCCCTGCCTAGCAAGCTACAGAGATAGCTATGGCTAAGGTACATCAATTACATGTAGGTTCTCTTATGTATAAAATACTGGCAACTTCCCACAGCCTTATGAGACTGTCCCCTTGGAACATCCATCAAAGTTTTTGGCCAGTTACTGTACATCATTTTTTGGGGTACAATCCACTTTTAAACTGGTCTCAAATGATTCAGCATAATTTAAATTTCCTTATAGGTTCTTTCCAATTGGAAATACCTTTCTTTCCAAGACAGAGTTGGGCACCCTTTTCTCTTTTGTATTAAATTGTGATTTGTTGCCCTTTCATGTTTTTAAAAATACTTTTGCCTTTACAGATAAAGCTGCTTTTTCATAAATGCAATTGTGCCATGTTCTTTATAAAACATTGGGTCCTTCTCCCTGGTCTTCACGGACTACAGAGGTTTGGAATAAACTTTGCCTGGCTGCAACTCAACTTCATGTCGTTTCTTCTCTCTATAAGACACTTTGACTTTATACTGTTGCTAAAGTGGATCTTCGTCTATTCTGCTAGTCTGCAGTCTGCAGAACTTGAGGATCCGACCTCGAGGCACACGGTGTGGCACAATTTGTATTGTTTTATTAAATGTGATGGCCTTAAATTGTCTCAATATAAACTTCTTTGTAATATGTATTACACCCCAGATAGACTGACTAAATACAATTTGATTGAGGATGCCACTTCTAATGACTGTCAGGTGGGTAGGGGCACCATCAAGCATATTTTCTGGGACTGTGACAGAACCTAGAGCTTTTGGCAAGACATAAGGGGACATTTGGACCTGCTGCTGGACCTTCAGGAAGCTTTCACTCCTCACTGTGTCTAACAGGCTTGGGGCTGGAATGGCTTGTTGGACAGCAGTGCTTCCAACTGGCATTAATCACTGCTGTCACCAAGAGGATTATTGCATGACACTGGGTTGATTAATCTCCTCCTACATATAGGGAGTGGTTAGTGGCAATGTTTGATGCTGTACATATGGAACGTACACTATCGAATCTCTGGCATACAGAGAAAGCTTATCGCTCTGCTGACAAACTCTTGATGCTCTTCTACAATTGTAGTAGATATAGGGTAACTTGAGGGTGCCCCCCCATTATAGCTTAGTGGTTTTCATATATAGATATTCATCTGGCATATGTAGGGATCCTTGCTGTTTTTTTTGTTTTATTTTCGTGGGCTTTATGCCTTGCCCCTTCTACTCACCTCTTTTTTTCTTAGCTTCAATTTCTCACGTTGTTTTTTTCCAACTTGATTTTGCTTAGTGTTAGTTCATTCTTATTGATGTTTGCTGACAAACAAATTGATGGTTACTTATAGACATAGGTCACTAATGTAAGGTATTACGGCTTATGGTAATTTCATTCTAGTTATAATAGCCTTTCTGTTATTTTACTATTATTTTTGTTACTGGTCTGTTGGCCCCATTTTCTAGGAATCTTAAGAATGCTTTCTTTTTGTACTCTATTTTGGTGACAGAGGTAACCTTGTTATATTGATAGTTATCTTTATCTGATCTGTATGTTTTGTTTCTTGATTTTCATTACTGTTGATGCCTTCTGTTTTGTTAAATTTTATTAATAAAGTGTGCTTAATAAAAAAATGTATAATCAAAAATATATGTCCATATTGCAGTTAATTTTGCTACCCTTTTATTTCTATGCAAAAATACCTTAGATGCCCATTCCTGTATTATCCCCATTATAGATGGAGCCACCCATTGTATCCAGATTTTAGTATCACGTCTTATAACTGGGACCAAGTTTGTGTATAAGAAAAAAAAACTACTTGGTTAGGCATGCCCTTTCTAATGACTAAATTAAAAATGTTTTCTTTATTAGGATTTAAATGGCTAACCCAAAAACTAGGAGAAAAAAGAACCATAGAGTGCCATTTTTAAACCTTTAGGTACTGGAAAAATATAACTTTTTTAATTAAAAAACACATTTACATTGTTACAATGTGTCATACATCTTTAGGAAAGAATCAATAAATATAATATGTTGATTTCTTATACAAAATAGTTGTTAATACATATAATACATACAGAGCAGCACATATCATAAGTTATATTTTCTTTAGAACCATATCTGATCATTATATACTTTACATTAGAGAAATCTGCAAAATATTTCTGACTTCATAAATTCTGTAAAGGGGAGCCACATGCTGATGTATTGCTTAGTTTGCTTAATAGAGCAATAATGGGCTTTTTCCAATTGATGGCTCATAATTAAGGTATTAACCCAAATTTTAAAATTTTGGGTAGGGAATCCTTCCAATGCATCAATAATATCTTATATGCCCAAATTAAACAGAGTTTAACAAAATTACCCCTCATTTTGTTTAATTGCAGCAGCTGGCCCCCTGAACATAACATCATCCATTTAATGCCCATATTTAATTGTACCCCTTCCAATTGAGATAGGAGCTCCAAAATCACACCCCACCAATCATAGGGCTGAACAGGTAACTAGCATATGTTCCAGGGTGGCAAGTTGATCACACCCCCAGGACATTTATTTGATATGTTATTATCTAACAAATTTAGCCAATGAGGCATTAAATATGTCCGATGTAAGATATTAAAATGTATCTGTATTAACTTAGTGGATTTTAAACCAACATCCTTAATATTCATGATCTGATTCCATTGTATATTTGAAAATGTATAATTCAATTTACTTTCCAATTTAGTTTTAAGTTCAACTATGTATTTGTCAGATTCTGTATTACTTGCAAACATTTTATATAAATAAGAAATTAGCTTTCTCCCTCCTGATATATGTAGTGAGAGCATAATTTCTTCCAAAAGTGGATTATCACAAATCAAATCATCTACTAAAATATAATGTCTAATTTGAAAATTTGCATAAAGTGTTTATGTGATAAATTATGGAAAAATATAACTTAAACATAAAAATGCATGTATTGAAAAAGTTTTAATTAAATAAATGTGTTTTACTTTCCCCATATGCAATGCATTCCATCGATTAACTTGATTTTTCCTTTATTAATGCAGGCTTCCTATTCATATGTAGCCATATCCCCAAGTCCAAAGAATAAACCTAAAATCTTACATGATGTTGTTTCAAAGGAGATATTTGCTATTGTTGAAACTGATATACCAGAACACCCAACCTCTATGTAATGGCTGTTCTGCATATTGATGCTTGATCTTAATACAATAGACATAGCTTGTAAAAGATTACTCACTATATTACCAGACTGTTCATCTTCAACTAATAAACATAAGTCATCTGTATAAGTGATTGTTTTTATTGCTGGAACTGTATCATAGCTAAAACCTCATATGTTAGGTGAATCTTGTAAAATTTGAACTACTGGGTCTAATGTTGAACTGTATAAAAGGGGACTAAGTGGACACCCCTGCTTCCCTCCTACCTTAATATTACAGTTACTTCCAGTCCACCAATTATCATATGGCCTTACATATGTTAAAACATAACACATTTTAATCCAGTTTATAAAATGTAGGGGTAAGCCATATGCTTCCAAGTACATCCATAAAAAATTGTGTGACACTTTGACAAATGCTTTGGACTGATCTAAGCTGACAATATAACCTTTAGATTAACCTTGGGCACCTTTATCCAAATTTCTCTTAATAATATTAATACATCTGTAATGCATCAGACTGGAACAGAGCAACATTGTGCTGGGTGTATAATTGTGTCAAGAACTGTGGCTAACCTATTACTTAAAATTCAAAATTAAAAGGTCAGTGTTAAGGAGCATGATCAGCCTCCAGTTCTTCATATCCCATTTCTCCTGTTTTTTAAATTAAAAAAAATCAATCTCTCATACATTTTCTCTTCAATAAGATTTTCTGACAGAAATTCATTGTACAATTCCAGCACTTCTACTGGCTTCAAATCCCATAGTACTTTATATAGCTCCCATGGCAAACCATCTGGCCCTGGCAATATCTCTCTCTCTTTTTTTTTAATCACTGATTCCAACTCTAGTGCAGTTATTTCAGAAATTAGTTATTTTGTCTGATCTCCCCCTATTTGGGATAGATTTGCAGCTTGCAACAGCATAGTCATATGTATATTTGTGCTTGCAGGTGTGTCAAATTGTTTTTAAATGTGTGTTTCAAGTTCCAGCATAATCCCTTTATTATCATGAAGTATACTATTTGCATCATCTTTTACTCAGTGATATGTCTTTTAGAGAGTTAAGTTCTACAATCTTCAAAAGTGTTTGTCATTTTCTCCCTTGTGTTCTGAATAATTCCATTTCTAGGGTTTTTTGTTTATTATGTTGAAAAAGGTACATTTCTTGTCTGATTTCTTCAATTTGTGTTTTACAATCCTGAGATTGTGTGGGATGTAAAGAAACCAGATTATTCAATTGGTGACATAAAATAATATATTTTTGGTATTTAATGGCTTCTTTCTAATTGGCAGTTTGTTGAAAAAATTATGTAGGACACACTTTACTGTCTTCCAACCTCAATACGGGATAATCATATAAAAATTGTATAGATTGTCTATCTTTAATAACATGTGACAAATCTATTTTAGTTTGATGATCTAACAGTAAACTGGAATTCATTCTCCACACTCCCCTTCCTGCCACCTTAGGAGAAAAGGTTGACACTTGACTCCCCACCATGGCATGGTCCAACGATATTTCCACCTGCAGTGTATCGGTTCATGAAACTGGAAGATTTCTGGAAATAAACCAGAAATCAATCTGTGTGTATATTGTGCTTAAAAATGTATGCTTTGGTATATGCCCTACAGCTGTATGCATATCTTTTAATCCAGTTTGTTTCAATAATGAGAGTAAATAGGTTGCATCACAATAAGTTTTAACAGCTTTAGGACTTGTATCTAATTTTAGCCAGCAAGTATTAAAATCACCCCCAAATAAGATTTGTCTGCTGGTATGTAAATATGGTTGGGGAATATTTTACTGTAAAATTAAAAACAAATCACAGTCAACTTGTCATACTTCTACAACAGAAAAGAAAGGATAAACCATTAAGAAACATCTAGCAATCAGCCAAAATAACAGTATTAATGCAGACTTATTCCACCTCTACCCACTACCCATATTTCTGAAAAAATTACAAGCCCCTCCACCATAAGTTCACTTTAGATCTTGGGTGATATTTACAACCTTTTGCATAAACCTCTTGTAGAGCACGTTCGCACATAGTACATAAAGTATTAAAGGATGTCACTTTTGCTACATTACAAATTGACATCTAGCTTGCCATAAATATAACTTTAAACAGGCAAAAAAGTACTTGCAACATACTAGAATCAAATATATGTGCTAATTGCTGAAAATCACCTAATAGCAACTGTTCATAAGTTAACATACATAACCAAAGTAGCTGCCAGGTATGTGCTGCATAAGTCCAAAACTGGGTAACATTACTGCAGGAGAACAAAAAAATGTTCCATTGTTTCAGTTTGTGCTGTGCATTCTCTATAAGGACACATTATCTATTCTATTACCTTATGTTTGTTGTTCCCTTTTACATTTAATCTTCCATAGGAGGGCAACTATTGCATGACCTACATTTTCTGTGGGATCCTCTTATTTTGCAGCTGTTTATATACCAAATGTTGCTTTGAAATCCTTCAATTAGCAAACTTCGGTTGCGAGACTTCCTCTTTTGCCAACACCATAGCATATGGTTGTTTTATATCCTTGGTAACTCAGTCTTGTTTCTTAATAGCCCATTTAAGCAGTTTTTGCAGGGTGGGTTTAACATAACTAGGAACTACTAGATTATTTTATTTGTTAATTTTAAAGGTACATGTTCCCATTTGGACAAATAATCTGCCATCACATTCCACAGCCAAACCTTAGTGTGAGAAGCCTCCATCTTATAAGCTATTTTTAAAGATGCTGAGTTCCTATTGAATCTGTCAGAATATGTGCTCAAGTGTAACTGTTTCACTTTCCTAAATGAGTTTTATACACAGACTAAGGGGACTGCAGTGGGGGCTTCTTTTGCCTCCAATGTGGCTAATCTTTACATGGGACTATTGGAAAATACTGTGATCAGAGACTCAGACATCAATCCATTCTTTTCTGAATTATAGCTATGCAGGCACTTTATAGATGATATACTGATTATATGGAAAGGTACCATTGAACAATTTCAGTCTTTTGTAGGCTATTTGCATGAATCTAATCTGAAATACACTGCTGATCCTCACCAGATAAACTTTCTAGATTTATGCATTAACAAATTAGGTACTGGTGAGATGAGTACAAATATATTTAGGAAACCCTGTGAACGTAACACCTATTACACAATACTAGCAGTCGCCACGACATATGATCAATAACATACCAAAGAGACAATTCTTATGCTTGAGGAGAAATTGTAGTGAAATATAAAATGTTGATGTAGCAGCGCAAGAGCTAATGAATAGGTTCATTGAAAGAGGGTACAATCCAGAATGCATTAGCAGAATACATGCAGAAATAAGCAATACAAACAAGGAACAAATACTGAAATCCAGAACACAGAATATCATTGCAGAAAGTAACAGACTGAATTGTGCGATTACCTATTCAATACATGGCTCTAAGGCGGGGGAAATCCTAAACAGAAACTGGAATATTCTGAAAGGAGACAATGGCCTTATGGACTATCATGCACAACCACCAAGGATTGCATATAGACGTGCCACAAATCTCAGAGACATGTTAGTTCACAGCAGACAGACAGTACATACACAAACAACTTGGCTGACAAATAAATACACAGGTTGTTACCAGTGTAAAAAATGTACTTATTGTTATGCTGTACCATAGACAAAGGAGTTCAGCAGCCCAAATGTGACAGAGAACGGGGAACTACATAATATTTTCTATCAGACAACTCATTACCTGTAATACTAGTGAGTAATTTATCAATCAAAATGTAAGTGTGGAGCTTTCTATGTGGGGAAAAAACAAGTGACCCTTCAAACTATGCATTAGAGAACACTGTAGGGCCATCAATAAAAATGATGAGGCATATGCCACAGCATTCCATATTATGAGGGCACATAATAAAAAGGAACATGCATTTAGCTTTGTAGGCATTGAAAAAGTGTTTCATAAACCCAGAGAGGGTAATTATGACAATCAAATTCTTCAGAGAGTTTTTTTGGATTTTTGCCCTTAGGGTGTATAGAAAGCCAAATCTTAATGATAGATTTGACCTGATGCCTTACCTTAAATAAATGTTTTGCAGGTATCTGTATACAATTATAGCTGCAATATTCCATAATATTTATATATAGTATAAAAAAATGAATGTAGAGCACAAATAACATTTTAGCTTAATATCTGCATAGACACTGATGAATTGCAATTCATGAATTTATTTTTGTGTTTTTTCATTTTTAGATAAATATAAGTGAAGAGAAAATCTTCGAGTGAACCGCTCCCTGTCAACAGTCTTGTGTTTCCACTAGATGTTTCTATGCATAAAACAGACTCTCTGGATTTTTTAAGATTAAGGAATTCATATATGGGGTAACAGTTTATTTATTGGGGGTTGAGGTTTTCTGTATTTAATGATTTACTTCCATATTGTGACTGTATATGTTGTAGTTTGCATATGATGTTTGTTTAAAAACGTATTTACTGCACTTAACCATATGCACCTGTATGTCCTTACTTGATGAAATCACACATGTGTATGTAAGGGTCCGGATATTCAAATCAGTTGTGCATGGCACAACTGAGTTGCACCGGTGCAAGTGAGGACTTGTGCCAAGGAGTGATATTCAGTGGGGGCCAGTGCACAGCACAAATCCCATTGCGCAAATGTGCAACTCTAATGAATGCAGGTGCAAGTGCAGGGGGCATGACCATGAATATCCAGTGCAGTGCAATATTCAACCATGGAATCATGGCACAAATGTGGAGCAAATTAGAGATGCACTGAGTAGACTTGTTCCTATAAATACAGGGGGCACGCATACAGAAAACACTTTTGCCAGGTGAGAGGGAGTGAGAGAGAGAGAGACAGAGAAAGATAGACAGAAAAACAGACAGAGAGAGAGAGAGAGAGAGAGAGAGAGACAGACAGACAGACAAACAGACAGACAGACCAAGGCAGACACAGACGGAGAGGGACAGAGGTGGCAGTGGAGAGGGAGACAGGAGCAAAGAGTGTGATAGACAGGCAGACACATTGCCAGACAGTGCACCAGGGTGGCACACAGCCCACAGCAGCCAACAGGCCAGGGGATAGAGGACAGCAAGGGCCATGGATAGTGCACCCTTCATGATGGAGGCTGTGATGAGGGGTATGAGGGGGCAGCAGGAACAGAGACGTGGCCATGGAAGGCCCCTTTGGCAGTATGCCTGACACAGGTGGTACCACGCCTGCATCACCTTCGAGCAGTACAGTGACACAGATATTGGGGGCTGGTACCACCTGAACAGGGCCATTCTGAGAGAGCTCTGTAAGCTGTGCAGTAAGGAGATGCAGGCACCCACCAGACAGAGCCATGCAATGTCCATGGAGATGAAAGTGACGATCGTCATGTGCCTGCTCACCACCGGAACCTTCCAGAGACCAACAGGGGACACCACAGGCATAACCCAGTTGGCCACATCCCACCTCCTCACACAGTTCCTCAATGCACTGCTGCCATGTGCATTGGAATACACCCATTTCCCCAGCACACAGGTGGAGCATACAGCAACTATGCAGAATTTCCATAGAGTAGCACGTATGCCTGACATGATTGGGGCCATCAACTGCACCCAGATGGGCATCCACATGCCACCTGGCCCTGGGGGTGTGGCATACATGAATAGGAAGGGAAACCTGAGTGTCAACTGCCAGGTGGTGTGCAATGCCATGGGGCGCATAATCAATGTCGGAACCACACACTCTGGGAGTGCACATGATGCATTTATCTGGCCCAGCTCTGCACTGTGCCACAGGTTTGAACATGGGGCTATAACCATGGGCCACCTAGTGGGTGAGTATAGCATGGGCAAGGGGTGATGGGTAGAGCATACCATGGGATGGGATGGGGAAGGCAGGGTGTGCATGTCGGCATGGGCAGCAGGGACAGGCAAGGGGCACAGCCTTGCATAGCAGAGGGCTAACCATGTCATTATCCACACAGGGGACAGCGCCTATCTACTGCAGCCCAGGCTGCTCACCCCCTACATCCCCAGCAGAGAAACACTACAATGAGGCACATGCCAGCACATGAAACATCATCGAGTGAGTCTTTGGCATGCTGAAAGAATGGTACTGTTGCCTAGACAGGTCAGGCGGTGCCCTACAGTACAGCACCTCGAAAGCCTGTGGCCTCTTCTTGGTCTGCTGCATACTGCACAACATGGCCATTGACCATGGGATAGCTGTCAAGGCTGATGATGGTGACAATAGTGGAGATGATGGAGGCAATGGCCAGAGGGAGGTAGACAGCCACTACCTGGACAGAGGGATCCCTGGCTGAACCAGCAGGCAAGACGGCACAGGGACACCATAGCACGGGAGCACTTTGGTGCACACAGGTAGGTGGTATGAAAAACTAGACCACACAAATAGGTACAGCACACGTGTAGAGTCGTGCATGGCAATGGACATGCACACACTGATGCAGGAAGCAGGGGTAAGGGTGATGGGGCACACAACCACACACAGCAACCTGCACAGGTCCCCCACACACAAACACACATGCACCCACACACACAGGCATGGATATGTAGCATGGATCAGATGCATTGCACTGGTGCACAGGTGCAACTGTTGCAGGACTGCTGTCATCACACCGACACCACATGGCCCAGCAGCCAGGCAAGCATGCACACAGGCAGTGTGTGGCACAATACACAGGTGCCACACCTGTGGCAGGCACACACACACACAACCCATGCGCACACTGGGCAGCAATTGCAGACTGCAGGTGGGGTGGGCTGCACATCAGGGCCACTGTATGGAACCATGACCACCACGGCCAAGGGGGCAGCCATGCCTGGGCCAATCGGCAGCCACAGGCAGTACATTAGCCATGGGGGGTGTGCAACAGCCCCCCAGGGGTGAAACCATGGGACCATGACTGTGTCTGCATGGGAGTGTCAAGGAGCCCAAAAAGCCCAGCCCCAGGCGTGTCTGGGGTGCTGACATCTGAGCCCGGCATCGACTATGCAGGGGTCGCCCGATGCTGGGTACACGTGGTGAACAGCGCACTATGGGGGGGCCATCTGTGCCCAGCCGCACTCTTTGGCAGCCAGGAGCACAAAGCCATCCAAGATCGTGATGACAATGCAATCCAGGAAGGCGGTCATGGCCTCCTGCATGTGCTGCATCCCTGCCAGGATCTGTGCAGTGCCACTCTCCTGCTGCTCTGCTAACTGGTGCACCTCCACACTCAGTGCACACAGTCCATTGGTGAGCAGCACCTGTTGCTGAATGGAATCCCACAACAAATGGATGTACTCAGCCAGCGGCTTGATGTCCTAGGGCTTCCAGGACATGTGCTGACTTCCATGTAGTGACTGGAGATGCTGCACAGTCTCCCTCTCTGGTGGACACTGCACAGTGGAGTCTGCAGAGGGATTGGGTATGGCAGGCACCTGGCAGTGGACCCTGCATCCGGCTGCCCGGTGGCACCTGCAACCCACTGCTGCCGCCTGTCTGGCTGCTGCACACTACTCAGCACCTGCATGGAAGCACCACCTTCACCGCAGGGCACAGCCTGGCCAGCACAAACTACTGTACCTGCAGTAGTGGCAGGCTGCTGTTCTGCCACTGGCAGGGCACTGGGCATGCGGCCTGTGTCAGTGGCCAACAGGGGTGTCTCCCTGACAATGATGGCTATGCTTTCCAGGATGAGTGTTACATCATCATTAGTGTTGGACCCTGCTCTGATCTGTGTCTCTGCGTACAGGACCTCAAGGCTGGTATCCTGCAGGAACACATCCAGTGCCTCATCTGACCCCAGGTCCAAGACATCCGCCTGCACAGCCATGGTGAGCTGCAGCCTGTCAGGCCTCCGGATGCCTGTGGAGGTGGAAGGCTGGTCCTCTGGGGCCATTCCAATTGCCACGGCTGCTGCTGCCATCATCCCTTCATCTGCACGGAGGTGTGCTGATGCTGCAAGAGAAAGAGAGGCATGTTAGTGATGCATTGCCCACACTGCCACTGCCTGTGCCCTGCAGCATGGCATGCGCATGGGTGTGCACACATGCACATGACAGGCATGCTGGCTGCATGCATGTTAGCATGGCCATGTCCACACCCTCCATGCCCCCAGCTGTGCATGGCTGACATACTTACTATGCAGTGATGGGCTGCCACCCATCTGGAATCTGCCACCAGGCACACCATCCACCGTGCTGTGGTGCATGGTGGCTGCCAACAACTCCTCCTGCACCATGAGCAGTGGAACAGCTGCAGGCCCCCCCTCCAGTGGCATTCCAGGAGGCACAGATGGCCAGCACCCTCTCCTTGATATGCCTCTTGTCCATGCCCACCTTCTTCCTGAACTGCACTGAGCATTGCTGGCTGCCCTGCTGCTGGTTCACACATGCCACCACCTCTACCCAGGCCCCAGCCCTGGCCTGTGGTGTGCCCGTGGCACCACTCAACAGAGGCTCCCTGTCAAGGTAGGCCTCAAACAGGGCCTCTGTCTCCACCTTAGTGAAACTGGGCCTGCGCTTGCCAGCAGGCCCACTTTCCTTACCCTCCTCACATTTCGACATGTTAGTTCCTGTGGACATGGACAGCACAGTGTGTCGGTGGCAGCAGCACACTGTTCCATCCCCCCTGCTGAGCTGGCTGCACCCAGTGTGCTACAGCAGCATGCACAACTTACCTCAAAAGGATACAATACCGGTCCATGGCCTCTGCTGATCCGTGGCGCTTTTACAGCGCATCGCATGCAAATGAGCTTTGGCACAATGGTAATGACATGCTAATTCCCCCAAGTGTACCAGGCATTTGCTGACTAGCTCATTTGCATGTGAGAGCTGAATATTGCAATTTTGCTCCATACACAATGAGTTTGCTCTAGAGCAAGTCATGGCACAATGCACATGCATGCACAGTGCACAGAACCACAGTGCGCATGCACTGAATGGTTTAATGTTGCCAGTCATGTACTGTGCACTGACTGCGCAATGGAGGACATGGTGCATGGTGCGTCAGGCCTGCTATTGTGCATATGCACACTGTGCAGCAGCAGGACCCTAACCCCTGCTGTGACCCTGCCCCTGAGTGACCCCTGCACCCATGACCCCTCCTAGCCACACCCATACTGCACATCTCTGTGACAGCACAATGGGTGGACACAGCACATGTCCCCTTGAAATGCACATCTGGTGCATGATGTAGCCACGTGCTCTTACAGCTGCCATTTTGCTCACCAGCTCACACTTGCAGCATGGCACAGCAGAGAGTACCACAGGTGGCTAACTGGATGCAGGTTGAACTGATCAACCTTGTCACCTGTGTCCAGCCCCACACACCACAACTATTCAGGCAGGTGCCACTGCAGCAGCCCCAGGTAGTGGTGTGGCAGGGAATTGCCACCACAGTGCTGTAGCACACAGAGGTGGCCAGGATGGGAGAGCAGTGTCACCACCACTATGGTGACTTGTCTTAGAGGGACCCAGACCACCTCAGGTGGCTGGAGGTGCATGTCAGGTGTGGGGCTGTGCCACAGCCAGGTGAGTAGGCCCATAATGCATGTGTGCCCTGGTGCTGTATTGTGGTATTGGCTAGGTTGCCTGGCATGCCATGCAGGGCAGTGTACTGCCATCGTGCACATGTCAGGGTGACATCACCCTCCACTGCTCGTGTTGTGATGCCACTGTCCAGGATGTGTCAAGCAGAGGTTCACCCTGTGCACAGGGGTGGGGGTGGTGGGCAACTGCTGTGGTTGGTTATTGATGTGTACCTGTCTCTGTTATATTCCCATGGCCTGAAAACAGGAGGAGGGCAGCAGCAGCTGCAGCAGGAAGGCAGACCTCAGCAAGCCAGGTTGGAGGTGGAGGAGTGGCTCAAGCACCAGTGGGGCCACAGAGAGCAGGTAGGCACTGACATAGTCCTTTGCACCATATGTGGGGGGTGGTGGGGGCATGGGTGTGGGCATGGCCGCCTGTGCCATGTGCCGTGTGCTGAGGCAGCTCTGTGTGTGTGTGTGTGTGTGTGTGTGTGTGTGTGTGTCACACTGTGCATGGTGCCCACCACTGTGGTTCATCCACTGAACACGTGTGCCAGCTGCTGGTGCGGTGGGTGTGCACCCAGCTGCCACTGACATTGCTGTGCTGCTGTTGCCAGAGCACTGTTGCATGTGACTGCCATAGCACAGTCAGGTGGCCACTGTGCAGTGGGGACCACCACTGTGCACTGTTGTGGTGTGCCACGTTGCTTGCAGGTGTTGGCCCACCCCCCCTGCAGTTGGCCTGTATGGGCCCTCCGAGGCTGTGTAATCCCGTTGCATATTACGAGCTGCAGATGGTTCCTTGGGACATTGCACTGCTCACCTGTCCTGTCACTTGTCCTCGGTGTCCGACATCGGTGTAGGAGGCCCCTCTACTGCCGGCTACTCTGCCAACTCATCCTAATCAAATTGATGACCATGGAGGGGGTGCTGCAGGTCTGCAGGATGCTGCTGGCAGACAGGAGGCAGTGAAGACTGCAAGGGGCAGCAGTCCATGACTGCCACTAGTCGGGCCCTGAATTCCCATTTCCCCAGCTGTACCTCCCACTCCAGTCCCCCTTCCCACTGTACAGTCCTTGTTCCCTATCCCCTTCCCTCACTTTCCTATCCTCTCCCACACCCTTCTATTGTACATAGTTGATTTTTCTATATATATAGGAGGCAGTATGGTGCAGTGGGTTAAGGCTCTGAGCTGCAAATCTGGAGACCTGGGTTTGAATCCCACAGGCCCCTAGGTGCATACTGTGTGACCCTGAGCAAGTCACTTAACTTCCTCGTGCTCTCAGGTTGCACCTGCAAACAAGCTTTCAGCTTAGTGTGTTTCACCTGGTAAAATAATTGGTAAAAAAAAATATATATATCTTTTGACATACCTGCCTGTGTCTGTGTCTGCTTTGCAGTTAGCATGAGGAGCCATGCTGCAGTGGCCCAGTGCTTGCTCATGTGGTGTGCATGTGTCAGGGCTCGTGTTGTGCTTCTCTCGATCACTGCTGTGTGCTGAGGTGTGTCCCTCTGTGATGGTGCCCGCCCCTCGGACAGTGGTGGGGGGGCATGGCATGCAACCTGTGGGGGGCCCCCTTGGTGGCCTCCATTCACCATTGGCACCTCCTGTTGCCTACTGCCTGTGCCACTGTTGTGTTCTGGGGTGGGGGTCTGGGTGTCTGTCTGTGCCCTGCTGTGCCCAGCTGGTGGTGGGCTACTATGGCCTGTAATTGTACTTCCCTATATCTGTCCCTGGGTCACCTCTCTGTGCCATGTCCCCCTCTGTTGCTCTGCTCCCATGGTTGCCCTAGGGCTTATCTGTTTGCACCATGGCACACCTGCGTTTGCACCATGGCACACCTCTGGTTGTTCCATGGCACATCCACGGTTGTGCCATGGCGTATCCATGGTTGTGCCATGGCACATCCATGGTTGCACCATGGCACACCTCTGTCATATTCAGCCGGTTTGCACTGCCACAGTGCAGCCAGTGCAACCTCTGAATATGGCGCCTATTGCACCACGGTGCATCAGGTTTGTGCTGTGCTGGACTTGCACTGGCCTTTGGCGCATTTCTGAATATCTGGGCCAAGATGTCTTTCTAACTTGTTCTACATGCCTTTGGAAAAAGGATCTAGTCCAAAATGTGTCAAGGCATGTGGCAGAGGTATTGTCTTGCACCGGCACTTTAAATAACTATTTGGCACTTTTGGAACTTGCGAGCAGCATTTTCTTCTTTATGGTGGTGAGTGTGAGACTATATGCTTGTATTTTTAAAGATCCAATCCAAAATAAAGTGTAAAAAAACAGTGGGATTTACCATTGTCAACCCCCTTGTACATCTTGGTAGATAAGTATAGACTCTCTTTATAGGGTTGAGTCTACTACCCACAGCGTCTGAAAAACAATGCTCAAAAGTCTTGTTTCATAAACCTGGGGTAAAGGAAATACCATTCCCACATATAATATTGTAGGTATCAAAAATTGTTTAATAATATAAACTCTCTTCAATTTAGGCAGTTTCCAACATTTCCAGCCTTGGACTTTTGCATCACAATTCATCATAAATGGTTGGGAAATTTACCTGGTGTACTGACCAAATCTCCCCAATTCACTAAAAATACCACCAACTGCGTAATCTGGTTCAGTGCCAGTTGGCATCCATCTGTTTCCCCCCTTCCCCTGGACGAGGCTGAAAATAGGCAGAGCTCTCTAGTCCTCCTTTCCTGGTCAACAAAAACAAAATAAAATAAATAGGTATTTTTCTATATACTGTATTATGTAGATAGAAATCATAAGATGAGTAGGGAGTGTCCTGGTTCCTTATTGGCTGAGAGGTACCCTGACCTGTGTCCTTATGAGACAATATTGTGCCAACCAGTACCTCTTTAGCCACTCTGGGCTCACCCCAACACAGGTAATTGTGCCACCCTCTGGAATGTTAAATGTAGAAGTGGCATTAATTTTTACCTCTGTTGTAGTGGCTGACCTGGAGAAAACCCCCAACACACTAGTGGTCTGCATAACTCTTTTATTGGTGAAATACCTCAGTGGAAAACTTTTAAGTTTAAGCTCTGCTGGTCACTCCAGTTTATAACCATGATCAACGAGTGTCACATGCATGCCACCAAAAGGTGGCTTTGAAATGAGAGCTCCAGTCCCCTTCTGTATAGTCATCATCTTTGTTTGCTTGTACTGTGAAGAAAATGCCATTATTTATTTCTGACAACACAATACAATGAACTGCTTACTTGTGAGTCCTGCCTGATCTTCTCCAGTGCATTGCCAAAAGTGGAAGTACAGTAAACCCATGCTAAAAGATGGAGCACTGCAAAGGAAAGCCTTGCTGAAAGCCTGCACACTGTGTGATCACTCGGACTGCAAAAGAGCAAAAACAGTGTCTGTGTGTGGGAGGTGGGTCTATAATGTTAGTAAAAGAAGTGCTAATAGCAAACAGTATGCAGACCACACAAATACAGTGTGTTGTGGGGAATGACCTGAGCAGTGTGTGTATATGTGTGTGTGTGGAGGGGGGTTGGGGATGCCATCCACTGGCACACTACAGTACACTTTACTATTTTAACAATTAAAACCTCTTTTTCTGACTTTTTTTTTAATATTTACTTGAGGAACCTTTCTTATAAGCACAGTAAGGCATTGTGATGTGTGGGTTATGGCCTGATAACAGCACTTTTCAGGTGCTGAAGGCACTCAGCTGCACCTTGTGCTTCATAACACACCTGGGGCATGCTCCTATCAGGTCATAACCCACATCTCATTGTGCCTTATTGCTTGTATAATGCATGGGTGACTGTGTTTATTATTAGGGTTGCCAGGATTTAATTTTTATTTTTTAATGATTTTGATGGAAAATATTGATTTTCCCTTTCTAGCCTTTGTCCCAATTTGTTTCATTATAAACTGTCACAGATGCGTGAAAATATGACTTTTTAATCATTTTGTTCAATCTATGTCACTGAATAAAAAGTTAGAAACACATGTCAACTCTCTGCTCCTCCTTGCCACCATAACAGCACCTTGAAGTTCATTATAGGAGTAAAAGAAAAAATACTGCCTGCCACCAACTGCATGAACACAGACTCCCAGAGAAAGGGCAACTCCTTCCTGCTCACAGCCCCACACTGGTCTCTGCCCTGCTCTGCATTCCCAACAGTAACATTCTGTATTTTCTGTCCACTCTGTGGAGCCCTTGCCTCCTGACACCGCCAAGGGAAGAAAGACATGACCCTGTCCAAATACCATACAGTTGTCTGTAGCTGTATGTCCAGCCTCCTACCTCGTGAGAAGCCTGAACACAGTTCTGCTCTGCCTTCAAGTTGCAGCACACTCCACACTCCACCACAGCAGCCACATCAAGTTATTCTGCTCAACTCGGCATGGCCTATCCTCCAACCTCTCATAAGTGGGGTTGCTCGAAGTGTGGCACAGTCACCCAGACGGCTGTATTGGAGGACTAACTGCTCATTCCCATTCTACCTCCTATAAACACAGCTCAGCTCCACACCAACAGTGGCTCAGTTCTCAGTTTTCCAACATTCAGCCACTCCAGAAAATCACTTGTCCATGCTGCATACATGTCCCAGTTCACAAAAAGATTAAAAATCAATGTAATTTTTTTTCCCCATAGGTTTGTGTATCTGTACTGAAATCAATGTTTATCAGCAGTGACCAATTTCTATCAAAATCTAGGAACTCTAGTCGTAACTTTTTTTTAAAAACATCTGAGATGTGTGATGAACCATAAACCTCGAATGTGAAGCTTCAGAGGTTTATGTGGTTATCGCACTCTAACGGTGTGTAAAAAAACTTCATAAGCACACAGTCCCTTATGTTTTATTTTTATAGCAACTGGTGCCGGAACATGAGCACAAAAATCAAGTTTCTCAACAGCGAAAGTGAAGCATGAGTGCTCCAAATTTTATAATAACTGGGTATGATGCCAAACCCAATTATTATGGTATTTGATCACACTGATAATTGGTGTGATAGAGGGGGGTGACTAGTTATTATAGTACCATTTTGTACCTGGGTCTGACAATGGCTGAAGTGGACTTCCCTTACCAAATCATTAGTGATGGAGGCCTGTAACAGGCAGAGGAAAGGTAACCCACCAAGACCTTATAGTATAATCCAGCCTTATTTATGGTGAGGTGCATTAACCATATATAGGATGCTAAGACCCCCAGTTCAACCTTCCATTCAGTCACTATGGAGAGAGCAGAGGTTCTGCATTTGAAGAGCAGTACACTTTTTTTTTAACACCCACCACTACCAACTAGTTACTTTGCAAGCTGCTACTAAGTCACAGTTGGGAAGTATGCTGCTGCAGTATGACCGGGGAACAAGTAATGGGTAGTTGAATTTCCATAAGCCCCTGACATGCCCCAAGTGCTGCACATTAGAAAGAGAGGAGCATTAGGTAAGCCTAGAGGTCACACATAAGGAACCCACCAATAGCCCTGCATCTCCTTTTCTGTTAAAGTCCATCCCTCCCATATTCTACAGGACCTGCAGTGTCCTACATAAGTGGTTTATAACTGTGTTGCCTCAGGTAGCTGTGGGGATATCCCAACATGCTACTCTACATTTACCTAACGCCAGCACCCCACCCATGCTTCTTCTGACATGGACTCCCCAATTTCCATGCACAAATTCTCTTTTTTGTGGATTCAACAACATTTAAACCTCAGTGTTAAATCATGTAAAAGTTTATCTATCAGTGTGGATTGCTGTCCTCCTTTGAAAATGGAGGCAGGCCAATCTGAGAGGAATTCAACTCAACATCCAGACCTAGTTTTTTTTTTATCAGAGCGATGTCACATACAGCATTTATAAGCTATGCAGATTTTTTTGTTGTTACTGATTAGCTTCGTCTGGGTTGGGGTTTATTTTTTCATTTTTATTCCTATGGCAATGCCATAATTGCATATAACATGGCACTGGTCTTACACAGCAAAATGTTGAGAGCTAAGCCATAACTGGCAAATCTGTTATCTGCTTTGTACCACACAATAGTGGGTAGATCATATTAATTACCAACTATACATAGCATAGTTAGTCATGCAAAGAACAAATATAATAGCTAAATAACAATCAGATGAAGAGGTGACCATTTATACCTAGATTTTTAATGAAGAAAACTATAAACACAACAGGTTGACTGCACTCAATTTTCATGCTCATTGAGTTGATTTGCTATATTTAAGAAATCTGCTCTTAAACAAAGATAGCCAATTTACTCATTGTGAGTATCCAAGAACTAAAGACTTTGAATGGCTGCCTTCTGCCATCTTTCCCAGCAGGCTACTTTCTCATCATTTGCCCCCTCTTACACAAGGCATACTTAGTTATTCTGTCACACCATGTGTGGTCTGAAGCAGGTCCTGTGCAAATTATGCTCAGTGTAGACTGCGGACATTGGAACTGTAACCTTTATCTTTTCCACCATATTCTGAGTCTACTCATGTAGCATTCTCAGGCACAGGGCTGCAATTTGCATAAAATAAATAGCTTATATCTTCAGGGAATTAGTGGTTTAGAAAACTTTGAGAACAGAGTAAACATTCAATTCCAGCCAGTCATCATTAATACAGGAAAAACTATTCAAAACTCCAAGGAACTGCAATTACCTTGTTAATAAATCTGCTGCCTTCCCCAAGACTTTTTTTACCATCTCCTTTAAACAAAAGGAAACATGTCCCCAGAGAATGTCCCAGTCTAAGTTTCATTATTTGCAGATTGATGGAGCATTTAAAAGAACACTTGAATTAAAGCTCAGGAATTTGAGATGGACAAGATCAGAACTGATTAGCTTTGTTTTGTTTCTTGTTGATCCTCAAAAGCTAGACAATGCATGCAGACACTCAGAAATAAGGTATTCAGAAAAGAAAAACACTGTTTAATTTCCAAAGCTTTAGAAGACTCAGCTCCAACTAATCACTGCTGTCAAGTCTAGATTCTGTGGGCTAATACAGCTTGACTTTACCCTAGACTTTTTAAGTTTTCTACTTAAATAACAGAGCCATTTCAGGTGAAGGATACCTAATTAGTATCTTTAATTAGTAAGGGATTGTTTTCCATGTCTGGGGCTGTGCTAAACAAGATCAGGCATAGATTATGAGTCAGAGGACTGTGGAGCTGGAGGATCCAGAGTTTTTTACTTTGGGATTAAGCAGGTTGGTGCTTTCAGGTGTTGCCAGTCACCAGAAAATCTTTTTCAGTGGTGGGGTAAGTGTATTTGACCTATGTACAACTCTACCCTACCACAATGAGAGAATGAATGATAGGCAGGTTAAATCCACTGAATCGTGCCAAGTGTGGGAGCAGCTCCTGGATTAATGTTTGACATACAGTGGCAGAAGTAACAAGAGGGTGACTTCTATGAGGGAGACACCATAGTAGTTTAATTCCTAGAACTTAGTTGTTACATTTCAGGTCCCAAGCCTCCTTTTATATTTGGTCCAGTGGGAGTAAACTGAAAATAAATGTCATCTTTTTACTCCTGACCTCTGAGACTGCCTTTCTGATCCCTGCATGTTTTGAATGTAAGAATTTCTAGCATGTTATGAAACTGTTTCTCACCTGGTGGCAGCAGCTTGAGGTTCATAAGTACATTTTTATCAGTTTTTCATTCCATAATTATTATTAATCTGCACTTCTGGATATTAATGCCTGTGGACTTTAAAGTGGAAAAATCAAACTTAAAATGACTCAAAAGGACTGAAAAAATGCCTCATTTTTTTTCTAACTACAGTACATAGTGTAGTTTAGTACAGTATGCTTGGGGATGTATGTTTGATTATAATTGGTTGCCTTTATTTGTGAGTGCTGAAGTAAGTGCAAGGAATTGTGAGCGTGAGCGTAGTTGTGAATGTGTGTACTGTATTTTGAATGCTAACTGGAGGGGGTCCAGCTTTATTCAAAATGTGTGTTGGGTAATGGCCAATTTACTTATTTCTCTAGCAGACTCAAGTAGTTTTGTTAGGTCCCTAGAATGAGGTCTTTAATGTATGCAAGGCTGGACACTGAAAAAAAAAACAAAAGAAGAAGTGGCCGGGGCAGTGAGGAGAATGGGGAAAAGAAGCTGTGATTCTGACAGGCTTTCTGATTCCCTTGTCCAGCTGTAGCCCCAATGTGGGGGGCATGTGAGGTGATCAGCCAATCCCTGCAAGGGTAGCGTCGCTAAAGTCTGATCAGTAGTTACTAAAACTGTGATTTTACATGATTTATTTGATGTGGAGAAGGCTGATCTGGTATTTATCATGGATAATTTGATGGATGGAAATGCTGGGTTTGTTTTTTCAGGTTTAGTTTCACCATGTTTCTCTGTGATATGCCACCCTTACATAAGACATAGGAGAGGGAGAGTGGACATCATCTCGGGGCCATGCATGGATTGTTTAGATTGTTTTGTAGAGACATATGAATCATACAAGGCAATGGCCATCACATGTACTGGGGTTACTGACTGCAGATTTTTATTGGTCCACCATCTGCCCGGAGTGGGTGGGGATTTTCTTACAGAAGTTTCAGATCTGGCATTCTCCCTGGCATTGGAGTCTCTGAGGCTTATTGTCCTGGGTGGACTTTGATTCATCTGCTTTTGCAATGGATTTCCTGAGTTAGATGGAGTTATTGGGTTTTCATCATAATATAGGTTCTTCCCCTCCTGTTGCTGGCCATGTACTTGATCTGATTTTCACCAAAAATATCTACTGAACCCATTGTATGGTCTGACCTTTTCATGCTGTAGTCTGAGGTGATGGATGGTAGGATCACCACTCCCTCACCCCTTTCCCACTGAATAGTCCACAGTAGTGTGTCGAAAAATGTCATGCCTGACATCTTCTGGGCTCAGAAGAATGTTCCAGGGACTCTGACCACTTCCTTCCTTCTGTGGAGAAGCACAGTGGTTGAGGCATATAATGCAGCTGTCTTTACTGCAGTTGACTCCCTGTCTCCAGTCTGCTCCCAACCACATCTTGGATGCCAGAGCTATCTCTGGTTTAAATATGAGCTTCAGGAATCCAAACAATGAGGGCAGAGGCTTGGGCAACAGTGGAGGAGATCAGGTCTGCTCTCTGATATACTTGCCCTAATATTTAATTATAAATGATATCAGAAGTCTATGGCTGGTGTGAGGAAAAATTTCTACTCCACCATCATTGCAGCTGGATTAAGTAGGTCTGTAGCTCTCTTTAAGTTGTATGATAAGATCTGTATCCAGACTGTCTTGGTTCTCGGATGGAGCCAAGTTCAGTACAGAGATGCCAGTGGTTTGCTGATTTCTTCTTAAACAAAATTGCAGAGGTAAGAAAAGATGTTTGCTCTGCTGGTGTCGGTAACCACTGCAGTGCTCAAAGAGCTGAGGTAGTTGAATCTCAGGTGCTGTGGTTGAATTTTCAGCCAGCTGAATATATAGAAATCTGCCAGATGCTGTTAGAGCTGCATCAGTCTGCTTGCATCCTTGAACTGCCCCCTCTCATATTTGATAAATGCAGGCTAGCAGATATTAGTTACTGTCTTTGCAAAGAGGTGTTTTCCCAGACTCCCTTAAAAGGCTGTTGTGAAGCCCCTCCTGAAGACGATGCCTGTAAATAGAAGCATTCTTGCAAACTACAGTCCTATCTTTAACTTTCTTTGTTTAGGTAAGATTATGGAGAACATTCTGGTGCTCTGTCTAACTGAATGCTTGGAGATATTCAAACTTTATGAGCCTCTCCAGTTGAGTTTCTGGTCTCTCCACTGTCTTGAATGATCTGCACTGAGCACTGAGGAGACTTATTAGTTTTTGTCCTCCTTGATCTGTCTTCTGCATTTGATACTGTGGATCATAGGGAGCTGGTCGAGCATTTGAGAAGTTTTTGTGGTTTGTCCAGTGTAGTTGAGAACTGGTTCAGATCTTTCTTGGAAACACATTGCCAGACAGTGGTTCTGGGGTATTACCAATCTGCTTCCTGCATGGTCTAATGTGGCATGTCTAAGGGCTCTATACTTTCCCCATTACTATTCAGTTTTTATGATTTCACTGGGAGATGTGATCTGAAAATATGTCTTGAGTTTTCACTGCTATGCAGATGAGGCATAGCTTTACCTTTCCTTTAGACTCAGGAAGTGAAGTCTAATGCTTGTGGTAGAGAAGGCTGTCTAGGAGACTAGGTACTGTAAGAGTGTCAAGCTGGCTGACACTCATCCCCAGCAAAACCAATTTGCTTCTGATTGACCCAAATCACTTGGTTTAGAAGTGAAGGAAAATTTGCAGCTCCCTCTTATTGATGAGCCACAGTTCCACATAAGGGATGAGGTTCTCAACCTGGGAGTGATTTTTAACAGCCAATTGGATTTACAATCCCAAATTTCAGCTGTCATTTGAAGTGGTATTTACCACATAAAAAAAAGGAGTCAGGTTGCATCCCTTCCTAGACCAATGTGATCTGTGCACACTAATGCAAGCTTTGTTATCTCATGAATTAATTACTACAATGGACTATTATGCTCTCCCAGCTACTCAGCATTGCTGATATCAATTATTCCAAAATTCTGCAGCAATGTTATTTACAGGAACATGTACATTTAATCATATGACCCCCCCCCACTTTGTACAAGTTACACTGACTGCTAATAAAATGGCATTCCAAGTTTTACATTCTTTTGCTGGTATATAAGGCCATAAATGGACTGTGCCCCCGTTACATCTGATAGCTTTTTGCAACTCATCAGAAATGTTTCCAGGGCAGCAAGGTCCTTCTCTCATAAACCCAGGGACTTTTAATAGTGCAACCATCAAGACTTAAATCGGCTTCGAACCTCACCTTTTCTGTCACTGCTGCAAGGTTCTGGAATACCATCCCAAGATCTATCCATTTGCCTCCTCAGTAGAAGGCTTAAAGTCTACATTGAAGAACTAGTTATTTAGACAGGCCTTTTCAGGGGACTGATAGATTTATGATTATTTATATTTTTATAGATTAATTATTTGAGTCTCGGAATTTGTATAATTGTGTCGGATGTTGTGATCATTTGCTTGTTTTAAAATTGTAAAGTGCATTGCGATCTGGAAAGATGCTATATAAAAATCAATCAATCAATATTTTAATCTATCTATCTATCTGTCTGTCTGTCTACCTACCTACCTACCTTTCTATCTACCTACCTATCTATCTAGAAGTGAAGAAAGTGGAGGCAAACGAGAGTAAGGTGCTACTTATGGCTATCCGCTCTCTATTTGGACAGCTCCTCCACCTGAACATCTGCAGCCTCCTACGTAAAATCGACCTCCTACAAAGTCTTATGATTTCACACACCCCTGACATCCTAATTATTACAGAGACATGGCTCAATAAAAGCACCCCTGACAGTGCCATTCTATTCCTGGGTATTCCATCTCCAGACAAGATTGTGCGGGTTTCGGAAGGGGAGTGGCCATGTATATCCTGTCCTCACTGCAATTTACTATCAGCCTATCTACTTCCATCCCAGCTGCCTATGAAGCCCTTGTCGCCCACATTACCCTTCCTTTCTCAATCTCAGTCTTTGTAGCTGGCATCTACTGCCGCCCAATCGTTCAACCCTTGGTCACGACTGAACTCTTAGCCAATATCACCTCCCTCTCGCTATCTGGTGAACTTTTCATAATGGGTGATGAGAATCTAAATTGGTTGTATCCCAAGTTTGTTTGTTTGTTTGTTTATTGTTATACTGTATAACCAGTGAGCATTATATGCCCATTTTCACTGGTGCCCAGTCACAACATGATTACAACACAATATATAATACAAAACATACAAAATCATACAAAGATGTATCAATTAAAACAACAGCATTTTGCTTCATTTGACATAAATTTTGCTAGAACACTCTTAAATAATGAAATTGTAACAGACTTTGCAATATTACAAGGCAATTCATTGTATAATTTAACTGCATAATATTGTAGTGAATTTTGAGCCATTATACTTTTATAAAAGGGAATTTTAAATTTAAAGCTAACCTGTGACCTTGTTCTAACAGAATTTAACAATCTTGGAAACATCTTACAAATAATACTTGGTAAGAAACTTAAATGTATTTTCTGCAGAAATACTGCAGCACACATTCTAAATCTATTAACCAAGGACAGGCACCATAAAGTACTGTAAAGAAAACAATGATGAGTTCTTTTATTCTGACCAGTAACAAATCGAATGATATTATGATAAGTTGATGTAAACTTAGTTTGCATTCTATCTGAAGAAAAAAAATATACTAATAATCCATAATCAATAACTGAAAACAACAAACTATGTGCCAATATTGCTCTAGTCTCATATGTTAGATATCTTTTTAATCGATACAGCATTCCTAATATTTGATGCAACTTATTAATTAATTTCTGTATGTGTAATTCAAAAGATAAGTTACAATCAATAGTTAAACAAGCTACATAATGAAGTCACTAATCTAAACCTCACTCAACTCATACTTGAGCCCACATGCCCTAATCTCAAAGCACAAAACCACACCCTGCTTGACTGGGCACTCACAACCCACCCACACTGCATCATTAAATCTGGTCTCCTCCTCAATACCCTTAGTGACTAAAACCCCATTTTCATTGTACGTAAGGGTCATCACCCCAAACCTCCCCCTAAAAGCATACCACTCTAGTCCTTTAAATCCTTAGACCTTACCCCAATCAGCCCTGCACTCGCTACCACTGACTGGGCCCCCCTCTCTATTGCCATTTCTGTCGACCAAGCGCTTGACTATTTTAAGGATAAATTCATTGCCACCTGGAATGTCTTTGCTCCTTTCAGAATGACCAAAGTCCATGGGCTTCAACTTCTCTGGATCACCCCCGAACTACTGGCCTGCTTCAGACAGCATGATTGGGCCTGGAGAAAACACAAATGTAGTAAACATCCAAATGACTATGCCAAGTACAGAACACTACGCAATTCATGTACTAAAGTTA
Source organism: Neoceratodus forsteri (assembly GCA_016271365.2). NCBI lineage: Eukaryota > Metazoa > Chordata > Ceratodontiformes > Ceratodontidae > Neoceratodus > Neoceratodus forsteri. Next base: position 316,752,455 of record CM028130.1, read on the forward strand.
CTAGACTGACTAAGTCTGATTATTTCAACTCCTCATTCCTGACTAACATTGTCTATCCTTCTAAATCCTGGATGGTAGTTCATACCCTATTCTCTCCCCCCTCTCATCCTCCCTGTCCAGTTCTCAAAATAAATAACTCCCTAGTTTCTGACCCTGGCTCCATGGCAAATGAATTTAATGCCTACTACATCTTGTGCACCATGTCTCTTCTAAATTCCCTCTCCCCATTGCCACCTACTAATTTTAGCCCTTAGCCTCAGCCAGTGCCTACCCCTTCCCCATTTTCCTTTACTGCTATCTCCTCTGATGAAGCTCTTAATGCTCTCCTATCTTTCAATCCCTCTAAAGGCTCCTTACCAGATGAGCTTGATCCTAAACTTCTCTTCCTTTCTGTTCCTGCAATTGCTTATCCTAACTCCCTAATCCTTAACCTGTCCTTTATTTCTGCCCAAGTACCCTCATCCTGGAAACATGTTGTAGTCCTTCCTCTCCCCAAGAGTGGTGACACATCCACTCCTGGCAACTATCACTCCATTTCCCTCCTTTCTTTCCTTGCCAAACTTCAAGAACATTTAGTTCTCGCTCAACTATCACCCTTCTTCTCTGAGTCCTCCTTCTTCACCCCCTTCCAATCTGGTTTTTGGAAGAACCACTCAACAATCACCTCTCTCCTCAGGCTTACTTACTCCATCCTTTCAGGGATGTACGATGACCTGATCACCTTGGCCATCTTTGTCAACCTAGCTGTTTCCCATCCCCTGCTTCTTGATTCACTTTCTGCAGCTGGCCTTGTTCCATCAGCTACCAACTGGTTTAAATCCTACCTCATTGGCAGGACACAATCGGTGAGAATCCTTGCTTCCATCTCCCCTCCACTCCCCATCAACACTGGTGTCCCCCAGGGCCCAGTGCTTGGTCCCCTACTCTTCTCCATTGTCTTTAATGATCTTTCTACAGCCTGCTCATCCTCTTCTATCCACATGTATGCTGAAGATACTGTTTTGTACAGTTCTGGCAAAAACTCTGCTGCTAGGCAAACCAGCTTACAGCATGACTTCAATCAAGTTCAGCACTGGTTTGCTTCTTACCAGATTTTTCTAAACACCAAGCAGACAGTATCAATGACCTTTGGCACCAGACAGAGACTTTCTAGGCTCCCAGCCCTACCCACCTTCCACACCCTTGATGGGACCATCTTGGAGGACAACTCCTCATTTCGATATCTGGGGGTCTGGCTGTACCAGCACCTCAGCTTCTCTGTGCATATCGATGCTATCCTGAAGAAGCTGCACCCCAAACTTAGTGCTCTGTACAGGAATCGTAGTTGCATCCCGCTGACTGTGAGACACGAAATTGTCCAGAAGATGATATTCCCCATCTTTGACTACTGTGACATAGTCTATGGTGATGCTCCCAAACCTTCCTTGACCAAGTTGGACACTCTCTTTAACTCCTTCTGCCACTTTGCTATCGAATCCCCTTCCAACTCCCACTACTGTGAACTCTATCACTCTCTAACCTTCCTTCCACTATCTCAGAGACACATCTCTTACTGTGCCAAACTAACCTCCGAATTCTGGTTCAGGAGCTCCCCTCCTATCTCTCATCCTCTCTTTCCACTCCACTCCACCTCCCCCTCCCACTCTCTCAGATCAAATGATGCCCGCACCTTGATGGTCCCTCGCTGCTCCACCCTCATCGGTCAAACTGATTTTGCCCATCATTTCCCTAAAATCTGGAATTCCCTTCCCCCCGAAATGCAACACTCCTCCTTCAACTACTCCCTTACCTCTGCCCTAAACAATTCACTTTCCCTCTGCTGTTCCTGCATTAACCCACCTTAATACCTATGCCCAGTTTCTGCCTTCCTACCATGACCTGCCTGGCAGGGTTCTCAACATCCTGAAGGGGGAAATCAGGAAATGGCTACCCCTTCTCCTCATATTCAGTTCTTGCCTCTGATAGAAACATAGAAACATAGAATTTGATGGCAGATAAGGACCACTTGGCCCACCTAGTCTGCCCATTTTCCTACCTAACAGATAAGCTGCAGATCCTAGTTAGCCAACAGCTTACTTCCTCCTACCCCCACTAGGACTGCCTTATGCCTGTCCCATGCATTTTTGAATTCCCCCACTGTTCCTGACTCTACGACCTCATCAGGGAGACTGTTCCATGCATCCACAACCCTCTCTGTGAAAAAAATACTTCCTCACATTACCTCTGAGCTGTCCCCCCTCTATCTTCAAATTGTGCCCCCTTGTTCTTGCACATCTCTTTTTCTGAAAATGCTACCCTCTTGGACTTTGTTGATTCCCTTGAGGTACTTGAAAGTTTCTACCATGTCTCCTCTCTCCCTTCTTTCCTCAAGGGTATACATATTAAGCTCCTTTAGTCTTTCTTTGTATGTCTTCTGGTGCAGACCCTGCACCATTTTGGTTGCCCTCCTCTGGACAGCCTCCACTCTGTATATGTCTTTGTGGAGATGGAGCCTCCAGAACTGCACACAGTACTCCGGATGGGGTCTCACCAACTGTCTGTACAGAGGGATAACAACTTCCTGTTTTCTACTATTGATGCCTCTTCCTATGCATCCCAGTATCCCCAGCCTTCCTTACTGCCTTCTCACATTGCTTGCCCACCTTTAGGTCATCTGATATAATTACCCCCAGGTCCCCTTCCATTTTTACTGTTGTCAGTATCTCACCCCCCATTGTGTACGCTTCCCCTGGGTTTTTGTTTCCCATGTGCATTACCTTGCACTTCTTTGCATTGAATCTGAGCTCCCAAAACATTTGACCATTCCTCCAACCTTGCCAAGACCCTTCTCATCCTTTCCACTCCATCTTGTGTATCAACCCTGTTGCAGATCTTTGTGTCATCTGCAAAGAGACATATACTTTAGGATAGGATAGGGTAGGAAGAAGTAGGCTGCTGGTTAACTAGGATCTGAAGCTTATCCAGTAGTTAGGGAAATGGGCACACTGGGTGGGCCAGGCAGTCCTCATCTGCCGTCAAATTCTATGTTTCTGTTTCAATGTTACTTTTCCTTCCAGTTCCTCTGCAATGTCACCTATAAAGACATTAAAAAGGACCGTTCCCAGTACTGAACCCTGTGGTACCCCGCTAGTAACCCTCCTTTCTTCACTGTGTACTCCATTTACTACTGCCCTTTGTGTCCTGTTGTCTAGTCAATTTTTTATCCAGGCTACCACCTTGGGACCCACTTCCAAGGCTGGCTAACTTGTGTATTAATCTTTTGTGTGGGACTGTATCAAATGCCTTGCTAAAATCTAGGTAGGCCATGTCCACAGCCCATCCCTGGTCTACTACTTTGGTCACCCAGTCAAAGAAATCTATTAGATTCATCTGACAAGACCTTCCCATCATGAATCCATGCTGCCTTGTGTCCTGTGCCCCACTGGCCTCTAGGTACTCAACAATTCTTTCCTTCAGAAGTGATTCCATCATTTTCCCTACCAGTGAGGTCAAACTAACTGGTCTGTAGTTTTCTGCCTCTGTCCTGCTCCCACTTTTGTGAAGAGGAATCACATCTTCCCTCCTCCAGTCCTCGGGTACCACACCATCCTCCCATGATTTGTTAAAGAGAGTAGTCAGCGGTGTCACTAGTTCTACCTTTAGTTCTTTTAGAATTCTTGGGTGAATCCCATCAGGCCCCATTGCTTTGTCCACCTTCAATTTTATTAGTTCTTTCAGAACCCTTTCTTCTGTAAATGCACTGGTATCAACCCCCATCTTCAAAGTGTTTCTCTTGTTTGGTTTGGCTCTCCCCCTCTTTTCTCCACCTGCCCTTCTGAGTCACCAGTGTGCACAACCTAACCCCATCCTTTTTACTGCAACAGCACTTGTGTACTACCTCGAACCTGCTCCTGGTACACTCATGCACTATAAATGGTTCTATTGCATTATTACTGTTTTGCACATTTATTTGTTCTTTTGTATGATTTTGGACATGTATTGCAATTTACCCAATGTTGCACTACTGTTTATTGTACAATACCTCGTGTTCCAACTGTGGCACAATCTTACAGTGTTGTATTGTTTGTACTACCCACATACTATTGTAACTGATCATCCTTCACAACCCTATGTAACCCCTCCCCCCAGGTCACACCGTGAGATGAGCAACTTGTTGTTCAGTGTGCCCTCCTGGTGAAACATTTCAGTAATAAATAAATAAATAAATAGATATGCCTCTTGGACCTTACTCGGAAACCTGGGAAACAACAAACAGAGAAGTGGTGAACACACCACTGCTGGAGTTTTTAAGATTTATTCAGGGTAAGCCTTCACCCTCCAAACACCCTTATGTAGTTCTTTACATCTTCATCAAGGGGCCTGGGACCCTGAGTCCTAATCACACCATTTCTAACCATTCAACTAAAGGGAAGAACTACTAAACATTCTAAATATTGATGAAACCTAGCATCTGAAATAACTAAACCTGATAATAAGGCAATCTTCAAAACTAAAATAGATAAATACATGTGTGGAGGTAATATTGTTGGGAACTACCACTGAGTAGAAGTGGGTAGACTCAACTGATGACACAACCTTCTTCTACCCCTCTTTCAATTATAATGAACATTAGTATGAAACCCCTTCCCCAGTTAAGTGGTTAGAGAGGTCTTTTTTTTTGCTTTTTTGTTATACCATGGACCATTACATGATGGGGTGTATTTCTTTTAACAGTAATATATGGATCTTCATAATAATATTATATAAAAATACTGTAGATTCCACTTAAGTGCACTTCGGATTAGTGCACATTTCGGTTTGGTGCACTACTTTTATGTTTCCCGATTATTTTCATATATGTTAAGTGTTAAAAATTCCGCTTAAGTGCACTTTTCAGTTAAGTACACTGGTCCCCATTGAACTTGTGCATGTTAATCACTGTAATTAACTCCAGATTAGTGCACCAGTTTTTTCATTATCTCTGAATGAGGTGTTGCAGGTGTATTTAACACCTCGCCTTGAGCTAGTTCAGTATTCTCCACAGGCAGGCAGGCAGACAGAGAATGGAGAGAATGGGGAGAACAAAGAGAAAAAAGTGACATCAGCACTCACCCAGAAAATCCAGGTGCTCCAGCAATTGGAACAGCAGAATGTAAGGAGGATAGAGGTCACCTCTGAATTTGGAGTCAATGATTCCACTGTTACATGCATTGCTTTAAGTAAGAACAAACTGCTGTCTGACTGGGAGAGATGCGTAAACCAAATGAGAAAAAGAAGGAGAGCAGGGAAGAGTGAGGAGATGGAAGCAGCATTGCTGTGATGGTTCACTGCAGCCAGGGGTATAGACGCTCCTGTTAATAAGCCAATCTTAGTAAAGAAAGCCAAAGATCTTGCCGCAAACCATGGGGCTAAATTTTACTGCCACAAGTAGCTGGTTAAGCCACTGGAAAAAAAAGAAATGGCATCCTATTCAAGAGGTGTCATGGGGAGAAGAAAGACACAGATGGAGAGTCAGCTGACACCTGGTTAACCATTGTGCTCCCACAACTGTTAAAAGATTATCCTCCAGACTGCATATTTAATTGTGACAAGACCAGATTTTACTTTAGAGCTACACCTGAAGGGACACACTCATTTAAATCTGATTCAGCATGTGGTGGTAAGAAAGCTATAGAGCATATCTCTGTTCTTTTTTGTTGCAACCTGTCTGGGATGAAAAGATCAGACCACTTCTGGTTGGAAAGTCAAAGAAACTACAATGTTTTGCTGGTCTGTCAATGGAAGCTCTGCCTGTTGACTATGAGAGTAACAGCAATGCTTGGATGACAGGAGCAATATTCAGCTCCTGGCTGAAAAAGATATTGTTCTTATGCACCGCAGAAGAAAAAGAATTGCCCTGCTTCTTGACAACTGTTCTGCTCACCCCTCTATCCCCCTCAGTCATGTCAGGCTTATTTTTCTCCCTCTGAACACAACATCCTGCTGAGACAGAAAGATAGAGAGGGAGAAAGCAGCCACTGCTTCCTTAAATCAAAGAAGTTATTTTCTAGACTACACTGAATTGAATTATTACTTTTTGGACCTGTGTAAGTAATTAATATTGATTCTGTTTTTAGGGTTTTCTTTTCTTAGTTTAACTTTAATTTGCCAGGGAGGAACTGTAGCTGGGTGATATTTGCAGTCATTTGTGACTAGACCTGTTACTTAACCTCTATGAAATAGGTGTCTGAAAGGAAGGAAGGCACTCCTCAGGATGGAGGGTCAGAGTTGTAGTTGATTGTTTCTGGACAGCATAGGTTTACTCCTACCCACCCTGCCCCTCACCCCACCAACCCCAAGCACATAACTTCCTTTATAGCAGGGGTTCTGACATCACTTCCCCAAAACTGCGAACAACATACACCTGTTCATATCCTTGAAGGCACAGAATACTGAATTTTGGTAGAGACACTCACAAGCTTGCAAACACTAAAACAAGAACCAAAAAAAAAAAGAAAAGAAAAGCACATGTAACAGGAAGGGACACAGACATGTGGGGAGTGGTGCAATGAACTGGCTGTGGAGCAGCAGTCTTCTGAGAGACATTCTGGAGACTGCATTGCTGCCCTATTTGCAGGCACCTCTCTGGTCTGAGGGAGGAGGTTGTTTATCTCCATGCTGACCTGGCAAGGGTTTGGGAAACCTACTTCCCCACACAGGGACCAGCCAGACCACTGCCACTACCTCAGAGGTTGCCAAGAAAGAGGAGTGGTTGGACTATGGTGGGCTCAGGGAGGGTGAGAGTGGTAGAAAAGAGGCACATCACTCCAGTTGTGCCTCTCCACAATTTATTCGCCACTCTGGTGAAGCATAGTTCCTCTATGGAGGCACCTGCAGTAGAGACCAAGGAGGATGTTGGGAACTCCACAATGGAGACCCACAGGAGAGTGGCACAGGACCCCACAGGGAAGGAAACAACTCCTGGTAGGGGACCCAATTGTTAAGGGGTAGAACTGGGGAGGGAGGGAGGGGAGGGAAAGAGAGGGGTGGGTGCCTGCCTGGTGCCATTGCTTGGAGGTACAGGAAATGAATCCTCAGGATCATGGGAGCAACTGCAAGGGGGAGAGAGCTGGATGTCATTATCCACCTAAGGACAAATGACCTTGCTGAGAATGGAATCAGAGCAGTACAACAGGAGTTTGTGGAGTTGGGGAGTTGGGGAGAGGCCTTAGACAAGTAGTACACATGGTAACTTTCTCAGAAGTGCTACCTGTCTATGGCATGGATGAGGCTAGGGTACTCCGCACCATGGGATTCATTGACTTGTTGAAAAACTGGTGCAGAGCTCAGGGATTTGGCTTCACTGGGGACTGGGGCTCTACCTGGAGGAATGCAGGCCTCTTCAGGCATGATTGTCTGCATTATGGTCTGCATCTATACAGGATGGGAACCAGGATCCTAGGTAATAGGTTTAAATACTTCATTGGCAAACATTCAAACTAGCCAAGGGGGAAGCACTGAAAAGGAGAAGGGAAACCCTAGCCCCTCCCAAAATATAAGGGTAGTTAGTAAGGTAAACACCAAGATAGAGCATTCAATAGGGAGAAGGGCAGGGGTAAATAGAGAAAAAGATGAAGGCAGTAACGACAGGGATGGGACAAAAAGAAATAAAGCCATAAAAAATGGAGGGTAATAAGTACCAATGCCCATAGTCTAGGTAACAAGCTCCCTGAAATGGTGGCCTTGATGGAAGAGGGATGCCTGGATATTGTGGCAGTCACAGAAACATGGTACACAGAGAACCATGACTGGAATGTCAACATACCAGGGTACACAATCTATAGGAGGGACAGGGAGGGAAGAAGAGGAGGGGAGTAGCTCTCTATATAAGGGAAGGGATCAAAGCAACAGAACAAAAAGGTAAACATGGAGGAGAGGAGGCACTGTGGGTCACACTGGAGACTGGAAATGGCACCATAATCTGCACAGGGGTTGTATACAGATCCTCTTCTTAGGTGGAGGAAATGGACAAAGAAATGATACAAGGCATCCTTTCAAGGCAGAGAAAGGGGAGATATTGTTGATGGGAGACTTGAATATACCAGATGTTAACTGGAGCACCTTTGATATAGCCACATCCAAGAGCAGGGCCATTCTTGATGCCCTACAGGTGGCATGCCTCTCACAGCTAGCTTTGGAACCCACTCAGGAGAAAGCAGTCTTAGACCTGGTATTCTCAATTGTGGATGGAGAGAGGATCTCTGATCTTGAAGTGGGTAGCCATCTGGGAACAAGTGACCACCAAACAGAGTGGTTCACGATTCACTTAACTATAGAGTCAATCCATACAAAAGTGAAGGTACTGGACTTCAGGAGGGCTGATTTTGTCAAAATGGGAGTGTGCCTCAGAAAAGCACTAGCAAACAGGCAAGAAGGTGGGGTGGAGCAACAATGGGGAAACATCAAAACAGCCATCACAGAGGCAACAAGCCTTCATGTGAAGCAAATAAATCAAAATGAAAGAAAAAAACACTATGGTTCTCAAAAGAAGTGGTGGGGAAGGTAAGGGAGAAAAGATAGCATTCAGGAAGTATAAGGAAACACAGAAGGAACAGGACAGAGAACTGTACCAGTTAAAGCAGAAGGAATCAGGGAAGGCAGTCAGACTAGCAAAGGCCCAAACCAAGGAAAAGATAGCCAACTTGGTTATGAAGGGGGATAAAACCTTTTATAGGTACATTAGGGAGCAAAGAAAGACTAAGGCAGGGATACTGAGGCTGAATGAAGAGGAAGGTGGTTGGGCAGAGAGTGACAGTGAAAAAGCAGGGAAACTGAATAAATACTTCTGCTCAGTATTCACAATGGAAAAACAGGGGGAGATACCTAATCCAGTCAATAGAAGCATTCTAGATAGGGGTGTTGATATTAGTCCTTTCACAGAAGAAAGAGTTCTGAAATAACTCTTAAAACTGAAGGTGGATAAAACAATGGGGCCTGATGGATTCACCCAGAAATCTAAAGAACTAAGGGAAGAACTGGTAACACCACTGACTACCCTTTTAATAATGGTAGGAAGGTGGTACCTGAGGACTGGTGGAGGGCAGATGTGATTCCCTTCAAAAAGTGGGTGCAAGACAGAGGCAGGAAACTACAGACCTGTCAGCTTGACCTCAGTGGTAGGGAAAATGATGGAATCACTTCTGAAGGAAAGAATTGTTGAGTACCTAGAGGCCAGTGGGGCACAGGACCAAAGGCACCATGGATTTACAGCAGGAAGGTCCTGTCAGACAAATCTAATTGATTTCTTTGACTGGGTGACCAAAGTAGTAGACTAGGGAGGGGCTGAGGACATGGCCTACCTAGACTCTAGCAAGCCATTTGACACAGTCCCACACAAAAGATTAATAAACACATTAGCCAGCCTGGGATTGGGTCCCAGGGTGGTAGCCTGGGTAAAACACTGGCTGGATAACAGGACACCGCAGGTAATAGTAAATGGAGTCCACAGTGAAGAAAGAGGGGTTACTAGTGGGGTACCACAGGGTTTAGTACTGGGGATGGTCCTTTTTAATGTCTTTATAAGTGACATTGTGGAGGGACTGGAAGGGAAAGTATGTCTCTTTGCAGATGACACAAAAATCTGCAACAGGGTTGATATGCAAGGTAGGGTGGAAAGGATATAAAGGGAATTGGCAAGGTTGGAGGAATGGTCAAACGTATGGCAGCTTAGATTCAATGCAAAGAAGTGAAAAGTAATGCACCTGGGAAACAAACCCCAGGGGAAGAGTACACAATGGGGGGTGCAATACTGACAACAACAAAAATGGAATGGGACCTGGGGGTAGTAATATCAGATGATCTAAACATGGGCCAGCAATGTGAGATGGCAGTAAGGAGGGCAGGGAGGATACTGGGATGCATAGGGAGAGGCATCACCAGTAGCAAACAGGAAGTTGTTGGCCCTCTGTACAGACAGTTGGTAAGATCACATCTGGAGTACTGTGTACAGTTCTGGAGACCCCATCTCCTCAAAGACATAGACAGGGTGGAGGCTGTCCAGAGGAGGGCAACCAAAATGGTGCAGGGTCTGCACCAGAAGACATGAAGAAAGACTAAAGGAGCTTAAGATGTATAGCCTCAAGGAAAGGAGGGAGATGGGGGACATGATAGAAACTTTCAAATACCTCAAGGGAATCAACAAAGTCCAAGAGAGTAGCATTTTTCTGAAAAAGAGATGTGCAAGAACAAGGGGGCACAATTTGAAGATAGAGGGGGAACAGCTCAGAGGTAATGTGAGGAAGTATTTCTTCACAGAGAGTGTTGTAGATGTATGGAATGGCCTTCCTGAGGAGGTTGTAGAGTCCAAAACAGTGGGAGAATTCAAGAATGCATGGGACAGACATAAGTCAATTCTAGAGGGGGGGTAGGAGGAAGTAGGCTGTTGGTTAACTAGGATCTGCAGCTTATCCATTAGCTAGTGAAATGGGCAGAGTAGGTGGGCCAAGCAGTCTTTATCTGCCATCAAATTCTTTGTTTCTAGGTTTCTATCCCTTATTCAACCCCCATGACATGGGGATTATCAGTAATGTTAAACACCATTACAGGAGCCAGGTGAGCTTTGTGTTGTACAGTACAGTAACCTGCTCCTCCCCATTCCTCCCCCCAAAAAACACCACAAGCATTGTCTCTTTAACTTACTGTTGTTTGTTTTTGCAGATGCTGCAGAAAATAATCCTGTGCATAGGTGGTGACACTCTAAACACAGTCACAGAACTTTCCAAAAAGGTTTCCATTCTTGACGCAATCCAAATGCTAGACCGTGCGTGGCAACAGGTAAAGCCGTAAATGATTTGGAATTGTTTCAGGAAGGCTGGCTTTATGGATCAAGAAACACCATTGGATGAGGAGGAGGTTGAAGAGGAGCATGCCCAACTCTCCTCTCCAACATGAACCATGATGATTTCAGCTCTTACAGGGACATTGATGAGACCTTGGTTACAACAGGAATGGTGTCCAATGCTGAAATATGTGGTGAGGTAACCAGACAGAGTAGGGTGAGGAGCAGAGCTTGGCCAAAATTGGAACTGCAGACACGAAGGTAAACAAAACAGAAGCACTGAACTGTCTTGAGCGATTGAGCTAATTTGTTTGCACAAGAGAGAAAAAAGATTTAACAAAACTCTTTGAATTTGAAGACAGTGTGACACAACTCCCTATACAGAGCACCAAAAAAGGTAAAATAACATCTTTTTTCAGAGCAGTTAACATGGGTGGTAACTCTGGGGAATAACAGAAATGTGATTAAGAAGAGTTGAGGGCAAGAAAGGTTTTTCTTTATAACAACACGTACACTTCAGAATGTATATTTGTTTTTATTTTACTGCCTTTGTTCACAGTGACACTTCAGAATAAAAAAAAAAATAACCTGAAATGATCTGAAACATGTGAAATATGTGAAATATTAAAGAAATCAACTGTGTCTGGCAACTTGTTTGCGCAACTTCTTTGACTGCTGTCACAGGGGTTTTAATAACACTTTGCCAGACTGCTGAAAATACAGATTTCAGCTAAATGCACGTTCCGCTTAAGTGCAAGATTTCTTTGTGCAAAATGATTGTGCACTTAAGCAGAATCCACTGTATAATAAAAATGTCCTGTAATGCCATTGTTGGACTCCATCAATAGTATTACGAGATCTCAAACTACTACTGATGGAGCTCTAACAGCAGTATTATGGGAAAGAACTCTCAGTTTACACCAAAACATGAAAGCGATACTGTCCTGCCTAAAGTCAGTCGTCAGCTGCTGAAAAGATGCTCGCTCCTCACCTCTCCAAACCAAACTAAAAATGTAAAACTTGCCTCCACAAATTACAATAAAATATGTAGGAGACTGTGATTTCTTGGCTACAATACTATCTTGAGGGTCTCAGGATATGTTGAAATCTCTCGAGCTTCGCTTTCATGGTTCACCTGCCCCCAGAATCACTTGATGGTGTTATAGCCTCATAGTACACAGTCCCCCTCTATGTTTCTATTTGTTATTTACAGTTTTTAGTATAAATGGAACTTTTTATACAGACTGCCTTCATCTCATATTTATTTATTTAGTTTTTGTTGACCAGGTGAATGCAGTAGATAAAGCAACTGCCTATTTTCAGGCATGATCTGGAGGTTACATTAGGCAGTGACACATCAGAATATAAACAGACCAAAAAGAACATGAATACAGTGTACAATCAAATGGGTACCGACACAGTGAAATGCAACATGCACAGTGAAAAGTAAACATCAAACGGTAGCAACAATACTACAATATATTCCAAAAGAATCTGTGTACTAACCGCACATGGTGCAGGGGTGGTGGACTACAATGAGTTTAGCAAACCCATAAGGAAGTTCACCTGAAACAGTATGTGGTAGACAGGCTTTGTGTAGGCGCTCAGGGGTAGAAAGCACAGACTTTAGCACAGGGTTGCCCCCTGACAAAGGTCTGTAATAAGACTAAAGCACTGGGGTAGGATGTAGCAGTCCTTTGGAGTAAGAACACAATATTTTTTTGTGACTTTGGCATTTTAAAGCTGGAAACTATTTGCAAAAAGATACTTGTCATTTAGTGCACTTTTATGGAGCTAGATCAACTTAACCATTAGATACTAAGTGGCTACTTCAGGTATAATAACTCCAGTTTTTGGAACACTGGCCACTGCCATATGCCTGTCTGCAGCCCTGCCCCCGGCATGAAATTCAGGCAAAATTATTATTACAGTTCACAAAAATTCAGAACAAATTTCTGCAAATAGTTCACATAATTTTGGCGAGTTTTAATTTTCATTTATTTAAACAGAAACATAGAACTTGGCAGCAGAAAAGGACTGGTTGGATCACTCAATCTGCCCAGGTGGTCCCTGCCTAGTCTCTCTTCACAGACCCTAACTGGTCTCTGGCAGCTCTCCCATCTCCCTGCCAATTTGCTAATAATCCCCTATATCTGTCTCTTGCATACCTGAATCCCCCCTACTGTTTTCACCTCCACCATTTCTGCTGGCAGTCTGTTCCAGGCATCCACCACTCTTTCAGTGAAGTAATACTTCCTCACATCCATGTTAAACTCCCCGTCCAGCTTCATTGCATGCCTTCTGGTCCTAGTGTTCTTTCTAAGTTGAAAGATTCCCCTCCTGCACCCTGTTAACCTCTATGAGCTACTTGTAGGTCTCTGTCTTATCCCTTCTCATTCTCCTCTCTTCCAGGGTGCACATATCAAGATCCCTCAGTCTCTCTTTGTAGGATTTCTGGTACAACGCCTGTATTGTTTTAGCTGTCTGCCTCTTGTCTATGTCCCTTCTGTTGTGCGGCCTCCGGAATTGGACACAATAGTCAAGGTGGGGTCTCACCAGTGAGCGATTAGAGATGCAATGAATTTAAGCTTTGTGAAGTTTTGTGGACCCTAGGAACTTCAAATTTGCTGAATGTGTGAGGTTTTTACTGCAAATTAACCATTTTTGTGATGATGTTGCCACTTCAGAAGCAAATTTTGGTAAATTCAGTGAAAAAACAGCAACTTTGGCATTCTAAACTTCGCAAATTCAGAAACTAGCATTTTGCAAATTCCGTGGAATTCTCAAATTAATTGGCAAGATAAATTTTGCCCTCTTTGCCCATCCCTTTGAGAGATACAGTTGCAACACCACCTCCATCCACCTGTTGGAGATGATTCTACATCATAATAGCACCCGCATAATTGGTGCCAACCAAAACAGCAAGTGCACATCGCTTAAAAGCAAAATGGTGATGTGCACTACAGCACCTCCAACAAACAGCTACCAGTGCTCAGTATGTCTACGTGAGATGATGTCAACTTACTTTTTATGAGGGCAGGCTACACACCCCACACCCCCTGTTTTAAATATAATCAGCTGCAGGGGGATGATAATGGGGGAGAGGGGAAAACTCAGGAGGGGGGGTACCTTACAGGGGGACTGACGTTGGCAGGGGGAGAACATTGGGGAGGAGGCCAACCTGCAGGCAGGGTGGAACAAAGTCAGAATAGTGGGGGAATGAGTATTCTTCAACCCTCCCCCAAAAAAACTGTAAACAAAGCTGGCCCAGAGGGACAGCAGATTGAGGTACCCATGCCTCCCCACAGCCAGGCCAGTGACCCGGAGTCAGGAACAGACTTGGGTTTCTTGGGGTCCAGCAGAGAGAGGAAGTATCAAGCATTCATGACAACTTGCCTTCCTTGGGGAGAGGGGATGGCATGATGCGCTGCTTGCCTGACACTGAGCGGCAGCTGGGTGCCAGCACATGCATGCTACCAGAGTGGGGGAGAACCCCATGTCCAGGGACTCAGACTGTCTCTGCAGAAGCAGCACTCAGCCACTCCACCCATTGCATGTTCATGGGCCCTTGTAGAAAACAGTGGAAACTCTCCTGCAGCAGTGACATGGCGATTGACCCCTCGCAGGCCCTACACCTGGTGGCTGGAAGGCACCCACAGCCTTGTGAGAGAGACCATGAGCAAGGGTAAGTCCTGGGGGAGCCAGAACAATATGGCATGGGGGGGGGTCTGTCAGAGGAAGGCCACCAGGAACAAGTAGGTGAAAAAACTGTAAATAAAAAAAAAGAAAATTATAGCAACCCAACCAACCAAAACTAAACATGTAATCTTCAACAGCTAGCCCCAAACCCTGGTCATACGACACAGAGGCAGTGACTGTAACCAGTACACCAGATGGCCAGCTCAGAACTAGCCTGCCAAACAAAGCCTTACATAATTTTTCAAAGTAGACAGATACCACTGATATTACTATGTGCTATTAATAGCACATAGCTGAATTTACCTTTGCTATTTTTACGTCGACTAAACTGATTCACTCAAAAAGACTCACTATATTGATAGGATACCCTGGAGATTCCATCACTAAGCATGCCAGCATCCCACTGACCCTAACCACTACTTTGTCACACTGCCTCAGGTATGATAACCTCAAGACCTGCTCAGCTCCTGGGTTCCTATGACCTAGGTACATGATTTTACACTTTTTGCAGTTAACTCCAGCTGCCATGCTCTTGACCATCCATTGAGTTTTCCAAGATTCCTACACAGTTTCTCCACTTCCTCCTGAGTGCCTACCCTATAATAGATTTGTGTGTCTTCTTCAAAAAGGCATACCTTCCCTTTTAGTTTTTCTGCAGTAACACTTATGAAGACATTGGAGAGGACCAGTCCCAGTACACAGCCTTGTGGCACACCGCTGGTCATTTTCCCCTCATTAGAGTGCATGCGGTTAACCACCACCCTCTGTCGCCTATTAGTTAATAAGTTTCAAACTCAATTCACCACTTTGGATATCGACCCCAGGCTGCTCAATTACTTTATGAGTATCCTGTTTGGCTCAGTTTGAAGGGTTTGCTAAAGTCAAAAGAGGACACATGCACTGCCCTCCACTAATCTATTTCCCTGGTCATCCAGTCAAAGCACTCAATCTGATTTGTCTAGTATGATGCCCCCTTAAAATCATGCTTCCTGTGGTCTTGCAGCCCATTGGATTCAAGATACTCTACCACACTTTTCTTTAACAAGTTTTCCATTCATTTTCCTACCACTGAGGTGAGACTGACTATAGTTGCTTTCCTCCTCCCTGCTGCCACTCTTATGTAGAGGGACCATGTCTGCTCTCCTCCACTCCTCCAGAACCATGCCTGTTTCCAGAGAGTTGTTGAATAAGGCCCTCAGTGGGGCAGCTGGCACCTCCTTTAGCTCCTTTAGTACCCTTTGGTGTATTCCATCAATATCCTTGGTCCACTTTCAAAGCTTTAAGTCCATTCAAGATTCTGTCCTGTGAAACTGAACTTGTGTCCTCCTACCCCAATTTGTTCTTCCTGCTTCCTGGTGGACCATCTTATCTCCCTCCACTGTAAAGACTGAGCAGAAGTACCTATTTCACTGGTAACTGGGAGACTGCCTACTACAATGTTTGCAATGCCATCCCTATGTGTAAGCATCAGGTTCAGCACAACCCTGTCCCTAGTGGGTTCATTGACTAGCTTCCTGAGAACATCTCCTTGTAGGGAACCAAGGATGTCCCTTCTCCTTGCCAAAGATGCAATTTGAAGGCTCCAATCTGCATCTGGTAGACTGAGGTCACCAACTAGCAACACCTCCTCCGTATTTGCCATCTGGATGATGGCTTTCCAAAGTGCCTTATACAACTCCTCTCCCTGTTCTAGAAGTCTGTATACCATCCTTGTTTGGATAGCAGCCCCAAAGCCCATCTCCAGGATGAATCACAGCAGCTACAACCCTTCCTTTTCCTTCAGGTGCCCCTGAACATCTGTGGTCTTGATTCCCTCCCTTACATATAATACTTCCCCCTCCTCCCTTCCCTGTCTCTCTGGAACAGAGAGTAGCTAGTTATGGCCATGCCCCAGTCATGGTTGTCAGTACACAAAGATTCTGTTAGGGGCACCAAATCCAGGCTAGCCTTTGCCATGATGACTTTCAGGCCTTGAAATTTATTTCCCAGACTCTTTGCATTGGCACTCATGGCTCTCCATACCTTACTACCTCCCTGCTTGATTACCTTCTCTCTCCCTCCTGTGCTGTTCCCTGAAAGTCCTCCTGACCCACCTCTTCCCTTGTTATCTTTTCCATTACCTGTCTCCTTTACTCCTTCCTTCTTAATTCCCTGACTTATACCCACCTTGTCACCACCTCTGTCTTCTTGTGCCCCTGACCTGGAAGAGTTTACTCCTCATGGGCCTTCTGTCTCTGCTTCTTCATCATTTCAAAGGGCAATTGTTGCCTCCTCTAGTTCAACAGCCTCCCCCAAGCTAGTTTAAATGCTTATCTAAGTAGCATTTAAACCTCCCACTAAGGACTGTGGTCTCCTTCCTGGAAGGATGCAGGGTGCCTCCCCTATAGACAATCATAACATGCCAGGTTGGTCCCCAGTCCCAAATGTAGCCAAAGCAATCCTCCATGCACCATGCCTTCAACCAATTGTTAAAAGTCCTGGTGTGGAGTATCCTTTTCTCTATCTCCCAGCCCATATGCAGGTAACACTCTGGCAAAAGCCACCATGCATGCCACCTGCTTGAGACCCCTCTCCTGCTCCCTGAAATTTCCCTGCACTTCCCCTACCCTGTCAACTTACAATGACATCTAGCTCCCTACAATCTCCTGTTGCCCTAGCAATCCTCTGGATTAGCGCTCCATCCCGCCAAGCAGAAGCACCTCTCAGGAACTTCATCTCCTTCTTCCTTTCTCTCCCAGCTCCCAAGTCTATTCCCCTAACGGTAGAGTCCCCAACCAGTAGCTGCTTGCTCTTTAGCTATGGGCCATTTCCTCCCTTTCTTGGGGCCTCCCCTTATGAGGAACCCTTCTTCCTCCCTTCCTACTGCTTTGGGCACCTCTTCCTTGCCACCCTGTCCCACCAGTATAGTGAAGGAATTCTGCAGTGCTACAGCCTGAAGTGTGTATACCCTTTCAAACACCCTTCCTTCCCATAGCCTACAAAGGCCCAACTGCTCTGTCTCTTCCTAGGCATCCTTTGGGGGAGTTGTGGCAGATTTTGTAGCCCCAGGGTGGAGTTGAAGGTTCTCTGTACCTTTGCCAATTCAGCCCAGAGTCAAACATCCTCTGCCCTCAACCCACAGAGGTGAGTACAAATGGTGTCGCACCTCAGTCTCCAAAAAAATGTCCTGAAAGACTGCAGCTCCACGTCCATTGCGTTGCACCTCTCCTGTGCTCGTTCCTTCTTTTTTACCTTAGTGCCTGTTGAAAATTTCCTCTTCTTTACTGCCTCCTTTCTATGCAAGTTAAATTCCTACCTCTCCCTTTGCTTGTTTGAAATTTTTATTTGGTACCAAACCCTAGATGAGGTCTCCCTTGTTTTCCTTTCTTTAACCCACCTACCTGTGCCTAACCTGCTCTCAGTGTCTGCCACTTCTTACCCCTTTGTCTGAACCTTATTTACTGCAATACGCTAACTAGGGTGTCTTCTAATTTTCATTTTTAACTCTCTTACCCATTCCTTCCTTATCCTGGTGCATACTACCCCTTACCAACTAGACGGTAATACATTACCTGTATTTACCTACCCTGAAGCTGACTGTCTCAGTATACCTGAACACTATAGTGTGCTAGCTCTTACCTTGGCCTGGTGTTCCTCCTGCAAAGCGTCTTGCTGACTGCAGACTATCTGTGGATGCCTGCAGACACCTAAGGCACATGTCCCATTCCTGCAATGTTCCACTCATGCACTAGGAAATGAATGTGTTTGGAATCTCTGGGCAAGAGAGTCTTTTCTAGTGCTCTTGTTGTAAGACATTAAGCCTCTGGCAGCTCAACCCCCAATGCCACACATCTTTTTCACAGGGCTTTCGTAATCTAATTTCTTGATTAATTTCTTGAGCTTGGTTCTCCACACTACCCATTATAAATTTAAAGACAAGTCTTCCTGAATGCCCCCAAACACTAACTTACCATTTATTTTCTCCACCTACCCACTTACATTGCTACCTCACATATGGAGAGAATATATACTGTATATGTATTTATACCTCTAGGTTAAAGCTGCTGCTTACCCTCACCTCTGTTGGCAATTCCAGTACTGCCAGCACAGGACCCCAACTAACCACCCCCTTGAATCTGTATTCTCTGGTTAGAAGTCATTAAGCCTCTGGGAGCTCCACCCCCAACAAATTTGCAGGGCTTTCTTAATCTACTCGTTCCCAAGATTAATTTCCTGAGCTAGGTTCCCTACACTAGCTGTTAGACATTTAAAGACATGTCTCAAAGTGCTCTAACCACTGAATAAAAATCAATTTTCTCCACCTACCCACTTTCACTACTGCACTACTACCTTAAGTATGGAGAGAAAATATGTATAATATACTGGTATATCTATGGAGTGTATGAATACCTTATCCTGACTGTTCAGCTGAATTTTATTTTTCAGTGAATGAATATTTGTGTATTTGGTATTCATTTTTCATGTATTCGGTGTTGGACAAGAGAGCTTACACTGAAGCAGCTTAAAGTAGGATGCACACTATAGTGGGAAGGGAGCTCAACTGGCAAACCCATTTTAGTTTTGATAGCTCCCAATCAAGGATCTGGGTAAGGGGAGGTGAGTGGCAGAATGCAGTTGGACAAAATCTTGGCATGTGGAGAAGAGAGTGTTATTGTGCAGGAACTGGTAAGCTTTTACAGTGCAGTGATGATGTTGACTCCTGGCAATGTGCCCAGAGCTGGCAGCAAATGTGGCATTTGTTTAGGTTGGGAACATGGGATAAGGAGAAGGTGGGTGGGAGACCTTGTAAATATAAAATGGGGAGACTGGGTGACCAGGAGACTAGCCCTGGCTACCTGGGAAGGAGGGACACTTTCCCGAATATAAATATCTCAAATAGTGACACTATTCATTATTTGGATAAGAATAATGAATAGTGCATTATTTATGGTATTCAGAAAATGCTGTTTGTTACTCACACACTGCTAATATGTATATGTACGTGTGTACCTCTAGGTTAAAGCTGGGTGCTTACTCTCCTCTATGCCAGTAATTCCAGCACTTCCAGTCCTATTACCTGCTAAACATGCTGCTATCTGCTAAACATTAAACATGGAAGAGAAATATGGCCTAAAAACAATCACTGCCCACCTTTTCCCAACACTTTAAACATTGGTAAATAAACTTAGGAGACATTAAATAATGGCGACCCGACTGCTTTGTGAAAATTTTGACAAGAGCATGTACTACATTGCCCAGATTCATACATTTGAAATTAAATTTCACAAGTGCTTAAACTACAACATTTTAAGTCCCAGTAATATTAAAACTTGAGAACACAATGTCACCATATTTGGCAGATTCATAGATCCTAAACAGAAGACTATGTGTATCAAATTTAAAATATCTTGCCTATAGGGCAGGCACATTATGAGCAGCCAAATCTGCAAAATAACATTCATACTTAAACTCAAATTTCACAAGTCTTTGGAAAATTGTGGAATTTTTTGATAATTTTTTGGAAGCCAAATCTATACATTTTGTCTAGTTATAAGACTGATTTGTCCTGGACAGGAAGTGAAAGGTTGGATAGATTGGTAATAAGAGAAGTATCAGGCATGTTGCAGGACCACAATGCTAGTGCAAGTAAGACAACCCAACTGCCTGAGGTAGAGCTCAAATGAGTATGATGCATAGCCTTGAACTGCAAATAGAGGAAGGATATGGCAGTTGTCTGTACTGGTATATGGAAAATATGTTCTGAGGGAATGAAGATGTTCTGTATATAATCTGGGATGTTTCTAAGGGTAAAGATATGCAGAGTGATCTTCTCTAAGGTCTCTATGGTGCTGTGCCCTGCTAGGAACAACAGTGGACTATTGTACATGCTAACCCTCACTAAGAGTCTACTGAAAGAGGGAAGGTCTTTTTTTCTGGCCAGCTAGAAGGAATGTTTCAGCAAGGAATTCCTCAGTGCTGCTGTCCAAAAGCTTTTTGAAACAAAGTAATACATTAGCTGACAACCAAGATTTTGGTTTTCTTTATGTGAGAAGTTGGATTGCTGGGCTTTGTCTTTGTAAACTATAGGGGGTCATCAGTGTCATGTGCAGTGTCAGTGTTACAAATTAGATGCTTGGATTCGCTAAGGTAAGAATAGCAGAGCTGGGTAGCACAAGAATAGGTGACCCACTGTTGGAGCAAGGAAGCATTAAGGGATGACAATTCTGACTTGAATGCAGGTCATATGAGAATCACAGCCAGCAAATATTATTAACCATAGTACCTAATGCATATGCATGTCCAGTAGGTAGAGTCCTGGTGGGTGAAAAAATTACTAGGGCACTGAAAAAGAAGAGATCCAGCTGTTCAGAATGGATAGGTCTAAGGAAAATGAGTAGGTGAGTCTCTTTTAAAATAAATGTTAAATAGAAAAGGAAATTATTTATAGTTGGCAGCTATTTATAATGTTCCTATTTGCAGATATTATATTAAGACCCCTATGTGATGCCTGTTTAAAAGTACTTGAGTAAAAAGTAATGCAGAAAACTGCATTTTGCATTGTGTTGTTTTTATGGGCAACATTGTATTACAGTTCTATTCATGGAACTAGATATCTGGAGCTTTAACTATGTCATGGTTTGTATACAGAACTCTGAGTATGGTTCTCATAAGTCAACAACCCATGTTTAGCATTCTGTACACAAACCATTACATAGTGAAAACTCCAAATTACTGATTTCATGCAGAAAACTGCCCACAAAAAAAAACAATTCAAAATACAGTTTTTCACACACAGACATTTAAATATGGCTCGTTTGGAGGTTTGAATTTAATTTCTGTAAATAGCAGCATTACAAACATCCACTAATTAGCATACATTTCCTGTCCCCTCTAAGTGAGGCAATCCAACTATGCACATACAAATTACATTAATATGCAAATACCTAATTGAACTTAACTACAAAATCCATTGATAGCCATGCAGAAACAGTAGTCCAGAAATTCAACTTTCATTGCCAGCCTCATTTCTGCTTAAAATTTATTTTTGGGGACTGAAGGTAGTATGTTGTGCTCAAATACAGGTAAGCTACCATAGGTTCAGATGTAAGCATCTAGGTCATCTGTAAATGGACAGCAGTGGTTCAGGGTGCTTCTTGTGGCAGCACATCTCTTCTCTTCCCTTACTTGGGAAGATAATGCCACACTTTTGCAGCCACGATGACTCTTGCAGTGGCAGCGCGGATCTGTCTTCCTCCATAGTGGAAGCTATCTTCTCTATGAGGCCAGTAATAGCTCTGTGTTGGCAGCACAGCTGAAAAGAGATGACTGGGGACAACTGGGGAAATAGTGCTTTCAGAAGTTACTGTCTTATTGTATGTTCTTATTTTTGGTTGACCCAGTGCCTGTAGGGCTGAGTAAATTGATTCCTAGGCTCCTGATGCTTCAAATTGATTAACTTGGTAACCTGAATCATCAATGTGTCTGTATCATTTCCTCCCTCCTCATTGGTGGTGGCAGCCCATGTGGGTGGGGTTGAGGTAGTGAAATTCAGGTGAACCCAAATGCGGAGGTGTTTGGAGTGGTGGCAAACAGTGCAATACAGTGTGATTAAATGCTCCGGAGTTATAGGAGTTCGAGGAGTCTGAGGTTGTAGAGGGTTGGATAGTGTTGTCAAAGGTTCAAAAATGTCTGAAAAGAGTGGTAGTAGTGTTGCAATAGCGTGTAAGTGGCTGTTATTATTGTTTTGTTGTTTGGTGTGTAGTGATTGGTGCATAGTAAGTCACAGTGTTGACAGATCATGCGAAAGGGGTAGAAATTATGATTTTACTATGTCCAGCCTTTTGAGATGGGGGAATCTAGAATTGAATACTATTACTTTGTTAACTCTGGGGAAGAGATCTCGCCAGTTTATTGGCTGCATTCTGAATACTGCATTGCCAGTGCTGGTAAAGGAATTGTTCCACTGTTTGATCCCATGCAATATTTGTTTATATTTACAGTATTATTAATGTTGTCTGGTGATATAGAACTCAATCCTGGACCCCAGGTAAGTCCATCTAGTATAATTGGTCAGTCAGAGTCTGATTGGTATAATTTGCAAGGACTCAAACTGTTAAAAGGAGTCTATTTCCCAAATCAGCTAATGCTGAATCTCTTACATTACTATATCAACCTGATGTGGTGATTGTTACAGAATCCTAGTTAAAACCATCTACACCAGATTGTATATGTTGGCTACCTGGATATAAGATGTTAAGAGCTGACCGCAAGGAAAGTAAGTCCGGGAGAGGGGTGGTAGTTTACTACTTAAATCATCTAGAGGTGTCTATCCTTTCATCCAGTACAACCCTGGAAGCTGTAAATGATTGGTTGTTACTGGATGTGTTATTGGGTGGTGTTAAGCATTTAGTGGTGAGTGCTTTGTATAATCCACCTAAGTGTGGGTTGCCTGGTATTCAGGGAATTTTTGAGAAGACCGCCCCTTTTATGGGGAAGTACAATTTTGTCATGATGGGTGATATAAATTTGAATTGGATTAAGGTAGATAAGGTCACAGAATGTTTATTAGATTCTTACAATTTGCATCAGCTTCTTGAGGAACCCACTAGGTTGAATATTGATTATTTGACTCACACCCTCTTAGATTGGGTTGTGATGAATAATTTGAATATTGTTTCTTGTGCTGGAGTATTAAGTGAGTCAGTAAGTGACCATCAGGTCACTTTTGGTGTCCTAAACTTTAATTGTAGTAAGATTCCTCCTGGGGTGAGTTGTATTCGTAATTTTAAGAAATACCAACCTGAAGTATTGTTTAATGAACTGCTGAGTTTGGATTGGTCCTATCTGGATTCCATACAAGACTCTGACTGTGATTTTGAGTTTTTTTGTCATCAACTTTGGATTATTCAAAATAAACTATTCCCTCTACGGGTAGTACATACTACAGGGTTTTACATCAGTGGTTTACAAATTATTTGAAGCAGTTCATTAAACAAAAGAAACTTGCTTGGTTAACCTATAGGAAGTCTCCTACCTTAATGAATTTATTGGTATATAGGGTAACCAGGAATTGTTTAAGTAGAAAGGTAAAACAGGCTAAGGCTGATTTCTTTAAGACTAAGTTGAAGGATGCTTCACAGGATTCTCGCAAATTTTGGGATACTGTGAATCACCTAATATTTCCCAAAACTAAATCTTCTTTTTCTTTTCTTCAACACTCTCGACAAGCAGTTACTGATTCGTTTGAGATGGCAAATGTATTGAATCACTGTTTTTCTGATGTTTCTAATCTAATTTCTGGATTTTCTGATGGACAGGATTGTGCCTTACAATCAGGTTATTCTCTGGATATTTCTGATGATTAAACAGATAACTGTATAACATCCAAGTTCTTGTTTCAGTAGATAACACCAACTGAAGTGTTGAAATTACTGTGTTCATTGCCAGATGCTTTTGGTGATTGTGGGAAGGGGTTGGATGCTAGATTTGTTAAAAAAATAGCAATTTACATTACTGAACATCTTTGTAAGGTATTCAACCTATGTATTTCCACTAATACATTTTCTTCATCTTGAAAGTTGGCTTGGGCTGTGCCTGTTCCAAAAAAGGTGAATGCTGCTGGCCCAGAGAATTACCGTCCCATCTCAATTATAAACCCTTTAAGTAAGATCTTTGAAAAACTATTGGTAAATCAGCTTAATGATTTTCTGGAGGTGGGCAGAGTCCTCTGTACTGACCAGCAAGGGTTTCGTCGTGGTTGTAGGACTGGAATAGCCCTGGTCAGGTTCACGGACACTGTTCTTAAAGGTTGTAATGATGGTCTGTTAATGACAGCGGTGTTCGTGGACCTGTCCAGGGCATTTGATTTGATTAATCACTCTTTACTTTGTTTGAAGTTGTCCTCCCTGGGTTTATCGGACTCTGCTGTTACTATTGTACATGATTATTTATGGGGTTGTACCCAATATGTTTCAACTGGGTCTGTTTCTTCTGCAGTGTGTTCTATTGGATGTGACACACCTCAGGGGTCCATCATTGGCCCCCTGTTATTCTCATTGTATATTAACCAGGTCTTGAAAATACTTCAGGAGTGTAAATGTTTACTGTATGCTGATGATCTGATGTTATATTATCAGCATCAGTCTGTTGAGTGTATAAACTCAGTTTTGGATATTGATTTTCAGAATTTATGTTCATGGTTGTTCTCCAACAAAATGATCTTGAATGTTAGAAAGACCAAAGTAATGATGTTTGGTAGCACTGTTCATTTGAGGGACAACCCTGGGTTATTAATTCATGACTCTCGGGTTGGCCTGCTTGAACAGGTTACTGAATTTAAGTATCTGGGTGTGCTATTTGTTCCTTCTTTAACTGTTGTGCCTCAAGTAAGGTGGTAAATAGTAAAGTTAATTCTAAATAGGGTAAGCTTTATCAATTTAAATCCTATTTGTCTTTGGATTCTCATAGGAAACTGGTAATTGGTGTTCTTGTGCCCCATTTGGACTATATCTCTCCCTCATATGTGAAGTTAGATGTCAGGGAGGGGCAGATTTTAAGTGTGGTTTATAACAACATCTGTCATTTTGTGCTTGATGTCCCTGTTTTGACTCTTCATCGTTTATTGCATTCCTCTTTGGGTTGGTTCTATCCTCAGTATAGATATGTGTATGCTTTAGGTAACTTGGTACACCAGGCAATTTATTCTGAAGGTGTTTCCCCTCCTTCTGATCTGGTAAGGATTCGTGATATAAGAGCCTCCTTAAGGTCTGCTGAGGGCATTGTACTGGAGGGTTTTTCAGTTAAAAATAATTATAGTCATCACTCCTTTAGTTGTCAGGCTCCTCATATCTGGAATGTGTTACCCCGAGACGTGCTAAATCTTACCCAACTTTTAAATATAGATTGAAAAGTATTTGATGACACTGATAAATTGTTCTTGCTTTTGATATTTGTTATGTATATTGTCCAGAGTTGTAATGTTATTTAATCTGTGTGTTTGTAGATTTTTGTTATTTTGTTATTCTTGTTATCCAGGTCGCACCTGAAAATGGGCTTTAGCCCAGTTGCCCTAACCCAGTCAACAAATAAAAAAATGAAATGTAATGGGGAGAAAATATATGCACACATCACAATGATGACTGGTACTATCACCTACTCTCCACATCACATACAGTAAATGGCAATGGCTGGTCGTGCTGATGGAGCAAAGAGGTTGCTAGTGCCAGAGAAGGAATCAACATCTCAGATGAATGGGAGAAAAATATATTTGGGGGGGACTGGCCTGGTGACATAGGGTACAAATCCTGCATTGGCATGCATTAGTCTATGGACTGTGTGTCAACTGTGAAGGCAGCCACTCCCCAGCCTTCTGAGCAGGGAAAGAGTGCAGTGGCAGTAATTCCATCATCATAGTGGGGACAGAGGTATCCAGGAAAAATTGATTGTTTCTACTATGTCCTTTTATAATCAGTTATGTTGATCTACACAAAATATGTTTATTAAAAATGAGCCAAACATAAATACAGAATTTTGGTCATATTACAGCCAAGGGATGCAAACTGAAGAGTCCAAAATCTTCCCTGCCTCTCCCCATGACTTATATTGATTATTAAAATCAAATATTAAAGCAAATACTTGTTCTAACATTGCTGATCTACCATATGCATGGGGTTCCTCTTTTTTGCCATTAAAACCACTGTTCACTAATTTTTCGCTTCAACTGTTTGGCCTTTCTTAGCTGAGTAAGAGCAAAAAACTCAGAACATAACTGCTTTCCTGATCAATTTATACACAGACTATTAGTCACACTGACATACATGGTGTGCATTGGTATTTATGGAACATTAATACTGTTTTACTGTTAGAAACAGAACTACAAAAATACTGCACAGAATGACACCTACTACTTAAATTTGGAAATAGTTAAGTGAGCTACTTGCCAGCAACACCTTTAGAGTGCAGAACACTTGTAAACTTCCAGAGTTGTCATTTTGTGTAACTGGTGCTGATGCATACACCTGTTCTCAGAGAGACAACCTGCAAAATGTTTTAAATAAGGACTGGCAATTACAAATATTGTAAAATGTGTGACTGTCTCACTTTTAGTCATTTCAGACTATGTGCAGCCAAAAACATTTACAGTAAGTATGCACTGAAGTTTGATTCTGTGTCTGGCTCTTTGGATAGTGGGTGTTTAGTCGGTGCTATTTTCACTGATCTTTCACAAGCATTTAACTTTATCAATCACTGCTTTCTTCTTTCTTGTTTTTCCTCCTATGGATTTTCTGACAATGTGGTTTCTTGTTTAGAATATTGCTTAACTAATAGCTCTCAGTCTGTCTCTTGGAATAGGTCATTCAATTCCTTCAAGCACATTTCATTTGAAGTTCCTCAGAGTTCTGTTTTAGACCCTGTTCTCTTTTCATCAGTTATTATTAATCCTCTTCCTCTATGTCTGAAGAAGAGTTCTGCTCATTTATATGCAAACATAGGAAGAAGACAGCAGAAGAATGCCATTTGGTCTATCTAGTCTGCTCGTATTGCAGAGTCCACAACTTGAGGTACTGACCCTGCCCCTCCTTCTCACTCCTCCTAGCCCTTCCATCCTCCCTACCCATGATCCTTACCTTCCATTATACCTATCCCAGCCTCTCTTGAAGCTGCCCACCATCTTCAACAAGACCACCTCTTCCAGCAATGCATTCCAAGTGTCCGCCATCCTCTCCATGAAGAAGTGCTTCCTGACCTCCCTCCTTAACCTCCCCCCCTCCAGCTTAAGATTGTGCCCCTTCATGTTATGGTTGCCACTCAGCTTAAAGAGACCCTCCTTATCCTCCTTATGTATCCCTATCAGGTACTTGAAGGTTTCAATCATGTGCCACCTCTCTGTGCTGTCCTCCAGGGAGTACATGTTCAGTGCCTTCAACCTCTCCTCGTATGCTTTACCCTGCTGATCCACTTTCATCTATGTAGCCCTGTTCTGTACCTTCTCCTGCTGGTTAATGTCCTTTTTGAGCTGTGGGCACCAGTACTGAACTCCATACTCTAATTGTGACTGCACCAGTGACTTGTACAAGATCAGTATAACCTATAGAGGGCAGCATATGCCAATTACACTATTTATTTTGCCCATATGTTTTCACCATCTTATCCATGCACCTGCAGTCTCACATTGACCAAATTACTGCCTAATTTTTGGAGAACATGCTTATTTTGAACTTGAAAAACACTGAATGAGTGTTTTTTGATGCTCCAGCTGCTTTAGTTAAACAATCTAATCAACTCTCTGTGCCCTATAAAGGGAAATTGATGGAGTATGTTTCCAGTTTTAAATCTCTGGGCTTTACCTTTGATTGTTTCCTTACCTTCAAACTACATATTAAAGCTGTCAGAAATGGGGTTTGTGCTTGCCTGACATGATTGAAATGGGCACAGCTGTGTATATCGCTGTTTGACTCCAAGTGTATCATTTTATAGGCTGTTTTACAAAGGTTAGAATATGGTGATGTTGTATATCACCATGCCTCCCAAATAAACTTGGACTCACTTAACATTTTTTACAACAGCATGATGCATTTTGTTTTAAATTGCAAGTTTCTTGTTCACCACTGCCAATTGCTGTCCATTTCGAGCTCCTCTTCCATTGAAGCCCACTGTGACTTCAATTGACACAAAACAGTGTTCAAGGCTGTGCATTAACTCAGTGCTCCTCATCTTTTTAATTATTTTAAGACCCCCACCCTGAGCACAAATATATTTGGAAAGCTATGCCTATAGTTTAATGGGGAAAGTTCCTCCCCGCCTCTCTCTGAAGCACTTTTTCTTAGCAGCTGGAGGCTCTGTCGGTATGTCTTTTCACCTGGAGCCTGCTGGGGCCTTGCACCCTCCCCCCCAGTGTTTCCGTGCTTGGACTTTGCTTGGTTTGTGCTGGACTTCTGTGGTTTGTATTCTTCTGCTTCTGGTTTGTATTATTGTGCTATTGTGTCTCTAGCTGTGCTGTGTGCCTCCTTGTGTGCTTGTTTTTCTGTTCTCCTGTGTCTGTGTTTTCTCACGTATTTCTTTTGGGGTTTTTAGTTTTTCTAATATCTTCTTGTCCTTTGTTTGTTCTGGGTTAATCTACATTACCTGTGTTCCAGACTCCTACCAAACCTCAGTTTTCCTGCACTTGCTATTGCATGTTTCAGCTTGCTCTGCAGTCTGCTGCCTCCTGTTCCACTTAATTAATTAAACTTGGTGTGTGGTTCTGCTGCCTAGCTAGCAACTACTCCCTGTTTTACAGCCTTACAATGCCCTAACTCTGCCTTGAAGGCATTTACGGTGTCATTCCTCTCATTCAATTCACTATTTCTGCTGAAACCATAGCAATCATCTGCTAAACCTCATCAATTCAATTATGCTAAATCTCAATCACTGGCATTTCAGTCTCATTGCTTCAACCACTGGCATCAGAGCCTCTCATTGTCTATATACCTACCTTCTATGTCACCAACTTGGTGGACTCAAGCTTGAGTCTCCTGCATCTCTATATACTCTCCATGGTATTCAAACCTGCTTACATGCACTTATACCAAGCAATTGCTGTTGTTTTCAGAGCATTGCCTTTCCTTACACTTCCTATACTCTAGAGGTCAGCTCAGCCACAGCTGTCACTGTATACTAGTTTTAAAATCTGCATGTGGGTCATGGCACTTTACTGTGGCATCTTTGTTTTTCCTATGGTGGGGGACTGGGGGATTGTGGTGGAGGGTCATGGCTCTGTGTGGTTCAAATACCTTATGTTCAAATACTGGCTTTGCCACTAAAATCCTCACAGTATTCATGTTCCCATTAATTTGACTCTGTAATGGATTTAGTTTGCTTGCTTTCGCTGACTTTGCTTATATCACGCAATCATTTTCAACCTTCCTTCCATTATGAACCTTCCCATCCATCAATTTTATCAGCCATTCATATCAATATATGCTATCAATCAAATCATTTCAGACAATTATGCCATATACCAATACCTACAAAACAGCTGCTAGCGTCACCTAGCCCCTCAAATTAGCACGTCATAGTTATTCCTATTCTCTCCTTTATAAATCAGAGGCTTGCCAACCATGACCATTGCCTTCTCTGGTTCAGGCCCCCTGCAGCTGACTGTTTCACTCTGCACTAAAGTCTGCATCTTGAACATGTGAAACCACAGTTGAGGTCCTTCTCATCTGGCCCATAGTGGAAATGTCCTTGCTCTGGGTGTAGCTTTAGCCATTCTGATGGTGGCTCCTGATGTAGTATTTATGACTAGCTACAAAGGGTGGTTAAATGCAATCTCCTTTGGCTGTAGTATTAATTTACTACCATCAGCACCTTCTATGCATTCTCCCTATGACTGCTTTTGGTTCACTTGATTTGGGATAGTCAGTCAGTCAAGCAGTGCCTCAGCAGTCATTCTCTCCTTCTCCTCCCGCCTTTGCTGAACTTGTTGCAGAGACTTGTCTTGCAACTTTCAAAGGTATTTCCGGTAGAGGTAATGAGTGACAGCATCCTCTAAATTAGAACATTTTCCACTTCCCAACCAATTCAATCTCTAAATTGCAGCAGCCGAGCCGTCACTAAATAAAATACCCCAAACCTGGAGGGAAGGCAACCTAGGCCTTGGATCCCAAGCCAGAAGCCAGAGATATACTCCTCAAAAAGTTTTTTTTCTCATCTCAAGACATAGGTCATAAAATTAATTAGTTTTCAGTGGTATTTCCTATTTCACTTAGATAGGTTCCACTGTTGAATGGAGGTGGATGGTGACCCTACTCACTATTCACTCTCTCCTCAGGAAGCCTTCATGTCATCAGTGAAATCCTGACAACATATGCATCTCATTTGTATTTTCAGTTTGTCTCTTTGCTGACAATATGCTTTCCAACCTCATAGTCAATGTGTAACTGCTCAATGCTCCTTTTCTGGGGCTTCTTCCTAAAGTACCTTTAGCCAAGGGAATCTTCCCCTGGCACCTCTAGGGGTGGAACCTTCTTCAAGGGTTCCTTGCCTTTGGAACCCCTACAGGGTGATAATTCCCCATGGAATAGAATGTGCAAATAGCCAAACAGTTATTACAGTTGCACAAGCATGACATTACTCTGGTTGTGTAGGCCCATTGAACTGGAAGGCAATGCCTGTAGTTCAATGGGGCAAGCAACCAGCCACATCCTTTTTTTTTTTTTTGCAAATAACTGTACTTTATTGGACAATTTCCAACACAAATTACATACCAAAATAATTAATAACTCAAAAGGGAGATACAATTCCCAAACCATAAAATTAATAATACAGAAAAAACATAAAAAAAAGGGAGAGAGAAACCCAACTCCCCCCATAAGGAATAAAAAAAAACCCCCTCCCCTCCACCCCTGGCAGCTATCCCGTAATTAACCAACAAAAGATAATATTATATCATAGGACATCACCTAAACAAACAAAGAAGAAAACAGCTAGTCTAGTGCATATTGAGCAAAGGAGGAAAGGACAATACATGGAAGAAATTCAAACAAGGGTCAACACCATTAAGGTAAAAGCAAAAGAAATATCCAGTTCTAAAACTGCACTATCCTTAAGACTTTGATACAGACTACCCCAACATTGTTGAAATTTCAGTGAAGCATTAAGGAATGAAAAAAACGATCTTTCTGCATTCAGTGCATTCAAAATTCATCCCACCATTCCCCAAATGATGGGGTCCAATCATCTCTCCAGTGGCGAAATATTAACTTGGTAACAGATGCTACCATTGCCATTCGGTATTTAGATAACTTGCCAGGAATGCTACCAAACATCCCAAATATGCAGACCTCCGTGAAAAAAAGCGGCAAGGTCATAAAATTGGCTAATCCTTGCTTCACTAATTGCCACAATCCCGAAATTTTGGGGCAAGTCCAAAAACTTATGGTAATTAGGATGCAAGGGGTCATTACAATCTATGCATGTTGCAGAAAATCGACGGTTTAGTCTAGAGAGTTTAGCTGGGGAAAAATATAGATTATGTAGTAACCTAAATTGAATGTCTCTCAACCTATCCTGTTTAACATATTTATAGGTGTCGACCCAGACCTTCTCCCATGTCTCTGGTGATCTGCCCAAGGACAAGTTTAATTCCCAGTATGCCGGGGTCGGGGACACATTAGAATCTCTTCTAACAATAATATATTTATAGATCTTGGAGATTGCTTTGCCTGACAGTATAAGCTCCTTCAGCCTACTAAACATAGTTCCCAGGTTCTCCGGCCCAGGACCTTTATAGAAATAGGATTTAACACTACTTATTATTTGGGTTAGTTTTAAAAAGGACTGGACTCTCACTCCAAACTTTTCCACCAATACCTGAAATGGAAGTAACGACTTACTTAAATAGAAATCATTAACTCGTGGTTTAGCAGGCATTGTTACTACAAAACTGGACATCGGTTGGTTCCCGATTAAAAGATTCGGATTTCTTAGTAAGGGTTGGGATAAGTCATATAATTGCGAGATTTTGAACTTTGCATAATATTGATGCAAGGCTTTTATATCCCAACCCAGTGGGTACATCTAACCATCTTCGGAACCTTGGCCCATGGAATATATACCAGAGACTCTAAGTCGAGCTTAAAGCTTTTAATAAATAGCCGGTCCAAATGGAGCCTGGGAAGAGAAATTTCTTCCTCACAGGCCCATGCAGCCAGCCTTGCCATGTGAATCGCTAAGTAGTATACATAAAAGTCCAGTAATTGAAGGCCTCCTAGTTTACGCTGCCGGGTAAGTTTATAATAAGACCTTCTAGGGGGTCTACCATTCCACAAAAACTCTGAGCAATATTTGTAGAGCGGTTTAAAAAAGGACTTTGGAAGATAAACATTTAAATTCAATAATGGGTAAAAAGTTTGGGCATAACCACCATTTTAAGCGTATTATTTCTACCCGAAAAGTCAACGGAAGTTTTGACCATCTTTCCAAGTCTTTTATTGATTTAAATAAAGGTCTAAGATTTAAGTTGGCAGGGCCTCTAAGTTCTTAGTTATTTGGATGCCCAAATAGGTTAATGATTGGGTCTGCAACGGAGTCCCAAAGAAAGGCACCAACCCTTCTGAAGAAATGGAGAAAGAGTATACTGATGTTTAACCTTTATTTAGACTATATCCAGAAAGCGCACTAAAGTTGGTAATTAAATCAAGTACTTTGGGAGGGAAGAAGTAGTATTAGAAATATGTATAATAAGTCATCAGCAAATGCTGACAATTTGAATTCGAGTCGCTTATCTTAAGCCCTTGAACTTCCTTATTTACATTGATAGATCTAAGTAATGGTTCAATGTACAAATTAAATAAATAAGGTGATAAAGGGCAGCCTTGTCGGTACCTCTTAATAGGGGAAAAGCTTGAGATTAAGTTGTTGCATTGAATCCTTGCTGAGGACATGTATACAAAATTTGAATCATATGAATAAATCTAGCAGGAAGACCTAGTTTCACCAGGGTAGTAAACATAAAAGTCCACTCCACCCGTCGAAAGCTTTTTTCAGCTAACGAAACCAGTGATGCCTCCTTGCTGGGGTCCATAGACAGAAATTAAGTAAAACAATTTTAAAATGATCGGCCGAGGAACGGCCCTCAACAAAGCCAGCCTGTTCTGGACTCAATAGATTACGCCAAACTTGTTTTAATCTGCTAGCCAGGATTTTAGCTAAAATCTTTACGTCTAAATTTAGTAAGGAAATCGGCCTAAAGTTACCCACTAAGTCTGGGGCTTATCAGGTTTCGGTAGCAAAATAATCTTGGCCTCAAATGGCGTTTTATCCTTAATCCCTTGATCACACCAGAAGGAAAAGAGTTTATGCAGTAAGGCCACAAGATCATTTTTAAACAGTTGAAAAAAGAAAGCTGTGAACCCATCCGGGTCTGGCGCTTTGTCCGGGCGAAGAGAGTCAACAGCTTTCCCAATTTCCTCCTCAGAGATAGGAGCTACTAGGTGTGGACCAACATCCTCTGATAGTCGGGGTAGAGGAATGCTATCCAAGAATTCCTGAATCTTATCCGTAACCTGGAAGGGAGACTGTTGGCTTGAATAAAGTTTTCGGTAAAAGTCTACAAAAATTTCTAATATCATCCCTGGATCTGTAACCAACTGTCCCGATTCTGGATGTTTCAGGGCAGTCACCCACTTGGCCGAGGATTTTTGCTTCAACTGCCAGGCCAGTAATTTCCCAGCCTTGCTACCCTGCCCTAGATATATGGCCTTAACTCTAGAGGCTGAATTAATAACTTTCTCCCTCTGTTTATCTGCATACCATGTTCTTAAAGTTATTAATTTTCGCTCTTGCTCCTCAGTTCTCCGGCTGTCATGTATATTTTCTAATTCCTTAATCTCCCTTAAACATTCATTTAAAAGCTGCCTTGTTTTTGCTTTGTACACCTGAATATTCAGTATCAGCCCCTCACCACATAGATTTAAGAGCCGCCCAAGTTTGATCCACAGCTATAATAGAACCCCAATTACTGTTAATAGAGTTTTCCAAAAAGGATCTAAATCCAGTTAAGGCCTTGGGATCTTTTAAAATATTATTATTTAAAGACCATGAATATGACCTGGAAGGCTGTGAGGGCAAAGAACACACAATTTTTACAGGAGAATGGTCAGAAATTACACGGGGCAAAGTTGTGGCCTCCACTACCCAGGATAAACTATATTGGCTAACCAAAACATAGTCGATCCTCGAGTGTGATTTATGTACCTCAGAGGAGAAGGTGTATTCATGGACATTGGGGTTCATGATACGCCAAGGGTCTACTAAACCTGATGATAACATGAACTCTCTTAGAGAATTCTGTGCTGGAGAGGGAAGTGATCCTTTATACTGTGATCGGTCCAACCGATTAAACTGGACTAAATTCCAGTCACCACCCAAAATTATTGGCACATTTTTAAAGGCGCCAAACCAGACCCAACTGAATAAAAAGGCTGGTGAATCCAAATTAGGTCTATACACTGATCCTAGCACTAAATTGAACCCACCAATACTGCCTGAGACAAATATGTATCGACCCTGCGGATCAGGGATTATTTCTGAATGGGTAAATGGAACCCCATGAGCAATTAGGATGGCAACCCCTCAACTATTGGACGAAAACCCTGCACCAAAAACCTGGTTCACCCACTTCTTCTTGAAGTGGGCAAGACGATCAGAAAGGACGTGGGTTTCTTGCAAAAACACTATCGCTGGTTTCAAGTGGGCTAAATGATTTAAGATAACAAATTTTTTACAGTTGTCCTTTCTCCCTTAATGTTCCAAGAAACAATATTCAATCTATTAGCCATTTTGTTGCCAAAACCTAAGGAATATTGGGATAGCTGCCCCCATACTAACCTCCTGACAAAAAGACTACATGCCCTCCAAGTTCACCTCCCTCCCCACAAAAAAAACTACATCAATGATTAACTTAGAACCTTCCCTCCTGGCCCGAAGCCAACTTCTCATCCACTGGAACGTGGTGCAACATAGAGATGGGTACATCCCCCCCCCCATTTAAAAGATAATCTTAATCATTGAATATATGAACCAGCTAAATCTAGTCCCAAACCTAGGCTAATGAAAGAACATTTACTCCGAACTCTTAATCAGCAAGTAAGTAGGAGAATAAAGCCCAACTTAATGGGAGCCAAGGAGCATAATTTTAACCAAATTAAAGAGTAGACTACAGGCCATCCCTGTAGATACCTCAAATCCTTTGAGCGTAGAAAAGGGAAAAACAACAGTATTCCTGCATATCGCCCTGTACACCTAACCTAGGTGCAAGGCTCAGGCAATACATGTAAAAATTAAATTCAGGACAGCCTGCCCACAACTAAAAATGTCAGCAATAGTCCTGAAATGGAACAACTAATCCTGCCATAAAATCATGCCTAATGATATGCCCCTTAGCTTCCATATAATAGCATAACATATGAAACTTGTAAAAACTCCTTTCTATGGGGTTCCTACAGTTAAGAAGCCTTATAAACTTTAAAGTCCCCAACCAACTAAGCTTAATAAAGAGGATCCAGCACCGTCTTAATAAATCAAATACAGACAGTTTAGGTCATATGTCCTCATTAATATACATATTGTAAGCTATTCGCTAAAAGTATAGTCCCCCAACCCTTCTTATAGCTAAATCCCGGATTGCCTACTTAAGTATGTAGGTAACATGTAACAGAGCTTGGTATCCAGTACACCCCCATGACAACATGTCTAGGGGCTAAATATAACTTCATGCCGAAAACTCACTATGCCCCTTCAGTCTTACCAAGGACTAAGCTAATAACACACCAAGAGGTTACCCCTTATTAAATATCAGCATAAAAGGGCTAATTAAGATTGTTAACACCAAATGAAAGAGTCCAGGCCGCTATCATCCTGAAGACTAAGTAGGTGGCTTAACTTAAGATTTCACCCCTTGGCAAACAGGTCAGGTAGCAGAGATTTCAGAGATGTCAGCGCCTCCTCAGCCAAATTGAACCTCTTAGGGCCCTCTTTAACTGTGACTTCTAACTTCGCAGGATACAATAGGCGATGTCGGATCCCTGCGGCCCACAGCTTGGAGGTAATCGGCTTGTAGCTCACCTGAGCCTGCCTCATTTTCCATGTCAAATCAGGCACTAATCACAGTTTCTTGCCCTCCCACTGAAAGCTGCTAGCTTCTTGACCTCTTAAAATATACTCATGGTCGAGATAATTAAGTAGTTTAAAATTATTGGCCTCGGTGGTTCTGAGGAGGGTTTGGCTCTAAGGGCCCGGTGACCTCTCTCTATATTCTGCCCGTTTGGTGAGGGCCCCGCCGATTTTTTAAGGAGCCTCTGTAAAAACAGAATAGTGTTCGATCCTTCCTCCCCTTCTGGGAGACCCAATAACACCAAGTTGTTTTGTCTGTTATGGCCCTCTAAGTCATCGAGGCGATCCTCAAGCTTGTTAATGCTCCTTTTACATTCAGTTATGGTAGGCCCTGATTTATCCATGGCTCTCTCGATAGAGGAAATTCTCGCCTCTGCGTCTGTCACCCTACGTGCGAGCTGGGTCAGGGCTGGCTTTATTTCTGATACTTCATCTATCAGTTTAAACAACGCATCCTTTATCGTTGCCAGATCTCCATAAATTTTGGATGGCGTAATTTCTTCCTCTAGTGGTAATGGCGACGAGCTCCGTCGCGGCCGCTTAGCTTCGAGCTCTGCTTCCACTTCCTGCATTTTGCCGAAACGGGCTTGTTCCATTTTTCGTTAAAAAACAGTCTCCGCTTGTTGAAAATAGTGTCCTGATGGCTACTAGCCCCGTATGACAGTGTAGAATCACAGATTCAGTAACGCAGAAGAGGGAGACCCGGAGAGCTGCTGCTTCACTCCATGCGTGTCACGTGACCTCCTCCTTTTTTTTTTTAAATATATTTTTATTGTTTCCATTTTTCCAGGAGAGGTACATGTGTGAGTACTTGATACAATTCTTATGTAGCATTTCATCGCATTAGTTTTATCATACATATTGGTCTTTTACAATTAATCTCATTATGTCAATGCTCCATATGCCAGTTATTTATTTCATAGGTTTTTTATCCCTTGTGGTAGTCCCTGTTGTGTCAACAGAATTATTCCTATTGTGGAATCAAATCTGGTCTCTGATCTGAAATGCAGAGCCACCATTTGGTGCACAAACCAATGGTTTTCTGAGTTTTTAAGCAGAGCTGGGTGGCCATTAATTCCATTTTATATATTTGATATATTATGTCCTCCCATTCCCTAAGAGTAGGCGAGTAACTTTGTAACCACTTCCTGGTGATTGCTTTATTACCTGCCAAGAGTAATATAGCTAGTAAGTGCTTGGTATTACCTCTTCTCAGTTCCTTTGTGAATTTTAATATAAGTGATATTTCTGGTGTTAAAGTTCCTATTTCTGGGAACAATTTTCCCAGTACTTTTCCTATCTTTCTCCAGAATAATTTCAGTACTGGACAACTCCAAAATATGTGGATATGATTAGCTATTTGTTCCCTGCATCCTCTCCAACATGTCTTACCTAGTTGCTGATTGTATTTTCCCAATATCTGTGAGGTTCTAAAAAATCTTATCAGACATTTCCAACCAAATTTTCTCCAGGTTAGTGATCTCGTGATTTTAGTACTGTAGTGTATATCTCTTCTCATCCCTCTTCTTCTACATTAATACCTAATTTTTCCTGCCAGCATTGCTGAGAATTTACCTTGGGCTTTTTCTGATTATTTATTATAGCCTGGTTAGCTTTTGATATTATATGGTCTGGTATTGCTGTCTCTATTGTGTTTATTATTATCCTCATGAGTGGATGTATCTCACTTTGGTTCCATTCCTTGGCTAATTCACGTGTGCAATAATGTCTTATCTGGAGGAATCTAAAGAAGTCCTGTGTTCTCAATTGGAATTTTTCTTGTAATGTTCTGAACTGGCTAAATACTCCTTGGTCATATAATTGATACAATCTGGTCAGGCCTTGCTGGTGCCATCTAATAAAATTATTGTTCTGTCTGGTTGCTTCAAATCTAGGATCTACTATTATTTTTTGGATTAAATTAATTTTATAATCATTACTTTGTTTAAGTAATGATCTTCATACTTTCAAGAATTGTCTGGTTTGTTGTAATTTGATGTCTTGTTGCATTATTTTTCTTGGTATAGTGTAACCAATTAAGTACTTCTCTATCTCTTCTGGCTGGGGTCCTCTTTCTATTTCTTTCAAATTTGGATCTGCCCTTCCATCTAGCCATTGTAATATATGTGAGGTTACTGCTGCCTGTGCATATTGTTCTAGGTTTGGGAGGGCAAGGCCTCTCTTGCTTTTTGGTAACTGGAGAATTTTATATTTTATTCTCGGTTTCTCCCCCTGCCATATAAATTTAGATATCATGTTATTCCATTTTTTTAAAATCTGACTGTTGTGGATATATCAGTAGGGTCTGGAAGAGGTATAAGTGACCTTGGAAGTATATTAATTCTAATTACCTCTATTCTTTGATTTAGGGAGTAGGGTAAAGTGTTCCACCTCAGGAAATCTTCCTTAGTAGATTGTATTAGTGGGCCATAGTTCGCTTCATATAAGGCTTGGGTGTCTTTTGTTAATATTACTCCTAGATATCTGAATTTATTACTTGTCCACCTCAGTGGGAATCTTGCTTGTATGGATTCACTTGGTTGATAATTAATAGTTAAAACTTCCATTTTTCCTGTGTTTAATTTATATCCAGAGATAGCCTCCATCTTCCCTAAAAGGGCAAACAGTTCTGGTATTGAGATTTCTGGTTCTGTTAGGTAAATCAGTAGGTCATCTGCAAAGATTGTGGTTTTATGATTAGTATTAAGGTATTTAATCCCTATAATGCTTTCATTTTCCCTAATAGCCTGTGCTAGTGGTTCTGCATATGTAGCAAATAATGTGGGTGATAGGAAACAGCCTTGTCTAGTTCCTCTGTTTAATGGGAATTGAGTTGAAAAAGAGCCATTTACCTTTATCATAGCTTGTGGGGATATATATATATTTTGTATGGTTTTTTAGGAAGTCTATTGGGAAGTTGAATTTTTCCATTGTATATCGTAAGAATCTCCAGAAAACTCTGTCAAATGCTTTTTGTGCATCCATATTCAAAAGTATGAAAGGTTTTTTTCTCTTTCGTATTTCTTCTAATAAATATATTGTTCTTTTAACATTATCT
Organism: Neoceratodus forsteri; assembly: GCA_016271365.2. Taxonomy (NCBI): domain Eukaryota; kingdom Metazoa; phylum Chordata; order Ceratodontiformes; family Ceratodontidae; genus Neoceratodus; species Neoceratodus forsteri. The sequence goes on from CM028130.1 coordinate 316,791,640, forward strand.
TCTGTCTAGCATTTTATTATGAAACCTGCTTGGTCTTTATTTATAATATGGGGAGTATACCTTCTAGTCTTTTAGCCATAATGGCTGTAAAGAGTTTAGAATTGTGATTTAAAACTGTAATTGGTCTATAGGATTTACAATTCAATGGGTCTTTTTCTGGTTTTAGTATTGTTGAAATATTAGCATATTGCCAACTGTTAGAGATGGGAGATTCATTGCTTTGTATTGCTATGAATAATTTAGTTAATGGTGGGTATAAAATGTTTTTAAATGTTTTACAGAAATCTGCTGTGTAGCCATCTGGGCTAGGGTTCTTATTTGGTTTGGAATTGTTTAATATATTATTTATTTCTTGGGATATAATTGAATCTGTCAAAAATGTCCCTTGTTCCTCTCTAATTTGGGGTAGTTTCGTTTTTGTAAATAATTTTTTATATTTTTCCTCTTCTGGTTCCTGTGGTTGATGATATAGGTTGGAAAAAAATATTTTGAAGCCTTCTAAAATGTCTTCTGTTTTGTTTAATATATTTCCCTTGTGTTGGGTGTTTTAATTTAGAGATTGTTGCTAATGCCTGTTGTTTTCTTAATCTATAGGCTAATAATTTAGCTGCTCTGCTTCCCCCCTCATAGTACTTTTGCTTTACATACATAAGCTTGTTCATTTTTTTGGTTTAATATATCCTGTAGTTTTGCCTTTACCAGATTAATCTGGTTAGTCTGTTTAATCTTATCTGTTTTCCCTGTCGCATGATCTTGTTGCAATTTTTCTAATTCCTTTTCTGACTCTTTTTGATTTTTATGTCTCTTTTTCTTTTGATGTGTTGCATATGCTATAATCTCCCCCTTAGTACAACCTTTAATGTATTCCAGAGTGTTCCCATTGTCATTTCTTCTATAGTGTTTTCTTGTATTATTCTAGGGATCCATTGCTGTATTTTTTCTTTAAATTGTTTGTCTTTTATTAGCACATTGTTAAATCCCCATTGTCTTATCTGTGTTTTCTGCTCTGCTTCTAGTTCTAGTGATAATTACATGATCTGATAGGAAGATTGGATGAATCTTGGTCTTATATATTATATCAAGTAATTCTGCTTCAACTAAGAAGTAGTCAACCCTAGAGTAAGTGTTATATACCCCTGAAAAATGTGTGTATCCACATGTTGCTGGGTGACAATGCCTCCATGTATCTATTAGGGTTAGGTCTTTTATTAACCTCTTGCCATGTTTCTGGCCTTTGTGGCCTTAGGGGTGTTAGGGCTTGAGCTGTCCTTTGTTGTATTCATTAATAGATTTATGTCTTCCCCCAAAATTAGTTTCCTGTGCTTAAAAGCTATTATTTTATCGAAGATTGCCTGATATACTGTACTCTCTGATCCTGGTGGCACATATAGACTTCCTACTGTGTATGTTTGTCCCTCCCAAGTTCCCTTTATTAATGATAACCTGCCCTCCCCATCCTGATATGTATCTGTTATCTGAAATGTTGACATTGGTGGGATAAGGATTGCTGTGCCTCTCCTGCATCCTCTTGCATATGTACTAGCCACTACTCCTATCATTCCATATTTTAATAACTTCTGGTTTTCTTCTTTCAATAGGTGGTATTCTTGTAAGAGAATAATTTGAGGGCACATTTGTTTAAGTGGGAAATTATGTTAGTTCTTTTTGTAGGATTACTTAGTCTGTTGACATTCTGGGACACCACTTTTAGGGTTTTCTTAATCTGTGACATTGACTATCCATTCTGACAGTATCCCCTTCCACATTCTCTTATATCTGTTGCCTTGTATGACTTCTAATATGTTTATGCTTCTGGGTTTCTTTACTTCTGACCTGCATCTCCCTGATCCACTTTTTATAATTCTCTTTGCTCTGTTTTAGTTTTTTACCATCTCCTTTGTTTCGGACCCTCCCTGTCTGATTATCTTCTTCCCTCTGCTTATTAACTATATACATAGTGACTTCTAATGTCAGATTCATCCCTGATAAGGATGGAATATTCCATCTAGTTTGTGCTATTTGCCTTACTCTGTAGACTTGCCCCAGGGGTTGTACATATCCCCCAAAATTTAAATGAAACTCGACTTGGGTTTTTTCCGGATTCCCTTTCTGGTCTAGCGGTCCCTTTAAATGAATAACTAAATAATGTCCATAGTTATCAACATAAAATTAAAAGAAACAAGAAAAAATAAACAGGTGCTTAGCTCTGGTCTCATCTTCGCTCTTTCTCTCCCCCCTCCCACTATCAATTTAAATGCTGGGATATAAAACAATTTATTGTTCATAAGTCTGTAATTTAATGTTCAGTTTACTTGGTCTCCAGTTTCCATCTTCTTCAGTTCTATTATCTCGTGGACTTTCACATTATATTTTTTTATCTTTAGTTTTCTTAGAGTTATTCTGTGAAGAGCTTCTCTCAACCCCCGTTCCAAGAGTGGAGTGACTCCTCTGGTGAATTTACAAGGTGATTGTCCTCTTCTAATGCTGAGAGGGCCTCAATCTCCTTTTTGCAACCCTTCACTTGAGTCTAGGGCAATCCCCCCAAGGTCGCTCGGGCCCCATGGAGTTCACTTGGCCCAGTCTGGGTGTTTCCCTAGGATTTTTCCACCCTATGAGCCCCTATATAGCTGGTCATGGTCTCCCAAGTTCTCTCTCCTGAGTTTACCTTCTCACCTCGGGTGTACACGCCCCTATATCACCATTCTTTTTATAGGGCTTTCTATAGTGCTTATCTGCAAGCCGTGGAGAATGTGACTGGCTTCCTGATCTTCTCTCCCTAGCTATTAAGCATTCCCTATTCTGGATCTTAGGGCCCAACAGTACCTTCTCCAAGCATAATCTCTCACTTTGGGTCTCTTTGGCTATCTCCGGTAAGAGGATATCAATTTGAAAGCTCACAACCCACTTCTCAGGATCTCCTCTCTGCTTAAGAAAAGATTTGTGTATGTCTTCCTGTGGGAATATCAATCCCCTACCTAGCATGGAATCACCCCTCTCAGACTTCCATTACAATCCTCACCCGGGGTCTACCCCCTCAAGTGTTGGCTGTCCCCTTCACCCCAGAGCCACTCTCCCACTCCCCAACCAGCAGCTCATTGGGAGGCGCTCAACACATATTATTTTGATTTACAAAATTGGTCTAGTAGTCTCTTTATCTCATCTAAAACTACTTGCTGTGATTCTCTTTCTGGTCTTCTGTCTTTTCTCAGTCCCAGGTATGGCCTGTTTGGTTTTCCTGGTAATTTTGTGGGTAGCTCAAATCCTCTTTCTCTTAAGTCTTCCATGGTGTCTTCCAGCGCATTGTATGTCATCTGGCCATTGGGATATTGAATTAGGAGTCTGGATGGATAAAGTGTCCGAAATTTAAGCTGCAACTGTCTTAAAATTGGAAATAAAGGTACATATTCTCTTCTCCTTTGCATTGTGATTCTCGCATAGTCGTCAAAAAAAGGTCTCTGTTTTTCTCTGAATATTTTCCTTTTTGCCCATGCTTTTTATATTATCCTCTCTTTGGTTTGGTAACTTAAAAATCAAACTATTATTGAGTGAGACCTCTGTTCTGGATCTTGTGGTTTAGGGCCAAGTGCTCTGTGGGCTCTCTCTATGTCTAATGAACATTCCTGTTCGAGACTTAATTCTTCCTTTAGTAGTTTTTCAATGTACCCTCTCATGTCTCTGCCTTCACTATCTTCTGGAATTCCATATATTCTTATATTTTGGTGTCTCTGTCCGTTTTCAGCCACTTCTTGTCTGTCCCCTAACGCCTTAGTTATCTTCAAGATTTGAGTTATAGTTCTTTGTATATTCGTAATCTCTGCGGCCTTATCTGTTTCTTTTTGTTCCAGGGTCTTTACTTGATTCTGTAGGTTTGATACATCCATTTTTAACAAATCATGTTCTGATCAAAAGTCTTGGAAATCTTTTTTGATGTCCTATAGATCGGTTATTATTCTATCTAATTTATTGTTAAAGATTAAGTCCTTGTTTTTAAATTTTCTACATTTGGGTTTCTTGCCTGAAGATGACATCTGGGCCTGCGATATTTCAAAAGTCTCCAAGTCAAATATTTCAGCTACCGATTTTTCTTCTTCTATTGGTAATACTTCAAATTTGTTCATATTTCCCTTTTGTGTATTCGATGCCATCTGCAAAAATTTCTCCATTAACTTATTTCTCTCATTCAATTTTGGCTTTTTAATGATTTTGGGGGGGTCTAAGCAGAGCTCCGATTTCAAGCTGCCATTCGGTTCAGAGCTGCACCGGAAGTCCAGCCACATCCCCTTCTTGAACTATATAAGCAGTTCCTCCCAGCCTCTATCTGAAGCACTTTTTCTTAGCCCCACTGTCCTCCCCTCTTCTTTCAGCAGCATGCCTCTGTTCTCTGGGGGCTCCTTCCTAAAGTACCTTTAGTCAAGGGAATCTTCCTGCAGCCCCTCTAAGGGTGGAACCCTCTTTGAGGGTTCCTTGCCTTTGGTACCCCTACAAGATGGTAATTCCCCATGGAATAGAAAGTGAAAATGGCCAAGCAGTTATTACAGTTACATAAGCATAATGATAATTTGGTTGTATAGGCCCATTAAAACTGTGTGATGATGCAGAACCATTAGTTTTTGCTTACCAAATTCCACAAGAACTATGTGTAAGCTACTTTTCTTTCCAGGCACCTGTGCTATAGAATTCATTACACACTTTCATAAGAAATCTCAGTTCAGTGTACTTGTTTATTCGTAATCAGTTAATTGTACAATGTGTATGTTTTAAATGACTCTGCTACGTGTGACTATGCCATTTCCTATGTAATTCATATGTTGTCTCTATTTAACATGTTTTGCTCTATTATTGCATTTAGGTGTCAGGATGTTCTTGTGAATGAGCCTTTCAGGGCTCAACAAACTTATTCTGTACACAATGTTTAATAAATATTTGGGCCCAACTGAAGATGGAGCATATGAGTCTATTGCCAGGGTCAACAAGATTTGCATCAACATGCTTATTTAGAGTTCAAAAATAAACACATGTTCAGTAGAGAAAGCTCAATTCCAACTCAATCATCCACTTAGCAGTAGTGGTGCAAAACTGCACAACACCACAAAGGTACATAATTAACAACATGATTGGTAGTCTTTGGACTTCCAGCCGACCCCAAACTATTATCCAGCTTTAAAAACACTCTTGTATCAATACAAAAAAATGTTGGTGGCAAACATACAACCTAATTTGCTAGTGGTGAGAAGCAATTCAGAATATGGTTGGGTCAATATCTGAAGCTCCATACCAAGCCACTCCAAACTCAGGCAGCTCAGTTTTGGTTGCACTGGAACAAAGTAGTTCAGAATATGGTTGGGCCAATATCTGATGCTCCAAACCAAGCTACCCCCAAACTCAGGCAGCTCAGTTTTGGTTGCACTGAAACCTAACATTGCCTGTTCAGCTTGCATTTAAGAATCTTCTCCCTTCCCTCTCTCCACTAATGTAACTCAGACAAATCATGTGACAGGGCTGTGAGTGTGGTTTATCAGCTGCACTCATGAGTAGAGCATGTGCCAGTCACTCTGACTTGTGATTCTGTATGTGTAAACCAAAGAATAAATACCACTCATGTGGATGTTCTGTGCTATTTGTAGCAGGGAAATAGATTGGGAAGTATTTGAGAGCAGTAGTAGAGGAAGCAAAACTTCATGGCAAAGAAACTGGTTAGAGATGTGGTGAAGTTTATTTTCACTGGCAAAGTTCATACAAAGTGGCAAACATTTGCATTTTGCAGAGCTTTGCAAAGTTATCCCAGACCTGAGAAACTATGATTTTGTCAAAATCACAAAGTTTTTGCTGCAAAATGTGGAATTTTGTCGAGAAGTGTGGAATTTCACTTGCAAAATTCTGCACTTTGCTGTGAAACTTCAGATTTCATGGTTGAGCTGCGCTCTGTAAATTGTCTGAAATTTGAAAATTGTGCTTTGTGAGTTGCATGAAATTTGTGAATTAATTCACAGAGCGAACTGTACAACTTCACCCATCTCTAAAACTGGTGTCCTGACAGTGCATTAGGGAGGGTAAGGTTCAGATGTAACACAGAGAAAGGCAACAGAGATTAAAATATTAAATAAACAGGTGGGGGGGTTGGGTCTCTGTTGCACTGTGCAAAGGCCAGGTTCAGATGTTGCTGTGTGAAGAGGAATTAAAAAAACACAAATGATAAACAAAGTGAAAAGAAAAATAAAAAAAAACATATTTAAGCAGAAGAAGACAGTATTTGTGCATTCTTTGTTTGCAGGGTGGAGGTCTTGTAGTGGGATTGGTGCTGCACTGTCTGTTTACCACAGTACATTAACTCAAACTCAGCAGCACTTAGTACACACTGTAGTTTAACACATTGTTTTTCTCCTGGCCACCCTGTGAAGCAGCAGCTACTTGGCTAGTTGCATGCTGTAAGCTAGCTGGGCTAGTGAGCCTCTTTAGACAAAACAAGTTTCAATTTGAACTTGAATAGCCTTGTATGTTTTCAAACTCAGTAGCATTTACTGTACTGTGCAGTTTAAGACACAGAGCCAGATTTCCAAAGCCTCCAGAATGCCGCAATCCTCTGGTGGACCCATCATTTAGCACACAGGGCTTGAGGCATTCTCCTGGCTGGCAATTGGGATTTTCAATCCTGTGTGCCAAGTGCTGCAAGTTAGAACAGTTTTCCCAGCTCTAGCTTGTGGCATTCAGGGGACCCTTTTTATGGGACTTGCACTGAATGTTTGGCTCAAGCTGCTGTAAAAAAAAGGAAGCTGTCACAATTGTGCCAGACAATAGAAAATCAGGCACAGTTGTGGCAAAGGTGTTTGGTGCAGCTGCACCAAAAAAAATTGGTTTGATGCAGGCATGACACAAGCCTTGCATCAACATTTGAAAATCTGGCCTGTAGTCTTTGTCTCGCTCCTCTTTTAAATCAGCAGCCCTTTGATAGAGCCATACCATAAGCCTGTGGGCTAAGAAATCCCTTTGTCCAAAAAATTTTTATTTTGAGCTTGAATAGTTTTATCTGTGGGGTGTGGCCTGGCATCCAACATGAAAGCACAATAAATCTGTATAGAGGACCTCAGTGGCACCTACTGCGACCCATTCATCAGTTTCACTAACCCAAACAACAGGAGAAATCACAGGACTTTCAATCAGAAGATCTGGGCTATAATTTAAAACCACTGACTCATAAATCGGCAGTTGCAATCAGAATCAACACTTCTTGAAACATTTGTTAACTAGCCATGAGGCATCAGCAGCAAGGCCGGGCATTATATCACACCTACAGACTGTACCTGCCTGAAAGCTTCAGGACTCAGAGTGCTAATGGGATATGGAAGCATCATGCCATTCCCCTCTCTACCTCTGGACACTGTGGCTGAATTTGCAAACCTGGTGACTATGCTCCACAAAGTTCTGCGGGACACTTCTGAACTCAAAAAGACCACTAACAAAACAAGTGAAGATTTACAGCAGGTGGTTGATTGTGTGGCAAAGTCTGAGTTGCTGGCACAGCAGCAAGAAGCATGGCTTGATCAACATCAGGCTGCCTACATGAACAGAAGGCTCAAATCTAGTACCTACTCGACAAGGCAGATGATACTGAAAATCATTCCTGCAGGAATAACGTACGGATAGTGGGCATCCCTGAAGGGATGGAACAGAGAGAAATGATCCCCTTTCTACAGTCTGCCCTGCAAGGTATGCTCTGTCACAATAATGCAGCCCTGCCAGAGATTGAAAGGGTGAACCAAAGCCTTGCTCACAGACCTCCTCCAGGGGAAAGACCCCGTCCAATTTTGTGCAAATTTCTAAGGTACCCCACCAAAGAACTGTATGCGACTGGTCAGGGAAATGAAAAACATCAAATGGCAGGGCAAAAAATTTAAATGCATGAAGACGTTTCCTAAAATCTGTCAAAATGTTGGAGGGCCCATGCTGAGCTTAAAAGAAAGCTGTATTAACTAAATATCATGGCATCCCTCCGATACCATGCTATGCTCTGGGTGACATATCAGATGGAACAAATAATGTTTAATCACTCCTCTAAAGTTGAAATGTTTTTGGCAGGCATAAAAGGAGACAGATGGGCTGTTTGCCACCCTTGAACCCCCACTAAGGATCCCCTGTGGCAGCCTATGGAAACTAATGTTAAGGAACAGACAACCGAGGAAGCAGTGGACCTCAATGGTAGACAGAATGATAACTCCTGGCAAAAGGTTCAATGGGGTCAATCTAAAAAGCACACTAAAACAAATCAGTCCACAAAAGCTCTGTCTCGAAGAAACAGATCCTGTAGCCACCAATGACTTCAGAACCTATTCAATGCCAGCAGTGTATCCTGAGGGAATACCCAATCAAACTCGGGAATACATTGGCTTCACTTAGAGATCTGTCACCTGAAGGGAAACAAGCTCCCTTCTTCCCTGTAGCAGCTACCCTCAAGGACTGAGTCCATGGAGGACATCATGAATGACTGGACCCCTCTCTGTCAAGAATGGGCAGATTGTATCAGATCTCAAGAACAAGTGGTGGGTCCAGAATCTGTTCTGCCCTCTCAGATTGTCCTCTTGGCTGTCCGTGAAGAAGCTACATTTTTTTTAATTTTATTTTTATTTATTTATTTATTGAAGTCTTAGATGACACCTGTGAGTAGATACTCATTGAGGGGTTCCACGTCAGATACATTAACACAAGAAGACATAATATAGTTACAGTAAATTATACACAGAGTACAAAAAAAAAAAACAACAGTACATGGGTTATAATAACAAGCAGTTCAAAATTGAGCTAAGGTATTGTACATGGTATGCTACTGTCCTGCGGAAGAGAAAGAGAAGCAGAGGCAGTCTGTTATGGTGAGGTAGGGAGGGGTAGGAAGGGGCAGTGGGAGCTGGGATAAGGAAGGCAGAGGTAAAGAAAAGAGCCAAGGGGAAGGGGGTTGGAGACAAGTGATAGGGCAAAGGGGGTGGGGGGCATGTGCTTGAGCAAAGGCTTAACCTGGTGGTCCAGGAGTTGGAAGTGCTGAGGCAGACTAAAGCTGCGGGCACAGACTAGTGGGGGCACCTACAGGTACTATTGTCGGTGAGGTGCTGATGGATTTTGCGCTTAAAGGAAACCAAGGGTTGTGGCTCTGTGATGTCAGGTGGTTGACCACTTGTCCACAGACTGGCCCAGTGAACAAAGGATCGCTGGGCCATAGTTGTGCCACACCTGGGCACATAGAATTTTATTTTTATTTTATTGAAATTTCAGAATTACAATCCTTTGAGTTGAAGACTCCTTTGCAAAGGCTCCACATCAGTACAAAACAGAAACATAACTTAAGGACAAATTGTACATTGCTTACTAAGCAAAACATTACATTAAGACAAATTTTACATGGTTATTCCGTACAGATTAATTTACATTGCTCATTTTACATTGCTTGGTTAGTATCTCTAAGGTTGTTGAAGGACCCTGGGTCATTGCAGGGAAAAGGGACTGGTTACCAATTCAGAGGTCAGCTCCAATCTGGAAGTTTGTGTTTTTCAGCACCGTTAGTTATGTTGGCCTTGGTTTGGAGTTATGGGAAATGTTAGCTTTCAGACACCTACTGTGTTAGGGAGGACTGGTTGTTACAGCCACATATCTCCACATCAAGGAGAAATATCTTGATACCATTTTTAAATAGGCCAAGGCTAGGGGCCAGGGAAATGGAGGAGGGAAGTTTATTTAGCCAGAGTGGAGCACAATACCGGAAAGACCTTTGCCCTAAGGTAGTCCTACAGTGGGGGACTAGGAGAGGGGTGTTCTCCAGGTGCCTAGGAGTGCTCCTGTGGGGGGTTGGTTGGAAGAGGGGGTGAAGGCACATGGGTGCAAGATTCATTAGGATCTTTTTTGCTAGGAGGCAAGTGTGGTACATTAGTTTGCCTTCAAAGGTCAGCCAGTCTGCTCGCTTATTGAGCTCACACGTATGGGTTAATCTATCCCTACTTGTGACCAGCCTGCAAGCTTTGTTGAGAGCTAGTTTGATGCTGTTTAGGGCTGTGTTGTCAGCCATCCTGTAGATTATTATCCCATAATCGACTACGGATAGGACTGAACTGATTACCGCCAGCCTTAGTGCCTGGGGGGGAGGCATTGTTTGTGTCTGTGTAATATCCCAAGCCAGTGTTTGTAGAGGTGGAGAGGTGCTTAATATGTATGTGGTATGTAAGGGATGTATCCAGGGTGATGCCCAGATATTCAAAGTTAGGGACCTGTTCTATGTGGGTGCCCTGAGAATTTGAGATAGATAGCAGGGCATTACTGTTGGGGTTTTAGCGGTGAGCAAAGATCATAGATTTAGTCTTGTTGTAGTTGAGTAGAAATTGATGATTGGTGAACCAGGATTCTAGTTCTCTAAAGCAGCCTTGCAGGGTATTTTGAAGAGAGTTTGGATTGTAGTGTTTCCAGTATACTACGGCATTGTCTGCATAGAGCAATAGTTTACCACTGCAGGCCTGAGGGAGGGAGTTTAGATACAGAGTGAATAGTAGAGGGTCTAAAATTGACCCTTGGGGGACACCTGCAAGAACAGGTTTCTTAGCAGAGAGGGTGGTGTTGATTTTGACTTGTTGTGTCTGATCAGTGAGATAGTTTTTGAACCAGGTGATTGTTTCTTGGACGAGATGGAGGGAAGGGAAAGAGTGGATAAGTAGTGTGTGGCTGACGGTGTCAAACACTTTGGTCAGATCAACAAAGATTGCTCCTGCTAAAGACCCCTGTTCCAACGCTTCATGTATGTAAGAGGTGAATTGGAGAAAGGCAGTGGTAGTGCTGTGTCCTGCTCTGAACCTGTGCTGATTGTGTTTGTCCAGGTATTCGGTGAGCTGGTCTGAGACAATTCTTTTGAGCACTTTGGAGGGGGGGGATTGTGATGGGCCTATAGTTACCAGGGTCAGTTGGATCACCCTTTATTAGAATAGGTGTGATAATTCCCCTTTTCCATAGCGATGGAAGTTGTCCAAAGTGCAAGGAGCAGTTTAATAATTTGGTGAGGTGAGGCAGAGTCTCGCCAAGAGTTAGTCTGAGAATTTTAAGGTCTAGGGTGTCACTACTGAACCGTGAGTTGCGCAAGGCTTTGGATAGGTAGTGTTTAGCCTCATTGCAAGAGATGATTCTTAGCTGGAAGGGAGGGAGTGTACTAGTAGGGGAGGTGATAGAGGGGTCATTTAGGATAGGGTCCAATATGTTTTGGGGTAGGATGTAGCTAAGATCGGAGAAGGAATTGTTCAGGACATTAGCTATGGTGGTAGGGTCCTGGGAGATGGCTTCATGGTAAAGAATTTGAGAAGGGGTTGGGGAAACAGTTTTCCCACAGAGTTCCTTGACATTGTTCCAGAATTTATTCCCAGAGCCCCATGAAGAGGTGAGTGCTTGCTTATAGTAGGTAGACTTAGCTAGCCAACTAGCCCAGGTGCACTTGTTTCTTGCCTCTCTATAGAGTTGTCTGTCATAGGGAAGTGGGAGTTCAATGCCCTATGCCAGAGGTTATCTCTGTGTCGCATCTGTTCAAAGAAGGTCTGCAAGATCCATGGAGTTTCTCTATTTTTTGTGACCTGTTTATTGAAAGGGGCAAATATGTCGCTGGCAGTGTTAGAAATTTTAATAAAGGAGGTGAGGGCAGTGTCAATGGACTTGGCAGTGTGAATAGGTGCCCAGTCGCAGGAGGAGAGATAGAATTTGAGGTGAGAGAGGGCTCCCTTTTTTGAGGTGCCTCTGGATGGAAATTCTAGGTGGGCTGGTAGTGATTTTATTTGACCAGCAGCAAGAGATAGGCAAGTGGTCATTTAGTACGTCAGGGAGCATTTTAACTTTGGAGAGGTGGTTGGGTAGATTTGTAAAGATGAGGTCAATAAGGGTGGAAGTACCTGACCTGGGCTCTTGCCTAGTGGGAAACTGGACAATCTGGGCAAGGTCATAGGCACAGGCTGCATCTTTGAACATGGCTGATGCACGGGATAACCAATTCACATTAAAGTCCCCCATAAATAATCAGTTCACTCCTGGGGGGGAGATGGGTGATGCTGGCCAAGATAGAATCAAAGGCTTGTTTCTGGTTGGGGGGGGTGTAGACTGCCATAATGTACAGCAGTTTCCCTGGAGTGCCTAGGGTGACTTTGATTGTAATGGCTTGGGCACCGTGAGCTGGTGAGGGCAGGGGGACAGAGAGGGGCTGAAGAGAGGTTCTAGTGTATATGGCGCAGTTACCTCCTCTCTTGCCTGTCCTATCTGCCCTGAAGATGGAGTAGTCATTAAGGGAGACAGAGGCATCTTGTGTAGTCAAGCTTCTGGTGTGCCTGGCATGTATAGGTGGTGATAGAAGGCTCATAACTCCATGAGGAAGTAAGTTTGGTGAGACCTTTTTTACAAGTAGGCAGGTTTGATAAAGTATTCTGTCATTCAATTGAAGCCAGCCCAATTGCACATAAAGCTCACAGCTGTGGGTGAGTTTTGGGGCATTCATGAGCAGGTGGCTGGCTTTGTTTAAGGCTGCTGAGAGGTGTTGGAGCACTGTGTCAGTAACAGAGCCATAGACAGCTAGGCCATAGTCAATCAAGGTGATGAATGAACTGTTAATTGCCAAGTTCAGACCTTCATAGGTCAGGCTTTGTCTGTGCCTGTAGAGGATACCGATCCTGGTGTTAAAGGCTCTTTTCATAATGTCAGTGTGCTGTGTGTAAGACAGGGCAGTGTCCAGTGTGATTCCCAGGTACTTGAAATGGGAGACTAGTTCCAGGGTGTTACCGGAGTCTGAATTGCCAGGGGATAGCCTTTTAGCTTGTTTTGGGTAGTGGTGAAGAGCATGGTATTGGTCTTTTTAAAGTTCATGACCAGTTATTGCTCTTTGAACCATTTTTCAGCTGCTGTGAAGCTGCTCTCGAGGTCATATTCCAGAAGTGTGGGGTCGAGGTTGCTAGTAAAGATCACTGCATCATCTGTGTAGAGGATCATATGGCTATTGCAAGCAGCCAGGAGGTTGTTTTGGAAGACAGTGAAGAGTAACAGACCGAGTATGGATCCTTGTGGTACCTCTGATCTGACCGGTCAACTTTATGATAGGATATCCCCGATCCTTACTTGCTGTGATTGCAGGCTAAGGTAGCTACAAAACCACGCTACAGTTTCTAGGGCTAGCCCTATGTCTGAGAGCTGTTCAAGGAGGAGGGCATGATGGCCCATGTCAAATGCCTTTGATAGGGTCAACAAAGGCTTCCCCTACAATGTGACCTTTGTCAAGAACACTATGTATGAATCTGGTAAATTCTAGGAGAGCCATGATGGTGCTATGGCCGGCTCAGAAACCATGCTGTTCTGGGCATAGGAGTTGCTATTGATTGAAGTACTCCACCAGCTGGTCAGCCACAATTCTTTCAAGGCCTTGGAGAGTGGGGGGAGTATAGAGATCAGCCTGTAGTTGTTTTGAAGAGACCAGTCACCACTTTTGTGTACCAGGGTGACTGTGGCGGCTTTCCAGATTTGGGAGAATTTGGACTGGCAGAGGGCTAGATTAATTATCTTTGTCAGTGGACCAAGTACTTCTTCTAGTGTTAGTCAAACACATTTTAGGTCCAGAGAGTCCCCACTGTGCCTTGATTTGCTGAGGGTTTTTCAAAGTATTTTCTAGCAGCAGCTTTGGAGACCAGTTTGAAATGGAAGAGTGTCCAGTTTGGTCATGCTGGGGTCTTCTCACTGACTCCTGGAGTAGGGGTATTGAAGAAGTTTATCAGGATCACACTACTGAGGTCTAAGAAGGTGAGGTTCAGAGAGTTAGTGATGAGCAGAGGGTCCAAGGTAGGGATGCTCTCAACATTTAGTATGGCTGAAGCTATTCTCAGTGATATCATTTAGATGTGCCCAGAACGATTTGTTGCTATTCCAGGTGTTAATGAGTGCTTCATTGTAGAATTTGCTTTTTGCTTCATGAACTGCCTTTGTGCACTCATTGTGGGCCTTTTTATACCTCTGGATGCTAGTTGTTGTGCCATGTGCCCACACTGTTTGCCAGAGTTGATATCTTGTGTTTAGTTGCACCAGTAGTTCCATGGTTAATCCAGGGATTTATAGGTCCTCTGGCTTTTCTCTTTGTGATGGGATTGTGTTTGTCACAGGCTGCACTGAATTTTGAGATAAAGAGATCTAGTGCAGTGTCCACATCCATGGATCCATACAGGTCTGACCAGTACTGTTGATTTAGGTCATTCTTTAGCTGTGAAAGGTGGCCTTTTAAGAGTAGGCATATTTTTACTGCTCTGGCAGTGGGGTTATGGTAGTTATTGTTCCAGAGGAAACTGACAGGGGAGTGGTGACTCAATGAGTCAGGGAGCATGGTGAGATTTGTGATGTGGGAAGGACGGTTCAAGAGAACCCAGTCCAGAAGTGTGCTGGTGCCCATCTTGTAATTGGTTCAAGTCGATGTGTCCACCAGTTGGGAGAAGTGGATTGTGGCACAGGTATCTTTGATGGTGTTAGCAGTAGGTGAGACCCAGTTGATATTGAAGTCTCCCAACAGCATTGTTTCAGTGTTTAGGCTCAGCAAGTTAATGTAGTCAGAAGGTTGTTGATGCCAGTCATGGTCTGCTTAGGTAGGATGTATATGGACAGTAGGGTGGGCACTCTGTTGTATGCTCCTAGCATTAGTTTAATGGCTAGTACCTGGAGATTGTCATTGCTGGGTGGTAGGGGTATGACATATTCCTGGAATGTATTTCTGGTATAAATGACACATCTTCCACCTCTTTTTGAGCATTGGTCCTGTCAGTACAAGGTGTAGCAGGGCAGGGATATGGCAGTATCTGGTATTTTTGATGAAAGTCATGTCTCCACAATAGATATCACATCACGATGGTGTTGAGAGACCCAGGCCTTGAGACTGTCCATTTTTGCGAGGAGGCTGCTGATGTTAGGGATGAGAACACTAGACCTGAAGTTATATGCTGCCTAGCACTGTGGGTCTCTGGAGTGCCAGGGTTGGGATGCACATTGCCAGACATCAGGAGCAGGAGAAGCAAGAGTAGTCTTAGGAGCTGTTCCAGTATTAATATTATTTTTTTCTGTCTTTACCTTACTCATTTGCTGGGCGCCTGCATTTTCATTTTATGAATACTGCCTGAAAGTAGGAGTAGTAGTAGCAGCAGGCGAGTAATGTGATCCAGTAACAGTTTATAATTTCTTGACCGTTGCCTTTGGGAGACAGAATGATAACTCCTGGCAAAATAGCTGGGTTTAGCACTCTGTTTCATTCTGATGGCGATCTATCTCAGCAGTGGATTAATGCCTTCATGGAGGGGTAATATTTTGTGCACCTAGTACCATTCCTGGAACACTAAATTTGATTTATTACCTCTTTTGAAGGCTAATTATCTATGTGAGTGCCATGCAGCATGCTTATGTTACACTGTCTGAAAAGGCACCCATTTTGATTTTTCAACAAGCGCTTCTGTACTTCTCATCTTGCCTCATGACCTTAGGTTGCCTACCTTGGCTCCTAAGGATGTTCATGCTTAAGAATAATGTGTTTGAGCTTTTGTGCACTGTTACCATCAGCTCTGTTACTGTTTTCCAGTTGGTCCCAGTTTTGCAAGAAGCTGGCTGCTACCATAATCTTAATAAGGGGAAGCTGCATTTAAGGATATGGGGCACAGATGACAATACTGATGGGGAACAAACTTTTCACGGGTCCTGCAGTAGTTAGCTGCTCGGCCCTTGACCCACAACTGCTCCCTGTGGCTTTGTGCAAACCTGCCTTATACCTTCTCCAATAAATGAGCCAGGAAGGGTGAACAGTCGATCACTCATCTCGCTTACAAGCCAAAAGTACTATAGCTGTAAATACTTGTGGAATAGCGAGTTAAAGGGGCAGAGTGTAGGGGAAGTATTTTTGCTGCTTACTAAGAGGAAGATGGTGAACCGATCCCTCCTCTGCTATTTCTCCCCTAGGTTTATCACCACAGTTGACAGCTGTGCAGATGAGGGAACCGGAAGTTGGTCCAAGGGAGTGCATCTTCTGCCTCACATGCTGCAGCTGTCTATACTAGTGGCCCCCACTTTTATCACTGAGCTCACTCTTCCCCATACTCCCCTTTGCCCCCACTCTTTTTTGTATAGCAACAGCAGCTTTACACAAAAGAATAACAACCTGTGCAAACAGAACACCCAGGGGTGATCACTTTGGGTTAAGGGGGTGCTGGGGTGGGTCCCCCTTCCCCTTCCTCCTCCCTTTTCTCATTAGTCTCCCAGGATTGGACCATTCATATGGTAGGGACCAAAACCCTCAACTAAAAAGTTTTTCAGTTTACAGATATGGTTTTGTTGTTCCCATAGTTGTTGCTTATTGTAATAATGTTTAATGTGTTCTCCCCACAGGGATCTCCATGTCCTTGGCATCCCGGAACAGGATGTGCTGGGCAACATTAGCACCTACCGACATGGTGTCAAAGATTTTTTTGTCCCTATTAGGAGGCACTGAAATTGCAGGTGAGGATTAAAAATGTAACAAGGGGATTGTATACGGGTCATTTTGGAACACGCCTCTTTGGATAATCCCCTCTTTGAGTGCCCTATGGCATGACAGGAGCGTCTACTCACGGGTGTATGTGTCAGAAAGTGGGTTCTCTAGTCTAAATTTGACATTTCATGTAACAGCTAACAAAAGTCTCTGTTCGACAGGGTTTTGTTTCCTGTTCAAAGCTTCTTCGCTCCAACTCCCAAATTTTTCTTTTGGATGGCAAGGGGACAATAACTGCCACCTCTGGGAATGTGAGGGGCTTAAATTCTCCTCTCAAACAGAAAAAGATTTTAGCCAGGCTTAAGAAACATAACACACAGATTGCTTTTATACAGAAAACCAAACTCGCCAACAAAGAAGCACTCAGGTTAGTCAGGGAATAGGTGGGGTGGGAGGTACACAGTGTTTCAGAGACCAAAAGGTGTTGGGTGTTCATCCTTGCTCACAAAAACTTTCACTAGTACCTATTAGACAGCAAAAGGGATGGGGAGGGGTACTGGGTAATGGCCAAGGTAGCCACCCCCATGGAAAATGTGGTTTTGTTGAATGATTATGCATAAAATGATGATGCCTCTGAATTTGTTCATGATATTTCACAAACCCTATCCAACTTTGCAAAAGACGACTCAGAGATTATAAGGGAGGGGGACCTGAACTTGACTTGGGACCACTTTATGGATTGATTGAATTGTAGGCCAGAACTACAAACTACATCCTTGTGAGCTATTAAATATTTGTCCTCCCTCCATTGGTTACATGACATTTGGAGGTTTCAACACCCAACAGATAGGGACATTTACTTTTCAATGGCCCACCAAATGGTGAGCAGGCTTGATTACTGGCTCACCTCACTCTGGATCTCCCAGAATGTAGTAACAGCCAAAGTTGTCCCTCTGTATTTGTCCAACCTTGTTCCTTTGACCATGGCACTTATGGGTGGGCTGCAAAACAAAATAATCCCTAGCATGGAGGTTAGACCCCCCTCCTGTTGCAAGATGCAGACTTTAAATCCTGGGCAATAACAGAAACAAATGACTACTTTCTGGTCAACCCTACAGGTTCCGCATCCTCCTCAGCCATCTGGAAAGCCTTCAATGCAGATCTAAAGGGTAAAAAAATCAGCTATGCCACTTATCACCAGAAGCAGAGGGAGAAAGAGGCAGCTGGCTAAAAAAATGCTATTTATTAACTCAACCCTAGCTCTCTTACTTCCTAAACCCTGATATACAACATTATTCATCTAAGAATGCAGTTAAATAAATTGGTGACCAGGAAGGCTGAATTACAGATCCAAAGACTGAATCATAAATATTGGGCATCGGGAAAGAAGTCAGGGAAACTCCTGACATTCTGCTTGAAAAAGCATCAGGCCAAGAGGCACATAACCCAACTGCAAAACTTGAAAGGGGACCTTCAAACCTCTGTGGAAAGGATCAACCAGTCCATGGCAGAATTTTACAAATCACTATATAGTACACATATTAAATGAGACCCCCCCAAAAAATATAGTGACTTTATCACACCCTTGAACTCGCCCAAACTCTCCAGCTCACAATGAGAGATGTTAGACAAACCTCTGTCTAAAGATGAGATTAGAATGGCCAAAACCCCAGTGACCCTCCATAAAGCTTCTGGCATCAATGGTTTCATGGCTGACCTATACAATCTAGTCCAATATTTGATCTCCCTCCCTCTATTGGATATGTTACAGGAAGCACTGCAAAAAGAAAAACTGCCTGACACATTGAGGGAGGCTGTAATCACTGCATTGTCAAAAGAAGGGAAAAACCCCTATCTGCCCACCAGCTACAGGCTCATCACCTTGATCAACGCTGACATCAAATGTTGGCTAAGGTGTTGGCTGCAAGAATGGAAGAAGTATTCCCAGGCCTGATGCACCCTTCACAGGTGGGCATACCTCTCAACCTCTCTCATCACAAATCAGGGACAAGGCTTAAAATGATCAGGGACAAATGACCAAAATCAGGGACACATCAGAAAAATTAGTAATATTAGTTCCAGAAGCTGTGTACAACATGCTTCTTAGTATGAATAGCATTTTCTTAATGAGATCTAGACTGTAACACCAATGGCTGGCATTACTTTGTGATTCAGATCGCTACACTTCAGTGACAAAAATGCTACATTTAGGAGGGACAGAAGAAATTTCTGAGGCAAAATCAGGGACATCCCTGAAAATCAGGGACAGTTGAGAGGTATGCAGGTGGGCTTCATGAAGGGGAGGATGAGTGCAGACCACTTACGGGCATTAGCCACTCTGATGCAGGCTGTGGCACTGACTCCCACTCCTATTGCAGCTATCTCAGTAGACTTTGAAAAAGCCTTTGATTCAGTGGAGTGGGAGTTCTTGCTTGCTACCCTACAGCACCTAAATTTCGGCCCCTATTTTAGAGGATGGGTCAGGGCACTTTACAATAACAAACTGCTAGGATCCTTACTAATCAGTCCTTTTCTGACCCTTTCACTTTCCACAGGGGGACCAGACAGTGCTGCCCTCTCTCTCCCATGCTCTTTGTCCTAGTGATTGAAGCACTAGCCTGTGCACTCAGAACACATCCTGAGGTGCAAGGCCTGGAAGTAGGAGGCATTACAACCCATGCACTATTGTATGTTGATGATTGCCTAATTTTTACACATGACCTGCAAAGTAGTATACCTCACATAATGAACCTCTTAAGCTCCTCTGCTAGCATCTCTGTCCTTCTTATGAATATTGGGAAGACAGAAGTGCTCCCACTGAATTCCAATACCCCTTCTTCCATAGTGGCTGGCACAGAGCTAGCCTGGGCAAAAGGCCACATAAAGTATCTGTGAGTCCTGCTTTCCCCAAAAACTCACACCCTTATGGACATGAATCTTTCACCCCTAATAGCTTAGCTTCAAACTGAAGTACAAAGATGGAAACACTTAAACTTTTCCATGCCAGGGAAAACAGCAGCTATCAAGCTAATGATTGCCAAAAGAATCATTTATCTGATGGCCCATTTGCCTCTAGTAATCTTGTAGAAATGACTTCAAAAGGTAGATCCCCTGGTGGGTAATGTTTTTTGGAGCACCACAATTCCCCGCTATAGCAGGGCCAAACTGAGAGCACCCTGGAACAAGGGTGTATGGGGGCTCCCAAGCTTCACCTGTTTGCCTTGGCCTTCTCTGCTGCCAAAACATGAAGAGGATTTCAAGAGTTAGGGTACAAAAGGCCAGCATGGTGTGACATAGAGCAGGGTTTACTGGGTGGGATGGACATCTCCCCATTCCTACAGGCTGTGTTACCCACCAAACTGAGATTTTGGAAAGTGATAGAAGATGCCTTTTAATGCCTGGCAGAGGGTTGGGCAGCTGACAAAACCATGTCTTAACCCAGGCAACCTGATGAACTCATGGAACAACCCCAACTGGCTTATAGAATATCTGCCCATTAACTAGTCAGGCTGGAGGGATAGGAAAATTCTGAGGGTTAAAGACATTTTTATGGAAAACAGCCAAGACATTGACTCCTCGCCTCCCTAAAAGAGAGGTACCACCTGCCCAACAGGACTTTTGGAGGTAGCTACAAATGAGACATCTCTGCAGTAGCAACCCCCCAAAAACCCTGCAGATGCTGAACATGCATTCAAACAGGTGGTAACCAATGTTCCCCTCTGCCCCTAGACAACTGGATCCAGCAGAAAAAGGCCTTAGCAGGAATCATATACAAGATGCTGTGAAATGTAGCACCTGACCCCACCAGTAAAGCCAGGGCCAAATGGCAAGAATTTCTTGGTATACCCATATCAGATGGGGAATGGTCCTCATGCTGGTCAGGCACAAAACTGGCCTGTCTGGACACCTGCAGCCTTCTGATACAAAATAAAGTGCAGCACCTGTGGTACTGCGCCCCCTCTCAACTGAAAACTATGGGGTTGCTCTCGTCTGATATATGCTGGAGGTGTGGTACACAGGGGACTGACCTTTTATATATTTTATGGCAGTGTCCCCCAGTTTGGCCTCCATTGGATGGGGTTATTTTATGCTGCTCTAAAATACTCAACAGGCAAACACCCAATGCCCCTGCATTTTGGCTGCTAGGACTAGCATCAGAGGTATTGGCAGTGCCACATCAGGCCAGACTGTGGCTACTTCAAGCTTCAGTGGCGGTCAAGAGGGCCCTCCTCAGGAGATAGCATTCCTCTGAGGTACCCACCTTTCAGGAATAGGTTATGGCCACTGAGAAACTGGCAAATTTCTCCAAACTGTCTCATTTTGCTGCAGGGGCCAGCCACATTTATAGGATAAGGTGGACCCCTTTTGAATCATATATACTAGTCAGAAGTAGGCTCCCTAGCTCAGGACAGGGTGATGATTTATTAAAACCTACATGAACTGCTCAAAGATGGGTCTTCTATTGCCTTCCTATATTAACTGATCCTCCTCTGTGTTTACCCCCCAACACATATGTATTAATTATAATGCCCTTTGAAACCTTGTTAGTCTAATTACTCAGAGATGATACATTTGACTGTATAAGCTTTAGTTAGCCAAATGTGTACCCTACTTGCTGCACTGTACTGTATGTTATACTCTCTTATTTAGGATGTGCACCCTTAAGGATTCTTCTGACATATATACATTGTATGCAGTTTGTAATACTACTGTATTCAAAACTATAATGCACTTGTTAAGTATATGTTTGCTGTTCATTTGAAAAAAAATGGAAAATAATCAGTAAAAAGATTAACTGCAAAAAAAAATTGTTTTATGTGTTTTCAAACTATTCAGCATTTTCCTTAGCTGGTAGTACACTGTATATGTTCTATGTGGTAATAGTGAAAACTAATGATCGACAGCAAAAACAGTGACTGCAAAATGTCACCCACACATAGAGTGACTGCACACTACATCAATTGCCATGAATTGCTACAAAACTACTACACTGAGTTTTTGCATGGGGCTCCACCCCTGCACCCACCCTTGTGGGGTCTTCACCCCCCACATCCCCCTTACCTTTAATAATCATATGCAGGCCAGATACAATTCCTGGAAGGGGTGAAACTCGGGAGGGGGGTTATCAGGAGGGGGCAATTCAGGAAGAGGGAGTAAGTGAGGAGAAGGCTGCAACTGAACATTTAAGATCTGGGAGGATGACAAAATGGGGGAGGGGAGAACAACAGCACAATACAGCATAACAAAAAGGAAAAAAGGAAAACAGAAACAGCCACAGAAACACCCAGCCTAGAACCCAAGCGTCGAAGACACCAAATAGGAACACAGACAAGAACTCTAACTGCTATGCCAAAGCAGCAGCTCAATGGCTTCCCCCACACGAGTGTTTTTCACTACTCACCAGTCACTTCCTTCTGGTACCACCATGCTCAAAAAAAAAAAACACTCACTCTAAAAACAATGTTGCCCAAAATGCATTTGCTCTTTTCTACTTGGTATTATTCACTTGCCCATATTGCTTCGCTCTTGTCATGGGATACCCTGTGGACCTGTAGGGCTAGCAAGTCCTTTTTGACACTAAATTATCTCAATTTGAAATTGAATAGTCTTGTGCAGAATTGTTTACTTTACTTTGTTTTCAGCTGTCCCTAAATTTAAGCTGCCTACATAAGGGTTGGGGGGTTGTCATAAGTCTTGTTTCATTTGACACTTTACTGTGTGGCTGTTTGCTTTGCAGGTCTGTCAACAAAGAATTTTTAAATGGTAGGATGCAGTATATTGCACAAAGTATGCTCTGCAGTGTTATTCCACTGTCTCTTTACATTGTGTGCTAGCTTCTTCTGATAATGCTTTTTTCTATCACTAATATGTATAAACCAGGCAATCCCGAATTTGTTGCAGAAAACAAATCCAGACTCTACTTGGATTTGGCAAATCCACAACCATATTCAAATCCACCCAAACTTTGTTCATCCCTAGAAGTCATTTGCAAATTCACAAGTAGTTTGTTCTTCCAAGCACCTCACTAACCACATTGCTATTTTTAATTACCGATCTTAACAGGTTGTGAATGAAATATAATTTCCCAGGAACCTCTTTTAAAAGGTTGGTGCCAGCAGTACTGGTAGGCATGATGTGTTTTTGCTCTTTATTGTTTTAGTGTTCCAAAGCTCTGCTTAATTAATCATCATACCTTCATAAAAGCTTGGCGCCTGCAGGTAGGTCATTGGAGGATCAGTGATGCTAATTTGTCAGTGTTTTTTCACAGAGTTTTCCTCCAATTTTTATTAAGAAAATGGAGGAATCATGCTACATTTGCAGGATTCCTGTCATTTGAGGCAGTACAGTGGGGCCAGTGAGCCCACTGCATCTTCAGTGAAGGGAGAAGAAAGCCCAACTCATTTATATTGCAAACTAAATTGTTTATTCTGCACAGCACCTAATGCAGGAGCAGAGTCTCAGAGCTCTGCACACAAAAGGGGAACAAAAACTTCTAACTCTACAAGTCTGCTGCTGCAGCTGCTGTTTTTTTAAACTGATAAATTGAACAGGGTCACTTTCACAAATAGGAAAGCATGAATCTCTCCCATCACAAACTGGGTGACCTTTAAGGAAGCAATGCAGATAATTAGTTAATATGTCAACCACAGAACAAAAAAATGGAACCCCAATTATGAGCTGTAGTATAGAGTTGATAGAACACAGGACCTAGTCAATGCCATTGAACAGATACACACATTGTTGTTTACAATGTGGTGCAACTTGGCAGGGTTTTCAAATAGAGGGGCAAGCACTATTGAATTAGGACAGATAACCATGCCCAGATCTTTCATCATTTTAGACATGCATTTGTAACTTACTCCAAATCAGACGTGGAAACCATTCAGAGGGATTGGGCTAGATTTTCAGAGTTGCTGCATAAATGTCTGTGCACTTGCTCTATTTTTGACATGAGTATTAGACCACAGAAAATGTGGTCTAACTTTATGTTTCAAGTGACTCAAGTTGCGCCCCAAAATTGATGCATGCATCGAAGTAATGATGCATGCACAAAAAATCTTGAATATACATAAAAATGTTTGAAAATAAAACTGACCCAGTGGCACTGAGGGTTGAGTCACTGGATACCACACCTCACTTCATGGGGTGCCTCATGTCCAGAAATGAGCACGGGTTGCCAGGGGTTAGCCAGGGGTAGAGGAGTGAGCATCCAAGGGACGTCTCTCCTCTCTGGGAGGGAAGACTGCTTGCTCCATTGAATGACTGCTACCAGGTGGATACAGTAGAAGTGGGCAGTGCTGTGGGACTACACAGCATGCACATCCCTCCACATGCATGTTGCAGAGTACACCCCAGCATGGGGAAGGGAAAGAATGGAGGAGAATGGTGGCAAGACATGCTTGTATGAAGTCTTGCTCACTGATCCCTAGCCGAGCTTTCCCCACACACTGGTGCCGGATATGACAACCTTGAGCCAAAACTGCTTTGCTGGGGTCCCCTTTCTTGCCCTGACTATCTCCCATATCCTCAGTTCCTCTCTCATATCTGGGACTATCCCTGATGTATGGAAGGTGGCTTATGTGGTCCAGTTCTCAAGCATGGTGGCCCTGAAATCCTAGAAAACTATTGGTCCATTGAGATCCTGTCCACTGTTAGCAAGCTGCTTGAGAAGGTGGTGGCCTCCCAACTCACACTCTTCATCCACACCAATGGCTTTCTCTCCCCAGCGCAGCATGGGTTCCGCAAAAGGCACAGCACTGCCACTGCCCTTGGTCTGGTCTCTTCAGAGATCAGAACTACAATTGACCATGGCAAACTAACTGGCACCATCTTCATAGACCTGTCTAAGGCCTTTGATTTGGTCAACCACACACTCCTGGGCTTCAACCTTTGGTCCCTCAGCCTCTCCCCTCCAGTCCTAGCCTGCTTTGCCAACTATCTATTGAGCAATCGGCAGTGCACAAAGTTCCAAAAAGCCCTTCCTGGGCTTACACCTGTAACATGTGGGGTGCCACAAGGGTCCGTCCTTGACCCTATACTGTTCTCCCTCTACATCAATCAGCTGCTTTCAGTCCCTGCCTTTGGGCACTCCACCCTGTATGCCGATGACCTTGTGATACTAACTAACTCACAGGACATCAGCACCATTAACACTAGACTGAATACTGACCTAGACCTCATTCAATCTTGGCTGAAGGCCCACAAACTTGTCTTTAGCCTCCGAAAAACCCAGGCCATGCTCTTTGCTTTCCTGGCCAAGACAACAGTGTGCCCTGCCCCTCTCAAAATCATTAGAGCAGATGATAACCCCTTATGAATGGTTGACTCATTCAAATTCCTGGGGGTAACCCTTGATCCTCAACTTGACCTCTCCCTGCATATACACAACTCTTGTAAGGCCTCAAACTGTAAGCTGGGCCTGGCTTACAAAGCCAAAAGTTGCCTCACCCCTGCTGCTCGACTTGCCCTCACAAAAGAAGTTCTTCCCACACTCTGCTATGGGCTCTCCTCCTTCCTGAATGCTCCTAAAACCTGGCAGTCTAAATGGGACACAGCGTACAATAACATTTGTTGCTTTGCCCTGTCTGCCCCCTGCCTCACACATCAGTGTCAGCTCTACTCTAGGCTTGGATGGCTCTCACCCAACAAACACTGGACCTTTGTCATGGGAAACCTCATTGACAATATTGTCAGAATGTCCACCCCTTCGGCACTGACAGAACTGCTCAAGCCTGCACCCCCCCCATCTACCAGTTGAGGTCCAGTGACTCTCAAGCCCTCTAGGTCCCCAAAACTCACTCCCTTGCTGGAGATCGGGCCTTCGCTGCCCTTGCTCTCAGGACATGGAATCTTCTCCCTACCCAGGCAAGAGCTGCTCCCTCACACACTAGCTTCAGGTACTCCCTCTGGGGCCACCTAAAACATGCATCTGCCTGCCCCTGCTCCTAGTGCCTTCAATCTGAGTGGTGGGCACAGTGCCACCAGACACTGGGCAGCTGCCACCTGTGCCAGGGATAATACACTGAGTATCCCTAAGCTCCCTTGCCTGTCTTGCTTGATGCCTAAGTCATCATCTACTGCTTAAGCACTTAATTAACCCTGCTTCTCCCTGCTAGGGATAAGTGTCTTCTGCCAGGTTAAGCAGCCCATAATTTTTCTCATGCCCCCATCCTCCTGGTGCAATTCATTGAAAACATCTCTCTCCTCCAATGCCACTCATGTACCACTAATCTATGCCTCCTGTGTACATTAACTGGGTATCCTCACCTACCTGCACTGTAGCCATCTGATGTTATTTGATGTATGTTCTTGTTTATTGCCATGCTTTGACTCTTTATTGTTTAACTTGTACCTAACTATCCATTGTTGATTGCTGTGCCTTGACTCTGTACTGTTATTGCCTGTACCTATAATTCTCCCAGGTCAAACCTAAAAATAGACACTTGACTGTCTAGTGTGCTTACCTGGTGAACAAAAGCTAAATAAATAAATACATTGTACAATAAACTGTAGTGGAACATTGGGTAAATTACAGTACATGTCCGATATTCTACAAAAGAGCATACTGTATAAACATACAAAACAGTAATAATGCAACAGAACCATTATAGTGCATGAGTGTACCAGGAGCAAGCTCGAGGTAGTACACAAGTGCTGTTGGAGTGAAAAGGATGGGGTAGCTTATGCACACAGCTTACTCGGAAGGGCAGGTGGAGAAGAGAGGGGGAGAGGAGTAGGGGTAGCCATTTCCTGATTCCCCCTTCAGGATGTTGAGAACCCTGCCCGGGGGGGGGCAGGGTAGGAAGGCAGAAATTTTGGACAGGTATTAAGGAGTGTTAAAGCAGAAACAGCTGAGAGAGAGGTAACTGTGTAGGACAGAGGTAAGGGAGTAGTTGGAGGAGTGTTGTATTTCAGGGGGGGAAGGAATTCCAGCTTTTAGGGAAGCGATGGGAGAAACCAGTCTGACCGATTAGGGTAGAGCAGCAAGGGACCATCAAGGTGAGACCGTCATTAGATCTGAGAGAGTGGGTGGGGGGAGGTGGAGTGGAGACAGAGGATGAGAGATAGGAGGGGAGCACTCCGAACCATAATTTGGAGGTTAGTTTGGCACAGTGTGAGATGCATCTGTGAGATAGTGGAAGGAAGGTTAGAGAGCAACAGAGATCTCAGTGGTGGGAAGGGGAGTCGAGAGCAAAGGACAGAAGGAGTTAAAGACAGTGTCCAACTCGGTCAGGGAAGTTTTGGGAGCAGCACCATAGACTACGTCACAGTAGTCAAAGATGGGGAGTAACATCATCTGGACAATTTCACGCCTCGCAGTCAGTGGGATGCAACTATGATTCCTGTGTAAAGCACCAAGCTTGGGGAACAGTTTCTTCAGAATAGCAGCGGTATGCACAGAGAAGCTGAGGTACTGGTCCAGCCAACCCCCAGATATCTAAATGAGGAGGTCTCCTCCAGGATGGTCCCATCAAGGGTGTGGAAGGTGGGTAGGGCAGGGAGCCTAGAGAGTATCTGCCTGGTGCCAAAGGTTATTGAGACTGTCTTCTTGGCATTTAGGAAAAGCTGGCGAGAAGCAAACCAGAGGTGAACTTGGCTGAAGTCATGCTGTAAGCTGGTTTCCACAGTTGCACGTCTTTTGCCAGAACTGTATAAAACAATACCGTTAGCATACATGTGGATAGACAAGGATGAGCAGGCTTCATGAAGATCATTAAGGAAAATAGAGAGGAGTAGGAGACCAAGCACTGAGCCCTGAGGGACACCTGTGTTGATGGGGAGTGAAGGGGAGATGGAATCAAGGATTCTCACTGTCTGGGTCCTGCCAGTGAGGTAGCATTTAAACCAGCTGGTGGCTGATGGAGCAAGACCAGCTGAGGAGAGGGAATCAAGAAGCAGGGGATGGGAAACAGTGTCAAAAACTTTGGCTAGGTTGACAAAGATGGCTGAGGTAATCAGGCCATCGTCCATCCTTGAAAGGATGGAGTCAGTAAGCCTGAGGAGGGAGGTGGTTGTTGAGTGGTTAAAAACATAGAAACATAGGATTTGACAGCAGATAAGGACCGCTTGGCCCACCTAGTCTGCCTATTTTTCTACCTAACAGATAAACTGCAAATCCTAGTTAACCAACAGCTTACTTCCTCCTACCCACCCCACTAGGACTACCTTATGTCTGTCCCATGCATTCTTGAATTCCTCCACTGTTCTTGACTCCATGACCTCCTCAGGAAGGCTGTTCCATGCATCCACAACCCTCTCTGTGAAAAAATACTTCCTCACATTACCTCTGAGCCGTCCTCCCTCTATCTTCAAATTGTGTCCCCTTGTTCTTGCACATCTCTTTTTCTGAAAGATATTACCCTCTTGGACTATTTTGATTCCCTTGAGGTACTTGAAAGTTTATAACAAGTCCCCTCTCTCCCTTCTTTCCTCAAGGCTATACATCTTAAGCTCCTTTAGTTTTTCTTCATATGTCTTCTGGTGCAGACCCTGCACCATTTTGGTTGCCCTCCTCTGGACAGCCTCCACCTTGTCTATGTCTTTGCAGAGATGGCGCCTCAGAACTGCACAAGTACTCAGATGTGGTCTCACCAACTGTCTGTACAGAGGGATAACAACTTCCTGTTTTCTACTATTGATGCCTCTCCCTACGCATCCCAGTATCCCCCCAGCCTTCCCTACTGCCTTCTCACATTGCTTGCCCACCTTTAGGTCATCTGATGTAATTACCCCCCTGGGTCCCTTTCCATTTTTACTGTTGTCAGTATCTCACCCACCATTGTGTACTCTCCCCTGGATTTTTGTTTCCCAGGAGCATTACCTTGCACTTCTTTGCATTGAATCTGAGCTGCCGTACATTTGACCATTCCTCCAACCTTGCCAAGTCCCTTCTCATCCTTTCCACTCTATCTTGTGTATCAACCCTGTTGCAGATCTTTGTGTCATCTGCATACAGACATACTTTTCCTTCCAGTTCCTCTGCAATGTCACTAATAAAGACATTAAAAAGGACTGGTCCCAGTACTGAACCCTGCAGTACCCAGCTAGTAACGTTCCATTCTTCACTGTGGACTCCGTTTACTACTACCCTTCACATCCTGTTGTCTAGCCATTTTTTTATCCAGGCTACCACCTTGGGACCCACTCCAAGGCTGGCTATCTTGTGTATTAATCTTTTGTGTGGGACTGTTTAAAATGCCTTGCTAAAATCTAGTTAGACCATGTCCACAGCCCCTCCCTGGTCTACTACTTTGGTCACTCAGTCAAATAAATCTATTAGATTCATCTGACATGACCTTCCCATCATGAATCCTGCCTTGGGTCCTCTGCCTCACTGGCCTCTAGGTACTCAACAGTTCTTTACTTCAGAAGTGATTCCATCATTTTCCTTACCACTGAGGTCAAACTAACTGGTCTGTAGTTTCCTGCCTCTGTCCTGCTCCCACTTTTGTGAAGAGGAATCAAATCTGTCCTCCTCCTCCGATCCTCAGGTACCACCCCATCCTCCCATGATTTGTTAAAGATAGTAGTCAACGGTGTCACTAGTTCTAACATACTAATTGCCAGCAGATTAGGTCTTATGGTCTATCGAGTCTGCTCGAACCTCAGATCCCTATTTGGGTGCCAAGGCCCTCCCCCCCCTTGTGTTCCAGAAACCCCTATCATCAATCTCCACCCCCCTGGGACAGGCCATCATCTGATACATTCACTTTCTGTGTCTGTCCACCCTCTCTTGAAGCTCTCCACTGTGGATCTCTGAACCAGCTCACCAGGCAGTGCATTCCAAGGGTCCACCACCCTCTCCATGAAAAACTTCCTCATCTCCCCCCCACCCTTCCACCTTCCAACTTCAAACCATGCCCTCTGGTGATACCTCCCTGCTTTAGTCTAAAGATTCCCTCCATGTTTACCCTATTTATTCCCTTGAGGTACTTGAAGACCTCAATCATGTCCCCCATCTCTCCTCTCCTCCAATGAAAACAAGCAGAGTTCCTCAAGTCTGTCCTCATATGTCAAATCCCCTAGTCCATGTATCATCTTAGTTGCCCTCCTCTGTACCCTGTCCAGGAGCTGTATGTCCCTCTTCCAGTGTGGTCAAGGGTTCTACCCTTAGTTCTTTTAGAATTCTTGGGTGAATCCCAT
Source organism: Neoceratodus forsteri (assembly GCA_016271365.2). NCBI lineage: Eukaryota > Metazoa > Chordata > Ceratodontiformes > Ceratodontidae > Neoceratodus > Neoceratodus forsteri. The sequence continues at coordinate 316,821,257 of CM028130.1, forward strand.
CAGGCCCCATTGCTTTGTCCACCTTCAGTTTTATTAGTTCTTTCAGAACCGTTTCTTCTATAAATGGACTGGTATTGACCCCCATCTTCAGAGTGTTTCTCTGGTTTAGGTACCTCCACCTTCTCTTCCTTTGTGAATACTGAGCAGAAATATTAATTCAGTATCCCTGCTTTTTCACTGTCACCCTCTGCCCACATTCCCTTCCCTTTATTAAGCCTCAGTATCCCTCCTTTGGTCTTTCTTCACTCCCTAATGTACCTATAAAAGGTATTTAACCCCTTCTTAACAGAGTTGGCTATCCTTTCCTTGGTTTGGGCCTTTGCTATTCTGACTGCCTTCCCTGCTTCTGTCTGCTTTAACTGATAAAGTTCTCTGTCCTGCTCCTTCTGTGTTTCCTTATATTTCCTGAATGCTGTCCTTTTCTCCTTAAACTTCCCTGTCACCTCTTTTGAGAACCATAGTGTGTTTTTCCTTCACTGTGTTTTGTTGATTTGCTTTACACAAAGGCTTGTTTTCTCTGTGATGGCTGTTTTGAATGCTCCCCATTGTTCCTCTACCAGTCCTTCTTGCCTGTTTGCTAGTGCTTTTCTGAGGTACTCTCTCATTTTCCCAAAGTCATCCCTCCTAAAGTCCAATACTCTTGCTTTTGTATGGCTTGATTATATGGCTGTGTTTATCATGAACCACACTGTTTGGTGGTTGCTTGTTCCCAGATGGCTACCTACTTCTAAATCTGAGATTCTTTCTCTATCCCCATTTGAGAGTACCAGGTCTAAGATTGTTCCCTCCCGAGTGGGTTCCAATACTAGCTGTCTGAGGCATGTCCCTTATAGGGCACCAAGAATGACCCTGCTCTTGGATGTGCCTGCAGCAAAGGTACTCCCGTTAACGTCTGGCATATTCAGGTCCCCCATCAACTATATCTCCCCTTTTTCTGCCATTCTAAGGATGCCTTCTATCATTTCTTTGTCCATTCCCTTCCCCTGGGATGGAGGTCTGTATACAACCCCCATGCTGATTGTGGTGCCATTTCCTGTCACCAGGGTGATCCAGAGTGCCTCATCTGCTCTCTGTTTACTCTTTAGTTCTGTTGCTTTGATCCCTTCTTTTACATAGAGAGCTATTCCTCCTCCTCTTTTACCCTCCCTGTCCCTCCTGTAGATTGTGTATCCTGGTATGTTGACATCCTAGTCATGGTTCTCTGTGTACCATGTTTCTGTGAATGCCACAATATCCAGGCAACCCTCTTCCATCAAGGCCACTAGTTCAGGAAGCTTGTTACACAGACTATGGGCATTGGTACTCATCACCCTCCACTTTTTGATGGCCTTACCCCTTTTAGCCCCATCCCTGTCCTTACTGACTTCTAGGAAAACATAAACTGAACTTACAAGTTCAAATGGGCAGACTGGGTGGGCCATAGGCCCTTATCTGCTGACATTGTCTATGTATCTATGTATCTATGTACTCCCTTTGTCTTTTTTTACATTTACCTCTGTCCTGCTCCCAAATGACTTCTCTGCCTTGACGTTTACCTTACTAATTACTGTGTTTTGTAGGGGGAGGCTAGGCTTTCCCTGCTCCTTTTCAGTGCCTCCCCCCCCCTTGGCTAGTTTAAATGCTTGTCAAAGAAGCATTTAAACCTCTCACCTAGGAATCTGGTTCCCCCCAGGTTCTTCCAAAAAACAGATTGAAAGGGGTGAAGAAGGAGGAATCAGAGATGAAGAGTGATAGTTGAGACAGAACTAAATGTTCTTGAAGTTTGGCAAGGGTAGGAAGGAGGGAAATGGGGTGATAGTTGCCAGGAGTGGATGTGTCACCACCCTTGGGGAGAGGAAGGAGTACAGCATGTTTCCAGGATGAGGGTACTTTGGAAGTAATAAAGGAAAGGTTAAGGATTAGGGAGATAGGATAAGCAATTGCAGGAGCAGAAAGGAAGAGAAGTTTAGGATCCAACTCATCTGGTGAGGATCCTTTAGAGGGGAAGAGGGACAGGAGGGTGCTAAGAGCTTCATCAGAGGAGATAGTAGAAAAGAAAAAAGGGGGAGGGGAATGCATTGACTGAGATGAAGGGATGAAGTTAGTAGGTGACAAGGAGGAGAAGGAATTTAGAAGAGACATGGTCACAAGGTGTAGTAAGCATTAAATTAATTGGCTATGGAGCCAGGGTCGGAAACTAGGGAATTACTTATTTTGAAAACTGGAGGGGGATGGTGAGATGGAGGAGAGAATAGGGTATGAACTACCCTCCAGAATTTAGCTGGAGAGTTAATGTTAGTCAGGAATGAGGAGTTGAAATAATTGGACTTAGCCAGTCTAGTAGCTTTAGTACATGAATTGCATAGCTTTCTGTACTTGGCATAGTTGTTTGGATGTTTAGTAGATTCTTGTTTTCTCCAGGCCCAGTCATGCTCCCTCAAGCAAGCCAGTAGTTCGGGGGTGATCCAGAGGAGTTGAAGCCCATGGACTCTGGTCCTTCTGAAAGGAGCAAAGGCATTCCAAGTGGTAATGAATTTATCCTTGAAATAGTCAAGGGCTTGATCAACAGAAATGGCACTGAAGAGGGGGGCCTAGTTGGTGGAAGCAAGTACAGGGTTGAGTGGAGTATGGTCTAAGGATTTAAATTACCAGAGCTGCACGGTTTTAGGGGGAAGTCTGGGGCAATGGACCTTACGAACAATGAAAATGGGGTTGTGATCACTAAGGGCATCAAGGAGGCAATCAGGTTTAATGACACAGTGTGGGTGGGTTGAGAGTGCCCAGTCAAGCAGGGTGTGGTTTTGTGTTTTGGGATTAGGGCGTCTGGGCTCAAGTATAAGCTGAGTTAGATTTAGAGCGATGACATCACTGTGTAGCTTGTTTAACTTGGGAGACAACCAATTTAGAATCACATCACCCATTATGAACAGTTCACCAGATTGCGAGAGGGAGGTGATGTTGGCTAAGAGTTCAATCATGACCGAGGGTTGAATGATTGGGCAGTGATAGATGCCAGCCCCAAAGATTGGGATTGAGAAAGGAAGTGTAATGTGGGTGACAAGGACTTCATAGGTAGCTGGGATGGAGGTAGACAGGGTGGTAGTAAACTGCAGTGAGGACAGAATATACATGGCCACACCCCCTCCATGACCCAAACAATCTTGTCTGGAGAGAGAATGCCTAGGAACAGCAATGGCATTGTCAGGGATGCTTTTTTTGAGCCACGTCTTGGTAATAATTAAGATGTCAGGGGTGTGTAAAATCATAAGAGTTTCTAGGAGGTTGGTTTTAGGTAGCAGGTTGCATATGTTCAGGTGGATGAGCTTCAAACCATTAGGAAAGGTTGTAGTGGAAGTGGGGTTTGAAGACAGCTTCAAACCATTAGGAAAGGTTGTAGTGGAAGTGGGGTTTGAAGACATGTTGTTTGGGTAAGGAGCAAGGGTAGGAGAAGAAATAGGGCTAGGGGTTGGGGTGGATGTTCCCTGATGAAAGGAGGAGGGCAAGGATGAAATAGTGAAACTTAGGACTTTTGTAATTGGAGTAGGAAATAAGGGAGGGAGGGGTGCAGAGAAGGAGATGAGGAAATGAAGAAAGGTAAAGTAACTAGGATGGGAAAACAGCGAGGCTGGAGGGTAGTAGGGAAAGTGGGGTCTGTTTCAAGAGGAGCTGTGGGGGTGATTGACAAGATGAAGCAGGTACCTGGAAGAGAAGCGGAGAGAGAAGAGGCAATATGTGTAGAGGGGGAGACTGGGATACAGGTAAGAACCAGGAAAGGTGTGAGTAAGAGAGAGAGAGAGATGGAAACCATTCTGGGTAGGGTAGTAGAGTCTTTGTACAGACTTACAGATTCAGATCACACCACAGAATGTAAAGACATTGATAATTTGCTTTAGGTATGAATGACCCAGGACTAGAATTTATTTTTAGAAAATATAGTATATTCCATGGTAGTGAAGATGCATGATTTTATGTGATGCTTTGTCTGCTCACCTCTATTATATAAATAAAAACAAACTATTCCTAAAAATGGTATAAAACCAGGAGTCTCAAATTGGATTTGGTATTCAAACATTTGAGGCCCTAAATGTAAAAAAATATGAATTCTGAACCAGAATTCAACTTTACATTACCCTAAAAGGAAAAAAAAAGAACTTTAAATCATAGACAGCAGTAGACCACCCACGGTCATGGGTACCGTCAAGTAAGGAAGTATGGATTTATATAAGAGATAAAGGAAGACATTATTACAAATATACTGTAGAAATAATGGCACAGATAATTAATATGATACCTGCAAGGATTTATTTCCTTATAAGGGCTTTTAATGCCACTCAGTTATATTTCATCACATGTTATGGGCCCGCAAGGATGGAAAGGAGGGTGACCATGCTGAGAGAGGATTGGGGGGTGGGGAGAAATAGGGATGGGTCAAGACTAGGGTAGAGGCTGGGGGCATAGCAGAAGGTATAGTTCAGCAAGCAGGGACAGGGGCATAGCATGTGAGAAGGGGGCGGAGTCCTAGTGCTGAGGGATTCAATCCTTAAAGGGGTCAGATGTGGAAATAAAGGGGAGCAGCATAGTCGAATATGGGTGGAATCAGTACCTGGATTGACAGCAGATAGGGCTGGACACACTATTCTCAAGTGTGCAAGGAGAGGAAGGGAGAAACTGCATGTAGTGGTGTACTTTAGTACAAATGGCTTGGAGGGGTAATATAGCAGAATTGGTAAGGGAGAGCTCCGAGGAACTGGGGAAGTTGTGTGAGGAGGCAGGGAGATCAGTGACCTTCTCAGAAGTTCTCCTAGTATCCAGGGCAAGCACGGCAAGGAAAGGAAGGGTAGAGGAGTTCAACTCTTGGCTGGGAGCATGGTGTCAAACCAAAGGGTATGGGCTAGTGGGAGGCTAAGGTAACATCAGGGACAACAGTGATCTATTCACAGATGACAGATTACATTTGAGTAAGGTGGAACAGGGGGGTTTTAAACAGAGGCTGGGGGAATACACTCCAACTAAGGTGGATTTAAACTAGGTGTGGGGGAGGCGAGTGTGCAGTAGGTACTCAGTGTCACCGGAGAGGGGAGCCGAATAAGCTTACCCCTCAAGCTGGCAGGGATGGTACCAGGGTAGATTTACAGGGGTGAGTTAAGGATGGGGAGAAATGGGTTAAGGAAGGGAAGGGAACGAGTTGGAGGGTTGTCTCCCTAAATGCAAGAGGCCTGTGGAACAAAACAGCTGAGTTACAGGCTCTCTTGGCAGTGGGGATGGTGGACATTGTGGCCATCACGGAGACTTGGGCCACCCAATACCAAGACTGGGATTTGATGATCCCAGAGTATAGGATATACAGAAAGGACAGGAGCAAGGGGAAGGAGGGAGGGTGTCGATTTACATAAGGGAGGGGATAAGGTGTGAAAGGGTAGAGGAGGGTAGAACAGCGGCATTATGGTTGCAAATCCAGGATTCAAAAAGTAGGACACTATGGATGGGAGTGGTGTACAGGCCATCAACTCAGGCAGAGGACTTAGACAGGGAGTTAGCAGAGCAGATTAGGAGGGTCTGAAGGAAGAGAAACACTGTGATCATGGGGAAATTCAATCTACCAGGAGTGGATTGGAGCACCCCAGCCACAATGAGTGCAAGAGAGCAAGTGCTCCTGGAAACATTCCACAATAGCTTCCTGACACAGATGGTTATCAAGCCGACTGAGTTGGATAAAACTCTGGACCTAGTACTGTCTAAAGGGATACTGTAAGGAAGCTGGTGGTGGAGGACCCACTGACTGGGAGTGACCACCACTCAGTGTGGTTCACACTCAGTATGGGCAAGGAAGCTGTAATTACAGGAACCAGGACAGTAGATTTCAGACATGCTGACTTTGACAAGATGGGGGACATTTTTGAAAGACCCCTGGCAGGAATTAATCCATACTTGTATGCAAACCAAAAATGGGAAATTATCAAATTAGGACTGATGGAGGCTACGGGGTCATGCACCAGGACACAGAGCAAGAAGGGAAGGGCTAATAAGCCAAGCTGGTTGAATTGGAGGTCTTGGAAGGTATGAGAGCAAAAAAAAGAATCATTTAGGAGGTTCAAGAAATCTGGGAGGGGGAGGACAGGGTAATGTATTTGAAGATGTCCAAGGAGGTAACCACACTAGTCAGGCTGGCCAAGGCTTCTAGAGAGCTGAGGCTGGCACAGAGCACCAAGAACAGAGGAAAAGGACTTCTTCAGATACATAAGGTAGAGAAGGAGCTGCAAGAACCAGATAGTGTGGATTAGGAATGATGGGGGGTGAGTGGAGAAAGGGGCAGAGGATGCAGAAGCACTAAATGAGTACTTCTGTTCTGTGTTCATGAAGGAGAAGGGTGGGCAGCTACCTCAGGGGATGGGGAAAGTGGGCAAGGGGGGAAGGGAAGACAGATGAGGCGTTCACAGAGGGCAGGGTGTTGGAGGGTCTGAAGACACTGAGGGTGGATAAGGCACTGGGGCCAGATGGCATTCACCCCAGGGTGCTGAAAGAGCTGGTGGAGCTCTTGATGGGGCCACTGGTAGACCTGTTCAATACTTCCATGTACCCAGGGTGCGTACCACAAGACTGGAGGATGGCTCATGCAGTGCCCATCCACAAAAGTGGCCCAGAGGATTATCTAGGCAATTACAGAGCTGTAAGTCTCACGTCCATCTTAGGAAAACTAATGGAGACAATCCTGAAAGAGAGGATAGTGAACACTTTGGAAGACAATGGACTCCAGGAATGTCAGCAACATGGGTTCATTTCAGGAAGATCCTGTCAGACAAACTTAGTTGAGTATTACGATTGGGTGACGAGGGAACTGGATAAGGGCCATGCGGTGGATGTCCTGTATTTGAACCTCAGCAAGGACTTTGATTCTGTGCCTCATGGGTGGTTGGGTGGAAAGTTGGAATATGTGGGGGTGGGGAAAAAGGCAATAAATTGGATCATGAACTGGATGAAGGGGAGGCAGCAGCAGGTGGTGGTGGTGGGGAGCTCTCATCCCCAAGGGCTGTGACGAGCGGGGTTCTACAGGGCTCAGTACTGGGCCTGGTGCTGTTTGGGATATTCATAGCAGATATCTCACATTGCATCAGGAGTAAGATCAGTCTATTTGTTTACATTGTAGGGTGGCAAGGGCTGCAGGACAATCTGACTAAAGAGGATGAGTGTCGGAAATGTGGCAGTTGGGTTTCAACGTGAAGAAGTGTAAGGTTCTAAACTTCAGAACAAGGAACTTGGGGAGGAGCTACCAGTTGGGAGGAGTTCAGTTAGGTACCACCAAGGAGGAAACAGATCTAGAGGTGGTTATAAAGGAGAATATGAACAACTCAGCTCAGTGCAAGAAGGCAGAAACTACTGCAAACAAGATGCTGGGGTGTATTGTGAGAGGAATCTCATCCAGAAGAAGGGAGGTGATTCTGCCTCTGTTCAGGTCACTAGTCAGGCCACACTTGGAGTACTCCATGCAGTACTGGTGTCCATTCCTGAACAGGGATCTCAGATCAGTGGAGGGGGTACAGCACAGGCCAACTAGGATGATCTAGGGATTGGAGGATAAATCTTATGAGGACAGACTGAGTGAGTTAAATATGTACACCCTGAAGGAGAGGAGGGATTGGGGGGATATGATTGGGACCTTTAAATACTTGAAGGGGATAAACAAAACAAGTACAGAAGGGTCTTTAAATTGAAGAGGGGGAAGGACACGAGAGGGCATGATCTCAGATTGGAGGGGGGAAGATATATGAGTGAGAGATGAGGAGACATTTTTTTCATGGAGGAAGTTGTGGCTAAATGGAACACTCTTCCCAAAGAGGTGGTATCCTGCAAGATGGTGGGCAGTTTTAAAATGGGATGGGACAGAGTAAGGGGGGTAACACAGAGGGGGGAGAGAAGGGTGGGAAGCTACAATGTAAGGGTGCTAGCTGCACATTCAAGCAGACTTGATAGACCATGACTCTTGAGGCCTGTTTCTGCTGGCAGATTCATATATTCGTATGTTATTGAATTATGTTTTTTATTGACCACCCACAGTTGTTCTGGTCATCTTTTCATAATATCTGTAATCCAAGGGTAAGGTCAGAGATTAATTGTTTGCTGGACAAGAACTTAGTAAAAACAGATCCAAATAAAATAGCAGATTATCTTAATAGATTCTTCATTGATCAAACAGGAAAGGATGAGAAGAGGTCAAATACATCTCAAAATAGGGGTAAAATTCAGGACACACAGGAAATGAGGCAAGGGGATGGAGGGTATGTTTTTTCCCCTATTTAACAAGAGGAGGTGCTGAGGCTGTTACAGGCCGTGGACGATAGGAAAGGTTGCAGACCACACCTGCTTGGTCCAAGGATTTTAAAAGTTGCAGCACTTGAACTTTCCAGTCCACTGACATAGTTATTTAACTTGTCATTATCTAGGGGCGTTGTACCCTCTACATGGAAGGAATCCACTATAGTTTCAATTTTTAAATCAGGAGACAGGAAGAATGCAGCAAATTATAGGCCAGTTTTGCTGTTGCCCATAATGGGGAAATTATTAGAAAAATGTATTCTAAAGCAGTTGATGCCTTACTTAGACCAAAAAGGGCTACTGGTAGACCGACAACATGGCTTTAGACAGGGCTATGGTACAGGGATGACTCTGGTCAGATTGGCTGGAACTGTACATGATGCAGGTAATAAAGGATTAATGACAGGTGCGGTGTTCGTCGACCTGACCAGGGCCTTTGACTAAGTGGACCACGGCCTGTTGTTATTGAAGCTGGCCTCTTGTGGAATAGTAGGGAAAAGACTGGAATGGTTCAAGAGTTACCTCAGTTTTAGGGTACAGAGGATGAGGCTAGGAGACTCTTTGTCTGAACCACTGCAGGTAAGTTTGGGTGTCTCCCAGGGCTCGGTGACGGGACCCATATTGTTTTATGTCTTCATGAATGACCGGCCAGACATTCTCAAAAGGACAGAGTGTATTTTGTATGCTGACAACACGGTCCTCCTCAGCTCAGATCAGTCTACCTCAGAAATTCAGGATGCTTTGCAGCATGACTATGATAGATTAACTGAATGTCTATTGCAAAATAAACTGAAACTGAACGAAAGGAAAACCAATGTAATGTTGTCTGGGAAATCTCAGAGACTGGTACAAGATGGGAGAGAGCTTATCATAATGGGAAGTAGTGGGGTTAAAATCTCCAGGGTTCAATTATTTAAATATTTTGGGAGTATACCTTGACCCATTGCTGAGCCTAGTGGGTCACCAAGACAAAATTGGTAAAAAAAGAAATCAGAAATTGGGCTTTTTGTATTGAAACGTTAATGCTTTGGCAGATGAAGCATGTCTTGCAGTAGCAAAGCAGAAACTGCTGCCTGCATTGCACTGTGGAACAGTTCTGTTTGTGAACCAGGGAGCTTCTTTTATTCATAAATATCAGCTCATATTAAATAGTATTTGCAAGTTCGGACTAAGGGCTTCAATAATGACTCATCACTGTCTACTGTACACAAAAATGAATATTTTGCCTCCTATACAGTGAACTGAGTTCACAGTAGCAGTGTTTGCTTATACAATTTATCACAATTCCCTGCCTTCCTGTCTTTTTAATAAGTTTATCAGACATAATAGTACATATTCAACTAGGCAAAAACCGGATGTACTTTTTTATCCAGCTCTGCCAAAATTGGCTATGTCTCAATGGTATTTCACTTGGTATGCCCCAACACTTTTGAACAAATTATCATCTATTACTAAAACTGTCAAAACTGTAAAGCACTTTAAAATTTTATTGTTCAATTTTTATCACAAAAATAATATATGCACATGTGTTACTCATTGTTGATATTATCTGTGTAAGCTAACTGTCTTTGTTGATGTATTGTTTTCTTATTCGTCGGTCATGACTGAAAAAGGGCTGTGCCCAGTCACCTCCTGGTAAAAAAAAAAAAAAGAAATGAAATTTTTTGTTCTCAGTATTCTGTTTTAGATGGTAATTGTACTGTATGACCTTTATAATCAGACACCATAACATGGCCATCATTTCATAAGTTTCTTTTCACTGTTGGCATTGATGTAGGAGCTACAACATAACAAATGTAATGCCATCTTTTTGCCATGGAATGCAATAGGCCTAGAGTGAAACTATATTTTTAAATTCTTTTGGTAACTGGGTAAGGCCCACTAGGTGCAAAGCCTGTTTTCAGGGCATCCTAGGAGCACTGGGGAGGTTAAGTGACTTGCTAGGCGATATCACCAGCCCAGTTATTTAACATCCACGATAGTCATGCTAATGTCATGCTAACTAAACCAAGCAAACACAAATTGCCATGATGCACAATTTCAAAGTCAAGTTTGGTTATTAACTCTGACTTGTACTTTGGGCATAGGCAAAGTCAGCCAGCTTCTGACTTGGAAACCAGATCAGAGTAGAAGAACATATATAATGATTCCCATGCCCATCATGTAGTTTAATTGTAATGTAATTTGAAAAGGGAGTGAACTGCACTCAGCTGTTTAAAATGAAGTGCAACACCATGGGGTTAGAAGGACATAAGAGACTTGTGTCGAAAGATATTGACACAAGAGGTGAATTGCATCACAGCTTGCGTCAAACAAGATTTTATCAAGCAACCTGCATCAAATCCTGATGCAGCTGCACTAAAGAAATTCTGATACAGCTGCAAAAAAGCGCCCTTGCACCAACCGGGGCTGCAGCAAACAACCAGGTGCACCAGGTTGCAAAGGGGATTGTATCATGGACAGTGGGGCTACAACATCCCTTTCTGGGGATTTTGCTAGCCCCAACATGGACACAGAAAGGGGCATCACTTAGACCAACCAGGAGGTGGTCTAAGTGACTTGCACCAGTGGGACAGGGTCCGAGATGGGTTGCTGGGGACAGACAGAGCATGGGAGGTGTCATGGGGAGCCAGGGAGACAGCTGGGCATGGGAGGGTGTGACTCTGGACCAGACAGGATGCATTTTGAATGAATATACAGTATGCATTATCACAAGCACCCTGTTGTATGCAGTGTTCTGTAATTGTGCCTCAGTTCTACAGTCTGTTCTTACAGAGAACAGTGCTCTTTCATACCCCAATGTATTTATTGTTCATACCTCTTTGGTTATTTTTGTATGATTTGTGATTACCATAGCACATAACTCTAGGGCTTTCACTTCCAGTCTATCTCATATTATCATGTTGCAGAGTTCAATACCAATACAGTATACCCCAAATAATAAGCAGAGCAGGTTAAACACTTCCATGGAGGGGCATGTGCTATGTCCGGCTATCAACTTCATCATATGTACAGTAACCCAGCAGACCTAAAAATTGATATGGTATGCAGACTGTAAATACAGCAACTATATACCTGGTAATAGGGTGTTGTTTATATATCCTCAGAGCCAATGGGATGAGACTGATGGAGGGAGGGGTGTTGCTAGGGGCAGAAAGTCTGTTGCTCAGAGGTAATAAATCAATGGTAATGATAGCAGGCACTTCTTCCAGAGGGTGAAGAACCTATATAACAGCCTACCAGAGGAGAAAGTGAACATGAAGACAGTACAGGCCTTCAGATTAAGCCTAGACATATTTCTAATTACCATGGGAAACACAGAAACATAGAATTTTATAGCACATAAGGACCACTTGACCCACCTTTAACCCTGCCTACATTGCTACCGCAGAGCCTCTTTGATCTACTACTCGTTCAACCTCCCCACCTTCCTTTACACTAGGATTCCCTTGTGCCTATTCCATGCATTCTTGAACCCTGCCACTGTCTTCGACCCCACTACCCCTCCTCTAGAAAACTGTTCCATGAATCCACCACTTTTTCTGTGAAGTACTTCCTGACATCTCTCCAAAATCAACTGCCTTCCAGCTTCATAGGATGTCCCCTTGTTCTTGAGTATCTGTTCTTCTGAAAAATACTCCTCTACTGTACCTTATTTATGCCTGTGAGGTATTTAAAGGTCTCTATCATACCTCCTCTCTTCCTCCTGTCTTCCAAGGTGTACATATTGAGGTCCTTTAGTCTTTTCTCATAGGCTTTTGATGCAGTTCCTGCACCATTTTAGTTGCCCTCCTCTGGACAGCCTTCACTCTATGTCCTTCCAAAGATGTGGTCTCCAGAACCACACACAATACTCTAGGTGGGGTCTTACCAAAGATCTATACAGTGGTAACACCACCTCCCTCTTTCTACTGGTGATACCCCTCCCTGTGCACCCCAGTATCCAACTAGGTCTCCCAACTGCCTTCTTACACTGCCTGGCCAACTTTACTTCATTCAATATGATTACCCCCAGTTCTCCTTCCTGCTTGATGGTTGTCAATACCACTCCATCCACTTTGTACTCTGTCCCTGGGTTTCTGTGCCCTAATTGCATTATTTTGATCTTATTCCTATTGACACCCAGCTGCTGTACCCTTGACTACTCCTATAGTTTTCTCAGGTCTCTGCTTATCCTTTCTACTCCTCCTGGACTATCCACCTTAATGCAGATTTTGGTGTCATCTGCATAAAGGCAGACCTTCCCTTCGAGCTCCTCTGCAATATCACTTATAGGAACATTGAAGAGAAATGGCCCCATCACTGGTCCCTGAGGCATCCCACTGGTCAATCTCTCTTCCTCAGCATGAACTCCATTTACCACCACCCTCTGTCACCTATCCCCTAACCAGTTTCTTACCCAGTTTTCCACTTTTGGACCCACTCCTAAGCTACCCAGATTGCTTACTAGTCTCCTATGTGGAATGGTGTTGAACGCTTTACTGAAATGTAGGTAGGCCATATACACTGCTCTATCCTGATCTAACTCCTTAGTCACCCAGTCAAAGAAATCTACCAGATTTGTTTGACATGACCTCCCCCCTGAGAAACCATACTGCCTCGGTCTGGTAACCCACTGGATTCAAGATATTCAATATTACTTTCCTTCAGTAGTGATTCCATTAATTTTCCCACCACTGATGTCAGGCTGACTGGACTATATTTGGCAGTCTCCTCCCTGCTACCACTTTCATGTAGTTGGACTACATTCACCATCCTCCATTCCTCCAGAACCATGCTTGTTTTCAATGACCTGTTTAACAGGAATGTCAGAGGTGCAGCTAGTATTTCTCTGAGCTCCCTCAGAACTCTAAGATGCACCCCATCTGGTCCCATTGCTTTGTCCACCTTCAGATTAGTGAGTCCCTTCAGGACTCTCTCCTCCAAAAATGGACTAGTGTCCACCTCCCTCCCTCCCTCCCTCCAAAGCTTCTGTTACTTTTTTTGGGCCCCACCCCTTCTCCTTCCTCTGTGAACACTGAAGAAATGTATTCAATCAGGATGCCTGCCTTTTCCTGGTTCCCCTATGCACAGTCTCCCCCCTTCCCTTTTTAACCTTACAGTCTTACCCCTGGTCTTCCTCTTTTCACTTATATACCTAAAAAATATCTTGTCCCCTTTTGTTACATTCTGGGCTGTTCTCTCTTCAGTTTGTGCCTTTGCGCTCCTTACTACTTTCCCTGCTTCCCTGTTTCCTGATACACCTTGCTATTTTCCTCCCTCTGCATCTCCTTATACCTTCTAAATGCTGCCCCTTTTGCCTTTACCTTTTCATCCATCTCTTTTCAGAGCCATAGCAGTCTCTTTTTTTGCTCTTGCTGTTGCTTACTTGTTTGATGCAGAAGTTTGTTGCCTTTACTATGCTCCCTTTTAGCTTTGCCCACTGCTTCTCTACCCCTCCCAGGTCATCTCTGAGGTATTCACCCATCTTCATAAAATCTCACCTCCTGAAGTCCAGGATCCTTGCCCTTGTGAGGTTAATTCAACAGCCACCTTTATATTGAACCACACTGTACGATGATCACTGGTCCCCAGGAGGCCTCCCACCTTGACATCCACAGTACTGTCCCTGTTAATGAGTACCAGATCCAGTATTGCCCCCTCATGAGTGGGTTCACTGACTAGTTGCATGAGGAATGCCCCCCTGCAGGGAGGCTAGAATGCCCCTGCTTCTAGCTGAAGCCACTGCTGGGAGACTCCAATCTACACCTAGCAGGTTGAAGTACCCCACCAGCAGCACCTCACTCTTTTCTGCCATCTTGCCAATGGCTTCCACCAGTACCTTATCTAATTCCTTCCACTGTGTTGGAGGTCTGTAGATCATGCCCGTGTGAATAGTGGCTCTATACCCCATCTCCAGTGTGACCCACAGTACCTCAGCTTCCCCCTGTATTCCCTGCATCTATGTTGCTTTTTTGCTTTCCCTCACATAAAGTACCAGCCCCTCCTTTCCTTCCCACCCATTCCCCCCTGAACAGAAAATAGCCATGTCCCAGTCATGATTTTCAGTGCACCATGACTTGGTAATGACATCAGTATCAAGTTTGGCCTCTGCTATGATAGCCTCTTGGTCCAGAATCTATTTTCCTAGACTTCTGGTATTTGCATATATGGCCTTCCAGATTCTGTATCCACTCTTCGTGTTGCCATTTTTTTCCCTTTTTGCCCTCACTCCCTCCTTCCTCCCTCTCTTTTTAATTTTCCCGTTCCCTTCTCCCTATACCACCCTGCTTCATTTATTCATTTACACACTGGGGCATTCCACTCCCATTGGGAGTCATGTACTGTGTACCAGCCAGGGCTGGTCTAAGGGTAATTAGAACATTCTCCCTGTAGGAGAGTTGCCTGTTTGAAGCAATGTGCTGAGGTCCTCCTACCCACTCCTTGATGTTTCCATGATGTTAACCCCTCACTAGTGGTCGAATAGCACTTCCCTCCCTGATCCCTGATGTCTCCGTTAAGATGGAAAAAGTATTGTCCTCTTCCTTGGTGGGCAAATGATCCTCCATCCCTGATCACTGATGTCTCTGTAATGATAAAAAAAGTATTGTCCCCTTCCCTGGTGGTTGAGTGGTCCCCCTCCCTAATCCCTGATGTCTATGTTATGTTAAAAAAATATTGTTCCCTTCCCCGCTGGTCTTGTGGCACTCCCTTCCCGATCCCAATATCTATGTTATGTTAATAGCAATAGTGTTTCGTTCCCTGGTGGTTGAGTAGCACTCCCTCCCCAATCTCCAGTGTCTCTGTTATGTTAAAAGCAATAATGTTTCATTCCCTGGTAGTCAAGTGGTCATCCCTCCCTGATTCCTGATGTCTCCGTAATGATGAAAAACAGTATTGTTCCCTTCCCTAATGGTCGAGTGCCCCCCCCCCACTGCAATCCCCAATGTCTCTGATACGTTAAAGAAATATTGTTCCCTTCTCTGGCGGTTGAGTGCCCCCCCTTCCTGAACCCCGATGTGACCATTATGTTAAAGAAATATTGTTCTCTTCCCTGGTGGTCGAGTGCCCCTCCCTCCCCAATCTCCAATGTCTCAGTTATGTGGCTTATATACAATACTATATTGGCTTATATACTACCCTACGCACTATTCTTTCTCTATTACCTACTCTTCCCACTCTCAATTTCTCCCTCTCCCCTTTCCTAATCTACCTAAGCTCCCCAGCCCCCCTCCCTCCTCACCCAACCTCTCCCCATACATCTACACTTCTTCACCCTCCTACTCTACCCCCTCTGCTCTCCAAATCCTTCCTTTCTACTTGATGCTTCTCCCTGTAGCTCAACTTCCACCACTGGCTCTCAAGTTCTGCTACTACTACCTCTGTTCTATAAACTGGCACTTATGTATTTCTTGTTTTGCCTCGATGTGTACCCATGCTTTGTATACTATGCCCTACGATCATGTTCTGTATTGTTCTTACCCTGCCGGGTAACCACAATTTGTACAACCTGTACTTGCTGTGCTGTACTGCTCTGCCATGTATCATATTCAAATGTAATCCCTCCCAACTATGTGCATTATCCATATTGTGCTACTGTAAGTTCAACTACTGTATGTATATCTGTCTCCTCTGTAACCCCCCCCCCACCAGGTCGCACCATGAGACGAGCATCTTTTTGCTCAGTCTGCCTTTCCTGGTGAAACATTTTCAATAAATAAATAAATGTTAAAAACAAAAATGTTGCCTTCCCTGATGGTCGAGTGACCCTGCCTTCCCAGACCCCTATGTTTCAGTAATGATGAAAAACAGTATTTTCCCCTTCCCTGATGGTTGAGTGGCCCCCCTCCCCAATACCCAATGTCTCTGTTATATTAAACAAATTATTGTTCCCTTCCCTGGTGGTCAAATGGCACCCCCCCCCGATCCCTGATGTCTCCGTTATGTTAAAAAAAATATATTGTCTCTACCCTAGTTGTCGAGTGGTTTCTCCCCCCTCCCCAGCAGAGATTACCCACTGCTCGCAGCTCTCATCTCAAAACAGAGCCGGTGATCAAACAGTCCTCCTCTCACCATTTTGGTCAGCCACCCACTGGACTGTCACTGGGTGCGTACTGTAAAGTGCATGCACTCATTGATTAATCAATGCACATTCACTTTCAGTAAGTGCTCAGTGATGGCTCAGTTGGCAGCTGGCTGCTGAGGTGAGAGGAGGGCTATGCTAGTCACCGGCTCTGTTCTGGGATGGGGGAGCAAGGTGGTGGGCACTACCTGTTGGGATGAGGGGGTTGGGGGGCAACTCAACCACCAGGGAAGGTAACCATATTTTTGTTAACATAATGGAGACATTGAAGATCAAGGAGGGGGGAGGCACTCAACCACTAAGGAAAGGGACGATATCTTTTTTCATTATTACAGAGACATCGGGGACGGGGGATCACTAGACAAACAGGGTCAAGAGTGGTGCACGGCCACCCTGCGACTTGTGGCAAGACTTCCTGGTGTGCCATCTGTTTGATGCATGGCCTCATATGCTGCAAACCACTGGACTTTGCTGCTGGGACCCTGCCTGATAGAGAATCAGGAGCAGGGTCCCTTGTGCACCATGAATCAGTGCAAGGTGCTGTCTGCTACAGCTTGCACTGATCTAAGCCCATTTTGAGAATCAAGCCTCATGTGTTCCAATCCGCTATACCCAGGGAGAAGTCATAATCTTCTTCTTCTGACATCACAACCTGTTGTAACAGAAATGATTTTTGATATCACAATCAAAAGATTATTGCTTTAGAGTAAGAAAGACAACTGAAACAGATGAAGTCTAGGGGGCAGAAAGCCTGTATTGTGCAGATGTTTTAAGCAATAAAGACTACAATGTCCAAACAATTTGTTTTGTGTGGAATCTAAGATATTGGCTCTGCCAATGCCAACAGCGTTTGTTTGGTATTAACTTACAAAAGCATTTTTAATGGTTCTGCTACTACGTAGATAGAGGAGGCAGAGAACAATCCACCTGCATGTCTGACCTGGTCTTGTTCTGAGCATTGCAGGATTCTGCATCCTATAGCTGACTGGAGTTTATGTGCCTATAGGCCTTTTATTATTGTCTTCAGAATGTACTTCATTAAAAAGGCAAAGATAGTAGCACTTTTCTGTTGTGTGTGTTACTATTTTATGCCCATATTAGAACATAAATTTAAACACTCAGTATGTCTAGGTAGGAGTTGTTAGCACTGTGCAATTGAGAAAAAAAGAAGGAATAAGGGAATGAGATTGGAGGGGGCAGGATAAGGGAAAATGTGAGGAAGTTTTCTTTTCAGGGAAAGGGTGGTGGATGTATGGAATGGCATGCCACAAGAGGTGGTGGGAGCTAGTGCAGTGGGGGGATTTAAACATGCATGAGACAGGCATATGGGAACCCTAGAGATGGGAAGGAAAGGCTTAAGCTGATGACCAAATAGAGTCAGTGGCCATTAAGAAAGGCTGGGCAAAAGGGCAGAGTAGATGGGCCTAGCAGTCCTTATCTGCTGTCAGTTTCTATGGTTCTGTATATTAAAATACTAGTAAAAAATCATAGTGTTTATACAGTGTGGCATTATAAAAATGATGCAAATATTACAATGACAGTTCCACAGGTTGCAGTCCCCACTGGCCAATTAGATGTTGAGGTTCTACCTAACCCTGACCTCCAGCACTGCAGGTCCCCACTAGGGAAGGGCAGCTCATATTTATTGAGTCCCACATCTGTAACACAGAATGCTGGGTAATTATGTTACACAGCTACAATGTGGTTTCCAAAGCTCGTTGGAGTTAAGCTCTGTATTCTTTTCTTGTCTTTGATGTAGAACCTGGCAACATCCAGCAAATGCTTAGCTTAAAAGAAGAGTTTCATTTTGTCTGGCTTTGTTAGACCATCTGAACAGAAAGTGCAGCCAAGTTACTGAATGCAAGTCAAATTGAAAGATTACAGATTGGGAGACAATCCAACTTTCAGGTTTATGATGCATAACCCTTATGTACTCTCAGGAAATAAAGTTTAGAAATCTCTTACTTGGGGAGGGTCAGGTTGCACCAAATTTCACTGTTAAACACTCTCCAGTACCTTTGAAAAATGTTGGCAGCACATCCCACCAATAGCAGTAGAGCTGTGAATACAAGATGAGCAAAAAGTCTTGGCATATTTGGATATTTTTCAGCACCTAACACAAAAGGGAATGCAACAGTCCAGTCAAATCAATACCAATCAAAAGAAACCAAACTATGACCTGGGAATGAGATAGACTAAAACTGAACACTATTCAGTTAGTCAGTTATAACTAAAATTAAATGTAGGACACCTGTCCTGTGTCCCAGAATTTCCATAGACCTGCAGGGAGCTCCAAGGCTCTTTTATACAATTATCTATGTTACTCTGAAAATGGCAGTTCAGATCCACCTGATGGCCCAGTGGGAGGCATGTTGTGCTTCCTTGCTGACAGCATGGGTTCAGAAGCAAATGCAGGAGCTGAGCCAGTCACCCATGGAGGCTGAGTGGCACTGCCAAGCACAGAAATATAGAATTTTTGTTATTAGTCTGTTTACTCCTCTGCCACAGTGCAGGCTGTCCTTCCACCAGCCCCATCACCAGATGTCCCACGGACTTACCTTGATCCCTGTGCTTCCCCATGGCTTACCCTCCCATGGTGGGGGTCAACACCACAACACCAATGAATGGATCTGGTTTTTGGGAGAGGGTCTGGTAACCCAGTGCAGAGCCTGCAAGGGGTCAATGTCATCCTGCACTGCACCCGGATATTTGTTTCCTCCATTTTTCCATCCGGACAAACCCACGCACACTCTCCTGCGTGGGATGTCACTGGCTGCTGATCCTCCATTCCCCAAGTGGCAGTCCCTAGCTGTCTGCACCTCTAGCCTCTGCTATAGGCCAAGCATGATCTGAATCCATCTCTCCCCAGAGGAGGAAAACAATCCACTGGACACTCAATCCTTCTTCCCCCTGGCCAACCCCCAGCAACTTGAGTCCCTTGCTGAACCCAGGTTGCCAGTGTGGCAGCAGGTGAGGCACTGTGCCTCATCCCTCCATGCCACTGGGCTGAAAAACACAGAATTTGTCAGTAGAAGATGATCACTTGGCCCACCTAGTCTGCCCAGATGTTCCCTGCCTACTCTGTCTCCACAGAACCTAACTGGTCTCCAGTGACTCTCCCCTCTCCCTGCCTGTTGACCAGTATTCCACTATGCCTATTCCATGCATGTTTTAGGCTCCCTGCTGTTTTTGTCCCCACTACCTTGGGTGGTAGACTGTTCCAGATGTCCACCACTCTTTCACTAGAGTAGTATCATGTCCCCTCCTAAATTTCCCTCATTGCAGCTTCATTGCTTGCCCTCATGCTCTGGTGCACTTCCTCATTTGAAATCAGCTCCCCTCCAGTACACTGTACATCCCCCATGAAGCACCTGTAGGTCTCTATCATGTCCCCTTCTCCTTCCTCTCTCCCAGGGTGTACATGTTTATATCCCTCAGTCTCTCATATTAGGGTTTATCATGTAACCTCTGCACCATCTTAGCTGTCCTCAGCAGCGCTCCTTGCCAGGAAAGCATAGCACTGCAGCTCAGCCACTGCACTGCACTGTGGGTGTTGCAGAGCTTGCTTGCTTCATAGGGATGTTGCTGCATGAGTACTACCTGTCCCTAATAATATATATCAGCAAAGAATGATCCAACTCCAACAGTTTTCATTTCTGTGTTTTGTTCAGGGGGAAGGGAGGAGTATTTAGCTGAGTTACAAGAAGAAGAAACCTATTTGTTTGAAGATGATAGAAAACAATTTTATTTTCTTCAGTTCATGACCTTTGTGCTTCTTTTCAGTTAAATCTACTCTTCTGATATGCATCAGCTTTGTTTCTGTTAAAAAATATATATATATTTCAATACTTTCATTTTCTAGCAGTGAAGCTTCCTTTTAATACCCCCCTCTTAATTGATTATTACTGACCATTGTTATACTTTGAGAATTGTGTTATACAATGCAGTTTAAAATGACACAATACAATTTACTTTTGTATAGCAATTTTTACACAGATTATTTTAATGATCTGTGTTTTTAATGAGTCAGATCACTAGGACTGCCAATGATCAAGGAGGCAGTCAGTGTTACATGTTAGTATGTTGAGTGATCTGAATCAGTCCCTCACTAGGGTATGGAAAACACTGGTTGCAGATAGTTGAATTCCCTGCCGTAGGCTCACCACCCTTACAGACACTTTGACAAATGTCATAACACTGTATTCTCTCATTATGTACCTTTCCTAAGTTGATAAAGGTGTTTATATGTTTTGAATGATTTCATACAAACTTTCTCTGGACCTCTCTATGTACAGTACATGTGAACTTGTTTCTGATCTGCTGCAGAGCTAGCTGAAGTCATTGCAAGGTAAACTTCAGACCACTCTGCTGTTTCTCAGTATCACAATTTTTTTTGTGATGATCGGAAGAAAATATGTAAATTAACATTAAGAACAGCAAAACTAAATGCAGTAGTTATTACTGAAAATAAAATGGTTGAACCAGCGACACTAAAGTATTATATTAATTAAACTAATAGGGTATCACAGATAATACACTTAGTGCTACTAGCAGATACAAATAGACCCTTACTGACATAATATGCTTTGAACAAAAGACTCAAGGGATAGTAGTAAAGAAGAAAGATAGAGAAATAACTATGTTTTGACATTATATTTAAAGAATGGATGAGTCCATTTGGCAAAAGTGTATACTGTATATGCTGTACTCTATGTATAAGTCTATTTTTTTATGCTGAATATGGGCTCCTCAAGAAGAGAGACTCGACTCTCAACTTATCTGCGAGGTTGACCTATAGTATCTGTGACATTTATGATGGTAAACAATGTCTGCAGATGCGTAGCCTAATTTTTAGTCCAGTTCTATATACAAAGATATATTCTGTGCCTGATGTTTGTCATGGAACAGATTTTCCCATTCTATTAAGACAGCAAAATAATGTTTGTAATTTTGCTAAAACTGATGAGGTAAAGGGGGGTTAGACTTATAAATGAGATAAGTATTAATACACTGTTCCATACATGGGACATAGATAAATTAAAAGGATGATATACAGGCAAGGAAGTTATGGAGTGAAGTAAGAAGAGAGACTGAAGATGAGTGAACTGATAGAGTCTGAGAGCAGGGAAAGAAACTAAGGCAGAGAGGTTTAAAGGAGACAAACTATGATAAACTTTGAAGACAGCAAGAGCTATTTAATAATATACACAGAAAGGAATAGGGAGCCAGTGTTGATTATTTTAGACTATATACCATGTGATCACACATCTCAGCATATGTCAAAAACTGGGCAGTTACATTTGGAACACACTGCCATTTTTGGAGGAGAGACTGGGGAAGGACAGTAAAAAGAAAATTACAATAATCAAGGCTGGAAAGAACAAAAGCGTGAATGAGAATAACAGTTGCAGTAAAAGCAAGGCAACAATGTATACACGGAACATTCTGAAGGTGAAAGACAGATTTACAAAGCTGAGAGATAGCAGCAATGAAGGACAGTTCATGGTCAATAATAACACCTACATTTCTGACAGAAGAAAAGAAAATTAGATTAGTGTTAAGTAAGGATTGAGTGATTGCAGAGACATGCTTGAGAACATTAAGTTGACCAAGCAGGACTTCAGTTTTTAAAACCTTAAGCTGAAGAAATAGTGAAATCAGGAATGAATGAGTTCAAAGCAGCTAGAAAGAGTGGATAAGGAGTGATCAGCATGCAAGTAAAAATGACATTTAAAGCTGAGTATCATCAGCTTAGAAGTGATACCCATGATTAGACTTAGAGATAAGGTAACCATGGTGATGATGCTGATGATGATGGTAATGATGGTGGGCATGGAAGAGGGAGGATAAAAGGCTCACTCAGTGGCAAAATAGTAGATAGTTTATTAAAGAAGGAATCCCCCCACATAATGACTTTCCAGTTTTGCCATTAAGAACTGGGATTCTATTGCAAGCCCTGGCTCCACTGCAGTTGTAGTTTCCAGTGGAATCCCAGCTGAGTTTCCATTACTGCCTGAATTTGTCAGTAGTTATCCCACCTTATTGCCACTTGAAAAACATTCTTTATACAAGTGATCTTTGGAACTACTAGTAGTACTGCTGAAATGTGACTTATGGAAGTTATACAGTATATCTTGAATATGATTATTCTGTTTTTATGTTTTTTGGGCTGATTTTATATTTTATATATGCACTGCATATGGATTATTTCGATACAGTAACGCTTTCTGAGAGATTGTGTGATGGGAGCAATATAACTAATAGTTAATTAGTACACATTATTCAGATCCAAATAATAAATACCTGACATTATTCAGGAGTCTTTGAGACACTGTTCACACCCTAGAAAAACTAAAACTTACAATAAAAAAGTCTCTCTCTCTCTCTCTCTCACATCCCTCCATTCCCTATCATAACCCCAAGTCCCATACAGTTATTAACATGGACAATTGGAACTTATTTGTTTTTCAGCACCTCCCCCAACTCTGCTTTCTTGATCTATAATGAGTGCGGCAACAAAGGTGGTTTTATTGTTTTATCACGTCTGGGCATCAGATTGTCTTGCCAGCAACTTCCCATCCAATGTTGTTGTAACTCAACAGTCCCCCACAAGCCCCCTCCCAGCCAAGAACCATATGTTCCAAAGGTCAACATTATGTAGCACATATTAATGCTGATCCATGATGGGGATCCATGATGCTGGGAGGGGGAAATAGCTCCAATATCCTCAGTGCTCAAGTAAGCCACCCATACCACATACTATAGTATATATGCAGTAGCTCCCAAAGGGATAATGAGGACCTATCATCACTAGGTGCACTGTTAAAATCCTTTCCTATTATTGTGTGTTTAATGTTTCCTCATTGCTAGTGCTACTACATATTTGTTTTTCCAACTGAGTAATAGTAATATAAACAATAATTGTGGTCATAGTGGGAATACACCT
The DNA here is from genome assembly GCA_016271365.2 of Neoceratodus forsteri. Taxonomy (NCBI): domain Eukaryota; kingdom Metazoa; phylum Chordata; order Ceratodontiformes; family Ceratodontidae; genus Neoceratodus; species Neoceratodus forsteri. Next base: position 316,844,554 of record CM028130.1, read on the forward strand.
GGCTACACATCTGCTCATAGATTAGGAGCTCTTTAATGCTTCCCCACAGCAGTTGTCTCCCACTACCACATTCATCCATCCATCCATCCATCTATCATACAGGTGTGGTAGTGCTTGTATATTAGGGTGAGTAAGTGCCTCCAATTTTAAACTCCACTTTTCCCTGCTATTGCTTGATTACTGTTTGTTCTGACTTAGCTGAGAGTACTGTAGCGGGTGGTGTGAGCACCTTGCTTCAGTGGAATTCATGTCTCTGGGATCACTACGAGAGTGTGATCCTTGATTCTCCAATTTCTGTGGGGTATCATCTGGGGATTTGGAGCTGCTGTGGGAGAACGCTCCTCCCCCTCTCATGTTGGCTGTCATTATTACAAATTGTTATCAACATTTTTAGTTAGCTCTCGGATTTTGAACTGGACTAAAATCTCAGACTTTGGTTTCATTATTTATACATTTATTTAGTAATGTTGCAGTGGGTTGTAGTGTGACTGCTGGTGCATGTTTAAGTGTGAATGTGGTGTGACTGCAGGGACTGTGGATAGCTTTGTTGATTGTTTAATTTTATGAGGGTGGGTTTAGGTAGGGTGGGCACTTTAAGCTTTGTGGTTTGCTTTCTGCCTTTTAGTTAGGAAGTGTAGAGGCATTGTTGTCAGGTTTATCTATGCTGGAGAGCACCTGCAGCTGCTCCATCCTTTTGCAGGAGTCCCAATAGTATACCTTGCAGAGGTTATCAGCTGCAGCAGGGAACTGGGACTCCTGAGAAGGTGGAGCAATCTCCAAGAAGGAGATCTCAATGTATGATAGGGCCTTTCTTGTATCACAGAGATCTGTCTAGTGATGACTCCAGACCTGTTCTGGGGCCATCTGTCCTGCCTGACTACTCTGTGGTGCATTGCCTGAAAAGCGACTGGAGAGGGGAAAGGTGGCCATCTGTTTTAGACCCACTCTGGGACTCACTGCCCTCTCCACGAGAACTTTAATGTCCTTTGAGCATGTGATAGCTGAGTGTGGCACAGGTGTCAGTGGCAGGATCATTCTCATCTATGGTTCTCTGAGGGTCTGGTTGGGAATCAGATACAGCAGGAGAGGCAAGGAATTCACAGGTGATGGAAGCTCCAAGATTGTTGGTTCTGGATGTTTTCAATGGGACTGACACAGGCTTTTACCTCTGTTATGCACCAGCATGGGCACACACTAGACCTGATCTTATAATAGGGACTTGAAATATGTGTGCTCAAGGCTGATCCGGTCCCATGGTCAGATCACCATGCAGTGTCTTTCCAGTGTGGGGTCCCCCTTTTAAACATCCCCTCTTTGGAGACTATTCGGTGCCACCCTAAACATAAAGTGGAGCCTTGCAAACTCCAGGAGGCACTGAATGCCTACAGTAGTGTTGCCAGCTTGTGCACAAGGCCCAGAGGTGGTCATTGACCACTATAACCTGGTGCTCATGTCTGCTGTGGACACTATTGTACTTTTCTGCATTTGTCCCCTGATCTCCCATTGCAGCTCACCTTGGAATTGCGCTGAACTGCAGCAGTTGAAGACTTAGGGTCAGAGGTTAGAGCATTCCTGGAGGAGGACCAGGTCAGTGGAGAACAAACTAGCACTGAAAACTCACTATGTTGAATATCAGTGGGCAATCAATCTGAAAAAGACAGAGTTCCTATCACAGATCACAGTTAATTGCTGTGGGGAAGAATCGTCCAGGTCAACTCTTTCACACTGTAGACATGTTATTGAATCCTCCCTGTCTGCAGACCATTAGGGTGCTTTCTGCAGAGAAGTATGAGGAGTTTAGACAAGTTATTACTGGCAAGGTGTCAGCCATTTGATCTATTATCTCCCTTGGCAGCCCTGTGTGGGGCAGCAATTATCGCCCCTTGTGTGATGTAAATTTACCTGCCTGGGTTGCGTTTCAGCCAGACTCAGAGGCTGAAATACTCTGGGTTGTCTCCAGCTTGCACCCTGCCAACTGTATTCTGGACCCAAGTCCAACATGGCTGATCCTCAGCTGTGTTGAGTTCTTGGGTCCAGTATTTGCTGAGATCATTAATCGGTCCCATAGAGAGGGAGTCTTCCCAACAGCCTTAAAAAAGGCAGTGGTTAAATCCTTTCCAAAGAAACCACTGGTGGACCCTGACATCCTTGTAACTTACAGACCTGTCTCTAACCTCCCCTTTCTTTGCAATATTATTGAGAAAGTGGTGGTAGAGCAACTGACAGATTGCTTGGAATCTTCTTCCATCTATGAACCTGTCCAGTCTGGCTTTTGGTCCTAACATGGTACTGAGACTGCTCTTGTTAGGGTAAGTCATGACCTTCTCCTAGTGAGGGATCAAGTGCAACATTCTATTTTGGTGCTATTGGACCAATCTTCAGTGTTTGACACAGTTGACCAAGGTGTGTTTTTGAATTTCCTGCAGGACTATGTGGGGCTGTCTGGTGCAGTTTTGTGTTGGTGTGAATCCTAGTTGGGTGGGAGGACACAACTGGTGGCCTTAGAAAATGTTACCTCGGGACCCTATATGGTTCCTTGCAGAGTCCCACAAGGTTCGATCCTGACCCACATTTTGTTCTCTGTGCATATCATAAGACCGTATGGGGGTTTGGTTTCACTGCTATGCAGATGACACCCTGCTTTGTATATTTTGTTCCCTGACAGTGATTTGGCGGCCTCAGTGATGAGTCAGTATTCAGCTGAGGTTAACAACTGGATATCCCTGAACTGGCTGTGCCTTAAGCCAGGTAAGACAAAAGTCATGATGATTGAGCCAGGTTGTTGAGGCATAGCTTCCAGGAATGATATGGCTCTCTCATCGTTGGTGGTCGACCTCTCTCTGCAGCTGATATGGTAATGAACCTGGGTGTCATTTTGGACTGCAGGTGTCATCTGTTGTCTGATCTGGCTTTTATCATCTCCAGAATATCACCAGGATTAAGCTGTTCCTTGCTTCGGGTGACCTTGCAACAATCGGCTATGCTTTCGTCCACTTCAAGGTTGGATTACTGTTATGCTCTGTGCCAAGGGTTATCTGGGAGTGTGATGCAATACCTGCAGCTAGTTCAGGATGCTTCAGCCCAGTTGATTGTGAGCTCCTCATGAAGCAAACATATCACACTGGTTCTGCATGTGCTGCATTGGCTGCTGGTGCATTAGAGCATCACATTCAGGATTTACTTGTCGATCTACAAGGCCCTACGTGGTCTGGGTCCTGACTTCTTAAAAGAGCTCTTGCTTCCCTACAACCCAATGCATCCTCTTCTCTCCACCGATATGGGCTTACTCGCCCCATCTAGACTAAGACTACCTAGGGATAGAGGTTTTGGTGTGGCAGTTCCACTGCTTTGGAACACAACACTTTGAATATCCAAAATGCCTACTTGGAAGAGGCCTTTAAAGTGTCCATGAAAACTTATTTGTTTCAGAAAGCAGTCCTTGAGTAAACACCGTCTATACATATTTATTGTGTTTTAATATTGTTACTGTTCTTCTTCTTCTACCCTGTACAGTGCTCGGAGCTTCTTGGAATGGTCACTTTGTACTGTAAATAAACTTTGCCTTGCCTTGTCACTTTTTGCAACATAGTAACTTCCCTCATGCAACCAATCGACTTGCAATTTGGAAAGTACAGAGTTGATACCAGTATCACTGGATCCTGACAATGTTGTGGCAATTAGTACACCAGGGGTAAAGTTACACAGTGAACAAACACTCAAAAATTACATAAGTTAAGACCCTGTTTTGCTCACCTATAGTAACTAAACACTAGGAGGATCTGAAACCTGAAACTGGCAGGTTTGATAGATCTTGGATGAAAGTGGGTGCTTTTGTACTATATTTCTTTATTTAATTCTCAGATTACAATACCTTTCAACCAGGGGCTCATTTAAAGGTTCTACGTCAGGTCAATGACAATACAGTTTACATTATACAGAGGTTCCGCATCAGATCAAATACAAAAACAGTTTAAACAGCAATTAAACATTACCAAAAAAGATTTAGCAGTACTAAATAAAGGCTGAAAGCTAAAAAAATAATGTGCATATTTAGGGATTACAGCAGCCTGGGAGAGGTTTGTCAACTTAATAGAGGGGGAGATTGCAGAGGGAGAGAGAAAGTGAACATGGGATGGGTGAGGCAGATCCAAGGTGGAAAGGGCGGGGGGGGAGGTAAATTGATGTGAGGGGTGGGGTAGAAAGGAGACAGAAAAGGGGGCAGGATGGGAATTAAACATAGAAACATAGAATCTGATGGCAGATAAGGACCACTTGGCCCACCTAGTCTGCCCATTTCCCTACCTAATGGATAAGCTGCAGATCCTAGTTATCCAACAGCCTACTTCCTCCTACCCCCCACTACAGTTGCCTTATGTCTGTCCCATGCATTCTTGAATTCCCCCACTGTTTTTGATTCTATGACCTCCTCAAGAAGGCTGTTCCATGCATCTACAACCCTCTCTGTGAAGAAATACTTCCTCACATTACCTCTGAATCATCCCCCTCTATCTATTTTATTTATTTATTTTATTTTATTTATTTAGTTTTTGTTGACTGGGTAAGTGCACTAGACAAATCCTGCCTATTTTCAGGCGCAACCCGTGGGAGGGGGATACAGATGAATGCCAACTGACCTTGAACCAGATTAAGCTGTTGGTGGTATTTTTTAGTGAGTGAGGGAAATTTGGCCAGGACACCATGGAAATTCCCCTGCTCTTTTTGATAAGTGCCATGGGATCTTTAACATCCACCTGAACTACCACCAGTCCAGGCAGATGGGACCACGGTTTAACGTCTCATCCGAAAGACGGCACCTCAGAAGTGCAGCACCCCTCTCATGCTGCACTACAGTGACAGTACTGGGATATTAACCCAAGTGCCAGATGTGGGAACTGAACCCACAGCCCTCTGATCTCCCGGCCTCAGAGGCAAGTGTGCTACCTACTGAGCCACTGACACTGCTGGCATCTAGCTAGGATAGAGGAGAGGCATGAAAGTGCAGATAGGTTGTAAGTATAGGGGAAGGCATAACTGGTAGCAGATTGAGGGGGATGTACAGTGACAGAAAGAGAAAGGAGGGAGGGCAAGAACAGAGAACAGAGGAAGGGCATGGTCACATGGGGCGAAGCTTATGGAAGACAATCACAACTGCACTTAGTGATAAGGTGCTGGCCAAGTTTGTGCTTAAAGTGATCAATCTTAGAATGGTCTCAGATTGACAAGGAGAGGTCATTTAGCCAGGAAAATGCCCTAAAATTAAATGAGTGCTGGGCCATGGAAGTTTGACAGAAAGGGACTTGGAAAGTCTGGTTAGACACACCATGGGTGTGGTGTGAGTTAGTTACTTGGTTGAGGAATTTTAGGAAGACAGGAGGGATTCATTCAATGTAAAAAATAACTCATTCAATGTAAAAAAGAATGGATGAACACCACTGTAAAATAGTTTTTCATATATGATAAACTATTTTACAGTGGTGTTCATCCATTCTTTTTTATATTGAATGAGTATTTGTTGGTGCTGATGGTTGACCCAATAATAACCTTTCACAAATTGGCATCCTGGAATCCATTTGCTTTTCAAGACAGGAGGGGGTTAGGCCAAGGCATATTATTTTTGCTAACAGACAAGCCTGATACCATATCATCCCCTGAAGATGGAGCCAGTTAGACTGGGTGTACAGCTCACAAGTATGAGTGAGGCTATGGGCCCCTGTAGCAAATTTACAGATCTTGTTAAGGGCTATATTAACTCTTTTGTGCATGTTGTTAGTAGCTCCCCCATATATGGCAAAACCATAGTCAAAAATAGAAAGTATTGAACAAGTGTTTGCTAGGCAGAGTACGTCAGTGGTAAGACAGTGCCTGTACCTGTAGAGGAGCCCTTACCTGGTGTTCACTGCCTTAGCAATGTGGTCCACATGGGAGGTAAATGACAGGGAGGACTTCAGAGTTATTCCAAGGTATTTGAACTACTGGATCTGCTCAAGAGTAGAGTTCTTGCTGTTAAGAATAGACAGCTGGTGAAGTCTGTGTCTATTGTGTGAGCAGTAGAATAACATGGATTTCATTTCTTTTGTAATTCAGGAGAAGTTTCGATCTAAGAGCCAGTTTTTGACAGCAGCAGAAAAATTATGTTGTAATTCTAATTCAAGAGTGAGGAGGGTGGGATGACTAGAGAAAATGATGGCATCATCCACATAGAGTAATAAGTTAGTCGAGCATACCTGGGGAAGAGTATTAAGGAATAGACTAAAGAGCAGGGGTCCAAGGATTGAGCCTTGCGGTACCCCAGATTGCATGTGGTGGCAGTCAGAGAGCACATCACTTATTTCTACTTGCTGGGTTCTGTCACCAAGATAGATCTGAAACCAGCCAGTCACCTCAGTCAATAGACCCAGAGTGATGAGAGATTCAAGGAGGAGGGTGTGGTTATCTATATCAAATGCTCTAGAGAAGGCGATATAAATCACCCCCATTAGGTATCCCCGGTCCAGAGCATTGTGTATAAATCCAGCGTATCCAAGTAGTGCAGTGGTGGTGCTATGCGTCTTCCAAAACCCATGTTGTGGGCATTGAAGTTGGTATTTCTCCAGGTATTCCATAAGCTGCTCCAAAACAATGCATTCCAGAGCTTTAGAGAGGGGAGGGATGATGGATATGGGGTGGTAATTAGAGGGCAGAGATTGGTCACTACACTTGTGGATGGGAACAACCACAGCTGCCTTCCATTGCATATGGAATTGCCCTTGTCAGGGGGACAGGTTAAGTAGTTTACTTAGAGGGGCTAGCCGGACTGCATCCAGGGTTCGGTTGAGTAGTTTGAGGTCCAGTGAGTCACTACAGGATCTTGATTTGCAGAGCACCAGGCCTAGGTATTGTTTGGCCTCAGTGGTGGTAACTCTCTTAAAGTAGAAAGGAGGGGGACCGTGGGGGTTCTGACCTCAGCTTTGTAGGGAGGTACATTAAGAAAGTCAGTGGGGATTATGCATCTGAGGTCAGAGAAGGCATTGTTGAAGGTATCAGCAATGCTCTTGGGATCTTGGATGGTATCACCATTAACCTCAATCATGGAGGAGGAGGGTTTCCTGGGTGTGCCCATAAGATCCTTAATGTTGTCCCACAATCTCCTGGCATCGCCCCTGGAGTTAGTTAGCACATGCTTAAAGTGGCTGATTTTAGCTAGGCAGATTTTGCAGGTACAGACATTCCTGGCTGCAGTATACAGCTGCAAGTCAGCCTGTTTCCCTGTGGAATGAGCAGGGTACCAGAGATTATCCCTGGGGGTCATACGGTGTAGTTGGGAAGGGGTAAACCAAGGGTTGTTTGCACCCTTAATCTTTAATTTTCTGAATAGGGAGTAAATGTCACAGGCCGTACTGAATTTAGTGATGAAATAATCTAGTGCTTGTTCAGCATTTGTATCTCCCAAATTAAAGTAGTTTTTTTTAAAATATTTGAGGAATACAGTTCCATGTCTGCATATGTGCACTTAGAAAAATCAAGATTCTAAAAAGAACTGAATTTTCACAGCCAGATTGCTTAATGTGGTTGTTTTATGAGAATGCATTCATATTACAAGAGGCAGGGCTGTTTCTAAGTGTTTGTATTATGATCAGCTGTATTTCAGCTTTGTGGGTTTCTACCTCAGGTTTTGAGGCCTCTGTTGTTCTTGCACAGGGTGATTTTTCTGAGGCAAGTGGGTGGCCTTCTTCATGGGTTTAAAGTCTTTTTAACATCTTATTACGCCATTCTCCTCCCAGTGCTAAAGTGGAGCTAGAGTGTTTCCTCCTAACTCTCCTACACAAGAGCGCAATGCACACAGGATAACAGGCAGAAGGACTCTGTGTTCCGATTTAGTGTCTATAGGCATAATCCAGAGAACACTTGTGTCCCTTCTGCACCTGTGTAGGTGTGGATAAATGGGCTTGTTTTGTGCAGAGGTCCAGCTATGCACATGCTGACACTGCCAAGCATCCACAGCCATGACTGCTGGCCTCCCAGATCCTGAGCCATGCTTGCAGGTTGGGGGCAGGCTAGATTCAGGGACATGCATGTATGATAAGCATAAATTGATTTGTGCAATCCACGGGGTCAGTGGAAGGGCTGTATCAGTGGCAATGTGCTCCCCTCCTCATGACCATAGCCCTGTCAATGGAGCCCAACTAAACCCCATCCTTCAGTCTCCATCCCTCACGGATTCCATGGAGTGCCAAGGGCATTACCACCACTGGATTGCAACTTTCAGAAACAGTATATCATTCTAATGGGGATTCAGCAGGTAGAGATGTATGAAGTTAAACTTCTTTGGTGAAGTTGCAGCAAAGTCAACTTTGTGAAGCTTCAAAAAGTGGTAGCACATCATAAGAGTGACCCAAAATGAGAAACCAGAAATATAGCAACTCATTTTGGGTGCTTTTATGGTGGGCTGCCATGTAGAATAGCAAGGAATGCAAAATCTAATATGGGGAAGGGTGAATTGAAGGGGATAATAACGAAGTGGAGGGACAGGGAAGGGATTTTCAGGGACTGGAGCACCTGCTGCTGCCAAGCTAGCCATGTGGTGCAGTGGTGTGGGAGGCTACCACTGGCAGAGCAGGTACTGGGTTCACGACAGGGTGTGGGTTGCATTTTGCCGCAACTTAATTTTTTTTTAAATCCTGATTTTTCCCCCCTCCCCAACATGCACCCCCCTGGAGTTGAGAATCCTAATTCAGGGGGGTGTGGGGGAGGCAAAGCCCCATGTGAGGGGGTATGTGGGTGGGGCACAGCCCCCTCCCACAAAAACACTATATTTAGTTCCAGAAGTCAGGTCGCTGTAGTGTATATATCGTTGATTTGCTTTTTGGCGATATACACTCAGCATAATAGCAAGCACTGGTTTGCATTCACTATTATAAGATGGAACCTCAAAAAGTTACTATTGGCATCACCAACTTTGACTTTGTCAAATTCACAAGATTTTTTCATGAGAAGTGGCACTTCTTCCTGCAAAGCAGCCACTCTGAGTGAAGTTTGGTCACTTTGTGAAAAAAGTGCCACTTCACCTGGCAAAGTCTTTCGAAGTTGGCTCTTCGAACTTTGTGAAGTTGGCCAATTTTTGAAGTTCGATCATAGCAAAGTTTTGTCAACTTCACACAACTCTAACAGTCCTTGGAGAACTGCTGTATCTGCCATACCCTGTTCCATGCAAATTATGGATCCACTGGCAGGTTTAGATGCCCATAGTCTGGTACAGCTTTGTTCCCACTTGCTTGCCCCCACCCTCACATGTGGCTTTGTGGTATTGGAGTGCAGTAGACAGAGGTTGAAGTCATGCCATCTGGTCTGATGCACACTGGAGTGCCAAGGGCTCAGCAGACAGTATACACTAAAATTGAGCATATCCTGGTGGTCTATGGGGATTGAGGTCTAAACACTAAAATGACATCTTCAAAGTATAGTGGACCTGAGAGATCAGGAAAGGAGCAGCAATGAAAAATGCATTTCACTTAAAGACCATGTGCAACAGTGTTTGCATATGTTTAATAAAATATTTAAAAGCTGAAATTCAAGTCCTTGTGTCATGATTAGTGTTTTCTGAAAATTTCATGCTGTTTGGTTTTGTGGTTTTCTTTAAATCAGCATTTGTTAACGTGCTCTACAGTGGCTGAGAACTGGAGTTATTTCTGTCCTCAGTCAAACTTAGAGGGCGAGGTCATTTTGATCTAGCTTTGCCATTTCAGATTCCCCAATCGAGCAGCACTTCTGTAGAGTTTATGGCTTGCAGAGCTTCTAGGGTTCCTTACAAACCCAGTCTCTGGTTTGTAAGCTAAGATAGATCAGCTGAAAATATATAATTCTTCCTACAAAAGTTGATCATTTCAGTTCCAATGCTGAATTGAAGTAGGAAATCTTTTTCTGTGAGAAATCAGCTTGTCTGTATCACAGCTCTGTTCTTTCTAATCAAACCTCACGTTTTTCTAACTATATAATGCAGGGCTGTTTAATTAATATAAATAAATCTAAATTGTGTTCATTCACAGAGAGTTTGTCTGATGTAGCCTCTTATAAATACAATCATGTAAGAAAATTTTTTTTTCATATGTCAGATTGACAGACAGGTGCTTGTCACACTGCTACAGTATTTCAAGCACATGTACTGTCAGAACTGCAAATTTAAGCTCTTTGGTAGTTTCTGTGTGAAAATACATCATGTATGTGTACAACTAGAACCACTATGTGGCATCCTGGTGCACTGTGTCTCTTCCCCACAGTTGTGGCAGCCTCAGTCTACTACCACCAGTCCCCTACCCCACAAGCCCCCCGCCTTCTGCACCACATTCGAGGCTACTACACCCTGCTGCCCACTGTCTTCTCCCACATAGTCATGGACTGTGCACCCTGCTGTCTCTATCTCCTGCATAAAGAATCAGGACTACTGCACCCTGCTGCTCCCTGGCCAAACAATTTGGGTTGCTGCACCCTGCTTCCGTATCTCCCCTGCCCTCCCAGTTAGGGAAGCTGCATCTGTTTCCCCCTATTCCTGTCTCCACAGTCAAGGTTTCTGTGCTGTGCCAGGCCCTACAGTGCCATGTTCTGTGCCTCCAATGCTGGGGCTGCTACACCATACTTCTCTAGCCACCAGAGGTGGGGCTTTTGATGCACCATGCTACCCACTTCCATTGCTCCAAATGGGCAGGGCTGCTGCACCACATGTACCCCATCTCACAGTCAGGGCTGCTATACACTGATGCTCCATGTGTCCTGCCCCACAGTCGAGGCTTCTGCACCATGCTGTTTTCTATCACCTATCACCACAGACAGGGCTGCTGCACCCTGCTCTTTTCTACACAGTTGTGTTTGCTGTGGCCTGCTGTGCTCTAGAGTCTAATGCCTCTGCAGTTAGGGCTGCTGCACCATGCTGCCAATTGTCACAAAGTTCAGGGCATTTACTGCACCCTATTACATGCCTCCACAGTTAAGGCAGTTGCCCCCTGCTGTTCCCCTGCCACCAGAGTCAGATCCTTTGCTATACTCTGCTGAGACAAGAACAAGGGGCAACATGTGGAGTGTCCCTGGCTGTGAGGGTGAGAGAGAGAGTAGCAAGGTGCAGCAACCCCAACTGTTTGGGAAGGGAGCAGCACAAGTGTAAGGGCATTTGCTGCACCCTGTCCCCTGCCTGTGGAGGCAAGGGGCTGTGTGGTGCAGCAGGACACAATGGTGGCAGGGGACAAAGGACAGTATGGTGCAGAAGCCTTGACTGTAGGGCAGGACACAGGTGGGCATCAGGATACAGCAGCCGTGACAGTGGTACAGGGAGTACATTGTGCAGCAGCCCAGCCCATTTGTGCAATGGAAATGTGTAGCAGGGCTCAGCAGCCCCAAATGTGGATGCAGGTGGCATTAGACTCTAGGGTGTGGCACAGCAACCTTGACTGTGGAGACAGGGGGAAACTGGGTGCCCTGGCCCTGACTGTGAGAGTGGGGACAGAGGGCAGCAGGGTGTAGCAGCCCTGAATGTTTGGGCAGGAGATAGGAGTGGCATCAGGATACAGCAGCCCAAACTGTGGGACAGGGCGCAGCAGCCATGCCTGTCTGGGACAAGGGATGTGGGCAGCAGGGTATAGCAAATGATCCAATTCTGGTGGCAGGGGGACAGCAGGGTGCAACTGCCTCAGCTGTGGAAGCATGCAACAGGGCACAGCAAATGCCCTGCATCTTGGCAAGTGGCAGCATGGTGCAGCAGCCCAAACTGCAGTGGCATGGGGAACTAGAACACAGCAGGCCATGGCAACCCCGACTGTGTAGAAAGGAGCAGGGAGCAGCAGCCCTGTCTCTGGTGACAAGGGATAGAGGACAGCATGATGCAGAAGTCTCTACTGCGGTGCAGAACACAAGGGGCATCAGGGAACAGCAGCCCTGACTATGAGATGGGGTACAGATGGTGCAGCAGCCCTGCCCATTTGGGGCAATGGAAGTGAGTAGCAGGGTATAGCAAAAGCCCCACCTCTGGTGACTATGGCAGCATGGTACATCTGGCACACTAGGGTTTAGCATGGCACAGCAGTCCTCACTGTGGAGACAGGAACAGTGGTCAACAGTTGCAGCTTCCCTAACTGTGAAGGTTAGAGGTCAGCAGGGTGCGCATCCCCAACTGTTTGGGCAGGGAGTGGCAGGGTGCAGCAGCCCTGATTCTTTAGGCAGGGGATGGAGGCAGCATGGTGCACAATCCCTGACTGTGAGGGAGAAGACAGTGGGCAGCAGGATGCAGCAGACTTGTATGTGGAGCAGAAGGCAAGGGGCTTGTGGGGTAGGGATAGGTGGCAGTAGACTGCTGCTGCCTCAACTGTGGGGCAGAGACACGGTGCATCGGGATGCCACATAGTGTTTCTAATTGTACACGTACATAATATATTTTCACACAGAAACCACCAAAGAACTGACATTTGTGAGTTCAGATTGGTGCCTGTCACACTCTGCTACAGTATTTCAAGCACATGTACTGTTTGTCAATCTGACATAAAAAAATGTTCTTACATTAACACATTTATGAAGGCTACATCAAAGACAAACTGTTTCTAAGAATGAACAAAATTTAGATTTATTTTATATTCATTAAAGAGCCCTCTGCTATATAGTTAGAAAAAAAATCAGATTTTTGATTAGAAAGAACTGAAAGCTGTGATACAGACAAGCTGATTTCTCACAGAGAAAGATTTCCGCTACTTCAATTCAGCATTGAAACTGAAATGATCAGCTTTTTGTCAGAAGATAATGATATGTTTTAAGTTGATCTATCTAAACACAAACCAAAGACTGTGTTTGTAAGAAACTTGGAGAGCTCAGCAAACCATTAATTCTACAAAGTACTGCTCTGATTGGGAATCTGAAACAGTAAGCTACTCCAAAATGATGTAATCGCACTCTAAGTTTGACTGAGAGGACAGAAATAACTCCACTGTTTTCAGCCACTGTAGGGCAAATTAACAAATGCTGATTTAAAGAAAACCACAAAATCAAACAGCATGACATTTTCAGGAAACACTAACCATGACACAGGGACTTGAATGTCAGCTTTTCAAGCTTTCATAAAAAATATGTAAAAACCGTTGCACATGATCTCTAAGTCTAAGGAATATTTTGTTACTTAAAACAGTTTTAATGCTAGTATCCAATACCAGTAAAACATAAAATAGACTATATTTTAAATCTCCTAAGATCTTTAATGCAATACTGCATAATAAAGAGCATTGTCTGGTAATGCAAAAACTATACTAAGGGTCTGGCCATTCAAGCCTTTCTGGTAATAGCTTATGAAATGATCTCCTTACCAAACCATTAATGTGGCAACAGAACAGGAAAATCTAATCTTTAAATTACTATTATTCCTGTCAGTTAACTAAATAGTCTCTTCAGTTTCCCCTCTCACTATTATTATTAAATTAAGATTTCTGCAGGACACAAGTGAATGAAAGCATGGAAGACTAGAAATGTCATTAAGATCAACAACAACATGACCCCTGTGAATGATGAAATGAACTGAAGGACACTTGTACTCACCTCATGCTCTGCTTTCCACAAGAGGTTACTTATTAACTTCAAAAACACCATTTATGCCAAAGTCTATTTATTTATTTTATTTATTTAGCTTTTGTTTACCGGGTAAGTACACTAGACAAGTATTATGCGTATTTTCAGGAATGACCCGGGAGAGTACAACATGAGGAACAACAGACAAGGAGACATGGCAAAGAGAGTACAGTTTTTTTGTCACAGTAAACAAACATGTAGGAAATACATCATTTGATGCTAGGGGAAACACACAGTAGTAAGCACATTTCAGATTATACACTCTAGACTAGCTAGTTCAACTGACAGATATATACAGGCCATCATACATAGGAGTGGAGCATAGCTCAAGGACTGGATTGGTCATAATATAACTTATAACATTGTCATATACACTTCCTAGGCTAGTTAGATTGCAGACAGGTATATACAGCTCATCACATTTTTTTAAATATGCACGTTAGACAGAAATAGAAACACTTGGTGGTACAGGTCTACCTCCCATTTGGACAATACCACTTAATTTTAAATTGATAATACAGCTAAAATCTGAACTTTATTTCACCAAAGGATCAGAGACTGGGTTAAAAAAAACTGGACCCTATTAGGAGAGCTGATGGATAGTTTTAAAATATTTATTGCAACAATAACAATGTTTGTCTAGAAAGACATTTCACCACCTAAATATCTCTTGAAAACAGTGACAAACAACTGGCCCAGTGGCATGGAGGGCTTAGGCATTGAATATTTACCTCCTGCCATGCCGATGATCTGTGTTCTGGAATGAGCATGGATTGCTTGGGGTCATCGGGATGGGAGAGGACCGAGTTCCCCAAGGAGTGCTCTCCTTTGCTGCGGGGAGTGACCATGCCATCTTGGCCCATGATTGACATGTGGTAGAGGCTCAGTGATAGTGCAGGCACCAGCAGCAAGAATGGGTGGGTCCGCAAATCTGTAGGACATGGCTGCCCCTCCATGCACACAAGCTGACATGATTCTGTGGTAGGGATGAGGGAGAAAAATGGAAAACTATAGGATTTGTTATGCCTTGACCCATGTACCAGCAGTCTGCCCTCATGCTCTTGTCTGAGTCCACACTAGATTTGTCTGTGGGGGGGGCAGCCATCTCCTCCAACTCCGCCACAGGAGGAACCCCTTGGGGTAAATGCCTATGATCAGATGGAGGTATGGGATTACCACTGGTAGTGGAGACAGGGCTGATAAACTGCCCAAGACCTAGCAGGAGGACAAACACCTTTGTGAAAAAAAAATACTGCAACAAACTTTGCTTCTTCAGTGGAACAAAGTCATAACATTAAAAGAAAGCATATGATATTTTTGGAGGTGGGTATTGCAGGACCTAATGTTAAAAGTTTAACAAGCTCAACCCTGTCTAATACACAGAGATGTTATCACATTTCTTATACTTTTTTCCTAACTTTCTGAAGAGATGCTCCTAGTGTGTGTTGAAAATCATAATCAGATAGTTATAGTACCAGTGCTCCCCCCAAAACTGTTTGAAAGCCCACAGTTCATTTAAGTTAATTCTGATTTCTTATTTTGTCTTCATTTCATCATGTTAACATTTGAAATGCATTCTTGGTTTCATCATTCAGCTGAATCATAGTTAGCCTGACCACCACCAACAAGGTGACCTCCTCATTGGTCAGGCATCTACACAATAAAACTTTAACATGCCAATATGAAGTGATGACCCAATGTTTTCTTTTATTGCTGTGTGGCAGTTACCCTCTGCCTTCATTAGCTGTGCTTTAAATTTTTACAGGCCAATATGAGTTGAGGTCCCTCTGCTTTCTCTTGTTTTTGTGTGGAAATCACTTTCTTATTTATCTTTTATATAGTGTGATCTGGCCCACAACAGGCTCACAGATGACCACTGGAAAACTCACTAATTAGAAGGCCACACCTCCCCTGTTTCAAATGCAATGCTAATGGTTTAGCAAAGCTCATCCCTGACTAATGCACAAAGCTTTTATCACATTTCTTATACATCGTTTTCATAAAGTTTTGCAGAGGTGCTCCTGGTGTGGCCAAAATCAGAATCAAATAGTTAAGATTACCTGAGATCCTCTGAAAGCTACTTGAAAGCCTGCAATACTTATAAGTTAATTAAGTTTTCTTACTTTGTCTTCATTCCACCATTTTTACATTGTAAAGGAATTCTTGGTCCCATTATTTGGCCGAATGCTGACATGATGCCACAGCTGAGGCTGTGGGATCAAAATGGAGAACTGGAGGCAGGGTCTTTGTGAAACCCTGGCCATGTCCCGGACATTTTTGAAGACAAAGTAGGCTCCTGGATTCATAATTTGGCTGAATCACAAATAACCTGACCACCACTGACAAGGTGACACTCCTCAGTGGTCATGTATCTACTTTAGAAATTCTAACATGTCAATATCAGCTGAGGTCCCACTGCTTTCTCTCTTTCTTGTGTGGAAACTACTCTTAAGCTTCATTATCTACACTATCAATTTTAACATGGCAAAATGAGCTGAGGTCCCAGAGCTTTCTTTCTTTCTTTTATATAGTGTATTCTGGCCCATAAGGGTCTCACAGGTGACAACTGTGAAGCTCACTATTTAGAAGAAGGCCACACCTCTCCTGTTGCAAATGCAATGTTAAAGGTTTAACAAGCTCAACCTTGTCTTCATTCCACCATTTTAACATTTTAAAGGGGTTCTTGGTCTCATCATTGAACTGAATCATAATTATTCTGACCCCCACTGACAAGGTGACCCATTCACCTGTCAGGTATCTAAATGAATGAGAGAAAACAGTAGGATCTCAGCTGAAATTGGCATGTTAATGTTTAAATTGTAATGTATACCTGTGGATGCATATGACCTCAGTACTTGGTCCTTTTGCATAGTATTTTCTCAGAACTTCAGCATGCACCAGTGTATGTTGGCTTCCTGTATCTATAAGTCCCTTCACAGTCTTATCTGCTACCTTGACTTCTGTTAAATACTTGTCTAAATTTGCTTAGGCCAAATTTGCTCCAATGTTGCCCTCCTTATTTTTATGGCAGTTTCTTGTAATATGGCCTGACTTATTACAGTTATAGCAATATAGTCTTTGGGTGCATATTTGTTTCCCCCATCAGAGGTCTTACCTGACCTGGAGTTAAATCTGGAAAAAGAGGGTCTTACCTCCTTGGGTGTTACTTCGCTGCTGAGGTGTCTGTCTGGCCATCTGATACTCCTCAGCTAAAGAAATTGCCTTTTCCTCAAATTCTGGATTGTGCTTTTTTACCCAAAGCTGCATGTCTGTAGGAAGGATGTTGATGAATTGCTCCCTTGCAAATATGTCGATGATCTGTGGGACTGTTTTGCCCTCTGGTTGGAGCCATTTAATGAAGAGTTCTCTGTGTTGGGTGAAGGCTTCTTGAGGATTGTCAACTAACTTGTACTTTAGGGACCGGAATCTCTGCTTGTAGGTCTCTCCTGAGATATCATACCTTTCAGGATTTCTCTTTTCACAGTGCCATAGTTTTCTGACTGCACAATGTCCATATTGCTGTAGGTAGGCAAGTTGGGCTTTACCTGTTAGATAAGGTACCAGTTTGATTGTCCATTGCTCTTATGGCCATTGGCAGACTCTGGCAACCCTTTCAAAAGTTGTCAGGCATGCTTTAACGTCATCTGAGGGACATGGTATTGTGAGCTTAATGTCTTTTATGTTGTTTGTGTTTTGTTGATCTGCCAGACCTCTACTAGTTCCCCCACCTTTGATAGCATGCAATGCATCCAGCCATCACTGCAGCTCTTCTTTTCTCTGCTGCTCCTGTTGTTGCTTCACTTCTTTTCTCTGCTTCTCAGTCTCTCATTGTTGTATAGCTCACCATTTGAAGAAGGCAAACGTACTTTAAGACTCTTTGCTTGCCTGTTCTTCTTCCATCACTGGTGCCAGCTGTACAGTTTCTGTTTGGACTTTTGATTTTGCTTCTAGTCTGCCCACCATTCTTCTTGTAATCACTCCTGGGCTTGCTGTTGTAGGATCCATACCATTCTTCTGTGCTTCCCTAGTACCAAGTCTAGTACCCACACACAAAACTCCCACTGTAGAGTACGCAAGGTGAAAATCCCACTTTGCCTGACAAGAGCTGTTGTCGAGGCACAGATCAGGAAGCATAAGCAACTCAGGAAAGGTCATAAAATTTACAACTATCATTTTATTATAATTAATAACAATAGCAAAAAAAAACTGTGCAGAGTAGCTATTTTACAGGCAGTTCAAACAAAACAAAGTTCCTCATCTGATGGTATCTCTAAATCTAAGTCTAAATCTCACTTTCTCTTTCCCAAATAAAACTGTGTTCTTTTTATAAGATGCTTTTCCATGGCAATTAAATTCTGCATCCTGTTCTCATTAAGCTGTATCTTCTGTTTTCATATAATGTCCCAAATCTTTGTCAATTTCTTTCCTGTGACCAGCAGTCTTTAACAGGTGCAACCAATTAAGATATTCTGGCCAGTGCTGGTTCTCCTGCTGACTGCTTTGCAAAAAACCTTGTGGAAGTCAGAATGCACTTCAAGGTTAACTCCCTGTGCTCCAGATAGTTTTTTACAATCATTCCAACAATATAAACTATATAGATTTGCACATCAAGGGATCAATGTTTACCACAAAAACAGTTCACACATAGATTCCCATATACTTTTTAACCACAGAGAAGTAAGGGGGCAGAAGCAGTAAGTGAAGGCACAGAGATAGTGGGGTATGTGTGGAACTATCAGAATGACTAGTTCTTTAGGTGCCACAGGAAAGTCTGATTGCACAGTCAGATGGGCAAAAGACAATTGGCAGGAGAGGGCAGAATAGATCCTTGCTTTTAACTCTCTGTCTGCATAACAAACTGGACAGGGTCTTATTCAACCCTGTCATGGGGAGAGAAGGGAGCTCTGGTACTATAACTACTGGAGGATCTATCCATGGGTAAAGAACTTTGTTAACCAATCACCTTACAGGATTGATATCCAGCTGCATAATGACCATATAATGGTGATACCAAGTCTGAAGTTGAAGTCATAATTCCCGGCTTGCGGCATCATGCTATGTTGGCGTGGAAATGAGTGATGTAACAAGCCAGACTTTGTGACTTCAGCCCCATAATAAAACTCAGCTGTTGATGAACTATAAAGGGTACAAGTCATGTTTGCATGGAAATGCCCCTAGAAATGAGGAATGGAATGCCTTATAAATCCACATATACTGACATGTAGTGCAGCTGAGCTCTGCTGATGGCAATGTTGATCTTCTAGCTGGACTCCTCTTTAAAGCAATATCAAACACAAAAAGGATGCCCAAAGAACAGTGGTGCTCCAGTCAAATAATGAATACAACTCAGTCAAAGGTGTGCACTCACCAACCACATCAGAAGTCACACAGGGCTCCAAAAATGCAAATAAACTGTAGTTTATTCCAAGAAACACATGGTCTGCATGCTTGACACATTTTGGATGAAGGTTATTTATGAAAAGCTGATGCAGATTAACAATTCATGCAATAAATAGTGAAAATTGTGATGTCATTATGATGATGTCATGTTTAAATCAATTGGAAAATCAAGATTTAGTGGAGACTCCCTTGACCTCAAACTAGTCATCTTAACCTTGGAGGAGATACTAACACCCCTTACTAAGATATTAAATCTATCATTAAGATTTGCCCAATTCCCCCAGAAGTGGAAATCTGCATTAGTAACACCTATTCATAAAATTGGTGACAAGGCTCAGCATGCTAACTACAGACCTATTTCTATTCTCCCCACCCCCTCTCCAATGCTCTTGAGCACCTTGTATCTGACCAGCTGGTTGAATACCTGGAAAAATACCAGATTCAGTACCCTCAGCGGCACAGCTTTAGAAAAGATCATAGTACCACCACAGCATTACTAGAATTTACTGGTTATATCCATAATGCATTTGACCATGGACGGTAGATGGGGATGGCTTTATAGACCTCACCAAGGCCTTTGATACAGTCAAGCACACCCTACTGCTTGAGGAGCTCTCCAGTACTCGGCTATCAGATGACACCATAGGCTGGTTCAATAGCTACCTAGAAAACAGATCGCAACAGGTGAAGATAAATGTGTCCTATCTGAAAGCCAATAAGTTCACACTGGTGTCCCCCAAGGATCCATACTAGGCCCCCTCCTGTTCAGCCTCTTCCTAAATTGCCTGCCTCTTGCATGCCCAGATAGGATTCTCCTCTATGTGGATGATGCCATGATCTTTACCAGTAACCCTGTCCCAGTTCTCCTTGAGCAACAGCTACAGCACAATTTCACGAGTGTTGAGGATTGGTTCATGAAGTATAAGCTTCTATTACATTACAAAAAAAATGCTATGAGGGCAACTAAGATGATACGAGGACTAGGGGATTTGATATATGTGGACAGACTTGAGGAGCTCTGCCTGTTTTCATTGAAGGAGAGGAGAGACGGGGGACATGACTGAGGTCTTCTAGTACCTCAAGGGAATAAATAGGGTAAACATGGAGGTGATCTTTAGTCTAAAGCAGGGAGGGATCACCAGAGGACATGGTTTAAAGTTGGAAGGTGGAAGGGTGAGGGGGGAAGAGGAGGAGGTTTTTCACTGAGAGGGTGGTGGACCCTTGGAATGCACTGCCTGGTGATCTGGTTCAGAGATCCACAGTGGAGGGCTTCAAGAGAGGGTGAATCAGACACAGAAAGTGGAAGTTTCAGATGATGGCCTGGCCCAGAGGGGTGGGGATGGATGATAGGGGTTTCTGGAACACAAGGGGGGGAGGGACTTGACGCCCAACTAGGGATCTAAGGTTCGAGCAGACCGGATAGACCATAAGGCCTAATCTGCTGGCAATTAGTATGTTAGTATGATGTTCACTCGCTCTCATAACAAACATAAAGCCCACCAGCTCACAATACAGAACAGTGCTAGCACCCCCTTTGGTACAATCCTTCAAATACCTTGGGGTTACCATCAACAGATCCTTGACCTTTGCAAATCATATTGACCTTATTGCTAAAGCTGTCAATACACAGATTGGACTGCTGCATAGGCACAAACACATCCTGACCACCAAGGTGCTCAGGATAGTGATATATACTGTAGCTTGATTATCTCCCTCATTGATTAAGACCTGATTATCTATGATGCAGCTACTGATACTTCCCTAAGAAGGATCACAACGGTGGTAAATAAAGCCCATAGGCTTATTACAGGGGCCCATCGGCTGACTCATACATGTGATCTATATTTACAGGTGGGGTGGCTACATCTGAAAGGCAGAGTCAAGTACCAGACCCGCTTGCTAGCTGAAAAAACAAGCCTGGAGCAACCCCCCCAGGTGTTCAGAACCTGTTAAGTCTATCCACAAATTCCCACTGCACTAGAAGTTCTGAAAGCTAGCCCTTTAAGGTCCCTCTATGCCACACCATACAAGGTAAAAGGTCATTCACCTACTGAGCTCCCAACTGGCTCAGCTCCCTACACAATGACATCCTTTCTGAATCTAAACTGGGTCTTTCCAAATATAAGCTTTGCCAACACCTTGCAGCACTTTGTGGTTGCAACTGTTATCCCTAGCTGGTATCTGATATTTACTCCATGCAGCTCCTCCACTGTGCTTAGCAGCTGAGCCTACCCCTTGATCACCCTCCCTCCCTTCACCCACCTCACAGCCATACCCTATATACCACCTCCACTTATCCGACAACCCCATTACCCTACATTGCTGACCCCCCACCATACCTTCCCACCCCATTCCACTCCATCCTCTTCTCAAAACTCCCCTCAGTCCTCCCCCTTCCCTCAACAAGGCCTCCTTGGCTAACTCTCAGTGTTGATTATGCTCCCCTCTGGGTCTTTTGTCTAACTGTTAAGTTCACTTTGTTATGTTTGGTTAATCTTATTATATTGTCTATTGCCATTGTATTGATATGTTATTCTGAATGTTAAGCTCCAGTCTATATGTGTTCATTTGTATTAAACTCTGATGTGGAACCTTTGCAAAAGAGCTCCTAGCTCAAAGGTACTTGTAATCTAAGACTCTATAAATAAATAAATAGTTAAAAAATAATATAACAGGTTTAGAAGCATCACATGGTATATATACAATTGGGCAAGAGTTAAAAGACAAAAGAGAAGAGGAGGAAAGAAGTGGGTTTTAAGGTCTAGAATGGGGTCATCTCACGTTGGTCTGGGGGGAGCTGGAAAATGGGAATTATAAAAAAAGATGTTGGTAAATAGCAAAGAAAGAATACAACAATAACTATCTACAGGGTGACATAAATATGTCATTACAGTCACAAACATACAATATCAACAATGAAAGCATATCCTTTTAAAGCTTTATTTCAAATCGTATTTCTTTTTTAAAAGGGTTTCAGATCAAAGCCTGCATTCAAGCCTAGGAAATGTGTAGCGCTCAAGGATTGGGGTTCACTTTGTCTACGGCCATAAATTTAAAATTTGGCAACCTGCAGCTGTATGGCATTTTATGTAGGAAAGTCAACTAGAAATTTCAAAGTAAGGGTGAGTGAACATATTAGAGCCATCGAAAAGGGGATGTAACCTATGCTACTGCTAATGGCCATAGACAAAGTGAACCCCAATCCTCGGGGGGGGGGGCTACAATGATTTATTGCTTAAAAGGGAAGCTTTTTGGAATGTAAACCTGGGAGCTACACATTTCCCAGGCTTGAATACATGATTTGATCTGAAACACTTTTTAAAAAAGAAATAAGATTTCAAATAAAGCTTAAAGTAACAGTACAATGAAAAAAACAAATTTGTGCTTTACTAACAGTTTATTCCCTGTGCTCTACTGAGTATTTCCCTGGTGCTCTTTCTCACTGGCAATGTACTATCTCAGAGTAATTTGCTCAGTTTTACTTTGTTTTTGTTTACATTTCTACCCCTACCTCCCTACTTCGGTTCACTGACTCTGTCCTTACTGGGATGGACAATGGCCAAATCACCTCAGCCATCTTTGTCGACCTCATCAAGGCTTTTGACACTGTTTCCCACTCCCTCCTCCTTGACTCCCTCTCAACAGCTGACCTATCTGCTTTAGCCACTAGCTGGTTCAAGGCCTATCTTATTGGTATAACCCAATCAGTCAGGATCTCTTATGTCATTTCCACTCCCGATTAATACTGGAATCCCTCAGCAGCAGCGTTCCTGCTACAACCCTCCCTAACTCCCCCTCTAAGCCCCTGACAAACCCTACCCCTCTTCAGTATCCATGCAATGCCCCTGCTGCAGTTCCACCCCCCGCCCACCTAAAAAACAGCATTCCTTTCCTTCCCCTGATTCCTTCCCTTCAGACCTTCCATTGTTCTCTTACTGTGATTTCTCAATCATTCAAAGTTGTACCAAGGGCCAGTCCCTACCCCATCCTTATACCATAAACCCAACTCTTCCCTCCACTTCTCCACATCCTGAAGGGCTGGGATTTGGCCTCTCTTCTCTCTCTCACCTTCATCCTCTCTTATGTTCTTCCTCTCCTATCATACTCTACCTCTCGCTGCCACAACCTGCTCCCTTCCTGTCATGCTTGACCCCTGCCTTGCGCAGACAGTGTCCTCAGCATACTGGAGGAGTCAGGCCCCCGCAGACCTCTCTCCTCCTACCTCTTCCTTCACCTCCTTGTTCCATCCCCTTCCACCACCCTCCCCCACTTCTCTGCCTACTGACATACCTACCCCTCTCTCACCTTCCCTTCTTCCCCTTACATAGCCCTAGATATGGCTGACCCCAATCTCTAATGAACTTGTATTAAACTTGCACTTGTATTATTCCTTAGCCAATCTGTTCTGCCTGTGTTTACTCCTCACTAACTTCCCTAGATCAAACTATAACAATTCTATTCAGCCATTTTCTAGCTGCACAGTTATGTGTCATTTAGTATATGTCTAACTGTTATTTTGTGTTGTTGTATCTATCTACAGTAGTCCAAATGTGTTGATGTAGTATCTATCTAGTTCAAAGCTATCATCCCAATATTTCATTACTCCTGTACAGTCTGCTCAAATTATTTGAATGTAATCTACTGTAAATTTATATTGTGTACCAAATCTCTGTAAACCATACTCATGTTCCCCCCCCCAAGTAGCACCAGGAGATGAGCAACTTGTTGCTCAGCATGCCTTCCTGGTGAAACATTTCAATAAACAAAAAAATAAATACATTTCTGCCACCTGGCATTCTGCATTGGAACCCCCTCTGCTGCCAACTGCAGATGTGTATGACTGGTAATACTACACAGGGACATTGGCATAGTTCAGCACAGGGTCCCACTGCAATAACCAAAAGACAGGATGCGACCTGAAGGATGAGCGCAGCTGAAAATTAGTCAACCACCATATTTATTGTGAATCCACAACAATTCAAATAAATTGCAAATATCTAAAAAACTAAAGATGACTGAGAAAAAGTATTTATAGACACAGAAACTGGAATTATGGTCACATGCTTCCAGCAAAAAAGCAGAATTTCGATAAATCACTTCCTGATTATCTAGTACTGCTGCTTTAAAAAGGATATATTTTCATTGTTGATATTGTATGTTTGTGGCTATAATGGCTTATTTATGTCACCATGTAAATATTTATAGATGTATTCTCTCTCTGCTATTTATCAGTATGGTACCAATTTTGTGGGAAAGGCATCTTCAGGCAAAATCAGTAGGAGGTGTGTGCTGCTCTTCTGCTCCCGGTGAGAGGTCTCTTTTGCACACTGCTGAAATTAAATTTGGCAATTTACACATTTACTTTTTGGTCTGACTTGTTTATTTTGTAGTAGTTGGAGCTGGAGTTTTTGTGCCTCACTAGAAATGATGTTCTCCATTCACACTTGAGGCATTGGGGCAGTTTTGCTGTTTTAGCTACAGAAGTACAAGGCTTGCAACTATTATACTTATTTATTTATTAAACTCTAGGATTACAAATACCTTTGAGCAAGAACTGCTCATTTACAAAGGTTCCACATACAGCAATAATGTTAAACTTTGGGGTTTTTAGAAATACAAAATCACACATACCCCAACAATGCAAAGGATCATGGGATGTATATGAAAATCACCTTAAATAATTTAGACAAGTTTGGCTATAAGCAGAAGTGCATACTGCCAAATGCCCTTGTTTACACATTGCAAAGGCTGAACATAGAAAACACAGACACATGTTCCTGACATCTCAGGATTCATCAGTGTTCCTCACCTACGTCTCAACCTATCTGAAACATGAATCAGCCCTTATGATGTTATTATGGATTTGGGTCATGAGTCCAACATAGGAATGCAAACTAAAAGAAAAAGCTTACTCTAGTCTCAATTCATTTGTGCTAAGATTCATTGTCTTTCAGAGTTTTTAAATGTGTTTCTACTTTTTCTTGCCATTGGTCTACTGAAACATTAAAGAGTAAGCTGACTCCATCAGGAGAACTTTAACAAAATATAATATGTAGACAGAGTTCAGAATGTATTTCACATTAGTTTAGTATTTCTCCTCCCCATTATTTATTACTAAGGTCATTTGTATGGAAACAGGATCTTTGCTCTTGAAGATTTAATCTGTTCTTGTTGTTTCCTCCTTATCTGAGGTAATAATGCATCCTTTCTGACATCACAATTACTCCCATGGCAACAGACTGTGATGTCACAACAGTGGATTATGACTTGAAGTAGGCAGTACATTGTAGAGGCAGATGAACTCTAAGAGATAAGGATCATGTATTCATTCAAATTTCCTCAGCAATAAATAACAGAGATGAGAAACCTATGGAATATATACAGAATTCATTCTGAATTGTACCTAAATGTTATGTTTTTCAAAGATTTATTTGAGGCATCAGCAGATCTTTAAGATAATACAAAACTCATTTCCCTGCATTTTTAGAAAACATCTGACTATCCCACCTAGCACCACACCCAATGTCTTTGTGACATCATACTGTGTCGCAATGGTGAGCACTATGATGTAGGGAAGTACCAAGTAACAATAGACCAATCAGTTTGACCTCAGTGGTTGGAAAATTAATGGAGAGTATACCGAAGGAATGATTGGGGGTGTTCTTAGAGGAGTTGGGAGGTCTGGATAGTCAGCAACATGGGTTTGTGACAGGTAGATCATGTCAAACCAATCTAGTGGAGTTCTACAAATGAGTAACATTGGAACTGGACAGGGGAAAGCCTGTGGATGTACTATTCTTAGAGTTCAGCAAGGCATTTGACTAAGTCCCCCACAATGGTCTGGTGGAGAAACTGACGGTGGTGGGTGTGTGCCCATCGATGGTCAGATGGATAGCAAACTGGCTAGCTGGGTGCACACAGAGAGTAGTGGTTGGTGGGGAGCTCTCAATCCCTAGAGAGGTCGTTAGTGGGGTACCGCAGGGCTCGGTTCTGGGTCTGATCCTGTTTAAAGCATACATATCTGACATCAGGGTGGGCATAGGATGTGAAATTAGTCCCTTCGCTGACAACTCCAAGTTGGGAGCAGTAGTAGAGGGGGAAGAAGGGAGGTTGGCCCTGCAAGGGGACCTGGACACCCTGGAAAGGTGGGATCACACCTGGAAATAAAAGCTCAATAGCACCAAGTGCAAGGTGTTACATCTTGGGCGGGGGATCCCTAAACATGGGTATATCTTGGGAAGAGAGGTGCTGGAGGCCTCAACAGGGGAAAAAGACCTAGGGGTCATGGTGGATGCATGTATAAATAACTCTGAGCAGTGCAGGAGTGCAGCTAGCAAAGCAAACAGGATATTGGGATGCATTGTAAGGGGGATCACCTCTAGGACCAGGGAAGTGATACTGCCGCTGTACAGTGGACTGGTTAGACCACACCTTGAGTACTGTGTACAGTACTGGAGACCACACTTGAAGAGAGACATAGAGCTCCTGGAGAGGGTAAATAGGAGGGCTACCAAGATGATATGAGGACTGGCGGGATTTGACATATGAGGACAGACTTGAGGAGCTTGGCCTGTTTTCACTGGATGACAGGGCAGACGGGGGGGACATGACTGAGGTCTTCAAGTACCTCAAGGAAATAAATCGGGTAAACATGGAGGGAATCTTTAGACTAAAGGAGGGAGGTATCACCAGAGGACATGGTTTGAAGTTGGAAGGTGAAAGGATGAAGGGGGGGAAGAGGAGGTTTTTTTTCACGGAGAAAGTGGTGTATCCTTGGAATGTGCTTCCTGGAGAGCTGGTTCAGATTTCCACGGTGGAGGGCTTCAAAAGAGGGTGGGACTGATATAGAAAGGGGATGTATCAGATGAGGGCCTGGCCCAGAGGGATGGGGAGGGATGATAGGGGTTTCTGGTACATGGGAGGGCAGTTCCCAACAAGGGGTCTGAGGTTTGAGCAGACTCGATAGACTATAAGGCCTAATCTGCTGGCAATTAATAAGTTAGTATGTAATAAATGCAGGCCCTATTGGTCAGTTAGAGACTTTGGGCTAGATTTTCAAAGGTTGATACAGGGCTTGACACAAAACATTCATCAAAGCTATTTTTTTGGCACAGTTGTGCCAAACTTCTTTGCTGTAGCTGCACTCGATTGTTTATTGTCAGGCACAATTGTGACGGTTTCCTTAGTTTATGGTAGATTGCACCAAATATTTGACCTAAGCACCATAAAAAGGGCCCCCCAAATGCCACAACTTAGACTAGGGAAAAGCTGATCTAACTTGTGGCATATGGTACATGGGATTGAAAATCCTGATCACTGGCTGGAAGACTGCCACAGGCCCTGTGCTCCAAATGATCAGTGAATGCAGAATTCCAGGAGCTTTGAAAATCAAGCCAATTCCATTTTTTTTGTTACAGACAGTATTTCCTTTTTTGAACAGCTGCTAAGAGGTATTTTAAACCCCTAAAAGCAAAACTGTAGATTAAATGTTGATGAAAGGACAAAGTATATAGCTACTCCTTAAAAACTTTCCAGCTGAAGTTTTATATACACATACAATAAGAGTACAGTTGTCTTGTATCTGTTGCTTTTGAAAAATAATGATGCACCAACTGCTGACAGCATAGTGTAGGATGTCATTTCCTAAATTAACCATCTGGTCCTTAATTCCAGCTACTATACTTTTATGCAACTGCTGTATTTCAATCACAATAAGAATTGTGGATCTTATCAAAAGAAAACTAAGTGCTGCATTATAAACTTTCAAATATCTCCAGAAAGGAGACTATACAGTATAACCATCCTAACATTTAACAGCTAAATCTTCAGAAATGTTTTAGGCTGCAAACAGCCAGATAAAGTTATGGGTTCATAAATATTAATTTTATACAGCAGGGTCCTAAAGAGGTAAGCATGAGTGCCTACAGGAGCTAGACACTCATATGAGAAACCATGTGATACCAATGAATGATGAGTGTTTTGCACACAGGAGACTTACAGTGCCACAGTCAGTAGTCAGACAAATAAAAAAACTACATGGTTTGACTCTCACCAGATGCGAGGCTAATTTACATTGCATTTATTGCATGATATTATGGAACTAATAGAAAAAAAATAAATGTTGGGGAAGAACAGAAATTTATTTATTTAAGAGTTTTATCATGAAGGCACACTGAGCAGGATACTGCTCAATTCCAGGTGAAACCTGGGAGAGGGGGACAGTGGGGGTAAAATAGACAAAAGCAATATACAATCAGGAAGCATATACAAGAGTTAAAGAAGCTAAGTACAGTGCAAGAGTACATACAGGATATTAGGACAGCAAGTAGGCAAGATAACAACACAATCAATCATGCATCTAGGTATAGAACTAGCACTTCCATCAATTCAAACAGCATAGTCATGTGCCACAGGCACAGGTGGGGGAGGAATGTGCTTTGATGAGATGGTTGAGGTGCTGGGTTGGGGGCATGAACCTGATGGCAGAAGGGAAGGAGTTCCACAGTATGGGTATGCAATGTCTGAAGGCTTCCTTGACCAGCAGAGGAGGAAATGCACAGCACAGCCAGGAGGCGGGTGTTGAAGTTTCAGAGAAGGTACACTGGAGGGGTCTGGGTGGTAAGGGTAGAGGCACAATAAGGTGGCAAGGACTGGGACCAGAACTTGTATAGAGCTCATACAGTGTGATTGCCTATGATCATGGAGTGAAGGGAGGTTGAGAGTCTGGTAGAGAGTGCAGTGGTGTGTACAGGGAAGGCAGTCAAGAGAAAAATGGCAGGAAGAGTGAAAGAGGGTATCCAGCCTGGCTAAAGTGTACTTTGGGGCAGCATTGTAGACTACATCCCCATAGTCGAAAATAGGGAGAATCATTTTCTGCACTAGTATACGGGATGCATCCATGGTTGTGAAATAGAGCACCCAGCTTGGGGAGGTGCTTTCTGTGGATGGCATTGACATGTACAGAAAATTCAAGGTGCTGGTCGAGCCAGATCCGAAGGTATCTAAATGAGGAGCAATTCTCCAGAGTAGTCCCATCCAGGGTGTGGAAAGAGGGGGAAGGAGGGGAACCAAGAGAGTCTCTTCCTTGTGCTGAAGGTGATTGAGATCGTCTTCTTGATGTTGAGAAAAATCTGATTCACACAAAGCTAGAGCTGAACCTCGTTGAAGTCCTGTTGTAGTCTGGATGTCACAACAGTGGTCAAGGGGCCTGATGTATACAGTGCCGTGTCATCCACATACATGTGGAAGTATGTATGTGGGCAGGCAGAGGGCAAGTCATTTAGGAGGGTGGAAAAGAGTAGCAGGCCAAGGACTGAGCCTTGGGGGACACCAGAGGTGACTGGGAGGGAAGTAGATGTGGAGTTTCCAATTCTGACTGATTGGAACCTGCCTACCAAGTAGGAATGGAACCAGCTGGTGACCTCAGTTGAGAGCTCAGCAAGGGAGAGCTTGTCCAGGTGTATAGCATGTGAGACAGTGTCAAAGGCCTTTTGCCAAGTCAATAAAAATAGCTGAGGTGATGTGGCCTTTATCCACCCCAGCAAGAATGGAATCTGTGAGCCATAGGAATGAAGTGGCAGTGGAGTGGGACTTCCTGAAGTCAGACTGGTAGGATGCAAAAAAGGAGAAGGAGTCAAGATATGTGGAAAGTTGCGAGAACACGAGGTGCTTCTGGAGTTTTGCCAGTGTAGGGAGGAGGGAGACTTAACGGTAGTTTCCGGAGGCAGAGGGGTCACCACCCTTAGGAAGCAGGATGATGGTTGCGTGTTTCCATTCAAATGGGATTGATGATAGTGAGAAAGAGAGGCTGAAAAAAGTGGTGGCAATGGCAGGAATGGCCAGGTACAGCATTTTGAAGTCCAGCCCAGAGGGACATTTGCCCTTAGCAGGGTTTAGTGTAATCAAGGCATTGTAAACTGACAGCGGGGTAACCTGATAGAAGGAGAAGGAGGAGGTAGGAGGATTGGCCTGTGCATTATGGGAAGCTGGGGTAGCATTTTGATAGTAAGGAGCGAGTGAGGATAAAATTGCTGAGGTACATTTTGTGAAGGAGTTGAATTCGGTTGCCACTTTGAGAGGGTCCGACACAGAGGTACCGACTACATTTAAGACCAGGGTTCAGGGTTGGGAGGGTGGTCAAAAAAGCGATTTGACCACCTTCCAAAATTTAGCCGGGTGGTTTAAGTTGGCTTGAAAAGAGGCTTTGAAGAAATGTGCTTTTGCCTGCTGGATTAGCCTAGTGCAGCCATTGCGTCAGGAGTGATATTTATCATGCACTGTGGGACAGTCAGTGGCTTTAAATTGCCTCCAAGCCTGCTCTCCAACACTGGTATGGGTAATAATATCAGCTGTGATCCAGGGCAGGTGGGGTCCCCTTACATGAGTCTGTCTGAGTGGGGCATAGGAGTCCCAGGTGGCTAAGAACTTGGTCTTGAAATACAACAGTTTGGAGTCAATGTTTGTGGCAAGGGGTATGAAAGACCAGTCTGTGGCAGCTAGGTCAGTTAGGAGAGAGGCAAGGTCCAATTATTTGAACAACCAGGTAAGGATGGTTCTGGGAGGAGGGGCCTTTTGACAGAATATTTTGCATATCACGTATATCATATGGTGGACACTTAAGGAGTCTGGTAGTACCCCTGAGGCAATTATTCAGTGTTGGTGGGAGGTAAGGGTATGGTCCAGCAGAAAGTGGTTCTGTGATTTGGGGTTCAGCTGTGTGGGTTCAGAGATCAGGTGGGTTGGGTTTAGTGCAGCCACTTGGTTGTGAAACTTGGAGGTAGCACAGGTGAGCCAATTCAGATTGAGATCACTGAGGATATGGAGCTCGCCCCTGATGTACTGGATTTCAAAGTGCCTAGGTGTTCCAGGATTGAGGGCATAGGTGAGTTGGGGGAGCAGCAAGATCCAACTATGCATATGGGGATAAAGTGGCGAGGCAGAGTTTGATCAGTAAGGCGTCGATGGACTGCTTGGGCAAGGGTAGATTGACAGGATAAATTTGGAGAGAGGTTGAGATATACATAGCTATGCCGCCAACTCTTTTGTGGCCTGGGCTGTCATGTCAGATGGTAGAGTATCCGGGGATGGCGATTTCAGCATCCTTTTGTGAGGCTTTAGCCAGGTTTCTGAAATGATCAAGCTGTCAGACCTTAGGGCTAAGATAGTAGGCTGAAGAAAGGCAATTTTATGTAGAAGGCTGCAGACAAGGTGTGTGACTTTTAGGCCCCCAGGGAGTTTGTGGGGGAAGTAGGACCTGGGTTTGGCCCGATGTCCCCTGATGTCAGGAGTAAAAGAGTTACCAAGAGCAGGGTGAAAGGCATGGACCGCTGAGGTTTACAGGTAGTAGGGAGTGGCTGGATGGCCACTGCGGGGTGGGGGTGCTACTGGACTAATGAGCTTAAGGGTTGATAGACCAGGCAGAATTGTGGGCCTAACAATCCATGCAAGTTGGTTGGTAGGTGGGCTGCAGGGAGAGGCTCAGCAGGGGAAGTTGTAAAGGCTGGTGTCAGGGCAGACTGGATGATAAGTGCCAGAATGCCCGACTGCTCTTTAAGGTAGATGGAGGAAGGGAGTGACAGTAAAGGTAGGAGAGAGGCCACTAGAGCTGTGTAGAGAGGCAACATTTTGGGTGCAGTTGTTAGGCTGCTTATAACTGAGTGCTTGCAATATAGCAGCCACTAGTGGAAGGAGAAGATAACCTGCAAGGGGGAAGCCAACTGATAGTTTTTTTGCCCATGTGACCTACACTATAAAGTTGATTGATCACCAAGGGTGGTAGTGGGGTAGCCGACACAAAGCATCTGTGGGGGAAATCTATCTGTGAGCAACCATGGCTCTGACTCCAAAAGATGCTATATCTGCTTAGGGAGCTCCATATGTCAGGGTGATGAGCTCCTAATTTTCAGGGAGGGCTGCTTCAGTGACCTCCAGGGAGCTGAAGAAATAGAGCAAAGTCTGGAGGTTAAAAACAGGTAAGGGGGGGGCTGGCCTTGCAGGTAGAGGGACAGTGGTTTCTACAAATTGTTATGAGGCAGAAATGGGAAGTACTAAATCAGTCTATACTTAACAATACAGTGGAGAGCTTATTTAAACTAAGAAATAAAATTCCTTAAGGTACCAGCCAAAAGTAATTTGATTACTAAGCAAATTAATTAAGGTACCAGCTGAAAGCATGCAGTGGTAGTTAAATTAAACTAAAGCAGCTGCAAACAAAACTAAAGAAGTTGCTTTCCTAGACTTGTGGTGTGCAGCACTAAATAAACTTTGTTGAATCAATTGTAAGCATCTAAACTGCTATCCATCCTCCACATATTTAATTGATAGGTAGCACTGAGAGCAAAACATTGGAATTCCAAGAATAAAAAAAGAGTTAAAGCAGCCTCAAAACCTAACACCACATCTACGCCGACAAATAATGCATTAGCCCTTGCTTGATTTGTGAAACTGAAATTGGTGCCAAAATACTGTCTGCAAGCAACTGCAGCTCTGACTCAATGGTAAGCATATAAGTTGCTATCCGTCCTCTACATATTTAATTGATAGGTTAGCACTGAGAGAAAAACACTGGATTTCTGAATATAAAGCAGAGTTAAAGAGGCATCAAAACCTTTCACCACATCTACGCCGACAAATAATGCATTATTCTGTGCTTGATTTGTGAAACTGAAATTGTCTCCAAAACCTGTCTGTGAGCAACCACTGTTCCACCTCAATTGTAAGCACACAAGCTGCGATCCATCCCCTATGTATTTAATTGATAGGTTAACACTGAAAGCAACACATCAGATTTCTGAGTATAAAGCAGAGCTAAAGCAGCCTCAAAACCTATCACCACATTTACGCTGACAAATAATGCATTAGTCCTTGCTTTGATTTGAGAAATTGAAATTAGCACCAAAATCCTGTCTGCGAGCAACCGCGGCTCCAACTCCAAAGGATGATGTACCTTCTTCGGAACCTCCTTATGTCGGGGTGGTGAGCTTCTAATTTTTGGGGAGGGCTGCTTCGGTGCTCTTGCAACCTCCAGGGAGCTGAGGAACTAGAGCAAAAGGTGGAGGATAAAAACAGGTAAGGGGGGCTGGCCTTGCAGGGGGAACGACAGTGGTTTCTAAAAACTGCTACATGGCAGCAGTGGAAAGTACAAAACCAGCCTATACTTAACAATATAGTGGAGAGCTTATTTAAAATAAGAAATACAGTTCTTAAGGTACCAGATGAAAGTAATCTGATTACTAAACAAATTAATTATTGTACCGGCTGAAAGAATGCAATGGTAGTTAAATTAAACTAAAGCAGCAGTGAATAAAACTAAGGAAGTTCCTCTCCTAGACTTCTGGTGCACAGCACTAAATAAACATCATTGAGTCAATAGTAAGCATGCAAGCTGCTATCCATCCTCCACATATTTATTAATAGGTAGCACTGACAGCAAATCATTAGATTTCCTAGTATAAAGCAAAGTTAAAGCAGCCTCAAAACCCATCACCACATCTACACTTACAAGTCCTTGCTTGATTTGAGAAATTGAAATTGGTGCCAAAATCCTGTTTGCAAGCAACCGCAGTTCCAACTCCAAAAGATGCTGTACCTGCTTCGGGAGCTCCGTCAGTCACGGTGGTGAGCTCCTCATTTTCCGGGAGGGCTGCTTTGGTGCCCTCGCAGCCTCCAGGAAGCTGCTTTGGGAGCTCCGTATGTTGGGTTGGTGAGCTCCTAATTTTTGGGGAGGGCTGCTTCAGTGCCCTCATGACTTCCATGGAGCTGCTTTGGGGGGCCCTGTATAAGCTTGAAGTTCATAGTGCATGTTTAAAAAATGCTGTACTAGTAAATAACATCTACCTACCTAAACTTATTCAAGAACTAGATTAAGAAGATAGTATTTAGTGGTTCAAGCTTTTTCAAAAAAATATTGCAATAACCCCAACTTTTTTTTCCCCTGTCCATGGTCTCCCAACCAGTTTAGAATTTCCAGTAGGGCCACAGTATGGGGAAAAGTACTCCAAGCAATATTTTATAAGTTGGTGGGGATAGGTAGTATCCAAAGCATATACAGCACTGCAGATGTTACAAAGTTTTACTTTGCCACTGAAGTTTGCAAAATTCACCTTCACAAATTACTTCAGGAAGTTGCTACTTTTCCACTCTACCAGGAAGCAATAAATTTTCTTGGAAAAGTGGCACTTTTTCAGGCAAAGTCAGGCAAAGTATGTCGGGACAGCAGGGGTCTCTGAATGCCATTGAGTGTAAAAAAATCCC
The DNA here is from genome assembly GCA_016271365.2 of Neoceratodus forsteri. Taxonomy (NCBI): domain Eukaryota; kingdom Metazoa; phylum Chordata; order Ceratodontiformes; family Ceratodontidae; genus Neoceratodus; species Neoceratodus forsteri. The sequence goes on from CM028130.1 coordinate 316,878,775, forward strand.
AGGCTATTTATGGATTATATCCCTAATTATCAGAGATTATCACTTGATAGGATTAACTGGTCATATTGTGCCTGGTTAAATAAAGTGATTTATTGATTGATTGATTGATATTGTCTCTTTCATATGGACGTCTTCCATTACAAAGAGATGAAGAGCTTCCATTACAAGAAGAAGAATTATTTTAATTTATAGAGCACTTTTCACACACATATCATATCATAAAACACTTTACAAACCGAGAGACTGGTAGTGAAGAAACTATAAATGTGTGCTGGCAGTCATTTCACACATCAACACCCACACACAGCCTTGGACAATTGCTACCAGTTTAATTCGAAGGGGAATATTGGCCAGCACACTTACAAAGATTGTATTTTATTCTTTACCTACAGTACAATTCCAGCTTGTTTATTGCAACCTGGATGTGTGTGCCTGGGGAATGCAGCTTGTGAGATACTCTATGCCTTTTTGCTTTATGGCTGACTTGAGACAATTTATTTTTTTCCATTTCTTTATTCACACAGAATGTTTTGAGCACTAAAGGAGTATTTAGCAATGTTGCGCCATGCTTCTTTGAATCATTTTATTTTTAGACAGATACTGTTTATGACGGATAATGTGGCTGAGCATTATTAAGAGAAGCTGATGGCATCCCTTTCATTTGTTGAGAATCTAATTGCTGCATCCCTGAAAATGAAGTCAGTTATGAAAACATTGGAGAACATCATTTTGTGTGATGTGTGACATGCATTGATAAAAACCAACATTGCAAAATTAAATGGGATTTCACTTTTGGATTTTTTTTGTAAACAAAAATATATAATCAGGAATTGTTTTACCGTAATTACAGGAAAACATGAGGGAACATTTTGCTTTCAAGTAATATGCAGTTAAGGGATAAAGCACCTCAGGGTCCATATTGTTTGAGAATACCCGCATGCCCAGGGGTGTAATAATGTCTGATGCTACAGACGGAGGGCCATGGAGTCCCTGGAATTATAGGTATACTCTGGAGTATCGTATTGTGCTTAGAAAATGGAGAGTAGAAAAGATAATCAGAGTTAGAGGTGGAAGACTTGGTTTGCTGGCCAAGGCACCTAGCTTCACCTGAGCTCTTTCCTTCTAAGACTGCTTGAAAGGCAGAGTAGAGAAACTTACCAGAGCAAGGGAAAAGGATTAAGACTTATTTTGGCTAAGCAGATTTACTGTGTGGTGTTGTTTTTATTTTTTTGCTACTGTTTGTTGCTAACATTTCATTGTTTTATTTTTCTCTGTAGCAAAGTGCTTCTTACAGCGTATATCTTCTCTGAAATTATTACAGGTGGTGCTTTACAGGTTTTACAGTTTTATCTAACATTAGGATAAGCTTTCAGGGTTACTGTATTTGTTGTTGACTGATTGTTTCTACTCTTACCTCCTTTTTCTTTTGTCCGTGGTTTTTCGTTTTCGGCAGGGGAAGGGCCCAGCCACCCACCCCCATCCCCAAGCAACCCCACACTCACACCCTTTTATACGGTACCACAGTTGTGACATTTCCTGTGGCAGAGCAGGAAGGGGTGGATCAGTGGGGCCTCCACAAGGTGAGCTCATTTACAGGGGCACTAGTAATTTAACTTGTTGTTATAACAAGTTAAACAAAACACAATCAAACCATTACTTGCATTTTTTCTTCCTTTTTTTCCTTCTAATTACTCTGACTAGGTTATAAACCCAGCAACTTATCTGGAATGGATATCATTAACTGCAGGTACTGTGGAACAATTTTCAGAAGGACATTCTTGCAGGATTTAGGACACTGTCCTAAATGGTGGGCCTTTGGAGATCTTAGGGCTCAGCTCCGGGCAGCATGGGCACAGATTGCATGCCTCAAATTTCATATTCAAGAGGAAATACATTATAAGAACCACCCGCCATTTCCTCAGCATCCAACAGAAAAACCTCGACCGCAGAGGGTAGTTGGTCCTGGAGGTTGGCAGGTGGTTAGGAGGGGCAAATCGGGTGCCCCATCACTCTCTGCTCTCCAACATATTACCTCCAAAAACATATAAACACTACAAACAGGTATCTGCCTCTATCTCTGAAATCAAACAAAGAGGCAGGAGACACTGCAGAGCAGAACACTGCAGCACAGGAGCTAGCACAACAAAACTCATCCAAATCAGGAACCAAAACAAAAAAATCAAAAAGGAAATCCAAAAAACTTAAGCAAAACTTCTGATCATAGGAGACTCCATGATTCGGGGAGTTGATACCCATCTCCAGCCAGGGGTAATGGTCAGATGTCTCCCAGGTACATCAGCATGGAGAGACACTGACCGATTACAAAATTGTTCACAAAGCAGGAGAAAACATTGATGTCCTAGTACACATAGGAACTATGATCTCACCAGCCGGTCAGTTGTGGAGACCAAGGAACACCTGACCAGGCTGGGTGACAAACTATCATCTATTTCGTCTGCATCTCCTTCTCTGAGATCCTGCCGTCTGGGAGAGGGAACAGATGGACGGAAGGTCAGAGAAGGGAGATAGGGAGCTAAACACGTGGCTCAATGGCTGGTGCCAGGAAAAAGGACACAGTTTTGTAGGGAACTGGCAACAGTTCTGGGAGTGAAAGTTCTTTAAATTTGATGGACTGCATCTGACTAAGGAGGGAGTCAGTGCAATGGGGCAGAAGTTTGACGTCTTTGCAGAATATTTAAACTAGCAAATGGGGAGAGGGGTGCAGCACCCCATATGTTGAATGGGAAGAACACCCCTCCCCCCTCAGTTAGTGGTCAAACAGGGATTCAGCATGTTTGCAGTTCATTTGCATCACCAGGTAAGAAAAAAGGTTTGTCTCCCCATATGACGCACAGGGGTAATGCCAAACCTCACTCAACAACTAACACACCAAAATCTGGCCAATGAAAAATCATGTACACAAATGCTCACAGCCTGGGAAATAAGATCCCAGACCTGCAGGCTATAATGTCAGAGGCTAAACTGGACATAGTAGCAATTAGTGAGACATGGTTTATCAGTAACCACACTTGGGAGACTTCAGTACCTGGCTATGTATTGTTCAGAAGAGACCGAGGTGCAAAAAGGGGGGGAGGAGTGGCCCTGTATGTCAATGAAAATATCAAAGCTACAGAAATTCAGAATACACATAAGGAGCCAGAAGAACTGTGGGTCACCCTGGAAACAGGAAATGGGACGGCCATAAGAACTGGGGTTGTCTACAGGCCCCAGACCAGGGGGAGGACATAGACACATTACTGTTAGAAGATATACAAAACATGACAGCTAAAGGGGAGGTTCTGATAATGGAGACTTCAACATGCCGGATACAGATTACCACTACCAGCAGGAACATCTGCCAGAAGTAGACACATAGTGGATTCCTGCAGGAGGGCCTCAAACAACTGGTACAACAACCCATGAGAGACAGGGCTATCCTAGATCTAGTACTGACTAACAAGGAAGGGATCACAGATCTCCAGGTAGAAGGTCACCTGGGGGCCAGTGACCATAACATGGTATGGTTCAATTTGGCTACTACATCTAAATCATCCCATTCCAAGGCAAAAATATGGGACTTCAGAGGAGCTGACTTTGATAAGATGGCCAACAGAGTTAAGCTAGCACTGGCAAAAAGAAACACAGGTGAGGGGGTACAGGCAAAGTGGGCAAGCATTAAGGATGCAATACTTGAAGCAACATCCCACTGTGTTAAAGAGAAAAGGAAGTGCAAAAGAAGAAGGAAACCACTTTGGTTCTCAAATACAGTAGCAGAAAAGGTCACAGCCAAAAGGCTGGCCTTCAGGAAATATAAGGGAACACAATGGGATGAAGATAGAGAGGCATACCAAACTGCCCTAAGGGAAGCAGGGAAGGCAATAAGGCAGGCAAAGTCCCAAGCTGAGGAAAAACTAGCACGAACAGTAAAAGAAGGTGACAATACTTTCTATAGATACATTAGTGAAAGGAGAAAGTCCAGAGGGGGTATTGCTAAGCTTAATGGAGAAAAGGGAGCATGTGAGGAGGAGGACCCTGTAAAGGCATCTATCCTAAATAGATACTTTGCTCAGTATTTACTGAAGAGAAGGTAGGGCAGGGCCCACAGCTCAGCACCATGGACAGGGGAAAGGAGGTGAGCACTACTCCTTCACAAAAGAAAGGGTCCTACAAGAGCTTGCTAAGATCAGGGTGGATAAGGCAATGGTACCTGATGGCATACATCCCAGGGTACTTAAGGAGCTAAAGGTGGAACTAGCAGAGCCATTAGCAGAACTGTTTAGTGAGTCTGTGAGCACAGGAGAGGTCCCAGAAGACTGGAGAAGGGCTTATGTGATCCCGCTCTACAAGAGTGGTAGCAGGGAGGAGGAGGAACTACAGACCAGTCAGTCTTACCTCAGTAGTGGGCAGTTTATGAAGGCACTCCTTAAGGAAAGGATAGTGCAACACCTGGAATCCATAGGGCACAGGATCCAAGACAGCATGGGTTTACAAAGGAAAGTCCTGCCAAACTAATCTCATAGATTTCTTCGACTGGGTAACCAGAGGGTGGACCAAGGGGAGCAGCTGATGTCGCCACCTTGACTTCAGCAAAGCTTTTGACACTGTTCCACATAGAAGATTTATAAATAAGCTGGGTAGGCTCAGGTTGGGTCGAAGTTGGTCAACTGGGTGGCAAACTGGTTGACGGGCAGAAAACAGAGAGTGGTGGTAAATGGTATACAGTCAGAAGAGATGCAAGTCACAAGTGGGGTACCTCAGGGATCAGTCCTGGGGCCAGTCCTCTTCAACATCTTCATTAGTGACCTTGCAGATGGACTAGAGGGTAAGGCTTGTCTGTTTGCAGATGACACCAAGATCTGCAACAGAGTAGATGATCCAGATGGGTGGCAGAATGAGAAGAGATCTGGATAAACTAGCAAAATGGTCAGAAGAGTGGCAACTGGGATATAATTCAAAGAATGCAAGATCATGCACATAGGGAAGAGAACCCTGAAGCCACCTATAGGCTGGGAGGGGAGTTGCTAGCAGTCACAAAGGAAGAAAGAGACTTGGGCATCATCATCACTGATGACCTGAAATCATCCAAGTAGACCTCTAAAGCAGTAGGTAAGGCTGGGGGGTGTTAGGGTGTATTAGTAGGGGTATCACAAGTCATAAGAGGGAGGTAATAATCCCTCTTTACAAGACACTGGTTAGGCCCCATCTGGAGTACTGCATGCAGTATTGGAGGCCACACCTTCACAAGGACATTAACCAAATTGAGGCAGTCCAGAGAAGGGCAACCAAAATGGTGCAGGGACTGCATCAGAAGACATATGAGGACAGATTAACAGAGCTCAATATGTATACCCTTGAGCAAAGGAGGGGAGAGAGGTGATATGATCGAGGCATTCAAACTCCTTAAGGGCATTAACAAGGTGAAAGAGTCTAACATGTTTAAATATAAGAAAAATTGCAGGACAAGAGGACACAGCATGAGATTAGAGGGGCCAATTAAGGGGAATGTGAGAAATTCTTTCATAGAAAGGGTGGTGGATGCATGGAATGGCTTACCACAAGAAGTGGTGGCTATGAATACAGTGCAGGGCTTCAAACAGGCATGGGATAGGCATAATGGAGCAATACAAATGACTATGAATAGATAGGCCACTGACAGAGCAAAGACCGATGGCACATTTATAAGGTAGAAAAAAGAAATGGGCAGACTGGATGGGCCTTGCGGTCCTTATCTGCCATCAACTTCTATGTTTCTATGTTTCTATGAGTTAAAAATGCTTAAAAATTGCTTTAATAAAAGTTTATTTTGTAAGTTAGTTATTCCACTTTTGTCAGTCAGTGGTGGAAAGAACTAGAGTTACTGGGTATTCCTTTTTTTTGGAGGGTGGTGTTATGACATAAATATATAGCCTTAAAATGTCATCAGTCAATCAGGTTCCAGTATTTCTGCAACTCCTTTTCAAAATATTATTGTATTCTACGTGGGCTTTTTTTTACATTTTAGAATGACCCACATCACTCTGTTAATGCACTAGAGCTATGGATTGGATTTTCACAAGCCCTGTCATGGATGTATCTCCTGGTTATGTCATTGTCAGGAGCTAGTCTAGTATGTCCAGATCAAGCTCTGCATTACTGGAGCTATAATGTTTAGAACGGTAGGACTATGTTGCAACATTTCAACATTCTGTGTCTGGTTTCTTTCCAATTTTGAAGGCAAATTTCTAAAAGGACTATTAAATGTGAGACCAGTTTAAATTTTTAACAGTCATTTATGTCTAGACAAAATTATACCCGAGCTTCTGAAAGTGGACATTATTAAAGACCTAATTCATAAAGAAACCCCAGATATGCACACACTGTGCATATCTGGGGTGCATACAACCATACACTTGAATGACGATCATATTGGTATTCATGTCCCTTGGACCCTCAGGAGCCATGGAAGGAGTGTAGTGTGGAAGGGCCATAAATGAGTTGGGGGAGGTGCTGTGCAGGACTCCAGGCATCCAATCAGATGCCCATTCTCACTCTGTAGTGGAACACAGCCTGTGCCAGCTCTGTAGTGGATCCCGTAATGCACACAGAATAGGGGCTGGTGGGATACAGCAGTCCTTTAATGACTGTTGTATTCTGTTGGTAACACCATCCATATCCTTTAACCACCAGACTGTGCTTGTATGTCTTTCAGACTCCTGTACAGGCTCTGTAGGTTTAGACAGGGGGAGAGGATACCAATCAGGCTCTATAGAATGCCCTGTGGTGGGCAGAGGGGATGCATAAGTGTTATGGCAGCCACTCGGGCCATGAAGATGTCATCCCTCTGCTCTCCTACTGCATCACAGAGCTTGTCTTGTGAATTGGATGCTTGCATGCCTCAACCCATGTTCCCACTCTCACTAGCAGCATTGAATTAGATGTGGACAGGTTATGCACCATGGACTTTGGGTGCATAGAGGTCACTGTATGTGTAGATTGGGATCTCTGTGCACCACTAGCCCTCACAAGTCACCTTCCATGGGTGTGCATTCCTCTGTGGACTGTGGCCTAAACGTCAGAGCTTGAAATTGGATGTAACTATGTTTTACCTTTGCAAACTAAACAGACACAATTTGCTGTTACAGTATGTCAACATTTGTACACAATAGAGATAACATCAAGACATAGACTTAGAACATTCATTTCCCTTCTTTGATTGGTATCTGAATCGGAATCATTTAGCACTTTGCACCCGAGTAAGTAATTTGCATGAACGAGCCACCAAGTATACAGTAACTACATGGTGGGGTTGGTTGATCTGTCTTAAAGCTTTAGTGCCAACAGTGACTGCCTTCTTTTCTTTTGGGATAAACTTTATTTAAAGTCAGCATCACAATCAACTTGATCAACTCTTACCATACATTTGCCATATCAGAACATTAATGATTTCCCCATTCCAGCATTCAGGTATGGACATGAGATCAAAACAACACATTGAATCCTGCCATTTTCTTTTACCTTCCTGTTGTACAGTATCTGAGCTATAGCAACATCCTTCTTTTAAAGTAATTTTACAGGGGTGTTCCAAGAATAAATATAGTCCCCCTAACCTCTTTTCATTGTTGGTGACCTAAAACACTGGGGCCTGCTTCCTAATGGGCTTGCTGCCCAGATTTCTCTCTTTCTAAAAATGTGGGGAACCATGGGAGTTGAATAGCCTCCTCCAAAGGCTTTCAGATCATCTCATACTTTTCAATTTGGTTATGGGTAAGGTACTGAGTGTGTTCCAATTTCATGTTCTGTAAGAGTACTTTGATCCAAGGGACTATTGCAGGAGTCGTATCCAACATCTAGCTTTGAGCTAGAATTTGCATCCCTAAGAGTTTGCCCAAGCATCTCAATGCGTGCTGTAGATGAGACAATCCATCACCCTTGGGCAGGCCCATCAAGACATCCACTGGGTCTACACACATACTGCATTCCACTATCTTTGAGAGCAAAGTCAATAGTTCTGCCCAAAATGCCATCACCTTAGGGCATGCCTATACTAGGTGATAGAAGGAATCCTCATCTGCCTTGCACTTTGGGCAGATGCTCGAGACACCGGGACCTAGCCTGTCTTCTAAGACTGAGTGAAATAGGTTCTGTGCAGGAAGTTATACTGTATAACCCTCAATCTATTATTTATGGAGTAGGTCAACCCTTTTCTCCAAATCTGATCCCATTCCCCTCCAGTCAACTGGTCTGGAACAGGTCCTCTGCCCGTCTCATTCTTACTCCCACAAAGGGCGAGGGCACCCAGCAACAACCTATAAAACTGTTTGAGTGGTCTCATCTGTTTTATTCCTCTATGGTGGAGGATCTCCTCCAGGGGACAGAACACAACCCTATCAGAAGCATGTTGGTCTTCTAGCATTTTCTGCAGTTGTGATTTGATTTTTAAGTACACAAAGTAGTTTGTAATGTTCAATCCAGATTCTGTCACTAATGTGTGAAAATCTACGATATTGCAGTCCTTATAAAAATGAGAAATACTGCAAATCCCAATCTAAGTCCATGTCTCTGTCAATTTGGCAGCTCTGTCCGGGTCCATTCCCCCATACCTGAAGACATTTACTAACAGTAGGGGTGGTGAGAGTGGTGGAGGGTATTCTATTATTTCATGAGCACATAGCCAAGCTTTAAGTGTCACCCAGGTAAAGGGGTCCCCTAGTTGTCCCAACTTTTTATCTAACAAAGAGGGTGCGAAACATTGGTTATAGAGGGGGATTACTGACTCCCCAGATTCTAGTCTCACCCATGCCTTTAGGGGTATTCCTTGTCTCTTCAAATCAGTAAGATGGTCCAGTTGGGCCACCAAGTAATAAAATCTAAGATTGGGTAACCCCAAGCCACCTTCCTTTGCTGATTTACAAATGATTTCTTTTGTTATCCCTGGTCTCTGCCCCTGCTATATGAAAGAGGTAATGGCCCCTTCCAATGTCAAAATATTTCATGGGAACATGTACTGTCAGACTTTGAAATAGATACAGGCACTGAGGTAGGACATTCATCTTGACTGTGTTAACTCTTCCTGTAAGAGTAATGGGCAGGGATTACCATCTAGTGCATTCCTCTCTTACTTTGGTTATTAAGGGTTTATAGTTCAGTTCCTGTATCTTAGATGATTTTTTTGGGAGAAAAAGTCCTAAGTACTTAATAGCAATGGATGGTTCTATTTCCATCCCTGCCACCTGAATTCCCATTTTTCTATTCTCCAGAGGCTGTCATTCACATTTGCCCCAGTTTATCTTGTGCCCTGATACTGGGCCATGAACCTCAAATAATTGGATTAGAACTGGAGAACCCCATCTGGTTGAGCTAAAAAAAGCAGCACATCATTTGCAAATAAAGAGATGACGTGTTCTGAGTCCCTCTATGAGAAACTGCTTATATCCAGATTAGCTCTAATAGCTTCGGCCAGGGCTTCTATAGTGAGGGCATACAATAGGGGTGAAAGAGGGCATCCCCTAGTTGTACTGCTACACAAACCATATGCCAGTCTGGCAGACCAAGGTTCCTCTATGATGGCACCCTCAGTGGAGACCAAGAAGAATGCTGAGGACACCCACAAGGGAGACCCACAGAAGGGTGGCAAGGGACACCACAGGGGAAGGAAACAGCTTCTGATAGGGAACTCAATTGTTAGAGGGGTAGACCTGGGGAAGGGGGAGGAGAGGGAAGTAAGGTGCCTGCCTGGTGCCATGGCTTGGAAGGACAAGAAGCGAATCCTCAGGATTGCAGAAGCAGCATCACAGGAGAAGGAACTAGATATCATTGTCCACCTTGGGACAAATGACCTAACTAGGCATGGGATAAGTGCAGTGCAGGATGAAATTGTGGAGTTGGGGAGGGGCCTCAGACAGGTAGCAAGCACAGTTACCTTCTCAGAGGTGCTGCCAGTCCATGGCAGGGGTGAGGCTAGGGTACTACACACCATGCAGTTTAATGAATGGATGCAAAACTGGTGCAGAGCACAGGGCTTTGGCTTCATTGGGACTGGGGGTACCCCGGAGAGATGGAGGTCTACTGGCATGATGGTCTGCATCTGTCCATGAAGGGAACCAAGATCCTAAGTAACAGGTTTAAATGCTTCCTTGGCAAGCTTTTAAACTAGCTATGGGGGGAGGTGCTAATAAGAGGCAGGAAATTTCAAGCCTCCCCCCACAAAACATGACTGGTAGTAAGGTAAACACTGAGTTACAGTGCTCAACAGAGGGCAGGACAGGGGTAAATGGAAAAATAGACAAGGGCAAAAAGAGCAGGCATGGGAGAAAAAAGGATAAAGCCAACATTAAATGGAGGGCAATGAGTACCAATGCCCGTAGTCTGGGAAACAAGCTTCCTGAGCTAGTAGCCTTGATGGAAGATGAAAAATTGGATGTTGTGGCAGTCACAGAAACATGGTACACGGGGAACCATGACTGGGATGTCAACATACCTGGGTACACAGTCTACAGAAGGGATAGGGAAGGGAAAAGAAGAGGTGGAGTAGCTCTATACATAAGGGAAGGGATCAAAGCTACAGAACTAAAAAGTAAAGGGAGGAGGACAAGAGGCACTCTGGGTCACCTTGGAGATAGGGAATGGTATCACAATCAACACAGGGGTTGTATACAGACCCCCATCTCAAGGGGAGGAAGTGGCAAGAAAATGATAGAGGACATTCTCAAAATGGCTGAAAAAGGGGACATACTGTTGATGGGGGACCTGAATATGCCAGATGTTAACTGGATGACATGTACTGCAGCCACATCCAAGAGCAGGGTCATTCTCGATGCCCTGCAGGGGCAGACCTTAGACAGCTAGTGTTGGAGCCCACTCGGGAGGGAGCAATATTAGACCTGGTACTCTCAAATGGAGAGAGGATCACAAATTTAGAAGTCAGTAGACATCTGGGAACAAGCAACCACTGCACAGTGTGCTTCACAATAAGCACAACCATGGAGATAAGCCATACAAAAACAAGCATACTGGACTTCAGAAAGGCTGACTTTGGCAAAATGGATGAATACCTGAGGAATACACTAGCAAATGGCCAAAAAGGAGGGGTGGAAGAACAATGGAGAAAAATCAAAACTGCCATCATAGAGGCAACAAGCCTTTGTGTGAAACAGATAAAGAAAACAAAGTGGAGTAAAAAAACACTATGGTTCTCAAAAGACGTGGCAGGGAAGGTTAAGGAGAAAAAGGCTACATTCAAAAAGTATAAGGCATCACAGAAGGAGCATGACAGGGAACTGTATCAATTAAAGCAGAAAGAAGTGGGGAAGGCAATCAGAATAGCAAAAGCCCAAACTGAGTTAAAAATAGCCAATTCATTTAAGAAGGGGGATAAAACCTTTTTATTGGTACATTATGGAGCATAGAAAGGTTAAGGAAGGAATAGTGAAGATTAATAAGGGAGAGGGGAGGTGGGCAGAGGGAGACAGTGAAAAGGCAGAGATACTGAATGAATACTTTTGTTCAGTATTCACAAAAGATGAGGAGGAGTTACCTAAACCAGTCAATAGAAGCACTCTGGGTAGGGGTGGTTGACATCAGTCCATTTACAGAAGAAAGAGTCCTGAAAGAACTCCTAATACTCAAGGTGGACAAAGCAATGGGGCCTGATGGGAATCACCCCAGAATCCTAAAAGAACTAAGGGAGGACCTAGTGACACCACTGACCACACTTTTTAACAAATCATGGGAGGATGGGGTGGCACCTGAGGACTAGAGGAGGGCAGATGTGATTCCCCTTCACAAAAGTGGGAGCAAGGCAGAATCAGGAAACTACAGACCTGTAAGTTTGACCTCAGTGGTAGGGAAAATGATGGAATCACTTCTGAAAGAAAGAATTATTGAGTACCTAGAGGTCAGCGTGGCACAGGACCCAAAGCAGCATGGATTTACAGCAGAAAGGTCATGTCAGATGAATCTAATAGATTTCTTTAACTGGGTAACCAAAGTAATAGAATAGGGAGGGGCTGTGGATATGGTCTACCTAGACTTTAGCAAGGCATTTGACACAGTCCCGCACAAAAGATTAATAATCAAGTTAGCCAGCCTGGGAGTGGGTCCCAGTGTGGTAGCCTGGGTTGCAAACTGGCTGCAAAACAGGACACAGAAGGTAATAGTGAGGGGAACACATTCCGAAGAAAGGGAGGTCACTAGTGGAGTACCTCAGGGCTCAGTACTGGGTCCAGTCCTCTTTAACATCTTTATAGGTGACATTGCAGAGGGTCTGGAAGGAAAGGTATGCCTCTTTGCAGATGATACAAAGATCTGTAACAGAGATGATACACAAGTGGGGGTAGAAAGGATGAGAAGGGACTTGGCAAGGTTGGAGGAATGGTCAGACATATGGCAACTTAGATTCAATGCAAAGAAGTGCAAAGTAATGCACCTGGGAAACAAAAACCCAGGGGAAGACTACACAATAACAGGGGAGGTACTAACAACAACAAAAATTGAACGGGACTTGGGGGTAGTCATATCAGATGATCTAAAGGTTGGTAAGCAATGTGAGAAGTCAGTAAGAAGAGCCAGGGGGGATACTGGGATGCATAGGAAGGGGCATCACAAGTAGAAAAAGGGAAGTGGTTATCCCTCTGTACAGACAGTTGGTGAGACCCCATCTGGAGTACTGTGTGCAGTTTTGGACACCTCATCTACGCAAGGACATAGACAGGATGGAATCAGTCCAGAGGAGGGCAACTAAAATGGTGCAGGGTCTGCATCAGAAACCATTTGAAGAAAGACTGAGAGAGCTTAATATGTATACCCTTGATGAAAGGAGGGAGAGGGGGGACATGATAGAAATGTTCAAGTACCTCAAGGGAATCAACAAAGTCCAGGAGGGTAGCATCTTTCAGAAAAAGAGATGTGTAAGAACAAGGGGACACAATTTAAAGATAGAGGGGGGCTGGCTCATGGGTAATTTGAGGAAATATTTTTTTTCAAGGAGTGAGTGGTGGATGCATGGAACTGCCTTTCTGGGGAGGTTGTTGGGGCTAAAATAGTGGGGGAGTTCAAACATGCATGGGACAGACACAAGGCAATTGTAGTGGGGGGGTGGCAGGAAGTAGGCTGTTGGTTAACTAGAATCTGCAGCTTCTCCAGTAGGTAGGAAAATGGGCAGTCTGGGTGGGCCAAGTGGTCCTTATCTGCCATCAAAGTCTATGTTTCTATGTTTCTAGGTAGTCTAATTTAGTGTACACCTTATGGGCTTGTGAGTAAAATGAGTATTCCCTATTTACTGGCTAGTAATATCTCCAAGTCTCCACTGGGGGTCTTTCTTTAGCTGACTACTGGAGAGCCATTCCACTACATGGTAGGGGATGGGACTTGGTACCAGAGTGGTCTAGTTGTACATCCCAGTATGTATTAAAGTCCCCACTCATGACTATATTATTCTGTAAGGGGGCTAGTAGGATTGCCAAATGATGAAAAAAATCAGGGTCATCATAATTTGGCCTGTATACAGAAACAAAGGTGTAATTAGTTTCATTAACAGTGGCTTCATTTACTAGATATCTGCCCAGTGGGTCTGCTATTTTTAGTGGACCCAAAACCTTAGTGTAGGGCAGAACCAGACTGAGACTCCCCCTCACCTTAGAGGAGAAGGGAGCTACAAGCAATACCCCCCCCCCACCACGATGAGGCCAATTTATCAACCTCTGGTTTGGTCATATGGAGCTCTTGTGAGAGAGCAACATCTGCCCTCATTTTCTGTAGCTGTGACCATACCGTCTTGCATTTAACCATGGTTTTCAGCCCGTTGACATTCCACGTCACAGCATTAATTCCCCCCATTTTGGATATATAAATATATATATATATATATATATATATATATGTACTGTATGTTTGTATATATGTATGAAATGTCCTACTTCTTGTGACTTGTATTTGCATATGTCTGAGATCTGTTATTTTATCAGCTGCTGACTTTTCAGTTTTAAACTTTACATGTCTCTTGTTCCCACTTTCCTCCTTCCCTAACCCCACGACCCCAAAAAGATAACATTTTATAATGGTATAACATAAAACCTCCCCCTTCCCTCCATGTCTCTTCTGAACTTCTTAAACTCAGTGCAACAGGTGCCAAAACAAACAGCCAAAACAGAGATCCCCAACCCTCCCTCCCAGAGCTCTTCCCACTCGAGGATGTGCCAGTCTCCCACTACTCATCATGGATTGTGCCAGTGGTTCAACCCTGATTGTTGAAAAGGATTAGTAGGCCGGACCCTCCCCCTTTGGGGGCTATACTGTGAGAGATTTACCCTGTGGTGAGTAGATGAATTTATATCAGCCTCAAGCTCAGGGGCTACAATACAGCAGGCAGGCACTTGGAGCGGTGGATGGTGGATTCTGGAGGCCAGATTTACCTCTTTTGACCTGCTTCAACCCCTCTCCCACTATGTACATCTCAGATTGTCATTGATTGCTCTCTTGTCCTTTTAATTTTTTGTAGGCCTGCTCCTATATGATATTCTCCCCCCCCCCATTGTTTAACAAGGTGAGACACACTAAGTTGAAAGTTTGTTTACAGGTGCAGCCTGGGAGCATAGGGAAGTTAAGTGACTTGCTCAGGGTCTCACAGTATGCAGAGGGGGCTGTGGGATTCAAACCCAGGTCTCCATATTTGCAGCTCAGAGCCTCAAACCACTGTGCTATACTGTCCCCCGATTCCTCCAACCTGGGTTACTGGAGGCAGTTCTCACCACTTTGCATATATACAAAGAAAATAAAACAGTGGCATCATGAATCATTACACATTTATATACTTCTATTACATAATAAAGTATTGACATAACAACCCCCCCCCAACCATATTCTTCCTGCATGGTAAGTTAAAGAAAAAAAAAGGAAAGTTTTCAGGTTTGTGTGCAATAGATCTTCATGAATTCCCTCTCCCTTCCACATCCAACCGTTTACAGAGCCAGCGAAGGAATACATACATGGATAAAACAACCCCACAAATAGGAACCCCTTGGCAATGTTTTTATACCCATAGTATTTCTTTTCTCAAAATCCCGAGTTGGATAGCAAATGGATCCCACTTTAGTGATTTAATATTACACAACATTTCCAACCAGCAGTCCTAGTTTCCAGACCAGTGCAAATTTATGTCCAGGTGACAGTTCAAAACTCTGCTGCAATTAGCCACCACAGATTGCATTTTACCACTGCACCCATGTGCAGGAGGAGATATCCATGGCCCTGCCTATTAGGCCACACTGTGTTATGGGCCATAGAGGCATGTAGCCCCCCCTTACTTCCGGTCTGCTAACTGCAGCAGAAATTTTTCTTTCCTTTGTTTCCTCTTCATTTAGTTCAGTACCTTATTTATGCCTTCAGGTATCCAGTTGAGCTTCAGAGGATGATGCCTGTGAGTGCTGCTTCTGCTCCTCTTACAAAATAAACTCCATGGCTGCCTTGGGATTCATGAAGGCTTTGATTCCCTTTCCTTGGCACTTAATAAGCAATTGGGATGTGTGTACTAAGGCAAAGGGCCAATTTAAGGAAAACAACTTCTTCTTTATCGATTGAAAGTCTTGTCTTTCCATCTGGAGATGTTGAAAGTAATCTGGGAGTAATCTGGGAATAAACTGAAGTGAGCAGCTTGGATTTTCAGCGGGCCTTTTTCTTGAGCTTCCTTTAAGACCAATTGACGTTCCTGATAGTGCAAAACTTTTATTATGACATGACGGAGCAGCTCTTCAGGACAGGATTTACGACCCAGAGTTCAGTGCGCTCATTGAATCTCCAGGGCAGCACAGTCAGGGAGTTGTAACTGTTGTTTGAGGCATTTCTGTAAGAATGTAGTGCAGTTAAGCCCTTCTGTTCCTTCCGGCATGCTGACCACCCAGACACTGCAACAGCATTCCCGGGTCTCGTGGTCATCAAGGACTGCCTTTAGTTTATCAATTTCTTTTAAGGCTTTATTCAGCGATAATTGCATGCCTCAAGCTGCATTCTCCTGAGACCCGACTCTGTCCTCTTCCAGCTCACCCAGATTTGCACCATGAGTCTCCACCATTTCTCCCAGTGAATCAAAGCTGCTTTGCAAGTGCATGAGGTAGGCCGTTAAGTTTTCAAAACTTGATGTCATATGGGCAGTTACTTCTTTCTTGAAGTCCAGGATTAATTTCTCCAATGGTTGTGAAGTAATACTATTTTCCATAGTGCTGGACGGTTTGTCAGGTCTCTGATCCTCAGAGACTGATTTCTGTGCAGCTCGCATGGTTGATGCGTCAGGGCCTGATGTCTTTGGGGTATCGGTGCATACCGCTCAACCTCCCTCATCACAAACCAGGGACAACACTTAAAATGATCATTATACAATGGGCACAACAGCAGACCTCAAATTCTCCATCCCGATTGGCTGACTGGCACCCCTCTCCCATTGTAAAACCTACAATCACCCCATGGGAAGAGGTGCTAGCCACCATTCAGCCACATCAGTAACTGATTTCAAGATTAATCTGGGCATCGCCAGCCTGAAAGTCGCAAACACAGCAATACCTGCTGAACAGACATCCCCAACTCCTGTGCATCAACTCTCATTTTAACTGGCAAACAGCTTCAAATTCATTACTTCCCCAAAACTCACCTACGGGGGGAAAAAAGTAACTTGCCCTCCTCCATCCTCGTTCCTCCTATTACGTTGTTCCCTGCATCTCCATCCCATTTCTTCTCATTGAGACCTGTCTGCTATCAATTTTGAGACACATCGATGGCTCCTCACAGATCTCCCCTGCGTTGCTTTCTGTCAAAGAGCCACAGACACAACACTCAGACCTTCACTGGAATAGGGTTGCGCGACCACATGCCGACTCCATATTATGAAGAACTGTCCCTATCCTATTCCATACTGAATTGGGTACAAGTATCGATTCGAGTGTGCAAAGACATGAACACATTAGTTGCAATCGCCACTAAACTCGCATCTCTTTCATATTTTTCTTCCAATTATACTCTGGTTTTCCAATATACAAAATTGCACTGTTAAATAGCTAAGACCTACTCAAGAATGAATGCATAGTATACACTTATCTGATCTAAAAAAACTAAATAAAAAGAAATCTAACTCTTGTCATGCTGCCCCATGAGAACAGGTACCAAGAAACTGATCGAACTATCACACGCAAAAATCACTTGACTCCATCTCCGCTCCACCCACCACCACATTACCGCTGGCTAACAAACGTACCTCGGAACACAAAAACGCCACTACTAGAACAAAAAAAAAAAATGAAATACAAATGGATACTACATTTGCCTTAGTAGATGAAATGGAGCTAGAAGAAATGCTCGCCATCTTAGAAAAACAAACTCCTGAATCTCCACCAAATGGACTATTTTCTCTGGCGTAGTAATACTTTCACTATTTCTCCTATTCAAAATAAAAAAAAATACTAAAAATAAAAAAAATTACTAAACACAAAATATTAACATTGTATAATAGCAACATCCCACTCGAGGGTGTTGGTGATGCCAGAATTTACCCTCCCCTAGGGTGTTGTTGGTCACTCAGCTACACCTCATGACCGAACAACACCCCAGGGCATGGGTAAATCCTGGCATCACCAACACCCTCTCATGGTATATTGCTTAAGGGACAAATGACCAAAATCAGGGGAACATCTGAAAAAATAGTAATAGTAGTTCCAGAAGCTATATACAATATGCTTCTTAGCATGAATAGCATTTTCTTAATGAGAACTAGACTGTAACAGCAGTGGCTTGCATTATTTTATGATTCAAATCCCTACTCTTCAGTGACAGAAATGCTAAATTTAGGTGGGACAGAAGAAATTTCTAAGGTAAAATCAGGGACAGTTGAGAGGTATGTATCCCTGGATAATCTAATTGGGGTATCTGTGGAGAATCTAAAGGTAATCAGTGATTTTTCCTTTTTTTTGCATAGTCTCTGTTAGATTGTCAAGGAGACACACAGTACTCACCACAACAGAAACTTAGCTATTTAGATGCAGGATGGCTAGTTAGTATTCAGGATTGAAATGGAGCTCGAAGATTATGCTGCCATCTTAATACCCAGCTAGGCCATGCCCCATAGACCTGTGACTACCTTCTTAACAGACCCTCTTGTAGACTTGGGGCACTCCAGCATCATAAACAAGGCCAATGAGAAAGCAAGGAAGAAAGTAACCAATCAACTGTCCCTGCTTCAGGAATGGGGTTACTTAGTATACAGATCAGCTAATGCTACCAACCTTGAAAAGCTTGACAAAGTGCATGAACTAATTCTTTGTTCTTTATCACATAGGCACCCTGACCTCTCCTCTCCCCCCAAAAAATAGAACTACAACACTAATTCTCTGGTTATACTAAATGGCTCCTGTTATCTCTGAGACTTGACTGGCAGTGGTGTGTGTGTGTGTGTGTGTGTGTATATATATATATATATATATATATATATAATATTGGGGCGTGGTCACACCCCTATATTTAGGGTTATGAAGGCACTTCTATGTTAAACTCAAAATTTTTCATGTTAATAACTTTTGACCTGTTCAATGGATTTGCATTAAATGTGGTATGCACAGTGGAGCACGGTAGATCTCTTGATTTGCCAAATTTAATTTCGGTCAGACTTACTGGTTTTGTGCACCAAAACACTGAAAAATGCACCTTTCCTAAGTTATGTAGGCAGTTTTTCAGATTTTGTCTGTGGTGCTGAGTGGCTGTTGTGTGGTGTGCCACTCTGCAACTTGGCTCATCTGAAAGAGCTTGGGTCATGGAACGTACCGCTTTTTGTTTTTTGAAAAAATATTAATCCATTCAAAAGTTATTAAACTTTTAAGTTCCCATTATAAGTCAATGGGAAAATTTATATGGTTATTTTGTGAACAAAGAATGGGGTTTTGGATATTTAGTCACTCCTCATGATCAAAGATTTTGCAGGCTCATTATCGAAGAATCATTGATCATGAGAATTCTTTGATCGTGATGGCCGCCATCTTGTTTTCATTTTCCCATCAGGAAAAAAATCAAAAATCTCGGCTCAGGGGTCACTCCTGAAGTAAAACTTGGATGGGTTTTACTCAGGTGGCTTCACTCTATCGAGCCATGGCCATGGTTTGCTTCAAAACTTTCTAAAAATAGAGTTTCAGACATTTTTATTCTTTGATCGTGGCTTGCTAACAATGTTTGAACATGAGCCGGCAAATTCTTTGATCGTGAGATTCTTTGACCACGATCTTTGATCATGAGTGAGGGACAAGATGGCAAGTTGAAAAAAACAAATTTCTTAGCTCAGGGGTGGGTTATTAACACAAATGAGGGTGTGTTTTGCTCAGGAGCCTTCGTTTTATCGAACCATGCCAGTGGTTCCATATATTTTTGTGTAAAATTTGAATTTCACCATTTTTTATTCTTAGGTCTTGAGCCTGCAAATTCTTTGATCATGAGATTCTTTGATCATGATCTTTGATTGCGAGGGAGGGACTAGATGGCCAGATTTTAATGCAACAGATAGGCCAATTTTAACAATCTTTAACATTAAATATATCAGAAATGGTTTTGGTCTTTTTACTTGAAATTTGGAGGGTGATCACAGGATGTCCTCTACATGAAAATTATGATACTTATGTGTTGGACAATATATTTTTTGTGGAGATATTGTGTGGCACAGTTTACGTTTTACGAACAGCATTTTCCATTGTGGTAGTGGCTTCAAATTTGTAGGGTAGCTAGCCTCACTGCCATGGATGTACTTTTCCGTCATTAGGTGTCTAAAATCTTAACAGGTGCAGAACTCTGCCAGTCCAATGAATGAAAATCTCAACTTTCACATGTTATATCTCGGAAATGGTTTTGTCTTTTACATTGAAATTTGGAGGGTCTTCACGACACATCCTGTGCATGTGAATTATGGTGTTTAGGTGTTGGAAAATTAATTTGCTGCGGATATTGCATGATTCACTTTCTGTTTTTCATCTGGTGTTTTGCATTGTGGTACTGGCTTCACATTTATAGGGTGCCTAGTGTTACTGTCATGGAGGTACTTTTCAGTAGTTACGTGTCTGACATGTAAACAGTTGTTGAATTATCACACTCTGATGACTGACACTTTGCTTTCTTTCAACATGGTGGGAGCTTTCAGGTCCCACACTCCCACCCATATGTGCTCCCAGCAATGCATATGATATTCAGTACTTCTACTCTTATCTTACGCAGACATTTACAAGTTGGTGGGAGCACATGGCCCGAATGGCCCGGGCTCCCACCAACTTCCGCAAATTTGTACTTTTCTATTTTTTCTCAAAAAGTAAGGAAATTCTATGCAAAAAACTGTGTTAATGCATCATTTAGGGTTAAAACACAAAAAGTCAGGAAATGAGATCTTTAGGGTTGCCCCCTACCCCTCCTTGTAGACCCGTCATCATCCCGAGATTGACAGCTGACGGGGTGTGTCATTGGGGTTGTGATGCCTAAATGTCACCTCATTCTTCTTTCCTCTGGCTTATCAATATGATTACACATGAAATGGGGTGACATTTAGGCCTCACAATCCCAATAATCCACCCGTCAGCTGTCAATCTTGGATGATGGTGGGTCCACGGGGGGGGGCAACCCAATGTCTCATTTCCTGACTTTTTGTGTTTTAACCCTAAATGATGCATTAACACAGTTTTTTGCATAACATATATATAAAATAGGCATAAGCTATATTTTTCACTGATAAAAGCATGCATTACTACCACAGTGAGATAAATACAAGCCCAGGCTAACACAGTGATGATAAATACTGTTTATACATACTGTGCTTACCTCACTAGCATTTATTCTCAATGTGGTGATGTCACAGACAAGCCAATTAACTCTACCTCAGTGCTGTGACTTGTTTCATCTTATTAAAACAAATTCACCTGTCTTTCAAGCACCTGAAGCTCCAACAACAGGCTTACTGCATTCAGTCTCACAGACACTCACATGCTGAGAAGATCTCTAAAGTTCCTACTAGAAGAAAAAAAAAAGGAAAGAGCACTGACTGCTAAAAGCATCAAACCATGCAGACTCAAAGCAACAAATATACTTTGATACAGCTGAACTATACTGGAAAAATAAATACATTCTCCTTACAGAAGAAAACAAAACCAATGAATGTGGAAGAAGTTTTTTCTATCTTGCACACAGTTTGAAAGCAACACAGAACCACTTTAGAAAAGCCTATTGTATAAATCGCACACATGATGAGCAGCTTGTGTGATATGAATATCTCACCATGAATAGTGGCCTCTGGATATTTTCACTCATGCCTTCGGCACTCGTGAGTATCCAGAGGTTACTGTTCATGAGTGAAGATATTTCACATACACACTCCTGCCCATCATGTATGTGTATATGCATATATATAATATATATTCTCCAAACATTTAAATGTGTTCACCAAATGCCCCTATCTATCTGATTACTTCAGTTTATCAGAATCTTATTACAACCTTAATGATGTCAAAGAGAGAAGTCTAGTTAAGCATGGAGCTAACTCACACTATAGCACACTATGGAACAAACTCCAAAATGATGCCAGAAATGCAAATTTAGCTGCTGGTTTTGTAAAAGTCCTAGACAAACTGTTATTACTTTCAGTTGTACCTGTCAATGGTTATATAGTTACTATTCTAACAGACTGCATTATAAATTGTAAAGGAGTCTTTGACTCAAAGGTACTTCCGAATCTCCAATAAATAAATACCTGTTCTTGTGAGCTGTATTTGAATTCCCTTTTACAATGTTTCTAATCTGTGGCAGAGATAATCTGTGTAATCAGGGTGATTCTGAAACTGGGGCTCACCTCTCATTGACCCCATCTTGAAGAAATATACTTGAAATAATTCACAGTTGGATGTAAACTATTATAATGTATTTTAAAATGCAACAGATATGTCCAGGCTTTGACAATAGCTCTTGCAAGGCAGAACCCAGTGCAGACATAGGCTGGGACATTCAAAGGGTTGCACCTGGCACAACAGGGTTGCACCATACACAACCCCCAATGCACCCCGGTGTGATATTCAAAGGGGCATGTTGTGTGGTGCAGTTGGGGGGGTGTGCCCATGCATATGCGGCACTTCCCGATATTCAGCCTGGGATGTGCAGTGCATATGCTGGCGCAACCCCTACATGCACCGCACACTGGCGCCCAAAGTTGAACCATAAAATATAGGCTCAAAAGCTGGCCATCAACAGGAGGGTGGCTGTATTGCAAGGTGCAACACAACAGCTGTGAGCCATGGGTGAACACTTTCCACAAGCACCTGGACCCCCCTGGTAGTCCAGTGCCCCCCACCCTACATGTCTGATCACGGGCAGTAGTAAACATAAACATATTCCTATGCCCGATCGCAGGCAATAGTAAAGATACACATATACGTATGCCTGATCAAGGGCAGTAGTATAAATAAACATAGCCCTATGCCTGATCATGGGTAGTAGTACAAAAATCCATGATCCTATGCCTGATTGTGGGCAGAATTAAGAATAGTCATAATCCTGGTGGTCTAGTGGACCCCCTCCCTCCCCATATGCCTGCTCGTGGGCTGTAGCAATACAAGGAATCAAACTGGTGGTCCAGTGGTACCCCCTCCCCACCCACCCACAGAGGCCCCAGTCACACAGCACCCCTCATCATCTGCAGGTGGCAGCACCCCGCCCACGTACCACCTGGCTGCACACCGAATGACAGCATACAGTATGATCTGACCTATTGAGTCACATTGTGGACCAATGGGCATACAGAATATACTGTACTACACAGGACCAGATATGTGAATGACCATGTTTATTTGCTTGGAAGTCATGTACACTAAGATAAAATTAGATAGGGATAAATGTTCAGTCATTTGATTTGGGGGCAGATGTTTTGATTAATCTTGATATTGCTTCCTGACTTAAGCTGCATTACATGTTTATGTGTGGTGATTATATGCAGGTTCCCTATGTCCTGGGAGTTATCAATGACAGCGCTGCTGAGGTAGAGAAGTATGACAGAAGGAAGCCACAGTAATCAAAGGAGAGGCAAGAAAAAGGGAAGGGAGGATAAGGGAAGAATATAGGAAAATGCACAGAAAGCAAATAGTGTAATGTAAAGAGTAGCAGGGATTGAAAAAGGAAAGGAAGCAATGAAGGAAGGAAGGAAAACATGAAAGTAAGAATGTAAAATCTTTCTCTGAACTCAATAGGAGGTCAATTTATGTCACCAAATCTTGGCCATCATGCACATTTTTCCAGAAAACAACTCATGATTGCTTGTTGCTTAAAATTACTGGTGACTTCCTTTATCATACTGCTTTTGAGTAATCTCAAAATCTGTAATAATCTACAATTGTGGAATAACTGGTGAACCCCAGCTGGTTCCGGTCAATAACATCACGGAACAAGATAAAGTGGACAAAAATAAAGTGGCAAAAAACAGTGTCACCATCAATATTGGCAACACAAAATGAAGGCTGCCTGAATAATGCAGGCCACACAACATGCAGGTAGCAAACAATGGTCACCGCATGGAGACACTGCACTAGAACACACAGCAGCAGGCAACTGTGCACAGGAACAACACAGGGGTGCAGGGAGATGGAAAAGGGCAGGTTGCAACCATCACTGGGGGAAGCAGGCCACTGGGACCTACCATGGTAATCTAATGGCACAGGCACCCACATGGTGGGGCACCCCCAACCAGAATGCTCAGTGATGGAGACAGTGCACCAGGGTAACCACTGGAGGACAGGTGGACCATGGCCACCATGTGGATGGCCATGTATCATGCAAGGGGCCAGGAGCAAAAGCCAGCATGTCCCCAGCAACATACAGGACAGGGGAGATGGCATGTTGGCTTGTGCTCCTGGCCACTGAGGTTCTAGTGCATTGTCTGCATGTGGTGGACGCTGTTTGCTACCTGCGTTTTGTGTGGCCTGCATTGTTCTGGCATGCTTCATTTTGTGCTGCCAATATTGATCGTGACTATTTTTGCCACTTTATTTTTGTACACTTTATTTTGTTCTGCAATGCTATTGACTACAGTTTTTGAAATCTTACACTCCACTGTTAGCAAACGTGGTTGTGAGCCCTCTGACACACTGTGAACACTTACCACTCACATAGTCTCTCTTTCAACCAGTACAGTGAGCTCGACAAACAGGTTGCACAAAACAGATGTTTTCTTAATTTTAATTGTTTGAATCTAATTGTAGTATAATGTTTTTAAACTGCCTTCTTTATGTTCTATGTGTGCTTTTTTTCCTAAAACAAAACATTGTACCAGTAATTATGAAAAATAAAGCCTACGCAGGTGTGTGTTTGATGATGTTTTTTTTACACACCCTCAGTGAGAGATGAGCTTATAAACCTCTCGAGCTTTGCTCTTGAGGATTATGGCTCATCACTCACCTCAGGTGTGCAAAAAATGATTGCATACACCTGTCTGTGCATCATTCTCTATATATCTATGGGGCTAATTAGTTGGTGTGACTATGGATCACCCCTGGTGACCTTTAGCTAAGCAGAAAATGAGAAGGTAATGGTGTGACTGTCCATATAAACCAGGTGGTAAGTAGGGTGAAGTAGATAAAGACAAGGAATGGATTTTAAGGTTGGGAGACCACACAAACATGTGTAAGATAACACACTGAGGCAAAGGGGAAGGGGAACTGCTAGATATCAAAGACTTTTTCTGGGGAGTAAGGGGATGTCCACTGGAGTAGCAGAGAGTGTAGCTGACATGGCACAGGGAGGAGGAACCATGGGACCACTAACGCTTAGTTAAGCAAAGGTGTTTTAGGAAGGTGGAAGACTTCTGAGTAGAACACCAGTATGTGCCAAACTGTGACAGAAATGCAGCATTCTGCAAACTAGTTGTAAAACTGCAGCATGATAGTGCATGGAAACCCTGTTTTCACCCTCTAAGATCTTTGTATTGGATTTGAGTCACAGGGTAATCCCCCCCACCACCACCAAACACACCGTCATGTGCCTACTGTTGTTTGTAATGTTAGTCGGTGGCTGGGTAATGGAGCATGCAGTTTCCACCCCTGTTGTGCCAGCACCCTGAGCAATTGAGGATAGGGACCTAAGTGTAATATTTTCCTAAGGTCTTGCCTGAAAATTTATTTTCAAATAGTGCATGTACTAGAAGATAAAATGTTCACATAACAAACAACAATGTTATTGTACTACACACACATTCAAGAACACTATAGGCCCCATCACATTGTAGGGATCCATATTGAACACTCATTATTTGTGCATTTTTTTTCATAATTCAATCTAAACTTGCATGTGGTGGCAACTGCTGTCTGTTCCTTATTGATTCAAGGTATTGGAGAAAACTGCACACTCAAGGGGTGCAGCAGTCAAATAATGTCCCATATTCCATATACCTTCAAATAGTGTTGGTGTGAGATGCATGGTGGACCATTCTTGCAATATTAAAATTATTGTGCTCATCTGACAGGGAGAAAGAACTCCAAAACATGAAGTTGTTAGTGGGTGGCTCTCTCCACTGCTTATGTCTTGGCCTCAAAAACATAAATTAACCTTTCACAAATTATATGATTTAGTTTTTTAAATCAGCCTTGAGGAATATGAATGTATCAAAAAGGCATTATTTAGTACAGTGAGCTAAGAGCCAATGTCCAATAGACTGTGAAGAACATGCTGCTTTAAGAGATATATGATTTGTTCAGCTTTTGCAAGCCACAAAAAAACAAAAACAAAAAAAAAAACAGGTTGACACTGCAAATTTGAGTTAAGGTTGATGCTAGACTGCTGACTAATTAAGCTATCTGGACTTGTTCTAATCAATTTTATTGTTATTAAGAGCACATTATTTAAGAGATCGATAGTTCCTCATTGCAGTATGTCCTGCCTAGTAACTGAACTTGAAAAATCTAGTTATGGTCATGAATTGTCTCCCAAGAAGGTTGCTTGAAGTTTTACATTAAATCTACACATAAATCTTTGATGGTGACAGCTGAACTCCTCTTCCACCAATACTGAGCCTCTGAAACTTAGAAGGTATGAGATCATAATTAATACTGTAGCTATTTAGCAATAAGGTATGGCCAGGGGCTATGTAAATGTTTTGTTTATCACCCCCTAGATGTGCTATGTGGCATGAAAAGCAGCCAAGTTAATCACCCCTTTGGGTGATTTACCAGACATTAACATAACCCATTGGATTACCTCATAGCTATTATTAAAAGTAAAAAAAAAATGGTGCCACAAATGCACTTTCATTTTATGTTTGTTTTTATTGAGAAAGAAGATGTTTAAATAAGAATAGTAAATGTACCCTCTTACCAAATGAGTTGATGCCAAGAGCAAAATGTACAGTTGCTTGGTATGCTGCAGTGCACATTTAATGTACGTGTAGTGTCACAGTACTGTAGGCTCATTCATGTGCCTTCAAGAGCAGCCTGCTGGTGTCCATGGCAGCAGGTTCTAAAGAGATTTTTACACTGTATGTGTTCTCAAGAGCAGCAAACAAGTTTGCATGTCAGTGAGGTTTTGACTGATTTTTTTTTATGAATAGGTGTACATATAATGTTGAGTTGTTGCCATGTTGACTGGTGATACAAAGGTGTTTGTGAGGCAGGTGAACAACAGCAGACATACTGTACTGTAGAACTCAGTTGTCTAGATGAGGATGTGAGGATTAAGGCACACATCTAATAGGATACACCAGAAGTCATTGTGAGGCATAGTTCACAGGGCAAGAAGAGCCAGGTGCTTCATATTTTTTAAATATGTACATCATAACCATAGCCAGGGGTGTTGTATGAACATTTACCTGACTGCCATTGCCTTCCCAATTATACCTGCAAGTGGAGATGCAGCAAATTTAAAATTCACCAGCAAAGTTGCAGTGAAGTGGCTGATTTTGCTGCATGGAGTAATCCATGAATTTCTCCCATTTCAGTCTCATTTTGTCAAGGCAAAATTTTGCCTGTGGAAGTCGAAATTCTGCCTGCAGAAAAGTGAAATTCTGCCTTGGAAGGTGAAATTTTGCCTCTAAAAGCTGAATTTTGCCTTGAAAGCAAAGTAAAATTTCACCTTACAAGGTGACATTTTTCCATTCTGCAGATGAAATTTCACATTTCGCTACACAAAACAGGTGGAATTCGTGGATTACTGTGCATAGCAAATTTTTGTCACTTCACCCACCTCTACTTGCAAGGCAGTTGATGGCTGGTATTGTTATATGTTATTTTTACATATCTATTCAATTCATTCAGTTGTTGTGAGAATGAGATGGACAGTAAATTTGTTTAGACAAATGTGATTCAGTGTGGTAAGAAAGATATACCATAGCTGGTAATTTTGATATTATTGGTTGTTTAGGTTTACGCTTGATGATAGATGTAGGGGTAGGTTCAATGGTGGCTCTGTATTCTGCTCATATAATCCTGAAAATGTATTACATGAGATATCAGAATTCAGGTAATCAGGCTGTACAAGTATATTAATTAACAGATAAATATACAATATGGGTCTCAGAATGCTAAAAAGCAAACAGATTGTGGCATTTGAGACCCCTTTTCTAATTATAGCTATTGAGTTTCTTTGAAGAACAGGATTTTTTTTTTTTACAGTTCACCTGCTGCAAATAAAATAGTGCAAGGTCAAAAATAAAATAGTGCAAGGTCAAAAGAAATTGCTGATGCCTTTGCTGAAACATGTAATTTATTAAATCTAGGGACTTCAAGATAGCCGATGCAATAGTTGCCCTTCAAGGGCATTCTTCCTTCAGTTGCACATAACTTTAAAATCCTCCTTCACTTTCAACTTCTTCTGTAGCTAGATGACTTGGAAAAGAACAATTCAGGACATTGTAATCAGATGAATTCCTTTTTCAACAAGTTTGACTGCTGCAAAAATATTTCCACTCTGTTCCCATCAGCCCAGTCAGCAGCAAGAGGGTGGGGATACTTGGGCCTCACTACACTGATGGCTAATATCAAGCCACTGTCACTGCTTGATGAAGGTTTGGCAAAGGTACACTTGTCCATTTCAAAGTTTGATACATCCAATATTGCTACATTTGGTACAACTGACTCACACCTACAAACAAAAGGGTTCTAAATTGCCCTGTATTTTCCACCATTGCCCTAACCTAAGGTAAATCCAGAATATTTTAAATCTAGCCATTATGTAATAGATTAATTGGGCCAGTCAGTCCTACACATCTGGTCCTGGACTGATTGTTTTGATGCAGATTTGAGGCACTTTCTGCAAAAACTGACTTTTAGCAACTAGATGTTAAAGACCATTGGGGAACGTTTTTAATACAGCAAAAGATTTGAAAACATGCAAAGGGCACTACTTAACTCATCAATGGAGTTCAGACTCTTGAAGCTGCTACTGCAATAGTTGTTGAGGAGAATGATAAACATTACAGAAAAGCTCAAACTTAGATAACCAAATTTGTAATAGAAGCTTGCATATTGTGGGACTTCCATTACAATTCGATGCTCAGTTTCCATCAAACCAAGATATGGTGAAAAGTCTTTTCATACACGTTTTTGATTTACACCCTGAAAATCTTTCTTTTTTAGTTAAGGGTCACTGTGTTAAAAAAGGCTACATTTACAACTTCTTCTACACCTGTTGCAACAGATAATGATTTGCAGCCTAAAGTGCAAGCCTCAGGTAATTTGCATTTGATTCTGGTTGAGACCTGGTGCAGCAGCTTTCTATGATTAACATGTGTGATATTTATAAAGACTTTAATTTTTTCCACACAACAACACAGGCATCACTTTCTTGCATACTGTTAAGATATTCTTGAAATGGTACAATTCCAGCTAAATTGTCCATCACAGGTGACAATAAATTTAGATAGCAAACAATACTGTATACTGTATCTTCTTTGAAACTGACCAAATAACTGCCTTCATGAGGTCTAATTATGAAAAGGAATATATTAAAGATTCAATGGTAATGTATGTCCTACTTTGTAAGACAAAAGAGATGTCCACTTTGGTGGAAGCAATGGAGGAAGAATAATTTTGTGGGAGTCTGATCTTTTGATCCATCATGGGCATTTTGTTTTCTTTTTCAGTCCTAAGAAGTAGTATTAGTGATTTATTAAAAGTAAATATAATTGATGAATTTAATTGATAACTTATTGATGATTAACTGAAGGGTTGACCTTATGATTTAATTAAGGACTTATGATATCCATACTTTTCTTTTTTTTATAAAACAACAGTAATTTGACAATGTAAAATGCATAAATAATAAAATGAGCTAATAAACATTATTTAGACAGACTGTGTAACAGTAACATTATTTTTTCTGTAATCATGATCTTTACAGTATCTCACAGCTATGGACTAATTTACTGTCTAATATGTACTGTATGGCATGTGGCTAGGTTATATTTTATTTTATTTCTACATAGTTCTCATTATAAATGATTAAAAATAATGTTAAAAAAAATCTGAGTATCTAAAATTATTGTAATTGCAGTACAACATATTATGTAGGCCAGCTCATGTAAATGTAGCAGACCAGCTAAACTTGCTGCAATTTTTCTTTCCTTAACTTGTTTTTGTTTTTCTTTTTTTGAGTAGTTCTTATGCCAATAATTGGAAAATATAGCTTGTTGATCTATTTTCTAAAAAAAGGAACTGCTTTTATTCCAAACATGTAAACTCATAAAGTCATAAAAGGTTTTGCAGTCTGTAGACTGCTAGCTACAATAGCTAAGCAGAATACCACATTAGTATTTTTAGCTATTTGCTAAAAGTAAGGATTCTGTTAAAAAAATAAAAAAATAAAACAATGCTGAATTTGATATTGATTTAAGCTTTGTGCAAAGTTCCACGATATGAGCAGAAGCTATTAAGCTCAATGGGCTTAATGCATAATTGCAGGGCTAAACACAGTGCTTACCTACTACGTTGTGTCTTGCTTTCTGTTTTCTCCAAATCCAAACATAGAATACAGAGTGCCGGAGCTGCAAGGAACTATAGCTCACACAACAATCCATGAATTCATTTCCAAGAGCAGTAACCTTCTTTCACTGACCAAGTTATCCCTTTCTCCTTTTCAGTAGCCTGCTTGTGCTAAAATGTCATGCTTATGTGCAACTTGCTGTTTCCCTCTGGAGATTTAAATGATTTGATGGAGAGTCTGAGATGTTGATTTCCGCCTTCAGCTCAG
Source organism: Neoceratodus forsteri (assembly GCA_016271365.2). Taxonomy (NCBI): domain Eukaryota; kingdom Metazoa; phylum Chordata; order Ceratodontiformes; family Ceratodontidae; genus Neoceratodus; species Neoceratodus forsteri. Next base: position 316,908,967 of record CM028130.1, read on the forward strand.
TAAGTAAATATCACTCTGAATGAACTAAGCCATTTTACCTAGATATCAACTTACTCCCTTTCTGTGGCATCACAGTAATAAAATTACTTGCAACCAAATGAGTGGTACTGTACATATTGTATCATTACAGTGGAAAACGAAGTTTACAGTAGCTCTCTAATTCACTGATAGTCTACAAATGTATTCTGTTAGTAGAATATCTATATATAAACTAAATGTAATAAGGAAAAATTGGAAAATATATTCATCTTTGTCAGACTTCTGAAATACACTATTTTCTGTTGAATGAATATCAGTAAAGATGAGTTTACCATAAAGACCGAGCTTAACACAACTCAGGTTGGGGTTAGCCTTGTGCCACTGAGCAACTATTTCTTTCCTGTCAATTAAAAGTCATAGTATTATGTCTCACTGCAATATTGTAATGACCCACAAGAACACTCAAATGCTGGTTCTGATGGGAGAAAGCATAAACATTCTTTGCCTAATTATATGATGTCCACGAGGATTCAAAAAGGAGAAAGGATAATAGATTGCCAGAGTCACAGTTTCTTTGCTGCTTAAAGTTACATTACAGTCAGAAAAAAGGCTGATCTGACAGAAAACATTACCCAAGCATTAAATCCTTTACTAAATCAATGTCTGCCTTTTTACTAACTTGACCCCATCTTCATTGACCTGATTTTCTTGACCACAAATGGTAGCTGTAGCTTATATTACTTATGTTGATTGCTGGGACCTATTACAGCCAGTTTGCGGTTAGCTTTCTCTGTGATCTCTACGTAACCTTTTACTGATTAGACTATTGGCTCACAGGACTCTTGCAGCAACTTTAATGTGATCATCAAACACCTGCCATAGATTGTGGTGATCTGTACATAATCTTTTTTATATAGGCAGAAGAGCACATTCATGATGGCAAAATGGCACACTTAGTTATTTTATCAAAAGAGGGGAATGATGGAGCTCTAAGGCATACTGTTGAACCCAATAGATCATTGTTTTTACTGTTGTATCCAAGTACCTATTTATTTTCTTGCAAGCAACACCACAGTAGGGGGAACTGCTGGGTGCACTGTTTAAGCCATTATGTAAGCCTTAGGGAACTCCAAACTACTTGCACCACCTTCCATGTTCAAAACAAATAGTAGTTATTTGTGCAAAAGCTGAAATGTCCATGGCATAATAGACCAATTTGTGGAGTGAAGAATGCAACACCTATAATTCAGTTCTGATAGCAAGTGGGTTTGGGATGCGTTTCTACCATGTTATTAAGCTGGTAGAAAGTGCATTCTGAGTGGACACATTTTCTCTGTTATTAATGTGGGGCCTTTACTTTGGAGATAGAATTGCTCTATAAATGATGCTTTTACTGTGATCTGTGCAGAGCTTCACTACCAGTGCAGGAGAGGTGGGTGGAGGTAAGGAGAGCAAAATCTGCCAAAAAGCAAGTGCTGTGGGGATGTGTATAAAGTTTTTTTTTTTTTATTATTTGTTTTGGGACTCTCTTTTGCTAAGGATTAGCAGGAAGCATGGAGCAGATAGTTTGAGGGCAGGAACCATGTGACTGTTTAAGCCCATCAGATATAAATAGAAAGATGGGAGGATTTCAAATACAAACTATATTTTTGCTGTGGTTTGGGCAGATCTTCTCCAGCTGTGCAAGGGAGGTGGTTGGAGGCTGAGAGAGAAAATTTGCCACAAAACAGTACTGGGGTTGTGTTTTCAGAGTTTTTTTTTATTTATTGTCTGAGACACTGTTTGTAAGGGGCAGGAGGAAGCAGGAAGCAGCTAGTCTGAGGGATGGAACCACGTGACAGTTTGAGCCAATCGGGCACTTGCAGGCAGAGGCTAGAACTGAGTTTCATATATTAAGGAACATGGAGTGTGATGGCTCCAGAGCAGGAGGACAGCATCTACAGGGTAGCTTGCAGCAGTGTTGGGTAGTAACTAGTTACTTGTAACCAGTTACTGTAATCTGATTACTTTTCTAGGTAATTAGTAATAGTAATGGATTACTTTTAAAATAAAGTAATGAATAACTGTAATGACATTACTTTTCCCTAAAAGTACCTAGGTACTCTAATATAAATAGTAATATAATAACAGATGGGCATCCATCTGTTATAGTTGCTGTAATTCATCAAGGGGTTCCTGTGACTCATAAACCTTTTAAAGACTCTTCATAAACCTCAAGAGTGAAGTTCAAGAGGTTTATAACATCACAGAAATCTGGAGACTGTGCAGGTGTCTTTTGATATTCAAGTTTTGTGTAAACAAAGGCTGCTCAACTGACTGCATGCTCGATTTATTACATCAGGCTAAAAAAATGCCTTCTGACAAGCAGTGCATGAGCCCCCAGCATCTTCACCTTGCACATTGAACACAAGTTGCCCAATATTTTTTTCCTTTTTTATCAATAACAAGTTTAGGCAACATTTCGTGGCTGTGAGGTGTCATTTATTGTAGCCTTGCTGATATTCAGAATTGAGTATTAGCAGTGTCTCAGTATTATGAGCTATCAGAGGTAGGGGGTGGTATAAACCCGTGACACAACAACTGGAGCTAAAACATGCGGTCTTATAACATTTAGCTTAGGAAGTTTGACCTAATATTGGTTTGCCCTATGAGATCTTTGCTCTAACACAGTGACTAAGACTACAAGGTAGCCTCATTCATCGCACCACTGCTTTCTACATAGGTACAGTCTCACTGCCTTTTGGTAATGGAGATGGTTTTGCCAGTAGTCTGATTACAGAAAATGGTGTTAGGCTGAATGCCTCTGGTGAGGTGTCCTTGCTCTGGGTGTCCTTGTACCAATGGTTGCAGATCCAGTGTAAATCACTGGCCCCTTCAGTTTGAGTATTTCTTTAATCTGTAGAAAATGAAAATGAGTGTGGACATATACTGTAGCTTTCACCTTTCAGCCTTCTTACTAGGTATTTTTAATTAGTCTCCACTTAAGGACTACTCAGTCCATTCCTTTTTACTCTGCCTTTTCATATCTATCATCAACTTTTCATTTTTCAGAGTCTATTCTTACCTTAACTATTATCATTTTATAATAACTGGCTAGAGGTTTTTCCCTAAGGAAAATTGGGTTATAATTTGCCATTATAACCCATTGATTATAACAGCGAACATACACTGGCTTTTCCTTGGTCAACACACATGCCAGCCGCAGCTCTTCTCTTCCTTTCTGCAGCATTGCATGCCTGTACACTTCATTTGTGACTGGCACTTGGTTGTAAGTTAACTTAAAAAAGTAAATACTGTAACTGGCCTATGTCTACAATTATGTCTAAGCTGTAAAAAACAAAGAAAAAAGGGGGAAACTAAATGTATCAGCAGCAAAGCTCTTGACAACGGACTGCACTGAAACCCTGGGATGGTGGCTGCACAGGCTTTATTTTATATAATTGCTGTGGCAAAAAGACACTCCCAAGCAATTATATAAACATGGGGTGGTGGTGTGTGTAACTTGAGATTTTATACTCACCCTTGGTGTTGGATGCTTAAATAAACCCCTCAAGCTTCGCTCTCAGGATTTATCTGGCATCCAACACTTCAGGTGAGTGTAAAATCTCATTAAACACAGCAACCCATGTATTAGTCTATATTTCTCCTACAGCCTCCCCTATTTTCTTTCCTCATGTGTATTTCTCTTATTTCCGTAACCTGCTTTTTTCTCTTTTAGATAATTCTTGAAGAAGACCTATAGTTGAAACATCAATTGTAACTCCATTTTCTGTTTTCAGCATGCATTTAATATTACCATTTTGTTCTATATCTGGAACATGTGCTGTTCAAATAAAAGTCGGAAAACATAATTTTATTTGCTGGTTTATTATTAAATATTTCATTTTGCAACATTTGATACACAAATTATACTACTTATGCTCTGCTACATAGTACAGCTAAGAATCGCTATAGGAATTGATGAAATTTGTCTGAGGGAGCAACTGATTGGCCAGTTGACGTACAATTTATAGATAGCTTGCTACACCCATGCATGTCATCAGTTGTGACTCTCTGCAGTAGCCATTGTGAACCCTGAGGGAATCGGGGCCAGAATAGCTGTTTCAGGGAAAAAGGCAAGTAGTCATGGCAAGTAGAGGCATGGCTCAGGAACCATTTTCACCAACACCACACATGCCAAGTTGCCACAGCAGGTCACTTGATTGTCCATTCACCCACCTGCCAGGTCTATCACCATCACCCACCCCATCTCAAAGAAAATCCTCATCGAAGGGGTATGTACCAGAGTGCAGCAAGTGTTTTGTGTTGTGTGATAGTTTGATTGTAAGTGAAACTGTCTGACTATACTGAATAGTGGCAGTGGCAAAATAGGGCAGATTTAGTTATAATTATAACTGTTTCTCAGTGGCAGTGGCAAGTCAAGGTTCAGCTGTGGGAAATGGTGTTTACATTTTGTTGGGGTAAGCAGGTGTATGTTGGTGAAATTTATTGTATGTGTGATGTGGGGTGGATCTGTGGCTGGCAATGGCAAAGTTAAGATTCAGGCTGCTGTTGTGAAATGAGAAAAGATCACCAAGGCAAGGAACAGTAGATCTGCAGGGTAAATGTGTGTGAGTGTAAAGGGAGCTATGTGAGTGTAGGATTTTATTATAGAATTTTAAAGGGGTAGTTGTGGCACTTGCATAGTCAGGAGGAGACTACAGGCTAGAAATGAAAAAGATTATCAAGTACCGAAGATGTAGCTTGATGTCTGTAGCAATGGGATAAGGGGTAGTAGTGGCTGGCATTGTCAGTGGTGGTGGCAGTTGGGGGGTGGATGCTGATGGGGTAAGGGTGGACACAAGACAACTGACAAAACAGCATATTAAATTGAGAAAAAAAAGGGTATACAGCTGTATGGGAAAGATCCCCAATGGCACTGGCAGTGTATGCAGGGTGTGTGTATTGGAGGGTGAGTGTGGGTGTTATGTAAATGAAAAAGGTCAGGGACAGCAATGGCTGGCAAAGCCAGGATTCAGTTGTGGGGGAAAAGATTGTGGAGGGCAGCATAGATGCAGGGCATGTGGTTTTCTTGTTCTTTTTCAACTCTATTTATGCCTCCTACTCACTGGCCCCATAGGTCTCTCCCCAGTGTGGACCACGGGGCATGGCATTCTCCCACTCTGCCTGAGATCCTCCAGTCCAACCTGTGTCCCAGGAAGCTCTCATGCCTCACCCCAGCCTACAAGCACCTTGGATCTGAGTCCACCGAGGTGGAACTGCCAACTTCTATGATGCTCTATCTAGAATTTAGATGGCATCCAAAGTGAGGGTGAGAGCCAGAGGCTGGCTGGAAGGATGTGGCAGTGAGCATGGGTGCCGTCCTTGGGATACCACCTTCACCAACCTAGGTGCAAGGGCTTCTTTTGCTTTTCCATTTCCCTGGGAGCATGGATGTGCAGTGACATCCAGTGTGTGATGGGTACACTCCCGCACCCGTGTGCAGGACGTCTGCTGACATACCCCTACCCCATGTACATGTCACCATTAGCTGTGATGCCCCAAGTCTTTACTGGGAGCTGCAAGAACTGCGAAGTGCACCACTGTCCCTTCCCAGGAGAGGAGAGCAGTCCCTGGATGATCGATTCTCTCCTCCCCAGCTGAACCCCAGTGACTTGAGTTTGTTCCCGAACCCGAGTTTCCAGTGTGGAGTGAGGAGTCGTGTCCACTGCCTCAACCCTTAGTGCCACCTAGCCGGCACAGGATGTGTGTTTGAGTGTTGTTTTTTTTTTTTTAATGAACTCTTATTTATGGAACTGTAAAGGGATTGTTGTGGTTGGCAAGGTCAGATGGATACTTTGTTATAAATTAACATGCTAACATATTAGACACCAGCAGAGTAGGCCTATTAGTCTATCAAGTTTGCTTATCCTTCAGCACCCTGATTGGGTACCATAGCCCTCTGTCTGTCTGTTAACATATTAATTGTCTTTAGAATCTGTTTTGTTTCTTTTGTACAATTCTTGGGGTTTCATGAGCACATAGCTATGTTCAATGAGTAAATACGACCATGTTATCAAAAGTAATATAAAGTAATATAAAAAATAATAATATGCATTACAGTTACTAATTATGTTTTATATAAACATAATAAGTTACTGTAACTGATTACATTTATTTGAAAGTAACTAGTAACTGATTACGTTTTAAAAGTAACTTTCCCAACACTGGCCTGCAGGTCCACAGGAAACTCTGCTAAGTTTGTCAGCAGATCTGAGGTAGGAGACATCTGGTTCACCCACCATGGGTAGTTTGAAGAAATGTTTTATTCTATAATTATATATACCATAGATATATATAGGCCTGCAGACTCATACAGAAAAAAACAAGAGGCAGTTGCTGTGGAGTATAGAACGACATATTTGAGGTACCACTGTGAAGGGATTAAGATTCAGATATTTTATGAAGTAACTTATGGTAGTAGATATACCATATTCAGCAATGGGTCCAGACAGATAAGGGGGCCTTGAAAGGGGGAGTTAATTTGCTGCAGGATCTGCAGATTCACATTCTTCTAGGAAATGGTATATGGGGGGATGCCCAGTTTGCAGGAGGTTTGCAGGACTCCATTCTGAGCTGGTGCTGCATGGATCCAGATGTGTCCACTGCACAGCAGACTGGATTGGGAGCTAAGGGTATTCACTGCTACTCCCCTGTCTCATAATGCCTCTAGAGTTCACAATGATAGAGACGTCATTAGGGAGAAGGGCAGGGGTAAATGGAGAAAATGACTAAAGCAGTAAGGACAGGGATGGGGCAAAAAGGGGTAAGGCCATCAAGAAATGGAGAGTAATGACAACCAATACACATAGTCTGGGCAACAAGCTCCCTGAAATGGTGGCCTTGATGGAAGAGGGATGTCTGGATATCGTGGCAGTCACAGAAACATGGTACACAGAGAACCATGACTGGGATGTTAACATACCAGGGTACACAACCTGCAGGAGGGACAGGGAGGGTAGAAGAGGGGGAGGAGTAGCTCTCTATGTAAGGGAAGGGATAAATGCAATGGAACAAAAGAGTAAACAGGGAGGAGAGAAGGCACTGTGGATCACCTTAGAGACTGGAAATGGCACCACAATCTGTACAGGGGTTGTACAGAGACCCCATCTCAGGAGGAGGGAATGGACAAGAATATGATGGAAGGCATCCTTAGGATGGCAGAGAAAGGGGAGATACTGTTGATGGGGTACCTGAATATGCCAGATGGTAACTGGAGCACCTTTGCTGCAACCACATCAAAGACCAGGGCCTTTATCGATGCCCTACAGGGGGCATGCCTCAGACAGCTAGTGGTGGAACCCACTCAGGAGAGAGCAATCTTAGACCTTGTACTCTCAAATGGGGACAGTGAGAGGATCTCAGATCTAGAAGTGGATAGCCATCTGGGAACAAGCGACCACCAAACAGTGTGGTTCACGATAAACTCAGCTGCAGAGTCAAGCCATATACAAGTGAGTGTACTGGACTTCAGTAGGGCTGACTTTGGCAAAATGGGAGAGTGCCTTAGAAAAGCACTAGCAAACAGGCAAGAAGGAGGTGTGGAGCAACAATGAGGAAACATTAAAACTGCCATCACAGAGGCAACAAGTCCTTGTGTGAAGCAAATAAATCAAAATGAAAACAAAAGCCACCATTGTTCTCAAAAGAGGTGGCAGGGAAGGTTAGAGAGAAGACAGCATTTAGAAAGTATAAGGAAACACAGAAGGAGCAGGACAGAGAAGTGTACCAGTTAAGGCAGAAGGAAGCAGGAAAGGCAGTCAGAATAGCAAAGGCCCAAACTAAGGAAAACATAGCCAATTCGGTTGAGAAGGGGGATAAAACCTTTTATAGGTACATTAGGGAGTGTAGAAAGACAAAAGGAGGGATAGTGATGCTGAATAGAATGGATGGTGGGTGGGCAGAGTGGGACAGTGAAAAAACAGGGATGCTGAATGAATACTTCTGCTCAGTATTCACAAAAGAGGAGGAGGAGTGGAGGTACCTAATCCAAAAGTGGGAGCAAGACAGAGGCAGGAAACTACAGTCAGTTTTACCTCTGTTCTAGGGAAAATTATGGAATCACTTCTGAAGGAAAAAAATGTTGAATACCTAGAGGCCAGTGGGGTACAGGACCCAAGGCAGCACAGATTCACAGCAGAAAGGTTATGTCAGATGAATCTAATCGATTTCTTTGACTGAGTGACCAAAATAGTAGACCAGGGAGCTGTGGACATGGCCTACCTAGACTTTAGAATAGCATTTGACACAGTCCCACACAAAAGATTAATGAACAAATTAGCCAGCCTGAGAGTGGGTCCCAGGGTGGTAGCCTGGGTAAAACATTGGCTGGACAACAGGACAAGGAAGGTAATAGTAAACAGAGTCCACTCTGAAGAAAGGGGGGTTACTAGGAAGGTACTGCAGGTTCAGTACTGGGACCAGTCCTTTTTAATGTCTTTATAAGTGACATTGCAGCTGGACTGGAAGGAAAAGTATACCTCTTTGCAGATGACAAAAAGATCTGCAACAGGATTGATACACAAGGGGACGTGGAAAGAATGAGAGGGGACTTGGTAAGGTTAGAGGAATGGTCAGAAGTATGGCAGCTTGGATTCAATGCATAGAAGTACAAAATAATGCAGCTGGGAAACAAAAACCCAGGGGAAGAGTACACAATGGGGGGAGGTAGTAACAACAACAAAAAAGGAAAGGGACATAGAAACATAGAAACATAGAAGTTGACGGCAGATAAGGACCGCAAGGCCCATCCAGTCTGCCCATTTCTTTTTCTACCTTATAAATGTGCCATTGGCCTTTGTCAGTGACCTATCTATTCATAGTCATTTGTATTGCTCCCTTATGCCTATCCATGCATGTTTGAAGCCATGCACTGTATTCATAGCCACCACTTCTTGTGGTAAGCCATTCCATGCATCTACCACCTTTCTGTGAAAAAGAATTTGCTCACATTCCCTCTTAATCGGCCCCCTCTAATCTCATGCTGTGTCCTCTTGTCCTGCTATTTTCTTATATTTAAACATGTTAGACTCTTTCACCTTGTTTATGCCCTTAAGGTGTTTGAATGCCTCGATCATATCACCTCTCCCTCCTTTGCTCAAGGGTATACATAGTGAGCTCCGTTAATCTGTCCTCATATGTCTTCTGATGCAGTCCTGCACCATTTTTGGTTGCCCTTCTCCGGACTGCCTCAATTTGGTTAATGTCCTTTTGAAGGTGTGGCCTCCAATACTGCACGTAGTACTCCAGATGGGGCCTAACCAATGTCTTGTACAGAGGATTATTACCTCCTCTTACGACTTGTGATACTCTACTAATACACCCTAACACCCCCTAGCTCTTACCTACTGCTTTAGAGGTCTGCTTGGATGATTTCAGGTCATCAGTGATGATGATGCCCAAGTCTCTTTCTTCCTTTGTGACTGCTAGCAACTCCTCCCAGCCTATAAGTGGCTTCAGGGTTTCTCTTCCCTATGTGCATGATTTTGCACTTCTTTGCATTAAATCCCAGTTGCCACTCTTCTGACCATTCTGCTAGTTTATCCAGATCTCTTCCCATTCTGCCCACCCCATCTGGATCATCTACTCTGTTGCAGATCTTGGTGTCATCTGCAAACAGACAAGCCTTACCCTCTAGTCCATCTGCGAGGTCACTAATGAAGATGTTGAATAGGACTGGCCCCAGGACTGATCCTGAGGTACCCATTTGTGACTTGCATCTCTTCTGACTGTATACCATTTACCACCACTCTCTGTTTTCTGCCAGTCAACCAGTTTGCCACCCAGTTGACCAACTTCTGACCCACCCCGAGCCTACCCAGCTTATTTATCAATCTTCTATGTGGAACAGTGTCAAAAGCTTTGCTGAAGTCAAGGTAGGCGACATCAACTGCTCCCCCTTGGTCCACCACTCTGGTTACCCAGTCAAAGAAATCTATGAGATTAGTTTGACAGGACCTTCCTTTTGTAAACCCATGCTGTCTTGGATCCTGTGCCCCTATGGATTCCAGGTGTTGCACTATCCTTTCCTTAAGGAGCGCCTCCATAATCTTGCCCACTACTGAGGTAAGACTGACCGGTCTGTAGTTCCCGCCTCCTCCCTGCTACCACTCTTGTGGAGTGGGATCACATGAGCCCTTCTCCAGTCTTCTGGGACCTCTCCTGTGCTCAGAGACTCACTAAACAATTCTGCTAATGGCTCTGCTAGTTCCTCCTTTAGCTCCTTAAGTACCCTGGGATGTATGCCATCAGGTCCCATTGCCTTATCCACCCTGAGCTTAGCAAGCTCTTGTAGGACCCTTTCTTTTGTGAAGGAGTAGTGCTCACCTCCCTCCCCTGTGTCCATGATGCTGAGCTGTGGGCCCTGCCTACCTTCTCTTCAGTAAATACTGAGCAAAGTATCTATTTAGGATAGATGCCTTTACAGGGTCCTCCTCCTCACTTGCTCCCTTTTCTCCATTAAGCTTAGCAATACCCCCTCTGGACTTTCTCCTTTCACTAATGTATCTATAGAAAGTCTTGTCACCTTCTTTTACTGCTCGTGCTAGTGTTTCCTCAGTTTGGGACTTTGCCTGCCTTACTGCCTTGCCTGCTTCCCTTAGGGCAGTTTGGTATGCCTCCCTATCTTCATCCCGCTGTGTTCCCTTATATTTCCTGAAGGCCAGCCTTTTGGCTCTGATCTTTTCTGCTACTGTATTTGAGAACCAAAGTGGTTTCCTTCTTCTTTTGCACTTCCTTTTCTGTCTAACACAATGGGATGTTGCTTCAAGTATTGCATCCTTAATGCTTGCCCACTTTGCATGTACCTCCTCACCTGTGTTTCTTTTTGCCAGGGTTAGCTTAACTCTGTTGACCATCTTATCAAAGTCAGCTCCTCTGAAGTCCCATATTTTTGCCTTGGAATGGGATGATTTAGATGTAGTAGCCAAATTGAACCATACCATGTGATGGTCACTGGCCCCAGGTGACCTTCTACCTGGAGATCTGTGATCCCTTCTTTGTTAGTCAGTACTAGATCTAGATAGCCCTGTCTCTTGTGGGTTGCTGTACCAGTTGTTTGAGGCCCTCCCTGCAGGAATCCACTATGAGTCTAGTTCTGGCAGATGTTCCTGCTGGTATTGACCAATCTGTATCTGGCATGTTGAAGTCTCCATTATCAGAACCTCCCTTTAGCTGTCATGTTTTGTATATCTTCTAATAGTAATGTGTCTATGTCCTCCCTGGTCTGGGGGCCTGTAGACAACCCAGTTCTTATGGCTGTCCCATTTCCTGTTTCCAGGGTGACCCACAGTTCTTCTGGCTCCTTATTGTATTCTGAATTTCTGTAGCTTTGATATTTTCATTAACATACAGGGCCACTCCTCCCCTTTGCACCTCGGTCTCTTCTGAACAATACATAGCCAGGTACTGGAGTCTCCTAGTGTGGTTACTGGTAAACCACGCCTCACTAATTGCTACTATGTCCAGTTTAGCCTCTGACATTATTGCCTGCAGGTCTGGGATCTTATTTCCCAGGCTGTGAGCATTTGTGTACATGATTTTCCATTGGCCAGATTTTGGTGTGTTAGTTGTTGGGTGAAGTTTGGCATTACCCCTGTGAATCGTATGGGGAGACAAACCTTTTTTCTTACCTGGTGATGCAAATGAACGGCAAACACGCTGAATTCCTGTTTGACCACTAGCTGAGGGGAGGGTGTTCTTCCCATTCGATGTATGGGGTGCTGCACCCCTCTCCCCATTTGCTAGTTTAAATATTCTGCAAAGACGTCAAACTTCTGCCCCAATGCACTGACTCCCACTTTAGTCAGATGCAGTCCATCAAATTTAAAGAACTTTCACTCCCAGAACTGTTGCCAGTTCCCTACAAATCTGTGTCCTTTTTCCTGGCACCAGTCCTTGAGCCACGTGTTTAGCTCCCCTATCTCCCCTTCTCTGACCTTCCGTCCATCTGCTCCCTTCTCCCAGACTGGCAGGATCTCAGAGAAGGAGATGCCAGACGAAATAGATGATAGTTTGTCACCAGCCCTAGTCAGGTGTTCCTTGGTCTCCACAACTGACCGGCTGGTGAGATCATTAGTCCCTATGTGTACTAGGACATCAATGTTTTCTCCTGCTTTGTGAACAATTTTAGCAATGCGGTCAGTGTCTCTCCATGCTGATGTACCTGGGAGACATCTGACCATCACCCTGGCTGGAGATGGGTATCAACTCCCGAATCATGGAGTCTCCTATGATCAAAGTTTTTGGATTTCTTTGTGCTTGTTTAGTTTTGGTTCCTGATTTGGGTGAGTATTGTTAGCGCTTAGCTCCCTGTCTGCAGTGTCCTGCTCTGCAGTGTCTTCTGCCTTTATTTGATTTCAGAGATAGAGGCAGATACCTGTTTGTAGTGTTTATATGGTTTTGAGGTAATGTGTTGGAGAGCAGAGAGTGATGGGGCACCTGATTTGCTCCTCCTAACCACCTGCCAACCTCCTGGACCAACTACCCTCTGCGGTCGAGGTTTTTCTGTTGGATGCTGGGGAAATGACAGGTGGTTCTTATAATGTATTTCCTCTTCAATATGAAATTTGAGGCATGCAATCTCTGCCCATGCTGCCCGGAGCTGAGACCTAAGATCTCCAAAGGCCCAGCATGTAGGACAGTGTCCTAAATCCTGTAAGGCTATCCTTCTGAAAATTGTTCCACAGTACCTGCAGTTAATGAAATCCATTCCAAATAAGTTGCTGTGTTTGTAACCTAGTCAGAGTAATTTAGAAGGAAAAAAAAGGAAAAAATGCAAGTAATGGTTCAATTGTGCTTTGTTTAACTTGTTATAACAAGTTAAATTACTAGTGCCCCTGTAAATGAGATCACCTTGCGGAGGCCCCACTGATCCACCCCTTCCTGCTCTGCCACAGGAAATGTCACAACTGTGGTACCCTATAAAAAGGAGTGTAGCGGGGGTGGTTGGGATGGGGGTGGGTGGCTGGGCCCTTCCCTGCCTAAAAGAAGAACCACGGACGAAAGAACAAGGAGGTAAGGGCAGAAACAATCAGTCAACAACAAATGCAGTAACCCTGAAAGCTTATCCTAATGTTAGATAAAACTGTAAAACCTGTAAAGCACCACCTGTAATAATTTCAGAGAAGATATACCCTGTAAGAAACACTTTGCTCCAGAGAAAAATAAAGCAGTAACAGAAGATATACCTTGCAAAAGACAATTTGAATCAGAAGATTACAGCAGTAATCTGTTAGCACACACCTGTAGGCACACCTTGTAATAATGCAGAAGAAGGTATACCAGCAACAACAATTTGAATCAGAGAAAAAAATAAAGCAATGAAATGTTAGCAACAAACAGTAGCAATCCCTGTGAGTAAAAATATAAAAACACCACCACACAGTAAATCTGTTTAGCCAAACTAAGTCTTAATCCTTCTCCCTTGCTCTGGTAAGTTTCTCTACTCTGCCTTTCAAGCAGTCTTAGAAGGAAAGAGCTCAGGTGAAGCTAGGTGCCTTGGCCAGCAAACCATAATCATATCAGATGACCTTAAGGTTGGCAAGTAATGTAAGAAGGCAGTAGGGAGGGCTGGGAGGATACTGGGATGTATAGGGAGAGGCATCACCAGTAGAAAACAGGAAGTCATTATTCCTCTGTACAGATAGTTGGTGAGACCCCATCTGGAGTACTGCATCCAGTTCTGGAGACCCCATCTCTGCAAGGATATCGACAGGATGGAGGCAGTCCAGAGGAATGCAACTAAAATGGTGCAGGGTCTACAAGAGAAGCTATATGAGGAGAGACTAAAGATGCTTAATATGTATACCCTTGAGGAAAAGAGGGAGATGGGCACATGACAGAAACTTACAAGTACCTCAGTGGAATCAGCAAAGTCCAATAGGGTAGCATCTTTCAGAAAAAGAGATGTGCAAGAACAAGGGGGCACAATTAGAAAATAGAGGGGGATGGCTCAGGGGCAATGTGAGGAAGTATATTTTCACAGAGAGGGTGGTGGATGCATGGAACTGCCTTCCTGAGAAGGTTGTGGGGTCTAAAACTGTGGGAGAATTCAAGAATGCATGGGACAGATATAAGGCAATTCTTGTGGGGGGGGTAGGAAGAAACAGGCTGTTGGTTAACTAGGATCTGCAGCTTATCCAGTAGGCAGGGAAATGGGCAGACTAGGTGGGCCAAGCCATTCTCATCTGCTGTCACAGTCTACGTTTCTGTGTAATGAGGTCTGGAAGGCAGTGGGAAAGGGGACAGAGATCACAACCGTAGGAGATGGAAAGGGCTCTTGGACAGGAAAAAGCAACAATTTCACACCTGTGATGGATGCAGTGCTTATTACTCACCCTGACATGCGAGCATACCTTGGTGATCCCAGAGTCCATGCAGTAGCTAAACCAGCTATGGAGGTAGCAGCAGTTAGAAGAGGAAGACTAGGAGGAGGGTGCTTTTAATGGGGGATTCTCTAGCTAGGGGAACTGAGATGGTGGTCTGTGACCAAGACCAGTTGAGGAGGGTTGTGCACTGTCTCCCAGAGACAACGGCAGATAGGATTCTCGCTAGAGAAGGCAGGTTGGTTAGGGAAATGGGGGGAAGAGGTCAGATGTTAGTTTTCATCTTGGGATGAACAATCAGGCTGGAAAACCATTAGAAGCAGTACATGATAGATTTAGGTACTCTGTTCTAGACTTAAGGGATTGGCTAGTACTGCAGTCTTGCTGGAGTTAGAGATGTTGTGAAATTTATTTTTGCTAGCAAAATGTCAGTGAAATCACTAATTAAGCCACTCGAAAAATATCGCGTAATTACACTGTTGTGGTGAAATTTTGCCTGCAAATTTCATCTTAGATTTCGCCTTGCAGTTGTATTCGACGAAATCTGACAAAATTGGACTTTTCACATGATCTACCCTCTGTAGGTCACATGGGTGACTGTATACAGGCAGGAAGTGAGTGGTTAATTTCCCTTCTGTGTAGCTGGAGAGTTGGAGGAAGCAGGCAGCCAGCAACAGAGAGACTTTCTGAACCTTTATTGGGTACGTGTATTATATTGTGTGTGTTTTATACACAGTTTTTTGTTCATAACATATATTTTGACAGTGTTTGTTGATAACTTCTGTTAGGTGTCTGTATAAATTGAGTGTGTGTGTGTGTCCGTGCGTGCGTGCGTGTGTGTGTGTGTGTGTGTGTGTGGGGTGTGTGTGTGTGTGTGACTTCCTCTCTCCGTTTCTGTTAGGAACCTTTTTTTTATTAAATGATGGAAGGGAAAGGTAGGGGCAAGGGGACTGGTGGGAAGGCACCCACTGTCTGTCTGGACAGGTGAGTATTTAGGGACAGGGTAGCGGAGGCTGAGGACCCCTCCCAGACCCAGCAAGAGCTAGTAGCCACCACTCCCTGGCAGCAGCAGGAGCCTATTGGCCCCCCCAGCAGCAGTGTAAGGATGATATTGTCCCCTCCACATCCCCACCAGCAGAATCCTCCAATCCCCCCAGGACCAGCAGCAGCAGCATGAGTCAGTTGCCCCCACGCAGCAGCATGAGGATAATGTGGCTCCCTCCACATCCACCACCACCCAGCAGCAGAATGCTCCTACAGCCCCCATGATCAGCAGCAGGAGCACGTGGCCCCCGGACAGCAGCCAGCACAGAGTAATAATGTCACCCAGAAGGAGCATGTGCCCCACACCTCCCCCCAGCATAAAGGGTCTGCTGTGTGGTGTTTTTTCACCATAAACAACACCAACAACAGTGTTGTTATCTGCAAGTTGTGTGGCAGATCTGTGTGAAGGTGCAAGCAAGGGGGCCATTTTGGAACTGGTAGCCAAAGGAGCCACCTGCAGTACCACCATGCTGAAGAGTGGCTCCAAAAGCAAAAGGAGTTAGCAGCAGCATGAGACAATGTAGCCCAAGGGGATGTGGCCAGCAGAAGGAGGGTGCCAGGGTGCAGCAACAGCCCATAAGCCACCACCGGTGCCAGAAAATCAGCAGCAGGCAGCAGCAGCATCCCCATCCACCTCACCCCACTGGCAGCAGCAGCACTGGGTTCATGCTGGAGGTGGGTGTGGACAGCCTGCATCAGCCCCAGCTGGTCCTCCTGTGAGCAAAGATGACCTGGCAGCAGTACAGCAAGAGGTAACATCTCTACACCAAGATTTTGGTGAGTTCCACCAGGAGGTGAGGGGGGACTTCAGGAAACTGTTGGAGGACCAGCATAAAGTTTTGGACCTCCTGGCAGAGCTTCATTGTGGTGGTGGTGATGTCAGGATGGAATCGGGGCCTGGTGCTGGCACCATATGATAAAGTGGTCTGGGGACCATAATGTGCTTGCAAATGAGGCAGGCAGCAAGCAGAGCAGCTGAATTTTATTTTGTTTTTCCTGTCCTTGCTTTACTACTAGCACTCTTCCCTCATCTACACCCCCCGAAAGAAAAAAAAATTGCCAAAGAAAAATGTATTTTGTCTTCTTCCTCTTTCTATATCCTCTAATTTTTCTTGTCTAGTGTTTAGTGTGTTTTGTATTGTGTATGCTCCCTCTCTTTCCTCTCTCAGATATGAATACCCTAACACCTACTACCCTGCAAATCCCCACATCGTGTATGTTACTGTTTGTCAGTTAGTCTGTATCTTACCTATAAACAGTGTACTTTTCTTCTTGTTTTATGTTAATCCTTCTTCTATCCACAAGTCAAGTATTTTACTTTGTTCATATGAACAGATTTTTTTCCCAAAGCTATGTGATGATGTGGCAGTTCTTTTTGCTATATGCAGCTGCAGCATACATTTGAATATGTTCACAACATAGAAACCAAAATAAGCAGTACTTTTATTGCAAAGTAAAACAGCTATGTTTTTTGTGCTTAACAACAGTTCCCTGGGCTTAGTTGTCATAAATGTTCACTTGGTGTCCCTCCCCTCCACTCATGATGTTTTCTTTAGTGCCCTGCCATCACCAGATCCAAATTGTGCACTTGGGCCACAATTTAACACAGCCTCTTGCCTCCATGGTGTGCGTATCCAAACAGGCTGTACATGTCCAGAAATACAACAGGAAACATGGTACATTCAATCCAGAAATCTGGTCTCAGCCATGATGTTTTATGGCACCCAAACCACCACCCAGAACAAACAATGGTTTTTGGTCCACTGTTTACAATTGGTTTTAGGCCACATCTTGTTTCTGTGAGTGCAACACAGGCAGTACATGTCCAGAAATGTTTCACAAAAAATGTTACAGAACATTCAGACCTAAATCAGGTGACGGATATGCTGTAATATTTTTGCACGCCTTCCACCTGGACCAAAACAGGTTTTTTGGCCCACTCTTTACCAATGGTTTATGGCCTAATCATGGTGTTGACACTGCCTAACTGGGCCTAGAAGTCCAGAAATGTTTTGCAAAAAACTGCACAGTATATTCAGACAGAAATTAAGTGTCAGACATGCAGTTCCATGGTTCACATCCACAAAGGACACAAATCTGCTCTTTTCTGCACTATTTAAAATGGTTTTCAGGCCTAACTGTGGTGCTGCCACTGCCTAACATGCAACACAAGCCAGTTTGCCATGATGAGAAAAATAAATCCTCCTGCAAAATGGCCCTACTACTTAAAGTTGCACTTGTTTCCTCCTGCTGCTGGTTTCTCGATTGAAAACTGTGGAATTATCATTTTGCAGTGCTACTGCCCTGGTTTGCTGTGTTGGCTCTGTGGTTTTAAGTCAGTGTTGATTGAATGACATTTTGTGTGCTGCTGCTGCTGTTGCTTGTAGCGGCTGCCTGCTGTTCTGACTATTTGCCACGAGAAGTAATGCTTTGTCTGCTTCATGGGGATCCTCTTCACATGGTCAATCGAAACTGCTGCTACTGCACACGTATGTATCTGTCTGTATTTATTTCTTCGGGTGCAACAGAAGGGAGATGGTGGGTTGCTATTGGGACGTCTTGAGTTCTTATATGTTTGTACTGATTTTATATTATCTAGTGTGCTGAGGATTGCATCATCATCATGACATGCATGTCAGGACTTGGATATGGGATGTTGGAATGCACCACATTTCACATTACACAATATAAGTAGTGAATTTGTCATTACTTGGATAGGTAACTGAAGCTCGGATATCTGAGTTGGATTGTAATTGTATTCTTTTTGCTTTTGTCAACATGCAGGAATTCAGTTGATGTTAACTCCAGATGCACTGCTGCTGATGCTGCTTATAATGTGTGCAATTCATTAATTTGTGGTAAGTATTTCCTAATTTGTGATGGTCTTCGGTGGGAGGGTGGTGGAGGAGGTGATTGGGGGTTGGTGTGGGGTTGGTGGATATGATTAAGTACTAAGTTTTTCATAGCTTTTTTTGCTGTGGTTATTGCAGTACAGAGATGTCAGACTTTGACAGTAACTATGTTCTATATGGGTCTGTCAATATTCAGGAATTTCTCTTCTGTTACCTCCCAATCGTGCTGCTGGCTGTGCTCATCAGACATAGCCTGTTCATGTCAAGGGATTAAGTTTAACAGCCATTCCCTGATGTAAGTATTGCTTCAAGTAATGATGGTGGAGGGGGCATCTAGTTGTAACAATGCTCAAAATGTCTTCTTTTTTTTTTTCTTATTGCCAGGTACAAAGTACTTCAATTGGAATGTTTGTTTACTTTTCTGGTGGACATTTGCCGATGCCTCCCATAATAACATGGCAACAATGAAATCTAATTATCATGAATCAGGTGACCCAAAGACAGGCCATGGATGAAGAATATATATATTTCTTGCTTGATGACTATATGTGTTGCTTTCTAAATGGCTGTTTCTTTGGCTGGAGGGAAAACGACACCAAGTGTGCTTGATGGGATGAAAGTGCTGCATCGTGCTGGTTGACATACTGGCCCAAAATGTGCTGGCAATGCTGCGGTTCTTGTAGGTGGAAGACTGCTGGAGGAGGAGTAATTTAACTGGACTCAGAGGCACCATTGATATACTGGTCTGTTACTGCTGGTTATGCAGGTGCATGCATCTGTCAGCTTCACTGATTTTCAGCTGTATTTCTTGGCAGTATGAGAGTGATGGCCCACACTGTCAAAGTCTGTGTTATTCACATTAGGATGGATGACAAAGAGGCGGATTACATGATGGTTAATTGTATACATGAGGATGGAGTATGCATGCATTTCTGAGTAACATGGTACTGGCTGTGCACTGTCTGACTAACTTGTTATTGTTACATCATATATACAGTGGTGGCGCACTCACTAGACACTCATTCATGGTCTCATGGAGGAGATACAGTATATGTGGAAATGGGGAGGATGTTCAGTATTTGTCGCTCGATGGGGCCATTGTTTATTGCTGAGATGACATATTCATTCCAGTTAGCATAGCAGGGGCGATAATTTGTTACTAGGTTGGGTAATCAAATTAAATGGTTTAACAGGATGTGTAACACAGAACAACCATCAAAAGAAAGTTTAAAATGTATATCAATAACATAAAACAGCATATTCAGTGGAAATGGGGGGGATGCTGGTGGTGGCTGGGGGCAGATCACCTTTAACTTTCTTTCACTGACACATCATCCATGAAGCAGCCTGCACAGTCTTTACGACTGGAGTCATCACCAGGTGGAAATTCAGTCATCATTGCTGCTTCATCTACCTCCCTACTAGTAGAGGCTTTACCAGTGTGGATGTTTTTGTTGTCGTCATTGTCTCCGAGACACAGTTCTTGGGGCAACATCATTATGTGGAATGTGAGCCTCATTCATTTTTATAAATGGTAAGATGGAAACATTCTTTGGGGACAGATTTTCCCTATGGTCATGCACAATATGGAACACCCATGCCACACTGACACTGGATGGTAGACAGCTGAGATATTTAAAAGCAACAGATGCCAGTGCAGGCCAATCACTCACTTTGCTGCTCCAGTACATCAATGGCTCATCAGTGATGCCAAGATGCTTGGTGTCTCCCTTGTAGGCATACACCATACGTTTGTGCTGCCCTGAGTCCTGCTGCCTCATCATGCTCCTCCTTCTTGTCTTCAATTTCTTCCACACCCACCTGGTACAGAGTATCCCAAATTGGATTACCTGCTATGTTGTGCTACAACTTTGACATTTTCTCTGATTTGGTGGCCTGTGATGAGCTGGTGGTGGTGGTGGTAGTAACAACACTTGGTATAGTTGCCCTTTGTGTCTCTGCACTTGTCATCTGTGCATCATGTACTCATCTGGCAAGGTAATTGGTCAATTTGTCCACTCGCACATGACCCCCTTCAATCATGGCAGACAAGCCACGTTTGTACCATGGATCCAGCATGGTAACAATAGCAAACTCATTAGACTGCATAATGCCAGAGATATGTGTATTGCTGTCCAGGATATGGATGATGTGACCCATTATATGAACAGAACTGTGATCATCACCTGCCTCCATCTGTTGATGGACATTCACCAGTGTCTGCCTCAGCACACATATAAGGGGTATTGACTGACTTATACAGACAGTGTCCCCACTTACAGCCTGTGTTGCATGCTCAATTGGATACAGAATGCATATTATGCCATACATTTGTCACCACTGCTTCATTGTTAAGGTGATGGACACTCCAGCACTGTCCTGGGTAGTGTGCAGCAGTAGGCAATCTGAAATTGCCTTATACTGCTCATAAAGCCAGTCCAACATGTACAGTGTGGAGTTCCATCTGGTAATAACATTGAGCTTCATATGGTGCTGAGGCAGATGGTTAGTGCGCTGCAGCTCATGCAGATGGTCACGGGTCTTTGCAGAATGGGCAAAGTGCACACAGATGTGTCTGGCAACAGACACAGTTTCTTTTATTTCATCATGGTTCAGAAATTGCTGCATGACTAGATGAAGGCAGTGTGCCAGGCAGGGAACTCTAAAAAACCAAACATCAGTAATGCACTTAACCACATTGGAGCCATTGTCACTGGCAATAAACCCCTCTGTGAATGAGTGTGCGTTTAGCCACTCATCAATCTGATTTAGCAGCACATTCAGCATTTTCTCAACAGTGTGAGACCCCATAACACTTTGCATAGTTATGGTTGCATTCTGATGAATGCCAGGTGTGTTGCTACCATGACAGTTTTGCTTTATGCAGCATTTGCCAGGCCCCAATCAACAACCACCCCAGGTACCTATGCCCAGTGTGCTGTTATGCACTGTTATGAGCTGCCTGCTGTTTGCCTGCTTGTCCACATATCCATGCTAAGGTGGATATATTTGGAGGCAGAATGCTTCATGGCATGTACGACAGACTGTGAAACACTGCTGTAAAGTTTCGGCATGACACGTTTGGAGAAATATGTTTGTGATGGCACCTGCCATTTGGGATAGACACAGGCCATCAAGCAGCAGAATCCTGGATTCTCCAGAAAGGAGAAGGGCAACAGGTCAATGTCAAGCATTTCAGCAGTGACTGCATTCAGCTCATGGGCAGCAGCATGATTGGGGTGGTACTTTGAGTGCTTCTCAAACACACTCTTCAATGTGGGCTGCATCTTGGGAGCAGGTCAACGAAAATGCTTTACTTGTGCCATCGATGTTGTTCTTGCTGATGTACCAGATGTTGAGGCCTGGGATGTTCAGCATGTGTGAATCTGGTTATTTTGGTGGATTTAGTGCCTGGTGGTGTACTTTTATAACTCAAGGGAGTGGCAGTTCCACTGCTACAATGCCCACTACTCGAGAGAGAACATGATTCCTCACACTCCACCTTCACCAACTCACTCAGCCCTCCCTCATCCTGCTCTGTTGCATTGCTGTCACTAACATTAAGCTTGACAAGAGGGAAGTCACACCAGCAGCTCTGATATCTTTCTGGTGTTGGTGCCAGCGCAATGAGTGTTTGTTTTTCAAGTGGGCATGCTGGTCACCAGTGCCTATGTGGCTGCCCTTTTTTCCATGACTTACGTGTGCTTGACACAGCTGACATATCACCACGATGTCATCATCTGCTATATCAAGCACGGAAAAATCTCAAACTAGGGACGTTTCACCTCTAGATTTGACATGGGACTGAGACTTGGACAGGGGAGCCAAAGGTGTGGAAGTTTTTGCTTTTTGTGCCGCTTGCATGATTTCCACCATGCTATATTTGGGACATAGAGTGACTGGACTGCTTGCTGTAGGCTTGCTGATATCCTCACTCTCAGTCTTGTCATCTAAATTGACTACATCATCACCCTTAATATTTTACACTTCTGGCTCCCACAGGTGATCCAACACCTTTTCATCATCTGTACTGAAACATATTATATCCTCCTCCTCCCTATCACTGTCTACTGCCAGAGAAACTTTTCACTTTCTCTGGCATCTTCTCATTGTGGGGCTGACTCTCCTTATCTTCTTCTCCAGGAGAAACAGACTGAAGCTGGACACTATCACCCTCACCACCATCAGCTCCTCCTTGAGCAGGAACAACAGTCACATTGGCAACTTTTTCAACCTCCTCCTGAACCTCTGTGCCTCCACTGAGTGTCCCCCTTATTCCCAGCATCATCCCAACAAGCATACTAGCTACAGAATGGGCAGTAAAAAAAATGAGCCACAGACTTGAAGCCACTTCTGACTTTGATTTTACTGGTGCTGGCGGCCACAGCATCAGCGGAGTCTACTGAGGGAACTGATTCAGAAATAGGTTTGTTTATTCCAGCAGACTTCTTTGAGCACCTCCCAACCTGGCACCTTTCCCTGAAGTTGAACGTCTTTTGGCAGGCACATTTGTATGCTTGTTTCATTTGGCTTTCTTTGGAAGTATATTATTATGTATTTCTATTAAATAAGCGTGATTGGGACTTGGATAGCGCTGGCACGATGGTGGTAGCGATTTAGCTTAGCTCCCTGAGATTCCACTTGTTAAGTGTCCTTTCCTGGAGATCCAGCAATAAATACATCGGCTATCGACAAAGATGCAATAGCGGTAGTAGAAGGCATCGAGGAAATCCAAAAACAAGCAATCAAAATTGCAATTTGGGGTGGCAGAACCTCGACAAGGACTGCAGACAGGCCCAGGCTCTCCCATGCACCAACAGGCCACCAGTGCCATGCCAAGTGAGTTAGGAATGACTGACCCAGAACGCTCATTGGTGGGGATCCCCTCTACCCTAGATAGTATGCAGCAAGAAATGCAGGTGGGATTTGAGACAATAACAGTCCAAATGGGCCACCTGCAATCGGTGGTAACAGGGCTGACAGAAACCACCACCACGCAGCTACCCACATAAGTGAATTCCAACAAAGGGTAAGTGACCTGCAAGACTCATTCCATATTACATAGCGGGAGCTTTCCACTATACTGACATCATTGTGGAGCTGAGGGAATAAGTGGACAAACAAGAAAATTGCTCCTGATGGTCCAATTTGAGGATAGTGGGACTCCCCAAGGGTATAGAAGGGGAAGTTCCTGGGGACTGGACTTCAGCAGTGGCTGGTACAAAACCTCAAGCTTCCCCCAGAGGCCACGAGTTATGAGATCAAGTGGGTGCACAGAATTGGCCCCCTGCCTAAACCCAATGAGTGGCCATGGCACTGTCTAATTAAATACCTATGGTTCACTGACAAGGAGGCTATCCTGGCAGCAGCAAAAAAGCAGGGCTCCATCAGATGTGGTACCTCCAGAGTGGGGCTTTACCAAGATTACAGCTGCGAGCTACAAAATAAGCACCAGAAATTCAACGGAGTGAAATCCAAGCTGCGCTCTCTTGACTGGCCATTCTCCTTCTTCTATCTTGCAAAACTAAGGGTTAATGTACCCGGAAGGTACACCCAAAATATTTCACAATTACCTGGAAGCTGAGAAATTGGTGGTGGAGGCCACAAGACAAGAGGGCAACAGGTCCCCAAATCATTGATGTGCTAAGGTACTGTTTACTGCTCTTATGTCTACTCTCAGGGACAGGATAAACTGTGTACAGATTATGTTGTTTTCTCCCCCTCCTAACTTTATCCCCCTTTGCAAAGCAGTGACTCCCCACTCTGTTTTTCCACCTATGTCTCGTGAAAAGTGTTGCGCATGGGGCCAATAGTTCATGAGGATCTGCGGCCTGCCATTACTGTGAGGAGTGTAATTTAGTCCTGCGTCACAGTGTTCAGAGGGCATCACAAGGGGCTTGAGAGCAGAGTGAGCCACAGTGATGCAACACCCTTGACCATAAGTCTGAGGAGCTTGGTGGAGATTTGAGATGGTGATTTGGAATGGATGTAAGTCAGTGCCTGCAAGCAGGAGAGGAGATTGGTTCAGTTTCTGCCCCTGTGGAGGAGACGGGCAGGATGAGGTGGCCCAGGTTAAAGAATTGACTGCACCCAACCACATCTGGGGATGTGAGTATAAGTGGGTAAAATGGAAGTATATATTTATCCCCCAATCTTCTTCTCCGCTTTCCTCATTTGGATCCTACATAGATTGCTCGGGGTGATCAAGCTGGGGGTCTGTCGAGACTTTGGCAGCACAGGCTATCCATACCACTGATAGGCTGATTTTTGCCCGGCATCAAGCTGTATGGATAGATCTGTGAGGTCAGCTCTGGTAGGGGGAGCTGGAATACCCCGCGGGAGGAGGTCTGAAGCACCGATAACACACTTATTTAACCTTTCATTACGACTAAGAACTATCCCATCGATCTGGAAAACCGCTCAAGTCATTCCACTATTGAAATCAGGGGACCCTTCAGATCTCAACAACTACAGACCGATTTCCATCCTTCCTGTGCTATCCAAACTGCTGGAAAAGATCGTAAGCACACAACTGAGAGGATACCTTGAATCTGCTAACCTCTTAAACCCAGCACAATCTGGATTTAGAGCCAGACATAGTACCATTACAGCCCTTGCAAAAGTAACCAATGACTGGAAACTCAGATTGGTTAAAAAAAATTGTGTCTGAGCTGTGTTTTTAGACCTGAGGAAGGCATTCGACATGGTCGACCACAATCTGCTCCTTTCTTCTCTGAAATCCATAGGACTCTATTCAAACTCCCTAAGATGGTTCAACAACTACCTTATGGGAAGGACCCAGCAGGTGAAGGCTGAAGGGGAACTGTCCCCACTCAAACCACTGCAAAGAGGAGTACCCCAAGAATCTATCCTCAGTCCGATCCTCTTTGCCATCTATATCAACAGTATCGACAATAACCTCACCAAAGCCACTGTACACCTATTTGCTGATGATACGATGCTGTATGTCAGCCACCCTTCTCCTGAGACAGCCTGCAAAGAACTACAAGCAGAATTCAACCTACTCCAACACAACTACTGAAAAAAAACTTCTGCTCAATGCAAAGAAAACAAAGGCAATGTTTTTCTCTCCCCCCACACAGGCAGGATATTCTATCCCAAGCACTCTCCCTCACATATCCACTGTCCTTGGTGAAAACCTTGAATTTGTCACAATATTCAAATACCTGGGTGTCTGGCTAGACAGTAGACTCTCCTTCATAGAACATTTGGAAGAACTACTAAAAAAACTTGGACAAAGACTTGGACTTTATTACAGAATAAAGCATTTTCTCACAAGCGAGGCTAGGAAAAAGCTGGTCCAGACCACATTTCTTTCGGTAATCGACTACGCTGATTTCTTATATAGTCGTTGCCCCATCTCATACCTGGAAAAACTGGATACACTCTACCATAGGGCCCTGAGGTTTATCACAGAACTCCCTTTCAACACCCACCATTGTTCCCTCTATGCCACAGTTGGATGGACCTCGCTTCAATTTAGAAGGGACAGAAACGCTACACTATGGATCTACAGAGCCATAACCAAGAACTTACCAAAATATGTTTCAGACTGCTTCACACAAGCCTCGTCAAGTAAATATGCCCTAAGAAGCTACAATTTCATCATGCTTAAAGTGCCCAAATTCAATTCTCGCTTTGGTAGATCTGCCATTAGTTTTGTGTTATCTTCCCTATGGAACACTATGCAGAAATTACTTAAGGTGAGCAAAGCCATATCCATCACATCCTTCAAATCCCATTACTCTAGGCTTATCAAAGAAAAATGTAACTGTTTTCGACAGTAGTAGAGAATAATGCTCTTCCTCTCTTTCACCTCCTAGTCTGTCCCATCCTTCGAGGCTCTCCGCTACTCCCCAGATTCTGCATTCATACTTTCCTCTCATTTTTTCTTTTACTATGCCTTCATATAGTACTGCACTATTCCCCCCTGTCATGTTCCTCACTCCCCCATCACCGACTTCCATCATCCTTCACTGCCTACTTGCACCCCTCCCCCTCCTCTCTCTTTCTCTATCACCGCTGCCAACAGTCCATCATTACCATCTATCTCTTTTGCCACCCAGCCCTCCTTGTAATAACCCTCTGACTCACCTCTCTCTTCATAGAACCACCTCCTGATCCACCCAGACCGCACACCATCCATTCCTACACCTCTGACAAACCCCCTTATATCTCATACTTTATACTTCAATCCCCACATATTCTCTCTACGACCAAACTCATGAGCTGCCTATTCCTTAATTCATGTAAATATGTAAGTGGTGTTAATAGAGTTTGCACAATTGAGTATATCTATGTATTGGTACCCTCAATGCTATTATATCCTGTATAATCCATTTCCTCATTGTGTTGTGTTCATTGAATTGTACTATATTTTTTATGTAACTGAACCTTGACCTTTCCAGGTCCATCTTGCAAATGAGCTTTGTTCAACGATGTTCGCCTGGGTAAATAAAGATTTGATTGATTGATTGATTGATTGGTTGATTGATGTAGTGAGGGGTGTCATTTACTGAAGAAAATTAATTTGGCTTTACATAGTGGTGACCCCACCTGACCACATCAGGGGATGTGGGTGCCAGTGGGTGATCTACCAGAAGCAGGCTCTGGCAAGTGCAACTATACTCCCTCAGGGAAGTTGGCCTACATGACCTTGGGATGCATGCTAGAGTTTGCATGGGCAAGGGGGTAGGGGGAATGCTTGAACTGCATGTGAGGCTAGGCTTACTATAATCAGCTGATAGGGGCTTATTAGTTGGGGGGATGGCTAAGCAGAGCATGCCAACAGGAGGGGTGAAGGTGCATGGAGTGAGAGCAGGACATAACTGCATGTACTCGATGACTTAATAGTACCGGAGGAAAATGTCAAGTCAGCTATGTATATATGTGGGGAGGACTGAATGCATATTCTGCCCCTGATTGGGAAAGGTAACAGCATCAATAGTTGCATGAGAGAGCTATAGTTAAGCTATGCTGTTAATTTTTGTATGACGGAGCTGGGAATCATTGACCAGCACTAATCAGTAAGTTTTTCACGCTTGCTGAGGTTTATGAGAGGAGGGAGGGGCCATGGGAGGCATGCTGGTTGGATAACGGATACTTGGTGTTCCATTTATTTTTAAAGGGTGGAGGTTGCCATGAATTCCACCCTTGGAGGAGCAGTGCCCGAGTATGTGCCTCCCGCTTGGTGCCAGCTAAAGAATGGAATAGCAGGTAAGGGTATTTTGTTTTTACATTGCATCTACTACCAGCTCATTGAGCTAAAATCTGCTGGAACCAGTAAGTTATGTATAGGATTGATGCTCAAGTAAACCAAACACCAGGCATCCACAAGAAAGTGAAATCTGACAGGGCAGAGATAGCCCCGTCAACGGGGGGATACGGATAAAATTTGTTCTGATTGCCCTGTTGGCACATTTAATTAATTTACGTAGGGAGGGTAGTGTTCAAGTTAAGGGGGGGGGGCCAGGTGCTCTGTTTTAGAGGGGAGCAAATAATGTTTGATGGAAAGGATCCACAGGAATGGCAGCTAAGCTATACATTGGGTTTCGTGGTATCACAGTGCATCAATGAAATAGCAATGTTATTTCATATATGTGACAAAGGGTAGCCTTATTAGTGAGGTGACATGAAATGTCAATGGTCTGAAGTCGATACTGAAAAGAAAGAAGGTCATGAATGCCATGAAAAGGGCTCAGGCCCAAATCATCCTTATGCAAGAAACCCATATGTCGGCACAGGAGGCCTTAAAAAAACAAAACAGTATATGGGGGTTGTTGGTTGTCTGCCTGCTACTCCTCTAAGGCTAGAGGCATCTCAGTATGGCTCCCTAAGAACCTGAGGGCAGACGTATATATGGTAATTAAAGATGGACGAGGCAGATATGTCCTGGTACATTTGACGATTGAGGGAGGAAATCCAATCTTAGTTTGGTGCTCGGGTTCGGTCTATGCCCCTAATGTAGAGGATCAGGGATTCTTCCAGAAATTGGCCACAGATGTGTCTAGTGTGCTGGGCCCATGGGTTCTGGGGGGGATTTTAATTGTGTTACTGATGTCACATTGGATAGGTCTAACCCTGCCCCGTACCTGTTTCTAAAAATACGTTGGTCTTGGGGGAGATTGAGCAGGCCTATTCCCTGGTAGATGCTTGGCGGCACCAAAATCCCACAAATAGGGAGTACAGCTTCTACCTACATGCACATGGCACATATGCCAGGCTCGATGGGGTGTTGGTGGGTGCCTTTTATTGACCAGCATGGATCCCAGCTCGATACTCCCCAATTGTTATATCTGATCATGCACACCTCCAAATTACATTGGAGATAGCTGGAAATGTATGCTCACACCAATGCTCATGGAGATTAGACCCTTTACTATTGAAGGATAAGGAATTTATTACATATATAACTAGGTCGCTAGAAGAATTTTGGCTACATAATGTGAGGGGGGATACTTCCCACTCGGCTAGATGGGACGCCATGAAGGCATTCTTTAGGGGGCAGGTGATAGCTTACTCCGCACACCAGAAAAAGGAAGCCAAGATAGTGCTGGAGCAACTTCAGCAAAAGATCAGGGCATTTGAAGAGACCCACATGAGAACCCCCACACAGCCATTATACATGATAGTGCAAAAACTAAAATGGAAATTTAGCCTGTTAAATACTGCCCTGCTTGAGAGAACAATTCTCCTATCAGGGGCCAGTGCCTACTTTGATGGGTACAGGGGAAGGAAGTTTCTGGCCTGGCAGCTGAGGAAGAGAGGAGAAAGGGCAGTCACACAACTACATAAGGCATATAGAGAAATCACTACATCTACAGTAGCAATAGGTGAGGAGTTTAATAAGTTTTACTGGAAACTACATACAATAGAGGTAGCCCCTACTACACAACAAGTACAAGCATTTTCTGACAGGGCCCCCTTGGTGACTCTTCTTCCAGGGCCATCGGAGGAGGTGGACAGGCCCCTGGAGAAGGCTGAGCTCCAAGGTGCCATCAAGGCGCTTGCAGTGGGAAAGGCCTCTGATCCAGATGGGATACCTATTGATTTCTTTAAACTTTTTAAGGACATGCTGGTGGACCCTCTGCTGGACGTATTACAAGAAGGGATGAGTAAGCAGCTGCTACCACCCTCAATGAGGCAGCCATCATTACTGTCCTTCCTAAACTGGGGAAAGACCCCGCCGACTGTACCTCATATGGCCCCATATCATTACTTACAGCTAACTATAAAATACTGGCCAAGGGGTTGGCATCCCAGCTAGAGCCTATACTCTCTAGTCTTGTACATTCAGATCAATCAGGGTTTGTAGGTGGCAGCCAAGGGAAACATAACATAAGAAGGACCCTCAATATCCTGCACACTTGGGGTAGGTCAGCCATTAAGCATGGTGCAGCCATCCTTGCCTTGGATGCAGAGAAGGTGCTTGATAGGGTCGAGTGGGGATATATGTTTGAAGCCTTAAAACAGCAGGGGCTGGGGCCTAAAATTCTTACTTGAATCAGGAATTTTTATGCCTCTGTGATGGCACAGATCTTAGTGATTGGCTGTCTGTCAGCTCCATTTACATTGGGGAGGAGTACCAGGCAGGGCTGCCCCCTTTCCCCACTCCTGTATGTACTGGCCTTGGAACCTTTGGCAGCAATGATTAGAAACCATGTGGGAATATGGGGTTTCCTGGGTGGAGGAAGGGAACATAAGGTGGCCCTGTATGCAGATGATAGCCTCCTATATCTGCAGAACCCAGTCCAGGACTTAACTTACCCCAAGTGCATTGCTTGCTGCAGAACATGGGGCACTGTCAGGATATAAAGTTAACTGGATGAAGAGCGAACCCCTCCCAGTGAGGCAGTTAAATAGACATCAGTTAATGCTGCTATTAGGGGGACTGGTGATTGTGGATAAAATAAAATACTTGGGCATATATATATATCTGCTAAACTTAGTACACTATGTACTCAGAATTATATACCATTAGTGAAGAAACTAGGGCAGGACTGTGAGAGGTGGCATAACTTGCCTCTGACCTTGATTGGTAGGGTAAACTCAGTGAAGATGATGATCCTGCCCAGATGCCTGTACCTTTATCAATCCCTGATGATTTGGGATCCCTTAGTGCACTTTAAACAAGTGAACGCTCTGATCCATGGCTTTATCTGGAGAGGGAAAGGAGCCTGGATTAAGGGGATGATACTGCAAATGACCGCCAGTAGGGGTGGGATGGGGTACCCAACTTCCAGCTTTACTACCTGGTGGCTCAGTTAGCATTTTTACCTCTTGGAGGGAATAATATGAGGCTGGATTGGGTTGATTTGGAAGAAGAACAGATTGGGGGTTCTCTCAGGCACATATGCTTGTTAGGGAAGTATGGACTTAGGGATAAGCCTGCCACCAGCAATCCATGCACTGCTGCCACCCTAAAGGCCTGGATCCATGCACATGGTAACTTGGGAGGCCCAGAGTGTGGAGCACACTCACCCTACTTGGACATTACCACTGTTTTAAAAGGCAGAGGAACATATACAGTACACCTAAACCAGAGAGTTAGAGCTTGGAGGGTCAAAGGAGTGAGGTATGTCCTGCAGTTATATGAGGGGGGGAGATTTGTGGAATTCCCAGAGATAATGACTAAATATTGACCCTGAGGACTATTTCACCGATCAACTGGTCCACCAAAGATTTGGAGACAGCATGATGGCTGAGGCGGGATGGGCTGCACCTACTCCATTTGAGGAGGGTCTCTATAACCCACCACCAGGGATGAAAGCACTATCTATATATTATCATACTTTACTGGGAGCAGAGGTGGAACATGCACAATC
Source organism: Neoceratodus forsteri (assembly GCA_016271365.2). Taxonomy (NCBI): domain Eukaryota; kingdom Metazoa; phylum Chordata; order Ceratodontiformes; family Ceratodontidae; genus Neoceratodus; species Neoceratodus forsteri. Next base: position 316,940,050 of record CM028130.1, read on the forward strand.
CATTAGACAGAAATGGGAGACTGATCTTAACACAAAATTAGATGACAACGTATGGAAATCAGTGATAAAACACCTTAACACCTGCTCTAGGAATAACAGACTTAGACAGGTACATTATAACTTTATGTATAGATCATATATCACCCCCTCTGGATTGTGTACCATGAATTCAGATAATCCCCCTGAGTGCCCCAAGTGCCATGCTGATCAGGCAGACTTCTTACACCTAGCTCTAATGTGCACAAAAATCGCTCCCTTAGGGGTGGAAATCCATAGGTTGATGGATAAGACCCTCCCACAACCACTACCATGCAACCCCTTAGAATTACTATTGGGGGTGGAACCTATAAGGGAACTGAGGTATGTTGAACATCCACTCTGGTGGATTGCATTGGTCTATGCCAGGAAAACACTGGCACAGGCATGGATGTCACCTGGTCCCTCCTCGATTAAGCATGGGTCAATAACATAAAACAAGGTCTTACCTTAGAAAAGGTACAACATGCTGCCAATGACACAATATATGCCTTTGATAAAGTTTGGGACCCCTTGGAAAAGGCCATTGGGGAAGGTCTAATACCTGCTTAACAACATCATGCAAATACTGGTTTATACTTCATTTAAGTTCTAAGTAATGTGCATCTTGGATTCCCTAAGTGGTCCCTGTGGTTTGCTTGCTCCATACCTGGTTAAAGTATGTTACATTCCACTTTAAGTCACCTTTATCACCCATATCCTAATCGATTAATTGTCAACTGACCTTTTTTTTTTGTCATGTAGCCCATTAAAGCATAATGTTCAAATCTAACCTCTGCCTATTCCTCTCTGCCTCTAGCACATGCAACTGTATTCTCTTACCTGCTGTTCCCTTTTTGGCACTTGTCCCTTCTCATACACCCCCCTACTCTCCCCCTCTACCTTCCACCCTCTTCTTACTTGCACTTTCCACTTGCACTTCCTGTGTGATTTGACAATTGCCATTCTCAGCATCTTCTTTTTGTGTCTCACCAAGTTCTCATTATCAATGTTATCCCTGTCCTGTGCATGCCCCTAGTACCGCCTAATCTGTATGTACTTATGTGATGATAAACAACTGTAACCTGTTATCCTCTAAGAATTAATGTCCTGCTTGTTTGTTCTCATCCTGACATGGAACCTTTGCAAAACAGCCTTGACTCAAAGGTAATTGTAATCCTAGACTCTAATAAATAAATAAAATTAAAATGTCTAGCAATGCATTATATAGATGTGATCCTGTAATCAAGAAAAAAGTGTATGTAATTGTTGGTATTGTTGTACTGTTCTTTATGTTTAATAAAAATATTTAAAAAAAAAAGTGTGATTTAACATCTGCAGTGTTATCTACAAAGGGCACAAACAGAAATCAGAACTGGTAGCTGCATTGTAGTGTATATAACTACCTACAACTGCTACTGTGGCCTATTCAAGAGTTAAAACACTATTTTATTTTTTTCAGTTACAAAAACATAAGTTAAGTAACATGGGGTAACAGGAAGACAGAAGTAAGAGACTTTCAATACAAAACTGACAGAGAACACCACCACAACAAGGATGTACAGTAAATATGAAAAAAATACATAAGTAGTTATTAATCAAATCTTAGTTTTTAAATGGAATGATTATTACACAACTTGATAACCAGGTAGGTACTGGCAGGTTCATGAAAATTAAACTGTAAGCAAACCGCACAGAACACCTTACAGTCAAAATATGAATTACAGTCTGGATAAGTGGTGTCTGGATGAGGCAAGTACTGCAATGTGTTAGAACTTACTAAATACAGTTTTAGCTTACAGATATATCAGACAGAAGGGACAACAATATTTGAAATGAACAAACAAAGCAACCTCCAAAACATGTGCAGGGACCACCACTCTCTTGAAAACTATATAGTTTTTTATATAGTAGGGTCAGGTAGTAAACAACAGTGGTGTAACATGGAGAAAAGGGTTAATATAGTAAGTAAATTACATAGAAAAACAGGAACACTGCAGTGCACAGGTTATATCACAATTTTAATTTCTGTGAGCAATTCAACAATGCAGTGTTCCTGGATATGAACAAGTCAAGTGGTCAATGTACATGAATACTTTCAATAAAAAATAAATCACAAAAGTGATTAAGTAAAGGGAAACAGGAACAGAACTACTCAGAATGTAGTAACTGTTCAGATAAAGTTACCCAAAAAAGGGTCAATATGCAAGAAAAATATAACAAATAAGTAGCACACCAACAAAAATATTAAGATTTAAATAAAATTACAGAAATTCACTCACAACTTGTGAGAAATCTGTCAAATATTAGGAACTATCCTGTTCTACTTTCACATACACACACACACACAGACACACAGCACATGGTCAACCCACCCCCACTCAATGCCCTCACAGACACAGACATAGAGAAAACTGAAAACACTACCTAAGTTTAACTAAGTATTATCCAAAGATACAAAAAACCAAAAAGGTTCACTAGCAGCACTAGGAACTAAATTGAGATTTTGGGAGCAATTAACTCTCAAAAATTACAAATAAAGAGGTTTTTGAAGGATGTTTTGGCTGTGACGCACAATACTGAACTGCTCTCTGACTCAACAGACCATATACTGTGCAGGAAACAGCCTGCATTTAATATTTCTGCTATCTACCCACAATGCATTGCAATTTCACTGATGACATTGAAAAACATTAGCGAAATTCAGGATAATGGCGAAATTTCACCATACATGAAAGTGAAATTGGGTGAAATTTCACATTATGTGAAAACAAAATCGTAGGCAAAATTAAGTGTTGCCTAGGCAAATAATTTTGCGTAATGCGGGAATTACGCAAACTATTTCACTAGGTGACATTTTCCACTTTCACACATCTCTAGCTGGAGGTCCTCATCGTACATAGAACGGGAGAGGTAAGGAAGATGAAAATCTTACGGTTCAACACTTGTTTGAAAGAGTGATGCCCTGAAGAGGGGTTTCACTTCCTGAAACACTGAGGTGCCCTTTAATGGGATAAAGGCATTTTTAAACTGGATGGTTTTCATCATAGCATGGAGGAAACAGGACGGTAAGCAAGACATTTGAAACTTATATATCAGAATAATCAACTAGTATGGATAGAGGCTAGGGCTTGGGTCATCCTCCAGATAAACTTAGTTGAGGGAGATCAAGCAAGCATTCCCTCTATTTAGGCAAGCTTAAATACCCAAAACCTTATTGATAAAAGGAGTGATCTCCAGGTTATGGCAGTAGAAGGCAGCCCAAACATAAAGGCAATAACAGAAACATGGGTAACACCCAACAATGACTGGGATCCCATGGTACTAGGCTACATAATATTCAAGAGTATCAGGGATAACAGGATTCCAGTCTACCTTAAGGAAGGCATTAGGGTGTTTGAGGATATGGACATGTGGGAGGGGACTATGTTAAATCGTTATGATCTCAGCTGAAAGATGAAGGGCTAACTACATAGGTTTAATCTGCAGGTTGCCTAGTTAGTCTGTAAAGGTGAATAAGACACTTTTTGAGGAAATCAGGAGGACAGTATCTGGAAGGGAATTTCTGCTGCTAGATAACTTCCACATGCCAGATGTTGACTGGAGCATTTCTAGGGAATGGAGCACCAGGAACCAGATGATGGTGGATACGAACCAGGACTGTTTCCTGACTAAGCAGGTAGAGGAGCAGACTGTGGACAAGACCATACTCAACCACGTCTTGACAAATTGCAACTGAATTGTGGGGTTAATAGGGGAGAATCTGATTGGGACCAGTGAACACAAGACATTATGGCCCTGATACTCAAGGCCATTAGACTGACACAAGGTACCTAAGTGAACATTTCTGCCACAATTGGCACCTTGCATCAAAATATGTGGCATTCCTGATTCTCAAATGCAGTCTGCATCAAAATGGGGAATCACTACATAAAGAGTGTCTGTGCCACCCTTGCAACCTACATTGGTGTGCGCCATGTCGCAAGAGGACTTGCACCATGGTGATGCTGCAGCAACCCCTTTTTCAGGATCCTAAAAGCCTGCTGTGGATGCAACAAAGGGCACCACTTAAACCAGCCAGGAGATGATTTAAGTGGCTTGTGCTACTGGGAGGAGATCTGAGTGTGGGCTGCCAGCCATAGAACGGGGACAGGAGATGAGAGTGGGGGAGTCAGGAAGACATCCAGTCATCAGTGGCATGAGGGCATCCATTGAAGTACACCTGCTGTGTACTGTATGTACAGAGTAGGTCTAGTACCGTACATACAGTAGCTCAGTTATCAGCCCTGGTGGTCTAGCAGCCTCAATCTCCCCCACATAACAAATAAATGAATAAATGATTCTGTAGTGGTCTACCATCCCCCCATCTCCCTGAGACATTGTAAAATGATTCCCTGGTACTCTAGTGGACAGCTGCAATCCCTGCTCTCCCCCAGACATAATAATAAATTGTCCCTGGTTGTCTAGTGGACCCCCAATCCCTGATCTCCCTGCCCCAAATCATGTATGTGACATATCTTTGCACTCTAGTGGCCTCCCACCCTAGCAGACATTGCCCCACCACCCTGTTCCCCCCGTCTTGAGACAGAGTCCAGCACAACCCTCCTCTCACCACCATGGCTGGCCAGCAACTGACCTGTCAGTAAGTCCATACTGTATACAGTACAAGCTCATTGAATGACAACTCATTCTGAGCTGTCAATCACTGTCAATGAGTGTGTACTGTTTACAGTACAGGCTCATTGACATCTGAGTCGGTGGCCAACCATGGTAGTGAGATGAAGGCTATGCTAGCTGCTAGCACAGAACGGGATGGGGCAGGGTGGTGGGGAAATGGCTGCTGGGGTGGGGACACGAGAAAGTCAGTTATGTAACATACATGGTTTTGGGGCAGGGAGATCAGGGATCGGGGATGGGGAGGTTCACTAGACAACCAGAGACTATTTGTTATGTTTGTGGGAGACTGGGGATAGGGGAGGTGTCTGCTAGAGTACCAGGGAATCATTTTATGATATCTGAGGGAGATGGGAGGCACTAGACTACCAGGGCTGATAACTGAATTACTGTATATATGGTACTAGACCTACAGTGTACATACAGTACTTGGCAGGCACACCTCAACAGGTGCTATCCTGTTGGCTGATTTACAGCTGTCTCCACAACTCCCCCACTTCCACCTCCCCTAGCCCACATGCTCCAGATCCCATCCTGGAGAGAAGATTATTTTCCCACCATTATCCCAGACCCTCCAGTTTTGTGCTGGGTGGGGGGCCAGGCTGGATCCCTGTGGCAATGTCTGCCGGTGCACTTTCATTTGGTGCAGCAACAGACTTGCAACAAACCTGGGAAGTTTGGTGCCAGAACCCTATTTTTTAAAGAACTGGGTGTGGGGTCCCTGGAATACCTAAGGTTTGCCACAGCTCTAGATCACTGCAAACTGCAGCAATCTAAGTGCTTTTTGAGAATCTGGCCCATATGTTTCAACAGAGCCTTAAGAAACACATAGTAGAAGACCTAGATATTGATTCTGAACTTTAGAAGGTTGATTCCAAGGAAGATGGAGAAGTGGCTAAAGGGAAAAGCAAGAGGGGTCTTGCCTATTGGTAGAACTGAACAGTAAGTGGAAATTTATCATAAGGGATACTTAGCATAGCAAAGGGATCCCTCAGGCAGAGAGGGAAAAGGATGAGGAACAAAGAGGCTTACAGTATTTGGTTTTCTAAATCAGATGGAGTAGCAGTGAAGGCTAAAATGTAGACCTTTAGACTTCTCAAGGTTGATCACATGGAGACAAGCAGGGAGCTCTGCCTCAACGTGGTAAAGGAAACCAATAAAGCTATGTGAAGAACCAAAGCTGAAGGGAGCATAAAACTATAGATGGGCGACTGATAGGGATAAGGCCTTCTTTGGGTAAATCATCATTCCATCCTACTAACCAATAGTAGTAAATAGAAGGAATAAGGGGGAGTCAGAGGTTGGGAAGGGGGAATGGGTATAGGAAGATGGGCAAAAGGATGATATTTTGAATGAATGGTTCTGTTCATTGTTCACAGTCAAGGAGGGAAGGTCACTGCCATATAGTAAAATCAGTTAGGAGGAAACACAAATGACAATAGGGATTATCATCAAACAAAAGATGCTTAAGTGTCTAAGTGGGTTAGGTACTGTAGGTGAATCATCAGGACCATATTAGTTGCCCTTGCCAGTGCTCAGTGAGGTAGGACAGGCCATGGGAGCAGCCCTAGTGTTCTTATTTAACTGCTTGAAAGATGTGAGTGTAGTTCTAAGGGGCTGCAAGCTGGCAGACATAGTTCTATTGCTCAACAGTGGGGATAGAGGTGATCCAGAGAACTTTAGTCTGGTTATTGTAGTTTGACTTCCATTGTGGCAAACCTTCTTGAGTATATAGTTAAGGAACAGCTGATTAACTTTCAGGAGTCACAAGGGTTAAAGGACCACAAGCAGCATTTATTTATTGCAATGTGATAACCAGGAAAGCAGACTGAATCAAGGCTTGTGTCCAAGTGCAAACTGAGGGAAAGGGGATTGGGAAAAAAAATACAATGTAAAGGTAAAAGTCAATCAATGTACAAAATGCAGTATTCATGCATGTGATTTATCAAAGATATTGAGCAACAGTAAATGGTTTGAATCTAAGGGAATTAAAGAGTCAAACAGGAATTTACATTATTAAGCAAAATAACAATACCTATGATAAATACCAGAGAGGTGGGCATTATGCTAGGAGTACAATAAAATGATTAACAGAAACAAACAAAAAGGAGAAGGGAAGGGGAGTCTGGAAAACATGAACAGGGACAGAGAGATGGTAGCAGGAGTAAATTAAGCAGAATGAGTCAGTTAGGTAAGGGAAAAACTAGCCAATACCGGAGCAAGACCAAGTGGGAGCAGTAAGAAGTATGACATGGTGTATGAGTGAGAGATAGAAAGGAGACAAGCAAAGTGTATGGGAGAGGCAGTAGCAAACATGTGGAAGACAAGAGGAGAAAGCAGACTGCCTAGCAGAAGAGTTGGAGTAAGAGATAAAGTGTGAATGTCCCTAGACTGAAGTGCTTAAGAAGTGTGCATAAGAAGCATGACTTGATAAAGGTGATGTTCTACCAGATGAACCTCATATAACTTTTTGATGACTAGTCCTGGGCACTGGACAAGGTCAAAGTGCTAAACATTCTGTACCTGGACTTCAGCAAAGCCTTTGACACTTGCCTCACAAAAGGCTAGTGAAGTAATTTGAGGTTGTGGGAGCCAGGGGGTCACAAAGTGGATAAAGAACTGGGTAGGGTGGGGAACCCAAAGGACAGTGCTAAATCAGTGTCAGTGGCTCAGCAAGTAGCACACTAGCCTCTGAGGCTGGGAGATCAGAAGGCTGTGGGTTCTATCCCCACACCAGGCACTTGGGTTAAATCCCAATACTGACACTGTAGTGCAGCATGAGAGGGTGCTGCACTCCTGAGGTGCCATCTTTTGGAAGAGACGTTAAAGCGAGGTCCCATCTGACTGATCTGGTAGTAGTTCAGGTGGATGTTAAAGATCCCATGGCACTTCTTCAAAAGAGTAGGGGAATTTTTTTATTATTACAACATCAAAACAAATCATTACAAACAGTGTTACTGCACACTAAATCATATTTAAATCAGAATATAAAAAATGCACATAAGTATTATCTTCATACTTTGACTATTCTATAATCCAAAAACCCATTACAGCTTACAAACTCCAGGGAAAGGAAAAGCAAATGCATTACTCAGTATTTGTTCATAAAAAAACAAACTAAATGAAAACAGACTATCTTATGACCCAACCCCCCCTTCTATCAATAAGGGGGGATTCTTTCTTTAATAATACCATCATATCAGATGTTATTCAAGAGCAAAACAGGCTGAGCATACAAACACCTTATAATCTCATCATACACTACTACTCTATACAATGTATTTACTTAAATTTAATAAAGCAGGTTAACCCATTCCACATTTTCCTTACCACATCCCCAGGGTAATTCAGTACACCCCTTTTCTATACTATCAGCATGGCTTGTCCCACTAACACGCTAAATATCTGGTATGACATCCATTTTTGATGTAAGGACCATTGACACCTCCCTTGCCACAGGTAATATTTCAAACAACAAAAAAACACCATTAATTTACTTCAATGGTACTTACTCAGAAGCTCAGGGCAGTTGCCCAGCACCAGTGATTCATGGTACACCTGTACTATCCATGCCAATTTCCACTTTGCAGCTAAAAAAGGCCATAATGGTTTCTCATATGAACAGTCAAAGAGAAAATGCTCCATTGTTTTCACTACATTTTGGGTCCTGTTGTAAGGGAAATTTCTCTTCTTCAAAGCCTTATGCTTTTCATTCCCTTTCAAGTTTAACCAGCTATACATTGATAACCAGAGAACCTCCCACATGTGCCAGGGGATCCTTTTATTATTCAGCTGTTTAAGTACTCTTCCCTTCAAACAATCAAGCCAATATTTAAATTCTGCTTCTGATGGGTGAAGTTTTCCCATAATCTCCTTGTATAACTGTGGCCCTGATGTTCGGATTATCTGTGCTTTTGTCACTCCCCATTTAAATAATTTCCCAAGAGCTACCTTAATAAATCCTGGTACTTGCATTCTCGGAATTACTGTAGGTGGGGACCACTCACCCATCCATTTATATACCCTTCCAAATTTCTATTAAACCACCTCTGTTGGAGGCTTTGTGTTCTACTTAGGGCAATTCTAAAGTTTTGGCATAAAAACAAGGTTGTAACAAAGGTGACGGAATCCACCATACCCAAACCACCCTGATCTGTGGATAAATATAAAAAACATTTCTTTATTGGGTTTAAGTGATTCCCCCACACCATTTAAAGAAGCTTGAATACAATCTAGCTTCAAAAATACTAGGAAGTGGGAAAATCATTGCAACATATAACCATATAGGTATTATAAATTGTTTCAATGCCACAGTTCTTTTTAATTTTCATAATTTCCATGACTTCCATCTATTCACTTTTGATTCAACAGTATTTAAAACTATTTCCCTGTTCTCAACAGGTAAATTCTTAGGAGAGAAATACAACCCCAGGATTTTCCTTTGTTCACTGGAAATCTTGACGTGATTTATACAGACAGAACCTCCTGTATTTTCTCCTAAAAACAGTTCAGTGTTTTTTCCTAAATTTAATTCAGAGTTTGATGATGATGAATATTCCTGAAAAATCTCGGTTACCAAAGGGATTTGTTCTACATTAGCTACAAACACACAAATGTCATCTGCATACGCCTGAACTTTTGTCTGCCCTTGACTATTGTGACCTTCCAGCCCTTGCTACACCTGAGAAGCATGCAATTTCCTAATCAAGGTATCCAAAAAAAATATATATGCAATAAAGGGCTTAAATGGCACCCCGTCATACCCCACATCTCATAACTGTACCTTGAGATGCTATGCCATTTATTACAGGATACACTCTAGCTTGTGTATATAATAATTTAATTTTGTTAATGAACCCAGCTGGGATTCCATAATGGGAAAAGCACCTGAAATAAAAAAATGTTGGTACACTCTGTCATACGCCTTACTATGATTCAGGGATAGAAGACAACTTCCCCCAGTTTTCTCTTTGTAGAAAGCCATCACATCTCTTATTAACATTAATGCCTGTTGGATCTTTCTATCAGACAGTCCATAATATTGTGCTGGATGGATTAACTTAACCTCTGCCCATCGCAGTCATAGTTACAAAATCTGAGACAAAATTTTAATATTGGAATTTAATATTGAAATTGGTCTCCAATTTGCAATGTCATACTTATCCCCTGCTTTAAATAAAAATATTAATAACCTAGAAGTAAACCCCTCAGGGACCCTTCCTGTCCTAAAAATGTCCCTAAAAACCTCCTTCGGACATACTGCAAATATATTGGGGAACATTTTATATTACTCACACGACAACCCATCAGGCTCTGGTGATGTCCTAGTTTCAGATGTGAAATCACATACTCAATTTATTCCACTGTAATAGGTAGGTCTATGTCTTCCACCTCCCTCTTGTAAATATCAATTGATAAAGTATTCAAAAATTCAAGATATTTCATTGTCTAAATGCTCTGATCTCATATGATATGAAAATAACTGTTTCTGAATCAAGCCATGTATTTGTTTACTATCCATTATCCATTGTCCTTCCTCATCTTTTAATATTTGAAAGTCCATCTTCAGCTTCCTAGTTCTGAAAGCCTCGAATGGATCTCCCATCGGTGTTTTCTTGGTTCCGTACTCTAGTCCGGCTTTTAAAAATGTTCACCCTATCGTATTGGAGCAACCTAATTTCCATTTTTATCTGTTCAATTTGGAGGTCATAACTCATTTTTGAAGTCGAGCACAGACCATACAACTTGCTGAAGCTGAGCCTGCAGTTTTAGATATTGGAAACACTTCTTTTTTTCCTTCAGTTTCCTGTATTTTTTAATCACTGAGCAATCTCCTGCTTGGTTTTAACCCACCATTCCCCCAAATTGTCATACAACTCACTAACTGAAGTCCTAACCCACAAGATGGACTCCACTCCAACCTTTGCTCTTCTTTTGAATAACAAGGCTGTGTTCAATCTCCATCTTTTTTGTTTAATACTGTTAACATGATGTTTTTCAAAGAATATTTTAAGAAACAGGTGGTCAGAAAATTCTGAGGCCCACACTGTGAGTTTTGGGGTTGCAAAATTGTTTGAAATTAAAAAATGGTCTATAGTAGATGTCAATCTTCCTTTTCTAGATGCAAAATTTGGGCCCTGGGATAAGTATTTTGCACACATCATAATCTCTACTTGTGCTGCACACTTTTGAAGTGCATTGGAGTTACAATATGTTTTTCTATTCCCACCCTTGTCTCCCTGCTGTGGTAACTCACAATTAAAATTGCCACCCAGACTTCTGGTTCTGCCCCCCCCCGAGTAATGGCAGCCTAAAAAGAGAACTGCCTTTACCCCGAGCTAAAAAAACTACGCTTCAGCTGTAATCCTGCATATTTCTTAAATAGATTTTACATTACAAAACCAAAGGAAAGTGTAGAGAATTGGAGAGATTGAATTTAGTAATGAAATACAGCACGATGGAGGAGATAGCTGATGGAACCAAATCGGAGGCCTCAGTTGAATCAGATAACCGTGACTCTGCATTTCTTAAATGGGACTTGTTTAAATCTCAGCGGAAACAACCAAAAAATAAAGTGAAGAAGGCAAAACGTGACCTAATTTACCAAGAGATGCTTACTTTTCGTGCAGAAATCAAAGAAATGTACAGTGAGTTATGAAGAGATGTGATACAATTAATGCAGAGAGTAAACAAACAAGAGAGAACTGTGACAGTAACTGAGAATAGAACAGACAATTTGGAGCAAACGGTACAGCAGATGAAAGAGATGCAAGAACAAATAATTGATCACCAAGAAGATTTCGAGAACAGAGTATGCCGCAAAAACATTAGAATTTATTGTTTACCAGAGGACTCTGAGGGAACTTACATTAAGGAATTTGTTGTAGCTTTGCTACACACAGCCTTAGAATTGCCAAAAGATTTCAACCTTCATCTCGAGAGAGTGCATAGGGCATTAGCACCCAAACCTACCTCTGCAAATATTCCACCAAGGTCAGTAATTCTTTGTTTCAATAGCTATGCAACAAAAGAACATATTCTGCTTACAGCATGGCGGAGCCAGAAAGTTTTCTATGGCCCAACTCGCATATATCTTGATCATGACTATGTACCAAAAAACACTCATTTGTGATGTGCCTATTTACCATTAGTTCCAGTACTGAAAGCAGCAGGACACAAATTTACAACCCCATATCCAGCGCAGCTAATTGTCCATCTGCCTACTGGAAAGAGGGAGTTCTCCACGGCTCAAGAAGCAAAAGAAGAACTTACAAAAATGGGCCTGCACTTTTCTGAACGAAGTTTGGGTGGCAACAATCCAGAAAAATGCCACATTGGCTGGCAGTCTAACTCTAACAGAAGACAGGGAAAACAACAAGAACTGGGAACGATCAAATCTACCCTAGCAGTTTACAGGAGGGAAGCAAAAAGTGACAATACTTGAAACTAACTGAGAAGCTCGTTCAGCTGAAGTGAGCAGGAGACCGAGTTTGAAAAATACGTGCTGTGCCATCTGTTTCTTGAGCTTGAAGTGTGCTCTCTATATTAATGAGCTGCTCGGAGCCTGGAATAGGTGACTGCACAATGAACAGACACTACCTTACATAATCCAAGTGCCTTCTAATGGTGGACTAGAAGTTACAGATATAATTATTTGATTATGCTAATTGCAGTCTCTTTCTTCTTCCATCGATAATCGAAGTAACATAAGGGGAAACAAATTTTTCAGAAAGCGCGGGATGCAGGGAATGGGGGAGGGAGCAGATTTGAGCTCTATGCTGCTTTTGGGGGATGTCCCTAAAGATTTTCTTTGGAGTTTTATACTCCTTTCCTATATTGTTTTTGCCTTATTTACAGGGGAACAGTTTACTGGCTCCTCGAAGGCCCTTAACAATAATGTTAAGGGATTCCCTTCATTTTTAGGGAGAGTTCAAATGCTCCTGGAGCAGTTTCTACTGGAAATTTGGAGTTTTTTATTTCTCTCCCCACATTTGGAAGTCCTAAATCTTCTACAGCATAGAATAATACTAACAGCAATAGTTATATGTATATATGTTTTTGATTCATTGTCAATCATTGCTGCACAGCTATCCTGTCAGATTACTGGATATACCACTTACATTAGCAGTTTACAGTGGCTAATCACAGTTATATATGTGACAATAAGTTATTTTTGGTTGATAAGGGACAGTAAGAAAACTTTAATTATATTACATGGCACTGGTCAGATGACAGGACATCTATAACAAGATAGGATATTTTTTGCTGATACCATTGTTGGGACATTCTGGAGACTTTGTGGATCCTTGTGGAGATTGGAGGGGGTCGAGGGGAGAAAGTGCAATAATCACTAATGCTTTATCAAATGAAAACAAAACATGGTATTAGAAACAGCTAAAATATTGTCATTAAATATTAATGGCATTAATCATCTCATAAAAAGAGCTAGATTACAACAATATCTGCAGAAGCAGAATGCAGAATGCATTTATTTACAGGAGACACATTTGTTGCAAGGGGAACATGCAAAGCTTGCTGCAGGTGGCAGATACACTGTCTTTTCTTCATCTAGTAAGTCAGGGAAAAGTCATGGAGTGGCAATTTTGATTCCAGCTACTACTCCATTCACTAAAGGGGAGGTCTATACAGATACCTGCTTCAATCCACCTTAAACTTCATCATTCTCCCCTCTCTCACTATAATACTTTCCTCCTCTATGTCTTTTCCCCACCTCCCATACTACCCATCTCTCCTCCCCTCATCCCTCACTCTCTCCACCTTTCTCTTTCTCTTGTCATCTCACCCTCAATTTAGGCACTTACTGTACTTTGTTTTGCATAAACCTTCATTGCTAATGCCTGTTTCACTCACTGTGTAACTCTAGTTGTTTATGTTACCTAAATGTATTCTCCAGTTTTGCCTCCATTGTAACACTTCCCTAATTATTCCTAATGTGAACTGCTCTTTGTACTTATTGTTCCAGTTGTTGTTAGCTGCCTGCATTCCTCACTGTGTTCCACCAATTTCATGTACTGCGTCACATGTATGTTTCATTTTGTATGTTTTAAACTGTCTTCTCCCAGGTCATCCCTGAAAATAGGCATTGCTATGCCTAGTGCACTCACACAGTTACCAAAAGCAAACAAATAAATAAATAATAATGGGCATTTTGTCATAGTACAAGGGAGGTTGCATGAGACTCATGTGACAATGGCAAGTATTTCTTTGCCACCAGGAGCATCTCCCTCTCTACTGAGACAGTTCTTTAACAGATTGCTCAAAAAGCAAAAGGGGGTAATGCTGATAGGAGGTGACTTCAACTTAATAATGTCTTAGCAGAAAGATTCCACTTTCCCTAAACAACATAGGTTTACTCCCACTCAAAAACTTTTAAAAGCCCAGATACCTAAGATGGGTCTTATATGGCACCATTTCTACCGCTCTGTGGAGGGACATACTCTTTTCTCCCCTAGATTTCACACTTCAGGTAGAATAGATTATTTTTTTTACATCTACAGAGCACTTAGATATGATTCAAGATATCTCTCTGGAAGCTCGCCTCCTCTCAGACCATATACCTCTCTTAATTAAGGTGGGATTAAACAAAACTCATAAAAAAACTTTATGGAGACTGAATATTTCCCTCTTGAAGGATCCAGTGTTTAAGACCAGAATGGTAGACTGCATAACAGGAGAGGAGAACGCAGACCCTTCTAGTTCAGCTACTATCCTCTGGGATACTCTGAAGGTTGTGATTAGAGGAAAGATTATCTCTTATTCCTCTAGACTAAATAAACAAAGAGAATCCAGATACAAAATATTACAAGATAAGTTACAAGAATTACAGCAGAAGAGAGATAGAAGAGAATGAGTTCCACAATTAGAGCTTAGAAAAATTCAGTCGGAATTACAATCCATTTTATATTATAAGATGCAAATGTCCTGACTATGTTTTAAAAGATACTATTATGAGGGAGGTCCTAAAGGTGCCAGAAATTTAACTAGGCATACTAGAGGATTTAAGCAGACTGCCACTATTACAAAAATTAGAGACCCCATAACAGGTGATATTCTTAGTAAAATCCCTGCAGTTTTGAAAGCATTCCAACAATATTATGCAGATTTGTACTCTGATCCTACACCCCCCTCCCCGGAGGATATAAAAAAATTCTTGTCACCCCTTAACTTCCCAGTCTTATCTGAATCCCAGCAGGCATCACTTCTATGCCATATCTCCACGATAGAGATCCAGAAAGCAGTTACAAATTCTAAAACATTAAAAAGCCCAGGCCCAGATGGCTTTGAGCCAAATGGTATAAGACTATTCTTCAAAATTAATTCAGCCAATGCAAAAAACCTTTTTAGAGGTGCAGAATGGAGGTGCCCCCTCACCCTCATGGTCATATGCCGCAATCTCAGCTATACTGAAACCAGGTAAAGATCAATTAAATTTAGAGTCATACAGACCCATTTCAGTTTTAAATGAATTTATTTTTATTTGTTTATTTATTGAAAGTGTTTCACCAGGAAAGGCATACTGAGCAAAAAGTTGCTCGTCTCACGGTGCAACCTGGGGGGGGTTACAATGGAGGAAGGTATACATACTACAGTTGAAATTAGGAGTAGAGCAACACAGACAAATGAACATAATTGAGTGTGATTACTTTTGAACTTGTTACATGAGGAGAACAGTACAAAACATGAGCCTCAAGGAAAGTGGTATATATAACATGAGTACACATCTAGGGCAATACATGATTACATAAGTGCCAGTAACAGAACTTGAACTGAAGCGAGATGTACCAAGTTGGCAGTGGGAAATGGAAATCGGAGATAGGGGGTGAAGGAGAGGTGGAAGGGCTGTCTAGCAGACACTAGGGTGATTGGGGGAGTGCTTTAGGGGAGACGGTGGGGGAAAGAGAAGGGAGATAGTAGCAGTGAATAAGACTGTAAGTGCGTAGGGTATTTAGGATGGTGGGGGAAAGAGAAGGGAGCTAAAGCAGTGAATAAGACTGTAAGTGCGTAGGGTGTTTAGGACAATGTATAAGCCAGACAATTAGGAAAAGGCTGAGCCACTGGTCAGGCACATAAGGGGGAAGGGGGAAGAGAATCCATCAGTGGGTTGGAGGTCAGGGGCAGTTACAATCTGGTGCAAGGAAGTTAGTGAGGGCAGAGGATAGAGAGTGTTTGGATGAAGAATGGTGGATTTGGGTCAGCAAGCCATTCCAGAAAATAAGCATCATTTGTCTAATGTACTTAACTGGTCAACAAAAACTAAATAAATAAATAAAATGATTCACATTCTGAGATCAGGTAACAAACTATGTGGGTGCACAGGGGGTGTCCTAGACTCAATACTCCTCAGTGTATTATTTTGTGACACTGGAGAAAATATCCAGAGCTTGATGTGTCTATTTGTTTATGGCAGAAACGTACATGGTAGAGTGGATAAACATCAAGACATAAGGGACTTGAAGAGGGATCTGGAGGAAAGTTGATCCAAGATTCAGCAACCCAAATTTAACACCAAAAGATGCTAGGTTATGCACTAAGGGAAGAGTAATCTGAGAACTGAACAATGCACTGGTGGGGTTTAAAGATTATGCAGAACCACAGAGAAGAGGGTTCTGCATGATTTAATAACTGATGGCCTCAAGATCTTGACACAATATATCAAGGCATATTGAAAAATGAGCAGGATGATGGGCTACATTGAGTGAGCCTTTTCAAACAGAAGTAAGGAAATTATTTTACCCCTGTACAGGTCCTTAATGAGGCCATACTTGAAGTACTGTGTGCAGTTCTAGAACCCTCACCAAAAAAAAAAAGGGCAAGGATCATCCAGAGATAGTCCAAAGGTGAGTGACAGAAAGGATTATTGGCTGGAATGGATGGTCTGTGAGGAACTACTGACTGAACTCAACATGTACAGCCTGGAGGTCAAGAGAAAGAGGGGGACATGATTGAAGCCATCAGGTATCTGAGCAGTATAAACAGAGTGAATAACCAGAAACTGTTAAGATTTAGTGAGCGGTCCATTACAATGTGCTATAACTTTAAATTGCTAGTGGGTAAGTTCAGAAAGGGTGTAAAGAGGAATTTCTTCAAGGAGAGTGTGGTGGAAAAGTGCAGTCATCGACCAGAGAAGCTGGACAATGTTAAGGCAATTCTTAAGCAAGGGTGAAACATGCCCATGAGACTGATGGGAATGAATAAGGCAAGGGATGGTACAAATTGTGGCATTAGATTTGCCATGCAGAATCACAGGATGAAGGCTCTTCATGAGGACCTGTCAAAGTTAGACTAGTGGGGACATACTGTATGTTGGAACCAAAAGACTTGATAGACCATGAGTCTTTTTCTGTTTGTAATGAAAGTATTGGCTGTATAACGGTTTTCTTACCCAAAGGCTGAAGCCAGCTTAATGCATTTTAAAAAGGGAGGTGCACACTGTTAAATTATTATTTTGGGTAACTTGTAAATGTGTACTGTAGTGCTGACTGCAACTTCATGTAAATATTTGACAAAATGTGTTAAGATCACAATAACTTGTTTTGAAGTTTTATTTTTTTATGTCTTTAAAGAGGATGGTCAACATAATCTAAGTCCTATTTTTGACTGCAACCTTTTGTAAATAGTTTGCAAAATGTGTTATGCATCACATAGCCTTGTTTTGAAATTTTAACTTTTTATGTCTTTAAAGAGCATAGTCAATATAATATAAATCTTGTTTTTGATTACTGGTGATATGTTAGAAATTTAGCAAAATTTACACTTAGCAAGCTGTAATGCCAATGTGTTTTTCGTTACTTCTTATTTCCAGTCTTTTCAGGCAGATACTATTGTAATGGTGCCATTATGGTTACAAGTGAATAATCTTTGTTTTTTTTTTCTCTTTTAGATAGTTCCTGAAAAAGGCCTAAGGCACAACATAGATTTTTAACTTTATTTTCTATTTTTAGTGTGCATTTAATATAACCATTTTGTTTTGCTTTCAGAGTATAATCAGTTCCACTCCCAGACTATTTTAGAATTTCAAAAGAGGAAAGATGATTAAACTGGTAGTAACAGAAATAAATGTGTTTTTGTTTATACCACAGGATTCAATGTACTACTCTTAACAGGAAATCCTTTAGACTGTGCTCCAACTTAAATGGCATAGCTTGTGTATAAAACAGACAAGGAATATACCCTGTGGCAAAATGGCTGCACCCTGGGGAGCTCTTCATGAATGCTTAAATACTTTATTTGCTGTTTAGAAAATGAGTTAAGAAATTCCTCATCTCTGATTGACTGATACCCCTGGCAAGGTGGGCATCTATCAGACAACAGAGACCAGGAAATATCAAGTCCCACTTCCAACTGCCCCATAACCATTGATATCCCTGTGCCACGTTCCATTTCAAACACACCAGCCACCATTTTTTTCTCCACTTAGCGAGAGACCTGAGGCCCCACCACCCTTCTAAGTGATGTGACAACCCCCCCCATTAAGCTAACATTTTGCACTTTTCTCTGTCTCCCCTACACACTAAAGTGTTTCTTTTAATTCCTAATTTTCAAACACTTACAATACATGAACTCCAACCCCTGTCTCGCCGCCCGCTTTCTCTACTGACAGATGCTGGCAGTGGGTCTCCATCTGTGGAGACCAGTGCAACAGAGTATCTCTAGTCTCCTGAGTATGTGACTACTAGCATTTCACAGAAAGGTCCCACCTTTTTTATGCTTTCAAAACTGGAGTCCCAGATGAACAGAGCCATCTCTATTATCAGGTACAGTAGGCAATTGCCAGATGAATGAGCACTGGTGAAAGAGGGAGAGAGGGAGAGATGAGGGAGTAACATTATTTCATTTTCTGCATGCAAATGAATGTCCATATGTGGTATGAAAAACAAAGTACTGCTCCTCTCACATACAATAGCAGTTACGGAGCAATCGCATGTATCTCTCTCTCTCTCTCTCTCAACGGAGTTTGGGATTTTATTACCAAGCAGATGACTCTACAAAGCAAGTGACTCCTACCTGCCATTCATTATTACCTGGTGTGCAAATCAAATTTAAAACATTTATATACACACTATCCCACTTGCATTGCTCTATCTAGTTTTATTGCTGTCTGCGGAGACACTGTGGGATAGTGGAGCATTCTGTTGTTGGGGCCAGGTTCAGATGTGCCAGCATTTTAAAACAGGGAAAGATACACAACTTGACTATTGGAAGACTAAAACAAATGTATGTGGCTGTGTGCCTCAATTATGGTCTTAATGTACAGTTTCAGTGAACACCATGCTCCGACAGTGATCTAGCCTTCAGTTTCCTACAACAAGTGATTCAATTGTTGACAAAAAAACTAAGTCAGTAAAACAGGGGTTGGGGTAGGGTGAGGGAAACCAAGACTGTGACAACCAGAATAGGCTGCAGTAGGGCAATGAAAAGCTCCTAACTTTAAAAAAAAAGGCATTCTAATGCAGGTGGATGGACTTTTTTTTATCACAAAATAGATCAAACATTTAAGAGTTTTAACATATAAACATGAAAATTATTTTTTTAAATGCATATAATACATAGTACCCATTTTCTAAGTGCAATAATACCCTTCAGGTTGGGTGGTATTGGGCTATACCAGACCTTCCAGGGGCTATAGTGCTCTCCGCCTGTGGTGTCTGGCCTCATTATGCCCCTGGGCGGTCTGGTATAGCCCATTACCATCCACCCTGGAGGGTATTATTGCTTACTTATTTAAATTTCTTTATTATATGGATGAATTTAAGATCTGCTAAGATTGGGGTTGCCTATGATGCCAAACTGCTGATGAAAGCTAAAAAAAGCTTTGAAAAAAGCTGAGAAAGTCTCAAACCAGGGTAACCATGTTGAATAAAGGAACACTCAACAGTTTTATGAAGCATGTTGATCTGGCTCAAAGACATAAAAAGGAGCCAAAGACTGAGTTGTTTGATTTGGCTGAAGCATCTGAGCCTGGTTCAATTGGAGCCATGCAACCCCAGGATGGGGGTCTAGTTAAAATGCCTCAAAAAAGGCCTGCACTTAGTGTCACTTTACAGGCTCTTTCATTTTTGGAACTTGTTCAAATTTTATAGACAACATTCTAGAAAGATGTCCAAACTGAGGAAAAGATAGCCAACTATGTTAATAAGGGGGATAAAACCTTTTATAGGTACATTGGGGAGTGAAGAAAGACCAAGGGGGGATACTGAGGCTTAATAAGAGGGATGGAATGTGGGTAGAGGGTGACAGTGAAAAAGCAGGGATACTGAATGAATACTTCTGCTCAGTGTTCACGAAAGAAGAGGAGGGGGAGGTACCTGAATCAAACAATAGAAACAGTCTGGATAGGGGGATCGATACCAGTCCATTCACAGAAGAAAGGGTTCTGAAAGAACTAGTCAAATTTAAGGTGGACAGAGCAATGGGGACTGATTTGATTCACCCAAGAATTCTAAAAGAACTAAGGGTAGAACCCAAGAATTCTAAAAGAACTAAGGGTAGAACTAGTGACACCACTGACTACTTTCTTTAACAAATCATGGGAGGATAGGGTGCTACCGGAGGACTGGAGGAGAGTGGATGTGATTCCTTTTCACAAAAGTGGGAGCAGGGCAGAGGCAAGAAACTACAGATCAGTTAGTTTGACCTCAGTGGCAGGGAAAATCATGGAATCACTTTGAAGGAAAAATTGTTGAGTACCTAGAGGTCAGTGGGGCACAAAACCCAAGACAGCATGGATTCACAGCGGGAAGGTCGTGTCAGATGAATCTAATAGATTTCTTTGACTGGGTGGCCAAAGTAATAGACCAAAGAGGGGCTGTGGACATGACCTACCTAGACTTTAGCAAGGCATTTGACACAGTCTCACACAAAAGATTAATATACAAGTTAGCCATCCTTGGAGTGGGTCCCAAGGTGATAGCCTGGGTAAAAACTGGCTAGAAAACAGGACGCAGAGGTAATGATAAACGGAATCCACTCATAAGAAACGGGGGTTACTAGTGGGGTACCGCAGTGTTCACTACTGAGACCGATCCTCTTTAATGTCTGTATCAGTGTCATTGCAGATGAACTAGACAGAAAAGTATGTCTCTTTGCAGACGACACAAAGATCTGCAACAGAGTTGATACACAAGGTGGGGTGGAAAGGATAAGAAGGAACTTGGCAAGTTTGGATGAATGGTCAAATGTATGGCAGCTTAGATTCAATGCAAAGAAGTGCAAAGTAATGCACCTGGGAAACAAAAACCCAGGGGAAGAGTACACAATGGGGGGTGAGATACTAACAGCAGCAAAAATGGAAAGGGCCTGGGGTAGTCATATCAGATGACCTAAAGATGGGTAAGCAATGTGAGAAGGCAGTAAGGGGGGTCGGGGGGATACTGGGATGCATAGGGAGAAGCATTACCAGTAGAAAACAGGAAGTTGTTATTCCTCTGTACAGACGGCTGGTGAGACCCTATTTGGAGTACTGCATGAAGGTTTGGAGACTCCATCTCTGCAAAGACATAGACAGGATGGAGGCTGTCCAGAGGAGGGCAACTAAAATGGTGCAGGGTCTGCACCAGAAGCCATATGAAGAGAAACTGATGGAGCTTAATATGTATACCCTCGAGGAGAGGAGGGAGAGGGGGAACATGATAGAAACTTTCGAGTACCTCAGTGGAATCAACAAAGTCCAAAGGGTAGCATCTTTCAGAAAAAGAAACGTGCAAGAACAAGGGGACACAATTTAAAGATAGGGGGGGCAGTTCAGGGGCAATGTGAGGAAGTATTATTTCACAGAGAGGGTAGTGGATGCATGGAACAGCCTTTCTGAGGAGGTTGTGGGGTCTAAAACTGTGGGAGAATTCAAGAATGCATGGGACAGACATAAGGCAATTCTTGTGGGGGGGTAGGAAGAAATAGGCTGTTGGTTAACTAGGATCTGCGGCCTATCCTGTAGGTAGGGAAATAGGCAGACTAGATGGGCCAAGCGGTCCTTATCTGCCATCAAAGTCTATGTTTCTATGTAAATAAAAATATTTTCCAATGTTTTCCAATTTATAAGCACAGTTTCTAACCCTGCACAACTGTATTGAACTACACTAATTTAGACTTTTTTCAGAAAAATTGATAAAGCTCTAGTATGGTTAATTGCATAAAGGCTAGGGTCTGGATTTTCAATCCTCCAGAAATTGGACCTGGTGCAGAGGAAAACTGTCACAAGTGGGGCTTCACATGCTGACCCACAGTTTTTCCCAGGGTGCCAAATTTTGAATGTTGGAGCCAGTTTATGACCAGCTCCACAATTTATGGCATCTTGCGGCTGTTCTCTAGTGCAGCTAAACCAAAATGTTATGCCTGGTTGGACCAGATATAATATCTCCTGTAGCTGTGCCTGCTGGCTGTGTGGAGCACGGGCTGAAGATAGGAATCGTTGCGAGTGCAGAGATTTTGTAATGCAGTGGTGGCTGTGGAGTGTGAATTAGTCCCAGACTGACTGAAAATTGGGCCCCAGAGGTCTAAAATTTAATGAGGATGACAATGTTTATGAAGACCACATGAGTAATGGTCATTAAACACCAGTAAATACTGAAAAGTATGTAAATAAGCCACCAATTAAACCATTACCACCCAATTAACATCAGTTACCAAACCTGCCTAACCAATTTCTCAAAATGCCATGCTATTGCTAAATACTACACTTACAGTACAAGACTTTCTTGTTCTATATTGGATACTCCTTTGGGAGGGCAACACTGGTGGTAGATGTCAAAATAGACAACTCAGAGACCTGTAGAAGGGCAGCAGCAAGGGCAAATAGGATGCTGGGATTCATCGCCATGGGGATTACCTCCAGAAAGGCAGAAGTGATCCTTCCACTGTACAACTGCGTGATTAGGCCACACCTCGATTATTGTGTACAGTTTTGGAGATCACATTTAAAGAGAGACATTACACTCCTAGAGAGGGTCCAAGTGAGGGCAACCAAAATGATCTGGGGCCTGGGAGACAGGACCTATGAGGAGAGGCATGACATGTACACCCTGGAGGAGACAAGGGACGGGGGACATGATAGAGGTCTTTAAGTAAATGAAAGGGATCAATAAAGGAGGCCCATTCAGGGTGCTCCAAAGGAAGGATGGTGGGGCAACAAGAGGTCACGGGTGTAAGCTGGAAGAGGGCAGGGTCAGAGGGGAGAGGGGAGAGGAGGAGATGTTATTTCACTGAAAGAGTGGTGGAGCCATGGAATGCACTGCCCAGGGAGCTGGTAGAGGCGGAGACTGTGGACGGGTTTAAGAGAGGATGAGACAGGTACAAGAGGAGGTTAAATCTGAGCAGACCCAGCACAGGTGGAACATCTGGGACTGGGGACAGTATAACCCAAGGGGGAGGGGGGTCACCAAAATTGTCCCTCAGTGCAGGTGCTAAAAATCAAGCAGACTCGAAAGACTGTTCGGCTTATTCTGCTGGCATTTTGGTATGTTAGTATAGTATCTCTTTTTTTTTGGTGGATGATATTTTGCTTACTTTTTCTGATTTGGAAGTATCTATACTGTCAGTCTTCCAGGTACGATCACAGTTTGAAACCCTTACTGACTTTCGACTGAATAAAGATAAAACTGAAATACTAGTTTTTAATTATACTCCATCATCTTCTACAGCTGCTCTACTCCAAGTGCGATGGAACAGGAACCATTTGAAAACTTTAGGTATATAGATTCCTCAGAATCCTGACAATTTGGAATTATTTAATTTTGAACCCTTAACAGTTGCAATATTGGAAGCTCTTAGCCGTTGGTATGACTATCATTTTTCATTCTTCATTCTTTCAGCATATTGAAATTCTTCAGTTCAATGTTTTACCATAAATCCTTTATCCGCAAACTCTACCTATTTACCTTAGCTCATTTTATGTTCAAGACTGGCATCAGATGATCTTGCACTTTATCTGGAGTGGCCATAGACCCAGGATATGATTGGCACTATTGCATTTTCCTCTTTCTAATCTGAGATGATATGCAATGGCCTGTCATAAAAACATAGACTTTGATGGCAGATAATGACCACTTGGCACACCCTTTTTGCCCATTTGCCTACCTATTGGATAAGCTGCAGATCCTAGTTAACCAACAGCCTACTTCCTCCTACCCCCCACTATAATTGCCTTATGTCTGTCTCATGCATTCTTGAATTCCCCCACTGTTTTGGACCCCATGACCTCCTCAGGAAGGCTGTTCCATGCATCCACCACCCTCTCTGTGAAGAAATACTTCCTCCCATTGCCCCTGAGCCGTCCCCCTCTATCTTCAAATTGTGCCACCTTGTTCTTGCACATCTCTTTTTTTTTTGAAAGATGCTACCCTCTTGGACTTTGTTGATTCCTTGAGGTACTTGAAAGTTTCTATCATGTCCCCCCCCCCTTTCCAGGGTATACATATTAAGCTTCTTTAGTCTCTCTTTGTATGGTTTCTGATGCAGACCCTGCATCATTTCAGTTGCCCTCCTCTGGACTGCCTCCATCCTGTCTATGTCCTTGTGGAAATGGGGTCTTCTGAACTGCACGTAGTAGTTCAGATGGGGTCTCACCAACTGTCTGTACAGAGGGATAACAACCTCCTGTTTTCTACTGGTGATGCCTCTCCCTATGCATCCCAGTATCGCCCAGCCCTCCTTACTGCCTTCTCACATTGCCTGCCTACCTTTAGGTTATCTGATATGACTACACCCTGGTCCCTTTCCATTTTTGTTGTTGTTAGTCCCTCCCCTCACACCACTGTGTACTCTTCCACTGGGTTTTTGTTTCCCAGGTGCATTACTTTGCACTTCTTTGCACTGAATCTCAGTTGCCATACTTTTGACCATTCCTCCAACCTTACCAAGTCCCTTTTCATCCTGTCAGTTATGTAAACTGTGTCTTTGGATTTCTGATACTTATCTGAGTTATTGGAAAGATATTGAATTCACTATAAATAATTGAAATGACTTTAGTCGTATATTATTTTCAGCTCCTCTAAAGTATATGCCGGTTACACAAGTTTGCTGGATACACTCAGGTCCCTTTCTGGATATGGCATAAGGTACATAGATTAACCTGCTGAGATTACCTCTGTTGTGCCATTTGCCTGGGATTCTCAGGTTAACAGAATTGGATCTGTTTCTCTGTTACTTTGCCAGATTAGGGCTTACTTAGTATCATCAAACAGTGGGTCCATAAGGGTAACATTCATTCTCTGACTTAAAAGTGGGTTACAACCTTCCTTCTACAGACCATTATCAATATTTACAGTTTTGAGACTTTATTACCACATTACCTCCTATTCATAGACAATTGCATGTTTCTTTATTTCTGGTTTCTACTCTCTTGTGGCAGCAATAACTAGCAGAGCACAACCCTCACTTAGTTGGAAGTATCTATTCTGTACTGAGATCCTACTCTGGTGAATCTACTCTGTCAAATTCAGATAAATGGAATTTGGATCTGCAGTCTGCCTGTGTTTCCTCTGAATGGGAAAAATATTCCCTTATAACAATTAAGTTAACTGTTTCTCTGTATTTAAAAGAGTTTTCTTGGAAATGAAGAATGTGTTTTTTTGGACACTGGTTATTATGTCAAAGTTGTGGGCTGATTTAATGGCTGAGTGTTGGTGGGGATGTGGGTCACTGGTTGCTGATCATGCACACAATTTTTGATCATGCTCTTTCCTGTAGTCCTACTGGAGTGAGATTATGGAAGTTATTTCAAACTTATTTGATATTTCCCTTTCATTGTCCCCTCAATTAGTGCTTATGCATGTTCCCTCCATGGATACTCAGTTGGGTAGATCACAACTGAAGCTGCTACTTATTTTAATAGTCTGTGTTAAGAAAATTATTACCAGATCCTGGTTTACTACTCAACTCTCATCTTACTCACATTGGGTTAAGTTGGTTGACATTGTTTATAGTTATGATAGATGTATCTTTAGATATTTGAACAAGCTCCTGGATTCTCAGACCATATGGCAGAAATGCCATATTTCAGG
This sequence comes from Neoceratodus forsteri, assembly GCA_016271365.2. Taxonomy (NCBI): domain Eukaryota; kingdom Metazoa; phylum Chordata; order Ceratodontiformes; family Ceratodontidae; genus Neoceratodus; species Neoceratodus forsteri. Next base: position 316,965,756 of record CM028130.1, read on the forward strand.
TGCAGTCTGACCCATCATTTGTACCTTAATTTAACAGTTTGTTGGTTTTGTTGATATTTTTGAATCAGAGGAATGAGGGTTTTTTTTTCCTTTCTGCCCAATGGTTCAGACAATATACCCTCCTTTTCTGGATCTCCTCACCTGTTCATGGGTCCTGTATAGAATAAATAAATAAATTGTGATCTGGACTCATTGTTGAACTGTGTTGTACCCACTGTATAATTTTTGATTTCTGTTTCTATTTTTTTTTCATTGTGGCATATTTCACTAATCCTGCAACATAGTGAATTGTCTCAGTGACTGTCATTACTATGTCCTGTAATATTTATATTGTGCTTTGTGTACATTACCCTGTATGTATGTTTAATGTATTATGTGGTTTGAATTTGTGTAATAAAGCTGTTATTATAAAAAAAGGACAGACCAGACACTGACACTTCAGCATTGTTCTCCATTTCCCTCTGCCTGTCTCACTGTGTGCGTGTCACACATGCTGCCCTAACAAGAGAGTGAGTGGCAGTCAAAGGTTATGGTGTGTGTATGTGTATCACTGCTGAGAGTTGCTGGTATCTGCTACTGGTGTTGGAGTGGGGGAGCGACAGAGATACTAGCACATTTTATTTGCAACTTGTGTAATGTGGTCTCTCAGTCTGTGTCTCTCCTCTGTACAGAGGCATGCTTTATTTCAACTTCAACTTCAACTTTTTGTTGGATAACAAATTGAGATAACACTACCTCCTTTTCAGTTGTATCCAAACATATCAAAAAACAGTACATATAAAATAAACCATAACTCAACAGGTCAAACATTACAAAAAAAGTATTATTTAACAAATGCTCGGATAACTCTTCAATTATCCGTAACATTTACAATGTTTATTATAAAGCCCAGCTAAATACTTTTTAAAATGAGCCAAGGATATCAACTCACATATCTTTAATTTATTTGCTGTACAATTCCATGTCTTAGAGACTGATGATGTCAATGTTTTTTCACCATATCCAGAATTACATCTAGATACACAAAAAGTGATCCCAGATGTAGTCCTAAGTAAGTATTTTAAGTCTGTTCTAATTTTTAAAAGGTCCAAGAGAAATACTGGCAATAGGCATAAAACAAATTTATAAACAAAAAGATTCCAGTGAATGTCACGTTGATCCTGCAATGATGTAAGACCTGTTTTTTCATACAGGATACAACTATGTGTTCTATAAAGTAAATTTGTAACAAACCTTAGTGCACTTTTATAAAGAGGTTCTAACACTATCAATACTGATTTTTTTAGCATTTTTATATATACAATCCCCGTAATCCAAAACCGGCAAAAGTGGTGAGGTCACCATTAATTTCCTTACTTTACTTGTAAACATTGTTTTATTCCTATAGAAAAATCCAAGCAATCATTTCAGCTTATTTGGAATGTTATTTATGTGTAAATAAAAAGATAAATGACAATCAAGCATCAATCCTGGGCACCTATAAGAAGTTACCTGTCCCAACGCCACCCCAGATAATGTGTGAATATTCCCTTTATAAATATACTTATTGTTCTTTTTTTGGAATATCATCCAAAGTGGCTTCTTATCATTCAGCAAAAGCCTCAAATCAAGAAGCATATCCTGAACTTTCAAAAAATTCCTTTGCAATACCCCAACTGCTTCATCCATATCACTTCCTACAGTATATATAATAGTATCGTCAGCATAGAGATACATGCTGGTGCCAGTAGAACATCACTCAGGTAATCTATTCACATACAATAAGAATAACAGGGGACCCAGGACTGAGCCTTGAGGTACCCCTAATCCTATATTAATGAATTCAGAACAAATGCTGTGCATTCTGATACACTGCTGTCTGTTATGCAGATATGAACAAAACCAGCTCTAAGCAGTCATGCCCAATCCTGCTGATTTTAATCAATTTAGTAATATTGTATGATGAACTGTGTTGAATGCCTTCAACAGATCCAAAAACACAGCTGGTACACTACAACTTCTGTCTAAGACATTCGTCACATTGTCAACAACCTTAGCTATCACATTACTGGTGTTATATCCCTTCCTAAACCCAGATTGCTCCTTAGCAATCAGATTATGCTTAAGCAAGTAATGGCTAAGCTGACCATGCACCAATCTTTCAAAGATCTTAGCACAAGTAGGCAAGAGTGAAACTGGTCTATAGGAACCAGGGTCAGAAGGACAACCCTCTCCTCCCTTAAAAACAGGAACAATGTATGCAGTTTTACAATCCTGGGGAATTTCAGAACAAGAAAAAGAATAATTAAACAAATATGTTAAGGGTTGAGATAAAATAGCTGATGCTATCTTCAAAAAGAAAGGAGGGATTCCATCATACCCTGGTCCCTTATTGGGATCCAATCTCTGGAGTTGTTTATAAACGTCTTCAGTAGTTATTGGTTGCATGACAAAAAAGGTCTAGAAACACCCAAAGAAAAATCAGTATCCAAAACTGGGATATCCTGATCTGGATTTTTTATTTCAAATGTCTTACCTACTGTAGCAAAATAAGTATTAAGTGCATTCAACTTATCCTCAGTTGACATATGGATCTTTCCCCCACTATTGATACCTGTTGTTAAGGAATTTGATCTTTGCTGACCTCTTAAAGAGTCAATACCTTTCCAAAGTGCTTTAGTATTACCATTAGCCTTATCAAAATATGTATTATAATAAGCCCTTTTTGCTTTTTTTACCTCCTGAGTACTCTTATTCTTAATAACTCTAAAAGCATGTTTATCCACTAATTCCTTTGTTTTTCTTGCCTTTTGCCAGTATTTAGATTTTAATCTTAATATTTGTTTTACTTCCTCAGTAATCCAAGATGTCAGTTTCTTATTAGTTCTTCTATGCTGCCTCCAATAATGATGTTTTAAAATAAGACCAAGCTACCTCAATATCAGGACACACTGTCATCAAATGCCAATTAATTCCTGCCATATTCCTTAAAAATGCTTGATCATTAAATTTTTTTGAAAGACCTGATGTATTTTGTATGAGCCCTTATTTTATCTTTTTTTGTGTTTCTAAAACATGATATATAACAATGATCACTCAGATCAGACTCATGTACAGCAGCAATATATCTATCCCCTCTATTAGTAAGTGTTAAATCCAGTAATGAATCATTAGCACAATTATTTTTATTGGACCTAGTAGGCATCGTTATTAGCTGAACTAAATTTAAGTCACTAAACTGATTAACAACATTCTGTTGAGAAGACATCATATTCCAATTAAAATCTCCCAATAACACAAACTCATTTTTTGAAAAAGGGAGCAATTAATTCACTTAAAGTTTGTAAAACTAAAATACTAGCTGAGGGGGGCCTATAACAAATTGCACAATTAAACAAATAACCAGCTGACCCTTGTACTTGTAGCACTAATAGATCAAGCTGCCCTGGAATAGATTTTGCCAATTTAATTTGACCCCTATAATTATCTCTAAGATAAATCATAACCTCGCCCCCTTTCTTAATTCTATTCACCATAAAACTATTATAATTGTCAATCTGCCACATCCCTATCTTCAGTTTTAGATCCAAGCCATGTTTCTGATAAAGCTAGCAAATCAGGATTAGATATTGAGACTTGTGCCCTTATATAATTAAGTTTTGTCAATAAACTCCTTACATTTAAATGTAATAATCCCAAATTTTCTCAGCTACTGAATTAATCCATTGAATAATTATTATTAATCACTGGGCCAGGATTTAAATGCACATTCCCAGAGATCAACAACATTAATATAATTTTCCTTGCAAAATGAAATTGTTTCTTGGGCTGGTTAACATTAACTTCAGAAGTAATCAATAAAATGTGCCACTTATCACTTACTCTAACATGTGATAACACACTGGCATGCTCCATTTGTCAGTGCTTCTGTAATTATTGGTAACTCCCTGGGACACACTCCACATCAGTGGCAGCTGAATCACTGTGCTATACTCCCATCCCACATGAACTGCTTGATCGTGCATTTGGAGAATGAGACAGCATGATTTTCCAGGCCCTCCCCGATGCTTTCTGAAGTGCCAGTAGAGGAACCCCCTGACATGTGGAAAGAGAGAGAGACATTGCAGGAGAGAGAGCCACAGATAGTCAGTGGCATATGTTATGTGTTTATGTGGTTTATGAGCAAAGAAATGTGAGAAAGCAGTTCAGTAGGCTGTGTGTGGCATTTCTATGTTCATAAAGTAAATAGCATTTGCCTGAGTTGTGGGGACTACTTTTTCAGCTAAGTAGGATACAATGAAATTGAGTCTGTTTAACCAAGAAAAAAAACACGTTTCTAGATTTGTCTTTTCTTTTTTAAACATAACCCATGTTATAAGTGCAATAACCCACTCTAGGATATGGGGTTGTGAGGATTTAATGCATGGCAGGGGTGCTGTGAGGACACTTGGTCTGTGGTCTCATGCCTCACAAGTCACCCAGTTGTGTATTAAATCCCCATAACCCAATACCCTCCTGTGGGTTATAGCTTATGTATTTCCAAACTCATTTTACAATATGAAATATATTGCCACATTCAGGAAGAAGACTACTTTCAGGGTGCATGTTTATTTCAGTGTGCTTAAAATATACCAAACTCATGCATGTATGTGTTCATGTCAGTCTGATGCCACCCCATTCAGATGCACATTCTCCTGTCCTCAGGAGAGTGCAGAGGCATTGGGTGGGAGGACCAAAGACAATCTATTAGGTATGAAGCTTAGGTCCAGTAAAATCAAACTTTGATTGAAAAATAATAAAATAATGAATAAGACAAAATTGACAGCCTAGGTAAGTCAGTAAGCATGTAGTCTGTAATAGGCACAGTGGTCTCATAGGATGAAAAATAAATACTAAAAGCTGACATTGCCTGTGACACAGTGTACATCCATCACACTGCTTTCAGCTTTAAACCACTTCACAACCCTGCAACATAGGCAACACAGGTTTTGAAAAGGGTTGTGAAGGATTTGTACCACACCCCTCTTGCTTTAAAGTTGGCCCTTCAAGAACTCAGTGTACTGCATGTTCTATTTGTTTGCTACCCTTTAGCGGGAGTGTTAATAGGTAACACCTAGATTCGATACAGGGGGAGGGTGAACACGGGGGAAAAAGAGGTTTTGTTTTTTTGTTATGGGAAGACAACCAGAGACTAAACTGCAGGAACCTTTTATTTAAAGCTGAATACAAGTTATTTGTTTATTGCCTGTTACCAAAACTAAAACATTTTTTATTTAATTTAAACTGCTCTCCAGAGTGTTTTCTTAGTGAGTGCTCCCCAATAGGCTGCTCAGTTCACAACCCTGTCGTAGTACCACAATGTACAAGCAGAGGAGTGGAATCTAAAGTACGAGATAGGTTTCAAGTAGGAATTAATAACTACACAAGAAAACCATGCAGCTTGCATGTTCCAGCCTTGCGATTAAACAAGAAATTTAAAGACAAAAGGAAAAACAAGAGGAAGGATGGGCAGAATAAGGAAGAACATTTGGTATTACGAAGTTGTGATAGGTGAAGGAAGGGCATCCCTCAGACCATTATTAATATGTTCACATGCTTTGTAAATGAACATTGACAGTGGAGATGCAGTGAAGTTTAACTCCGCCAGTGAAGTTGGGGCAAAGTCGTCTGCTGCACTTCACTAAATGCTACACGAAGTCCCCACAGAATTACATTACTTCACCTTATGATGACTTTGCCCCATTATGACTTTGCATTAAGGTGACTTCGCATTCACTTCACATTGGTTTCTGTTAAACGCAAAGTGAGTCATAATTGAAACAGCCCAGAGATCACATGTTACAGTCTGCCGGTCACATGGTTCAGGCAGGAAGTTAATCAGGCAAGACAGTAAAAGACTTTCACTTTTGCCTTACCTAGTGTGGGAGAAAGATGTTTTGTGAGCGAGGAGACCTCTGGGGACAGGTGGGCAGCACAACCACCTTGCAAACCACCACTGTGCACAGTGGGAGGCCAAGGTTGCTGAACAGGGATGGAATGCACCTGCTGTCCCTGCTGGGCAACGGGAGGCAGCATGGCCCACATCATGTGGGGTCAAGTGTGGTCAGGCCATGGAGCAAGTGGCTGCTCCAGAACCTGCAGGAGATGCTGGCAATCCTGCAAGAATGCCTGCCACACAGGCCAATTTAGGCCTGATGTGGAGTGAGTTGCAACACCTGAACAACAGGGCTGTGAACCTGGAGCAGTGGTTGGAGCTCATTGAGGGTCACCAATTCCAAATTATGGCCATGCTCCAACTGCTGCTCTCACATCATAATGTGGAAAATTAGTTTTGTTTGTCAATGCATCCACCACCCTCTCCATGAAAAAATATTTAATGATGTTGCCCCTGATCCGTCATTCCCCTCTATCTTCAAATTTTGCCCCCTTTACATTGTTACATTGTCACGGGTTGAACTTGGGGCAATACTCATGCCACCAGCAACTTCACTACCACCACCAGCGTGGACAACAGCATCTCCAGCCATCATTGAAGCAACTAATTGTGCTGTGAAAAACATAGTTAGAGAAATCCCTTTACTGGCATCAACTGTGCACTTATGCTGTGTATTACCATGCCCACAGCCACTCTTGCCAGTCAAAGCAGTGCCGTAGCCCCCCCAAAGAATCTTTGCATCCATGACTCTTTGCAGGCATTATTTTGGATTACAGAGAAAATTCACAACAAATTTAGATTTCTGCACTTTGGGGTTGATGGGAAGCCAAAAAACAACAATTGTGGCCTACAGATGCAGATTGAACTCTAAGCAGATGCAAATGCACAGACAGATGGAGATTGCACACTAGAAGGAAGCAGCCACACAGGCACAACACCACCTTAAACAATTGTCACACAAATCCAAAACTGGAAAAATAATATCGTCTGCGGGTTGGGGGGGGGCACTGCAGTACCAGTCCACTACCTAGATAGAATGAAGCAGTAAAAAATACCACAGCTGGATAACGGATTCAGAGTGCTACGATTGCTGTGTGGCACAATAAAATGTATCTGACTTGATGGCATGCACACACACTCACACACTACATGTAACGTGCAGAAAATTTAACAGTTCAGTACACTATATAACCAAATCTTTTAAACAGAATGAAAACATGCACTGCACCACAACAAACAGAAAATAATTATTAAAAATTACTTCAAGTATTACTGTGTGTACATAAACACACAAATACTAACACACACTACTAGTACAAAACAATTAGAAGTACTGCCTTTCTCATGTGAATCTCACTCCACCACAGATACATCCCTCCCCGAAGCACATTTCAACAGTGTCTGTCAGTACACAGACTGAATGTTCTAAATTAGCATTCAAAATGCACAGAAAAACAATTAATACTTGATTATCTAAGCACAGGAGGGTTTCATATAATCAATGTACTAAATTTGGACAAAAATAATTGGATCAAAAGTGATTTTTAATGCTTTTTCAATAGTTTGATTCTCAGAATTCTGAGAGCAATCTGTTTCCAGCTTTCCACTACACACATTATGCAGAACTGAGGCTGTGCAAGACAATATAGATCCCATGTGACCTGCCATCCCATGCAACCATGCAAAATTCACCTCAAATAGCAATATAAAGGCTAAGTAAAGCAAAGTCCATTAAAATCAATGGTACTTCACGTTAAAATTAAGGGAAGGCAATAAAATAAGTCAAAGTAGCATGAAGTCCATTGGCTTCAATGCACTTCATGATAAAAAATTAAGGTGGCGGAGCACTATGCGAATTGGGGGTTAATACGCGCAGTGCTCCGCATGGCGAAGAGAGAGCACTTCGCCCACCTCTAATTGTAAGGCAATTAAGCTACTTAAACAGCTAGCAGTACTCAAAATAGCAGGAAGAAAATGTTAGCAATTTTTAAAAGTAGTCAGCTGTTCCTTTTTATCTCTTTGGGATTTTCTTTTTGCAATTGCTCATTTGAAGGGTTTCTGCCTGGTGGTATTAGGTGAGATGTAAAAACCAAACCCCACCTGGATTCTGACATAACTAGTTCTATTCCTAGTCATACCTGATCAGCATTGTGACCTCACTTATTGTGATATTAAAGGGACCAATCTTGCAGCAGGTGATTGGCTCTTCTTGGTCAGCTGTGATGTCACAGTTAAGGAGGTCATAGGGCTGATGCTGTATAAGGAGGAACAGAACTATCTATATTAGCCTTCAGGTAGAGTGCTCTTTCACACATCACATTAAATACTGTCAAGTGGACAATCTTCTAATTAGCAAAAGGGAAATTGAAAAATACCTAGAATCATAGAAACAGAGAATATGATGGCAGATATGGATCACTTGGCCCATCCAGTCTGCCCATTGTTCCCACCTACATTATTACCTCAGACCATACTTGATCTATAGGTCTTTCTCCCTCCCCACTTCCTATCCATTATGATTCGCTTGTGCATATCCCATGCATTCTTCAATGACACCACTGTTTTCACTCTCACCACTTCCTCTGGAAGGCTGTTCAAGGAATCCACCACTCTTTCTTTGAAGAAGTACTTCCTCACATCTCTCCTGAACTTATCCCATTCAGATTCACTGCATGTCCCCTTGTTCTTGAGCACATTTTTTTCTGAAAAATACTTCCCTTCGGTACCTTATTTACCCCCCAAAATATATTTATTTATTGAAATGTTTCACCAGGAAGGCACACTGAATAACAAGTTGCTCATCTCCCGGGGTGACTTGGGGGGGTGGAATTGGATGAAGAATTAGTCATACAGTTTAACATTTAACATATTGAAGAAATTAAACATCCAGTTACATTTATAAGAAGACATACAGTTTAAAATATCATAAAATAATCATACAGTCACATTTGTAACATAACATACAATTAAGAATATCATACCTGTGAAATATGCATTTAATTACAAGTGGCATATTTGAGGGACATAGTGCATAGTGGTGAAGGAAGAGGCGAGTGTGAAGAGACATGCTGGGGTGGTGGAAGGTTAACTGGTGATATCAGTCATAGAGAAGAGCTCAGGCATAGAAGGACAGTTAAGGAAGGTTAAAGCAAGAGCAGTTAGATGAGAAAAAGTTATGTAAAGCAGAGGCAAGGGAGTGGTAGGGGGAGGAGTGCCATATTTGGGGGGAGAGAGTTCCAGATTTTGGGGAAACGATGGGTAAAACCTGAATGACCGATGAGAATGGTATGATGGGGGACCAACAAAGTGCGAGTGTCAGAGGATCTGAGGAAGTGGGAGGGGGGAGGTAGGGAAGACAGTGAGCATGAGATGCAGGAGGGAAGTTTTCCTAGCCAAAATTTAGAAGTGAGTTTGGCATGAGTGAGGTGCCTGTTGGCAAGCAGGGGAAGGGAAATGGTGTGGTAGAGGTCACAGTAATGAGTGTGTGATGGAGTATCCAGGGCAAATAGACAGAAGGAGTTAAATAGAGTATCCAGTCTGGTTAGTGAGGATTTGGGAGAGGCACCATAGACTACATCACAGTAGTCAAAAATGGGGAGGATCATCTTCTGGACTAGTTCATGTCGCACTGAAGGAGGGATGCAACTATGATTCCTGAATAAAGCACCAAGCTTGGGGTACAGTTTTTTCAGGATGGCATCAATGTGTCCAGAGAAGATGTGGGGTTGGTCCAACTAAACCCCAAGGTATCTGAATGAGGAGATGTCCTTTAATATTGTCCCATCAAGAGTATGGAAAGATGGTAAAGGGTGGAGCCTAGAGGGTCTCTGCCTAGTGCCAAAGATCATGGAGACAGTCTTTTTGGCATTTAGGAATAGCTGATGTGAGGTAAACCATATCTTAACCTGGTAGAAGTCAAGCTGAAGGGTGGTTGCAACATCAGTAGGGCATTTACTAGATGAGAACAGGACAGTGTTGTTGGCATACATATGGATAGAGGTAGAGGGGGAGCATACTGAGGACAAGTCATTTAGGAAGATGGAGAAGTGTATGGGTCCAAGCATCGAGCCCTGTGGTACTCAGTCAAAATAGAGATGGGGGAGAGATTGTATCCTTTATCTTGACTGATTGTGTTCTGCCTGAGAGGTAAGCTCTGAACCAGTTTTGGGCAGAACTAGACAACCCAGCAGCCATAAGGGAGTCAAGAAGAAAGGCATGGGAGACTGTGTCGAAAGCCTTGGTGAGGTCAACAAAAATGGCAGAGGTAATGAGGCCATTATCCATCCCAGTGAGAATGGAGTCAGTGAGCCTGAGTAGGGAAGTGGTAGTGAAATGGTTCTTCTGAAAATCAGATTGGAACGGGATAAAAAAGGAAGCGTCATTGAGGAAGGAGGTTAGCTGAGAGAGTACCAGGTGTTCTTGGAGTTTAGCAAGGGCAGGGAGTAGGGAGATTGGGTGAATATTTGCAGGGGTGGAGGGGTCACCACCCTTTGGTAGAGGGAGGACCACTTCATGATTCCAGGATGAAGGGACAGATGAGGAAGAAAAGGAAAGATTTAAGATCAAGTATGTAATGGTCTCTATCATATCCCACCTCTTCATCCTCTGTACCAGGGTTTGCCTATTATGATCCTTTAGTCTCTTTTCATAGGTCTTTTGATGTAGACCTTGCACCATTTTAGTTGCCCTCCTCTGGATCACTTCCACTCTGTCTACTGTACCACTATGGTTCTCAAAGGAAGTGGCAGTGAAGGTTCAAGAGAAAAAGGAAGCATTCAGGAAGTACAAGGAATCACAGAAGGAGCAGGACAGAGAACTGTATCAGTTAAAGCAAAAGGAGGCTGGGAAGGCAGTTAGAACAGCAAAGGCCCAAACCGAGGAAAAGATAGCCAACTCAGTTAAGAAGAGGATAAAACCTTTATAGGTACATCAGGGAGTGAAGGAAGACCAAAGGAGGGATAGCAAGGCTTAATAAAGGGAAGGAAGAGGGTAGCAGGGGACTGTAAAAGGCAGAGATACTAAACAAATATTTTTGCTCAGTATTTACAAAGGTAGAGGGGAGGTACATAAAACAAACAGTAGTAACACTCTGGATACAGAAGTTGATACCAGCCCATTTACAGAACAAAGGGTTCTGAAAGAACTCTTAAAACTGAAGGTGGACAAAGCAATGGGGCCTGATGGGATTCATCCCAGAATTCTAAAAGAACTAGGGTAGAACTAGTGACACCACTGACTACCCTTTTTAACAAATCATGGGAGGATGGGGTGGTACCCAAGGACTGGAGGAGGGCAGTTGTGATTCCCCTTCACAAAAGTGGGAGCAAGGCAGAAGCAGGAAACTATAGACCTGTTAGTTTAACCTCAGTGATAGGGAAAATGATGGAGTCACTTCTAAACGACAGAATTGTCGAGTATCTAGAGGCCAGAGGGGCACAGGACCCTAGGCAGCATGGATTCACAGCGGGAAGGTCATGCCAGACCGAATCTGATAGATTTCTTTGACTGGGTGACCAAAGTAGTAGATCAGGGAGGGGCTGTGGACATGGCCTACCTAGACTTTTAGCAAGGCATTTGACACAGTCCCACACAAAAGATTAATATGCAAGTTAGCCAGCCTGGGAGTGGGTCCCAAGATGACAGCCTGGGTAAAGAATTGGCTGAGAATAGGACACAGAGAGTAATAGTAAATGGAGTCCACTCAGAAGAAAGGAGGTTACTAGTGGGTACCGCAGGGTTCAGTATTAGGACCGGGTCCTCTTCAATGTCTTTGTAGCGATATTGCAGAAGGACTGGAAGGAAAGTATGTCTCTATGCAGATGACACTAAGATCTGCAACAGAGTTGATGCACAGGGTGGGGTGGAAAGGATGAGAAGGACTTGGCAAGGTTAGAGGAATGGTCAAATGTATGGCAGCTTAGATTCAATGCAAGAAGTGCAAGGTAATGCACCTGGGAAACAAAACCCAGGGAAGAGTACACAATGGGGTGAGATACTAACAACAACAAAAATGGAAAGGACCTGGGGGTAGTCATATCAGATGACCTAAAGATGGGCAAGCAATGTGAGAGGGCAGCAAGGAGGCTGGGGGATACTGGATGCATAGGGAGAGGCATCACCAGTAGAAAACAGGAAGTTATTATCCCTCTGTACAGACAGCTGGTGAGACCCCATCTGGAGTACTGTGTGCAGTTCTGGAGACCCAATCTCCGCAAAGACATAGACAGGATGGAAGCTGTCCAGAGGAGGGCAACTAAAATGGTGCAGGGTCTGCACCGGAAGACATATGAAGAGAGACTTAAGGAGCTTAATATGTATAGCCTCGAGGAAAGAAGGGAGAGGGGGGACATGATAGAAACGTTCAAGTACCTCAAGGAATCAACAAAGTCCAAGAGGGTAGCATCTTTCAAAAAGAGGTGCAAGAACAAGAGGGCACAATTTGAAAAGAGGGGGCGGCTCAGAGGTACTACAAGTATTTTTTTACAGAGAGGGTTGTGGATGCATGGAATGGCCTTCAGAAGGAGGTTGTGGAGTCAAAATCAGTGGTGGAATTCAAGCATGCATGGGATAGTCATAAGGCAGTTCTGGGGGGTGGGGGTAGGAAGAAGTAGGCTGCTGGTTAACTAGGATCTGCAGCTTCTCCAGTAGGTAGGGAAATGGGCAGACTGGGTGGGCCAAGTGGTCCTTATCTGCCATCAAATTCTATGTTTCTATGTTTCTATGTTTCTGTATGTCCTTCTAGAGATGTGGTCTCCAGAACTTGACAAAGTACTCTAGGTGGTGTCTTACCAGCAATCTATACAGAGGCAACAGCATCTCCTTCTTTCTGCTGGTGATACTTAAGAAGTACTAGTTAATGTCTTTTGAAAGTTAACATTATTTTCAGGCAGAAAGCAATAAAAAGTCTGCACAGGGATGGTGGCAGTGGTGCACATGATACACAATCAATCCAAAAACCACAGCAATCAGGCACTCACCACTGCTTCCTGAAAAAAAAACACTCCAGTTATTTAACATACAAAGTATTTCTTAGTTTAAAAGTACCATACAGATGTAAACAAACAAACAAAGAAAAAATGATTTACTAATCAGAAACATGTCAGGCATCTTGTGTTTTTTTTTACATCCATATAGCACGTCTAAGCTAATAAATGCTTTGTATATTTAGATTACTGGAGGGCCATTTTTCGAGAAGCAGTAGTGAGTACCTGATTTTTGTTATTTTTGGATTATTTTCAGGCACTACACTAGCTGATTAGGTAAAATTGTATATAACATGTGGTCAGACCATATTAGTGGCTATTTCATTAAAGATCCTGAGAATCATGAGACTCAGGATCAAATCCCACCACAGTCATTTACTTGCTGTGTGACCATGTACTAGTCAGTTAACCTCTCAGTGATGCAGTCCACCAAGTTTTGCAATGAGCAAACACAGGACCCTACTAAAAGCAAGACCCTGATTGTTGTCTAGCCCTCCTTTCCAGGTCAGCAAATGCTAACTGAATAAACTGTAACAAAATGTACAGCAAACAGTGCAGCATCCTTAAAGCTGCTTCAAAGGTCATTTTTAACAGTTGACTGCTAGTTCTTTATCTAGCACGTGTAACATAGAGTAGAGAAAAAAAGAATTATATTAAAATGTCAAAGCTTGTTTCATTATGAGAATAGTTTGCTAAACTTTGTAAATGATGAGCTGCCCCGATGGTCCAACAGCAGCATGTCTCACAGCCAAGCCGATGATGCAGGTTTTGGAGCGGACTCGGAGAATCATACCTGGAAGTAGCTGTGTGCTGGATCTGTTGTCATGTGGCAGTGTGCTCCTCCCAGCGAAGACTGGCTGTGGGTTTCCAATGCCACAGTAACACCTGCTGGGGGGACAAGGAGCTTGCTTCTCCTTCACAGCACTGTGATTGCAAATAGGCCAAAGTTGGTATTGCCCATGCCACTGGGTGGAGGGAGGGACAGAAAAGGTTCTGTGAAAAAAAAACTAACTGCAATATGAATGATGGCTTAGGCCTGAGATAGGGTATCTGACCCCTTACACAGCGTGTATTACTGTATGATTAGTGGTTCTCAGGGGGAAAATATCACCCCCAAAAAATGCCTTTCCAAATGACCTGTAGAGATTACAGTCTTTTTAAGACATAATATTGTTCTGCTTGACATGGAATGTTGCATTGCAGAGAGCTTTTGGAGAGACTACAATTGCATAAATAATATACAGTAAGTGGTTTATTTCAACATTTTTAATTTACTTGAGATCATTTTGTTATACATATCTGTAACAAAGGCAAGAAAAAAACAAAATATATTTTATGTTGTCATTTTAAGTGAGTCCAGTTCAACATTTTTCTGTTAGCTTCCACATTTTAGAAAAGGTCATTAGCCAGGGGACACTGTGCTCTGTGTGTCTTGCAATTGTTTTGTTTATAAGCTGGATGATGGTGTTTTTGTTTTTTTGGGTGCTGTTCAGTGTTTATACTGCAGTTTAAGCAACCATAGATAGTCCATTGACAGAGTAAAGACCTATGGCAGATTCATAAAGTGGAAAAAAAATGGGCAGACTGGATGGGCCTTCCCGTCCTTATCTGCCATCAACTTCTGTAATTCTAGGTTTCTAGAACCAAAAGGCGGCTGCAAACATATAGACTGAGCCAAATAAATGTTTTACTCACATAGCAGATGGTGAATTCGGCTACATCATCACTGACCAGGTGATTGAAAACAGCTTTGTTTCAGGCAGGATAAAAGTCCAAAAACTCTATTTTCAAAAAAAAAAAAAAAACAGCCAGCAGCAAGTTGCCAATGCCCATCCCCACAAGACAACCAAACATTTTAGCGTGTGAACAGCACTTTCTCAAGGCTGGGGTGGCTGACAGCATTGCAGTTAATAAAGGCAATCATTTAAAGTGACAGCATATGTATTTAAACCCTTCTACTTAAAATCACATGATGTATAAAGTGAATAAAGTATTAGTTATATAAAGTGTAAATGCCATAAAGTGCAACATATTATGACTGCACCTATAAAATGTGAAAATATTTTTGATTTTTACATGTTAGTAATGCCTTGCGTGCCACCTTGACAAAGCAGGTAATGTAAATGAAAATACACATGCAATTACACACAAAAATAATTTAAAAACAAATTAAACATTAGTCATTTTTTCACATACCTACCTTATTTTTTTTGTCTATCAATTCTAATATTCATTATATTTATTAATCTTAAAGGGACACTGTCAACCCCCATAGGTCTCAAAGTGTTCCTTGTTTAAAAACATATTTTTATGATTGCCAACATTCTGTTAAGACTGCTGATGTAGCTGGTAGTTTGATTCTGATTTTATTTTCTTTAAAAAGTGAAAAACAGACTGCCAACCATACTGGTGTTACCACATAAAAACCGGTTTGTTTACATTCCTTGATAAGCTCCCACTGCATGTTTCCTGGACTTGGGAACATGCACAACATAGTCTAGCCACTCATGATGTAATGGGAGTTTAGGAGGCTACTGCACCATGAGTGACTGCACTGTTTGGGGGTGTTTATAATGTTCAGGACTTACACAGTAAAAACAGATCGAGGATTATAAACAAAACAAGGTTGTTTATGAATATACATTACCATGCATTTCGGTTCTACTAAACAAGGAGACACACAAAACAAACAGCAACATCAATGAATTTTAGAGATGGTAAGCAATCATAAAATGTAGGTTTTTAACTAGAAATAATATGATGAAAAACAGGTTGACAGTGTCCCTTTAAAGCACAACATTTATGATATTTTGACTTTTAGGCTTCTATTCACTTATTCATAATTCATGTGATATTCACTTAATAAATCCCTTGTGGACACTACTATGGTATTAGGATGGCAGAAGGTGGTAAGCCCATATAAGTCATCCCTGATTCACAGTGGCTGTGTGAATAAGGTGGTGTTTAAGTGAGCATCAAGCATTGGTTTAAATTTAGTAAAAGTTTTTTGATTTATGATTTTGTGAGAGAGTCTATTCCAATATCTTATTGTCCTTGGAAGAAAGACATTATTCCTAATGTTTGTTTTGGATATAGGATATGTAATTGACTTATTATGAATTCATAAGTTGTGATTGTCTTCCCTTTATGTAGTGTTGAAGACTAATGTGAGATCAATATCTTGCAATATTTTAACTAAAGTTTTGCCTTCTCAGACTTAAAGGCCAGATTTTTAATTTGTGTAATCTTTCTCAATATGGAATTTGTTTGAATTAATAGATGTTTCTTGTATGTCCTTTGTGCTTTTTCCAGGATATCAAAGTCTTTTTTTAAGACTCAAATTCCATACCTGAATGCAGTAGTCCAGGTAGGGTCTTACATATAATCTATAAAGTGGCTACTTGTGATTTATTAGTAAAAGATTTGTTACTACAACTAGTTAGTTGGTTAACTTTTTTGCCAAATGTTCTACAGTGGATAGTGCTTTTCATATTACTTGTCATGATGACTCCCAGGTCCCCTTACCTCATTAGTGCTTTGTAAAGCTGTACCATGAATAGAGGTGTGCAAAATTAAAAAATGTTATTCTTCAAAATATTTTGCGAAATTCGCATCTTTTGAAAAACATTTTGTGGGTGCAAAATGCCAAATTCCATTGGTGAAATGTGAAATTTTGCCTGTAAAAAGTGAAATTTCACCACAAAATGTGAAATTTTGCCCATAAAATGGCAAAATGTGGGTGACATATGGCACAATTCAGTCAAAACTTGGAGACATTACACATTTTGCAGAGAAATGACATGTTTTGAAGGTGAAATTTCACAATTTCACACCTTGTAAAAAAGTTATGAAATTCATGGTTAGAGATGTTGCAAAATATAAATTTTGCTGGTGAAATTGCCACAAAATTGGTGAAACATTTTGCAAAATTCCGTCATTCGGCGAAATGTTTTGTGTGGCAAAATGGCCAATTTAGAAGCAGTTTCACTGGCAAAATTTAATTTCACAACATCTCTAACCATGGATTTCATAACTTTATTTAGGATTATGTTTTCCACAGTGCAACACTATACATTTGTCATAACTAAATGTCATGCTGTTGTTATCTACCCAATTTATAATTTGCTGCAAATCATTTGACATAATGTGGCACTGGGTTTTGTTGTTGCATTCCTACCTATCTTATGATCATCTGCAAATTTGATTAATATGTCTTGGCTATTTATAAGTAAATCATGTATAAAGATGTTGAACAATAAAGAAACAAGTACTGAACCTTTGGGGACCCAACTAGTCACTTCCCCCTCAGTTGATAAGTACCAATTTACTCTTACTCTTTGACTCCTTTTTGAAAGCCATGCTTTGATCCAGGCCATAATGTCCTTATTTACCCATAAGTTTTCCAGTTTGTCAACAATTCTGTGGTGGGGGAAGGTGCCAAAGCGTTTCTAAAGTTGAATAAAATAATATCAATGGGTTTGTTCTAATCTAGTTTTCTTGTGATGCAAAATACTAGGAGGTTGGTGTTACAGCTCCTTCCTTTTCTGAAGCCATGTTGTGTATAGTCTTTTAATCCCTGTTGTTTTAGATTTTTAGTTATGTCATCTTTTATGACTCCTTCAATTATTTTACATATAATTGAGGTAATACAAATGGGTCTATAATTGGAGGGTTTGCTCTTATTTACCTTTTTGTAGATGGGCACCACCATAGCACCACCATGCAAAATGATTGGAAGAGTGGTAACTGGGGTTTAACGCAAAGAAGTGCAAGATTATGCACATAGGGAAGAGAAACTCTGAAGCCACCTATAGGCTGGGAGGGCTGTTGCTGGCAGTAACTAGGGAAGAAAGAGACTTGGGCATCATCATCACAGATGACCTGAAATCATCAAAGCAGACCACTAAAGCAGTAAGTAAGGCTAAGGGGATGATGGGTTATATTAGTAGGGGTATCACAAGTCATAAGAGGGCAGCAATAATTCCTCTTTACAAGACACTGGTTAGGCCCCATCTTGAGTACTGAGTGCAGTACTGGAGGACACACCTTCACAAGGACATTAACCAAATTGAGGCAGTCCAGAGAAGGGCAACCAAAATGGTGAAGGGACTGCATCAGGAAAAATATGAGGGCAGCTTAACGGAGCTCAATATGTATACCCTAGAGCAAAGAAGGGAGGGAAGTGAAATGATTGAAACACTCAAACACCTTAAAGGCATTAACAAGGTGAAAGAGTCTAACATGTTTCAATATAAGAAAAATAGCAGGACAAGAGGACACAGCATGACATTAGAGGGAGATAATGTGAGGAAGTTCTTTTTCACAGAAAGAGTGGTGGATGCATAGAACGAACTACTTCAGGAAGTGGTGGATATGAATACAGTGCAGGGCTTCAAACAGGCATGGGATAGGCATAAGGAATCAATACAGATGAGTATTAATAACAGAGTAAAGGCCAGTGGCACATTCATAATGTAGAAAAAGAAATGGGCAGACTGGATGGGCCTTGCAGTCCTTATCTACCATCAAATTCTATGCTTCTATGTAGCTTTTCTCCAGTCCTTTGGAATGATGCCCTATTCTAGGGTTTTGTTGCCTATGATGCAGAGAAAAAAATAACAAATATTTTGTGGGTGATACCTTTTATTGGACTAACAAAATTATTTCTGACACTAGTTTTTGAGAGATAAAACTTTGTTCTTCAGGTCAAAGACCTGGCTGCCTCATTTTTTTTTTTTTTTCAAACATGGAGGTTGCCCATGATGGAAATTGGTAAAGCTAACATGTCAGATAGTTCTTTCAGAATGCATGTGTGGATCCTGTCTGGTCATTCTGATTTATTAATGTCTAATTTGGTAAGTTTGTTTTGAATGCCATCAGCCGTACAACGGTTAATAATCTCCCTTGCTACCCTGGGGGATCTTTATTTGGATGAAATATTGAGCTTCTAATGTTTGTGGAACAGAAACAATGATTGAAAATTGAGGCCATGTCAGTTGGTTCATTGTAGGTACCCCATTGTGATTTAGAGGTTCAGTAAGTCTGTTTGATTTTCTATTGGAGTTAATATATCAGAAAAAGCCCTTGAGGTTATATTTAGAATATGCTAGTCTAAATTACTGCATGTTTTTTTATAATTTTTGCCTAGAGCTTTCATAGTGTTGCTTTATATTTATGAATGCTAGCCTGTGTTTTGTTTCCTTTGCAATGCAGCAAAAGTTTTCTGTTTTTTATTTATTAATTGGTGAATTAAATGATTGAGCCAAATTGTTTTTTAACCCCTGTTATTGTAAATGTTTTTCTTTGGAATGTATTTATCAATTAGTTGCATTATTGAGTCCTTAAATGGTATCCAGGCTTTCATGGCATTTAGTTGAGTGAGTTCAGTAGCTAAATCTAGTTTAGCAAGTTTTTATTTGATCAAACTCCAGTCTGCTTTGTTGAAGTTACATACATGGGTAATCCCCTTTGAATGATTAACTTTGTTTGTGTAATCAGTATCAAAGCATACTGAGTTGAGATCATTGTTTGATAGGGGGCAACTACTTTGATGTTTTTTATACTATTTGACATATTTGTTAAAATGAGGTCTAAGATATTTTTCCCCCTAGTAGGTTCTATGACCATTTGTTGCAGTCCCACACTATCAAGACAGTCAATGATGTTACGGTTGTCTAAGCTAACTGATTCCATTTTTTCCCAGTCTATATTAGGTATATTGAAATCCCCTGTTATGATTACATTACTCTGTTCACAAAAACTCATTATTTGTTCTAAAATTTGATTTGTTAAATTGGGGGTGCTACTGGGTGGCCTATATATTACTGCAAGAAAAAAGCTTATGTCCATTTATTTTTAGCCAGATCGATTCAATATTATGTTCTTCATTATTATCTTGTTTTACCTCATGGCACTTGATGTTATTTCTGACATAAATAGTGACTCCCCTCCTCTACGGCCTATCCTGGGTTTGTTAAAAAGTTGAAAGCCCTCTATTTCAAGATTCCAGGAGATGTCGCTGTCCCACCAGGTTTCTGAGATGCATAGGATATCTAATTGAGATGTTGATGCATTGGCAGTAAGCTCTGCCAATTTACTGCTGTTTAAACTGTGAGCATTAATGGCTGTGACAGTGATACTATTTTTTCTACACCTCTTTTCCTTTGTTAGTGACAGTGGCAACAGTATGTGGGGGATTACATGATGTTCCCATCACCCCTTTGGAATCTAGTTTAAAGTGGACATAGCTGCCCTAACTGTACTCTGCCCCAAGTTCTTAGTACCCTTTTGACTTAGATGTAGTTTATCCCCACAAAACATGTCTGATTTGTTTGAAAAGGAATCTCAATGCCTGATAAATTTAAATTTTTTTGTATTATGCTAGTTTCTCAATCATTGATTTAGGTGGTTTATATCCTCCTGCTTCCATTTGTTTGCTCTGGGTACTGGCGGTATCTCAGAAAAGATGATTTCACATCAGTTACCCTCCAACTTGTCAGATAGTGAAATGAAGTCCCTTTTGATAACCCCTACATTTTTATTTCCACAATCTTTTACTCCAGCATGTAGTAGTACTACTAGTGTTTTTTCTCCTGCCCCTCTTAGAATGGTGTAAGTCATTTTGGTTATGTTACTTACACCCACACCCAAAAAGATTAATATACAAGTTAGCCAGCCTGGGAGTGGGTCCCAAGATGACAGCCTGGGTAAAGAATTGGCTGGAGAATAGGTCACAGAGAGTAATAGTAAATGGAGTCCACTCTGAAAAAAGGGGGGTTAGTAGTGGGGTACCGCAAGGTTCAGTATTAGATCGTCCTCTTCAATGTCTTTTATAGTGACATTGCAGAGGGACTGAAGAAAAAGTATGTCTTTGCAGATGACACAAAGATCTGCAACAGAGTTGATGCACAAGGTGGAGTGGAAAGGATAAGAAGGGACTTGGCAAGGTTAGAGGAATGGTCAAATGTGGCAGCTTAGATTCAATGCTAAGAAGTGCAAGTAATGCACCTGGAAACAAAACCCAGGGAAGGGTACACAATGGGGGTGAGCTACTAACAACAACAAAAATGGAAAGGGACCTGGGGTAGTCATATCAGATGACCTAAAGGTGGGCAAGCAATGTGAGAGGGCAGCAAGGAGGGCTGGGGGATACTGGGATGCATGGAAGAGGCATCACCAGTAGAAAACAGGAAGTTATTATCCCTCTGTACAGACAGCTAGTGAGACCCCATCTGAGTACTGTGTGCAGTTCTGGAGACCCAATCTCCATAAAGACATAGACAGGATGGAAGCTGTCCAGAGGAGGGCAACTAAAATGGTGCAGGGTCTGCACCAGAAGACATATGAAGAGAGACTTAAGGAGCTTAATATGTATAGCCTCAAGGAAAGGAGGGAGGGGAGACATGATAGAAACTTTCAAGTACCTCAAGGGAATCAACAAAGTCCAAGAGGGTAGCATCTTTCAAAAAAGAGGTGTGCAAGAACAAGGGGCACAATTTGAAGATAGAAGAGGCGGCTCAGAGGTAATTTAAAGAGTATTTTTCACAGAGAGGTTGTGGATGTGGAGCGGCCTTCCAGAGGAGGTTGTGGAGTCAAAAACAGTGGTGGAATTCAAGCATGCATGGGACAGTCATAAGGCAATTCTAGAGGGTGGGGGTAGGAAGAAGTAGGCTGCTGGTTAACTAGGACCTGCAGCTTATACATCAGGTAGGGAAATGGGCAGACTGGGTGGGCCAAGCGGTCCTTATCTGCCATCAAATTCTATGTTTCTATGTTTCTATAGCTACACACCATTATATTCTCTTTATCATATTGACAAATGTAGCTATCTGTATACTTCAGTATAGAATCCCCAAAGACTGTAAGTTGTGGAGGGGTTGTGCGTTCACCTGATGTGTGTTCGATTGTGTATGTGTCCTCCCTGTTATAATTGTTATCATTAGTAGCATCTGATAGGAAGGTATACCTATTTGAGAGTGGGACTACATTAGCTTGGGTTGGATGTTAAACTATTCCCTATTTCAACTAAACTATCCCAAATTTAGAGTACAATCTTTAAGATATAGATACGGGTATAGGGTATATGTGGGATATGGAAGGGGAGAGGGGAAGAGAAGAAAAGTAAGAAAGGGGACCCTCTTAATTTGTATATTTACTCAAACTATGTAATTCAATGGAAAC
This sequence comes from Neoceratodus forsteri, assembly GCA_016271365.2. Lineage (NCBI taxonomy): Eukaryota > Metazoa > Chordata > Ceratodontiformes > Ceratodontidae > Neoceratodus > Neoceratodus forsteri. The sequence continues at coordinate 316,987,833 of CM028130.1, forward strand.
AGCAGCAACTAAATCGACCTGGACAAAGGGGACCAAAAACATGTAAGATATTATATATATATATATATATATATATATTTGACTAAAATGTTTTTTTTTCTCTTTTAGATATTTCCTGAAGAAGACCTAAGGTCGAAACGTAGATTTTTAACTCTATTTTCTATTTTTAGCATGCATTTAATATAACCATTTTGTTTTGCTTTTAGACCACATGCTGACGCAGCCTTGTTTTTGTTTTTACACATATATATATATATATATATATATATTAATTAGGTTCACCACAACATAACCCAGATAGACCATCTTAGGGTAGCTGGTTCATTCCACTGGGGTGTCAAACTTAAGACCATACTGATGAGTCCTGGTAGGACGAAACACGTGTCTATGTCTTCTGTTGGCACCCTTTTCAAACTGTGTGAGAGGCCTTTTGGCACCATGCATTTTTGCTTAAAGTTGAACCAGCATAATATTCTGTGGTGATTTACATATGAAGCCCATGATGCTTTGCATGGTGGGCTGTGATTTGTGTATATATATATATATATATATATATATATATATATATATATATATATATATATATATATATATATATATCATTTATAAAGTCCAGGTACTGTGCAGAAGGTTCAAAAATTCATATTCACAAGTATGGAGACAATTGAAAAGTTGTGTAGTCCCAGGGGTACGTATGACCTCAATTGGAACTGCCAAAAAGTTTCCCTTTGTTTAATTATTTTTTCCAGGTCCTCACCTCTAATGTGTGGGTATATTTTTTTCCATCATTTGAAACAAAAATCTGTGTGAGCTTCCTCTTTGTTAAACATGTTGGGACAAGGTGCTAATATCATCTCTATTTCTTATAGTTTTATTATGTTGTCCAATCCCCCTTTACATTTTTGTACTATCTTTCCCAGATAAAAACTCTAGCATTGTGTACATGAGGCCACATATACTAAATTGTTGGTGTTGCAAGTGCCAAAGTCTCCTATGTTGTACTGTTTCCCTGTAACTGGATGGGTAAATGTGTCTCCAGGCTTAATCATTTTCAAGGCCACTGTTTTTCGGTTTTTAACGGAAAATCCGGTAAAATTCTGGAATTAGGGTTGCCTGAAGACCGGTAAAAATGAAGATTTCATGGAATCTGGCATTTTCTATCAGATCAGTAAATCTATAAAAAAGTGTGTTTTTCTTTTAATTCCTTCCTGTACTATTCTCAGTTTGCTTTATTTAATGCTCGGTATATTAAGCCTTCTTTAATTCTGATTATTTATGCACATACTAAAAGAATGATAGCAGAATCCCGGTAAAATCCGGAAATTAGAATAACAATCACCGGTGAAATTCCGGAATCTTAAGTCTTGAAAACGGAATTTAATTGTTTTAATCACCGTAAATCAGTGGCCTTGATCATTTTACAAAAACTACAATTGTTACAATGAAAAGTTCCATGTGGTAATGTTGTGTTTCATTCTTTTGATGTATTATGGTATGTATTGTTTACAAATGAATCCCTTAAATTGGTTCCCCTTCTGTAAACAGTTTGTAGAAGTTCCATTGTTATATGTTGCAACTTTGCCTCTGTATTAAAAATGTATCAATTGTTTTTTCTAATGATTTTGTTTACAAGATTAACTTGGGGGCTTAAAGTTGTTATAAACTTTGGGCATTGGGAGGGCATTACATTTCTGGAGGTCACATTAACACCCATTTTCTCTTTTTTTTTCTCTTTCTTTTTCCTTTTCTCTTACATCCAAGGTTGTTTTGACTTGTAATAGGGTTTATCTCTGTATTTTATTAGTCCTGTCTCTCACTTGTGTGATCATAGTGTCATTGTACCCTCATTTCTTAAATCTTTGTGCAAGTTCTGTAGTTGCATCTTCATAATCTTCTGCTGATGCACAGTTCCTTTTGGCTCTATAAAATTGACCAACCAGAATATCAGATGTTATATGTGTAAGGTGACAACTTTGGAAATGAAGAATAGAGTTTTTATCAGCTAATTTTCTGTAAAGTTTTGTTTTGATATTCCCCGTGTTCCCCGTATTATTCTCATATCCAGATAGTTGATTTCATTCTGGTTTGCTGTAACATCAAAGCTAAGATTAGAGTTAGTTGATTCAAGATATTCCACAAAGTTTTGTAACTCAACTCTTGTTCCATTCCAAATAATGAGATCATCTATAAACTGTTTTTAAAAGTCAATCAAGGGCAGGAAAGGGTTACTGTCTCCATAGATGAATTTGTCCTCCCAACTCGCCATGTATATAACAGAATAGTTGTGGGCCATGGCTGACCCCATTGCTGTTCCCTTTTGCTGTAGATACATGTGATCCTTGAACATAAAAGTATTACATTTTAGGACTTTCTTTGTCAGTGTGACAATCAGCTCTACCAAAGGCTGTAAGTGGAATGTTTTCCGGTATAAGGCTTCCCTTAAACTTCTAAGCCCTCTGTGTTGGGGATGTTAGTATACAATCAGTGTACGTCCATTGTCACTAGCCATGTGCTCTTCTCCAATTCAATATCTTCCAAAAAGTTAAGCAAATGAGTTGTATCTCATAAGTAAGATCTTTTATTCTTAGCTATTGGTTTAATATAGCTGTCAATAAATTACGAGATGCCATCAGTTAGGGAGCCGTTGTTTGCCACAATGGGTCTGACTGGTGGATTGTTCAGTGTTTTATGGAACTTAGGAAGTCCATATTTAGTGTACAATCCCCCCTTGCATATCCCACATATACCCTATATACCCCTTATCTATATCTTTAAGATTGTACATTAAATGTGGAATAATTTAGTTGAAACAGGGAATAGTTTAACATTCACAAGGAATTTATTAAGTGAATATCATGAACTATGAATAAGTGAATAGAAGCCTAAACGTCAAAATATCATAAATGTTGTGCTTTAAGATTAATAAATATAATGAATATTATAATAGATTGATAGACAAATAGAATAAGATAGATATCATATGAAATAATTACTCATTTTTAATCTGTTTTTAAATTATGTTTGTGTGTAATTTCATGTTTGTTTTCATTTACTTTACCTGCTTTGTTAGGGTGGCTCTTATGGTATTACTAACATGTAAAAAGCAAAAATATTTCAACATTTTAATATAGAAACATAGAATTTGATGGTGAATAAGGACTGCTTGGCCCACCTAGTCTGCCCATTTCTCTACCCAATGGATAAGCTGTAGATCCTAGTTAACCAACAGCCAAATTCCTCCTACTACCCACTAGAATTGCCTTATGTCTGTCCCTTGCATTCTTGAATCCCCACTGCTTTTGACTCCACTCCCTCCTCAGGAAGGCTGTTCCATATATCCACAACACTCTCTGTGAAAAAATACTTCCTCACATTATCTCTGAGCTGTCCCCCCTCTATCTTCAAATTGTGCCTCCTTGTCCTTGTACATATCTTTTTCTGAAATATGCTATCCTCTTGGACTTTGTTGATTCCCTTGAGGTACTTGAAAGTTTCTATCATGTCCCCCCTCTCCCTCTTCTCCTTGAGAGTATAGATATTAAGCTCCTTTAATCTCTCTTCGTATGTCTTCTGGTGCAGACCATGCACCATTTTAGTTGCCCTCCTCTGGACAGCCTCCATTCTGTCTATGTCCTTGCAGAGATGGGGTCTTCAGAACTGCACTCCGTACTCCAGATGGGGTCTCACCAACTGTTTGTACAGAGGGATGACAACTTCCTGTTTTCTACTGGTGATGCCTCTCCCTATGCATCCCAGTATTCTGCCAACCCTCCTTACTGTCTTCTCACATTCCTTGCCCACCTTAGGGTCATCTGATATGACTCCCCCCAGGTCCCTTTCTATTTTTGTTGTTGCTAGTATATGTATATGTGTATAGTATTTTATAGGTGCAATCATAATATGTTGCACTTTATATAACTAATACTTTATGCACTTTACACATCATGTGATTTTTAAGTAAAAGGGTTACATACATATACTGTCACTTTAAGTGATTGCCTTTATTATCTACAATGCTGTGTGCCACCCCAGCCTTGAGAAAGCGCTGTTCACATGTGAAAATGTTCAGCTGTCTTATGGGGAGGGGCATTTGCAACTTGCTGCAGGTTATTTGTTTCAAAAATAAAGTTTAAGACTTTTATTCTGCCTCCATCGAAGCTGTTTTCAATCACCTGGTTAGTGATGGTGTAGCCAAATTCACTGTCTGCTACACTGCAGTTTATACTGTAGATTTAGGACAGTAGAAGGTATATGCCCATGTTAACTATTCCTACTACTCTGTGGATGTAACTAGTAGAGTCACAGTACTGCAATGTTGAATTACAAATAAAGCAGGGACCACAAAGGAAAACTTAAAAAACAATGTTCTGTATTCTACTTACTGTGGTGGTTGAAAGAACAAAATTATCTGGTTGACTAAAACTACCTTTTTTACTCTTCTTAAATACACAACATGAGTCACTTTCAAGATGTGTGGTCACATACTATGTGAAAAAGCATACTTTACTGACTTCTTCCCAAACTCGCCAAATTTACAAAGAAATTCTAAACTTCATAAAACATGATTGTGCCTCCAAAGACACATCAAAACATGATGAACTCCATACTTCACCAATGAAGTGAAAATCAGTGCTCTGGTCAGTTAGTCAGTCATTTCTTTTATATTTATGCATCATCTTGTCCCAGAAGCTTAAGATGCTTCACACAGTAGTACAAGCAAGAACACTACAGCAAAAGATGGCAATGAGAACAATCTAAATTAAAACTGCAATATAAATTAGCATAAAACCTGTGATTAACATCTTAGCCTGAAATCAAGAAATGGCAATGGACAAAGGTGGGATTTCAGTGTATTCATAATGGCCTCCACTGAGGAGTTCAAATGCAATAAATGGGGAGAAGTTCCAGGGCCTGAGAGCTTCCACTGCTAACCCCCTGCCTCCTTATTACTTCAAGTATTATCTCCCAAAGGATTCTCACTCATGAAGTGGAGGGGGTGTTCTTGAGCATACAAACACAGGATATCATTAATGTGTCCCAGACCTACTCTGTACAGGGCCCTGAAAACAAGAAAGAAAGTATTGAAGGAGGTACACCATCAAATCAGAAGCTGATGCAGTTCTCATAGCACAGACACGACTGATGTTGGTTCCCTTACCATTACCTGAAGGCCCGACTATCTCCCCTAGCTGTTAGCGCTTCACAGCTCAAAGTGTCTTTGATCTCTGGCTGAGGGATCGGTATATTATTTGTTACTATGCTGATGTTGTTCATAAAAAGACTGCTGTTTTTTCCCTGAAGGCGGCCGGTGCCACAGAGGCGAGCTGCATAGGTGGCTGAAGGAGTGGACTGGCACCAAAGGGAGTTTGGCAGGGACAGGAAGGAGAGCCACCTTGGTGGCAGAACACCAGACAGCCACAGGAGAGTCAGCATAGACATTGACGAGGAGGAGAGCTCCAACTAGAGGAGCCAATCAAAGGAAGAGACACCAAGTTTGACTGTGTGACTGGGCTTTAAAAATCCAGGGCCCAGCTGCATACCAACTAAAGACCACTGTTTCTTTTTTCTGATGGTGGTGGATGCGTGGAAGAGAGACACATTGGTGGCTGAAGGAGGGGACCGGCACTAGAGGGAGTTTGGTGGGGACAGGAAGGAAAGCTGCATTGGTGGTAGAATGCCTGACAGCCACTATACGGTCAGCATGGACAGCGCTGAGGAGGAGGGCTCCATCTAGAGTAGCCAATCAAAGGAAGCGGTGCAAAATTTGACTGTGCAGCTGGGTTTTAAAAGTCCAGAGCCCAGCCACAAACCAACTAAAGACTGCTGTTTTTTTTCTGAAGGTGGTGGGTGCCATGGAGGAGAGCCGCATCAGCAGCTGAAGGAGGGGACTGGCACCACAGGAATTTCAGCAGGGACAGAAAAGAGAGACGCATCAGTGGTATAATGCCAGACAACCACCAGAGGGTTGGCGGACAGCGAAGAGCAGAAGGGCTTCATCTAGAGGAGCCAATCAAAGGAAGAAACACCACGTTTGACTGTGTGGCTGGACTTCAAAAGTACAAGACCCAGCCGCAAACCAACAAATGACTGTTTTTTTTTCCTGAAGGCTGTAACCAAAGACAAAATACCTCCCCAAACCAGCTTCCCCTCCACCAGCCTTTATTAAATACCAAAAACCTGTAGGGGCTGGACAAAGGGCTGAGAAAGAGGAGCTTGGGGGCTATAGTCTTGGCCAGCAGGGACTTCCTAAATGGGAAGCAAAGTCTGGTATAAAGCAGTGCATTGTCTCTACACAACTTAAAGGTGCATATCTTAGAGGTACAGTCATTCCCATCATTGTCTGGAGAATATAGCATAAAGTGAGTGGCATAGTTACCAGGAGAAAGGAGGCTCAGGAAGTCATTAGTTGGGGAATCAAATGAGAATTTAAATTGAAGATTCTGAGAGTGAAAAATGACAGGGTATTGTGGGGAAGGATAAGGGATGGTGGGCAAACATGTATCAGATGGGGGATGGAGAGGGCAGAGGATAGGACCTTTTGAAAGGGAGATGGGGTAGACAGAGAACAGAGATGGATGGGGAGAATAGTGGGGTGCAATGGATGTGGGGCAGTGGTATTTATGGATACACTGTGGAGAATGGGAGGATGCACCATATGCATGAGACTAGCACAAATGGCTTCTGAAGTAGTCAATCTAAGGAGGTATATAGTTGGTATGAGGCTGGGGGGCAGCAGAGGAAGGATTGTTGTCTATGATCCTGACGGTAACAGGGGCAGTGAAAGAGTCAAAGGTAACAAGGGGGGTGGTAGGCAAGGAAGAGGGCATGGTGACAGGGGAAGCAGGACAGAGTCTGGGGGAGTTTGGGATTGGCAAGTGGTGGGGAGAAAGGGGAGCAGATTTCAGGTGACTGGACCAAGGGGAGCTGCTGCTTCGTGGACACCACTGGTAGAGAAAGCAGTAGAGGAAGGTTAGACATTGGTGTCAAACAGGTTTGGTCCTCTATTGGGCTGGGGGCAGGCTGACAGGGAAGTGGGAAGGAACAAGGGAGCAGGTAGTATGGAGTTCAGATAGGAGAAGGGAGGAGGATTGGAGGAAAAATGAGGAGGGAAATGTGGGGAGGCCAATGGCAGGAGGTGAGCACAGGGAAGGGACTCAGGGGTTAGAACAAGACAAGGGTGGGGGAGTTGAATGCAAGGCTGGGCCCTCTGGAGGAGACCAGATAAAGGCAAGGGGGATGAGTGGGAGGAGCAATGGGGAAGAAGAGCCTGTAGAAGGGGACGGCAGGGGGAGGCACATAGGAGGGGAAAAATCCAGCATGTCAGGTGTGCAATCTGGAGGGGTGCAAGGCAGCTTTGACAGGAGATACCAGAAAAGGGGAGAAGGTGATGGAAAGAAGGGGGGAACATACAGAGGAGATGGGGGGGCAAGTGGGTGACCAGGGAACAGAGTGGGGAGAAATGGGAGGGATGGGAAAGGGTAAATCCAACATGGGGGATGATCCATAGGATGACCTGGGGTAGGACTGAGGAATGAGGGGATGGCGGGCAGCAGGGTAAGGAGATCCTAGCTAGCTTGGAAGAGGAGTGTAAACAGAAAGTCAAAGTGAGCCTGGGGGGGTAAGATTTCACCAGCCAAGGGGGGGCATAAGTACGGAAGTAGGTGGGGGGAAGAGTCCTACAACAAATGGAGTCATGGGGAGCATTGGGGGAGAGGAGGAGTCCACAAGGAAAGGAACCAAACTCAACCAAAAGAGCAGGGGAAGAGGAGAAGGTCATGGTATTTGGGGACTCAATAATCAAGGGGATCCACTGGCTTAGAAGGGGGGTAAACTACTGAGTTAGATCAGTGTTCTGTGAGCCTGGAATGGAAGCTGGGAGGGCATGGCAGAGAATTAGGGAAGGGACAAAGGTAATGGGGGGGTAAACTGCACCTTGTCATCCCTTTGTGAACCAATGATGTGGCCAGAAATTAGGTGGAGGAGGTACAGAGAGGGAAGGGCTGAAGATAGGAGGTGAGATTGTTGACATTCTTGGAGGTCTTGCCAATCTCCTGTGCCAGTTCTGTCTGGAAGCAAAGGATTAAGGATTGCAATGTCTGGTGGAGAGAATGGGGCAAGTAAGAGGGGTTTGTCTACATAGGAGATTGGGGGTCACGTGGGAGGATGAGGACTTATCCTGGAATGACAGGCATCACCTCAGTGAGAGAGGGGCTAGGGTTCTGAGAGGGGGGTCTTCAAGGGTACAAAGACAGAGGCTTGAGTGGTGGTTTAAACTGCTGGGGTTAAGTGGATGGGAGGAGGAAAGGAAGTAAGGCCAGCCTAGTCAGCACTCCCCTGCAGGAAGGGGCAGAGAGGGAGGGAGGCAGTAACAAGGATGGGGGATGAGCATGGTAGGCAGGGCCTTGGGGGTCATAGTTAGGGAAGGTGGCACTGGCAAGGAGGTTGGGGGCATCTGATGGAGAGGCCTGTATGCAAATGCTAGAAACTTAAGAAATAAAATTGCAGAGCTAGAAGCCATAATAGCTGATGAGGCAATAGACATCATGGCTGTAACTGAGATCTGGTGGTCAGAGCACCACGCATGGGAGGTGGGTATCTCGGGATACAGAATCTTTAGGAGGGATCAGTTGGGAAGAAAAGGGGGAAGGGTTACGTTGCATGTCAGAGATGACATCAGAGTAATTGAAGGGCAGAGGAATCATGAGGAAGTGGAGATCATTTGAGTCATGCTGGACAAAAGGTCAGGAGAATCATTGAGAATTGGAGTGTTCCATAGGCTCAGAGTGAGGAGGTGAACAGACTGATACTGTGGAAAATACAGAGGATGACACTTAAGGGGGAACTTCTGCTGGTTGGAGACCTCAACCTCCCAGATATTGACTAGGAAATCACTTCAGCAGATTCAACCAGAAGCAAGGAAATTCTAGAGTCCCTCCAAGGGGCTTTACTGCAGCAAATGATCAGGGAACCCACAAGGGGCAGTAATATTTTGAATGTGGTCCTCACCAATGGGGAAAGCATGGAGGAAATGGAGGTGGGGGATAACCTTGGCACAAGTAACCACAACGTGGTGAGGTTCAAGGTGAGGATGAAAAGGAAAAAGTGCCAATCAAGCACTAAGGTTATGGACTTCAGGAGGTCAGATTTTTACAAGATGAAAGTAAAATTAAGGGAGGAAATGGAGCTTAGGGAGCAGCTGGAGGACATGAAGGAGTTATGGAGGTCAATCAAGGAGGGGCTGATAAGGGCTACAGAAACCTACATCCTGAAGGTCAAGAAGAATAAAAGGAGGAGGAGGCCATTATGCTTCACTCAGGAGGTGGAGGGGGAAATTGGGGATAAAAGAAGGGCTTTCAGTAAATATAAGAGGACACAGAGGGATGAAGAATGGGATCCCTAAAGGGAGAAGAGAAGGGTGGCAAGGCAGGTGATAAGGATGGCAAAGGCAAAGACAGAAGAGAGGACAGCTAGTCACACCAAAAGGGGAGGCAAAACCTTTTTTAGGGATGTTAGAGAGAGAAGGAAGGCCAAACAAGGGGTAGACTGGCTCAAGGAAGATGGGGACTTACAGGTGAAGAATGAGTCCGAGAAGGTTGAAGTACTGAATAAATATTTCTGCTCAGTCTTCATGGTAGAAGGGGAAGGAAGGAAGTGGACCAAGTTAAGGAAGAGGGGTAGGGAGGGCACAGACGTCGATACAAGCACATTCACAGATGCCAGAATAAGGGAGGAGCTGGGGAAGTTATGGGTGGGTAAGGCTATGGGGCAGAATGCACTACATCCTAGGGTGCTCAGGGAGCAGTGGGAGGAACTGACGGCACTATTAGCAAGGTTTTTCAACTTGTCCCTAAACTCAGGGCAGGTACATAGGGATTGGAGGAGGGCAGATGTGATACCGCTTCATAAAGGTGGTAGCAGGGAAGAGATGGGAAACTGTTATCTGGTCAGCCTCACATCGGTGGTGGGTAAAGTGATGGAGGCACTAGTCAAGGAGAGGGTGGTCAGGTACCTAGAAGAAGAGGGGCTGCAGGATGAGAGGCAGCATGGCTTCACTGCAAGGAGGTCATACCAGATGAACCTCATAGAATGTTTTGACTGGGTAACAAGTGTGGTGGAAAAGGGAGGGGAAATGGATGTAGTTTACTTGGATTTCAGGAAGGTCTTTGACTCTATTCCTCATATAAGGTTGGTCAGCATACTGGAAAGCATGGGGGTGGGGCCAAAAATAACAAAATCGGTAGAAAATTGGCTGAGGGAAAGAAGACAGAGGGTAGTAGTGAATGGGGTATACTCCAGGTAAGGGAGGGTGATGAGCGGGGTGCCCTGGGATTGGTGCTGGGGCCCTTACTGTTCAATATATTTATTGCAGACACAGCTGTGGGACTGGAGAGGAAGATGTGCCTGTTTGAGGATGAGATGAAGATTTGCAACACAGTGGACATCATTGGGAGGTGGTGGCAATGAGGGGAGATCTGAAGAAGTTAGAGGAGTTGTCAGAAGTATGGCAGCTGAGTTTTAATGCTAAAAAGTGTTCAGTGATGCACATGGGGCAGAATAACCCACAGGCCAAGTACATGCTTGGAGAAGAGACGAGGAGAGGAAATAAAAGGGTCAAAGCAGGAGAGAGAGACCTGGGGATTATAATTTAGGATGATCTCAAGGTGGGGAACCAGAGCAAGAAATCAGTGGGCAGGGCACATGGAGTGCCAGCTTGCATAGGGAGAGGTATAATGAGTAGAAATGGGGAGGTACTTATGCCCTCTACAGATCCACAGTGAAGCCACATTTGATATTTGGGGTTCAGTTTTGGAGGCTACACCTGCATAAGGATATTGATGCAGCAGAGAGTGTCCAGAGGAGGACTACTAAGATGGTGCAGGGCATGCATCGGCTGTCCTATGAGGAGAGGCTAAAGGAGATGGACCTTTACTCACTGGAGACCAGAAGGGAGATGGGAGACATGATTGAAACATTCAAATATGTGAAAGGGATAAACAGGACAGAAGAGGGGAGCCTCTTCAAGAGAAAATTCACAGATAGGACTAGAGGCCACATTCTGAGGTTGGGGAGAGATTCAGGGGGACTTTAAGGGCACATTACTTTACTAGTAGGGTGGTGGATTCCTGGAACAGGCTACTGGAAGAGGTGGTGAGAGCTGAAATGGGGGGGAATTCAAGAGGGCATGGGACAAATGTAAGGACTGGCTGGGCAAAAGAGAGGCATACGGTAGGTAGGGATGGGGATGTAAATACGGGGGAAAGGGCAGACTCGATGGGTCACTGGTATCCTTTTCTGCCAACAGCATTCTTTGATTCTATGATTCTATGATATGTAGTGTAACCTCACCTCTTATGGATCTCCTGCTGAAGGATGCTGCTTCAGATCAGATCAGATCAAATCCAGTTGTACTGGGGCCTGAGTCAAAGGGACAACTGATGAGATCAGGACAGTAAGAAAAGTCCATATGGCAGCAGTTGGGGCTGTATGAGGACAAGGGAGGTAATACTCCTAAACTTAATGAGTAAAGCTGCGCTTGATGTTATGAGTTGGTTCTGGATCTGGGATGTGCAACCCCCTTCAATGATTAACCAAAAAGACAGTGCTGACCTGACACAAATGGAGAAGCTAGTGGCATAATGAACATACAGTAACTACCACTTTTCCAGATCCAAAGATCCCAGGGTCTGGAACAGTGGTAGTTCCTGTATTTTCATTTTATGAATACATTTAGTCACAGCATTAAGTGACAGCAGTAAATACTTTCAAATTTTGCTTTGAACTATCTGGATGATTGCCACTTATTTCTGTATTTGTGTGCGGATCAGCGGAGGTAATGCTCCCCCTGTATAAATCCTTGGTTTGACTGCACCTTAGTATTGCGTGCAGTTTTGGAGCCCACTCTTGAAGAAGGACTGGGAGAAGCTGGAAGCAGTGCAAAGAAGGGCTACCAAAATGATACAGAGGCAACAAGGAAGGTCATATGATGAGCACTTCAGGGATGTCAGTATGCACTGTTCATGCTAGAGGAAGAGGGGAGAAATGTTTGAGGCATGACTGAGACATTTAAGTACTTCTGATGAATAAACAAGGTAGACGGCAGGGAATTGTTCACAATCGGTGGTAACATGGGTTCTAGGGAAAATTCTGTGAAACTGGGTGGTGATTACAGCAGGGTGTCAATAATACTTTTTTATGGAAAGAGTGGTGGCAGATTGGAAAAAACTTCTAGAAAAGGTAATCTGCACTTTGACGGTAGATGGGGGGTCAAAAAGGATTTGGACAGGCATTTGGAAAAAGTGCATAAGGGGTACTTGGGGAGAAACTGGAATAAATGAGGACTGACGGGCATAGTTACATAACTAAGCAGGCTGAGTCTTATTAGATGAGCTTATACTGTAGGCTTTTATCTGCTGACACTTTCTAGATTTCTATGAGGTGCTTGACATATTGGGACAATGTGACTTGAGTGGAAGTGTGGTACTCTGGCTTTTGCTTGCACTGTTATCAACCCAAAAATTGAAATTGTCCCTCTCCCTCGATGTTGTCACTTGCTGACTCTAGCTTGTGAGGTGACATGTGTTAGTGGTAAGTGTCCCACCTTGAGATTAACCTTAACAGCCCAAGCCAGCAAGTAACTGGAAAAGAGAAACTAAAGGCACAGAGAAACCTTGGTGACAGACAAACTGGGTGCTCCTTTGTCAACATCCCATATTATAATGGTTGAGGTGGCCCATAGTGTACCCAAAATGGGTTCAGTAATCTTTGATGAAGGACTCCAGAACAATTGCTTTACTCAATAGATCTGCTGCTTTGGGGACAGAAGCTGAAAAAAATGTTAAAAAATGTCTTTGAAATTTTTTGCACAAATGGAATTGGAGTTTTAAGCAAATTGGGGAAGGCATGGCCTTCACAAAGTTTCCTGATGTTGGGTTTTTGCCAACCTTCAACGATGAAGTTTAACCTCACGCCATCTCATATAACAACATAGTGTACCTTATAGGGTTTTACATTTATTAATCAATGGGACCTATTACAGTCAGCTGCAGTAGGGGTTAACTTTTGCTGCAGTCTTTGCGTGACCTTTCAGTGATTAAACTATTGGCTCACAAGAGAGTTGCAGCAACTTTAATGTTGTCATCAAACACTTGCATGTAGAGCATGGTGACCTTTGTATAATCATTATAGAGGGAGAGGGGAGTCATGAAGATTAACAAAGCAGGTCATTATTGGAACAGATATAATAGTTGTAAGCTATTGAAAAAATGATTGCACTAGCTATTCAAGCAAGTTGCAACATAGTCTATCTACTTTTTACAGTACCGAGCCAATCAGAAGAGGTACCATTTAAAACATGTGCCTTTGTCTTGTATATGACTTACGAAATTCTGAATGTTGTGTGGAGTTTTTCAATGAAGCATCACAGAGTACTTATGTCCTCTTTTTCCACATAATGAAGAATGGGAGTTTGTTCTTTAATGCTCTTGCAAGTCAAAGCTATGAAAGAATTTATCAGGCAGATAAGAGCAAAGTCAAGGAAGCTGTTTGTCTTGGGATTACAGAAACTTAAGATCTTATGGGAACAATTAAAATGCCTTATATGCTTCACACAGTTCAGAGTTGCTGGTGTGCAACTCCTATATCGAGCATCTGTTCAGTGCTGGCTTTAGTGACAGCACATATCTGAAAAGACAGGCTTGCAGGTCAAAATTGCTTCACTACTGGTGCAATAAAAATTGTTGAAACAGAAATATATTGCTTACTACTACTAGTAGTAAGAGCCTGTTTATGTTGTAAACTCAACAGTGAGATGTCCACAAGAATCATGTCTGTGAGTGTTGAAGACTCTGAGAATTAATGCACACTGTTCCCCAAGACATCAGCTGTTGTTCGCTCCCACACCATGGTGGTGGTAATTACCCAGAAACACAATTTTTTAGGACCTTTATTGTCTGATACAGTATGTGGACTTTTCAACTGGTGACTTTGCAGAAATAGAAAAGAATGTGTTTATTCTTAGACAGAACAACCACTAGTATGCTCTGACCATTTCTCAAAACACTCTTAGAAAATGGATAATACACTAGGGAGGCTTCTGATTGGCTGAGAGACTTGTCTAGATGGGCATTTATGAGGCAACAATGCCCACCTAAACAAGTCCTTCTGCCAAATGCCCCATTACCCATTGAGATCCCTGTGCCACATCCAAAATGAAACTGTAAAACTGCCATTTTTTTTTTCCCTCGCTTACCGAGTGAGATACGAACTGGCTGACAGGAAAACAACAAAAGTCGAAGACATAGTCTCCCCACCCCCACATACCCAAAACAATCAGTCAGGAAGCAAAAACAGATTAGTAAAGTAAAAAAAAAGGAACAAGCCAAATATGCGTGTATCAATATCAGGGAAGCTGTAGCTAAGAAAGTGCCACCACTGATCCTTGCCTGATTCTCCCAATAGCTGAACTACTAAATACTAGCCCTGCTAAGTACCCACCACCACAAACACACACACTGCAGCCACTAGAAAGTACAGTAATGTACCTGATTTTTTCTGAGTACATTTTTCTTTCTGTTGCCAGCTCTTTCATCCTCTGGTGCAGTGAAACACTGCATCACGCCTCAGTCTGACACCGGGCCATAATCGCTCCACACTTACCTGATCACTCCCCACTAAAATATTTTTTTTATGTTAAAAATATATTTAAGGAAACCTAGCTGTAGTGCTATGAGTAAATTTAGGTGGAGGAGGGTGGTGGGAGATTGAGTGAAAGTATCTAACACCAAATGAGGAGAGACACTGTACTATAACATAAAAGGTTGTCAAAAACAACAGCACCCTCTACTGGCAATTCAACCCATAAAGGAACTATTTTACAGTATATGCTGTTTCTGATTATTTTTATCAATATTATACCCTGTTCTTTTCCATATGAAATCATTATTATAAAAAATATTAATGAAGTACATTTTTTAAGTGCAATAATACTCTCCAGGGTGGGTGGTATTAGGCTATACCCACCCTTCCAGAGACTATTAGGCTCTCCACCTGTGACATCGGGCCTCATTGTACTCCTGGACATGAGGGTACAGCCCAGTATTGCCAACCCTATTGGCTATTATTGCTTGCTTATGTGATATTTTTGTAATGCCTGAAACTATATTTTGAAAGCTGCAACATCAGGCTAGCCCAATGGTGCCGAGGGTTGAGGCACTGAATTTCACACCTTGCACCATGCCGGCAACATGGGTTCAGAGGTAAGCTCAGACCACTGGGGGTTGGCAGGTGGGTGGACTGGGAGAGGATTGTAGTGGCTGCTGGACAGCTCTCTTCTACAGGATCAGGGAGGCCAGCCACCTCACTCTAGAATGACACCCAATGGAGGCTGGATGCCAGATCAACTTACGTCAGGAGGGTGGAACGAGCATGGTTTCTGGAAGAACGCATCTCCACATATGTGTACTTACCTATGTTCACCACTAGTCTGGGGGGATGGGGAGAAAATGGAAAATGGGACACCATGGCAGGCTTAATGAAGCCCAGAATTCAATACAGTGCAGATTGAGATCATCTGAGAGAGGACCGTGGCCTGCCTGCTCAGAGCCCTGATGGGAGAAAAGCCTATATAACAAAACAAAAAAAGATCTGCAACATCTGAACTGTTATTTCATAAAAATAAACTTTTTAATATGAAAGCTTGCAGTATAACCAACATGCATTGACCATAAAGATACTGTTCTCCTGTGTTATTACATGCATATTCATGTCAATATTCTATGTTATTAAAAATAACAGTAGTAGTAGTCTTTGTTGTGTTTGCTCTTCCCCAGAGGCCCAAGGAGCCATTACAATATAACACAGTTTATAAACCAAAGAACAATTAACCACATTAAAACCAAAAAATAAATAACAATAAATAACTGCATAGAGTATATAGTGGAGGGGGGGTGGGACATTACACTATGGCAAAGGGGTTATTATACAGCAATCAGTGATCGGGGGCGTAGGTCACTGCAGTATAAAACATTTTTTATGGGCTCGGTAAATGGGGAGGAGGGCTGCAATACCTCTGCCAACCAATAGGGTTGCATGGATTACTACCAGGTTTTTGTTCTCAGTAATTTCTTCATGCAAGGGCCATCGCAAATGTCCCTTGCATGAAGCAGAAACTTTGTGAATGGTATTGTGAGGATATGCATGTTCCCGCACCTTCATTTGCATTGTGGCCCTTCTCCCTATTTTGCCCGGTGCAAACCCAGTTTGACTGGGCAAGCTAGGCTTTGTGAACACCAGCTCTGGGCAAAACCCAGTTTGCCCCAGGTAAACTGGGTTTACACCTGGGCAAACTGAGTTTGCACCAGGGCAAAATTTTGTGAATCTGGCTCCAGACATTTTCCCTAGTTATATCCATGTACTGTACAGTCCACGCCATATAACACGGACACGCTTAATGCAGACAATCTGCAAAAAATGGACATTTTCCTCAAACAAAACCAATTCTAATGCTTACTTAGTTGTTTACTCCTTGTATTATGGACATTGAGTGCCGGCAACCACAGACAGCTGGGGTAATTGACTTTGGCCTCCGACAGCAATTAGCTAATTTTAAATTGTGGTAACTTGCTAATTTGTTAATCACATGCACTTATATAGTGTCGCAGCTTTTGCCAGCAATCACTGTTTGCTGTGCTAAGCCCATTCAGTGTGAGCACTGTTGTAAGCACTGCTGTGTGTGTTAACAGAGCGATGTCTAAGTGACCAGGAATTTCTTTAGCTTGCAAAATTGAGCTACTGAAGCAGATTGATGCTTTGCTGAAATTAAGTATTAGAGACCTGGCCGCCTGCCTTTCCATCCCCACCACCTCCCTCCTCCCTCCCTCCCTCCATCACTTGCTTGAAGGTACACACCCATAGAATAAAAGTACAAGCACAACAAGCTCAAAAACAAACAAAATAAAAAATGACAACTAATCCTGTGAAACGAGGCATAAATAACACTTGCTGTGGTGTGCAGAGACCATGACTATATTTTTCTTATGTCATGGAGCCACCTATCGGGAAATACAGACATCAGCTAAAATGAACAAAATTAGCTTGCACAAAAGTGTTTGTGTAAAATGGCATGCATGCAGAGATCAAAAAGGTACTGCAAGAATAAGAAGAGGTATTTAACACAGGCTGCAATACCCAGCCAAGTTCCACTTCACCAGAAGTGGGGTACCCCACATATTTCCTAGCCCCAAGGAAGCCCCCGGATATGACCACAGGCATTGGCCCGCAGCCAGAAAAAACCTACAAGTAGCAATGGAAAATAGGGGCCAAGGATCAAGAGGTGACCAGCCCAAAGGAGCATGGCTACAGCACACCATAGGACAACCAGACCCTCCCCCATGACATGGACTGGCAGATGTCTAAATTCAAGAGCTCTGTCTGGCATGGAAGGGACAAACACTGATCTGGCCCCTGAGATGATAAGTGACAAAGGAGAGATGGCAGTAAAGGACTCTACTCACCTTGGGGTCAGCTCAAATTCAAATGAAAAGCCAGCACCCAAGATGCTGGGGAAGCATAAGACTTTGAAAATTGATACTCTATTATTGGCCTCTCTAATGAAACTGCATAATGCCCCTAGCCAAACCAACCACAGTCTTGGAAAAAAGAGTTGCAGTAGTACTGGCAGAGGATGAAAGAGTCAAGACAATACAACCTCTGTGGGTGGGATTCTTCTGTGGAGGCAGCGACCAGAAAAACTAACACATTGAACTTTTTCTACCTTAAGACTGCCTCTCACAGAAGAGAGGCTGACTCTTCATACATCCTGTGTAATTGCCAATTAGTCTGTGCAGACTTGACTGTCAGCTGGGTTGTTGATACTCTCCATAACTTATGTCTTGTTAACCAGTTCACCATATCTGCTGAAACTCCCCAACCCCCACATTCCAGGTTAGGTGCACACCTTGGCTCTCCCACAGACCTCAAGTCTGAGATGGCCAGGGCTGGATATTGGCCATGAATATTCTCCCCCACCTTCTGCTGCATACCCTTTAATCACCAGAGGCAGTGGGGAGGGACTGACACTGATTTCTTTGGGATCATGATGGAATATACAACTGGCTGAGCTGTCATTGTTTCATAGAATGTCCTCACAGCAACAGTCAAGCAGACTGGATGGGACTCCCTGTGAATGTGCGTGTGACCAAAACAAGTATATGGTTTCCTCCTCCAAGATCAGGGTCCGGGGGTATAGGATGTCTCATTCACACACAGGTCCCTGTTCACCAGAACATTTGAACTGTATGGCTGCCGCCTTCCCCCCCCCTCCAGTAGGAGGTAGTGACAGGCTCAGTGGTACTGTGGATTTACCTTAATATGATTTGCCTGATGTACCCACAGGGCAGCCATTTTCTCTCTGAAGAAACACTAAACCTGCCACAGAGGCAACCCACAAGAGATGGTGTGGTCCATTAGGTGAAAGGGGTGTACAGGTCAGATCCAGACTACTGAGGGGTCATGGTAGATGGAGAGCCGCATGAGGTTGGCAAATAATATATGCCAACCCTTGAAATTGTTTTTCCCCTTCTTTTTTAACTGCTCCTATGCCACCAGAGGTCTTGAACTACAATATCTCTCACCCCACCTGCTGACCTATTGTAAGAGACAGAGAATGGGTGGCACAAGGAATAAGAAAGAGGAAGCTCCAAATGCAAGCTGCTTCCCCAATTTCTTGGTCTGACAGCTCCATAGAAGTAGCTCTTGTGAGGAAAAGCTGGCAGAAGACAGGAATGCACTTCTGTAGAAATGGGGGAGGGGTCTGGGTCAGCTTCACAAGGACGGGGTGCAGTTTATGGTTTGTACACCCAATAACTGATGAGGGCTGGGTAGTGAGAGGTTGAGGGCTTGCCTCCCTCCTAGCTATCCCTGCCAGGCACTAAGAAAGTGGCATGACCTTTAGGCATAGGCAGGTGCCTATAGAAGCAGTGATTAGCACACAACCAGCTATGCCATTGCTGTACGCATTCCAAGGAGATGGAAAGTGGGCAATTTGGAGGCCTTGAACTCCATATGGCTCATGCTTCAAATCCCGTAAAATGAGCAGGCTTAAAGCTCACGCTTCTATTCCTTCCCACACAGCTTTTTACTTGTTGTGAATGCTGGTAGTATCTGGTTTACTTGTTTTAACTGTTTATAATGTTTTTGAACTGGTGGATTCACTGATCCAAGGTGGTTGGAGACTCTAGGTCATCCACAGATATCGTGGTTGGCCGCACACTTCCCTGGCACTAAGGCTGTCCTCCACCTCAGCACCTACAGTTGTGTAAGGCAAGCTCGCTTTAGGGTGTACCTCCCTGATTGGATCACACTTTTTCATTTTCATTTTCTTTTATTAGGGTTGTAACCACTGAGCAAAGCTCATTTGAAATGGCGACTCTTCATGCACAACATACTGTACATACCATTAGACACAATATTTACAATTACACAATATATATAGTCATAAATACAGTGAAAAAATGCTTGAGGGAATATAAAGTCATGCTGTGTAGGCAAGCCCCTCTGTAGTGCGTGGGCAGTAATTAAATGGGTATCCAGGAATTTGAAAGGAATATCTTCATCCATGAAAAGAAAAAAGATTTTGATCCACCTTACCAGGGGGGGCAGTGAGAACCCTCCTCCAGGAGACCCACCTCATGAAGCATGAAACTGGAAATTTCTGACTAGGTCCAACAAATTATTTCAGAAGGGATATGATGGTAGAATTTGACATCCCTTGGTACACTGATCCATGGATTAGTATTCCACAGTTTTGTTTATATGAAATGTGGGTTAGTGTTCCAATGTTCACATGAATTGTAGATTAGATTCTTGTGAACCATGGAAAACTAATCTAACATTTGTATACACCATGGAATACGATGCCATGGTTTACATTGAAACATCATTGAAATGCTACTTAGTGTTACAAAAAACTAAAAAAAAAAACATTTTGAAGGGCAAAATGCCATTCCTGGAATTTCACTGGCAGAAATCCACATTCTGTGAATATGTACTTCTATACCACATATAGTTTTATGTCTAGAGGGATAATATTTCCATTTCTTCATAAAACATTGGAGTAGCTTACTGTACCTCCAAAGATAACTTAAATCCAGTGATATTCATATTGCTTTACAGACCAGGTAGGATTTTCAAATGGGATCTGCCCATCTATATTTCCAGTAAGTCTTCACCCAGAATGTTTGACAGACTAGTATAAATTTTGACTCGTGTGTCAAAAGCAAGCTGCAGAATCTATGCAGAATTTTCTGATGCAAATAACCATAATTTGCAACATATTTTGCAGTTCTGTGTCACAAACAGATGTTTGAAACTGAGGCACATAGTTCTGGATGCAAGTAGTTAGATGCAGCCCCAAATGGCCTACACATTTACTTTTGTGTCTGACCCTTTTGAAGAGCCAGGCCTCTAACTTTATTATTTCTATAACATCCTAACTAAATGACCAAGCTCAGTGACAGTGAATGAGTTGCAAAGTGAGCTGTACTTCTGGGAGATACATGGAAGGTCATTTTTGATCACCACAACATTAAAGCTCTCATTTGCATCAGTTCATGATTATACATTTGCTCTAATTATAGTTCACCAATACTTATCATTTGAATGGTGTAAATTGTATACATTTCAAATGACAAAATATTTACTTCTATAAAACTTAACAATGAGTTAAAGTTAATCTATTTTCCTCCATTAATAAGTGCATTGTGTTATAGCTGTGATAGTAGCAAGCAGGACTGTATATTTTTTCTTCAGATTTTTTTACTTATATTTTACATATCTGTTTGCTGCTGGAACCCACTGAATAGACCCTGCTTGCCCTATTGCCTTTACTGTCCAGGAATGGACTGCTACATGACATGGAATAGCTGTGATGCCCCCTCCCTCCCAAATCCAGCACTCATCCTCTGCCTACTCCACCATCAGCTCTGCCCTCAATAATTACCTTGCATCTAGCTGCTCCTGCCATGTCCCTCCCTAATTCTCTAATTACTAAGCCCTAGACAAACTCTACCCCCTACCCTCACCTTTATTTTACCCTGTGCACACCCACCCCTCAAGCTCTTCTCCCCTTCCCCCAATTGTTCCCCCTTACTGGTCTCCCGCGGTCTCACACAGATATAAAGGATAGTGAATGCTCACCATGGGTCCCTCTTCTGCCCACCTAGGGGCTTGTATCTCTCATTTATTCCCTTCCCCCACCATCTTAAAGGGGTCTTTCTGGGACACTGCCTTATCCCCTTCTCTCTGGTCCCCCAGTCCCCTTGCAGAGTTCATTGCATTCTGAACGGGTCTGCAGGGGGACAACTCTTCCCCCTCCTCCACCTCACCCCTCCTTCCCCTTCCCCCTTTTCTTTCATGTAAGCACTTATTTACTTATTAACCCAGCACTTATTATTGTCCACTCTTTCTACATGTTATGCGTAACACTGTTGTAACACTGTTTGTAACACCTGCCTTACAAATGTATGTTAATGTTGGTTTTGTAACTTGAATGTCTAATGTCTCATACCAGTTGTACCCCTTTCCCCCCAGGTTGCACCAGGAAAAGAGCAACTTGTTGCTCAGTGTGCCTTCCTCGTGAAACATTTCCATAAATAAATAAAATATTGCAGTCTTACTGGATTCCTACTGGCACAAGGCAACAAGTCAGAGAAGAGCGGCAGCCTTTTGCAAGGCAGATAACCACAGAATGTCATCATACTTATCTGTGATCCTCCAAAGTTATTTCTCTTTTATTAAAAATAACTATTAAAACCATTTATCAGAGATTTAAAGGAGTACTACACCCTCGAATATTGGAAATGTTAACTGTTTTCTTGTCACCAATCAGCTCCATTTCTATAGCAGTTGAGAATTATAAGCATATGTTTAATTTACTTTTACTGTTAGCAATAGTCTTCTGTAACTATTCTGGGTACCTCTATTTTCTGATAGTTGAAATCTCAGTTTGTTACAAAGTGCTATATTAGTAGTGAAAAACACAGTGTCACTGTCCCCATTTACACTGTGGGTCTCTCCGTAGCTTGTCTTAATACTGTGCCATAAAAACTCTTGAGAAACATACAGTGAAAGTGATTAAATAAAAAAACTGCTCTAGAACACCATAAAGTTTTTTTTTTTTGTTAAACTAACTGAAGGACATGGATGGTTTTTCACACCTCTCCTGCTATTTGTTATTCTAATCAGTTGGGGGGGGGGTATTTTTCAGAGGAAAAGGATCTCCAGAACAAGGAAACATGCTATGAAGCTGGACAGAGGAAGATTCAAGTAAGTGAGGAAGTACTTCTTCACAGAAAAGGAAGCAAATTCCTCCAGGAACAGCCATCCAGTGGAGGTAGTGGGGGTGAAAACAGTGGTAGGATTAAAAAATGCCCAGTAAAGGCACAAGGGAATCACTGGGTGTGGGGGGGGGGTAGTACCACATATCAAATAGGGCCTGCAGCAAAAATGAAGATAATAACAATAAGAAGACTTGGTGGGCCCAGTGTCCCTCAACTGACATCAGTTTCTATGTTTCTATTGGTGTGCTTCTCAAACCGGTCCCAAGATCAACACAAGCTGCATCAAGCAGCAGTTTGTGCCAATTGCTGCTGAGCCAGTGACCCTCTGCCCAATTCCCATATTTTAGGGATCCTGGCACCAAGCACCCACAGTTTGCAGCAGCTGCTTCCATGCAGCACACAAACAGTACACTTGAGTTTGGTGGAGGGTGCTGCATGCGAACATGGACCGATGATCCCGCAGCATGCCCACTGTATAGCAAAGGGACATGCTGGAGTCCCAGGTAGCTGACACAGGTTGTCATGTCTGAGTGGGAACAGGTGACAGGATGACAGATGGAGAGGAGCATAGGATGTCAAGACCCAGGACACCCACAAAGCTGCTGACAGGTGTTTACATGGTGCAGATCTTGTCCCAAAAGCCCCTGCAATGGCAGGTCACAGGAACACTTGGCAGGTGACAAGGAGTGATGTTTTGTAACCGTGGGGTGTCTGCTGCTCAGTTATACCCTACAACAGCGAATGCCCAACTCTGCAGGGCTCACAGCAGTTTGCCATCCCTGGACAGTTTGGATATGTGGCAGTCAGTGCCCACGACAAGGAACAGTGTTCCAGCATATGTATTGTGTGGTCTGTACCTACCACACATCTACGGTGAACTGCATTTGTGTTCCCATGTATTCCCACTAGTCCAAGCACCAGACAGGGTCCAGTTGTTTTCTAGAATCCTAAAGATGGGGAAAGTGCAACTTATGTTTGCCACAAGACCTCTACTGCCCTGGCACATCCCTGTTCTTGACACGGGCATGGTGCATGGTCAGTCTGGCACATAGTGTCCCAGCTTTGTCACAACCAGCACCTGTGAATCAGGAAATCCACAGGTTTTGATGAAAGGTGCCCCTTGCATTAATTCTGTTTGATGCAGGCACCTTGGGTCATGTTTGGGGCTTTGAGAATCAAGCCCCATTTTCTAAATCAGAAGACAGGCATACTGTGGGGATTAATGGCTGCTGACACATCATTTTACTGCTAATGCAACTCACATGAATATTTGAGATTTTTTTTCCAATTAAATTTATATTGATTTTCAGGAATCAAGTTATACAGTATTATAAAGGGATCAAGCATTAACAGCATAATACAACTGTGAATAATCCTAAAATTAAAAGACAATAACAAGCATCCTAGAAGAGCAGTTCAAGCAAAAAAAGCATCTGAAAGTAAATACTAATCTGAGCTCATGAAACAAAAGTTAGAAATGACTCCATATTTTAATAAACAGTTTCTTTGGATCAGAAAAAGAATAGCTAATTCATTCATTGTTAGACATGGTGCCCATCCAGTCACACCTTTCTCTTGACATGGGAGTTCTCAGGGATTTTCAGTTTTTAAGGATAAGCCTTTTGTATGTTAGTGCTGCAGCAAGTAACCATCAGCAATGCAACTTTCTAATACTATATAGGGGGGAACAATAACCCAAAATAAAGATCTTATGGCAGAGGAGAATTTTTTAAGAATCCTTTGGCCGCTTTCATGAATTTGCTTCCATCCAGATTGAATATTTAGACAGGACCAAAACATGTGAAGCAAATTAACAGAGGTGGAAATTACACTTAGGACTATTGGCTGCTTTGGATTGATACATTCGCGTTAACTTATCCAGGGACAGATAGTAATGGTGAAGTATTTTATATTGTACAAGTCTAGATAGAACCTCCTTTGCACATGAATGTACATTTTCCCATAGGGACATCCATAAATATCTGAGGTTTCAACAGTCAGTCAGAAAGTGGAGTCAATAAGGATAGTTACGGAGAACTAATGCTAACTGTAAAAGTAAACTAAAACAAACATTTATGTACCCCAACTTCTATAGAAACAGAGATAATTGGCAACAAGAAAACTGATTACCATTTACAATATGTAAATGTGTACTGCTCCTTTAATACTCTGCTAATCTTCAATATGTTGCCTGAATAAATGTTTTCCTTCCTCATGGTCAGGGGCCACCATGACTGCATCATACCTTGGGCCAGGAGGGCATGCAAGCATACACTTTCTCAGTCAAGGCCTATGCTGCTACATGAGTGACCAGCAGGGAGAGTCAAATGCCAGCCAGCCCATGTTCTCCCACCCTGGGAGCTGAGAACATTATCTCTATGATGTGCATGACCCCCCAATCGCTGGCTTGGCTCCTACTTGAACCCCAGTTTCCTAGATGGAAGCCCCAATGCACTGACACTGCACCACCCAACTGGTCCTAAACAAATGTTAATAAACATACAGAGCAGGCAATGCTGATAATAACATATAGACATCAGCTAGTAAAATGCCTAGCATCACTAGTACTCCATTGAATGCACAATTTATTTATTTATTTAGCTTTTGTTGACCGGGTAAGTGCACTAGACAAATCCTGCCTATTTTCAGGCGCGACCTGGGGGAAGGGGATACAGATGAATGCCAACTGACCTTGAACCAGATTAAGCTGTTGGTGGTATTTTTAGTGAATGAGGGAAATTTGGCCAGGACACCGGGGAAATTCCCCTTCTCTTTTCGATAAGTGCCATGGGATCTTTAACATCCACCTGAACTACCACCAATCCAGGCAGATGGGACCTCGGTTTAACGTCTCATCTGAAAGACGGCACCTCAGAAGTGCAGCACCCCTCTCATGCTGCACTGCAGTGTCAGTACTGGGATATTAACCCAAGTGCCAGATGTGGGAACTGAACCCACAGCCCTCTGATCTCCCGGCCTCAGAGGCGAGTGTGCTACCTACTGAGCCACTGACACTGTTGACACAATACAAAATGCCAACCTAAATTCACCACAAATAGTTACAGAAATAAAACATTTGCTTTTTTCTCTGAACAGGAACCCCGAGTAAAGTGTCTCACAAACATGCACAGTTCTGCAAAATGAAAAAAAAGGAGTAAAAAGAAGCCTAGAGAGCGAAATTATGGGAATATTATCTCCAAATAAAAAGGGGGAAAAAGGTAAACAGAGCCATACCTTGCCTTGAGCTCTGAGCACTGTAATTTACTGGCTGTCAAAACTTAGCATTTATCTCTTTCCCAGTGAAGGAACACTATTTTAAGCTTCAGTAACCATCTATTTCTGGCAACCTATGCAGAGGGAACACCACTGGAACATTTAATCTATCATCCCTGCCAATTTCCTGTTACCCTTTTGAAGACAATAATCACTATAAGTCTTGTGCTCTGGAGTAGTCTTATGCTTTATGTTTACAACTTATATTATTTTAAAAAGGCCAAAAGTAAATTACCTGTATAAATAAAATGTATCTTCTTTTATTGCAGTAATCCCCAGGGAAATACAAAACATAAAGACTTTTCCTGGTGTTTCAGCAACCTCATGTCAAATTCTGAAGGTTATGTCCAGTACAGAATTGTCATGTAAACATTTAAAATCCATAACAAAAACTTGGGTTGCCAAGTTTGTTTTTCAGTTACATGGTGAGACTTAATCCCTGTTTATGGAAACAATCCATAAATTGTTAAATTGTTGTAATTACTTATATCATCATTGTTTTGGGTGTCAACATGAGGGAGAAAGAGAAAGTGAATCAAGGACACATCACTAGTTTTGATGTTTGCTTCATTTTCCACAAATGCAAAAATAAAGAGTAAATTACCAAAATTACAACACTCTCTTGAAGTAACCTTTTCAGAATTATAAAAGTAATTATATTTTTAATTTTTTTTTTGCATAACACCATTTAAATCCCATGGGCCAGATGCTCAAAAAAGCAAAGAATTCATTCACAAATCTGGACTGTCTTGTACGGTATGGGCTGCCCATTGGCTCTTGCTCTGGCACCATGGGAGGCAGCCCTCACCGGCAGTCAGTCGGCAGGCGGCGGGCTGCAGGCGGTGGATGCTGCTGCCCGCCGGCCGCCGGGGAGCGGGTGGTGGGGCTTGTGGGTGGTGGGTGGTGGGACACTAGCCACCAGGGCTATGTTGGGGGTGTGTGTTTATTTATCCACTGGACCACCAAGGCTATGTTCGGGGGGGTGTTTATTTATCCACTGGACCACCAGGGCTATGTTGGGGGGGTGTTTATTTATGACATCCCGTGATTGGGATTATCGGTCCACTGGACCACCTGGGCTGTGTTGGGGGAGGGAGACACATTGCTGCCCGCAATTGGGCCAGTGGGGGGTGGTGGTGGGGATTTTATAATCTTCTGCCCATGATCGGGCTGCAGGGGGGGCACAGGGAGTGGGTTGGGGGCCAGCCACAAGTGGCAGCTGCTGTGTTGCACCCTGCAATGCAGCAGCTCACCTGTGGGTGGCCCTCGACTTGAGCCTTTTTTTTGGGGCTCAAAGTTGTGCAGGTGCAGGTTGGGGGTTGTGCCTGCACAACTCTGCACAGCCCGGCTGAATATCGGGCTGTGCAGTTTATGCATGGTTCCTCCCCCTCCAGTTCAGCATGCATTCATTTGCATTGCGCTGTTGCTCAGCCTGTTTTCTGTGGCGCAACTGCCTCCTGCTGAATATCACAGAATGGAGCAAGTTCGGACTTGTGCAGGCGCAACCCTATTGTGCATGGCGCAACCCTTTTGAATCTCTGGCCCATGGTGTACAGGGCTTGTGGCATTCCTCGCCCAGTGATCAGGATTCTCAGTCCTGTGTGCCGATTGCTGCAAGTTAGACCAGCTTTTTCTGGTCTAGCTTCTAGCAATTGTAGGCACCCATTCTAGGGATAGATATAAAAGTCTTGTGGGGTCCCTTTAAAAATTCAACAAAGTTCAGTTTTCAAAATTCTTTTACTTAATGATTCGCTTGACTGCCCTGACGTTTCGCACTGTGTGCTTTTTTTAAAGGGCTTTTAAGTTTGAAATTAATTCAAAAAAGACATTTTAAATATGCGTTCATATGTATTATGTTAACATTTAAATGTTTTTATATAATGTTTTACTGAACAGGTTAATTGCTATTTACCAGTTATTCTCGAATTTCTATTCCTTGTTCATAACATATTCCAAAATTTCCATGGCATTCACCTTTCTTGCCTAAATAAATTAAATGTATTTAGTCTAAGGTTTGTTTTATTCATTTGCACCACCAAATACCAATTTCAACAACACATAGTGTTAAAACTACTCATATTGTGCCTGATTGACCCCATTGCCGAGAAGTCTGCAGCTTTACACCTCAACTATGTGCGTAATAGTTCCTTCTTCTATTTTAGTTTCAGTAGCTGTTAAAAACATTATTAATTTGTTTTCGCTCAGTTTAGCAGTCACGTGTATCTTAAGTTAGACTAGCTTTTTCTGGTCTAGCTTGCAGCAATCTCAGGCACCCCTTCTAGGGGGCTTGCACCAAATATTAGGTTCAAGCTGTCATAAATCAGGTGAACTGTCGTAAATTGGCACGATCAGTGTGCATCAAAGTTGCTGACCCAGCTGTGCCACCATATGGGTTTGATGCAGGGCTCGATGCAAGCCCGCGTCACCCTTCATGAATCTGGCCCCATATCATTTTCATAAACTTTTGCTGCTAGATGGAGAATATAGTTGTGAATATAGCAAAAGAATGAAATATAATAATTGCCATAATACTTTTGATTATATCTTCATTCTTTTTTTTAATCGCAGCTTTACTGAAGTAAGCAAGAAAGTTCTACAGTGTGCAGGTATGCATTTAGTTCAACTTCATTAAAATCATAACACTGCAGAAACCATGCTGTAAGTTTACTATACAGCTCTTTCCTGACACAATTGGTTAGTTGTTTTAGCTGTATATACTGTTCTGTTTCATAGCCAAGCCTGACTGGATATGTCCTTGGTGTTGTCAAGCTGTTCAATAAAATGTAAAAGATGAACAGGTGAAGAGATTGAAAAAAGAACAATATCAACTGTGCATGAATGAGTTAATAGTCCTTGCAAATAAACATAAACATGAACTAGAACTGGAGTGTGCTGTCTTATCATTGCATTGAGAACCTGTCTGCCTCCCCTGTACCATTCTCACCAATATCCTGCTACGATTCAATACCTTCTTTTGTTACTCCCAATGAGTTGATACCTATCTCCAGCCAGGGGTAATGATCAGATGTCTCCCCGGTACATCAGTGTGGAGAGACACTGACCACATTGCCAAAAAATGTACAGGAAGCAAGAGAAAACACTGATATCCTGGTATACATAGGGACTAATGATCTTGCCAGCCGGTCAGTTGTGGAGACCAAGGAACACCTGACCAGGCTGGGTGACAAACTATCATCCATTTCTTCCAGCATCTCCTTCTCTGAGATCCTGCCAGTCTGGGAGAGGGGGACAGATGAATGGAAGGTCAGATAAGGGGAGATAGGGGAGCTAAACATGTGGCTCAAGGGCTGGTGCCAGGAAAAAGGACACAAATTTGTAGGAAACTGGCAACAGTTTTGGGAGCAAAAATTCTTTAAATTCAATGTGCTGCATCTGACTAAGGAGGGAGTCAGTGCATTGGGGCAGAAGTTTCACGTCTTTGCAGAATATTTAAAGTAGCAAATGGGGAGAGGGGTGTAACACCCGATACATAAAATGGGAAGAACACCCCTCCCCCTAAGTTAGTGGTCAAACAGGAGTTCAGCATATTTGTAGTTCATTTGCATCACCAGGTAACAAAAAAGGTCCAGCTCCCCATACGACTCACAGGGGAAATGCCGGACCTTACCCAACAAATAACACACCGAAATCTGGCCAATAGAAAATCATGTACACAAGTGCTCACAGCCTGAGAAACAAGATCCCAGTCCTGCAGGCAATAATGACTGAGGCTAAACTGGACAAAGTAGCCATTAGTGAGACGTGGTTCACCAATATCAACTCTTGGGAGTCTTCAGTTCTGAGCTATGTACTGTCCAGAAAAGACCGAGGTGCAAACGGGGATGGAATAGCCCTTTATGTCAATGAAAATATCAAAGCGACAGAAATTCAGAATACACATAAGGAGCCAGAAGAACTGTGGATCACCCTGGAAACAGGAAATGGGACAGCCATACAAACTGGGGTTATCTACAGGCCTCCAGACCAGGGGGAGGACATAGACACATTACTGTTAGAACATATACAAAACATGACAGCTAAAGGGGAGGTTCTGAAAATGGGAGACTTCAACATTCCAGATACAGATTGGTCAATGCCAGCAGGAACATCTGCCAGTAGTAGACACATATTGGATTCCCTGCAGGGGGAGGACCTCAAACAACTGGTACTACAACCCACAAGAGACAGGGCTATCCTAGATCTAGAACTGACTAACAGGGAAAGGATCACAGATCTCCAGGTAGAAGATCACCTGGGGGTCAGTGACCATCACATGGTATGGTTCAATTTGGCCACTAGAACTAAATCATCCCATTCCAAGGCAAAAATATGGGACTTCAAAAGAGCTGACTTTGATAAGATGGCCAACAGAGTTAAGCTAGCTCTGGCAAGAAGAAATACAAATGAGGGGGTACAGGCAAGGAAGCAAGCATTAAGGATGCAATACTTGAAGCAACATCCCATTGTGTTAGAGAGAAAAGGAAGTGCAAAAGAAGAAGGAAACCACTTTGGTTCTCAAAAACAGTAGCAGAAAATGTCAGAGCCAAAAGGCTGGCCTTCAGGAAATATAAGGGAATGCAGTGGGATGAAGATAGGGAGACATACCAAACTTCCCTAAGGGAAGCAAGGAAGGCAGTAAGGCAGGCAAAGGCCCAAACTGAGGAAACACTAGCATGAACAGTAAAAGAAGGTGACAAGACTTTCTATAGATACATTAGTGAAAGAAGAAAGTCCAGAGGGGATATTGCTAAAATCAAAGGGGATAAGGGGGTTTGTGAGGAGGAGAACCATGTAAAAACACCTATCCTAAATAGATATGTCTGCTCAGTATTTACTGATGAGAAGGTAGGGTAGGGTCCACAGCTCAGCACCATGGACAAAGGGGGAAGGGAGGTGTACACAAGTCCCTTTTACAAAAGAAAGGGTCCTACAAGAGCTCGATAAACTCAGGGTGGACAAAGCAATGGGACCTGATGGCATACATCCCAGGGTAATAAAGGAGCTAAGGGTGGAACTAGCAGAGCCATTATCAGAACTGTTTAGTGAGTCTCTGAGCACAGGAGAGGTCCCAGAAGACTGGAGAAGGGCTCATGTGATCCTGCTCTACAAGAGTGGTAGCAGGGAGGAGGCAGGGAACTACAGACCAATCAGTCTTACCTCAGTAGTTAGCAAGATTATGGAGGCACTC
This sequence comes from Neoceratodus forsteri, assembly GCA_016271365.2. Classification (NCBI taxonomy): domain Eukaryota; kingdom Metazoa; phylum Chordata; order Ceratodontiformes; family Ceratodontidae; genus Neoceratodus; species Neoceratodus forsteri. Next base: position 317,018,628 of record CM028130.1, read on the forward strand.
CTTAAGGAAAGGATAGCACAACACCTGGAATCCATAGGAGCACAGGATCCAAGACAGCATGGGCTTACAAAAGGAAGGTCCTGTCAAACTAATCTCATAGATTTCTTTGACTGGGTAACCAGAGTGGTGGACCAAGGTGGAGCACTTGATGTCACCTACCTTGACTTCAGCAAAGTGTTCAATGCTGTTCCACATAGAAGATTGATTAATAAGCTGGGTAGGCTTTGGGTGGGTCAGAAGTTGGCTAACTGGGTGGCAAACTGGTTGATGGGCAGAAAACAGAGAGTGGTGGTAAATGGTATACGGTCAGATGAGATGTAAGTCACAAGTGGGGTACCTCAGGGATCAGTCCTGGGGCCAGTCCTCTCCAATATCTTCATCAGTGATATTTCAGATGGACTGGAGGGTAAGGTGTGTCTGTTTGCAGATGACACCAAGATCTGCAACAGAGTAGATGATCCAGATGGGGTGGGGAGTTGCTGGCAGTCATAAGGGAAGAAAGAGATTTGGGCATCATCATCACAGATGACCTGAAATCATCCAAGCAGACCACTAAAGCAATAGGTAAGGCTATGCTGATGTTGGGGTGTATTAGTAGGGGTATCACAAGTCATAAGAGGGAGGTAATAATCCCTCCTTAAAAGACACTGGTTAGGCCCCATCTGGAGGACTGAGTGCAGTACACGAGGCCTCCCCTTTACAAGGACATTAACCAAAAATGAGGCAGTCCAGAGAAGGGCAACCAAAATGGTGCAGAGACTGCATCAGAAAACATATGAGGACAGATTAATGGAGCTCAATATGTATGCTCTAGAGCTAAGGAGGGAGAGAGGTGATATGATCGAAACATTCAAACACCTTAAGGGCATTAACAAGGTGAAAGAGTCTAACATGTTTCAATATAAGAAAAATAGTAGGGCAAGAGGACACAGCATGAGATTAGAGGGAGGCTGATTAAGGGGTAATGTGAGGAAGTTATTTTTCACAGAAAGGGTAGTGGATGCATGGAACGGCCTACCTCAGGAAGTAGCGGATATGAATACAGTGCAGGGCTTCAGACAGGCAGGGGATAGGCTTAAGTGAGCAACACAGATGAGTATGACTAGATAGACCATTGACAGAGCAAAAGCCAATGGCACATTCATAAGGTAGAAAAACAAATGGGCAGACTGGATGGGCCTTGCGGTCCTTATCTGCTATCAAATTCTGTGTTTCTATGTTTCTATGATAGGGTGGAACATTTCTGATCAACTGAAATAAGTTATTCCTCCACCTCTTCCTCCCTGGGGTAAAAGACCAGAGTGACCAGTTCTCTTGGAACTGGACTCCAGAAATTCTCAGGGTTGCTGTGAGGCTTTCCATATTGTAAATTGTATTTACCTTGTTTCCTCATTGTAATACTGTTGGTGCTTCCATACGCAGCCATCTGGCTATGATTCTGTTTAGGACAGCTATTATCATGCAGGTAAAAACACTGGCTTTTTTCCTTGTGGTTATTCCTGGTACTGGGGCCCACTGGGGGGGGGGTGCTCAGCTGCATCTGTAGTGTCTATCCCCCAGATCAGTGTAAGTTTGTCTCACCTCTGTCCAGAACTGTTCTAGAGCTGGACAGCCGCAGAACACATGGTTGTGGATGCCCTGTCACCACATCCGCTCCAGCAGGGGTCTCTTCCTTTGATCCCAGAAGTACTTTGTTGGTGTAGTTACACGGAAGAACCCAGTTATCTTCCATTTAAATTCCCTCCAGTCTTCAGATAATAAGAATTTCCACCTTCTGTCCAGACATTTATTCCATTGTTCTTCCAGTATGTCCTTTCTGATTTCAGCCTACCACTTGTGTCTAATGGGTAATAGGTTGTGACCCCCTTCTTTTAGTAGAAGCCTCTAAACCTTTGAGATATATGGCTATCTTTAAGCCTAACCACCCAGTAAAAAAAAAATCTTCCTACCTTGTTTCATTTCTACTAATAAGCCCTGTTTCATTTCTACAAACAAGTTGCATGTGATTTCCCTCAAGTGTGTAACTTCTGATCTGCAAGAAACTGTAAAATTCATTCCATCCCAGGTTAAATTTCCCTTTAAGGGACTGCAAGAAAATGCAGTGGACCCCCTCTAAGACCTGCTCAGATCTTGTGCAGGCTTTCCCATTCCATGTTTTGTGCCCTGCATCTTGTCCTACTGGTGCAAACTCTGGACTTCCTGTAATGAGTGTCAGAGGGCCTATCAGGTTTAAAGTATTGGTCACCCTATGTATCTGTAGAAGGGTTTTAAGAGAATGTCTGACCCAAGGGTTCTGTGTGGACATTATCTTTTCTGATGAAATTCTAGCAGTTAAGATGGCATACAGAGGTACCGGTAGGGACTCTATGTTCTCCATGTTACACCATTGTGCGTGAATTTATTGTGCAAATGACTTCCTCATCTTCTCAATCACTAAAGCACAGTCCCTCCTCAGTATCCAGGCATTTTGATGAGGTTGGGTCGAACTGGCCATTTTTCTGTAGCTGGAGCAGATTATTCACTTGTAAGTGGTTTAACCCAAAATCTTTAAGTCTCTGTTGGGCAGACATCCTAAAGTGTTCAATTTTCTGCTTCTCCATACTAAATTCCATGGTTTAAGTAACAATTAACAGGGATTCAGAAGACTATCAGTGGAGCCCGTTTTCCAACTGCTCATTCCCCAGTGAAGTTATTGAAAGTCCCCTGTTTATATCAGCTTTCAAAGTTGCAATTTCAGAGCTAGTCTGCTCTGGATAAAAGTAATTAACCCCCACTCCAAAAAACAAAAAAAAGAATACTGTAACTTGCCAGAAAGTTATTCAAACAATACAAAAGTACATGCAGAATGGCAAGGACTTTAACGTAAAAAGAACAGAGTAACCAGAGACATACAGTACAGATATGTACCTGAAGTGGAGGAAAAGGAGGTAAATACCAGTCGGTTCACAGAGGAGAGGATCCTAGAAGAGCTTGCAAAGCTGAAGGTGGACAAAGCCATGGGTCCAGATGGCATACATCCCAGGGTCTTAAGGGAACTGAGAACTGAAATGGCAGCCCCTTTGACAGCCCTGTTCAGTGAGTCCCTAGACACTGGAGTGGTCCCAGAGGACTGGGGAAGAGCAAAACTTGTCCCTCTTCACATGAGCAGTAGTAAAGACGATGGAGGGAACTACAGATCAGTTAGTTTAACCTCTGTAGTAAGAAACATAATGGAGACTTTCCTCAAGGAAAGAATAGTTGAGTACCTAGACGTCATGGGGATGATGGATCCCAGGCAACATGGGTTCACTGCAGGATGGTCCTGTCAAACTAATCTATTGGGGGGGTGGTTGTAGACACTACCTACCTAGAGTTCAGCAAAGCCTTTGATATCGTCCCACATAGGGGACTGGTCAACATGTTAGAAAGCCTGGGGAAGGGACACAAGGTGGTAAACTGAATTGAAAAATGGTTATAAGGATTGAATAAAAAGAGAGTAGTGGTAAACAGAACCCAATCAGAGGAAAAGGAGGTGACCAGTGGGATACCTCAAGAGTCAGTTCTGGGGCCATTTCTCTTCGATGTCTTCATCAGTGACATTGCAGATGGGCTAGAGGGAAAGGTTTGCCTGTTTGTGGAAGACACCAAGATCTGCAACAAGGTGGATACCATGGAGGGGGTGGAAAAGATGACAAATGACCTGGGATGGTGGAACATACGAACATACAAACATATGAAATTGCCAGCAGATACAAACCATTTGGTCTATCTAGTCTGCTGGAGTGTGCAGCACTTCAGGCCATTATACTGCAGCTGCTCCCCTCCCTCATATGCCCTCCCCCCATCTCCCACCCCCTCCCAGTTTGCACCCTCCCCTTGAATCTGTCCCACCCCTCTTGAAGCTCCCAATACTGTACAGTGATATGACTTCCTCTGGCACAGTGTTCCACCCTGCCACTACCCTTTCTGTTAAATAGTGCCCCCTCAGTTCTCTCTTGAACCTTCCCCCTTTCAACTTCATAGAGTGACCCTTGGTTTCCCTTCTGCCCTTCAAATTGAACATACACTTGGTGTCTACTCTGTTCAAACCCTTCAGGCACTTGAAGGTCTCAATTATATCCCCTCTCTCCCTTCTTTCCTCTAAGTAGACTGTACATACTGAGCTCTCTCAGTCTCTCCTCATATGGTCTGTCCCCAACCCCAGGAACATTTTTGTTGCCCTGCACTGTACCCCCTCCAGTAGACTGATGTCCCTTTTCAAGTAGGAGTGACAAAATTGCACGCAGTACTTGAGGTGCAGTCTCACCAGGGACCTGTACAGGTACAAGATGACCTCCCCACTCCTAGAAGCAATCCCCCCTTCCTATGCACATTGGCATCCTGTTTGCCTTTGCTGTTGCCTTCCTACACTGAGCAGAGTGGTTCATCTCCTTGGTTACCAGCACTTCCAGATCCTTCTCCTCCTTGAATTATGTTAACAGGACACCCTGCAGCCAGTAATTATGTCATGAGTTCTTGCCTCCCAAATGCATCACTTTGCACTTCTTGATGTTGAAACCAAGCTGCCAAGTGTGAAAGCATTCCTTCAGTTTTGCTCCCCTTCCCCCATCTACCTCAGCACAAATCTGTGTGTCATCTGTGACGAGACTGATCTTGCTCTTAATCCCTACTGCAATGTCGGCTATGAAAATGCTAAACAGAACCGGTCCCAGCAATGAGCCCTGTGGTACACCATTTGTTACTGCCCTGGGCTCAGATAGTTCTCCCCACCCACTACTACCTTCTGCTGTCTACCCTGCAGCCAGTTCTCGACCCATCTGACCAGTTTCCTCCCTGTTCTCAGACTCTTCAACTTGCAGGCCAGCCTACCGTGTGACACCGAGTCAAAGGTCTTGCTGAAATCCAGATAGAGGACATCCACTGCCTATACCCTGTCCAGTGCCCTCATAACCCAGTAGTAAAAATCAGCCAGGTTCATCTGGTGAGAATCTGCCCAAGACAAACCCATGCTGCCTGCTGTCCTGGAGACTGTTATCCTCAAGAAATTGCACCAGTCTTTCCTGGAGGATAGTCTCCATCGATTTTCCCACAATTGCAGTATGGCTTACCAGTCTGTAGTTCTCTGGTTCTTCCTTGGGCCCACTGTTATGGAGAGGTACCACATGTGCTTCCCTCCAGTCCCTGGGCATGCACCCCGAGTTCAAAGAGGTATTGAATAGGTCCACCAATGGCCCTGCCAGGACCTCTGCCAACTCTCTCAGCACTCTGGGGTAGATTCCATCTGGGCCAGGTGCCTTGTCCACCTTCAGGGACTTAAGGCCCTCCCTCACCCTTTCCACTGTGATTTCCCCATCAATGGTTGCTTTCCCCCACCCTCTCCAACCTCGTCCTTCCTCTCAGGTACAGGCCCATCCCTCTCCTTGGTGAAGACTGAACTGAAGTATTCATTAAGTACTTCTGCCTGTTCAGCCCCTTTTCTACCCACCCACTTCCCTTCTTGATCCTAACAATTTGATCCTTGAGCTTCCTTTTCTCTCTAATATATCTGAAGAAATCTGTTTCTCCTCCTTTGATCCCCTGTGCTAACCTTCATTCCCTAGCCACCTTTGTTGCCCTTACCACTCTGCTCACTTCTCTGGATTCCCTCACATATTTTTCTCTGTCTTCTGCCATTTTGGATATCTTGTAGGTCCAAAATGCATTCCTCTTTTCCCTCACCTTCTCCACAACCTCTCTACTCATCCAAATTGGTTTCTTGGTCCTGGCTTTCTTGCTCTGGCTCTCAATCCAAGTTTTAGTGGCTTTAGAAAGCCATGCCTTGATGACAGCCCATTTTTGTTCTGTGTCCATTTCTGGGTGGATGCTTGCCATATGACTTTCCAGTATGTGTCCAATCCTGCTAAAGTCCACCCTTTTGAAGTCCAGGACCCTAGTTTATGTAGTGGCTACTTCCCTACCCAGATTGTTTGAGAATCACACTGTGCAGTGGTCACTGCTTGCCAGAGGTTCCTCCACCCTTACATCCCTAACCTGTTCCCCATCTTCCAGTATCAGGTCTGGTATATTCCTCTTGCTCATTGGCTCCATTACTCTCTGTATAAGAAAGCCATCCTTGAATGCTTCCAGGAGGATCTGCTGTCTGGTGCAAGTGGTTGCTGGGATGCTTCAATCCACCCTTGGTAGATTGAAGTCCCCCAACACCACTGTGCTCCCTTTGCCACTATGCCTCCTTATCTGCTCCCCCAGTTCCCTGTCAATATCCTCCTTCTGGGCCGGAGGTCTATAAACAACCCCCAGACAGATCTTGGTCCCTTTTCTGGCTGTGTAGTTGCAGCCAGATTACTTCTGACCTACCCTTATCCCCTTTCCCCTATTACATCTGATCCCTTCCCTGATGTAAATGGCACCCCCCACCAGCCTTTCCTTTATCTCTATCCCTCCAGAGTAGTTTTGACCCTGGGATGGTTAGGTCCCAGTCATGGTGCCTGGTTGCCCACGTCTCAGTAATGGCAGCTATGTCCATCTTCCCTCTCTGCCATCAGTGCCTGCAACTCTGCCAACTTGTTCCCCAGGCTCCTAGCATTTAGTGAAACCTAATGAAGTGGTCAGTGACTCTATTGGAGAGATGGTTAGATGTGTAGCAACTTAGGTTTAATGCAAAGAAATGAAAAATCATGCATGCGGGGAGCAGGCAACCTGGAGCAAACTACAGGTTGGAGGGGGAGCTGTTGGCAGTTACTAAGGAAGAGAGGGACTTGGGATTCATAATCACAGACGACCTGAAGGCTTCAAGGCAGACAGCCAAGGCAGTGGAGAAGGCCACTGGGATGTTGGGGTGTACTGGAAGGGGAATCACAAGCCAAAGGAGGGAGGTGATAGTTCCACTGTACAGGACCCTGGTGAGGCCTCATCTTGAATACTGTGTCCAGTTCTGGAAGCCATACCTTCATAAGGACATTGACAAATAGAGATGGTTCAGAGGAGATTGACCAAAATGGTGAAGGGTCTACATCACAAGCCTTATGAGGAAAGAGTCAGAGACCTCAGTTTGTACACACTGGATCAAAGGAGGGATAGAGGTGACATAATAGAAATGTTCAAATACCTCAAGGGCATGAACAAGGTGTAAGGGGAAAACATATCCCAGTGTAAAAGTAGTGCCAGAACAAGAGGGCACAATATGAGATTGATGGGTGACTGCATAAGGGGTAATGTCAGGAGGTGCTTTTTTATAGAGAGAGTGGTTGGTGCATGGCATTGCCTGCCCCAGGAAGTGGTGGCCACCCATACGGTGGCAGGCTTCAAATATACAATAAATGGAAGAGAAATAAAGGAATATTAGAGCTTGGACAAAGAAACTAAAGCCAGTGACCAGATAGGGTCACTGGCCACTTCATCAGGTAACATAAATGGGCAGACTGGATGGGCCAATTAGCCCTTATCTGCTGACAGTGTCTATGTATCTATGTAAATGATGCCAGTGGATGCAAATGTGGGAGCTTATTTCCTTGCTGTCATCCTGTTTTTCACCTGGACATAACAGGATAAATCATTATTCAAATAATGTTTCATATATTTTAGAATGTGCCTGTGTAAGTGAGCTGCATTGAAATCATTTTGAGTACATCATAAAAATGGGAATTTGAAATATCAGGGAACATCTTTAGATAGTCACTGGTTATGATGCAGCTTTTCTGACTGGCTTGGTTGAAGCAGATTTACAAAAAGGCCCCAATTAATCTACAGTACAGTTTATAATAAACCCTCTTGCCAGTGAGTTGTCTCTGCATTGCTTTTTGCATTTGACAAAACATAGGCAAATCAGTTTTGTTGTTTCACAACACTTGGCTATGTTGAGCAACTTTTATGAAATGTATTTGCAACTTAACTGGAATGCACTTGCAGCACCCTTGGCTATGTCGAGCAACTTTTATGAAATGTATTTGCAATTTAACTGGAATGATGGCAGTTGTGTGGAAAATAAGATGGCTGAGTTTTGTTGTGTTAACATTCTAAATGAGCATCTTTACTAGTAGTAGTGCCCAGCTTGGCATAACTGGACGTTTTTGTGTGCATTACAAATATTAACACATACCTAATAGCCAATCAAGTACTTTGAAAATTCCTATCCATTTCATACACCCAGTTAATGACCACCAAGTCCATTTGCAATGATGTGTGACTTTTGGAATTTGATCTGGCTGACCTCCCAGTATTTCCTGAAATCCTTTACTTTGCACATTAATTGTATGAAATATAGAGTTGCCACCCCAGAGAAGGGCTCTGACCTGTAGACCCTCCACACACACGAACAACAGAAACCTAGCTTATCAGACTTTAGAAAACATCTGTGAATCAAATATTAGCATTTCAGTTCGCTAATCATATTAAAGAATTAGGATGCCATATTAGCAAACTTCATAAATCATAAGTGAATCGTACATTGGCATTCCACTTGGCTAACCATATTAAAGCATCAGTACACCATGCATATACAGCCTCTTTTTTAATGTGTATAAGCCTGCCAAACTTAGTGGCATTGTCTTCCCTGGTTTTAATGTTACCGAGGTTTAAAAATGTTACAGTTCACATACAAAATTAAATTTAAAAATGTATTAGTGTTTGACTACATATAACATGGTCCCCTTTTAAGCTAGAAACTTGTAACATGGCATGTTTATCCATTTGGCACAGTAGTTTAAACATTTCAAATCTTGTGAAATGTGGGCAAGTTGTTTTAAAATGAGACAGAAATAAAGAAAATTTAATTTTGACACAATTTTTGGTTACCTATAACTCAACTACCCATATGGAATAATGCTTCGTTTAAACATTTAACATTTGTAGAAATGTGGATAAGTAATTTATAAACCTCTGTTGATAGAAATACCTGAAAATAAAATTCTGATAAAATGTTTTGTCACCTACAATTCTGCCCCCCCCCCCCTTTAAAGTTAGTGACATGACTCTTGGTGCACATATAAAAGTGGTAAGTATCGTCACATACACCAAATGTAGTGAAACATGGGCAAGTAATGTTAAAATTAGATGGACATAACTGAAATTTAAATTTTGATGGGTTTTTGCAATATGTTCACTGAAATTCTGTGAGATTTTGCAGACTGTGTATTAGAATTACACCACAAATCTACTAACATATTTTCAGTACAACTCTGCACAGTGTACACTGTACACTGCAAAACAAACAGAATACACATACTGTATGTGCAAATTCCTGGGTTAAAAAAGAGTTTAAAAGGTGATAACCTTTAAAACCTTTTTGGGTTCAGCTTAAGACAAATGGATGATTAGCCCTCCAAAAGGTGTGTCCATACCTACTTTAAGGTTTTGCAACTGATGCTACTACCACTATGGAGAGATAAGTACAAAAATGCAGCAGCAAATGCCAAATATCGTTTTCACTTTCCAAATCATTTTTTATTTATTTTTTATTTATTTATGACTTTGCTAACCATGTGAGTGCACTGATCCCAGGGACTGTTTTCAGGCATGACCCGGGCCATAACACATGGCGCAGGGTGACATTGGAGTACAAGGTAACAGTAATACACATGAAGCAGATTTGATGCAAGCAACAATAGCAGACACAATATACAGGTTTGATGCATAGGTCCATTTGAGAACAGTGAATATAAGGTTTCAATATCAGACATGAGAAGACTTGGTACAAACAAACAAATCATAGGCACAGTGTACAATGTGAGACTGCATCATCCAGTGAGCAAGTAATACACAGAATACTCAGTAAAAAAATGTATATACAATACATACAGGTAAGGAAGTAAAATATTACTGTGAAAAATGCAATATAACAGTTGTTGGCAAGAGAGTTGACTAGTGTGGGTAGGTGGGTAAACCCTGGGCTGGGGAGTTGACTAGTGTGGGTTGGTGTGAGACCCCTGAGAGCATCGGCAGGATGAGTTTTCCAGGGACCAGACTTTAAAGTGGGATTTGAAACTGGAGTGTGTGTCAATGGAACAGAGTACAGCCGGTAGTTTGTTCCACTGCAAGGGGGCAGCTGCAGACTAGACTCTACTATCCATGTTGGTGGATACCCTAGGAACAGCTAGAGGGGGAGTACCATTTGAGTGGAGGTTGCGGAGGAGTGTTCGGGTTTTCAGAAGGGCAGTTAGGGGGGATTCTGGAGCCATGTGGATGTCATTATCCACCATGCAGCAGAGGGCTAGGTCAAAGTGACCTTGCAGCGGTAGCCATCCAAGGGTATTATAGAGGGCACAGTGGTGGGTGGAGAATGGGGCCAGTAAAGCAAAGTGGCAGGCGCTGTTGTAGGCAGCAGAGAGCTTAGTCATAGCAGTAGCTGAGATCCTGGCATAAATAGGGGAGCAGTAGTCAAGAATAGGGAGAAGAATACCATGGACAATGGCTAGTCTAGCTTCAGGGGTAAGGTATTGCCTGAATCTATAGGCGGCACCTAACTTTTGATGGAACCTTCTGACAAGGGAATTTGCATGCTCAGTGAAGGTGAGGAAGGGGTCGAGCAGTACTCCTAAGTATTTGTAGGTGTTGACATCCTCCAGGGCTATATCATCTGGGGTGAGAAAGCGTAAGGGGGCATGGCTTTTAGTTTTGGCCAGGAAGGGCTTAGATCCAAACAGCATGGATGTAGTTTTTTTGGCATTTACTAGAGGAGGTTTTTTGAGAACCAGCTGTGGGCTGCAGCATAGTTGTGTGAGAGAACTGAGGAAATTGCGGCCATGGATTTTTCACTGTGGAAGAGGACAAGGTCATCGGCATACAGGAGAAAGTTACAGTTGAGGCAGTCGAGGGGAAGTGCATTAACGAATAAGGAGAAAAGGAGGGGACCCAGGATTGAGCTTTGAGGGACCCCCACAGAGACAGGCAGGGTGGGGGAGCAGGTTTTACCAATACACATGAATTGTGAGCAATCAGTAAGGTAGCTAGTGAACCAGCTTGTGACTTTCTGAGAACAACTAAGGAGGCTAAGCTTGGAGGTAAGGAGAGCATGGTTAACCATGTCAAAAGCCTTTGAGAGGTAGATGAAGACAGCCCCAGTAGCTTTACCATTATCCATGTTAGAGAGGATGTGGTCGGTCAGTAGAGCGAGGTCAGTGACAGTGGAATTATTCTTGCAAAAGCCATGCTGTTGGTTGCATAAGAGGGTGTATTTGTTTATGTACTCAGTGAACTGATTGTGGACTGCTCTCTCGAGTAGTTTACTGAGATGAGGGAGGATGGATATTGGACGGTAATTGTCAGAGGATTTGGGGTCACTGGATTTAAGAATGGGGATAACCTTAGCTATCTTCCATGGGTCAGGCATGGAGGAGGTGGAAAGGGCAAGGTTAAAGATGAAGATGAGTGGCTTGGCAATCACCAAAGAGATCAGCTTAAGAAAGACTGGATATAGGCCATCAGATCTGGAGGAGCCGTGGTTAGGTAGATGTTAGAGTATCTTCAGTGTATCATGTATGGAGAGGGCTTTAAAATAGAATGGGGGTATTTGCAGGTGAGTGGCAGAGCTGGAGGAGGATGGCAGTGTGTTAGATATTAGGGCCGGGCTTTGAGGTTGGGCAGTTGGCAGCTTATTTAGGTACATGGATAAGTTGGTGAACTTACAGTTGAAGACATTGGCCACATTGTGAGGGTCAGGCAGCAGCCCATCCTGGGAGTTGAGATGTGGTGCAACGTAGCTGGAGCGGGGGTTTAGGAGGGAGCAGATTGAGTCCCAGAATTTTCTAGGTTCTCCAAGGTTGGCCTTTTGCAGCTTGCGGAAGTGGGTCTGTTTCAAAAATTTGGCCTGTTGTTTACATTTGTTCCTTATGTGCCTGTAAGCATCCCAGAGGGCAGGAGAGGGGGTTGCTTTGAAAGTGGACCAGGTGTGGTCTCTGGCCTTCATAAGGGTTAGGAGGTCTTTAGAGACCCAGCGCGAGCACCCTCCTCTGACCCGTCTGGTAGTGACAGGGAAAAGCGGTCCTGGTGTGTTAGTAGAGTCTGAGTAAATGTGGAAACTGCCATGGCTACATTGGAAAGGGAAAAAAGCATGGACCAGTCCAAGGACTGGGCCTCCTCAAGGAGATTTATGGAGGCTGGGCAGCTGAAATTTCTTAGAAATAGGTATTTGGGTGGGAGGCGCTTTAGTTTGGAAGACCAGAGGAGATAGGTCAGTGAATGATCACTTACAGAGTCAGCCATGGTGTCAACATGTAATGCTCAGTCTTCCCTGTTTATGAGGATCCAGTCTAGTAGAGTCTGGGTGGCTGAGCGTGGATTAAGTCTGGTGGGAAGAGTGATCACCTGCACCAGGTTGTGCTGCTTTAACAGGCATACATAGTCAGGCTGGTGGCAGCTCAGACAGTTTAGATTAAAGTCGCCAAGAAGGATAGATTCCCTATGGGGAAGTAGAGAGCTCAGGCCTTGGAGGAGGCTGGTGAGTCCAATGGTTCCGTTCATGGGGGGTTGTAGCAGCAGCCAATATAGAGTTTCTTGCAGGATCCCAGGGTCAATTCGAAGAGTAGCCATTCATTAGGTGAGGAAGGGTCAGAGTGTAGGACAATGCTAGCTGAGAGGGGTTCCCTTAGGAGCAGGGTCACACTGCCACCTTTTTTCCTGCCTGGCCTGTCAAGGTGTAGGTAAGAGTAGCCAGGTATTCTGAAGGTGTTTTCGGTGTGGTGTGGCTTTAGCCATGTTTCAGTGAGTCCTAGAATATGGGGCTTGTGTAGCTCAATCCAAGCTTCAAGGTCAGTGAATTTAGATGAAAGGCTGCAGACATTGATATGTGTGATTTTAAGACCAGGGGCATTTGTCCAGATGCTGGAGGTGGGGGTGATATGGGAGTTTGTTGGGCCAGGGTTGCATTCAATGTCCCCAGCAAGGGAGAGTAGTGATAGTAGGAGAATGTATGGGCAGGAGGGAATAGAAGGAGACCAGGAGAGGTTAACCAGGTAGTGGCCACGGAGGCAACGTTCTCCTTTAGTGAATAGGAAGAGAGAGATGTACCCCAGGGTGGACTTATCCCTAGTCGTGAGTGAAGAGGGTTGAGACAGGAGAGAGGGGGAGAATGACAGGAAGGAGAGGCGCTGTTGATCACAGGTCAGCACTGTCACACAGAAGTCAGTCAGTACCAGCGCAGTAGTTAGGGAGATGGCACATAATATAGGTAGTGCCAGCTTCATCTTTCTGAGGGAGAGTGGAGACAATGGAAAGTAGTAGGAGGGAATTAGCTTGGTTTGCCTTATGAAGGGGGACAGGAGGGAGTGGTAAGGCAAGGGGCAGTTAGGGATGTAGTTCTCTGGGGCAGGAACACGCTCTATTCAATCATACCTTTAGGACTTTTCTCTCATAAAGTTAAGTCTATTTGCACTTTTTTTATGAGTGCTGGATGAGTCTGGCATAGCAGAAGAACATTAGGGTCTGTGCTGGGGACAGGACAAACGGATGTGAATTAAATCTGAACCTTTTTTGGCCAGGCTACCTTGGACTGATTCAGATTATCGGATTCATTTTGGTGGAGATCTGAGCCAGAACAGAAGCCAGGCTACAGAAGGATTGCCTTTACCACAGTACGTGGCCAGATTGGCTCAGCTGAGACTCCAATCTGGACCCGACCCCCCCCCCATATACACACACACACACACACACAAAACAAATGTGCCAATTCAGATAGACTTGGATCATCCAAGCCACGTACTCAGATATTTGAACAAGAATCTGAACTGGATCAGCTACTATGTCCAACTATAATTTGGATATGGATACATGGTACATGCATACAAATTTATATACAGCAACAATACAGCATGAATAAATATATACACACATTATCACTAGTGTAGACAACAGGATATTAGAAACAAGTGTGCAACTTTTAAATGTTTTATGTGACCATTCCTTCAGTGTATATAGGTACTGTTAAAAGTATAGTAAGCCACTGGTAGATACAGGTGTTACTTGTTTACTGAACCAAGCTTGGTGCCTTGTTATAGATGGTCTTAAACTACAGTATATGAAAATCATATTAGAAGTCATTCCAAGATTCTCCAATTGAAGCCTAGGGATGTGCAACAGCAGCTGCCACAAGATGACATTCAGCTGGTATGCATCCATCTGAGATAAGCAGAGGTGTGTGAAGTTTGCAAATTGCACTACGCAAATTAATTTGCAAAGTATTCCAATTTCACAAAGCGTGGGAGGCTGGCTTTGCAAAGTTTTGGCAGACAAAGTGGCAATGTTTCAAGTAAAATCATGCAAATTTGCTGGTGAAGTTGCCACTTCATGATGACTTCACCTAAAAAAAAGTGGCACTTTGCCAGGAAAAAAAATATTGAAAGTGGCAAAGTGTGAAGCTTGGATGAAGTGGGAACTTTGAGATGTGAAGTGCAAACATGTATTTCTCTAATTTGGCAGAACATCACTGCTGAAGCATAACACTGCAACACCTGTAAAGATAAGGTTTACATAGACTAAAGATTCCTGAAGTCTTATAGCACATTCATTAGCCTCAAGTATTTTTCAGCTCCAAAACTTTGCTCTGTCATGTTCTTGCCTTACGGGAGATGTACTTGGCTTAAATGTAACTAACTGCTGACATAGTGGCCTCTAACCCCCACATGTAGGAGCAGGGAGACAAACAAAACTAACCAATGACAATGCAAGACTCTCAACCCTCCATTATAGCAATTGGTTTGTGCACATTAATGTATGCATATATGCATGTCTGTGTTTACAAGTATATTATTGTCTCTGTGTGCACATTGGAGTATTTATGCATGTGTGTCTCTTAGTGCACCTGTGTGAGCATATTGGGGTGAGTGGGTGTATTACTGCATCTGTGTGAGTATGTGTGATATCAGTGTACAGTATGCATACATGTCTGTCTATATTTATTGAGTTTGTATGCATGTCATTGTGCATGTGGGCTTTCTAATGTTTCTTGGTATGTATATGCTGACGAGCATGTATTTGTGTATCTGACTATGTACATCACTGAGGGTGCAGCTGCATATTGCTATCTGTGTGTGGCAGTCTATATTAGTGCCTAAGGTTGATTTTATTGGCAGGAATAGATGTCACTATATGTTCTGAACCAACAACAGGGTAAGCTGCTGGTGAAGCCGACCAGTTCTTGTTCTTTCAGAGACTGCCTAGAACTCAGTCTGAGAAGCACACATCTGATACACTTGTGTGTTTATTCTAGTTAATCAAGACAGAAGTCAGACTGAAGGGCAAAATAAAAAAAATATATATTATTTTAGACTTCTTCAACAATAGCTTAATCTATACCATTAAGTGAAATACTATACATTCCTGAGCATAGCAGTCTCATCCACGATGTGTAAGAGATGCTATGTTAAACTGATGTTAAAGGCTAAATGGACTAATGCTTATTAGTTCATGTTACTGTTCTGTTCATTCTTTAACTCCAGAGTATAGTATTTTATTGATATGGTTTTGTATTCAAACTATAACTGACCATTGTGTAGGGATTCTACTGTTATGATGAGAACTGTTACCATTTGAGTGAGGTTACCCCAGAGAAAGCTGTTTCAGGCATGACAACAGTTCCATCTTTGCAATCCAGCTGCTGAAGCTGCATAAATGGCACCAAAGGTCTTTTTTAAAGAAATATTACCAACATGTCCCCTTGCTGCCTTCTCCATACAGCAATCAAAATAATCCACTCAAATCCAATTTAAGTGACTCAAAACAAAAAGTTACATTCCATGCTTCAAGGGCATTGGCAGGAGTACACATGATGTTGACTCTCCTAGAAAAAGCACCTTGGAGAATTTGTATGTTTTAAAATTATTAATCTATTGACTTTCTTATTTACCCACTTATTAGATGTTCTATTTTGAACCATCCACAATGCTATTTATTTATTTTTTAATTTATTTCAAAGAATTGTGCTGGAAAGCTAAAATAACTATACAGCTTATTTCCAGGTATGTCCTTGGGGACAGGGATACTGGAATAAAACATATATACAAGATAATACAGCAAATATAGCAATTACAGTAAAACCATAATGTGTGCAAACTATTGCAAGTTTTAAGATAATACATTGTTGTCATAATGGTATCCTACCAAATATATATACACAGTAGACCTAAGCTCAGCTAGCTATGAAACTGAAAGCAACAATGTACAGTAACATCAGGACCCTGTACTCACTGCCACAAAGAGGACCTACATTCTGAGGCTGGCCATCATATTTCTGTGGCAGAACAACTGCTGATTCTGCAGTCATTCTGTGGCAATTCTGAAACTTGATTCAAATTCTGCAGCAATTAAAATGAACCAAAAAATGTAAAGACAGAAGATTTCTGAAGTTTAAAAAAATGTTTATTGAAAATCAGGTACAGCTGACCACTGCTGCAAGATCACACTTACTGCAAATAGAATGCTTAACTGTATCAAACATTCATTTGTGAACAGAAGTGAGGCATGTATCCTGCCTTTATACAGGTCTTACATCAGACCTCACCTTGACACAGGCTCCCCCTTTTGGTGCCATTACCTGAGAGAGAGAGAGAGAGAGAAAGTTGATTTGGTCGAGAGGGTCCAATTATGAGCCACTAAAATCATACCTAACCTAAAACATCTTAGTTATAAGGAGAGACCTTCTAGCACAGGGCTGGTTAGCTTTAAGGAGAGGAGAAGTAGGGGTGATCTTTTGTTACTTCACAAAATTTTGCAAAATCCAGAACTCAGTACACAGTGTGCACCTTCAAATATAACCAACGTACTCCATATTTAAGATCACACAATAAGCAAGTAATAGTACTTAAGGCCATCACTTGCAAAAGAGATGGATACTTTACAGTTAAGGTCACTAAAGCCTGGAATAATCTCCCTCAACATGTGGTTGATTCAAACAACTTTGACATGTTCAAAGCTAGATTAGGTAAATTTCTCAACTGGACACCAGACAAGGGATAATTTACCTACACCGTGTGGGAGACATTTGTGATGGGCAACTGCCTGCTTATGTCTACTGAGTAAACTGTAAACAGCCTCTCAGGGAGACATCAGGCAGGACAAGAAAACTCTGATCAGTTTCATTAAGGCATCATCAGGGATTAACTGGCTGGCTTCAAAACACCCATAGTTAAACATACAACCTTAAAGTGACAATGTGCAATTAAATTCTTAAAGTGCAACAGCATAAGCAGTTAATATATAGTAATATCCACACAAAATCGTAAATAGTGCAAGGTGCTTAGTGAATACATATAAGGGAAATAAATGAAAAATATTTAAAATAGCAGCATAGGGGCAATAATTAAAATTGCCAAAAAATTGTGTCAGTAGCATGGCACCACCAGGAATTCGAAAAGGAAGTGATATCCTGGTGGTGTACAAAGACATTTATTTAAGTGACAAATTTCATTATAAAATGCACTAGCCACCCACTTTCATTATTATACCCAAGCACCATCAGTAGTTGTAAAGATACAATATCTGATGTGCATACAGAACATATGATATTGGATGGGCAGATGGAAAGGGAGCGGAGAAGGAACCAACACTGATAAGTGGCCATAGTAGTGTATCAGTAGTTCAGTGCACATGGGAAAATAAAAAGGAGGCAATATAATGATGACATGCAATAATACTAATTTAAGTGCCAATTAGTCACTAAGATATGCACAACCAATCACTTGCCTTACAGTAGATTACCCAATGGCCATCAATAGTTATGAGATCAAAAGTGCAAGAGTGGGGAAGAGAGAGGAGAGGAGGGAAGGGACGGGATTGCTAGATCAAAATGTTGCCAAATATCTCTTTATATATTTATTTATTGAAAGTTTTACCAGGAAGAACATACTGAGCAGCAAGCACTCATTTCCAAATGTGTCCGGGGGGGGGCAGATTGGGAGAAATCAAGCAAGTACATAAACAGAATCACAAAAAAATGCAAAATTGTAGTATCAGTGAGCAGTAAGTCGAATAAATAAACAAAAACCATAAGTAACAGAAGCATCAAAAACAACAGAATAATATAAACTACATACAAGATTATACAACATAATACAGCAATAGTAGCAATTTACATTTTTCATATTTACAGGCAATACTGAAGTGGGATCACCCTGCAGGAGTGAGGCCAGAGCATGCTTAAGGTAGGGGAAGGTGGTAGGAGTGTTAGAAACAGGTGCAGGGGGTGTTGAAATGTTTTTTAATGAAGGAATTGCAAACCCAAGGGGACAGGGCAAAATGAAGGTAGCATGGTAGTGAATTCCACAGATTTGGAAACCTGTAGGAAAAGGCAGCCTGACCAGCTTATGAGGTCTGACTGGGAACAGATAGGGTGAAAGGGTCAGAGTTTTCCTAATTTCTGTGTCTCGCACAGATTTCTGCAGTCAGTCTTGATTTCCATGGCTATTGTCACTGCCGCAGCCCTGAGTAACAAATTCAACTGAGTTAAGTAAGCAATAACCCATAATGGGGTATACCGTACAAGTTGCAGTAATGTTTGATAATACTATATGACATAAACTGGTCTCTCTTTTGCTATCTGTAAGAAAGCTATCAATACAGATGTGTGAAGTTGAGAAATTTTGCTTCAACAGAACTTTGTGAAGTTGGCCAACATCGCGAAATTTGAAGTGCCAACTTTGCAAGATTGTTTTGCCAGGTAAAGTAGCACTTTCTTCCATGAAGTGACCAAACTTTATTTGTGAAGTTGCCACTTCACAAAAAATGATGCCACTTCATCTGAAAAAAATGTTGCAACGTCAGTGAAGTTGAAGTTGGTGATGTCAATAGGAACTTCACAAAGTCAAAGTTTCACAACTTTGTGACAACTTTGCAGACGAAACTTAACTTTGCTGCATCTCTAGCTATAAATACTGTATGCATATCTTTTACTTATTTATTTATAGAACATATCGGAATTGCAAACCTTTGAGTCAGAGGCTCCCTCAAAATGGCTCCACGTCGTAAGACAAACAGTTGTACAGTAATGACATACATTAGGAATGCATTGCTGGTTACAGGCATGAGTTATACAATATAGGATGCATATTAAGGACAAGAGTGGGCTACCTAGGCAAGTAAATAAAAGGAAAGTGTAGGCAGGACTTGAGTCCATTGTCAAGAGGGTAGGGTGGCTGGTGGAGGGGCATTTCCTTAGATATCAGGAGGGGGGGAAGTCCCAGTTAGTTAGTAGCAGTCACAGGTGCTAGTGGAATGAAGATATTCCCTGAGGAGGGTTTTGAAAAGGCCTAGCCTACTTTCAGTAGTCATTGCATTGGGAAGAACATTCATCCAGTGGGGGCCCTGTAGTTGAAGGTTCTCTGGCATAGTGTAGTTCTGCACCGAGGTATCAAGAAGGGAGATTTAGAGGAACTGTGTTTTTTTTTAGCAATGGTTCAGGTTGCAGGAGGGTGGAGAGACTTGGGGGAGTAAGTCCAGAGGAGATCTTTTTAATGAGTAGGCAAGTCTGATACTTAAGCCTTCCATCAAAGTTGAGCCAGCTGGAGCGACTATACAGGGAGCAGGTGTGTGTAGTCCAGTCACAACCTGTGACTAGGCAGCAGGCTTTGTTGAGGGACACTCTAATTCTGTGTAGGGAGGTGTTATCAGCAGCCCCATAGACTAGTATCCCATAATTAACTAGGGACAGTATTGAGGCAGAGACAGCTACTCGGAGGGTCTTGGGGGTGAGACAGTGCTTGTAATGGTGAAGCAGGCCAATTCTGGTGTTGACAGCACAGCTTATTGGTGGATATGTTCACAATAGTTAAGCGCTGAGTCAAAGGTGATACCGAGGTGTTTGAAAGTAACAACCTAGTCAAGGTGTTGATTGTGGGAGTTATAGATATGCAGTGGAAGGCCCTTGTTTTGGCTGTGGTGGTGTGTGAACACCATGACTTTGGTTTTCTTATAATTTAATACTAATCGGTGGTCAGCAAACCAGGATTCAACTGCACTGAAGGATTTTTGAAAGGATAGCTGGAGTATGTGGGGATCAGGGTGGGAGGAGTAAAGGACCGCATCATCAGTGTATAGAAGCAGTTGCCCAGAGCAGGATTTTGGGAGGGTGTTGAGAAATAGGCTGAAATGAAGAGGCCGTAGTATGGACCCCTGGGGCACCCTTGATTTAACCTGTAGACTGGTTGCTTATTTTGACTTGCTGATACCTGCCTGTAAATTAGTCAGCAAATCAGTTAGTGGTGTCCTGGGAGAGACCAGAGAAGGTGAGGGTAGATAGGATGATGGAGTGGAGTGGTTTACGGTGTCGAAGGCTTTCAACAGGTCAAAGAAGACAACTCCAGCCAGATATCCTTTGTCAAGGGTGGAGTGGATAGCATTGGAGAACTCCAGCACTGCAGATGTGGTGCTGTGTCTTTTTTGAAAGCCGTGTTGTTCCCTACACAGACAGTCATATTTGGTGAGGTGTTTAGTGAGTTGGTCCGAGATAATTCTCTCCGGTGCCTTAGAGAGAGGGGGGAGTATGGAGATTGGTCAGTAGTTTCCTGAAGCAGCACGGTTACCACTTTTGTGAATGGGTGTGATAACTGTAACTTTCCATATGCTGGGAATTTACCAAGGCAAAGAGAGCAGTTAAGAATATTGGCTAGGGGGACGAGAACTATGTCTAGGGTCATGCACAGTAATTTAAGGTCCAGAACATCACTACTGAACCAGAAATTCCCTAAGGCTTTTAATACATAGTGCTTAGCCTCCCAGGGTGCAAGGGTTCAGAAAGAATAGGAGGGTTGGGGAATGGGGGGTAGGGGTGCAGTTGGGGAATCGAAGAAGTGGGGAGGGAGAACACTGCTAAGGTTCGAGAAGGAGGAGTTTAGGGTGTCGGCAATGAGTTTAGGGTCCGTGGACATATTGTCGTCAGTGTAAATTTGGGTGGGGGGAGTAGACACTAATTTCCCAATAAGCTCCATTAGATTATCCCAGAAATGTCTGTCTGTACCCCAGGAGGAGGTGAGGGAAGCCCAATAGTGCTCAGCCTTGGCTTTTATATTCCATGTACATTTATTTCTTGCTGCCTGATAACATTGTCTGTCGGCAGGTTTGCCCATTTCAAGGGCTAGCCACCAGAGGGAGGCACGATGACACATCTGGTCTAAGAGAGACTGGGTGATAAACAGAGTGGAGGGGCCTTTAACAATGCATTTAGCAAGAGGGGAAAATATGTTGTATGCCAAGTTAAAGGAACTACGAAATATTCGAGAGCGGAGTCTATGTCAGGGCATAGTTAATGGGGCTGAGCTGGGATAAGAGTTAATAAAGAGTGTTCAGTAATAGGGCTGCTCACTTGTTGCACCATTAGTGTCATGGACTGTGGAGTAGAAGGTGCTGGGTCCAAGTCTGGGGAGTGGAGACTTGGCAAGAGCATTCCAGTGGAGTGAAAAGTACAGGGTGAAATGTGATAGAGGAGAAGTGGGGCAGTTCTAGAGTGGCTGGGAAGAGAGAACAGTGATTGTAGGGGTGGAACCACTCTGACTCCTAGTGG
This sequence comes from Neoceratodus forsteri, assembly GCA_016271365.2. Taxonomy (NCBI): domain Eukaryota; kingdom Metazoa; phylum Chordata; order Ceratodontiformes; family Ceratodontidae; genus Neoceratodus; species Neoceratodus forsteri. The sequence continues at coordinate 317,040,085 of CM028130.1, forward strand.
CCACCCAGTATAATGAGCTAATTGGGAAACAAGCACTTAAGTAAACAGTGGTCACGGGACCAGGTGATGTCAATAAGTTGACTGATGCCCCAGGCTGGGTGGGTGGGGCAGTCAACGCAAAGCATTGATGGACTAACACCCTCTCTAAAACTGCTGCAGGAGAAGGGGTAAATTATCTTAAGGAGCTCCTTGTCCCTTGCTATCCCCACTGTGTGCACTTGTGAGTGGGTGTCTAGAGTGAAGGGGATGGAGTTCCAGGGCAGCCTTTAAGGGATCCTTATCCCTCACTATCTCCACTGTGAGTGCTTGTGAGCGGGCGTCTAGAGACTGTAGTCTATTTACTTTGCATGTTTGTCCACAGGTGTATGAGTAAAAAGATGCTGGGACATTATATTAGCTACAGAAGCTGGGAGATTATGTTAGCAACAAAAGCCTGCTGGTTGCTAACAACTCTGAGAACAATTTTAGTTCCATTATACAATATGCTGACTGCAAAATTCAACCCTAAATCATCTTAAGAAAAAAGTCATCATCTGGTCAGTGAGTGTGGTGCACCATTCAAATGTTTAATATGTCTAGCTGTAAGATTGACTACTTTTCCTTCACCCCATCCTTTTCAATGAATATTGCATGTGCAAAAGTGGTGATTGACACTGTGTTTTAAACTGCAGTATCAATTTCATGTTTCTCTGTTCTCTGAAACATGCATGGGGAAAAAATCCATGTTGGTGGCAAAGACTTACTTTCTTCATTCTTTTAAACCGAGCTGTTATAAAACATCTATTCTGTTATCATGTTTTGATGTTTTGCCAGAAACAGAATAATGAAACGTTTTTTGTAAACCACATTCTTGCTTGGCATCGAGTGAACTAGAAGATAAGGGAGTTCACTTCATGAACCAAGAGACTTGTGTTTGAGTCACTGTGAATAACAGCCATGAAAATAATGACAATCAACTAGCTGCCTTTGGCACAGCTCAAGCGTCCTCTTTGTATGATGGACTGTTAGTCATGAGGGTATCTTTGAAGTCTTGAAACCTTCTTCTCATATTAACTTTGAACAGGCTTGACCACAGTATAGTTTTAGGAGTTAAGACATCGCGAATCAGCCCTTTTGCCCTCCCTGTTATTTTCTGGACCTGAGAGGTTTTTGTCTCTGGATCTAGGTGGAGCTAATTGGGTTTGGCTTGATAGGACCCTTTGATTAGATACCTTGAAGAAGACAGCCTGCAGGGCATACAAAATATGAGATGGGCTGGTTAGGGCAAAGGGAAGCTAGGATCAGCTAAAAGAGCTATGTCTCAACATGGTGGGGGGCTGCTTTATCTGTATTATAGAATGAAGTACTGCTAGGAAACCACTTAGTGAATGCAGTTCCTATGATCTAGTGGTTTGTTCTCAGTAGTACGAAAAGCAAGAGATAAGGAGATTAAATTGGTTGTGTAAACATTCCTCTACCCAGTTGGTATAGAGACCTGTAGGGCTGCTGACTGAAATAGGCTATGGAAAAGGCTCAAAAGCAATTTGTGTTTAAAGGTGCATTTACAGACATCTTTGCACCACAGGAACCCAAGCATGTGCATTGCAGCAGTACAAAAGTGGACATGTGGACACTTACCGTAATGTGGTAAATCATCTTCTCATCCCATCTGAGAGCCGGAGCAAGAGTAGCAATGTGTTCTGGAGCAAGTGGACTAAGAAACTGTGGGGGCAGGCTGTACCACTCTCTCTGGCACACAGTGCATGGTCCCATCAGTGACTTGCCAGCTGCACTAAAACAGATGGCCCCTCTCCAGTGTGGCTCTCTTCAACCCTGAGAGGAGCTGTGTAAACATAGTGAATGATCATCTTGTGCAGTCCAGGAAACAGTAGCATACAGAAGTAGATGCAGAGCATCAGCCATGTAAACAGGCCTTAAGACTGGAAAGAAATTACATGGGTAGAAACCTATAGGTTGCTGGCAGAAGCAGGCTGTGGGAAAGGCCTGAGAGCAATCTATTGTATGTTTAACACAGCAAAGAAGCCCACAGAGGCAGGGCATTGGAGAAAGAGAGTGATTTTCTTGTGTCACATTATCTTCCAATGCTTTCATATGTGAAACCTGCAAAAGCAAGGAAACGTGGGGGTTGCTTGAGAGAAGTGTGAATTGTTAAATGCAATTAAGGGCATGCAGTGAATAAAAATTAAGTTGCAAACTGCACAGTTTCTAATTAAACAGTGTATTCTGAAAAAGTAAAGAAAAACAAGTTTTATAATTTTTTTCTAAACCTGTCATGTAATTTTATGAATCAATACATAAAATTAGTATTGCTACAGTTTTAAATATTAGCAATGTCTATCTATCTATCTATCTATCTATCTATCTATCTATCTATCTATCTATCTATCTATCTATCTATCTATCTATCTGTCTGTCTGTCTAGTTAGATATATTCATTGCAATAAAACTTTGTTAATCCACCAATTAGGGTTAAACTGACAAAAATAGGGACATGTGGCATTAGAGTTTCCAATCCGAACTCTCCACTCCCACTCTGCAAGCAGCAAAAAAGAAAACAACTTTATGGCTTTGGCAGTCCTGAGTCTTGTCAAGTCAGGTCTGGTGTCTTCCTTAGGTTTATCAATGCTAATGCTTCCCTCATTCCATCAGCAAATATGCTTAGATGTCCAGACTATATGAGAATGGGATGATCATTAGGGTTGATAACCCCAAAGAAGACCCCAGGCTTAATTTGTCAAGACTCAAGACAGCCAAGACAGCCAAAACCATAAATGTGATTTTCTTCTTTGCTGCTTGCAGGATATAGTGAAATGAGGTTGGGATCCTAACACCGCTGCTTTCCCTACCTTTGTCAGTTTAACCCTAACTGGTGCATTAACAAAGTTTATTTGCAATGAATTTCCTTACTTTTCGAGATAGTAGAATCATATTGTCATTTACACAGGTCCATTTGGGACCTGCGTGAACACATCCATGTGATTACAGAAGCAAAGGGCACTCTGGGACCTGCACTTCCATACCTTCAATTATCCACATGTGTATATGGGTGTGGAAGCACTTCTGTTCCTTCAGAAAAGCAATTAATGTGCTTCCTTGATTTTTTTTTTGTAAGGATGGGCCATTTTCAGTTTTTATTTGTTAAAGGCTTAGTGCTGTACTCATTATTAGGACCTTTCTAGTGATATATCCATTGTCTGTTAACAACAAAAATTGACAGAGTTACAGCTTGTTAAAGCTGCATATGTTTTCCTAAGGGAATTTTTAACTTTTATGTTTTTATATGGCCTCTATATTTTTTTTGGTTGGGGGAGGGAGGGTTATGTATTAGTGTTACAGTACTCATTAGGACCATTACTTTGATATATAAATTGTCCCATAACTCCATATATTGATAGAGTTATGGCTTGTTAAAGCTGAAATGTGGAAAAAACTAAGTCTAAATTCTTTTTTGTATGAAGGAATTTTGTAAGGTTGTGTTGTTCATATGAAAAAAGATTGCTTCATACAAAAAACGAATGTGAAAAAACTAAGTGCAAATTCATTTTTCATTTGAAAGGATCTTTTTTGTGCAGTTGTGTCATTCATGTGAAAAGAAGATTGCCTCATTTGAAAAAAGAATGTGAAAAAAACTAAGTTCAAATTATTTGTAGGAAGGAATCTTTTTTTCATGAGGTTGTGTTATTAAAGGGCAACTGAGGCCTTTGGGAAAACTTTGGAAAACATAATGCTTAGACACAGTTCAGGCTGTATTTCATGTATCATCTACAGATTTCCCCTCTCCATTATTTATTACAGAGGAAATTTTCACAAAAACAAGATCTTTATCCCTTTGTATTTATCTGCCTCTATTGCTTATTCCCTGCTTGAACGTACAGCATAATACTCGGTTGTGACTTCATAGTCAGGTGCAATGGGAATAACTGTGATGTCACAATCAGAGTATTATGACACAAGGTTGAGAAGAAGCAACAGGAGCTGATGAACCCTCAGGGAACAACTATTCTGTTTTCATATATATCACTGCAGTAATAAATAAGGAGGAAGAGAAGAACAGTGCTAAATGAGAAATATAAGCTGCTTTTTGCCCAAATGTTATGATTTTTGAAGATCTTCTTGAGGTGTCAGTGGCTTTTTAAAATAAAAGAAAGATCACTTCATATGAAAAAGGAATGTGAAAATAAACTGTCCAAATTTATTTTATGTGTGAAGGAATCTTTTCTGGTGAGTTTGTGTTGTTCATATGCAAAAAGTATTCCTTCACACGAAAAAATACATCTGAAAAAAAAAAAAACAGCTAAACCCCTATTGTTTTTTCATAGAAACATTGAGTTGTCGGCAGATAAGGACCTCTTCACCCACCTAGTTTGCTTAGTTTTCCCTACCTACTTTGCCACTTCAGACCCTACTTTGTCTCTGATTGTCTCCTTCCCTTGCCTTATTACCAAGGTCCAGTTGTATCTGTCCCATCCATGCTTGAATCCAGTCACCATTTTGGCACCCACCACCCTGCTGGGAAGGCTGTTCCAGGTGTCCACCACCCTCTCTGTGAAGAAGTATTTCCTCACACTTCTTCTGAGCCTCCCTCTGAGCCTCCCTCCACCCAGCTTCATAGTATTACCCTTTGCCCTCAAGCTTGTTTTTCTATGTAAAATGCTACCTTCCTGTACCTTATTAAGGATTATTAAAATTGTTGTCAGAAGACCAGACAGCAAAATCAGCAGGTTGACAACAGTTTGCAGTTGGCTGCCAGTTTTGAAGGGAACTGAATGTTTACTTCTGGGCGCTTCCCCCCCAGGCCCCCCGCGCTAGGTGCTGTACCTCACCCTCCCACCTGGGATTATCAACTCCAAGTCAGGTGATTTAGGGGGTGCAGGACCCCCAACAGACAGGATTGGGTTCCCTACAGTGACATAGTGCTGTAGTCACTGTAGGGGATCTCACTGTCAAAAAGTCACTGTCGGGTGGGATTATCCCTTATTAATATCTGTTAGGTATTTGAACGTTTCTGTCATATCCCTTCTCTCTCTTTTCTGCTCCAGGAGTTCATATTCAGTTCCTTGAGTCTCTTCTTGAAGGGCTTTTGATGCAGGCCCTGCACCATTTTGGTAGCCCTCTTTTGCATTGCCTCCATCTTATCAATATCTTTTGGTGGTGGGGCCTCCAGAACTGGACACAGTACTCGAGGTGGGGTCTTACCAGTGATCTGTACAGGGATAATATTACCTCCTTCTTTTCTACTGGTGATACCCCGTCATATGCACCCTAGCATCCTGCTAGCCTTCTCCACTGTCTTATTACACTGCTTGGCTACATTTAGATCATTAGAAATGATTACCCCCAGGTCACTTTCCTGGTTGGTGGTTGACAGTATTTCCCTCACAGTTGGTATCTGACCTCTGGGTTTCTATGCCAAAATTGCATGATTTCACAATTTTCTGCATTGAAATTCAGCTACCAAACCCCTGACAACTCTTCCATCTTTTTCAAATCACCCCTCATTTTTTACACCCCCCTTCCCAGTGTGTTTATTCTGTTGCAGATTTTTGTGTCATCCATAAACAGGCATGCTTTCCATTCTATCCCTTCCACAATGTTGCTCCAGAATGGACACCTTTTACTACCACCCTCTGACTCCTGTAGCTGAACCAACTTCTTACCCAGCTTGTAACTTTTTGACCCACTCCCAGACAGGCCAGCATGTTCACCAGTCTTTTATGTGGAATGGTGTCAAAGGCTTTACTGAAAGCCAGGTAGGTCACATCTACTGCTCCTTCCTGATCCACTACCCTGGTCACCCAGTCGAAGAACTCGATCAGATTTTTATGGCAAGACTTCCCCCCATGAAACCATGTTGTCTTGGATCCTGTAATCCACTGGTTACAAGGTATTCCACTATCCTTTCCTTCAGTAGTGTTTCCATTACTTTGCCCGAAGTCAGGTTGAAAGATCTTTAATTTCCTGCCTCCTCCCAGTTCCCACTGTTGTAAAGTGGGACCACATCTGACCTCCTCCAGTCCTTCAGAACCTCCCCTGTTTCTAATGATAAGTTGAACAGAGTAGTCAGAGGTGTAGCCAGTAGCTCTTTGAGCTCCCTCAATACCCTGGGGTGCACTCCATCAGGTCCAATCACCTTGTCTACTTTTAATTGTGTTAGTACCTTGAGGACTTTCTCATCTGTAAAATAACTAGTGTCTACCTACCTATCATTTATGCCCTTGTCCCTTATTTTTAGCCCTTCACCTACCCCTTCTGTAATTGCTGGACAAAAGTATTTGTTCAATATGTTTGTTTTCTTTTTGTCCTCCTCCTTGGAAACCCCTTCTTCCCCTTTTATTCTTACTATTCCCACTTTGGTCTTCCTCTTCTCACTTATATATCTAAAGAAAGTTTGTTCCCCTTCTATTACTGGTTGGGCATTATTCTCCTCTGCTTGTGCCTTTGCACAACTAACTGCCTTCCCTGCCTCCCTTTGTTTCTCCTGGCAGTTTTCCCTATCCTCTTCCTTCTGTGTCTTTTTGTACTTTCTAAATGCTAGTTGCTTTACTCTTAATTTTTCTGCTATGCTTTTAGAGAACCATAGTGGTCTCTTTTCTCTTGCCCTTGTTAACCTGTCTGAAACACAGATTTGTTGCTTTTTCAGTGCTTCCCCCCACACTTTATTTTTGCTCATAGTTTCTCAATTCCCCCCAATCATTTATCGCTGCCATGGCATCCTTAAGGTAGTCTCCCATTTTCATGAAAATTGCCCTTCTGAAGTGCAGGATCCTTGTCTTAGTGTGGCTCAGTTCTGGCCTAGTCCTTATATTGAACCACACTGTATGGTGATCGCTGGACTCCTGGTTGTCACCCACCATGATGTCAGCAACACTGTCCCCATTTCTCAGTACCAGGACCAGTATAACCTCACCCCATGAGTGGGCTTCTTAACTATAGTAGTTGTCTGAGAAATGCCCCTTGCAGGGAGCCCAGGATGTCCCTAATTCTGACTGTTGCTGCAGCTGATAGGCTCCAATCCACATCTGATAGACTGAAGTCCCCCACCAGCAACACCTCCCCCTTTGCTTATCATCTTTTGGTTGGCTTCCATCATGTCCTTATCTGCCTCTTCCCCTTGTGCTGAAGGTCTGTAGATCATGCCTATGCAAATAGTAACCACCTTACATGTTTCCAGGGCAACCCCCTATCCTTAGCTCCTCCAGGCTCTCCCTGTGTTTCTGTGGCTTTTACTTTGTCCCTAACATAAAGAGCTACTCCTCCCCCCCTTTTTTTTTTACTTACCCTGCCTTTTCTGAACAGAGAACACCCTGGTTTGGCCACATCCAAATCCTGGATTTCATTGCACCAGGACTTGGTAATTGCAACCATATCCAGGTTGGCTTCTGCCTGGTGGTCTCTAGGTCTGCAATCGTTTTGCCTAGATTTGCACACATGACTCTCCAGATTGAGCTGCCACCTCCCCTCTTGTTTCCCATTTGCCCCCTCTTTGTTCCTGCCACTATATATCTCATTATCAGTCTTGCCTTGTATCCCTCATATTCCTTTGTTATATGGTTTTTTTTGCAGTTCCATCCCTCAGGTTTCCCCTTGTTGACCTAATTTTCCTGAAGCTGGGGTAGTTTATGTCTCCCTTCATCTTTCTCTCTCGCCACCCCTTGGCTAATGTAAATACTGACCAATGTAGCATTTAAACCATTCACTGAGGACCATGGTTCCCCTCCTGGATGGATGCAGACCATCACCCTTGAATAGGCCATATCCCTCCAGGTGGGGCCCTGGTCCTCAATTAAGCCAAAAACCTCTTCTGTGCACCATTCCGTCAACCATGCATTGAATTTCCTGGTGTGGAGAATCCTGTCTTTCCCCGTTGAAGAGAGGCAGCACATCTAAGAAGGTCACAGATCATGCCACCTACCTAAGATTCCTCCCCAGTTCCCTGAACACCTGCTGAACTATTGCTGGCTAATCCCTAGCCAGGTCATTAGTCCACAGATGGAAAATGACATCTAGTTCTCCATCTCTTCCTGCTGCCCCAGCAATCCTTTGGATCTTCTTTCATTCTGTGAGTCATGGTGCTGGGAAGACATCAAACCTCCCTCTCCTCATCCTTACCTGTCCCCAACTATGCTCCCCTTACTATGAAGCCCCCACCAGGATTCACTTCCTCTTCCTCCTCTTGGATCCACTTGCACCCCCCTTGGGGTCTCTACTATGGAGGACCCCCACATCCTCCCCATCACTACATTGGGTGCTTCTGTGGGACATTCTCACTTTGCCAGTGTGGTGTAGGAGTTTTGCGGTGGAACCAGATGTGGGATGTGCCTGTGCTCCACCACTCTAACTCTCCCCATGCCCACTGTTGTCCATTCACTCTTCCATCTGGGTACCCTTTGAGGTAGCAGTGTCATACTAGGTGTTCCCTGGGTGGGGGTGAAGGTCCTCCAAACACAAGACTTCAGTATCTGGCCATGTACTTTTCAGAAGAAACCGAGGTGCACAAAGGGAGGGTGGAGTGGCCCTGTATGTCAATGAAAATATCAAAGTGACAGAAATTCAGAGTACACATAAGGAGCCAGAAGAACTGTGGGTCACCCTGGAAACAGGAAATGGGACAGCCATAAGAATTGGGGTTGTCTACAGAGCCCCTGACCAGGGAGAGGACATAGACACATTACTGTTAGAAGATATAAAAAACATGACAGCTAAAGGGGAGTTTCTGATAATGGGAAACTTCAACATGCCAGATACCAGCAAGAACATCTGTCAGACCTAGACACATGGTGGATTCCCTGCAGGAGGAGGGCCTCAAACAACTGGTAAAACAACACACAAGAGACAGGGCTATCCTAAATATAGTACTGACTAACAGGGAAAGGATCACAGATCTCCAGGTAGAAGGTCACCTGGGGGGCCAGTGACCATCACATGGTATGGTTAAATTTGGCCACTAGACCTAAATCATCCCATTTCAAGGCAAAAATATGGGACTTCAGAGGAGCTGACTTTGATAAGATGGCCAACAGAGTTAAGCTAGCTCTGGCAAAAAGAAACACAGGTGAGGGGGTACAGGCAAAGTGGGCAAGCATAAAGGATGAACTACTTGAAGCAACATCCCATTGTGTTAGAGAGAAAAAGAAGTGCAAAAGAAGAAGGAAACCACTTTGGTTCTCAAAAACAGTAGCACAAAATGTCAGAGCCAAAAGGCTGGCCTTCAGGAAACATAAGGGAATGCAGTGGGATGAAGATAGGGAGGCATACCAAACTTCCCTAAGGGAAGCAGAGTAGGCAGTAAGGCAGGCAAAGGCCCAAACTGAGGAAACACTAGCATGAACAGTTAAAGAAGGTGACAATATTTTCTGTAGATACCTTAGTAAAAGGAGAAAGTCCAGAGGGGGTATTGCTAAAATCAAAGTGGATAAGGGGGTTTGTGAGGAGGAGCACCATGTAAAAATGCCTATCCTAAATAGATACGTCTGCTCAGTATTTACTGACGAGAAGGTAGGGTAGGGTCCACAGCTCAGCACCATGGACACAGGGGGGAGGGAGGCATGCACAAGTCCCTTTTGCAAAAGAAAGGGTCTTACAAGAGCTCGATAAGCTCAGGGTGGACAAGGCAATGGGATCTGATGACATACATCCCTGGGTACTAAAGGAGCTAATGGTGGAACTAGCAGAGCCATTATCAGAACTGTTTAGTGAGTCTCTGAGCACAGGAGAGATCCCAGAAGACTGGAGAAGGGCTCAAGTGATCCTGCTCCACAAGAGTAGTAGCAGGGAGGAGGCAGGGAACTACAGACCAATCAGTGTTACCTCAGTAGTGGGCATGATTATGGAGGCACTCCTTAAAGAAAAGATAGTGCAATACCTGGAATTCTTAGGAGCACAGGATCCAAGACAGCATGGGTTTATAAAAGGAAGGTCCTATCAAACTAATCTCATAGATTTCTTTGACTGAGTAACCAGAGTGGTGGACCAAGGGGGAGCAGTTGATGTCACCTACCTTGACTTCAGCAAAGCTTTCAATACTGTTCCACATAGAAGATTGATTAATAAGCTGGGTAGGCTCAGGGTGGGTCAGAAGTGTGTCTACTGGGTGGCAAACAGGTTGGCTGGCAGAAAACAGAGAGTGGTGGTAAACGGTATACAGTCAGAAAAGATGCAAGTCACAAGTGGGGTACCTCAAGGATCAGTCCTGGGGCCAGTCCTCTTCAATATCTTCATCAGTGACATTGCAGTTGGACTGGAGAGTAAGGTTTGTCTGTTTGCAGATGACACCAAGATCTGCAACAGAGTACATAATCCAGATGGAGTGGGCAGAATGATAAGAGATCTGGATAAATTAGCAAAATGGTCTTAAAGGTGACAACTGGGGTTTAATGCACAGAAGTTCAAGATCATGCACATAGGGAAGAGAAACCCTGAAGCCACCTATAGGCTGGGAGGGAGGTAGCTGGCATTCACAAGGGAAGAAGGAGACTTGGGCATCATCATCACTGATGACCTGAAATCATCCAAACAGACCACTAAAGCAGTAGGTAAGGCTAGGGGGTGTTAGGGTATATTAGTAGGGGTATCACAAATCTGAAGAGGTAGGTAATAATCCCTCTTTCCAAGACACTGGTTAGGCCCCATCTGAAGTACTGTGTGCAGTACTGGAGGCCACACCTTCACAAGGACATTAACCAGATTGAGGCAGTCCAGAGAAGGGCAACCAAAATGGTGCCAGGACTGTATCAGAAATCATATGAGGACAGATTAGTGGAGCTCGATATGTATACCCTAGAGCAAAGGAGGGAGATAGGTGATATGATTGAAACATTCAAACACCTTAAGGGCATTAACAAGGTGAAAGAGTCTAATATGTTTCAATATAAGAAAAATAGCAGGACAAGAGGACACAGCATGAGATTAGAGGGAGGCCGATTAAGGGGTAATGGGAGGAAGTTCTTTTTCACTGAAAGGGTGGTGAATGCATGGAACAGCCTACCTCAGGAAGTGGTGGATATGAATACAGTGCAGGGCTTCAAACAGGCAGGGGATAGGCATATGAGAGCAATACAGTTGAGTATGAATAGATAGGCCATTAACACAACAAAGACTGATGGCACATTTATAAGGTAGAAAAAGAAATGGGCAGACTGGTTGGGCCTTACGGTCCTTATCTACCATCAACTGCTACCTTTCTATGTTTCTAAAAGCCAACTCAGTCTTGAGTTTTCCTATAAAAATAATCTCTTTTTCATATGGCCCTATTCTTTTTCATATGGCTATACAAGAAAAGAAATCTGGGTCACAATAAAACATTTTAAAATATGTTAAAAACTCATTTCTGTAGAATCCACCAAAGGGGTCCCAATTAACAAGAAACGTGTGTTTGTTTATCTACAAGATATAATTTTAATGATTTTTCAAAAACTTTTTTTTTGGGGGGGGGGGACAGAAACCAGATGGCAGCCATATGAAAACATATTTTATTTTTTGTATATATGTATATTATCTATTACTGCTTACAGTAGACTATCTATTTTGTAATACAGTATGTGTTATGATGTGTGTGAACTCTGAATTTGGTGTCTCACTATTATGACATCATCATTAAGAGTATATATTCTGAGGTGTCTGTGTGTCAGTCATACCTACCTTGAAGGCATTGTGCTGAAGTGCTTGGGTCCTGAATATATCCTGATGCTAAATAAATTGTTTTTGCATTAATTCATCCATTTTCTGGTGTGCTCACTTTGCAAGAATGTTTGACTATCAATGTTAGCACATTCTTTCGATTCAATGTACTTAGCTCTACTCAATGTTATGTACTCTGGTTGTACCTGTATCTTCGTTGTACTCTTCCAGGTCATTCCTCAAAATAGGCAAGTAACTTGTCTAGTGTACCTAACTGGAAAAGCTAAATAAATAAATATATTTTTTTTCCTCATGAAAGTTTATCTCCTCCCCCCGTCCCATATGAAAACAGAATCTTTTTTTGTATGGGCCAAATGTTTTTTCATATGAAGCAGCTATCCAAAAGACAATACTGAGCATGCTCAGAACTAAAATATTTAATCCTTATAACTCAGAAACAGATTAATATTTTTTCACCAAACCAGCAAAAGGCAAAATTGTTGTACAAGCCCTCTCTACCCTGAAAATGTCAGAGCAAAATGCCAAACCATCTGAGCACTAAGCAACGACAAGAAATTGCAAAAAAAAAACAAAACAGATTTTTGTTTTGCTTTTTTCACTGCCTGCATCTCAAACTGCTCATCCAACTGGTAAGAAACTTGGCAAGTCATGAGACCTTAGCCCCAAGACCACACATGCAAACATTTGTACAAATCTGTTGAACGGTGGTGGTGCTTTAGGGGTTTAACATTAAATCGCCCTCTCAACCCTAACTATAGTGGTGCAACTGTACCATTATAATTAAGTGATAACATCCAGAAAATTGGAGTGTACAAAGCAACAACCTGCTTCTGTGGATGATTAAACGCCAAGGCAAAGCTGAGGTGTTTAATCATCACAGAAGCCAGTTATTGTGAGTGTACTCCAACTTGTTGGATGTTATTACTATCACATGTGTTGGAGTTTGTTTTGTTTGTAGTGAATGGCCCAGATATTCAAAAGGGTTGCGCCATGCGCAAGTCCTACATTGCGCCATTCTGCGATATTCAGCAGGGGGCAGTTGCGCCACTGAAAACAGGTTGAGCAACAGCGCAATGCAAATGAATGCATGCTCAACAGGAGGGGGAGGAACCATGCATAAACTGCACAACCCGATATTCAGTCGGTTCTGCAGAGCGCAGGCGCAACCTCAACCCGCGCCTGCACAACTTTGAGCCAAAAAAAGGATCAAGTTGAGGGCCACCCACAGGTGAGCTGTTGTATTGCAGGGCACAACACAGCAGCTGCCACCCGTGGCTGGCCCCCAACTCAGTCCCTGTGCTCTCCACCAGCCCGATTGCGGGCAGAACGTGAAAAGAACCCCCCACCCAAACATCTCCCTAATGCTCAATCGTGGGCAGAATGTATACTGACAACCCCTCAAACATCTCCCAATGCCCGATCACGGGCAGTATGTATAATGACAACCCCCAAACATCTCCCAATGCCCGATCCGGGCAGAACGTGAAACAACTCTCTAGTGCCCGATCGCGGGCAGAATGTAAAAGACCCCCCAACCTGAATATCTCCCTGGTGGTCCAGTGGACCGTAATGCCCAATCGCTGGCAGAATGTCCAGTGACAACCCCCAAACATCTCCCTGATGTCTAGTGTCCTCCACCCCACCCACCCACAAAGCCCCACCACCCCACTCCTCCCCGGGCAGCCGACGGGCGGCAGCATCCGAACTCGCCAGCCGCCCCCACCACCCGCCGACTGACTGTCTGTTAGGCTGCACGCCATTGGTGCAGAGCTGAGCCAATGGGCATGCAGCCATACCATACATGACAGTTCGTATGGTGAATGATGTTCATTCACAAATCGCATGTCATGTGACGGTGGCTGGGCTGCACGCCCATTGGCTCTAGCTCTGCACCAATGGGCATGCAGCCCTACTGACAGTCAGTCAGTGGGCGCGGGAGGCAGGTGGTGGATGCTGCCGCCTCACCGCCGCCGGGGAGCGGGTGGTGGGGCTTCATGGGTGGTGGGTGGGGACACTAGACACCAGGGAGATGTTGGGGGTTGTCACTGACATTCTGCCCGCGATCGGGCATTATGGTCCACTGACCACCAGGGAGATATTTGGGTTGGGGGGTCTTTACATTCTGCCCGCGATCGGGCACTGGGGGTAGTTTCACTGCTCTGCCCACGATCGGGCATTGGGAGATGTTTGGGGGTTGTTTTCATGTTCTTCCGGCGATCGAGCTGCAGGGTGCATCGGTCCCCGCGGCTGCTGCCTGGCAGGGCTGCCAGGCGCAAGTCCTCGGGATCGGGCGACCTTACATGCTAATGGCATGCAAATGGGGCCATAATCAGATGCAAATGGCCCCTGCGCCTTGCATGAATTATGGCCCCATTTGCATGTCACCTTTTGAATATCAGAAATTTGGCGCCATGGCGCAATGGTACTTGCAGCCCACCACAAGTTTAATGCTCAACTCTGACAACTTGCGGTGGCACAAGTTCCACTGCGCCGTACTGCACAGTGGCTGTGGTTGGGGGAGTATTCAAAGGAGTTGCTCAATAGCGCAGCTCCTTTGAATATCGCCCCGGCCACACCCCTGCACAACTATTTTGAGCAGCGCAAGGGCTTGCGCCTCAGAATGGCGCAGTTTGAATATCCGGGCCAATATGTAGAAAATAGTAACATTTGTGGAATATGTGTTGTTACTGCTAAAAACACAGTGTATATGCAGTCCATTTGGTGTCTAAACATCGAAGTGTCAGGTATAGCTAGAATACATATTCCCATAAAAAAAACTGTTTTAGCAGTGCTTCTTTATTGTCCTTTGGTTTCAGTGTTATTTTATAAAATGGTTCCATTTTGTTGTGTCTAGTGACAACATGATCAGTCTGTAGGCACTAGAAAGCTGCCTGATTAATATTCATGAGGCACTTTAATATTTATAATGCCTATGTGTAGCATGAATGGCCAGTGACTCTGTTTAAGAAAATAACTGCAGCTTCTCCTGCACATCGTTCAGGTCACTGGTCCCCAGTTAGGTTAATTTGGGGACCGGGACCAGTGGAGAAGAATTTGTTTTTCAGCAGTTGTGGTCGGGGGTGATGTTGAGGGTGGCTCCTGCTATGTATTTTAAATGGTAGGCAGTGCAGTGGCTTTATGGCTTATCTCTTCTGGTTCTATTTGGAGTACAAAAGTATGTGCAGGGGGTAGTGTTGGGTAGTAACGTGTTACAAGTGACGCGTTACGGTAATCTAATTACATTGTCAGTAACATGTAATGTAATGGAATACTTGAAAGAAAATGTAATGTGTAACGCGTTACTGATTACCTTTTCTTTCAAGTAAAGCAGTTACTGTAACTAAATTTATAATATTACTTTGGATTAACTCCCCCTCCCGCGCGGCACTGAAGTTTAAAAATTCCTGGCTCTGCTGCTGCTGCTGGAGGGATTGAGTAGTTGTGGTGCTACATCGGGGCACACAAGTGCCCTGATCAAAAAATGCTGTGCCCCAGTTCGTGCCTAGATGCTCCAAGTCTCCGTTTTGCAGGCCTCCAGTCAAAGACAAGTTGTGCTGGCTGCCCGAGTGATCCTGACTCCCTCCCTGCCCCTGAAAGTTGTTAACAATTGCTGCCCAGCAGCCCGAGTGGTTCTGATATCCTGACTCTCCACCTGCAAGTTGTCTGTGCTGTCCGAGTCCCCACGGGCTGTCCTGCATGCTGCTGATAAAGTCCTTATCCTGGGGTGGCCCTGTTTTTTGTAGTGCTGGAATCGGGTCAAACTTCTGCAGCTGTAACACCCATGCTGACGCTGCTGATACTGCAAGCCTGCCAAACCAGTCGGGTATGCTGCCACCAGCAGAGCATTCCATAAACATTTTGTCACCTTTGCCCACCCACACCTTGCCTCTAGTACTGTCACTGCAGCCAGTATCATTATCACCGACCTCTCACCGCTGGCAACAGAACAACCAACGAATGAACTGTCTGGATCATAACTGTTCCATCCGTCCAATTCCTGAAGTTGAAACCCCCCGGCCAGGCTCTCACCCCATTGTCAAGTGCTCTTTCTTGGCTTGCTTTCAGAGTCAAACTCTGCTGTGACTTAAATCTGTGCCTGCCTGCCCATGCGATGACTCATCCCAACCCTTCCAAGACCCGAGTCCCAATGAGCAAGCAGCTGAAGCAGGCTGTATAGCCTCTAGCCTGGTATTGGTATTTTTGGGAGCAGAGCAATGAGGGAGACAAAAGAGGTGAGCAGCTGCATCCTAGCCTACCTAGCCCAGTTGGTACCTAGCCCAGTTGGTATAGGTGACTTTACTATACTAGCCTCTACTGCCCAGTCAGCCCAGAGCCCAGCAGCCAGTAGCTACACTACATCTTTCTAATATCTGCACTCTGCAGCACAGAGGAGCCCACCCAATGACCCAGCCCAACAAAACAGCCCATGGAGTCTAGCCAGAGCAGCAAGAACACAAGTCAAGAACAAGGAGGAGGCCAAAGTAAAGAAGCTGCCTGCCTTGCTGCCTACCTACAGAATTTGAACCTGAGAGACAGACAGGGTCCTGAGTCTGCTTGTGCTGGTGCCTTGAGTTAAGTGGGTGTATCTTGTCTCAATTGGTAAACTGTGGGTACGGGGAGTGTGTACGGGGGCTCAAGGGAGAGAACACACTGTGTCCTGGACCCACCACTGTGGCTGTTTGGGAGGTGATGAGTGACTTGTGGTGGTGGATATCTATTGGAAAGGGGTAGGCTGGATGACCCTGCTTCTTCTGGTGGTGTGGGAGGATGTCCTTGCTTCATCTGGTGGAGGGGAATGGCCTGCTCTCTCTGGCTTAGAAGTGGGGGAGTATGGCCCTGCTTCTTCTGGCTTAGGAGGTGGCCCTGCTTTTTATGGCTCTGGGGCCAACCAGAATAGGGATGGCCCTACTTTTTCTGGCCTGTGGGGGTGGTCCTGCCTCTCCTCTTTTCCTGGCTGGAGGGGAGAAGGACCCTGCTTCTCCTAACTTGGGGGGAGTGTGGCTGAGCCAAAAGCAGCAGGCTTGTACCCCCCTGAGCCAGGAGGAGCAGGGCCATTCCCCTCCACCCCCTGGCCCACCCAAGCTGGGAGAAATAGGGTCATCACCACCTGAGACAGGAGAAGCATGGCTATCCATCCCTGATCCAGGAGAAGCAGGGCCATCCCAACCCAAGCCAGGAGAAAGGGAAAGAGGAAATTGTTTAACCAGGAGAGGCATGCTAAGCTGAAGCTGCACAATTAAGTTAAGTGACTTGCTCAGGGTCACATAGTATGCACGTGGGGGCTGTAGGATTCAAACCCAGATCACCAGGTTCATAGCTCAGAGTCTTAAACCACTGAGAAGCAGGGTCATCCATCCCTGAGCCAGGAGAAGCAGAGCGATCCCCTCCCTCAATTCAGGTTTCTATAGGTGCCTTGGCTGCCAACTGTAGTGCCCATCCAGTGTCCTGGTAATGAACAGAAGCTGGAGCCTCCACTGGGATGGAGGGAAGTGCAGAGTGGCCCCTTTAAGAGCTGGAGGGAGCATGGGTGGTTGCCATGGATACAGAGCATGGGAAGAAGAACCAGTACATTGATGCGATAATTTTCTTTTTCCCCGATGACCATCAGTCCCTAGAACAGCTGTATGCTGACCCCCCCGGCAAGACAGATCAAGTTCCTCTTTCTGCTTGTGCATTTATTTTATTTACTATTTGGCACTTTAGCAGGTCACTTGTTCAGAGCTGGAAGTCACGGGGCACTTCATGGCAGATGGTGGGAGACACATGCTCCTGGATTGAAAACACACTGTGGACCGGAGGACCGCTTCGCACCATAGCTGTTTACTGCCACTAAGCTGAACTTAACAACTGCTGTGGGCCCGCTCAGAAAAGCACCCTTGTCTGGTTGGTCCAGTGGTCTCCCAACTTGTCTGCAACCAGGTGCTAAAAATATTATACCAGGTAACAAAGTGGAGCCTTAATAACTGAAAAAAATATGGTGACCCTGCTCTCAGCCTACTCAGTGACATCTTATGAGGCAGACTGAATTTTCGTTTTTTACCTTGGCTCAATAGTGTGTTTTTGTTGGTAGTGTTTGGCAGGGGTTGTACACTATTATTATTTCTTATTTCATTTTGTGTAGAAAATCTTGCCAAAACATGTCTCTTGGCTTTATTTAAAGAATTTGTGTATGGTCTCCTCTCTGGTTGGGCAGGACTGACTAGTGTGCAATTTGCAGTTGCCAGTTTGCTGAATTAAGTCCAAGTGGTGCTTCTACTTCTAGCTCGATATATTAAATGATGCTTATTTTTGCTTGGGAGTGTTGTGGAACTGTGCTGCTTCTTGAATGTCCAATTCATTTTGGGACTCGGAGTCACTGTTGTGGCTTTAATTTAGTGGATCGGGGTCTAGACTGCTGTGAGGAGGCAGTCTTGGGCTGTTCAGACTCGGTTATTTTTGTCTGAATTAGGGACAGCTTATTTATGGGTGGTTGTCACCCTCACTACACAGAATTGTTTTGCCAGGCAGGGCCGAGTCATTAGAAATTTGATTTTGGAATCTTGTGCTAAGAACTTTTTTTTGGCTGGAGGTTAGTTTGGCGTCTTTAATATTTTGTGATTTATAAAATGTTGTAGTCTCTGCTGCTTCCCCTTGATTAATATAGAAACATTTATTTGGGAGTGTCTCTGTGGGAAATTAAACTGTACAAAATATAAAATATCTAGTTTGCTTGATGAACTAGGCAAGCATGCTGATTTATAATTCTGTTGATTGGATGAGCCCCCTGCCCTGACAAAAATGTGTTTAATAATGAATTTCAAATGTAATGCTTTTCTAATCTTTCTCAGAACACCTAAGTCTACATCAGAGCTCTTTCAATGCTTTTCCTGCAATTGCTTGTGCTGTCTGCATTTTTGCCATGCTACTGCCTGCAGCAATTCTTTCTTGTACGTTAATTGCTTAAAGAGCAGCTGACACCTTCAGGAAAGCTTTACCAAAATATAGTGTTTAGATACAGTTCAGCTTGTGTTTCACTTTAGTTTTGTATTCCTCTTCCTCATTATTTATTACTAAGGTTGTGGACTTGAAAACAGGGTCTTTGATCCTGAACAGTTCATCTATTCAAATTTCTTTTTCCCTACCTGAGGTCATAATGCACTGATTGTGACATCACAGTTGCACTCATAGCAGCAGACTGTGATGTCACAACAGAGGATTATGACTTAAAATAGGGAGTAAGCTACAGAGGCAGATAAACTCTAAGGGAACTCTATGGGGTAATGTTATAAAGATCATATTTGCATCCAAATTTGCTCAGTGAAAATACAATGGAACAAGAAATATATAGAATATATATGGAACACAAGCTAAATTGTACCTTATGTTTTTTCAAAGTTTTTCTTGAGGAGTCAGTAGCTCTTTAAAAGTCTACTGATCAGATGAGACACTTAGGACACTTGAGGTTCCATTTTGGTTACATGAACAAATTTAGGGACTGATCACATCCATCTCTCCAGCAGAAAAAAAAAACACTTAAGACGCTCTTACAGCCCAAGAAGTGAGACTCAAGTCATGTGCCACTGATTCAATACCTGGGTGCCAGCCCTAAGTTTGTGACATGTTCTGGATCTGCTGTAGACAACTGTGTGGGTTGCTTTATTTGAGAGACCAGACCAGGCAGAAATTTAATTTAAGTAATCAGAGTAGGAAGACCAGTGTGCCAGGCTTTTTATGAGGTGCAGGGGAGGTTGTATGTGGTTACTGCATCAGTGTTGTCAGCAAACGTGCATTTATGGAGGCAGGGTGTTAGGGGCTTGCATGGGTCAGAAAGGAAGGTTTAGGTGCTAGGAGTGACTAGTAAGCACACATAGGCCAAGGGAAAACATTTTTATTTTGAAAGAAATTAATTCATTGACCAGCACCAATCATCCTGGAATAAGTTTTGAAAAGTAATAGAAAGTAAAAGAAAAAGTAATATGCATTACAGTTACAGTTACTGATTACATTTTATACACAAGTAGTCAGTAACTGTAACTGATTACATTTATTGGAAAGTAACTAGTA
Organism: Neoceratodus forsteri; assembly: GCA_016271365.2. Lineage (NCBI taxonomy): Eukaryota > Metazoa > Chordata > Ceratodontiformes > Ceratodontidae > Neoceratodus > Neoceratodus forsteri. The sequence continues at coordinate 317,059,765 of CM028130.1, forward strand.
ACTGTAACTGATTACTTTTTTAAAGCAACTTACCCAGCACTGGCAGGGGGACTGAATGGAGGCTTAAAGAGAGAAGAGGATTTGTGGCAGGCGGCGACACTTAGGGGGTAAAATGAAGCCTTAGGGAATGAAGGTGAGCATTTCAGGGGGTTGTATATGTAAAGTTGTGGTGTTCTAAGGTTGCAGTGGTGGTTGGAGGTGGATGTTGTTCCATGTGATGTGCTTGTGACAGTGAAAAGGTTTAAAACTCTTTGTTGTCTATTTAGTTTGCTTTTTTGTAGGTGTGTTTATTCTACGAAGGTACTGTATAGGACTTTTGGTTTTGCCTGAGGGTTTCAAATGTGTTATTTATGTTTTGTTAAGCTGCCATAAAGTTTAGTCTTTCCAATGGATTTTTTTTGTTTCATTTTGAGTGAATGACTGTGGGCATGGCTACGGTCTGATTAAATGACTGTGGGAAGGGTTTAGTTAAATAAATGACTCTTTCTTTTTAAAAAACTGGGGTTTGTGAGAGAATAACCAATGGCTGTTCACTGTTGTGATTGGCTGAGAACAGATACCTGTCATATAATATAGAATAGTATCAACACATAAAAACAGTATCAACAAGACTAATTCAAAACAATCTGCCTTCAAGCTGTCATTAAAATAAAAAATAAGCTTCTAGCCCTAACAATTTCAAAGTTTAAACTTTCAAAATGCAGTTTCTCTAAAATAAGAATACTTAGTGTAAGAAACAATTTTGTTTTGCATAAAAACTTGCAGTAAGCTTAGCTGATACACTGATATACATTATGATGCTGCTACTTTATCAAAGTCATTTTACGTTCACCAAAAATGATATCTGCATCTACTGTATAAGCAGGTATCAGCACATGAGCACTGTGCTGTTATGATCTATTGGTAATGGTCAGGGGATGAGTGTAGTGGTTAAAGCACTGAGCTATAAACCTGTAGAACTGGATTTAAATCCCACGGTCACCACTTGCGTACTGTGAGACAATTAGTAAGTCACTTAACTTCCCTGTGCTCCTAGGACCTGCCTGGAAACTAGCCTCAGCATAATTTATCTTTCCCAACCCAAAATGATAAAAGAAATAAATAAATAAATATCAGACTCGAAGTGTTGATGTAAATAAATAAGTTTCTCAGTTCAAAAGATACAGCTTTTTTAAATATAATTTAAAGCACTATAAACTATGATAAAAAAATATTGTTTGAAATGGTCAGAAGATATAAGTGGTTGTTCTGTGCAATATTTTAATTCACTTTTATAATAATTGGGTCCCTAAATTGGGGCTTCATGTGCCTGGTTCCCTTAAGGATATTGTTTGCAAAACATTTTTTTCTGTTTGGTTTTTCTCTTTTTAGTTCTTAGTGTTAATTAAAAAATTGAAGCAGTACATAGAAACATAGAAACATAGACTTTGATGGCAGATAAGGACCGCTAGGCCCATCTAGTCTGCTCATTTCCCTACCTACAGGATAGGCCGCAGATTCTAGTTAATCAGCAGCCTATATCTTCCTGTCCCCCGCAAGAATTGCCTTATGTCTGTCCCATGCATTCTTGAATTCTCCCACAGTTTTAGACCCCACAACATCCTCAGGAAGGCTGTTCCATGCATCCACTACCGTCTCTGTGAAATAATACTTCCTCACATTGCCCCTGAACCGCCCTCCTTCTATCTTTAAATTGTGTCCCCTTGTTCTTGCACGTCTCTTTTTCTGAAAGATGCTACCCTCTTGGACTTTGTTGATTCCCTTGAGGTACTTGAAAGTTTCTATCATGTCCCCCTCTCCTTCTTTCCTCAAGGGTATACATATTAAGCTCCTTTAGTCTCTCCTCATGCGTTCTTTTGCAGGCCCTGCACCATTTTAGTTGCCTCCTCTGGACTGCCTCTATCCTGTCTATGTCCTTGGGAGATGGGGTCTCCAGAACTGGACACAGTATTCCAGATGGGGTCTCACCAACTGTCTGTACAGAGGGATAACAACTTCCTGTTTTCTGCTGCTGATGCCTCTCCCATACATCCCAGTATACCCCGGCCCTCCCTACTGCCTTCTCACATTGCTTGCTAACCTTAAGGTCATCTGATATGATTACCCCAGGTCCCTTTCCTGTTTTGTTGTTGTTAGTACCTCCCCACCCATTGTGTATTCTTTCCTGGGTTCTTGTTTCCCAGGTGCATTATTTGCACTTTTTGCATTGAATCCTAGCTGCCATACATCTGACCATTCCTCCAACCTTACCAAGTCCCTTTCATCCTTTCCACGCCTCCTGTGTATCAACCCTGTTGCAGATCTTTGTGTCATCTGCAAAAAGGCATACTTTTCCTTCCAGTCCCTCTGCAATGTTACTGATGAAGACATTAAAAAGGACTGGACCCAATACTGAACCCTGCGGTACCCCACTAGTAACCGTCCTTTCTTCAGAGTGGACTCCATTTACAATTACCTTCTGTGTCCTGTTGTCCAGCCAATGTTTTACCCAGGCTACCACCCTGAGACCCACTCCCAGGCTGGTTAATTTGACTAATAATCTTTTGTGTGGGACTGTGTCAAATGCCTTGCTAAAGTCTAGGTAGGCCATGTCCACAGCCCCTTCCTGGTCTACTACTTTGGTCACCCAGTCAAAGAAATCTATTAGATTCGTCTGACATGACCTTCCCGCTGTGAACCCATGCTGTCTTGGATCCTGTGCTCCACTGACCTCTAGGTACTCAACGATTCTTTCCTTCAGAAGTGACTCCATCACTTTCCCTACCACAGAGGTCAGACTGACAGGTCTGTAGTTTCCTGCCTCTGTCTTAGTCCCACTTTTGTGAAGGGGAATCACATCTGCCTTCCTCCAGTCCTCAGGTACCACACCATCCTCCCATGATTTATTAAAAAGAGTAGCCAGTGGTTTCACTAGTTCCTTGCTTAATTCTTTTAGAATTCTGGGGTGAATTCCATCAGGACCCATTGCTTTGTCCACCTTCAGTTTTAGGAGTTCTTGCAGAACCCTTTCTTCTGTGATTGATTTGTTTTTTTTCAAGATTTTACTTTCAAACTGCAATATCGTGCAAAGTAAACTTGCTTAGTATTATCAAGAGCTGGAATGAAAATGTATGATTATTTACTTTTTACTTTTCTTATCCAGGAATGTGCAAACAAATCCTAGTTTCCCCTTATCTAATTAATTGTTGTTATTTCTCCAGAGGCCCACATGATATGGCTATTATTCATTTGACAATATGAATCCTTTAGCAAAATATTTCAGATATTACTGCATGGGTTCATCACAATAACCCTGACATTATAACAAATTTTGAATCATTGTCAATGCCTAAAAATCCTGACTTATTGGTGACAGTGGACTCCTGCAATATTGTTTGAGAAGAGAGTCCAGGTAAGTGAGGTAAAGGCTATGTATTTTATCACAAAAATCAACTGCATGATACAAAACTATTTCCAATTGTGGCACTTTTTGTGAATTTTTGGTACTAAATTGTTTCTTAGGAGGAACCAAAATGTTTATTATTGCAGCTGCTTATTTACTTCCTAACATTGCTGAGTATACAGTAGCTCTCAACCTTTTGTCCCCCAAATGTGGAACATTGCCTCTCAAAATGTGGAACAAATGGGCAAAATGTGGAACACTTAATCAAATCTTTACCTAGGAAACTCAGAACACTGTTTGCATTTATGTTAAGAAAGTCTGTTATTAAGTAAGTAATATATTTTTTGCATAATTTACTATAATGTTTTGCTTTAAAATGTTAATACTGAATGTTGAACAAGTCCTCACAATGTGGAACAGGGATCTTTTGTGAAGTAAAATGAGGAACATTTCTCGTAATGTGGTACAGTTGAGAGGTATGTTGCTGAGCAGTGTTTGCTCTAACTACAAAAGTCCTATTTACAACAAATAAAAATCATGAGAAAATTACTTAGCAGTATTTTAATTTGTATTGGCTGGATTCTAAATTAAGTGAAGTTAGGGCTCATTTGACTTATATGAAGCTACATAAATCAGATTGCCTTGATAGCAACTTTTTTCTTCTAATAACATGAACGTCAGTACACTGGTGGATAGGATGTTGCTGCCCAGAGCAGACAGAATAAAAAAGTTTCAGGTACTACCAGAATTAATCAGTGACTATTCTCTGGTTCTTTGTCCCTGGTCTGCAAAGTGCAAAAACCTCTACCCCCTCTCTCTGTGTGTTTGTGTGTATATATATATATATATATATATATATATATATATATATATATATATATATATATACATATACATATATATATATATATACAAAAACTGTGTTAATGCATCATTTAGGGTTAAAGCACAAGAAGTCAGGAAATGAGACCTTTAGGGTTGCCCCCCCCCAGTAGACCCATCCATAATCCTGAGACTGACAGCTGGCAGGGTGTGTCACTGGGGTTGTGAGGCCTAAATGTCACCCAATTCCAACTTTAATAATATTCACAAGCCACAGTAAAGAAGAATGGGGTAACATTTAGGCCTCACAACCCCCATGACACACCCCATCAGCTGTCAATCTCAGGATAATGGGTGGGTCCATGGGGGGAAGGGGCAATTTTAAAGTTCTCATTTCCTGGCTTTTTGTGCTTTAACCCTAAATGATGCATTAACACAGTTTTTTGCATAGAATTTCCTTACTTTTTGAGAAAGAATAGAAAACTAAGAAGTTGAGGAAGTTGGTGGGAGTGTGGTCCCCTCGGGCCCTGTGCTTACACCAACTTATAAACACATACTAGCCATCAACATCCACCAAGTTTCAATGTAAAAGACCAAACTGTGTCTGAGATATAACATTTTAAAATTAGAAATGTTCATTTATCAGAGTTGCACAATTCCACACCTGTTGACATTTTACAGACACAATGACTGAAAAGTACATGCATGACACGAAGGCTAGATACCCTATCAATTTCAAGCCACCAAGACAAAGCAAAATGCTGTCCACAAAGTGTAATGTGCACCACACAATATCTCTACAAAAAATATATTGTCTGACATGTAAGCACAGTAATTGACATCTACAGGACATGCTGTAAACTCCCTCCAAATGTCAAGTAAAAAGACCAAACCATTTCTGAGATATACAATGTTAAAGATTGGTAAAATTGGCCTATCTATGCATTATAAAATCTGGCCATCTTGTCCCTACCTCGCGATCAAAGATCGCGAACAAAAAATCTCATGATCAAGGAATTTGCAGGCTCTTGATCAAAGACTAAAAAAATGCTGAAAATCAAAATTTTGAGAAAAATATGGCAAACCACCACCATGGTTCGACAGAACGAAGCCCCCTGAGCAGAACCCACCCTCATTTGTGTTCCTAGGCCACCCCGAGCTGAGAAAATTGTATTTTTACCTCACGATGCAAGATCGCGATAAAAGAATCTCACGATCAAAGAATTTGCAGGCTCTCAATCAAAGATTGTTAGTGAGCCGCGATCAAATAATTTAAAAAGTTATAACTCTATTTTTATACCATTTTACATCACATCAAAGGCATGGGTCAATAGATTGAATCTCCCTGAGTAAAACCCATGTAAGTTTTACTTCAGGAGAGACCCCATAGCCGAGATATTTGAATTTTTACCATCTGAATTTAAAAACAAGATGGCGGACCTCACAATCAAAGAATTATTGAGGACAAAGATTCTTTGACCGCAAGGCTGCAAATTCTTTGACCGCCAGTTGGGACCAGATGGCCAGAACCCCATTCTTTGTTCGCTAAATAACCATATAAATTTTTCCATTAACTTATAATGGGAACTTAAAAGTGCTATAACTTTTGAATGCCTCAATATTTAGGCACCAAATGAAAAGGGTCATGTTCAGCAAGTGAATCTCTTTCAAACAAGCCATGTCACAGAGTGGCATGCCACACGATGGCTGCACAGCATCATGGACAGTATCCCAATAACTGTCTTGAAAACTAGATAATTTTGCATTTTTCAGCATTTTCATGGGCAAAGACTGTGAGTCTGACCAAAATGAAATTTTGCAGATTAAGAGATCTACCATGCTCCACCATACATACCAAATTTCATGCAAATCTGTTGACTGGGTCCAAAGTTATTAACACCCACAATTTTGGCTTTAACACAGAAGTGCCATCATAACCCTAAATATAGTGGCGTGACTGCACCACCATAATATATATATATATATATAATCACACATACCCCCATAATGCAAAGCATCATGGGCTGTATATGCAAATCATTACTTAATATTATGCTTGTTCAACTTTAAGCAGAAATGCACAGTGCCGAAAGGCCTCTCACAAAGACTGAAAAGGGTTCCAACAGAAAGACACAGACACATGTTTCATCTGTATGACACCCCAGTGGACTGAATCAGCTACCCTCAGAGGGTCTATCTGGGTTAAGATGTGATGCACCCAAAAAAAAAAAAGCTAAAAAACAAAGAGGTAACCATTGCCTCAGTGCTTGTGTACTGAGGTTCTATGTTGATATATATATATATATATATATAAGATATAGATATAGATATATATATATATATATATATATATATATATATATATATATAGATATATATATGTAGTAGATAATCCACTTATGAGTGTGCAGTCGCTCTGATATACGCATGCCTTGGTGTGCATTCAACCACCCAAGGCGTGCATATATCAGAGCTACTTGCACACCCTAGAGTGAATTATCTATCTTATAAAATGGAAATAAATATTTTTGTGGGAGAACAAAAAAGTAGTCCCTGTGTGGCATAAGAATTAAATAAAAAAAAAAAAGGAAAAAGGTCTGTATTTCTTTTTATTTTGATTTAGTATTCCTAGAATAAAGTCGTCATCTTTAGAGGGAGGAGAAAGAGTGGGGACCACTTTAACTTTTATCAGTGAGATGTAGCGTGACCGAGCGTGGTCAATAATGGTAGTTAGAAAATGGGCTTTTTATTTGGAGGCATCTGATTGGCTGGTACCCATTCCAAAGGGGTACATTAACTTTCAATAGATGCCCACCAAATAAAAAGTTCCAGCCCTAACCTGCCTCATGCCTAGCCAGTATCCTTGTGCCCAGCCTGCTTTATGATTGGTGCAGCACTGGGCACACAATTTGAAACTACCACCATTTTTTATCACTTTACGAGATAGTCAGTGAGAGACCCCCTTCCCACATACAGACTTACTTCTTATCACATCTACCACCACCTAGTAACTGCCCAAAACAAAAATACCTGTTTTCCCATTCACAAACCATCATTTTATTTATTTTTTGTACTGTACGCTTTTGTGTGCTGCTCGGACATTTCCCGTAGTGCGACTCACAAAGCCAATTAAGTTCTGTCACAGAAACCATAGAGAAATGCACAGAAAGCAGCTTATGTCCCCACTCATTCAGAAAATAAATCTTTACAGTTCCTATTAATCCAAAAGCCACCAACTGCGATAAATTGGCTGAGCTCCGTCCCCCACATGTCCTTTCGTCCCCTGTCATCACACAGTGGCTTAGAAAACGTTTTGTTTTACTTGCCGGCTTGCCACTGCTGCTCTATCTCTGTCTTTCCCACTCACACACACATTCCCTTCTGCTGGGCTGCGTTCACTTTCCTTGCTTCAGTTACAAACCGCAACTGCATTTCAGTCACACAACACGGATGTCGCGCGACCCCCGAAGACATGGAAGCGGTAAACAGTGAAACTGAATGCTTGGGCATCAGGACGGCGAGAGTGCAGCACATTACCAGCCGTAAATATGCTGGCTGTTAACTTTTAAAAAGTATTCTTCATTTCTTTTGTGGGCTGTATTTTTTACCGGACTGGCAGGGCTTTGACATGCTCGGTCTTCTGAGTCCACTGGGGAAGACATTTAAAAAAGCACAGTTTAAATCAAACTGCATGTTTTCTCACTCTTCAGAGGGGCCCAAAAAAACATCATTCTAATGCAGGCGGAGGAACTATTTTTTTTACAAAATTACTTTAAACTATTTTTTTATTAATTTTCTTTTTATTTAACTTATGTTTTTTACAGTGCCCATTTTCTAAACGCAATAATACCCTCGAGGGTGGGCGGTATGGGCAATACCGGACCTTCCAGGGGCTATAAGGCCCTCCGCCTGCGGCGTCGGGCCTCATTAAGCCCCTAGGCGGTCCAGTGTTATACTACCACCCTCTCAAGCTATTATAACTAATATGCAGGCAGACACTGAAAGCAAGTCCCTCCATAAGAAAAACGAAAGTAACTGCATTTTACCTTATTTTTATTAAGAATTGTCTAAAAGAAGGATCCAGCTGAAGCGAGTGATAGACAGGACTTTCACTTTTATAAGTGACGTGTAGCATGACCGAGCATGGTCAAAAGTGATACCTAATTTGCAGCCAAACAGTGAAACTAAGTCACACTCTGTAGCAGAAAAGCAAACAAACTCTGCATTTCAGCTTATTTCAATTTGAAATCATGTAAAAAAGCTGCTGTGTGAAGCAGGAGGAGAGCTAGAGCAGAGCGAGAGTGTTGGCAGCGTCAGAGATGTAATGCAGGGCAGAGCGAGTGTTGCTCTAGCAACAGTTGCTAGAGAAACACTCGCTTTGCCCTGCGTAATGTCTCCGACTCTGCCAACACTCTCACTCTGTGCTAGCTCTCCGACTGCTTCACACGGCAGTTTTCTTACATGATTTTAAATTGAAATAAGCTGAAATGTAGAGTTTGTTTACTTTTCTGCTACAGAGTGTGACTTAGCTTCACTGTTTGGCTGTACATTAGGTATCACTTTTGACCACGCTCGGTCACACTACACGTAAGTGATAAAAGTGAAAGTCCTGTCTACTACTCGTTTCAGCTGGCTCCTTCTTTTAGACAATTCTCAATAAAAATAAGGTAAAATGCACTTACCTTGCTTTTTCAGACCGAGGGACTTGCTTTCAGTGTCTGGCTGGTTATTAGGTACCATTATTGACCACGCTCAGTCATGCTACATGTCACTAATAAAAGTGAAAGTGGTCCCCACTCATTTTCCTTCCTGTAAAGAGAACGACTTTATTGTAAGAATAGTAAATGAAAATAAATACGAAAACAAACCTCTTTTTTTTTTCTAGTCAGTGTTAGTTTGAACTTTGGCATGTGGGTGCCTATCTGTGGTAGATGTGGAATGATCTCACTACTGGTGAGAAGGTTTTGGAGGATAAAAAGTAGCTCAGGCGTGCGGTCACGCTGGGAGGTGTGCGGTCGTTGGGAAATAATGCAGGGTCATGTGATGCAGTCTGTCTAATCATGTTAGTGGAATTTCTATGATTTTACCACCCCATTTTATAAATATACTGTATATATATATATATATATATATATATATATATGGGATATACAATGGTGAGCTGTCAGATAAATGATTTATCTACACAAGTGCTGTTTGACCTTGGGTAACCTCACGAGTGGCGTAAGCCATAAGTGAGGTGTCCAAGGTCAAACAGCACAAGTGTGGATAAATCATTTATCTGACAGCTCACTATTGCATATTTCATTTATGCAATAGGGGTGCTTTCTATCAGTGCAGGAACATTTGGTTTTGACTGTTTATCTTTATTTTAAATTATAATTTCTGGGAGTTTTGGTTAACTTTCCTAGAGTATGTCTGCCTAGCATAGTGGTTGCTATTAAATGAAACACCACTCATTTTGTTGAAAACTTCTTGCTGAACAAATGTCGTGCTCACAGCACTGTGCTACCTTTTTCATTTTAAAGTTATTCCCATTTGTTTGTCAAAAAAGGGAAAAGAAAATTTAATTTTATGCTGTTTTTTGCTAATTATAAAAAAAAGCTAAAAGATATCTATAAATGAAACACCACTCATTGTGTAGATATTTTTGTGTTGGACATTTTTCGTGCTCACAGTACCATGCTACCATTTTTTGTTTTAAAGTTATTCACATTTGTTTGTCAAAAAAGTGAACACAAAATTACATTTTCTTCTGCTTTTTTGCTAATTGTAAAAAATCTATAAGGTATCTATACATGAAACACCACTCATTTTGTAGATAATTTTATGCTGAACAATTTTCGTGCTCACAGTACCATGCTATCTTTTTTTCGTTTTAAAGTTATTTCTATTTGAATATGGCTAGTACTGCTTCTGAGGCCGAACATTCTAAATGAATTCTAAAGAGATTTGTGACATAGTAACTGTGTGTATAAATGGTCACTGTATGTATAAATTTATTTATACATACAGTGACTCAGATAAATGCATTTATCACACTGAATTTATGTCCATCCCTATTGCATAAATATATATATATGCAATGGGGGTGAGGATAAAAAGTGGCGAATAACAGCAGTAGTTTTGACTGGTCAGACCTTCAGTGAGAATATCACATTTATCCTCACTGTAGGTCATTTATCCTCACTGTAGGTAATAACCAGTCACTATCTACACTTCAGCACAACTACTCATAAAGGTTTTGATTGGTGGGAGCTGGCACCATGAGCAGCACATTCAGAATGCACCTGCTCACTTGCATTCCAGCTCCCACTGGCAGTTTCATTTCTCTCCAGTAGCACACAAAACAGTTTCATTTTCTCCCCTGTTTTTTCACTGTAATTTATTAAAAAAAAATCAACTTTCAGCTTCACACAATATTAATTACCATTTCTCCTAAAGGTCCAAAATACCAGACAAAACACACTGAATTATTTTCATTGTCTCCCCCACCCCACGTTCTTTCACTTCAAATGTAAAGAAACAAATTTTAGCCTCCAACAAAACGTTCACTTCCTTTAAACCCCAGCACACCAAAAAGCAACCAACTCTCTCTTTTTTACTCTTACCACTCTCCCCAGCAGCACAACAGCACAGCATCCTGATGCAAAAGTTCAGTTTTACAGAACACAACGCTCAGTCATTCGGAAACAAAAAGAAATAAATAAAGACATACCTATTTTAAAAAAAATGAAAATTACATTGATAAAAAAAACTTGGCCCATTGCATAAATGGAACATACAATGCCCCCATTGAAAATATCTCAGATATTTTCCCCTCAAGCAGTTTGACCTATGGCATCACTCGTGGCTTTGCCACTCATGATGTCAAAGGTCAAACTACACTCGGGGAAAATATCAGATATATTTTCATATATATATATATATATATATATATATATATATATATATATATATATATATATATATATATCCTAGAAGAACCTTTTGGTTTTATGCCAAAAAAGGTTCAACTGTGTTGAAATGTAACACAAACACAGCGGGATAAGTAGAATACTACTGTGGTTAAAAAATTAAGATTTGAGGAACCACATCCCATAAATGGGGGGGAAGGGTTGAGGGGGTTGCAGATTTTCAAAACATTTGTACATACAATTTTTGCTTGCTCCAGCAATTTGAAAAAAACATTTTTATTGTGCATAAATAAAAAAAAAAATGTTTGGATTCTCCAGGGATATCACCTGGACACTTCTTTTAAATTCTGATAAAGTTGAAATAGTAGAGTGGTCTTTTTGCCTCCCTAAATATGTGTGTGTGTGTGTGTGTGTGTGTGTGTGTGTGTGTGTGTGTGTGTGTGTGTGTCACTCCAGATGCTTCTAATGATAAACAGGGAACTTTCCTTACACCTTTGAGTTGTTTTCTTAAGTTTCCATTGTCATTTATTTTCCCTGTTCATAAGCTGATGTTTATGGGTTGCTACAAGACATGTTTGCTTTTTGTCTTTATAATCTTTTGTGAGCTAAACTTGGTCTTACTTGAATGTACAATTATGGGACAGGTGTGCCAAAAACTTCCAGGGGTCCAAATGTAGAAGTCATTCCAAGTTTGTGAGACTCTAAATACTTCTCAGGTCCCAAACAATGAAAGTCAGTCAGTCAGAGAGAGAAAGACAGAGGGAGGGAGGGGGAGAGAGAGAGAGAGAGAGAGAGACAGAGAGAGAGAGAGAGAGAGAGAGAGAGAGAGGTGGCAGGAAGGGGCAATATAAAATGTTACTGGTAAAATTAACTTTCAGTTGGGACTTCCATGTTTGATAAATTGGGCGTTTCCTATATTGTTCTAGTTTCCCTTTTGAATGTGGAATACTTTATCCTTGTTTAGGGGTCCAAATTTAGAAGTCATTCCAGGTTTTTTAAACTCTAAATACTTCCCAGGTCCCAAACAGCAGAAGTCAGTCATCCAAGAGTGTGTGTGTGTGTGTGTGTGTGTGTTTGTGTGCAGTGGGGGGGGGATAATATAAACCTTTACTGGTAAAATGAACTTTCAGTTCTGGCTCCTATGTCTGCAAAATTGGGTGTTTCCTGTATTGTTCTGGTTTCCCTTTTGAGAATGAAATCCTTCTTCCTAGTTTATTTTGGAAGCATTTAACTTATTTTTCTTCAAGCCAGATACAGTTTCACAATTAATTAATTTAGAGCCCTGGATTTATTATCTCTATCTGAAGTGCTGCAAAACCAATTAGGGCATCCACCACTAAGATGTCCTCTATGGAGCATGTTATACTAACATACTAATTGCCAGCAGATTAGGCCTTATGGCTAATTGAGTCTGCTCGAACCTCAGATCCCCTGTTGGAAACTGAGGCCCTCCCCCCCTTGGGTTCCGATACCCCTTTTTGTATCTGTCCCACCATCTCTTGAAGCTCTCCACATTGGAAATCTGGATGAGCCCTCCAGGCAGCGCCTTCCAAGGATCCACCACCCTCTCCGTGAAAAACCTCCTCCTCCTCTTCCCCCCACTCCTTCCTCCTTCCAACTTCAAACTATGCCGTCTAGTGATACCTTCCTCCTTTAGTCTAAAGATCCCCTCCATGTTTACCATATCTATTCCCATGAGGTACTTGAAGACCTCGATCATGTCCCCCTGTCTCTCCTCTCCTCCAAAGTATACAGACCAAGCTCCTCAAGTCTGTCCTCTTACATCAACTCCCCCAGTCCTCGAATCATCCTGGTAGCCCTCCTCTGTACCCTCTCCAGGAGTGGTATGACCCTCGTTAACTGCGGTCTCCAGTACTGTACACAGTACTCAAGGTGTGGCCTCACCAGCCCATTGTACAGTGGCAGAATCACTTCCCTGCTCCTAGAGGTGATTCCCCCTTACAGTGCTTCCCAACATCCTGTTTGCTATGCAAGCCACTATCCTGCACTGCTCAGAGTTATTCATACATGCATCCACCATGACCCCTAGGTGTTTTTCCCAGATGAGGTCTCTAGCACCACTACCCCCAGAGTGTACCTGTGTTTGGGGTGTCCCAACCCAAGATGTAAAACCTTGCACTTGGTTGTATTGAAATTTAACTTCCATGTGAGAGCCCAACTTTCCAGGGTGCCCACATCCCCTTGCAGGGCTAACCTCCCCTCTTCCCCCTCAATTACTGCTCCCACCTTGGAATCATCAGCGAAGAGACTCATCTCACACCCTATACCCTCCCTGATGTCAGATATGTATGCATTAAACAGGATCGGCCCCAGGACCGAGCTGTGTGGAACTCCACTACTGACCTCTCTAAGTTTGAGAGCTCCCCACTGATCACCACTCTCTGTGTGCATCCAATTAGCCAGTTTCCTATCCATCTGACCATCAAAGGGCACACTCCCAACCACATCAGTTTCTCCACCAGCCCATTGTGGCGGACCGAGTCAGACGCCTTGCTGAAGTCCAAGAATATTACATCCACAGGCTTCCCCATGTCCAGTTCCTATGTTAGCCAGTTATAGAACTCCACTAGGTTGGTTTGACATGATCTACCTGTAACAAAGCCATGTTGTCTACTGTCCAGCCCTCCCTCCTCCTCCAGGAACACCCCCCAGTCATTCCTTCAGTATACTCTCCATTACTTTTCCCACTACTGAGGTCAAACTGATGGGTCTATAGTTACCTGGTACTTCCCTCAACCCCATCTTGATGGATGTCAACCTAGTTGACTTGATATATGTACATGAAAAGTTATGATATATTGCGAATTGAGAAATAAAACCACACAAAGGAAAAGCTAAAGATATTAATAAACATAAAGATTAATTCTTACCAAAAGGTCTGTCTTCATACTTCAATTGAACATTGCAATTTATATTTAGTTTGATGCCATCTAGTGTCTCTAAATGTGTACAGTGATGATAGCCCAGTCCCTTTCCCCAGTACACATACATGAATGAATAAATGAATGAATGAATGAATGAATGAATGAATGAATGAATGGCTAAATAAATAAATTGATTGATTTCAAAACTCTATAAGTACCTTCTGTGATTGTTTCTTATAATCCCTTCCAGGCATATTACCCTCAAGCATCCCTCCTGACTGCCTCAGCTTCTCCTCCTCTCCTACCCCCCCCCACAACTGGGTATAGGATGAATCTGTCACCTCTTCCTTTCCATCCCCCCATTCCACCTCCCTTGCTATTTCCTATTTACCACATACCCAAAACAATATCCTCTTTATTTCTCCCCTCCTCCCTGTCTCTCCCATACCACCATCACTCTTCTTACTCTTTTCCCACGAACCCACTCCTAACAAAGCTTCACTGAGCCACCTATGACTTGTACTGTTTAATTAACTCTCAACACAATTCCTTGACAATACCTTTGGCTGCTATTATTGTAACCTTACTTGTCTTTTTTTTTTTAAGTTCTATTGTAATGATCATGTTATGTTTTGTACCTTATTGTTCTTATTCCCTTGATGTGGAACCTTTTCCAAAGAGCCCTCAGCTCAAAGTTGTCATCTGAAATACAAATAAATAAAAATAAATAAATGATGGGGTGGACCATATTGACTCTATGTATATGCTTGCTATCTGGAGTCTAAATTTCGGGTTGATGTCACTCTAGTTTATATTCTGCAGTGTTTAGGGTACTCTAAGTTAGAGCAACTATTATTCACATAATAATTTCCGTAGTGCTGTATATTTATTTAGTCTTGATGGTTGCATCCATCTCTATTGTTGTGGGTAGACTAACTTGGCATCATTAAAAATAATGGCAGCCAGGGCCAATGGAATGCTGTTAATTGTTGATGTAAGGAATCCGACTTCAGATCCATTAGGCAAAATTAGATCCTGGAGGAAACCTTGAAGCAAATTCTTGATATTTATATATCTAGTAATGCAGTATATCTGTATAGCTGAATTTATACAGCACTGTTCTGCCTTTGAAGTTCGGTGAAAGTTCTGCTTGTTTGTGCTATGCAGGTTCGGAGAAAGTATGTCACTGCTTTGCTGATATTTGTGCACTAGATCTATTGTGCATTTTATTCTGATGGGTCCGGTGCCGGTTGTTAAATTTTGGGTACAGCATGTGAACCTTACTACTATGGCAGGATGTGTCACGCATTAAGGAATATACTTGAGAGAACTATTTACAGTTCAGGTTCTAAACACATAGTTTATGAATTTATGCATGAAAATGGAAACACGTTTATTGGTTCTCATCCACAGTGCCCTTAGCTCTGTAAGAATACACTAAGGAACACCAAACCAAACCAGAAAAGAGCCAAACTTATTTTGGGGAAGGCGGTTCATGCAACACTAAATCATGTAGAGTAATATATTCCTGGAATATGATACCACTAAAATAGTTGAATGCTTTAATGCCTGCAAGCCTATCACTTGATTATACAATATAAAAACACAAAATATAGTCATGTAACTTTTTAAAAGCCCACTTAAATAACTACTGAAATGTTGTTTCCACTTAATTTGACAACTGACTAAAATCAACAACTACCACCCCCGTAAATTAATATTACATGTTTGAACTTTAATAATTGATTAAATCAACAATTGGTCACCCTCAAAAAAAAAAAAAAAAAAAAGTATGTGTTTCAGTTCAGTTGCCTCAACATCTTTTTAGAAAGAATCTAATCATGAGTTTGTCAGACTCACAAGACAGTGGATCACATGCAACAGCAAACACAATGCTCACAGATGCTATTCAGTTACATCAGTTCAAGATGCTTTCCTCCAGCAGCGCTGTCAGCTCAGGTTCAATGAATGAGTTTTGCTATTACTGGAGGCACAACTATGCAGATATTACACAAATCAACTCCACAGTCAGAAACTCCTGTGGAATTTGTCTGGTTGCTGCAGGATCCAAAGACTAAATTACTATTTGTCTTTCGCAGAGCCTAAAGGCTTCTCAGAACTTGTCACAGCCAACTGTTTAATGCGGTTGGTGGACTCAGTTGTTTGACAGTCCATTTTTTCTTTCTACTGTATACACACACACAACTTAAAATGTGGGGTACTGGATGTTGCCTTTTCCAACAGTTTTTTTTTTCACTCAACAGTGCCTACATTGATCTTCCATGCTCTGCAGATTTTTCTTGTTGAAGGCACCATGCAGCTTTTTTTTGTTGAAGGCACCATATGATGATGATGCATGCAGATTACAAGACAGATTTTTTTTTAAGGGGAAATAATATAGCATGTTAAAAACATAACTGTTTTGTGTAAAGTGTTACCAATAATATATTCACAGTAGTAATAACACCAGGTATCTGCTATGATGACAGAATTCCGATTTTTTTCTCTTATTTGTACATAACTGATATTAATCAGAAGCCAAATTAAGTAATGACTGCAAACATCACTGTCCACATTAAATACTATGAATCTACCATAGTATTTTTAGTACAAGACCTGCATCCTGTGGGCTGCAGCTCCTGTTAATTGATCTGCCCAGACTGAGCTGATAGACTGGAAAGGGCATGGTTTGGCTAATGATTATTTTGACTGGCCTGCCTTTGATTAACAGCATGACTTTACCTCATGCCCTGCCCCCCTGGCAATGTCTAGAGCCTGCTGCATTTGTAATTGACATCTACAGGACGTGCTGTAAACACCCTCCAAATTTCAAGTGAAAAGATCAAACTGTTTCCAAGATATATAATAGTAAAGACTGGTAAAATTGGCCTATCTAATGCATTATAAAATCTGCTCATCTTGTCCCTCTCTCGCGATCAAAGATGGTGATCAAAGAATCTCATAATCAAAGAATTTGAAGGCTCATGATCAAAGAATTTACAGGCTCATGATCAACAAATAAAAAATGCTGAAACTCAAGTTTTTGGCAGAATTACATGGAACCACTGCCATGCCTCGATAGAACGAAGCCCCCTAAGTAAAACCCACCCTTATTTGTGTTCCTTGGCTACCCCTGGGCTGAGAAAAATGAATTTTTAAAGGGCCATCTCTTCCCTCACTCGCAATGCAGGGTTGTGATCAAAGAATCTCGTGATCAAAGAATTTACAGGCTCATGATCAAAGAAATTGCAGGCTCATGATCAAAGAATAAAAAATGCTGAAACTTGACTTGTAGGCAGCATTAAACGAAAACACTGCAATGCCTCGATAGAACAAAGCTCCCTGAACAAAACCCACCCTCATTTGTGTTCCTAGGCCACACCTGGACTGAGGAAATTGAATTTTTAAAAGGGCCATCTCATCCCTCACTCACAATGCAAGATCGTGATCAAAGAATCTCACGATCAAAGAATTTGCAGGCTCGCAATCAAAGAAATTACAGACTCATGATCAAAGAATAAAAAATGCTGAAACTCGACTTTTAGGCAGAATTGAATTAAACCACCACCATGCCTGAATGAAGCCCCCTGAACAAAACCCACTCTGATTTGTGTTCCTAGGCCACCCCTGAGCTGAGAAAAATGAATTTTTACCTCATGTTGCAAATAAAAGAACCTCACGATCAAAGAATTTGCAGGCTCGTGATCAAAGATTGTTAGCGAGCCACGATCAAAGATTTAAAATGTTTAAAACTCTATTTTTTGACCATTTTACACTGAACCAAAGGCATGGCTAGATAGAATTAGCCCCCCCCCCGGAGTAAAACCCATCCAAATTTTACTTCAGGAGTGACCCCTGAGCCGAGATATTAGATTTTTTTGATCAGAATTCAAAAGTAAGATGGCAGACCTTGTGATCAAAGAATTCTTGGGGACAAAGATTCTTTGACCATGAGGCTGCAAATTCCTTGACCGCCAGTCAGGACCAGATGGCCAGAACCCCATTCTTTGTTCGCAAAATAACCATATAAATTTTTCCATTGACTTATAATGGGAACTTAAAAGTGCTATAACTTTTGAATGCCTAAATATTTTTTCACCACATGAAAAGTGGCATGTTCAGCCAGTGAAGCTCTTTCAAATGAGCCATGGCACAGAACAGCATACTACATGATGGCCATGAAGCACTACGGACAATATCCCCCAAAAAGTCTTCAAAACTAGATAATTTTTCATTTTTCAGCATTTTTGTGTGCAAAGACTGTAAGTCCAACCAAAACAATTTGGCAGATCAAGAGATCTACCATGCCCCACCATGCATACCAAATTTCATGCAAATCCATTGAACGTGTCCAAAGTTATTAACGCTCCAAATTTTGACTTTAACATAGAAGTGCCTTCATAACCTTAAATATAGTGGTGCAACCATGCCATTATATATATATATATATATATATATATATATATATATATATATGTTCAGTCATGATCCTATAGTTAGGGTTGAGTAGGCACTTTAATGTCAAACCTCAAATTTTGTGCATTAACTCTGTAACCATTCAACAGAGTTGCACAAAATTTGGAATGTGCAGTCTGGTGTGGTAGATCTCTGGATTTACCAAGTTGTGTTTCAGTCAGACAGAAATACAGTTTTTGTGCAGCAAAGCACCATAAAATGCACTTTTTGCCACTTTTGACACATTTATTGCCCATGCACTGCACAGACTCCTTGTGATCTATTGGTTTGATACATGGAATGTAGAAAGCGTTTGGGTCAAGGAACAATCCAGCAATGGTTTGGTGAAAAAATATGAATCTTTTCTAAAGTTATTTAATTTAGAATTTTTGAGTTCTGAGAATGGTCAGTTCACAAAGAAATGTATTTGTATATTTTGTGAAAGAAGACTGGCCTCGGGCTATCTGGTCGTCCCCTCATGGCTGAAAATTTTGTATGCTCAAGGTGGAAAATCTTCTGCCATGAGTAATTTTTCAGCCATTAGAGACATCATCTTGTTTTCAGTTTTCTGACAGAAAAAATGTTGTAGTTTTCTCCACTCATGACTTTAGGGGAAAATGAGGCATGTATTTTACTCGGGGGACCCCCTCTATTGAGCCATGCCTTTGGTTTGCTTCGGTTTTGTCAAAGAATAGAGTTTTAGCATTTTAAATTCTTTGTTCATGATTCACTAATGTTTTTCTGCCATGAGCCTGCAAAATCTTTGGCCATGAGATGATTTTCAGTCGTGGGCATCATCCGCTAGGGGACGACGAGATAGCCAGATTTTCACTACCAGATGTCCATGGTGAAGATCAGATGACCCTAGGGATGACCAAATGGCCCAAATTGGGATGACCAGATGTCTGTTCACAGCTGAAGAATTTCTCACACCCAAAAAACTTGCTATCTCACAGCCAAAATTTTTTAAAGGTGTAAAAATTTTAGAATTGCATATCTCCATAATGGTTTTGTCTTTTTACTTGAAATTTGCAGGGTGTTGAAGGGATGTGCTAGAGATGTGAATTATACTGTTTAGGTGTTGGGGAATTAATTGGCTGCAGAGATATTCAATGACATAGTTAATGGTTTTCCCATAGGATTACACTGCGGTCTGTGTCACGACTTTTGGTGCTGTTATCTCGAAAATGAAGCGAGATACAGATTTTTTGATACGGATAGCCTAGATCACCTATAGGTGATCTAGGCTATTAGGACAAGATTTTAGACCATACAGTAAGCCTGCAGTGGAATTTTATTTGTAGGTTGCATGGTTCACAAGATATTGTTACATTTGTGTACCAAGGTTTCATTGCTGTATAGGGATGCTGTATAGCTATGCCAGATGTATATTGTTATGCAGTAATGGGCAATGTGGTGCAAGCATGGGGCCTGAAGTTCCTGTACTCCTATCAATACCCCTTTGCAACCTGGTTGGAGTTCGGGGCCGAAAGGGCCACGCGCCCCCACCAATACATGTTTTTTACTACTTATATTACACTTTTTCAAAAAGCAAGGAAATTTACAGCAAAAAAACTTCATTTAATGCATCAGTTAGGGTTAAAGCTACAACAGTCAGGAAGTGAGATGTTAGGGTTGAGAATCTAACCCCCACACACCCCTCCTCCACAGACTGACAGACACCGGGATGTGCCATGGAATTGTGTGGCCTAACTCTCACCCCATTCTCCTTTGCTGTGCATGTCAACCTGCTTACACATGGAATGAGGTGATATTTGGGCCACATGAGCCCATGGCACACCCCAGTGTCTGTCAGTCTATGGAGGAGGGGTGTGGGGGGTCAGGTGCTTAACCCTAAAGTTTCATTTCCTGACTTTTGTCACTTTAACCTTATCTGATGCATTAAACAAAGTTTTTTGCCATAAATCTCTCTCTCTCTCTATATATTTATATATATATATATATATATATATATATAATATCCCTTCCCCACTCCCCAGTCTAAAAAGAAGCTTTTGGCCCTTCTGGACGTCATATCTGTAGTCAATGTATTAGTCTTTGACCTTTTAACTCTGACTTTATCCATATCCGTGAAAATATATAGAGTGGCAAAATTAGTATTGGGGCAATAACTCACAATGAATTGTTAAAGCCCTTCCTAATTTCATGCACTTAAAGAAAAACCATGGCAGAAATACCTTGATGAAGGTGATCACTCTCTCTTAATCAAGTACAGGAAACTGAGGACTAAAATTAAGGCTTTAGATACAGTAGAATTTAAAGTCTGAATTTTTTAAACAAAAGCAAAGAACATTACAATAATGCAAAAATGTTTTGGTAGAGTGTTAATGAACTTCTTGATAATTCTGCTACTTTTACACCATCAATGTGAAAAGATCAGAGAACCTTGGCTTCTGATTCAAAGTTTAATGAAACAGTATGCTTAATGCATTTTTAGCGACATTGATAAGGAGATTTATCAATCCATGAAATGTTATTCAGCTGAAAGAACCCATCCCTTAATATTTCTAGGTTCTTAATCACTGTTTTCTTTTAGAATCATAACTCAAATTATATTTTAGCACATGTATAAAGTTTGAAATCGAACTGCAGACAAGGTGGTAATGGATCAGACTTAAAATTAGTAACACTTGCAATAGATTAGTTGACCTGTCCATTAACTAAGTTATTAAATACATCTTTAAGTAACCAATCTTCTCTAACAGTATGAAAATCAGCAATAGTTTCACCCATTTGCAAAAATAATATTCAAAATAATTCTAATAATTATAGGTCAATATCTGCCCCCCGCCCCAGGCCCTGGAATGGATTGCATTTAATTAATTGACTGATACTTGTAAGAATACAATCTGCAATCAAATATTCAGCATGGATTTAAAAAAAAAAAAAAAAAAACTTCCATACTTATATGGTATTACAACAACTACAGATATGGCCTTGGATAGAGGGGTGAGTGCAGGAGCAGTATTTAATATGTCCTAACATAGTCGTTTCAAGTAATTGACCATGGGCTACCATTTGATAGGCTTGGTTCCTTTGGGCTCTCTGTGAAATCCCTGACTGGGTATCAAGCCAATTAAATGGCAGCTCATGAAGAGTAAAAATCCAAAAGGTTTAATCTGATCCATTGCTAGTTTCAGCTAGGGTTCTGCAATGGTATACATATCTGGACCCCTATTATTCATTCTGTTTTTTGAACTATAGATCAATTTAAAAATCATTGTGACAGCTTTTTACTTTATCTCAAAGTAATAGATGATGGAAAGAAACAACCAGTGAATTTAATTTAGATTTTAATTTAGAGTGGAGGTAGTATAGAGCAGTAGTTTAAGGCTTTGAGCTGCAAATCTGGTGACATCCAGCAGACCATACCTGGGTTTGAATCCCACAGCTTCCACCTGCATACTGTGTGACCCTGAGCAGGTCACTTAACTTCCCTGTTCTCCCAGGTTACACATGTAAAAAAGCTTTCAGCTTAGTGTGCTACTCCTGGTTAATCAACTAAAAAAAAATCATGATGTCTATATAAGTTTGAAATGCCATCTTTATTTTATGCTCTGGCCACCATACATATCTACCATTTCATTGGTATCCCACCAGCTTTATCAAGGAAAAATTGTCCTATTAATTAGAAATACATTTCATAATTTTAATTTTTCAAAGAAATGTAGAACTTAACAAAAATGTGTTCTATATTTTGTACAATTTGTAACATAACATGTTTGCTATACAGCAAAAATGTTGTTACAGTATACCCTTTTATTTATAAAGTTTACCATGTGTACAGATCAGTAATCTTCATTTTTTACCAGTGGATCACAAAGCAAACTGTGTGTTCTGAACAGTTGGCTATGTGATCCACAGGTAAAAAATGAAGATTATTGACATTAAATTACATTAGTCTGCACAATGTACACTTTTAAAAAAATACAAAGACAATCCATGAATAAAATACTGTAGTATAATCTAAAACAATCACATACTTTCCTTTTGCCTAAATATCTTTTCAGCCCTATTTTAAATGTACCCAATGTTTGATATTCAGAAATAACGTACTCTGGGAAGCATATTCCAAATGTATGATATCCTGTATATAAAATATCTTTATCCCTATGACGTATTATAAAGCGGCAATTGTAACTTCCACCTTACAGTTGTTTTACTGCTGGAGGTATTTGAGCATGGTTTTATTAACCTACTCAGTTGTTTCAACACCTGACCACATAGCAATTTACAGCACTATATTTAGTCAAAATCCTATTTTCTATGCTCAAATGTAATCCAACCAGTTTAGTTATACAAACAGTGGTGATGTACATCTATCCATACATCCAGCACAAAATAACAAACCTTATTCATTATGGGCCTCAACCTTCATAGTGCACTGTCTGCTACTGCTGCATATAAATTATTATACAGTACCATAAATAATTAATATAAGAATGAAACTTTGGGCAATCATTTTGAGAGCTTGTTCTGTAAAAGCAAGGTATTGCATTTTGGGACCAACAACCCCAAACATGTGTATACATTAGATAAACAACTACTTATTAATACAGAGTTATAAAAAGATTTAGGGGTTATTGTATCTAATAAATTGATTCTTCTGGGCTCACAGATTAACGCAGTCATACATATGGCAAACAGTGTAATTTGGGCAATTAAATGGAATATTAAATCCAGAGAGAAAGATGTACTTATGCCACTTTACAGAGCATATGTCCATCCTCATTTGGACTTTTTATCACAATTCTGGTGTCCTTATAAGGAACAAGATATTGTTAAACTTGAGAAAGTTCAGAGGAGATTCCCCTAACTGATAAATGGCTTTAAAAATGTATCATATGAATTTAGATTGCAATCTCTAAACTTAATCTTACTATTTGATAAAAGATTAAGAGGGGATCTACTTTTGATGTACGACAAAATAGATGACCTTCTATTAATAGATATCCTTGGGTTTTCCTTTAAAGAGAATAATCACAATCTTAGAGGACACTCCCTACAGATTCAGCAAAGGCGTTACCAATATTTACCGAGGAAATATTTTTTTACTTTACATATTGTTCCAGATTCCCTTTCCCCACAAAAGAGACCACACACTCAATATTGTAGCTTTTGTCTGCTCAGTCGGCAAAACCTTGTATTATTCCACTACAAAGTATAACTATATAGACTTATACAATATTGAGTTCCTTTTATTTCTTTCTTATGTCCACATTTTTATTCAAATCCTTTTATTTCAAGCTTTGATTTCTTTTGTTTTCTCTCCCCCGGGCATCGAAACCCGAGGGGGTCTTGTTCCACTCCTTTCCCGGGTGTAAATCCAAGCTGGTCTTATAATCTATTTCCTTTCTGGGCAGGTCCAATTCCTGCTCCCCCTTTCTTGTCCACTTACCAGGGTGTCCATATCCTTCTTTCTTCCAGTTTTTGTTCCCCCTTATGTTCTTTCTAATCCCCCCATCTAGCTTTTTTCTCTTTTTCTTATCAAGTCTTTCCTTCCTACCTTCCTCCCCTTCTCTATGGTGGTGGGTGGGTCTCGAAAATACTTACCCAAAAACCTGGCAGAAAGTGGCAGAGCCCCTCTGTGTTGCCCTTCTTAAACCTTTCTGCCCCCCCAGCCATTCCTTTCCTCTTATTGGTCCTTATCACCCACCCACTTTCTGACATTCTCATGACCTCATGAGGACGTCCCCTTTCCTATGACCTCACTCCCCTTCCCTCCTTATGCCTTCCCCTCCCCTTCCTTTCCTTCCCTCCCTCCTATTATACTACCAGTCTCTTTTTTAGGGTCAATGGGAGGAGGTCCTGGAACAATGGGGGCTGCCTCTCATGGCAATCCATCTTGTTCCAGATCCCCTTTCCCCACAAAAGAGACCACACACTCTATATTGTAGATTTTTGCTGCTCATTCATCAAAACCTTTTATTATTCCACTACAAAATACAACTATATACACTTATACAATACTGAGTTCCTTTTACTTCTTTCTTATGTCCACACTCATATTCAAATCCTTTTATTTCAAGCTTTGATTTCTTTTGTTTTCTCTCCCCGGACATCAAAACCCAAGGGGCTCTTGTTCCACTCCTTTCCCGGGTGTAAACCCGAGCTAGTCTTATACTCTCTTTCCTTTCTGGGCAGGTCCAATTCCTGCTCCCCCTTTCTTGTCCACTTACCAGGGTGTCCATACCCTTTTTTCTTCTGATTTTAGTTCCCCCTTATGTTCTTTCCTAACCCCCATCTCACTTTTTTCTCTTTTTCTTATCAAGTCTTTCCTTCCTACCTTCCACTAGCTTGCCTCCAGCTTGCATTGGATGGCAAGCTTCCCCCCCACTAACCGGACCATTTCTTCAACCACTGATCTATGCCCCTACCCAGTTCAGTGATAAATATGTGATTTCTCATCTGGGATAGGTGCACCCCATCAGACCAATATAGCCCATGTATTCTCTCCTCTATTTCCTCATGCCTAATGGCAGCTCCTCCATTTTCTCTCATAAACCTCCCCAACCTACTGTTCATCCACCTCCTCACCTTTTCTATGGCCTTTTGCTATCTGGCTTGCCTCCACACCCTATGTGGAATAATTTTGGACCACATAATTGTTATTCCTGGCCACCATGTTCTCACGACCTTGACATCTCTCTGTATGTTGTTAAAAATCTCTATCCACAGGCCATGTCCTAAGTCATTCCCACCCAGGTGTATTATAAGGAGGTCTGGGTCCTTGTTGTTTTTCCTCATCTCTAGCAGTAAGAGAAGGAGCTGCCCCATCGCATTCCATGTAATCCTTTCCACAGGATCCTTATTCCTTTGTGGTCAAGACCCAGCTGTCTTCCACCTATCTTCTGTGCTGCCTCCCTTTCTGCCCAATAGATGTGTGAGTGCCCACCATCCATATGACCTTCCTTTTCCTTGTCTATATAACAAAAATAAGAAACAGTGAAGACAGCAACCAACATCAACATCCCCCTTTTTTTCTTCTTCCCCCCCAGCTTTTCTTCCCGTACCTTATACTTTTAACTCTTTCCTGTAGGGAAGACAAGATTGCAATAAGGTTAATGTACTGTATTTCTAATGTAATTTTTGTAGCAGTCTGATGACCATCGCCCTATGGCCTTTATGTCCTCCCCACCCTTACCCTGTGCTGCTGCTTCTGATGCTGCCCCAATCCTGAAAGAATGAGAAGAGAACCTATCTAGGTTCTCCCCCAATTCTTTTACTCTTCATTTTAACACCCCTAAAAGTTGACTCCCTTTTACCTCCTTCCCATTACTGTGTATAAAAAACAGACCCTCCTTTTTTGGCCTAATCGTGAGGTAACCTCACATAAGCTGGCAGGGGCACAGATCCAGGTTTTTACTGGGCTCAATGTTTACTCTATAACCTTTTCCTATCTGATCAGTCTTTGAGCTTGAAATTTTGAGGGTGATCCCCTTCCCTTTCCATTGCATATCTTCATACTATAAAACCTTTCCTCGAGAGGGTGTACCTTGTCCCACAATTTCTGACACTCTGAATGCTCCCTTGTGTAACACCATAAACAGTGCTTTAAATAGCATTACTTCGTATGGAGTGTAGCAAATTTTTTTCAATTTTTTCAGAATCCTTTCTAACAAGTGTTCTGCGACTGGTTCTTTTCTATCCCTCCCCTTCCCTTTTAACCTTTGCAACCCCATCATCATCCTTCTTACTAGAATACTATTGCAGGGCTCCCCCCAGACTTTCATCCGGCAGACCCATCCTACAGCTGCTAGATGTACTCTCACAGTGGCGTAGGCCATTCCTTCCTCCCAGCTTGACACTACAAACCTCCCCACCTGCTCTTCTGTGACTGACCCACTTACCTCCATGGTGTGGCAGGTTCTGAAAACCTGGAAAACTCTCCATGAGCTTTCATAAGCTTTAAAGTGTTGTCTGCCCATGAGCTTTGAAAGAGATGTGCTGCTCCTTCCAGTCAATCTCCCATAGCTCCTCTGGGATCTTCTCTCCCATTGGATCTGCGTTGGGAGCTAGTACCTGAAACCTCACCATCTGTAATCAGGAGAGGCTGTCAGCAATAGAGTTCTTTTTTCCTGCAGTGTGTCTGGCCCTGAAACTCATGTTAAGCCTCATCCCCTGTAGGACTAGCTGCTGTAGTATGCAGAGCACCAAGACTGACCTTGACCCCCTGTTGTTTAGCACATCAACGACTGACTTATTGTAACACCAGAATGTGACACACTGGTTCTGCAACCATGATCCCCACATTTATGTCACCGCCCAAATCAGAAAAATCTCCAAAAAGTGATATCCTTTGTCAGTCCTCCCTTGACCCACTCTTGTGGCCATGGTTCAGCTACCCATTTTCCTTTGAAATAGGCTCCAACCCCATATCCCCCAAGTGTCCGTGTAAAGTTCCAAATTCATGTTGTATAGCCATTCCTCCTACCAAATGGCAATCCCATTGTGTGTTTTTATAAATTGTTCCCAAATTTTTAGATCTTTCTTGATCTCTGTCCCTAGTGTGACCCAATGATATGGTTTTGTTTCCCCTGCCATGGCCCTTGCCAGATGTCATGTAAACGTGTGTCCTGTCCCTATTGCCCTACATGCAAAATTCAAGTGACCCATTAACTGTTGGCTGATAATTAGGGGCACCCATTTCTTTTTTCCTATCTCTAACCACATTCTCCTTAACTTAATTACCTTTTGGCTCGGCAGGCAGAATAATTCCTGTTCTGCATCCACCTCTATACCTAGGAATTCCAAACACCTTCTGGGGCCCTCCATTTTTTCTGCTGCTAATGGCACTCCGAGCGCCCCACATAACTCTTGAAAGTCCTTCAGCATCGCCCGTACCCCTCTTTCTCCTTCCCCTATAAGCAGAAAATCATCCAGGTAATGGACTACCATGTCGTGCCCATACCTGACTTTCAATACCCATTGCAGTCATGTGCTGGATCTTTCAAAGGTGGAGCATGCCACTGAACAACCCATCATGCCTTGTCAAAATAATATTCCCCTTCTATCTGTAAACCCAACAATTCCCAATCCTCCCTGTGGACTGGCAATAGCTGGAAGACAGACTTGATGTCTGTCTTTGCTAGCCAAGGGGTGTGCCTTGCCCTGATGATATCCACTGCATCTTCTAAAGTCCCATAGGACACCCTACTATCCTCTTCTGAAATGTGGTCATTGACTGATTCTTTTTCTGGGTAGGATAGGTGGTGTATCACCCGATAGTTCCCTACCTGTTTTTTAGGGACCAGGCCCAATGGAGATACTCGTAGGTGCTGGAAAGGGGGCTCTTTAAAGGGACCTTCTATCCTACCTTCTTCTTTTTCACTCTCAATTTTCTTTTTAAGCAGTGTTTCCCTCCCCTTAATGGAGTTTAAATTTTTTGCCCATGTTCTAACTCTCTTCCCTTGGTAATGTAAGTTAAAGCCATTTTGAAAGCCTTCTATTAATTCCAACCCCACCTTTTCAATAGGGTACCCCTTCACCCATCGTTCTATTACTTCACCTCTAACTGGGGTTTTTACTAACAGGAAATTACCGTCTTTACTTTCCCCCTTGGTGGTACCCTTTCCTGGCTGTAAATCCCCTTCCTCTTCCTGTATTTTCTCCGTGTCCCCTATGCCCCCGAAAGGAATAGTTTTCTTGGCTTTCCCCAGGATTGGCTTCTCCAAAAGATCTACATTGAGAGGCTGGGTGAGTTCCCCCACATTTTGAACAGGCATGCCTGAATGTGCAGTGTGGAAAAGAGCAGTGTGCCCTGTTGTATCCCCAACAACATTTTTGGTATTGCAGACCTCCTTTCTGCCACTCACCTTTGCCCCCTGCTACTGTCATGGTTTCCCACCATAGGTCATTGTGTCTCACATTCCATTGATAATCCTCCCCATAATTAGCCATCCGTGTCCTGAACTGCTCATCATACTGTAACCAATTAGTGCCCCCATCATCTTATATGCATTTCTTATAATCAATGAGCAAGCTAACAGGGGAATGCCCAATTCTGGCTTCTTTTCTTAGGCTATAGTGCTGAAATATGTGAAACCCAGGGTCCATGCTTCCCATGATTTTCCTTTATATGTGGGCCCTTTCTGCTCCTCACCCTTCTTGACCAGCACTACTGCGGCCGCCAATTCTTTTTTACTGAAACTCTCCTTTTCCTCATACAGTTCAGCTGTTTTCTTGTCTACCAGGGCAAAAATATTGACAAATTCACCTTTCCAGATTTTTTCTTTTGTTGCTAATGGAGCATGATCTTCATACACACTCCTCCACCCCCTTTTTTCTTCCCTATCCCTTCTTTCCTCCCCAGTCTGTTTTTCATTCTTATCATTTCCTTCTAATTCCCCCAGTACCTTTTGTAACTTGTTAATGCCATCTCTCCCATACCTAATAATAATTGCTCCACATATTCCTTCATGCTACTCTCTAATGTCGACACTGTACCTGATTCTGTGTGGGGTTCCTTTGGTGCTCCAATTGCTGCCTTGTCTCCTGGCTCCGCTTCTTCTCATGGTCTGCTTGTTGGGGCCTGCAGGTTACTACCAGTCGTGGGTATGGTCACCCCTCTGCCTGGCTGTGGTACCTCCAGCCGGATAGGTTCAGGGCCAGGAATGCTGGGTCCCAGTCCCAGGTGAGGCCTAACCTCTTGCCTTGGGCTAGGCTCCGGTTCAGGCATCAGCCCCTCTGGACTGGGAGCAGGCACTAGGTCAGGGATTGCTTGGGTTGTCGGTTGCAGCCCTGGAGAACTTGTTCTGGGGGGTTTTGGCACCGGGGTCCCAGCTCCCTTCCCTTTTCCTCCTGCCCCACTCTGCCCCTTCTTTCTGACCTTCCCTTTCCTTGCTGGCCCTTCCCTCCTTTCTGTATCTTCCACTGAATCCAGGACTTTGTGGGCCCTGTCCACCAGCTCCATAATCATTTTCATGGCATCCATCTTCATTAATCTGGATCCCCACATTTTCATTTTGTCTGTTTCCTGCTCATAACAAAATATACATTGTTAATTACTTCGTAGAGCTTTTATTATATATATATTTTTTTTGTATTCCATAAACTTTGTCACTGTCTGTGTCATTATTTGCTGCCAGCCCGTGGTCCTCCTTCTTGATGACTGTATATTCTGTCTGGCTACATTTGGAAATACTCCTTGTGGCCCCCTGCTTTTTCTGAAACCAACTGCCCTGCTCGTCCCCTTCCAAGAAGGCCGCCCTCTTTCTTCCCCATCCTCTTTTCAAAATGGCTGCTGGCCACGTGCTTCTGAAAGGTGGTGCTCCAATTAACCCCCTCCTTCCAGCCTTGCAAAGGGGATTGCTTGATGGAGGCTCTTTTTAAGCCCCTTGATTTCTGTGCAATGCAATGGCTCTTCCAGG
This sequence comes from Neoceratodus forsteri, assembly GCA_016271365.2. Lineage (NCBI taxonomy): Eukaryota > Metazoa > Chordata > Ceratodontiformes > Ceratodontidae > Neoceratodus > Neoceratodus forsteri. The sequence continues at coordinate 317,089,616 of CM028130.1, forward strand.
CTCCAGTGTGTCCTAACTAATGGCTTCTAAATGCTCCATCAGCCAGCTCACAGTCATCCCTTATCACCCTGCCCTTGTCACCTTCGAGTGTTTTAACATATTTTTTTTTAAAAACAAGCAACAAACTCCCATTCGTTAAATCCTGTTCCAGAATCTATTCATTTTTTAACTTGTGCTTCTGTCCTTTCTCAGTTTCTAAATCATGTGCTCTTGTGTTTGTCTAGCCCTTTTGTTCTCCCATCCTGGTGTTCCCATGTGGTCGTCCATTCTTTTCTCCTCGCTTTTGTTTGCGCCGTCTCGACCGCTTGTCCTGATGCTTTAATCTGGCTCCTTAGTGCTTTTCTATTCTCTAGTCCTCCTGTGCACGAAACCCTGTTGTAAAACAAGGCTGTGCCGTCTTTCCCAAGGCCTGCTATGTTGTAACCAATGAGACTGCACCCTCCCACCCTCCTTTGTGTATCCTTCCTGCACCGTCTGGCTGTTGTTCACCATGTAGCTCCATTCCAACATCCCTTCATCTCCCTGGCTGCCTGCTTTGCTTAATAAAACAACCCTTTCCCTTTTCTTTGAATGCTATTGTCTCTCGTATCCTCTGCTCGCTACCAGCCATCCACCTTCAAACCTCTTGCACTCGCCCATTTTTCCATGCCAACCCTTGACCTGGTCAAACCCCCTTTGTGTGACTCACGTTTCCATTCTGCTGATTCCCTTCTGCCCCAGCTCCTTAAATATTTTAGTCCGTTGTCTGAAGCATGTCTCCCAATTCCTCGACCTGCCTATCAAGTCCCATTGCTTCAGTTTAAAACATCAGAGTCAGCTACCTTAGTCACTACACCACAGTGTCTATCTCATTTGCTGTAACCTGCTAAATTCTTTTATTTACCTTTATACCGTCTAAACATACTAATACATGCCGCTATTTTTTCAACAGATGCTATAATCTCCTAATTTCTTCAACAGATGCTATAAAAAAAACCACGGTTTAGTTAAAAACTGTTTGTTAATGCCTTTTTTGTTGTGCCCATGTATACATACCCCTCTGATTGTGGATACACACATTTTTTTTTTGAATTACCTTCTTGCCTTATTTTTCTTCCTATCTTCCTATCATGTGGATGTTTTACTACAGCAATTTACTATGAACCTTTTAAGCTTGATTAAAATCTATCAAATCCTCTTTCTTACCTTCTTCTTAGAAACTCCCGACTGATGTGCTAGGTTCTCAAAAATACTTACTCAAAAACCTAGCAGAAAGTGGCAGAGCCCCTCTGTGTTGCCCGTCTTAAACCTCCTTTTTGCTCTGCCCCTCCCTAGCCTTTCCTTTCCTCTTATTGGTCCTTTTCACCCACCCACTTTCTGACATTCTCATGACCTCATGAGGATGTTCCCTTTCCTATGACCTCACTCCCCTTCCCTCCTTATGCCCTCCCCTTCCTTTCCTTCCCTCCCCCCCCCGTTATACTACCAGTCTCTTTTTTAGGGTCAAAGGGAGGAGGGCCTGGAACAATGGGGGCTGTCTCTCATGGCAAACTGTCTTGTTAAAATTTGGAATGCACTCCCACTTAATGTTATTATCAGTAGTTCTAAAATGATTTTTAAGAAACAATTAGATAATTTTATTTCATCACATCCAATTTTAAATTATTATTAGTAAACAGGAGTAAATATGAGCCTCACCACTCCCTAGCTCCTTACATAACCTTAGTATGAACCTAAGTATGAACCTTAGCATATTTCTATAAAATTATCCCACATGAATATTAATCTTTATAAATAAGAAATATATATCCATATTTTAGATCAGTGTACTATCAAGGTTGAGGACAAGGTATTTCAAGGAGTCAATTTGTGCTATCAGATCTCCATTTAGTGTAGTTGTATTTAGTTTTTTATCCATATCCCTTCTTCCTTGAATTCACAAAAATCATTAATTTGGAAGATTACTATTTTGAAACCATGTTTGAATTCGATCAAAGTCCATGTGCAGAAAATCTCTTATGGTAGATAAAAATCCTCCTCCAACAACTACTGCAGCATTGTCTGCATATTAAACTGTTGCACTATTTAAACAGGGAGATGAAAGAGTTTTCAAAAATAAACTAAACAAGAGAGGTTCCACAATAGATCTTGTGGGACCCCCAGTTTTAATGGCAAAACAGATGATATATGTCCATTCATTTTTGTGTTCTTTCAAACATGTATTTCCTAAACCAATTACATGTTACCCTGGACAAACCCAACTTACCTAGACTAACACTAGTGGATGGGTTGCAAAATGAAAACTATAGTTAAAATCAATATAAATCACAACTGCCATGCCCCCACTCTCATACAGAAAATCAGTAATTTAAATTATAGACACTGCTGGGGAAGGTGAACTGTTGGGTGCACTGTTGGGTGGGCATGAGGTACTGAAAAGAGCGTGTCAGTTTACTCTGGGTTGTCATCTTCAAACGCATCATTAAACATGTAGTTCTCTCTCTCTCTCTCTCTCTCTCTCTCTCTCTCTCTCTCTCTCACACACACATGCCCCCTTAAATTAGATCATCCATTTAATCTGTACTGCAGTATGTGTGAGAAGGCTTGCAATCCATGATCCCATGATGCAGCCACACTTTCATTTTAAATCTTCTGTAAATAAATAAGTTGTTTCTTTGTGTATCTGTTTCCTACCTTGTGTCACAGTGGGAATTATACCAATACTTCCTGTAATGTTTAATTTTGTTGTAAAACTGCCAATTACTGTATCATCTTATCTCATTTTATGTATGTATTCTCCCGGGTCATGCCTGAAAATAGTAAACTTTGGCTAGCGCACCTAACCCGGTTAACAAAAACTAAATAAATTATATATGTTTTGCTACCCCTGTTTTGTTTTGTCATGTTTTTCATGTGGTACTAAGTATTTTACTATTCACTGTTGTTTTAACACTGCAATTCCTACAGGTCATTCATGAAAACAGGTATCCACATGCTAAGTGTAAGTTCCTGGTGAATAAAAACAAATCTAGTGATCAATAAAAGAAATCAGTAGTACTAGGTGGTAGTTTTGCATGGATTACAAATTCCCAGGAGGAATACTGCTCTAAATCAAAATTCATTTTCTTTTTGAACAAAAAAAAAAACAACAATAACATAGACTAATCTGACACCTGGAATTAGAATTGTTTCTAATTTCAGGACTGTGAGGCAACTGTTGAATACTTGTGTATGATCATTGTGTAGTATGTAACTGGTTTTAATTCATGTTTCTTCTGCTGACAAATACAGTTTTTGTATGATGATCTTCTCTCAGACAGACCCAGATCACCTCTGAAAATTAGTACAGATATGGCCAGATGTCCTTCTGAAATCTTTTAAATGAAATTAAATGAATGCAAAAGAAACAACTACCACAGGCATGTATGCAGATACAGTATATATATATATATATATATATATATATATATATATATATATATATGGATCAGACTTGTACTTTATAAAAATGTTCACTTCTATGCAATGTTAAAATAAACCAAATCAGTCAGGCCATACACAGCTCTACCTAGTATAGGCAGTGCAGTTGGTACTAGAGCAATGACTGTCAGATAATGAGTCCCTTACCTATTCATTTCAGCAGATTAACTACAGTGGTTGACTGTAGAAGTGTGGTTTTAATAAAACATTTTAAACAATGACCACTGAACTGGTAGATGTATTAAATGCAAATTCATTAAAGTGAATTCTTAATGGCAGAAGTTGACCTCAGAGGTTAAGAAACTCGTTTAATCTTTAAAATTTGACTGTAGCAACTAAATTGAGTTTTGTCAGCATTGCCATGCTAGCTGTCTTTCTCTGCTGGAGCAGATGGTGACCTGTTTCATAAAGGTTAGAGTGTAATTAAGAAAAATGTAACTCTTCAGCACAATGAACTTGAATTACTTAAGGTCTGATGCCTTCAATATACAGCCAAGCTGAAACAGCTGTTAGCACTCACCCATGCTAGTCAGGACATAGTGAAAGGGTGGATGTTCCCTAGTTATAGTATTTTGGGGAGGGCATGATGAAAGCGATAGTTCCAGTAACAAAGGAAGCTCAGTGTTACTAAAATACTGAATGAACTATGCAGAAGTAGAGATCAATGCTGGGCAACAAAGTTGATAACAAGAATTAAACATTTAAGTTGTGAAAACAGGTTGGTCAAGTTAAATTTATTTACTTTGTAGTACAGAAGACTATGGGGAGATATGTGCCTGATATTCAGAGTTCTCGATAACTCTGATTTATGGAAATCTTTGGACTTGGAATTAAGAAACCAGCAATATGTCACAAGGGGTCATGCATTACAATTGAAAGGAGAGAGATTTTGCACCAATAAAAGGGGTGCATGGGTCAGCCAGAAAGTAATTCTGCTTCGGAATTCACTCCCACATGAGGTAGTTGGAAGTCGCAGTATATATGAATTCAATAAAAAAATTGATGAATACAGCAAAAAGTGCAATATTTCAGGCTATCACACTTAGGATGGTGGTGAACAGTTATGGGAAATTGCCTTCTTTGTTCATAAACTACCTATGAACCTATGGACATCTATCCATCAGTACTCTAGTAACTTATCAACTTTGTAAAGGTGTAGCACTTGGACAGCAGCTAAGCTATAAAGCAAACATTTTGAGCAACTTACTCAGCCAGTGGTAGTTCTATTGCTTGATGCCAAGGAGCAAGGTTCAGGAACAAGTTTGAGACATAAAAGAGCTGTTGGGGCATTGAGGATTGAGGGCACTCTCCTCTGTTGGGTAGAGAGCATTGTAGCACCCACAGTCACACTGACAACTGGGTGACTATCGGTGGTAGTGCAGTAAGAGGTTCACCGAAGAGAGGGACAGGCAATTGCATGTGTGCCAACTTAATGCCCATTGCATGCTTGCATCTGTATGGGGAAGAGTAGGACAAAAATGAAGCTTCATGATATGCTGGATGACAGGACAGACTCAGGAACTGATTCCAGTAACTAAACACTTCCCTTACCCAGGGGGCTACTAAGCTGAGGAGCAATCAACTCCCCTGACCCTGGCCAGACTGTTGAACTAGTCCTGTGGATGCAACTGATGGTGGGGATTAAAGATAGGATGTAAGTGTTAGGGATGACAGTATATGGAGCTGGGTAGTGTCCACCAGCTGTGATTAAGTCATGGTGTGACAGAATAAATATAAATGTGTAAAAAAACAAGCATTTCCAAAACAAGTAGATATGTGTGAGAGTTGTGCAGAAAGTGCACTAAATGATCCAGGCATCAGATAACCAGACTGGCTATTGCATCATCTGACCCAAGCATGCATCTGATAAGATACCATAGTCTGATGCTATAGTATATCTAAATCAAATATTCAGTTGGGAAACAATGATATTATCCAGTCTCCAACCATTTCCCACTCTGGACAATCCAAACAGCTCTATTTTTTTGGACACTGTTTAAACTTATTTCTATTGAGTCAAAGAAACCTGTAACCTGTAACTTAATATCTATGACTATACTATTGTTATTACTTGCATTTAATGTAACCAGATTCTAAGATGGCTGCTGCATGTTTTGTATGCTGAAGTGGAGCTGAAATAGCAGGAGTTGTAAAAGCATTCTTGATTTTACAACAGGTATGCCACTGTTGCCTAAATAAATCAAGCATTACAATCCTTTCCAGACTTTCTTGTGTGGTCAGTTGGAGCTACAATACTTTTTCTGTTTGTTTTGTTTTCAACTTTTTGGAGTAAGGAGTCCTAGCGGTGGAGGATCTGGTACTCAATAAAGATGCGGGACAAGCAACACCACAGTGGGTTGTTTCAGAAGGACAGGTAATGTGGAGGATACTGGAGATACTAAGGAGGAGAACAGGAATACAGGAACAAGGATTAAAAAGATGGACACGGGGAAGAAGATGAAGATGAAAAATGGACTTTGAAAATCCAAGGGAAAAAAGAAAAGGAGGAGTACTGATGAAAAATATACCAAATTGATAAAACGGTGGCCCAAAGGGGATGTTTTACTTTTTTACAGACTTTTTCTTGCACAGCCTAGTTGTTTTTAAGTAGCTAAGGAATATCATTTTTATGGTATACTGTGATGATAGAGATTATAAATAAGCAACTATAAAAACAGCGACTCATTTATAGCACTGTCATCATCAGCTACACTGCAAGTGTAGTGATGGGATAGAGAGGAATGCGACCAGAAGGGGAGGGATAGGGAGGTGTGGGAGAGGGATAGGAAGCAGGGTTTAGGTGGATAGGAGGGCCTGTTGCAGCTAAGCCAGCCCTGTGGTGTGGTGGCGAGGGTGACTGGCTATGGAGCAGTAGGCACTGTGTTCAGAACTTGCTTCAGGGCAATTGTTTTGCCTTTGCTTGTGACTGTCTGTTAATTTTTTTTCTGCGGCTGTATTATGCCCCCTCCTCAACATGCACCCCCCTGGAGTTAACAATCCTTAGTCAGGGGGGTGCAGGGGGCATTGCTGGAAGTAGGGGCACTGAGCATTGTATATTGCCAAGATGCAAATCGGCAATATACATTCGCTATGATAGCGATAGCTATCATCACATGGAACCCATTTTTATAGATCGAGCTTTCTTAGACTCTGCACTTTTGAATACTTTCACTTTAAACTTTGTTTCGACTGTTTTTGTATAGTGGTTTTAAAAAAGATATATAGGCTGGTTTGCAGTTTAGTACTTCAGTAGAGAGCCCCTGTTGGAGACTGCGTTTGATGGTTTCATGCTTGGCACCATTTTGTGTTGCTCACATTGTGCATTGGCATCTTCTGGTGTTAAAACTAACTACAGGCTTCTATAATTGTAACTGAGATGCAGAGTTACTATAGAGTTACTGACTTTATGCTGCTATATTAGTTGCTTTTATTCCCTTTATATAATAATCACATAGATCCTATTCCTCAGATTATTAGCCCTTTTTTATTAGGATAGATTAGTTTACTCACCCCCCAACTGGTTCATTTTAGGATTTAGAGTTTCTCTTTTGGGTAGCTGCCATCAGTTGGAAAGTTGATGATAAATGGTAGTTTTTATTTTTGTTTATAGTTATATTCAGGGAAATTTGCCTTTAAGAAAGGTAAAAAAGGAGAAACACACATAAAAGCATAAAACATAAATACAGTTTAATTAAAAAAAACTCTGCTCAGCCAGTCACATGATCTCTGCCATAGTGGTTAAAGCACATGCACTCAGACTCACCATCTTGACACATTATGCAGAAAATATCCAGCCGAACGTACTTTAAGTCAAAGTGTTTTGCATTTTGCTCTGTATTTTTTCACTTTCCACTGATCTACAGCATTCAGAACTGTGATCTTAAAAGTTCTGAAATTCGAGAAGTGGAAGAGGCAAAAGAGCTTAAAATGGCACCTCATCTCTAAACAGGGGCAGAGAGAGAAAATGAGTGAGAAAATAGGGGAGCAGGGCCTATGGGTTTCCTATTCTTTGAGCCCAGTGATAGAGCTGCAACTGTGGCCATGAACTTAGTAGTAAAACCAGGATTGTGAGTACTGAACTTATTTTGTTTTTTAATGTATTACAATGAATCTCTTGGTAAAATGCTGTTTTATAACATATAAATACTCTTTTGTGGTTTTACCTTTAAAGAAAAAAATAATGAGTGTAGAGTAAAGGAGAATCAGTAGATCACCATGGAATGTGGCTGAATGAGGCATGGGCAGGTGGGGGACATGCTAAGCTACCAGCAGGACATGCAAATGAGTTAATAATCAGCATGCTAATGGCTAATAGCACCTTTTATGCCCAGTGGTCTCATTTGCATGGCTCCCTTAGTGAATAGGGGCTTAGTGCATGTGCACTATTGTTTTTGGCCCATTCTCCTGGCTGGTTATGGGACAGCTCTACTGGGTTTCCTGATGGTTTTCATGGGTTAACGCTGCCGCCGCCTGCCCCTATTCACAGTCAGATAGCGCACTGTGTAGTCCAAAGTTGATCCTATTTTTAAGCTCTGTATGCTTATCTACTGCCTGTAACCAGCACTCATTGTTACAGTCCAGCTTGTAGCGGACTTAAATGTATTATAGCACTAATTCTCTTCTGTAACTTCTATGTACTTCTCAGTACCCGGGTCGCATCTGGAAATGAGCCATGGCTCAGCTTGTCTTTCCCGGTCAACAAATTTTAAATAAATAAATAAATAAAAATCTGTGAAAACTCCATTGTCCACCGCCAGCACAGTTGGGTAGTGCAGTGCAAACATTTGTGCAAACTTTGCATTTGTTTCATGAATCCTTGGCCTGGAGTTTCAAAATAAGTAATGGAAAGACATGCACCAGGTAATTAAGTAAAAAGACAACAAATGATTTTGAAACCTTGTTGCAAGAGGAACTAATGAATATCAGCCTTCCTTAGCAGTCTATGTACCTAAGGAAGAATGGGTAAAACATTTTTAAACAATCTTTACTAAAAAAGATATGGAAATAATAGATTATAAAATATTAAAACATATTAAAGATATACATTAAACTCTTTACAGAAGAGGAGGTGGAGATAGCCATCTCAAATTTAAAAAATAATAAAGCCCCTGGTCCTGATTTCATTCTAGCAGAAATCTGTAAAGAATATAGGGACTTCTGAATTCCTTTTTTGACCTGTTTCTTCAGTTTATGCTCAACCCAGAAATATATACCAACATCTATGAAAAAATATATAATAGTTCTAAACCATAAAAAAGGATCAGTCTATGAACCTGCACATTTTCAACCAATTAGTCTGTTAGATAAAAGTTCAAAAATAATTTCTAGGATAATACCAAATAAAGCAACAGCATGGACAGATATTATTAATCTTTTACCTTTCTTTCAATTAGAATTTAGACAAGGTTTTCCAATTATTGACAAAATGCTTTTGTTTTGCTCATATCTTTGTGAAATATGTCCAACACACAAAAAAAAAATATTTTCACTGTATGTCAATTTCACTTCAGCATTTGATTCTATAAATGATGGGAAATCCTAATAAATACGGGTATTGACCATTCTTTAATAATACTCATATCTTTATTATATATTGAAACTACAGCTACTGTGAGATATGATAATACAAATAACTTAAGTGAACCTTTCACCACCAATAGATGGGTCAAGCAAGGATGTCTCCTTGCACTTGCACTAGTCAATGAATATGTAAATGGTTTATTAGAAACTGAGGAAACAGGTGAATATGATTCCTTTAAAATAAAGAAAAAAATGTTTCACCTAATGGCATAAGCAGATATTGTCCTTTTCCTCTTTATCAAGTGCGGGGCTGCAGAGGAAAATTGATGTATTTAGAGAAAAATGAGAACAACTAGAATTAAAAATAAACTTGAAAAAAACAAAGGTTATGATATTTGGACAGAACCCCCAAAAATTGGAAACATTTAAATTTTTCTTGGGAAATGAATTAATTGAAATTGTGAAGGAATATACTTACTTAGGGATAAAATTAGTTGCTAGTACAAAGTGGAATAATCATCTGAAGGACCAAACTTTAAAAGCAAAATTGGCGGCTAAAGCTTTACTAAAGTTTATTTACCAGTATGGAAGGAACACAATCACATCAGCACTCAAAGCAGGAGAACTAAAAATAAACCCATTTCTTCTCTATGGCACAGAAGTCTGGGGTGCATATGAATCTGATAACCTGAAAAAAAAATTTATCTTACTATAATAAAGCCTTACTAAAAGTATCCAATTCTACTTCAAATGCAATGGTCAGGGCAGCACTTGGAAGAATTCCAATAAAAACTATTAAAGAACAGAGACTTACATTATGTTGGTTTAAAATAATTAATAAGACTTGCAATAGGGAGCCCATGTATGAGTTTCAGAGGAGAATGTCAGCTTGACTACGAGCTCCTCAAATTAAGCCTTTAAAAAAATCAGAAAAACTATAGATTGCAGGTGGGGGGCAAATCAATACTTGAATTGATACAAAAAGATCCACTCTAACAAAAAAAAAAAAACAGCTTTGATTGCTTGCTCAAGTTCAAAAAATGAACAAAAAAAAAAGCATCGGGGACTGTGGGCATCGTGGTTGAAGAGCTGGCAATGGTGGGCACAGAAATAACACCCGAGGCGGCCCCGATCACTTCAGCAGAATTTGAAGAATTGAAAAGTATGATGCAGCAGGTCCTCACTGAAATATCCACATACAGTCCTCAGTAGCAACTTTGGAGGACAATTTTAAAGCCTTGCACTGCAGGACACTCGAGACAGAACCCTATTTGTCCTACATCAATGAGAAACACTCCAGGGGGTGGAGGGGAGAAGGAAGAAGTCAGGACTACAGTTACATTTTACTGCGAGTTAACCTTTTTATGAATCTAAAAACTTTGAGTGCAAATTACATTATACATCTTACACTTCAGGAATGTATGATACATCATGTTACCTCACTTTCTGCTATTCTTCCTATTTCTTGCCTTCTTCTTCTCCCCTTCACCCCAGCTATCCCTTTCCATTTCTCTACGCCATGCTGTTTGCTCTTCTGATGCCTGGTAGCTGGGCAGTAAGTCAATGGTTATATATTTCTGTAAAGTATATATTATTCGAATTTTGATTTCACTGCTGGTCAGGGAGTATTAAACAGTAGCCTGTTTTACCTACAGTAAACAAGATATATAAAAAGCTATGCAGATGTATAACTAAACAGAAAAGCACTGTTTTTATCCTCTGAAGTGGATTCAGTCATGTACTCACAGCAGATGTTGTTTGTAATATGTGACAGGTTTTGATTATATGAATTAGAATGCTGGGTCATTATGTCACTGTTTTAAAAGAACTTACAGTGTATATAGGTTGTGTGCACTGTCACTTTAATAAGTAATTGCTGCTCACTATTTTGAATGTATAAAACAATCATACCCACTGGGGTGCTATGCTTTGACAAAGACCTATTGGTTGAAATATCAGTCCGTTTGGGTGTCCTCAGGCTGAGGAGCTCAGCTTTGTCCTCTTATGCCTAATAAAGCTGCTTGATTTATTCTCACCTTACTTCAGTGTGAACAGCAGTTTGTTTTTGGCTGGGTAAATTCCATGACTTTTCCTTTTGGCTGTGGTACTCTGGTCACGATGAACCAGGACCCTGCAGGTGGCTCCTACTATGTTTGACAATTTTAAAGCCTTGCACCACAGGACACTCGATGCAGAAGCCTATTTGTCCTACATCGATGAGAAAGGCTCCAGACATGAATACAGAATATAGGAGTTGGAGCGTATGGTCCCGCTCCTGTGGAACAGAACCAAGAATGCAGAAAATAGAAACAGGCACAATAATCTCTGCTTCGTGAGGTTCCTGGATGTAGCTGAGAGAGGGAACCCCATGGTGTTCCGCAACAAGAACTGCCAAAATTGCTTAAGTACAACTGGTGCCCATTTTTGGAGGTGAAGAGGGCACATAGATCACTGGCACTGACACCAAAACAAGATGACCAGCCCCTACCTATTATAGCAAAACTCTCGAGATTCTCCGAAAAAGACAGAATCCTGTTTTTGACCAGAAATAAGGGATAGTTATACTGGCAGGGCCATAACGTATACATATTCAATAAAAAGGAAGGCATTCACAGATGCCAGAAAATCCCTGCAAGAGCAATAAGTTCAATACAGATTCATCTACCCTGCAAAGTTGCAGATCAACAGAGATGGGGTCAGCAATACCTTCCAGATCCCAGTGGAGATGAGGGAATATAGTAATTGGAACTGGCCAATCAGCTCTCCTCACCAACAACACCCACTTAGGCAATCAAAGATTAATGGACAGGGGTCTGGGATGGACAGTAATCAGTGGAAGTAAAGCAACCCATATAGAAACATAGACTTTGACAGCAGATAAGGTCCGCTAGGCCCATCTAGTCTGCCCATTTCCCTACCAACAGGATAGGCCGCAGATCCTAGTTAACCAACAGCCTATTTCTTCCTACCCCCCACAAGAATTGCCTTATGTCTGTCCCATGCATTCTTGAATCCTCCCACAGTTTTAGACCCCACAACCACCTCAGGAAGGCTGCTCCATGCATCCACTACCCTCTCTGTGAAATAATACTTCCTCACATTGCCCCTGAACCACCCTCCTTCTATCTTTAAATTGTGTCCCCTTGTTCTTGCTAGTCTCTTTTTCTGAAAGATGCTACCCTCTTGGACCCTATTGATTCCACTGAGGTACTTAAAAGTTTCTATCATGTCCCCCCTCTCCCTTCTTTCCTCAAGGGTATACATATTAAGCTCCTTTAGTCTCTCCTCATATGGCTTCTCTTGCAGACCCTGCACCATTTTAGTTGCCCTCCTCTGGACTACCTCTATCCTGTCTATGTCCTTGCGGAGATGGAGTCTCCAGAACTGGACAAAGTACTCCAGATGGGGTCTCACCAACTGTCTGTTCAGAGGGATAACAACTTCCTGTTTTCTGCTGCTGATGCCTCTCCCTATACATCCCAGTATACCCCCAACCCTCCCTACTGCCTTCTCACATTGCTTGCTAACCTTAAGGTCATCTGATATGATTACCCCCAGGTCCCTTTCCTTTTTTGTTGTTATTACTACCTCTCCACCAATTGTGTATTCTTCCCCTGGGTTCTTGTTTCCCAGGTGCATTATTTTGCACTTCTTTGCATTGAATCCTAGCTGCCATACTTCTGACCATTCCTCCAACCTTGCCAAGTCCTTTTCATCCTTTCCGCCTCCATGTGTATCAACCCTGTTGCAGATCTTTGTGTCATCTGCAAAAGGCATCTTTCTTTCAGTCCTCTGCAATGTCACTGATGAAGACATTAAAAGGACTGGACCAATACTGAACCCTGTGGTACCCCACTAGTAACCCCTCTTTCTTCAGAGTGGACTCCATTTACAATTACCTTCTGTATCCTGTTGTGCAGCCAATGTTTTACCAGGCTACCACCCTGGGACCCTCCCAGGCTGGTTAATTTGACTATTAATCTTTTGTGTGGGACTGTGTCAAATGCCTAGCTAAAGTCTAGGTAGGCCATGTCCACACCCCTCCCTGGTCTACTACTTTGGTCACCCAGTCAAAGAAATCTATTAGATTCATCTGACATGACCTTTCCGCTGTGAACCCATGCTGCCTTGGGTCCTGTGCTCCACTGGCCTCTAGGTACTCAACTATTCTTTCCTTCAGAAGTGACTCCATCACTTTCCCTACCACAGAGGTCAGACTGACAGGCCTATAGTTTCCTGCCTCTGTTTTGGTCCCACTTTTGTGAAGGGGAATCACATCCGCCTTCCTCCAGTCCTTGGGTACCACACAATCTTCCCATGATTTATTAAAAAGAGTAGTCAGTGGTTTCACTAGTTCCTCCCTTAATTCTTTTAGAATTCTGGGGTGAATTCCATCAGGACCCACTGCTTTGTTCACCTTCAGTTTTAGGAGTTCTTGCAGAACCCTTTCTTCTGTGAAAGGACTGGGATCGACCCCTCTATCAAGAGTGCTTCTGTTAATTGGATTAGGCACTTCCCCCTCCTCTTTTGTGAATACTGAGCAAAATATTCGTTCAGTATCCCTGCTTTTTCACTGTCCCCCTCTGCCCACCAACCGTTCATTCTGTTCAGCCTCACTATCCCTCCCTTTGTCTTTCTACGGTCGCTGATGTACCTATAAAAGGTTTTATCCCCCTTCTTAACTGAGTTGGCTATCTTTTCCTCAGTTTGGGCCTTTGCTCTTCTGACTTCCCTCCCTGCTTCCTTCTGCCTTAACTGGTACATCTCTCTGTCCTGCTGCTTCTGTGTTGCCTTATACTTCTGGAATGCTATCTTTTTCTTCCTGACTTTCACAGCCACCTCTTTTGAGAACCATAGTGGCTTTTTCTTTCATTTGATTTGTTTATTTGCTTCACACAAGGCTTGTTGCCTCTGTGATGGCAGTTTTGATGATTCCATTTTTTGCTCCACACCTCCTTCTAGCCTGTTTGCTAGTGCTTTTCTGAGGCACTCTCCCATCTTGCCAAAGTCAGCCCTCCTAAAGTCCAGTACTCTCACTTTTGTGTGGCTTGACTCTGTAGCTGAATTTCGTGAACCACACTGATGGTCACTTGTCCCCAGATGGCAACCCATCCTAGATCTGAGATCCTCTCACTACCCCCGTTTGAGAGTACGAGGTCTAAGATTGTTCCCTCATGAGTGGGTTCTGAAACTAACTGTCCAATGCCTGCCACCTGTAGGGCATCAAGAATGGCCCTGTTCTTGGATGTGGCTGCAGCAAATGTGCTCCAGTTAACATCTGGCATATTCAGGTCTCCCATCAACAGTATCTCCCCTTTCTCTGCCATTCTAAGAATGCCTTCTATCATATCCTTGGCCATTCCCTCACCCTGACTTGGGGGTCTGTACACAACCCCTGTGCAGATTGTGGTGCCCTTTCCAGTCTCCAAGGTGACCCACAGTGCCTCCTCTCTTCCCTGTTTACTCTTTTGATCAGTTGCTTTTATCCCTTCCTTTACACAGAGAGCTACTCCTTCCCCTCTTCTCCTCTGCCTGTCTCTCCTGTAGGTTATGTACCCTGGTATGTTAACATCCCATTCATGGTTCTCTGTGTACCATGTTTCTGTGACTGCAACGATATCCTGGCATCCCTCTTCCATCAAGGCCACCAGCTTAGGGAGCTTGTTGTTCAGACTATGGGCATTGGTACTCATTACCCTCCATTTCCTGATGGCCTTACTCCCTTTTGCCCCATCCCTGTCCTTCTTGCCTTTGTCACTTTCTCCATTTACCCTGCCCTTCTCCCTATTGACACCTCTATGTTGGTGTTTGCTGCACTACTACCTTGATTATTTGGGGCGGATTCCCTGCTCCTTTCAGTGCCTCCCCTTGGCTGGTTTAAAGCTGCCAGCGAAGCATTTAAACCTATCACCTAGGATCCTGGTTCCCTCCCAGACAGATGTAGCCCATCATGCCAGTATAGGCTTGCATCACTCCAGGTGGACCCCCAGTCCCCAATGAAGCCAAATCCCTGAGCTCCACACCAGTTTTTCAACCACTGATTGAATCCCATGGTGCAGAACACCCTAGCCTCTCCTATGCCATAGATGGGCAGCACCTCCGAGAAGGTTACCGTGCATGCTACTTGACTAAGGCCCCTCCCCAATTCCACAAACTCTTCCTGCACTTCTCTAATCCCTTTCTTAGCCAGGTCATTTGTCCCTAGGTGGACAATGACATCCAACTCCCTCCCCTGTGCAGCTGCTCCAGCAATCATATAGAAACATAGAAACATAGAAGTTGATGGCAGATAAGGACCGCAAGGCCCATCCAGTCTGCCCATTTCTTTTTCTACCTTATAAATGTGCCTTCGGCCTTTGCTCTGCCAGTGACCTATCTATTCATAGTCATTTGCATTGCTCCCTTATGCCTATCCCATGCCTGTTTGAAGCCCTGCACTGTATTCATAGCCACCACTTCTTGTGGTAAGCCATTCCATGCATCCACCACCCTTTCTGTGAAAAATAATTTCCTCACAGTCCCCCTTAATCGGCCTCCTCTAATCTCATGCTGTGTCCTCTTGTCCTGCTATTTTTCTTATATTTAAACATGTTAGACTCTTTCACCTTGTTTATGCCCTTAAGGTGTTTGAATGCCTCGATCATATCACCTCTCTCCTCCTCCTTTGCTCAAGGGCATACATATTGAGCTCCATTAATCTGTCCTCATATGTCTTCTGATGCAGTCCCTGCACCATTTTGGTTGCCCTTCTCTGGACTGCCTCAATTTGGTTAATGTCCTTGTGAAGGTGTGGCCTCCAATACTGCCGCAGTACTCAGATGGGGCCTAACCAGTGTCTTGTACAGAGGATTATTACCTCCCTCTTACGACTTGTGATACCCCTACTAATACACCCTAACACCCCCCTAGCCTTACCTACTGCTTTAGAGGTCTGCTTGGATGATTTTAGGTCATCAATGATGATGATGCCCAAGTCTCTTTCTTCCTTTGTGACTGCTAGCAACTCCCCTCCCAGCCTATAGGTGGCTTCAGGGTTTCTCTTCCCTATCGCATGATTTTGCACTTCTTTGCATTAAATCCCAGTTGCCACTCTTCTGACCATTCTGCTAGTTTATCAGATCTCTTCTCATTCTGCCCACCCCATCTGGATCATCTACTCTGTTGCACATCTTGGTGTCATCTGCAAACAGACAAGCCTTACCCTCTAGTCCATCTGCAAGGTCACTAATGAAGATGTTGAAGGACTGGCCCCAGGACTGATCCCTGAGGTACCCCACTTGTGACTTGCATCTCTTCTGACTGTATACCATTTACCACCACTCTCTGTTTTCTGCCCGTCAACCAGTTTGCCACCCAGTTGACCAACTTCTGACCCACCAGAGCCTACCCAGCTTATTTATCAATCTTCTATGTGGAACAGTGTCAAAAGCTTTGCTGAAGTCAAGGTAGGCGACATCAACTGCTCCCCTTGGTCCACCACTCTGGTTGCCAGTCAAAGAAATCTAAGAGATTAGTTTGACAGGACCTTCCTTTGTAAACCCATGCTGTCTTGGATCCTGTGCCCTATGGATTCCAGGTGTTGCACTATCCTTTCCTTAAGGAGTGCCTCCATAATCTTGCCCATTACTGAGGTAAGACGGCCGGTCTGTAGTTCCCCGCCTCCTCCTGCTACCACTCTTGTGGAAGCGGGATCACATGAGCCCTTCTCCAGTCTTCTGGGACCTCTCCTGTGCTCAGAGACTCACTAAACAATTCTGCTAATGGCTCTGCTAGTTCCTCCTTTAGCTCCTTAAGTACCTGGGATGTATGCCATCAGGTCCCATTGCCTTATCCACCCTGGGCTTAGCAAGCTCTTGTAGGACCCTTTCTTTTGTGTGAGAGGGAGTAGTGCTCACCTCCCTCCCCCCTGTGTCCATGATGCTGAGCTGTGGGCCCTGCCCTACCTTCTCTTCAGTAAATACTGAGCAAAAGTATCTATTTAGGATAGATGCCTGTACAGGGTCCTCCTCCTCACATGCTCCCTTTTCTCCATTAAGCTTAGCAATACCCCCTCTGGACTTTCTCCTTTCACTAATGTATCTATAGAAAGTCTTGTCACCTTCTTTTACTGTTCGTGCTAGTGTTTCCTCAGTTTGGGACTTTGCCTGCCTTACTGCCTTACCTGCTTCCCTTAGGGCAGTTTGGTATGCCTCCCTATCTTCATCCCGCTGTGTTCCCTTATATTTCCTGAAGGCCAGCCTTTTGGCTCTGACCTTTTCTGCTACTGTATTTGAGAACCAAAGTGGTTTCCTTCTTCTTTTGCACTTCCTTTTCTGTCTAACACAATGGGATGTTGCTTCAAGTATTGCATCCTTAATGCTTGCCCCTTTGCCTGCCCCTCACCTGTGTTTCTTTTGCCAGGCTAGCTTAACTCTGTAGGCCATCTTATCAAAGTCAGATCCTCTGAAGTCCCATATTTTTGCCTTGGAATGGGATGATTTAGATGTAGTAGCCAAACTGAACCATACCATGTGATGGTCACTGGCCCCAGGTGACCTTCTACCTGGAGATCTGTGATCCCTTCTTTGTTAGTCAGTACTAGATCTAGGATAGCCCTGTCTCTTGTGGGTTGCTGTACCAGTTGTTTGAGGCCCTTCCCTGCAGGGAATCCACTATGAGTCTAGTTCTGGCAGATGTTCCTGCTGGTATTGACCAATCTGTATCTGGCATGTTGAAGTCTCCCATTATCAGAACCTCCCTTTAGCTGTCATGTTTTGTATATCTTCTAACAGTAATGTATCTGTCCTCCCTCTGGTCTGGAGGCCTGTATACAACCCAGTTCTTATGGCTGTCCCATTTCCTGTTTCCAGGGTGACCCACAGTTCTTCTGGCTCCTTATGTGTATTCTGAATTTCTGTAGCTTTGATATTTTCATTAACATACAGGGCCACTCCTCCCCCCCTTTTTGCACCTTGGTCTCTTCTGAACAATACATAGCCAGGTACTGAAGTCTCCCAAGTGTGGTTACTGGTAAACCACGTCTCACTAATTGCTACTATGTCCAGTTTAGCCTCTGACATTATTGCCTGCAGGTCTGGGATCTTATTTCCCAGGCTGTGAGCATTTGTGTACATGATTTTCCATTGGCCAGATTTTGGTGTGTTAGTTGTTGGGTGAAGTTTGGCATTACACCTGTGTATCGTATGGGGAGACAAACCTTTTTTCTTACCTGGTGATGCAAATGAATGGCAAACATGCTGAATTCCTGTTTGACCACTAGCTGAGGGGGGAAGGGTGTTCTTCCCATTCGACGTATGGGGTGCTGCACCCCTCTCCCCATTTGCTAGTTTAAATATTCTGCAAAGACGTAAAACTTCTGCCCCAATGCACTGACTCCCTCTTTAGTCAGATGCAGTCCATCAAATTTAATCCTGAGGATACGCTCCCTGTCCCTCCAAGCCATGGGGCCAGGCAGGCACCTTACCTCCCTCTCCCCTTCCTCCCCCAGTTCTACCTTCCTAACAATGGAGTCCCCCACCAGGAGTTGTTTCCTTCCCCTGCAGGGTCCCCTGCCACCCTCCTGTCAGTCTCCTTTGTGGAGGTTCCCAGCATCCTCCTTGGTCTCCACTGCGGGTGCCTCCATAGAGGAACCACACTTTTCCAGAATGGCATAGGAATTGTGGAGAGGTACAACTGGAGGGATGCGCCTCTGTGCCACCACCCTCACCCTCCCTGAGCCCACTGTGCTCCAACTGCTCCTTTTTCTTGGCAACCTCTGAGGCAACGGCAGTGGCCCTGGTGGTCCCTGGATGGAAGAGGAGGTCCCACAAATCCTGGCCAACTCAGCCTGGAGATGAGCAACCTCCTCCCTCAGCCCAGAGAGGTGCCTGCAGATGGAACAACTCCACATCCTCCAGGACGTGTCCCGGAAGACTGCTGCTCCACAGCCACTGCACTGCACCACTCCAATCATGTCTTATTTCTGGCCCCTTAACTGTTTGCAATCTTTACTCTTTCTTCTGTTTTTTTTCTCTCTCTCCTTACTTTCTGCCTGTGTGCCCTTTAAGCTCCTGATTGTCCTGTTCTGAGACAAGAATATCCTATATTTCTCAGTAGACCACTTACTTGCTCAGAGGCAGACCTCCAGCAGCTAAAGGGGGCCGGAGAGCTACTCTTGCCATTCTAGGATGGTGGGTCTTTAGTGGTTCTGTGATCACTGACTTCCTGCTCCCAAACAGGAAGTTCCTGTTGTCAGTCAAATCCTGTGCCTATAAAAATAGAACTAGCTTTGGGTGGGGGGGTGGAGGGGAGGGAAGGAGGGCAATATAGTCCCAGCAGAGAAGTCCAGTCACAAAGCAGTTCTTTCTCCTGGTGTCTTCTGCCAAGCTATTAGCAGAATCTTTCTAAGGCAGTCTTTAAATGTAGCTTCCTTCTAGCTGAGCCACTTCCCCTACTTACTAGATCTTTCTACAAGTAATTTAAACCTCACAGCAGTTAAGTCCTTTCAATCACCTGAGATTTACACCTAGATAACTGTTCAGATAACCATTCAGTTCAGTTAACTCAGACAAACACACACTTTTTTTTTGTTTTGTTTGTTAGTTGTTTTTTTTACCCTAAATTAAAGGTCCAAGTACAAGAGTTCTTCTACTTTAGTCCCAGCAGAGAAGTCCAGTCACACAGCAGTCCTTTCTCCTGGTGTCTTCTGCCAAGATATAGGTATGCTTCACTTGCTACTTTGCTGTTAAATGAGGCAATGGACTGGCAGACCTCTAAGGCCAAGAGGAAGAAATGTGGCAAACACAAAATGGCACAGCAGTCCCTTCAACACCAGAGGCTCCAGGAGAGAAGCAGGATGCCCTCCACCACCAGCACTGGATCCAGACGAGAGCCAGCACCGAAATGCCAGAAGTCAGAACTGAACCCACAACAGCAGCATCAGCTTCAGGATTCCACACTGCAGATTGGAGATGAGGGTCACCTACAGGAATCAATCCTGGAGTCCTGGGAAGAAGCTGCTGGGGTAACAACAGTTGAAGAAGAAGGTGCCCCAACACCAGGTGATCCCATGTATGCCAAGGTAACAGCGCTACAGGTGGCCCAGACAAGCAAACTGCTGCCATCATCTCACACTTGAGACTTGATTTTGAACTAAGGTTATGTTTTCTTTCCTTTCTTGTGTCTACTTAAAGTGTTGATGCTAAATGTACTGGGACAAGAGGGGGTCTGCTATGGGAAGGATGGAACTGTGGCTGGTTGGGAGGGATACTAATGGGGGAGAGGGGATCCAGACACTAATCCACTTAATAACTTAATTGAGTTGGCAGACAGAGGAGCAAAGGCCCCTCCTCAGGCTACTGATGTACCCTAGGGCTGAAATGCGATATGCCAGGTTATGCCTGAAGGTCCCTCGAGTCCAGGAGGGTTGCTCCCCCTCAAATAAGCACCTGTTGGCCTCACATGACGAGGATCTCCCCCAAGCTGCCTCATCTCCCTAACGATGGCCACAGGTTTAGGGAACAGCAGGGCCTAGGATGCACTATCTGCCCCCCATTCTCACCCCATTTTCTGCACTTCTCCCTAGCACACCTACAGCCCATACTCCAACTAAACAACACATTAGTGCTGGCTCTGATGGCTGAGGGATGTGCCTAGAGCTGGGGCAACTGTGACCAATATTGGGGGGAGCTCGCTTGAAGCTAGGTCAGGGGGGTGGAAGGGGCCAAGACTTGGGAGTGGCAGTCACCATTGTTCACTTAACTGGGAGGTATACTCCCCCCCAAGTGTTCTCTGACCAGACACAGGGGGACAATCACACACAAATAACTGCATAGAGGGATGCCTTGCCCATTATTTACTTCACCCAAAGGTTGTGTTCCTACCTCGTGACTTTGGTTGCTAGGGAATCACAGCTGGACTGGTGATGGTTGGTTCAGGCTGTTCCTCAGCAAACACTATGTAGTGAACTGATGGAACGTGGCACATCAAGTGGAGTAAGATGCAGGGGACTGAGCTCTGCAGCTACATGGCAGTGTGCACAAGCCTCTACTAGATGACCAGAGGGATTCAGCCACAAGGGGACAGCTGGCAGGGGTTGGGGATGGAGAGAAGCTCATTCTCATTCGCATCTTCTTAGTGTCATGCCACATAGAGATGGTGATGGGAAACAGGGATGGCACCCAATGTGATATGGAATAATTATGGGCACAGGTGGACAATCCTTTCTCCTCCCTCTCCTAAGGCATAATGGCATTGTTTAATTGATCTGCTTTTAAGGGCATCCAAATAAAAACTGCATTGGTGGGGGCAGGGGTGAGGTGAACACACACACACACACACACACACACACACACCCCAATGTCAGAACAAGGTGGAACGAGAGGTCAAAAGTGGGGGAATCCTAATTAGAGAAAATCTCAGACATAAAACTACTCTGAAGGATTCTTCTACATGTATGGAAATGGGTAAACAAGATCCCCAGCAATGCCAGAAGCTATCTAGAGGGTTTCTGACCCCCCTCCCACAAGCCCATGGCTGCAGGACCTCTCAGTGTAATAGCAGATTTGGGAAAGGGCACTAGCCCTCTGAATGCTATAGTGGGTACACAGGAGCTCAGCAACAGACTGGTACAGGCTGCAGCATGAGTCTTCCCCATTTCACCCACCTCACCCCACACAGGCACAGTCATTATCCTTCATCCCTCAACCCCCCCCCCAGTTTTCCTCATTTCCAGGACCTTGCCAATGCCTTGATACTTTGGTTGTACCTGGACTAAGGGAAGCCAGGTGAACATTAGCACACTGGGTAGGCCCTGGCTCACTCCTCTCCCCCTCAAGCCAGACCATAGGTCAGTGCTGATCTGAAAACACTGGGCTTGATAGGGAACTCATCAAGAACAGCCAGTGTTCTTGGCATGTGCAAGGGCTTTTGGGGCTGGTACGCGGGATTTTCCCTCAACCAAGGTACCCCAATTGCCCTAAAAAAGATAGAAGAATCAGAAATAGACAACATTCTGCTCCTTAATGTGAAAAAACTTTGTATTTGTTTAATTGTGTTGAAAATAAGTTGTAAAGCAGATTATGTTACAGTGAGAATTTTAATGGATTTGACATGTCTACAATTGATAACCAACAGTATGGGAACTGCAACAAATGTAGGGATACCTGGTCTAAGATGGCTACCCCTTAGAATGGTTCACTGTCAATACTGTGCCATGGTAATAGGTCACTATACTGCATACAATTCAGCGCGAGTTAAATGCAGTACTTGTGAAAACTGCTCGGGGGCATAAAAAGCACTTGCGGTCATGGGCGCTGGTATATTTACCCATCTCTGCTTTCACCTTGACCCACCACTCAGGCCGTGTTACCCATCTAAATTTATCAGAATCTAGCATGCAATATAGATGAGTAAACCCCTATACTGATCCTCACTGAATATCCGTGCTGGCACATATTAACTTTAAAGCTTAATGGCTGCTTCACTAAACCTCCACCACAGCGCCTCCTGTGCACCAGCTCAACTCATGCTCATGCAGCCACCTCAGCTACAGACACAGCACAGCAAAGTGCAGTAAAGTAAATTTCTCCCTGCGATCTGCAGTAAGTGTGAGTGCAGTGTGGTAGCGCTTTAGATTTTGAAGCAGGTGATCATTGGGAACTGATGATCATAAACGAGATCCACTTTACTGCACTGTGACTGCAACAGCTGGGTAAGCGCAAGTCAAACTGTCTACCCCATTCATCGCAGTTTGTCATGCTCTCTGTCTACCACCATCCAAAGTCAATATGCAGACACAGATATTCAGTATGGGTAAGCACGAGTAGCACTAGCTGAATTATGCAGGTAGATCATGGTCCCCCCCCTTCAGGAGACACTGACCGAAACAGGCACAGGGGGAAACCCCAAAAAAAAACTCCTGCCATTCTGTTCCTTTGCACTGAAATCCAGCACACAGGAAACAAGGTCTAGTGAAGCTTCATGTAGGTACAGTGCCTTGAAATTACAGTAATTGGTCAAGGTCAAAGCACAGAATAAGCACTAGTGAAGCTTCACATTAATCAAGGCAAAGATGTAAGGTGCTGTAATGCCACAGTCGCTAATATATACCGTGTTATTAAGAATGTGTGTTAAATGCTCACACTATTTTTGTTGCGCTATTATCACCAGATACCCCTTAGAATAGACCCTCTGAAAGGGCAAAGGACCCATGTCTACATTTACCCACAATATTCATATATGAGACTCACACAAAAATCTAGATGGCATCTCAAGACCAGAAGTGGGTGTCCTGGGGTGTAAAGGGAATCCACATCCCATAAGAAAGAAAAGTGTCTTCACAAGGTAGAGATATTAATTAAGGGTGGGGGGAGGGGGAGAGAAATATAAGAAATATATAAAAAAGTTAGTAGCATCAGAATGGGAACTTTGACAAGGGACTTAAAACAAATGACTTTTGACTTTAAAGAAGAACTCCAAAAAACAATACAGTAAGACATACATGTTCATAACAATCTGGGAGCATAACGAAGAATAAAGGTATGATGCAATGCTCCCAAAAAGGTAAGGGTTCTTGAAAGCTGTGAGGAATAGAAACTTTTAACACTGATAGTGCTACTAAAGATACAGGTAATACATGTGGAACCTCCACTAATGAAAAGAAAAAATGAGTAATTCGTTTTAATACTACATTGTCACCATTAAGTTAATAATACTGGGAAGTGTGCAATGACATGGGGGATCTTGACAAGGACATAAGATAAGTCGACCCCCCGATGTTGCTAGGAATAGGCCAGAGTAAGCCCCCAGGGGAGAATCTCTCCAAATCCCACAGATGTTGGCCTTTCTGGGGCCTGATAACAGCTAAGAGAATTCTATTGGGAGATTGGAGAAGCCCTACCCCCACCCCATTCCACACAAGAATGGCTAGAAGAAATGGGCAAAACTTCCAGTTTTGAAAGGATAATGTTCAATGTACAAAATAGGCCTCAATGGTTTCTGGAGATGTGGGGCTCTTTCCTCATCTCCAAGTATTTCCATCTGCCATCCTCCAGCTTGAAACCTGCATCCTTTAGCTAGTAAATGCACCATATAAATATGGGAGGGGATTGCCCTGACAGATGTAGACACAGGAAGAAATGGCCCAATCTGTCTTGTATGGTACCTGTGCACAGATATTTGAAGTTGCCACTTTTACAAGAACATATGTAATTTAGTGAAGTGTTGCTATTGGTAATATGATCTAGCCAGTAACTCAGGAGTTATATCCAGCCAAGTGCCCTAGTGACATATGCATCATGTCATTTGGTCCCTAATTCTCAACCAATGTAGATCTATGTCTTGTTAGGTGTGATATTAAACAATACTTATTATAATTTTTAATGACAAAATGAATGTCTTAATTCTTAGTATATTGAATGTATTTGTAGCATAGAAACATAGAAACATAGACTTTGGCGGCAGATAAGGACCGCCTGGCCCACCTAGTCTGCCCATTTCCCTACCTACAGGCTAAGCTGCAGATCCTAGTTAACCAACAGCCTATTTCTTCCTACCTCCCACAAGAATTGCCTTATGTCTGTCCCATGCATTCTTGAATTGATGGTACATAGTCTTTATTCTTCCTTTAAAACCTTAATTGTTAGACGATTTTTTTAGTCTGTTCATCCATGGGTTCAACATCCGGCCAGGTTGTACTGGAAAGCAAATTCAATGTATATGATACAGTTCTGTTTTGAAATACAAACTTGAATTAAAAGTTAATTTATAAAAAAAATATTAATATTTGCAATAATCTTTCAAAGATGTGTCTAATGGAAAAAATAAAGTGGGTATATGATGGCTTAACAACAAAATGGTTAAATGCAATACAGACTATATTTAAAAAAAAACAATAATTACATATCTGGAAGGATGTTACTGGAAACATAGATATATCTATTTAATATAATAAAGTAATAAAAAATAAATTATTTATTTTAACATAAAAAAATGATATACAAATAATCAGAGAACAAAAATGTGCCATATGGTATAAGGAAAGTAAAATGTCCCACTATACTGAATAATATCTAATCATTCCCCTTCAAACTGAACAAAGAAAATTCTTTACCTGGATAAGATTTAAACTTATAACATCTAAATCTATGCACTTTAATAAATCAATGGTACAAAAGACACAAACTACTGTAATACCTACTGTTCATGTAATAAGGTTTTTTTTTAGAAACAATCCAATACATGATTACAAGTTGCCCATCATATACTAAGCCAAGAAATCAATACTTATCAAAAATTCTAACAATTTTTGCAGATGCCAATTGCAACCTTTTTTTATTCTCCTCCATTCAAAATTTGTAGAAGATGCTGAAATGATTATAAAATTTTTGTCTTAAGTGATAAGAATAAAAGAGAAAAGAAACAGACTTGGGAAGGACTCTCACTAAAGGCAAATTATTCTTTCTTAATAATAGATTAAGATGGTGATTCATTTAACTGTCTGTAGATAGACTAATAGATCCATGTTCTGTTTTATCAAAAATAACATTTTTATATTCCTGTCTCTATTAGTAGAGATTTTTATCTTTATAACATTATTTATGTTGTAATAGTCATGGTGTTTATTCATTGTGGTTTATCAATACACTTGATACATTCATTCATTACTTACATTCACTGCATAGATGTAATTGAGTGTCTATGTATCTGACTCTAAACCCTTTGAAAGTAGGCACCTGACTAAAGGTTTTTATGTGAAATAATTAAAGAAATCACTAAACTAATACTAACAGGTTCACTATGTAGATTGCATAAATCTTATAGTACTACAGTAAAACTGTTCATCAGCTTTAGCATCCACAATAAGCTAAAAGAAACATTGATATCAGTACAGGTATACATTAGTCCCATACACACCTGAGCATCCTTATCCCTCATACCCATGTCAAAGTAAAGGAAATAGTAGAACATCTCCACCATGAACCCCTAACTATACCCTCTTGTAGGGTGTCCTGGAACCTCTCTTTCAGCCTTCTTAAAATTCAGAGCACCAGAAAAGTCACTTGAAAAGAATTTATTACAACATATAAGTATTCACTACAAACAGCAGCAGCAACAAAGAGCAACATGGTAGCAGGAGGGAAGAAAAGCACCTCTAACTGGTTTTGCCCATAAGGCTTCCTCAGAGAAGGTGTGTCAATTAATTACTATGTGCTGCATTTAAAAAGTGCATTCCATTAAAGTGACAGTGCAACATTAATTCTTTATACAGAACATCAGTAATACATACAATTAATTACAAAATATGATAATAAATACAGTATACAAAACCCTGCACCTTACACCTTAATGCTGTTTAACACACATTTGTGCAAAATTTAAAAAAAGAGGGGCATAATCCATACTGAAATATACTGATTGGATAGCAAGCAGAATTACATTCATATAGAAGGAAACTGGATCCAAATAGATGTCCAAGCCTCAACTTCAAAATTTGATTTGCTGTTTTCTGCACATCCATAAAAATCATTGTGTGAAACTTTTGAAACCTAAACAGCTATAACAGATATAGGGAAGAAAAAAGACACTGTTACTAACTGAAATACACATTACAGAGCATATTATTTTCTTATTTTATTCTAGTTTATAGTCGTAGATTCTATCATTCAATCCTGGATAAAATAAAGCACCCAATTGAATGATCCATAGTGCCTCTCTTTCCAAAGAGAGGGGAGTGTAAATCTCCATCTCTTTTTCCCAACTTTACTTTCTCAGTCCCACAAAAGGAAACATATGAGATCCATTTATCTGTGTACAAATATACTGGGCCAGAGTACTACTGTGACCTTTTTTGTCTATTTTATGAACATGCTTCTCCACACAAACATTAAAAGTGCATGAGGTCTTACCCATGTAAAATGCTAAACATGAGCATGTGACCAAATAAATCATATTTTCAGTATCACAGTTTATAAATGAACGGGTGTCAAAAAACTTTTGTGGAATTAACACTAGTGAAAGAAGTTGTCTTATTTACATACTGACAATATTTGCACCTACCACATTTAAAAGTGCCCCTTGGAAGAGGTGGCAACCATGAATAGTTCATGGGAGCAGGGTTGAAGTCTGGTTGGAGTCTATGAACAAGCATATCCCCCAGGTTCCTACCCCTTTTGTAAATCATACGAGGTGCATTGGCAGTATAATTTCTAAGAAAGGATCACATCTAAAAATTAACCAATTTATCTGAATGATATCTCTAATCCTACCACTCTGTCTACAATATGTAGATATAAAATTAAACTGATGTGGTTGGTTAGCTGTCATGTCAGACCTTTCTGGGGTTTGTAACAGGTACATCCTATCTGCTTCTCTGGCATGTTCTAATGCCTCATTAAGAACATCAGTAGAGTAACCCTGTTGTTTAAACCTGTCATATAGGTCCTTACTTTTGTGCTCAAAATCCATTAGGTCACTGCAGTTACATTTCACCCTAAGAAACTGGGACTTTGGGATGTTATTCATGGTGTGCCTGGGGTGACAACTGGTAGAGTGGATCAGAGTATCACAATCTGTCTCTTTTCTAAATAAACTTGTACTCAGAGTGCCATTTAAATTTTTAGTTATCACCAGATCAAAAAAAGTGACAGATGTTTGACTTGCCAGTACAGAAAAACATAGATTTTGATTACTTGACTTGAAATAACATACAAATTGCTCCAACTCATCATGGTCACCCCTCCACACCAGAATAGTGTCATCTATATATCACCTCCATAGGTCAATCTTATCATAAAAAGGACTGACCTTGAGGTCATAGACATTTTCTTTCTCCCACTTTCCCAGTTAGCATAATTTGGTGCAAAAGTAGCACCCATTGCTGTCTCATTTGTCTGTAACCAAAATTCATTTTGGAAAAGAAAAGCATTACAACTTGGAACAAATTGAGCACATTGCATCATAAAATTGAGGAATGTGGCATCAACAGCAGTGTCTTTTTGTAGGTACAACCAGAAAGCCTCCATGCCTTAGACAACTAGTATTGGAACCCACTCAAGAGGGAGCAATCTTAGACCTGGTCCTCTCAAATGGAGATGGAGAGAGGATCACAGATGTAGAAGTGGGTAGCCATGTGGGAACTAGCGACCATCAAACAGTATGGTTCATAATAAACACAGCAATAGAGTCAAGCCATACAAAGGTAAAAGTACTGGACTTCAGGAGGGCTGACTTTGCCAAAATGGGTGTGTGCCTAAGGAATGCACTAGCAAATGGGCAGGAAGGAGGGATGGAAGAACAATGGGGAATAATAAAAACTGCCATCACAGAGGTAACAAGCCTTTATGTGAAGCAAATAAACAAAACAAAACGATGTAAGAAACCACTATGGTTCTCAAAGGAGGTGGCAGTGAAGGTTCTAGAGAAAAAAAGCATTCAGAAAGTACAAGGAATCACAGAAGGAGCAGGACAGAGAAATGTATCAGTTAAAGCAAAGGAAGCTGGGAATGCAGTCAGAACAGCAAAGGCCGAACTGAGGAAAAGATAGCCAACTCAGTTAAGAGGGGGGATAAAACCTTTTTTAGGTACATCAGGGAGCGAAGGAAGACTAAGGGAGGGATAGTGAGGCTTAATAAAGGGGATGGGGTGGGCAGAGGGTGATGGTGAAAAGGCAGAGATACTAAACAAATATTTTTGCTCAGTATTTACAAATGAAGATGGGGAGGTACCTAAAGCAAACAATAGAAACACTCTGGATGCAGAAGTTGATACCAGCCCATCTACAGAAGGAAGGGTTCTGAAAGAACTCTTAAAACTGAAGGTGGACAAAGCAATGGGGCCTGATGGGATTCATCCCAGAATTCTAAAAGAACTAAGGGTAGAACTAGTGACACCACTGACTACTCTCTTTAACAAATCATGGGAGGATGGGGTGGTACCTGAGGACTGGAGTAGGGCAGATGTGATTCCCCTTCACAAATGTGGGAGCAGGGCAGAAGCAGGAAACTACAGACCTGTTAGTTTAACCTCAGTGATAGGGAAAATGATGGAATCAGTTCTGACGGAAAGAATTGTCGGGTACCTAGAGGCCAGAGGGGCACAGGACCCAAGGTGTCATGGATTCACAGCAGGAACATCATGCCAGATGAATCTAATAGATTTCTTTGACTGGGTGACCAAAGTA
This sequence comes from Neoceratodus forsteri, assembly GCA_016271365.2. NCBI lineage: Eukaryota > Metazoa > Chordata > Ceratodontiformes > Ceratodontidae > Neoceratodus > Neoceratodus forsteri. The sequence goes on from CM028130.1 coordinate 317,118,753, forward strand.
GTAGATCAGAGAGGGGCTGTGGACATGGCCTACCTAGACTTTAGCAAGGCATTTGACTCAGTCCCACACAAAAGATTAATATACAAGTTAGCCAGCCTGGGAGTGGGTCCCAAGATGATAGCCTGGGTAAAGAATTGGCTGGAGAATAGGACACAGAGGGTAATAGTAAATGGAGTTCACTCTGAAGAAAGGGGGGTTACTAGTGGGGTACCACAGGGTTCAGTATTAGGACCGGTCCTCTTCAATGTCTTTATAAGTGACATTGCAGAGGGACTGGAAGGAAAAGTATGTCTCTTTGCAGATGACACAAAGATCTGCAACAGAGTTGATGCACAAGGTGTGGTGGAAAGGATGAGAAGGAACTTGGCAAGGTTAGAAGAATGGTCAAATGTATGGCAGCTTAGATTTAATGCTAAGAAGGGCAAGGTAATGCACCTCGGAAACAAAAACCAAGGGGAAGAGTACACAATGGGGGGGTGAGATACTAACAACAACTAAAATGGAAAGGGACCTTGAGGTAGTCATATCAGATGACTTAAAGGTGGGCAAGCAATGTGAGAGGGCAGTAAGGAGGGCTGGGGGGATACTGGGATGCATAGGGAGAGGCGTCACCAGTAGAAAACAGGAAGTTGTTATCCCTCTGTACAGACAGCTGGTGAGACCCCATCTGGAGTACTGTGTGCAGTTCTGGAGACCCAATCTCCACAAGGACATAGGCAAGATGGAAGCTGTCCAGAGGAGGGCAACTAAAATAGTACAGGGTCTGCACCAGAAGACATATGAAGAGAGACTAAAGGAGCTTAATAAGTATAGCCTTGAGGAAAGGAGGGAGAGGGGGACATGATAGAAACATTCAAGTACCTCAAGGGAATCAACAAAGTCCAAGAGGATAGCATCTTTCAAAAAAAGAGGTGTGCAAGAACAAGGGGGTACAATTTGAAGATGGGGGGGCGGCTCAGAGGTAATGTAAGGAAGCATTTTTTCACAGAGAAGTTTGTGGATGCATGGAATGGCCTTCCAGAGAAGGTTGTGGAGTCAAAAACAGTGACGGAATTCAAGCATGCATGGGACAGCCATAAGGCAATTCTAAGGGGTTGGGGTAGAAAGAAGTAGGCTGCTGGTTAACTAGGATCTGCAGCTTTTCCATTAGGTAGGGAAATGGGCAGACTGGGTGGACCAAGTGGTCCTTATCTGCCGTCAAATTCTATGTTTCTATTTTTCTATGTAACCCCTCAAAGTGCGGTATGTTAGTATAGAGGGATTCAATATCCAACAATACTAACCACCATGACTGTTCAATTTGCATATCTTCTAAGATAGTAAGAATCTGCCTTGTATATTGTAAATATGAGGGTAAAGAAAACATCTGCTCTTTAATATATCCATCAATAAATTTTGGACAAAGGTTCTGTTAATAAACCAATTCCTGAAACAATTGGGTGCCCAGGTGGCTTTTCCAAATTTTTATGGACTTTTGGAAGAAGATAAATGAAAGCCCAAATTGGATGTTCCACCACAAGATAACCATATTCATTGTGAGAGATGGTACCATCCTCTCTATTCCATAAGAGAAAATGATCTATCTCTCTTTTAAACTGCAAATTTGGGTCCGTGGACAATCTTGAATAAAAATCATTATTCTGCAACTGTCTCATCATTTGTCTGGTGTAATACTCTGTATCCATGACTACCACAGAACCCCCTTTGTCTGCTGATTTTATAGTGACAGATTTATCCATTTCCACTTCCCTAAGTACTTTAAATTCACTGTTACTCATGTTTCTATATCTAGCCCTATTTTTCTCAAAAAGCAATGCCCCAAAATCTTGTTCACACATTCTTTCAAACTCCACAACCATTTGGTTATAAGGTGGATTGAATCTGGAAACAGGTTTAAATTCAGGAAACCTAGACTGCAGTGCCATGGACTGATCATTAGAATCATTACCATCACCATTACCTGAAATAATTGTAGAATCCAGAGCAGTCAGCTCGAGATCCAATACACTGGATCATGTAATAGAAACATTTTCAGTCTGCCCACCCATGCTGCCTTTATGAAAGAACACTTTGAGATTCAAATTTCTTGTGAAACGATAGAGATCTAGAAATAACTCTGAAGGTTGTACTTCCTGAGTCGGTATGAAACTTAATCCATGTTGTAACACAGAAATCACATCACTGTTCAAGTTTTTAGTTGAAATGTTTAGCACATTTATTTCTTCGTCACTTGCTCCTTCTTGTTGTTGCTGTTGCCATACTTCTTTTCCGTGTTGCCTGAAGTGCTTACAGTTCCTCCCACCACCCTTGTCTGCTTCTTTCTTCCTGGAATGTCACCGATCTCTGGCTCCTGCGTGGCAGTCTCTGATTTTCCTGGGCATGCTTCTCTAAAAAATCATTTTCACCTTCAGAGTCACTCGTGGAATAATAACTAGCAGAGGGAGAGGCAGAATTCTTATTTTTGAGAATGGACTTCCTGTTGCTCTTGTTCCATTTACAACCTTGGCTTCCCTGTTCATTCCAAGTAAGTACTGTACTTCTCTCATATTCCCCCATCGCTCTCAAATTTTCAGAGTTTAGTGGCCTTTATACGTTTCTCTTGACTTTCAATTGCAGACTTCAAATGTTTTTGCAATGTCTCAATCTTAGCATGCTCTCTAAAAGCATCAACGGTTTTTTGTTTCTCTCTAAGCTGGTTTTGAAAGTCCAGCTCCTGTAGCACAGAGGTTACTGTGAAGCAGGTTTTCGCTTTTTCTTAAAATTCAGCCCACAGTCTAAGGGTTAAAGAAGTCATCCTTCCACCAAGGTGCATTATCCACCTGTCATCTATGTGATCTGTAGCTCAAAGAAAATGTAATTTTTTTCCATCTCATAAATACCCCCAATCATCTATTCCCACAGTGCTACAGTCAATTTTGATTTCTCCTCCAGGAACAGGACACTGTCTTGCAGGAAACTGCCACCATCACCATCATTAGATATTGAATTTTCTGACTCCTCAAATCTTCCTAGTTTGGGAGTTTATTACCAAAGTAATGACAGAAATTATTTTTTTATTTTATTTTGTTACTCTTTTCCTTCACCTCAATGATGAGATTATTATAGCTGCACTATTTCTGTAGCTAGGATAGTAAGTAGCTGCCTACACAGTCTATGTTGCTACTCCTTGGTTGTCTGGCAGGAGGTAAATGAACACCAGGATGCTTGCACACTCCTTCAATAGGGGCCAAATGTACTTTCTCACTGATGTGCCAATGACCTCACCTTCATAAAGTGAGTACCTGACCCCTAGATGACCCTCAGCATTGCCTTCAGAGGCTAGAATGAGAACTCCTAACTCCAAGATGACAGTATCACTGGGCCAGTTCCAGTTGAATCTTACATTGTGAAACATCATCCATAATATTGCTAAGAAAAATCATGGTACAATTAATCCCAAGCATATGTGAATGTTGAATAAAACTAAGCATTTTTAAAGTGTTTTTCTTTGTCCATTCCTAATGTAAGAAAGAAAAGTGTCTTCACAAGATAGAGATATTAATTAAGGGTGGGGGATGGGGAGAGAAATAGAAGAAATATTTTAAAAAATTAATAGCATCAGAATGGGAACTTTGTCAAGGAGATTTAAAAGAAATTACTTTTGACCTTAAAGAAAAACTCCTAAAAACAATACAGCAAGGCATGCATGTTCCTAAAAATCAAAGAGTATACTGAAGAATAAAGGTATAGTGCAATGCTCCCAAAAAGGTAACAGTTCTTGAAAGCTGTGAGGAGTACAAACTTTTACCAATGATAGTGCTACTAAAGATGCAGGTAATACATGTGAAACATTCACTAATGAAAAGAAAAAAATAAGTAATAAGTTTTAATACAAGAATGTAACCTTAAGTCAGCAATACTGGGAAGCATGCAATGACATGGGGAATCTTGACAAAGCCAAAAAATGTAATTTCATCTTAATACATTAAGTAAGGACTACTAACAAGTGTGCTCAGAGATGGTTGATAAGGCCTATACCACTGCTACCATAACTATTTATTGATCACCAATAGGAACAAAAACATCTATTCAAAGGCTAGAAATACCTAAGAGGAGATTGCGAAGGGGAAGGGACCATCTATGGAGAAAACACTAAAATCAGTATCACTAATCATTCAGATATATAGAAAGAATATAATAAATACAAACTTCATACTAGAAAGAGGGTCACCTCAAACTTTTTACTCAGCTATGGCCAGTTCTAAACCCAGATTATGTTCAAATTCAAGTTCAAGTTTATTGCAGGAAAGACTCCGTTGAGCAAGCTCATTCACAAGGAGGTCCTGAGGCACATACACATACAGTTCGCAATTACATAGACAGGAGACATAAAATGTTGCCAAGTCCCTACCTCTGTGACCACAGGACACCCTTTCAGTACAGCTAATCCAAAGTGACCACATATATTATTTGCTTGATACATACAGGTAGGACTTTACATTCCCTAGTAAATTTGTTTGACTTTATCACCCTCAAATGTTTCCAAGTCTCAATTTCAATTTTCATTTTGTCCTCTGAAAGTAGAAGGTTCCACACAAGGAAAAGAGAACATAGGCCACCCCTGCTACATTATAATTTAATAAATTAGCTGGTCTTTATATTTTTTTTCAGTTTCTGGGTTCATAATGTCCTATGTTTTGATAACTGTTGGACAGATCAGTTTTTGGCACCAGTTTCTCTGCACTAATGGTTGGTAACTCTGGGTAATCTCATCCCTCAAATTTCTGGCCCTCCTATATGATACCCACAAAGGATCTTATGTCAGTTCTGCTAGAGCTGGGGAGTTTAGAAGAACCTCAAGATTTTTTTTCAAGATTGCTTCTTGTGCCCATGTGCCAAAGGTAGTGGTAAAAGTCATACATCTCTTAACATTCCTCTCTTTCTTTGAGCACCTTTTAAAAATGTTTTTGAACTAGAAATCTACTGACTCTAGCATGCATGAGGTTATTAGCTCCACAATCCCTCACTCTGAGTATATTTGTTAATCAGTTGTATTACAGTACAGTAGTCTACATCAATTGTGCATTTTTTTTAAATATGAATGGGTCCCATTGGTTTGTCTTTTATGGTGTTGTGGACTGGAAACTAGTAACAAGTAGTATACTGTTACTGTCTATTGGTTTATGAAAAAAATCAGTAATTAAGTCTCAATTCTGTGGTTTTTGGATCTCAACATCTAAGAATTAAGTGCTAGTTATACTATATTTCATTTGGAATCTCAGGTTGTTTTTTAATTCACCAAAAATTCTTCAGCAGTTCACTTTTTGGCCCCAACAAACATCAACATATTATCAAGATTCCAGCACCACAAATCTTTGTAGAACAGCAACAGATTGACTACAGGGTTATATAACCTCTTCTTTTTTTTGAAACTCTCTTTTTATTGCAATTTCCAATTTCCAACAAAGAATGACATAAATTAACATATTTATCTGCATACTTCCAGGGCCAACGAGAAGAAAGAAAAAGCAATGGTTTATTAGGATGCCTCTATGGGCCTTTAAGATAACGAATTCCCTAAAACAAAAACTGAAAGTATTACAAATAAACATAGATCGCAAACCATATAGATAGCAAAATTATTCAGCAGAAGCATTATACAACATGCAAAATAAACTATCAATTTAACCAGTAACTCAGTGTAGTCTGTTCAATGGTGTGCAGCTTTTCCCTAATAAAAGTGGGGGAGATAGGAAAAAGGGGGAACAACCCCCATCCACTGAGTATTGAAATCCTGGCCTAGTAGGATGAAAACTGAGTCTTCATTGGGTATTATTAGATAGGAGCCCCGTAAAACCTGCAGTTATGATGTCCCCAGTGCTGTATTTGCTGATCCCATGAGGTGCCAAGGGTGCCGAATCTCAAGAAATGTGTCTGTGTTAAGATGGAAAGTGGAGGTGATCCTTTCCATAGACACAATCTCTGCAACTTTGGTCATCCACTGGGTGTGGGCTGGAGCCTGTGGGGAGAGTCACTTCAACATGATACATTTTAAGGTGGCAACTCGTAACATGTGGTAAAGTTTCACCTTGGTCCCTCCAGCCTTAGCCGGCCCTACAAGGCCTAGTCCTAAACTGTTAAAGATGAATGGGAAGGAGTGGCAAAAATCATTTGAATATGGGTGTGCACTTGTTGTCAAAATGAGGTTAAGAGTGGAGAGCCCCAGAAGATGTGTCAATGTGAGCCAACTAGACCACATGCTCGTCAGCACAAGTTTGGGTGTGTACAATGAAAATGTTTTGTTATTGTTGGGGTACTGAAGAACCTTATGAATATTTTCCAATTAAATTCATGCCAAGTAGATGAAATTGTCACCATCCACCCCTGTCAGAGCCGACGATTCCATTGAACATTATCTATAGAAAGACCCGACTCACATTCCCACTTGAGTCAAACTGAATCTGTCAATGTGGGATTCTGGTCTGAGAGCAATTTATACAGTACATCTTGGAAAGTGGTTTAACCTTCACTTGAAGGCTCACCCACCAGTAGAAAGTCTCCTCCAGCATTGTCTGTGACCCTTGCAGTTGCTGAAGGTGTGGTTGTTGTAGGATACAGTGCCTAACTTGTGAAAAACAGAAGTGATCTTTCTTTCTCAATTTAAATTTTTGTTGCAATTGCTGAAAAGACATGCAGATACCCTTATGAATAAGGTAAGTAAACCAGATAAGGCCCTGAGATTCCTTGTATTGATAGCCCCTATCAAAAGTAGGGGAAGTAAACATCTCATTGTGTCTAATAAGGAAAAGGGCCCAAGTTTATTAGGAGTGCCTGTTCATTTCCTAACCCTGAGTACAGTAACAATGGTATGACTAGTCCAGCGGTTTGATATTTTTATATAACCTCTTCTAAACACATACCCATGTACAGCTTGACATAATTTGGTGAAAATGTTGCCCTTATTGCCACAGTCTTTAACTACACATACATCTAGTTCTGGAAAGAGAAAAAAAAATGTTTCCCAAAATAAGCTGACAAAATTCAAGAATGAGCTCCCTTTGTTCTTCAGTGTTGTCAGATCTCCTACTCAAAAAGAAATTGATTGCTTCTAGTCCCCTTGTGTGGGGGATCTTGGAATAAAGGGAGTTGATGACTAGTATGGCACTACACCAATCTTGCCTTGCCTGCATTTGCTCCAATATTTACAGTTTCAGCTGTATTTTTAAGACATCATATCTGATAGTGAAACTGCGGTTCTCCAGAAAGGTTCCTCCTTCATGCCTTCTAAAGATTTAAATGTTTTCGATACTGCTGTTGATATTCATAAATTCACACGTAAACTTCACCTTAAAGCTTTCTTCTATAAAGAACAACAGGAGACCAGAGTGATGTCGGGATACATGATATCATTAAACATCCAGAATGATTCATTTGATAATACACAGGGCAGTGCTACTGCCACCTTTAAACCAAAATCCACCTTTTTACCTCCATCATATCCTACTGTTTCAGTATTTGAAAGGGCTTGCATAGAATATTTGGAAACTTTGGACATTCCATAAGCATGATACAGTATTACAATTGCACAGCTGCTGAGAAAGCAGCAATAAAATTTTAAAAGAGAACCCTACAATAACTATCAAACCTGCTGATAAAGGTGGGGCAATTGTAGACTGGTCCATACTGGACTACAGGTAAGAGATGCTAAGCCAACTGAACAATATTGAATACTATAAAGTTTTGCATTATGACCCAACAAATAGATTTAAAACTGAAATTGACATTCCTTTACATGAAGCCTTTCTGCGTGGCACTATGACCAAGCTACTGTACCTATGATTTTCTCCAGGTTAGACATCCAGTCAGGGCAGTTCTGTATGGACTGCCCAAGATTCATAAAAGGCTTGTAAAACCTCCAGCAGGCCCACTGTGCCTAGCAATGGCTCTGTCACAGAGCCATTGGTTCACTTTGTGGACAGTCACATTGAACATTTGGTACAGAAATCCTAGTCTTACTTAAGAAATACTACCCACCTACTTAATATCTCAGTGGACATATAAATGGAATCAGATTAGTTTCTAGTAACAATGGCTGTCAGGGCATTATATACAAACATTCCTCATACTGAGGGGCTGGATGCCCTTAGTGAAACCATGTACAGAGAATATGGTTATACATCTGACTTCATAGAATGTCTGCTGAATCTGACAGAGAACATTTTAAAATGTATTACTTTCCTTTTTAAAGACCGCATGTATATTGAAATGAAGGGCATGGCCACGGGGGCAGCCATGGCCTCGAACTATGCCATTATATATATGGCACAGTGGGAACAAAACTTCATCTACAATGCAGAGAACAATACATTTCTTGACAAAACCAATGTATATAAATGATAAATTGATGATCTCTTCTTGATATGAAAGGGCACAACAGTGGAACTGAAAACACTTGTCAAGTATTTCAAACAGACCAATCAAAATTGGCATTTTAAGCTAACATTTGATCATTTCCAAGTCAATTTCCTGGACATCACCATAAGGAAAACTGCATCTGGTACTATTTCCACTATTATTTACAGGAAGGAAACAGAAAGAAATTCATTACTGTATTTTAACAGCTGCCATCCTTAAAATGTTACCAAACACATTCTGGTGGGACAATTTCTTAGATATAAAAGAAATTGCATATCAGAGTCTGATTATCAAACTCAGACATTGTCATAATGCCTCATTTTCAAGCAAGGGGCTATAGCAAAGATGTCCTTAAAAAAGCTAAAGACCGAGTTGATCTTACCAACAGAGACCTTACTGCAACCAAGCACAAAGGCATGCAACATGAATCCTGACATTAGTACCCTTTTATTCATAATTACTTTCAGCCCTCAAGTATATCTTGTAAAAGAGATTATTTGGAGAAACTGGCACATTTTGGCAACAGAAAGAAAACTAAACAATGTGACTGTCTCAGAGCCCCATGTAGTCTTTAGAAGAGGGAATAAGCTCTTACAGGTCACATTTGTAAACAAGCATCAACTTTGTGTGTCTCCTGGTTAAAAAAATATTATACCATAAAAGATGCACTGGTCCATAGTACATATTGGGATCAAAACAGCACTTCCACAAATGAGAAACATTGGACTCCGGGGACCCACAGGTGTGGGAATTGTTCTTGTTGCTAATTTATCAGCATTGGTCACACCTTTGAACACCCCATGACTAAGACTACATACCTTATCAGATCTGGGACTTTATCATGTGCAATATTCAGAATGTGATCTATTTGGCCAAATGTGACACATGCCCTACCTACTATGTAAGCAAAACAAAAAAGAAAACTTAAAGAAAGGATTGGACAGCATGTTCGCAGTATACAAAAATTAGGTGGTATCAGCGCATTGGCACAACATTGCAAAAGTAAGGGCATTAACCATGGCTTCTCTTTTCAGGGAATAGAAAAGGTTAAGATGAGCATTAGAGGTGGTGACCTAGACAGGGAAATTCTGCAGAGAGAAACCTACTGACAATTTATTCTGAAAACTAATGATTGGCCAGGCTTGAATGAACATTTTCAGTTGGCCCCGTATTTATAGTTTTCCTCCTTCTCGATCTCCTACATATACCAGACTTTATGGACATTATATGCTTTCTTTACTGTCCAGCTTCTAGCTTTAGATGGCTGAAGGTTTAATATATGTTACAACTTTAATGTTTGATCATTCATGTCTATTTCGTTTATATTTTTACAACATATGTCGATTATCGTTATGAAACAGAAAATTCTATTTTTTTTTCCTTTGCATCTGTATTTACTTTACTTGACAACATGTGTTGTTTATCCTTATGAGATAGTACTCTGATGCCTGGTGTTGGTGTTCTCAAAGCCTCCTCCCTCCCCCCTCTTCCTTTCAGTTTGTTTATATATTTATACATCATGATATCCTTGTGACAGAGTTATTTCATTTTATCTGTTTATCTTTTATGAAACATTTTTTGTGAATTGTTTTACTATTCTTTGCCTGCTCCAGTTCTGGCAAGTCTTGCAACAATTACTTGCCCACTTTTTCATCCCATCTCACTAAGTAAGCTATACTATTAAATTTCATTAACATCACTTCACATTCATATTTATATCTACCTCTGTTTATCAGCCCTTTTATTAGATTTATTTTCTTTGCACATTAGTACTACCTGCATCTTGCTTTAACTCTAATGTTGAAACACTCCAGTATGTTTTTTTCGCTGTTTTAATCATTTTATCCTTCATATGTTCATTTTCTGAAACATATTTTCTTTTGCCTGGGTTGCACTTGTCACACACATAACTCTTTCTTATTGCAGTTTGCACATTTCACTTGGCTTTCAAAGTTGCACTAGAAAAATACACTGTCACTTTAAAAGTGTTGCTTTATAATGCACTGCAATTCTTAGTTTTGCCAGTCTTGAGAAAGCACCTCTCATGTGAAAACATCTGACTAGGAACAAGACTCTGTGGGAGGGGTCTGCCACCTTCGTGGTGGCGGGCTGATCATTTTGTGGAATTTACCCTTTGTATTTTTTTAGTTTTATTAATAATAAAATAGCTTTTATTGCATTTTAATGCCTCTGCTTGATCTTTCAGCTTGGGACAACATTTGGATGGTGTCCATGCTGCAGAGTTGCATTCTGTAAAAGCTGTATTTTTAAGACATGATCCTGGTCCAAACAGAGTTACATAAGAATGCATCCATATATTTTGACAGTGGCTCATTAATCAATTAAATTCCTGAGATAATAGGGTGGCCTGTGGGGTGCTGTAATTTTTTGTGTACCTTGGGCTGGGTGTAAATAGTGGGCTTAACTGGTGTAACAACTGTCAACAATTGTTTGACTGGCTTAGTAATAAGTCCCACTTCTGCTGCTCCATCAAAGATATCTGCAGTTTTTCTTTTCACTTTCTCTGTAGGAGCATCATCAATCTTCTAGCAGACATTCTTATCACCTAATTGTTTTTTATCCCCTCAGTATATTTTTAAGTGCACTGAATTACCTACACTTCCACTTTTGTATGCAGCTTCTATCATGATAGACACCTTGTTGCTGAGAGTCTGTATTGTATCTCTTTCCTCTATTGTGATATTCTGGTATCCTATTTTGTATCTGCATTCCAAAACTGCTCAAGTCTAATTCATGTGCTCTTAAAAAGACTTCTTGTGGAGGTCATGTGATGTCAGGTTCTGGGTAATAGCTCAAACTCAGAGCTCCATCAAGACCTGCAAATAAAACATTAAAAAAGCTGTTCCCCACTATTAAACTGATAGATACTGGTACTTTATCACACATCTTTACCTGTGGAAGCATCCTGGAATCAGAGAAGATGGATCATCAGTCACCCGACAATATTGTTTTAGCTTCTTCTGCTTATACAGATCCAATGGAGGCCTTAGCATTGGAACTAAAAAGGCCCCCACAGGAGCACTTTGCCACCTTCCCAAGCCTTGAATCCACCATCGGTGATTACTACTGAACACCTTTATTCAGAGATTACTACAATCAGGGAGGCAGTTTTGCTGCTAAGAGTCAACTTCAAAGAATTCAAACTGGCTGTCCAAGTGCTTGCCTAAAGAACAACCAATGCTGAAGCCAGAATCTCTTTCTTGGAGGACGGACAAGCCTGCATAGAACCCGAAGTGATAACACAGCATCACAACTCTCCAAGTTGGAAAATAAGGTTGATGACTTGGAGGGGTGCAGCAGAAGAAGCAATTTGGTGCTGCTAGGCTTGCTGAAGGGTGAAGAGGGCTCATATGCTGTTGAATTTTTACAAATGTTTTGCACGAAAGTCATGGGTCTCTCTCCCAGTGGACCGACCTATGTGATCGAGCGAGTGCACAGGGCTCTCCATCCCAAGCCAGCCTCCGGTGAGCAGCTGAGATCTCTAATCTTTAAGATGCTTAATTATCTGGACCGAGACTTTATCCTACGAGAGACCCACAAGTTGGAGAGTTTGCAATGGGAGGGTAAGAGGCTATAGTTAGTACAGGATCTAACACTTAAAGTCCACCAGACCAGGGTGGAACATTGACCATTCCAAAACAAACTCTGGGAGGCCGATATTCCTCATTGCATGCTTTATCCAGCATGGTTAGAAGTCCATACAGATAGGGGGCCACAATGCTTTGATAGTGTTGCACAGGCTGCAGCTCAACTGGCTCAACTATTCCCGAACCTATTTGGATCGAAAGGTTGAGAGCCGCTTCATGACAAAAGAGCAGTTCAATTTGTTTATCATTTGAATCAGACTTACTTTATCAGTAAGCTATTCCCTGAATCTCCTCATGCAACTGTAATCATCCCAGTAGATCTTCTAGAGTTTCAGCAGTCCTGTAGCTGTTTTGCAATATGGACAATAACATTTTGTTTTTAAATCGGATGCTGAAAGTCTGTGTGTATGTAGTTTTGTGTTCTTGTGGACTTAACCTGGCAGCAATGAAAACTGGTAGATCCGGCTGTGTTTGTTTCATGTTTATTTATTTGTAGCAGATGGATATAAAGGTTAATGTCTTCTGACATCTGTTCCTTTACTTATAATGTGTCTCGGATGTAGATGGATACAAGACCTGCTATATTTTTTTCAGTTCATTATTCAGCATGGTAAATTACAGCTATTATTTGGGATAGTGGAATATTGTACAGTTTACAACTCTAGCATTAGTTAGCGTAGAACTCCCTCTAGTGGTGATAACAATAACCATTTTTAATTTCTCACTCTTAGCTGTGGGAAACACGAGAGTTTTAGAGGTATAGCTTTTGGTGCCCTTATAAATGTTGGACAGTTTTATACCTGCAGCCAACATTACTAATTCCTCAGCATTCCTTTTCATCCCTGTTTGTTTTTGATTATTGGCAAAGACTAGCCAATCAGAGTTTTTGTTTGCTGAGTTAGATATTATTTAGTAAAGGGAGTTAATTCTGTTTAGAAGATTATAATGGGTTACATTTATTGAAGATTAGTAAAATATATTTTTTGACATTTATGGTTTGTTAATGTAACATAGTGTTGATCTTAGCAGTTTACTTAGTTAGGCTAATACTGTTCCTATATGACTTCTACTGGTATTAGATTGTTGGTTATATTTGTTATTATATTGTTGCTTAATTGATTTTTATAAGAGATTATTGTCATTTAGTTGAGTAGACATGCCTATCTCTGGCCCAGGCAATAATACGGATCTAGATGTGAGCTGTTTCTGAACCTATTACGGTCCACAAGGACAGAAGTGGGCGAAAGGCCTAGGTGAGGACTTTTTTAGTCTTATTAGTTACTACTCATTTATAATGTATTGCTACTTCTTTTACTGTAAACAGAACTACCAGGTGGAGAAGCACCCAGTGTTACAGAGCAGGTGCTTGCCAAAAGAAAATACTCCAAAAAAAAAATCAACAAATAACTAGTAGCACTCTTTAGGTAAAGTCATTAGATCTCAAAACTCCAAATGAATTTAACTGAAATATGAACAAAACAGCTTCAGGTTTACTCAGGTCATGCGCGAGTCCATGGCACTAAACCCAGCTCTTGGGGTCTGATCGTGACCCTTTGTCAGGGGGGTGTGGTTAAGGTGCACAAACCTTCATTTTATTCTTAGCATTTAAAGTGAACAATTCAAAGAAAATATATAGTTACATATCATGAGCACCTCGGCACATCAGTAAATAATTTATTTTATTTTATCTTTAGTTTAGTTTTTGTTGACCGGGTAAGTGCACTAGACAAATTCTATCTTTTTTCAGGCACAACCTGGGAAGAGGGGGATACAGATGATTGCCAACTGACCTTGAACCAGATTAAGCTGTTGGTGATATTTTTAGTGAATGGGGGGAAATTTGGTCAGAGCACTGGGGAAATTCCCCTACTCTGTAGGCAGCTGGCACTGTCTGTCTGTCTGCAGAGATGGAGGACTTCAGTTCAGAGGAGGTTGTGGAGGAGAGTGGATGTGGATTTGGAGCTCCTGAGCTCATGGAAGAGTCTTCAATGTCTGGAAGAGAAAGTGAGTCTGTATCAAATCAAGACCAAGTATTGGATTCGGAATCAATTATTTCCACTGAATTAATGGAAACGGAAACCCTTGCAGAACAATAACTATGAAGTGAGCTGGATAAAAAGAATGCTCAGTTTTAGAGTTGATAAACTTGGCAGAACAGGACTTCCATACCTGTAGACAAAAACTGGAAGCTGAGCACAACAAAAGAAAACGTTCTGCGGCTAGCCCTACTCAAGATGCAAGTAAGAGATTGTCTTCTTCATTATTTAAAGGAAATCTGCCTATTGAGAATGTGTTTACCATGATTCCAGTGGTTATAACAGAAAAAGTTTGCATATTGCTGGATTGGTCCCCCGGAGCAGCTTTATAACAAGCAGGATGGCTTTGGGAGGGAGGTCGTTGGATTCCAGATCCACAAATCTCTTTGCCTGGTTCCTCTGTTATGGATGACCTGTCTGGGTCTAGCGCTGAGGTGGCTGAAGTGGTTCCCTCTGTTCAGAATCCTCCAGTCAGCGATTTACCTCTGTTCGAATCCTCTGCGACCACACGATCTCAAGGACAAGTCGGTGAGTCGGGCATTTAGCGTGTTGGTAGAGATCAAGTTCTGCAACAAAGTAATTCAGATCCTTTTTGCTCCAAAATAGATTTACAACCTACTGATTCACCTCCTGGGAGTCTGCACAGGGAAGGTAAGTCAAAAATGGAAAAGATTATTTAGAAGGATCAAGTAAATGGTGATTTTCATACTAAAACTGATACTGGGCCTAAAACCTATGCAGGCTTGTTTGTAAGCCAGCCAAAGTAGCTAAACACTGGCTTTTGGTTCAACTTTGCTATAGGGGTAAATCCCCAGTGGTACCAGACAGGATCTGGGTTGGGAACATTTTATTAATGGATTCTTAAGGATTTTTGCCTTTGCAATTATATGCTTTTATTCATCCACCTGGTGAACATTCTTATGACATCAGCTTTGTAACTATGAAATTACTGGATAAATTCTGGAGGAAGTATTATGAAATTAAGGACACTGAGGTTTGGAAAGACTTTTTAGCTATACCGATTACTAAGCCAACCATCAAAACTGTGACTGTCCTTTTCCATAATGAGAGCGTAAATGTGGCCAATATCATATTTTGGTTGGAAAAAAAGGTGTTCGGTGTATGATCATCCAAGACCCATAATAGATGACAATGGGTTTTGTACTGGGGTGGACAATAAGGGTGCAATTACATCAAACTGAGGAAGGCATACAACACCTACCAAGTTCATTTTTTGGGGGGGTCGAGACAGGGGAGTAGTTTTTTATGCAGGTCAGACTAAGAGTTGTTACAGATGTGGGTCTTTACAACATTTGAATACTGCATGTGATCAAGTGAAATGCTTTCAGTGTGGGATGTTGGGTCACACTGCAGACCACTGTGTTGCTCCCTCTATTTGTCATTTATATGGGGACCAAGGTCACTCCTATACTGATTGCCCTTGGGCTACACATGATACTGATTTTTCATCTGATCAAGAGTACTTTTTGTATCAGGCTAGGAAGTCCTTTCCTTCCCAGAAATTTGAACCTGGAAGTTTAGATAAAAGTAGAAGATGAGGAAGAGGTAGGAGAGGGGGTACAAGTAATGAGAAAGTTATTTTGAGGCCTTTAGGGGTTGGGACCTCATTAGAGGTGAATAATACTGAACTAGAAATTATGGAGGTGTCTCTCCCTCCTCTAAACATGATTGATACTAGCGAAAGAGAAACCCCCTTTGTGACTACACTTGGTTCTCCAGCAAGAGAAAATAGAGGACGTTTACCCTCTTCCTCTTCAGCTGCACAGAGCCAAGATCTTCTTTTAGTATCTTATGGAGAGAATATGGCCCTGGTTTCTGATGCACAGGAACAAGGAAAGGCAGTTTTTTCATCTGAATTGGTGGAGAAAGAAGGTATTGAGATACAGAGGGTTCCCTTATCTCCTTTACCATTAACCAATAGATTTAACCTGTTTTCTAAGTGGGGAGACCAAATGGAACAAGAAAGTTCTTTAGTGGATACTGAAGCTAGTCAGGAGAGTGTGGATGTTCAATCATCATGTGCGCAACTTCCCCCGAGAAAAGTGCAAGATTTAGAAACAAAAAAACGCTTCACAAAATCGAGTGGGAAAATTATGAAACCCCCTTCCTCATCTATCTTCTTTACAAATTGCAAGTTTAAATGTAAATAGTATAAAATCTTCAATTAAACATCTCACAACCTTTGGCGTTTTTTCCCAGTTAAAATATAATGTTTATCTATTACAGGATATGAGATTACATAGTTTGAGTGAGGTAGTGCAAGCAACTAAAGACTGGTTTTGGGGCCTCTCCTATTAGTCAATGGGAGAAGACACTTGCAGTAGGATTGGGGTTTACTTTTTGACTGCAGATGTCCAGGTTTTAAGATTAATAGATATTGATCCAGGGAGACTTTTTTTATTAGATGTAGTTCTTCCATGGTTTACAGTGTCAGTTGATCTCCCTTTATGGTCCCCAGATGAAGGCACCAAGAATAGCGTTGTTGAGAAAAATACAATCCAGATTTTCTTTTGTGGGGAATTTAATATAAATTTACATCAAAGAACAGAATCAGGAAAACAATATTGTGATAAAGTTTTTTTAAAAAACAGTTCTTACCCAAACAAATTTGGTGGATGCACATGTTTAAAATGGCTTAAAAGCAAGGCCTACATTTTCAAAAGGGCTTCTAAATTCCAGGATTGATTTTATTTTTATACACAAATCTCTAGTGATTCATAAAGCAACAAATATATCATAAAAACCTCTGACCATTCTCTGACTGGAATTTGTATTGAAAATCCCCCTGACGGAAAAGAGGTCCTGGGGTATGGGAGCTTAACTCTTGTTTGTTAACAATATCAGATACTGATAGTGATTTAAAAATTATTATACAAGACAGATTAACAACATTTGATTTATATGACAATATTGCAGAATGATGGAAAGATTTTAAATATTGTTTGATTGGGTATTTTCAAGCTTTAGGTAAGAGACAAGTTAAAACTCAGTTGGAGGAATATAATAAACATAGATACCTATTGTGTTCATTACTATCTCAACAAGAAGAAGGTGAAGACGGTCTGACAGAGGAGATTGCGAAAACCAAATGTTTAATGTGTGAATATTAGTACAACAGAATTTCTTCTTTAAATAAAGAACAGATGTTTGGAACACAAGGGAAAACAACATTTGTCAACCCCTTTATTGCATGTAAAGAGTGTATGGGGAAGCGTGTATTTGAATATTTAGAGAATTCTTCAGGAGTGAAAGTTTATGACAATATTAATATAATGAATATTCTTGATGATTATACTAAAAAGAAATATGGAGAACAAGCAGAGGATTTAGAATTTCTACCACACCTGTTTAGTGCAGCAAACCTTCCACAGCTTTCATCTAGTTGGCAAAAGGAATTAATTGGGAATTTTACTTTGGTAGAATTAGAAACTGTTATACTATCTTTAAATAAAAATGTATCCCCTGGGTCAGATGGGTTGCCACGTGAAGTCTACAAAACTTTATGGAGATTAATGCCCACTACGTTATTGTCCCTGTATAATTATTTTTTGATGGAGAATTATTTGCTGTTACAGATGTATGAAGGATTATTGGTTTTTCTATGTAAATCTGGTGATCATGGCAATATTGAGAACTGGCGGCCTCTTACATTATTAAATGTAGATTTTAAAATATTCTCAAAGTTATTAGGGAATAGGCTATCTTTAATGAAGCCAGCAGTAATTTGTCAAGAGCAGTATTGTTCAGTACCTGGAAGATGCATTACTGATGCATTATTGCTGATTAGAGAACTTTTTGATACACAAAATGGGAATAAGAAAGGGAATAAAAGCATAGGTTATTTATTTAGTTTGGACCAGGCTAAAGCCTTTGACACGGTCTCCCACATATATTTATGGGAATGTTTAACTGCTTATGGGTTACCTGAAACTTTTGTTTGGTGGATCAAACTTTGTTATGTTCTTGCAAATGTAAAGCCTTATGATAATGTATGGATAGGGTCTAGGCATCAGATTTTGAAATGGGTACGTCAGGGGTGTCCACTTAGCCCCCTTTTATACGTATTTTCATTGGACCCTTTATTAAAACTACTGAGTAGGTCTCCTAGAATTAAAGAAATTGATGGGGATTTTTGTACCTTTCCTAAATTATTGGCTTATGCAGATGATCTCTGTTTATTTGTAAAAGATGGTAAATCTATAGTAGCAGCTTCTGATTTGATAAATGAAGTAGGTAAGATAACGGGGGCACGAATAAATCTGAGTAAAACTCATTGTTTATATATAAGTGGGTTTTCTGTAGAACATGAAGTAGTGGGTGGGTTACCTGAACATAGGGTTCCTTGTCGGATTTTAGGAATTTATTTTGGGGGTATAAATATGGCAGAGTACAACTGACAACAAGCTTTGGCTAGAGAGAGAATAAATTAGTGGTAAGTTGGAACAAATGGAAAATGTCTAAATTAAAAAAGGGTTTATTTGATTAAAACCTTTTTGATTCCAGTATTTTTTAAGTTACATTTTTCTATTACCGAGAACTTTGGAAACTAAGTTGATGGGTTGTTTTTTTTTTTGTAGTTTTTGGGGTAGTCGTTTAAACACAATTAAACAGAATGGTTTATATTTAGCAAAAGAGAAAGGTGGTGTAAAAATGGTTAATCCAGTTTTTTTTAAGGTCTTTTTATATAGTAATGTAGTATCATTAATTAAAGGGGAGATTAATTGTTGGAGAGGCCTGATAAATAGGCAAATATCAGGAGTCTTGTCTGAGTGGAGCTTTGATTCTTTTTTGCATAAAAATAAGAGATGCCCGAGATTGGCATTTAAATGGGAAGCCGTAGTTGACAAAATCAAAACATGGCAGATAGAATGGTCATTTGTAAAGACAGTTATAAGGAAAGCTTTATATTTAGATGTACTCCAGAGATGTTTTGGGGAATCACCCTTTTCAAATTTTACAGTGGTTCATCAGCAATATATTTCAGATTACATTACAGATTTTAGAATACCTAAGCATATTTGGGATACTGTATGGTTGGGTATTCACAATAGGGTGAATGTTCAAAGTAACCAAAAGCATAAACGTCTTCAGGAAATATACTGTCCAAGGGAGGGCTGTATTGAGGTACTGGAAACTGTGTTACATCTGTATTTATTTTGTCCGTATGCAGTAAAACTTTGGGATGTGGTAAAAAACAGGTAGAAAAATAAGATTCCAGCCCCTCCGACTACAGAGTTACTTTGTTATGGTATTTCTGAAATATCTATGGCTAAAGAAAGTCTTAGTACAGTAAAGTTAATAAATGTCCATTTTCTCCATTGGTTATGGATTAGTAGATGCAGGTTATTATTACAGCAACAATGGAGCTCCCCTGAAGAATTATTCTATATAGTAATGTTTGATTTACACCATTTAAAACATATAGAAGCTTTGCATTTCAGTTCCTTTCATTGGATTAAGTTATGGAATGGGTGTGATTTCCTTTAAGAACAAAGTAAATTTGTAATACAGTATTTCTGTTTTGATATGGGATAGGGAGGGGAGGAGATTTAGGTTGTATGTATTGTTTAAAATGTTTTCTTTATGTTTAAGGTTTGGGTACAAAGTAAAAGGGATTATGTATGATATAATATTGATTTGTATAATTTTTTATGATTTGTTTAGTTTTTCAAACTTTTTTTTGATTATTGTATGAATTAATACTTATTTGTGTTTTGTATCTATTGATTGGTATATATTTGGATATGATTGTGTTTTAATTTTAATAAAAAATTCCCTACTCTTACAGTGTGTGTGGGGGGAGAGGGGTTAGTTAGAAGTTATCTCTATGTTTAAGGTTATTGTATGAGTCAATACTTATTTATGTTTTGTATCTATCTTTCTTTTTTATGGTTTTGTGATTTGTACATATTTTGTTATGATTTTGTTTTGATTTTAATAAAAATTCCCCTGCTCTTTTCAAGAAGTGCCATGGGATCTTTAGCATCCACCTGAACTACCACCAGAACAGGCAGATAAGACCTCGGTTTAACAGCTCATCCAAAAGACAGGTATACATATACCGTACCATACCACATACATTGCATTTTCTATTTCAATCTATCAGCTTTTTCTGTAAAAACAAAAATAAAACCAGTGAATCATATTTATAATTAGAACTTCTTCTGCATGATGTTTAAAAAGATAGTATTGTAACAACAACTCTAATTTCACAAGTGGCAACCGGGGTTGAGACAGGAAGAAAGAAAGTTTATCAATATCAAATATGATTTGATTAAAAATAAATTCAGTTCAAAAAATTAATATTAGCTCCTATTCCTAATTTGCTTTCAATTTTCAAATGTATTCATTCATTTTTGAATATTCAAAAAATTATGAATTATGGTATTAAATACACCAACACCAAGATGTATACGCCAAAAAGGGGGAAGGTGTGGGAAGAAAGGGAAATGGTAAGGGGGAGGAGAAAGAAGGAGGGAAGGGGAAAGAAATAAGATTTTTTTTAAAATCATGATGTTCTCAGTACGTTCTTTTATAGAAAATGAAATAATATCCAGATTGTCATTCAAACCTTTTGAAATAAGAGCTTTTAAAGTATATATCCATCTAGATCCACATCTTTATAACCTACCCACTATATCACATCCCCTTTTACTTGCTGTTATATGGTCGATATCCATAATTTCAAAGTCAGAGATTCTATTGTTATGAAAATTACCAAAATGTACACTAATCAGTGTGTTTGGCTCTATTTTTGTTATTGCTCTAATATGCTCTTGCATACGTTCTTTAAGATTTCTTTTGGTCCGACCTACGTATATAATGGGGCAAGTGCATTTTACTGCATGCACTACATAATTTGTAGGACAATTTATGAATTTAATTATAGGCACCTTTTTTATAGAGTAGAGTGGGAAAAAGTGTCCTCCTGAATACAGTAGTGACATACACTGCAATGACCACAGTGAAAACAACCCACTGGTTTTAGTGGCATCCATTCTGGTCTCATCTCAGTTACTTGTTTTTCACAATAGCTGTGTGTTTGCCAATCACTTAAGTTTTTGCTTTGTTTATATGTAATTCTAGGTTTATCTCCCATCGCATCACTTAAAAAGGAATCTCTTTTCAGAACATGCCAGTATTTCAAAACTATGTTTAAAACATTATAGGCCACTTGATTGAACTCTGTCACAAATGTGATCGATTGTTCATTGTTTGTGATTTTAGGTTTGGAAGCTAGAAGTGTTTCTCTCTCTAAGTTTCTGCCTTCTAAGTTAGAACAGTTTCATCATATTTGTACAAACTGACCATATGGGACCCCTCATATTAAATGCTGTGGATGGGCACTCTCTGCATAAAGCAGACTAGTCTCTGACGTGTGTTTTCTATTTATAGATGAGATTACTTCCTGTTCCACCTTACCCTTCAGTGTCAAATCTAAGAAACTAGTACATGCTAGATCTACTGAGCATATGAACTTCAGGCCCACATCATTTTATTTAAAAAATCCACAAAACTAGATGTTGATGCTACACCCCCTTTCCACACCACTAACAAATCATCTATGAATCTGCCCCAAAATTCAATTTGAGGCAGAAGTGGATTTCTGTTTTCTGTAAATACCATGGTTTCTTCCCAACACACCATAAATAAATTGGCGTATGATGGCACCATTGTTGTATACATTGCAGTACCTCTTGTTTGAATGAAAAGCTTTCAATTGAAAAGAAAGTAATTACTGTTTAACATTAAATCAATAGCTTCCACAATGAAACACTTCGGCAAATCCCTTGCACTAGAGTTATTATTCAGGTGATACTCAATTTCTTCCAAACCAAGGGCATATCTAATATAAGTGTATAAACATGTTACACCAATTTTTATCCACACAAATTCTGTTGAGCAGACCACCCCCCCAAGTTTTAATTGGACATCCCCAGAGTACTGAATACAGGAACATTGATTTATGACCATTTATTTCAGAAAATGATCTACAAATATTGATAACTTTTCAGTGAGACATCCATTGCCTGAGATAATGGGATACCCTGGGGGGGGGAAGGTTGGTCTGGTCCTTGTGGATTTTGGGAAGAACATAAGTGGTGGAAACTGTTGGATAATTAACCTTCATATACAACTCTTCTGTTTCTGTTATATACCATTCAGACACTGAATCATATAAAGATGCATCAATCCTTGCTTTTAACATGTTTGTAGGATTCTCATTTAACCTCCTGTAACTAACACTGTCATCTAGCTGCCTATAAATTTCTGCTTCATACTGAAGTTTATTTTGCACCTATCACTCCTCGCTTTGTCAGGTTTCTTTAGTTCAATGTCTTTCATATGTTTAATTTCTTCTAAAGCTTGCTGTTCTTCCAGCTTGAGATTCAGCTTCTGGGGGTGCAATGCATGACCGTGCATGATTATGCATGACCTGAGTAAACCTTAAGCTGTTTTATCCATGTTTCATTTAAATTCATTTGGGAGTTTTGAGACCTATGGACTTTGTCTAAAGACTGCTGACAGTTTGGTTTTTTTGGGGTGTATTTTCCTTTGGCATTAACCCAATCTGTAACCCAGGATGCTGCTCCACCTGATAGTTAAGATGCCATTATTGGCTGTTTCAGGTGCATGCAGCTGGAAAAGTGAATTTATCACTGAAGAGCGACTAGACTGTCAGACAAATGGCTTCACAGTGTTTCTATTTTCTGAGTAAAAAGTAAGTGAAATGTTTGTTAAACTTTGTGAACTTCGCAAACTTTGTGAACTCAGGAAGTATATTCAAATTTTTCTGGATTAGTTTGTTTTGCATGACATTAAGCATGAAAGTGGGTAGATTAACAAATCAAGAAATGTGGTGGTTTTGTGGGCATTATTTTTTTGGGGAGCTTTGTTTATTTGAAGTGGAACATCTGACTGGATTACCAAATTTAGCTGAACAGCTTAGAATGACAAAAGGCAACCATTAGGAAGAAAAATGCTAAACTTCTAAACCGCATCAAGCTCCAGAGATGGTGAGGATCGAGATGATCAGGATGATATCCTAGAAATAAGTGACTTTTCTTGCTTTTAGTCCATGGCAGCATCTGTGAGTCACAGTCTGAATGCTGACACTACATCAGGTAACAGCAACATTTCAAACTCTGACCCTGAATTTAAAGATATCTTTCAGAACTATGAAAATTTAAAGATAAAAGAAATCAGTATTTTCTACAATAAAAACTACTCAACTGAATATAAACATAAGAACTGGGTTCCCAGAAGACTGAGAACAGATAAGTCCCCTAATGGAGTTTTTTTTTGAAAGCTATTAGGAAAGGTTGGAGTGTGCTTTAAGAACCAGCCCCTCAACATTGGTAGAAGTTTTGGTGGATCGGGATACAAAGATCTATGATAATTTATGCAAAGAAATTGAAGAACACAAATCACAAGTTCTAAAACAATGTAATCAGACCCTTTTTAAGAGTTTTAAGACTAATTTGAATAAAACAACTAATTGCATATGAGAAGGAGGACTCAGAAAGAAAGAATATGAAAAACGTTCATGACACAAAAGACTATGAATTAAAACAAGTGTTCACATGGCAGAGACCAGAAACATTTAACAATAGAGGCAGATCAAGGGGATGTTCAAATTCAAAGGGCAGATCTCAATCAAAGGGAGGAAATAAAAATACAAAGAAAGGAAAATCTGCTCCCATCCCCCAAACAGGCAGGATCAAGAAATACAGAGAATCAGAAGAAACAATTAACTTTCACATTACCTAAGTTTCAACAATCAAAAAACGTATCCAAAAAAGGTGAAAGACCTGGAGAGGTAAAAGGGGAAGAAACAAACAGAATTGGAAGAGTTGTAGAGAACTTGCACAGCAGGGCATTGAAATCCTAAACCTTTCAAACAGATAACTGGGACCAAATCATTTGAGGAGTTTGAGACAAGGACTGGCATTTCTCCCAAATCCCATAGTTCAGCAATTTGAAAGTTATATTGATTTGGGAAATTTTTGTAGAAAGTTAAGTTTGAAAACACTTTTCAGCCAGAAAGAGACAATGGGACAAAATATTGTTGAAAGTATTGGTTCCACACAAGATAATGATACTCTTAAGATTTTGACTGACTTATTTTCAGAGGAAGAGATGGATGTTGCACCTGCAGCTGAGTTAAGAGAAGCACATGAGTCACAACCAATAGAGGTTACATCAGATCTGAATGCTAGAATTATGAAAGAACCTCATGTTCGGTTCAGGCCCAAATCCACTTTTAACCCATTGGCTATTACATCACTTGCACTCATGACTAACAAATTACTAGTGTTGCAAGAATTTGAAAAACTGTTTACATCAAATTAGCACCCCCAGAAGCTGAATCTCAAGCAGGAAGAAAAGCAAGTTTTAGAAGAAATTAAACAAATAAAAAACATTGAGATAAAGAAAGCTGACAAAGGAGGGCTGGGGAGAGGCAGTGCTAAATAAACTTCAATATGAAGCAGAAATTTATAGGCAGCTAGATGACTGTATCAGTTACAGGAGGTTAAATGAGAATCCTACAAACATTTTAAAAGCAAAGATTGATGTAGTTTTACATGATTTAGTATCTGAAGGGTATATAACAGAAACAGAAGTGCTATATATGGTGGCTGGTTATCCAACAGTTCCCATCATTTATGTTCATCCCAAAATCCACAAGAACAAGACCAACTGCCCAGGACAACCCATTGTCTCAAGCAATGGATGCCTTACTGAAGAATTATCAATATTTGGAGATCATTTTCTGAAAGAAATGGTCATAAATCAACATTCCTACATTCGGAACTCTGGAGACTTGGGGGCTGGTCTGATCCACATAATGCATGTGGATAACAATTGATGCAACACATTTATACACTTGTATTAGACATGACTTTGGTTTGGCAGTAATTGAGTACCACCTGAATAATAACCCTAGTGCGAAGCATTTCCTGAAGGGTTTCATTGTGGATGCCACTGATTAAATGCTAAATATTAACTACTTTCTTTTCAATCAAAAGTTTTACATTCAAATAAGAGGTACAGCAATGTGTACAACAAGGGGGGTTGCCTAGTTGAAAGGTGCAGGCCCCATTGTCCCATGACCCATGCCAAGAAAATGGCAAGCCTAGAGGGGGGAAGGGTGTAACTAGAGACCAGTCATGAGAAGGGGAGGTCTGAGTGAGGTCACAGAGGGGGTGAGGCTGGAGACAATGGAGCAATGAGGTGGCAACAGGTGAATGGATAGGGTGAGCCGAGGGGCAGGGCAACAAGAGGCAGCTAAAAATGGCTGCACAGCATTGGAGAGCTCACAAACTTGCTCCAAAGTGAATTTGCTTTGGATTCACAGCAGTCATTGATAAATTATAGAGCCAGTGGGCTTTTATTTGTTTTTGAGTTAAATTCACGCAATACAGGTAGACTTAGCTTAAAAAAAAAAGGGGGAGAGGATGACAACCACATGGAAAAGAAACAAAGTAAGTAGACAGCCAAGGAACCAAGCTAAGGTAAGGTGCTTAATTGGGGGAAGAACAGAGAACTGCCAGAAGTGGAGCAGAGTGTAAAGTATTGATTTATGGCAAGCTTTGAAAGTTTTGTTTTTGTTTGTTGGGAATCTGTAGGGCAGGCTGGGGAGCAGTGGAAACATGAGCTCAGAGGGGGACGACTGCCTGAAAAATGGAATCCCATAACCATGAGGGTGTAATGGCTTTACTTGGCCCCTCCCCCTCTGCAACACTGTGGAAGAGCCCGTGGCTGTTATTCTTTCCCTAGGTTCTGTCATCTGGTTTTGTGCCCAACCAAAAAAAGGGAAGCCGCTTGCTGGCCTTACAGCAGCATTGTTTGACTCCCCTCAAGGCTCTAACCCTGCCATGTGCTGAATGAGGCCATGGGAATCCTGAAATACCAGCAGGTGCACCCTTCCTCATGCAGGTATGGCGCGTAGTAGGGCCGGTGAGGTCGCTAACACCACAGTGGTGTTTTGATGTAAAATATAGCCCTCCGTGCTCACTTAGTGGGGATGGGAGCCACTGTGCCATGTTCTGAAGAAAGAGGAGAGTGGTTATGGTTCCATTGATGAGGGGACCGTGAGGGCCAACCACGTGGCATTGGTGTGTGACATCATTGCCACATGGGTCAGAAAGGCTGGAAGGGAGGAGGCGAAGGGAAGGCAGCACACGATCACTGCTTTTGAATATGGGAGCGTCTTTTTATGTTTTTTTTTTATTTAGGAGAGATTAGGACCTGGATTTAGCAGGGATCATCTCAGGCAGCCACTGCACTTGAAAAGGTGGCATTTCCCTAAATCACAAAATTCCAGCAGGAGCACCCTTCCTCATGGAGGTACAGCGCATAGCAGCGCCAGTGAGGTCACTGACATCACAGTGGTGTTTCGATGTAAGATACAGCCCTCCATGCTCACATAGTAGGGAGAGGAGTCACTGTTCCATATTCTGAAGAAAGAGGAGGGCGGTTGTGGTCCCATTGATGAGAGGACCGCGAGGGCCAACCACGTGGCTTTGGTGTGTGACATCATCACCACGCGGGTTGAAAAGGCTGGAAGGGAGGAGGTGAAGGGAAGGCAGTGCACGGTCACTGCTTTTTAATACAGTGGTGTTTTTTCATGAGCTTTTTCATTTAGGAGAGATTAGAACCTGGATTTAGTGGGGATCCCACCAGGCAGCCACTGCATTTAAAAAGGGTGGTGTTTTTCAGGTGCTCACAGTTGAAAGGAGGCTAGGACTGGATTGATAGCACTCCCAGGAAGAATGAGGGTGGCAAAGGTGGGATCAAGTGCCCTTCGGAGTTTTTTGGGTCACAGAAGGGGCAGAGTGGGGGGGATAGAATGTGCCTGGGTAGCAAAAATAAAATGTATTTTAAACTTTGGTGTTCCTTTTGGGGCTTCAATAGTAGGGCCCAGTATGGCCCAGTACAAGGGCCAGTTGTTATAATGAGGGTTAGAGGAACCAAGTTCGAGTAGCCGCTCAGCACTATTAGGATCTTACGGAGATGAGTAGAGGGGTCTATGAGGTCCTACCAGGCTATGAGGGGGGAAGAATGAAGGGGGAGGAGTTTTCACAGGTATAGCGATGTGAGGTGATGGTTCTGGCTTAAAGTGGGTTTTTGAAATGCCCAAATGCTTGAAGACAGATGAGTGAACTTTTTTGCACCACCAGGAGGTAGAGAATGTGGTGAAGAAGACGGAGATAAGCCAATGTCACGGGCGTTCAGGCCCAGTGGGAACAGAGCTGCAGGTTAGGAGGCTATGCCTGATTGAGCAGGGTTCCTTCCTCCCAAAAAAGTGGGGCAGAGTGAAGGGGGGTAGAGTGAGCCTGGACAGTGGCTAAAGGCCATATGAAACCTTAGGAGACAACCAACATCCTGGTCACCCAGGCCCCTCGGGAAACAAGCTTCGGGTTAATGGCAGTCTGGGTGTGAACAGTTTTCCTTTTCCTAGTACCAGGATGAATGGAGTAAAGCAGATACAAAAAAAAAAAGTTTTCTTGTTGAATGGTTGTGTTCACTTTGTTGTATTCATTGTAGATACAGAACGAGGATGGCACCAAAGAAAGCAAAGCCGAGCAAGGAGGAATGCTACAAAGCAGTAATGGACCTGGTGGAGAAGGCGAATTGGCTACTGGAGGCGGCGGACCCAGAAGGAGTGGAGAAGGGCATAAAACAGAAGGGGAAGATGGGGAAGGGTAAGGAGATGAACAAGAGGGTGTCAACAAGGAGCAGTGTGCCAGAACCCAGGGTGGTAGTACCGGAATCTGAACCAGGGACCCCCCGGGTATCCAACTCCGAAAATCCTATCCCCAAGCTGACCCCAGACTGCAGCCCTTGCCCAAGGATGGTACCAGAGCATGAGGATCCGAGGCTCCAGCTGACCCTACCAGAACTGGTCCCAATTCCATTGTTGGCACAGGTGGCCATTCCCAGTGCACCAGGATTCCCAACGCTGGGGTCTGGAGCCCCACAGACACCCATAACAGGTAATCAAGGGGTGACTATGGAGAGCAGCATGAAAGGATATATAGAGCAAATGTTGAAGGGTATGGGGAGAATGGAATAGGACAACTAGAGAAAGCATTAGTTGAGTTAAAAGGTGGGGGGAGCAACAAAGAAGGGGTAGTTACAACAGGAAACCGGGGGTAAGAAGGGAATTGGGGGCCCCGGGGGTGAGGCTAGCGGACCTCATTCCCGCAGCCATAAAAGAGAAGATATGGAAAGGGGAATATATGGATATTTTCGCATTAGCAAATGAAGACAGTATGGAAAAATACGAAGAGAATGATAGTTTTGTGAAGAAAGACATGGCAACAGCAGTGGTGCTGCTGAGAAATGAAGAGGAGGATAAGGCATGGAAGGGGAAAACCTGGGACAATTGGTCGATGGGTTTCACTTATTTTATGGCCATCATGATTGAGAAGCAGCTGGAGCTAGCTACCGTACTCTTAACCTATTCCCTCATAATAAAAAATGCTTATAAAAAGGGGGGACATAGTTGGCTATGCTACGATGAGAAATTTAGAAAGAGAATGGCTCATTTTGGGGATGTACAGTAGGACACGAGGCACATAGACTTGTGGTTGGAAATTTATACAGGCCCCACATGCAAGGAAAGGGAAGGGGAGAAATCATTGGGGACGGCAACAAAGGCATGTTGGGGCTACAACAGGGCCTCCTACTCATGGCCGAACTGACGGTTCCGGCATGTTTGTTCAAAATGCAGGGGGCACCACCCAGCATCCAAGTGTAGATACTACTGGGACAAAGGGACAAGCGGCCAGGACAATGCATACCAGCCACCCTTTTGGAGTGGCCAGAATTCCTTTCGGGGCAGCAATGGGGCAGAGGTAGCAGGTGGAAAGGGATGGGGGAGGGGACAGGCCTATCCACCCTGACACCAGAAGGCATGAAGGACAGCAAAAAAGGGGGATTCTGACTGGCCCAGACACCCATAAACATAACAAGGATGGATAGGTGGTTGGGGGTTATCCGGACAGAGGGGCAGAGGAGAAATTATGGGCAGGTTTTCGATCAGGTTTTAGCTTACAGTTTAAGGGGTGCAGAAAGCAGATGGCAGCAAAAAACCTCAAATCTGTACAAAGAAAAGAGGGAATTTTGGCACAAAGAATTCTGAAAGAAGTGAGAATGGGGAGGAGGGAAGGCCCATTTACAAACCCCCCCGCTGCCGAACCTGAGGGTCTCCCCATTGGGGCTAGTCCCCAAGAAGCAAGAGGGTGAGTGCCAGGTAATATATCACCTATCCTACCAGGATGGGGATTCGGTCAATGACGCTATTGGGGAGGAGGACAGCAGGGTCACCTATGCCATGCTAGAAGATGCAGTACAATTGATTAGAACAAAACGGGATGCATGGCTGGCTAAGATGGACATAGAGTCTGCTTTCCGCCTACTACCGGTCTGGCTGGAGGACTGGGACTTGCTAGGTTTCTGGGTGGAAGGGATGTACTATTTTGACAAAGCCATGCCTATGGGGTGTTTAATATTGTGTGCGACATTTGAGATGTTTAGAACCTGGCTGCAATGGGCCTTTCAGACCCGTTTTGGGTACTAGACTATAGTACACTACCTGGATGACTTTCTGTTCATCGTGGAAGGAAGGGTAGAGACCCAGAACATGCTTAAGGAGTTTCAGGTGCTATGCCAGGAGGTGTGGGTCCCACTAGCGGAGGACAAGACTGAGGGACCAAGTCAGACAATAGAGTTCCTAGGATTAGAGGTGGACACAACACAGGAACTGTTCCAGTTGCCTGAACAGAAGGTCAGGAAATTTAAGGAACTGTTGAGGACAGTAGGGGGATGCAGGAGGGTGCAGCTGCAGCAGGTGCAGCAGCTGCTGGGTCATTTGAACTTTGCATGTCGAATGATCACACCAGGGCACACATTTACATGGCGTCTAGCCTGGGCAACGTGGGTGGCCACACAACCTCATCATTGGGTAGACCTTAACAAAGGGACCAGGGAGGATATGGCAGCATGGGAGCATTTTCTGCAAGATTATAATGGACACACATTTTGGCAGGAAGAATGGCTGTACAACATGGACCTACAGCTACATACAGACGTGTCAGGGGGAATAGGCATGGGGGGTTACTTCCAGGGGTGATGGTTCACTGAACCATGGCCTGAAGGCTGGGCCCAGGAAGGGGTGAGGAAAGATATAATCTTTTTGGAATTGTTCCTCATATGGGTGGCCATGGTGGTATGGGGAGGGGAAGGGAGCTCAGGAACTAGCAGATCACATTCTGGAGTGACAATAAGGTGGTAGTGGAAGTACGGAACAAGAAGGGAACAAAGTTGGAGAGAGTAATGAGGGTGCTGGGCAGGATGGTGTGGTTGGGTTTGACCCTGAACATGTCCTTCAGGGCCAAGCACATTGATGGCATTGACAATGTGATAGGTGATTGCCTCTCCCGATTGCAAATGGACAAATTCAGGACTGTTGCACCCTGAGCAGAGGACAAGCAGGCCAACGTCCTGACATATGTATGGTCGATTGGATTGGGGGAGCTCAGGTATTGTTCCACAACTCCTGGGATCCCTGGACCCTGAGAGCTTATGAAACCTCCTGGAGGGCTTTTCAGAAATTCCGGTACGGTGGACCGGTAAGTGGGCCAGTAATGGGGGAGCAGGTGGCACGGTTTATAGTTTTGGGTTGGAATCACAGCATGGCACATTCGACCATGGCGGTACATCTGGCAGCAATAGGTCAGATCTGTACATTAAGGGGATGGGAGGACCCTACAAAGAGCAACCTGATCCACAGGATGATGCAGGGTTGGATGAGGGGAGCAGGGAGAAGGTAAGATAACAGAAAGCCAATATCTGAGGGGCAGATGATAAGGTTGATGGAAGGATTACAGCATATCTGCAGTTTCCTAAGGGAAGCAGTGTTATTTCAGGCACTGTACACCACCATGTATATTGGGGCCTTTCGTGTCAGCAAGATAGTGGGTCACAGCTCAAGGACGGAAGGGGTTGCAATGGGAGGATATCAAATGGAAGGGAGAGGCTGTGACAGTACTATTAAGGCAGTCCAAAAACTGATCAGCAAGGTCAAGGGAAGAAGCTGTGGTTGAGAAAGTACCCAAACAAAGCCATTTGCCCGGTAGCAGCACTGCAACAGTACACGGCAGATCACCTAAACCAGGGGAAAGGAATGATGTTTATACATAGTGATGGCAGACCAGTTTCAGGGTACCAGCTAGGAGCGATACTAGGTAAGGCGCTCAGATTTTTGTGGGACCAGTGGAGGGGTACTCCTCTCACTCGTTCAGGATTGGGGCTGCATCAGCGATGGCAGCACAGGGCAGAGGACCCGAGGAGATCAAAGAGAGAGGAAGATGGGTGTCAAGTTGTTATAAAACATGTATATGGAAAATGCAACAATAATGATTTCTGTTTTTGTTTTCTCTCTCACAGCAGGTGCAAGAGAGAAGATGGGGGAAGGGCAAGGTGTACAGAGGCTGGACACTCATTCTTTGTGCTTTGATTATCCAGGTGCAACCAAGAGACTCAAGGCATGGATTTGTGGACATTCATTTCTCCATTGGGTGGAGAAGTGGGCAGCCAGGAGACAAGGGGGCAAGCAGCTGTATCCGGATGCTGACACAATACGACTGGTATGGAAAGGGCATCAGGGCATGAAATGGGCAGAAGGAAATAAAATAAAAAAGGACACAGGTGTGACAAATAAAAGGCAGGGGCACGGTGTGTACGCTCGTGCCCCTCGCTCAGGACATAAGAGGAAGAGGCCAGGCCTCCCTACGATGTATGTCTGGGGGGCAGAGGCAGTTGCCCCCCCCCATATTTGTGCCTAGGTTTTTCTTATGGTGTGGCAATAATGGCATTAAATTTGGATTTAATCTTTTCCACAATAAGTGCCCAAATTGTGTGCTCATGCTGCAGGTACTCTCCAGACTCGACTGTGTCTGTATTGTGTTGTCCACTCTCTCCATCTATTAGCGGCGGTACAATCACATGTTATGTGGATGAGCTCCAGCCTAGAAAGAGCACATGAGTCTTGCAAGTGTGACACTGTCTTTCCCGCCACAGAGTACAAAGACTGCACACTACAGCTAGGAGGAGTCGGTGAGAACTGAACTCTCAATAGCAGTGTTGTGGCAGTATATTTTTGTTGATCTACTCTTAGTGAGTCTCTATCTTCCCTCATGGCTGAAGGGGCAGAGGATGACCTAGAAGCTAACTCAAGACTAGGCTACCTACATACTCTACTAGGCTTGCCAACCAAAAAAAACAAAATAGCACAGACCCCGATGGCAGCAAGCTAGGTTTAGCAGCATTGTTGACAGTGGTGTGGGTGGCCTTCATAGGCCTTTATCAGTGCAGTGCAGCAGCAGCCACAGCAGCAACCAAGCAAGAAGCAAGCAACCCAGATTGGGTGGGTTCATTTGGGGAGACGAATTGGTCATGGACCACACTGGGGATCTGTGATGGTCGCTTCTAGCACCCAGCTTCTGGCAGAAGGAGAGAGGGGGAGCAGCCTGAAAACTGGACTGGTGGCACACTGTGCCAAGCTGCAAGTTCTGGCCACATGGCTGTATAAGTAAAAGTAAATAATTTTTTACAGGGATATTGGGGAAGGTGGAAGGACTGAAATATTGAGGTGTTTTTCATGTTTCTTCACCTTTGGGCAGCTTCATGCCCCACAGCGGATGGATATTGAATGGAATGGAGTCGGGGAGAAAAATCAGGACAAAGTTCTTTTTTTGGTCGGGGGTGCAGAACTTCAGCAGGGGAAAAAAATGGTGAGTAACTGGGTGGGTTTAAGCCCAAATCTGATGCACTGCTCTGGGGTATATAAAGATGAATCTTATACATTTGAATTTTTCCTGATTTGCATATCACTTTTCAGTCAAAACAAGTAAGTTTTACCTTTTAGAGATGTTACAGACATTTTAGAGCTGTCCCTTGCATTCATGGACAGCTGAGCAGTGTTACCACAGACTATTGGAGCACCATTACAGTTAGGCTTATGCTCCCCCCAGGTGAAAATAACTACCACATCCCCACGGTCAGGCACATTATAACAAAGGGTATATGAGACTGCAGAGGTGTGCACCATTGAAATGAAAGGGGTATTTTTTTATTACTATTTTCACTTTATTGATGGAGAGTTGGAGATTAATGAAGGCCACTGCTCGACTAACAAGGAACTTGTTAGTAGAAAAGTGGCCTTCATTATTCTCCAACTCACCATCATAATGTATAAAATAGTAACCAAAAATTATTCCATTCATTTAAAGGGGGTACATCCCAGCACTCTGACCTACGGACATCATCTTTTAAAGACTCCTGCTTCTGGCTCCCTAGTACTCAAGTAAGATACTTTTTGCATATATCTATACTTGGTGGGTTGTCTGTAGCAGCATGGCCATACCCTCTACAGTGTTTGTGCATGGGGGGGTGACTGGTCATGTGGGGGGTGTCAAGTTATTGCTACTTTTGTGTTTGCACCTTAAAGTATATTTGCATTGAAGCATTCAAAACTATGGAGAGAAAAAAGGAGGTGTACAGGACAGACAGAAGTAATTAAGAGGTTTTGTGGTTGGAATAAAACACATGAGTTTCCATTGGTATGTATGCTACAGTTCAACTGTGAAACTGAGATGAGTAAAAGAAGAAAAAGAAAACTGAATAGTGTAACAGTGGCTACAAGCATGCCGCATCCGTGCAGATGTAATCAGATACAGTATGTATTGAAGTACAAGCGAGCCATATGTGTGCAGACAGTATGGTTTAGTGGTTAAAGGCACTGAACTGCAAGCCAGAAGACTTGGAGACATGAAGACCTGGGTCTGAATCTCATCAACCTCACTTGTGTATGGTGTGATCCTGAGCAAGTCACTTAACTTTTATATGTGCAGTTATCAGTGGCCACTTGCTTTTTGCACGCATGCCACATGCATACAATCTTTCCCAATTTAACATAAAAATCATGGTTTCAACACTTGTTTGCTACACACATGCCATATGCATGCAATCAGTTCCAATTTAACATTTAAATCATACTTGAAGCATTCATATCACTTGGGTAGTTTTATGTGTGCAGCATGAAAGAATTTCATATAATTATTTCTGTAAGGGCTTTTAAGTGCTGTCATGGGAGAAAAACCTAGAATTACATATAAACAAGGGAAAAACTTAGGTGACTGGCTAACACTCAGCTATTATGAAAAACAAGTAACTGAGATGAGATCAGAATGAATGCCACAACAACCAGTGGGTTGTTTCCACTGTGATCATTGCAGTGTATGTTATTACAGTATTCAGGTGGACACTTTTTCTCACCCTACTGTAGAAAAAATGTGACTATAACTGAATTCATAAATTGTTCTACAAATTATGTAGTGTATGCAGTAAAACTTGCCCCATGATATACGTAGGTCAGACCAAAAGAAGTCTTAAAGACAGTATGCAAGAGCATATTAGAGCAATAACAAAAATAGAGCCAAACACACTAACTGGTATACGTTTTGTTAATTTTCATAACAATAGAACCTCTAACTTTGAATTTATGGGTATTGACCATATAAAAGCAAGTCCAAGGAGAGGTGATAGGGTAGGTAGGTTATCAAGATGTGAGTCTAGATGGATATATACTTTAAAAGCTCTTATTCCAAAAGGTTTGAATGACAGTCTGGATATTATTCCATTTCTGTAAATGAACTTACTGACAACATTATGATTTTTTAAAGCCGTATTTCTTTTTGTTCCCTTTCCTTCCCCAACCCTTGCAATTACACTTTCTTCCCATACCTTCCTCCCTTTTTGGCATATAAATTTTGGTGTATTTAATACCATAATTCATCATCATTTTTTGAATATTCAAAAAGGAATGAATGCATTTGAAAATTGAAAACAAATTAGGAATAGGAGCTAGTATTAATGTTTGTACTGAGTTTATATTTGATCAAATTGTATTTGAACTTGATAAACTTGCTTTCTTCCTACCCCAACCCCCTCCCCAGTTGCCATTTGTGAAATTAGAGTTGTTGCTTCAATGCTATCTTTTTAAATCTTATGCAGTAGAAGTTCTAATTGAAATATGAGTCACTTGTTTTATTTTTGTTTCTTGGGAAAAAGGTGATAGAATAAAATAGAAAATGCATTGTATATGGTATGCTTCACTGACGTGTTATGGTGCTCATGTTATGTAACTATATATTTTCTATGAATCGTTCACTTTAAATGCTAAGAATAAATTGAAGGTTTGTGCACCTTAGCCACACCCCCTGATGAAGGGTCATGATCAGACCTGAAGCACTGAGGTTAGTGCCATGGACTCGTACATGACCTGAGTAAACCTGAAGATGTTTTGTCCATGCTTCATTTAAATTCATTTGGAGTTCTGAGACTAAGGACTTTGCCTAAAGAGTGCTGCAAGTTTTGTTTTCTTTTTGTTGTACTGTAGTTATGTTATTTTTGGGGGGTTAGATGGGGGTATGCGAATCTAATGCATGAAGTCTACTACATCCAGGGACAGTTTAGCCTATTTAGAGTTTTCATAATTGTATATTATGGCTAATATTTTGAATGTAGTTACTTGGAACATTAAAGAGGGGAGGGATAATTCTTAAAAATATGTTTTTTTTTCACTTAAATACATTTCATCCCCAGCTTGCTTTTCTACAAGAAACACACAAACCCACTGACCGACTGGAAGATTTGCAGAAAGCCTGGGTTGGACAAGTGTAAGAGGAGGGTATTCATTTTCACCAGAGAGGAGTGGCCATACTGATTGTCAAGCCAGTCCCTTTTGCCTTTTTGAATGAAGTAAGAGATCCGGAAGGGAGATATAGCGTATATTGATTCATGGCAGATTGGGAAGCAAGGAGTTGGTGATAGGGTTAATTTATGGCATCAATTAGGGCATTCCTTCCTTCTTCCCTAACTTAGCCATGACCTTGGCCCCATATATCCATTTACCTTTATTTTTTGGGGGGAAGGGGTTAGCTTTCTCAAATTACCTGGATAGAATCTTTAAAATTAAAGCAGGTTTATCCCCTGCTCAAAGAGCACTCCAGGAATTAGTTGACTATTTAGGATTGGTTGACCCCTGGAGGGCATGCCATCCAGATGAGAAAGTTTACACATTCTATTCTTCACCACATGTTTATTCCCACTTGGATTACATTCTTATTAGTTCCCAGCTTTTGCCCTTTATGTAAGATTGTCAAGCAGAAGCCAGAGTCATCAGGGACCATTCCCTGGTGCTACTGCGCATGACAATCCCCCCTTTTAAATCTCTGTGCTCATACCTGGTTTACTGTGGAAATGGAGAAAGCAAGAGATTTCTCTGGAACTATCACAGAAATTTTGGGAAATAGCTGGCAGTGTCTGTGGCTGCTACTGTATATAGGTCAAGGTGACAAGACTGGCAAATTACTGGTCTTACGCATGAAACAGCAGACTCCTTCCTGATGGGATCTCATCCCTGATTGACCCACAAAACCAGACTGTTACATGTGAAGCAAAGCAGATGACAGATATATTTTTCACTGGTACAATCAGTCCCTGTACTCGAATGATCAGCCAGTGCCCTTGTTACCATCAGCCTTAGATGAGTTTCTAAAAGATGTAGAATTACCTGTGCTCTTTAAAGATCAGCAAGACCCTTTGACAGGCCCTATTACTGAGCTAGAAATAGCTCAGGCAATAGCATTCCTTCATCCCAATAAGGCTCCAGATCCTGATGGTTTCTCCTCTATGTTTTATAAAACATTTAAAGAATTGATTCTGCAACTTAGCCAGCTATATAAGTATTTATATGACTCTGACATACAGGACACATCCCTTCTTGAAACAAGGATAGTTTTAATCCCTAAACCTGGAAAAGACCCTACCCACCCAGAGAACTATCACCCCATCCTTGCTGAATGTAGACATCAAAATCTGTGCTAATGTCCTAGCTTCCTGGTTTGTAGGGTCTGGTCAGATCTTATAGGACCAGAACAGGATGGCTTTGTTGTTGGATGGCATTCAAGCAATCATTTTCAAAAGCTTTTCCACCTTTTCCTGCATCCAGGGAACAAGACAATAATACCATACTAGTCTCTCTGGATGCAGAAAGAGCATTTGATAGAGTATTTTTTTTTTATTTATCAAGTCTAGGATTACAAATACCTTTGAGTCAAGGATCTTTTACAAAGGTTCCATGTCAGAGAAATACAAATTATGGGGAACATCAAGACAGACATTACAGCAATGTGGACATTGCAAACAGATTACAGATTAATACAATTCAAGGGTAACATTGTAAGCAAGGCAGCCAGCGGTATTTGTCAGAGAAAACAGACAAGAGATAGGAAGTGCCAGAGTCATAGGGAGAGGGAAGAGGAGAGGGGGGAAGGGGGAAGAAGGAATGTAGGTAGGGTGGGGAGAGGGTGAAAAGTGCAGCATTGAGTACACCAAGATGTGAGGGTAGAATCCAGTGAGGAGGGGAGGGGGGACCACTAGAGCAGGCAGGGAAGTGGAGATTGTTTTTAGAGTTTTGGGAGTTGTGGTACTCCCCTTAGCATGCTCCCTGCCACCACTTTTGGAAATTCCTGGGTGGAATCAATTTAAGGAGCCAATAAGGCCACGTGACTTAAGCCAATTTAGGCAGCACTCTATATTTATGAGTAGCCACTGCAGGCATTTCAGAGCTGAGAAGCTAGTGTAGGGACTATACCGAAAGGGTCCAACCGTGAACAGGTGGTATAGCTTGCTCACTTTGGAATTCCAATCTGAAAACTAAGAGGACCCCCTTTTTACATGGAGTTTAAAGTAAGAAAAGCCATTAGGCAGTTAAAATGTTTGAATGTTGAATATATGCCATGTTTCTTTGGGAGGGTGCACTGGATGCCACGCACCAGCAGCACCCTTCTCCAGAAATGTGAATTACATTTTGAGCAATGCAAAGGTTTTGAGCATGCTATTTGGTTGTTTTAGGAAGTGGAGAAACAAGGTTAAGTTGGGCAGTTACAGGAGCTGTTGCTAGTGAGATAGTCCTGGAGCCTAGTTTTAAACATACCAATTGTCAGGGCAGAGGAGATGGTGGGGCTGAGGCCATTGAACCAGAGTGGTGCTCGATAAGCAAAAGAGCATTGTCCCTGTGAAGTGTGACAGTGGGGGACTTTCGGTAGCTGTAGCGTGGATCTCCAAAGGCACCGTTTGTTGATTCGGTGTTGTAACAAAGTTGAGACCCCAGAAGGTTCAAGGCCAAGGTAGATGTTTTTTGCCATGGAGTAGGTGAGAAACTTTATGTGGTTTGATAGTTGGAGCCAGCCGGTCTGGGTGTGCAGGTCACACGTGTGGGTGAGATGGTGAGTACCAGTGATGAGCCAATATGCCTTATTTAAGGCAATTGAGAGGCATCTAAGAGTTGTGGTAGTGGCTGAGCCATAAATTATGAGACCATAGTCTATTACACAGATCACAGAGCTCAGGAGTGCAACCTTCAAAGCTTCTGGCGTGAGGTGTTGTCTGTGTTTATAGAGGAGACCAAGCCGTGTATTAGCAGCTGTAGCTAAATTATCTACATGAGGGCCATGGGAGAGATTAGGGTCCAGATGTATCCCTAAGTATTTGAAGGACCCCAAATGATCTAGAGTGTTCCCCTGGGTGGTGGAGATAGCCAAGTGGTGTAGCTTGTATGGGTTATGAGAGCTGCAGAAGAACATAGATCTGGTTTTCTTGTCATTGAGGACCAGTTTATGATTAAGAAACCATGTCTCTACAGAACTGAAACCAAGTTGAAGGTTGTGTTGAAGAGCTGCAGGATCTTTGTGAGTGGAGAATACAACAGCATCATTTGCATATAGTATGATCTGCTCAGAGCAGTGGTAAGGGAGGGAGTTTAAGAAAAGGCTAAAAAGCAGGGGGCCCAGTATGGATCCCTGTGGGACACCCAAGCAAACAGGTAGGGTGTCAGGAAGAGCGTCAGCAATTTTTACTCTCTGTGACTGGTTTTCTAAGTAGCTTTTAAACCAGAGAGAAGAGTCATGTGATAGCCCGGCATTCAGTAGTTGGTCAATTAGTAGTCCATGGTGTATTGTATCGAAGGCCTTGGAGAGGTCGACGAAAACGGCCCCTGTGAGAAGGCCATTGTCAAGGGATTTATGCAAAACTCCAGTGAACTCAAGAAGGGCTGTGGTGGTGCTGTGATCTTTCTGGAAACCGTGTTGTTGTGGACATGGTATATTCTATGTATCCAAGTGGTCGGTAAGTTGATCAGCCACGATGCACTCGAGTGCCTTAGAAAGTGGGGGCAGTATGGAGATAGGCCAATAATTTGAATGATTCATCTTATCCCCACTTTTATGGACAGGTGTCACGGTGGCTGTTTTCCATAAGTCCAGGAATTTTCCACAGCTGAGAGAGAAGTTTTTAAGATTTTGTTAATGGATGAATTACCTCATCGAGGGTGAGCAACAGAAGCTTAAGGTCCAGGGTGTCGCTACTAGATCTACATTTAGAGATAGCTGCAGTAATATAGCGGCGAGCTTCATTCAGCCTTACCTCCCTGAAGTAGAAGAGGGGATGGTTAGACTGTGGGGCTGAGATATTTGGGGAGTAGGCCCTGTTTTTGAAAAAGTCATGGGGTAGGACAGCCCTAAGGTCTGAAAAAGCCATGTTAAAGATGTTTGCAATCACCTTGGAGTCAAGGGTTGAGGATCCATCAACTATTAACATGGCCAGAGAGGTTTTTGGCTGCTTCTCCATGACATCCTTGATATTGTCCCAGAAAGCAAGACCATTTCCCCATGTATTGGTGAGAGCGTCTTTGTAATAGGTAGATTTTGTGAACTGTATGGCTTTTGTGCATGCATTTTGTGCTTGTTTGAAATTTTGGATGTCCAGTTATTTGCCAGTGGCCCTGGCAACTGCCCAGAGGTAGTCCCTTAGTTTCAGCTGTGAGAGAAGAGCTGAGGTGAGCCATGGGTTAGAGAGAGATTTTGTTTTGAGCCTTTTAGCAGGGGCAAAGAGGTCGCAGGCTTTGTTGAAAACTGAGATGAAGTGATCAAGAGCCAAGTTAACATCTGTTGCTTAGTAGATGGGTAGCCAGTCTTGTAGAAGCTGGTATTGTTTGAGATATGGAAGTTTTCCACAAGGAAGGACTCTGCTAGTGATAATTTTGGGAAGGGGCTTGAGGAATTTGTTAGCCCACGCACATATGAGTGGGGAGTGGTCACTGAGAGAGTCTGGGAGAACAGTCGTACAATAAATCCTTGTGGGGTGAGAAGTGAGGACCCAATCCAGGAGGGTTTGGTACCAGTCTTGTAGTTAATCCTAGTAGGGGAGTTTACCATTTACGTGAGGTTAGCAGCTGAGATGGAGTCTTTATAGGCACTGGCACCCGATGCTAACTAGTTTATGTTGAAATCCCATAGTAGAATAAGTTCAGCTTCAGGAGGATGAGAGTTGATAAAGTTTAGGACATCATTGAAGCCATGTTTAGGGTCCCTGGGTGGGATGTATACGGAGACAATAGTCAGGGCTTTATGGTTGGGACCTAGGATGATTTTTATTAGCAGAATCTGGGCTGAGGCAGAAAGTGATGGAGTTGTTACAGGGTGCCATGACAGGGAGTCTTTGATATAGATTGTGCAACCACCAACTTTTTTGGATATCTTGTCCAGCCTGTGGACATTGTAGCCCTGTATTGTTACTGCTGAGTCAGGAACTTTAGGTGTCAGCTAAGTTTCCACCACTGCAAGGATGTCATGGTTGTGTTGGCATATGAAGGCTTGGAGTGCATCCAGCTTTGGCAGTAGGCTGCAGATATTAATGGTTGCAAGGATAAGGGCACCTGGAGTTTGTGTGTGGCCTGAGCTTCTTGGGCCAGGAATGTTATGGACGCTGCCTGAGATGAGAAGGAGGTGGAGTAGGAGTTTTAAGGAGCAGAGTCGCAGCTCTTTGAGAAATAGTTTTGGTCATTGTTTCTGGTAGTAGAGGTTGCAAGGTTACAGGCGGTATCCCATATGGACTGCAGGGTGGTACAGTGTAGAGAGGTGGTCACACTTGTTGAGAGTAGTGGTCGGGGTAAGTAACCAGAAATATCCAAACGGTAGACCAAGCACAAGACTCGAGAGGAAGTGGAAGGTTACCTTGGAGTAGCATTGGAAACCAGAGTAGAGGGTGGTGGCGGCAGGGGGCGGGTGAGGGTGGCTAGGACCAGGGAGAGAGAAGAAGGGGGAAGGGCAAGGAGGAGGAGGAGGAGAGGAGAGGGAAAGACAGAGAGAACCCACATGGCTTGCATACTAGCACAGTAGGGGTGGGGAAGCGAGTTGAACAGGAGGGAGTAACTTGGCTAGCAGGAGGCAGATAGAAAGAGAGATGGAGAAAGGGAGCATCTCAATCAGTAAGCACTATGTGGGATGAGAGAAGGGGGATGGGAGGTATAGGCAGAGCAGAGGAAGCTACAAGTGTTGGCCAATAGGCAGTGGGAGGTGGGGTATGTAAGAGGAGGCAGGGTTAGAGATCTGTTTTAAGTAAGGTAGGGGGTGGGGGTGAAATTTTGGCAAAACTAATGCAAAGTCAATGGGCGAGCACCGGAGAGACAAAGCAAGGCAGAAGACAGGGCCGCCAATCAGCTGCTGTTCAAGAGATGTGTTTACAGATGGTGGGAGAGTGTGTGCGTTTAACCCCTGTAGGTAGAGAGGAGCTAGAAGCACAAGTGAGGAGGGAGCATTGAGATGCTAAAAGAATAGAGTGTGTGATGTGCCAGATAGGATAGGAGCTACTTCCAGAGATATAGCCCTCTAGTGGTGAGAGGATATAATCTGCTAGTGGAAAAAAAAAAGCTCAAAATTCACTTCTAATATCAACTGAGAACTTAAAATGACTGTAAGGATTAAACAAATTATTAAACCCTGACACATAAATTCAACTAGTCCAAAGTCAGCACCAGACTAGGGAGGGCAGCAATCAGCTATTCTCTAGCTATAGCATGGAACACCCTACAAAAATCCCTAAAACTGTCCATTATCATTCCATTTGCATCCTTTAAACAGCATTGTACAGCCTTCTTCACAGAGAAATGCAGTTGCTACCGCTAGAGCTAGATTAGTCATCCTACAAATCTGGCTTCCAATCATGTATGGCATATTCCTTCCAGTCAGACACCCCCAGCTTATGGCACCCAATAATACCTTCACCATCCTAGTATTCATTATGTTGTGTGTCTGTCATGGCTCTCCATTGGGATATGTATGTACTGTACATACTATAGATATTAGCTTAACCTTCCTTTACCCGAGT
The DNA here is from genome assembly GCA_016271365.2 of Neoceratodus forsteri. Classification (NCBI taxonomy): domain Eukaryota; kingdom Metazoa; phylum Chordata; order Ceratodontiformes; family Ceratodontidae; genus Neoceratodus; species Neoceratodus forsteri. The sequence continues at coordinate 317,161,111 of CM028130.1, forward strand.
TTTAACATGTGAATTCACTGTACATCATTGTGTTATAAACATTATTTTTCTTTGTATGTATAACTGTCTTATAAAGCGTTTGATGTATTTGCTGTGTATCAACTATTGAACCTTGACCTTATCAGGTCCATCTTGTAAATGAGCCTTGCTCAATGATGTTCGCCTGTATAAATAAAGATTTGATTGATTGATTGATTAGATAGTGTGGGCCACTTGGAAATCAGCTTCCACTGGTACCAAATCCAAAAGTCCGGGCTAGTACCTGGCAGAATCAGCTGAGCTGTAGCTCATGGAGGATTTCTGAACCACTGTTTAGGTTCAAGAAATTGAGGAGTCATTGGCCTTATCAAGGCTCACTGGATCCCTTGCAGAATCAGCTGAGCTGTAGCTCATGGAGGATTTCGGAACCACTGTTTAGGTTCAAGAAATTGAGGGGTCCCTGGCCTTGTCAAGGCTCACTTGGCCATACCTTTTTGTGATTTTACCCAAATACACTATTCCTCAGGAATGTATCCATCAAATAATGATATTACATTCCAAGCCCTCAGCCTGGGTCCTTTGCAATAATGAATTTTCAGAGTTGTTTACTCTATCTAGGGGAACCAGGCAGGGCTGCCCCATCTCCCTTCCTATTTAACTTATATATGAACCCCTAACTAGGAAAATAAAAGCTTCTCCTCTTATTAAAGGTATAACAGCAGGCAATGTGGAATGCAAGTTATCTACCTTTGCAGACAATGTCTTATTACATGTATCAGACTGGCATACCACATTGCCAGTGGCCTTACAGATTTCTTCACAGTTTAGTGAACTCTCTGGGTACAAACTGAACCTGCATAAAACAGCTGTATATCCTTTAACTCCTCACTGTAATAAACAGGATATTTTAGATATGGATTTCCAGTGTGAATCCAAGGACCTGACTTATTTAGGTATTAAAGTTTCCCAGGATTTACATTCCTTGACCTTCCTCAATTTTGAACTGTTAATTTAACAAATTCAACAAGATTTATCTTGATGGTAAAATTCACCTTTATCATTATGGGGTAGGGTGAACATTATCAAAATGAATGTCTTGCCATGTTTACTTTACCCAGTAAGTATGTTGAATGTTGTTCTTCCTAAAGTATTGTTTCATAAAATGTAATCTATCTGTACAGGCCCTCTTTGGCTAGGTAAGACTCCATGTAGGACCTTCATCAAAATTTGCCAACCTCGTAACTTAGGAGGCCTTCAGCTTCCCCTTTTATTAAGTTATTACTTCTCTTTACATGGACTGAAATACTTTCCGTGGGGATATCCTCCAATTGGCAGATCTTATTTGACCAGTTGGCTGAGTATAGAAAAGAACCTTGCAGATGCATATCATTTGTCTTTACCTTCTCTATTGTATACTCTCTGGGGCAGCTTGCCAAAAACCCTTAAATCGTGTCCTATAGGCTGGTCATTAAATGTCCAGATCCAACTTTGTAGATTCCTGCAGCTCCCTTATTTAAAAGATCTTACCCAACCATTTTTCCACAACCAGAATCTCCTAACTGATAAGAAGCCTTTTTTGAAGGCCAGTTACAAAGGGCAGGATATTAATATGCTAAGAGACTTGATTAAGGATGATGCTGTCATCTCTTTCCATGATTTTAGGCTAAAGTTTAATCTCTCTTCTGACTCTTTCTCAGAATACACCTAATTTAAGCATTCTTTACTAAAATTTTTTGGGAACCCCTCCATGGTACACTTTAGCTGGGATTTTGTTTGTTCAGTTGTCTTCTCTTTCGGTTCAACCGAAACCTGTTTCAAACATGTATCATGTAATAACCCAACAAGTCTGGAACAAGGTACCCCTTACTGTTTATTATTGGGAATCTGCCCTTCAACTGCATAGCCCTTTCGAATGTTGAACTCAGTTATGGTCAGATTTATATAGATTTGTCAAACAAGACCATTTTGAGAATTCTGCAAGTTAATATTTTACACAATCTATATTATACCCCATCAAAGTTGTTCAAAATGAGAAAGTCACCTAACTCTAGTTGAATATTTTGTGACTGGAATGAGGGTACCCTTTTATACATTTTGTGGATTTGTCCTAAAATTAAATCACTTTGGAATTCCATACAGCAATATCTGACCCCATTCAAGATATATCACTTTGCATTTTTTTTTTTAGTTGTTTAACCAGGAGTAGCACACTAAGCTGACAGCTTTTTTACAGGAGCAACCTGGGAGCACAGGGAAGTTAAGTGACTTACTCAGGATCACACAGTATGCAAGTGGAAGCTGTGGGATTCAAACCCAGGTCTGGTCTGTTGGATGTCACCAGATTTGCAGCTCAGAGCCTTAAACCACTGCGCTATACTGCCTCCCTTTGGGAGGCATTTTGGGAGACTATGAACTTACTGAACCTAATATAGACAAAACATACATGGCATTGATATCTGCAGTGGTGAAATTATAGATTTTGAGGCTTTGGAAAGGTAATTGGGTACCCTCATGTTTGGAGTGGATTCAGGTATTACTCTGTCATGCTTTAAATGTTGAAAGGGCAATAGCCTTTGCTCATCATGAAGGGCTTGTGTTTCAGGCTTGTTGGCTGGCTTTCACCTGTTATCTTATGAGAGACAAATAGTTAGTATATATTTTTCTGTTTTTCACCTCCTCCGGATGTCAAGAATTATTCAGACCAAGAGGTAGATTTGTTTTTCATTTTTTCTGTACCCTGGACAAGGTAGTCACAGTACTTTTTAATGGTGGAGACTGACTTCATGCATGGGAGGGGGAGTATATAGTTTGTATATTGTTATTGTAGCATTTTTTTAGGCATTTTGTATTCTGTTTCCTTAGGAGACTCTAAGACCTTAAGTATAGGAAGATCTCTTTTTTTAATAGAATGTTATGCCTCTGATGGTTACTTGTTGTGTACCCTTTATTGTATTGTTTCCTTTTTGTTTTTGTTCCATTATGCTGGGTATTATCATAATACAATATATTTAATTGCAAAAAAATAAAAAAAGACTTCCTGTGCTATTAAGGGTTGACCAAATTAACATTTAGGGCCTGATTCCAAAATGAATAAGCATGGCACAAAGTGTCTTGTGCCAAAACAAATGGTGCAAGTAGCACTTTGTGCCAGGAGTTCTGACAATCAGTATTACAAAAGGCAGCCTGCAACATGAGCCAAAGTGGCATTATGACCCATGAATGCCATAAACCCCCGTGACATGGTACAAAAGGGGTTTACAGTAGAAGTTGCACCCTATTCTGGGAGGATGGCTGCTGGACAGAACCATTGCTATACCAGGAGACTCCCCGGAGGACATTGATCCAAATACAGTTAAGCCAGCTATTAGCTGGTCTAACTGTACTCTTTGTCCACCAGGGGTGCATTACTGTGTCATATGCACCCAATGGCCACCCCCACAAACCCATATGCCCACCCACCCATCCCCCATTGGGGACTGTGCATAACTGCCCTCTGCAGGCTGCTGGTACCCCCAAGCCCCGATCTCCAACTAATGCCCTGCAGGGCTGATCATTTCCCCAGTCCATAAGCCTCACTCCCCGATTGCCAGCTCACCAGTAATAGTATAGACTCCCAGGCCATAATCTCTGGTAGTCAAGTGGCCCCCACCCAGCAGTGCCAGTCCACCCCCCCCACACCCATTCCCAGTCAGTGACTGGCACATCCTACCTCTCACCTCTGTGGCCAGCTGTCAACTGAGCTCCCTCTGAGTGCATATTACTGTATACAGTACACACTTAATGAATGACAGCTCATTCATTGAGCACATACTGTATACAGTAGTATGCGCTCAGAAGGAGCTCAGTCGGTGACTGCTCTCAGAGGTGAGAGGTGGGATGTGCCAGTCGCTGACTAAGAATGGGTGTGGGGGAGTGGGCGTGGAGGCCACTAGACTACCAGAGATTATGGGCTGGGCATTTTACTATTACCAGTGAGTTGGCAATCAGAGATCGGGCTTGGGGAATGGCGGACATGATCAGCCTTGTGGGGCAATTTTCGGGGACTGGGGGGGCATGACCTGCCCTACGGGTCATTACTTGGGGCTTGAAGTGGGAGCATGCACCTATTAGTGGGCATTAACTGTGGCTTGTGGCACCCTGTTCAGGTGTGCCCTCCCTTTGGCACAATGCTTGGGGTGCTGCAAGTCATGGACGTAGCCACCGGGGACCCTGGCTATTCTGGAATCGGGTGCAGTGTCCGTGGCGCAATGGCATTTGGCGCAAGTCACAATTATCAGTGACTTGCATGGCCTTCTAGAATCAGGCCCCTAGATTTTAATTTCTCCAACATACTGAAGTTACAAAAACAATCAACTTCACAATTATTCGGTTCAGCTTACATTTCCCAAACCTTTTCTTGTGCTTGACCTGTGGTTTTTACAAAAAATATCTTTCACTTCAGGTGTACTGTACATTTCTGTATATCCACAAATGCATAAAGCTGGTTAGCACAGGTTGTGGGGACAAAGGAAAGTCCTTACCTTAGCACTGCAAGTTTAACTGACGTCAGAGTATATGAGAACATATTTGTCCCATTTACTGTAGTATCCATATCTGTTTGTCTTCTTGTTGGACCACTATGAGCAATCCTCCCCTTCTTTTTCATCTTGTATCTTCTTCCCTCTTCTCATTTTTATGTTGTCTTGCACGGAGCCGAAAGCAGCATCTTGTGGTAGTACCACATTGAGAGGTGTGTCAGTGTTGACAAATGCAGGGCACACTTTAGTAGGTGCATCCCTCATCCCCCAATTAGCGAGCATGCTAGTGCTGATGCAAAAATTATGGAAAGTGCCACCAAGTTGAAAAGAAATCTGCCGCTGCAATCAGAGACAAGCTTGTCATGCAGTGACAGATGAAATGCCTCCCCAAAATGCCTTTCCTGGTGAAACTTTTCAATAAACATAGTAGGTCCTGCCGCCCACCACACACACTCCCAATACTGACATCAGGGGTGGCCAATTCCCCATGTCAGTATGTTTCCCACCTCATACATTTTCTTTGCCAACAAAGCCCAATCCCATCAGTACTGGTCCCCTCCCCCTCCCCCATACAAACACACACACACTTTCTTTGCTGACGGGGCCCAAACCCCATTGTCATCAGCCCCCCCAAACTCATGGGGCACACTGGGAGCCTACCCTATTGTGCTCAACATTTCCCCCCAAAGCCATGAGGCACACTGGGCCCAACACTTTTTTTTAGTTCACCTGTAAAGAAGGAAAACCGTCCTTTGATATCCATTTTTTGTTTTCCTTGTAAAAAAGAAAATGATCCCTCATAGTCCCTGGTGCCCCTCCCCCCAACCCACACCCACCCTTTGTGCACCCCATCTCCCTTTACTCCCTCACCCCATACTTACCTACAGAGATCTGGCACTGCAATCATCTGTGGAGCAGGATGCATCTGGACTCTTAAAAGCCCAAATGCAAAATGAAGAAATGCCAGTAAGCTATATAGTGGCATTAATGGGGGGGTTCAAATTAGGTGGATATCTTAGCCATTTTTTCAAATTTTGGCTCCAAATTGTCAAAATGGGGTTCTTGGAACCAACCCCACCTCATGAACTCATGCTCTGTCATCTCATTATTCGGTCACGAAAGGTGATTTATCAGTCACTGAGCGGAATCATCTTTTGGAACTGATTAATGAAGTGACAGTGCCACTATTCATGAGGGGAGGTCCCAAAAAAAAAAAATGTTACAAATTTGATGAAAAAATTCCTAAAAATGATTGCATTATAAGCATGCATTGTGCAGTTTCCATTCACACTCATAACTTTGACAATTTTTAATATTTTCACTACAGATTTTCAACATTGCCATTTTCTCTTACCTCCTTATGAACAATACAGCTGTCATTTTTCACATCCTGCCCAAAATGTGTTTTCACACATCTGGAGCACAATAGCACGGTCACTGTGGGAAATCAACTTTCTTGACAGTTTAACAAAATCACAGTGCCACTGTTCATGAGTGGAGGTCCCAAAATACCTTTGCTGAAAATGTGGTTAAAAAAATCCCAAAAATAATTGTGTGAGTTGCGCAGTTTCTACACACGCTGGTGACTTCACCAATCTTTCATATTTTCAATCCAGATTTTCAACATTGCCATTTTTTTACACCTCCTCATGAACAGTACAGCTGTCATTTTTCACATCCTGCCTGAAATGTGGTTTTATACCTGTGGAACCAAATGGCGCAATCGCTGTGGAAAATCAGCTTTTGGTTAACAAACTGATAGTGCCACTGTTCATTACCTAGAAACATAGAAGTTGACGGCAGATAAGGACCGGAAGGCCCATCCAGTCTGCCCATTTCTTTTTCTACCTTATAAATGTGCCATCAGCCTTTGCTCTGTCAGTGGCCTATCTATTCATACTCATTTGTATTGCTCCCTTATGCCTATCCCATGCCTGTTTGAAGCCCTGCACTGTATTCATAGCCACCACTTCTTGAGTTAGGCCATTCCATGCATCCACCACCCTTTCTGTGAAAAAGAATTTCCTCACATTCCCCCTTAATCGGCCCCCCTCTAATCTCATGCAGTGTCCTCTTGTTCTGCTATTTTTCTTATATTTTAACATGTTAGACTCTTTCACCTTGTTAATGCCCTTAAGGTGTTTGAATGCCTCGATCATATCACCTCTCTCCCTCCTTTGCTCAAGGGTATACATATTGAGCTCTGTTAATCTGTCCTCATATGTCTTCAGTAAGTCCCTGCACCATTTTGGTTGCCCTTCTCTGGACTGCCTCAGTTTGGTTAATGTCCTTGCAAAGGTGTGGCCTCCAATACTGCACGCAGTACTCCAGATGGGGCCTAACCAGTGTCTTGTAAAGAGGGATTATTACCTCCCTCTTACGACTTGTGTACCCATATTAATACACCCCAACCTCCCCCTAGCCTTACCTACTGCTTTAGAGGTCTGCTTGGATGATTTCAGGTCATCGGTGATGATGATGCCCAAGTCTCTTTCTTCCATTGTGACTACTAGCAACTCCCCTCCCAGCCTATAGGTGGCTTCAGGGTTTCTCTTCCCTATGTGCATGATCTTGCACTTCTTTGCATTAAATCCCAGTTGCCACTCTTCTGACCATTTTGCTAGTTTATCCAAATCTCTTCTCATTCTGCCCACCCCATCTGGATCATCTACTCTGTTGCAGATCTTGATGTCATCTGCAAACAGACAAGCCTTACCCTCTAGTCTATCTGCAAGGTCACTAATGAAGATGTTAAAGAGGACTGGCCCCAGGACTGATCCCTGAGGTACCCACTTGTCACTTGCATCTCTTCTGACTGTACCATTTACCACCACTCTCTGTTTTCTGCCGTCAACCAGTTTGCCACCCAGTTGACCAACTTCTGACCCACCCTGAGCCTACCCAGCTTATTTATCAATCTTCTATGTGGGACAGTGTCAAAGCTTTGCTGAAGTCAAGGTAAGCGACATCAACTGCTCCCCTTGGTCCACCACTCTGGTTACCCAGTCAAAGAAATCTATGAGATTAGTTTGACAGGATCTTCCTTTTGTAAACCCATGCTGTCTTGGATCCTGTGCCCCTATGGATTCCAGGTGTTGCACTATCCTTTCCTTAAGGATTGCCGCCATAATCTTGCCCACTATTGAGGTAAGACTGACTGGTCTGTAGTTTCCTGCCTTCTCCCTGCTACCACTCTTGTGGAGTGGGATCACATGAGCCCTTCTACAGTCTCCTGGGACCTCTCCTGTGCTCAGAGACTCGCTAAAAAGTTCTGCTAATGGCTCTGCTAGTTCCACCTTTAGCTACTTGAGTACCCTGGAATGTATGCCATCAGGTCCCATTGCCTTATCCACCCTGAGCTTAGCAAGCTCTTGTAGGACCCTTTCTTTTGTGAAGGGAGTAGTGCTCACCTCCCTCCCCCCTTTGTCCATGGTGCTGAGCTGTGGGCCCAGCCCTACCTTCTCTTCAGTAAATACTGAGCAAAAGTATCTATTTAGGATAGATGCTTTTACATGGTCCTCCTCCTCACATGCTCCCTTTTCCTCATTAAGCTTAGCAATACCCCATCTGGACTTTCTCCTTTCACTAATGTATCTATAGAAAGTCTTGTCACCTTCTTTTACTGTTCGTGCTAGTGTTTCCTCAGTTTGGGACTTTGCCTGCCTTACTGTCTTCCCTGTTTCCCTTAGGGCAGTTTGGTATGCCTCCCTATCTTCATCCCGCTGTGTTCCCTTATATTTCCTGAAGGCCAGCCTTTTGGCTCTGACCTTTTCTGCTACTGTATTTGAGAACCAAAGTGGTTTCCTTCTTCTTTTGCACTTCCTTTTCTGTCTAACACAATGGGATGTTGCTTCAAGTATTGCATCCTTAATGCTTGCCCACTTTGCTTGTACCCCCTCACCTGTGTTTCTTTTTGCCAGGGCTAGCTTAACTCTGTTGGCCATCTTATCAAAGTCAGCTCCTCTGAAGTCCCATATTTTTGCCTTGGAATGGGATGATTTAGATGTAGTAGCCAAATTGAACCATACCATGTGATGGTCACTGGCCCCCAGGTGACCTTCTACCCGGAGATCTGTGACCCCTTCCCTGTTAGTCAGTATTAGATCTAGGATAGTCCTGTCTCTTGTGGGTTGTTGTACCAGTTGTTTGAGTTCCTACCCCTGTAGGGAATCCATTATGTGTCTAGTTCTGGCAGATGTTCCTGCTGGTATTGACCAATCTGTATCTGGCATGTTGAAGTCTCCCATTTTCAGAACCTCCCCTTTTGCTGTCATGTTTTGTATATCTTCTAACAGTAATGTGTCTATGTCCTCCCCCTGGTCTGGGGGCCTGTAGACAACCCCAGTTCTTATGGCTGTCCCATTTCCTGTTTCAAGGTGACCCACAGTTCTTCTGGCTCCTTATGTGTATTCTGAATTTCTGTAGCTTTGATATTTTCATTGACATACAGGGCCCTCCTCCCCTTTTTGCACCTCGGTCTCTTCTGAACAATACATAGCCAGGTACTGAAGTCTCCCAAGTGTGGTTACTGGTAAACCACATCTCACTAATTGCTACTATGTCCAGTTTAGCCTCTGACATTATTGCCTGCAGGTCTGGGATCTTATTTCCCAGGCTGTGAGCATTTGTGTACATGATTTTCCATTGGCCAGATTTCGGGGTGTTAGTTGTTGGGTGAGGTTTGGCATTACCTCTGTGCGTCGTATGGGGAGACAAACCTTTTTTCTTACCTGGTGATGCAAATGAACTGCAAACATGCTGAATCCCTGTTTGACCACTAGCTGAGGGGGGAAGGGTGTTCTTCCCATTCGACGTATGGTGTGCTGCACCCCTCTTCCCATTTGCTAGTTTAAATATTCTGCAAAGACTTCAAACTTCTGCCCCAATGCACTGACTCCCTCCTTAGTCAGATGCAGTCCATCAAATTTAAAGCACTTTCACTCCCAGAACTGTTGCCAGTTCCCTACAAATCTGTGTCCTTTTTCCTGGCACCAGCCCTTGAGCCATGTGTTTAGCTCCCCTGTCTCCCCTTCTCTGACCTTCCGTCCATCTGCCCCCCTCTCCCAGACTGGCAAGATCTCAGAGAAGAAGATGCCGGATGAAATGGATGATAGTTTGTCACCCAGCCTGGTCAGGTGTTCCTTGGTCTCCACAACTGACCGGCTGGCAAGATCATTAGTCCCTATGTGTACTAGGACATCAATGTTTTCTCCTGCTTTGTGAACAATTTTAGCAATGTGGTCAATGTCTCTCCATGCAGATGTACCTGGGAGACATCTGACCATTACCCCTGGCTGGAGATGGGCATCAACTCCTCGAATCATGGAGTCTCCTATGATCAGAAGTTTTTTTGATTTCCTTTTTACTTTTTTTGTTTTGGTTCCTGATTTGGGTGAGTTTTGTTGTGCTAGCTCCTGTGCCACAGTGTCCTGCTCTGCAGTGTCTTCTGCCTCTTTGTTTGATTTCAAAGATAGAGGCAGATACCTGTTTGTAGTGTTCATATGGTTTTTGGAGGTAATATGTTGGACAGCAGAGTGATGGGGCACTGATTTGCCCCTCTAACCACCTGCCAACCTCCTGGACCAACTACCCTCTGCGGTCGAGGTTTTTCTGTTGGATGCTGGGGAAATGGCGGGTGGTTCTTATAATGTATTTCCTCTTGAATATGAAATTTGAGGCATGCAATCTCTGCCCATGCTGCCCGGAGCTGAGCCCTAAGATCTCCAATGGCCCAGCATGTAGGACAGTGTTCTAAATCCTGTAAGACTGTCCTTCTGAAAATTGTTCCACAGTACCTGCAGTTAATGATATCCATTTCAGATAAGTTGCTGGGTTTATAACCTAGTCAGAGTAATTAGAAGGAAGAAAATGCAAGTAATGGTTTGATTGTGTTTTGTTTTTGTTTACTTGTTATAACAAGTTAAATTACTAGTGCCCCTGTAAATGAGCTTACCTTGTGGATGCCCCACTGATCCACCCCTTCCTGTTCTGCCACAGGAAATGTCACAACTGTGGTACCCTATAAAAGGAGTGTAGTGTAGGGTGGTTGGGGATGTGGGTGGGTGGCTGGGCCCTTCCCCTGCCGAAAAAGAAGAACCATGGATGAAAGAACGAGGAGGTAAGAGCAGAAACAATCAGTCAACAACAAAGAGATTTACCTGTGTCTGACTTGGATGTCTGGATTTTTCTCTGTTTGATTAGCAGGGTACTTTCTCTGTCAAATTGTTGTGTAGTGTATCTTGCTGACAGGAAGGCACTCATCGCAGCGGTGGGTGAGAGCTTTTAGTTGATTGTTTTGGGAGGGCACAGTTTAGGCCCAACCCCTTCCCACCACCCCTGGAAATAGTTCCTTTATACCTGAGGTTCTGACATCATTTCCTCGAATGCAAGGTGTATTTCACTGTCATATCCTCTCTAGCACACTGCACTGACAATATAAGCATACACATTGTATAATATATACATTTCTATATAACAAATCACACATGCACGCGCACACACACACACAAATACAAAAAAAAAACTAGATAAACATGTGGGGAGTAGTGCAATGTAATGGCTGTGTGGCAGCAGTCTTCCGGGAGTCTTTCTGGAGGCTGAGATGCTGCCCTATTTGCAGACAACTATCTGCCCTGAGGGAGGAAGTTACCCATCTTCAGGCTGCACTGGACAGTAGTAAGGAAACCTTCCCCCAGGCCACACTGGACAGTAGGAAGGGAACCTCCCCCATCCAGGGAGCACTAGAGCCACCACCACTACCTCAGAGGTTGAGAAGAAAGCACAGCAGTTGGACCACAGTGGGCTCAGGGAGGGTGAGGATGGTGGAACAGAGGCACACCCAGTCAATTGTTCCACTCCACAATCCATACACCATTCTGGGGGAGCATAGCTCCCCTATGGATGCACCCGCAGAGAAGACTGATGACAACTGTCACTAGGGAGGCCCACAGGAAGGAGGCAGAGGACACCACAGGGAAAGGAAGCAGCTCCTGGTGGGAGACTCAATTATTAGGGGTATAGAACTGGGGGGGATCTGGGAAAACTGAAGTAAGGTGCCTTCCTGGTGCCGTGGCTTGGAGGGACAGGAAGCACATCCTCAGGATCACGAGAACAGCTGCAAGGGATTCTGAGCTGGACGTAATTGTCCACCTAGGGACAAATAAATTGGCTCATCATGAGATTAGAGCAGTGCAGGAGGACATTGCAGAGTTGGGGAGGGACCTAAGACAAGTAGCACACACAGTATCCTTCTCAGCGGTGCTGCCTGTCAAAGGCATGGGGGAGGCGAGGGTAATTGGCACCATGCAGTTTAATGAATGGTTGAAAAAATGGTGTGGTGCACAGGGGCTTGGCTTCATTGGGGATTGGGGTTCCACCTGGAGGGACACCAGCCTATACTAGCAGGAAGGTCTGCATCTGTCCAGGAAGGAACAAGTCTTTTGAGCAATCGGTTTAAATGCTTCATTTGCAAGCTTTCAACTAGTCAAAGGAGAGGCACTGACAAGCAGCAGGAAAATCCAGCCTCTCCCTACAAAACAGGGTACTAAATGAGAAAAAGACCGAGGTAGAGCGGTCAGTGGGGATGCTGCAACAGAAGGTAAAGCCATCAAAATATGGAGAGCAATGAGTACCAATGCCCGTAGTCTGGGTAACAAGCTTCCTGAATTAGTGGCCTTGATGGAGAAGGAACATCTGGATATCGGGGCAGTCACAGAAACATGGTACACACAAAACCATGACTGGGACATAAACATACCAGGATACACTGTCTACAGGAGGGACAGGGAGGGTAAAAGAGGAGGAGGAGTAGTTCTTTACATAAGGGAAGGAATAAAAGCAACAGAACAAAAGGGTAAACAGGGAGGAGAAGAAGCACTGTGGGTAAATTTGGAGACAGGCAATGGCACCACAATCGCTGGGGTTGTATACTGAACCCCCTTCTCAGGGGAGAAATGGACAGGAAATGATAGAAGTATACTTAGAATGGCAGAAAAAGGGAGATATTGCTGATGGGTGATCTGAATATGCCAGATGTTAACTGGAGTGCAGTTGCAGCTGCCACTTCGAAGAGTGCAGTTATTCTAGATGCCCTACAGGGGGCATGCCTTAGACAACTAGTACTGGAGCCCACTCGAGAGGGAGCAATATTAGACTTGATTCTCTCAAATGGAGATGGAGAGAGGATCACAGATGTAGAAGTAGGTAGCCATCTGGGAACTAGCGACCATCGAACAGTATGGTTCACAATAAACACAGCAATAGAGTCAAGCCATACAAAAACAAAAGTACTGGACTTTAGGAGGGCTGACTTTGCCAAAATGGGTGAGTGCCTAAGGAATGCACTAGCAAATGGGCAGGAAGGAGGGGTGGAAGAACAATGGGGAATAATAAAAACTGCCATCACAGAGGTAACAAGCCTTTGTGTGAAGCAAATAAACAAAACAAGACGATGTAAGAAACCACTATGGTTCTCCAAAGGAAGTGGCAGTGAAGGTTCAAGAGAAAAAGAAAGCATTCAGGAAGTACAAGGAATCACGCAGAAGGAGCAGGACAGAGAACTGTATCAGTTAAAGCAAAAGGAGGCTGGAAGGCAGTCAGAACAGCAAAGGCCCAAACAGAGGAAAATATAGCCAACTCAGTTAAGAAGGGGATAAACCTTTTATAGGTACATCAGGGAGCAAAGGAAGACCAAGGAGGGATAGTGAGGCTTAATAAAGGGAGGGAGGGTGGGCAGAGGGGAGACTGTGAAAAGGCAGAGATACTAAACAAATATTTTGCTCAGTATTTACAAATGAAGAGGGAGGTACATAAAACAAACAGTAGTAACACTCTGGATACAGAAGTTGATACCAGCCCATTTACAGAAGAAAGAGTTCTGAAAGAACTCTTAAAACTGAAGGTGGACAAAGCAATGGGGCCTGATGGGATTCATCCCAGAATTCTAAAAGAGCTAAGGGTAGAACTAGTGACACCACTGACTACCCTTTTTAACAAATCATGGGAGGATGGGGTGGTACCCGAGGACTGGAGGAGGGTGGATTTGATTCCCTTCACAAAAGTGGGAGCAAGGCAGAAGCAGGAAACTACAGACCTGTTAGTTTAACCTCAGTGATAGGGAAAATGATGGAATCACTTCTGAAGGAAAGAATTGTCGAGTATCTAGAGGCCAGAGGGCACAGGACCCTAGGCAGCATGGATTCACACGGAAGGTCATGCCAGACAAATCTGATAGATTTCTTTGACTGGGTGACCAAAGTAGTAGATCAGGGATGGGCTGTGGACATGGCCTACCTAGACTTTAGCAAGGCATTTGACACAGTCCCACACAAAGATTAATATACAAGTTAGCCAGCCTGGGGAGTGGGTCCCAAGATGACAGCCTGGGTAAAGAATTGGCTGGAGAATAGGACACAGAGAGTAATAGTAAATAGGTCCACTCTGAAGAAGGAGGTTACTAGTGGGGTACGCGAGGTTCAGTATTAGGACCGGTCCTCTTCAATGTCTTTATAAGCGACATTGCGTAAGGACTGGAAGGAAAAGTATGTCTCTTTGCAGATGACACTAAGATCTGCAACAGAGTTGATGCACAGGGTGGGGTGGAAAGGATGAGAAGGGACTTGGCAAGGTTAGAGGAATGGTCAAATGTATGGCAGCTTAGATTCAATGCTAAGAAGTGCAAGGTAATGCACCTGGGAAACAAAAACCCAGGGGAAGAGTACACAATGGGGGGTGAGATACTAACAACAACAAAAATGGAAAGGGACCTGGGGGTAGTCATATCAGATGACCTAAAGTTGGGCAAGCAATGTGAGAGGGCAGCAAGGAGGGCTGGGGGGATACTGGGATGCATAGGGAGAGGCATCACCAGTAGAAAACAGGAAGTTATTATCCCTCTGTACAGACAGCTGGTGAGACCCCATCTGGAGTACTGTGTGCAGTACTGGAGACCCAATCTCTGCAAAGACATAAACAGGATGGAAGCTGTCCAGAGGAGGGCAACTAAAATGGTGCAGGGTCTGCACCAGAAGACATATGAAGAGAGACTTAAGGAGCTTAATATGTATAGCCTCGAGGAAAGGAGGGAGAGGGGACATGATAGAAACTTTCAAGTACCTCAATGTGAATCAACAAAGTCCAAGAGGGTAGCATCTTTCAAAAAGAGTGCAAGAACAAGAGGCTAATTTGAAGATGGGGGTGGCTCAGAGGTAATTTAAGGAAGTATTTTTCATAGAGAGGGTTGTGGATGTATGGAATGGCCTTCCGGAGGAGGTTGTGGAGTCAAAATCAGTGGTGGAATTCAAGCATGCATGGGACAGTCATAAGGCAATTCTGGGGGGGTTGGGGTATGAAGAAGTAGGCTGCTGGTTAACTAGGATCTGCAGCTTATCCAGTAGGTAGGGAAATGGGCAGACTGGGTGGGCCAAGCGGTCCTTATCTGCCATCAAATTCTATGTTTCTATGTAAATGCAGTAACCCTGAAAGCTTATCCTAATGTTAGATAAAACTGTAAAACCTGTAAAACACCACCTGTAATAATTTCAGAGAAGATATACGCTGTAAGAAACACTTTGCTACAGAGAAAAATAAAACAATGAAATGTTAGCAACAAACAGTAGCAATCCCTGTGAGTAAAAAATAAAAACAACACCACACACTAAATCTGCTTAGCCAAAAGAAGTCTTAATCCTTTTCCCTTGCTGTGGTAAGTTGCTCTACTCTGCCTTTCAAGCCGTCTTAGAAGGAAAGAGCTCAGGTGAAGCTAGGTACCTTGGCCAGCAAACCAAGTCTTGGTGGGATCACAAAAAGTCCATGTTGAGAATTGGAGTCAAATACCAGCAAATGCCTAGGGCATTAGGGTTTACAACCATGACACTCCACCTTGTAGAGACCGACAGGCATCAGGGTGTGACTTGGGATTGTTGGCAGTAATGTTCATGTCATTTCCACCCCCACTCTCACCCTGCAGCCAGTGACAGGCATCAAGGTGTGACTTGGAGTATTCGGCCCCAAAGTTCACCACATTCTCCTATACTGTTCCCATCTCAGCACATTTCCTTTTGCCTTCACAAGGCAGAGATGTAAAATGTGGGGGGATGGGGGCAGTGTGGGGGGATTATGCAGTTCCATTCACAGGCTCAAGTAAAACAAGCATTGGTCAGTGCCGAATGTTGTCTTGCTGGCATTGGCATTGGTAGCACAGGAGCTAGAGAGGTGCATAATAGGAATGGAAGTGAAGTACTGAACTGACGCCAAAGCCACCCCCACATTGCTTTTTTCAGACAGTACCCATTCCTAATATATGGTTCTTCCATATATTAGGACTGGGCACTGTCCAAAAAATGCAATGGTCTTTTCATGAAGCTTAAAGATAAATATTATGACTTATTTCTAATATTACAAGATACATTGTTGCTGTTCTAGAGCTTAAATATTTGAGCTTTGCAAAATGTAGGATTAATGGTCTATTAAGGACTATGAATAATTGGGACTATATGGTTCTATGTCATAATGACAACTGCCAAAAAGCGATTGCTGTTATGGCGAAGTCACAGCACCGAAAATCAATTTCAGTGCTGTGACTGCCTGGTGCACAGCAGAACAGCACCAGGGACTTACATTTTTAACATTTTATGTGGGGGCTGTGCCCCTGCAACCCCCATGGGGGTTTTTGGCCCCACACACCCCTACTTAAGGATTCTTAACTCCAGGGGGTGTAAAACATTGAAAAAAAAATTTGAGTTGGCCACAACAAAAATGTACCTGCACCTGGAACTGAACCCACCCACCACACCATGGAGCCAACTTGGCAGCCCATCATGGCAAAACTCCTCAAAACCCCTTCTGCCCCTTGCTGAGCATGCTTGCTACCCCCACATGTGCACATATGTGTAGTGACATCCTGTCATTTCATGCATGAACCCACCCCATCCAGTCACCCTACCTCCTCGGTAACCCCCAAGACATGCGAATGAGTTGCCATTTTGCAGTTTGCTGAATTGCAGTCATGCATGTCATGGGCTACCGAATACACTGCTGCCAGCAAAGAAGCTTAAGTGTTGTTCTTAAAGCCTAGGCCATTTTTTTTTAAGTTCTGCATTTTTGTTCTCAGTATTATTGCTGGTCTATCTGCTGCTGATGCTTTAGTCCCAATATGATCACTGGATCAGCTGGTCATTTCAAGTCCGTTAAAATATAACTTGCTCTAAGACTGGCTATTTCTGATGAAGTGTTCATGTGCACAATGTGGTCTGTGGCATTGTGAATGGTGCCTCTGTGCCCGTGTCTATTCAAGCTGCTTTTTGCAATTTTTTTTTTATTTTCTATTGCTATTCATTTGGTAAGTAAAACTGTGTTATGGAAAATACCATTTTTACAGTACATTTTTTCTGTGTTGTCTGAGGGAAGATGAAGTGAAGCGAGTGCTGGTTTTTTTTTGTTTTTGTTTTGCATGTGTAAGAAAGATTTAATGGCAGAAGTTGAAATGTTACCAAAAAACAAACATCAGCATTGTAAAGTAAATGGGTACCTAATTTTTTTTATTAAAAAATAAAATTCATGGGGCAGCACATCACTCAAGCGGGGGGGGGGGGATCTTATTTAGCATACAGGATACCTGAGTTTGCTTCTTGAGCCTGTAACTACTGCTAGGTCCATTACAGGCTGCCAGTGTTTAACAGGATGCTTGCTGCATTTGGAGTAAGAAGAACTATAACTGTCAACTCCTTTTTGTCCCATTCTGGTCCAACTATTGGGGTGTTATGAATGTGCTGTACAGACCCATGAGACACATATAGCATTTTCAAACATGAGTCCATCAGGTCCACATTTCCTATGGGAATGAGCCACAAATCCTAAAACCCCACAATGGTATGTGGATGATTGATTGACATTACAGTCATTATACCTTGCCTTGCTGCTTTGGGTCCCACCTAAAGGATGCCACATAATTGTGCTGCCTTGGTGAATTCCCTTGCTAGTTGATTCTTAATGAATGAATTGTTTCCTGTCAGTCATTGTGGATGTTTTTCTTGTAAAAAAAAAAATGAAACCTGCTCACATTCCTTCCAAGATGGTGGCTAGCCACATTCATTTTCAGCAATAAATGTTTCACATACTGTTAAAAAAAAACAATGGTAAGGGTCCTTTTATCCACCTCCTGGGGAAGGGGAATTCACTGACATTGAATAACTTTGTCTAGCCCAAGGCCTTAAATGATGCCCTGACTGAAACAGTGAGAAGACTGTGGGAGAGATGGCGGTAAATTCAGGGATTTATTTATTTGTTTAAATTACATACAGTATAACCAAGGTAGATGATGTTGCACTTCCATGCAGGACACCTGAGTTTGGAAATGATCTTGGTACTTTCACTACAAGGGAAGTTAAAGTCTATGTGCATCACAGAGTTGATGGTTTGAGATTCCAAAAAGGGGTTAGAGTAGTGTTGCTCTACAGCATCCCCTCTCTCTTAATTGAGTGAACATCTCACCTGACTTAATAACCTGCTTGCCCCTACCCTCCTAATCAAAATGAATATATTAGCATCTAAAATCTAACTCAGGAGGAATAACTGTTGTTATTATGTATTTTTTATTAATCTTTAATAAAGTACATTTTTTATCACCTACTGCAATGCAGTGATTTCAATTTTTACTAGTTAGCCCTGCTCCGTTTGTTGGTTGTTACTGCTTTTCATGGCAGCTCCCAATGCACATTCCTTAGCAACCTCAATAGCTTTTTTGTTCATATTTTTTTTGGTTAGTTTGGAATGACCCTGGTTAGCCATTAGATAGTTTCTATGGCTGTACCTAGCAGTAATGTTAAGAACAGTGGCACCCCAGTATCACAAACTCTAACCGTTTTATCAATTCATTGTTTTATAAAGAAGTAGAAATAAATCCACTACTTGTTACAGCCAGACCCATGCCTACTAATCCTAATATCAACATCAACAACAAACTAGAACTAGATATAGAACCAGCTGATCCACTTAACATGAAGGAAGCATTTGTTCAGCTTGAGAAAGCAGTGTTAAAAGCTGGAAGATTATATTGGTAGACAGTGACATTAGAGGTATACCTCAGAATCACAAAGTAACCAGCATTTGACACTGAAAGAGATCACTTTTTAACAGGGTGGCAACTCTATCTGCTAGAATCATAAGCCTGTCTTATTTAATTAACCTAGAAGGAATATACCACATATACAGTTGAACACAACTAACTGACACTATTTACAGTTATGATCTAGGAACAAAGAAAGTTAAGCACCACAATGTTAAAACAGATTGTTTGGAATATTTAGAAGACTGAATTTTTGATTGGAGCAAGAGCTCAAAACATCCACATAGACTGATTATAAATAAACCCATAGCAACACATCAACACCAGCAGACACATGCACTAGTGGGTCAGACAGCGAAGGGGCTACATATAATGCTTAGTCTTTTTAAGACACAAGCCAACACTTGTTTCTCCTGAATCAGTTAGCTTTCTGACCAGAGTCACTTCTGCAACAGCTACAACTCCTGCAACACCCCCTCAGATGCATTCTGCAAATCACACAATTCAGAGAAAACCAATGAGGAGGGGGACAAGTGGAAGAGGGAGTCCATACAGGAGGAGTGCAATAGAACAAGTTCCAGAAGAATCAATGGAATGGTGATCAACATTGGCAGAGCTACCCAAGTAGGGGACAGCACCAGCAACCAAGAACTGCAGGTAGAGCACTCTTTGGTTATTTACATTTCAAGCCACTTTTTTTTCATACAGCTGTTTGCTCCATTGCTGTCACCTTGTACCTGTCTTCGGGGCTAGTGCCTGATCACCCCCAGTCCCATCTGGTACACTCCCAACCATCCAGCCAATGAGGATCCACATGGTGTGGAATTGGAGAGCATACGGGACTGTCATGCTTGGTGGCAGGGAGACATGTTTTTTCCAAGTTTCTTTCCCTGGTATCAGAGCTGTGGGGATGCAAAGGGTGCATGCCTGTTGAGGTGGGCATGCACACCTGAAACCACAGCTCCTTCCACCCTCCTAACATCACATCAGCATTCTACCATCTGCTCTGACACCCAGCCTCCAGCTGATGGCAGCCTAGATGGGAATAAATCACCACCCAATCCAGGAGAGAAGAGCTGCCTGGTGGCTGTACAACCCTCTCCCAGCCCCCCCCCACCAATCCTCAATGACCCAAGCTTGTTCCTGAACTTGGGTCATTGGTCTGATGCAAGGTAAGGCACTTTACAGCACCTCAGCTTTCTGCACCACTGCTATGGCTCTTTCTAGCCACATTTTAACAGAACCAGAGCATAGTATGTTGGAAAAAGGGTTACATTTTATACCCACTGCAACAATTAATGAACTTGATAGTGTAGTGGACATTAAGTGCTTTATCAGAAAACTACGTCTAAAGACATTTTTTCACCATGAAGCAATCATTGGTCTTTCACCTAATGTTTTACCAACTACTTTTAATGACACTGGGGTATTGGGGAATCTATCAACAGACAGAGTTAAAAAAATTGGGTTTTATACCACCTAGCAATGCCACCATTTGTGTATTTGAGAAAACATGTGAAAGAGAACTCAGCAAACTATCTGAAAATAAATTCAAACTAAGATAATTTAATTGTACTAAGAAGAGGTGGTTGCTTTAAAATTATTACAAGAAAACACAATGCTGCTAATTAAATATGCAGTAATAATGGGTATGGAAAACTATGACAGTGAGGTGAAGACAATTGGATGATCAGACATTTTATAAACTACTGACATATTATCCAATAGTGGAATTCAAGAAGCATATTGACTGTTTATGAGACTCAAACAAATGGTTTGATTTCACAGGAAACTTGTTGATTTTCTCTTGGTTACATGACCCATATGAGTGATCATATATTGCTTGCCGAAAGTACACAAAAATCTATGGATCTCACCAAGCAGGCCTAGTGTGATAAGCATGAGGTCCCTGATAGCACCAATGGTCTAATTAATTGATTTCTGCATGAAACAAGTGGCTTGTTTACCTCCCACATACACGAACAATATAAGGCATATGTTGTATACCTTGGAGGATTTATTCATTCAAGATAATTGGCTGTTGACAACTCTTGATATATAATCACTTTATCGGAATATCCTGCATGAAGGGGGACTTTCTCATTTGACTGATATATTCTATGAATTTACTGAATATTCACCAGCGTTCACAGAGTTTCTGCTTACAATGACCTACTTAGTCCTCTGTTTGAACAACTTCACATTCCAAGCTAGACATTACCAACAAATGAAAGGTACAGTAATGGGGACAGCATTCATCCCTAATTATTTATTTAATCAATTTT
Organism: Neoceratodus forsteri; assembly: GCA_016271365.2. Taxonomy (NCBI): domain Eukaryota; kingdom Metazoa; phylum Chordata; order Ceratodontiformes; family Ceratodontidae; genus Neoceratodus; species Neoceratodus forsteri. Next base: position 317,181,954 of record CM028130.1, read on the forward strand.
GGTGACCAGGTAGGCACACTGAGCCCCGAAGGTCCCTTTTTCAGGGGCGACCCAGGATAACAATACATGTTTTGATGCAGAGAAAAGACATTAAGTTACAGAAAACATTTACAGGTTTGCATGCAGGTTATAGCCATGGTTATCAACATGATACTATTTTTACCTGGATACTACCTGATGGGAATGCAATCATCACTAACAATTTGCAATTTTCAGATGGAGAGCTATCTACATGACAGTAAGCTATCTATAGGACAATAACAAGGCCAAAGAACCTGGGATCTTGAAGGGGGTACCTGGGTAGGCCCACTTCTGGAGGGTTGATGTGGGTAAGGGGGGGGGATCTTATGAGCCATGGCAATGGCAAGTGCTGCCATCAATCATATAAGTCTTTACTCTGGTGCAGGAACTCCTAAGTGAGGAGGCCTCCTGCAGCAGAGGAGGGAGATTGTTCCACAGGTAGGGGGCTAGTTTGGAGAAAGACCTGCCACCAGTGTTAGTCCTGACTCTGGGGACTTCCAGTAGAGTTCTCCCTGATGTCCACAGGCTCCTGGGGTTATGTTTGATTGCTATGGTTCCTACTATGCTGGGTGAAGCGGGCAGTCTGAGTAGCTAGAATGCAAGGCCAAGCAGGGGGTACTGTAGGCGTGCAGTCAGTGAGGACCACTGTAGCTGGGCCAGAGTGTCACAGTGGTGACTTCATGGGTGGTCCTAGGTAGTGAACCGGGCTACCTTGTTGTACAATAGTTGCATCCTCAAGACCTCTTGCTTAGCCATGCCCTTTATAATCAGTGCAGCATAGGTCAAGGTAGGGAGCAGGACACTCATAGCAATTGAGAGCCTGGCCTCAGGGATGAACTGGTCCTTGAGTCGGTACAGGTTATCAACTTTACAGTGTAGGGTCTTGGTAACCTGATCCACGTGGTTCTTGAAGGTTAGACATTGGTCAAGTGTTGGACCTAAGTATTTTAAGGAGGGCACTACCTCTATGCCACTTACAGAAATTGTGGTGAGTTGCAAGGATGTAGTCCTGTCATGACCCAGGGATCTGTGCCCAAATAGCACTGCCTTGGTTTTGTCTGCATTTAGTACCATTCTGTTTTCACTCAGCAATGCCTCAAGTGATGTAAGGTCACCTTGGAGGAGGGGACCAAGAGCTGTCACATCACCCAAGGATCAGTAGATGATGGTGTCATCTGCATACTGAATGACCAAGCTACCCCCACAGTGGGTATTTAGGTCATTGGTAAACAAGGAGAAAAGGAGGGGGCCAAGGACTGATCCCTGTGGTGCACCCTCTTTTAGGGGTAGTGGACCCGATATGGCTCCCTTCCAGATGACCCTCTGTGTCCAGCAAGATAAGTAGCTCCCAAACCACTTGAGGGCAAGGGGGGTCTAAGCCCATTATGTTCAGCTTCTGTAGTAGGAGCTTGTCATCAACAAGGTCAAATGCCTTGGACAGGTCTATAAAGATAGTACCTGTGGGTGTCTCATTATCCATTGCTCTGAGTACATCATTCGAGAAGTTGATAAGGGCTGTGTCAGTCCCATGGTTAGATCTAAATCCATGTTGTGAGAGAGCTAGAAGCCGATAAGCCTCCAAGCAGTCACAGAGTTGGTCATATACCAACCTTTCTTGTAGCTTAGCAAGTGTGCAGAGCAAGGAGATAGGTCTGTAATTGCTAATATTTTCCCTGGGGCCACCTTTGTGGATTGGGACCACGTTGGCCTGTTTCCACTGATCAGGAATGATTCCTTCCCATAGGGATCTGTTTAAGAGCCAAGTCAAGGGTCTGGAGAGGGAAGGGGCTCCAGCCTTGAGTAGCTGAGGGTTTATCCCATCTGGTCCCCCTGAGCCTCTGACTTTCAATGCCCTTAGGAGGGTTTGAACCTTTTTTCGCTTTACCAGTCTTAGGTGGAAAGTGGGTCGTTCAAGGCATATGGGCTCTGCTTCGATAGGAGCTGAGGTCAACGGGGAAAGGCCCACCTTGTAGACCTCAAGGTTTGAGAAATGATTGTTAAGGGCAGTGGCTATTTGAGGGGAGTCACTAACTAGCTGACCATTGACCTCAATGGGGCCAGGTTCAGTCTTGTTGTTGCCCCAGATCAGGTCATTAACATGATACCAGAATAGCTTAGGGTTGCCTAAGTTGGTTTTCTGGAGATGAGTGACATACTGGTAGGGTGGGAAGAAATGACCCCGGTGAAGGAAAGTCCAAAAATAAAATCAAGGAAACTTGTCACCTGCTCAGATACAGGGGAGGAGAGTCTTCTGGTAGTGTGGGAGGTCTGCCTGGCCCAACTATTCAGAGTCAGTGCCTCTACCCCACACTCTGGATTGTAGTTTAAAGGAGGGGAAGGGAGCCTCTTGCAGCGAGGTCTCCCTCACCACCCCAGGAAAGATTAATGGCACAGTCCAGATTATGCTAATGTCTACCTTGGAATGTGGGAATGTAAAGTGGTATTGAAAAGATAAAACAAGAAAGCAATAATATCTGACAGGGTGGGTAGTACTGGGCAATACTAAACTGCCCAAGTGTGTAATGAGGCCCCTGGAAGGTACGGTATTGACCATACTGCCCACCCTGGAGGGTATTACTCTGCTTATAAAATTGGCTACCTGTGGCACTTTTTTATGGGATTTAATAAAATTTAAAAAGAAATTAAAAAAATTGAGTAAAAATTCTTTATATTGTAAAGTAGTCCCTCTGTTTCTGTGCTGTCCATATCCTGTTGAGCCCTGAGAAAGACATTATCTTGTACTCCCCCCCAACTCTGCCACCTGCAGAACAAGACATGGAGTTTCTTGTACATGTCTCACCATCGTTGTAGTTGATTAAAAAAAATGTTGTCCATATTGCAAGACTCCACTCAGAAGTTGTGACCTTGCACAACCCTGTCATGTAAAAACAGGAAGTGCAGAATGAGAAGTACACTGTGGCATGGCAGCAAACACAGTAGCTGTATACAGTTTTAAATTTAAATCATGCCGATTCTGACTCTTAAGTGCTGCTGTGGGTGTTTCAAATAAAACTGCATCGACAGTAGAGAAGAACAGAGAGTGGAGGGAGAAATGCATTGTGGCACAGGTGAGTCAGCAGGTAAATGGAATGATGGAGGAGGTGGGGGTGATAATAACCTAACAGGAGGATTGGTTGTGCTGTGTAAAATGCACTATGCTGAACATAATACATTTTTTTATTTAAAAGTGAAATGAGTGTGTTTGAAGAGGAGAAGGGGGTTGGTCAGTAACTCAGTTCTCGCTAAGCGAGAGAAAAAAATAGCAGCTGTTAAGGTTTGAAATCCAGGGTGACACCAACATACCAGTTATGGGGTTGGCATGCCTTGCACTTGTTTTTTCCAGGGCTCTAAGCAAGCAATAATACCCAGCAGGTTGGACGGCATAGGGCAGTATCTGACTGCCCAGGAGCAGGCCTTATAGCCCCTGGAAGGTCTAGTATTTCCCATACCACCCACCCTGGAGGATATTATTGCACTTAGAAAATGGGCACTGTGGCATTTTTATATGTGGTTTAAAACAAACTTTAGAAAAAGATTTGAAAAAATGTATTAATAATGAAGTTTATAGGTTTGCCTGGTAAAATAGTCCCTGTTTCTGTGCTGTGCCATTTCCTGTACCCCTCCCCAGCCATCGTCTTGTACTTATCCCCTCCCACCTTCAGACGAAACCATTGAGTTAGTGATTGTCTCATCAGGACTGTCTTGACTTCATGTTTATGTTTTGTAGATGAAAATCTGCCTTTCTTGCAATCATTTTCCTAATGGAGATGCAGTGGTTACTTCTCATGTGCCCGATGATGTCACACCTGGAAGTTGGTAGGAAAGAGAACAAGTATAACGATAAATTAATTTGTTGGTTTTATTTATATATGGAGTTGATTGTGGTTCACCATTGTTTTTTGGTGCTGAGTGTTTATCATTCAGAGGTAAATGTGTGTGGTGGGTTTGGAGTGCAAGACAAAAATGAGAAGTGGAGCTATCAATCAGCTCGGACAGTGGACATTACTGTGGGAGTTGTAAGCCTCTGTGCAGGTACAGAGCAGCTGCTTTATTTCAGACATCGTAAAAACAAATACAGAGTGTTCTTTTGCTGTGTTGTTTATGTAGGAACTGGCAGGGTGGGGGAAAGGTGGAGAGCTGGTGTCACTATAAAGAAAAAATGATCATGTAAAAAAAATTGAGTGCTGTAATGGATAGGAGGCCAGTGTCTCACTAAGCAAGAAAAATAAAATGGTGCCAATTTAAAATTTTAAGTAGGTGGCTACAGCCAATTACAAAGCAGGTTGGGTAGCAGCAATATATTTAAGTGGGTGAATGGGCATGATATGGTACTTGTTACTGAGCGGACCCTTGCCGAAAATTAATATTCCCCTGGAAGCCAATTAGATTGGTCAAATTTTCAAGCCCATTTTCGAATCCATTTTATTACCACTTGGATATTTTTAAGAGATACAAACAGTAAATGACTTGTTTGTTAATTTGAAGGGGTCAGAAGATAGACTGCATGCATTTGTAACGTATCTAGAGACAGTAATTACAACCTGAAATTCAGTCTGACCTGCAACAGAGACAGACATGTGAATTTTTTGGATCTCTGTATTCTAAAGGATTGTCATCAGGGCATAACCACAGACCTGTTCCATAAGAATACAGATAAAAATGCAGTGCTACATTTTACCAGTAGCCAATCCTGGCCAGTACTTACACATATTCCCAAGAGCCAGTTTGTTAGGTTAAAAGAAATTGTGGCACAAATGAGGCATATGCGAGTGGGGTGCATGTGCTGAGAAAACATTTTAAAAGAAAGGAGTACAATGACACTTGCACTGAGAAAGCTATATTTGCAATAGACCAAATGAGTAAGGAAGATATTTATTAGAGAGAGCAAGAATTCAGGATGGCCAGACACAGAATAGGATGGCTATGCAACCAAGTAAGAGTGGAGAGAGTTTGAACTTCATGATGACGTTTAGTCCACAGGTACACATGGTAAAAAAGGATTGTTTAACACAATTGGCACATGCTGGAAACCAAACCTAAATTGAGAAATTGTACCATGGAGAAACCCTGCTTTGTTTTTAAATGTTTACAAAATGTGGGAGACAAAATTGCACACAGTTTATACAATTCAGCAAGGGAACCCTACTCAGAAATTACAAGCTAACACACACAAATGCTGTAATTGATAATTCTGTGACAACAAACTCATGGGAAAATGTTTTCAGTCCTGAATGTAGCCTTTTAATATATGGGACTTCATTGGTTGTAACTCTATGTTGGTAGTATACTTAGCCATGTGTTCATGTGGCAAGTACTATGTAATGAAGAGGTTCTGCAAGATCAAAGTTTGCATTAGCAAAAATCTGTGTGTATAACTGAGAGAGATACTGAGAATGTCTTATCTGTCCATGTGAATAGCATTAATAGCAGTCATGTCTTTTACTTCACAGGTATTAAAAGGGTAACATTGGGTCCAGGGGTGGTGACCTCAGGAACCTGTTTTGCACAGAAGCCTTATGGCAATGTTCTGTAAATTGAAATGTTTCAGTCCACCAGGGTTAATTATGCTTTTCAGCTGGCGCCTTTTCTCAAATAATTATCAATGAAAAGACTTTAACTGAATTCTGTACAGATACAAGCTTCTCCTTCTTTCTGATTGCATGTAATCTAATTTTACAATGTACTTAAAAATGTTATAGAGGTGGCTGTAGTGCAAAATGACTGTGGTCAAATGATGTCTCTTGCTCATATCTGCACAACTGGCAGCATGGACCTGGATATGATTAGCTGCAGTGATATAAATTGATCTTGAAGTAACAGTCAGACAGCTGTTATTACATTACTTTGATATCTATACTAGATTATGTGTTTCATTCTACTTCTAATTTTATCTCAAGAATGCAATAAGACATTCTTTTTTTCTTTCTCACTCTGACTTTACTGATTTTCTCCCTCCTCCTTTTTCTCACATTTCCACATTTCCCACACCTCTACACTATATCCTTTCCTTCCACAGCTCTTGTTTCCCTATACTTCTTTCCAATCTCCTTGTGCTTGATTATTGCATTTTTATCATTTTGCACATGAATTAAATATTTAACTCTTCATTTTTAGAGTACACATATGTTGTGTGTCCTAGTATTTATAATAATATTTATATTAATGTTTATATTTGCATATTACATGATATAATGTTGGATAATGGTGCATGTCTCTTTAACATGGCATATATATATATATATATATATATATATATATGTGTATATATATATATATATATAGGAGCGGACACCAACTTATGAAGTTGCCTTAATAAAAAGCATAATTTTGGTGCAAAACATCAGTGGTGAGTGGTTTACACCACTGTTGTTGGTATGTTTGTTATATATCTTTAACAAAGTGCATTTTGTTATCACCCATCAAAGTGCAGTGGTATCAGAGTTTACTAGTTAGCCCTGCTTCATTTATTGGTTACTACTGCTGTTTGTGGCATTCCCTGCTCCTAGCACATGTTCCTTAGCAACCTTGCTAGCCTTTTCTTTTTAATCATTTGAACTTGCCTTGTTGCTTTGGGTCCCAATGAATGCCACACAATTTTCTGCCTAGGTAAATTCCCTTGCCTGTTGGTTCTTGCTGGGGGATAACATTTTAAGACTCTGACATCACCATCAGAAGGATACACTGGAGCTGAGGCCTGAGCATTGAAGACAGCAGAGCAGACCAGTCCTGGTCAGGATGCAAGGCAAACATTGCAAGGCTGAAAATTTATAAATTAAAACAATATTCACACAGCATAGTTAGATTCGCCAAGTCCTGTCCCAATAATACACTAACCCTTTAAATTATGGCTATGGCTCAAACCCCAATTTTAATAGCAATGCTGACATTCGGTCAGAGGCATGGAGTCATAATGTCACAAGACATTATGCTACAGCAATATACCGCGCTGACAGTACACCGCAATACATTGCCAGCAGCACAAGTTTTTGTTTTACAGGGCTCTGCCCCACCCGTTATGGGGGGCTATACTCCCTCAACCCTCCCAACTAAATAACTAACTCCGGGGGGGGAGGTTAACAGTTAATAGCACACAAAGTGTAAAAAATCAAAAAATCTCACGTGTCTAGGATCGGGAATCGAAACCCAGTCCCAAATGCACTGCCTGCCTCCCTTGCTATCAATGACTCATCCCATCGAGCCACAGCAGCTGCTCAGTGGACCCTTGTCCCAGCAGAATTCTTATCCTGTAGTGGGAAGAGTGAGAGGGTGCACTACCACACTTACCTCCATTCGTGGTTTTGCACTCTCTAGCTCTTCCCTACCATGCCATTCCTGCTATGTGGTCATGTCATACGCTGTACAGATACAACATATTGACCCAGTAGGATGGTCAGATGATGCACCAAATTTCGAGATGCTGGAATGGATTTTCAAAACTCTGATTCTGTGCATGTAGTCTAGCAAATGCAAACACTTTTGAGGACAAACTAATAGGAATTACCCAGGGCACAATAAGGGATACAAATAGAGTATGCCATTGTAAGAGAATAATGCATGCCTTCAGTGGTTGTTAGGTATAAGGCATAGCCAAGTGTCACCACCACCAGAAAATTACATTATTCTGTTATGATTGCACACCCTGGAATGTGATACCCCACTTGTACAATGGGAGTTTATTTGGTAAAATAGAAATGTAGTACCTACACCTACAGACAACACCCCAGCTGGCCCCCGATGCTTACACTGACTCCAGAAGGAGAGCCCCTACAACATGGTAATGCAGATCTCTCGATCAACAGCAGTGTTAAAGAATACTGAAGAACTGTTTATTCTCATGCAAGTTATATTTAGCGCATGACACTAATCAGCCATAATTTCGCAAATTTAATTTCATGCTCTGCAGTTAGCTCCCAATTTAGGCCCATTGAAAATATGCAATTTTGGTAAATTAGCATCATTTTATTTTAGAGCAATTATCACATAAGAGAATATAGCTATAATTATTTTACATCAAATATTAATTGTTCTAGAGTATGTGAAACAGATGTTAAAAGCAATGGGGGGATATGGGGATGGGGCAGCTGGAGAAAGTATTAGAAGAGATTAAAAAAGTAAAAGTGGGGAGGACACTGTAGCAAAATCCAGGGGTGATAATAAGATGCCAGACATGCCGGACATGGGGGCCCTGGTTTTAGGATAGGGGATTACGTCCTGGTGGCGACTGAAGAAAAAATTTGGAAAGGGGAGTACATAGTCATTTTTGTGTTGGCCAGCACAGATAACTTAGAGAAATATGAGGAGAAGGAAAGTTTTGAAAAAAAGGACATGGCTGCAGCTGTGGTCCTCCTGGGAAAAGGGGGAGGAGGAGGATGGGACTTTAAAAGGGAAGACATGGGACAATTGGTCTATGGGTTTCACTTACTATACAGCAATAGTGATTGAAAAGAAACCTGAGCTGGCCACCATGCTGTTAGCCTATTCATTGATAATAAAGAATGCCTATAAATTGAAGGGAGGCCATAGCTGGATGAAATACGATGAAAAATTTTGGATGCATATGGTGCATTTTCGCAATATGCGTTGGGATACCAGGCAGGTGGATTTGTGGTTAGAAATATGCACAGGCGCAAGTGGTGGGGAGGAATGGGGCAAGAAGACTGAGTCTGTGCAAAAATGCTGTGGGGGTTATAACAGGGTGTTTTGTTCCTGGTCCCACTGTCACTTCAGACACGCTTGCTCGAAGTGTGATGGCAGTCATCTAGCTTCAAAATGCAGGACAGGTTGGGACAAGGGTAACAACAGCAATGGTAATAACAACATTAACCATTACAACCAGCCCCTTTGGGCCAGCCACTCTGGATATAGGGGCAAAATTGTTGGGGGGTGGGGCAGGGGGTATAACACAGGAAGGGGTTATCCACATTATGGGGGGCAGCAAGATAATTGAAGTATCAGACATTGGGGCATTTAGACTTGCACAATCACCCATAAAGGTGCATATACTGAGGGAATGGGTGCAACATTATCCAAACAGAGCAGCAGCTCAACTACTGAGGGAAGGTTTCACATGGGGTTTTAGCTTGCAGTTCAATGGGCAGCACAAGGGTACAATGGCTAAGAACTTAAAATCAGTAAAAGGCAAAGAGGACTTGCTAGAACAAAAAATAATGGTGGGTAGGGTGGAAGGCCCCTTTACGGACCTGCTGTTACAAAATCTGAGGATATCGCCACTGGGCCTGGTTCCAAAGAAGCAGGAGGGGGAAGTTTGGGTTATACATCACCTGTCTTATCCAGAGGGAGATTTGGTTAATGACCACATAGATGAGGCAGACAGCAGGGTCACATATTTCGCTTTAGAAGAGGCCGTCCATCTGATACGGGCTACCCCAGAGGCATGACTGGCAAAAATAGACAGTGAGTCAGCATTTAGGCTGTTACCAGTTAGACCAGAAGATTGGGACCTTCTAGGATTTCAGATAGGAGGAAAATACTACTTCAGTAAGGCCATTCCAATTGGGTGCTCTATAGCTTGAGCCACATTCTAAACATTTAGTACTTGGCTGCAGTGGGTTTTCCAGGACAGGTTTGGGTACATATCAGTTATACATTACCTGGATGATTTTTTACTAGTTGGAGAAGGGGAAGAAGACACAAGGCTTATGTTAGACAACTTTAGAGCAATGTGTCAGGAATTGGGGGGTACCACTAGCAGGAAGTAAAATGGAAGGCCCACGCTGGCATCTGGAGATTCTGGGGATTGAGACAGATACAGAAGGGAGTTGTTTAGATTACCTGACAAAAAATTGGACAGCTAAAGTCATTAACAAAACATAAAAAGTCACTAGAGGGCCCAGCTGCATCAAGTTCAACAGTTCCTAGGGCATTTGAACTTTGCTTGTTGGGTAGTAGCACCAGGGCACACATTTACATGTCACCTGGTGAGGTCCACTGGGGAGCGACTAGGCCACACCATTGGGTAAGTCTTACAAAAGGTACACCACAAGACATTGAGATTTGGAAGGTGTTTTTACAGAATACAACAGGAAAACATTTTGACAGAGTGATTGGGTATTTAACACCGACCTTCAGTTGTACACCAATGCAGCTGGGGGCATAGGTATGGGGCTGACTGAATGGGTCAAGAGGGGAATCACAAGGGTTGTAACATTCCTTGAAATCTTTCCCTTTTGGGTGGCCACACTGGTCTGGGGGGAGGATTTACAGATCTAGTGGGTCAAGTTCTGGTGTGACAACCAGGCAGTAATCTAGGTCCTGAACAAGAGGGGGGAGATTTCCTATATGGTAATGAGAGTATTGAGGCAGTTGGTTTTGCAGGGCCTGTATTTAAATATATCATTTAGGACCAGTCATGTGTAAGGGGTTCAAAATGTCATAGCTGACTGCCTCTCCCATCTGCAGCTGGACAGGTTTTGGGATGTGGCACTACAGGCAGAGGATGTACAGATGCCAGTACCAATGCACATGTGGGTTATTGGCTGGAGGGAGCTGAATGGCTTTTCTACAACTCTTGGGTCTCTAGGACATTGAAGGCATATGAAGGCTCATGGCAGGTCTTTCAAGCATTCAGAGGCAGCCTCGGCCACGAGGTAAGTGGTGTGGTGAAAGACAACCAGGCTGCAACATTTCTGGTGAATAGTTGGAGGCAGCAGGTGGTGCATGCCACAATGGTGGTGCATCTAGTGGTTATAGGGAGGGTCTGCAATTTAAATGGGTGGAGGGATCCTACAAAAGGAAACCTAGTCAGATGGATGATGCAGGGTTGGACAAGAGCAGTAGGGAGACCACTAGACACCAGGTGCCCGATCACAGAATCACTGATAGAAACTTTGCAGGGGGCATTGGGAAAGGTGTGCTGCTCTCATAATGAAGCAGTATTGTTTTTAGCTATTGCAGCTACAATGTACCATGGGACATTTAGAGTTAGCAAGGTTTTAGGACAGGGTAAGAAGAACGTGGCAAGGGGTCTCTCTTGGGAGGATGTCACCTGGGGGACAGACTGCACAGAGCAATAATTAAAGAAATCCAAGACAGATCAGGTAGGAAAGGGGGCCACAATGGAACTGAAGCAACGGAATGGCATAGAAGGGTGCCCTGTCGGGGCACTGCTTGCGTATGCGGCAGTGAGGACAAAGTGGGCTGGACCATTATTTAAACACAGAGATGGCACTAGGGCTTCTGCCTCTCAATTAACTAGCATGTTAAAGATAGTCATGGAGTTTTTAGGTGAGGACCCAAAATGTTTTTTATCGCATTCATCTTGGATAGGTGCAGCAGTGGAGTTAGCAGTACAGGGTGGGTCTCCTGAGAAGGTGAAGAAAAAGGGCAGATCCACCTCGAACTTCTTCAAGAAATATGTGAGATATACTGTACTGCAAAGTAACATCACTAACTGTCTTTTTTCTTTCTTCCCCATACAAGACCACTGCACAAGAAACTTGCATGGTTATTGGTTAAGTATGATTGGATAGAGGATCATCACGGAGGGGGGGTAGAAGGGGGATACATAATGCAGATCACTTATTTTCCTTATATTTCCACAGGGCATATTTGGAGAAGGGAGGTCTGGATCATCTAACACTCCTTCATCTTTTGGGCTGAAAAATGGACCTCACGGAGGCTCAGGAAGTGACAACTTTACCCAGATCCATCCAGAATTAAGCTGACTTGGAAAGGATTGAGGGGGATGCATTGGGCCCAGCTGTTGCCATTGCTAAGGGAGATGAAGGTCGACCATTTGAGACCTGATATGGCCATTATACATCTTTGAATAAACAGCCTAGGCAGTCACCTATGGCCTGACATTTTCTTCCAAATAAAGTCTGATATAGCTTTGATTAAGGCATGGTGGTGAGAGATGACCTTGGCATGGTCGGAGATAGTGCCTAGGAGGTTGGGCTGCCATGTCCACAGTCACAGAGCCATTGAAAAGGCATGGAAGCAAATGAACACAAGGGTGGCAGTGTTATTTACTTTAGAAGTGGAATTCATCATCAAGCAAGGGATAGAGGAAGGTATGGATGAGTATTACAGGGGGAACAGAGTTTGCCTCTCTGGGATGGGGCTGGCCTTCTTTAATTCAGAAATGGCTGATGTCATTAATTTTTGGAAAAAGGAAAAAAACAAATGTGTTGAGTTATGGTACTTGTAAATACAGTGAGGTGGGGAAAGGGGGAAGGAAGTGGAGTAGCAGGGGGAAGCCAGCCATCCATCGCAAGTGGAAGAAAAGAAAAGGAAAGGGGGTAGTTGGGGGGAAAGGGTGTTAGCGGACACAAAGAACCTTGTAGGACCTTGAACCAGAAGAAGGGGAAGAGTGTACACTTAGACCCTGACATAAAAAGAATATTAGGAGATCGGCCCCTGGATATACATCCCTGGGGAAGAAGAAATTATATTTAATAACATGGATTATAACTGGAATATAATAATGATATGGATGATTGGATTTGTGGAAATATGGATTTTGTTGTAAATAATTACGGATGCTTGAAATATGAGTACAATAATTGCCTACTGAGCACCCACACAAACAGTTGTGTATGTATTATTTGGGGGGGGATCTGGTGACAAGGTGGCTTACCTGATTTAGGGGCAAGCCCTGTTGTCAACAGGCCCCTTCCCATCAATCTAGTACTCAGGGAGGGGGAGGTAGGCGGTCCTGGGCAGGAGAGAAGGAGCATAAAGGAAAATGACTTGGGGGTGTGGACAAAGAAACATCACAGGGTGGGAGGAGAGAGGGGCATGGGCCTGACAACATCACAAGAAAGCAAGCTAATTTGATTTGGAGATAAGACAGTGTAGGCGAAGCAAAGGGGGTGCAAAAGAAGTGGGTAGTGAGAGAGGAGCCACAATTTTGCTGTCCCTTGTTGCTATTCCCATCCTCCCAGTCCAAAAAGGTGGCCAGTTGAAGGAAACAAGGGAAAAGGAGTGCACCTGCTGTTGGTGACCCAGTAGGGCACATGCCATGCTGAAGGTAGATGGCATTACATAAGGAAGAAGAAAAGGGGAGGGGGGAAGGGCGTTAGTAGACACATAGGGCCTTGTAGTACCTTGAACTAGAAGAAGGGGAAAAGAGTACACTCAGACCATGACATAAAAAGAATATGAGGAGATTGGCCCTAGGATGTACATCCCTGGGGGAGAAGAAATTATATTTAATAACATTGATTATAATTGGACTATAATAATGATATGCATGATTGGATTTGTGAAAATATGGATTTTGTTGTCAATAATTATGGATGCTTGAAATATGAGAAAAATAATTGCCAACTGAGCACCCACACAAACATTTGTCTGTGTATTATTTGGGGGGGGGGATCTGGTGACAATGAGGTTACAGGATTTTTTGACCCAATTTATAGGCAGTTATACATTAAAGAAAAGCACAGTTAAGACCTAATATACAATAAATTGCAGATACATACATTCAGAAAGGATATCAATGCTGTAACAAATACAAGGGACCAATTTTATAAAGACTTACTTCTGCCACAAGTCTCTGGTGCACCGAACATATGGCACAGGGGCCTTGCAGCAGAACTGTGACGCTGATTATGATTCCCCATGGGTTGTGCCAAATGCCGTAAGTTAAATCAGAACCCCTTGGTCTAACTTTACACCATTTAGGGACCCTTTTTATGGGGCTTGCACTAAAGCTTTGGGGCAAGCTGCCATAAATCATGGAAAATGTCACAACTCTGCCTGATGTACTAAAATTGGGCATAGGTTGCAGAAAAACAGCTTAGCGCAGCTGTGTAAAACACTGAAGATGACACCGGGCTTTACACAAGCCCTGCATCAACCTTTGAAAATCAAGCCCTAGAAGTAAATTAGCTTCTGAACAGAACTGAACTGAATCTAGTTGCTTCTTGTAGACATGCCCGTTGTTTGAACAGGTTAAGAAAAAGTGAATACTTATACAGAATGACATTGAGAATTCAAATAGTGAAACTTTATGCACATTGACAGCTGAGGGATTTTCATTAAAGAGCTTTAAAAATGTTTTTAAAGGAGATTTGTGGCCACAAACTTCCTGCTTATTTTACACATGCATTCTTTACCAACTAAGGTAATGTGTCACACTGCAGCAGTCTTTGCAGATTTTTTTTGTTAAAAAAAAGCTAAATGAGCCTACCAGCATTTCTACCAAGATGGCGGCCAGCCACATTAATTTTTTAGAAATTGCTTTTCACATTCTATTTAAAAATAATGGTGAGGGTCTTTTGGCCATTGTTGGGGAAGGTTGACTCACTGACAGTGAGCAACTTTGGTTAGTCCATGGTCTTAAATGATACCCAGTCTGAGACTGTGATGACAGTATGAGAGAGAGATGAAGGTAAATTCAGGATTGTTTTTTTATTTGTTGAAAATACATGTAAGCAAGATAGCTGATACTGCACTCTCAGACAGAGCACCACAGTTTGTTACTAGTCTTGGAACATTCACCTCAAGGGCAGGTAAAGTATATGTGCATCACAGAGGTGATGGTTTGAGATTCCAGGAAAGGATCAGAGTTGTTTTGCTCTGCAGTATCCCCTCTCTGCCAATCATTGAAGTGAGCCTTTGCCAGACATCAATAACCAGATCACACACGCCCTCCTGATCAAAACAGATATATTAGCATCCAAACTTGCAATGAAGAACAGGCATTAAAGTAGGGGTGTGCAAATTTTGTTTCCATGTGCGGAATTCACATGGACGTGCCATTTAAAGCATCTGAAATTGCACAACCCACCCCCTAGGAATTTCATAGACTTTTGGCCATATCAAACACAAATAATGCTATGGAATTTGGAATGATGCCCATGAAAATGGCAAAACATGTGGGATTCCATAAATTCTACTGGGTAGTTTTTCAGTGGAATTCTGGAAAATTCTGCAGAATGACTTGGGAGGTACATAGTAATTATTTGCATCCCTATTAGAAAAAAGTATGTGACCTTTGGGCTAGTTGACATTTGAGAAAAAAACATTATTTTTTTATGCAAACATCAAATCAAAGTCAATAAGAGCGCCCTTATCTAACAAAACTGAATAACATAAAAACCAAGACACTACATCACCCTTCAGTTAGTTAAAATCAATCCTGCCTTGTTTATATGCATAAATGCTTTAACAGATGGTGATGCCTGAAACTGGTTACTGAGTAATTACAAAATGCCACTCTGTATATAGAGGTAAATTACCCCTGAAGGCATGATGTTCTTAAACATGAATGAGAGGATTGTATAAAAAAATTTGAACAATAGTTTATAATGCTAATTCATCAGATTTCAGCATTAAACTCTATCGAATGACAGCATAAGGACCTGGCTCCAAGTTCAGAAGATTCAGGTGAAGATAATAGTTTTATTTATGCCAGGCCAAATGGGAAAAAATCAATGATCAGGAATCTGTAACATTCAGATCATGACAGACTGAAAGTAGAGTAGTCAAGTCTTCAATGCAAGACGAAGAAAGTCAGAGCTGAAAGCAGTCACCATGGCAGGCACAGGCTACAGAAAACAAACACTAGACATAGCCAATGCAACTGAGCCAAGCTCTTACCTGTCCAGGTATCAGAGCAGCAGCACAGTTCATAGAGCACTGAAGCATCGGCTGCAACATTGGAGCCGGTCATGGAGCGGCTGTGAATGGTGATGGTTGCCCTTCAAAAGATGGTGGTGGTGTCAACACTGCTCATGCACGATACTTGCAAAACTGACTCATCAAGGGGAGGAGCCAGGAGGTATGACTCATAGATGATGTCACAAAGAGAGGAAGGGAAAAGAAAGAGATGGGCACTGGGGGACTGGTAGAAAATACAAGGGGAGGGGTGGGTAATAAGGGGTATGTAAGCAACTGAAAGGAAGAAGTCAGCCTCACTTTTTCTGCTACTCTCAGATTTATTGTGTCTGGAAGCAGCACATCAGATTGGCTATTGAATTTTTATTTCAATTAGGGTATTCTGAAATATGGGTTATATCACAATAAATTATCCTTGGCTGTAAAGCATAGTTGTAGCACAAAAAAAAAAATGGAAAAAGGGGACGTTTTTCTTCCAGAAAATACAAGCTGGGCAGAAGAAGAAGCCAGGTACCCTTAGGCAGAGAGGACCTCTGGCCATGTGTCTCAGGTAAGCCTTGGCCTGTTCTGAGCTTTGTTTTGGTAAGGGGAGAAAAGGAAGATTGAGCTGTTGTGTCACTGCTTCAAAATGAGGGCCAATAGCTGTGCAGATGGTGTTGTTTGTTTTAGGCCCGAACCAGTCTGGGGATCAGTGACAGAGCTAGGGAAAATGGTTGGTTTTTATGCCCGATAATGTATGGGGAGTTGAGAAAGAGCTTGGGGAATGGTTGTTTTGTTTAGGCCCTTAAAACATCTGGGAATTTCAGAAAGACCTGGTCGACCCTGGGGCCTATGTCTTAAAACAATTTTGTGAGCACCCAAAGTGTGGAAGGGGAGTCCAAGAGAAGCCAGGCACTTTAAGGGGTCGCTTTACACCACTGATGTGGTTTGCAGACTAGAATGATGGGACGAGTTTTGCCTGAAATGCCCCATGACTGGTGGGAGTGGTAGGGTTGGAGTGAGTGCTCACGGGAACAAGGAGTTCTTTTTCATTCTGGTCCTTTGGTGATGCCAGTAGAGCAGGCAAAAAACAAAAGGTAGACATGGGTCCATTCTCCCTGGTAAGAAGGGGAAGAGGGGAGAGGGGAGAGGAGCAAACTCGCTGGCATGAGGACGACACATGGCAGAGGGTGTGGGTGTTCTGGTAGATTGGGAGAGGTCCTGTTTTTACCACACCATTTCCAGGGATGAGATAAGGCTTGGGGTAAAAAAGAAAGATTTCTAGAATATGAGTTTTAATGTATTTGTTTCCCTCCGGTAGGTGGGTATTTGATGGGCTAGTTGGGAGGAGGGCCAGAAGGGTCCTAGCACACTACTGCAGCTGGCTCCATTTGGTGTGTGATGCAATGTGGCTATTTCTGCCTGCCTCAATGGAAAACGCAGGAGGAATCAGATGTCCGTTTCAGCAATGGGTTTAAACAGCAGCTGCTGTGTGATTTTCCTCTTTTTTCCAGTAATGTACATGTTTTACCTTTGGAGCCTGAATTGTTCTGTTTTGCTGCACAAGTAATAAAGGCAGGGGGTAATAATTTTACTTAGACTGTTCTTGTTTAGTTAAGCCTGATATCTTAGGTGTGGTCTTTCTTAAGGGCAGAGAGTGGACGTGCATATATATGTTGGCTATTACTAAAAACAGGTTGAGCTGGTGCAACAGAGCATGAATAGCCATATGACCAGGTTGAGGAGAACCCACCTATGACATGGTGGTATACAGAGATGCTCATCTAAGGTAAGCATAGCTGGCATTAGGAGGGGGGGTTGTGGGGGCCCATGTGGAATGACCTTTCTGGGCATGGTGCAGAAGAGGCCCAGGTGTGGGGGGCACAGAAGGCTGAAAGACCCATGCTGGCATTGCCATTTTATGGAGGCACAGGATGCAAAAAAAAAAAAGGAGGAGGTAGCCACAAGTTTAGCAAGGGCTGCCATTTTAGATCAGCAAGGAGAAGGGGGGATACAAGGGCTCAAGGCCTGGTTTGTTTAGGGAGATGAAGGGGAGTTAGAACAAGCACAAAATGAGGGCAACAAAAAATATATATAACAAAGAAGGAAAGATTAATAATAATAATAATATTAGACTGCAAGCGACAGGGGGAGGGGAGGTTTTGAATTGGATATCCATTTCCCACTAAAAAGGGCAGACAGATAGGTCATAATAACATGAAAGGTTGACTGGTGATTACACTGTGCATACTGGGAGAGTAAACAAAAAAATACAAAATATACAAAAACACTCAGCAGGAGTAGGGTGGGAGGAGCACAAGCAGGATCAATCTAAGAACAAAGCATGAGAAATCACAGGAGGTTGTTTACAGGGGATTGGCTATTTACCAGACTGCTTTCTTTTTCAGCATTCCTTTCTATTCAGGGAACAGTATTAGGCATGGTGCCAAAGAAGAGCAGAAACTCAAGAGAGGATGCCTACAATGCTATACTCAAGTTGGCAGATACGGCTAACAAAGTATGAGAGCTGGTGGAAGGCATGGAGCCTAAGGGGCAGAGAGACAAACGTAAAGTGGAGAAGAGCAGTGAGGGAGGTCAGGGCAAGTGGACAGTGAAAGGGCAGACTAGCCCTGGAAGGGCTCTGGCCCAGTCATCTAGCCCCATAAGATCGCCACTTAGGCTGGCCAGCCTCGAGCTGTCAGAGCCAGTTGCACCCATGCCACCTCCGCCTCAACCAGATCCTCTTCTCCCCATAACTCCGTTGCCTGCTCCTCCACCACTCCCTCTGTCTAGTACACCAGTCCTGCCTGGGCCTGCACCAGCACTGGTTTGAGACATACCAGGAGGACTGTTGTCTGGACCCTCAGCTCCAGAACCAAGCCCTTCAACAGGTAATGGGGTTGTTAAGTTAGGCAGCAGCATAAAGTAATATGTAGAACAGATGATTATGATCATGGGGGAGGATGGTTTGGGGCAATTTGAAAAGTCACTATCTGACATTACGACAGGGAGGGGATTAAAAGAGGGCAGAACCAACCATCCATGAGCACAGGGCTGGGAGCAGGAACAAGGGACATAGAAGCCCCTGGAATGGGGATCGGGGAACATTTACATTTGGCTACAAAGCAGAAGATATGGAAGGGGGAATACGATGATATCTTTGCCTTAGTATGCAGGGAAGCAGTAACGAAGTACGATGAGAAGGAGAGTATAGGTAAGAGTGAGATGGCAGCTGTGATGGTGCTTTTGGGAAGGAAAGAAAGAAAGAAGAGGACAAGCTTACTAAGAGTAAGACTTGGGATGCCCAGTTCATAGGTTTTGTGACATACTCTGCTATAGTGATTTAGAGAAAGCCTGAAATGAGGATTCATTTAATTACATATTCATTGATAATATGCAGGGCTAAAGCAAAGGGAGGTTTTGGGTGATTATACTATGATGAATTCTTAGGCAGAGAATGGCCACCTATGGGGATGTAAGTTGGGATATGACACAGATTTATGGACTGACTATGTCACTGATCAGGCCACACCAGACTGGGATGGGGGGGGGGAGCCACATTATTACAAAAATGCTGCTGGGGCTATAACAGGGCCTTCTGTTTCTGGCCACAGTGTAGATTTCACCATGCTTGCTCCAAATGTGGGGGCACTCACCTGGCCTCAAGGTGCAGGACAAACTGGAGTAGTGGGGGGGCAGTACAATGGGGCACAAGGCAACCCCAGTCAGCCCTTGTGGGAGGGGCAGGTGGGGTATAAGGGACAACTCTGGAACAGGGGTTACAGGGAGAGGGGAGCTAATGGGAGGGGGGACAAAACTATTGATGAGAGGGAGAACAAATGCACCGATATGGGGATAGTTTTTACATAGCAAGAACACCGGTTAAAGTGGAGAAGTTGGAAGAATGGTTAAAGGGCCACCCTGATGTAGAGCGACCTCATGATTGATAAATGGGTTTAAGCGGGGTTTCAGCCTCCAGTTTCAAGGGCTCAAGGAAGGCATGAAGACCAAGAATTTGGTATCAGTACAGGGGAAGGAGGGGATTTTAAGAAACAAGATACAAAAATGAAAAGACGCAGAGAGGATCGAGGGACCATTCCGGAGCCCTCCTTTAGACAGGCTGAGGGTATCACCCTTGGGTTTAGTACCTAAGAAACAACTGGGGGAATTTCAGGGTCATTCATCACCTGTCTTTCCCAGATGGAGACTCAGTGAATGATTACATTGCTGAGAGAGATTCCAAAATGACATATGTAATCTTAGAAGATGTGGTGCAGATTATCAGGGCAACACCCCAGGCATGTCTGGTGAAAACAGATGAGTCGGCTTTCAGGTTGCTGCTGGTGCCACCCCGGGACTGGGATTTGCTAGGTTTCAAACTGGATGGCCAATATTATTTTGACAAAGCCATGCTTATGGGGTGCTCAACGGTTTGTGCCACTTTTGAACTGTTTAGCACATGTTTGCAATGGATATTTCAATGGAAGACTGGGTACAGGACAATCATTCATTACTTAGATGATTTTCCACTGATAGGAATTGGGTGGGAAGATGTGAAACAGTTTTCAGGATATATGCAAAGAACTAGGGGTGCCCCTGGCACCTGACAAGATGGAGGGCCCCAGTCAGACTATAGAATTCCTGGGAATTGAGATAGATGCTCTGGAAGAGGTCTTTAGGTTACCAGTCAAGAAAATAAAAAAACTAAGGAAAGTCATACAGAAACACAAGAGCAGGTGCAGAGTTCAGCCCAGGCAGGTACAACAGCTAATAGGTCACCTTAATTCACATGCAGGGCCTTCAGTCCAGGACAGGCATTTACCAGGTACAATGGGGGTACACTTAGTGGCTATATGCATTGTTTGTAACCTCAGGGAATGGTGGAATCCCATCAAGTCCATGTTAGTAAGATGGATGTTACAAAGGTGGGGTTGGTTATGAACCAGGGAGGGGGACGACAGATGACCAGTTTCAGAAAAGCTTTTTGTCAAGCTTATAAATGCCTTGTCAATAATTTGTAAGTCAGTAGACAAGGCAGTATTATTTTAGACTATTTACTTGACCATGTATCATGGGGCCCTCAGGGTGAGCGAGGCGGTAGGTCATTCTAATTAAGAGAAGACAGAGGGATTGTGGTGGGAAGACGTAGAGTGGCAGCCTGAAGCAGTCACTTTACTGATTAGGAGATTGAAAACTGACCAAGAAGGGAAAGGATGCACAATTCACTTGTTCAAGGCAGGAGAAACTGGGAATATGCCTGGTTTGGGCACTGAGGGCTTATGCTGCAGTGTGACAGGACAACAGAGGTCATCTCTTTATCCATGGGGATGCAAAGGGGGTGACAAACTATCAGATAATGGCTGTCCTCAAAAAAGGCATGGTATTCCTGGGTGATGATCCAAAATGCTATTCATCCCACTCATTCAGGATTGGGGTTGCATCACAACTGATGGCAGCAGGGGGATCTAGCGGTCAAGTTCAGGAGGTTGGCCACTGGAAATCTGATTGCTACAAGCATTATGTGCGACCTTTAAATGATAAACTACTAACAATCTTTTTCCTTGATTTGCAGGTTAAGTAGGGATAAGAAAAGGGGTAGATTGATGGGAGGGGAGAAGGGAGAGGACAGGGGTGTCTGGACCCAGCGCAGTCACTCATATGTTGCTTTTATCTTGCAGCAGGGCCTGTACAGCATTTGGAGATATGGATAAGTGGGCACTCATTTACTGTGTGGAGAGGAGAGCTTCAAAGAAGGCAGGGGGCAAGCAGCTACATCAAGACCCCAGGCAGTGTAGACTGTCATGGCAAGGAATCAGGGTTATGAAATGGGTCCAATTATTGCCAACCTTGAGGGACATGAGAGAGAGACAACCAAAGCCAGACATGATCATTGTGCATCTAGGGGGGTGAACGACATTGGGTCCAGGCCCTGGTTTGATGTGTATCTGCAAATAAAGCATGACATAGAAACAATAAGACAATGTTGGCCTCACGTGACCTTAGTAAGGTTATACATGGTCCCCCACAGAGTGTGGTGATACGAACACAGTCACAGAGCAAGTGATAGGGCAAGGAGGAAGATGAATATGAGGGTAGGCACATTATTCATTGCAAACAGAGGCAGAGTAATTAGGAGAGGCATAAAAGAAAGGGAAGATGAATATTTTAGGTCAGATGGGATTCATTTATCAGACTTGGGGGTCGGCATGTTCAATATGGAAATTATGAGAAGTACTGAAGAATAGAAGAGACAGATAGGTCGGTAGAACAGCAGGAGAATGCCTGTCATCCAGTGCAGGTTGGAGACAGACTGTGGGGAAAAAGGAAAAGACAAAAAATGGTGAGGGGGATGAGGGGGGAACCCAGAAAGAAGGACAGCAACAGCAATGACAGAAAAGCGGTAATGGGTATACACCATTACCTCCAATGAACAAAGAAAAACTGGCCCCCAGATCTACATCTGAGGGGAGAAGAAGATGACTGAAGAAAACGATTGGAGATAATTGATATATTTGGTGATATATGATAACAGTGCAAATGACGTTAGGACACAAGAAAATATATGCAATAACAAAAATGTTTGAATGTAACTGAAATCATTAAGATGTTTGATGGATGAATATTGTATTACAATAAATTAATTGCTGATCTGAGCACCCACTACATCATGACTCTGTCTTGTTCTTGGGAGGGAAATCCTGGACAATGAGGTTTGCCTGTTAAAAGGCAGACTCAATTGTCCAGGTGACCAACCCAGTGGAAATAATATGCCCAGACAGGACAGGGGTTGGGGGGCTTGGAAGGCAAAATTGACTCATCAAGGGGAGGAGCCAGGAGGTATGAGTAATAGACATTGTCACAAAGAGAGGAGGAGAAATGAAAGAGAGGGGCAGTGGGGGATTGGTGGAAAATAAAAGGAGAGGGGTGGGGAATAAGGGGGATGTAAGCAGCTGCAAGGAAGCAGTCTGCCTCACTTCTTCTGCTACTCTCTGATTTATTGCCCACCCAGTATTAAAGAAGGGGGACAAAGAGATCCATTAAGGGAACTGCCGAAGGTAGATGGCAGAACAATATAGTGTCACTCAGATTAGTTTGGTGCAGCCAAGGTGGATGGCTGTTGGGGAAAAAAGAAAAAGATGAAAAGAGTCAAGGAAGGGAAGGGGAAACCCAAAATGAAGGACAACAACAGCAATGAAAGAAAAGCAGAAATGAGTATACACCATTACCTTCAAAGATAGAAGAAAAACTGGCCCCCACATCTACATCTGGGGGAAAAAGAACAAAGAAAATGATTGGACATAATTGATATATTTGGTGACATATGATAACAGGGAAGATGATGATGGGCTACAAGAAAATCTATGGAATAACAAATATGCTTGGATGTAACTGAAATCATTAAGATGTTTAATGGATGGATATTGTATTACAATAAATTAATTGCCGATCTGAGCATCAGCTACATCATGACTCTGTCTTGTTCTTGGGAGGGAAATCCAGGAAATGACAACTGTTCTTAGCAACCCCTTCCCCCACTCCCACCCACCCACTAGAATTAGAGAGTGAAGATTGAATTTAAATATGCTGGCATTTGGATAAGATAGGATAAGAAAATAAACAAGTAAAGATTGTGGAAATATAGGCAGAAACTGAAAAAATACAGGTGGTAGTTGCATTAGACCCAGTTACACAGTTCTACAATCTGGATGCTGTGCAGTCCTCTTTGAAAAAAAAAATAAGCTGGCAGAAGATAAATATGCAGTAAAAATAAACACACAAACAACCAGCAAAAAAAAAAGAAACAGATTATATGGTGAAAGCAGCCTTTTTACTCCTTTGTTTCTTTCAGAATGTCCTGGTCTCTTGTCCTGTACAAAGGATCTACTAAGTGTTCACTAGTTTATGTAGCACCCATGATGTCAGGAGGCTTGAGCCAAAAAACGTGTGTCACAAAGTGCAACTATGAGAACTTAATGGGGTCCACATTCTGTTTTTATAGAAAAGTATACATTTTTTCCAGTATGTTTTGATTAGGGCTCTAAAGAGTATAATGGAGGCATTGTGTAAAAGTATAATAATAGTCAAAAAGCAAACCCCGTAAAAAGAGACATGACTGAAGCTTTTGATTTTCCAGGTGCAAGATTTGTATTTGGGCAATGCACTCATTTTCTCTGTAGGGCATAATAAAAAAAGGTAGTACTGCTGCTGTACTACAAGAGCCATAAAAACGCACCTGCTGTCTTTTCGATCGGACATTGAGCCCTTACTATTGTAAAAAAATTCTTAAATCATCAACTAACAGGTGGTGCAGGTGATGGACAATCATTGCTCAGAGCATTTTCTGCACAGGAACAAACTGTGCATGTTAAGGGAGGAGATTGGACACCTTTCAGTAGCCTGCTCTCTTTGTATAGTTCCTGCACTGTCAGAACCTAAGAAAATATGTTGACAAGCAGTCTATATAAAAAATGGTATTTTGTCCAAAACATAGTTCAATCATTTGTCGTGTTTTATTCAAATGTTCACCGCATGTGCTGTCTTATTTCAGTTTTGTCATAGATAATGGCCATAGCAACTGATACAGTATTTGGTTTTAGAATAATGTCTGTGGTATTTTAATATTGCGTTTTTCAAGAAAGCAAATGGTGCAGTAATGCAAAGCCAGGGATTATGTTAATGGTCTGTTAATCACTGTCTAGAGGTGTAATGTACCAAAAGACAAAGCCAAATGATGCATGTCCCAAGAGGCTGAGTAGCTGACCACTAACATAACCCCAAGGAGTGCCTTACTGATATTATAATAAAATGTAAAGTCTGATAGTGTTGTACCTTGTTCATTATGTGATTCTGGTAGACATGTATGGCAACCAGAAATTAACATTAGGCTGATAGAATGCTTACAGCCAATTAGGAAGCTCTATTTCTCAGACCTTTTCTGTGATGTAACATATTGCCCATATACTGTATTTTACAACTGATAACTGTGGAAGTGTGAAAGGTTAGAGCTGCAGGTGAGGGTTTTCTATGCAGCCAAGATCACTCATTATAAGGCTGTTAAATAACTTTTTTTTTTTTTTTTACAGTTTATAAAAATTTAAAAAATCAATACCCCTGGCTGTTGCAGCTGCAAAATAAAGATTTCAGACCAGTGGTCATACACCAGTGAGATAATGATTACAGGCTCTGATAAGTCACTATGAGAACTGATGGCATGCAGGATTTATAACATAATTATAAATCACATAATTTGAGCACAAATCAAGAATTAATGACAATTCCAGTAGTTTTTTACTGCACCTATAGTTATCTTGTGCCATTTTGTACAAGTTAATAGGGCCTCAGAGAGGTGTCTCTTAGAGACACAGAACATGAGCTTTGGGTGAGAGGACCATGAAGCCAAGCTGAGCAGTTCTGTCTGCCCAAACCTCACGAGAGGTGAGATCTGCATGGGTACTGGCATCCACATAACCTTTCCGGGTGGTGGAACATACACATTACATCCATTACATTTACTTTGGGCCAAGGGAAAAAAATTGGAGGAAAAAACACCCATGGCTGCAAGATGATGATAGACCCTTCACAGGCCCCTTACTGGTGACCAGTCACTCCCACAGTCTGAACCTGAAGAGTGTAGTAGCAGCAGTAGTAGTAAACATTTTATTGAATTCATGTACAAAATGAATGAATTAGATAGCTCAACTGAGGCAAACTCATTTCCAGTGAGGTCCATTGTGCAAATTTGCAAAATTATATAATAAACAATATAAAATATAAAATACATATAAACAATAACATGAAACACAGTTCATAAAACAAACATTTCAATAATTCTATAGTTAAAGTGCATGCTACTGCTAATTATAGCATAAAAATTTAGCATAAACCTTTCTTCCAGAAAGGTCATCTTTATGCTCCTGCTCCTCTCTGGCAACATTCACTCGAACCCAGGCCCACTCACTTCAACAGGCCCTGGCATTCATAAGGTTAAAGGCCTAAAAATAGCCTAACTGAACATCTGTAGTTTAACCACAAAATGTGACCAACTACAGGCATGGATGGCCCTCCATACCCCTGACATCCTATGCTTAATGGACACCTGGTTGACCAGTAGGATTAAAGATAGCGAAGTTGCCCTCAAAGGCTTCCAAGCATACAGGATTGATAGAATAGGCAAGAGAGGTGGGGGATGCCTCATCTATGCCAGGGACTCTCTGCAGTGCACCATCCTCCCTGGAACCAGGGTGGCTGAGGACCATGAGATAATAGTGATAAAGGCACAGGTTGGTCAGAATGGCAAAACTCTCATCCTTGCCACAATCTACCTATCCCCCAAGAAAGCCACAGCAGGCTTTTCCACAATTATGGACATTATCGGCACCCTTCCACAGGGGATGGAGCTTGTCATTACCAGGAACTTTAACATAAATTGGGATGGAAAGGAGGCTGCACCTTTCAGGGATCTGATAGCCATCTCCAACCTGACACAACGTGTCACCTGCTTCACCAGGCAGAACTATAAGACAGGAAACAGTACCCTCCTTGATGGGGTCCTAGCAAGCTCACCATCTTGGATCTCTGAGATCAAGGTTCTCTCAGACACGCTACGTGACCATCCCCAATTCCCTTCTTGTTGTCTAATAAATTTACCAGAAGCCCACCCATCCTCATTGAAAGCAGGGTCTTGAGGAAGGATAAACTTGGAGCCCTCAAATCAGCCCTTGCCCTGCATGACTGGACTCCTACCAACCTTGCGCCTACCCTTGATCAGGCCCTCAGTTACTTCATGAAGGGCTTTAGCTCCATCTGTGACATCTATGCCCCACTCACAAAAAGAAATATTTGGCAGCAGGAAAATTGCTGGATTGATGGGGAGCTCCTCTCCCACCTGAAAGAAAGGGACATACTCTTGGAGAAGGCCAGAAACACAGGTAGCAAGCATGACTAACTCTGTTACAGAACATCCAGGAACCACTGCACCAAGCTAATCCAGCTCACCAAAGCCAACTATCATAAGGCCCAGCTTTGCAATTCTTGGGGTGATGGGAAAAGATTCTGGGATAACATCAAAAGCATAATTGGAAAGGATGACAAGAAGCACCCTCAGCTGCTCAGTATCAGTAACACCCCCACTACAGACCCTCTAGCTATTGCAGAAGCCTTCAATAAGGCCTTCACCGATCTTACTTCAGTGCTACCACCTGCCTATTTTCAGCCTGGTTTGAACCACTCTAATAATGTATCTACCGAGTGTTCTCACCCGACCTTCTACTTTAAAAGGGTGATGGTGAAGAGGCCCTTACTATGGTCAAGAAAATACTAGGTAAGACCAGACTGGGCAGTGATGGGATAGACATGAAACTGCTATCCCTCACCCTCAACGTTCTTATAGTGCCCATTACTATGCTGTACAATAAGTCCCTGGCCCAATTCCTGGTGGCTTGGAAGCAGGCCCTAGTTATGCCAGTGCATAAAGGAGGCAACAAGTCTCTGGTAGCCAACTACAGACCCATCTCGATCCTCTCCCCCTGTCCAAGGCACTGGAAAAGATTGTGGTGGGTCAACTCATCGACTACCTCAATAAGTATAATCTACTATGCCCCAACCAGCATGGCTTCAGACAAAATCACAGTACCACCACTGCCCTGCTGGACTACATGAACTATGCACATAAGGCCCTGGATGAAGGCAAACTGGTGTGGTCTGTCTTTATTGACAACACCAAAGCCTTTGATATAGTCAACCATCCCCTGTTACTGACCCACCTGCGAAACATGGGTGTGGCGCCCAATGCCCTTTGCTGATTCCAAGACTACCTGATATGGAGAAATCAGTGTGTCAGTATTGGGCAAACAGTATCCAGCTCAAGAAAGGTATCATTAGGGGTACCCCAGGGATCAATACTGGGGCTGCTACTCCTTAGCCTCTTCTTAAATGACCTTCACACAGCCTGCAACACCAGACTCATACTATATGCAGATGATGCTATGCTCCTGAGCAGTAGCATGTCTCAAGCTGCCCTCCAATCTGAACTGCAGAACTCCTTCTCGAAACTTGAGGACTGGTTCTGTAGTCATAACTTGCTACTAAATTATAAGAAAACCAAGGCCATGCTTATGTCCAGCCCCCACAACAAAAATACCCCCCCATCATCTCCAACTCATGCAGAGAGCCACTGGAACAAGTTCACTTGTTCAAGTATTTGGGGGTCATAATAGATGATACCCTCACGTTTGTGCACCATATTGACTCTCAAGTCAAGACAGTCAATACCAAGATTGGTGACCTGTACAGGCACAGGCAATACCTCTCTCCAGGGGCCCTCCACCTCTCAGTCCACAGTTCAATTATATCTACTATTGACTATAGACTAGTGGTCTATGGGGCAGCAACAGATACAGCACTCAAGAGGGTTCAGACTGTGCTCAACAAAGCCTGCAGACTCACCCTGGATGCTGAGCATGGCACTCACACCTGTACTCTGTATGAAAGTGCAAAATGGCTGTCATTAAGAAACAGGGTCAAATTCCAGACTTGCATCCTAGGGAAGAAGGCTCTATTGGGTAAAACACCATCTTGTGCAGCCAATTTGATCAAGGCAGCCAACTCATTACAGGTCACCAGAGGGAGGACTGGAGGGGCCTTGGCTATCCCCTTCCATTGCATCTCCCTTGGGCAGCATGCATTTGCCTACTGGGCCCCTTCTATGGATAAATGAACTCCCTTGGCACCTCTTGGCCACCAATTGTCTGGCACAATTCAAAACTGACCTTAAACAGCACCTAATAACACTCTCTAAGTGCACCTGCCCCTGAGTCCAGCCACACCTGCTCTGTCTGCCCCCTAGTAAGCACTAGGCAGGCCTCAGGTACTCCCTCCCTCTGTCCCTTCTCATGACTTGCCTCGGCAATCAGTTTGCATCATGATCCTTCAGCACCTGATGCCCCTCCCCCTCCCCAACTCACAGTCCTGTGAGTTTCCCTAACAGTCACTACTAATGCAGGCTGCCTGACCATGCCCCCTCACACCCCACCATTTTACTCTGGCATGCCCTCTCCGCTCAGCCTCCCCTCACCCCACCATTTATCCCTATACCTTATCGCCCTTCTTCTCCTCCCACCCTTCACCTCCACCGCACTACATACCACTCTCTTGTACAAACATTCTTCACCCCACTGCCAGCTATCCCCATCCCTCTGGACTACTGACAAGGCACTTTGTAGCTGCTTATCCTCCCCACCCTCATAAAGTGTTTTTCTTGTTATTTAACTTGTACCTATGTTTTGAGTTATTCTGTAAGTTCTGAATCCAAGCTGTATCATTCATTGTAATGTACCTTTGCTTTCTCCTATTGTACTTTGTTTTGCAATCTATGACATGGAACCTTTGTAAAAGAGCTTGCACTCAGTGTTCTTTTTTGAATCATTACATAAATTAAAAAAAATAAATTTCACTCGAAACTCAAGAATACCCAAAGATAATTCAAGTATAGTATACTCGCATTCTTTTCAGAAGTACATCAGGGAAGGTCACATTTAATGCTTTCTCTGGCTATTTGGGGCAATGCTTTCTACTGCATGTGTGAGATACCTAGGAAATGATTTGATAGTTGTCTGGGGAGAATAGAGTTCAAGGTGGTGTTTTGAACCTGACAGCCTTTATGGTCTTTATGGTCCTGATTATGGGAAAAGACAGAGTGGTCCTAGAGGGAAAGATCCCAAAAGACTTAAAGCTACATACTAAAGACACTAAAGATCAAGATGACAATTAAATAATTTCTAAAATGGTAATTTTAGTTATTGACAAGAGATATGGACTGGAGTGGGAAAGAACACCCTACTTAGAGCTGGCTCATACAAGGAATTCCCAAAGAGTTTTAAAAAAAGTCCATGAGAGTGTTGATATTTAGAATTGAATTGAATGTATTTTTAGCTACATTTTTTAAGTTGTGATTATCACAGTAAATTTTCTGGGTAAAATTGTTTTTGAACTAAATTCTCATTTCTTAAATCTGTTTACAGAGTGTTGTTAGAAATAATTTATATAAATGTTGCTTTCCTTTTGCTAGTGGGGGTGAGGTGGTGAAATTGAAATTAAAGTATGGTGTTAAGAAACCAAAAGAAAGTTAAGGGACCGGAGAGGGTAAAAAAGTTAAAAGAAAGATTGGATGCAAAGAAATAGGATAATACAAATAAATAAATTGCTGAAAATATGGGTCACTTTAGTAATGGGTTTTCAAGGGCTTATATAACCTCATCACCCACAGAGGGTAAGAAGGGGGGCTATGAGGGGGGCTATGAGGAGGAAGAGCACCCATTATTAAAAAGTATTAGAATATTAGAGTCTCCTACATTAACAATTTTTAGTAATTCAGCCCCATCCAAAATTGATTTAAGTGAAATAACACAAGAAGAGGGTAGTTCCAATCTATTAAGTAATGAAGGAAAGAAACACCCTTATTTTAAAGAATATCAGGAATTCCTGACCCCATATTTGGATAGACAAAGAAGCTGGAGCCTCTAAAAAGGAAAAAATGAAAATGAATGTCATTGGTCTAAACATGATTTGAAAACTAGGTCAAAAGAAACCAGTCAGAATGAGAACAATGAGTTTGGGGAACATTATTATGAGTTTAAGTGTATTTTTGAAAAGGAAATTAATGAAGTAAAAAGTAAAAATGGCCTTTTTACAGAATATGTTTTGTTGAAGGAAATATTAGCAACATTAAAGGAAGCTTATGTGAAGAGTAGGTTCCAGGGAAGACAGAAATGTGCAGAAACAATGCACTAGAGAGATGGGAGAACATCAGGAACTTATTAATGAGCATTCAAGAGCCCAAACTAAAGAGGTTCAGAGGAAAACTGAGCCCAATAATAGAATAATTGACAACTAAAAAAACATCAAATTAACAGCCTTAAAGATCCAAGAGAGGGAAAGTAGAGAAATTGAACAAGTAGTGAAGGGAATAAAGAGGATAGGTAGTTTAGAGGTAAAGGAAAATGTGGGTAAAAAATGGCTGAAAAAATTATGTACCACTGCAGCACAGACGGATGGAAAAAGGGAAGAAAGTCTTATTCAGAGGGGTGAGAGGCAAAAAGAACTCCCCAAGAAATTGAATAATATAAATGAGAAAATGGGAGTAAAACATACAAAAAAAAGGTAATGTTAACATCAAAACTAACCAATATCTGGCTGGAGAGAAAAAAAGCTGGATACAATTTTTATAAAAGTATTCCAGTAGCCAGACGAGAATCACCTTTTCTGTTAAAAATAACAGTATATAATATGCAAAAAATATCCCTGAAGGAAAAGATAAGCTGGAATTATATACTATCAGTATATCAATACAAGGTTAAACCAGTGAAGGGGAAAAATATGTTTAGTGGTGAATTCTTCTAAGCTTAGAGAAAGAATTCTGGATGGTTGTATTCATCTTTTGGATAATAAGATTCACTTAAATGATACCTTAACTGATTCGTATGTAACACCCAAAATAATTTATAAAAAAGGACAAGAAATTAATAACAGAAATTAAACAAAATATGCCAGACAAGTATGTATAACTAAATATATTCAGAGAGGTGAAGTTGAAGAATTCTCCCTGAAAAGTACACCAGAGAATGAAGTTTTCCTCTGAGGTACAGTAGAAACATTTTGGGAGAGTGTATTAATAATATTTGTGTCTATGAATCAGTTTCTGAGGAGGTGGTAGAATTAGAAGAAACCAACAGTATGTTCTCTAAGGACGTGTTGGAAGGGCCTAGTGGAGAGTTTCTATAATAATTGACAGAGACATGTATGTTATCAAGGGAAAAGGTTACGAGTCCTCCATTGTTCAGACCACCATAAAATTGGCAAAAAAAATAAGTTATTTTTGATACTTTCATGGAACATCGCTGGAATTTTAAATAAATTAGAGGATAAAGCTTGGATTGAAGAAATTAAGAATAATGATATTATATTATTACAAGAAACTTGGATGGAATCTAATCAGGAATTTTTCCTAGAGGACTACAGAAAATTTGGACTTAAGGGGAAAAACCTAAAGAATAGCAACAGAGATAAAAATGGAAAATAGGCCTGTTGCCATATATAAAAATTGTAGCCTTATTGTTGTTCTGAGTTTACCTCAAGTACATTTATGCATCCTGAATATTTATTTTGATCCCTTTATGTTAATGCAAAAGGTGGTACAAGAATTAGAAGAAATTCAAAAAGAAATAGTCTTACTTCATGATCAGTATGATGATATGGTAGTTATAGGAATGGGGAACTTGAATGCTAGAACTGTTAATTGGTTATATCTTGATGGTGATAATTAGATGGAAGAATTGTATCATGCAATGGAGATAGGTAATAGAAAAGCTAAGGGATAAATTCATAAATGCAAGAGGTAAAATGATTTTAAATTGGATGTCTATCAACTTTCTATGTATTGTAAATGGATGTGTAAAAGGTGATTTGGAAGGTAATTACACTTTTTATTCCATGGTAACAGGAAATGGCTCAATGCTTGATTATGTGTTTATGGATGTTTTTAACTGCCATTTAATTGAATCATTTATAATTAATCAAAATTTTTCTAGTGATATTGCCGCTTGTATATTGCGGTTAAAATGGGAAAGTGAAATAGGAAGGAACCATGGTAATCTGGGTGACGCTTTCTATGTTTATAATAACAAAAAGATTATTTAGAATATGCTGGCTCATAAAAAAGTGCTAGTTATGCAGAAGAATGAGTTGGTAGGAAATGTAGTATTAGATATTAAGGAAGGATTGAATGTTATAGAGAACTTTTTTCTGCTTTTAAATATTATTAGGCAGAGCACTATAAGTGTAAAACCAAATATAGGACAAACATTTGATAAGGATAGGGCCCCATTGTATGATAAAGACTGTAAAATATTTAAGGAGACTATTAATAAGGCAAGAAAAATAGTGATAAATAACCCAGAATTAATGCTCTATAAAGGAGTTAAGGCTATGAAAAAAGAATATCAAAAAATGTTAACTCAAAAGAAAAGAAAGCATTGTGAACATATGTGGGGGAAATTGCAATGCACTATTAGGGAGAAGGATAGTAAGCAATTTTGGATGCTGATTGCATATGGAGAGTCAAACATTTCAAGTAATATTGAGGCCCTGATTCCTGAAAAACATTGGGTGTATTTTTATATTAGCCTTTATGAAGCACCATGGCCCAATTGAAATGTAATACTTCAGCCTTTAATAGATACAGGTGATAGCTACATTCAAAATGATACTTGGAAAGAACTAACGATAGAAGAAGTAAGAAGACATATTAATAATCAAAAGAATAATAAGGCACCGGGAGTTAATGGGATTCCAGTTGAAACATTTAAAGTTAATATAGAGTGGTGGGCTGTAATCTTGGTTGCAGTCTTTAATATGATAATTGAGGAAAACAAATCCCCGAAGACTGGCTAACTTCTGAGGTGATCACGCTATTTAAAAAGGGGGACAGATTTTTACCTATAAATTATAGACCTATCAGTCTAATATGTATCCCAGCAAAACATTTTTCCTGGGTTATTTTAGAAAGATTGCAAGAATGGATGGATTCTAGAGGAGTACTCTCGGAAAATCAGTTTGGCTTTAGAAAAAATAGGGGCACTGTTAATAACATATTCATTGTAGATTACTTGACTAAAAAGTTTAAAAAACTAAGAAATGGTGGCCTATATGGCTGTTTTTTAGACTTGAAACAAGCATTTGATAATGTTAATCGAGACATGCTTTGGAAAATGTTATCAACATGGGGAATAGACCCTGGCTTATTAAACTTAATTATTAGTTTGCATAAAAATTCTACAATGAGAGTTCAGTATACTAGAAAAGGCAATATACAGAAAGGATAATGGTAAAAATAAGGTGTAAAGCAGGGTTTTTTATTGGTGCCAGCACTTTTTAACATTTATTTTGATCAGCTAATTAGAGAGCTGAATAGATATGAAACTGATGCCCCTAAAATTGGCGGTTGAAAAATTAGTGTATTGGCTTATGCAGATGATGCAATTATTTCATCAAAAACAGTTGGAGGTCTCCAGAAGGCAATAGATATAGCTGTCAGTGTTCTTCAGAAGTTATCATTAGAAATAAATGTTGAGAAAACAAAGCTATTAAATGGGAAAATTGTGTAGATGAGCCTGTGTTTGGAAAGTAAAAGATGTAAGATTAAAGAGGTAAAATAATATAATTATTTGGGGGGGGTATAATAACTAACTCACTAGATTGGCATAATCAGATAGATAATAATAAGAAAAAAGGGATACCAATAGTATTGGCTCTAAATATGTATGGTAAATTGTTTAGTAATAATTCTTTTGAGGCATCTTGCAAAGCGTATATAACGAAGGCAAAAGCAGTAATGTTATACAGTATTCTTCAGAGGCATGAGGACTTGAAAATATAGTGAGTTTATTAGAGCCAATTCAAAACATGTTTGCCAGGATTAATTTGGGTTTACCAACTGCGGTTTGGGTCAACCGTTTAAGACTGGAAACAGGATTGCATTGTCTGGCTTGATCTGCAAAAATACATGCCTTGAACTATTGGAAAAAGATAGTAAAAAAATGAGGATATTATTATAAGGCATGCCTGCTGGTTAGATGATAAAAAGTTGCATGGGAAATGCTGTGGTTATAAGTCATGGTTTAAAAAACTGGATATTGATATTAGAAAAGCCAGATTGGAATCACATTATAAACTTAGACCTGTAACAGAAATCAATATATATATATATATATATCTCTGGATCATATAAAAAATAGATGGATTGATATTCAAATGCAGGAAGACTTTGCAAAAGTTAGTTTGTCTTCCCTATTTTTGTTCAATAAAAAAGTAGTGGATAATTGGGGCCCTCAGAATTACTTGATTTGGTGGCAAAATGGTTTACACAGAAAAATATTTGCCAGAATGAGGTTTAACATCCATATGAATTGCCATGCTCAAACAATATTATGGGAAAAAATAAGTAAGCAATAATTATGTGAATGTAATAAACCGATTTTAACAACTGATCATTTGATATTGGAGTATGACCTTTTGAAAGGTCTTAGGGAAAAATGGCTTAATCCAGTAGTCCAGAATTTGTATGATAAAAAAGAAAGAGGATATAATGGTAAAGTTATTAGATGGAAATGTAATGAGATATTCATATCCTGTAATAAGTTTTTATTTGGATGTGTGCAATATTCTGAAATTTAGGACACAAAAATGTAATCCTTGTATGAAGTTGAAATATTTATTGGAATGTTATGTTTTGTATTTAAATTAAGTTTTTCAGTGTCTGCCTTTTGGGATATACACTGACTGATTTTAACAATAAAAATTAATTCATTAATTCAAGTATAGTTTGTTGTCTTGCTTCCTTAGTAAACCAAGATTTGATGTTGCCCACTCTAATTATATCATTTGCTAACCAAAGGGTTTGTGGTATGGAGTTCCAGATGGTTACCCATCTATACAAAAAATGTGAAGAAGAGGCTTATAGACCTCAAAACCTTGTATCTTTAACATTTCATTAGCCTAATAAAGGTATTATCTTTACCTAGCAAACCGATTCTCATGTTGCTTCTCTCCTGCTTTTGTGTGGGCTAACATGATAGAACCTACCATGAGCTTTTTGTTAAAACAGTGAAATGTTGTTATAATTTTGTGGGAACCATTTCTACACATTTAGTCCAGCCATACCCTGAAGCTGCCATGGCAGAGGAAGGTAAAGGCTGAAGAGAGGGGTAGTAAGGTAGCATTCATAGGGGGCCCTTTAGTAAAGGTACACAAAGTGACACCATGGATTACAGCTAATTACAACATCTTAAGGAAGCATGCCCTGTAACTAGAGAAGAGCAAGCTCAGACCAGACATGAGGAAATACTTTTTCAAAGGGAGCTTAGTGGACAGATGGAACTGCCTGCCACAGGATCTGGTTAGGGTGAAGACAGTGAACACATTCAAGTATGGATGGGTCAGAGTCTTGGGCATGGGGAGGAAGATGCAGAGTAGGAGCTGACTTCAGGGGAGACAATTGACTGGTTATTGAGGGAATTAACTAAGCAGAGACAGCCAGGCCAGTACTAGACTGGCAACTGAACCAAGGTAGGGACTTGACAGACTAAATGGGCCAGTGGTCTTTATCTGCCCATATTGTCTGTTTGTAATACTTCGAAATAATTCAGCCTGTATTTCACATTTTATTAACCTCTATGCTTATGCCTGTATTATTAAGATCATTTGCAAGAAAACAAGATCTCTACCCTTATAGCTCATACTGCTTGTCTACACTTGAGGTCACAGTTCTGTTTATTACATCATAATTTGGTGCGGTGGACATAATGATGAAATAAACAAGGGGATTTTTATGTCAGATACAGATAGACAGCTAGAGAACATAACCTCTAGGGAACACAGATCATGTTTTCATGACACTGTCCTTAGTAATGATTAAAAAAGGAGAAAGAATTACAGAAAATATTTGGCATATAAATGGAACTGCGTCTAAAGCTTTTATTCCTCAAAGGCTGTTTAAGCAGAGAGGAAGGTGCATTAGAAAGAGGAGGCTGAGCACTTGGAACAGAATGGATTTGCTTAAGGTCACAGAGCTAGTAAGTGGTTATGGGGTACAAACCTGGGTTCACAGGCTCACAGACTCATATTCTAACCACATGTAATACTCACTACACATCAGAGAGTTGTTGTGATATTGTCATGTTCACATAGTTAAGATAGTGGTTCTGTCAGGATTTCAACTTGCAATCTCCTTTGTATGTTCGCCCTTTTGTTTGCACAAAGTGAACATATGGATATGATAGTGGGTTTTGAGAGGTGTGTCGCTGTTGGTCCAATACAGGGCAGTGTGCAAGGGGCTCGACAGCAGCAGGCTAGTCATCAGGGAGGCTGATCATGACCCTCTTCTGGTCTTTTTGGGTGGAAACTCCAGCCACCTGAATCACAGGGTGGCTCTTTCCTTTGATTTACGGAAGGCACCCAGCAAGCAGAGCAGATCAATGTCATAATTAGCCTTCTGTGGTCCACCCCCAATACCATAGAAACAATCCCTCCCACCATCTGCCAAGTTTTCATACCACCTCCTATTGCTTCCGCCTTCTTAATTTTCCAACAACAGGTTCCCAATCCCTGGTTCTGGCTAGTACCCCTCCTTCCCACCCATTTTCAATGTGTGACACCAGGGAGACCATCCCTGGTGCCTCGAGATAGACAAAGTAAGCTAAATTCACTCTGCAAATTAATCCACTAATTTAGCACAATTTGTGAAGTATGGATCAATCCATAAAGTGTGGAATTTGACCATGAATGATGGAGTTTCACCCTTAAAGTGTGGAATTCTGCCATTTGAGGGTAAAACTCTGCACTTTGTGGGTGAAATTCCACTGTTCTAATGGAAAACTTCATGATTTTGGGTGAAGTCGAAGTTTTTGATGGTAGGAAAGATCTCGCAGAACTGCATGGATGCAAATTTCAGCCACTTTATGGCAACTTTGTTGGCAGAGTAAAACTTCACTGCAACTCTACTGGTGCCACCAAACATAACACCAACAATGGGGTGATCAATCCCCAGTATTGGAACCTGAAATAAGGAAAACTGTCTCTTGTAGTCTTTTTTTATGTTTATACATCCTGTAAAAAGGAAAACTGGCCATCGATGTCTGTTGTCACCACCGGCATGTCACCTTCATTCCCCTCCCCCACCTGACTCTCCACTTGAGCAACAATCACCCCACTCCTAGAGCTTACTTTTAATGTTCTGAATCCATGGTGCCCAATCCACAATGCTGGCTAGTACTCCCCACCCCACCTGTTTTCACAACATGACACCAGGGACCTAACCCCCTGGTGCTATCAAACATAACACTAACATTGGGGTGCCCAGCCCCCAATGTTAGTACTTGAAATAAAGAAAAACATCCCTTGTTGTATAATGTTTTTAATTTTATATATTGTGTAAAAAAAAAATCCATTACACTCCCCCAACTTCACCCTCCCACCATCCCACACCCAGCCCTTGCTTACCTAGTGGGGCCCAATGCTGTTATCCTCTCTGGACTAGAGACACATCTTCCCTCTTCAATACTGGACTTGGAACAGAGGAAATCAGGTAGGTGGCTCAATGTGTTTCAATGGGTTTTTAAATTCTCCTCATAACTTGATAAGTTTTAAATATTTTCCCCACACTTTCTAGAAGGCTTTTTGGGACCCCACCTTATGAACACATGATGAAATTATGCAAATCTGTCCTGAAAGTTGATTTCATGGAAGCTGTACAAAATCACCGTTTAGGCAGGATTTGAACATTTGCTCTGCCCTTGTTCATGAAGTGGGGTCATAAGAAGGCTATATTAAAAATTTGGGGTAAAAATATTAAAAAAAACAAAGTTATGAGCATACATTGAAATGTTTCAACACACATTTGTAATTTCGGTTATTTTCCATATTTTGACCCAAAATTTCAACAAAGCCATTTTTTTTCACACCACCTCATTAACATTGACAGCTGTCATTTTTCAAATCCTGGCCAAAATAAGTTTTTACACTATTGATGTGAAATGACTTTTCAGCCACTATTTTATAAATGACACCTGTCATGCTCAGGAGTGCTAATAAAGACAATTTTGCAAATTTGGGGTCAAAATGTTAAAAAAAAACTAAGTTATGAAGAAATGTTAATTTTTTCCGTTTATTCATAACTTTAGTTTAGCAAATTTTGGCCCCTAATATTCAACATATGCCTTGTGTTAGCCCACCTCCTGAACATGACAGGTTTCATTTTTCAACTCACCACCAAAATTTGTTTTCAGAGTTGTATTGTGAAATGGAGTTTGCCCTTTAAGGGGCAGACCATGTTGTCCAGGTGCACCCCTTCCCTCCTGTTAGGATAGTTGTGCTCAGAAGGGGAGGGGATAGGGAAGGGGAGGAGCCAGGAGCCAGAACAATGGCCAGGTAACAGGAAGGGGAGGGGAGAAAGGGGATACTTAAAGGACAGCACAAGGGAGCCTCAGCCACTTTTGCTGGAGTTTTTGATCCCTCCCAACCCACCCTAGGAGAATAGAAAAGCAAGGGTTATAGCTGATGGAGGCAGTAGGAGGGTCTGTCATGGTGGAGGACAGACATGCCTACCAGAGCGTTGGACTGCCAATGGTGAATGGCAGAGGAAGATAATATGGTATGGACTGCCAAAGGTGGATGGCAGGATATAAAGAAGTCATGGACTGCCAAAGGTGGATGGCAGGGAATAAGAGGATGATGAACTGCCAAGGTGGATGGCAGGTGATAAAATGGTTATGGACTGCCAAAGGTGGATGGCAGGGGGAAAATGGGTAAGGACTGCCAAAGGTGAATGGCAGGTGAAGAGATGGGTGAGGACTACGGAAGAGGGGGAAAGGGGGGGAGGACAAAAAGGGGGGAAGATAAAAGGAGTAACATGAGAAGAAGAAGAAGAGGAAGGAGAAAGTGGTCTCGGCTCTCACCGTTACCTAGCAAGAAAAGGAGAAGAAGAAGGCACCCAGGTTTTCGTCTGGGGGGGATGGAGAATCAGAAAGTAATATATGTATGGAATAATGGAAATTATTGGATATATGAAAATAAGAGATGGCAAAGAATTATGATTGATGGATTTTAATAAATTAATTGTCAATCTGAGCACAACAACAACAAGTAATGGCTCCGTGTTTTTTGTGAGGGATGAGGGGGGAATCCGGGACAATTACCTTTTTGATGGGATTTGAAAACTCCACCTGTCTTGATCATAATGTTAAGTCATAAAAGACTGTTGGAAATTTGTGGTCAAAATGTGGGAGCCCACGGAAAATTAGGCATTGTCTCTCAGCTGGTCTGTCCTGAGTAAACACAAACTAAAAATGTGTAAAAGCAGGGCATTACTGAAGATGAGATATTGCATCTCATCTGGTCTATCCTGAGTAAATACTGTGTATGGTAAAAATGTATGAAAGCAAGCCCTGGTACAATGGCAATGCAAGCAGCAAACATTTGGCATTGACAAATGCTTGTTGGTACTTCATGTTTAACCCACAGTAATACATACTGGGGTGATCTACAGACCTCCAACACTGAGAGATGAAGTTGACAGGGTACTGAAGGAGGAGATTCACAACATGACATCTAAAAGTGAAACCCTGCAGATGAGGAATTTCAGTATGCTAGATTTAGATGGGACCACCCAGGCAGCTGCTTCAGCCAGAAGCATGACATCATGGAATCCCTGCAGGGGGTTGGACTCAGACAGCTGGTGCATGAGCCAACCAGAGACAAATCTATTCAAAACCTGGTGTGGACTAATGAAAACAGAGTCAAAGAAGTCCAGGTGGGAGGGCAACTGGGATCCAGCGACTACCACATGGTGTGGTTTGGCATGGAGACAGGGGCTCAATTAAGCCACACAAGGGCAAAAGTATTGGATTTCAGGAGGGTAGATTTCAGTGAAATGGGTAGATGTTTAAGAGCAGCCTTGGAGAAGGGAAAGGTAATGGTGGGAGTGGAGGAACAGTGGGGGAAACTAAAAGGAACCACAGTGGAGGTAACTAACCAATGCCTTAGGATAGTGACCAAAGGGAAATGAAGAAGGAAACCACTACAGTTATCTAAAGAGGTAGCGGACAAAGTAAGGGCTAAAAGAGCAAGTTTCAGGAAGTATAAGGGGACCCAAAGGGAGGAGGACAGGGAGGTGTACCTTGAATGTCTAAGGGAAGCAGGGAAAGCTGTTAGGAGAGCCAAGGTACAGACAGAGGAGGGTTTAGCATGGACTGTGAAAAAAGGGGACAAGACATTCTATAGGCACATCAGCAATAGAAGAAAAAATTGGGGTGGGTGATTGTGAGGCTCAAAGGGGAGGAGGGAGCGTGTAAGGGAGGGGATCTAGACAAAGCAGAAATACTGAACAAATGCTTCTGTTCAGTATTCACTAATGAGGGAGAGGGTCAAGGACCACAGTTGGGGAGCAGAGGCCATGGGGGGGAGTGGACACAAGTCCATTCACAATGGAGAAAGTTCTGAAGGAATTCACAAAGCTGAAGGTGGATAAAGTCATGGTGCCAGACCACATAGACCCAAGGATATTAAGGGTGCTGAGAAGGGAACTAGCTGCACCTCTGACTGCCCTGTTCCCACAGTCCCTCAACACAGGCATGGTTCCAGAGGACTGGAGGAGGGTGCAAGTAGTTGCACTGCACAAAGGTGGCAATAAGAAGGAAGTGGGGAAACTACAGGCCATTCAGCCTCACTTCTGTGGTGGGGAAGATCATGGAGACACTGCTGAAAGAAAGG
The DNA here is from genome assembly GCA_016271365.2 of Neoceratodus forsteri. Taxonomy (NCBI): domain Eukaryota; kingdom Metazoa; phylum Chordata; order Ceratodontiformes; family Ceratodontidae; genus Neoceratodus; species Neoceratodus forsteri. Next base: position 317,222,856 of record CM028130.1, read on the forward strand.
ATAGTGGCACATCTGGAATGCAATGGTGCCCAGGATCTGAGACAACACAGATTCACAGCAGGAAAGTCTTGTCAAACAAATCTGATAGATTTTTTTGATTGGGTGACTGGGGATGTGAATCAAAGAGGGGCTGTAGACACTGCCTACCTAGAATTCAGCAACACCTTCATTACCATCCCACACAGAAGGCTGATTAATAAGATAAGTAGTCTGGACATGGGGCATAAGGTGATACATTGGGTAAGAAACTGGCTGATGGACCGAAAACAGAGGGTGATGGTAAATAGGATCCAATTCTTGGAGAGAGATAGGTACCAGCGGAGTACCCCAGGGATCAGTACTGGGACCAGTCCTGTTCAATGTCTTCATTAGTGACACTGCAGAGGGGATGGAAGGAAAGGTCTGCCTGTTTGCAGATGACACCAAGATCTGCAATAGATTGGATACTCTAGAAGGGTTGCAGAAAATGAAGAGGGACCTGGAGAAGCTTGAAAGATGGTCGGAGTTGTGGCAACTGAGATTCAATGAAAAAAGTGCAAGATAATGCGCCTGGGTAGAGGCAACCCTGGGGAGATCTACAGAATGGGTGGGGGTGCTGACTGTCACCAAATAGGAACGGGACCTAAGGGCTATCATATCTGATGACCTTAAGGTATCGAAGCAGTGTGCAAAGGCTGCAGTGAGGGCCAGTGGCATGCTGGGGTGCATAAGCAGAGGCATTACTAGCAGGAGATGGGAGGTGGTGATGCCATTGTATAAAACACTGGAAAGACCTCACCTTGAGTATAGTGTGCAGTACTGGAGACCACACATGTGTAAGGACGTAGACAAGGTGGAGGCTATCCAGAAAAGTGCAACAAAGATGGTGTATGACTTGCATCACAAAACATATGAGGAGAGACTAAGAGACCTCAATATGTACTCACTGGAGGAGAGAAAGGGGGGACATAATAGAAACTTTCAAGTACCTCATGGGCATAAATGAGGTGCAGGTGCAGGATCTTTTGCAATGTAGAAAAGATTACAGAATGAGCGGACAAAATATGAAATTGGAATGGGTAAATTAAGAGGTAACATAAGCATGTTCTTCTACACTGAAAAGATGGTGGATTCTTGGAACAGTCTGCCACAAGAGGTGGTGGGGGCAAGCACAGTGGAGGGGTTTAAACATGCCTGGGACAGGCACAAGGGAACACTGGGTGAGGAGGGAATGATGGAAAGCTATTGATCACTTAGGATCAGTGACTGTGTAGAAGTATAGGACTTGCTGGCAGACTAGATGGGTCTAACAGCCCTTATCTGCTGACAGTTTCTATGTAACTATGTATGGCCTTCTCAAGACATAGTAATGGAAGGGAGGGCTAATCTTCAGACTACAAAAATCATGTTGTTTTGAAATTAAAATTAATGGTCAGGCTATTTTGCTAAAACACCATAAATAAAAACTAAGTTTATATAATGTTGACATTCTATATTTTTTCATTCTCTATATTAGGCAGAAACAAAGTTCTAGGCAGGATCTGCTTTCAGTCTCACTAGCCAAAGTTCCACAACAATGCAATGGTTGCCTAAAGTACATTCCACGGCCCCAGATTTGGAAGGTATGGGGAGTCCCATCCTTTTATCCTGTGTATTTTTCCACTCACTCTCCCTTCTACTGAATAATCTATTTGTTAACATTTATCAAGATAAAAGCTTTAGTTGAATTTATAATCTCTTTTGACAATGGTGAGCAAGTGCCATGCTGTACCTTGTCACTGGCTGTAAGGAAGAACATGTACAGTATCCAAACTGGACCCAAATCAGGTTTGGCAGTATGTCCTGGGTCCTCGGTGGTTCTCATAATTAAAGTAGCATTTCATTTGTCACATGCACCTCAGAGTTTCTAAACTTTTCTATTCTGACCACCAACTCACCCACACTGCAAAGGAGATACCACTCCTGTACTATATTGTAACAGAAGATCAACACTCATCAAATTAATGTGGGCTAAAATTCAGTGATCTGTAAACTGTGAGTATAGGTAATCAGACTCAGTGATGGCACATGAACTCATTCTATAATCATACATTTTTCATGTAAAAGCAATGTCTTGCCTAGCTTTTCAAATTAGGTTTGGCAGTTTAAAATGTGCACCGTATGTTATGCTGGTAATAGGAATCCTATGCATTTGAATACCTTCTCAGGTGACAGCTGCAGAAAACGGAATGAAGGCAGCATAGCTTAATAGTTATATAATGTCAAAAAGCAGCATTTAAGCAATTCACTTGGCATTATTATTTTTTCATGAATAAGGTTTAAATATGAGTGACCTAGCTGTTTCTTTTAGCTGTGCCATTTATCTATCTGTTTGTACTTAAAAATGTTTACTGAAAGTAAGATATTTCATTAATATTCGGAAATGTTATGATATTAAGGGAGGGAGAAATAGATTCAGACAAAGGAGATTCAGAGCACCAAGTATATTAACAAAGCCCAAAAGACACATATTATAGAAAACATAAGGAAAATATTTTCTCTTCAAATGTCTTCCAAATTATGAATCTAATGGATTATAACTGGATAAATGTGTGAACAGAGCCACCAAACCTAAAAAAAGCCTTACAATGTCATTGTCCATGGGTCTGTTTGTTCACCTTGGTGGGGGTATATTCAGTAGCTCACTGAACTGCTTTCAGTAGTTTCTACTGTATCTACAATTATATTTCTTTACTAAGAAAACCAGGGCCAGAAGTTATCAGTCCTACAGGCTTTAGAGATATATTTCTTCATAATTACAGAACTGCTTATATTAATGGCCATACCCGGGGTCTCAGATCAGTCCGACATATTGTATTCCACTAAAGTATGATCTTCCTCTTTTCCTGTAAATTACAGTACAACATTTCATAGGCAACCTGAATTGCTCCATTATCCTGTACAAGTAGTCCACATCTACTGTATATGCCAATGTCTTCCTCGACTGCTACATTTTACTGTAGGATACAGGAGATTCTGTAAATTGGTGAATATTGCTTTGATGAAAGAGATACCATACAAGGCCATGAAAGCTAACTATCTGAGGTCACAACAATTGGAGAAATGGATTTTTATGAGCATGTACTGTAAAAGTCCCCATCCACCTCTTTTATGTCCACAAGAAAGAACCTTAACCTCATAGATTCATAGTACATCCTGGATATAAAAATGAAAGAGAATCATTAAGATCACATCCTGCAATCCATACAGCATCAGCCTTAACTGAGATACAGTAAGTTATTGTTATGGCATTTGTTTCATGTGAAGTGGTTAGAGATGCTGTGAAGTACAATAAAACTTCACTGGTAAAGTGGTTAACTTCATCCTTCTAATGGTTGTGTGAAGTGCTAGTAAAGTTGACACTTGACAGAAGTCCACAATGTATAGCAAAGTGCCCTTCTCTAGCAATGCTCAATATTAATTTGCACACTAAGCCTAGTGTCAAACACAGTAGACTCTGCTAGCAAATACATAAAATAAAATTAATAACATTAAACCCTTTCCCCATCTCTCAAAGCACCCTATCACCTATATCCCTTCCAAGTCCAATTTAAAAATACCACCCTCCCCCTTACAAACATAAGGCCCTATGCACTATTGGGGCAGATCGGCTACGTTCACGTATCTGGGGCAAGTAGCCACCCTGCACCCACTGCTCGCCCTGCACGTCATGCTAGAAGGGAGGGCATGCAGACCCACCGCACCTGATCCCCCACATCCATGGACAGCTCCACACAGGGGGCATTCCTTGGGGCATGCCAGTAACCCACATAATGCTGGTAACATGGGTGTAGTGGGTGGAACAGGGTACGCCAGGGTAGACCCTGCCATAAACAACTGCACACCCCCACAGACACTGGCCTTCAGTCACTGGGGGACCAGGACAGGGCACACTGTGCTGCCTCTGACTGCTGGTCAGCAGGAGGTGGCAGGGGCAGCTGGAAGGGTGAGTACCTGGTGATTTTGGGAGCAGTTGCACTGGGACAGGATAGTGCCACATGGGTCCGGGTGCCTGCAATAGGCATGCATAGCCCCAGCCCTGTGCCACCCTATGTGTGGGATCCACTAAGGGTCCCAGGGGGGAATCTATTTGGATGCCCACCTGGGATGATGACTCCTCCCTGGATGCCCTAGGGAGTCCTGTGCTCCAGGTGGGAAGAGCCCTGGACAGGTGGCCAATATTGGTGAATGCTGGTATTGGTGCTCCTGTCCATGGGGTGCAGGGATGTGGGTGGGGTATGTGACTTTTCTATGTACCCTGCCCACTTAGTGCACAGCACCCATAGCACCCAACACCCCTTTCTCAACCCCAGCCCAAGTGTCAAGAAAAAATATGCCCCTTCCCCAACCTACTAAGCACCCCATCCCCTCTTCTTCCCTCCAAGGCCTCAGTAATAATTGAATACTCACGTCCTGCCAAAACCACTTACCACGCCAACACCTACATACCATTGGTTAAGGTTCACTGACTTAAAAAGAAGAAAAATGGCAATAACTGCAGCACTCATTACACCACAACAGATATCTGCTTCTAAGAAAATGTGAGCAAAAGCCCATTCAAACGGTAGGAACTCATTCTTTTTCTGGTTCATAAATATAGCCATGCACTAAGATGGCATAAGGATGCCTGCATTGGTAGCCATCTGAGTGAGTAAACTATTTTTTTTTGTCAGTGCACCCATGGGAGGGGGACTAGAGTGTTGGTGTGCTAACTAGGTTGTGTGGATGAGGGGTATTTATTTACTGTGACCATGGAGGAGAGGGGGAAGTTGAGTGTTAAGTGGGTTGGGAAGAAAAGGGTACTGTATTTGTTCTTATTTCCTGGGCTGTGGCAAAAGGAGGGTGGGTGTTAGTGTTCAAAGTGGATTGGGGAAGGGAGGTATTTGTTGCAGTTGGATTGTGGGGGGATGGAGTGTGAGAGATTTACTTTTTTCATCCCCCTTATGCCTCTAGCTCCCATTTTCCTCAGGATCTACAGAACAGGCTGTCTCATCTAAGTCTCATCGCCACTACTACAGGGCAGGTAAGTGATATACTCACCAAATTTCTCAGTCTCTTTGGGTGACAGCGTGATGGAAGCACAGGGTCCAGATGCACCAGGGTCCTTTTTACTCATGTGCTGCGGCCTGTTCTTTCTATTTTTTTCTCCACTAGGTCATTTGCATACCAGGGGTGCAGATGGGGATGTGCATATCAGCACATCACCCATGCACCCAGCCAACAAGCTTCCTTCTGTGGATGCTTATTGGTGCACTGCAAAACATAGTCAGCTAGCAGTCAGCAATGCAGTGGAGGCAGTGACCCTTCATCCCCAGAGGAGGAGACCATTCTAAGGAATGCTCACTCTACCGCACCTCTCAGCCAGTCCCTGATGACCCAGGTTCATTCCTAAGCCCATGTCACCAGTCATGTGAGTGAAACTGCAACTACTGTGCAGAAGGGCTGGCTACTTTGTTTTTAATCATTGCTATGTGGGACTTTGACAGTGAAGTGTCAGTCCCCATGGAATCGGTCCTTGTCCAACGGCTCTTTTTGAGGAGCTTCTTCCACACACCTTGAAGTTCACAAATGGTGAAATGCACAAAGTTTTTAAATGTTTGAGCAAACACTATATACACAATAGCAGACAGACTTTGCCCCTCTAGAAATGGTACCAGTTGATTTTAAGGATCTTGGCACTAAGAAGAGGAAAAACCTAAACAAGAGACAAATACACTGGTATCCCAAGACCAAGTGATCCTTCTGTTATTTCCAGGCATACATACTGTGCTATGGATTGCATTCCTTATAACACTTTCATTCCACCATTACCATTAGATTTTATATTACAGTTGTTATTGATATAAAAAATAAAATACAGTAAGAAGTCATCACAAGAAATAGTACCATATGGAAAACAACATTTTCTCTCCCTTGTGTTTCATTCCTAAGACAAAGTGCATATTTTAGAAGTTTGTTAAAGCTGCTACACTTTATGAGTATTAGCGCAAAGAACCCCAAACTATTTGTTATTAATTAGTCATTTTGGCAAAAATGACTGTTCTGTCTCCCCTCCCTCATTTCAGAAGCTATGAGAAGGCCAATGCTTTGGGAACGGGGTATCTGACTGAGCTGAGAGGGATCTAATTGTATTGAGTATAATGATGGGAGCATCTTGGCTTTTGGACAATAATGTACAAGGTTGGTGGGGAGCATTTTATGAAAGTGTCAGCAGTGGGAGAAGCTGGAAAGAGAAACAAATAATAATTCTGATATCACTAAAACCTGAAAATGTCTAAAACTGAAGATACAAAATGGAAGACAAAAAAGTCTTTACCTCATAAGAAAGCTCATTTGTCCAATTTGAACCAATGGAGAAATGAATCTGCTGCTTGATGCTCAGTCTTAGATCCAGGTATGGGATATCTATTGCAGTGTCTCTCTTGTGACCGCCCTGCTAGCAATTGATTTTACCTGTCAAATAATGAAGAAAATCAAAAATATGGAGCAGTCCTAGACAGACTGATACTGCGACAGTGTAGTAAAACAGATACAGTTGAAAAGCTGAATGCATAACTGACTGAAACAGCACAATTAGAAATGAAATCAGAAGGTGATACAATAAATCAAATTCACAAAATTCACTCTGACATAACCAAGTGGTTGGGCCAAACAACCTGAAATATGATGCAGAATTAAAATGCAGGCCTGCAAGCAAGCAAGCCAAGATGTGAAAACATTATATTCTGAACCTAGTCTTTAAGGCTGAATAGTAAAGCTCATGAAGTGAGAATGTGGCTTCTATCTAGAGAAGGATAATGATGCTGAAATTTGCTTAGCAAATTAATTCACAAATTCTGAGGAATTTGTGAGGTGTGAATTTGTCAAATTTGCGATATTTTGACCTGTGAAGTTGCTATTTTTTTCAGCAAATTGGCTACAATTCATTTACAAAGTGACTATTTTACCCAAAATAATGTCTACTTTGTGATACAAACTTCACAATTTTGACAAAGTCAAAGTTCCTAAGGTCCACAGAAACTTGGCAAAGTTTTGTGAATTTCAGTCACTTCACAGCAACTTTACCTTTGAACTTCAAATGCGCAACATCTCTAGTTCTATAAAGGCAAAATGGAAAGTGTGTATGTATGTACAGGTATATACAGATTGATAGATAGATAGATAGATAGATAGATAGATAGATAGATAGACAGACAGACAGACAGCCATACAGACAGGTAGGTAGAATAGATAGGCAGAGAGAAAGACAGACTGACAGACATGTGACTTATAGTTCTAATCCTCATATGTGGGAATAAATATGGTTAACTCATTTCATACTGTTATGTAAGTCTTTCATACCACATTTCCAAAGGTATATATTTTTTAAATTAACTCATTTGATTAAAATTGCATGTTTTTTTCTTTGAATTCAGCTGTTTTTTTTTGTTATGCAACAAAGAGCAATTGTGAAGTGATGTCATCACATATTGTGAGAACAGCTCTGCTATTGGTCATACTATAGAAGTAACATGTTCATGATCTTCAATCTATGAAAATATTTTACATATCTCAGCAGTTTGTAAGTTATTTGCACAGATTGCATATTGTAATGACTGAATATATCTTTTCATTTGGATTTCTTTAAGTCCAATGCAATGGTAGAAATAGTTTATTATACATTATTACAGTTCATATTAACTTCCTCTAGCTAAAAGCTTAATTCAATTTCAGCTCCATGCATTGTTCAAATGGACACTAATGTGGAAAATTACATGTTCGAATGGAAACCCAGACCAGTTTTAACTTCTGACTAACCAGAACCTGTTCAGAATTTGTGATCCTCAAAGTACATCAACAACAGTCAAGTCTGAGAATACTGTAAGGTTCTGAGAAGTCAAACCTAGTAGGTTATTAAACATACCTACCTGTATATTAATGGTGATGTCCTACAAGGAGTACCGTTGCTTAACTATGTTAATGTGAATGTGCGTAACCATAGCTGTGCAGAACATATGACATACAGTGTGTCATATTCAGAAAAATGCCTCTATGAAGTGTGTAAGAAATTAGGTTCTCTAAGTGTTGAGCATCTCGCAATACAATATCAATATGAAAACTGCAGATAGTAGTGCTATGTGGAATATAGAATTCTGCTGCTGGAATTTTGACAGAATCGAAATTCTGTTTCTGAAAAGCTAGGTGGAATCTTTTTAAAGCAAACTGTAGGTTTTTAGTCTGAACTCGGTTCTAAAAAAACTGCAGAAACATGTTCTGTGAAAAATGGAAAACCTCCAAAATTTGCTATTTTCTGTGGAATTTCACATCAACTGGCAAAATGCTACAATTTTTAAAATTCTTATAGTGGAATAAGACTATTTTACCTCAGGTAGAATTCTGGCAGAATTAAAATGTCCCAGTTCTGCACAGAAATAGCAGATGGTCTACTCTTCTGTGTTAAATGCTGCTCTGAACATGAACTTTTAATGACTGACCATGAACATTAAAAGACTGTAGTCATGTCAGAGAAATGTACTTTATGTCAAAATAAGGACACTAAAATGTTAGGATGCTGTTCTCAATTATTTTGATGAACTTGTGACAGTTTGCTTGCTTTATGGAAAAAAGGAAGCATGCATGATTTTCTGCACACAAATTATAACAATTGTGCCTGGAAAGTAGACTATTTTTTAGTTGCTCTCACAGTTTTTGCACAGGTTGTGGGAAATCTATAAACGACATTTGAAAATCCAGTCCAAGAACTCCATGCCTGCCAAACCCGAAGCTATGTACAAAGAATAACACAAGACCATACTGTTGCTCTTGCTGTTACCACCTAATAACATTTTTACAATGACTGTTTTATGAATGGTTTATAAAAAAAAATGGTGTTTTATTAAATGTTTCTGAGCCATAGTAGCCTTGTGCCTCAGGTCCTCAGCCAGCAAGAAGAATCACATGGTGAACAGTCAAGGAACAAACCTCTCATCAAGCAGCCTCAGCAGTTAGAGGTCCATTATAAATCTACAAAACACCTCAGGAAATGAACAAAAGAAGTTTACCCCTCTTTGAACCAAGAACTCTCTGCAGATCAATAATTATTTATGATTGGTAAGTATTCCAGCTATCCTTTTTGCAATAAGTAGAAAGACTGACATATATCCATGTGTCAGCTTATGACAAAATACAGGTATGTACCAGTCTATGGTAATACTTAAGTGGTTATTCAAAATGGACGCAGGCAGCATATGTTCATGGCAGGGGAGACCTCATGCTAAATGAATTTGATAGATTTCTTTGACTGGGTGACCAGGGAACTACACCAGGGGAAGGTAGTGGATGTACTCTATCCAGACTTCAGCAATGACTTCCAAACTGTGCCATATAGAAGATTGATTATGAGGGTGACCAAATTTGTGTGAGGGGGCTAACATGGTAAATTGGATATGCAACTGGCTAATGGACAGGAGGCAGAGGGTAGCAGTAAATGGCATTCACGCTAAGGATGGGTAAGGTGACCAACACGGTACTGCAGAGTTCAGTGATGGGACCAGTCCTCTTTAAAATCTTCAAAGTGTACATTGCACAAAACTGGGGGAAAGGTCTGTCTTTTTGCAGATGACATCAAGATCTGCAGTAGGGTGGCCACACAGGAAGGAGTAGAGACAATGCACTGGGACGTAAGGAAACTAGAAGAGTGGCAGAATGTATGACAGTTGTGTTTCAATGCTAAAAAGTGCAAAATCATGCAACTAGGTCACAGTAAGTGAGGTGCTGAGTACAGGATGAGAGGGTGTGGTGTTGAAAGTCACTAGACAGGAAAGGACCACAGGGTTATAATTTCTGAAGTCTCAAGGTGGCAGCATAGCATGACAAGGCCATGTGCAGAGCTAGTTGTGTGCTAGGGTGCATAGGGAGGACATTGCCAGCAAGAGAAAGGAGGTGGTACTGCCACCTTACAGGACTCTGGTACCACCATTTGGAATACTGTGTCCTATTCTGGAGAATGCACCTCAGAAAAGACATAGACAGGGTGGAGGTGATCCAGTGACGGGCAACCAAGATGGTGCAGGGTTGCAAGGGAAGTATAATGAGGATAGTCTGTGGAATCTCAGTATATACATTATGAAAGACTGGAGAGCATAGAGAGACATGATTAAGACCTTCAAGTACATCACAGGGTTGAAAAGAGTACAGGGAGGGAACCTCTTCTAAAAGAGAATAAGCTCCAGGACTAGGGGACATGCAATACAATTGGAAGGGGAAAGTATTCAGGAAGGATTTCAGGAAATATTTCTTTACTGAATGGTGGTAGAAGCATGGAATAGGCTGCCAGTTGGAGTTGTGAAGGCTAGAATGTGTGAAGGCATCAAGTATGCATGGGATAGACACAGGAGCATATTACAGAAACAGGGAGGGGCCACAGAGAGTTAGGATCTGAAGAGGCACAATAGTCAGGGAAGCCTAAGGAAGACTGGGTTGGCATAGCAGTCATTTTCTGATGACAATGTTCTAAATTTCTGTGCTCCAGTAAGTTGGGCTTAAATCATCATTTTCATACCCTGAGTTATGATGATACTGATAGTATATCATATACTGTAATGTATCTTAAGAAATGTGTCTTACAAAATGCTAGATTCTGGTTTTGCATCTTGAACTTGGTTTCCTCTCATCAGTTCTGCAGTGTCTGTTACTGTATTTTGCATTCATATGTTTTTTCTATACAAATTTATAAAAGACATATTAGCATCAGTATTTTTGATTATTTCTCCTGTCTACATCTTGACCTGGGACAGTAATCAAATGTCTGTATAAATAAGTAGCTAAAGTTTGGCAAAGGCAATTTAGTACATAGTTAAATACTTGATAATTCCTAGAAATAATATGTGAATGATCCTGGCAAGATGGATGGCTTAATCTTCTTTGCTCTTCCTATAGAACTACACAAACACGGAAGTGTAAGCCCTCAGAATCAGGACAGCTCAGAAACTCTTATCAAGCTGGAGTCATCCATAAATATGTACATTAGTGGTGCCGGTATATTATGGGTGACTTCATACAACCACAGTTTTTATCCCTCCATTTAGCACTAGTCAGGCTAGGAAGTGCTGTTGTTGAGTTCAGTTGCTAAAGTTTGCAGTTCTGTTATATTGTTTGTTCACTAACATTGTTATATGCTGGCACCTGAGTCATCAGAGAAGTTGATGCTTTCATTTCTGCCAATGTATCATTAAAATATAATTCATGAAGAAAGTTCACAAATTGTGTGTTCACTGCCTGGACATTTCATGTAACAAAAAGTCCTGCCCTATTTGTCAAGGTTGCAGCTAGGCTATGAGGAGATGCAGCCAAAAGTAATTGGAGAATTTTCCACTAAAGAGAAAGAATACAGCTCATGCAGCTTCTGCTTCTGCAACATGATCCCCTCAGCGTTCTATGGAACTCACTTCATCAGATCCCCATCACTATCCTTGTAGTTTGATAGTATTCCTGCCTTCTAGAGGGGTCCCATTTGTTGAAGGGAAAGACAAATAAGTCTTCCTCAAAGGAGCAACAGAGCCATACTTCATCCTCCAGCTCTCAATGTCCATTTACACATCTTGAGGGTAAGTCTAAAGTCATTATACTGAGACAACCAAGGTCAGTTGCAGCCTTCAGCTTGGGTCTTGCACAGGTCCAACGGCTTACTGCTGGCACATCTTCAATGGACTCATCTGCCGATTCTGTAGTCTTCAAGTGCACCACCACAGTTGTGGCTATGTTGTCTGAATTGCTCCAAAAATATTTGTTTCCTTTCTACTAATGATTTTCTCATCAGTTCAGTCCCTGTCATCAGTCCCTTTGATGCTGTCTGGGTCTAGTGAACTTCCTGCCCCTGTTTCTTCTCCACAGTTGCCTAAGACCCAGAATGTGACTCCCGTGGTTCCTTTAAAGCTGTGTTTATCTAATGAGGAGGAAGAGGATGAATATAATCCAGGCCTGTTGGATGAAGAGGAAGGGGAAGAGGATGATGAGGCTTCCATTAAAGGGAAACTAACATGAAATTATAAAATGTATCAGTATTGTTACCAATGGAAATCTGCTTTACATAAGCTATTGGCTGGACCTGTAACACTTTTAGGGTCAGCACTGTAACCCATTTAGTTGCCCCTCCCTTTATAGCTGCAGGCATCCATTTTCTATGTAACCCCTAGGTGGCGCTAATCCTAGAGTTACACCTCTGTCTACTACCTACGATGCAGGCTGAGGGGTTTGGATTCTCAAACTTACATTAGGTTCTAAAATGAGCATTGCCTCCACTCAGAATTTAACTTTAATGTGGGTTAGCTATTACCTGGTACACTTCCATGAGATTTCATACCACCCACAATTGACTTTTGCCACCTCAAAACATGACCCATTAGCATTTCCCCACATTTCAGACATTTGATAATTAAAGATTATCTCTAATAACATGCTCATGACAACCTTTTTCAAAAAGCAATAATAACATTTATTTAGAGGACATAGGAGTTAACAAGGGTAAACAGGAGGAATAGAGGTTATGCAGTGACTCATATTTACAAATGTACACATAATTTATTTGTGCTGGTGAAACCCTCCGGCTGGGTGAGTACCAGATTAGCAAAAAAAGAAATCACATTTACCAACCCAAATGACACCCAGAGCCCTGGCTATCTAAACTGCATTAAATCAGATGTTGCACCTTTATTTTGCCCACCACTGGTACCAGTTCCCAGACATGTATGAAACCCCGCAATCTCACACTATACACTGGGTACCCAGTCACCAAAATCCTGGTTGTTTACAGACCTGGTTGATGTTGCAGCTGGTGGCATTGGCCATCTTTAATTCAGAAAGGGAAGAATTAACTTGGAAGGCAAATTAACAACACTCAATTTCTTTAGCAGAGGTGCAGGGGTTGTCCTGCTTTTGGCAGAAGAGCAGGGGTTGCCCTGCTTGTCACAGACTGAATATTCCAGGAGCAGGTAACCAGCATGGTTACCACTGTTAGGACATGGTATGGCAATCCTGAATATCCAACATATTCATATGGTTGTCACATCCAGTACATTTATATATCTAGAGCGTCTAAATTTCCAGACATAATTAGCATGGTGGAAAACTGTCATTTCCATATTTTTATTGGCCAGTCCGATTTAACTTTAAGTTCTCAGTCTTTTAATGTGGCAATGCGGCTATGCTGGTGGCTCCATAGGACAGTCTTGACTGGATACTAGCATGGGTGCATCTCAGTTCATTTATATGATGTTTTCTGACACAGGTGCATCTCAGCACATTTCTGATACTGTTAAGTTAACGATAGGTCCTCCAATAGTTAGACACTGTTTGTGCTCTCTTGGGTCCCACAGCAACAGCTATAATCTGCAAAAACAGTTCCAGAGCTTCTCCTACACTGGGCACAGGGCAGGAGGTGCAAGGTGTGAACTGAAGAACTATCTTCTATCGAACAGTCACTTTGGGCAAGGTAGGCCAGATTGATTTAGCTTGCTTTCTGATCACTTGAACAGTTACAGGGGCATGACAGCCCATAGTAACATCTCAGCAGATTTATATTACTATTAGTCTCATGGTGGGTCTCCCAATAGTTAGACTCTGTCTGGGCTCTCTTGGGTCCCCAAGCAACAGCTACAATCTGCAAAAATAGTTCCAGAGCTCCACCTGTGCTGGGCACAAGGAAAGCAGGGCAAGGTGAGAAATGAAGAACTATCTTGTATCGAAGAGTCACTTTGGGCAAGGTGGCCTAGATTGATTAAACTTGCTTTCTCTCTTGCACCAGGGGTACAACAGTTCTTACATAGGTTCCTCACGGATGATTCCCAGTACAAAAGGCTCTTGATGGTCTTCATTTCTCTCAAAACTGAGGTCTTTTTCAGCTCTCTCACAGCTGCTTGATGTCATCTGGTTTCTGTCCACATTTTCCCTGATGTGGAAGGGAAGGCTACCACCTGGAGGACATGCTGGCAACCACCAGGCTAGCAGTTTAACAAACTACATTATTTTTAAACTTTTAACTAAATGAAGAAAGTAACACCCTTTCAAGCTTGCAGAGGATTAACTGGATCTCCAGGCTTGGCAAGATTGCTGGGGGCCTGAGTCCCCACCCCTATAGGGTGGCTCCTGCTTGAATCTCTTTCTCTCGATCTCCCTCTCAAATCTGGATCTGGAATCTAGAACAATGCTGAAAAACTCTTTTTCTTATGGGGCTCTCCTGATGCTCCTGATTGGCTATAGCTTTGGGTTGCATGGCCCCCGATTGGCTGGAGGTTCTGTCAATCAAGAAAATGAATAATGCATGAACCTCACTCAATGTACTGTTGGTCTGCTGTTTTGGTGCCTAGAATTAGATACTTGTAAGTCCCCATGAGCACTTGACATTTACCCATGAGTTTTTGTGAATGTCCCACAAGTCCTGGTTTTGTTATCCTTGCTTTCCAATTGGCTGTTGCAATTTATAGTCCCTCTGCAGAATAGATGCAGTCTCAAACAATGTCCTGGTGCAGCCAGAAATGATTAAACATTTGCCCCAATGCACCACAGTCCATTAGCCCTGGGTGTATACTTGCTGTCGCTGCAAAGAGCATTCACTTTGCTCAATCCGTTTTCCTGTTGCTGCTGCCAGTATTTTAGCTCCCTGACATGCAGCAGCAGATAGGCTATCCGTCTGAGTCCCAAAGTTGTCTGCTGAAGCCAGGAGTGAAGCAATATTTATTTTAAACACTCCTCCCCGCACAGCATGTTTATAAAGCCCACGTTGCAAGTTATGTTGATCTTTGAAAACATTTTCCTTCCCTTTTCAGCCGCAGCTGAGAACAAGCTGCCCCGAGGGCAGACAGACCCTACTGAGATGCGATCAGGGCTCCAGTTCATTAATATTCATGGGCCCCAATCAAAACTCCCTTTCAGATCTCCTTCAATTTTTAGGACAGCAGCCACTCAGGGGCCTGTCCATGGTCCAACTTAGCACTTGGGGATCCTGGGACCAACAGAACACTCTCTGGTTAGACCGCAAACTGGAGCGGTCAGAGATCAATGTCACCGCTCATGCCTGCACAATCCCGACTTCCCCAAAAGCATGAGTCAAGCAGGTAATCATGGTTGGACTTTTTGAGACCCACAGGGATGGATTTTACAGGGGGCTGCTTTTGGGCTCACCAGGGGCAGAATCAGGACCAGGGAGATTGAAACGAAATACAGACCAATTCTGGAAGCGCCTGGGAAGAGAAGAGGAACAAGGGCTGCATGGTGGCAGGTAAGGCCCCATTTGGCGGGGGGTACATCTAAATCACAGGCACAGAAAATGACATCACATCAGGG
Source organism: Neoceratodus forsteri (assembly GCA_016271365.2). Classification (NCBI taxonomy): domain Eukaryota; kingdom Metazoa; phylum Chordata; order Ceratodontiformes; family Ceratodontidae; genus Neoceratodus; species Neoceratodus forsteri. Next base: position 317,238,192 of record CM028130.1, read on the forward strand.
AGAAAACAGAGGGAAAATATAGTGCTGTCAGTAATTTATAATGAATACTATTTGATCCCCTCAACTCTCAGTGACATTTGCAGTAAACTGTGCTGATGGCATTTTCAGGCATCGGCATTGCTGCACTCTTACAAATTTGTAAAGCCACTGTTTTCATGGAGGTACAAGTATACTGCCCTATTGGTAAAAAAAGCTGTGTGCTGCCAGTGTCAGCAGTTTCTGAGCTCCTTTGCAGTTCAATTTGTACAATGTTTTGTGACATTACAGTTGAGTGAAATTTTTTGCACCTGTGTGGTTCGCAAAGACTCCTGCTAGTATCACTCTAAACAATGTTTGCACCAGTGCTGTTTTACATTTCTTTGTACTGAAGCAGTTGTGAATAACTGTTGTTTCGCAAGCATCATTTTGTGTGATGAGAGGCAGTGTGGTCTATTGGTTTGAACACCAGATTTGCACCTGGGAGGTAGAGATACCGCAAATTAAAATTCTGCCCACTAAGTGGCCATGAAGTGGGCACTTGACGTTACCATTCCTCTATGTGAAGTGCCCATATTAAAGCCTCTCTTTGGCACTTTACGTTGTATTTATGACTTTGAGTTGTTCTCTCCACCTTAATTCACTTTAAGGCTGAGTGAGAAGTCTATTGGCAGCCCACACACATCACATGGCTTGCACAGTATAAGTCACATGCTTTTGGCAGGCAGGAAGTGACTCATGCTTGAAAGAGAGTTTCACTTTCACCTTGCATTAGGAGAAAGAGGTTGAGTTGGAGTGAGAGAGAAGAAAATCTGTTTAAAAAAATACTTTAAATCTTTCAGTTTTATTTGCTCTAGGTGCTTTTGTTTGATTATTTGTTGTCTGGATTTGTGCTTGTGCAGTATTTTTGTTTAGTATTTGTTTATTGTTTATTATTAATTGTGTGTGTGTGTGTGTGTGTGTGTGTGTGTGTGTGTGTGTGTGTGTGTGTGTGTTGTAGAATGTTAGAGAGATCCCACAATGGAGGGTGAGAGACATGGTGGGTTTAGTCAATGTGGCGCCAATCGGGTGAGCATGCACACATGTGGTGGCTGGCTTCGTGTGGACCAGAGCACCAACTTGAGGGCCCTCCCCAAAGAAAGAGATACTGGAGTTGGCGCTGCCATGGAACCACCACCTACTGTGGCACCATCCAGTTCCCCCACAGTGCCAGCAGCACCTATGTTCCCTGTGCCAGCGGCTCAGCAGCAGGAAGTGAGGAAGGAGGAGGAGACACAGCAGCAGTTGCAGCATCAGCAGGTTTCTGCACCACTGGCCCCAACTGTAAAGCTGCATCCCATGGCTATAACACCACCAGTTGCCCCCCACCAACTATGCCTGGTCCTCTCCACACCTCCTTAGTGTGGGCTTTTTTTACTTCACTGCCAGGGGATAGCAGTGAAGTAAGGTGCAATTTATGTGATGTCAAGGTGCGCTGTGGCCCCCGAGAAAGTCACCTTGGCACAGAGGGTCAGCACACCCATATGTATAATCACCACTGCCTAGAGTGACAAGCTAAGGTTGCTGAACAGGCCAGCAATGCACCTGCTGGCCCTGCTGGGGAAGAGGGGGCAGAATGGTGTACACCTGCACGTGATGTGAAGCTGTGGAAGGCCAATGTAGAACCTGCTGCTCCACCACCACCACCACAACCTGCAGCACCTACTGCTGCGGGTGGCACCCCTCTCAAACTGCCTGCCACACAGGCCAATTTGGGTCTGCTGTGGAGTGAAATGGATACTGCAAACCACCGGCTCAATAATGTTGAGCAGCAGTTAGATCGCATAGAGGGGCACCAACTTTAGATCATGGGGATGCTTCAACTGCTGCTGTCACATCACGACATTGAATATTATTTTTTTAGTTTGTCTTTGCACCAGCCACTGCCACCCTCTGTGTGAAAAAAATATTTCCCAATGTTGCCCCTGATCCTTCCACCATCTATTTTGAAATGGTGGTCCCTTCTTTATGCACATCTTTTGTTCTCGATGTGGCTACCCTGTTGTTGAGTCCATTTCTGTAATTAATAGTTTCTATCATGCCCTCCCCCCTTTTCCTTGTGTTTGTATGTAATGTCCTTTAGTGTATCTTCACCTGCCTTCATTCTGGTGCATACTCTTCTGCATTTTAGTTCTCCTCCTTTGTACAGAACTTTTCTGACTTCATTTTGATGTGATGGCTCTCAATACATCTCAGTATACCCTGTCCCCCATCCCTCCCTAGTTCCTTCTGCTATTTTTCTTGCATAACTTTAGGTAATCTGACACAGGTTACATACTATCCATTTTTGTTATTGTTTGTCTCCCCCCCCCCCATAGTGTATTATTATGTGTATAAAAATGTTACGTGTTTGTTCCATTTTTGTTTTGCATAACCTTGTTTAACTCCCAAAAATGTTGATGCCCACATGCAAAAACAGCTGAAATAAAATTAAATAAAAAAGGGTTATCCTTGCCCTCATTATATTCCAACTTAAAACCAGAAAGCCGTAGCTCCACACTAAGAAATGCCAATAAAATATGTTCACTGGTAGCGCAAATGTATTTATGGCAAAACAAGGTGCACAGTAATGACTCTTGCACTTTGGGGGTTAGGCCTTCATTAGTGTGCCCCCAATGAAGGCCTAAGCACCGAAGCACAGTGGGCATTTGTGTGTGCCTTGTTTTGCCATAAGTAAAGTTGTAGTATCATTGAACAGTTTTTCTTGGCATGTGTTTGTATAGAGTGGTGCCCTTGTGGGTTTGCCCTGCTCTTTTGGAGCAAGCTACTGTGAACCAACAGCAATCCACATAGTGCAGTGTGCTTCTTGTGGTCCTGTTACATTCCTACCTAACAATGTCTGTTTACCCTGTAATATTTTTGGTGCCTCATTAATGTTTCCTTTCTGTTGTGGAGGGTTTGTTTGTTAAAAAGCAGGATTGAGCAATACAATAATAATGTGCTAAACAGCATGTGTGCAGTGCACTGTCATGTGCACACACTGTCCAGCTCCCTGAAAACATATATGATGACTTGTTCCACTATTGATGGTATAAAGAATAAAGATAAGAATATATAACATATATTTTATTTGTACCATCATCAACAGTCGACCAAGTCACATAATATGTTTTCAGAGCCCTCGGTGGGCAGTGTGCACCTCACACTGCACACATGCTGTTTAGCAGATCATTACACTGCTCACTCCTACTATTCAACAAACCATGACCGAAATGAAACATTGCTGAGGCACCAAAAATATTTAATGGTAAACAGACGTTATTAAGTAGGAATATAACAGATCCAGTCCAGTAGCACGCTGCGCTAACACTGTGGTTAGGTGCTGGTGAAGAACAGCTAGCTGCAAAACTGCCACTGCCAGACTAAACCAGAAAGCCAGCACTCCAGATGAATAAATGCAAAGAAAAAAATGTTCACAGTCTGTTAGTGGGAATGTACTGATGGCAAAACAAAGCACAGAAAACACCCTTGCATTTTGATGGTTAGGCCTTCTTTTGGTGGCCCCATAATGAAGGCCTAAGCGCTGAAGTGCAGGGGTCATTTTTGTGTGTCTTGTTTTTCCATCAAGAAATTTGCAGTAGCAGTGAACATTTTTTGTTTGCATTTATTCATCTGGAGTGCTGGTTTTCTGGTTTAGTCTGGCAGTGGTATTTTTGCAGCTAGCTGCTCTCCACCAGCACCCAGCCCCAGTGTTAGCGCAGCATGCTACTGGACCTATTATATTCCTACTTAATAATTTCTGTTTACCATGAAATATTTTTGGTGCCCGCAGCAATGTTTCATTTCTGTCAGGTTTGTTGAAATGCAGGAGTGACCAGTGCTATGATCTGCTAAACTGCATGTGTGCACTGTGAGGTGTAGACTTCCCAACGAACCCCCTGAAAACATATAATATGAGTTGATCCACTGTTGATGATGGTACAAATAAAATATATGTTATATATTCTTTACTCTTTATACCATCAAAAGTGGAACAAATCAGCTATCATATATGTTTTCAGGGGGTTGGAAAGTGTGTGCACCTGACAGTGCATTGCACACATGCTGTTTAGCAGATTATTACACTGCTCACTCCTGCTTTTCCACACATGCACACAGCAAGACAGAAATAAAACATTACTGAGAACACTAAAATAATTCATTTTTGGAAAGAGACATTATTAAGTCGGACTATAACAAGGATGGGAATTAATTAATGGTGCACACAGTCATGCATGCAGTGCTGCCACACAGTCTCCAGAATTAATGTGCACACCCAAAAATGCTGCTGTCTTATGTCCAGAAAATTCCCCACTCCAGACAAAGAGAAATGAGTGCTGAAAATGGGATGAAAAGTCTCCAAGAATTAATGGCACACTCAGTTATGCATGCAGTGCTGCCACACAGTCCCCAGAATTAATGTGCACACCCAAAAATGCTGCTGTCTTATGCACAGAAAATTCCCCACTCCAGACAAAGAGAAATGAAAGCATAAAGTGGAAAGAAACGTCTCCATTAACTCATGCCACACTCAGTCATGCATGCACACACTCCAATAAGAACTATGTCCCCTGCTGCTGCTGTTATGATTTCATGTAATGCTTCTTGACCTGACTGGGCTGATGCATAGAGTCTTGCCAAATGATGTGCTAGAAGAATGACCTGACCATTGAGTTAACTGTCCATGATGATGTGATAAAGCTGTTGCTGGTTGCCCAATGTCCACTGCACTGACCCTCAACAGACAGGAAGGATGCCCTCTGTGTGTACACTAAAACTATCCTTGGTAAGTTAATGTACCTGGCACCATCATGATTTTCCACAGAACCTGACCTTAAATGTGCATATATATATATATATATATATATATATGTGTGTATATATATATATATATATATATATATATAAACACATTTCATTATTGCTTTTTCTTTTGTATCACAGGTCATATACTCGAACTTGGCGCATGCATTTCTTGGCTTGATGAGAAATTTTGGCATTGGAATACTGTCAAGCCAGTAAAGGTAAGTATTTTTTGGGGGGGGGCATTAATTAAAAAAACAGTAAAAAACATCCATCAATGTTTTGGTCATCTTTACAGGTCTTCAGCATATCATCATAACTGAAAAAAAAATGCAACTGCTGTGATTCGTGAAGAATGTGATTTGTCTCATGACGAGTGTCTGGTGTGACATGACCAATGACAATAAACTGTACGGGAACGTGAATACCTATGGCTGTACTTCCCTGACCTGTACCACACAAAACTACCCAATTTGAAAACTCATATTAATGAGTACAATGGTGAAGCCCAGACCCGAGATACTACGAAACAGGCTTACTTGTAACTGACAACCAAAAAAACTTACAGTTTTGGGATTCGTAATCATGAATTGTGACTTTGAAGATGAAGCACGTGATTTGTCTTGGAGTCGTGATGAGTGTCTGGTGTGACATGACTAATAATAATAAACTGTACGTGAATGCGAATATCTACGGCTGTACTTACCTGACCTGTACCATACAAAACTACCAGATTTGAAAAGACCCGAGATACTACAAAACAGGCTTACATGCAACTAACAACAAAAAAACTTACCATTTTGTGATTCATGAATTGTGACCGTGAAGATGAAGAATACGATTTGTATCATGAGTGACTCGTGATGATCGCCCTGACTTAAAAATGCACATTAATGAGTACAAAGCTCAGGCAGAGATATGCACCACACCAGTACTCTGAAGGGAAGCCTAATAAACAACTGTGACTTAAGTTACAGATGGAGAATGGGCCCTAAAGAGATGCAAACACACAGACAGATTACGATTGCGCTGCGCACTCAAGAGGTGCAGACGCAAAGGCACAACAACACCTAAGAAGAGCTCACAAGTCGCAAATCCAAATCAGGAAAAGAATATTTTTTTGCTGGTTGGGGGAGGCAGTGCACTGCAGTAATAGTCCACTACTAGTAAAGATACCACAAAGCAGTACAACGCTCCACAACGGAGCATCAGCATACAAGACAATAATCACACACACACACTTAACAATAAACAGATACTAAACAAAAATTCTGCACAAGCACAAATCCAGACAACAAATAATCAAACAAAAGCACCTAGAGCAAATAAAACTAAAAGATTTAAAGTGTTTTTTTTTAAACAGATTTTCGTCTCTTTCACTCCAACTCAACCTCTTTCTCCTAATGCAAGGCAAAAGTGAAACTCTCTTTCAAGCATGAGTCACTTCCTGCCTGCCAAAAGCATGTGACTTATATTGTGCAAGCCATGTGATGTGTGTGGGATGCCAATAGACTTCTCACTCCGCCTTAAAGTGAATTAAGGTGGTATGAACAACGCAAAGTCATAAATATAACGTGAAGTGGCGAAAAGTGAGGCTTTAATATGGGCACTTCACATAGCAGAATGATAACGTCAAGTGCCCATTTCATTTCCACTTCGTGGGCGGAATTTTAATTCGCTGTATCTCTACCTCCCAGGTGCAAATCTGGTGTTCAAACCAATAGACCACACTGCCTCTCATCACACAAAATGATGCTTGTGAAACAACAGTTATACACAACTGCTTCAGTACAAAGAAATGTAAAACTGCACTGGTGCAAACATTGTTTAGAGTGATACTAGCAGGAGTCTTTGTGAACCACATAGGTGCAAAACATTTCACTTAACTGTAATGTCACAAAACATTGTACAAATTGAACCCCAAAGGAGCTCAGAAACTGCTGACACTGACAGCACACAGCTTTTTTTTTTACAATAGGGCAATATACTTGTAGCTCCATGAAACCATGGCTTTACAAATTTGTAAGAGTGCAGGATGCCGATGCCTGAAAATGCCATCAGCACAGTTTACTGCAAATGTCACTGAGAGTTGAGGGGATCAAATAGTATTCATTATAAATGACTGACAACACTATATTTTCCCTTTGTTATCCCCCTGATGTGATGTCATTTCCTGTGCCTGTGATTTAGATGTAACCCCCCCCCCCGCCAAATGGGGGCTTACCTGCCATCATGCAGCCCTTGTTCCTCCTCCCTTCCCAGGCGCTTCCAGGATTGGTCTGTATTTTGTTTCAGTCTCCCTGGTCCTGATTCTGCCCCTGGTGAGCCCAAAAGCAGCCTCCTGTAAAATCCAGCCCTGTGGGACTTGAAAAGTCCAACCATGATCACCGCTTGACTCATGCTTTTGGGGAAGTCGGGATTGTGCAGGCACGAGTGGTGCCTTTGATCTCCGACCGCTCCAGTTTGTGGTCTAACCAGAGAGTGTTCTGTTGGTCCCAGGATCCCCATGTGCTAAGTTGGACCCGGTGACCATGGGCAGGCCCCTGAGTGGCTGCTCTCCCAAAAATTGAAAGAGATGCAAAAGGGAGTTTTGAATGGGGCTCATGAATATTAATGAGCTGGAGCCCTGATCGCATTTCAGTAGGGTCTGTCTGCCCTCGGGGAAGCTTGTTCTCAGCTGCGGCTGAAAAGGGAAGGAAAATGTTTTCAAAGATCAACGTAACTTGCAATGTGTGCTTTAGAAACATGCTGTAGGGGGGAGGAGGAGTGTTTAAAATAAATATTGCTTCACTCCTGGCTACCCCAGACAACTTTGGGACTCAGAGGGACAGCCTGTCTGCTGCTACATGTCAGGGAGCTGAAATACTGGCAGCAGCAACAGGAAAACGGACAGAGCAAAGTGAATGCTCTTTGCAGTGACAGCAAGTATACACCCAGGGCTAATGGACTGTGGTGCATTGGGGCAAATGTTTAATCATTTCTGGCTGCACCAGGACATTGTTTGAGACTGTATCTATTCTGCTAAGGGACTGTAAATTGCAACAGCCATTGCAAAAGCAGCCACAGCCAATTGGAAAGCCAGGATAACAAAGCCAGGACTTGTGGGACATTCACACAAGCTCAGGGGTAAATGTCAAATGCTCATGGGGACTTACAAGGATCTAATTCTAGGCACCAAAACAGCAGACCAAAAGTACATTGAGTGAGGTTTATGCATTATTCATTTTCTTGACTGACAGGCCCTCCAGCCAATCCGGGGCCATTCAACCCAAAGCTATAGCCAATCAGGAGCTTCAGGAGAGCCCTATAAGAAAAAGAGTTTTCCAGCATTTTTCTGGATTCCAGATCCAGATTTGAGAGGGAGATTGAGAGAAAGAGATTCGAGTAGGAGCCACCCTACAGGGGTGGGGGCTCAGGCCCCCAGCAATCTTGCCAAGCTTAGAGACTGTAGGAAACCCTCCTGTGCTTATATCATCAATCGATGTTAATTGTTTATGTGTGGATTTTGAATGTTAGTTGAGAACATTCAGTCTGTGTACTGACAGGCACTTGAAGTGTGCTTTGGGGGAGGGGCGTCTCTGTGGTGGAGCTAGATTAACTGAGAGCAAAAGGCAGTCTTTCTGTTTTGGTTATATTTTTCTTGTATAACTGTGTTAATGTACACACAGTAATATTTTAATACATTTTTGACATTTTTTTGCTGATTGCTGTGCAGTGCATAATTTCAGTGTGCTTAAAAGATTTGGTTATATTAATTAAGTTTTCAATTTGCTGCACATTATTTGTAGTGTGTGAGTGTGTGTGTGACGTGTGCCATCAAATCAGACACATTTTATTTTGCCGCACAGTAATTACAACAATGTAACCCCGCTATCCGCTGCAACTGCATGATCTTTTTGTACTGCTTTATGGTATCTTTACTAGTGTTGGACTATTACTGCAGTGCACTGCCCCCCCCCAACCAGAAAAAGATTTTCTTTTCCACCATCAGCCTGTACTGGTGAGCTCCACATCCATGGCAATTTCAATTTCAACTGGCTCGCTAAAGACAATGCCAAGCTGAGAACAAAAATAAATGCCCTTAACCTCACCCAGCTACTCTTTCACCCTACCCGACTAAACCATAAAATGCAGAACCACTCCCTCCTGGACTGGGCACTCACCACCCATCCACACAGGATTGTTAAAGCTGGTCTTCTCCCTGATTCCCTAAGTGACCACCACATGACCTATATGGTCAGGAAAATACACAGGCCCCCAGCACCTCACCTCCCAAGGACACTGCTCACAAGGTCATATAAGACTCTAGACCTAACATCCCTACTGCAAGACCTAGTCCACGTAGACTGGTCCTTCATCCGAAAAGGCACTCTCCACTGACTCTGCACTCAAATCCTTCAAGGCCAGATTCCTTGCAGTATGGGACTCCCATGCCCCCTGAGATGTAAAAGGTTCAGAGATATCCACCTCCCTTGGGTCTCTGGCACCATCATTAGCCACTGCCACTCCAGGGACCTGGCATGGAAAACTCACAAAAAAACAGGCACCAAATCGTTCCTCCAATGCTATCATGCCCTCTGCAACTCCTGCACCAAACTTATACGCCAGGCCAAAAAGAACTACTTCTTGACGACCTTCAACTCAAATCTGAACCACCCAACAATCTTCTGGAAAACAATCAAATCCCTCTTCTCCCCACCTTCCAACCACCGACCCCAACCCTAACCATCCAGGGTGCCACCGTCACTGACCCTGGTGAGGTTGCTTCTGCATTTAACACCTTCTTTACCAGCTGTGCAGACTCTCTTTTACCTGCTCTCCAACACCAACCCACATCGAGGACACCCCCGGATCAGGAGCCCTCCTACCAACCCCTTAGTTTCTCTTTTCATCTGCTCTCCCCGACTGAAGTACTACAGTCTCTGAGGGCCCTTAACATCAACAAAGTTAGTTGCCCTACAAGCCTGGATGCAAAAATACTATACTTGTCTGCCCCCACCATAGCCAACCCGCTGGCAGACCTCTTCAACCTCTCCTTCTCATTAGCCAAATTACGAGCCAACTGGAGGCAGGCAACTGTCATCTCCCTTCTCAAAGGTGGCGACCTGTCATCGCTGGGTAACTATAGCCTGATTTCTCTCCTACCTATCCTGGCAAAACTGCAGGAACGTCTTGCTCTTGCCCAACTCACCTCCTATCTAGACGCATCCTCCTTCTTCACCCCCTACCAATCTGGTTTTTGCAAATCACATTCAACTATCACCTCCCTTCTAAGACTCACCAATGAGATACTCTCCGGCATGGACAAAGGCCTCATCACCTCAACCATTTTTATCGACTTGGCCAAGGCCTTCAACATCGTCTCCCACCCATTGCTTCTAACCAAGCTAAAAGCTGCTGGACTCTCCGGCTCAGCCTCTGGCTGGTTTCATGCATACCTGGTAGGCAGATGCCAATCGGTAAAACTTGGCACCCACAGCTCTAGTCCACTGCCAGTCACTGCCGGTGTCCCCCAAGGTTCCGGCCTGGGACCGCTACTCTTCTCAATATTCCTAAATGATCTCCCATTAGTTTGATTAGTTTTAGTAATGATCTCCCATTAGTCCATCCACATGTACGTAGATGATACAGTTCTGTATGCTGCAGGCCCCTCCCTTGGGGAAGTGGCTAACGTACACCAACAGGATTTCAATGCAGTCCAGCACTGGTTCCAATCCAACCAGCTGTGCCTAAACTCCAAGAAAACTGTCTTGCTAACCTTTGGCTCTCAGGCAAGACTCTCCCGCCTAGCCGCTTACCCCTCATTCCAATCCTTGGACAGGACCCCCCTGGAAGCATGCTCCTCTTTCAGATACCTAGGTGTCTGGCTTGACCAGCACCTTGATTTCTCTACACACATTATCTTCATCCATAAGAAACTGCTCCTTAAACTTGGCGCCTTATACCGTAACAAGGGTAGTATCCCCACACCGTACCAGAAGGAAATTGTTCATAAGATGATTCTCCCATTATTTGACTATGACGATGTAGTCTATGGCACTGCTCCCCCCCCCCTCCTTAGCCAGCTTGGATACACTCTTCCACTCCTTCTGCCGCTTCATTCTGGACTGTCCACAATTGACTTGTCACTGCGACCTTTACAGCTCCCTAGCCCTGCCCTCTCTCTAGACACGCAGACAGATTCACTGCACAAGGACTGCTCTCAAATTCTGGTCCCAGTCCCTTCCCCCATACCTTGCATCTGCCCTCTCAACACAGCCTACACCTACCTATTCCCTCAGAAGCACAGACTCCAGGCTCCTCCATTTCCCTTTCATGGGCACGACCAAAGGTCAAGCTGCCTTCCCAATGCCGCATGCCCAAACTCTGGAATGCTCTGCCTGCTATCATTAGATGCACCACAAACTCTCAGCACCTCAGTCTCCTCCTCCACACCCACTTCGCCACCAACTGTAAGTGTTTCTAGTCTGTACTCACCATTGGCCCAAACCTCTAATCGGTGTTAATGTGTGCGTCTCGCCAGCCTGTTGCACACTATTCTCACTCAGCCTAATTATTGGAGCCTTATGTGTACCCCTCATGCCTGTATTACCATGCCTCTCTATATAAATTCCTGTCTAAATTCCTGTAATTCCTGTCTGTCACATTTAATTGTACCGCTATAAAAAATATATTTACTTTTGGGTCTTGCCCCCGCCGGGATGCATCTGGAATCGAGCAGCTACCTGCTCAGCGTGCTTTCCTGTTTAAACTCTTAAATAAATAAATAAATAAACCACTACAAGGAGGTCACAGTTTCAAACATCAGTAGAGCTAAATACTAACAATGTGACATTCAGCAAGTGACTTGACCTCTCTGTGCTCCATTCCACTCAGCTGTACACATGGGTAGAAACAGGATCCCACTCAAAACAGGATGTTACATTTCAATTATGCTACCTTTGATAAATCAGTTATTGTTTTGTGCTGGTGTGTATTAGTGAAGATAACTGGTATAAGTGATATTGGGAATACTCAATAGAGGCCCCTCTTAAGGGTTCAGAAATGATAATTATTTATTTGAACACTCTAGAAATAGGCTTTCTTTTATCAAAATAAAAAAAAGGTTTATTTTCTTTGTAACTGCAGCTTTTTCACTCTGTCTTGACTTTCCAACATGAAATATACAGCAGCTCTTCATCTCGTTGAGGGATGACCATTTTTATGCCAACAAGTTCTAAACACTCTCAAGTAAATGTACAAAAGTTCTGCTTTACTGTAGCACAGAAAAAATGATTGCAAGCAGCACCTGCTGCAGTACTGCTTTATTTTAGTACTGAAAAACTGTCTATGGATTCCCTCCCAGAGATAACCCAGGCCACACTGTATTGCTTTGGATGCTCACTGTCAGATTTTATTTTCAATTAAGGCATGGAGAATTTCATACATTTTACATCCCAATTTCAGACTAACTATTCAATATTTACAAGTTGGACATAACAGTCCCCAATCTCTTCTGGGGCATAACAGCCCCATCTTCCTTCTCTTGTGGTTCTCCTTCCGGGTCTCCTCCTCTTGTGTCACTGCTTCTGGGGGCCCAGACACCATGATCCGGCCCCCACTTCCTTCATCATAACCAGATAACACCTTACCCGGACCATTCTCTCCCTACTAGGCGTGGACACACTTGATCTGTCCCCTAGTCCTATATCCCACCCTCCCCCATTACTCCCACGCCTGGGTTCTCTTTGTCCCCAGCCCGTGGAACCTACTGCCTTCTCCCCCACCTGTCCCCCCTTTACCCACTAGCTCCCAACCCTTCCACTGACGCGTCTCTGGCTTGCGTTGGAAGATGGGGCTCACCCCTTGTGGGTTACCCCCTTAGACCTTTCTTGTTAATCTCCCCTACCAGGCCCCCGAATGGGCAGAGGAATAAACCCATCCCAAACTCTGTCAGATGCACCCCGTCCCCTCTGTACAATGCTTTGTCTTCCTAGGAGATGTCCCTATGCATGATGAGGACCCCACCCATCTCTATCACTGCCCTGGCCACCTTCCTGTTCAGCCACTTCCATGCTACCTCTATTGCCTTTGGACTTTTTGGTCCCCTCCATACCCTCCTAGAGGTAATTTCTGACCACCCTAAAACCACTCTGGGCCACTACCCCTTCACCTTTTCCAAATCCAGGATGATGTTTCTCATCAGGGAGCCCCAAAGCAGTGCACCCAGGTCGTTGCCGCCCAAGTGTACAATAATGCAGTCCAGCCAACCCCATTGTACACACTGGTCTCCCAGCAGGGGGAGGAACTGTGACCAACTCATGTCTCTCTGGCCCCTCCACCACACTCTGGTGTGCTCCATTCCTGGTCGTAACTGCAACCCTATCTTCGTGGTGGCCGCAAACTTTTCTGCCCAATATATGAAAGAGTGCCCCATGATCCACACCTGCCACTTGGAACCTGCTGTGGGGAGAGAAAAGGATACCTATTAGTCAAAGTTAGCACCTCACATAGCACTTGTAAAAGTCAGATTTCCATCTCCCCACCCTCTAGACTTCGTTTGCCCCTGCTCTGGCAGGTGCTAGGTCCATTGCCGGCCCGATCCAGAAGGAGTGGGGGGCAAACCGAGCGGGATTCTCCCCTACAAATGTTATTGTCTTCTTTAGCACTGTCCCCACCTGGTACCCCAGCACCAGGGACCCATCACCATGTATGAACCATGCCCCTTTCTGTGGCCCCCGTGTTCTGCTGTACTCCTGCATGGCCAGGACCATGCAAGGCATCCCGTTCACCTGTCTGAGTATCTCTACGCTGGCTCCTCCACCCCCTGGTCTGTTTTGGACTTTAGGAGCTGGATGACCGGCTTCTCCAATTCCACCCACAAGTTGTGCTCCTGTAACCCTGCTGTGGCTGACCCTTTCTGTGGGGTCACCATTTCGCCCACCTGGAAGGCCCCCCTGGCCATGACTGCAAAAATGGCCCGAAACAGGATGGCATCTTTTGCAGAGCAGCAAACCTGGTCCAGAGCCTGCAACAATCTTCCGGGCAGGGGGCCGTGGATGGGCCTCCTCCGATCCTGCAACTTGCGCTGTCCCTTATGCCACCCCCTGACCATCCACTTCATGGCCCACCTGCTTGCCACATCCAGCCATCCTTTTTCCTGGCATGCCCAGCTGATTCCTGCCAGTTGTACCGCCATGGTGGTGTGGGCCACCCCCTCTTCCCATTTCTTCATTATGTACCTCACCACCTGCTCTTCTTGCACTGGCTCTCCTCTCCCTCATCCCCTTCCCATCTGAAACACTTGGAAGCCTTCCCACACCCTTTCATAGGCCTTTAGCATGTTGGCCGCACATGATCCCCTATACAGGTCCCTGGCTGGCCTCCTCCACCCCCACCACATCCAGGTCGGTATCCTGGTCTGGGTAGGTGCAGCCTGTGGTGCCAGCCCCTGAAGTGATCGACCTGTAAGCGAGAGAGACAGTCAGCCACTTCATTCCATACCCCCTCTATGTGCTGCACCTTAAATGACAAGTTCAATTGCTGCCCCCAACAGCACCAAGTTCCTCAATACCCACCCCACTGATTCTGTATGGCCACTCTGCCGGTTGATTACCTCCACCACCCCTTTGTTGTCACACCAGAAGGCAATGCGCCGACCCGTCATGTGCTCTTCCCATAACTCCAACGCCACCCATATGGGAAAAATCTAGAGAAATGTGATATCCTTTGTCCATCCCTTCTCCTTCCAGTCTTCTGGCCATGCCCCTGATACCCATTCCCCTTGGAAGTAGGCTCCCAGACTGTGCCACCCCGTCGCATCTGTAAATAGCTCTAGTTCCACGTTGAGGGCCCACTCCTCCTGCCAGAATGTTACCCCATTGTATGTTTCCAGGAAACTGTCCCACACCTGTAAGTCTTCCCGCACTCCCTTGCTAATGTCTACTCAGGGGTGGGGCTGCTTGGCTTTTCCCATGGCCCTCCCCAACAGTCTAGTAAATGCTCTGCCTGGACTTATGGCTTTACAGGTGAAATTAAGGTGCTCCAGCAGCTGCTGAACCTGTACCAGTGGCTGCCTCCTCCTCCCTCCTACCAAAGCCAACAGCCGGTTCAATCACGCCACCTTGTCACTTGGCAAGCAGAAACACTCCTCCTCAGTGTCCACCTCAATCCCTAGGAACTCTAACTTGTAGGCCAGCCCCTCTGTCTTCCCTTCCACCAGTGGGATCCCGATAACCCCGCATATGTCCTGGAAGTCCTGTAACATCTCCTGCGCTTCTACCCAGCTTTCCCCTAACAAGAGGAAATCATCCAAATAGTGTACCATCCTCCTGTGCCCGTACTGTGACATAAATACCTATTGCACCCATGAACTAAATGCCTCAAATGTCAAGCAGGCTACAGAGCATCCCATTGGCATTGCTTTATCGAAGTACAATTCACCATTGAACTGGAAGCCCAGTAGGTCCCAATCTGCTGGTCGCACTTGCAACACCCAGAAAGCAGATTCAAAGTCCATCTTCATGAGCTATGCCCTCCCAGCTGCCCGTATCAGTTCTACCACTTGCTCCAGAGATGCATACGAGACCATGCTCAAATCCTCGGGTATCCCAGCGTTCATTGACCCCCCTTCTGGGTAGGACAGGTGGTGGATGAGCCGGAACTCACCCGCTTGTTTTTTAGGCACCACCCCCAGAGGTGACACCTGGAACTGCCCACAGGGGGTTCTCCCAGTGGGCTCTCCACCCTCCTCACCCTCACAACCTTTTCGATTTTGTTTGCCACTATGCCCTCTTTCCCTTTTACCGAAGCCAAATTCTTGGCCCGCTTCCCAGCCCGTACCCCTTCAAATCCCAGTGGGAAACCCCTACTAAACTCCTCCCTCAGCGGAGCCCACCTTTTCTTGTCAGGGTACCCTGCTGCCCAGCATCCACTACGCCCTGCTTGATGGGGATGTGGGCCAGTGTGTAGACCCACCACCTGCTGCCTGCCTCTGCCTGAGTTTCACTTATAGCTGGGGGAGAAACTGCTTCTCCCTGGTCCCCCCCTCCATCCTCTCCCATTCCCCCCACCTCCCCAAAGGGCTGCTCTGCCCCTTGCCCACTGGCCTGCCCTCATCTATTCCCCTTGCCAGCATGCCTTGCTGGGTGCGACCCCCCACATCGTGAACACACGTGCCGAATTTGCAGCTAGGCCATGTGCATGATGCCCTGTTGTAGGCCCAGCATGCTTTTCCCCTGCCAGGCTGCCCTCTTCACCTGCTCTGCCCTGTACCCCGGTCGGCCCCAACAGCATCCTGACCCACAATTCTGCGTGGGTACAATCCCACCTCACGTCCCCTTTTACTGCCATCCTCCTCCAAAAGGCCTCATCATACTTGAACCACCTGAAACCCAGCTTGGCCCGATAGGCATCCCAAATAATTGCCTTATATGTCAACAAAGGTATCGCTAGCTCCGGCTGTTTCTCCAACACCAGCGCACTATAAATTATGAAACCTACTTGCCAGGTCTCAATGTTCTTCCCTTTTACCCAGGCCTCCTCCCCTTTGTGCCTGACCACTGCCGGTGCTACTGCCATCTCAGACTTACCCACTGACTCCCTCTGCTCATATTTCTTAGCTGTGTCTTCGTCAGCCAGACAAAATACATCCATGTATTCCCCTTTCCATATTTTTCCTTTATCGTGGTTGGCACATGGTCACCCAGTGTGAAAGCGGGTGGCCCCTTGTACAGCTTATCATTGCACCCTGAGGTGCCCATTCCCTCCTTCCCCCCTTGCCGGCCTCTTTAATGACTTTCAGAGCCCACTCCAGTTTTGCAACCCCATCCTCCCCTATGTCCCTCAGCAAACCCTCCATATACTCTTTCAAATCCTCTTCATTATTCATGTCCACGTCGTCCTTACCCCCATCAGTGTTAGACCCAACCAGTGTCGGGGCGGGTGCAGGTGGGGTAAGCACCCCCCACTTCAGCATCTTGATATCTGTTCCAGGCCCAGCCCTCTCGTCTCACTCCTTCCTCTTTCTCTGTGCCTCCTCCTCTGCTTCCCTCATTTTTGCCGCATCCATCAACTCCGTCATCTATGCCATCAGTTTTATGGCCTCCACCAGCATGGCCATGCTAGACGCTGGTGCTTTCTTGGGTGTCATTGTTTCTGGGGAACCTAGACTGCAAAAAATGACAACATCATTCCTCTACACCCTGCCTTCCCCCGCAGCCCCCTTGTATGGCCGGCGCTAGGTCTCCCCGCTCCAGCCACTTTCCACCATCCTTTTTTTATTTTTATTTTATGTTTTATTGTATTTTATCAACACAATTACACAATACATATCCATATATTAGACATCACATAAGTAAGCGATCCATCCAATGGCACAGAATATATAAAGTCTAACATATTGTTGACGAATGTGGGGGTATAACAACAATTTAACCAAACCAGCAATTTTATATCTGTTAGCTACAGCTTACAATGATTTAGAGGTCAAGCTGAAAATATGAAAATCCCAAATGTAAAAGCTGATATGACCTCTAACCGAACAAGATATTCATTTCCAAGCAAACATAGTAGTTAAGAGATGTTGCATTATATATATTTTTTTTTTGGTTGAGGCCTCCCCCGCAGGCCTGGTAACTGGTGCCCCCTTGGGACCGTTGCCGGAGTCATAGCCATTACTCCCAGATCGTCCCCCTTAGCATTCTGGAGCCTTCTCTCCCCAGCGCTCAACTGCCTCCCCAAGGCATGCCTTCATTCAAACCGCATGAACTGCTTCCCACCCAGGCAGACTGCTCTTGCGGCTGCTGCCCTGTTATATCTCTTGCCTTTTAATCTGCTCTGGGATCCCTTCATGTTTATTTACTTCTCTCTTTTTCCTTCAACAACTCTCGCCTGGTCCTCCTTAGGCCTGTTCCAGTGTGATCACCCAGGTCCACCCACATGGCGGAGCCCTCCATTTTCCATGGCCCTCAGTCGCTGTGACATCCATCCAGGCCCCCCATACTCCTGGCCATGCCAGGCCCACACCCAAACAGAAAATCTGCAACAAGTGCTGATTCCTCCTATCAGGCCCCTATGATCCGTTGGTGGCCCTCTTGACCTGTACCATCAGCCACTCACTGCACTTGCCCCCCCCATGGGCCAGTACTCCTGACCTCAGCCACACTCCCCTGTGAGTGCCCTGTTCCTCTTGCTGATCTTCTGCCACCTCACCTCGTTGGCTGACCCCCCTTTGCTCAAAATGCTCAGAGGCCAAAGTCGCAATCCCCACGTCGCCACCTGTTGTGGAGGCCCTCTGCTAATTCCAGGCCTTGGCTGTGGCACTGGCTCCTCTTGTTCGAGCCTCATGCACGTCTGCCCAGCCCAGTAATTCGGATGCTCTGCATTACCGGTTGCCGGATCGCAGAAGTTGTCTGTCCCTTCCTACGCCTCTCATCCCCCCCACCCCCGTTGTGCCCTGGGCTGCATCTCTAAACCAAAAGGCTGTGGTCCACCATACTGTGCTCCCCAGCATGCTCTTCTGGTGCTTCCCCCTCTTGGCCACTGTGGTCCCCCAGCCCTTGCTCACTTCTGACCTCCAAACTGAATCAATGGTTCCACTCACACAGGTGGTGGACAAGAGAGCAGCTATCATCAGCCATTGCAACCAGAGAAAATTGATCCTATCCCCCGATTGCAAATTCAAAATCCCCAGATGTTGCAGGCCTAAGACGACATGTTCATCGGTGCTATCCTCCCCAACTCCTGCCACAGAGTGCTCCTCCATGCTGAGCGAGGCCTCCCCTCATGCAACAACTGTAAATACTTTAAATTCAGCTCAAAGGATAAAAACAGGTAATTTTCAAAACACTATGCTAGACAACTTAGTAAGCATCACAATTACTGTAAAAATGTTTGCATTTTAGTTATTGCCCAATGGCAGGGCCCACTCTGCTAGGCCTCAGCCACCCACACTAGCCTTAACGCTGGTCCAGGAGATGACCACCACTTGAAAACCATCCTCCAAGGCCGCCCTCAGCCTGCAGCTGATACACCCCCCTTCCACGCTCCCAACCAACACCACACTACCTAGCCTTACCTTGACCTGCCAGCAATGTGCTGAACCAAAATTCCATCAAGAAAGAGAAAATCCTAACCTTACCTAGCCTTAAGTAGTCCACAAGGCCCCCTACCTCAAGCCTTATTACCCCTCCCCTTGCCCAATTGCCAGCAAGCTCTGTCCCCTGTCATATGACCCTTTACTGAGGTCATAACCCCCCAAGCCTGCTCGAACCCGCCCCCCTCTCTGTAGGTCCTTTCTAGCTGGACCCCAGGACAACCTGGCTTGCCTTTGATATGGCAAGCCCCATTATTGCAAGCAGCACCTGCTACAGTCCTGCTTTATTTTAGCACAGAAAACTTATTGCAAGCAGCACCAGCTGTAGTATTGCGGGTCTATTGGTGAGCTGGTCTCAGCTAGTCTCTATTTACTGATTGCAGTTGAAGGGTCAGGGAACTGAAGTGGTCATGCCTTAATGAGATGAGGCGCTGCTGTATGTTTCATCTTGGAAAGGCAAGAAAGAGTGAAAAAGATGCAGTTAGAAAGAAAATAAACCTTTTTTTATTTTAATGAAAGACAGCCTATTTCTAGAGTGTTCAAATAAATATTTTTAATTGCTGAATCCTTAAAGGGTCCTCTATTGAGTATATCCAATATCACTTATAAAACTTATCTTCCCTATCACACACCAACACAAAACAATAACTGATTTTTCAAAGGTAGCCTAGTTGAGATGTAACATCTTGTTTCCAGTGAGATCCTTTTCTACTCATTTGTACAACTTAGTGGAACGGAGCACAGGGAGGTCAAGTCACTTGCTGATGGTCACACTGTTAGTATTTGGCTATACTTAGGTTCCAATCTGTGACCTCCCAGGTGCAAATCTGGTGTTCAAACCAATAAACCACACTGCCTCTTATTACACAAAATGATGCTAGTGAAACACAAATTATACACAACTGCTTCAGTACAAAGAAATGTAAAACAGCACAGGTGCAAACATTGTTTAGAGTGGTACTAGCTGGACTTTGCAAACCACACAGGTGCAAAACATTGCACTCAATTGTAATGTCACAAAATATAGTACAAATCAAGAGAACCCTAAAGGAGCTCAGCAACTGTTGGCACTGGAAGCACACAACTTTTTTTTACAACAGGGCAATATACTTGTAGCTCCATGAAACAGTGGCTGTATAAATTTGTAGGATGCTGATGCCTGAAAATGCCATCAGCACAATTTACCACAAATGTCACTGAAAGTTGAGGGGATCAAAAACTATTCATTATAAATTACTGATAGCACTGTATTTTCCCTATGTTTTCCCCTGATGTGATGTAATTTCCTTTGCCTGTGAGTTAGAAAATGGATGCCTGCAGCTGTAAAGGGAGGGGTTACAATTCTGACCCTAAATGTGTTACAGGTTCGACCCATAGCTTATGTAAAGCAGATTTTCATTGCTAACAATATTGATACATTTTATAATTTCATGTTAGTTTCCCTTGAGTCAAGTTCCACTGTTTGCTTTAGTAGTAAAAGCACTGTGGTTTATAACTCCAAGTCTTCTCTAGAGCATGCCTTTTTCATTGATTGATTGAAATAGTTTCACCAGGAAAGGCACACGGAGCAACAAGATGCTTGTCTCCCAGTGCAACCTGGGAGGGATGGGGTACAAGGGGGTTGGATAACACGCAGGTTATTAACTGAGCAAATAACAGAGGCAAATAGCAGCATATGGATACAATTGCATTAAACTACAAGCAACAGCACATGGAGTACATTGGATATTGTATGGAGCATATAACAATTACCTGACATATAGCAGCAATACAAGGGAACATTTAGCACACAGTAATATGCAGGTATGAGCAACAGGAGACATAGAACACATGAAGGTGCAGGACAAAAAGGCACAGGAAAAAAGTGCATAGGTTGGGGCTATATGCCAGCATTTATAGCAAAGCTAAGGCCACTGGTCGGGCAGTGGGGAGGGGAGCAATTGGCATATGGCTGAATCAGGTACAGGAGCAATTAGTGGTGGGTAAGTTAGCTAGGGCTGTAGAAATAGAGTGGGCAGAGGAGGAATGCCAAATTTGAGGTGGGAGATCATTCCATAGCTTGGGTAACCAGTGTGAGAAGTAGTCTTCCACCTAGGGATTGATAGTTGGCGGTAGTCGCAGGATCTAAGATAATGGGCAGGGGATAGGGCAGCTGAGAGCATGTAGGAGAGGTAGGAAGGGAAGGTGCCAAGCCATAAGTTAGATACATATTTAGTACAGTGTGAAATGTAGCAGTTTCCGAGGGATGGTAGTGCCAGGGAATGGTAGAGGTCTCAGTGGAGGGTAAGGGGTGAGGCATCGAGAGCAAAGCGGCAGAAGGCATTAAAAAGTGTGTCCAGCTTAGATAGGGTGGACTTAGGGGCTGCACCGTAAACAATGTCACAGTAATCAAAGGAGGGAAGTATCATCTTCTGGACCAGTTCACGTCTGATGGGGGGAGGGAGGCTACTGCGATTCCTTTAAAGTACACCGAGCATGGGGCTTAATTTTTTTGAAATAGCATTGATCTTTGATGTGCCTCATGCAGGAAATGCTACAGTTTCCAACTGAGAAGAACTCCACCAAAATCAATCTTCATAAATTGTTGGAAGTACTTGGTTTTGTTCCATTCTTTTTTGTTTGCAACTCATTTCTTTCTTAATAATAATAAATGTTATTTGTATGGTGCCTTTCAAAAAACCAAGGCGCCTTAACAAAAATTAAATTCGCAATACACATACAAAACACCTCAGCATGA
This sequence comes from Neoceratodus forsteri, assembly GCA_016271365.2. NCBI lineage: Eukaryota > Metazoa > Chordata > Ceratodontiformes > Ceratodontidae > Neoceratodus > Neoceratodus forsteri. The sequence continues at coordinate 317,259,800 of CM028130.1, forward strand.
AACAAAATGATAGTACTGATAGCATCTTTTAATCAATCATCAAAAGCTTGGTTCCACAAGTAAGTTTTTAATGTTTGTTTAAAGCCCTCTATGGTCGAATACTCATTTAACTGACGGGGTAGAGAATTCCAAAGGATAGGGGCAGCATACATAAATGCTCTCACTCCAGAAGAATTTTAAACATACCTTTGGAATCTCTAGTAACCCTCATTGTCTAAGCAGAGCAATCGCCCAGGGCAGTGAGGAACCAGGAGCTCTTTCAGATAGGCCGGGCCTTGTCCATGTAAGGCTTTAAAAGTCAGAAGACAGACTTTAAAGGTGATCCACTGCTGAACTGGCAGCCAGTGCAGTCTGCGCAGCACAGGAAAAATATGACAGAACTGCGAGGATCATGTTAAAAGCTGTGCTGCAGTGTTCTGCACTAGCTGCAAGCATCGGATTTCCACCCCAGGTAGCCCTAGGTACAGGGAGTTGCAGTAGTCCAAACGCGAGGTCACAAAAGCGTGAATCAAAGTGGGAAGGTTGCCAGATGGAACCAGGTGCTTAATCCTGGAGATATTCCTCAGATGGTAAAATGAGGATTTAACAACAATCTGCACCTGCGAATGCAGGGTCAGCCTCTTGTAAAAGATTACCCCCAGGTTCCACACCCATTCAGAGGTCAGGAGTGGTGCACCCCCAAGGTAAAGACCAGAGGGTGAATCCCCACTCAGCCCCCCCTGTCTGGCAACCCGGATCCCCAACCAATACCTCAGTCTTATTGGAGTTCAACTTTAACCAACTGGCATCCATCTACTCCTGGATTTCAGTGAGGCAGCTATCAAAGACAGAGACAGCTCTATCCTGGTAGGGTGAAAAAGAAAGGTAGAGCTGGGTATCATCCGCATAACAGTGAAACCTCAGCTCATACCTTCTTACAATGTCTCCGAGGGGCAGCATATACACTGCGAACAACATGGGGGACAGCACTGAACTCTGAGGAACCCCACATGACAGGGGGACTGAGTCTGAGGAAAAAAACCCAGACACTACCCTCTGAGATCTTCCTGTGAGGAACGATGTAAACCACTTGAGGACTGTACCCGACAGTCCACAAATGAACCTCAGGCAATCAAGCAGGACCCCATGGTCCACAATGTCAAACGCTGATGAGAGATCATGGAGGACCAAAATAGAATGGCTCCTCCCATCTCTAGCCAACAGGAAAACATTGAGCACCCGAACCAGTGCTGTCTCAGTACTATGCTTCTTTCTAAATCTGGACTGGAAGGGTTCATAGATGTCATGGATGGTCAAATGAACCTCCAACTGTAAGGCCACTAGTTTCGCAATCAACTTCCCTACAAAGGGATGGTTAGAGATTGGTCTGTAGTTTGCAAGGCAGTCTGGATCCAAAGAAGCTTTCTTCAAGAGTGGTGTTACCATCGCCTCTTTCAGTAAGCTTGGAAACTCACCTGTCTCCAAGAAGCACCAGACTATCTGAGCTAGGACCAGACTGATAACATCAGTACAACCCAAAATCAGGGAAGTAGGTCCTGGATCCAAACTACAGAATGTAGGGCACACACACTCTGGATGATCCACATGACATCCATGAAAGCCGGTCGGAAAAAGGTAGTCCAAGAAGACCGAGGATAAGTGAACCCACACTGATCCACAGTAACACCCATAGAGCATGCTGAATGGCAAGTCAATTTGATGTCAGCCACCTTATTTGCAAAAAATCAAGCAAGTTCATCGCACTCTTCTTGTAAAAAGGCTTTCTGGACTTGTAGACAGGATGGGTTGCAGTCTGTCTACATTTCAGAACAGCTGGGCTGGTTGATTTTGAGCAGCAGCAATCTCCCCAGACAGGAATTCTGCCTTCTTATGGGAGATTGCAGATTGATAGACTTGGTAGTGGTCCATCAATCTAAGGTGGTCGGCATCAAGAGGGGATTTCCACCAGCAATGCTCTAACCTTCGTCCTAATCACCGCAACTCCCTCAGAGTCCCATCAAACCAACGGGATCGAGGGCGAAGGGAGAGAGGACGAACACGGACAGGAGCAATGACATCCAAAGCAGCTGCAATGGCTAAATTATAAGCAACTATGAGGGCCTCTGGGTCACTGTTTGCTTCTGAGAGGGACGAGAGATCCAGCACTGCCATTAGACCTTGAGAATTTACATCTCGCAAAGGGCAGTACCGGATCATCTCCTCCGTGGTAGGCCTACCTAGGGGGCCACTAAAACTGAACCCCATGGTGTAGTGATCAGACCATCTAACTGGTTCCACCCCCGAGTTGGAGGCCTCAGTCCCCAGAAGGAAGACTAAGTCAAAAGAGTGACCATGATTATGAGTAGCAGTGGTAACAACCTGTGTAAGGCCCAGAGATGTCATCAACTGGAGGAAGTGTTGACCAAATAGCTAGAGTTCATCATCGATCCAAGCATTAAAGTCGCCAAGGACCATCAGCCTGGACAACACAAATGCCATGTCGACGACAAAGTCCGCAACTTCCTGAAGGAATTGTTTCTCATCTTCTGGTCGATGGTAGATGAGAACAATCCTACATCCTACACCTGCTACTACGGTACACTCACATGACTCAGTCTCCCCAACTGGTACATTTGTGAGGTTAAGTTCGGTCTTAAAACAGACCCCTACCCCTCCACGATCCAATCTCAGGTGGTGTATCACCGAATACCCAGCCTGAGTTGCAGCCTCCAAAATGGGGCCAGAATTCTCATCCAGCCAGGTCTTGGTGATGCAAGTCATGTCCACCGACTCAACAAGATCTGCAATAATTGCTGTCTTGTTCTTAATGGACCTAGCATTGCATAACACCGCCCGAGTTGGATGAACCTCTCAGGCCGCCCAGACCATCTGCCTACCATCATTTGCAGTGCCCTTGGGTATGGAAACCAGGCATGGTGACCCAAGTTCTGGGTTCCATTTCACCCTAGGGTGTCTTCTGGACCTCACTACCCCAATGAAGTGGCCCCCCTCATTCATCTTCCGCTGTTCACACCCCCACGCCCTCCTCCATCCCCTCCAGACAATACCCAGTGCCCTACAGCACAGGTATGTTGTAGTCTGAAGTGGAGGAGGGAGAGAGGGTGGAGAGCATGAAGAGCAGAGGATGAATAGTGCACGACCATAGGGGCATGACTCCAACACATTTTGGTGAACCAAACAACCCTTTCCGTACCATCCAACTGTAAGTTTCAATATCAAAAAATAAGTATAATAAAATATGTTTAAATTTACTACTAAACTCAGCAAAACAAACCCCTGACTACCAACCCCAATAATAACAAATATTCTAAAATCTCTATAACAATAAATAAAATATAGCATGGCAGTCATTGAGTCCAGGACAGTAGATTGGATGGAACATGCATCAAACTAATAAGTCTTTAATACCACATATAAATTGAATTAAAATAGTTGCTATAGTTACTTTTTAGGGTATCCCATGATACGGGTGAGTGAAAATGAGTGACTCAATATGATCGACTCAGTTTGAATGCCTGTAATAAGTGTGAGTGGGAAAGGATAGAGAGAAGGGTAACAGTTTGTGTCAGGGACAAGAATCATGGAAGAAAGAATACAGTGACTGTGAGAAGGAGGAATAGTGAAAAATATATGAGAGGTAGTGTGACCAGGCCCTTTTCAGCTGGTCATTTGGCATAGTGGTAGGAGTGTATGGCTGTGGTGTGAGGCTTTCAGTTCAGAGCTAGCTGTGTTCACAAAATTTTATTTTCTGCTGATTGGGACTTATTTTTGTGTGTATGTGTGTGTGTGTGTGTGTGTGTGTGCGTGTTCCCAATCTTCAGAATTACTGCTGTACATTCCCTCAGTTTGTAGGTTGCCACCCCAACATTCTCTCCCGATGACCTATAACCCCTCAATAGCCCCCTCCCAAAGTTTCCCTGTAGCCCAGTGTCAGCCCCTCCCCTGTAGTTGATTATAATTATAATGGGGGGGGGGTGTGGGGATCCTAGGCATAAACAGCTTAATCTGGTTCAAGGTCAGTTGGCATTCATCTGTATCCCCCTCCCCTGGGTCGTGCCTGAAAATAGGCAGGATTTGTCTAGTGCACTTACTCGGTCAACACAAACTAAATAAATAAATAAAATTAGTAAATATTACCCCTGAAGAGCATGGTGCCAACTGTCACTCTTTTTGTTTTCAGTGCACATCACTGTTTTTGTTTTCAACAATGTGCACTCACTCATGTGCAGTTCGTGATTGCGCTATCGCTCATATCACATGGAAACATTTATAGCAGTTTACTTTTTTTGTTTGTGTCTTGCACTTCAGGGCAACCACTGAACGCAATATGATCACAGTTTAGTTTACTGCTGCATTGTACTGCATGTACAGTAAGGTTACATTTATATAGTGATGTTGTAGGTTTAGCTCCCTCCAGAACTACTTATGTGTCTATTTTTTCTTCTGTGAGACATCAACCCATTGGCTAATGATGTTGATACACTTGTTGCTTCATAAGGGAGGTCAGCACTTCTAGGAACACATACCTTGACAAAGCTCTCATGAGCGAAGCAATGGACCACCTAGCCAGTGTTACTGCAGCTCAGTCTGTTACCTTCACCTGCCTGCTTTAATTAACTCCATTTATATTTTTTGCAACTGACTGTGTTCAGGAGTTCTTTTTGTTTGCCTAGCTGGCACTTAGCAGGTGTGGGTTACTATCAAATTTCTGACAGTATTTGTGTTTTCACATGTGCTTCATTTTTTGTGCTATATCATAGTTGCTGGGGTTGCTTAATCTTCTGAATGTACCACAGACCTCCACTCATGAGCGCATGCCTGTTTCTGCTGTCTTGAACCACCACTGAATACTGCCTGGTGAATATTTGTGATTACTGGTGCTCAGGACCACAACATATTTATTTGTTGCTAAGTAACTGTATTCGAGCAACAGATAAGAAAGCCTCAAACAGACTTCCTTCTCCCAGGTGGCCTAAGCTGGCCCAGTGATCAACTTCCCTTTCCACTTTGTTATTTCCCAACCACCCCTGGCTCTTCCTCATACCATATAAATAATATCTGGCATCCTGACACTGATTCATGCTAGGCAGACATGACCCCCTCCCCGTCCTCAGAAGCTATGAGAAGTCCAGCATTGTTTGCAGGGGGACTTACTGAGCTATTGGGAATCTATTTGTCTTTTTCCCACTCCATCATGGTTTGTGGTTGGGCAAATACTACCCCATCTGGATATTTGGACTATAAGGTACAGTGCCAGGAGGGGGATGGCAAGTGTGAAGCTGGAGCTGAGGAATGGCAACCAGATCATATACCTACTGTAGTGGGCATTTAACTGTGAAATATCCTTTTGCTAGTGTTAAAACATTAAATTGTCTAGGTAGCCCCATGTTGTTTGTGGGACTGGAGGGTTAGGTAAAGGTGGAATGCTTTCTATAAGATTGCATCAGGACTGGTTTGGAGAGGGGCTGGCAAGTTATCAGTTATTGCTATGATATGGGTGGATCTGAGAAGAAAATGAATGTTGTAAATAGCTTAGGGGTGAAAGGTGGTCATTGGACTACTCCTTGTCTGGAGGGGGGACTTGTTTATGGTGCACTTTGGGTACTTAATAATACCCCATATAGCATATTATTTCATACATGATATTCAGGAATTAATATTCATTGCATGTATGGTCCTATATGCTGGCCATCGACCCTGCTACTTTAGAACTACCTTGACGTATGGCTATCACGAATTCAGTATGCAAAACTGAAGGATGCCCTCTAGAGAACATATTATTAAACACTCATCATTACTGACTTGAAATGTGCTATACACCAATGCATTTCTCACTTTTAAATTGTATTTCAGATACATGAACATGGTCAGAAGAGGACATCCAGGGTAGGAACAGTAGCGAGTGAAGAGGTGGCTGCTATCTTTGGGGAAGGGAAGTAACTACAACACAAAGTGCTTTCATTTTTATCTGTTTGCATTGGTGTTTGTTCTAGGTTCTGGGGGAGGGCTGTGTGTATAGATGGGGAATTTTACTTTCCCTGATTGTTTTTTGTTGGGACTGGGGGGCACAACATCGTTCTCACCCACTCACCCCTGCGCTCACCCTACCTTTATAGGTACCTGAGTCGTACAACTTCTTGCATTTTCTTAAGGTGGTACCTTAGTCATACAACTTTCTGTTTTTTCTTAAGGTGGTACCCAAGTCATATAACTCACTGAATTTTCTTGAGGAGACACAGTCCACTCCTATACATAACACTGTATAACCCAGCTACTCCACATTTATTAGGGAGGGGTCACATTGCAATAGATGGATAGTATAGCTAGAAGCAGACACTAGCTGACCCTGGTCATCCCTGTAATTAATGGGTAGATAACAAAAGAAGAAAAAAAAACCTACAACAATAAAAAAACAACTGGAAATAGAAACATGTTCTGTAATTGTTTTAGGTTAGAGCCAAGAAACTCATCTGTACTATACAAGGCACTGCAGTGTGGGGGGAGGGTCCAGCACAGAAATTAGGAGTACCAGTATGGGGACTAGAAGAATAACAATATGGTACACTAGCGAAGGTTACAATAGAGGGGGATTATGGCTGCAGGAGAGGGGTTGGTGGCAGGGGAAGAGGGACTGTTTCTGGGTGCAGGAGGACTGCAGACATAGATACATACATACTGTAGATACATAGAAATTGTCAGCAGATAAGGACTGCTAGGTCCATCTAGTCTGCCCATAAGCCCTAAACTTGTATGCAGTTACTGACCCTAAGTGATCAATTGCTTTTCATCACTTCCTCCTCACCCAATGTTCTCTTGTGCCTGTCCCAGACATATTTAAACCCCTCCACTGTGCTTGCCCCCACCACCTCTTGTGGCAGACTGTTTCAAGCATCCATCACCCTCTCTGTGTAGAAACTTCCTCATATTACCTCTTAATCTATCCCCCTCCAATTTCATATTGTGTCCCCTCATTCTGATATCTTTTCTACATTGCAAAAGACCTCCCACCTGCACATTATTTATGCCCTTGAAGTACTTGAAAGTATATATTTTTTCCCCCATTCTCTCCTCTCCTCCAGTGAGTACATATTGAGGACTTTTAGTCTCTCCTCGTATGTTTTGTGATGCAAGTCATGCACCATCTTTGTCACCCTTTTCTGGATAGCCTCCACTCTGTCTATGTCCTTACGCATGTGTGGTCTCCAGTACTGCATGCAGTACTCCCGGTGAGGCCTTACCAGTGTTTTATACAACGGCATCAACATCTCCTGTCTCCTCCTAGTAATGCCTCTGCCTATGCAACCCAGCATGCTACTTGCCCTCCCTGCAGCCATTGCACACTGCTTTGATACATTAAGGTCATTAGACAGGATAAACGCTAGGTCCCTTTCCTCTTTGGTGACAGTCAGCACCCCCCCATTCTGTAGCTCTCCCCAGGGTTTCACCTACCCAGGTGCATTATCTTGCACTTTTTTGAATTGCACCTCAGTTGTCACACCTCTGATCATCTTTCAAGCTTCTCCAGGTCCCTCTTCCTTTTCTGCACCCCTTCTGGAGTAACCACTCTGTTGCAGATCTTGATGTAATCTGCAAATAGGCAGACCTTTCCTTCCAGCCCCTCTGCTATGTCACTAATGAAGACATTGAACAGGACTAGTCCCAGTACTGATCCCTGTGGTACTCTGCTGGTCACCTCTCTCTCCCTAGATTGGATCCCATTTACCACCACCCTCTGTTTTCTGTCTATCAGCCAGTTTCTAACCCAGTTTATCACCTTATGCCTCATGCCCAGACTACTCATCTTGTTAACCAGCCTTCTGTGTGGGACGGTATCAAAGGATTTGCTGAAATCTAGGTAAGCAATGTCGACCACCCCTCTCTGATTCACTTCCCTAGTAACCCAATCAATGAAATCTATCAGATTTGTTTGACAAGAATGTCCTGCTGTGAATCCATGTTGCCTCAGATCCTGGACACCATTGGATTCCAGGTGTGCCCTATCCTTTCTTTCAGCAGTGTCTCCATGATGTTCCCCACCACTGAGGTGAGGCTCACTGGCCTGTAGTTCCCCACTTCCTCCCTACTGCCACTTTTGTGCAGTGCAACTGCATGTGCCCTCCTCCAGTCCTCTGGAACTACTACTGTGTTCAGTGACTTTATGAACAGGGCTGCCAGAGGTGTTGCTAGTTCCCTTCTCAGCTCCCTTAATATCCTCAGGTTTATATGGTCTGGCTCCATGGCTTTATCCACCTTCAGCTTTGTGAGTTCCTCCAGAACTCTCTTCACTGTGAATGGACTGGTGTCCACTCCCCCCATTTCCTCTTCTCCCCAACTGTGGTCCTTGACCCTCTCCCTCCTTAGTGAATACTGAACAGAAGTATTTTTTCAGTATGTCTAGATCCCCCTCCTTAAACTCTCCCTCCTCCCCTTTGAACTTCACAATCCCCCCTCTGTTTTTTCTTCTATCACGTATGTACTTACAGAATATATTTTCCCCTTTCTTCACAGTCCATGCTAAATTCTCCTTTGTCTGTGCCTTGGATCTCCTAACAGCCTTCCCTGCTTCTCTTAGACATTCAATGTACACCTCCCTGTCCTTCTCCTTTTGGGTTCCCTTATACTTCCTGAAACTTGCTCTTTTAGCCCTTACTTTTTCTGCTACTACTTTATAGAACCATAGTGGTTTCCTTCTTCTTTTCCCTTTGTCCACTCTCCTAAGGCATTGGTTAGTTACCTCCACTATGGCTCCTTTTAGTTTACCCTGCTGTTCTTCCACTCCCTCTATTACCTCTCCCTTCTCCAGGGCTACTCTTAAACATCTTTCCATTTCACTGAAATCTGACCTCCTGAAATATAACATTTTTGCCCTTGTGTGGCTTAATTGAGTCCCTGTCTACATGCCCAACCACACCATGTGGTGGTCATTGGATCCCAGTTGCCCTTCTAACTGGACTCCTTCAACTCTGTTTTCATTGGTCCACACCAAGTCTTGAATAGATTTGTCTCTGGTTGGCTCATGCACTAACTGTCTGAGTCCAACCCCCTGCAGGGATTCCAGGATAGCCGTGCTTCTGGCTGAAGCAGCTGTCTGGGTGGTCCAGTCTACCTCCAGCATATTAAAATCCCGCATCAGTAGGATTTCACCTTTAGCTGCCATGTCATGAATTTCCTCCATAATTACCCTGTCCACTTACTCCCTCTGGATGGGAAGAATAGTGGGTTGCAATGGATGTGGGGTGGCTATCTGGATTGACACATTGTAGAAGGTAGGGGCGTCCAATTTGTCACAAGCTGAGGAGTCTGGAAGCAGTACAGTGGCTAGGAAGGGAGTTAGCGAGGATTGGGGAAGGATAATGGTGACTGGTACAGGATGGCCACCCCCTCTGGAAATCAGGAGCACAGAACCAGTGCAAATAAAGAGGATAGGGAACAGGGTAAACAATTACAGAAGCAGCAAAGGGGAATCTTGGGAGAGCACAAGGGAAGAAGCAAACAGTAGAAGCACTGGGTCCAGCAATAGGTTTGCTTTGCTGGCCTCAATGGTGGATGATGAAGGAGGGTCTCTCTGAGCCGGATCAGGAGGAAGAGGTGGTAATGTAAGCCTAGGGGGCAACACTCAGAATGACAATGAGAACAGGGGTAGGGACACAGGGGGAAATGGGATAAGGGTAAAAGGGAAGGCAAAGGGGATAAGGCATAGGAATGAGAAGGGGAAATGGGGCCCAGTGACACAGGGAAGGAGGATGATGCAGGAAGGGCATGGGGTGAGGGGGCAAGTCAGATGAGGGGGGCATTAGGGGAGTGGGTAGGACAAGGGTAGAGGCTAGGGAAAATCAGAGGGGACAAATCAGCCGGTAGGGGCAGGAGGCATAGCAGAGGGTGCAGATCAAGCTGTGAATATGTAGGACAGGGTGGGTTCTGAAAGCAGGTGCAAGGAAGGTAGGATGGTGCGGGGCACAAAGGTGAGAGGGTGGGTGGGGTTTTAGTGCTGGGTGACTCAGTCCTGAAAGGAGTAAAATAGGGAAGCAAAGTGGAGTGGAATAGTCAAATATGGGTGGAATCAGTACCTGGACTGAGAGCGGATAGGGCAGTACAGTCTGTTGTCATGTGTGCAAGATGAGGAAGGGAGAAACTGCATGTAGTTGTGCACTTAGTTACAAATGACTTTGCATGTAGCAAGGTCAGGTTGGTAAGGGAGAGGCTTGAGGAACTGGGGAAGTTGTGTGAGGAGTCAGGGAGATCAGTGGACTTCTTGGAGGTGCTCCCAATACCCAGTGCAAGCACAGGGAGGAAAGTAAGGATAGAAGAGTTCAACGCTTGGCTGGGAGAATGGCGTTGAACCAAAGGATATGGGCTAGTGGGAGTCTTGGGTAACATCTGGGACAACAGTGACCTGTTCGCAGAGGACAGGTTACATTTGAGTAAGGTGGGGTGGGGGGTATTAAAGCAGAGGTTGGGGCAATACATAGCAGCTAAAGTGGATTTAAACTAGGTGTGGGGGGGAGGTGAGTGTGCAGCAGGAATGCAGCGCCGCAGGAGAGGGGAACCGAATGAGCTTATCCCCGAAGCTAACAAGGATGGTACCAGGGAAGGATCGAGTGTGGTGGTTAAGAATGGAGAAAAAAAGGTTAAGGAAGGGAAGGGAATAAGTTGGAGGGTCATCTCTCTGAATGTAAGAAGCCTGGGGAACAAAGCAGCTGAGTTAAAGGATCTCTTGGCAGTAGGGGTAGTGGACATTGCGGCCATTATGGAGACTTGGGTCACCCAATACCAGGATTGGGATCTAATGATCCCAGGTTATAGAATGTACAGAAAGGATACTGGGAAGGGGAAAGGGGGGGGTGGTGATTTATGTAAGTGAGGGGATAAGGTGTGTAAGGGAAGAGGGGGAGGGGTAGGAGGGTAGGACTGAGGCATTATGGATGCAGTTCCAGGATTCAAAAGTAGGACACTTAGGATGGGAGTGGTGTACAGACCACCAGGTCAGGCTGAGGACTTGGACAGGGAATTAGCGGAGCAGATCAGGAGGGTCTGTGGGAAGGGGAACACAGGGATCGTGGAGGACTTCAATCTACCAGGAGTGGATTAGAGCACCTCAGTCACCTCAAGTGCAAGGGAAAAGGTCCTACTGGATGCATTCAAGGACAGCTTCCTGTCAAAGGTGGTTAATGAGCTGATTCAGCCAGGGAAAAACTGAAGACCTAGTACTGTCTAACGGGGAGGCTGTAAGGTTGCTGGGTTAGAAATCCAGCTGGCTGGGAGTGTCCATAACTCGGTGTGGTTCAAGCTCAAAATGGGCAAGGATGCTGTAGGTACAGGAACCAGGGTGGTTGACTTCAGAAAGGCTGACTTTGTTAAGATGGGGGAATTTTGGAGAGGGACCTGGCAGGAATTTATCTACACTTGGATACATGCCAAAAATGGGAACTCATCAAGCTGGGGCTGGTGGAGGCTACTGCGTCATGTACCAAGACACAGAACAAGAAGGATTGGGCCAAGAAACTAAACTGGTTGAATCAGGAGGTCTTCTAAAGGGTGAGGGCAAAAAAAGCAGCATTTAGGAGGTTCAGGAAATCCAGGAGGGGGGAAGGCAGGGAAGTGTATGTAAAGAAGTCCAAAGAGGTAACCAGACAAGTCAGAGCAGTCAAAATTTCCAGAGAGCTGAGGCTGGCAAAGGGCATCAAGGATGGGGAAAAGGACATCTTCAGTTACATAAGGGAGAGAAGGAGCTGCAAGGACCAGATAGTGAATTTAGGAAGGACGGGGAGTGGGTCGAGAAAGGGGTGGAGCAGGCAGAAGCACTAAATGAGTACTTGTGTTCTGTATTCATAACAAAGAAGGGCAGGCAGCTACCTCAGGGGATGGGGAAGGTGGGCAAGGGTGGGGGGGCGTCAGATGAGGTAATTACCAAGAGCAAGGTGCTAGAGGGTTTGAAGGTTCTGGGATGGAAAAGGCACCAGGACTGAATGGTATTCACTTTAGGGTGCTGAAAAACTGGCAGAGGTACTGACTGGGCCACTGCAGACCTGTTTAATACCTCCTTGGACACAGGATGCATATCACAGGACTGGAGGATGGCTCACGTGGTGCCCCTCCACAAAAGTGGCCCAAAGGATGAACCAGGCAATTACAGGCCAGCAAGTCTCACATCCATTGTAGGGAAACTAATGGAGACAATCCTGAAAAAGAGGATGATGACCTTTTTGGAAGACAATGGACTCCTAGACAGCCAGCAATATGAGCATGTCTCAGGGAAATTCTTCCAGACCAATGTAGTTGAGTATTATGACTGGGTGATGAGGGAACTGGACAAGGGCTATGCAGTGGATGTACTGTATTTGGACTTCAGCAAGACCTATAATTCAGTGTCTCATGGGCGATTGGGGGAAAGTTGGAGTATGTTGGGGTGGGGACAAAGATGGTGAACTGGATTGTGAACTGGCTGAAGGGAAGGAAGCAAAGGGTCGTGGCGGTGGGAGAACTCTCATCCTCAAGAGCTGTGATGAGTGGTGTTCCACAGGGCTCGGTACTGGGCCCAGTGCTGTTTGGGATTTTTATATCAGATATCTCACATGGCATCAGGAGTAAGATAAGTCTGTTCGTTGATGATACCAAGATAGGGGCAGTGGTGGATGACATAGTAGGGTGGCAAGGGCTACAGGATGACCTAACTAAATTGGAACAGTGGTCGGAAATGTGGCAAATTGAGGTTCAATGCAAAGAAGCACAAGGTACTGCACTTTGGAGCAAGGAACCCTGTGAGAAGCTACCAGTTGGGAAATGTTCAGTTAGGTTCCACCAAGAAAGAAATGGATCTAGGGGTGGTTATACCAGGGAATATGAACAACTCAGCTCAGTACAGAAAGGCGGCAGCTAAAGCCAACAGGATGCTGGGATGTATTATGAGAGGAATCTCCTCTAGAAGGAGAGAGGTGATCCTGCCTCTGTACAGGTCACTGGTCAGACCATACCTGGAGCACTGCATGTAGTTCTTGCCCCCATTTCTGAAGAAGGATGTCAGATTACTGATGGGGGTACAGTGCAGGGCGACAAAGATGATCAGGTGGTTTCCTGGGTGATTTGTTTAGCGCTTTTGATTTGTATCGGGACAAATCTCAGGAGAACGGTGAAAGTGCTGGGTAGCACGGGTGACTCAAGGCAAGTTGTGGAGCAGAGGATGTGTGGGCCCTGCATTACGATCAGGAAAAGCCTCTCAGTGTGGTGGTTTCGTGGCGATTTGTTTAAATGTGAGAGGAAAGAAATACAGGCTTGGTGTGCTTTATTCAGAGGAGGGGGTGAACTCTATAGTTTTGTGGACTCTGTGAGGTAGCCAGTGTGTTACAGTAGAAGCTGTATTTGCAGTGAGTGAAGAGAGGCAAGCTGCCTTTTTGTAAACCGTGATGCTGATCACACTGTGAAACCAGCTGGGTGGCTGCTTCGAATCGGCAGTGGGGAGTGATATGTTTTTATGCACATTTGGTCATATGTGTGCTGGGACTAGATCCGTGATGTTATGCTGGGATAACATCAAGGGTCCTGCCCCAGATGGACCAATCAGAGCCCAGCATTTTCCCTTGCCTTTGTATAATGTCTAGTAAATTAAAGTGTATGAAACAGATTATGGTTCACTGAATTATAATTGCATTTTACAGTGAATAGCTGACTTCTGTGCACAATTCATTTATTGAAGCACGGTTTTAAAGCAGCAGTACGTGTTAGTCACCATACACCATAGTTGTTTTCTTCAGCAAAAATATCAGGATGGCCATTTTTATGTTGGCACGCTTGTGCAGCCAACATCTTGCGGTAGTGGAGACTTGGAGGTGCGGTCGCTGTTGGGCAAATGCAGGGCACACACCGGTAAGTGCGTCCCTCATTCCCCAATCAGTCTGCATGCTGGTGCCACAACATGCATACGTAATGTAGCAAGCACATCTAAGGAAAGGTCCACTGCAATGCGAGCAAAGCTTGTCACATGCAGTGGACCTTCCTACGTGCTTCACCAGCTACAAACATGGTGGCACAGTGGTCGCTAAACTGCCGACTTTGGGGGTACCCAATCCCCTGGTCAGCTTACCCTGCCTCTCATGTGTGTGCCGATGGGGGAAGGCCAATCCCCATCAGCATAATGTGTCCCCTGCTTTTTGCCTGAGGGTTGCCCAATCCCCTTGGCTCAACACCCGCTTTTTTTGCCGGAGGGGTGTCCAATCCCTCGGCATCCATCTTCCCCTTTCCACTTTAATGTGCCGACAGGAGCTCCCCCTGTCAGCATGATGTCCCCTTCTTCTGTGCTGAGGGGTGCCCAATCCCCTCAGCTAGTGTCCCCACTCCCTATCTGCTGACAGGGGTTCCCAATCCCTGTCGGCTACCGTATCCTCCCCCAAAAACACCTGTAAAAAGGAAACCATCCACAATGTTTTTTTTTAACACCTGTAAACAGAAAATGGTCCCTCATAGTCTCCCTACCCCTCCCACCACCCGCACCCACCCACGGTGCACCCTGCCTCCCACACCCTCTCACCCCATACATACCTCCAGAGCTCGGCACGACGATCTTTGGTGGACCGGGAACATGTCTGCACTCTTCAAAGCCGGCCGTGAACTGAGAAAATGCCAGTAAGCTGCATAATGGAATAAATAGGTTTTTTTCAACTTTGATGCATATCTCGGGCATTTTTTGGATTTTTTGCACCAAATTTTCAACATGGGGTTTTTGGGACCCCTTCTCATTAATTCTGACACTGTTATGACGGTAAACAGTCCCAAAAGGTGATTTTGCTGACACTGTGTGGAATCACCTTTCTGGACTGATTAACACAAGGACAATGGCAGTGTTCATGAGGTGGGCTATCAAAAAGCCTATGTTGCAAATTTGGTGGAACAAATCCATAAAATGGCTGTTTTACAAGCGTGCATTGTGCAGTTGTTACACACGCTTGTAACTTCATGAATTCACAATATTTTCATGCAAGATTTTCAACACTGTAATTTTTCTACACCTCCTTGAGAACAGTACTGCTGTCATTTTTTCACGTCCTGGCTGAAATGTGTTTCTGCACTTCTGACGCACAATAGCGCGGTCGCTGTGGAAAATCAGTGTTCAGGGCACATTTCAAAAATGACAGTGACACTATTCATGAGCAGAGGTCCTAAAATGCCCATATTGAAACTTTGGTGACAATATTCCATAAAATGACTGTGTTATGAGCGTGCGTTGCGCAGTTTGCACGCACGTTCATAACATTGTGCATTTATAATATTTTCACACTAGATTTTCACCATTGGCATTTTTCCACACCTCTTGATGAACAGTGCAGCTGTCATTTTACATATCACATGCACCCTTGTAACTTCACAAATTTACAATATTTACATGCCACATTTTCAACACTGCCAGTTTTTTACACCTCCTTATGAACAGTACAGCTGTCATTTTTCACATCCTGCCCAAAATGTGTTTCCGCACTGCACTACCAAAGCCAATGCCAGCACGACAACATTCGGCATTGACAAATGCTTGTTCTTTTTGTCTTCTTTCATTCCTGAACCAAGACTCAGGATCTTAATATTTTTAAAAGTTCCTCTTCCTATGCTATGCCAGCCATGAAAAAATGTTATGTATTGGTACAGTACTGTGCTGTTTGCCATAAGAGATAAATGGCAGCACCATCCTAACACCTCCATATCATGAATCTAGCATGTATGTTGTTCAACAGGTAACAGTAGCAGAAGAGATTTTCCAGAATTATGAGTGGTGGCCATCTTCAACTAGGTGTCATTATGTTTTAACAATGTCACAAAAGACAAAATATACACTGAAAATGAATCTAAGGATCTCAAAAATACATTTTTCTAAAAAAACAAAAGCTATATGATAACATTTTTTAATGACTAACAGTTACTGATGTTTTAAAGGAATGTTCTCTTGTTGCTTCCATGTAAGTGGCATTTAGAGTTAGAAAACAATTGTTCCAATTATTGTTGAGCACTCTAAACAACAGTTCATATGCAATCTAAAGCTATTGATGAGTGTTATTTACATAATTCTGTAGTTAAAGCCATCCATTACCAAAAATACTAAAAAGATCATGTAATAAATATTCAAGGTATGAACAACCTCAAAATGCAAGCTATTCGCAAGGAAATGTTAAGGAAAAGTGCAACACACTTGAATACCTTGAAGCATTCAGGCTTTAACTTTCATTAATTTTTTTTTTTTATCTTGCTTGCGGACCATGATCTTTTCACTTGTTTCAGTAAATGAATTAACTCTTTCATGATATCCCTCCTGTTGGCATTTCAGAAATATGATATCTTTAAAGTGTGCATTCCACCCACAAAAAGAGCTCTTCACCAATCAACAGTAATTTGATCTCTATAATTTTCTTACTTTCCTGACAAGACATATTCTCAGAAGAGTAAGTTAATGGTATAATGGGCTAGCCTATTCATCAGTAAGTTTGAAGCACAGAAACAGTGTGTGGAAATTTTGACTACACAGCATCCTGCTTGTACAAGTCTCAGATGACCCTCAGGAAACGAAGATCAATGGGTCTTACTGAGACATTTACCTGCTTAACAATTTAAAAAAATGTAATTAACTACATATTAGATACATAAATAAAATTGGTCAGGTTCGCTGTTTATGACAGACAAACATCTGTAATATCAGATTTGCCATTGATGGAAACATTGCACCCTAGGTACTGCTGATGTGCTGATAACAGGTATGAATGTATTTTCTGAATTATTGAAAAGTCACTTTGAGATCCGGTCACTGAAGTGCCCACTCCAGGAAGTAGAGGAGCATCCAATTTTGGCACACAGTGAGTTATAGTTGCAAGCCAAAAATAAGTAAGAGGTAGACCATGTAGACTATTTTTAGAGGCATAATTTTGTTCAGCCTGATTGAAAACATTGGAGATAAATAAAGATATGTGACATACTGATTATTAGCCATACCTGATCTTTCATCTATCCACATTGGAGTACCCCAGGGCTCCATACTTGGCCCTTTGCTTTTCACTATATTCATTGATGACATCCCATTAATTGCACCAAACTGCTCATCTTTCCTCTACGCTGATGACCTAGATATCTACCACAGTGCTAGAATTGCCGCAGACTTAAACCACCCTATTGCCTTGGACTTCATGAATATTCAGTCCTGGCTCACTAAGAACAAACTTGTTCTCAACTCTAGCAAGACATACTCCATGCTCTTTGGCTCACCTGCTAGACTCAAATTGAATCACAATCCCATTACAATCTCGTGTGTGGATGGCTCCTCACTGATCACCACCAAATCTTTTAAATATCTTGGTGTTACTCTTGATGAATCTCTTGACTTTGACCTCCACATTACCGCTATCTGTAAGTCTGTAAATGCTAAGATAGAAAGTGTCTATCGTACTAGCTACACCCTCACCCCTTCAGCCAGACTAGCTGTGGCACAAGGCTTCCTTCTCCCAGCCTTAGCATATGGCTCAGTTATTTACCTATCTGCCTCAAAGTCCTCCCTCCATAAATGGGACACCACCTACAATAGCATCTGCCGCTATGCCTCTGCATCACCACATTACAAACACCATTGCCAGCTCTATGCTGACCTAAAATGGCTGTGCCCCTCCACCTACCATCTCCAGCCTTTTGGCTCATTAATTGACTGTGGTGCCAGGACAGGCCTCTCCCTATCCCTTGCCTCCCTTCTGGAATCACAACCTCTCGCCTATGGGCTACGATCGAATGACAAAGCCCTTTTGCACATTCCAAGATGTAGATCCAACATGGGTGCATGCACTTTCTCTTTCATGGCTCCTAAACACTGGAACTCTATACCCACTTCTATCTGTCAAGCAACTACCCATGCTAACTTTAAGAAACTTCACCGTGAGCATCTGCATACCGCTAACCCCTGCACTTACTTTAACCCACCTTGAACCTTTACTTTCTCCTTGCCCTCTATTTTCTTTCTCTAGATAATCCACTTCTTTGACACCTCTTCCCCGCCTCTCTCATACCTTATCATGCCCCCTCTCTCATCACCTCCCTCTCTTTCTCTCCTTCCTACCACTCTCCCTTCCTCTCCCCTGCTCAGTTTGGCACTTATTGTACTGTTTTGAATGCTCTCTCTTGCAATGCCTGTTTTCTCTCTGTTTTGATTTTCCTGTGCTTACTTCTTCCAACCTGTATTATAATCTTCATGCTACTGTAAAATTTTTCATTATCATTTTTTTGTTGACACTATTGTCTCTCCATACCCTAAGTATTGTTATTCCTTCTGAACTGTGCTGCTTTGATGTGCTGCATCGCATGTATGTTGTATGTATTTAAACTGTTTTCTCCTGGGTCATGCCTGAAAATAGGCATTCTTATGCCTAGTGCACTTACCTGGTTACCAAAATCAAAATAAAATAAATAAATAAATCTGATGATTTAAAGACAATGAGGCAATGAGAAAAGGGGGCACAGAACACTAACAGCATTCTTGGATGCATAAGTAGGGGTATCATGAGTAAAAAATTGAGGTGATAATCCTGCTGTACAGGTCCTTGGATAGGATGCACCAAGAGTATTGCATCCAGTTCTGGAGACCACACCTCAAGAAAGACAGAAATCAAAACTGGATACTGTTCAGAGGACAGCTACGAAGATAATGTACAGGCTTCATCAAGGACCCTTATGAGTCAAGAGTCAACCATCTCAAGATGTACTCACTGGAAAGAAGGAACAGGGGGGATATGATTGAGTCAGTCAAATACCTCAAAGGAATTAACTCAGTACAAACTTAGGACCTTTTCAGAGAAAGCTCATCTACATGAACAAAGGGACACAGAATGCGCCTACAGAGAGGTAGATTCAGAACCAACATCAGGAAGTTGTTTTTTTTCACTGAAAGACTGGTGGAGCCTTGTAACAGTTGGCCACAGAAGTTGTGGCAGTGAAGACTGTGAGAGAGTTCTAGCTAGCATGGGATAGGCACTGCGGAAACTTAGGAGGGAAAGGAAAAAAGACTGGGGGGGTAGCCCACAAGGGCAGACTAGATGGATCATACAGTCGCCTTCTGCCATCACTTTCTTATGTTCTTATGTTTTTATAAGTATTTGTGTAGGGGTTGTGGGATAACAGATGAACCAGACACAGAACTTCAGGTTCGACACACAATCTCTGTGTGATGGGTATCACGTCAAAAGGGCGACTACAATTGAACGACTCAGAAATGAGCAAGTCAAATCTGCCAAAATGGTTAACAGCTACCCTGCAAGGGTAGTGAGCTGGTCAAAGGTGACCATGCAGAAGGGTGACTGGAAGGGAGGACTAGCAAGGGTAAAGGGAGGGATAGAATAGAGGGTTTCTGTGGGGCAGTGTCCCTGGTGCTGCTGAGAGACACACTAAGCTGAAAGTTTGTTTACAGGTGTGACCTGGGAGCATAAGGAAGTTAAGTGACTTGCTCAGGGTCACACAGTATGCAAGTGGGGGATGTGGGATTCAAACCCAGGTCTCAGATTTGCAGCTCAGAGCCTTAAACCACTGTACTATACTGCCCCATGCTATACTCAACTTTTTACCTTGATCAAAAACTCCTAGTGCTGTGGTATTTTCAACATTTACAGGTTTCATACAAATAAGATATAAACATCAAGGTATTTTAT
Organism: Neoceratodus forsteri; assembly: GCA_016271365.2. Classification (NCBI taxonomy): domain Eukaryota; kingdom Metazoa; phylum Chordata; order Ceratodontiformes; family Ceratodontidae; genus Neoceratodus; species Neoceratodus forsteri. Next base: position 317,279,452 of record CM028130.1, read on the forward strand.
GACATAGTGCTATTGCATACTAAATCCAACAACAAGGAACACAGCCTGTTTTTCATCAGCTCAGGATCACCGCAATAACCTTATTGTATAAGGACCTGAGGGGAAAAGGAAAATTAAAGAGGACACTATAGCATAGTCAAGTAAGGGGAGGGGGTGCCTATAGGTGGCCAACCTTATGGACTAGAAATTGTAAATTGCAAATCCTCTGCAGTGCACTTAGTCAGCACCTACTGATCTACTGATCTATCTGTTCAGTGGAACTTAATTAATTCCCTATGTTGGTCTTGTGTATTTGGGTGATGGGGAGCTCAAAAAAGAAAAACCCCAAAACAATCTAAAGACAAAGAACTTCAGTGCAGAACACTGAAGTAAGGGTTTCCCCAAAGGCATTAGCAATAAAGCCAAGTTTCAAAGAAACACAACATCACACATACCCTCATAATACAAAGCATCATGGGATGCAAATCACTATGAAATTTTAGGCTGGTTCAGGTTAAAGCAGGAACGCATGGTGCCAAAGGGCCTCTCAAACAACCTGTAATTTGCATGCATTTTAAATTTACAAAAATGGGGGTTTTCGGATATCTCTACCCCGGTAACTTAATTTTTATAATACAGCCCCCTAGTAACTTTTTACCATTATCAAAAACACCTAGTGCCATGCTATATTCAACATTTACAGGTTTCATACATGTAAGGTATATACATCAAGGTGTTTTATGACATAGTGCTACTGCTATTTCATACTAAATCCAACAATGAGGAACATAGCCTGTTGTTTTACATCAACTCGGAGGTCACCACAATAACCTCACTGTACAAGGACCTGAGAAGGGAAAGAAAAATTAAAGAGGACACTATAACATAGTCAAGAATGGGGAGGGGCATCCATAGGTGGCCAATCTTATGGACTAGAAATTGTAAAGGACAGATTAGGTTAAGAAATAGATGAACTGTTGCAACAGATTCAAAAAAAGGTCAGTCCTCAAGAGGGGCAGGATCTCCCTGTCACAGTATTTAAAAATAAAGAATGAATACATGATTTAGTATAATTTGCATACCAGCAGTAATATTAGTGTGACAACACAAAATTGAGGAATACTGTTTTCTTCAAGACAGAGCACTACATAACAAATAATCTTTAAAAAAAAAAACAGCCACTGAGTAACATTTTGTGCCCAATGGGGGTTCAAATCAATTTTTGGTTGTAAATTTGTTTTTACTGACAGACTGATAAAGGGCTGACTGCTTCCTTTTAAGTCTACCACAAACAAGCATTTGTCAATGCCGAACGTTCGCTTGCAGATATTTGCTGTGGCGTTTGGCATTTATGCAGGCACTCTCTTAGTTGTATTCATATCCCATCAGCACCCAAGTCCCAAAAAGAGGACCGCTCTGCAACTCCTCTTGCATCTCATTTACATTTCAGTCTCATACTTCTTAACCGTCTGTCTTCAAAATATGGGATACTGACAGTCAGAATGGGGGATAATAGGAGACATCATCAAACAGTGAGGTAGAATCTGGGAACATTGGGGAAACACATGCCTTTATTACTGCAAAGTTTAATTTTCATTGATAGGAAACAATTGTCTGATGAAATTAACTGTTAAATAAGTTATAAATAAAAAAACAGTGGCATTTGTTTGTGTTTTTTGCATGTTTCAATATTTAGAGTTCACATTTATTTTTATGCTCATTATGTTAAGCACCATCAGCTTGTCCCTGTGTGTTTTTGTAATGGGAGTCAGCGCATGGCAAGTTTTGAAGTACCCATGTCACAGACACCTGATGCAGCAGTTTCTTGCAACATCCACTTCAACTGTACTCGTCAATTGCTGTAACAGTGGCACTTGTAACAAACATTTGTCAATGCCGAGTGTTTGCTTACTAGTTGGTGTTACCATTAGAAGTGTATGAGATAGACAGATGCAGAATAGGAATAGCAGTGAAGTACCTATGACGGCAACCCCACCCCCACCCCACCCTGCAGAGATGGACAGACATTGGGGTGTGCTTTGGATCATTGACCATAATGCTCATGGCATTTCACCTCACCCTATCCTGCAGGCACCCACAAATGTTGAGGTGTGTGTTTTGGTGTTTGGTTTTACAGTCACCCCATTCCATAAGGAGATACTCTGTAATGGGTGTGGTATAGGAGAATGGGGTGAACGCGGGAGGTGAAGAGTCCAAGGCACACCTCTATGCGTGTCACTGGCTACAGGGTGGGGGTAGGGGTGGAATGGCATGAGCATTACAGCCAGCAATCCAAAGGTACACCCCTGATGCCTGTCTGTCTGTACAGGGTGGAATGTTATGGTTAGAAACCCTAAGGCTTCAGGCGCTTGCTGGTATTTTCACTACAAATTTTCAACATCACCTTTTTGTGACCCCCCCCACCTCATAAAAGCATTTTGGACCTCTACTCATGAACAGTGGAACTGTGATTTTGTTAATCTGTCCAGAACATTGATTTCCCACAGCGACTATGCCATTCTGTGCCACATGTGTGAAAACACAGTTCAAGCAGAATTCAAAAAATGACAGCTGTACCATTTATAGGGAGGTGTGAAGAGTTGGTAATGTTGAAAATGTGGAGTGAAAATATTAAAAATTCTCGGACTTTGGAGTATACGTGAGAACTGTTCAACACACTCTCATAACACAGTCATTTCATGGACTTCTTTCATCAAATTTTCAACATAGGCATTTTGTGACCTCTGCTCATGAACACTGTCACTATGATTTTCTTAATCTGTCCCGAATGATAATTTCCCACAGTGACCGTGCCATTGTGCGCCAGATGTGTGACAACACATTTCCGGCAGGATGTGAAAAATGGCAGCTGTACTTTTCATAAGGAGGTGTGCAAAATTGACAACGTTGAAGATTTTGAGTGAAAATATTACACATTTTTAAGGTTACGAGTGTGCGTGGAAACTGCGCAATGCACACTCATAACATAGTCATTTTATGGACTTTTGTCACCAAATTTTCAACATAGGCATTTTGTCATCTCTTCTCATGAACACTGTCACTATGATTTTCTTAATCTGTCCCAAACACTGATTTCCCACAGTGACAGTGCTATTCCACACTGGAAGTGTGAGAACGCATTTTGGCCAGGATGTGAAAAATGACAGATCTACTGATCATAAGGAGGTGTGAAAAAATGCCAATGTTGAAAATCTGGAGTGAAAATATTACAAACTCGCGAAGTTGCAAGAGTGCATGAAAACTGCTCAATGCACACTTGTAAGACAGTCATTTCTTGGAATTTTTCACCAAATTTGCAATATGGGCTTTTTGAGAACCCACCTCATGAACAGTGATGCTGTCATTTCCTTAAACGGTCCCAAAAGGTTGATTCCATGCAGTGACCGCAAAATCACCTTTAGGGACCAAATAACAACATGGCAGTGACTAAATTCATGATGCGGGGTCCCATGTTGAAAATTTGGTGCCAAAATTCACAAAAATGGCAGAGATATCCACTTAAGTTGAAAAAAAAACATTTATGTCATTATACAGCTTATTGGCATTTCTTCAGTTCACGGTCAGCTTTGAAGATTGCAGACATGTTCCCAGTCCACTGAAAATCATCATGCCGGGCTCCAGGGGCAAGAATAGGGTGAGGGTATAGGGTGAGGGGGGTGTGGGGATGTGTTTTGCACAGAGGGTGGCTGCGGGTTGGGGGAGCGGCACCAGAGATAGCGAAGGACCATTTTCTGGTTTTACAGGCAAAAAAAAAATGACAACGCGGGAGGCTTTTGGCACACTAGGGTGGGCTCCCAGCATGCCATCTAGGTGTCTGTTGGCAGGGGGGGCTAGACCTGAAGTGGATTGGGTGCATGAGCACGTGGCTGGGATGAGCTCCCAGTGTGCCACTTGGGTTTTTGTTGGATGGGGGCTTGAGCCAACACGGGATTCAGCACCCCTGTCAGCCACACAGTGTGCTTGGAGGGGCACATGAGATGAGAGGGTTTGGGCACCCCCCTTGGCACACAACAGGGAAGGCAATAATGGGGGAGCTGGGAGGACAGCAGCAGAGAGAGAAAGCGGGAGGGATTTTGAGCAGCGAGGGAAAATGTTGATGTCAATATGCTAAATATACACGTTACCACCGCTGACTGCAGCGGTGGTTTTCTTTCAAGTGAAGGCTGCTGCAGCCAAACTGTTGTCATAGACAGCTTGGCATCTATTGGTGCGGTAGGGTCATGCCTGCCACACTGAGCACTGCACTGGTTAGGAGGGTTACACACCTCCAAAAAGTCATAGTATGGCAAGACGTTCCTTCCGCATGTGCACAAGTGAACACAAAAAACTACCTGTTTAAAATCTAGTCTCCCCTCAAGGTGAAAGCAAATCTTTGTAGATCCCTACCAAAATAAAACTGCTCTGTATGATTCAACTCTACTAAAACAATAGAGTTGAGTGAATTTTCTAACCAGTTTTCAGTTCAGAAATGAATACTTCAGTATGACTCAGGGATCTCTGGCTAGTGGGGACCACATGACATTGTGTGTTAGCTGTGAGGTTGCAAAACCAAATGCAGCCTAAGAACTTACTTATGCTTCCCCAGTCAACATCTTTCAGTGCAGTGTTCAATGTAAAATGTTTAATGTCCAGAAGTACTCTCCAGAGTTACTAGAAAGAACACCACTGGGTGCTTACATTTCCTACAAAACACTGCTACCGAAAATAAACATTAGCACTCCAAATCCCAAGACTAACTGCAATAGATAGTTTAATTCCACAAAACTGATATCCATCTTGGACACTGGAATTATAATAATAATAATAATGAATGAATTGCCAAGGTGCCTAACAATATAAAAACAGATCAAAATCATACAAACATCAGACATCAATTCAGTTAGAATACATAACTATGACAATAAATCAGAAATAAACAAAACATTCAATTAGCTGAGAAGGCTTGGTGCCACAGAAAGGTTTTTAAGCCCTGCTTAAATTCCTCCACAGTTGCGCACTCTCGTAACCGACGTGGTAGAGAATTGCAAAGGGTGGGTGCTGCATATGTAAAAGCTCTTGCACCAGATGATTTCAGATCCACCCTTGGGATCTCTAACAACCCCTCGTCAGCCGAGCAGAGTGATCGACCAGGCAGTAGGGGAACAGGAGCTCTTTCACATAGTTCGGGCCCTGTCCATATAGGGCTTTGAAAGTCAGTAAACCAACTTTAAAGGTGATCTGCCACTGTACTGGCAGCCAAGGCAGTTCATGCAGCACGGTAGTAATATGACAGGATTGAGCAGATCCTGTCAAAAGCCAGGCCACCGTGCTCTGCACCAGCTGCAAGCGATGGATTTCAACTCCAGAAAGCACTAGGTAAAGGGAGTTGCAATAATCCAAATGTGAGGACACAAAGGCATGGACTAGGGTAGAAAGGTCATCAGATGGAACCAGATGCCTAATCCTGGTGATATTCCTAAAATGATAAAAAGATGTTTTGACAACAGCTGACACCTGAGAATGCAGGGTCAGTCCATCATCAAAAACTACACCCATGTTATGCACCCATTCAGAGGTCGGGAGTGAGCTGCCAGCAAGAAAAATTCCAGAGGGTGCACCAACACCCAACCCCCCATCTGATGACCTGGGTCCAAAACCAATACCTCAGGTTTTTTCTGAGTTCAACTTAAGCCAGCTGTTATACATCCACTCCTGGATTTCTTTCAGACAGTTATTAAAGACCAAGAGAGCTCCATCCTGGTTGGGTGCAAAAGAAAGGTAGAGCTGGGTATCCTCTGCATAGCAGTGAAACCTCAGACCATACCTTCTTACAAAGTCTCTGAGAGGTAGCATATACACCGTGAACAACATGGGTGACAGCACTGGACCCTGAGGCACCCCCACATGACACAGGAATTGGGCCTGAAGAATGAACCTCAGACACAACTCTCTGTGTTCTACCCTTGAGAAAAGATGTAAACCATCTGAGGACTGTTCCCGATAGTCCATAGATATGCATTAGGTGCCCTATCAACACTACATGGTCCATGGTGCCAAAAGCTGAAGAGAGATCCAGAAGGACCAAGATGGTTCCCCAGTTGAGCTGCTAATACTTTCTCAATCACCTTCCCTACAAAGGGAGGTTAGAGATAGATCTGTAGTTTGCATGGCGTTTGGGGTCCAAGGTAGCTTTCTTCAAGAGTGGTGTCACCACCACCTCTTTCAGGGAGTTGGGAAACTCACCGGATTCCAGGGAGCACTCGACTATCTGCACAAGGACCAGACCGATGACATCAATACAACCCAGAATTAGGGAAGTTGGTCCAAGGTCCAAACTACAGCACATAGGGTGCACACTCTGGATAATCCGCATGATATCCATGAAGTACAGTCGACCAAAGGTACTCCAGGAAAGCTGAGGTACAATGACCCCATACTGATCAAAAGCAACACCCATAGAGTGTGCTGGCTGAAGTACCACCCTGATGTCAACCACCTTATTTGCAAAGAATCAAGCAAGCTCATTGCACTCTAATTGCGAAAAGGCTTTCCAAACATGTAGACAGGCTGGGTTGCACAGTCTGTCTGCAGTTCAGAAAAGCTGACCTGGTCAATTCTGAGCAGCCACAATCTCCCCATACAGGAATTCTGCCTTCTTACGGGTGATTGCGGACTGATAGACTTGATAATGGTCCATCAATCTAAGGTGGGCAGCATCAAGGGCAGACTTGCGCCAGCAATGCTCTAACCTTCATCCAAGTCTCTGCATCTCCCTCAAAGTCCCATCAATCCAGGGGGACCTGGAGTGAAGGGAGAGAAGATGAACACGGACTGGAGCAATGGAATCCACAGCCACCGAGACGGCTAAATTATAAGCCATCACGAGGTTCTCTGGGTCATTGCTTGCCAACGAGAGGGATGAAAGACCAAATGCCACCGCTAGGCCATGAGAACTTATATCCCATAAAGGGATGTGCCTAACCATCTCCACAGGGGTATGCCTATGGGGGGGTGCTAAAACTAAACCTCATAGTGTAATGCTCAGACCACCCAACTGGTTCCACCCCCAAGTCAGATGTTTCGATCCCTAGGAGGAAGATTAAGTCAAGAGAGTGTCCGTATTTATGAGTAGCAGTGGAAACCACCAGTGTAATGACCAGAGATGTCATTAACTGACGGAAGTGTTGACCAAATTGTGAGAGTTCATCATCGACCTTGGCATTGAAGTCACCCAGAACCATCAGTTTGGGCGACTCAAATGCCATGTCTATGATGAAGTCCGCCACTTCCTGAAGGAATCGCTTCTCATCACTGGGTGGACAGTAGATGAGGGCGATTCTATAGCCTACATCTGCTACAATGGCACACTCAAAAGACTCAACCTCCTCAACTAATACTCTCGTGAGGTTAAGTTCGGTCTTGAAAAAAACAGTAACCACCCGCCCCGCGATCCAGTCTTGGGCAGTATTTCAATTGTTACTGATACAGAAAGTGCAATTTCTCTTGTCAAATTGCTAATCATCCTGGACAACTGCATTTTTCATACTCGTGAGTATAGCTAGTATTGCATGAATTCTGATAAACACACTTGCCATGATGGACAGTAGCATTTATGAACAGCATAAATATACTGTAGTTAGTAGGATGCCCTACAAAATCAATAACCCTATGTCATTAATATTCATTAATAACATTTCTTTTCTGTCTCTAGTTGTGTTTGGTCTTCTTTCCCTTTTGTTTTTCCTATAGTGACCATCAAGGCACTCTGTTTGTTGTCCTTTTCTTTAGCTACCTTCTCACATGAACTGTATCATTTCCAGCTTCAACCTTAGATATTATTTATATGCAGATGCTACCATACCATATATTTTTTCACATTCCCTTCTATCTTGGCAATATCAAACCCAATCTGTTTCCATTATTATAGACTTAATGGATCGGATTTTCAAAACTACCAATGAAACACTTGTGTTCATATTTCAGACACATGTTGCATCTGCTAAGATGTTTCCAGATGTTTGCATCTTCTTCTCAGGCATCTTGACACATCTATGATATTTCTCACAGTTTATGGCAATTTCTGCTGCAACTGTGGGACTCAAGCCCATTTTTCTAATGAAAGTGCCAAAATCCATCTGGGAAGTTAGACCAACTTTTTGTGGTCAAACGTCCTGGGTAGATTTTCACTCTTACAATATGTCAGAAAAATGAAGAGGGGGAGGTACCTAAAACAAACAATAAAAACACTCTGGATACAGAAGTTGATACCAGCCCATTTACAGAAGAAAGGGTTCTGAAAGAACTCTTAAAACTGAAGGTGGACAAAGCAATGGGGCTGATGGGATTCATCCCAGAATTCTAAAAGAACTAAGGGTAGAACTAGTGACACCGCTGACTACCCTTTTTAACAAATCATGGGAGAATGGGGTGGTACCTGAGGACTGGAGGAGGGCAGATGTGATTCCACTTCACAAAAGTGGGAGCAGGACAGAAGCAGGAAACTACAGACCTGTTAGTTTAACCTCAGTGATAGGGAAAATGATGGAATAACTTCTGAAGGAAAGAATTGTCGAGTACCTAGAGGCCAGAGGGGCACAGGACCCAAGGCAGCATGGATTCACAGTGGGAAGGTCATGCCAGATGAATCTAATCTAATAGATTTCTTTGACTGGGTGACCAAAGTAGTAGATCAGGGAGGGGCTGTGGACATGGCCTACCTAGACTTTAGCAAGGCATTTGACTCAGTCCCACACCAAAGATTAATATACAAGTTAGCCAGCCTGGGAGTGGGTCCCAAGATGACAGCCTAGGTAAAGATTTGGCTGGACAATAGGACACAGAGGGTAATAGTAAATGGAGTCCACTCTGAAGAAAGGGGGGTTACTAGTGGGGTACTGCAGCGTTCAGTATTAGGACCGGTCCTCTTTAATGTCTTTATAAGTGACATTGCAGAGGGAATGGAAGGAAAAGTATATCTCTTTGCAGATGACACAAAGATCTACAACAGAATTGATGCACAAGGTGGGGTGGAAAGGATGAGAAGGGACTTGGCAAGGTTAGAGGAATGGTCAAATGTATGGCAGCTTAGATTCAATGTTAAGAAGTGCAAGGTAATGCACCTGGGAAACAAAACCCCAGGGGAAGAGTACACAAGGGGGGTGAGATACTAACAAAAACACAAATGGAAAGGGATCTGGGGTAGTCATATTAGATGACTTAAAGGTGGGCAAGCAATGTAAGAGGGCAGTAAGGAGGATACTGGGATGCATAGGGAGAGGCATCACCAGAAGAAAACAGGAAGTTGTTATCCCTCTGTACAGACAGCTGGTGAGACCCCATCTGGAGTACTGTGTGCAGTTCTGGAGACCCAATCTCAGCAAGGACATAGACAAGATGGAAGCTGTCCAGAGGAGGGCAACTAAAATGGTGCAGGGTCTGCACCAGAAGACATATGAAGAGAGACTAAAGGAGCTTAATATGTATAGCCTTGAGGAAAGGAGTGAGAGGGGGTACATGATAGAAACTTTCAAGTACCTCAATGGAATCAACAAAGTCCAAGAGGGTAGCATCTTTCAAAAAAAGAGGTGTGCAAGAACAAGGGGACATAATTTGAAGATGGGGGCAGCTCAGAGGTAATGTAAGGAAGTATTTTTTCACAGAGAGGGTTGAGGATGCATGGAACGGCCTTCTGGAGGAGGTTGTGGAGTCAAAAACAATGGTTGAATTCAAGCATGCATGGGACAGTCATAAGGCAGTTCTAGGGGGTAGGGGTAGAAAGAAGTCGGTTGCTGGTTAACTAGGATCTGCAGCTTATCCATTAGGTAGGGAAATGGGAGACTGGGTGGGCCAAGCAGTCCTTATCTGCCGTCAAATTCTGTGTTTCTATGTAATGTCTTTAAGACCAAGATCCTTCTCCTTAGCAACAAAAGTATCCATTCCACCATTCAACGTTTGGGCTCTCATTTACCCTGAACTCAAATTCACTGCCCACATTTCTATGATCTGATAATATGCCTATCATCATCTTCACAACAGTGGCAACATAGTAATAGGGCATGACTATAATGAGCAACAAAGAAACCTAGAAAAATGATGGGAAAAAAAGTAACTTGAACGGTCCATCAAGTCAGTCCCAAGATTCCATAACTGGAGATATTGTTCTTTCCATCCTCCCTCCCAGTCATCCCTTTGCCTGCCTCCACTTCCCATCTGATAACTTATTTATACTCATCCTACAATCTCTTGCATCCCACTATTTCCTTTGCCTCCATATGCTTGTCAAAAGTTTGTACCACCCATCCACCACCTTTTCTGTGAACAAATACTTTCTAATGTCATTTTTGAACCTATCTCTTGTTCGTATATATTCTCTCTACTACTAAACATGGTCATAAAATAATATATTCATATTTCTGGTGGGATAACTGCTGTTATATTATATCTTATATCCTCCATACCAAATGCCACTAAATCTCAAAAAATCACTTCCATTTCTTTCTTGTATAGCTATTTGCAGTTTATTCCATAGCTCATAATTATATTTATCCTTTTTAATTTTTATCAGTACTTTATATTTAGACTTTAATAATTTCAATGTTTTTCGGTCTTCTGCATTATTAATTTTCGCTATTCTCCTGCCAATTTGATTTATTAGTTTTTTTCATTTTAATACATTCCCCATCATACATTTAGCACTGAAAAAAGCCCTTCTAATTTTACCTTTTTTTGCTGTTTCTCCAATTTTCTATATATTCTTTCTTCTAATGCCAAATATTCCAAAATCAAATGTTCCTTCTGATCTTATTTTAAATCTAAATCTAATTTAGCCTGTAATGTTATCATGCAGCATTTTTTTAGTCCCTCTATTTCTGATGAGTTTATATATCCTTTTAATTGTTCCTTATTTACTTAATTCCATTGTATTCTTTTGCTTTTCTTTACTTCTATGTTCTGATTTATCCAATTTCTTCTTTTCCCACCTTCCTTGACAATTTTGATTGGACATTCCAAGGACACCTATAATGGTCTATGATCACTATCCCAGCTCTCAACAATTTCCAAGCTACATATCTTTTGATAGGAGTACGCATCTGCAATTATGTAGTCCAATAAACTCATACCATTTTTATTAAAAAAAAAGGTACATTAACCAGTTTTGTCCCCACTACCTCTCCCATTCACAATCCACATATTCAATTTACATAATTCAGTTAAAAATCTATTACCAGCTTTACTTTTCTTTTTGTCACATGATTTCCTAATAGGTATTTCAAAGATATCATCGAAATTCCAGTTATTACCCTTTTCTTCTTGTTCCTCCCCTAACCTTAAATTATAATCCCCAGTGGCAATAATCATGGCACCTGGATACTGGGCCTGTAATTGTTCTAAAATCTCTACATATCTATGTATGCAGTGTATAATGGGAGCAGCAGTGGTATCAGGTGGAAAATACACATTTACCAGTAACCATTTCTCCTTATTTTCCCACACAAGTTTATTAACCAGAGTGTTAAAGTAAATGTATTTGGAATTATAAGAACTTTAACACTCTGGTTAACAAAGGTAATAATTCCCCCTGTTGGATGTCCATATAAACTTGTCTTTTTAGTAGGAATATGCCATCCTTGATATCCTTCAAAGTGGCAACCCTCTAGTGAATTTACCCAAGTTTCTTGTAACATAATTATATGCATTTTGTTTAGGAACCTAAGTAATCCAATATCTTTAAATTTTCCAGCAGCTTCTGCTATATTCCAACTTAAAATGTATAGTTTCTGTTTTTCTGTATCACTTGTCTTCTGATCAAACTGTCATTCTATTTCTATTGTTTCCTCTGTCACATATTCCACACTTTCTTCTCATGTTCCACTCAGATTCACACTCATGTAACTATCCACTGTTTCCTCATTTTGAGTATCATCCAAAATTACACTATTTATTTGGGGCCCTTTTTGCAGTCTACCTCTTATCACTCTCTTGTATTATACATCTGCTGATAATACATGTTCACTCACTACTGGTTTCATGTAGTGAGATATCCTTTGTTGAACCTTATTCTTTTGTTTTTTTATCCTTTTCATTATTCTCCTTTTCTGACCAATACAACAACTCCTTAATATTCCTCTATAGCTGCATCTGCTTTTATTCCTATCTCCTGGAATTGTTCTTTCACAATCAGTAGCTGTTTCCTAACATTGCTTTTTTTTTTACCACCATACAAAACCAACCTTTTTCTTTTCCGTCATGATATCTATAGGTAGAATTTATATCATTCCAAGAAAATCTTTTCCCCAAAATACCTTTAGATACATTGTATACAACCAGTTTTAAAGTTACATGATTTTTATTTTTTGTTCGTGGTATATCTTTAGGGAAAATTGTAGGTAGTCTTTATCCTTTCTCAGTCTGTTTTTCCTCTCCCCTTTTTTTCTATATTTAAAATATCTTCAGTCTTTTCTGACATTCTTCCTGCTTCTCTAAGATTTTGATCTTTAGTTTTATATTCATTCATCTCCTTATGTTTTTTTTTGTACCTTCTTCCTCAAACTCTTTATATTCCTCATTTCCACTTTCTCCTTTCTTCTTCACTTCCTCGTCTTACTCTGATCCTGATTATTCTCATTCCCTTTACTCCTCTGTATCTTTTCTCTAAATGTTTTGCTGTTTCTAATTGCTTTATTTCCCTGTAAATTCTGTACTAATTTCTCTATTTTCCCTTTTTCTTTATTGCCAATTTCTCTCATTGTAGCCTTTATATTTTACTATTGATTATATTTCTTTATATCTATTTTCCATACTTTTTCTTTTATCTCTTCAACACTAGTATTCTTTTCACCCTCTACATTCTTTATCAATTTTCTGCTGAGCATTGTTGTAAAATTAATCAGCAATTCATTATTTAGTAGAATCCCATTCTTTATTTATTTTAACATTTACAATAGAGGTGACTCTCTTACTTTACTTTCATTCATTCTATTACTATCCTTACTCTTCCCTACCCCTGCATGTACATCTTCTAAGATTTCTCCAGTTCTACTATGGATTAGATGTGATATATCTGGTGAAAATCTAGATGGAGGGTCTAGCTTAAGTCTTTGCACATATGGAGTAAGAAAGGCTTCAAAATCACAGAGAAATGAAGCACTGGGGCATTGATGTGAAGCATTTCTAACATTGCTTTTAGCATTTCCTTGCTACAAATCTATATTTTGAATCTTCTGCTTTCTTTCCTAAATATACATCAGAATGTTGTGTATTATACTTCCCCACCTTTATCTGAGTCTGTTGTTGCTTTTGTTCTTTCTGTTCTAACTCTTCTTCTTGTAAAATTGTACCTCCATTCTCTGTTTCAAGCATCTTTATAGATCTCATCAGTGGATGATCATTCATACTTAACTGTCTACAATTTAATGTATCCATTTTTATGGGGGAGGAACTTATAGGGGGAAGGATTGAACCTTGAATTATTAAGGTCTCATTTTTCCCCACAAGTTTTATTTTACTTCCTGGGGCTAGAACACAGCTAGTAATTTCCCTCTCTGTTTTCTTTACCATTGCTTCCAGACTTTTCTTTAATTTCTTTTTCTGATTTTTGTAACATATAGGATTTGCATTTATTCTTTTTTTGACATCCTAGTCATCATTATTTACTTTCTTTATATTCTATACTATCTAGGATGAGCAAAAAGGAGTACAACACTAACAGTATACAAAATGTTCCAGAAATAGTTTATAAAAAAAGTGGATAATTCATCATGGACAAATAGTAGTCTAAAATGTCCTGATAGGAAACTTATTTGCTACTTTCAACCATCAAACATTCAAACTGCACACTTTCATATGCCCTAATCACTCTTACAGAATTTTATTAAAATGTCTAGCTGAACCTACTATGCCAGGCAAACTCTTAGTTTCCTACGTGTAAGAACCCATGAGCCCTTTACAAATTAGAATTTTATACTTTAGCCCTTTCAGTTTTTTTCTTTAGTTGTTACTATGGTTTCATTTTATTTCTTCTTTTATTTCTCCCTGGGTTATACTGTATATTCTACTTTTGTAATTAGTCTTATTCCCTTTACCTTCCGACTTTATCCCATTGGAACTACAATTTAAAAATAAAAATAAAAACTTCTTTTCCAGTAATATTACTTTTAAATTTACATTTACAACAGAAGCCTTCCAATGAATTCTCTTAAAAATATACCTGGATCTCTATGTCCAGAAGGGTACTCAGCCCACTGGTTGGGTGCTCTCCCAGTTGTGCTGTTTTACTTCTGTTCTGGGTGAGTTTAGCCACTGAAAGCACCTATAAATAAATTGGCATACAATGAAAAGGACTCACTGCTAATTATATAAAATATTTAGAAAATCAAAAGAAACCAGGCAGAAAAAAAACGGAGGTGCAAAAAAACAAACTTCTAAACTTCTATGCTTCTAGTTACCTTCCAAATGGTTGTTTAAAGTTTATTCGCAGTATTTAAAGCACAGTCACAGAACTTCCACCTTCTACCAGTCTTTAGTTATTACAAGCAGTGTATTCCTGCTTTCTTTAGAATATTAGAATTCTGCTGCCATCCAAAAATGCTCTCAACTTGTTTCAAAAAGTGACAGTAATAGAGAAAAAAAAAGTCGAACTATGCTGACTCCCGGTTTTCAGTTCACTACTTCGCTGCTGCACACGATCTTGCTTCAACGGCCAAAAGAATGCTGAGTATGTTCACTAAATCCACTACCCAAATATGTTTTAAATTAAATTACTACCCATGTTTGCATGATATGTAGAACTTGTATTGTTACGCTCGTATAGAGTATATCTAATCTGTCTACTAACCTGTGATGTAATAGTGACATCTAACATGCCACCAATCAAAATATATTCTAACCCAGAATTTACCTAAGTTACTTTTAAAGAGTTTTATACAATGGTCAAAGAAGTGTTTTAGGAAAACCGTAAATACCTCATTTAACTCCCACAAAAAAAGAGCACTTTAGATTTGATTTAATTCAAAAGTCTCTATCAATTTATCAATTTTGTCAGTTTTTTCGGTTTTCAGAATATTGTTTTCCATACCTTACTTATTACCATCACTATTATCTTTACTATACAGGCCTTTCAAGCTTTAGCCTGTTTTTCCCAAACTTTTCTCCTTTATTTTATAATTTTTTATAGCTTTTATAATTTTCCAAAAGGTCCAGATAGTCCAAAGCTCTTTCTGGAGCACTCGGAGTGCGCCAGCACCCCCGTCCACCAACTCCATAGCTACACAACTCCACTGCACAGTTCCAGCACTCCCAACTTCATAATTCCCCTGGCTCCACACTCCACAGCTCCACTCCCCAGCTCCACATCTCCACAGTTCTTCGGATCCTCAGTTCCATCACTCCTCTCCACACACGCCACTGGAGACTCTTCCTCCCAATCCACCTGAAGAACTTTATTTTTAGCACCTGCTACAGCACTCCTCCACCATCTAGGACTCACTATGGCTGAACAAGCTGCAAAAAAACAGAAGGAAGAGATCGTGGAGACCAAGAAGACCACACAAGAAAGTCCGGTAAGCACTCTAAAGTGAAAATTGTTGTGGCAATGGTGGCATACCTTTTTCAAACCTTTCCAACAGCAATTTAGAGCACCAGCTCTACCTACTGCTCCTCAATCAGTGCCATCTCAGGAACATTGCCCAGAATCAAGCCTTTATCCTGCCAGAAGACCTACCATCACTGGTACATGCCTTAGTGATTTACAGACTCAACTGCTGTAATGCATTATATCTTGGGGACCTTGGCAGTTAGTCTTTGAGCTTTTCCTGCATTTTTTGTCCCCGTGTTCCTAACATCTATTTTCCTGAAGTTCAGACCCCATGTGCCAGTGATCTCATGTGTTGGGATCCCCAGCTTCATGCTATATTTCTCCTTGTAATGGTCACTCTAGCCAACTGAGGGCTTCACATTAATGTTCCAGATAAGAAGGAGGTGGGAGGAAAATGTAATTTGACCTGCCGAGGTCCTGAAATAAGGGACAAGGAAGGGTTGGGAGTTAGAAGAACCAGGAAATAATAAAAGAGAAGCACAAGTGAAATTATGGTGGAAAGATAGCTGGGAGGGAGTTGAACTAGAATTTGGAAAGAAAGGCAGCATTGTGCTAGTGACTCCTGCCTTTTTATGAGGGGAGAAATAGGTTAGAATAGATTGAGCAGTGGTGAGTGTTGGAAGGGCAGCTTAAGCCAAAATGGCAGAAAATATAAACAAAAAAAGAAAAAAAGGGGGGCTCCAACTTGGTAAAGGTGAACTTAGGAGTAGAACTGTAAACTATGTCCATGTGGGGGAGTACTTTAAAATATGTCCATGCATTCAAACACCAGAAGTGTCATTGTGGATTATCTAATGGCAGACTGGGAGGTGAATGCAAGATTTGTTGCATTACAGTGAACCAGCTTTGAGGGGTTGAGGGTTATGGTTGATATCAATGTGGCTAGAAAAGTTGAGGTGTTGATCCAGACAAATACCAAGGAATTTAATAGAAGTAACTTCAACAATAGGGGGCATCTGGAGTCTTGAAAACTGGGGAACTGTGATGCCTGGCAGCATTTAGGATTAGGACTTTTTTATCTATCATTAGGCTAAGCAAAATCACTGTTTGCGACTGTTTTATTTTATTTTATTTTTTTGCTGAAAGGTTTTCTGTTTGGTCTCAATGGTGCTACAGTGTCTTTTTCATGTTGAAGGAGCTAATTGCATTCCTCCCACAGCTCTTCCAGGTTATTAGGAGTGCAATTGGGGGAAGGGGTGGAGCTGACAAAAGCTTGGTAAACTTCCAACAGTAGTTAGGGTTAAAAGGTCAGGTTAGTTGGTGTTTTTGAGGTGGAACGCTAGGTTTTCTGGCAAAGGCACCTAGCTTCACCTGAGCTCTTTTCTTTTAGGTTTACTTGTAAGGACAGAGCAATGAACATTACCAAAGCAAGGAAAAATATTAAGGCTTCTTTTTGCTAGGCAGATTTACTGTGTGTTGTTATTTTCTTTTATGCTCACAAGATTTGATACTGTTTTGTGCTTACATTTTACTGCTGTAATCTTCTGTGAATCAAATATCTGTTGCAAGGTGTACCTTCTGATGCATTAGTACAGGGTGTGCCCATGTTACTGTTTTGTGCCTACAGATTACTGCTGTAATCTTCTCTGATTCAAATTGTTTATATGCAAGGTATTTATTCTGTTACTGCTTTATTTTTCTCTGTAGCAAAGTGTTTTTGCAGGGTATATCTTATGTGAAATTGTTACAGGTGGTGCTTACAGGGTTTACAGTTTTTCTGTCTTTAGGCTAAGCTTTCAAGGCTACTGCATTTGTTGTTGGTTGATTGTTTCTGCTCTTACCTACTTGTTTTTTCAGCTGGGGTTCTACTTTTCTGGCAGTGAAAGGGCCCACCACACATCCCCATCCCCAACCACCCCATGCTACACTCCTTTTATAGAGTAGCACAATTGTGACATTTCCTGTAGCAAAGCAGGAAGGGGAGGATCAGAGGGGTGTCCACACAGTGACTTCACTTACAGAGGCATAAGTAACTTAGCTTGTTATAACAAGTTATGCAAAAAAAATCATTTTGCTTTCATTTTCCTCCTTCTAATTATTTGAACCAGGTTATAAACTTGGCAATTCAAGTGGAATGGATATTATTAACTGCAGGCTCTGTAGGACACTTTTCAAAAGTGCTGTTATACAGGATTTAGGATGATGTCCTGCATGTTGGACCACTGGAGATCGAAGGGCTCAGTTCCAGGCAGCATGGACAGAGATTGCATGCCTCAAATTGCATATCCAGGAGGAAATATATTATAAGAACCACCTGCCATTTCCCCAACTTCCAACTGAAGCACCTTGACGGCAGAGGGTACTTGGTTCAGGAGGTTGGCTGGTGGTTTGGAGGGGCAAATCGAGTGCCTCATCACTCAATGATCTCTAACGTATCACCTCCACAAACCATATAAGAACTAGCCAGAAGAACGGTGGTCACCATGGAAAAAGAAAATGGGTTGGCCATACAAACTAGGGGTTGTCTACAGGTCTCCAGACCAGGGAGAGGACATAGACACATTACTGTTAGAAGATATACAGAACATGACAGCTAAAGGGGAAGTTCTGATAATGGGAGACTTCAACATACCTGATACAGATTGGTCAATACAAGCAGGAACATCCACCAGAACTAGACACATTGTGGATTCCCTGCTAGGGGAGGGCCTCAAACAATTTGTACAACAACCCACAAGAGACAGGGCTATCCTAGATCTAGTAAAGACTAATGGAGAAAGAATCACAGAACTCCAAGTGGAAGATCACCTGGGGGCTAGTGACCATCATATGGTGGTTCAGTTTGGCCACTTCAACTAAATCATCCCATTCAAATGCAAAAATATGGGATTTCAGAGGAGCTGACTTTGATAAAATGGCCAACAGAGTTAAGTTAACCCTGGCAAGAAGACATACAGGTGAGGAGGTACAGGCAAAGTGGTCAGGCATTAAAGATGCAATATTTGAAGCAATATCCCATTGTTTTAGGGAGAAAAGCAAGAGCAAAACAAGGAGGAACCCTCTTTGGTTCTCACAAACAGTAGCAGAAAAGGTCAGAGGCAAAAGACTTTCCTTCAGGAAATGTAAGGAAATGCAAGGGGATAAAGATAGGGAGGCATACCAAACTTCCCTAAGGGAAGCAGGGAAGGCAGTAAGGCAGGCAAAGGCCCAAACCAAGGAAACACTAGCATGAACAGTAAAAGAAGGGGACAAGACTTTCCATAGATACACTAATGAAAGGAGAAAGTCCACAGGGGGTATTACTAAGACCAAAGGAGATAATGTGGAGTGTGTGGAGGAGGACAAAGGAAAGCATCTATCCTAAATAGATACTTCTGCTGAGTATTTACTGAGGAGAAGGTAGGGCAGAGCTCACAGCTCAGCACCATGGACACAGGGGAAGGGAGGTGTGCACAAATCCCTTCACAAAAGAAAGGGTCTTACAAGAGCTCACTAAGCTCAGGGTGGACAAGGCAATGGGACCAGTTGGCATACATCCCAGGGTACTAAAGGAGCTAAGGGTGGAACTAGCAGAGCCATTATCAGAACTGTTTAGTGAGTCTCCGAGCAAAGGAGAGGTCCCAGAAGACTGGAGAAGGGCTCATCTGATCCCATTTCACAAGAGTGGTAACAGGGAGGAGGCAGGGAACTACATACCAGTCAGTCTTACCTCAGTCGTAGGCAAGATTATGGAGGCACTAATTAAGGAAAGGATAGTACAACACCTGGAATCCATAGGAGCACAGGATCCAAGACAGCATGGGTTTACAACAGGAAGATCCTGTCAAACTAATCCCATAGATTTCTTTTACTGGGTAACCAGAGTGGTGGACCAAGGGGGTGCAGTTGATGTCACCTATCTTGATTTCAGCAAAGCTTTTGATACTGTTCCACATAGAAGATTGATTAATAAGATGAATAGGCTTGGAGTGGGTTAGAAGTTGGTCAACTGGGTGGCAAACTGGTTGGCGAGCAGAAAATGGAGAGTGGTGGTAAATGGTATACAGTCAGAAGAGATGCAAGTCACAAGTGGGGTACCCCAGGGATCAGTCCTGGGGCCAGTCCTCTTCAATATCTTCATCAGTGACATTACAAATAGACTGGAGAGAAAGATTTGTCTGTTTGCAGATGACACCAAGCTCTGCAACAGAGTAGATGATCCAGATGGGGTGGTCAGAATGAGAAGAGAGCTGGATAAACTTGAAAAATGGCTGGAAGAGTGTGGCAACTGGGGTTTAATGCAAAGAAGTGCAAGATCATGCACATAGGGAAGAGAAACCCTGAAGCCACCTATAGGTTGGGAGGGGGAGTTGTTGGCAATCACAGGGGAAGAAAGAGACTTGGGCATCATCATCATAGATGACCTGAAATCATCCAAGTAGACCACTAAAGCAGTAGGTAAGGCTAGGGGGATGTTGGGGTATATTAGTAGGGGTATCACAAAGTCATAAGAGGAAGGTAATAATCCCTCTTTACAAGGCACTGGTTATGCCTATCTGAGTACTGCATGCAGTACTGAGACAGCACCTTCACAGAGGACATTAACAAAATTGAGGCAGTCTAGAGAAGGGCAACCAAAATGGTGCAGGGACTGCAACAGAAAACATATGAGGACAGATTAATGGAGCTCAATATGTATACCCAAGAGCAAAGGAGGGAGAGAGGTGATATGATTGAAACATTCAAACACCTTATGGGCATTAACAAGGTGAAAGAGTCTAACATGTTTCAATAAAAGAAAAATAGCAGGACAAGAGGACACATCATGAGATTAGAGGGAGGCTGAATAAGGGGTAATGTGAGGAAGTTCTTTTTCACAGAAAGGGTGGTGGATTCATGGAACAGCCTACCTCAGGAAGTGGTGGATATGAATACAGTGCAGGGCTTCAAACAGTCATAGGATAGGCATAAGGCAGTGATACAGATGAGTTTGAATAGATAGGCCATTGACAGAGTAAAGGCCTATGGCACATTCATAAGGTAGAAAAAAGAAATGGGCAGACTGGATGGGCCTTGCGGTCCTTATCTGCCATCAACTTCTATGTTTCTATGTAATTAGTTGGACCAGAACTGGAATTAGATGTTGTCAAAATTCCACTGAAATGCAGTTTTAAAGTCAATGATTGAGGAGTCAGAGGCAACTAGTCTTCAACAATGAGCAAACATCATTTAATATGTAGGGAGAATAAGATTGATCCTAATATAGAATCTTATAAAAATGTGCAAGGAAAATGGTAAAATCTTATTGGTTGATAACTGTGCATTGTATCATTTTAATCCAGAGGTAAAAACAAGTGCTACCAAGCAAAACCCAGAAAAGAAACAAAATCTGAGTCAAGATTTCGATTTATGAAAATTGAAGCAGCCACTATTTTTCTCCTGGCATAGCAACAAGCAAGCAATACCATTTACCAGAACAGTAACTCTCTTTCACTACTAACTAATGGAATTTTTGGACAACAATACCTTGACGAAACTCATTTTTAATCAGTAAGTTATTTAATCAAGTTTCTGACTCTTTGTGCTTTACCATTAGCTAATTCAATCACTTGCACAGTCCAATACCTACTTTAGAAGGCACCAGCAATTTATAATTACTTTTCTTAATAACTTGCTTCCTCACCATCAAAACAAATTATTTTCACTAAACATTCCTGTGACTGACTGGAATTTCAGCCTGCTCCATTAGTGTCACTGATGCAACTACGCACCAAGTACCAAAGCCTTTCACCCAGTATAGCAGTTCACCCACCCTCCAGCTAGCTCACTCACTCACTTGCTCAAACTCTACCTAGCTTATATCCATGACATACTTTTTTTCATTACAGCTTCCTCCAAGCACAAAAGAGTATTTTGCTATTTTTTTTAACTTACTGGTATTTCAGCTCAGTGACACAGATGAAGTTCCAATGACTTGTTCACTTCTTACACAGCAACACGACTCATTTTCTTCAAGCATTCCAGGCAAACTTTAACTCCAGTACACTCTATATTATGGCTGCTGTTTCTTTTGTTGAAGTATACGGACTTTACTAGAAAAAGTATGTTTTCATACATAAAAGACATCAATGACTAACAAAAAAAAACACAGCTTTTATTCACAGACAAAAACAAACCTGCATACATCCTCTAGTGACAATAACAGATGGAGATATTATTTTATAATGTATGTTGAGGGCTTGTTCAGCATGGAAAACCATACTAGCTGAAATGTTGTTGTACCACAAGTTTAAAGGTCATGGAGCGTGGTTATACCATACTGTGGTACAACAACATTTTGGCTGGTTCTCAAAGCACATGAGTCACAACAGCTGTGATAACAGAAGCAGCAGGATCAACCACACAATAACTTGTGGTGGCACCAACTGCCGGCATGATCACTTGAAATGCCGGAGATGCTAATAAAGCAGCATCAACCAGATATTTATACTTGTATTAAAAAAACACAGGATCAACCAGATACGTTACATTGCTTACAAGTTATAGCAGCCTTAGAAATGCACTTTCAGTAAATCCTCTCGCTTAGTGAGAAATAAAGTGACGATTTTTTTTTTTTTTTTAAAAACTGCCCACAGGCAGCTGGCAACCAATCAAAGGATGCGCTAGACAATTAGTGGCATCTACTTCATAATGACCATGGCACTGACCATAGCAACCAGCCATAATCCAGGAACAAATGCTTCAGTGAACATTTATTTAAAAACAAAAACTTACTTTTTACAATTACTTTCAGGGGCACCATACAATATAAAAAATACTGGATGTGCAACTCCATGCACAATCAGTGTATTGTGCCACCTCAGGGTTTTGATTCCCATGGACCCCTCGAGCTTCGCTCTCGAGGTCAGAGGGAATCAGAACCCCTCAGTGGCACAATACACTAGTTGTGCATAGTTGCTCATCCAGGTTTCTCTATACTCTCACTAAAACCCATTTCATAAGGGCAATATTACACTTTGGGGTCTGCATAGGAACATAGAAATATAGGAATAATCAGATAAGAGGAGGCACAATAGCCCATCTAGCTTGTGTGACTTTTTAAATGAGGATGACCACTGATTCCCAGTTTTTCCAGATGTTCATTTAGAACCAACTTAAAACTGTTAACTGTTTACATTCTACCACATCCATGGGTAAATCATTCCAGATTCTCACCAATGTCTGCAAGAACATGTTTTCCTTCTTTCAGTTTTAAATTGCATACCTCTTAGCTGTAATTTATGACACTTATTTTTTCTTTTATTATTTAAAAATGCAATATTCAAATTTGATCTCAAATCTTTATTTGTAATGGTTTTAAAAAACTGATAGAATGTAACCCCTAAGTCTCCTTGTCTCCAGTGTCTACAGGCCCAATTTATCCAACCTCTCCTTGTAACTCAGTCCCTCCATCCCCTTAATGATCATTGTAGTTTTCCTTTGTACTCTTTCTAGCTTGTCTGCATTTTGTTTATTTGATGGGTTCCATAATAATCCACAGTACTGCAGGTGTGGACAAACCAGCAACCTATACAAAGGCAACACCACCTCTATCTCTGTCTACATGTTATATTCTTCCTTATATACTCCAAGATTTTAATACACATTGAGACAATTTAGTGTTTGGAAAATGTTAGCTTACTATGTATTATAACTCAAAAATCATTCTCACAGTCCAAAGTTCTTAGCTCCTTGCCACCCATGTAATATTTTCTTGCATATTATTATTAACAAAGGGCATCACCATGCACTTGACAAAGTTAAAAATCAATCTGTTTGTTAATAACCATGTGTATAATTTATTCAGATCATCCTGTAGCAAGGTAATACCTGTCTTAGTGTCTGCAATATGGCCCACTTTAGCATCATCTGCAAACTTTGCTAACCTTGTCCCTTTATCCACTTGTATATCATTGATGAACATGTTCCATAATGATGACCACAAAACTGATCCCTGGGGTACTCCACTAATCACTTTGATTTCTGAAGATTAATAGTCATTTATTTTAACTGTCTTCACACTGTTTTCCAGTCAATATTTAATCCATTTTACTAACCTTGGGTTAAAACCCAGTGATCATTATTTTCCTTATTAGCTCAGCATTTGGAACTTTTTCAGAGGCTTTGCTGAGGTCCAGGAAAACAACATTCACTGGCCTTCCTTGATCAAGTGCCTCACTGACCTTAACAAACAAGTCCATCATATTAATTAGACATGATCTGCCCAGCCTAAATCCCTGTTTTGTTATATCCTATATATTATTAGTATCCATGAACCTGTTTAATTTGTCTCTCATCCTTTTTTTCAAAGAGTTTACCTGACACAGAAGTCAAGCACTGGTATATAATTATATTTGTCACTTTTTTCCCTTTTTAAAAATTGGTGTAACAACTGCTCATTTCCACTCTAATGGGACTTGCCCCATTTCCAAAGATGTGTTAAAATGTTTTTGGTTGTGCATTGCGCTTATATGTACTCAACTTCCAGGAGATGAAGACAATCAGCCTACAGCCTAGTGCCTTATAATGCCCATGAATATGTTGTTAGATCAGAACAAAGCACACCCCGTCATATCTTATTGCTTACTTGTAGAATCCGACACTGAACCAGAAGAGCTACTGATCCGACACAACTGATTGTGACCAGCTGCTTCATTTCCATACTGAGCTGTGACTCATTTCCAGGTGCAACCAGGGGGCAAGGGAAGGGGAATATGTGTACAGATGTAAACTGACTTATTGTAACAGATTAAGCTGCTGTTAGTATTTTAGTTTCAGTAGCTTCAATGTTAACATTGTGTAATGATCAACAGTAGCAAAGGATTTAGAGAGATCCACAAAAGCAAGTTCTGAAAACATTGTTTAGATTAGGTACAGCTGCAAGTAAGCTGTTGGCTAGCATTAAAAATGACCTATAAAAATCCAAAACTTGTTAGGAGATAAATTCTAAAATCTGCTGCTGATCATATTACTCCAAAATCTTAGATGTATTGGAAAGAAGTGAGATTGGACTATAATGGAACAGATCATGCCAGATTTTCAGAAGAGTTTCACAAACCTGGAACACCCTCCAACACCATTCTGGTAATTGCTACTGGAAGGTAGATCATTTAGAAAGTGATTTATTTTTTGGACGTACTTGCTATAATTTGCAGGAAATAAGAGACTGACTCCACTGCAAAACTGGCATATAAATTGTTCATTGATGCAAGCTGCCGCAAATTATGGCAACTATTTTAAAACCTCATTTACCATGGAAAATAAGGTGCATAAATGTTGGCAAAATTGACAGGATGCAAATAGGAGTGAAAATGGCACATGCATCAATGCCCTTCACTTTGAATATTTGGCATGATTTAAACAGAGGGATAACTAAAACATGTTTCCACAATGTTGGAAACTAACCTAAAGTTAACACAGATTAAATAACTCTATCAAAAGAGCCCACAACATTTTTGAAAATATTTTCTAAAGAGTGGGATATATAGTATTTTTCCCAGTAGACTTAAAAATATAAATTTCATTCAACAATTTCAAAACCTGGAAAGGATGTGTTTTCAAAAACATAACTATAATATTAGGATTATAATTTTATTAATTAGGTTTGCACATTCATTTCTGTACACAAGAAGCCTGCAGAATTCATTACATTATCAAAAGTAATTCTCACTTGAATGAAATGGAGTTTAACAAACCAACACTATTTCCTCTGCCTTTATGAATGACACCATTTTGTCTTACATTACATGGAAGACCTGTGGCATTTAGACATCTAAAGGTGGCCAGGCAGTATGACAAGGCAGTTGGGACTGCTAGTGGGATGTTGGGGTGCATAAGGTGGGGTATCACCAGTAGAAAGAGGGAGGTGGTGTTACCTCTTATAGATATCTGGTAAGACCCCACCTAGAGTACTGTGTGAAGTTCTGGAGACCACATCTCTGGAAGGACATAGACAGAGTGGAGGCTGTTCAGAGGAGGACAACTAAAATGGTGCAGAGTCTGCATCAAAAGCACTACAAGAAAAGACTAGATTACCTCAATATGTACACCCTGGAAGAGAGAATGGGGGGCATGATAGAAACCTATAAATACCTTACAGGATACAATGGTACAGGAGGAAAGTATTTTTCAGAAGAAAAGGTGTTCATGAACAAGGGGACATGATGTGAAGCTAGAAGGGGTAGATTCAGGAGAGATGTTAGGGAGTACTTCTTCATTGAAAGAGTGGTGGATTCCTGGAACAATCTTCCAGCAGAGATGGTGGGGTTGAAGATAGTGGCGGGGTTCAAAAATGCATGTGATAGGCAAAAGGTATCATAGCGGAATGGAAGGGGGGAGGGAGAAAGAGTAGTAGATCTAAGTATCATCTGTGGTAACAATGTAGGTAAGGAAAAAAGGGCACACTGGGTGGGCCAAGAAGCCTTTATCTGCCTTCAGATTCTATTTTTCTGTGTTTCTACAGATTTAATAACAGTTTAAAATTACCACAGATCACTGAGGAATATTGTCAAAAGTTTATAGAGGATAATGCCTGATGTACAGGTGATAACCATGGTGTAATCACCTCGAGTGGTTATTAAGGAATTAGTTAACCTTGAGAGCACAGCTCAAGAGGTTTACCATTGCCTTAGCAACCATGAGAGGTGATTAAACCACGATTATCACCTGTACAACAGGCAGTGTCATTTATAGTGTATGTGATTCAACGTGAGAAGTTACCCCCTCCCAGAACACAAGAAATTTAGCTTTACCTTATTAATGAATCTACACTACAGCCATATGATCGTGTAGGAAAAAAAATTATTAAGATACACAGACTGAATGACAGTGACCTGAGATAGCACCAGAGTTAAAATCTCTATCAGACGTGTGACAATTGGAATGTTATTTGAATATTATACTGAGATCAACAATCGCATTATGGGTGTGTAGAATACTGAATAACTCTGGCATTCCATTTTGTAAACCCACTGCCATGATATAGATGAGAGGGGTTTATAAGGTTCTGATGTCATGACAGTGGGATTACAAGGTTGTAAACAGCTTACTTTCAGTGGGTAAAAAGGGCTATCCATACATTATATTATATTTATACAATTCAACTTGTAAATCAGCTACAATAAACTGCTACTACACCTAGGTTTTACATGTGCAGCCTTTATTGTATCCATGTATTCACTATTTTTGGCTGGGATAGAACACTCTGAACTCTGGGCTGGATTTTCAAAGCATGAAGAATTGTGCAAGGTGCCTGTGTCAAATAGAAATAATGCAAATGGCACCTTGCATCAAAAAATGTGGCACTCTCAATTCAGAAATGTGGTCTGCATCTGAAGTGGGAGCCATAGCACCAAAGTGGCATTGCACCACCCTTGCGACCTAAAGTGAGGTACACCAGGTCACAAGGGGGCTTGTGCCATGGCAGGGGGATGCACCATCCCCATTTTTGGGATTCTGTAAGTCTCACAGGGGATGCAGCAAGGTGCTTGAGTTAGACCAGCTAGGAGGCAGTCTAAGCCCCTTGCAGCAGAGCATACAGATGGGACTTGAGGGGGGGGAGGCTCTGAAAGTGGGGTCAAGAGGCTGAATGGGCACAGAATGGTGCCATAGTGGTGCTGGGAAGCCTACGGAACATATCAGAGGGTGATGTGGCACCAGGCAGGGGTGCTGTACATAGAGGTGTATAGCCAATATCATGTTACCATGTGGGGGTTCCAGGGACAAACAGTGCCATGTCCCCAGGTCTGGACAGTCCTGACAGCAGCTCCAGCCTTGTGCATGGTCTGTTCCTGACATCCCTCCCTGTGGTAATATGTCATGGGCTGCATAGCTCAATTAACACCACCCCATTTAGGTGCCATAGCACCCCGTGGCCTGCTTATCCTCTCCCCAACACCCCAATGGAAACCCCATACACATTCAGCCCCTGGGTCCATCCTGACATGCATGTCTGTTTCATGACAATCATCTCAGCCCGTCCAGTGTTGCACCAGGTGGGGTGTCTGGATCCTTGTGGCATTCCACATAGGTGCTCCAGCGGCTTGCACAGCCATTAGACTGCGGTAAACCTTGGGAGTTTGGCACCAGGACCCTGATCCTTACAGAATTGGGCACAGGGTACCTGGCACAGCCAGAGTTTGCCACATCCCTGGAGCAGTGCAACTTGCATTGCTCTCAGGAATCTTTGAAAATCTGGCCCTTTGAGTCGAACTTCTCAAATCCCATGCTCATCTTCCATGAAATTCCTGATAATAATAAATCCCCCTTCCTCCAGCCCACCTAACACCCAAACTCCAACTCCTCCATAATGCCAATGACAACAATAAAGAAGAAGAAGAAGAAGAAGAAGAAGAAGAAGAAGAATCAGCATTTACTGTATATAGCGCTTTTCATACACAGTATCCCAAAGTGCTTTACAAGCAATGCTAGACTGGTAGTGAAGTGACTGAATGTGTGGTGGCAGCCATATCGCACATCATCACCCACACACAGCCTGGATAATTGCATGAACCAGTTTATAGGAAGGGGAATATTGGCCAGTACACCAGGAACATTCCCTGCTCTTTTGCAAAGAGTGCCCTGGGTTCTTTTACTTCCACCTGGACACCCACCAGAACAACACCAGGATGGGCAGAAGGGACCTCGGTTTAACATCGCATCCGAAAGACGGCACACCCCAGCAGTACAGCACCCCCCAATACTGCACTCGGATGCCAGAGATTTTTAGGTGCAATTCTAATCCCAGTGTGGGACAAGAACCCATGACCTTCTGGTCCAGAGGCGGATGTGCTACCAACTGAGCCATGCTGACAATAAGCCGGCCTGTTGGCACAGTAGTTGGATTTCTGCCTGTGACACCAGTGACCTGGATTAGGGAATGGACCCAGGATGCTGGAGGGCCAGCCGGCAGGAGAAGGCTCGCGTGTTGGAAGACTGCTCGCCATCTCCCAGGGGGAAGGGGGATGGAGGCCGGTGCTTGCTGACTCCTGGCAGAGACTTGGAGCACAACAGCATGCTGGGTTCATTGACTGGGGGGCATGGCAGATGGCTTCATGCGCCTAGACGCCTGTCATGCCATGCTCCTGGGCTGACCGGATGAAGGCTTCTGGCCCCTATTGACACAGAAGCCCCATTGCCAGCCATACCCACCTCACCAGCAGCACCCAGGGCCAATTGAAGAGTGCACTGGCCAACCCACCGGTGCCTTCACCCTCGGAGGAGAGGGACCCATCTGGTGAAGTGTTATGTTGGGTTACCCTGGGGTGTGGGCTACAATATGGGGTGGGGGCTGGGGGGTTGGGTGTCAAAGGTGGGGTGCCTAGAAGGTCTGAAGGAGTGGCCGGACCGGGGGCAGGGGGGAGCAAAAAATAAATTAATTAATAACACCAATAATAAATGTCCCATTCCTGCAACTCACTCAGCCCTACAACTCCCACCCTCCTTGCTTGCACAAGGGTGTGCTCAGGGCTGACATAGATAAAAAATAATCAACAAGCAGGTGTAAAGATGGCAACATGTGCATCCCTTCTCACACCACCTCTGCTGGCCCCATCAAAATTAATTAGCATGAAAACCTGTTCAAATATGATGCATATGCTCTCACTCTCAGTCATTAAGATGGTGGCTAGTGGAGGTGGTGTGAGAAGGGCTGCACACATTGCTACCTTTGGAACCTGCCAGATGATTGTTTTTTAAATACTGTTATGTCAGCACACTTGGGGTGAGTGGGAGATGGGTGCTAGATTTGGGGGAGGGACATTTACAATTATCAAGGCTGTTGGAAAACTAAACAGAGCATACTTTGGGAACTTCACCTATCTCTAGTACAACTGAAAGGAAATAAAATACAGAAAACAGTTCAGCAAAATAACTGGCATAGTAGGTCAGAAAAATAAACTGGGGTGCATTAAACAATATGAACATAAGCAGCAACTTGCCCAAGGCCATCTTTGCCTCATCCCAGTACAGCTGCAGTGCTTTTGGCAACGTGCAGTACTGCTAACAAATATTTATTTATTTAGTTTATTTAGTTTTTTATGTATGTATGTTTTTATGTAAGCATTTAGTTACTTCCTTCAAAAGGTTTACCAGGACAAATATACTAAGCTGATTGACTACGGATAAGTGTAGGGTCATGCACTTCAGTGTAAATAATCCTTTAGCCCAGTATAGTTTAAATGACAAGGCCATCTTCAGTTCAAACAAGGAAAAGGATTTAGGGGTTTTAATAACAAACAAGTTAAACTTTGAACAATACAAGAGAGAGAGAGAGAGTACTGAAAGCTAACAGAATAGTGGGGAATATATTGCGTAATATAAAGAGTAGAAGCAGTGAAGTCTTGGTACCACTCTACAGGACTTTGGTAAGACTAGTCCTGGAATATGGTTCTCCATTTTCTACTTCTCAGAGTAAAGGCTGTAGTAAACTAGCACAAAATATGCAGAGAAGGTTTACTAAGAAGGTTGTCTATTAAAGACAAGAACTGTAAAGAGAGGTTGCATAGTCTGGGTTTGTTTTCTATAGAATAAAGAAAGGCAAGAGGGGATCTCTGTTTTTTCTGTAAGGCATTTCATGACGAACTACTCTGGGAATCATCAGATATAATAAAAAAACAGCTGTGTGGGAGAGAAATTAGAACTCATGGTTACCAGTTGAAAGGGGAGTTGTATAAGACAACAAGAAGAGGCTCTTTTTTGAGCCAGAGAGTGGTGGATTCATGGAATGCACCCCCACCAGAAGTTGTGAATGCAGTTAGTTTGACATCCATTAAAAGTAGATTGGACAACTATATAGGCAGTATAACAAGAGATATTTTCCACTAAAATATGTCAAGTCTAATATGGCTTATGGCCGCTTGACATGTAACAACCTATGGTCCTATGATCCTATGATTGCAGCTTGTTTCCAGGTGCGTCCTAATAAAAAAGGAACATAAGATGGGTGATTAAAAGCAACCAAGCAGGGCACAGTATAATATCAGCTATAAAAACAAGAGTGCCTCTAGTAGGGAGAGAACCAGAATGAGTGAGCTGTATAGTTGTGTGGAATTACAATATAACTGGCATTGAATTTCAGAAATCCTACCTAAGTCAGCCATTTTGAAAGCATTCACACTATTTTGTTGAAACCACAGGTTAGTTTTTAACAGGTTACATAAACTGCAGCTTAGTTTGACAAGGTTCACAAGACTTTGTCAATGTAAAGTTTGAACAATGGCTCTGAGGTTTACATTGAACAGTCAATGCAAAATGAGGAAACCAGATCTGTGGGTGATGTAAACTGTGGAAAACTGCTCGGCAGTGTAATGATAATAAAAAAAAAAAAAACTTTGTCACTTTTCTATAGAGTCTATTTAAAAATCCCAAAAAGCATTTCAGAATCAAAGTTGCCATTCAGCTGGTGGGATTCCATATTTTGCTCACTTTTAGTCTATTGCCAGCTTTCCTGGAAAGCAGCTACTAGTGGGACAATTCACCTATTTGACCAGCCTTTTGATGGTTAGGAACAGGGGGTGGGGGCTGGAACTGGGCAGTAAGAGAGTTTCAGAGGGAGGGTATATCCAGCAGAATGTAGCCTCATCAGCAAAGCAGTTATATCTGGGTGCTAAGAAACAGCAGGGATTATAATGGCAGAGAAATGAGGGTGAATAGATAATCAGGGGGAGTATTGAGTTTTGAAGCACAACTTGTATATCTGTGCAGAGACCATACATCAAAAGAACATCTTTGAATTTAAGTTTCAGCTCCAAAACAGGGAATAAACTAAAAAATACCAAGACTGATTACACTAAGTTATCTTTTAAGTTGCACCTGTTTTCCTGCTATCCTGTTCTACATAAAAAAAATTATATGAAAAAGGAAGCATTTTAGTACATGTATGCTTTGTAAAACAAACATTTCTCAACTGGTTTTCATTTTGATTTTCAAGGTTTAAGCCAGAAACATACACTACAAACATGGTTTAGTAAGTTGAGAGCAAGTATGATTTAATTTAGTCATTGGGGAGTTGAACATATCTAAGGCTGTGCTGCTGCGTGTGTTCATTCAAACCTCAAGTAACAACACTCCATAGATTCACCAAGGCTCAGGCTAACATTACATTTTCCTACTTTTTATGCTTTCTGTTGAGCTGTAATTGATATTTTATCAGTTTTTTTATTACAATTAATATTTACTATAAGCTTATAGCGCAGTGGTTTAAGACTCTGAGCTGCAAATCTGGTGACATCCAGCAGACCTGACCTGGGTTTGAATCCCACAGCTTCCACTTGCGTACTGTGTGACCCTGAGCAAGTCACTTAACTTCCCTGTGCTCCCAGGTTGCACCTGTAAAAAAGCTTTCAGCTTAGTGTGCTACTCTTGGTTAAATAACTAAATAAAAAAAAAGAGAACTTTCCATCAGTAAAACTCTGGGAATGACTGGTTGTACAATAAAAAATGACACTAATTATTTAGTTCTAAATAGAATCACTCAAACTGAGATGCACCTCAATTGCTGATTTACCCTCATTAATTTATTTTTCTGGAAAATAATCTGTCAATGGATAATTTCAAGTAAGACAGAGAAATTACATAATATGATCCTTGAATTTTTCTGGGCATTTCCCTAGAGTGGCAGGCACACTCCTTCAAGTTATTTACCCTTTTACTGGCAACTGTTCATAAAAGTAAAGAAACATAGCCAATGTTGGCAGAAAAAGACCAATGATCCATCCAGTCTTTTGAGTTTCCTGTTTAGCACTGGGACCTAATATTCTTCCAGGGACTTAGCCCTCCCCATCCTTCCTCCCATTCTGCTCCCAGTTTCTGCTGCCCTGAGCAATCACGATACCCTTCATTCTATCCCAACCACTTCTGAAACCATCAATGGTTTTAGCACCCACCACGTTGGCTGGTAGACTATTCTATGACTCCATCAACTTTTCTGTAAAGTAATACTTTCTCATGTCCTCCTGAACCTCCCTCCTGTCAGTTTCCACTCATGTCCACATGACTGAAAACTAGTACTCAAGCTAATTAGTTCTCTAAAGTTCACCTTGCTGATTCCTCTTAAGAACTTGAAGGTCTCTGTTGTATCTCCTATTTTCCTTCTGGTTTCCCGCAAGTACATGTTCAGTGCCTTGAGGCGTTCCTCATAGGACCTGCCCTGTTGGCCCTGAATCATTTGTCTTACACTGTTCTACACCATCTCCAGCCTATTCCTGTCCTTCCTGAGATAAGGGCTTCAGAACTGGTCACAATACTATAGGTGTGGCCTCATTAAGGATCTAAATAGAGGAGGTATTACTTCTTCCCTTCTGCTACATTCAGGCATCCTACTCACCTTGCTACATGTCTTGTTGCAATGATTGTATGAGGGAGAACCTGACAATACCTCCAAGATTCTATTCCTCAGCCATAATGCTAAGAGTCATCCCACTCATTCAGTACTCTGTCCTAGACTTCTTGTTGCCAAGGTGCAAGAACTTGCACTTTTTGGTATTGAATTTCAACTTCCAAACCTTAGACCGCTCTGCTAGCTTTTGTAAGTTTTTCTGCATTTGCTTATAGAAACATAGAATTTGATGGCAGATAAGGAACGCTTGGCCTGCCCAGTCTGCCCATTTCCCTAACTAATGGATAAGCTGCAGATCCTAGTTAACCAACAGCCTACTTCTTCCTATCCCCAACCCCTAGAATTGCCTTATGACTGTCCCATGCATGCTTGAATTCCACCACTATTTTTTACTCCACAACCTCCTCTGGAAGGCCGTTCCATGCATCCACAACCCTCTCTGTGAAAAAATACTTCATTACATTATCTCTGAGTCGCCCCCCCATCTTCAAATTGTGCCCCCTTGTTCTTGACCACCTCTTTTTCTGAAAGATGCTACTCTCTTGGACTTTGTTGATTCCCTTGAGGTACTTGAAAGTTTCTATCATGTCCCCCCTCTCCCTCCTTTCTTCGAGGCTATACATATTAAGCTCCTTAAGTCTCTCTTCATATGTCTTCCAGTGCAGACCCTGCACCATTTTAGTTGCCCTCCTCCGGACAGCTTCCATCCTGTCTATGTTTTTGCAGAAATTGGGTCTCCAGAACTGCACACAGTACTCCAGATGGGGTCTCACCAGCTGTCTGTACAGAGGGATAACAACTTCCTGTTTTCTACTGGTGATGCCTCTCCCTGTGCATCTCAGTATCCCCCCAGCCCTCCTTACTGCCCTCTCACATTGCTTGCCCAGCTTTAAGTCATCTGATATGACTACCCCAGGTCCCTTTCCATTGTTGTTATTGTTAGTATCTCACCCCCCATTGTGTACTCTTCCCCTGGGTTTTTGTTTCCCAGGTGCATTACCTTGCACTTCTTAGCATTGACTCTAAGCTGACATACATTTGACCATTCCTCTAACCTTTCCAAGTCTCTTCTCATCCTTTCCACCCCACCTTGTGCATCAACTCTGTTGCAAATCTTTGTGTCATCTGCAAAGAGACATACTTTTCCTTCCAGTCCCTCTGCAATGTCGCTTATAAAGACATTGAAGAGGACCGGTCCTAATACTGAACCCTGCTGTACCCTACTAGTAATCTCCCTTTCTTCAGAGTGGACTTCATTTACTATTACCCTCTGTGTCCTATTCTCCAGCCAATTCTTTACCCAGGCTATCATATTGGGACCCACTCCCAGGCTGGATAACTTGTATATTAATCTTTTGTGTGGGACTGTGTCAAATGCTTTGCTAAAGTCTAGGTAGGCCATGTCCACAGCCCCTCCCAGATCTACTACTTTGGTCACCCAGTTAAAGAAATCTATTAGATTCATCTGGCATGACCTTCCCACTGTGAATCCATGCTGCCTTGGGTCCTGTGCCCCTCTGACCTCTAGGTACTCAACAATTCTTTTTTTCAGAAGTGATTCCATCATTTTCCCTATCACTGAGGTTAAACTAACAGGTCTGTAGTTTCCTGCTTCTGCCCTGCTCCCACTTTTGTGAAGTGGAATCACATCTGCCCTCCTCCTTCAGTCCTCAGGTACCACCCCATCCTCCCATGATTTGTTAAAGAGGGTAGTCAGTGGTGTCACTAGTTCTACCCTTAGTTCTTTTAGAATTCTGGGATGAATCCCATCAGGCCTCATTGCTTTGTCTACCTTCAGTTTTAAGAGTTCTTTCAGTACCCTTTCTTCTGTAAATGGGCTGGTATCAACTTCTGTATACAGAGTGTTTCTATTGTTTGATTTAGGTACCTCCCCCTCTTCATTTGTAAATACTGAGCAAAAATATTTGTTTAGTATCTCTGCCTTTTCACTGTCACCCTCTTCCCACTCCCTTCCTCTTTATTAAGCCTCAGTATCCCTCCCTTGGTCTTCCTTCACTCCCTGATGTACCTATAAAAGGTCTTATCCCCCTTCTTAACTGAGATGGCTGTCTTTTCCTTGATTTGGGCCTTTTCTGTTCGACTGCCTTCCCAGCTTCCTTTTGCTTTAACTGATATAGTTCTCTGTCCTGCTCCTTCTGTGATTCCTTGTACTTCCTGAATGCTTTCTCTTTCTCTTGAACCTTCACTGCCACCTTCTTTGAGAACCATAGTGGTTTCTTACATCATTTTGTTTTGTTTATTTGCTTCACACAAAAGTTTGTTACCTCTCTGATGGCAGTTTTTATGAGTCCCTCATTACTATCCATCCTTCCACAGAGCATAGTGTCATTTACAAAGATAAAACATGCCCTGGATTCCCTCACAAATGTCACTGATGAACATTTTGAAGAAGACTGGACTCAGGATAGACCCCTGTGGTACCCCATTTGTGACCTCCCTCTCTTCTGATTTAAAGGTTCTTGCAAGTCTTCTGCCTCTACTGAGAACATAAGATGTAGTTATTGCATGCTGCTATTACACTGTCATCTAAATGTTAAAAGGTACTCAAATGTTGGATGGTAGATAACAGCTTAAAACCTTTTAGTAAAAAAAAAATACTGTGATGTGACAGTGCCTATGAGATATGAGAATCAGTGAGTTATTTACATTTCATATTTTCTTCATGTTTTATAAAAGATGATTAGCATATTTTACCTAGATAAGAATGATTTGTAAAGCTCTAGGGCCCGATTATCAAGCTCCTGGTGCAGCACAAAGGGCTTGCTCAACAATGAGTGGCGCAAAGTGACCCTTGCTCTG
Organism: Neoceratodus forsteri; assembly: GCA_016271365.2. Lineage (NCBI taxonomy): Eukaryota > Metazoa > Chordata > Ceratodontiformes > Ceratodontidae > Neoceratodus > Neoceratodus forsteri. The sequence continues at coordinate 317,315,136 of CM028130.1, forward strand.
AATGATGTACTGGGAGCAATTCTCAATAACACCCTGCATCAACCACAGGCTACCTGCCTCAAATGGGGCTTACATGTCCTGTGCACCCAACAATGCGCTGCGACATGGTGCAGGGGGGCATGTGGCAGACGCACACTGCCACATTCCTGACGGTGGGATTCCCAGAACTTTCCCAGAGGGAGAAAATCTAATTACTATTAGACCAGCCATGGCTAGTCTAAGGGTACATAGAAATATCCCTATGTGAGAGTGTAGCACCATGTGTGTCAATGTGCTGCGGGCCCCGTCCCCAGCCCCAATTCCCCATTATGATTAATGTAGACTTCCTGGTGGCCTAGTGGACCCCCCTCCCTATTCCTTTATTCCACTCTGTAATATAAGTATTTTCATACAACCTTCCTGGTGGTCTAGTGGACCCCCTCCTCAATCCCCAATTCCGTTCCATACTGTAAGTATTAACAAACTCCTTTCCTGATGGTCTAGTGGACCCCAACCCCCACCACAGCAGGTATTGCCTACCACCCCACTCCCCGCAGTCCCAAAACAGAGCTGGTGATTGGCACAGCCCTCCTCACACCTCTGTGGCCAGCTGCCAGCTGAACTTTCACAGAGCATGTACTGGATTGACAGTACTCCATGACAGTTCAATCAGCAGCCAGCTATGGAGGGGAGAGGAGGGCTGTGCCAGCTGTCCACTCTGTTTCAGGATGGGGGAGCAGGGTGGTGGGCAGTGTCTGCTAGGGTGGAGGTCAACTAGACCACCAGGAAAGGAGTTTGTTAATACTTACATTATGGAGCAGAATCAGGGATTGGGGAAGGGGTACACTAGACCACCAGGGATGGGGCTTACATCATTGTACCAGGGGATTGTGAATGAGGGGACTGCTAGCCTATGCTGCAAGGAGCCTGTGGAAAAGCCTTACTGTGTGCCATGTGTTTGTTGCAAGGGAGAGGTTTCAGCAGGTGTGGGGACTTAGGTGCAGGGACCCCTCCTGTACCAGGATCTGGTGCAAGGTCCCTGACACACCGGGCTTTGATGCAAGGTATTGTTAACAAGATCTCAGTAAGAAACATTTTCATTCTTTACCTCAACAGTTTTTTATTTAGTACTTGCACAGGCCAGCAGTGGTTTAGTAAACTTGTTTTTTCCTTGAAAATACAAAATCTCACATGCCCCTACAATGCAGAGCATCATGAGCTGATGCTTTGCATTGTGGGGGCATGTGTGATTTTGTATTTTCTTGAAACTTGGCTTCCCAGCCACATGCCCTTTGGGGTAACCCTTGCCTCAGTGTTTGCGCACAGAGGTTCTTTGTTTTTTCCTTGTCACCTTGTTGGGGATATGGAAGTCCTTGGAGAACTGACATATTCCTTTGCCCTATATGCCCTACACATGCAGAAATCTGTGCCTGACATGGACCTCCTATTGGATGTTGGTAAGCTGGGATAAACACTACCCAGCTCTGTTCCCCCTGCCCCAATGTACAGGTATGCAATAGTGGAGCACATCATGCAGGGGCTGTATATGCATCGGGTGTCAATGAGAATCAAGGGGTGCATAGTCACAGTCATTATTTACTTGATTTGAGCATATCTTGCACACCTATGTGGATCAAGTCCAAAGTGTTTACATTTCTGCTATGCCATGGTAAATGTATACCTCCCATTCACAGATTGCAGTGCTTCAATCTATCCTGAACAGTTATGCATAGGTGGTGTAAAGTACTATGAGTGGTCTGGTTTATTCCCCCTCACCAGTATATTATTTCTTTATTTAAATCAAATCTCCCTCCAAAGATCCTTTTGCCTTTAATATATAATAATAATAAAAAAAAGGATACCACTGTCCCATCTGTACATATCTTCTCTCCCTCTAACCCAGTTTTGGTGCCCTAAATAAATACAACCAATAAATCCCTCCACACAGTCCTTCTGTGGGTTCTCTTCCTCAACCCCTGACTTATAAACACCACATGGCTGGACAAAATTAGAAAATTCAAATTACATGAAATTTGTCTGAAATTCTGTAAACATCACATTTCATGACATTTCACAAAATTTCATGACATTTCACAAAATTGTGTAGAATTTTCTGAAAGTCATTAATTGGTCATAGTTAGAGATGTGTGAAGTATGGAAAATTTGCTCTCCAAAAAAATGTTGTGGATCTGCCCCATTTCTTTGAGTAGATCAGTGTGCAAAGCCCAGCTTTGCCCCCACAAAACAATTCTGCTAAATGAGGAGTTTGGTAACTCCGCTGGTGGAGTTCAAACTTCACACTTTGTGGAGTTTGGCTGCTGCTAGTTGTAGTAGTGCCCCCCCTAATCACTGATCCCCCCACTAATCGCTGCCTTGCTCCAATATGAAAAATCAAAATAAATCCCCCCAATCTTGTAAAGTCTATCCCATTCCCTGCCCTGGTGCCTAGTGGTCCCACTCCTAGCCCATCATTGGACCCATTCCAGAAGGAAAAAGCTCCCCCCATTACAGGGCACCCAGCATGCCAAATCTGACCACGGTTACAAAAATAATTTCCCTGGTGTCTAGTGGACCCCCCACCCCATCAGGTAGTGCCCCCCACCGTGATCCTGAGCAGGCCATTGGCACAGCCCTCCACCTACCTACATGGACGGCAGCCAAACTGAGCTCTTAATGAGTGAGCATGTGCTTATACAAGCACCGCGCTCATTCCTTGACAGCTTGCTGTCATTTTAGGCAGCTTTTCAGGGGGGTAGTGAAAGCAAGGGGACTGCCCCAGTTACAGGTGGGGGGGCAGGATGGGGGAAATGGCATTGTAAAGCAACCCTCTCTCATTCTCTACCCCCTGAAAAACTGCTTAAAATGGCTACAAGCTGTCAAGGCATGAGTGCATGCTTGTACAAGCACATGCTCATTCAATAAGAGGTCAGTCAGGATGCCGGCCATGGAGGTGAGTGGAGGCTGTGCCAGTGGCCCACTCTGGATCAGGGTGGGGGGAAGCAGGGGGCACTTCCTGACAGGGTGGGGGTGGGGGATCCACTAGACAACAGAGATTTATTTTTATTTATTTGAGGTAGGTGCCCTGTGATGGGGGGAGGGAGGTTCTTCCTTTTAGAATGGAGCTGGAAATCAGCCAGGGGATGGTGGAATCACTAGACATCAGGGCAGAGAATGATACAGACTTTCTGGGATTTGGAGGAATTTCTTTATTTTTTCATATGGCAGCAATCGGCTTTGGGTGTGGGACCACTTGGGGCCAGACAGCATCAGTGTGGGGGAACTACCAGGGAGGAAAGTAGGGCTGATGGCTATGGGGGAGGGATGTGACTTCTCCTTGCTTTGGCTTTTTTTTTAAGTGAAATTTGTACTTGAAAAGTAAACAAAGTAGTGCAAAGCCAATTTTGGCAAAGTTTCTCCACAGGTGGCAACCTTGCAAAATGTCAAGTGGTGGTGGATGTTCATAGATTCACTGGGAATCCGCCCGTGAAGTAAAACTTAGCTGCATCTGTAGCCATAACTCAGTCAGTCTTATAGATAGAGATCTGTAATTTGGTATGCATGTGTTTGGTAGGGACAATACAGTGTTGTCATGTTTCACGACATTTGCATAAGAGATGAGGAACTTATAGGGACTCAAAATTTGGCAATGCATTATTCATGTAAACATTTCTGAAAATACTTCTAAGCTTACAATCTAGACACCTTTGGAGCTAAATAACTGAAAATGTAAATGCATACTTTCTTGGAAGAGTCTTAGAAATTGCTAAAAAGAGAGATAGTTGGTTACCTAAATTGTGAATGACCAAAGTTCAACATTTCACAATTTAATTATTTATTGAATTGTGTGAAATTTTTCAAAATATATGGATGTTTATAGCTCCACTGCTATTGCAGGTACACACTCAAGATTTGTCATGCATACAAAAGTAAATATGCCCTAAAATCTAATTAAGCTGGATAAATGAGGTTTAGTAGGTTCACATTTATTGTGGCTACTTTAGAATTTACTAATTGTCAAAATGTGCTCAAAATTTCATAGACGCATAATAGGTAATGCCAGTAGAATTCCACTTGTAGAATTTAACTTTTACAAAGCACTTATCACCACTGAATCACCTTACTTGAACTAACATTGTGGCCCTGCAATGCCCACCCAACACTGCTGCAACAGTGATGCCCAGCATCATGTTCCAGCATGACTATGTTTTCAAACAGTAAACATATACATTGTTATCTGAAGGGTTGGGTTGCTAAAGAGTAAGCAAGTGGCATTCTACCAAAACAATGCTGCTTGTGCACGTGCTTCTGCAAGTCATTAAGTTAGTGAGCTCTTGTGGTTAGCTGGCATGTTGCAAGAAGACAGGCTATTGCACAATGATGCCCATGACTATTCTTCACGGTTCACCACACAAGATAGTACCTAATGCTTAGAACCACTATACTTTTACTATAGAGCCTCTTATGAATGCTACATTATTGTCAATCTACTCAGCCATTACCTTACTCTACAATGGTAGCTCAAGTGTATGACTGAGCAAAATGTATGCACATGACTTCGACAAAAGTATCACAACATTCCACAATTTCACAAAAGCTCATGAAATTCATCTTTAACTACTGATGTTATTTTGGACTCTCTGGCTGCTTATAACTTGGCCAGCCTTTGAGTAAGAGATTAAAGACTTGCACACAGCATCTTTTTTTTCCATATTGGTTTTTCTCCTAGTCGGCAGCTCGCCTCTCAGGGATATACTCTGTTCACAGGGATATATCCTGATTAGGCTGAACCCAGCTGTCTTTCAGTTGCTTACTGGGTATTTCTCTCATGTTTTTTCCCTCCCACATCCCCTGTTGGGGGTAGTGCTCTGTCAGCCTCACACAGCTTCAAAACAAAACACAAAGGGCAGCTTCTCACAATGCCTGTGCCATAGATAACCAACAAACCACCACAAGCAAAACAAATCCAGCACCAGGATCAATGGTTAAATGTTGCAAACTGATTTTATTTAAACGTTTAAAAACAGAGCCACATACCAGAGCCCAGTGTTCTACTACAGTCTGTTACCAATGTTTCCCACCTATACACAACACTTTTTTCAAGGTGCTACAGCCAATACTTTCCCCCTTCCTTATATAGGGACCATTTCTTAAAGTGACAGTGCTTACAAACAGTTTTGCAACCTTCCTGATAACAAACCTGCTAATAAAGATAGCAGAAAGACTAAAGTGCAAATCATAAGTACAATTATTGGCTGAATACCATAGAACTGTACAAAAACACTCTTATAAAAGTGACCCGCACTCTAATATTAAAAATAAATATGACTCTGACTTTCACAAGTTAAAATTGTTTCCATACTTCAAAGATATTATACAAGTCAGAATCAAAAACTCCTGTGCAGAGTATAATGCCATGGAATTATGTCATATTTTGCCAAAATCATATATGTCTTTTAATTTTTAGCTTTCATTTCAAAATTTCCCAAAAGAGATTTAATGATCAAAATAATTTTTGATATATATTAGAGAGCAGATGAAAGTATTATGCGTAGAAAGCTGTACCCAGCTATGGTCTTCAGTGGTGCATAATGTAAAATCCACCAGGCCTCTCTCTTTAATAACAGATTATCCCAATAACACCCCCACCCCAACCTTCCAGGGCCAATGCTAGATCTTTCTCTACCTTGAAATGAGAAACAATGTTCATCCATAGTATGCTTTTTGAAATGGTTTGCCATGGCATTATCCATCTCACCTTTTTCTATAGCCCTTACATGTTCTCCTACCCTCAATTTTAAACTTCTTTTGGCTTTACCCACATAATACACATTACACGTACACATGGCCAAGTAGATAGCTCCACTAGAATCACAAAATAAAATCCCTTATTTCAAAAATCTTGTTAACATTATCCACCTGAAATGTCCTAGACTTTGTGACCACAGGACAATATTTACATTTACCACATTTGAAATTACACCCCAGTATGATCAGCTATATATATATATATATATATATATATATATATATATATAGCCTAAAATTCATAAAAATCTTGAAAATCTCCCCTGGGTGCCCCATAATGGCCAGCATATGTTCACTTACAGAAGCCAAAAGGAGTTTAAAATTGAGGGTAGGAGAACATCTAAGGGCTATACAGCTGCTGAGACATGATGATAGATGCTTCTTGTGGTATGTTTACAGAGTTGTATGTTCTTTCTGTTACCCTATGGTGCTGTTATTGATTGGTTGTGTTGCCTTGTACCATCCCCTGCTTGTATGTGTGTTGTGTCTGTATATGTGGGGAGGGATTCAGAGTTAGGGTTGAAAACCCTAATGTCGAATTTCCTGTCTTTTGTCGCTGTGGAAGCAACCCTAAATGTTGCATTAACAAAGTTTTTTGCAAAGAATATATATATATATATATACATATATATATATATATATATATACTGTATATATATATAGATAGATAGATAGATATGGATATAAATTATTTGCAAAGAAACTATGTTAATGCATCAGTTAGGGTTGATATCAAACCATAAAAAGGAGGGAAACAGAACTTAAGGTTTTCCAAACCTAACAACTCACCCTCAGCCTGCGCACACCAACAGGCATCAGTGGTATGCCTTGGGGTCATCAGTCATAATGCTCACACCATTCCATAAGTAAATAAGCTAAGATGGGTAGAGTACAGGAGAATGGAGTTAACAAAGAAATTACTTTCATGATTCAAATAATAGTGGTGGCACATCGGCTGCTCATTTGCAGCAAAGTAGGGCTGCAGTTAAAACAAATGGGGTGTCTTGGAGTAGCGGTGAGCACACAAAGTGCTACCACTATTATTTTAATCGCAAAAATCATTTATTTTTTTAAAATGATGTTAAGCATATAACACTGTGCTGCAGTTTACTTACAAAACATTGTGTGTCACTGGATTGTTTCATGGGAGGGCTGTTTAGTGGGAGAAAAACATGGTGGCAATTTTAAATTGAAAATTCTTTTGACATGCTGATTTTAGAACATAATCAGGCTGCAGAGATGGGGACTCCTTACTGGTGTCTGTTGCTTGATAACAAACCTACTGGTTGCTGGACTTAGCCAATCAGTTTCCAGGATTTCTCCAACCTATTTTCTAATCTTGACTGTTTGAAGCAGATCAGAAACTCTGCACAGCTGACATTGGTGTAGAAATGCAAATATAAAAGTACCTTAAAGGAGAACTGGATTTGATGTGCAAACCTATATTTTCTGCAGAAACTGTACTGGAAATACTGATTTGCATTCTGTTATTGTTCGATTCTTAGTGGCCTTTAAGAAAATTAGGTGGGTATTTCTTACCCACACTGTGACACTGAAGACCTTCCAAAACTCTGTGATACAGCTGTTGTCCTTGCTAAGCTTTGACATTTTGCCACAGTGCATCTGGGTTCCTCTATAGAAGTCTGCAGTTAAAAAGGGCATCTATTTATTCAAATTACAGATAGAAAGTCATAGTATGGACAAGCATACTTGTCAGTAGAACCCTCTGAGTATTTTGTTGCACTCCATGATTTTATTTATGCTATTATAGCCTCTTTGTACAAGGTATCCGGTGAACATGGTGACCGAGACTGAGCGTTTACAAAATGGGTGACTCAATCATGGTGCCTGTGTTCTGGGCTACCTGCCAGGGTAGAGACTGGATACAGGGGTAGGCAAATATAGTGATAGGATGTGGATATATATATACATGTGTGCTGGGGAGGGACCACGCCGTACAATGGGAGGAAAGGGAGGGAGGTTATGTGGGGTGTAGTGCAGCAGTAGGCTGCCAAGCTGGCTGTGTGCCATGGTGGGTAGGAGGCAGGCTGGGGTTGGAAGGGTGCAGGGTGCAGATCTGGAGCATGATCACTTTTTGTGTCAGGTTGGGTTTTCTTTTTTTTTAAGTTTTAACCCCCCCAACATGCACCCCCTGGAGTTGAGAATCCTTAAGTAGGGGGGTGCAGTGGGTGAAGCCTCCCATGGGGGGGGTGCAGGGGGCATAAGCCCCCACATAACATAGAAAACCGGCCACCAGTTTCACAGTCACTGCAAGTGCACATCACAGTAAATCATTTTCAGTGATGTACACTCGCCCAAACGGTGATCAATCTTCCACAATCATCATTTTCACATAGAACCTTGATATAGTATCCTCTGTTCATTGCTGTATATCATCCTTTGCATCTCACATGTAATTGATATTCCTGAATTATTTAATCTGTTAAGCAACACCTTTGTTTCTATGTACTGCTGCCTGTCCTAACCAGGAGGACCACCTTGCAAATGAACACTGCTCAGTAGAGTGTTTCCTGGTTAAACAAATGCATACATATATAAATAAACTACAGTACTTCCTGTAGGTCTAAAATGATAGTGACCACCCATCAGATTCAGTTTGCACTATGTCTTGCTATAATCAAATGAAATAGAAAGGTATGTCAGAGTAAGGCTTTCTCCCCTGAATGATGTGTTTAGTAAAGAACTGTCAAATGTTTATGAATTCAGCCATGCTGTACAGTATTTTGACAAAAAAATAACTGGTTGATAAGAAATGTACTCAGTATAATCCCTTCAAACACTTAGAGACACAGTTACTAATGTCAGGCCTGGTACTAATATTAGTCTGACAGCTGGCACCTGTGGCCTGCAGTGAGGGTGTCTCTGACACTGATGAAGTGAGACAGGTGGCTCGGCTGACAGGATGTGCCACATTTGATTGATAAAGTGATCTAAGTGTTACAGCCTCCTGCTCTGCCATTAACATCCACTGCTCCCACCCTGCTAGAAGGCCTCAGGCCTTCAGGGTAATGGAGACTGTTTCTGACTGGACACCTTCCAAGATGGGAGTGGAATATAGAAATGCAGCCTTAAGTTCCATACCATATTACAATATTTTAAACACCAAACGGAATGGTGCCAGACTTCAACACATACACTGTATCTCGGAGAAACAAACAGTTGGAGCTGTGGTTAAGCACGCTTCTAGCACCTAGCCTATTAAAGATGTGATTCAAAATGAAGAGAATTAGTAGTTGCACCTTAATAGAATTTATAGCCATGGTGTAAGGCATAAATCAATGCCATATTTTCTTTGCTGTCTGAATAAATGTTTGATATAGTATCCTTTCCCAGCAGTTGCCTCACAAAGAAAAATGAACCGTTTTCTGTCACTTGTGTGCATTGCTCCTCTGTTCAGTTAGAAACCTCATGCTGATTTACCCTTGGGTCAGATAAGTCTTCCTACCAGAATGCACAGAAGGGAATACATTGTAAACTATAATTGCTCTATGTGATGGATTGGCTCCTTGCCAATATTATTTAGTGCATTATTTTAAAATCAGGATTAGCTCAGAAATGTTGAACTCTTGGAAGGTTATGGCTATGACACATCCTTTGTTTAAAAGGCAAGCAGCAAAATAAATCTTTTAAATTCATTAGCAAATGTAATTATTGCTAAGCAAGCTATATACAGCAGTAAGTGATTACAAAAAAAAAAGAACTTTGAGCCAAGAGATTCAGGTTTGCATCATAGCATAGCTAATATTCCACTGTCTGACATTGGACATGAGACTTAGCCTTCTGGGCTTCAGCTTATCCAGCACTGAACTGTGTAACACTAGCTACATGGTCTGATTGTATGCAAGATGCTCCCCCATTTCTTTTGGGATACCCTACATATGGGGTAGGAATAAAAACTCCATTTCTACATTGGTATTTTAGTTTATTTTTGAGGGCCAGCAACAGTTATCAAAACCATCACCATGTTGCCTTTCTTCCTAACAACCTTGGTCCTGAGTAGCCATCTAAAGTAAAAAATGTACTGGATTGCTCAAACTTAGCAGCTATCCCTAAAATACTCTTGCAGTTTAGTGCTTGGTTAATCGTCACTCAGTCTTTCTCTCTCTCAGTCTCTCATAACTGTATTGGCATGACAAGATTTACTCTACATGTATTACTAAAATGTATATAGTACTGTACACTGAAGTATTCATAATACCTAAAAATATTATAATACAATATGATGGCAGCCTGCTGAAGGTGTTCACGGCTTCTAAGCTTTTGAAACAAGGAAAGCTCACAGCATGCTGTCATCACATACTGTAAATAACAAAAGAGAACAGTTGGGAGAGAAGCAGTGAAACACCTAGAGGGCTCTATAAAAAGAGAATTGTCACTTGAATATAGCAATATATTTTAAATCATACAAGTATGAAATGAAAGCAAGGAAAGAGTATAATAGAAAAAGTAGGGGGATGACAGAGAAAGAGAAGCATAAAGAAAAAAGAAATGAAATGGGAATGAAATGGACAAAGAAGGTAGAGAAGGGGGAAGAAATAGATGATACAAAGGAAAACAAATTTATATAATCATGACCCTCCTGCACTTAGTTAGCAAAAAGATCAAAACGTTTCAAATATAACATGAAGCCTAATACACACGGCATTCTCAGACACCATTTAGATTGCTTTTTAAGATGAAACAAAAGGCATATTCATGTTTTAGTATCTATTTTAGATGGAATATATATCTTGTGCATCTTATTAAGACACATGTATGCTAATCGAGACAAGCAGACTATGTACATTCTTTTTCACCTAATAGAACAGAGTATTTATGATGAGACAATATTGATAACCACATGAGAATGATACTGTTTAAGTTCTTTTTTGGAACTGTACTAATCAATGCAAAAAGGGGGCTGGCTAACTAGAATATTTCATTAAGTCCAGGTCTTTGCATAGCTTTTAATGTATATTGCCAAATACATTTCCTTCTCTGAATCATGTTGCCCAGATACCCTCCTATAACACTTGCCTTAACTCTTTTGTGTCTTTGAAACATAATATTCTTGTGGTCCTCATGAGCAGACATGCACATCTTTACTGTGAGTATGGTCAGAGCAAGGGCAATAAACCAGATTAGACAGCAGCACTCCCTGACTTTTGCATCCACAAATTGAAGTTTCATACGCACAAGTCAAAGTAATTGCTTTGTGGAGTCATTGTTTTTTAAAGAGGGAGATGAAAATCCCCTGTTGAGAAATGCATTGACATCACATGATGCAACAGCTTTACCAACACAACAAAGACAAGCCAATGTTCCTCCTTATGACATCAAGGCAGCCTTTATACAGCTCAAAATCGTGGCAATAAAAGTAATAGCCTTTACTGGCAGAGAGTAACTCTCTCTGCCTACCTCAGTGTCAGCAGAGTGCCTAGAGGATTTAATTGCAGTTGAACAAACAACCAGTGTTTGGAACTGAACAGGACCACTTTCTAACAGGACATCAGATGCATTTATTAGAATCATTAGCTGGATTAATAAAATTAATTCTGAGGAATGCAACAGTGGTGGAAGATGATGTGAAAAAGTTGTTGCTGCAGAAAGAAAAACAAAGTGCATGGATTTAGCATATATACTGACTATAGTCACTACAGAGAACAACTAGAACAAACAATAAATATGTATGATGCTCGTATTAAAAGAACAAAGGAGATAAAATCTGAAAGTGATTAGGCTGACTACATGGAGGGTCAAAACTTTGCCTGGTCAAAGAATGCAAGTCTGATGTCTGTCTTAAAAAACTCTCATGTATCAGAGAAAGATACATACATGAGTTGATCCAAATCAGACAGAGCATCAAGAAGGATGAATGTCAGCAACAATTTTTAGACCTGAGCCAGGAGGTTGTAATACCTTCAAACCAACAAGCACCTTTTCAGGAGATCCAAAGACAAGTAAAGCAGTCAGAATCCCTACTGTTATAGCTTCCACAATGGCCATTATGATGGAGCCCCAGGGTGGCATGCTTTGCCACAGAAAGACCAGAAGAGGGGCAAGGGACAGGACTAGGAGATTCCTACCATATCGAAGGATACAACAAGAGGAAGATGAAGACAAGCAGGAATATTGACAGAGAATGGCACAGAAAACAGGCAGGAACTGCTACAAATGAACAACAGAGGAGCAAATGATGAACAGATCTTTAGGTATTAATATTTTCAGTCAAGCACTTTCATGAATAGAAATTAATGTGTTGGAGAAAGGACTGTCTTTTGTGTCCACAAGCATGGCACAAGTCAAACAGCAGTCTAAATGATGTCTAAGAATATTGTATCTCAGTTATGTGTTATATTTTATGATATAATTGAAATGTTTTGATCTTTTTGCTATGTGTAGGAGGATCATGATTACATAAATTAGTTTTTCTTTGTATTATCCATCTTTTCCCCCTTCTCTCCCTTTTTGCATGCTGCTGTTTCTCTGTCTTCCCCCTCTCTTACCAACATACCTTTTCACTGTAGTCAGTTCATACTATATGATTTTAAATATGTGATTTGTACTGTGGATGTTTTTATGCACTGGAAAACTGAAACTACAACTGTTTTTGTGCCCCCCCCCCAATCAAAAACCACTAGCGATTTTTTGCATGTTGGCAGAATTATATGCACTTGTGACTTTAAAATTAGCACTACAAATGACATGGCTCTGGCTAACCCATCATGCCATGATAATGCAGACATGACTGGCACAAGGCATTGGTGTAGAGTAGGGTGAGTGTTGTGGCTGGGTGACTGTGTATTTGTGCTTATATTTAATGACAACCATGGTTTTGGATATATGTTGTGTATTGCCTTAGTCAAGTTTTTCCCTCCCTGTGGCTTGGTATTGTATGACTGTGGTCATCTCCATTATTTATTTATTGGTTTGCTTGTTTATTGATTTATTTAAAACATATTTTACCAGGTAAGTACACAGAGTCAAAGGTTTTTTTTTTTTTTTTTTACTCTTTGGTAACCAGGTAAGGCCCACTAGGCACAAGTGCCTGTTTTCAGGGGTGACCTGGGAGCACAAGGCGGTTAAGTGACTTACTCAGAGTCACACATTATGTAAGTGGAAGTTGTGAGACTCAAACTCAGGTCTGGTCTGTTGGATGTATCAAGCTTGTTCACACCTCATTCCTCTAACCTCTAAGCTATACTGCCAGCCCTATTCCAGTTGTGACATAGGGGTGGCGGGATTAAGGAATGAGAGGCTACAAAATACATAGAGCAAACAGCACAATACAAAAGAATTTCCATGCAGATAGCAAATTATGCCTTTCAAGGGTAGCAAACATATCAGAAACCAAAACATGTGCATTTGGGCTGGATTCCAGAAGGTGGATGCAGGGCTTATGCCAAGTTTTGCATCTGCCACAAAGTTTGATGCAATTGCGCTAAACCCCTCAGATGCAATGAAATCCAATTCCAGAAGGGCTAGTGCAGTTGCAACAGTATTCCCACTTTATGGCAGGTTGTGCCAAAGGTTTGGTGCAAGCCCCATGAAAAAGGTACCCCCATGGATGCAAAGTTAGACTGGAGGAAGCTGGTCTAACTTTGCTGCATCTGGGACTGCGAGAGCCAATGTTCCGGAATAGCAAATTCTCCCCTTTGGCACCAGTTGGCAGTTGCATCACACAACCTGCCACAAGTCCCTACAGTGGTCATAAACCCTTCCAGAATCAGTCCTATGTGACCATAAAGTTTCAAGTTTCAAACAGTTCATTCACATGGTGGAAACAATTGTGCTTCCTGACCCTGCAAGGACAGGATTGCTGAGTTTCAAAGGGGGGACCCTAGACACAGAAGGGTGGCAAGTCTGACGGTGAGAAAAGGTAGATACGAACATGAGAACACACAACATTTGCCAGCAGGTAAAGGCCTAGAAGTCTATCAAGTTTGCTTGAATGTGCAGCTAGCACCCCTTATTTTGCAGCTGCCCCTTCCTTCCACCCTTCCCCTCCATTGACCCTCCCCCTTGTCCTGTCCCATCCCCTTTTGAAGCAGTCCACTGTTCTACTGGATACCACTTCTGCAGGTAACTCATTCCACCCAGCTACCACCCTTTCTGTAAAAAAATGTCTCCTCATCTCCCTCCTGAATCTTCCTCCCTCCAGTCTCATATCATGGCCCCTGGTGTCCCTCCCCTCCCTTACTTTGAACAACCTCTCTGTACCTGTCCTGTTTATTCCTTTCATGTACTTAAAGATTTCAATCATGTCCCCCCCATCCCTCTACTCCTCCGGTGAGTACATGTTCAACTCCCTCAGCATCCTCTCATATGATAAGTCCCCCAGCCCCTTGATAATCTTTGTCATCCTGCGCTGCACCCCCTCCAGTAACTTAATGTCCCTCCTCAGATACGTGCACCAGTACTGCATGCAGTACTCCAGGTGTGGTCTAACTAATGACCTATACAGTGGCAGAATCACCTCCTCCCTCCTGAGGATATACGCCTTGCAATGCAACCCAAAATTTTGTTGGCCTTTGCAGCTGCCTTCCTATGTTGTGCCGAGTGGTTCATTGACCCTCTAATGAGCACCCCAGATCCTTCTCCTCCTCTGTCTGGGCTAGATGCACACACCCCAGCTGGTAACTCCTCCTTGGGTTCTTCACCCCAAAATGCAGCACCTTGCACTTTTTGGCATTAAACCCCAGTTGCCAAGTGTCTGACCAGGTTTCAAGCTTTGCCAGATCATCCTGCAACCCCTGCTATCCCCCTAGGTCATCCACCACCACTCCCATCTTGGTATCATCAGCAAACAGACTGATCTTGCTCTTGATGTCCAGTGATATGTCTGCAATGAATATCCCAAACAACACTGGTCCCAACACTGAGCCCTGTGGAATATCGCTCATCACTGCCCTTGGATGTGACAGCTCCCAACCCACCACCACTCTCTGTTGCCTTCCCTGAAGCCAGTTCCCTACCCATCTCACCAGCTTTGCACCCGCCCCTGTGCCTTCTAACTTACTTCCCAGCCTCCCATGCAGCACCATGGGAATTTGAAGAATGTCTTGACCATGGCTTTGCAAGATTTGAGGGAAGGGAGCAGTGACTTTGAAGGGTAGATTGTTCCATATGTTGGGGAGCCTGTAGCTAATGGAGGCTTGGTCTAGGTTGCACTTGTAAAGATGGATGTGGAGACAGTGGCTTGCCTCAGATTTGAGGGAGTAAGCTGGGTTTTCAGAGGGAGAGAATAGGTCAGATAGGTATTTAGGTAGTTTGCCAGTCCAGTAATTTGATCCCACAAGAACAGTGTACATCAACTTTCAAATGTAAAGGGTGGTCC
Organism: Neoceratodus forsteri; assembly: GCA_016271365.2. Classification (NCBI taxonomy): domain Eukaryota; kingdom Metazoa; phylum Chordata; order Ceratodontiformes; family Ceratodontidae; genus Neoceratodus; species Neoceratodus forsteri. The sequence continues at coordinate 317,330,257 of CM028130.1, forward strand.
AGCCTAATTTGCTGTACATAGTACAGTGATGCATACTGGCCCAGTATAAATCTGTACAGTGCATTGAACAAAAAGATAATTTTGTTGAGGGAGGTGGAGTTTGCACCTGAGTAAACTATGTCTCTGTAATCAAGATGGGAAATGGTGCATTGTTTCACTATCTGTTTCCTTACTTGTTGAAGACAGTGCCTTATTCAATAAAGGGTTTTAGACTTAGCAATGGACTTGGCTATGACCTGAGCAATTATCTTAGTGTAATCAAGGTGCTGATCAAAGTGGAAGCCCAGGTACTTGTAGGTGGTGACCAAGTCCAGACAGCCCCTGTTCAGGGAGTATAAGGGAAGAGAGGAGGAGGTGGAGATAATCCATTATTTGGAGACAAACATGATGGACATTGTCTTCTCTTTGATCATGACAATCTGGTTGTCAATGAACCATTTCTGGTTTGCTGTGAAGTCCTGTTGTAAGGGCGCCTCAACTGAGGAGGCAGAAGGACCTGATGAATAAACAATGATATCATATACTGTATATACATGTGTATGCTGCTGGCTTGGATGGCCAGGAGGAGGCCATTCATGAATATGCTGAAAAGGAGGGGACCCAGGACTGAATCTTATGGGACCATGAGGGAAACAGGTAGGGTGGAGGAGGGGTATAGGCCTATCTTGACTGACTGAGTGTGTTTGTCCAGATAGAAATTGAACCATGCCAAGGTGTTTGGAGAGACACCAGAGTCTGCAAGTCTGAGTAGGAGTCGAGGGTTGCCCTTGGTATTGAAGGCCTTTTCAAGGTCAATAAACATGGCTTCTGTGATCATTCACTTATCTGAGTTGGAGTGTATATGGTCAGTGACCCAGAATAGAGATGTGGAGGTTGAGTGGTTGGGACAGAAGGCAGACGGAACATTATTAGGAAGTTGGATTCCACATAGTAGCTGGACAGCTGCCTGCTGACAAACCTCTCAAGAGTTTTGTGAAGAATGGGTAAAAGCGGAATTGGGTAATAGTTAGAGGAGAGTCAGCTGGGCTACCATTATGGATTAGAGCCACTAGTGCATGCTTCTGGCTGTGTGAACAATCCAGTGCAAAGGGACCAATTTAAAATGTGAGCAACAGGGACAACTATTAGTGAAGCACAAATTTAGAGAAATTAGGACAGGATGCAATGAGGTCCACAGCTGTATGCAGTATTTTAAGTCAATAATTCTTTGCAGACTCTGTAAGCCGAGAGTACCTGTAGGTGGAAGTTGCCACCTGTGGATGGATAGGCCAGTAAGGAGAGGTGGGAGTTGGTGATGAAGTTGTCGGCAGTTAAGGAGGAGCTGGGAGTTGACTGCTCACTTTTTGGGGAGTTGATTAAGGTGTTGGATATCAACCAGAATTTAGAGGGCTGAGAACATTGGAGGCTAGCCTGTTCTGGAAGTAGTTCACCTTTACTAGTCTTATAATCCTAGTGCTGCAATTCTGGAGGGAGGCAAAGGCTTGTCTGCCCTTGGTTAGCTCACTGGATTTGCATCTGGCATAGGCCAAGTCTCTTTACTGGAAGAGTTTGATTAGGTCAAAGTGGTGGGAGCTTAGTTGGTGGGGGAATTCAAAACAGCATGGGATAGACATAGGGGAACCCTATCGAATAAGAGGAGGTAAAGCCAGAGACAAAATAGGATATGTGGCATAGTCTTCATAGGCAGGGAAAAAGGTCAGACTAGCTGGTCCGATTGGTCCTTATCTCCAACAAATTCTATGTTTCTATGTTTCAGAAGTTATCCATGAGAGGTGGTGACCTCAAACTCTTGTCCACTTGAATGGTGCATGTTCATCACAGATGGCTGAAAAGATTGAGGAGAAGTGATCCAGGGCCACTTCCATTTGAGTGGCGGTGAGGACTGGGACCCAGTTGGTTGTAATGAGGTACTGTAGGAATCCATGAGGGCAGAAAGTTTTGAATGATATGGTTAAGGTTATATTTCAGGTGTCTTTTATAGGTCTCATTTTCTGTACAAAGTAGGTCATGCAGTGATCACTGAAAATATCAGGTAGGATACCTGGTGTCAGGATGATCTGTAGATGAGTTGTCAATACCCAGTCAATCATACAATGATTGGAGGAAATGGGGTTGAAACAGGTTTGTGAAGGAACCAGTTGGTGTAAGTTCAGGACTTTAATTTTGGAGTGGAGGTTGGAGGGGGTAGCTTGTTGTTGGCAAACCAGTTTATATTGAAGTCACCAAGCATGATGTGCTTGCTGGGCAGGGGATCCAGCACTTTGTGGAGAATATCCAGCATCAGATCAGGCGATTTGCCTGGGGTGCATTAGACACCCATTATTTGCAATGGGATGTAGTGCAGACAGGTGAGAACCCCTGAGATTAGCTTGTGCAATTTTAGGGAGGCTTCATGGATATTTATAGCGAAGCTGTGGGAGCAAGCTGAGAATATGAGTTCTCCATCCCCTCTCTTTGAGTGGTCTTGTCTGTGTGAAGTGTACCCAGGGATGTCGATGGCTGATGAGGGGTTGCAGACATAGAGCCAGGTTTCAGTCAGAATCAAGAAGTCTGGTAGATTTAAGATTGTCCCAGATTTAACTAGGCCAGTCTTGGGTAGTTTACTCCTAACATTTACATGGAATATTCTGAGGCCCTTAGGTAAGAGGAGGGGCTCACTGTTGGAGTTCAAAGGTGGGCCAGTATTAGACACCGCAACTCTACCCAGCTTGGAGCAACACCATTAGAAGTAGCTATCTGCACTGTGGTGAGGGTTTCTTTAGGGCCCTATGGGTAGTGTTGACAGTAAAGGGAGGTTACAAATTTAGCCTCAGTGTTGCAGGATGATCCCAGGTAAGGGATAATAGGCCTGGGTGGATATCATCATAATGTGAGCCAGGGTCTGCTTTTTTTAAGATTCCTTAAGTAACGACCCCCATACTCAAATTGTAACCAGAAACCATGAAATCCTATGGCCACCTAAATGGTAGATGACAAAAACAAGATGTGGATAATCAGTATTAGTGTTGTGCAAGTCTTAAATATAATTCCTGAATACCAGAAATAATGGGGCATTCAGTATTCCAATCTGAGTACTGAGTATTGTTCCATCTTTGGTGGTATTCAGGGGAATATATTGATGACTCCAAATATATTATGAAAAACCTAAACATCCCTGCCATCCAATGGCCCACCAGTAATACATTCTGCTGCAAAGTGGATGACCCAGATTTGGGAACAAACTTTGTCTTCTGGATCTACAGTCAGGCTAGGCCAAGACAGGGGTTGCATGGCAATGTGTTTTGACTGTGGAGGGCTGGTGGCAGGTTCTGCCACACAGAGACCCTGCAGCTGGGCCACAGAGTTTGCCTCTGCTGCTGTGGGATGCTGTGCATGGCAAGGTCAACATAGGCATCACCCATGCCAGGGGATGAATGGGGGGCAAGAGAGAAAAACCTTGCTGCTGTCTATATCACAGCCATGATTCCCTTGGCCTGATAAGCATACATATCTGTAAATGGGGTATATCCCTTGAAAAGACAGACAGTTGACTGTAATGTAAAATATTTATAGGAAAAAAACAATTATAAGTTCCATAACTCCAAAAGGGACCAATCAGTCTATCTAGCATCATCAGTGACACATACCATACTCTTGTCTCTTATCTGTCATATGAGAGACTGATAAAGATGGTGCAGCCTATGAGTTAGATGAGATAGCTGGGTTTGCCATGATTCTTACTACTTTTCCCTGCCCCAAAATCATGGATCAGCAGTCAGGCGGGGATCCCAACTGTCACATAATGGTTGTTTGGAGATTACTAGGTTAGGGGAACCTTTACAAAGATGGTGTTGACTCTGTGCACAGTGCTAGGTGTTGATATTTTTTTCAAAACAGTCAAGTAGGATGGGGAATGATGTGGGTCAGGGGTAGCTAAAGGACTAGTTCTGGTCCCCTTGGGAGGGATATGTTACTTTAAGAGGTTCAAAATGTTAGCCTAATAATGAGTAACTAATAACAAATAGACAAGTATATGGAGAGGGTACAAACACCTGCTGAGCATTTAAAAAAAAGGTACAGGCACATCCCTAAACCATACATGCATTTTAGAGAGCATAATGGCATACAGCTTCAAAAAGAAATTACTCACCAAATATGCCCACCCCTCCACCCACAAAAATATTTGAAAATAATCCAAACCACAAGCTTGTACATGAACACAAAATGGAGTCTGTGGGTTTGTAAAGGTGTTGAACTGGAGTTCTGTAAATAGTACAGTACATGATTTGATCTGCCAGAATATCCAAAAGTTAATGTATCAGAACCATTTATTCCCATTAATGAATTTGATGAAAGGAGGACAGGGAGGCTTAAAGGGAGAAGCTGAGGGTAGCAGGGCAGAATATAAGGAGGGCTAAGTGGACACTAAGGAGAAAATTGCTTGGCAGGCCAAAAGGGGGATAAAACTTTTTTAGGTATGTGGAGGAAAGGAGGAAGGCGAGACAGGGGATAGTAAGGTTGAGGGGAGAAGGAGGAACATAGTTGGAGGGAGACTTTGAGAAAGCAGAAGTGTTTAATAGCTAATTCTGCTCAGTCTTCACAGAGGAGGGAGGGAGGGGTAGGGGACCTGAGCTAAGAAGGAGGGGTAGGGAAGACAAAAAGGTGGATTCTAGCCTGTTCAGTGAAGACAGGATAAGAGAGGAGCTAGGCAGGTTAAAGGTGGACAAGGCAATGGGGCCAGATGGCTGGCACCCGAGGGTAATCCAAGAACTCAGGGAAGAGCTGGAAGCCCCATTGACAAGGCTGTTTAACTTGTCTCAGGATACAGGGTGTGTGCCAAGTGACTGGAGGAGAGTGGATAAAGTGCCACTGCACAAGGGGGCAGTAAGGAGGTGGTGGAGAATTAGTACCCAGTCAGCCTCAGCTTGGAGGTACTAATAAAGGAAAGTGTGGCAAACTACCTGGTGGAGAGCGGCCTGCAGGATGATGGGCAGCATGGTTTCACAAATGGGAGATCAAGTCAGATGAACCTAATAGAGTTTTTCAGCTGGGTGACGCAGGTGGTGGATTGGGGAGGGTCAGTGGACATAGCCTATCTGGACTTCAGTTGGGCCTTTGGCACTGTCCCCACAGAAGGTTGATAAATAAGCTGGGAAGCTTAGGAGTGGGATGAAAAATAACTAGGTGAGTTGAAAACTGGTTGATGGGTAGAAGCCAGATAGTGGTTGTAAATGGAGTACACTCCAGGGTGAGAGGGTGATGAGTGGGGTGCCCCAGGGGTCAGTACTGGGACACCTCCTTTTAATATCTACATCAGTGATATAGTTAATGGGCTGGAGGGGAAGGTGTGCCTATTTGCAAATGATACGAAGATCCACAATAGGGTGGACACGCCAGGGGGTGGAGGCCATGAGGAAAGACCTGAGGATTCTGGAAGGGTAGTTGGAAACATGGCAGCTGAAATTCAGTGCCAAAGCATGTGCTGTGATGCACATGGAGTGGAAAAACTAAAAAGCCATTTACACTCTAGGGAGGTGGGGTGGGGGGAATTCAAAGCAAAGGAGCAGGAAATGAACCTGAGGATTATAATATCAAACAACCTTATGGTAGGTAACCAATGCAGCAAAGTGGTAGGGAAGTCAAATGGAATGTTGGTGCACATTGGGAGGGGCATAACCAGCAGAAGGAGGGAGGTACTGATGCATCTTTATAAAGCCATGGAGAGGCCGCACCTAGAGTATGGGGTCCAGTTCTGGAGACCATACCTACGCAAGGACATAGATGGGATAGAAAGGGTTCATAGAAGGGCAACCAAGATGGTGCACGATATGCAAGGGAAGACACATAAGCAGAGGTGGAGGGAACTGGATCTGTACCCATTGGAGACTAGAAGGGAGAAATGATTGAAACATTAAGTACATGAAGGGGATAAATAAAGTGCAGGTGAGGAGCTTATTTAAAAGGAAGGAGGAGGCTAAAACTAGAAGGCATAGTCTAAGATTAGAAATAGGAAGATATTGAGGCAATGTGAGGGGATGTTTCCTCACAGAGAGGGTGGTGGAGGCCTGGAATAAACTACTAGAGGTAATGGTGGGGCTGAAACAGTGGGGGGGGGGATTCAAGAGGGCATGGGACAGACACATAGGGATGATAAGTGGGAGGAAAGGGAAGGCCCATGGTACAAGCTATGAATAAGAGGTGGGGGGAAGGGCAGACTCCATGGACCATAATAACCAGTGGGGTCCTTTTCTGCCGTCAGATTTCTGAGATTCTATGAATCCATGAACAGTTCATATTGTATGGGATACTGGATCTGAGACTGAATAAATAGCTCTGGACAAGTCTATTCTGAAAATCCAACCCATGGTATTTCCTCTCCAGACACAACACTACACACACAATAGTGCTTCTATATCCTGCCACAAAGAGACAGTACCAATTCTTTATTTTTTAACCTCCCCCCACCATCCTCAGAATGCTGCCATTTGTTGGGCACATTTAAATCAGGACTTAAGCAAACACCTCCTTGAGCAAACTGTGTGCACATTCTGCTCATGGCCCCCTCTCCCTGAGTTGTGGGTGACTATGTTATGGCACATGGGCACTATTTGGTCTCCTGTTTGTGTACAACATGTAGTAATTTCACAATGTCTGTTGATCGTGGCCACTGTGAATTGTGTGTTCTTGCCGGTGCTTCCTGATCTTAGCACTTACAAGTACAGTACTATTGTTGCTTTGTCTTTAGATCTGTTAACTAATACTCTGGGTATTATACCGTTTGTAAGTTACAGTAGTTTATTATTTTAAATGTAATCATATGATTGCTGATTCTGACATGTCATTTATGTAATGAACCCTGGGTTGCCCCTGGAAAAGGGACATCCTGTCACAGTGAGCTTACCAAATTTACAAAAAACAAATAAGTAAATAAACTAAGGATAATGGTGGTAATGAAGCATACTTTTATGCCAGTACAAACTGAAAGGGGGCGGGAGATGGGGGGAGAGCATATGAGGGAGGGGGGTAGCTGCAGTCTAATGCACTGAAGTGCTGCACACTCAAGCAGACTAGATAGACTGAATGGCCTGTATCTGCTGGCAATTTGCATGTTCGTATACTACTGTTTTATATTTCATTTCATTATACACTCTCTCCAAAAGTAAGGATGTGCTAGTAAAGCTCATTACCATTTAGACTCAAATAAGTAGCCCCCCAGTGTGGTGATGTCTATATAATTTACAGGGGCAGCTTTCCCTCTTCCTTGTTCTGGTCCCCCCTTTTCTTTTTTCCTCTCTTCTTTCTCTCTTCCCCTTTGTAATTTTTGTTTTTAAGTCTGTTGCAACAGCATGTTCTCTGTTCTTTGTCCTTTTTCCATGTCTGAGGATGTTTCGAGTATATACATTTATGTGCATCCCCCTTTAAGATATATATATATATGGACTGCCCATCTGTATGTATATTTGTAATGCACATATGAATATATATATCTCTACTCCCCTTTATTTCTTTGTGCCCTCTGGTAAATACATTGCATACACTCTTCATCCACCCTGTTTTACAAAAAGAGAGTCTGTAAAATAAAAATTGAAATGGGTTCCGTTTTTGTTTAGTTACCTCCCCTTTTGGCTTCTCTTCCGTGCTGCTGTTCCTTTATGTACAGAGGGACATCGAGATCCCAGTAGAATGAGCCTTTATTAGGCTACTCATTGAAAGTTCTGCTACTAGCAGGAATTTGGCATTTCTGCTGAAGAGAAGTGTTCGGAAACGCTTCTATCTGTAGAGATTCCTTCTCGCTTGTGTGCACATTCGTAAAGAGTGCTGCGAGAAGGATCTCTATGGCTGCTCAGTTGCTGCTGAAGCGGACGGCTTGTATTTGTGCAGTTTGCTTATCTTAGGTTTAGGCTTTCAGCAAGAAAGCCCTAAGACTCTGCTTAATTCTTTTAGAATTCTGGGGTGAATTCCATCTGGCCCCATTGCTTTGTCCACCTTCAGTTTTAGGAGTTCTTTCAGAACCCTTTCTTCTGTGAAAGGACTGGGATCACCCCCCCCAGAGTGCTTCTGTTAATTGGATTAGGCACCTCCCCCACTTCCTCTTTTGTGAATACTGAACAGAAGTATTCATTCAGTATCCCTGCTTTTTCACTGTCACTCTCTGCCTACCCACCATCAATTCTATTCAGCCTCACTATCCCTCCCTTTGTCTTTCTACGCTCCCTTATATACCTATAAAAGGTTTTATCCCCCTTCATAACCGAGTTGGCTATCTTTTCCTCAGTTTGTGCCTTTGCTGTTCTGACTACCCTCCCTGCTTCCTTCTGTCTTAACTGGCATTGTTCTCTGTCCTGCTCCTTCTGTGTTTCCTTACACTTCCTAAATGCTATCTTTTTCTCCCTAACTTTCAGCGCTACTTCTTTTGAGAACCATAGTGGCATTTTCTTTCATTTTGATTTGTTTATTTGCTTCACACAAAGGCTTGTTGCCTCTTTGATGGCAGTCTTGATATTTCCCCATTGTTGCTCCACCCCTCCTTCTAGCCTGTTTGCTAGTAGTTTTCTAAGGCACTCTCCCATCTTGCCAAAGTCAGCCCTCCTGAAGTCCAGAACCCTCACTGTTGTATGGCTTGACTCTGTAGCTGAGTTTTTTGTGAACCACACTGTTTGGTGGTCACTTGTTCCCAAAAGGCTACCCACTTCTAGATCTGACATCCTCTCACTGTCCCCATTTGAGAGTACGAGGTCTAAGATTGCTCCCTCATGAGTAGGTTCCAAAACTAGCTGTCTGAGGCTTGCCACCTGAAGGGCATCAAGAATGGTCTTACTTTTGGATTTGGCTGCAGCAAAGGTGCTCCAGTTAACATCTGGCATATTAAGGTCCCCCATCAACAATATCTCCCCTTTCTCTGACATCCTTAGTATGCCTTCTATCATATCCTGCTCTTTCCTTGCATACTTGGCATACCTGGGATAGGGTGTAGAGCAAGGCATACCTGAGATAGGGTGTAGAGCAAGGGGAGGAGCCATTGTTGTTTTGCCTTGTCCCTATAGAGCCAGCCAGCCTTTCTCTTCCATTATTTATAGTTTGGGAATAAGGGGGCCGGATTAGACAGTCATCTAGTGTTTTTTCCTATCATTAAACAGGATTTTATTTTATGTCACTGCCCCTATGTTTTTGTTAATTAATTTTAAAAGGGGATTTTGTCTATGAAAATAAATAAAATGTTTATTTGTCTGAATTTAATGTTAAGCTTCTGGAAAAGGGGTGGAGCTTCCTAAAATCACATGTCAGGTATGTATAAAAGGAATCTCTTCTCATTCTTTAGGTAGAGCTTGAAGGGACTGGTTCTCTACTATCCCATTTAAGGAATAACACTATCTGCTTTCTAGTGTGCTTGTTGTTGTTTGTTATTTTGTATTTTTTTTGTTTATTTGTTGCTTTATTTTGTTGTTCAGTTCACCTTTGTTTGGTAAATAAACGCTCTCTATTGGATTTATTCTGGAATCTGGTGTCTTCCTTATACCATACCTTCACACCCAGTAATACATGCAGAGTTTTTTGGCATGAAAGGAAACTTTGTAAGATGATATTTTAATATCCTTTATAAGTTATCTATTTTCCATACATAGTCAAAAATGTATTTTTAATATTGAAAAATTGGCTGTCAGTATTATTTAAACCATATGCAATAGTATAAAAATATATGATGTATATAAGACACATGTAAGAATACTATAAGGAAAATACCTTTTCAATGTACAGAATAGTTGCAAACAAATTTTATATGACCCATATATTGTCCATATATGAGTCATAGATACTTCATTCATCCTATATGGTTTCACTGTTTTAAATATACTGTACCAAAAATGGACACATTGGAGTGTATATAGAAAAACATTTTTCCATGCTGGGACAATATAAAATTATATGTATATATAGTTTTCAGTATGAGAGGACTATCTAATAACCATAGGATCACTAAAACAGCTTTCAAAATACTCCTGTTATATGTTTTGAAATAGTAGAGAGTTTTGAACCTTTTTGTTAATGTCATTCCATCCAGGATATTTGTTGTGAGGCTTTTTCCATTGTGAATAACAAGGAAGGTTTTAAAGATCAGTTAGGGTTGGTGCTGGCCGCCAGTGCAACAGTAACACTACTGCTTGCAGTGCTGATGACCCTGGGATCTGAAGTGAACTTGGGAGCTTTTATGGTCGGCTGGGGGAAGAGAACTGAGTATCAAAAGGACTGCTCTCCTTCTCTGTGGAAAGGTTCTCAGAGCATGGTGGTTGCCTGGCCTGTAACGAAAGTTGAGAAGCACCTGCAATTGCCAGAAGGTAAGGTGGGCATAGCAGATGCTGACATGCCATTGTGTCATTGCCTATAACACCTCTCAGGGCAATACAGGGGAAGATGGATAATATCAGTGGCAGAATGGCACCACACACCAGCAGGCCCTAGACCCAACCAGCTCAGCCCACCAGCCAAAAACTGGATCCTGTTCCTATGGTGGTTGGGGAACCTTGTCATCCCCACCAAGGGGGTAAGCCCTGGAGGAAGACTGTTTGGCTGGTGGATGTCTGGGTATCTGAGCTGGGGCATCTAGCAGATGGGGACTGTCCAGTAAGGAGGAAAAAAAGATAAAAATGGTCAATTAGTGTTCTTTCAATTTTCAAGCACATTGCATCCTCTTATTTGTTATTTTTTGTTTTCTTTTTAAGAGAAGCCTGCCTTGTGCAACATGAAACTGTTCAGCAGAGATGATAGCATAGTCTAATTGTCAGGCAAACAGGAAAATTATTTGTTTCATTTGTATATGAGAGAATAAGAAAGGCAAGCTGAGCTGAAACTCTTTTCCATCTTTGACCTGGAGTACGGGTTACAGAAGCATAGTGAGAAAATCAAACAGTACAGACATAAATTAAGTAGATGCCCACAAAATCTACAATGATTAAAATTTAAGAGAATGTGCAAAATCAGAGGTGCAGCAAAAAGAAAGCAACACTGGGCAAACATATTAAATAACAATTAAAATAAATGCACTCAAAGATCCTGGTTCAAATTGTTCCCTACCCAGTGGTTCACTGTGCGACCTTGAAAAAAGTGGCTTATGTTCTTTATTCTTTTGTCTTCTCAGTAATTGAACTTGGAAAACAAGACTCCACTCATTGCAAAGAGATGCTGCATCTCAGTTTGGCAGTCTTTAGCAAAATGAAAGGAAGAAGCTGATACTGAGCAAACATCATCACATACCGCTTTCTGTGTCCCTCCCAAGTCAGAACATGGAAAATGTTACAAGACTACAACCTTGACTCCCAGTCATAACTACATTCAAAGCCAACAATGGCATTGATATGCTCGCATTAAAAAAGGCAGATACAGAAAAGGTACAGAATGTTAAATGGTAGGTGTACCAAATATCTATAAATAACTGTAAATCAGTACTTATTCATCCCAGTTTATAGTGATTCCCTATCCATGATACCTGTTGATTATTACAGCCGATCTGTATTATACTGTATATATCTGGATTATCTCTCTGAAAATCATAGTTAATAAATTCATATTTATACATGCTAGTCTGCAATACAGTTGAATGATGGGTTTTTTTCCGCATGTAATGACTCATATGAACATAATCACTTTTTACAATTCTGGGTGTCTGATCAGCATTTATTTTCATTTTCAATAGGTCACAAAGGACTCCTAAACAAATGGGAGGGCAGTTTGCACAATACCTGATAACAGCATAGTGATCTAAGGCTTCTGCACTTAGTAAGGAAATCAATTATAAACAGTTAAAGCATTTTTTCTATTATTTAATACAACATTTTAAGATGTTATATTCAGACACAATTCAATGTACATTTAATTACTTTTCTGTATTTATCTTCCTCATACTTCATTGCTGAGGACATGCATATGAAAATTGTCTTTGTCCTCATGGATTCATTTCATCATCCTGCTGTTCCCCCTGCTGAAGTCATCATTCTGTGTGCAACATCACCATCTGTTGCCATGGAAATGAATCTGATCTCAAAGAACATTATGACTTTAGCCAGGGATCAGCAGGATAATTCCAATTGGCATCCAAGGGAAATGGTCTGGATTCTAATTCTGAGTCCCTGAGGTGCATAAAATGAACCCTTCAGAAAAAAACTTGGGATAACTTTAAATTTTTCAAGAGCAAAATATGTATTGTTAAATCTTTCTAAAATGTTTGTTTTATTTGCCCTCAGAATAATCTTATGAGGTAGTAGACGCAGTCATCCTGTTTTTCATACAAATGACTTAAAGAAACATCAAATTAAACCTATATTTGCCAAAAACTACATCTATGATATATGTAATGTATGTGGTATTTTAGTATATCATATATGTATTATGTAAGTATTTAAATAAAATAAAATAAAAATATAATAAAAACAAGCAACAAGCCAGGGTGACCACAGCATCTCAGACTGAACTAAACTCTTTTTCAAAATGTTTTAGAATTATATTAGTATACATGGTTTCATGAATCTCAAAGATTAAAATGTTCACCACACAGTAATCTCAATATTTTATGTGTGTTTTTTGCTTTAGTGTATAGTTCTTTAATAATACCAAAGTTCAGATCTAAGTCTTTTATATATGTTTACTTTAAAGGCTCTCTCAGCATTTATCTGAACATAATTGCAGTTATTTGATCATTGATTATATATAGACTAACAGTGTCCAATATAATTTCCATTGAGTTCCAAAGGTCAACAAAATCTGTCAAGCTCTATCAGATTATATTAAATTTACTGACTCAATGATTCCCTAGCCCCCATACCTCTGAGTCTATTCTCATACCGCAGTCACTTTTATCAACTCTTACCAGCTCTTAACAAGCACTGGTCACCCAGATCTAAAGATGTACATGTAGAGATAGATAGATAGATAGATAGATAGATAGATAGATAGATAGATAGATAGATAGAAAGAAAGAAATGTATTTCCTCATATATGATGGTAGCCAAGTAGGGTATCATGACATTAAGCTGCCTACAGTACATAGGACACTGCAAAAAGTGTCCAACATTATGTATTATATAAAACAAATTATGGCAAAGTGTGGTATTTGAGGAAATAATACTATCTTTTTTTTTATTCTATTTGTAGCCCCCCAGCCTGGAACTCTCTCAGGCCACTGCACTCACCAGCTTGCTCTACCACCCAGTGTGTTCCCCTGCCATCTTCAAGTTCGGTATGGCTCCCCGGGTTGGGGGAGGACAACCCAGGGATACCATGGAGGCAGTGGCGGGGAACCAGCGTTGGGCCTTGTAGCAGTGGCACTGGCAGGGCCATCACCTATCCAGAGCTGGAGGGGTGTTTCATGTGTTTAGACCACAATCCCCCCTCCCCCCTGCGTGGTGCATGTCTGACACTAAGGTGCACTGCAACCCTGCCTGCATCCGCCATGCTCTTACGTGCAGCCTGGTGGCTCGATGGTACCTCCGGTCTCTACCGGGGGTTGCCAGAGCACCGGGCATCCCTAGCCCTAATGCCTGGAAAAGAGAGCTGCCTGGAGGTGCTCAATCCATCTCCATCCCCTGCTGACCCCTGACTCCCGAGCTCACTCCCGAACTCGGGTCATCGGTGAGGTGCGAGGTGTGGTGTCCAGTGCCTCAACCCTCAGCACCACCAGGCTGGCACAGAAATAATACCATCTTGACATTGAACAAGCTCATAAAGACTACTTGCCCTTCAGGCTCATGGCTCTATGGCTTGTTTAACTACTCAATAGCATTCTTTCCTCATATACCATATTTGCCATCATTTATTCTCTATCTAGATATAAACATCTATAGAGCAAGTGAGAGAGAGAGTAAATGATGGCAAAGTGTGGTATAAAAGGAAACACTGCCATCATGGAGTGGAACAAGCCATAAAGCAACAAGCTGGAAGGACAAGTGACTTTTATGAGCTTGTTTAACCTCAAGATGGTATTATTTAATGAGTGTCCTGGACTTTATCATCTTTTATTTTATATAATGCTTTAAGGTAGACACTTTTATGTCCTATGTTTTGCCATAGTGTTGGGGGAGAGGGTGGCTGTTACATGTGTTGTTAAGGGGCTTGTTACTTGTGTTGTTAAGGGGGGTTGTTCGTTCTGTTACTAAGAGGCTTGTTACACGTGCTATTCGGGTTGTTTGTTGTGTTTTGGGTAGTAACGTATTATTAAATTGTTAATAACACATTAGTGTAGTGGTGGTATATTATAGTGGTGCAGTAGTGCCACTATAGCATGAGTTGAATAGGCTGTTTAATGTTAAACCCTTAACTTTGCACCTTAATAGCTTTGCCCCTGTCCAGTGGAACTGTTCAAAATTTTTCATGCTTGATCGGGGGAGGGGGGCAAGTTCTCCTATCGTGGCAAGCTTTGTTCCAGTTGGATGTGTGGATTCCGATTGCCAGATTTTTAGGAAAATCTTTTTTTTTTCCTCTTTTTATTTTTGCCATCGCCTACCACCCAAATGGTTTGGAATTTTGTTCTGAAATTTTCAGGGCAGAAAGCGCTTGCCCCAGAATGGTGCCTTTCATTGGTTTGGTGAGAAAGATATTAATCCATTCCAGAGTTAGAAGAATTTGAAATTTCAATTATGAGCATGCTTAGTAGGGTCTTTTGGATAGATGTTTGATACATGAGAAGAATTTGGCCTTAGAAAAGAAGATTTAGCATTTGTGCAGAGTGAATCCTCTCATTGTTAGGAGGGTAGAACTTGGGGAAGGAGGTAGAGGAGGTAAGGTGCCTGCCTGGTGCCATGGCTTGAGGAACAGGAAGCCGAATCCTCAGGATCGCAAGACTAGCTGCACAAGGGATGGAGCTAGATGTCACTGTTCAGCTAGGGACAAATGATCTGGCTGGAAAAGGGATCAGAACAGTGAAGAAGGAGTTTGTGGAGTTGGGGAGGGGCCTTAGACAAGTAGCATTCATGGTAACCTTCTCAGAGGTGCTGCTTTTCTATGGCATGGGTGAGGTTAGGGAGCTCTGCACCATGGGATTCAATCAGTGGTTGAAAAACTGGTGCAGAGCTCAGGGTTTTGGCTTCATTGGGGACTGGGGGTCTACCTGGAGGGATGCAGGCCTATACTGGCACGATGGTCTGCATCTGTCCAGGACGGGAACCAGGATCCTAGGTGATAGGTTTAAATGCTTCATTGGCAAGCATTGAAACTAGCCAAGGGGAGCGGCACAGAAAAGGAGCAGAGAAATCCTAGCCTCCCCCAAAAAATCAGGGTACAGTGAGGTAAACACCAAGACAGAGATATCAATATGTAGAAAGGCTGGGGTAAATGGAGAAAAAGACAAATGCAGTGAGGACAGGGATGGGGCAAAAAGGGGTAAGGCCATCAAAAAATGGAGGGTAATGAGAACCAATGCCCATAGTGTAGGTAACAAGCTCCATGATCTGGTGACCTTGATGAAAGAAGGATGCCTGGATATCATGGCAGTCACAGAAACATGGTACACAGAGAACCATGACTGAGATGTCAACATACCAGAGTGCATAAACTACAGGAGAAATATGGAGTGTAGAAGAAGAGGAGGAGTAGCTCTCTATGTAAGGGAAGGGATCAAATCAATGGAACAAAAGGGTAAACAGGGAGGAGAGGAGGCATTGTGGGTCACCCTGGAGACTGGAAATGGCACCACAATCTGCATAGGGGTTGTATACAGACCCCCATCTCAGAGGGAGGACATGGGCAAGGAAATGATAGAAGGCATCTTTAGGAAAGCAGAGAAAGAGGATATTTTGTTGATGGGGGTCCTGAATATGCCAGATGTTAACTTGAGCACCTTTGCTGAAGCCACATCCAAGAGCAGAGCCATTCTTGATGCCCTACAGGGGGCATGCCTCAGACAGCTAGTGTTGGAACCCACTTGGGAGGGAGCAATCTTAGACCAGGTACTCTCAAATGGGGATGGAGAGAGGATCTCAGATCTAGAAGTGGGTAGCCATCTGGGAAGAAGTGACCACAAAACAGTGTGGTTCATGATAAACTCAGCTGCAGAGTCAAGCCATACAAAAGTGAGGGTACTGGACTTCAGGAAGGCTGACTTTTTTTAAATGGGAGAGTGCCCTAGAAAAGCACTAGCAAACAGGCAAGAAGGAGGGGTGGAGTAACAATGGGGAAACATCAAAACTGCTATCACAGAGGCAACAAGCCTTTGTGTGAAGCAAATAAATCAAAATGAAAGAAAAAACACTATGGTTCTCAAAAGAGGTGGCTGGGAAGGTTAGAGAGAAAAAGATGGCATTTAGGAAGTATAAGGAAACACAGAGGAGCAGGACAGAGAACTGTACCAGTTAACGCAGAAGGAGGGCAATGAGTACCAATACCCGTAGTCTGGGAAACAAGCTTCCTGAGCTAGTAGCTTTGATGGAAGATGAACAATTGGATATTGTGGCAGTCACGGAAACATGGTACACGGAGAACCATGACTGGGATGTCAACATACCGGGGTACACAGTCTACAGAAGGGACAGGGAGGGGAAAAGAGGATGTGAAGTAGCTCTATCCATAAGGGAAGGGATCAAAGCTACAGAATTAAAAAGTAAAGGGGGAGGACAAGAGGCACTCTGGGTCACCTTGGTGACAGGGAATGGCATCACAGTCTACACAGGGGTTGTATACAGACCCCCATCTCAAGGGGAGGAAATGGACAAGAAAATGATAGAGGACATTCTCAAAATGGCTGAAAAAGGGGAGATACTGTTGATGTGGGACCTGAATATGCCAGATGTTAACTGGATGACATGTACTGCAGCCACTCCTAAGAGCAGGGTCATTCTCGATGACCTGCAGGGGGCAGGCCTTAGACAGCTAGTGTTGAAACCCACTCAGGAGGAGCAATACTAGACCTGGTACTTTCAAATGGAGACAGGATCACAAATTTAGAAGTCAATAGACATCTGGGAACAAGCAACCACTGCACAGTGTGCTTCACAATAAGCACAACCATGGAGACGAGCCATACAAAACAAGCATACTTGACTTTAGAAGGGCTGACTTTTGGCAAAATGGGTGAATACCTGAAGAATACACTAGCAAATTTCCAAAAAGGAGGGCTGGAAGAACAATGGAGAAAAATCAGAACTGCCATCATAGAGGCAACAAGCCTTTGTGTGAAACAGATAAAGAAAACAAAGCGGAGTGAAAAACCGCTATGGTTCTCAAAAGAGGTGGCAGGGAAGGTTAAGGAGAAAAAGGCTGCATTCAAAAAGTATAAGGAATCACAGAAGGAGCATGACAGGGAACTGTATCAATTAAAGCAGAAAGAAGTGGGGAAGGCAGTCAGAATAGCAAAAGCCCAAACTGAGGAAAAAATAGCCAATTCAGTTAAGAAGGGGAAAAACCTTTATAGGAACATTAGGGAGCATAGAAAGGTTAAGGAGGAATAGTGAAGATTAATAAGGAGAGGGAGGTGGGCAGAGGAGACAGTGAAAAGGCAGAGTTACTGAATGAATACTTTGCTTAGTATTCACAAAGAAGATGAGGAGGAGTTACCTAAACCAGACAATAGAAGCACTCTGGGTAGGGGTTGACACCAGTCCATTTACAGAAGAAAGAGTCCTGGAAGAACTCCTAAAACTCAAGGTGGACAAAGCAATGGGGCCTGACAGGATTCACCCCAGAATCCTAAAAGAACTAAGGGAGGATCTAGTGACACCACTGACCACACTTTTTAACAAATCATGGGAGGATGGGGTGGTACCTGAGGACTGGAGGAGGGCAGATGTGATTCTCCTTCAAAAAGTGGGAGCAAGGCAGAAGCAGGAAACTACAGACCTGTAAGTTTGACCTCTGTGGTAGGGAAAATGATGGAATCACTTCTGAAAGAAAGAATTGTTGAGTACCTAGAGACCAGCGGCACACAGGACCAAAAGCAGCATGGATTTACAGCAGGAAGGTCATGTCAGATGAATCTAATAGATTTCTTTGACTGGGTGACCAAAGTAATAGACCAGGGAGGGGCTGTGGATATGGCCTACCTAGACTTTAGCAAGGCATTTGACACAGTCCAGCACAAAAGATTGATAATCAAGTTAGCCAGCCTGGGAGTGTGTCCTAGGGTGGTAGCCTGGGTAGCAAGCTGGCTGTACAAGAGAACACAGAAGGTAATAGTGAATGGAACACATTCCAAAGAAAGGGGGTCACTAGTGGAGTACCTCAGGGCTCAGTACTAGGTCCATTCCTCTTTAACATCTTTATAGGTGACATTGCAGAGGGTCTGGAGGGAAAGGTATGCCTCTTTGCAGATGACACAAAGATCTGTAACAGAGTTGATACACAAGGGGGGGTAGAAAGGATGAGAAGGGACTCGGCAAGCTTGGAGGAATGGTCAGACATATGGCAACTTAGATTCAACGCAAAGAAGTGCAAAGTAATGCACCTGGAAAACAAAAACCCAGGAGAAGAGTACACAATAGCAGGGGAGGTAGTAACAAAAACAAAAATGGAAAGGGACCTGGGGTAGTCATATCAGATGATCTAAAGGTGGGTAAGCAATGTAAGAAGTTAGTAAGGAGAGCCAGGGGGATACTGGGATGCATAGGAAGGGCATCACAAGTAGAAAAGGGAAGTGGTTATCCCTCTGTACAGACAGTTGGTGAGACCCCATCTGGGTACTGAGTGCAGTTTTGGAGACCTCATCTAAGCAAGGACAGAGACAGGATGGAAGCAATCCAGAGGAAGGCACTAAATGATGCAGGGTCTGCATCAGAAACCATATGAAGAGAGGCTGTGAGAGCTAATATGTATACCCTTGATGAAAGGAGGAACAGGGGACATGATAGAAACTCAAGTATCTCAAGGAATCAACAAAGTCCAGGAGGGTAGCATCTTTCAGAAAAAGAGATGTTTAAGAACAAGGGGCACAATTTAAAGATAGAGGGGGGACGGTTCAGGGGTAATGTGAGAAATTTTTTTTTTACGGAGAGAGTGGTGGATGCATGGAACCGCCTTCCTAGAGAGGCTGTGGGATCTAAAACAGTGGAGGAATTCAAACAGGCATGGGACAGACATAAGGCAATTATAGTGGGGGGTGGCAGGAAGTAGGCTGTTGGTTAACTAAAATCTGCAGCTTATCCAGTAGGTAGGGAAATGGGCAGACTGGGTGGGCCAAGTGGTCCTTATCTGCCGTCAAAGTCTATGTTTCTATGTTTGGAAGCAGGGAAGGCAGTCAGAATGGCAAAGGCCCAAACCAAGGAAGATAGCCAACTCAGTTAAGAAGGGGGATAAAACCTTTTATAAGTACATTAGGGAGCAAAGAAGGACAAAGGGAGGGATAGTGAAGCTGAATAAAGGGGACGGTGGGTGGGCCGAGAGGGACAGTGAAAAAACAGGGATACTTAATGAATACTTCTGCTCAGTATTCACAAAAGAAGAGGAGGGGGAGGTACCTAATCCAATCAATAGAAACACCCTGGATGGGGGGGTGGGGTTGATCCCAGTCCTTTCACAGAAGAAAGGGTTCTGAAAGAACTCCTAAAACTGAAGGTGGACAAAGCAATGGGGCCTGATGGGATTCACTCCAGAATTCTAACATAGAAACATAGAAGTAGACAGCAGATAAGGACCACAAGGCCCATCCAGTCTGACCATTTTTCTACCTTATGAATCTGCCATAGGCCATTACTTTGTCAATGATGAATCTATTCATACTCATCGTATTCTCTTATGCCTATCCCATGCCTGCTTGAAACCCTGCACTGTATTCATATCCACCACTTCCTGAGGTACACCGTTCGCATCCACCACCCTTTTGTGAAAAGAACTTCCTCACATTACCCCTTAATCGCCACCCTCTAATCTCATGCTGTGTTTTCTTGTCCTGCTATTTTTCTTATATTGAAACATGTTAGAGTCTTTCACCTTGTTAATGCCCTTAAGATGTTTGAATGTTTCAATCATATCACTTCTCTCCTCCTTTGCTCTAGGGTATACATGTTGAGCTCTGTTAATCTGTCCTTATATGTTTTCTGATGCAGTCCCTGCATGATTTTTATTGCCCTTCTCTGGACTGCCTCCATTTTGTTAATGTCCTTGTGAAGGTGCAGCCTCCAGTACTGCACTCAGTACTCCAGATGGGGCCTAACCAGTGTCTTGTAAAGAGGGATCATTACCTCCCTCTTACGACTAGTGATACCCCTACTAATACACCCCAATATCCCTTTAGTCTTACATACAGCTTTTAGTGGTCCGCTTGGATGATTTCAGATCATCTGTGAAGATGATGCTCAAGTCTGTTTCTTCCCTTGGGATTGCCAGCAACTCCCCTCCCAACCTATAGGTGGCTTCAGAATTTGTTTTCCATATGTTCATGATCTTGCACTTCTTTGCGTTAAACCCCAGTTGCCACTCTTCCAACCATTTTGCCAGTTTATCCGATCTCTTCTCATTCTGCCCACCCCATCTGGATCATGTATTCTGTTGCAGATCTTGGTGTCATCTGCAAAGAGACAATCCTCACCCTCCAGTCCATCTGCAATGTCACTGATGAAGATATTGAAGAGGACTGGGCCCAGGACTGATCTCTGAGGTACCCCACTTGTGACTTGCATCTCTTGTGACTGTATGCCATTTACCACCTCTCCGTTTTCTGCCCGCCAACCAGTTTGCCACCCAGTTGACCAACTTCTGACCCACCTTCAGCCTACCCAGCTTATTAATCAATCTTCAATGTGTGACAGTATCAAAAGCTTTGCTGAAGTCAAGTTGGCTACATCAGCTGCACCCCTTTGGTCCACCACTCTGGTTACCCAGTCAAAGAAATCTATGAGATTAGTTTGACGGGACCTTACTGTTGTAAACCCATGCTGTCTTGGATCCTGTACTGCTATGGATTCCAGGTGTTGCACTATCCTTTCCTTAAGGAGTGCTTCCATAATCTTGCCCACTACTAAGGTAAGACTGACTGGTCTGTAGTTCCTTGCCTCCTCCCTGCTCCCACTCTTATGGGTGGGATCACATGAACCCTTCTCCAGTCTTCTGGGACCTGCCCTGTGCTAAGAGACTTGCTAAACAGTTCTGATAATGGCTCTGCTAGTTCCACCCTTAGCTCCTTTAATACCCTGGGATGTATGTATTCAGGTCCCATTGCTTTGTCCACCCTGAGCTTATCAAGCTCTTGTAGGACCCTTTCTTTTGTGAAGGGACTAGTGCACACCTTCCTCCCCCTGTGTCCATGGTGCTGAGCTGTGGGCCCTGCCCTACCTTCTCTTCAGTAAATACTGAGCAGAAGTATCTATTTAGGATAGATGCTTTTACATGGTCACATGCCACCTTATCCTCTTTGATCTTAGCAATACCCCTTCTGGACTTTCTCCTTTAACTAATGTACCTATAGAAAGTCTTGTCACCTTCTTTTACTGTTTTTGGTAGTGTTTACTTGGTTTAGGCCTTTGCCTGCCTTACTGCCTTCCCTGCTTCCCTTAGGGAAGTTTGGTATGCCTCCCTATCTTCATCCCCCTGCATTCCATTATATTTCCTGAAGGCCAGCCTTTTGGCTTTGACCTTTTCTGCTACTGTTTTTGAGAACCAAAGGGGGTTCCTCCTTCTTTTGATCTTACTTTTCTGTCTAACATAATGGGATGTTGCTTCAAGTATTGCATCCTTAATGCTTGCCCACGTTGCCTGTACCCCCTCACCTGTATTTCTTCTTGCCAGGGTTAGCTTAACTCTGTTTGCCATCTTATCAAATTTAGCTCCTTTGAAGTCCCATATGTTTGCCTTGGAATGGGGTGATTTAGTTCTAGTGGCCAAATTGAACCATTCTATGTGATGGTCACTGGCCCCCAAGTAGCCTTCTACCTGGAGATCTGTGATCCTTTCCCCATTAGTCAGTATTAGATTTAGGATAACCCTGCCTTTTGTGGGTTGTTGTACTAGTTGTTTGAGGCCCTCCCCCTGCAGGGAATCCACTATGTGTCTAATTCTGGTGGATGTTCCTGCTGGTTTTGACCAATCTGCATCTGTCATGTTAAAGTCTCCCATTAGCAGAACCTCCCCTTTAGCTGTCATGTTGTGTAAATCTTTTAACAATAATGTGTCTATGTCCTGTCCCCTGTCTGGAGGCCTGTAGACAACCCCAGTTCGTATGGCTGTCCCATTTCCTGTTTTCAGGGTGATCTACAGTTCTTCTGGTTCCTTATGTGTATTCTGAATTTCTGTAGCTTTGATATTTTTATTGACATAAAGGGCCACTCCACCACTCCTTTTTGCACCTCTGTCTCTTCTGAGCAGTACATAGCCAGATACTGAAGTCTCCCAAGTGTGGTTACTAGTGAACCATGTTTCGCTAATGGCTACTATGTTCAGTTTAGCCTCTGTTATTGTTACCTGCAGATCTGGGATCTTGTTTCCCAGACTGCGGGCATTTGTGTACATGATTTTCCATTGGCCAGATTTAGCTATGATACTTGTTGGGCCAGGTCCAGCATTTCCTCTGCTCATCGTATGGGGAGCTGACTTTTCCCACTGGTGAACATAAAATACAAACATGCTGAACTCCTGTTTGATCACTAGCTGAGGGGAGGGATGTTCTTCCCTTTTGATGTATCGGGTGCTGCACCCCTCTCCCCATTTGCTAGTTTAAATATTCTGCAAAGACATCAAACTTCTGCCTGAATGCACTGACTCCCTCCTTAGTCAGATCGATGTAGTCCATTGAATTTAAAGAACTTTTGCTCTCAAAACTGTTGTCGGTTACCTACAAATGTATGTCCTTTTCCTGGCATCAGCCCTTGAACCACATGTTTAGCTCCCCTATCTCCCCTTCTGTTCATCTGCCCCCCTCTCTCAGACTGGCAGGATCTCAGAGAAGGAGATGCTGCATGAGATGAATGACAGTTTGTCTCCCAGCCTGGTCAGGTATTCCTTGGTCTCCACAACAGACCAGCTGGTGAGATCATTAGTCCCTATGTGTGCCAGGACATCAATGTTTTCTCCTGCTTCCTGCACAATTTTAGCAATGCAGTCAGTTTCTCCCCACACTAAAAGAATTAAGGGGAGAACTAGTGACACCACTGATTACCATTTTTAACAAATCATGGGAGGATGGTGTGATACCTGAGGACTGGAAGAGGGCAGATGTTATTCCCTTTCACAAAAGTGGGAGCAAGACAGAGGCAAGAAACTACAGACCTGTCAGTTTGACCTCAATGGTAGGTAAAATGATATAATCACTTCTGAAGGAAAGAATTGTTGAGTACCTAGAGGCCAGTGAGGCACAGGAGCCAAGGCAGTATGGATTCACAGTGGGAAGATCATGTCAGATGAATCGAATTGATTTCTTTGACTTAGTGTCCAAAGTAGTAGACCAGGAAGGGACTGTGGATGTGGCCTACCTAGACTTTAGCAAGGCATTTGACACAGTCCCACACAAAAGGTTAATAAACAAATTAGTCAGCCTGGGAGTGAGTCCCAGGGTGGTAGCCTGGGTAAAACATTGGCTGGACAACAGGACACATAAGGTAATAGTAACCAGAGTCCACTCTGAAGAAAGGGGAGATACTAGTGCGGTACTGCAGGGTTCAGTACTGGGTCCAGTCCTTTTAACATCTTTATAAGTGACATTGCAGAGGGACTGGAAGGAAAAGTATGCCTCTTTGCAGATGGCACAGAAATCTGCAACAGGGTTGATACACAAGGGGTGGAAAGGATGAGAAGGACTTGGAAAGTTTGGAGGAATGGTCAGGAGTATGGCAGCTTGGATTCAATGCAAAAGTACAAAGTAATACACATGGGAAACAAAACCCAGGAAAGAGTACACAATGAAAGGGGTAGTGTGACAACAAAAATGGAAAGGGGCCTGGGGTAATCATATCAGATGACCTAAAGGTTAGCAAGCAATGTGAGAAGGCAGTGGGGATGGCTTGGGGGATACTGGGATGTATAGGGAGAGGCATCACCAGTAGAAAACAGGAAGTTGTTATCCCTTTATACAGACAGCAGGTGAGACCCCATCTGGAGTACTGTGTCCAGTTCTGGAGACCCCATCTCTGCAAGGACATAGACAGGATGGAGGCAGTCCAGAGGAGGGCAACTAAAATGGTGTAGGGTCTGCAAAAGAAGCCATACAAGGAGAGACTAAAGGAGCTTAATGTGTTTACCCTTGAGGAAAGGGGGGAGGGGGGGACATGATAGAATCGTTAAGTACCTCAAGGGAATCAACAAAGTCCAAGAGGGTAGCATCTTTCAGAAAAAGAGATGTGCAAGAACAAGGGGACACAATTTGAAAATAGAGGGAGGATGGCTCATGGGCAATGTGAGGAAGTATTTTTTCACAGAGAGGGTGGTGGACACATGGAATGGCCTTCCTGAGGAGGTTGTGGGGTCACAAACAGTGGGATAATTCAAGAATGCATGGGACAGACATAGGGAAATTCTTGTGGGGGGCAGGAAGAAATAGGCTGTTTGTTAACTAGGATCTGCAGCTTATCCAGTAGGTAGGGAAATGTGCAGACTAGGTGGGCCAAGCGGTCCTTATCTGCCATCAAAGGCTATGTTTCTATGGTTCTAAAATATTTGTTTTGTAAGGCAGCAATCTTGTGTTTTTTTTTTCAAAAGAAAAAAAAATGTGAAAACCCATAAAAATGAAACCCTGCAGAAACATCAGTACATGTATCTTGATAAAGGAGATCCCATTAGCTGAATTGTGGAGTTAGGTTTTTGGAAAAGGACCTAGAAATACACTTTTAAAACATTTAAAAAATCCTCTTTTGTTAGACAATTTTTTTACTTCATACGTCTCACCAAAGAGGAATGTGAAAGAGGATTATGGTTCAGGTGTACTGTCAAAATATTCAATTTTTTTTACAGTGAAGACCATTATAGCAATGAATTCAAGGTTGTCACTGTACTGGTCCCGCTGTACACTGGAGCAACTTTAGCGGTGCTTCTCCCCTTAGAAATTAACTCCAGCAAGGAAAACACAGTGATTTTCTGACAGGTTGATTTTCTCCCGTTAGCATTTCACCTGTCACTGTCAGGGTTTCAACAACTTTGTTTTGAAGCATCTAGGTGGACCCTATGGTTCATATAAAGAAAAAGAAGTTGGACTTTATCTTTTCTGAGTCTTCTTTCATATGAAGGCGTGTTCTTTTGTGAGTTCACAAAATCTCACGAAAGAAGATGATTTCATATGAAAGAGAATTGTAATTCATTTTTTGTGAAGGCATTTTCTTTCATAAGCTCATGGAAATCTCATGAAAGAAGATGAAATACGAAGAATAATTTGCACTTTGTTTTGCACATTTCAAATTTAACAAGCCATAACTCTGTAAGTATTTGGAGTTAAAGGACAATCTATATAACAAAAAGTTTCAATGGGTGCTACAAGACAGACACATAATACCCCCGAAAAAAAAATCAGTAGTCATATAAAAAACATAACAAATTTCCATAGAATAACACTGTAGATTTAACAAGCCATAACTTTGTTAGTCTTTTGAGTTAATGGACAAGCTGTATATCAAAAAAATAACCCAATCAGTACTACAAAACTAAGTCACTAAAAATACCATCTGAAAACATACATGTAAAACACTCAAAATGAAATCATGAAAATTCCTATAGGATAAAATTGCAACTTTAACAAACTAGAGCTCCATCAATATTCAGAGTTAAGGGACAATCTACTGTATATATCAAGAAAGAAGTCTCAGAGTACTATAAGACTTACATAATACCCCCAAAAAAAATCTCATGGGGTAGGCACTGCACCTAAAATTTCCTCAAACTTTACCATGATGCCAAATCCACAATTTAAGTACGATCATCTTCAAAAATGCACCAAAGATGTACCCCATCTCAAAAGGTAACAATAGCATCTGTCACACCAAATTGACAAAGATTTCCTGAGTTATGGCTAACCCCCGCCACACACACATTTTTCCCATATACAAGAGACACACTAAATGTATTTTCTTCTTTGAAATAAGCCCCACGAAAATGGAATGGAAGTGCAGAGCCTGGAGGGTTCTCAGCTTCTGCAGCCAGATGGAGGTGTTCACTGGACCTGAATGAATGAAGATATGATTTTACTATCTCAAAAAGATAGGACATTCTTTGCAAAAAAACTGTAGTAATGCACCAGTTAGGGTTTAGATTAAAGCAATGAAAGTAGGGAAATGTGGTGTTAGGGCTTTCTACTGTAACCCCCCACCTTACACCACAAGCAGCAAAAGGAAAAAGAAAACATTATGGTTTTGGCTGTCCTAAGTCTTGGCAAATAAGGGCTAGGGTCTTCTTTGAGATGAACAACCCTAAAAGTCTGTGAATCAAGTGTGCTCCCAAATGGAGCAAAGAATTCCACCCTCCACACAGAGCCTGCCTGCTGCAGTGAGGTAGGTGGTAACACTCCACTTGACTATGTAAAATGTTTTCAATCCTGTATTGCCTGCTTTATCTTCTGTTTTCTCTCTCTGCCCTGTGTTTAGCTTTGGTACCTTAACTTATTTTGGTTGTGAGAGCAGTTTATTTTAACCTTGTATTTATGCACCCTACTTGCCTCCCTCTCTCCACTCTCTCAGACATTGTCTTCTGCATGCTCCCTCCCATCATGATCTGCCCCTAGAGCACACAGTTCCACACTAGTTACTCGGTATACCCCCAGGTAGGGGGTGAGAGGGACCCCATGCTACCTCCTCAAACCAACATACTGTGTTGTGGAATCAGTCAAGCGGAGCCTGTCCAATGAGCCTGGAGACCCCCAGAGGGTGTCCTCGACTAGGAGAGGCAGGTGTTTTTCCTTGTTTTCCCCAGACATCAGTGTGCAATGAGGGCCAATGAGCTAGGAGGTGCACTGAGACATGCCTCCTGCTCTGCCCTCTGCTGACATCTGCCAATACCCTTACTGCTTCTCCATCTACTGCACCTTCCACGGGATCCCCAGGCGGTATTGCAGTGGGAGCATGCAGCTACCCCACAGAAGAGCAGCAGCTGGGCACTCTATCCTTCTCCTAGCCAACCCCAGTGGCCCGTGCTCATTCCTGAACCCGGTCACTGGCATGGTATGGTAAGGTGTCCAGTGCAGGTTAGCAGAGCAGTTTTGATTGGCTTCCCACCCTGAGTCTGGGTAGAGCCCAGCCTACCAGGAGCATTGTTTCTGGGTGTGCTGTAGGTCAAGCCTCCTGTGTTGATTTGCTTTTCCATGGTCACAAATGCCATTAGTGCTCCTCTCTCACTGATATGCACTTCTGCACATGCTCAAAGTCCTCCCTCTCTGTGTGTTGCTGCTTCCTGTTCCACTGTTAGTCTTTTGTTTGTATGTGTCCTCCCATATGCAAATAGCTTGTGTCCTCTTTACCCACAGGCTCTGAATCTAGTGTGCTCCCAAATGGAGTAAAGATTTCCACCCTCCACACAGAGCCTGCCTGCTACAGCAAGGTAGGTGCTAACACTCCACTTGACTGTGTTAGCCCATTGTCGTTTCGCGATGACTGCCCCACCCTCCCCCACCCTGGTCCGCCCTTAATTTATATGTCACATAGACCACATGACCTCGATCATGTGATCTTTGAAGCCAGATCCTAACACCCTACTTTCCCATTGGAATTTTATCATGACTGACCACTAGGAGTCACTGCTGAGCACTCTACAGTTCTCCCCTTACACACAGACACAACCTATGTTTCCTACTCTGCTCTTCCTTTGACCCTCCTAATCCCCCTGTAGTTACTCTACTCCTTCCTTGAGATTTGAACCCCTGGCCCTTCTTGTTTGAGCTGATGATCCTAACCACTGTAGTGACATTTCACTGTAGGTATTCCTGCCCCTTAAATTTTCACACAGAATTACCCAGTACTTACACGTGTCCTTCTCCCCCCACCAATATTCTGCATCCACATTCTACAGGTTAACTTCTCATACAGGCTTACCCTGTACTTACACGTGTCCGTGTCTTACCACCAGCCCCCACCCAATATCCTGCATCCACATTCTACAGGTTAACCTCCACACCTCCCACAGGTTAACCCCCACCCCCTCCTCAATATCTTGCATCCACATTCTACAGGTTAACCCCTGCTCCCATTCTCATAAGTTATTCTCATTTCTCTCTTCATGGGACCCCTACATGGACCAAAACTCACATGTGGCCCCAGTACCTCAATGCCCCACTATTACTCCCTTTCCTTCTTTCACTACCTTATTACTTTAATATCCCCCCAACACAATTTATATCTTTCTCACATACACCTGAGAATCACACTACAGGGTACTGAACCCTTGAATACCACATACACAAATTTCACCAGACCCTATTCATTTATCTACCACCCTACCTATTGCCCCATTGATCTGCACACTCCCTCCTTCAACTATTCTCAGCCCCAATTATTACTACCAATCCAAAACAATCTACAAACCAGGCCACACTTACCGCACTCAAATTGCTCAAACATTATCTTTATAGGATTGCCCTGCTGCTCCTTCTACTACCTGGGAACATTCAGTCCAACCTTGGTCCACCCCTGTTTATGCAATACCATGCCAGCAGTACTGGGACTCTAAAGCTTGCCTCCATCAATATACACAGCCTGCTGCACAAATTTTATGACCTTCAAGCATGGGTTGCACAGCACAAACCTGATGTGCTTTCCCTTAACGAAGCCTGGTTCACTCCCAAGATTCCTGACAATGCCATCTCCTTAACGAGTTACACCTTATTTAGACACGACCATGACCTGTTCAGGTTATGCTATATATTTGAAAGATACCCTGAATGGTCTGGTCTTACCAGTTGCGGCACTGGTAAGCAACTTGCAGGTGCTTGCTGTTATATTACCCTCAGCCAAAATGCCAAATCACTTACCATACTATCTGTTTACATCCCTGCATGAAACCAGTCCACCAGCTTCAAATGGTCCTTGACTACCTGGATGACCTTCCCCTAACTCTGAGATAGTGATTCTGGGTGACTTTAACTTTAATTGGCTTGCCCTTCAAAGACACCTTCACAGCCATTGATATAACACAGATGGCAAACACCACAACAAGAATCAATTATAGGGCAGGTAGCAGCTCCCTCCTTGACCTACTCATTTCATACAGGGTGTTTTTAAGAACAAAATATTTTTTTAATGCATTATTTGTTCACTTTGGTGATGGAGTCTCCCATCGAATTGATGGATGAGTCTCAGTTGCTGTGGGTCTATTGATGGGAGAAGAGCCCAATCCTGGATGTACATATACAGCCACATATGTTGTACTGGAAGCTAGATGAGCTCAGTAGATGAAGTGCCTTTTGTGCCAGGCAGTTGTCAGACAAATCTTGCAACCTCACAGCCTCAAACTCATTCAAACCAACCTGGTAGACATGACACCAATGTGATCTGTTGGTGGCTGAATTTTGTCCAGGTTTTGGGGTCAATATTACAAGATTTTAAGGTGAAATTTAGTTTTTATAGCATTTCATCTGCCCACCTCTGTTACAATCAATTAATCAATCAATATCTTTATTTATCCAGGTGGGCACCATTGAACAAGCTCATTTACAAGGTGGACCTGTGGTCCTACAGTAATAATACAGAAAGACAAGTTACAATAGTACAAACAGTAAAAATAGCTGCTATTATAGTAAAAATGCACATTTACAGGTAATATACATTAAACATAGAACTACAAGGAGTCGAGGATAATGAATTTGTGCTCGATCCAAGCCCAAAAACTGTGCATTTTGTAGCGGGAAATGTTAGGGAGAGGGTAGGCATACCAGATAGAAAATATCAAGCACATAATGTAGGGAGAGGTGGGGAATAGGGGCTCAAGTGAAGAGGACCCAATTGTTAGAGCAGAGTGATGGATTGGGAGGGCAGAGGACCATACAAAAGGCAACAAGGTGATTTTTGCCCCAAAATACAGCGACATATGGAGGAGAAAAGCTGCCATTGTACTAAGTGCAAGAGGAGGAATATAGTAGCAGGGGCATAACTGGGAGGGTCCTGGAGGTTGGGGCAGAGGGAGGTGTTGGATGGACAAGGGACCGAATATTTTTTGGGGCGAAAGACGATAATTATCCCCAAATGTGGAGGCATGTGCTAGAATCAGGCTGCAGCTGTTCAGAGCATCAAAGAATAAGATATGGGAGTTCAGCAATAAATTGTGTTGATCTGTTGGTGGGCATGCTAGAGGCAGAGGCACACATTTCAGCTGGGGCCCCATTTACATAAAAGACTGCAGTTCTCTGTAGAAGACAGCGTTAAAAATTCTACAATCAGGCATGTGAATGATGTGTCCAGATCATTGCAATTGGACCTTTTGATCATGGCCTCGATTCCTGTTATGTTGCAGAGCTTGAGGACATCTGTATTAGGTACCTTGTCTTGCCACTTCATGCCAGCGATATGTCATAGACAGTGCAAGTGGAAATGGTCAAGTGGCTTCATGTGATGGTGGCAGCAGGTGCATGACTCTGATCCATATAGGGTAGTAGTGAGGGCAACAGCTTGATACACCGCAACTTTTGTTTGCAGACTGACCCCTCATTCCTCATTCCTGCCAGCATCACAGCTCAAGTTTGCCAAAGGTGGACCTGGCCCAGCCAATCCAGTCAGTGGTGTTATCCTTGATCATGATGTTTTGGGAGAGATAATGCTATGGAGGTAGCAGAATTTGTCCATGACTTTAAGTGGTATGCAACTATAAAATGATTTAGATTTGAAACCTGAAACTTTCAGGCTTATTAGATCCTGTCTTAAAACAGGTGCTTTTTATATTTTTGGAGAAGCCTAATTAGAAATGCCAAATTTAGTAAATTTGGTTATGCTATATAAGCAATAATACCTGACAGGGTGGGTGTTATTGGGATATAACGGACTGCCCAGGGGCATAATGAGGCTTGATGCTGCAGGCAGAGGGGCTTATAGCCCCTGGAAGGTCTGTTATATCCCATAACACCCACCCTGGAGGGTATTGTTGCATTTAGAAAATGGGCCAGTGTATTGTGTATGTTAGGAAAAAAAATTCTGTTTTTAAATATTAAAGGTATTAGTGTTTCATTTATTTTGTAACATAAAATAGTTTGTCCACCTGCATTGCAATGTGTGATTTCTTTTTTGAGCAAAGGACTTTTGTCCAACTGGAGCCTCTGTGGTTCCCTCCACTCACATTTCATTATGATTTTTATTTTATCCGTCTTTCGGATGAGACGTTAAACTGAGGTCCCATCTGCCTGGATTGGTGGTAGTTCAGGTGGATGTTAAAGATCCCATGGCACTTATCGAAAAGAGTAGGGGAATTTCCCCGGTGTCCTGGCCAAATTTCCCTCATTCACTAAAAGTACCGCCAACAGCTTAATCTGGTTCAAGGTCAGTTGGCATTCATCTGTATCCCCCACCCCCGGGTCGTGCCTGAAAATAGGCAGGATTTGTCTAGTGCACTTACCCGGTCAACAAAAGCTAAATAAATAAATAAATAAAAATTTACTTATATTTATTTAGTACCCCCGTAGTAATCCACTTATGCTTTAAAAATATATCATTTTTTTGAGCGGACTGGCAGGTGTTGCCATGGTGATAGGAAAAGAAATAAATGAGTGTGAGAGTGGTCAGCATGGCAATAGGGAAAGGAAGTAAATGTGAGCACAGTCGGCAGACTGACCGAAATCCCATTGGCAACTAAGAAGTGGAGCACAGCTGCAAGAGAATATATAAAGCAGGAAAGTGATTTTTATTTAAAAAAAAACAGACTCACTGTTCTGTTTCTGCTTCTGTTTGTATTGTGGGAGAGAGTGGGTACAATTAACATGAGCAACTTGAGCTATGATGGCAAGCTGCTCACTTACCAAGCAGGAACAGAATGCTGGCTGACAAGATTTAAACTTCAGGGTGGCCTAAGATAAATTAAGTAATGGGGCACCTCGAAGTGGCATTCATTATTTAGTGGGCGTTGTTACGAAATAACAACATAGGTGCTAGGGTATCCTAGCCAATCAGGATTGAGCTTTTGTCTTGCCCATTTTCCAATAGTTAATTAATCAATATGAAATGACAGGGCATTATTTGTACTCAACTACTACATGCTTAAATGCATAGTTAGGGATAAGATGAAAGGTCATGTGCCTTCCTGTCCCTCTGAGTGCTAGTACAACCAATGAATTAGACTGACTTATTGCAGTTATAAAATGTGTTATTTTGTTGAAATTAAGAAATATTTATATAAAAAACTACTGAATAGTTATAGAATATGACAATGTTTGTTAACACAGTCCCTCCACCAAAGGACTGTCACCAGAGGATACTAGTATAATGTTCTCACTACTGGACAGGTGATGTATATCTTCTTTATCTTTTGTTGTTGCTTTGTGCAGTACAGATGTGAACCTAGAGCTAAACCAAACAAGATTCAGCATAAATGCTGTGTGACACTTCAAGGAAACATAGTTTTAGCAAACCTGTCATCCAGGGTACCTACTAAGTGTTTGTAGCCTCGGTCCATGTTCAGTAAAAAATGTTAATTTTGGCCCAAGAATTTCTACCAGTTATACAGTACACCCTCATTGGTAGTGACTTATTATTAACAATTTATTGTAGTCTCTCAAGGCTATGGCTTGAAACAGGTCACAGTCAATCGAGACACAGGATTTTCCTTATCCATTTTATAAAGAGTGTTAAAAATTAAAAATAAAAAGTGTTTTTTAAGATGGTTTATTTGCTAATATATCACTACAAGATGAGTGAGATTTGAAATCCCAAACTTTCAGATCCATTTAATTTTGCTCCAAAACAGGGGATATTTTCTATTTTGGGAGTAAATTATTAAGAAATATCAGCTATGATTTTTTTCAAAGTACAACAGCTTTACATGTGTGGGATTATTTTATGACTTCCTCAGCAAGGAGTTTTCATGAGCCATTGAAAAATGTATTAGCTGCAGTCAGATTGAAGTTGTGGGACTAGATTTTCCATGACTACATTTCCAAGTAGGATAGAAACATAGAAACATAGAAACATAGAAGTTGACGGCAGATAAGGACCGCAAGGCCCATCCAGTCTGCCCATTTCTTTTTCTACCTTATAAATGTGCCATTGGCCTTTGCTCTGTCAGTGACCTATCTATTCATAGTCATTTGTATTGCTCCCTTATGCCTATCCCAGGGCTTCAAACATGCATGGGATGGGCACATCTAGTGTTTTTCCTATCATTAAACAGGATTTTATTTTATGTCACTGCCCTATGTTTTGTTAATTAATTTTAAAAGGATTTTGTCTGTGAAAATAAATAAAATGTTTATTTGTCTGAATTTAATGTTAAGCTTCTGGAAAAGGGGTGGAGCTTCCTAAAATCACATGTCAGGTATGTATAAAAGGAATCTCTTCTCATTCTTTAGGTAGAGCTTGAAGGGACTGGTTCTCTACTATCCCATTTAAGGAATAACACTATCTGCTTTCTAGTGTGCTTGTTGTTGTTTGTTATTTTGTATTTTTTTTGTTTATTTGTTGCTTTATTTTGTTGTTCAGTTCACCTTTGTTTGGTAAATAAACGCTCTCTATTGGATTTATTCTGGAATCTGGTGTCTTCCTTATACCATACCTTCACACCCAGTAATACATGCAGAGTTTTTTGGCATGAAAGGAAACTTTGTAAGATGATATTTTAATATCCTTTATAAGTTATCTATTTTCCATACATAGTCAAAAATGTATTTTAATATTGAAAATTGGCTGTCAGTATTATTTAAACCATATGCAATAGTATAAAATATATGATGTATATAAGACACATGTAAGAATACTATAAGGAAAATACCTTTTCAATGTACAGAATAGTTGCAAACAATTTTATATGACCCATATATTGTCCATATATGAGTCATAGATACTTCATTCATCCTATATGGTTTCACTGTTTTAAATATACTGTACCAAAAATGGACACATTGAGTGTATATAGAAAACATTTTTCCATGCTGGGACAATATAAATTATATGTATATATAGTTTTCAGTATGAGAGGACTATCTAATAACCATAGGATCACTAAAACAGCTTTCAAAATACTCCTGTTATATGTTTTGAAATAGTAGAGAGTTTTGAACCTTTTTGTTAATGTCATTCCATCCAGGATATTTGTTGTGAGGCTTTTTCCATTGTGAATAACAAGGAAGGTTTTAAAGATCAGTTAGGGTTGGTGTTGGCCGCCAGTGCAACAGTAACACTACTGCTTGCAGTGCTGATGACCCTGGGATCTGAAGTGAACTTGGGAGCTTTTATGGTCGGCTGGGGGGAAGAGAACTGAGTATCAAAAGGACTGCTCTCCTTCTCTGTGGGAAAGGTTCTCAGAGCATGGTGGTTGCCTGGCCTGTAACGAAAGTTGGGGGAAAGCACCTGCAATTGCCAAGAAGGTAAGGTGGGCATAGCAGATGCTGACATGCCATTGTGTCATTGCCTATAACACCTCTCAGGGCAATACAGGGGGAAGATGGATAATATCAGTGGCAGAATGGCACCACACACCAGCAGGCCCTAGACCCAACCAGCTCAGCCCACCAGCCAAAAACTGGATCCTGTTCCTATGGTGGTTGGGGAACCTTGTCATCCCCACCAAGGGGGTAAGCCCTGGAGGAAGACTGTTTGGCTGGTGGATGTCTGGGTATCTGAGCTGGGGCATCTAGCAGATGGGGACTGTCCAGTAAGGAGGAAAAAAAGATAAAAATGGTCAATTAGTGTTCTTTCAATTTTCAAGCACATTGCATCCTCTTATTTGTTATTTTTTGTTTTCTTTTTAAGAGAAGCCTGCCTTGTGCAACATGAAACTGTTCAGCAGAGATGATAGCATAGTCTAATTGTCAGGCAAACAGGAAAATTATTTGTTTCATTTGTATATGAGAGAATAAGAAAGGCAAGCTGAGCTGAAACTCTTTTCCATCTTTGACCTGGGTACGGGTTACAGAAGCATAGTGAGAAAATCAAACAGTACAGACATAAATTAAGTAGATGCCCACAAAATCTACAATGATTAAAATTTAAGAGAATGTGCAAAATCAGAGGTGCAGCAAAAAGAAAGCAACACTGGGCAAACATATTAAATAACAATTAAAATAAATGCACTCAAAGATCCTGGTTCAAATTGTTCCCTACCCAGTGGTTCACTGTGCGACCTTGAAAAAAGTGGCTTATGTTCTTTATTCTTTTGTCTTCTCAGTAATTGAACTTGGAAAAACAAGACTCCACTCATTGCAAAAGAGATGCTGCATCTCAGTTTGGCAGTCTTTAGCAAAATGAAAGGAAGAAGCTGATACTGAGAGCAAACATCATCACATACCGCTTTCTGTGTCCCTCCCAAGTCAGAACATGGAAAATGTTACAAGACTACAACCTTGACTCCCAGTCATAACTACATTCAAAGCCAACAATGGCATTGATATGCTCGCATTAAAAAAGGCAGATACAGAAAAGGTACAGAATGTTAAATGGTAGGTGTACCAAATATCTATAAATAACTGTAAATCAGTACTTATTCATCCCAGTTTATAGTGATTCCCTATCCATGATACCTGTTGATTATTACAGCCGATCTGTATTATACTGTATATATCTGGATTATCTCTCTGAAAATCATAGTTAATAAATTCATATTTATACATGCTAGTCTGCAATACAGTTGAATGATGGGTTTTTTCCGGCATGTAATGACTCATATGAACATAATCACTTTTTACAATTCTGGGTGTCTGATCAGCATTTATTTTCATTTTCAATAGGTCACAAAGGACTCCTAAACAA
The DNA here is from genome assembly GCA_016271365.2 of Neoceratodus forsteri. Taxonomy (NCBI): domain Eukaryota; kingdom Metazoa; phylum Chordata; order Ceratodontiformes; family Ceratodontidae; genus Neoceratodus; species Neoceratodus forsteri. The sequence goes on from CM028130.1 coordinate 317,365,989, forward strand.
ATGGGAGGGCAGTTTGCACAATACCTGATAACAGCATAGTGATCTAAGGCTTCTGCACTTAGTAAGGAAATCAATTATAAACAGTTAAAGCATTTTTTCTATTATTTAATACAACATTTTAAGATGTTATATTCAGACACAATTCAATGTACATTTAATTACTTTTCTGTATTTATCTTCCTCATACTTCATTGCTGAGGACATGCATATGAAAATTGTCTTTGTCCTCATGGATTCATTTCATCATCCTGCTGTTCCCCCTGCTGAAGTCATCATTCTGTGTGCAACATCACCATCTGTTGCCATGGAAATGAATCTGATCTCAAAGAACATTATGACTTTAGCCAGGATCAGCAGGATAATTCCAATTGGCATCCAAGGGAAATGGTCTGGATTCTAATTCTGAGTCCCTGAGTGCATAAATGAACCCTTCAGAAAAAACTTGGGATAACTTTAAATTTTTCAAGAGCAAAATATGTATTGTTAAATCTTTCTAAAATGTTTGTTTTATTTGCCCTCAGAATAATCTTATGAGGTAGTAGACGCAGTCATCCTGTTTTTCATACAAATGACTTAAAGAAACATCAAATTAAACCTATATTTGCCAAAAACTACATCTATGATATATGTAATGTATGTGGTATTTTAGTATATCATATATGTATTATGTGAAGTATTTAAATAAAATAAAATAAAAAATATAATAAAAAACAAGCAACAAGCCAGGGTGACCACAGCATCTCAGACTGAACTAAACTCTTTTTCAAAATGTTTTAGAATTATATTAGTATACATGGTTTCATGAATCTCAAAGATTAAAATGTTCACCACACAGTAATCTCAATATTTTATGTGTGTTTTTTGCTTTAGTGTATAGTTCTTTAATAATACCAAAGTTCAGATCTAAGTCTTTTATATATGTTTACTTTAAAGGCTCTCTCAGCATTTATCTGAACATAATTGCAGTTATTTGATCATTGATTATATATGACTAACAGTGTCCAATATAATTTCCATTGAGTTCCAAAGGTCAACAAAATCTGTCAAGCTCTATCAGATTATATTAAATTTACTGACTCAATGATTCCCTAGCCCCCATACCTCTGAGTCTATTCTCATACCGCAGTCACTTTTATCAACTCTTACCAGCTCTTAACAAGCACTGGTCACCCAGATCTAAAGATGTACATGTAGATAGATAGATAGATAGATAGATAGATAGATAGATAGATAGATAGATAGATAGAAAGAAAGAAATGTATTTCCTCATATATGATGGTAGCCAAGTAGGGTATCATGACATTAAGCTGCCTACAGTACATAGGACACTGCAAAAGTGTCCAACATTATGTATTATATAAAACAAATTATGGCAAAGTGTGGTATTTGAGGAAATAATACTATCTTTTTTTATTCTATTTGTAGCCCCCAGCCTGGAACTCTCTCAGGCCACTGCACTCACCAGCTTGCTCTACATACTCCAGTGTGTCCCTGCCATCTTCGTTCGGTATGGCTCCTGGCTGGGGAGGACAACCCAGGGATACCATGGAGGCAGTGGCGGGAACCAGCGTTGGGCCTTGTAGCAGTGGCACTGGCAGGGCCATCACCTATCCAGAGCTGGAGGGTGTTTCATGTGTTTAGACCACAATCCTCCTCCCTGCGGTGGTATGTCTGACACTAAGGCACTGCAACCCTGCCTGCATCCGCCATGCTTTTACGCAGCCTGGTGGCTCGATGGTACCTCCGGTCTCTACTGGGGTTGCCAGAAGCACCGGGCATCCTAGCCTAATGCCTGGAAAAGAAGCTGCCTGGAGGTGCTCAATCCATCTCCATCCTGCTGACCCCTGACTCCCGAGCTCACTCCCGAACTCGGGTCATCGGTGAGGTGCGAGGTGTGGTGTCCAGTGCCTCAACCCTCAGCACCACCAGGCTGGCACAGAAATAATACCATCTTGACATTGAACAAGCTCATAAAGACTACTTGCCCTTCAGGCTCATGGCTCTATGACTTGTTTAACTACTCAATAGCATTCTTTCCTCATATACCATATTTGCCATCATTTATTCTCTATCTAGATATAAACATCTATAGAGCAAGTGAGAGAGAGAGTAAATGATGGCAAAGTGTGGTATAAAAGAAACACTGCCATCATGGAGTGGAACAAGCCAAAGCAACAAGCTGGAAGGACAAGTGACTTTTATGAGCTTGTTTAACCTCAAGATGGTATTATTTAATGAGTGTCCTGGACTTTATCATCTTTTATTTTATATAATGCTTTAAGGTAGACACTTTTATGTCCTATGTTTTGCCATAGTGTTGGGGGAGAGGGTGGCTGTTACATGTGTTGTTAAGGGGCTTGTTACTTGTGTTGTTAAGGGGGGTTGTTCGTTGTGTTACTAAGAGGCTTGTTACACGTGCTATTCGGGTTGTTTGTTGTGTTTTGGGTAGTAACGTATTATTAAATTGTTAATAACACATTAGTGTAGTGGTGGTATATTATAGTGGTGCAGTAGTGCCACTATAGCATGAGTTGAATAGGCTGTTTAATGTTAAACCCTTAACTTTGCACCTTAATAGCTTTGCCCCTGTCCAGTGGAACTGTTCAAAATTTTTCATGCTTGATCGGGGAAGGGGGGCAAGTTCTCCTATCGTGGCAAGCTTTGTTCCAGTTGGATGTGTGGATTCCGATTGCCAGATTTTTAGGAAAATCTTTTTTTTTTCCTCTTTTTATTTTTGCCATCGCCTACCACCCAAATGGTTTGGAATTTTGTTCTGAAATTTTCAGGGCAGAAAGGGCTTGCCCCAGAATGGTGCCTTCATTGGTTTGGTGAGAAAGATATTAATCCATTCCAGAGTTAGAAGAATTTGAAATTTCAATTATGAGCATGCTTAGTAGGGTCTTTTGGATAGATGTTTGATACATGAGAAGAATTTGGCCTTAGAAAAGAAGATTTAGCATTTGTGCAGAGTGAATCCTCTCATTGTTAGGAGGGTAGAACTTGGGGAAGGAGGGTAGAGGGAGGTAAGGTGCCTGCCTGGTGCCATGGCTTGGAGGAACAGGAAGCGAATCCTCAGGATCGCAAGACTAGCTGCACAAGGGATGGAGCTAGATGTCACTGTTCAGCTAGGGACAAATGATCTGGCTGGAAAAGGGATCAGAACAGTGAAGAAGGAGTTTGTGGAGTTGGGGAGGGGCCTTAGACAAGTAGCATTCATGGTAACCTTCTCAGAGGTGCTGCTTTTCTATGGCATGGGTGAGGTTAGGGAGCTCTGCACCATGGGATTCAATCAGTGGTTGAAAAACTGGTGCAGAGCTCAGGGTTTTGGCTTCATTGGGGACTGGGGGTCTACCTGGAGGGATGCAGGCCTATACTGGCACGATGGTCTGCATCTGTCCAGGACGGGAACCAGGATCCTAGGTGATAGGTTTAAATGCTTCATTGGCAAGCATTGAAACTAGCCAAGGGAGCGGCACAGAAAAGGAGCAGAGAAATCCTAGCCTCCCAAAAATCAGGGTACAGTGAGGTAAACACCAAGACAGAGATATCAATATGTAGAAAGGCTGGGGTAAATGGAGAAAAGACAAATGCAGTGAGGACAGGGATGGGGCAAAAGGGTAAGGCCATCAAAAATGGAGGGTAATGAGAACCAATGCCTATAGTGTAGGTAACAAGCTCCATGATCTGGTGACCTTGATGAAAGAAGGATGCCTGATATCATGGCAGTCACAGAAACATGGTACACAGAGAACCATGACTGAGATGTCAACATACCAGAGTGCATAAACTACAGGAGAAATATGGAGTGTAGAAGAAGAGGAGGAGTAGCTCTCTATGTAAGGGAAGGGATCAAATCAATGGAACAAAAGGGTAAACAGGAGGAGAGGAGGCATTGTGGGTCACCCTGGAGACTGGAAATGGCACCACAATCTGCATAGGGTTGTATACAGACCCCATCTCAGAGGGAGGACATGGGCAAGGAAATGATAGAAGGCATCTTTAGGAAAGCAGAGAAAGAGGATATTTTGTTGATGGGGGTCCTGAATATGCCAGATGTTAACTTGAGCACCTTTGCTGAAGCCACATCCAAGAGCAGAGCCATTCTTGATGCCCTACAGGGGGCATGCCTCAGACAGCTAGTGTTGGAACCCACTTGGGAGGGAGCAATCTTAGACCAGGTACTCTCAAATGGGGATGGAGAGAGGATCTCAGATCTAAGTGGTAGCCATCTGGGAAGAAGTGACCACAAAACAGTGTGGTTCATGATAAACTCAGCTGCAGAGTCAAGCCATACAAAAGTGAGGGTACTGGACTTCAGGAAGGCTGACTTTTTAAATGGGAGAGTGCCCCAGAAAAGCACTAGCAAACAGGCAAGAAGGAGGGTGGAGTAACAATGGGAACATCAAAACTGCTATCACAGAGGCAACAAGCCTTGTGTGAAGCAAATAAATCAAAATGAAAGAAAACACTATGGTTCTCAAAAGAGGTGGCTGGGAAGGTTAGAGAGAAAGATGGCATTTAGGAAGTATAAGGAACACAGAGGAGCAGGACAGAGAACTGTACCAGTTAACGAGAAGGAGGGCAATGAGTACCAATACCCGTAGTCTGGGAAACAAGCTCCTGAGCTAGTAGCTTTGATGGAAGATGAACAATTGGATATTGTGGCAGTCACGGAAACATGGTACACGGAGAACCATGACTGGGATGTCAACATACCGGGCACACAGTCTACAGAAGGGACAGGGAGGGAAAAGAGGATGTGAAGTAGCTCTATCCATAAGGGAAGGGATCAAAGCTAAGAATTAAAAAGTAAAGGGGAGGACAAGAGGCACTCTGGGTCACCTTGGTGACAGGGAATGGCATCACAGTTCACAGGGTTGTATACAGACCCCCATCTCAAGGGGAGGAAATGGACAAGAAAATGATAGAGGACATTCTCAAAATGGCTGAAAAAGGGGAGATACTGTTGATGTGGGACCTGAATATGCCAGATGTTAACTGGATGACATGTACTGCAGCCACTCCTAAGAGCAGGGTCATTCTCGATGACCTGCAGGGGGCAGGCCTTAGACAGCTAGTGTTGAAACCCACTCAGGAGGGAGCAATACTAGACCTGGTACTTTCAAATGGAGACAGGATCACAAATTTAGAAGTCAATAGACATCTGGGAACAAGCAACCACTGCACAGTGTGCTTCACAATAAGCACAACCATGGAGACGAGCCATACAAAAACAAGCATACTTGACTTTAGAAGGGCTGACTTTTGGCAAAATGGGTGAATACCTGAAGAATACACTAGCAAATTTCCAAAAAGGAGGGCTGGAAGAACAATGGAGAAAAATCAGAACTGCCATCATAGAGGCAACAAGCCTTTGTGTGAAACAGATAAAGAAAACAAAGCGGAGTGAAAAACCGCTATGGTTCTCAAAAGAGGTGGCAGGGAAGGTTAAGGAGAAAAAGGCTGCATTCAAAAAGTATAAGGAATCACAGAAGGAGCATGACAGGGAACTGTATCAATTAAAGCAGAAAGAAGTGGGGAAGGCAGTCAGAATAGCAAAAGCCCAAACTGAGGAAAAATAGCCAATTCAGTTAAGAAGGGGAAAAACCTTTATAGGAACATTAGGGAGCATAGAAAGGTTAAGGAGGAATAGTGAAGATTAATAAGGAGAGGAGGTGGGCAGAGGAGACAGTGAAAAGGCAGAGTTACTTGAATGAATACTTTGCTTAGTATTCACAAAAGAAGATGAGGAGGAGTTACCTAAACCAGACAATAGAAGCACTCTGGGTAGGGGGGTTGACACCAGTCCATTTACAGAAGAAAGAGTCCTGGAAGAACTCCTAAAACTCAAGGTGGACAAAGCAATGGGGCCTGACAGGATTCACCCCAGAATCCTAAAAGAACTAAGGGAGGATCTAGTGACACCACAGACCACACTTTTTAACAAATCATGGGAGGATGGGGTGGTACCTGAGGACTGGAGGAGGGCAGATGTGATTCTCCTTCAAAAAAGTGGGAGCAAGGCAGAAGCAGGAAACTACAGACCTGTAAGTTTGACCTCTGTGGTAGGGAAAATGATGGAATCACTTCTGAAAGAAAGAATTGTTGAGTACCTAGAGACCAGCGGCACACAGGACCAAAAGCAGCATGGATTTACAGCAGGAAGGTCATGTCAGATGAATCTAATAGATTTCTTTGACTGGGTGACCAAAGTAATAGACCAGGGAGGGGCTGTGGATATGGCCTACCTAGACTTTAGCAAGGCATTTGACACAGTCCAGCACAAAAGATTGATAATCAAGTTAGCCAGCCTGGGAGTGTGTCCTAGGGTGGTAGCCTGGGTAGCAAGCTGGCTGTACAAGAGAACACAGAAGGTAATAGTGAATGGAACACATTCCAAAGAAAGGGGTCACTAGTGGAGTACCTCAGGGCTCAGTACTAGGTCCATTCCTCTTTAACATCTTTATAGGTGACATTGCAGAGGGTCTGAGGAAAGGTATGCCTCTTTGCAGATGACACAAAGATCTGTAACAGAGTTGATACACAAGGGGGTAGAAAGGATGAGAAGGGACTCGGCAAGCTTGGAGGAATGGTCAGACATATGGCAACTTAGATTCAACGCAAAGAAGTGCAAAGTAATGCACCTGGAAAACAAAACCCAGGAGAAGAGTACACAATAGCAGGGAGGTAGTACAAAACAAAAATGGAAAGGACCTGGGGTAGTCATATCAGATGATCTAAAGGTGGGTAAGCAATGTAAGAAGTTAGTAAGGAGAGCCAGGGGGATACTGGGATGCATAGGAAGGGGCATCACAAGTAGAAAAAGGGAAGTGGTTATCCCTCTGTACAGACAGTTGGTGAGACCCCATCTGGAGTACTGAGTGCAGTTTTGGAGACCTCATCTAAGCAAGGACAGAGACAGGATGGAAGCAATCCAGAGGAAGGCAACTAAAATGATGCAGGGTCTGCATCAGAAACCATATGAAGAGAGGCTGTGAGAGCTTAATATGTATACCCTTGATGAAAGGAGGAACAGGGGGACATGATAGAAACTTTCAAGTATCTCAAGGGAATCAACAAAGTCCAGGAGGGTAGCATCTTTCAGAAAAAGAGATGTTTAAGAACAAGGGGCACAATTTAAAGATAGAGGGGGGACGGTTCAGGGGTAATGTGAGAAATTTTTTTTTTACGGAGAGAGTGGTGGATGCATGGAACCGCCTTCCTAGAGAGGCTGTGGGATCTAAAACAGTGGAGGAATTCAAACAGGCATGGGACAGACATAAGGCAATTATAGTGGGGGGTGGCAGGAAGTAGGCTGTTGGTTAACTAAAATCTGCAGCTTATCCAGTAGGTAGGGAAATGGGCAGACTGGGTGGGCCAAGTGGTCCTTATCTGCCGTCAAAGTCTATGTTTCTATGTTTGGAAGCAGGGAAGGCAGTCAGAATGGCAAAGGCCCAAACCAAGGAAGATAGCCAACTCAGTTAAGAAGGGGGATAAAACCTTTTATAAGTACATTAGGGAGCAAAGAAGGACAAAGGGAGGGATAGTGAAGCTGAATAAAGGGGACGGTGGGTGGGCCGAGAGGGACAGTGAAAAAACAGGGATACTTAATGAATACTTCTGCTCAGTATTCACAAAAGAAGAGGAGGGGGAGGTACCTAATCCAATCAATAGAAACACCCTGGATGGGGGGGTGGGGTTGATCCCAGTCCTTTCACAGAAGAAAGGGTTCTGAAAGAACTCCTAAAACTGAAGGTGGACAAAGCAATGGGGCCTGATGGGATTCACTCCAGAATTCTAACATAGAAACATAGAAGTAGACAGCAGATAAGGACCACAAGGCCCATCCAGTCTGACCATTTTTTCTACCTTATGAATCTGCCATAGGCCATTACTTTGTCAATGATGAATCTATTCATACTCATCTGTATTGCTCCCTTATGCCTATCCCATGCCTGCTTGAAACCCTGCACTGTATTCATATCCACCACTTCCTGAGGTACACCGTTTCGTGCATCCACCACCCTTTTTGTGAAAAAGAACTTCCTCACATTACCCCTTAATCGGCCACCCTCTAATCTCATGCTGTGTTTTCTTGTCCTGCTATTTTTTCTTATATTGAAACATGTTAGAGTCTTTCACCTTGTTAATGCCCTTAAGATGTTTGAATGTTTCAATCATATCACTTCTCTCCCTCCTTTGCTCTAGGGTATACATGTTGAGCTCTGTTAATCTGTCCTTATATGTTTTCTGATGCAGTCCCTGCATGATTTTTATTGCCCTTCTCTGGACTGCCTCCATTTTGTTAATGTCCTTGTGAAGGTGCAGCCTCCAGTACTGCACTCAGTACTCCAGATGGGGCCTAACCAGTGTCTTGTAAAGAGGGATCATTACCTCCCTCTTACGACTAGTGATACCCCTACTAATACACCCCAATATCCCTTTAGTCTTACATACAGCTTTAGTGGTCCGCTTGGATGATTTCAGATCATCTGTGAAGATGATGCTCAAGTCTGTTTCTTCCCTTGGGATTGCCAGCAACTCCCCTCCCAACCTATAGGTGGCTTCAGAATTTGTTTTCCATATGTTCATGATCTTGCACTTCTTTGCGTTAAACCCCAGTTGCCACTCTTCCAACCATTTTGCCAGTTTATCCCGATCTCTTCTCATTCTGCCCACCCCATCTGGATCATGTATTCTGTTGCAGATCTTGGTGTCATCTGCAAAGAGACAATCCTCACCCTCCAGTCCATCTGCAATGTCACTGATGAAGATATTGAAGAGGACTGGGCCCAGGACTGATCTCTGAGGTACCCCACTTGTGACTTGCATCTCTTGTGACTGTATGCCATTTACCACCTCTCCGTTTTCTGCCCGCCAACCAGTTTGCCACCCAGTTGACCAACTTTGACCCACCTTCAGCCTACCCAGCTTATTAATCAATCTTCAATGTGTGACAGTATCAAAAGCTTTGCTGAAGTCAAGTTGGCTACATCAGCTGCACCCCTTTGGTCCACCACTCTGGTTACCCAGTCAAAGAAATCTATGAGATTAGTTTGACGGGACCTTACTGTTGTAAACCCATGCTGTCTTGGATCCTGTACTGCTATGGATTCCAGGTGTTGCACTATCCTTTCCTTAAGGAGTGCTTCCATAATCTTGCCCACTACTAAGGTAAGACTGACTGGTCTGTAGTTCCTTGTCTCCTCCCTGCTCCCACTCTTATGGAGTGGGATCACATGAACCCTTCTCCAGTCTTCTGGGACCTGCCCTGTGCTAAGAGACTTGCTAAACAGTTCTGATAATGGCTCTGCTAGTTCCACCCTTAGCTCCTTTAATACCCTGGGATGTATGTATTCAGGTCCCATTGCTTTGTCCACCCTGAGCTTATCAAGCTCTTGTAGGACCCTTTCTTTTGTGAAGGGACTAGTGCACACCTTCCTCCCCCTGTGTCCATGGTGCTGAGCTGTGGGCCCTGCCCTACCTTCTCTTCAGTAAATACTGAGCAGAAGTATCTATTTAGGATAGATGCTTTTACATGGTCACATGCCACCTTATCCTCTTTGATCTTAGCAATACCCTTCTGGACTTTCTCCTTTAACTAATGTACCTATAGAAAGTCTTGTCACCTTCTTTTACTGTTTTTGGTAGTGTTTACTTGGTTTAGGCCTTTGCCTGCCTTACTGCCTTCCCTGCTTCCCTTAGGGAAGTTTGGTATGCCTCCTATCTTCATCCCCTGCATTCCATTATATTTCCTGAAGGCCAGCCTTTGGCTTTGACCTTTTCTGCTACTGTTTTTGAGAACCAAAGGGGGTTCCTCCTTCTTTTGATCTTACTTTTCTGTCTAACATAATGGGATGTTGCTTCAAGTATTGCATCCTTAATGCTTGCCCACGTTGCCTGTACCCCCTCACCTGTATTTCTTCTTGCCAGGGTTAGCTTAACTCTGTTTGCCATCTTATCAAATTTAGCTCCTTTGAAGTCCCATATGTTTGCCTTGGAATGGGGTGATTTAGTTCTAGTGGCCAAATTGAACCATTCTATGTGATGGTCACTGGCCCCCAAGTAGCCTTCTACCTGGAGATCTGTGATCCTTTCCCCATTAGTCAGTATTAGATTTAGGATAACCCTGCCTTTTGTGGGTTGTTGTACTAGTTGTTTGAGGCCTCCTGCAGGGAATCCACTATGTGTCTAATTCTGGTGGATGTTCCTGCTGGTTTTGACCAATCTGCATCTGTCATGTTAAAGTCTCCCATTAGCAGAACCTCCCCTTTAGCTGTCATGTTGTGTAAATCTTTTAACAATAATGTGTCTATGTCCTGTCCCCTGTCTGGAGGCCTGTAGACAACCCCAGTTCGTATGGCTGTCCCATTTCCTGTTTTCAGGGTGATCTACAGTTCTTCTGGTTCCTTATGTGTATTCTGAATTTCTGTAGCTTTGATATTTTTATTGACATAAAGGGCCACTCCACCACTCCTTTTTGCACCTCTGTCTCTTCTGAGCAGTACATAGCCAGATACTGAAGTCTCCCAAGTGTGGTTACTAGTGAACCATGTTTCGCTAATGGCTACTATGTTCAGTTTAGCCTCTGTTATTGTTACCTGCAGATCTGGGATCTTGTTTCCCAGACTGCGGGCATTTGTGTACATGATTTTCCATTGGCCAGATTTAGCTATGATACTTGTTGGGCCAGGTCCAGCATTTCCTCTGCTCATCGTATGGGGAGCTGGACCTTTTTCCCTACGTGGTGAACATAAAATACAAACATGCTGAACTCCTGTTTGATCACTAGCTGAGGGGGGAGGGATGTTCTTCCCTTTTGATGTATCGGGTGCTGCACCCCTCTCCCCATTTGCTAGTTTAAATATTCTGCAAAGACATCAAACTTCTGCCTGAATGCACTGATTCCCTCCTTAGTCAGATCGATGTAGTCCATTGAATTTAAAGAACTTTTGCTCTCAAAACTGTTGTCGGTTACCTACAAATGTATGTCCTTTTCCTGGCATCAGCCCTTGAACCACATGTTTAGCTCCCCTATCTCCCCTTCTGTTCATCTGCCCCCCTCTCTCAGACTGGCAGGATCTCAGAGAAGGAGATGCTGCATGAGATGAATGACAGTTTGTCTCCCAGCCTGGTCAGGTATTCCTTGGTCTCCACAACAGACCAGCTGGTGAGATCATTAGTCCCTATGTGTGCCAGGACATCAATGTTTTCTCCTGCTTCCTGCACAATTTTAGCAATGCAGTCAGTTTCTCCCCACACTAAAAGAATTAAGGGGAGAACTAGTGACACCACTGATTACCATTTTTAACAAATCATGGGAGGATGGTGTGATACCTGAGGACTGGAAGAGGGCAGATGTTATTCCCTTTCACAAAAGTGGGAGCAAGACAGAGGCAAGAAACTACAGACCTGTCAGTTTGACCTCAATGGTAGGTAAAATGATATAATCACTTCTGAAGGAAAGAATTGTTGAGTACCTAGAGGCCAGTGAGGCACAGGAGCCAAGGCAGTATGGATTCACAGTGGGAAGATCATGTCAGATGAATCGAATTGATTTCTTTGACTTAGTGTCCAAAGTAGTAGACCAGGAAGGGACTGTGGATGTGGCCTACCTAGACTTTAGCAAGGCATTTGACACAGTCCCACACAAAAGGTTAATAAACAAATTAGTCAGCCTGGGAGTGAGTCCCAGGGTGGTAGCCTGGGTAAAACATTGGCTGGACAACAGGACACATAAGGTAATAGTAACCAGAGTCCACTCTGAAGAAAGGGGAGATACTAGTGCGGTACTGCAGGGTTCAGTACTGGGTCCAGTCCTTTTAACATCTTTATAAGTGACATTGCAGAGGGACTGGAAGGAAAAGTATGCCTCTTTGCAGATGGCACAGAAATCTGCAACAGGGTTGATACACAAGGGGGGTGGAAAGGATGAGAAAGGACTTGGAAAGTTTGGAGGAATGGTCAGGAGTATGGCAGCTTGGATTCAATGCAAAGAAGTACAAAGTAATACACATGGGAAACAAAAACCCAGGGAAAGAGTACACAATGAAAGGGAGGTAGTAACGACAACAAAAATGGAAAGGGGCCTGGGGGTAATCATATCAGATGACCTAAAGGTTAGCAAGCAATGTGAGAAGGCAGTGGGGATGGCTTGGGGGATACTGGGATGTATAGGGAGAGGCATCACCAGTAGAAAACAGGAAGTTGTTATCCCTTTATACAGACAGCAGGTGAGACCCCATCTGGAGTACTGTGTCCAGTTCTGGAGACCCCATCTCTGCAAGGACATAGACAGGATGGAGGCAGTCCAGAGGAGGGCAACTAAAATGGTGTAGGGTCTGCAAAAGAAGCCATACAAGGAGAGACTAAAGGAGCTTAATGTGTTTACCCTTGAGGAAAGGGGGAGGGGGACATGATAGAATCGTTAAGTACCTCAAGGGAATCAACAAAGTCCAAGAGGGTAGCATCTTTCAGAAAAAGAGATGTGCAAGAACAAGGGGACACAATTTGAAAATAGAGGGAGGATGGCTCATGGGCAATGTGAGGAAGTATTTTTTCACAGAGAGGGTGGTGGACACATGGAATGGCCTTCCTGAGGAGGTTGTGGGGTCACAAACAGTGGGATAATTCAAGAATGCATGGGACAGACATAGGGAAATTCTTGTGGGGGGCAGGAAGAAATAGGCTGTTTGTTAACTAGGATCTGCAGCTTATCCAGTAGGTAGGGAAATGTGCAGACTAGGTGGGCCAAGCGGTCCTTATCTGCCATCAAAGGCTATGTTTCTATGGTTCTAAAATATTTGTTTTGTAAGGCAGCAATCTTGTGTTTTTTTTTTCAAAAGAAAAAAAAATGTGAAAACCCATAAAAATGAAACCCTGCAGAAACATCAGTACATGTATCTTGATAAAGGAGATCCCATTAGCTGAATTGTGGAGTTAGGTTTTTGGAAAAGGACCTAGAAATACACTTTTAAAACATTTAAAAAATCCTCTTTTGTTAGACAATTTTTTTACTTCATACGTCTCACCAAAGAGGAATGTGAAAGAGGATTATGGTTCAGGTGTACTGTCAAAATATTCAATTTTTTTTACAGTGAAGACCATTATAGCAATGAATTCAAGGTTGTCACTGTACTGGTCCCGCTGTACACTGGAGCAACTTTCGCCGGTGCTTCTCCCCCTTAGAAATTAACTCCAGCAAGGAAAACACAGTGATTTTCTGACAGGTTGATTTTCTCCCGTTAGCATTTCACCTGTCACTGTCAGGGGTTTCAACAACTTTGTTTTTGAAGCATCTAGGTGGACCCTTATGGTTCATATAAAGAAAAAGAAGTTGGACTTTATCTTTTTCTGAGTCTTCTTTCATATGAAGGCGTGTTCTTTTGTGAGTTCACAAAAATCTCACGAAAGAAGATGATTTCATATGAAAGAAGAATTTGTAATTCATTTTTTGTGTGAAGGCATTTTCTTTCATAAGCTCATGGAAATCTCATGAAAGAAGATGAAATACGAAAGAATAATTTGCACTTTGTTTTGCACATTTCAAATTTAACAAGCCATAACTCTGTAAGTATTTGGAGTTAAAGGACAATCTATGTATCAAAAAAAGTTTCAATGGGTGCTACAAGACAGACACATAATACCCCCGAAAAAAAAATCAGTAGTCATATAAAAAACATAACAAATTTCCATAGAATAACACTGTAGATTTAACAAGCCATAACTTTGTTAGTCTTTTGAGTTAATGGACAAGCTGTATATCAAAAAAATAACCCAATCAGTACTACAAAACTAAGTCACTAAAAATACCATCTGAAAACATACATGTAAAACACTCAAAATGAAATCATGAAAATTCCTATAGGATAAAATTGCAACTTTAACAAACTAGAGCTCCATCAATATTCAGAGTTAAGGGACAATCTACTGTATATATCAAGAAAGAAGTCTCAGAGTACTATAAGACTTACACATAATACCCCCCCCCCAAAAAAAATCTCATGGGGTAGGCACTGCACCTAAAATTTCCTCCAAACTTTACCATGATGCCAAATCCACAATTTAAGTACGATCATCTTCAAAAATGCACCAAAGATGTACCCCATCTCAAAAGGTAACAATAGCATCTGTCACACCAAATTGACAAAGATTTCCTGAGTTATGGCTAACCCCCGCCACACACACATTTTTCCCATATACAAGAGACACACTAAATGTATTTTCTTCTTTGAAATAAGCCCCACGAAAATGGAATGGAAGTGCAGAGCCTGGAGGGTTCTCAGCTTCTGCAGCCAGATGGAGGTGTTCACTGGACCTGAATGAATGAAGATATGATTTTACTATCTCAAAAAGATAGGACATTCTTTGCAAAAAAACTGTAGTAATGCACCAGTTAGGGTTTAGATTAAAGCAATGAAAGTAGGGAAATGTGGTGTTAGGGCTTTCTACTGTAACCCCACACTTACACCACAAGCAGCAAAGGAAAAAAGAAAACATTATGGTTTTGGCTGTCCTAAGTCTTGGCAAATAAGGGCTAGGGTCTTCTTTGAGATGAACAACCCTAAAAGTCTGTGAATCAAGTGTGCTCCCAAATGGAGCAAAGAATTCCACCCTCCACACAGAGCCTGCCTGCTGCAGTGAGGTAGGTGGTAACACTCCACTTGACTATGTAAAATGTTTTCAATCCTGTATTGCCTGCTTTATCTTCTGTTTTCTCTCTCTGCCCTGTGTTTAGCTTTGGTACCTTAACTTATTTTGGTTGGCAGAGCAGTTTATTTTTTAACCTTGTATTTATGCACCCTACTTGCCTCCTCTCTCCACTCTCTCAGACATTGTCTTCTGCATGCTCCACTCCCATCATGATCTGCCCCTAGAGCACACAGTTCCACACTAGTTACTCCCGGTATACCCCCCAGGTAGGGGTGAGGAGGGACCCCCCATGCTTACCTCCTCAAACCAACATACTGTGTTGTGGAATCAGTACAGCGGAGCCTGTCCAATGAGCCTGGAGACCCCCCCAGAGGGGTGTCCTCGACTAGGAGAGACGGAGGTGTTTTTCCCTTGTTTTTCCCCAGACATCAGTGTGCAATGAGGGCCAATGAGCTAGGAGGTGCACTGAGACATGCCTCCTGCTCTGCCCCTCTGCTGACATCTGCCAATACCCTTACTGCTTCTCCATCTACTGCACCTTCCACCGGGATCCCCCAGAAGGCGGTATTGCAGTGGGAGCATGCAGCTAACCCCCCCCACAGAAGGAGAGCAGCCGCTGGGCACTCTATCCTTCTCCCTAGCCAACCCCCAGTGGCCCGTGCTCATTCCTGAACCCGGGTCACTGGCATGGTATGTGTTAAGGTGTCCAGTGCAGGTTAGCAGAGCAGTTTTGATTGGCTTCCCACCCTGAGTCTGGGTAGAGCCCAGCCTACCAGGAGCATTGTTTCTGGGTGTGCTGTAAGGTCCAGCCTCCTGTGTTGAATTTGCTTTTCCCGCTGGTCACAAATGCCATTAGTGCTCCTCTCTCACTGATATGCACTTCTGCACATGCTCAAAGTCCTCCCCTCTCCCTATGTGTTGCTGCTTCCTGTTCCACTGTTAGTCTTTTGTTTGTATGTGTCCTCCCCATATGCAAATAGCTTGTGTCCTCTTTACCCACAGGCTCTGAATCTAGTGTGCTCCCAAATGGAGTAAAGATTTCCACCCTCCACACAGAGCCTGCCTGCTACAGCAAGGTAGGTGCTAACACTCCACTTGACTGTGTTAGCCCATTGTCGTCATGATGACTGCCCCACCCTCCCCCACCCTGGTCCGCCCTTAATTTATATATCACACAGACCACATGACCTCGATCATGTGATCTTTGAAGCCAGATCCTAACACCCTACTTTCCCATTGGAATTTTATCATGACTGACCACTAGGAGTCACTGCTGAGCACTCTACAGTTCTCCCCTTACACACAGACACAACCTATGTTTCCTACTCTGCTCTTCCTTTGACCCTCCTAATCCCCCTGTAGTTACTCTACTCCTTCCTTGAGATTTGAACCCCTGGCCCTTCTTGTTTGAGCTGATGATCCTAACCACTGTAGTGACATTTCACTGTAGGTATTCCTGCCCCTTAAATTTTCACACAGAATTACCCAGTACTTACACGTGTCCTTCTCCCCCCACCAATATTCTGCATCCACATTCTACAGGTTAACTTCTCATACAGGCTTACCCTGTACTTACACGTGTCCGTGTCTTACCACCAGCCCCACCCAATATCCTGCATCCACATTCTACAGGTTAACCTCCACCTCCCACAGGTTAACCCCCACCCTCCTCAATATCTTGCATCCACATTCTACAGGTTAACCCCTGCTCCCATTCTCATAAGTTATTCTCATTTCTCTCTTCATGGGACCCCTACATGGACCAAAACTCACATGTGGCCCCAGTACCTCAATGCCCCACTATTACTCCCTTTCCTTCTTTCACTACCTTATTACTTTAATATCCCCCCAACACAATTTATATCTTTCTCACATACACCTGAGAATCACACTACAGGGTACTGAACCCTTGAATACCACATACACAAATTTCACCAGACCCTATTCATTTATCTACCACCCTACCTATTGCCCCATTGATCTGCACACTCCCTCCTTCAACTATTCTCAGCCCCTAATTATTACTACCAATCCAAAACAATCTACAAACCAGGCCACACTTATCGACTCAAATTGCTCAAACATTATCTTTATAGGATTGCCCTGCTGCTCCTTCTACTACCTGGGAACATTCAGTCCAACCTTGGTCCACCCCTGTTTATGCAATACCATGCCAGCAGTACTGGGACTCTAAAGCTTGCCTCCATCAATATACACAGCCTGCTGCACAAATTTTATGACCTTCAAGCATGGGTTGCACAGCACAAACCTGATGTGCTTTCCCTTATCGAAGCCTGGTTCACTCCCAAGATTCCTGACAATGCCATCTCCTTAACGAGTTACACCTTATTTAGACACGACCATGACCTGTTCAGGTTATGCTATATATTTGAAAGATACCCTGAATGGTCTGGTCTTACCAGTTGCGGCACTGGTAAGCAACTTGCAGGTGCTTGCTGTTATATTACCCTCAGCCAAAATGCCAAATCACTTACCATACTATCTGTTTACATCCCTGCATGAAACCAGTCCACCAGCTTCAAAATGGTCCTTGACTACCTGGATGACCTTCCCCCTAACTCTGAGATAGTGATTCTGGGTGACTTTAACTTTAATTGGCTTGCCCCTTCAAGGACACCTTCACAGCCATTGATATAACACAGATGGCAAACACCACAACAAGAATCAATTATAGGGCAGGTAGCAGCTCCCTCCTTGACCTACTCATTTCATACAGGGTGTTTTTAAGAACAAAATATTTTTTTAATGCATTATTTGTTCACTTTGGTGATGGAGTCTCCCATCGAATTGATGGATGAGTCTCAGTTGCTGTGGGTCTATTGATGGGAGAAGAGCCCAATCCTGGATGTACATATACAGCCACATATGTTGTACTGGAAGCTAGATGAGCTCAGTAGATGAAGTGCCTTTTGTGCCAGGCAGTTGTCAGACAAATCTTGCAACCTCACAGCCTCAAACTCATTCAAACCAACCTGGTAGACATGACACCAATGTGATCTGTTGGTGGCTGAATTTTGTCCAGGTTTTGGGGTCAATATTACAAGATTTTAAGGTGAAATTTAGTTTTTATAGCATTTCATCTGCCCACCTCTGTTACAATCAATTAATCAATCAATATCTTTATTTATCCAGGTGGGCACCATTGAACAAGCTCATTTACAAGGTGGACCTGTGGTCCTACAGTAATAATACAGAAAGACAAGTTACAATAGTACAAACAGTAAAAATAGCTGCTATTATAGTAAAAATGCACATTTACAGGTAATATACATTAAACATAGAACTACAAGGAGTCGAGGATAATGAATTTGTGCTCGATCCAAGCCCAAAACTGTGCATTTTGTAGGGAAATGTTAGGAGAGGTAGGCATACCAGATAGAAAATATCAAGCACATAATGTAGGGAGAGGTGGGAATAGGGGCTCAAGTGAAGAGGACCAATTGTTAGAGCAGAGTGATGGATTGGGAGGGCAGAGGACCATACAAAAGGCAACAAGTGATTTTGCCCCAAAATACAGCGACATATGGAGGAGAAAAGCTGCCATTGTACTAAGTGCAAGAGGAGGAATATAGTAGCAGGGGCATAACTGGGAGGGTCCTGGAGGTTGGGGCAGAGGGAGGTGTTGGATGGACAAGGGACCGAATATTTTTTGGGGCGAAAGACGATAATTATCCCCAAATGTGGAGGCATGTGCTAGAATCAGGCTGCAGCTGTTCAGAGCATCAAAGAATAAGATATGGGAGTTCAGCAATAAATTGTGTTGATCTGTTGGTGGGCATGCTAGAGGCAGAGGCACACATTTCAGCTGGGGGCAGCCATTTACAATACAAAGACTGCAGTTCTCTGTAGAAGACAGCGTTAAAAATTCTACAATCAGGCATGTGAATGATGTGTCCAGATCATTGCAATTGGACCTTTTTGATCATGGCCTCGATTCCTGTTATGTTGCAGAGCTTGAGGACATCTGTATTAGGTACCTTGTCTTGCCACTTCATGCCAGCGATATGTCATAGACAGTGCAAGTGGAAATGGTCAAGTGGCTTCATGTGATGGTGGCAGCAGGTGCATGACTCTGATCCATATAGGGTAGTAGTGAGGGCAACAGCTTGATACACCGCAACTTTTGTTTGCAGACTGACCCCTCATTCCTCATTCCTGCCAGCATCACAGCTCAAGTTTGCCAAAGGTGGACCTGGCCCAGCCAATCCAGTCAGTGGTGTTATCCTTGATCATGATGTTTTGGGAGAGATAATGCTATGGAGGTAGCAGAATTTGTCCATGACTTTAAGTGGTATGCAACTATAAAATGATTTAGATTTGAAACCTGAAACTTTCAGGCTTATTAGATCCTGTCTTAAAACAGGTGCTTTTTATATTTTTGAGAAGCCTAATTAGAAATGCCAAATTTAGTAAATTTGGTTATGCTATATAAGCAATAATACCTGACAGGGTGGGTGTTATTGGATATAACGGACTGCCCGGGGCATAATGAGGCTTGATGCTGCAGGCAGAGGGGCTTATAGCCCCTGGAAGGTCTGTTATATCCCATACCACCCACCCCTGGAGGGTATTGTTGCATTTAGAAAATGGCCAGTGTATTGTGTATAGAAAAAAAATCTGTTTTAAATATTAAAGGTATTAGTGTTTCATTTATTTTGTAACATAAAATAGTTTGTCCACCTGCATTGCAATGTGTGTTTCTTTTTTGAGCAAAGGACTTTTGTCAACTGGAGCCTCTGTGGTTCCTCCACTCACATTTCATTATGTTTTTTATTTTATCCGTCTTTCGGATGAGACGTTAAACTGAGGTCCCATCTGCCTGGATTGGTGGTAGTTCAGGTGGATGTTAAAGATCCCATGGCACTTATCGAAAAGAGTAGGGGAATTTCCCCGGTGTCCTGGCAAATTCCCTCATTCACTAAAAGTACACTTAACAGCTTAATCTGGTTCAAGGTCAGTTGGCATTCATCTGTATCCCCAACCCCCGGGTCGTGCCTGAAAATAGGCAGGATTTGTCTAGTGCACTTACCCGTCAACAAAAGCTAAATAAATAAATAAATAAAAATTTACTTATATTTATTTAGTACCCCCCCCCCCGTAGTGGCAATCCACTTATGCTTTAAAAATATATCATTTTTTTTTGAACGGACTGGCAGGTGTTGCCATGGTGATAGGAAAAGGAAATAAATGAGTGTGAGAGTGGTCAGCATGGCAATAGGGAAAGGAAGTAAATGTGAGCACAGTCGGCAGACTGACCGAAATCCCATTGGCAACTAAGAAGTGGAGCACAGCTGCAAGAGAATATATAAAGCAGGAAAGTGATTTTTATTTAAAAAAAAACAGACTCACTGTTCTGTTTCTGCTTCTGTTTGTATTGTGGGAGAGAGTGGGTACAATTAACATGAGCAACTTGAGCTATGATGCAACTGCTCACTTACCAACAGGAACAGAATGCTGGCTGACAGATTTAAACTTGAGGTGGCCCTAAGATAAATTAAGTAATGGGGCACCTCAGTGGCATTCATTATTTAGTGGGCGTTGTTACGAAATAACAACATAGGTGCTAGGGTATCCTAGCCAATCAGGATTGAGCTTTTGTCTTGCCCATTTTCCAATAGTTAATTAATCAATATGAAATGACAGGGCATTATTTGTACTCAACTACTACATGCTTAAATGCATAGTTAGGGATAAGATGAAAGGTCATGTGCCTTCCTGTCCCTCTGAGTGCTAGTACAACCAATGAATTAGACTGACTTATTGCAGTTATAAAATGTGTTATTTTGTTGAAATTAAGAAATATTTATATAAAAAACTACTGAATAGTTATAGAATATGACAATGTTTGTTAACACAGTCCCTCCACCAAAGGACTGTCACCAGAGGATACTAGTATAATGTTCTCACTACTGGACAGGTGATGTATATCTTCTTTATCTTTTGTTGTTGGCACAGCAGGTACAGATGTGAACCTAGAGCTAAACCAAACAAGATTCAGCATAAATGCTGTGTGACACTTCAAGGAAACATAGTTTTTAGCAAACCTGTCATCCAGGGTACCTACTAAGTGTTTGTAGCCTCGGTCCATGTTCAGTAAAAAATGTTAATTTTGGCCCAAGAATTTCTACCAGTTATACAGTACACCCTCATTGGTAGTGACTTATTATTAACAATTTATTGTAGTCTCTCAAGGCTATGGCTTGAAACAGGTCACAGTCAATCGAGACACAGGATTTTCCTTATCCATTTTATAAAGAGTGTTAAAAATTAAAATAAAAGTGTTTTTTAAGATGGTTTATTTGCTAATATATCACTACAAGATGAGTGAGATTTGAAATCCCAAACTTTCAGATCCATTTAATTTTGCTCCAAACAGGGGATATTTTCTATTTTGGGAGTAAATTATTAAGAAATATCAGCAGATTTTTCAAAGCAACAGCTTACATGTGTGATTGTTTATGACTCTCAGCAGGAGTTTCATGAGCTATTGGGAGTGTGTTATGGAGTCAGATTGAGTTGGGATTGATTATGATCATTATGATAGAAACATAGAACATAAGTGATTGCAGATATGGTCACAGGTTCATTCAGTTTGCCATTTCTTTTTCTACTGTGCCATGGTTTGTTTAGTGAGCATCTATTCATAGTCATTGTTGTTTCTTATGCCATCCTAGGCTAAACATGCATGGATAGCATAAGGGAGCAATACAAATGACTATGAATAGATAGGTCACTGACAGAGCAAAGGCCGATGTCACATTTATAAGGTAGAAAAAGAAATGGGCAGACTGGATGGGCCTTTCGGTCCTTATCTGCCGTCAACTTCTATGTTTCTATGTTTCTATGTTTCTATCCTACTTGGAAATGTAGTCATGGAAAATCTAGTCCCACAACTTCAATCTGACTGCAGCTAATTAAAAACATAGTCTTGCTTGTCTGAAGTGTGACAACTTTTTTCAGAATCTTTTGCGCTCATATAAAACTGAAACACAGCAAATAGTAGAAATCTGAAGCTTTAAAATTCTATGGAAAAGACAAAAAGCAGTGATGTTGGTGATTTTGGAACAAAATATATTAAACTGAAAAAGTTGCAATTATTTCAAAGACACTGGGAGACATTTTTAGTCACCTGCATTAGTTTTTTGGACACGAGTGTGGAATTCTGCCTGACAGGTTAAACCACAAGAGTTGGTCTAACTCCCAAGACTGAATGCCACAATTGTATCCAAGAAATGGATGCAAATGCTGCAGTTATGACAGGAATTTCCTTAAACTGCAAGAACTGTCACAAATTATTCCAAATGCCTGTAAATAGGAAGCAGACATCTGGACACATCTGCATAGATCTAGCATGCATCGGAAATATAGACACAAGTGCTGAGTCCACTTCATTGAAAATCACACACACTATAGTTGCCACTAGAGTTACAATGATTTCAATTTTCACTGGCAAAGTTGGTGTAAAGTTAGAAACATGGCACTACACGTAGCGGGGCAAAGTTTTCCAAACTTCACCTAACTTCGATATGTGAAATTTATTTCAGACAATGTTTAAACATTAAAACAAAACACACAATGCTCATGTTCTCAGACTGACCACAGTCTTCTCACCATCATTGATCATTGAAATGCATTCCCCCAGCACCCTTTAGCATCCATCCCCCAGCAAAGTTATATTTTCTGTAATGTTATGTAGATTCAGTCTACTCCACCTGCCACCATTGATGATAACCCCTCCCCACCCACCCAACCCAGTATCTGTATACACAACACAACATATCATCCTAGCCCAGTACCCACAAGGCACCCGATTGCCCGCCAGCCCTCCCACACACACTTCCAAAAATGAATTATACAATTAGTACTGTCCTAGAGCATGGTGATGGGCATAGCCCTTCCCCCACTTGATTGGCTCTGCGAAGTACTTTATGAAGTTCCCAGAGTTCAAGTAGTGTAAAGGAGCAT
The DNA here is from genome assembly GCA_016271365.2 of Neoceratodus forsteri. NCBI lineage: Eukaryota > Metazoa > Chordata > Ceratodontiformes > Ceratodontidae > Neoceratodus > Neoceratodus forsteri. The sequence goes on from CM028130.1 coordinate 317,388,627, forward strand.
TGTACATAGTTCTTCACTTGGCAAGGTGCCCCTTTACCAGGTGAAGAACGATCCTTAGTTCCATGTTCACCAGCAATGTGTATTATGTATAGTTCTTTACCTAGAAAGGAAGCATTTCACCAAAGAAATACACACAATCTGAAAACTTCACTAAGTTCATCACATAAAGGATTTTTAGACGATGTACACCTCTTGTAACTCTAAACCAGAAAGTGTGAAACATATTTGCATTACTTTAACATGGTGCATGATGATTTAAAAACTTAGTTGCACATATTTCAGTTAACTGAAGCAACTCAGAAATGACATTGTTCTTATCTGAACTGTAATAGCAGTTTTCTTGGCACATTTTGCTCACCCTTAAAAACGTTGAAACATATAAAAAGACTGAAACCTAAAATTGTCAGGTTCTTTACTGCAGACAGCATCACAAATGTTGTGATATGGGTTGTTTTGGAGCAACAACTTAACTATTAGAATTTTACAATTATGTAAAAACAATATATCGTAAATAGATTTTGAAAACCAGAAATAAACAAGCATTTGTCAATGCCGAATGTTTGCTTGCTGGTATTAGCATTTGAAGTGCAGGAGTTAGACAGATGCAGAATAGGAATGGCAGTGAAGTACTGAAGTGAAGCCAACCCCATTCTCACCCTGCAGAGATGGACAGGCATTGGAGTGTGCCTTTGGGTCATCACCCATAATGCTCATGCCATTTCACCTCACCCTACCCTGCTGACACTGACAAGTATTGAGGTATGCCTTGGCATGTTCGGCTTTACAGTCATTCCCTAGGTGGTGGCCCGTGATTGGGTGCCTTCTGCTTCCTCACAGAGCCTGGAAGCAGTACCTCCTCCCTGCAGTGCTCCCCAGCTCTCAACAGCAACTACAGCTACCTGGACAGTGCCCTGAGCCAGCCTTCCAAAGCACTGTACTCTACTCCAGTCCAAAAGATCTGCCGTGCCTCCTGATTGGTCCACCCTGAAAGAGCTCGGCTTCCAATTGGATGGCACCTGCAGCCCTTGCTGGAAAGAAGCTCGGCTGCCCATCCAGGTCCAAGACATTGCCATGGCCCCTGAGAAGCTCTCCAGCCCTGCTGACACACCACAGACAAGTAATTTAGACAATTTTTACTTTACTTGTGCCTGATTAACCCCTGGAGTTGCATCTCCAACCTCTATGTCTCCTTTACAACAAGTGCTTCTGTATACAGCCTGAAATGTACATTCTATCTCATTGTTAAGTAACCTGAAGTAGCCAATCTGCCTACAGAAACAATTTTCTTAAACTGCCTAGGGTAGTCTAGCTGCAGCCATTTTAGAGTGAAGTGATTACAGCCATTTTAAGTTAAGAGCGAAGTGATTACAGCCATTTTATGTTAAGTTTTAATGCCCTGTTTGTTACTGCCTAAGCCATATGCTAATTTCTGTGTTCCCGCCTCTGCTTAATTCCAAACCTAACCCTCCCCCATACTCACTCTGGGTGCCTCTTACCAGGCTGAATCCTTGCACCTCCTTTGTCTTCTGAACTGAACCCTGCCCTCTAGGCTTCCTCCATGCTGACCAATTTAGCTCCCTTTAACTCCTGTCTCTTCTCACCTCCTCTTCCCCTAGGTGGTGGCCTCAACTGGGTGCCTTCTGCTGCCTTGCAGCTCCTGGAAGCAGCGCCTCCCCTCTGCAATGCTCCCCGCCTCTCAACAGCAACTACTGCCACCTGAACAGCACCCTGAGCTGGCCTTCCACAGCACCGTATTCTGCTCCAGTTCAAAAGAACCACCAGGCCTCCTGATTGGTCTGCCCGGAAAGTGCTCAGCTTCTGATTGGCTGGCGAGTGCAGCCCTTGCTGGAAAGAAGCTCTGCTGCCCAGACCGCCCTTGACACCACTATGGCCCCTGAGAAGCTCCCCGGCCCTGCTGCCACACCACAGACAAGTAATTTGTCCTGTACACCTCCCAGCCAACCTCAAACTTGACCACTATTAAATATGCAGTAACTCTGCCTACTAGACCCAGTACCACCCACTGACTAGCCGAAGGCATAGGTCCTAAAGGAACATCAACTACACAGAGCTGCTACACCCCCGGAGGAAGCATCCCTCCCCTGAAGGCATGCTACTCATCATAAACAACATGAGCTGCACTACTCTCCTACTCATTGCTATCACATTTGGGTCAGTGGGCCCAGGAGCCCTTCAGGTCACCTGTCCCTCTTCAATCTGTCCAGAACACTGCCTCAGTATGGGCTGCTGGCTAACAGTACCAGGAGAAACCTCCACAGAGGGGGCATGCCAGCAGTCCTACTACCATGGGACCACAACAGTGGAGAATGCATCCGACACACCACAGCTCCACCAGGCTACCACCTCTCACACACACCCCACAGAAAGTGGAGAAGCTTCTCATAGGTAAAATAAGAAAATGCAAGACACAAATCCCTATAACCCTCTGCATCACAGTGAGGAAACTTATCCTACTGCTCCTCCTCTTAGCTGGGAATGTGCACCAAAATCCTGGCCCTCTGCTGCCACTCAGATTTGTGGGTATCAAGATAAAGGTCCTGACAATAGCTGAAATGAATATTTACAGCCTAACCCACAAAGTTTACACAATTACAGGCCTGGATGGCTCAGCACAAACCAGACATAGCATGCCTAACTGAGACTTGGCTGACAGGCAATATAAAAAACAGTGAAATAGTGCTATCTGGATACCAGGTAGTCAGGAGCGACAGGCATGGCAAGAAGGGTGGGGGCTGTCTTATCTATACAAAAGACTCCCTCCATGGCTCCATTCTCCCTATCTCCAGGATGGCCACAGACCACAAGCTCCTTGCTTTGAAAATACAAGTTGGGCAGCTGGGTAAGACACTGACCATTGCATCAGCCTACCTGCCCCCCAAAAAATCATGGGATGGTTTGTCCAAGATCCTGGATGCAGTGGCCTCCCTACCCAAGGATAGTGATTTACTTATCATAGGGGATTTCAATATAAACTGGGAAAGCTACACTCCACTCCACTCAAGGTTATTGTGGCAAGTGCATACCTGACACAACTAGTCATGGAACCAACCATAAGTAACCACAAGACAGGCAAGAGCTCGCACATTGACTGGATCCTCACAAACTCCACATCATGAATATCTGAGGTCAGGGTGCCTCCAGATATGCTGAGTGACCACTCCTCTGTCACCCTCAGATGGTCAAATAAGTTCAAAAACAGCCCTCACATCACTATACAGAGCAGGATCCTGAAAAGAGGCCAGTTAGGACTGCTTCAAAATGCCCTATCCCACCATGACTGGTTGCCCAATGACACACTGCTAGACCTGGACCAGGCTCTGACATACTTCACAGATGGTGTCAACAATATTTATGACTGATACAAGCTGTTAAAAAGAAGAAAAGTGTGGGGGACCACTAATGAATGGGTTACGGGTGAGCTCCTAGCCATGATGAAGGACAGGGACAACCTCTGGTTAAAAGCCAAGGCCTCAGGTAAAGACCAAGACCACCAGCTGTATTAGGCTGCTAGAAACCACTGCACACACCTAATACGGAGGGCTAAAGCTGATCACCACAAGGAACTGCTCAATAAAAGCTGGGATGACAGCAAAAGGTTCTGGGGAAACATATAGAAACTCTTGGGGGAAAAAGAAAAGAGAAACCCACAACTGCTCCACATTAACAGCTCTCCTACCATGGATCCACACCTCATCACAGAGTCATTCAACTCTCCCTTCACAGATCTAAGCATAATACTCCCTTCTGACTACCTACACCCCACCAAGGTTCCCTCAGATGGCAAAGCACCCAGTACCTCTCATCCTACCTTCTACATCAAGAGAGTTACTATAAAGGAGGAAACATTCTACATAATATAAGAGCTTGGGAAGACCAGAATGGGTAGCAATGGAGTAGACATGAAGCTGGTATCTCAAACTCTTGATGTGCTTATCATGCCTATTACAAAATTATTCAACAAATCCTTGACTCTGGCACAATTTCCAGCCACCTGGAAGCAAGTGCTGGTCACTCCTGTCCACAAAAGCAGAGACAGGACCAATTTGTCCAATTGCAGACTGATCTCAATTCTCCCCCCCATCCAAGGCCCCTAACAAAATTGTGGCAGACCAACTAACAGACTACATCAGAAAATACCAACTGCTATGCCCCAACCAGTACGGGTTCAGGCAGGGGCATAGTACCATGACTGCCCTTGTAGAGTTCACTGACTGCACTCACAAAGCTATGGATGAAGGCAAACTAATAGGGTTGGTGTTCATAGACTTAACAAAAGCCTTCAACACTGTCAACCGTACCCTCTTACTGGCCCAGCAGCAAAGACTGGGTGTGGCCGTCAATGCAACACTTTGGTTCTAAGACTACCTGTCCCTTAGATCACAATGGGTAAAAATAGAACAAACAGTATCTGACCCTAGGGATGTCATGTTTGGGGGCCCCCAGGGATCCATCTTAGGACCCCTGCTCTTCAGTCTGTTCTCAAATAATCTCCCTCAAGCCAGTGATGCCAAGATAATCCTATATGTGGACGATGCTGTCATCCTCAACAGCAACTCTCAAACTGAGTCACTCCAAGCAGCACTTCAGCACTCCTTCAGTAAGATAGAAGACTGGATCTGCGAGCACAAATTTCTGCTCAATTACAAAAAAACAAAACAAGACCATGCTCCTATCCAGCCCCCAGCTCAAAAAAAGGTTACCCACCATAAACATTACCAACAATGTCCTCATCTTCTTGGAAATGGTACACTCCTTCAAATACCTTGAAGTCACCCTGGAAGACACCTTATCCTATGCTCAACATGTTGACCTGGTGGTCAAGACAGTCAACACCAAGTTTGTTGTGCTATACAGGCACAAAAAACACCTTATCATGGCAGGCATCCACCTATCAGTCATGAGCTCCATCCTCTCCACCATCGACTACGGCCTGGTTGTCTACAGTGCAGCATCAGGCTCTGTGCTCAAAAGGGTGCACGTAGCTCTCAACAAGGCCTGCAGGCTCATCCAGAATGGCGATCAAATGACCTACACCTGCTCCCTCTATGAACAGACACACCTGTTGTCTCTTGGGTGCAGGACTAAATTCCTCGCATGCCTCCTAGGCAAAAAAGCATTACTGGGGAAAGCCCCCCCCCATGCATAGCTGGCATCTTCTCCCTCCCAGGCTCAGAATATATAACCAGAAGCAAAATACAAGGGGCCCTTATGGTGCCATTCTGATGCATAGCTCTCGGACAGCACGCCTTCTCCTACAGAGCCCCTCTTTGGCTTAACGAGGTACCCGAGTCCATTTGGAACTCCACTAGCCTGTACAAATCAGACCTTAAGCATTATCTGACCTCCAGCTCTTTGTGCAGCTGCTTCCCCAATGACTGATAAAGACTGTGGATGACCAGGCCTGGCTCTGCTAACAGCAACTATTCTCAGCACAAGACAGAAGCCATCCTCCCACATGCTCCTTTACAGTGCCTCTGAATCACTCTAAGGGGCTGCTCCTGTCCACCTCTCACACCCCTCTCTCCCTCTCCTCATCTCCTCGCTAGGATGGGTCTCTGCCTCCCTGGCCTCATCCCCTGCCTCCTTGACCACTTTTACTAGGGGGCCCCCTCCTCCCCTACCAAAATACTGTACTTACTGACCCTCTGCCTAACTTAATCTAACCACTAGTGCCTCTGCACTTACCTGCACATATAATCAATTAAGGATGATGTCCATATGCTGTATAGTGTTTTAAATGTCTAAGAAACTGTGTAACCTTTTCCTGATTGTTGAGCTGTACAGTGTCTCAAATGTCCTAAAACTCTGTAACCTTCTTGATTGAATGTCTATACTCTGTTCACAGGACATGGGGCCTTTGTAAAAGAGCCTTGGCTTAAAGGTTATTTCCGAATATCAAATAAATAAAAAAAATAAGGAAATACACTGAAATGGGTGCAGTATAGGAGAATGGGGTGAACTTTGGGGCTGAAGAGTCCAAGGCACACCTCGATGCCTGTCACTGGCTGCTGGGTGGGGGTGGAATGGCATGAGCATTACTGTCGATAATCCCAAGTCACACCCCTGACGCCTGTCAGTCCCTACAGGGCAGGGTGTTATGGTTGGAAACCCTAATGCCCTGGGCATTTCTTGGTATTTTCACTCCAAGTTTTCAACATGGACTTTTTGTGACCCCACCACATGAACAGTGACACTATCAGTTTGTTAGCCAAAAGATGATTTTGCACAGTGACTGTACCATTTGGTGCCACAGGTGCAAAAACTCATTTCGAACAAGATGCAAAAAATAACAGCTGTACTGTTCATGACGAGGTGTAAAAAAATGGTAATGTTGAAAATCTGGAGTGAAAATATAAAACAATTCATGAAGTCAAGAGCATGCATTGAAACTGCACAACACACACCCATAATGCAATTATTTTGGGAATTTTTTATACCAGATTTTCAACATAGGCATTCTGGGACCTCTGCTCATGAACAGTGGCACTGTGATTTTCTTAATCTGGGTTCCATGTGATGATAGTGATCAAAAAACAGCGATCACTATCATCGCAAATGTATATCGTCGAAAAGCATTTTGGCGATATAAATTTCTCAGTGAGTGAACATCTGGTGCATTAAAGTGTTTCATGGGGGGGCTGTACCCCCCCACACCCTTCCCTCACAGAGGGCTTCACCCCTTCCCCCCCTTGCTAAGGATTCTCAACTCCAGGAGGGTGCAACACAAGGAGGGGATGAAATTCATTAAAAAAAATAAACACACAGTCGCAAGCAGCAGCAAAACTACTACCCCCAGCAAGTCCTGAACCCAGTGCCTACTGAACTGTAGCCAGCTGCCCTCACCATCACACCACAGGGCTGGCTTGGTTGCAGCAGGCTCAGCTATCCTCCTGAACCCTCCCTCCTAGACCTCCCCATTCCCTCCCCTTCTAGTCACTCTGTACGCTATTCCTTCACTACTCTTGCAGGGTAGTGAGTGGATCATGATAGCACTATAAATGAGTTGCTGTTTCTACAGTCACTCATTTGTAAGTGCTATCATCATGGGCTACCCTTAATCTGTCCCAAATGTTGATTTAGCACAGCGACCATACTATTGTATGCCAGATGTGTGAAACCACATTTGGGCATGATGCGAAAAATGACAGCTGTGCTGTTCATAAGGAGGTATGCAAAAATGGTGATGTAGAAAATCTGGAATAAAAATATTAAAATTTTCAAAGTTACTAGTGTGCGTGGAAACTGCACAATGCACACTTGTAACATAGCCATTTTGTGTAATTTTGTCACCAAATTTTCAACATAGACATTTTGGTACCTCTGCTCATTAACAGTGTCACTGTGATTTTCTTAATCTGTCCCAAACATTGATTTCCCACAGCGACTGCTCCATTGTGTGCTGGATGTGAGAAAACACATTTCAGGCAAGGTGTGAAAAATGACAGATGTACTGTTCATAAGGAGGTGTAAAAAAATGGCAATGTTGAAAATCTGGAGTGAAAATATAAAACATTTTCAGTTACGAGCGTGCGTGGAAACTGCACAATGCACTCTCGTACCACAGTCATTTTTTGGAATTTTTCCACCAAATTTGCAACATAGGCTTTTTGGGAGCCCACCTCATGAACAGTGATACTGTTGTTTCATTAATCAGTCCCAAAAGGTGATTCCATGCAGTGACCACAAAAACACCTTTCAGGACAGGATAATGACAGGACAGTGACTGAATTCATGAGGTGGGGTTGCAAGAACCCCACATAGAAAATTTGGTGCCAAAAGTCACAAAAATGGCCAAGATATCCACTTAAGTTGAAAAACCCCATTTATGTCATTATAAAGCTTACTGTAATTTCTTCAGTTTGCTGTTGGCTTTGAAGAGTGCAGACATGTTCCCGCTCCGCCAAAGATCATAGAGCTGGGCTCCAGAGGTACGTATGGAGTGAGGAGTGGTGTGGGGAGGTGGGGTGTGCAAAAGGTGGGTGCAGATAGGGGGAGGGGGCCCCCACAGACAACGAGGGACCATTTTTTCTTTTACAGGTAAACAAAATTAAAGAACACATTGCAGGAAGGTTTTCTTAATTACAGGAACATTTGGTACTCTGGGGTAGGCTCCCAGCATGCCACCTGGGTGTTTTTTTGGGGGACTGTAGCCGATGGGGATTTGGCACCCCCGGGCAAAAAAGAAAACTTGACCAGCTGGAGGGTGAGCCAAGGAATGCAGGAATGGGGAGGACAGCAGCAGAGGGAGGAAGTGGGATGGATTTATTTTGTAGCTGGAGGGTGAGTCGGGGAATGAGGGAGCGGGGAGGACAGCACCATAGGGAAGAAGTGGGAGGGATTTCATTGCAGTCAGAGGGTGAGACGGGGAATGAGGGAGCGGGGTGGACAGCAGCAGAGGGAGGAAGTGGAAGGGATTTCATTGGCAGTAATGAAAAGGAGGGTCGGAGAAATTGCGTGAAGTCAATATACTAAATACACACGTTACCACCGCTGATTGCAGTGGTGGTTTTCTTTAAACTGAAGACCACTGCAGCCGAACTGCTATCATAGACAGCTCACACATCCATTGGTGTAGTACGGTTGCACCTGCTAAATGGAGCACTGCATTGGACAGGAGAGTCACACATCTCCAAAAAGTCATATGGTCGCAGTATATTTCTTGCACATGAGCACAAGCAAACATAAAAATCTGATAGTATACAGTATATTTAACTTTGTGCATACTCACTCAACTTTGTAATTGTATATATTGTATGTTTGAAAAGTGATAACAAGTAACATATTTATCAGGATTTAGAAGTCTTTGGCACATTACCTGGGTGAGAGATGTGGTGTCAAGGGGCACTAGGGTCTATTTGGTTTGAGGCTGAATAAGTGAGGAGAGGCAAGGGATATCAGGGACTGCTTGGCAGAAAAAAGTATAAATAATGCTGTTGACAGTCAGGCATTGTCAATACAAACTTTTATTCAACTGTTATTAAATGCCTGTTTTTAAAATGAAGCACAGTCATTGCAAAAATATGTTTAGGAATGAGTTAAGACTGAAGCCAAAGCCTCAGAAATAAGGACATTTATTGTTAAGGTACAAAAGTCCCCTGACTGTTAGTGATTCTGAGGTTTTATTTGGGGTTTGAATGAAGCAAAGTATTACGGCATCAGGTGAGGAAATAAACAACAAAGAACTAATGAACTTTCAAGGAACAAAGATCCTGTTTTTATGCATGTGACCCTCAGTCATAAATAATGGGGAAAAGAAATATAAAACTAATGTGAAATAAAAGTTGAACTGTGTCCAGTAGTTAGGGTTCCAAAGTTCTACTAGAGCATAAGCCCTTTACATCTTCTTAAAAAGGTCTAGGTAATTTAAAATACTTCATATACATTGGACACAAAATGACATGACTGACAACTTGCCATTAATTCTTTGTGAGGAACCAGGAATTGCATAGTTCACGTATGGCTTTGCCACATATGAGTCATATTCTTAACTCCTCAGTAACGAAGATAAAGGGAATATACAAGTGTTGTGTGAATTTTTTTAATTTTGACAGAATGAAATTTCGCAGTATTTTCAAAATTCCACTTAATTTCTCAAGAAACAAAATGGCAGCTTTCCACAGCAGAAAAATATGGAATGAGTTTTTCCACAACATTTCCACTGAATTTTATTCAATGGATCTCAATATTTTCTGCAGAAATAGTTGCAGAATGATTTTTCCCAGAAAAATTGCTGTTCCATGGAATATTATTCTATGGATCGTAGCAGGTTGAATTTCGCAGAAGAACCAGTGAAAATTCTGGCTGAAATTCTACCAGTGGAATGGTCATTCCATACTAATTTCATCAGCAGAATTCTGCATTCCACACAACACTAGAATATACTGACTCAGGCCATTGTGTATCTCTTATGATATAATGTTCTCACAGTGTTTTCATTATTTAAATCTTTGGATTTGTACTTTCTCCCTTGTAACTTGAAAGTACTGTAAAGGATGTTATGATACACAGTAAGAAAGATTCTATATAAACACCATTCCACATAGGAGATTAGTAAGCAAGCTGTATAGTTTAGGAGTAGGATCAAATGTGGTAAACTGGGTAAGAAATTAGTTAGGGGATAGGTGACTGAGGGTGGTGGTAAATGGGGTTCAGTCCATTGAAGGGAGGGTCACTAGTGGGGGTGCCTCAGGGATTAGTTCTGGGAATTGTTCTCTTTAATATAGGCATAGTAGGGAGTGAAGAAAGACAAAGGGAGGGATAGTGAGGCTGAATAAAGCGGATGGTAACATAGAAACATAGAAACATAGACTTTGACGGCAGATAAGGACCGCTAGGCCCATCTAGTCTGCCCATTTCCCTACCTACAGGATAGGCCGCAGATCCTAGTTAACCAACAGCCTTTTTCTTCCTGCCCCCCACAAGAATTGCCTTATGTCTGTCCCATGCATTCTTGAATTCTCCCACAGTTTTAGACCCCACAACTTCCTCAGGAAGGCTGTTCCATGCATCCACTGCCCACTCTGTGAAATAATACTTACTCACATTGCCCCTGAACCGCCCTCCTTCTATCTTTAAATTGTGTCCCCTTGTTCTTGCAAGTCTCTTTTTCTGAAAGATGCTACCCTCTTGGACTTTGTTGATTCCCTAGAGGTACTTGAAAGTTTCCATCATGTCCCCCCTCTCCCTTCTTTCCTCAAGGGTATACATATTAAGCTCCTTTAGTCTCTCCTCATACGGCTTCTCTTGCAGACCCTGCACAATTTTAGTTGCCCTCCTCTGGACTGCCTCTATCCTGTCTATGTCCTTGCAGAGATGGGGTCTCCAGAACTGGACACAGTATTCCAGATGAGGTCTCACCAACTGTCTGTACAGAGGATAACAACTTCCTGTTTTCTGCTGCTGATGCCTCTCCTATACATCCCAGTATACCCGGCCCTCCCTACTGCCTTCTCACATTGCTTGCTAACCTTAAGGTCATCTGATATGATTACCCCCAGGTCCCTTTCCTGTTTTGTTGTTGTTACTAGCTCCCCACCCATTGTGTATTCTTCCCCTGGGTTCTTGTTTCCCAGGTGCATTATTTTGCACTTTTTTGCATTGAACCCTAGCTGCCATACTGCTGGTAGGTGGGCAGAGGGGGACAGTGAAAAAGTAGGGCTACTGAATGAATACTTCTGCTCATTATTCACAGAAGAAGAGGAGGGGGAGGTACCTAATCCAATCAATAGAAGCACTCTGGATGGGGGGGCATCCCAGTCCTTTCACAGAAGAAAGGGTTCTGAAAGAACTCCTAAAACTGAAGATGGACAAAGCAGTAGGGCCTGATGGGATTCACCCCATAATTCTTAAAGAACTAAGGGGATAACTAGTTACACCACTCACTAGCATTTTTAACTAATCATGGGAGGAGGTGTGGTATCTGAGAACCGAGGAAGGGTGGATGTGATTCCCCTTCACAAAAGTGGGAGCAAGACAGAGGCAGGAAACTACAGACCTGTCAGTTTGACCTCAGTGGTAGGGAAAATGATGGAATCACTTCTGAAGGAAAGAATTGTTGAGTACCTAGAGGCCAGTGGGGCACAGGACCCAAGGCAGCATGGATTTACAGTGGGAAGGTCATGTCAGATGAATCTAATCAATTTCTTTGACTGGGTGACCAAAGTAGTAGACCAGAGAGGGGCCATGGACATGGCCTACCTAGACTTTAGGAAGACATTTGACACAGTCCCACACACAAGATTTGTAGTCAAATTAACAAGCCTTGGAGCGGGTCCCAGGGTGGTAGACTAGGTAAAACTCTGGCTGGCAACAGGACACAGAAGGTAATAATAAACAGAGTCCATTCTGAAGAAAGGGGGGTTACTAGTGGGGTACCACAGGGTTCAGCACTGGGTCCAGTCCTTTTTAACATCTTTATAAGTGACATTGCAGAGGGACTGGAAGGAAAAGTATGCCTTTTTGCAGATGACAAAAATATCTGTAGCAGGGTTGATACACAAGGCGGGGGTGGAAAGGATGATAAGGGACTTGGCAAGGTTGGAGGAATGGTCAGAAGTGTGGCAGCTTGGATTCGATGCAAAGAAGTGCAAAATAAAGCACCTGGAAAACAAAAAACCCAGGGGAAGAGTACATAATGGGGGGAATAGTAACAACAACAGAAATGGAAAAGAACCAGGTGGGAATCATATCAGATGATCTAAAGGTTAGCAAGCAATGTGAGAAGGCAGTAGAGATGGCTGGGGGGGATTCTGGGATGTATAGAGACAGGCATCACCAGTAGAAAACAGGAAGTTGTTGTCCCACTGTACAGACAGGTGGTGAGACCCATTCTCAAGTACTGCATCCAATTCTGGAGACCCCATCTCCACAAGGACATAGACAGAATGGAGGCAGTCCAGATGAGGGCAACTAAAATGGTGGAGGGTCTGCAACAGAAGCCATACAAGGAGAGACTAAAGGAGCTTAATATGTATACCCTTGAGGAAAGGAGGGAGAGGGAAGACATGATATAAACTTTTAAGTACCTTTAGGGAATTAACAAAGTTCAAGATGGTAGCATCTTTCAGAAAAAAAGATGTGAAAGAACAAGGGGACACAATTTGAAGATAGAGGGGGGACGGCTCAGGAGCAATGTGAGGAAGTATTTTTTAACAGAGAGGGTGATGGACGTATGGAACTGCCTTCCTGAGGAGGTTGTGGGTTCAAAAACAGTGGGGGAATTCAAGCATGCATGGGACAGACATAAGGCAATTCTTGTGAGGGGTAGGAAGAAATAGACTGTTGTTAACTAGGAACTGCAGCTTATCCAGTTGGTAGGAAAATGGACAGACTAGGTGGGCCAAGTGGTCCTTATCTGCCATCAAGGTCTATGTTTCTGTGTTTCTATGTCTTTATAGGTGGCATTGCAGAGGAGCTGGATGGGATGGTCTGCCTCTTTGCAGATGACACCAAACTCTGCTATTGGGTGGATGCTCGGGGGTGGAAAGGATGAACAGTGACCTGAGAAAACTCAAAGAGTGGTCATGGGTAAGGCAGCTGGAATTCAATGTGAAAAAGTACAAAATAATACACTTGGGGCACAGAAACCAAGAGGCAGAGTGCAAAATTGATGGGGTGGTACTGATGACCAACAAGCAGGAAAGAGACCTTCGGGGGGGGGATCATATCTGATGATCTAAAGGTTGTCAGGCAGTTCTACATGGCAGTTTGGAGGTGTAGTAGGTTGCTGTGATGCATAGGGAGTGATATCACCAGCAGAAAGAGGGTGGAGCTGTAGCCTCTATAACGATCACTGGTAAGACCCCACCTAGAATGTTGTGTACAGTTCTAGAAACCACATCTTTGGAAGTACATAGACAGAGTGGAGGCAGCCCAGGGAAGTGTAACTAAAATGGTGCAGGATCTGCAACAGAAGCCTTATGAGGAGAGACCAAAGGACCTAAATATGTACACCTTGTAAAAGAAGAGGGAGAGGGAAGATATGATAAAGACTTTTAAATACTTCAGGGGTATAAATAAGGTGCAAGAGGGAAGAATTTTTCACAGTGGTTGCCAAGAACAAGGGGACATACTATGAAGCTGGAGGGGGGGGGTAGATGCTGGAGATATGTGAGGACATCCTTCATACTTTGCACTTCTTTGCATTGAATCCAAGCTGCCATACTTCTGACCAATCCTCCATACCCATCCTTCGTGCTCTACCTATCCCCTGCACCCTTATCACCAGGTCCTTACCCGGGCACCGAACCATGGGTCCCTACCACCACTTTCCCCTAATCAGAATAATCACATTGCTACTCTTACTGTCTGGGAATGTACACCCCAATCCTGGACCTTTATCTGCCAGCCTGCCCAAATCCTGTACCACTACCGGTCTCGGCCTTGCATCCCTTAACATATGTAGCCTCCTAAGGAAAACTGCTGCTCTCCAGTGCTGTGTCACCCAGCATCAACCTGATAGTCTTGCTCTAGTAGAGACTTGGCTCTCTAAGTCCACCCCTGACTCCGTTATCTCCCTCCCTGGATACACCTTATTCAGGGAAGACCACATAGGAAAATGCGGTGATGGGTGCGCTATATTCATGCGGGACACCCTATTAGGTCATGCACTCCCTGCTCCCAAACATGACTATGGTGCTCAAGCCCTCATGCTAAATGTTATCCCTTACCCCACCAGAGGCTCTCTTTTTCTTATTGTCTCCTACATACCCCCAAGGAACCAGAACTCAGCAGTCCAGTCCCTCATCAACTACCTCAAATCCCTCCAGCACAAAGTCAAGCAAGTCATCCTTGGTGATCTTAATGTTAACTGGCTTGCTTCTGCCATATCCCAAACCAGGGACTCCCTCGCTGCCCTGGATATGTCCCAACTAGTCTCACAGCCCACCAGGTTCAACTGATCCAGTGGAACCAACACCCTCCTAGACGTTATCTTATCAAACCACCAATTTAAAATCCAGGACATCACTGTCCTCACCGACTCACTTAGTGATCACTCCCCAGTCATCTGTACCCGGTCATCCTCCTCTCCAAAACCAGTGCCCCAGGCTACACTGTGCCGGCAGCTATGCCGTGGTGGCCTAAAAAAGTTGAAACAGCACCTAGCCCAGCTAGACTGGTCCCCTATCCGACATGCTCCAGATATGGACTCAGCTCTTGACTTCTTCACAAGTGCCTTCTGCAAGGCCTGTGACCTCTTCGCCTTCCACACCAGGATCCGTACAAAGAAACTCAACACCCCTTGAATCACCCCTTACCTCATCCAGAAACTTAAGAATAGGGATAATCTCTGGTTAATCGCTGTAGATTCAGGCAATCTATCTGACAGACAAGCCTACAATGCAGAGTGCAATAAGTGCACCTGGGCCATCAGACGGACCAAGGTGGAGCACTACCAGGCCACCCTCACCTCCACCTGAGGCTCGGCCCAGACCTTCTGGGATAGCATGAAAGAACTAAATGGGAAGACCCACTCCCCCTCCACCATCTCAGCTCACCATCGATGGTGCTACCTCCTCTGATTCACTATCTATAGCTGACTGCCTCAACACCACTTTCTCTGATCTAAACTCTGTCCTCCCCAGCAGCTTTTTTGATCCAATCCCCTTCTCACTGCCCCATGACCTGCATCGCCCCCCTTTCTACATACGCACCCTATCCCCCCAAGAAGCCACACCTGCTAAAAGCCCTCGGTAGTAATAACCTCAGCAGTGACCCCCTCGACTCCAGGATCCTCCACCTGGTCCTGAATGTTGTCCTAGTCCCCCTGACGGACTTACTCAACCGGTCCCTATGCCTTGGACAGTTCCCCAGTGCATAGAAAACTGCTAAAATCACTGCAATACACAAGAGTGGTGATCGATCCTCCCCCAGCATCTATCGGCCAGTCTCCATCCTCCCCCCACCACTCTCCAAAGCCCTCGAAAAAAGTGGTGTCTATCCAACTATCTGAGTACTTGGCTAAGTATGACATTATGTGCCTGGAGCAACACGGCTTCTGCCCAAGACACAGTACAACCACTGCTCTCCTGGAGTTCTCCCAATACCTGCACCCTGCTCTTGACTTTGGCAACCTGGCCGGTGCAGTGTTCATTGACCTCTCCAAGGCCTTTGACACTGTCTGTCACCCCCTCCTACTCGACTCTCTTCACCAACTCGGTTTCTCTGCTGGTCCCCTTGCCTGGTTTTCCAGCTACGTCTCTGCTAGATCCCAGCATGTAAAAAGCAACGGCTCCCTTTCCAACATTTGACCCATTAGCTCCGGGGTCCCACAGGGCTCAATCCTGGGTCTCATTCTCTTCAGTCTCTACCTCAACACTCTCCCCAGCTCCTGCACTAACAAGATGCTCTTCTATGCAGATGTTGCAGTTCTCTTTGCCTCACACCCAGATCCCTCCACTCTCCAATCATCCCTTCAACTCACCTACAACCAAAACAGAAAGGTGGTTTCATATTCACAGACTAGTCATAAGCCTTAAGAAAACCAAATCAATGCTCTTCTCTCACCACCAAAATAAAGCTAACGTGCCCCCCTCCTGATTACCCCCAACTCTCAGCTTCCATTAGAGCAAGTGCCCACATACAAATACCTAGGCATCACTTTCAATACTGTCTTCACCTTCCACACCCACATCAATGCTCTTTCCTTCACCATAAACTCTCGGATTGGCTTACTTTACCACCATAGGGATTGC
This sequence comes from Neoceratodus forsteri, assembly GCA_016271365.2. NCBI lineage: Eukaryota > Metazoa > Chordata > Ceratodontiformes > Ceratodontidae > Neoceratodus > Neoceratodus forsteri. The sequence goes on from CM028130.1 coordinate 317,404,841, forward strand.
CTGCCCCTCGCTGCCCTCCGGCTGGCCATCACCTCCTCTGTCCTGTCCCTAGTGGACTACGGCTTGCCCATCTATGCTGCAGGTGATAACACCTCCCTCTCTAAAATTCATCTCTCCATCAATAAGACCTGTAGTCTCCTGACCGGAGCCTCCAGCCACACCCACACCTGCCTGCTCTATTCCTCTACCAACCTGCTCAACTTCGAGGAATGTCTGGAGTATCAGACCTGCCTTCTTACTAAGAAATCCCTGCTCGGACTCTCCCCCCCAGGAGTCTCTGCCTCCGTACTGTGGTCATCCTCATCTATTTCCACCTGCTGCTCTGTTAAAGCCACTTTCAAAGTGCCCAGAACCAAGACCTCCCTCACCCAGAGGTCCTTCTTTTATTGAGTCCCCGCCTGGTTCAACTCCCTCCCTACCTGCATCACCAACACTGCAAACCTGGTCCTTTCAAAACTGCTGTCCGGAACCATCTCATTAATCTCTGCTGCTGTAGGTGCAACTAACACTGCCCCCCAATCCTATTGCAGGACCTTTTCCTGCCTGGCCCCCCCCCAATCTCGACAAGGTCCTCTGGACTGCTGATTCATCTTTTCCCCTACCCCCTTTTTACCTACCCCCTTAGGTTTATACAAGGATGCATTCCACTGCAACTCCAGAGAAATTGTACATCTTTAATTGTAAATCTGTATTTTATACCAACATGTAACTAAGTGTATTCTGTGTTCAATGTCTGCCCTGTAATGTTGTCCAATGTTGTATCTGCACAATATTCTATTACCTTGCCCTCCATGTGACGAGGTGCCTTTGTAAAAGAGTCCCTGACTCAAAGGTTGTAAATCTGACTTGTTCAAATAAATAAATAGAATGAGTGGTGTATTCCTGGAATTATCTTCCTTTTTTTATCATTTAACACTTTTTTACTCCTCCGTTGTGAAGAGGGTCCCAATGACGGCTGGCCTCTGGCACCTGAGTCCCCAGACCAGGTCTGGCATATGCTGCCTGTGCCTGACTCACACAGGCCCCAATGAAATTAGCAGGACACCCCCCTCTGGGGGCCCATGACTGGGAACCAGGTAGCCATGCCTCTTGTGTCTGGAGGATCGACCATTAGCCATTGTGGTCACCCCGCAATTTTCTGCCATTACTGCCTCAGGGAGCTGGAGATGCAATGATGTCTGATGCACCTACGTGCAGACGTCCACTGAGCTCCCTCCCCTCAGAATGCATGCCACTGACAATGCGCCTAGCCTTCGCTAGACAGCACTGCAGTGCACCACAAACCCCATACCCTCCTCAGAGGAAGGAGAGCAGTCATGGGACACTCAATCCTTCCTCTCCCCTGACAGACCCTGGCACCCCAAGTCCATTCCTGAACCCGTGTCACTACCGTGGCATGAGGTGTGGCATCCAGCGCCTCAACCGTCAGCACCTCCTGGCCAGCCTGGAACCACCTTCCTGAGGAAATGGTTGGGGTGAAAACAGTGGTGAGGTTCAAGAATGCATGGGTTAGGCATAAAAGAATCTTTGGGGAAAGGAAGGGGGAGAGGAAAAATGGGTCAGCGAACAAGTAGGAACTGCAGTGATACTATAGGTAAGGAAAAATGGGCAGACTACAGTGGAACCAGCCACAATGCACTGTAGTAACCTGCAGTAAATGACACGTCACAAAATATTGCAGTAAACAAGGGCATAAATGCCATGGAATTACACTATTCCTTGCAGCATACTGCAGCATTTTGTGATAAACTTCAACATGATTGCGTTGTATCATGGCTGCCACCACTGTAGGTGAGCCAAGCCTTATCTGCTGTCAAATTCTATGCTTCCATGTTTCTAAAATTGACTAGAAAAAGATTTACATGACAGAAAAGTTGACGTAGAATATGAAACAGCAGAAAGATACTTTTGGTAATAAATTGATACTCTCGGTGTTATGCACCACCCTGGGGGTAATTAGTGTTGCCCTCTATGAAATTATGGTATATACATACAACAATTTTAAGAAGATAGGTAGAGTTAGAAGAGAAATGGGTATAGAAAAGAATTACAATATCACCTAATGAACTAGGTGAGGGTATAGACATTTTGTTCTTTTTTATTCTCAAAGGGACATGTAAGAAAGTAAATGCAGAGTACATAAATATTGTATTTATTGTGACATGCCAGTAAAAACCATTACAGATACAAAAGATGTGTTCTTAAACAATGTCTTGAAAAGGTGTCCACTCTGCTTTACAGAATATTCTCCATTAGGGATGGCCACATCCTTTGAGATTTAGTCTTTGTTTTACTGTCATCAGTCACACAGTTCTTCAGAAGAGTGAAAGCTTTTTTTTCCCTTCTGGGAGAGGAGAGGATGAATTATTCCACTCATCCATGAAAGTTCATACGGTCAGTGAAGCATAATAAGGAATTAGGCTGAATGCTGCTAAAAGGCCTTTAGGGAGAAAACACTTGAATTGAAGAAAAAAAACTTCCATCTGAATGCCTAAAAATTTCACACCAAGTGTTTGTCTTAGTTTTGATCGGTATGACAGACAGGAAAAACATTTTGTTTCATTTATTATTTACAAGACATTTGCTAGATTGTATTGCTTGAGTTTGAAACATCATGGGGGTCTAGTAGTAAAGGTGCCATGAAATAACTCTGTCAAGGAAACTACAGCTTTTTATTTCTGGCAACCTAAAATTCCCTGCTGGTAATATGCTTCAGTCTGGGACTTAAGGCCTGATTTTCGGAGGGCTTTGTATTGATTCAAGTGACTTTTGCCAAAGAGTTCGGCGTAAGGGGGGATTTGCATCAAACATTGCAGCAATCACAATTTTGTAAGGCAGCCTTCCACAAATCCTGACACAAGTCCCTTGCACCAAATGTTTTAAGTTAGACCAGCTCCTCACAATCTAACCTTGAACCATTTATGATCCATTTCATAGGGCTTGCACCAAAGCTTTCATGCAAGCTGCCGTAAAGTGTGGAAAATGTTGTAGCCCGCTAAATGTTTGAAAATTGGGTGGAATTTATTTATTTTATTTATTTATTTTGATCTTGGATTAACACCTTTGAGCGCAGGCACTCGTTTACAAAGGTTCCACCTCAGTGGTGGGAGGGTAACATACAGACACAGGAATATTACTGTAAACAGAAGCGACAAAAAACACATAGTATAACTAAAACTATACATTGATGAAATACATGAGAGGATAAATACAATTTAGTTAATGATAACAGTAGCAGAAATGACAAAAGAAAACAGCACCTGGAATTGATAACAGTGTTGGATTCTCAAGTAAAAAGTATATAATGAATAGTGGGTGAGAGAGGCTATAGAGGGGAGGTAGGATAGGGAAGTGCATAAGAGGGAGAGGTAATGGGAGGAACAGGCCATGTAAAGACAAGCATACATACTTTAAGGGTGGGATGGGAGGGAGAGGGAGAGGGGAAAGGTGGGATTACTATCAAAAGGAAGAGGAGGTAGGGAGAGTGGGCATATGGAGAACCAGGGACAGGATGAGGTGGCCAGGTCACTGAAGAGTACTAGGCAGACCCTAGGGGTACAAGGGGCACATATCAAGTGAAGCAGTCACAAGAACTGTTAGCCACAAGGGTCAGTTTTTAGTTTGGTCTTGAAGGCAACCGATTTTTGCAGTGTTGAGTCTTCATTGTCCAGCAAATTGAACCATTGAAGAGCTCTGCAGGTGAAGGAATACTGGCCTTGTGATGTCCGGCATCAAGAAACTAGGAGAGACTGGTGGGCAGCTGATCTGGTGATCTTAGTGGGTCAGGAGGGAGTTGCATCAGTTGCATCAAAGGAGTTTGGCAGTGTTGCACCAAACATCACAGTTGACACAGGTTAGGGGTCCCCTAATCTCTACACCACAGGAGTACTTTAGAGCTATTCAGTGGTGGACTTCGCATGTGTCCAGTTAGCAAGAAAAGGATCTGTTGTCTAAATTTAGGTGGGAGCACAATATCTTTTTTCAGTAAATGACCATGGCTCAGTCTTAAAGGAAAACTGCACCCTCCTACCTTCTAAATGTCATTTGTTTCCATGTCAACAGACAACTCTTTTCATGTAGCTGTTAAAGATGCGTGCAACTGCTTTTGTTAGTTTTCACACTTCATACTAGGCACTGTCACTCTCCTGGAAGGGTCCATTTTGTGGTCGTTGAAATCTCATTGTCCCTGAGAGCTGCATTAGCATATGAGAATGTGATGCGTAATCAACCTTTAAACTCCCCAGTATGCCTGTCTGCTTAAGTAGTTTTAAAAGAACCAAGCTGCAAGAAGGTGTGAAATACCACATTTACCTTCATTGAGTTTTACAAGCAATCTGAGTTGTAATGCAGTTTCTTTCCCCTTTAAATTCCATTCAGTTTATAAGTTTCCAGAGAGTTTTTGCAGGGTATTTTTTTTTATTTTAGCATAGAGATACATGATATAAATGGTTGATCTGACATCATGTTCTCATATGCTAATGCAGCTCTCAGGGACAATGAGATTTCAACAACCACGAAATGGACCCTCCCAGGAGAGTGACAGTGCCTAGTATGAAGTGTGAAAACTAACAGAAGCAGTTGCATACATCTTTAACAGCTACATGAAAAGAGTTGTCTGTTGACATGGAAGCAAATGACATTTAGAAGATATGAGGGTGCAGTTTTCCTTTAAGAGGAACTTAAACATTTTTTTCACTTAGAATTTTACTTTAGTGGTCATCAATGGTGGCTTGAAGTTGGAATAATAAACTATACTGGAAAGAAACTTAAGAACAATTTGTGCTCTGTATGAGGCCCTTGGTTTAGTTAGTGACAAGCAATCCCATAAGAAAAAAGACTGAAAAATGTTTCTTAGCTCCAAGAACCCATACCAAATTTGGTCTAAGGACCCTTATGGTCAGCAAACAGTACCTGACCCTTGGAATGCCACTTATTTGATACCTTGTGCTTCAGCTTCAATTATTACTTTTATGAAGAATATCATGCAAGTATTGCACAAATGTATCTGTTTTTTGACAAAATATGATTTTTAGTCTTTGTTTCTTTTGTCATACATTGTTTTTTCTTCATAAGTCATCTTTGTGTATGTACTATTTACAATCTTTGTAACTGCATGTTTCTAATATTTTTGCAACAACTGGTCATTACTTGTAAATAAGAGTTCTGCTCTAATGTAAATGCTTCCTGTATGAAAACAAGCTTTAAATCATCATCATCAGAAAGAAAGAAAAAAAGTTGTCCTGTCAGGAAAGGACATTTCTCACAGGAATATTTCATGGTATCTTCACTACAAAAATAATTAACTAGGCCCCAGCCATTAAGCCATAGTGGCCATTTAAAGTTGGGAGAGTGATAGGTACCACTCATACTGTGGTAGAAAACTATCCATACTGTAGGTAGTCTGCACACAACATATTGCATTGGTTAAAGTCAATTGCAAAACTATTGTTATTTGGAAAGGCACTAATGAATGATGGTTGATGGACATTATGTATTTATTTATTTAGTTATTTATTAATTTAGTTTTTAGTTTTATACATTTCACACTGTTTACTTCAAAAATAGCAAATATTCACCTAGTTAACATTTCCCAGTAAACAAAAACTAAAATAAATAAACAGAACACAACATTAATTTTACAGTATCAGTAGGGGTAGGTATCAGACAGTAGGAGTAGCAAGGGATGGGAGAACCACAAAACGTTCTGAGGTTCTAAAAGGATCTGGTAGATGATAAAAGGCTCTGATACATACATACATAGACACTGTTGGCAGATAAGGGCCTACAGCCCACCCAGTCTTCCCATTTTAGCTTGTAAGTTCACTTTATGTTTTCCTAGAAGTCTGTTGTGCCTTACCCCTGACCTTCAGAATTCCCTTATGTCTATCACATGCATTCTTAAATCCTGTGATTGTTTCAGCCCCTACTACCTCATCTGGCAGTGTGTTCCATGGGTCCACCACCTGTTCTGTGAAGAAATTCTTCCTCATATTTCCTCTTAATTGCCCTCCCTCCAACTTCATCCCACGCCCTCTAGTCCTGGAACATATTTTTCACTGAAAAATAGTGCATTCCTGCACCCTGTTCCTCCCTGTAATATACTTGTATGTCTCTATCATATCCCCTCTCTCCCTCCTATCCTCCAGGGAGTACATATTCAAGTTCTTCAACCTGTCCTCATAGGACTTGTGATACAATCCATGTACCATCTTTGTTGCCGTTCTCTGAACCTTCTTTACCCTGTTTATGTCTTTACATAGGTAAGGTCTCCAGAACTGTATGCTGTACTCCAGGTGGGGCCTCACTAGTGTCTTGTATAGTGGAAATATGACCTCTCTTTTCCTGCTGGTGATGCCCCTGCCTATGCATCCCAGCATCCTTTTTTGCTTTACCTGCTGCCTTGTTGCACTGTTTCCCTACCTTGAGATCATCAGAGATGATAACTCCAAGGTCCCTTTCCTGCTTGGTGCATGCTATATCCTCACACCCCAACTGATATGTTGTTCCAGGGATTTTGTGCCCCATATGCATTATCTTGCACTTCTTTGCATTGAATTTCAACTGCCAAACCTCTGACCGTTCTTCAAGTTTCTGCAGGTCCTTTCTCATTCTGTCTACACCCTCTGGCATGTCCAGTCTGTTACAGAGCTTTGTGTCACCAGCAAACAGGGAAATTCTGCCTTCTAGGTCCTATGCAATGTCACTGATGAAGATGTTAAAAAGGACCGGTCCCAGCATTGATCCCAGTGGTACCCCACTAGTCACTTTTCCCTCCGTGGAGTGACAGCCATTTACCACCACCCTCTGTGTCCTGCCACCCAGCCAGTTGCCTACCCACCACACTACTGTCCTGCCCACTCCCATATTTCCCAGTTTATTTAATAGCCTTCTATGTGGCACAGTGTCAAAGGCCTTGCTGAAGTCCAGATAGGCCACATCCACTGCCCTCCCCAATCCACCTCCCTTGTCACCCAGTTGAAAAATTCAGTGATGTTGGTCTGACATGACCTCCCCTTGGTGAAACCATGCTGCCTTGGGTCCTGTAGTCTGTTGGCAATCACATGTTCCACCAATCTCTCCTTCAATAGTGCTTCCATGATCTTCCCCACTACAGAGGTGAAACTAACTGGTCTGTAGTTCCCCGCTTCCTCTTTGTTACCACTTTTGTATAAGGGGACTACATCTGCTGTCCTCCAGTCTTTGGGTACCTCCTCTGTTTCCAGTGATCGGCTAAACAGGACTGCCAGAGGTTCAGCCACCACCTCTCTTAGTTCTTTTAGGACTCTGGAGTGCATCCCATTCTGGCCCCACTGCTTTATCAACTCTTATTCCTTCCAGTTCCTTCAGGGCCCTTTCTCGTGTAAAGGGACTTGTGTCCATTTCTGTGCCACTCCCACCCCTTGTACTCCCTTTAGGCCCGTTAACCTCTTCTTCCTCAGTAAAGACTGAGCAGAAATATCTGTTCAATATGTCAGCTTTACTGCTGTCATCCTCCACACAGCCCCCATCCTCCTCCTTCATTCTCACTATCCCTCCCTCCTTTTGCCTTTCTTTTTTCACTTGTGTACCTGTAAAAGGTTTTGTCCCCTCTACCCACTGATTTTGTGATGCACTTTTCTGTCTGAGCTTTGGCTTCCTTTACTGACCTCGCTGCCTCCCTTTGCTTCTCCTGGTACTTCTCCCTATCCCCTTCTGCCTGCGTCTTTTTGTATTGCCTGAATGCAATCTTTTTTGCTTTCACTTTGACTGCTATCTCCTTGGAAAACCATAATGGCCTCCTCTTCCTTTCCCCTTGCTAATCTGCTTAATGCATAATCCTGTTGCTCTTGTAGTCCCCATTTTAAATATTTGCCCACTGTTCCTCAACCCCAATTCCCACCCCATTCCCATTCTTTCAAGCATCTCCCCATTTTCCCAAAGTTGGCCCCTCTAAAATACAGGATACGTGTTTTTGTGTGGTTTGGTTCTGCTCCTTCTGTGATTTCAAACCACAGTGACTGGTGGTCACTGTTCTCCAGGTGCTCCCCCATTGTTACCCCCATCACACTGTCCCCTTTTGTGAGCACAAAGTCCAGTATCGCCTTCTGCCGAGTTGGTTCCATGACCAGTTGCTTGAGCAAGGCACCTTGAAGGGAGTCCAGGATAAATCTGCTCATGGTTGATGCTGCTGCTGGGAGGCTCCAGTCCACGTCTGGATTATTGAGGTCTCCAACCAACACTACCTCATCCTTGTCTGCCATCCTTTGGGTGGCTAGCATCAGTTCCCTATCTGTTTTTTTCTCCTGGGCTGGTGGTCCATAGACCACCCCTGTGCAGATGGCTGGCGCTGTTTTCCTTTCCAGCTTAACCCACAGTATTCCCCCCTCCCCCCATTTTGTTCCTCCTGGATTTCTGTGGCCTTTATGTCATCTTTCACATCAAGTGCCACTCCTCCTCACTTCTTACCTGCCCTGTCTCTTCTGAATATGTTGTAGCCAGGAATGGCCATCTCCCAATCATGGTTATTATTACACCAGGTCTCTGTGATGGCCACAATGTCTAGGTCCGACTGCACCATGACAGCCGCCAGATCCTCCATCTTGTTGCTAAGGCTTCTGGCATTGGCACACATGGCTTTCCATGATTTGAACTCCCTGGACTGTTTAGCTGTTTTACTCCAGCCCCCTCCCTGGTTGTCCTTTATCCCTGGTTCTGTCTGCCCTTCTGTTGAATTTTGCCACCTTTCTGCCTATCCACCACCTGGGTGCATATCTCCATCATTTGCACATTGCTTTGTAGAGATATCCCCACCTCCTTTTCACTGGTTCCCCTGCTAGCTGTGGAGGGTGGGCAATTAGGTACCCTCTTTGCTGGCCTGCCACCTCCCTTGGCTAGTTTAAATGCTTGTCCACGTAGCATTTAAACTTATCATTGAGTGTTTGGATTCTCCTCCAGGATGGATGCAGGCCATCAGACTTGAACAAGCCTCCATCCCTCCAGGTGGGTCCACAGTTACCAATGAATCCAAACCCCTTGTCACAGGACCAGTTGTTCAACCATGAGTTAAAGTTCCTGGTACATGTGCCCCTATGCTCTCCCATGCCTCTCACAGGTAGTACTTCTGAGAAGGTGACAGAAGTAGCTACTTGCTTGAGACCCTTCCCCAATTTCCTAAACTCTTCCTGAACTTCCTTAGGCATCTCATTTGCCAGGTCATTAGTACCTAGGTGGATAATTACATCCAGCTTACCCTCCCATCCTGCCTTTCTGGGCGATCCCCAGGATCTTCCCCCCATCCCTCCATGCCATGGCACCTGGTATGCACCTCAACTCACTGTCCTTCCCCTCCTGTATTCCTAGCTGTATCCCTCTTATGATAGAGCCCCCCTCCTCAAGAATTGCTTCCTCCTCCTCCTCTGGGGTCCACTGCTCTCCCCACTGAGGTCACCTCCTTGGTTGACTTCCACATCCATCCATTCCACTTCTCTGGGTACTTCAGTTTGGTTGTCCCCATTTTCCAGTGCAGCATATGAGTTCCAGAGTGGAATAGGATCTGGGATGTGCCTCTGCCTGACCATAGTAACCCTCCCTAACCCCACCGTCATCCAAGTGCTCTTCATTCTTGGCATCCTTTGAGGCAGCAGCGTTGGACTGAGTGGTCTCTGGATAAGGGTGAAGGTACTTCTGACCCAGTTTATTTCCTCTCTGAGTCTGGCTACCTCATCCCACAGTCCAGAGAGATGCCTGCAGATAGGGCAGCACCTTAGCATCCAAAAGGTCTGCCTGAATATGGCTGCCCCACAGCCACTGCATTGCATCACTCCCCATATTATACTGCACTTATACAACTATTCCAGTACCTCTCTGTTACTGAAGCTCTCCTAGTTCCCTTTTTATTAATTTACTGTCCTAAAAATCCTGCCTCCGATCCTCAGATACTTTTCTTTAAAGAAGGAAAACAAAAAAAACTAAAAACGAAATGAGTCAAAACACTTGTTGTGCCAAGGGAGGGCTTCCTCCCCCTTATGCTCCTCCTACTCCACAACCCCTGCTATTCTCTGTGCTTAGCTCCTGTTAATCAGATTTAACAGGGCTTATAATTAAGAGTAGGAAACAGGGGAGGGAGGTTGGGCACTGAAATTAATCTGGATCGTTGCCTTTCTGGCTTCTTCTGAGAAAACAAAAATCGACTTGCTACCTCAAACCTGACTTAGCCCCACGTCCAGTTATCACATAGCTGAGGCCAGAGATCAGACAATTAGCACCCCTCACCCAAACTACAGGGCAAGCCAGACAAGACGAGACTAAATTTGCAGCAATTAAAGACAGCAAAGGAATACACGGCCACTACAAGCACACCAAACTAGGTTTTACATTTTCAACAGCCCAAAAACAATTCTAAGTAAAGACAGCAAAGAAATAACTGTGCCACTAAAAGCCCACAAATCTAAGTTTAAAACAAAAATAGCAATGAGCAGTTACTGCAAAGCATTGAAATGAATTTGGATTCTTCCCCTTCTGGCTTCTTCTGAGAAAACAAAAATGAACTTGCTACCTCAAATCTGACTTAGCCCCGCCTCCAGTTATCACATAGCTGAGGTCAGAAGTCAGACAATTAGCACCCTTCACCCAGACTACAGGGCAAACCAGTCAAGACAAGACTAAATTTGTAGCATTGGGCATTATTAAAGGGAACATAAACCTTGCTGCTTGCATTATTAATGAAACTGTTAATTTGAGCATGTGATAAATCTGTTTAATAACCCCAGTACATTTATTGATTTGTATGCTTGTTTTAAAATAGTCCTGTTTTCCTTATACAGGGTCCCTTATTAATGTTGCCTTTTTCCCACCCAATGTTCATTTTTTAATTACATGTAAGTTCCAGAATTCAATGACCTTAGTTGAGCTGAAGCTGACAACGAAACTTTCCACACAGTGCTTCCCCTCAACTGATGGTTATATAGTTTCAGAACTAAGCTGTTAAAAATGAATACTGGGCAAGACAAAGGCAATGTTAATGAGGGAACCAGCATGATGAAAAAGGACTATTTCAAAACAAACACACAAAACAATATACTGGGGTTATTAATCCCTTTTTATGTTTTTTATACTTTTATGTTTACTATGCTTGTACTCTTCCCCAGGTCACTCTAGAAAACAGGAGGTTTTCTGCTTAACAGATAACTGTGAAATGAACCAAGGCCACCCTGCAGGCTGCAACAAGCATAGGGCATGCCTTGTGGTTGTCAGTCCTAACACTAACCCCCTTCTCATATACTATACCCATCTCAGCTTATTTACTCATGGAATGGGGTATTAGAGTTGTCAACCCCAAGGCACACCCCATGCATGCTGCTGCCTATAGGGTGAAGGTGGGGTGTTAGGATTGGAAACCCTAGTGCCACATTTCCTTCTTTTGTCACTTCAACCCTAACTAGTACATTAATGAAGATTTTTAAATAATATATATATATATATATATATATATATACACATATATATATATATATATTATAGCGGCATGGTAGTGCCACTATAGTTAGGGTTGGGTACCCAATAAAAGGTTAAAGTGTGACATTTTGCAGCTTAATAACTTTGCCACCATATGACAAATTTTCCTGAAATTTGGCATGCACAGAGCAGTACTACAGGTCTCTAGATCTACCAAGTTTCGTTATGGTTGGATATACAGTTGTGGAGCTATGTAGCACTGTAAAAAGTCCTATTTACACTTTTTTTGTGCATTCTTTGCTCATGCCTATAGGTCACATGGTTTGTGAGACTGGTCCAAATACTTCAGGGAACATGGAGCCAGGGTCCCCAATGTGCCTTTCGAAGATTTTGTGAAAAAATATTAAATGGTTCAAAAGTTATTCAAAAAACAATTTTCCCGTTATAGTCAATGGGAAAAGTTAACAAAAAGTTCAACAGTGTTACAAATTCAGTTTTTAGTGTAGCAAATGACCCCTTTAGTGTTGCAAATCCACCATCTTGTTTTCAGTTGGCAGTCACAGAAATGCTTGGCATTTAAATTTGGGACCCTCTAGGGAAACAATGTTTGCTGTGTTCACCTAGTCGAGTCCTGAGGATGTTAGCCATGTCTTTTTTGAGGGGTTAAACACCCCAGAAATATGTTTTTAAAATTTTTTGTAAAAACTAGTGTCACAAAGTAGTGTCACACTTATGACACTTTCATGCTTTTATTTGCGACAGTGTAGTGATTTGCGACACTACTTTGCAACACTGTGCCCAAAATAGTAGGAAATCTTTGCCACCCTGCTGCACAAGAATGGTTTGGTCTTTTGGGCTGAAATTTGGAGGGAAGAAAGCCAACATCCCACAGATGTGCCGTTTGGTGGTTTGGTGACAAAATAATAGAGGGCTGAAGAGTTACAGTACTCTGAAGTTGACAATTTTTCCCATAGGCTAACAATATAAAGCAGAGAGGTATCACCAGAGGGCATGGTTTGAAGTTGGAAGGTGGAAGGGTGAGGGGGGAAAAGAGGAGGAGGTTTTTCACTGAGAGGGTGGTGGACCCTTGGAATGCACTGCCTGGTGAACTGGTTCAGAGATCCACAGTGGAGGGCTTCAAGAGAGGGTGGGACAGGCACATAAGTGGATGTATCAGATGATGGCCTGGCCCGGGGGGTGGGGATGGATGATAGGGGTTTCTGGAACACAAGGAGGGGAGGGCCTCTGCACCCAACTAGGGATCTGAGGTTCGAGCAGACTCGATAGACTGTAAGGCCTAATCTGCTGGCAATTAGTATGTTAGTATGTTAGTATTATGGCGTCCGCCCTACATTTCAGGGCCCGTATCTCGAAAACATTTCGAGATATAGACTTTTCATTGGAAAAGTGCTAAGCCCCTTGCTACAAGGCTAAGTGCAAAACTAGCCAGGAAAGTCATAAATAATATGATATTTTAATTTTTTTTCTATCTCATACAGTTCCTGAGATATAAGCAATTTAGTATTCCAAGTGTTCATTTTCTGCTCTGAGGGCCATTATTATGCGTACATTCTTTGTATTTACTGTGCTTCTGAATGCACCTTCTTGGGGAAAAAAGTGTGTGCATTTGCGTTACTGTTACAGTCAGTGTTTCCTTTTGCGTTTCCATTACTGTTTGCATTAGCATTTCCATTTATGTCACCGTGTGTGTTACCCTTTGCATTTGCATTTACACTTGCGTATGTGTTACTGTTACCATTTGTGTTTCCATTACTGTTTTTGTTTGCATTTCCTTTTGCGTCACTGCGTGAATTACCATTTGTGTTTGTGTAAGTGCTTCTGTTTACATTTCTGTTTCCTTTGGTGTCATTGTTGGTGTTACCATAAGCCTCTACTTTTTCAATTGCATTACCATGACCGTGCGTGTTACCATTTGCATTTGTTTATGCACTTGCATTTGCATTTGTGTTTCCTTTGGGGTCATCGTTGGTGTTACCGTAAGCGTTTGCATTTCCAATTCCTTTACCTTGACCGTGCATGTTACCATTTGTGTTTGTGTACACACTTGCATTTGTGTCTCCATTTGTGTTAGTGTTCCCTTTGGCATCATCGTTGGTGTTACTGTAGCCGTTTGCATTTCCAATTGCGATACCGTTACTGTTTGCTTGTTCATCACTGTTTGCATTTGTGTTTCTGTTGGCCTTAGTGTTTGTATTTTTGGTAGCATTTCCATTATCAATTGCATTACTGTTTCCTTCTGTGTCACCATTGCCATTACCGTTTGCATTTCTGTTTGCGTTTCTCTTACCGTTTGCAATTTCATTACCATTTGCATTTGCGCTTCTGTTGCTGTGAGCGTTTGCGTTACCGTTTGCATTACCATTTCTGTTTTCATTAATGTTTGCATTTGCGTTTATCTTACCGTTTGGATTATCGTTTACATTTGCGTTACCATGTGCATTTCCATTTGCACTTGTGTTTTCATTACAGTTAGTGTTACTATTTAATTTTACCTCACTGTTTCCCTCACCATTTGTGTTAACATTACCGTTTGTGTTTTTGCGTTTGCATAGTGCACTGCACTGTCTTCTGTGACACATAGCGCAGCCAGTGTGTGGTTGATTGGTCTGAAACTTGGCAGGTAGAAAGACCTTTGTTCAAGGAACATGCCATTTTCTGTTTGTTGAAAACATGTTGCTCCATTCCAGAGTTATGGCCATTTTAAGTTGCCCCACTTCACAGTCTGCCATTTTAGTGTATTTTCAGCTGCAATTTATGCCATTTTGTGTTGGAAGACTTCTTAAAGGTACAGAAACATAAAAACTGAATATCTCTGAAACCGTTTGGACTTTTCACATGAAATTTGGAGGGTGCTGAGTGAATGTCGCGGAGATGTGAATTATGCTGTTTACATTTCTTAAAAATAATTCACTGCAGAGATACTGTGTGTTGCAGTTAATGTTTTTCACATAGCATTCTGCATGGTGTTACTGCCTTTAAATTTATAGCATAGGTAGTCCTAGTGGCTCGGAGGTGCCTGCAATGGTTTCATGTATAAAACATTAACAGGTGCGGAATTATGCCACTCCGATGAATGAAAATTTGGTTCATTACACTTCAATGACTTCTGAACTGTGTGTATGATTTGCCTGGCATTGGGAATATACAAAGATTAGTAACTCATCTTTCAGTGTGCCAATTTTTGAGTTCCTGGCACTTATGATTGCTGAATTGTGTATGTTACATTGTTTGCGCATGGCGCTGTGTGACCATTGAACAGATGTACACACAATTCTGGATGCACGGTGTGCCATGGTACTTGTCTTCATTTACCAATTTTCATTTCACTCAGTCATACAGTTATTGCATAGCACAGTGACAAAAAAATCACATGGTGGGACCACTCCCACCATCACATTCCAGTCACTATTTATAGCGCACATTCTCAAAAAGAAGGGAAATTCATGGCAAAAAACTCTGCTTAATGCATCAGTTAGGGTTGTTCCACAGCAACAAAAGTGAGGAAATTTGGTGTTAGGGTTGAAAACCCTAACTGTGCATTCCCACACCTCCACCACCACCACCACACACACATACATACATGCAAGAAGGGGAAGGACCAAAGTAACACAACCAATCACACACAACCAGCAGCAGGTAACAGGAATAACATACAGCTATCTAAAGCATGAAACCACACACCCATGCTCCCCTCGAGCGGTGGCATGGGGACGTCATTGCTAACTCTAAACCCGGACATACCATGCACCACAAAACACATATCACAACAGACAACTGGCCATGTTGGGCCACACGCTGCCACCAACACATAACATGGAGTACACATATGGTATTTTGTGGTTCGTAAAACCCAAAAGAGGATTTTGCACAGTCCCTGAAATACTTTCGAAAATCACTTTCATAAATATGACAGAGTTGTTCTATGCATTTGAGACACTTTTGTGTTTGTGACACTATTTTGTGACACTATTTTGCATGCTTTTGCAAATGTGACAATGTCGTGTCTTCCATTTGTGACACTTTCGTGTTTGAGACAGTATTTTGCAACACTACTATTTGAGCTTCCGCAAATGCGACACTTTTGTGTCTTCCGTTTGCAATACTTTCATATTTGAGAAAGTATTTTGCAAAAGTATGCTCCTAATGACGGCACATCTTTGCCATAATCCAGCAAGCAAATGGTTGGGTCCTTTGGGCTGAAATTTGCAAGGTGGCAAGACCTGTCCCACAGAAGTGCCTTGTCCTGCTTTTGTGCTAAAATACTTAAGGATGACAAAGTTACACTGTTCCAAAATTGAGCAATTTGCCATAGACTAACATTGCAGTGCCCATGATGCCTTTCACCACCCATATGTTGAAAATGAAGCCAGGTACACTGTTTTCATGACTGCCAGGTTGGTACACCTTTATGTGAACTAACCTCGTACAACAACTTTGTAAATAATGTATGATATCTGAAGTTGGATTTCTCTGCTTGCTACAGTAACACAGGTATACACCTCCTGCTGGTTGTGTGTGATTGGTTACGTTGTCTTGGTACTTCCCCTACTTGCATGTATGTGTGTGTGGTGGTGGTGGTAGTGGTGGGGGAATGCACAGTTAGGGGTTTCAACCCTAACACCAAATTTCCCCCTTTTGTCACTGTGGAACAACCCTAACTGATGCATTAAACAGAGTTTTTTGCCATGAATATATATATATATACACACATCATAATGGCCTCAATAACAGACATGCAAAGAGCTGTGTACTCAAACAACTTTGCATAAGAGACAATATGAGCTTTTAATAATGTTGCTTGCTCCATCCCCATGTTGCAGGTTTCACACTCAATCCTGTCTTTAGTCAGATGACTGTACTGCAGTGAAAGGGATCATGTGCTTTGTGAAAGGACTGTGACTCAGTATTGCCACCCCCTACCTGAAAACAAAGATCGGTGGTCAGGGAGAGGGGAACCTTGTTAAAGAAATGATTCCAAGGACTTGGGGGTCAGGTTAAATAGGCAAGGCACGGCAACTTTTATTTCTTGGGCACCCTATCCCAGAGCTTCTTGGTGTTGTACAAATGCAAGCATAAAGTGGGACAGTAAAACAATAGAATAATATAAAATTAACAATTAAAATCAAAGAGTAAAAAAGGTAGCAGACTACATAGTACATCATTATGAAATAGAAGTTAAAATAGCAGGAATAAAACTGCAGGCCACAAATAAAGGCAGATATTGCAGACTCCCAGTTACTTATATCAGCTGATAGAACCATTAAAGAGCTATGTCTGGGAATGCTAAAGCATACAGGTGGGTCTTTAGGCAGGTCTTGCAAACTTTGACTGAAGGGGCCTCCCTAACAGTTGATGGTAGTGAGTTCCAAGGGACAGGGCCAGTGACACTGATCACCTTATTGCTGGCATTTTTTAGCCTTGTCCTGGGAACCACAAGGAGGCCACTAGAAGTGAAGGGAGTGGACAGGAGCAGCAAGTGTAAGGAGGTCAGACAGGTAGCCAGGGCCTAGTCTATGTAGGGCCTTAAAGGTGAGCGAGCCCGCCTTAAAGAGGACCCTCCACCTGAACGGTTGCCAGTGCAATTCGTGTAACACCAGGGTAACATGACTGAACTTAGAAAGTCCAGTCAGTAGCCTGGTGGCACCATTTTGCACCAGCTGTAGCTGGCAGAGGGTGCCTCCAGAGACCCTGAAGTAGAGCGCATTACAGTAGTTAAGCCTGGATGTCACAAAGGCATGTACCGGGGTAGGGAGGTCCTCACTTTGAACTAGGGGTTTGATCCTAGCGATATTCCTTAGATGATAAAAGCTGCTTTTGACAATGGATGACACCTAGGGTTCAAATTTCAGTCCGTCATTGAGAAATATTCCCAGATCATGCACCTTAGAGGAAGCTATCAATGGTGTATGCCCCAGGAATAAACCTGTTGCCACACCAGAGGCAATCCTATCATGCCTGTAGTTCAACTTCACTACTAGTACCTCCATCTTGCCAGGGTTTAGTCATAACCAGCTGGAGTACATCCAGTCGATGATCTCAGTGAGGCAATTATTTAGGACATCCACAGTGTTGAATGTCCCCGGGGCAAGGGAAAGATACAACTGGGTATCATTTGCATAACAGTGAAAACCCAAGTTGTATTTCCTAATAAGCTCACCAGGGTCAGCATGTACATGGCCAACAACACTGGTGACAAGACCGAGCCCTGAGGTACTCTGCAGGACAGGAGGCTCAAGGAGGACAATAAATTCCCCATCACCACCCATTGCTTCCTGTTCACAAGATAGGATTCAAACTAGCAGATGACAGTGCCAGCAAGTCCACAGTACTCTCTAAGGTGATCGAGCAATGCAGCATGGTCCACCATGTCAAATGCTGAGGAGAGATTGAGGAGAATGAGAATTGACCCCTCTCCTCTATCTCTTGCCCTGAGGAGGTCATTGTTCACCTGAACTAATGCTGTTTCAATGCTATGTCTGGCATTAAATCCAGACTAGAGTGGCTCATAGATATTAGAGGTCTCGAGGTGCTCCTCAAGCTGTTGTGCCACAGTCTTCTCTACAACCTTACCTTAAAAGGGTATGTTGGAGATTGGACGGTAATTAGCCAAGATTTCAGGGTCTCACCAGTGCCTCTTTTAAGGAATCTAGGAAGACCCCCTCCAATAAAGAACACTGAACAATCAAGGCAAACACATGGACAATGGAACTGACCCATCTCATCAGGAAGCGTGTTGGGACTGGGTCCAGTTTGCAATATATGTGCTTTAGCTCAGAAGCAACCCTGATGATGTCGGCCACCTCCACTGATTTAAACTCATGCTAAACAGGTAGAGTGCCTCTGCAATGTCTGTGGTGAACCCTTTTGGCCATACTTGTGCTCACTGGCACACTGGGACACCCTGTCAGAGAAGAACTGAGCAAAACTCTTCACACAGAGAGTCTGAAAAGGCTTTTGTGGGCTGTTGACAGGATGGATGTAGCAACTGTCCACAGTCCAAAAAACCACGGCAGGTCAGTTCTTCCCTGTGGCAAGCTCCTTAGACAGGAATTCTACCTTCTTATGGTTGATTGCCCCCTAATACTCATCGTAGTGAGCATGCAAGGCCAGTTTATCCTCCTCTAGCCTGGACGTCTGTCAGCGATAATCTAACTTCTGACCCAGAATCTTCATCACCTTGAGCTCCCCATCAAACCAAGGGGACCTCAAGTGAGAGGATTTGGATCATACACAGACTGGTGCGAGGGCATCGAGTGCTTCAGACATCGTCTTGTTATAGGCGGCAACCACATCACTTGCACACTTCGCACATGCAATATCTACACTAGATAGATCAGCCACTGCCAGAAATCACTCCAGGGATAATCCTCTCAAAGGGCAGTAGCTGACCATCTCCACAGGGGAGGACTCCAAAGGGGAGCCCCAAACAAGAATCTTACTGTGCAGAGATCAGACTAACTTACCTGATCAGCCTTGAGGTTACAGACTTCAAGTCCCAATGAGAACTCCAGGTCCAACTTGTGGCCACTGTGATGGGTCACGGAAGTAATCTCTTGTGTCAGGCCCAAAGATCACATCATCTGGAGGAGGTTGATATCAAGCCTGGAGGATTCTTCTTCAGCCCAGACATTGAAGTCCCGCAGTACTATGCATCTGGAGGCCTCCAACACCTCGACAATGATGAAGTCAGCCACCTCCTGCAGGAAGTCTCTCAACACCCCGGGGGGATGGTAAATCAGGAGAATTCTGCAAACTGCACCTGGACCCCAATGCATGGCCACACATTCAAAGATCCTAGTACTTCTCATTGAGTGCACAGTGAAACCCAGGTCAGATCTAAAGCAGTTGGCCACTCCCCACCACTGCGCTCCACCCTAGGGCAGTGCCCTACAGAGTACCTGGGAGGATGGCAGCCTCCAAAATTGGCTCTGCATCATCACTCACCCAGGTCTCCGTGATGTAAGCCAGATCAACCAATGAAATCAAGTCCACTATAATTGTGGTTCTATTTCTGATCTATCTGGCGTTCCAGATTACCACCCTAAGGGGGCTTGCAGGCATTGCAGCCCCACTGGCTACCTGCCAGTCGGTTTACTGTTACTATAATGCAGTTGGCTCCTGCACAAAGCCAGCCAGGAAATTTTTTAAACTGTCTAGAGGAAGAGAAAGGGGTGGTAGGTAGGATATAACAGGGAAAGGCTTGCCAAGGGACTACCCCCAGTCACTTGGGTAAAGCCAGAACATTTTTTTTAAATATTCTTGAATACTTACATATCAAGAACTAAATAGTTGAGTATCTAGAGTCTTGAATGGAGAGACAGATAGACAGATAGATAGATAGATAGATAGATAGATAGATAGATAGATAAATAGATAGATAGATAGATAGATAGATAATAATAATCAAGGTTGCTGTTTCTCTGTGATTCCATGAATGCGGATGGAATCCCAGAATCCTGATTGGCTGGCGTAATTCAAACTGCACCCTTAAGTATCGCAGAAATCACACTGCTTTGGTGTGTGATCGGGAATTAGGCTACATAAAAGCCACTGTGCAGCAAGCCATCCCCCCTACTGAAAACCCCAGAAGAAGGAAGAACAGGAATTCAGCAGACACCCAGGAGACACCCGGGAGAGACCACGAGGGACCATGAGGATGCCGAGGACACCATTTTAATTTATTCTGGTTACCTGCTCCTCCGACCCTCTCTGCATTGTGTTTCAGTTGCAGTTTACCCCATCGCACAGATGGAGCTCTTGGCCACAGTAGTATTAAAAAAAAACATTAAAAAATTAGCATTGCCTCTACTGGAACAATCGCCATAGAGGCATCAGACCCCTGAAATCTCCAGGAAGCCTGCCATGTCTCTGCACACTTCAGGTAAATTAGATGTTGGCACAGTGAAATCAGGGAACCAAGGGCCAGTATAGGGGTTTATATATTTCTTTGCTAGCTCTATTTATTTGATGCTGCTGCTGTGTTCTTTGGGGGGAAAATGAAAAAGCCAGGGGTACAAACAGTCAGTGAGGACATCACTTTAATTTATTTTGGTGACCTGCTCTTCTTGACCTTCTCAGCATTGCATTTTGGTCACAGGGTTTACCCTATTGTACAGGTGGAGCTCTTGACCACAGTAATATTTTAAAATTCAAAAAAAGTATTTAAAAAAACTAGCCTTGCTGCCTCCGGGACAATTGCCATAGAGGCGTCAGGCCCCTGGAATCTCCAGCAACCCTGCCTTGTCTCTGCGCACTTCTGGGATACTACTTCCCTTCAGGTAAATTGTAAACTGCAATTCCTTGTTTGCCTTGTGCTTTGAATCTTTGGATGTTGGTGCAGTGAAATCAGTGAACCCAGGGCCAGTACAGGGGTTAGTATTTCTTTGCTGTATTTGCTATATTTATAACATGATGCTGCTGTGTTCTTTGGGGGGAAAAAGTGAAAAAGCTATGGGGTACAATGTTGCTCAGCAGAATCAGTATGGGGGGGACGTCTGAGATACTTAAGTTGTAAAAAACTGCAATTACTTGTTTGCCTTGAATCTTTTTACAGAGGATGTTACATTTACAACATGATACTGGGTTCTCTGGGGGAGGTGGGGGGGGGAGCCAGGGGTACAAACAGTCTTGTAAGAGGTGGGGCAAACCAGCACTCTAGCTATGAAGGGCTTTCCTCCAAGGAGGAGTGTTTGTGTCAGAGAATGCACCTTGTTGGTGCTGTATTTTTATTGCTTGCAATGGAAAGTACTTTTTTTTTTTTGTACAAGATTACAGTGGATGTTTGCCCTGGATTTTTCTGAAGCCTGGAGTACTGGTTTGCTTGATTTGTTTGGTATTTTTTGAAAACTGTACAAAATGTTGCTTGGTTGCTCAGCTGAGTCAGTATGTGTGTGGTCATCTAAGTATGTGTATGTGTGGGGGGGCAGGGATCCCTCGGGGGACTGAGTAATTTTACCTTCTGTATGATTCAGAGTAGTTGGGGGGATGGTGTGTGTGTGTGGCCTAGCATGGAGCCCTTTGGGGGAGGCCTTAGTAGGATGGGGTACTGAGTACTGTGACCAACTTTGCTCAATAGTAAGTATGTGTGGGGGGGTCATCTGAGTGGTGGGGTTCTGAGTATTGTCAAGGGCTGTTTCTGTGAGAGAAGCAAGCTCACCATCCCCAACCTAATCAGAGGCACCCAGAGAGAAACACAGCCCCTTGGACTTCACAGGAGATGGCTAGCAGACTGCATCCTCTGGCAAGTCTGAGGGGCTGTGCTTGTTGCTGTGTGCCCCAGAGTAAGTGGAGGGTGGGCATTCTACACTAATGTTGGCATGGTTGTGATAAGAGTTGGCACTGGTGCATCTCTAACATCCAATGGCAAGTGTTCATTTCTGTGTGCTCCAGAACAAGTCTTGGAGAGGGGGATTAGTACCATTGCCTGCAAAATTGCTCTGAGGTACACAAAAATCCAAACAGCTCTTTAGACATTGCAGGTGGTGGGGCACGTCTGAGGAGCCTTCAGCAAGTTCTGTTTGCATTTTCTGTGCCCCAGAGTGTGTTGTTGTGGGGTGGGGTCATCAAGGGCTGTTTCTGTGAGAAAAGCAAGCTCACCACTCCCAACCTAATCAGAGGCACCCAGAGAGAAACACAGCCCCTTGGACTTCACAGGAGATGGCTAGCAGACTGCATCCTCTGGCAAGTCTGAGGGGCTGTGGTTGTTGCTGTGTGCCCCCGAGTAGTGGGGTGAGGTGATGATGGTGGCACATCACACTAACATGGGCATGTTTGATGGCTGGGTGAGATTTGTCAGTGCTGCATCCCTGAGCATGTCTGAAGAGGCAGTGTTGGTTATTGTGTGCTCCTGAGCAAGTCTGAGGACAAATTGTTTTCTAGATCTTCAGCAATATCTCTTGCAGGATAATTCTCAAAAGAAACATGATAGGTTGACATGGCAAGGCAGAGTTGCAGTGGGGACTGGGGGGATTCCCAGCCTTCACCAGCAGACTAAAACTGTGTGTGTGTGTGTGTGTGTGTGTGTGGGTGACAAACTGGGAACCCTTTTGGAGAGGCTGCTGAGTTACTTTACCTTCTGTGTGCCCCAGAGAGTCACTGTATCTGTGTCTGAGGGGTAGTCAGGGTATTCTAGAGCAACTTTGTTGCTTTCTGTGTGCCCCACAGTGAGTGTGAGTGTGAGTGTGTATGTTGGGGGAGGCACACTCCCAAGCTTCTGATGCAGCTCTTTTTCCTGGTTTTTCTCCCAGGAGTTGGGGCATGCAATGATTCCAATGATGCCCACAGAGAGGAGTGCAGACGCGTCCACATGCGCACCATCCAAGCATCTGACCCAACTCCTCCCCTTCTCCAGCATGGTGCCCCAGCCTCAACTAGGGAGAAGGTAAGTGCTGACCACTAAGGATCACCTTCTCCAGAGAAGGAGAGCAGTTCATTGGATGTTCAATCCTTTTCCTCCCCTGCTGGCCCCAGGCAGCCCATGCACATTGCATAACGTGGGTCACCTGTGTAGAGTGTAGTAAGGTGACCAGTGCCTCAGCCCCTTTGTGCCACTAGACTGGCACCAATGTGTGTCCTTGAGTGGGGTGGGGGTCTGAGTAGTTGGGGAAGGGGTATCTTGTTATTCCTGAGTTTTTGAGTCCATGCGGTCCAGGCGCCTGATGGTTGTAGTTCTAAGGTGTGACCTGCTGCAAGAGATTCTCTTGAAGATCTACTGTTAATGGTAAGTTCTTACAAAAGTGTCCTGTTTTTCTTGGGCAGGGAGCTGGAAAGCCCCCTGAATCCCCACTGTAACTCTACGCTCCACATCTGCCTACCATGCTACTGAGACCAACCTACAGTAGGTGCAGTGGTTTTTCCATCTTACAGTATGCAGGTGCAAATCATTTCTGCTCGGGAAATGTGGAAATACCCTCACTTCACACTGCAGCACTTGCCTTGCCATACCTGCCTACAGTGTCTCTTTTTGATGGGAAGTTGGTGCTAAATTTTCATTAAGTGCAGTTAAAGTCACCAGATTCAGCAACAAACACTGCACAACAAACACCAAGGGATGCTTGGAGCCACACCACGACCTTGTCCTTAGTCAGGTACTGTGTACATGGGGAGAAAAAACAGCTTTGTTTTGATCAATGCAGTGAGATGGGGGGGTGTCCAAGGTTACTAGTATTTTTTCAGACCAGTTTACAGTGTGGTTTTGGGCAAGTCATGTTGGGTATATCCATATATCCTGCAATACACGCAGACTTGATAGACCAAATTGCCTTCTTCTGCTGGCTTCTTCATATGTTCATATGTATCAGCTTCGAGTAGGGTGGGGAGGTCTGAGCTTTCCTCAGAACCTGTGCTTCAAGTTTGGTTGAATTGAGTGCACCTATAGCAAGTTTGCAGAGTGGGCACTTGTGCACTGTTCATGAGCAAGTCCAATGGTGACTGTCCCTTGTAGCAAGCATCAGGAGGGGGATTTGACAATGCACACTGCTAATGTTGCAGTATGAAGCACCCCTGCAGACTTGCTCTGTGGAAGCAACTACTGCCAGAAACCCACAAACTTGCTCAGGAACAGTGATGCCAGGCACCCAGTCTAGCTCTGGAGTCTGTTACTTCTCACTGCATGGCCAAACCAAGTTTGGGGGAGGGCACTGGTAAGTCTTTGAGCAAGTCTTCAGGCCCCTTGTTGTTTGCAGCATACACCAGTGCAAGTTAAGTGATTCACCTTGCAAACTATCCACATTAGTTTGTGTGGCCCTCCATGTAAACTTTGTCTGTGGAACCTCTGTAAAAGAGCCCTTGGCTTAAAGGTCTTTCCGATTTGTTAAATGAATAAATAAAAAAAATAAAAGCAGCTATTGACAGATCTTCAGACTTGCCAAAGATCATTTATACATGCCCACGCAACCCCCAAAGTTGGCTTACACTCATGGAAATGGCATGTATAAGTCTCCCCACTTCCTTACAAACTTTCTCTGGGGTGCAGTGCTTTCTATGAGGCATGTTTGTATCAGGGCTGGGAGCTCCTCACACACTGTGTACCTGAGCAAGTCAAAGCATGTCCGAGTCTGTTACTTGTTCTTTCCTGCAGACCCAAACCAAGTTGGTGGTGGGGGGGCCATTGGTGCATCCCTGGGCATGTTATTTTAAGTCCTTTTTCCTGCCGTCTGCTGGGACCTCCCTCAGCTGTATCCATTCCTAGTTGGCCCTTTCCCATCCAGCCTGAGATCCCTGGTTACACATTGCCCACACTGTACAGTAGCAGCAGTGACCCTCAGACTTGCTTATGAGTGCATAGTTTATTAGATCCCCCAATCTGTTCTGTGGCTGCATTGCATTTGTTTATTCTTGAAGTTTGTATGGGAGATGGCAATGCTGGGTTATTTGGCTGTTGTGGTGCAGCCTACTGTTGGTGTCTCTGGGCAAAGAATGGCTTGTTTTGAAACTTGTGGAGTGGTGCAAAGGCAACCTACAGTGTTTTGCTTTCTGTGTAGCCCTGAGCAAATCCCACCCTAGAAACATGCCCACTGTCAGTGTGTAATGCTGCTGCCATCATACCTGGATGATGAGAGCTGTAGAATGCTGCTGCTGTCTTACTCAGAGGATGCAAGTCATACGCTGCTGCTGTCATACCAGGAGGATGAGAGTTGTAGGCTGCTGCTGCCATCTCACCTAGTGAATGGTGGTTGTAGAATGCTGCTACCATCTTACTTGGATGAAGGGAGTCGTAGAATGCTACTGCTCTCTTTCTTGGAGGATGCAGGTCATAGGCTGATGCTGCTGTCATACCAGGAGGATGGGAGTTGTAGTCTGCTGCTGCCATCTCACCTAGTGAATGGTGGTTGTAGAATGCTGCTGTCATCGTACCTAGATGATGGGAGTTGTAGAATGCTGCTGCTGTCTTACTCGGAGGATGTGAGTCGTACTCTGCTGCTGTCATACCAGGAGGATGAAAGTCGTAGGCTGCTGCTGCCATCTCACCTAGTGAATGGTGGTTGTAGAATGCTGCTGTCATTGTACCTGGATGATGGGAGTTGTAGAATGCTGCTCCTTTCTTACTTGAAGGATGCGAGTCATACGCTGCTGCTGCTGTCATACCAGGAGGATGCAAGTCGTAGGCTGCTGCTGCCATTGTACCTTGAGGATGGGAGTCATAGATTGCTGCTGCCATTGCACCTGGAGGATGGAAGTCATAGATTACTGCTGCCATTGTACCTGGAGGATGGGAGTTGCAGACCGCTGCTGCCATCTCACCTAGTGAGTGGTGGTCAATGGCTGCTACTGCCATTGTATCAGGAGGATGGGAGTCATAGGCTGCTGCTGCTGTTGTGCCTGGAGGATGGGAGTTGTAGGCAGTGGCTGCTGTCATACACTGGAGGATGGGGGCTGTAGACAATGGCTGCTGCTGTAACAGGAGGATTGGGGCTGTAGGTGGTGACTACTGCCATCATAGCCAGAGGATAAAGGTCATGGACTGCCCTTTCTTGGGGATCTGAGTCTCCCATCTGTTACTTGAATTATCTTATCAAGTAGATTGGTGGAACACACTACTAATATTTTTTTTGGTTGTGATTTCAGTATTCATACTTCCAGTCTGCATGATGTCTGGTGTACCACTAAATAAGAAAGTCAAGCTCTGCTACACCTCAGCTAAGGAGTGAGCCCTTCAGTTTAAATCTGAAGGCCTCTATGAGGATAGAGGAAAACTTTTCTGTCCATGCTGCAACCATGTCCTGGACCATACCAGAAAAGATACAGTAAAAGTTCATCTGCTCAGCAAGAAACATTCTAGGAATAAGGAACAAGCTGCTAGTGAAAGAAGACCAGCAAGACAGGTGACCCTGACCAGCAGTTTCAGAGCTGCAGCAGAATCATCCATCGTAAGAAATGAGATGGTCATGGACACAGTTAAGGCATGGTGGGGCTGCAAATATTCTGTTACAGAAGCTGGAACATCAACAGCTGAGGGAATGGATGTGCAAGTATGTGAAGGGGAGTGGAGCGGTGCCAAAAGCAGACACCCTGAGGCAACTCTATCTACCCAAAGTAAGAGAGCAAATTGATGAAGACCTTAAAGCAGCTGTGACTGGGAATTCATTGCCTCTGATATGTGATGAGAGCACGGATGCACAGTCATGGTGCATTCTTAATGTCATCTTTGTGTTGGAAGGGGGCAAGACATATCTTGGCAACAGCACAGAACTAGACTCTGTCAACCATTCCACAGTGGCTCAAGCTGTCTTGAAGACTCTTCTGAGTTGTGATATTGACTTTATGAATGTAGTTTCATTTGTCTGCGACAGTGCTCATTATATGATTAAATGTTTTAATGACGCACTTCATGGGGTTCTTGGGGACCATGTTGTGCATGTGTGTTGCTGGGCACATGTCTTGTCCCTTGTTGGGGATACATGGCTGCACCATTTCAAAAAAGTAAATGAACTGGTTTCATTGGTAAAATATGCTTTTCAGCAATCACCAAAATACAAACGAGAATTCTTCACGTTTTTGCAGGAACTGGAAGCTCCAGGAGAATTGATTGCTTTGC
This sequence comes from Neoceratodus forsteri, assembly GCA_016271365.2. NCBI lineage: Eukaryota > Metazoa > Chordata > Ceratodontiformes > Ceratodontidae > Neoceratodus > Neoceratodus forsteri. The sequence goes on from CM028130.1 coordinate 317,431,830, forward strand.
CACCGGTTCCTGTTTTAACTAGATGGAACACATGGTTTGCAGCTGTGGCATACCACTCAACACACCTTCAATACCCGAAGGACTTTTTCAGGGTGAATTTGAGTGACGCCACCTCAATAAACAATCTACAGGCATTACTGGATGAATGGTACAATGAGCAACAAGCACAACTGGCATTCATTACCGATAATTCAGGTGACATTATTGCTGCAAAAGAACTTTTGCAGTCAAAGGAGAAACCTCTTGCGACATCCACGTATGACATACTAATGTCAATTAAGAGCCGCTTTGAGGCTGGCACAACTAAAAATGATGGCTTTGGTGAGAAGGCAGAGCTGTACCTCTCTAAACTGAGGAATAAAGTAAGGGATGAGAACATCAAACTGTTCAAAAATGCTTTCAAGGTCAGTTTGGAGAAACTGGCAAAACACCTGCAATCAAACCCATCTGTACAGTTTCTCATGGCCTGTCGAATTATAAACCCACTTAACTTACCCAAACTTAATAAGGACTTCCAACTGTACTTGCCCTATATCCCAATGTTCATGTTAAACACAATAAGAATGCACTGTTAAAGGACTGAGAGATCTACATATGGCAGGATGTGCGGGAACTACCAGAGATCAAATCATTTGATCTTCACCAGTACTGGATCTCTATGTCCTCACAGGTACCAACTCTGGCAAAGGCAGCCCTTCAGGCCATCTGGGTCCCTGTTTCTAGTGCAGATGTGGAGCAGTCATTCTCTACACATGGACAAATCCTGACCGACCAATGGAGAAGCCTGACTGTGGACAATTTAAAATTATTTTCAATGCTGCTATTCAATAAGTAGACTTAGAATCTCCCACCCTCATTTGTGTAATTGCAGTTCTGATGCACTATTGCAGAAAAATAGTGCTTCCCTGTGCAATAAATTTGTAGACATGCAGTTCTAGTGCAATATTGTAGAAAATAAAGTGGTGCACCACAGTGCAACGACTAAGACATGCAGTTCTGGTACAGTATTGTAGGGAAAAATGGTGCTCCACTGTGGAATAAAGTGTAGACATGCAATATGTAGTATCTCTGCATTATATGTTGCTATGGGTTAGATTCTACTGTCCTTTGCATAGTATGCTTTAGTTGATGTAATCTGTGTAGCGTATTTGTCTGGCTAGCATATTTGTCTGGGTAGCGTATTTGTCTGGGTAGCGTGTTTGTTGACCCATGTTCAGTAGTCAATACTTGAACTGTGTTTTTTTCACATTTAACTTTGTAAATCTTTTTAAAATAAAACACATGAATTACCTTTTAGCTTTGAGAAGTTTGTATTATGCATGTCACAGAACACATTGTCAACATTAAAACAAAGACTAGATTTTGGTGTCTATTTAGTATCGAACAGACTTCAGAATTGGTTCCTCTCGGTGAGAATAATGTTACTGTTACATAAGACCATTTATTTTCACTGGCTACATTGATCTGAGAAGAGAATATTTTAAAAATTATGCCAGTTTGGCCAATGGAGTGCCACAGTCATTAGCCTTGATAGCTGGTAGATGAAAAACTTGGGTAGCTAATATAACATGCAATATGAGATTAAATGTTTTTGTTTTCTGCTGATGTGACTTAAATCTGCATAAAAACATGATAAAACACTGATAGACAAATGTATTACTTAAAATGAGTGAATAATAATAAGTTTTGGATTACCAGAAAAATCCCAGAAATTGGATTCCCTAACACCAGTAAAATCCCAGAATTCAGGATGGTCAAAATGGAATTTGCTTTTTCCAAGCACCGAAAAACAGTGGCCTTGATAATAATAATAATAATCTTTATTTTTACCGTGCCTTTCTAAAATCAAGGCATCTTGATAATAAAATACAAGAAAATAAAACAGAATACAGTAAAACACAAATAAAATAATTACAGGGTTTCATAAAATTCAATAAAATACCATCAGGTAGGGTAGGCCTGATGCCACAGGTTGGTCTTTAGGACCTGTTTAAATCCCTCCATGTCTGTGCACTCCCAAAGCTTATGGGGTAGAGAATTCCAAAGGAATGGAACTGCGTACATAAATTCATGGGCCCCTGAAGATTTTAAAGAAACCCTTAGAATATCTAGCAACCCCTCATCAGCCAAGTGGAGCAATCGCTTGGGGCAGTATGGTACCAGAATCTTTTTTCAGGTAATCCAAGCCCTGTCTGTGTAGGGCTTTATGAGTCAGAAGTCTGACTTTAAAGGTGATCCACCAATTTACTCGCAGCCAGTGCAGTTCACACAGCACCAGAGAAATATGACAGGTCTGAGGAGTACCTGTCAATAACCGGGCCATGAAGTTCTGCACTAGCTGCCACCCCTGGTAGCCCTAGATAAAGGGAGTTGCAATAATCAAGGGTGCGAAGTCACAAAGGCATGTACCAATGTAGGCAGCTCACCAGACGGAACTATGTGTTTAATCCTGGAGATGTTCCTTAGCTAGTAAAAGGATGATTTTACGACTGTCATCATCTGCGATCACAGTGTCAGCCCATCATCAAAAATCACCCCCAGGTTTTGCACCCGTTTAGGGGTAGGGAGTTGGGAGCCACCAAGGAAATGTCCTGAAGGTAAACCAGCTCCCATCCCCTCTATCTGGCAACCTGGGTCCATAACCATTACCTCAGTCTTCTCCGAGTTCAACCTCAGCCAGCTTGAATTCATCCAATCCTGGATTTCAGTGAGGCAGTTGTTAAATATCAAGAGATCTCTATCCTGGTCAGGTGCAAAAGGTAGGTAGAACTGGGTATCATCAGCATATCAGTGAAACCTCAACCCATACCTTCTTACAATGTCTCCAAGGGGCAGCATGTACACTGCAAACAACATGGGGGACAACACTGAACCCTGAGGTACCTCACAAGACTGACCGGGTCAGAGGAATAGATCCCTGATGTCACCTCTGACTTCTGCCAGTGAGGAAAGATCTAAACCACCTGAGGACTGTACTAGACAGGCCACAGATGAATCTCAGGCATTCGAGAAGAACTCCATGGTCCACAGTGTCAAATGCTGAGGAGAGAGATCCAGAAGAACCAAGATGGAATGGCTCTTTCGATCTCTTGCCATCAAGAGATCATTGAGCACCTGAACCAGAGCAGTCTCTGTACTACTCCTCTATCGAAAACTGGATTGGAGTGGTTCGTAAATGTCATCGATGGTCAAATGGTTCTCCAGTTGTAGGGCCACTAGTTTCTCAATCACCTTCCCCACAAAGATATCAAGATAAATAGATAGCTAGACAGACAGACAGACAGACAGACAGACAGACATATACTGTATATAAGATAAATACCTGGTAAACTGTATTTGCACACATCTACTACAAATTTATACTAGGGAACCACACACATATTGTCAAGAGGCATAAATTAGGGGGTAACTAGGGGTTGCAGTTGAAACCTCCATGACTTCTTTGTGATCACTATGATTTCAATTAGAATTCCAGGGCCCCGAGAAGCAAATTTATTTACATAAAAATGCTGTGGGTGTTTTTTTTTTTTTTTTGCAATCCTTATGATGCTGCTGAAATGTGTCTTTGCAGCCTTTATGATTCTAGTAACATTATGTCACTGGTGGTATGTTTGCTACATTTTGTCACTTTCTGATTCACTCTGTCTGCCTTCATGGTAAAATGTTGACAGTGTGCGCTCATTTAATATAATCTAAGATGCAGAGAAATGAACAAAACACAGCTATGGGTAGAATACCATGGGTATCTAAGATCTCTACATTTCTGATCTGATTTGAAATTAAATTGAAAGTTTCAGCTCTAAGCTATAATTCTGCAATTTCACAAAATTTTAATATGAAGTTTACTGAACACATGATAAAGCATTCCCATAGTATGCAACAAATCAGAGTTATCACCCAGTCATCTATGTGTCTCTCTTGCATAGGATGTTACTTCATGTTCAGCACAGATATACTGAAGATAAATTTACATTCAGTTTTTGTAATCCCAATATGCCATGTACTACAAACATTTTATTTCCACAGGTTGGAGACTTTCTGTCCCACATTATGTTACTCATTTCCACATTTAAAGAGTCACAGCCTCACATTACAGGGATGGAAATTGGAAAGTGCTGGCACTGTATACTGGATTTTAGATTTTGAGTGTCTGAAAAATAATTACCATGGCATGTGAAAGTTTGGTAAAAAGTGCTGAAAATGGATGTAGGTAGCCATACCACTTCTTATATGTGCCCTGTAAGTCAGATATCTTAGCTAGTGGTGGCTGCTAAGCATCAAACAAAGGACGGCCCATAGAATAGACATCTGACCCCACCAAGATGGATATTTCTCAAAATGCCATAGCATCTAGCACTCTCTCTATCTAAAGAAAACTACTGAAAACTACAAAAAAATGTTTCTCTCACTCTAAATTTGCTCTACCTAATGTAGATGGGGTGGCTGGGATACTGGAGGAGCAGACAAACAGGAAGGACAGGTTCAATTTGTTGTTTTTTTGGGGGCAAGCTTTAGTTACTGTTTTAAGTACTTGTGTGTATTTAACTTTTGCAAGCACAGGGAAGCTGCACTACAAGCCTTGAAAAGGCAATTGTAATCCAGCCCAGTGACGCTGAGAGCTGAGGTGCTGGACGCCACACCTCACGCTGTGCCGGCGACCCGGGTTCGGGAACGGACTCGGGTGCCTGGGGTCGGCAGGGGAAAGGGTGGAGGCATGGAACTCTCATCCTAGGCTTACAGAGGTTGGGGAAGCCCGGCGAGCCAGTGACCCCTGGTAGAGACTGTGGGTACTGCAGCAAGCCAGGCTAGAATGTGATGGTGTTGCTGATGCTGGCAGGGATGCCATGCGCCAGAGAGTCGGAGCGTGCCCCTGCACGGGAGGGGTAACCACAGCAATAAGCAAAATACCCCTGAGGGATGGATAGGCAATGGCATCTCAGTGCCTTGACCGCCATATGCCCAACACTGGGCCTCTGTCTCTGCCTCTTGATCCCTCCAGGGGTTTGGGGACAGGGGCCCAGAGGGAGCGCTAATGACTCTGAGGGGGCAGATGATCACAGTGGGTGGTAGAAGCGACAGGTGAGTGGACTGCTTGAGAGAGTTCCGGCACTCGGGCGAAATAAATAGAGTAAAAAAAAAAAAATAGCAATTGTGTCAGAGGGATTTCCCCGCAGAAATGAATAATCTAGACCATTCTGCTGGGTGCTCCATCAGCAAATGTTTATTGATCCAATTTGTACATAATATCACAATTTCAAAATCAAACCATCAGTACATAAGCATTTACATCTGATTTACAATTTCCTCATCAACATTCCACTTTGCCTCTTGCAGCTTTCCTTTTAGCACTTCTTCATCTCTGGTCTTCTCAGGGCCTGGATGCATGACCTGACACCCCTTTCTGGTTCCTAGGACATGTCTACCTTTGGAGTTGGGTGCCCCGAGACCTGAACCCCAACATTTTCTCTCCTACATGCCCCCAGCCCTCTGTCCCCCACAGCTGGATGATGGTGACCCCAGCCCATGCCTATTACCACGCCCCTACCTCTAAATCCTACCCTCTTTTTTCTTCTCCCCCTACCACCCCCTCATTTCCTCCTATCCTCCCCCATTTCCAGTTATTTCCCCTTTTCAAATATTTGTCCTCCACATAACATTGTGGCCCTCACTTGGCAACCCACATGCATTTTGCCCATCTGCCTACTCCAGCAACCACCTTGTACTGCTGCCCTCTGTTGGCAGCCCCAGTCTTATCTTTATTATACACTGCTGCTCACACCCAGCATCCCTCTCATCATTGAATCCACTCCACTCAGGGTCTCTGTCCCAGATTTGCAATATAACCTATCCCTGTCTCAACTCACCATCCCTGGGGTGGGTGGGAGGGTGAGCTTCAGCAAGGTGTCTCAGCAGGAAGAAGGGAGAATTTCTGCCTTGCCCTAACTTTTAAATCCCATTAGGACTCCCAATGAGGACCCCTACTTGCTCCTCCCCATCCAATCCCATACCTCCTGTTCCACCTTGCATACCTCTCCTTTGTGACCTCATCTAGCCCTGCCCACTCCCCTTAGAATCCAAAGATTCCTTTGTCCCTCCCCTACCCTTCCCAATTCCTAACATCCTGAGATTTCTTGTAGGAAACCCCTGGCAATGTTGATTGCCTGTAATTGACAACCTTATTTGTCAGAGAGATTTCCCCCCAGAAATGAACACTCTAGACTATTCCATTGGTTGCTCGATCAGCAAATGTTTATTGATCCAATTTCTACATAATATCACAGTTTCAAAATCAAATCATCACCACAAAACCATTTACATCTTTTTTACAATTTCCTCATCAACATTCCACATTGCCTCTTGCAGCTTTCCTTTTAGCACTTCTTCATCTCTGGTCTTCTTGGGGCCCTGATGCATGACCCAACACCCATTTCCAGTTCCTAGGACATGTCTATCTTTGGAGTCAGGTGCCCCCAGACCCAACCCCCAGATTTTTTTTCTTCCTTCCCCCGACCCCTCTGTCTCCCACAGTCAGATGCTGGTAACCTCAGCCTGTGCCTAGTACCCTCCCTTTCCCCCAAATCTTACCTCCCATTTTCTGCCCATCCCCCTACCACCCCGCCATTTCTTCCCTTCATGCACTAGCCCACCTCCAGCCTTGTGACAGAACGTGGGCTCCCCCCATTTAATTAGCCTCTGGCCTCCCATCCCTCAACTGCCTTGATTATATGGGTGATAAAAAATGACCTTCCCACTATGGATAGGTGTATCCTATCCTCCCAGTAGTACCCCAGGACTGAATATGAAATGTCCCTGTGCAATATGTAGACATCACCATACTCTGCTATCACCGATGCCAACCTCTGATTAAGGGACTTCCTTGCCTTCTTGATTGACTTAACATCCTAAGCGTGCCTCCACGCTCTCTTTGAGATAATCTCTGACCAGCCTATGGTGATTCCTGGCCACCATCCCTTAATGACACCCAATGCTTCTGTATATCTTTGAATAAGGCTCCCCATGGACTATCACCCAGGTTGTTACCCCCCAAGTGTATTATTAACAAATCTGGCCTTTGCCACAAGAGCCGTGTCCATCTCAGGCCCCAGACCCCTTTCTAATGTATCCATGTGTCAGTGATATACCTGTGAAGTTGTCTCCATCCTGGCATGATCAACGCATGTCGCTCTGCCCAAAATACAAAGGAATGCCCTATAATCTATATATTTCATTGCCGTCTCAAGCCTGTTGATACAACTAGAACTGGTTATACCATTTGCCTTACATATCTCTTGTAGCAGCTTGATTTCCACCTACCTACCCCTTTTGTTTCCTTCTCTGAGGCCCCTTGTGCTGCCCTTTCTGAGGCAGCCCCAATTCTGAATGAGTAGAAACATAGAAACATAGAATTTGACGGCAGATAAGGACTGCTTGGCCCACCCAGTCTGCCCATTTCCCTAGCAGCCTACTTCTTTCTACCCCCCCCCTAGAATTGCCTTATGACTGTCCCATGCATGCTTGAATTCAACCACTGTTTTTGACTCTGCAACCTCCTCTGGAAGGCCATTTCATGCATCCACAACCCTCTCTGTGAAAAAATACTTCCTTACATTACCTCTGAGCTGCCCCCCCATCTTCAAATTGTGCCCCCTTGTTCTTGCACACCTCTTTTTTTGAAAGATGCTACCCTCTTGGACTTTGTTGATACCCTTGAGGTACTTGAAAGTTTCTATCATGTCCCCCCTCTCCCTCCTTTCCTTGAGGCTATACATATTAAGCTCCTTTAGTCTCTCTCCATATGTCTTCTGGTGCAGATCCTGGGCTGTTTTTTACTGCCTCAGCCAAATTGACACTGACCCTGTCCCCATACAACATCCTTCCATATGTGGTGAGAACCGACCAGGATCCTCCCCCATAAATGGTAAACCTTTTTTCAGGACCCACGCTACCTGGTAACATGTAACTGAGTCTCTGTTCCAGTGAATGAAAAATACCCCCTTCCTCTTTGGCTGAATTGCCTAAATTCCCCCAGTACTGCCACTGCAGACCAACCTTGCTCCAGTTGTCTATCCATAATGATCTCTACCCCTCTTCTCACTTGGGCTGTTTTGAACTGCCTCAGCCAAATTGACACTGACCCCACCCCATACAACATCCTTCCATAATAACCCCCCCCTTTGTCTTCCTACTTTGTGCCACCACTCCTCCCACTCTGCTGAGGTGCATACCCACCCTAGTGTCCCCAGCAGCCACCATAGTAGCTGCCCTGCTATGGGCCTTCTGGAATCTCCCCTGCTACCTCATGTCCTCTGCCACTCAATAAGCATACACCTCACCACCTTGAATTTATTTGACTCTGACCAACCCCTGAAACTGCATGCCCACCCTATTCCTGCCACCATTACTTCAATGGTTGTGTGTGTCATGCCAGTCTCCCACCTCTGGACCATATACTGCATTATCTACCCTTCTGTAACCTACTTACCTCAGAACCCTCTTGCTGCCAAAATTCCTAAAAAGCATTCCATGCCCCCTCATAGGCACTCAGCTTATTTGAAGACCAAGAGCTTCAAAACAGCAATTGGGCTTGGTCCATCCAGCTGCCCAGAACTGGACTGGGACCGTAGTTCTCTGGATGGTGGTTTGCAGTGCCAGGGACCTGAACCTGTCCAACTAAAGATAGGAAAGGCTGTCAGTAACATCATTCTTCATCCCTTCAATGTGCCTTGCTCTGAATGACAAATTGAGCTTAAGCCCAGCTAGTACCAACCGACGTAGCACCCAAATCACCAACTCAGTGGGCCCCTTCTGTTTGTTGATTACCTCGACCACTGCATTATTGTCACACGAAAATACAATCCTGTGATCCCTCAACCTGCTGTCCCATACCACCATGGCCACCCATATGGGAAATATCTCCAAAAAGGTGATGTCCTTCAGCAAGCCCCAGTGCCCCCATTCTGCTGGCCAGGCCTTGGAAATCCATTTGCCTCTGAAATAAGCCCCCATGCTGAGGGCCCCTGATGCATCCGTGTATAATTCCATATCATTGTTAATTAGTCAATCCTTCTGCTAGAATGTGACCAACCATATCCCATCTTGACCTTGTATGCATCCCTAATTATGGTTGAATATGCCAATAACGGGATAGTCAGATCCAGCTGTTTTTCCAGCAGTATCGAGCTAAAGATTGTAAATCCTGCCTGCCACATTTCTATATTTTTCCCTTTGTAAGTTGCCTCCGCTGCTGGCTTCCCCACTACCGCTAAAGCCACCACCATTTCTGACTTCCTCACCACTTCTTTCTGCTCATATTTCTTAGCAGTGTCTTTGTCTACCAATGCGAAAAGATCTACAAATTTACCCTTCCATATCTTTCCCTTAATAGTAAGCAGTATGTGGTCTCCCAGGGTCACCCAGGGCATGCCTCTTTCCAGCTTTTTCCCCCTGCTCCCCTGCTCCTTTTCCTGTATCACCACTTTCTTCCTTTTATCTCCATTCACACTTTTTCCATCTGCTCCATGCCCTTCTCCCCCATGTCATTAATAATCCCTTCTAAGTCCTCCTCCTTCAGGTCTCCATTATCTGACAAATCAACCTTCTCATTTACATTCTCCATGTCTGGCTCCTTTGGCTCGGGGAGGGGTTCTAGGGCCATTTCAGGTTTTTTTGCTGACAACCACTTTCCTCTGCCCTATCCTATAGTCCCAGACTGGTCCTTCCTCTTCCTGTTATGCTCCTCCTCTTCCTCCCTCTTCCTTGCTGCCTTAATGAGCTCATAAATTTTTCCCATTAACTGTGAAGCCTCTTTTCTCAGCTGGGCACTGGCAGATGGCACTGATGTCTTTTTTGGTGCCATCTCGCTGCTGTCAAACCAAAAAACAGAGGAGAGGGGGAGCAATATGGGGAAAAAGGTATAAAACTACAAAGTTGCTATCTTTCAACATATATCCCACCTCTAAAACTGTTTCTTGTGCCTCCAAATCCTTTCTGTCTCATTGGAGTCAAGGGTCCGCGTTGGCAATTTTTCCCCCTTTTGCCACTCGTAATCCCCATAGAGATCTGCTGCGCTGCACCCCGTGTTACTTAAACCTTTGTTGTGTAATTTGTTATTGTTTTTGTTTTGGTGTCTCCATTCCGCTTCCTTAATATATTGCTTGTTGCTTGTCCTTACCTTTTTATTTTATTTTCCTTTTCTTTTTTTTTTTCACATACCCCACGTTAAAAAATGGACTCCTGCCCCTCTGTCTGTGGACATGCCTCATTGTGCCAAGCATCTCACAAACTAGTGTCCTCATCTGAGTAGAGTGCAAGCCTGTTATAATGGACTCATCTGTGCACACAACTTTAGTCTATTATATCCAATGTCCATTATATCCAGAGGAGATGTAACCTATGTGTTAGGTTTGTTGATGTGACTGAGCATGGGCTCAGAGTGAATGAGAACTTATTATACAACTTCACAGACTACTCAGAATCCTGCCTAACATATGTTTCTGAATTCTGTGTGTTTATATAAAGTTATTTAATTGTCAGGGAACATGAGTTCTTTTAAGGAAGTTTGTTGCAGAAGGTAAGAAGAAGATAAGAACTCCAGTGGCTGGATGTTGAGGTTCTAGGACACTAAGAACAAAAGCAAGTGTACTGTAAGGTTTTTATTAAAATATAAAATCATTTACTTTTAGCTTAATTAATTTACTAATAAAAGTTTATGCAGCTTGTGTAGAATTATTTTGATAGAAATGTTATCTCTGTCGCTCCTCAGTCTTAACTCTACATTTGCCAGCTCTCCCTCACCAGCTCTGCAACTTCCCCACCCCACAAAAAAAACCCACTACAAATGCCCAAAAAAGCTTCACAGTGTCCATTACAATCAATGTTTCTGTCCATTATAACCAGAGAAACATGCACTGGATTTGATATATTTCATTTGGGAAATCAGTTTTGTTTTCACTATAACCAATTGTCCATTATAACAGTGTCTGCTATAAGTGCAGTGCACTGTATCATCACCACTCCCCCGACATGCGAACCTCTGTACTGTCTCCCCTCATTTGTTTTTGTCACGCTACTTTGTATCCTTCAATCCCAGCATATGCCCTGGCATCACTTTGCCTCTGCCCATTGCAGGCATCAACCTCCCTGCCATCAGTAGGCCTCTGGCTCCTAGCCACCCCTCCATCACTACCTTGGCCCATAAATAATAAGCTAGGTGGCTGCCAAATAATGCCTTCTTCTATATACATTTTTTTTTTGGGGGGGTTGTGGGATTCCCACCAGGCCTTGCTACTTGTGCTCCAACCTGTTCCCTTGTCTGTCCCTCCCAATGGCCACTATCTTGATCGCCCCTCCCCTTCCCGCATCTGGCCATGAGGCAGCTGTCCACCAGTTTGTCCCTCACAATGACAGCTACCATTTTAAGAACTCAAAACCCCCCTTTTTGTGGAATATATCCCTTGTTATCACCACGGATTTTCTCTGCTGCCCACTATATTTCCATTACCCCCAGAAACTGACTTTAAATGAGTCACAATCCTTTCTGTGGCTCCAAGAATGTCCTTCCCATTATCATCTGGCTTTGGCTTGTCCCATGCAATTCTCCACTACCCGCTCTAGAAATATCCGCGTAATCAAGTTTGTTGTACTTAAAACAAGCAACCCCCACCCTTCTGCCCAGGCAGCCTGCTGCATGGTCCTTGAATACTAGGCCACCATCCTTTGTAGGCCATCCTCCCATTTCCATACTTGGCCTGAGTTACTGTGTATCCACTGCATCAGGTGGCTGCCTGGCCTGATGCCTGGCACTGCTCTGCCTTTCGCTTCCTTCATACTGGATCCTTTTTTCCTCCCCCCCATGCCCCAGGCTACTGCCCGCAGTCCAATCACCCCTTAACAGGGACCACCCACCATAAGGCCTCCTTTTCCTTATCCACGCCCTGTTAACTCACCCTCCTCTGTCTTCAGCCCAAACTCTTTTTTCCCCACCCTCCTAGGCCAAACTCAGCCACCTGACAGTGCTTCATGTGCCCTCCACCTGTTAAGAAACCCCACTCAAAAAATGGTCACTGCACAACAAACGTACTCATTACCTATACCCTCTCAGCCCTGCTGAGGACTGAATTCACCACAATCCCTTTCCCTTTACTGTTGCCAGCACACTAACATGCTGCCATGCCCGGGCTTTGGGTCACGTGGTCGGCCAAAGCCTAGTCTCCATGACCCAGCCACTACCTGGCACCACAAACATTCACCTTCTCTCTTCTACTGTCATTCATTTTTTTTTTTAAACAAAACAATGTAGCCTGCCACAGCCGGTGCTGAAAGCAACTACCGAGCACCTGACTATGTGCTCGATTCGCTCACACTACTGGTAACTACCAACATGAATTTGAACTGTAACATTCATGAAACCTTATATTACAACATTCTCCATATCTTACGCTACCTATAAATTAAGAAAGGACTTGAAATATGCAAACAACAAGAGCCTTATGAGGACTGCCTGCAGCGTTTCAAACATACCTAACATGAATTCAGACTGCAATGTGCATTCTATATACTAATATACCTATAATTTAAGAAAATACTTTAAATAAACAAAAAACACAATAAACTTATGAGAAATGCCTGCAGCGTTTCAAAACATACCTAAAATCAAGGCCCGGTCCCACTACATGCAGGCCATCCCTCTACTCAGCCTCAATAAGTTTACCTTTTCTTTGTTTGGAACAAATAAACTTGTGAATCTATGTGCTAAGATACAATCCTTCAGCAAGGTGTCTCAGCAGAAAGAAGGGAGAATTTATATCTCCCTTACACTAACTTTTAAACCCCATTAGGACCCCAATCAGGACCCATTCTTGCTCCTCCCCATTCAATGCCATACCCTGCTCATATCCTGGTTATATTTTATTCTGTACCATTCAAACGAATGCACCTCTTATAGATACAATTCTTGTATATATTATATTTTATTATTAAATGTACTGAATTCCTCCTTAATTTGTGTCATTCTATTTTTATTTCTGTTTTTGTACACTATATTGTAGTACGCTATGTCTTGCATTACATTGTCTTGAAGTGTTGCTGTCCTGATTTGTATAAGGGACATTCTTTCAAATGAACTTGCTCAATGAATTTTATCTCTTCGCATTAAACTTGAACTTGAACCTCCTCTTCCACCTTGCTTAGCTCCTCTTTGTAACTTCATCTAGCCCAGCCCCCCTCCCTTTAGACTCCAAAGTTCCCCTTGTCCTTTCCATCCCTTCCTCCTTCCCAATTCCTCACATCCTGCCATTTCTTGTGGGAAACCCCTGACAATTTTGGTTACTTGTAATTGGCAACCCTATTTATAACCCTGAAAACTTGGTGAGAAGTGCCAAAACCAGAAGCAGGTAGCCATACCACTTCAAGTCCTGGCCCTATAATTCAGACAGCCTAGTGAGTGGCAACAAGCATGGGCAGAGGTGATGCATGGCAGAGGTATGCAGTGTCTGCCAGCATCAACCAAGTAAGTCGGGGAGGCAAAAAGCTCTGGTCCACTATAAATATATGCAGTACCACACAGGTGAGTTACCTCTTTGTAAGGACAGCCTTACTGGTGTCAGCTGGGACTAAGGGACACTGAGCTTTATCACTTGGTTACAAAGAAAGAGAAACTTTGCCATTTTGAAAAGACCACAGAGTAGCTTGTGATTTAAGGTAACCCAAGACATGGCAGACACAATAATAACACCAAATGGGGAAGTGAGTTGTAAGTGTATAAGCTGCTTAATGTACCAAATAGTTAAACAGTCACAATACAGAGAGAATTTACCTGTGGGAAATATAAAACTAACAAGGAATTAACAGTTGAACTATCACAAATGTGCAAATGACTGGATAAACTAAATCAGTACCTTGAGAAAATGGATAGACAGATCAAAGACTGAAATGAAACTGAGATTATAGAGCAAAGTGTGGAGAGAGCTTTCCATGATAATGTGGAGGAACTAATTAATCTAGAGCACAGTAAAATAAATGCAAGCACAGTAGTAAAGGAAAAAGAGAGCAGGTAAGGAAGAACAACTAGATAATGAATAGTGCATAGTACAAAGTAATAGAAGAAGGAAAAGAGGGAGGCATTCAGTTGCCCATTCATGTATTTTAGAATCCATTAAAAGACAGTCTTCAGTGATGCAGGGCTTATTGACACATTAGATTATACTTTTAGCTATAAGCAGTAATACGCATGACAACTGTAATTTAATAAATTCTGAAATGGAATGAAATTCAGAAACATATAATGCCTCAACAAGTTCCCATGATAATATCAAATGTGAATTCCATGTATTTGAGCACCCCAGTCCAGAACCCACAGGAACTCCAATTCCCATAACCCAAAGTGGCAGAACCACAACATTAGAGATGGCCAGAGTTTTCCCAATAAAAACAAAGACTATAGTAGCTGGAGATTCAATCTTGTGCTTTACAGACTCTAAAATCTGTAAGAAAGACAGAGAAAACACCCAGGTCATATGCCTCCCAAAGATCAGATTAAGGGATAGCAGACACAATCTTAAAGGAATTAATAAAAAAATCAGGCATCGCCCCCCCCTTGTACATTACACAGGCTGCATGCTCTCTGTAAAATACAGAGTGGTGTATGCTCTGTACTGTACATAGAATGCCCGCCCCCTGTCTATTTGTATGGTAGCCAGCTGAAGAGGTGAGAAGAGGGCTGTGCCAGTCACCGTATCTACAGGGTAGGTGACTGGTGCCTGCAGTTGGGGGGGTGGGGCAACTAGATGCCAGGGAAGGATATTTTTATGGGAACTGGCATTGCTGGTTAGGGGGTACTACTAGCTGCCAGGGACTTTGTGTTATAATGATCTTTTTTCTGTATTTGTCATTAACCTTAGCCATTACCATCACTGTTCTACAGTATTATATACAGGGCAGGTGATTGGAGTACAGCAGGGACCACTGGACTCAAGGGAATGTACTGTTTTTTATGGGGTCAGAGTCTAAGGACTGTGGGATGACTGGATGCCAAGGACAAGATTTCATATATATGGGCTGATGTTCAGAAAATTGGGGGACTCATGGACACCAGTGAAAAGATTTACTTTAAGTGTGCTTGCTATTGGAAGGTAGTGGGATACTGCGCAACAGGCACATGATTTACTATATACTGTATGGTGATCAGAGGGTAGGGGGGTACACCGTACACCAAGTAACAGATTTTATATAGACAGGCCAGTGATCAGATGGCAGAGGGTACCACTGGACACCAGGGAAAATATTTTATTCATATAAGCTGACATTTAGAGGGTGAGGGGGCACAACTGGACACCAGGAAATCATTTACTATATGCAGGCCGGTAATCAGAGGGTGGGGGGGAGCAGTTGACACTGGAGAACTGTGTTTTTCACAGAGAAAGGTGAGAGGAGTGGGGGTGGGGACAGTCTCAGGGGTGCAAACCTGACACCAGTTCCCATCCAAATGAGCCCACAATAGGCATGCAAATGGCCACTTAGTGCCTTTCATGCCCAATTGCCTCATTTGCATGGACCCAGCTGAATATTGAACCCTGGGCTACTGGTGCTATCAGATCTAGGGGCTCTATTCCCTGCACTGCAGGGATCCATGTTGGGACAACAGTACTTGATTTAGCACTATGCTGACATGCCCCTATATTCAGTTGGATTGATCCAACTGAATATAGCATCCTTGCCATCCTGGGCAATAACAAAGCATAACACAAACCTTTGCACTCTGCTTTGCCCATTTTTGAATGTTGGGTCCCTGGGAGGGTATATAGACCATCATTGTATAGTGTGAGAGGTAGACTTGAAGCACCCTTGGTGCACATCTACCCTTATCACAGGAGCAGCTGTACAGGGAAGGGAGCTGGATGTCATTGTCCACCTAGAGACACATTACCTGGCTAAGAAATGGATTAGAGCAGTGCAAAAAGTGTTTGTGGAGATGGGGAGGGGCCTTAGACAACTAGCACACACTGTAAACTTCTTGGAGGTGCTGCCTGTCTATGGCACAGATGAGGCTAGGGTGCTCCACACCATGGGATTCAATCAGTGGTTGAAAAACTGGTGCAGAGCTCAGGGATTTGGCTTCATTGGGGACTGGGAGTCCACCTGGATGGATGCAGGCCTATACTGGCATGATGATCTGCATCTGTCCAGGAGGGGAATCAGGATCCTAGGTGATAGGTTTAAATACTTCATTGGTGACATTTAAACAGCCTTAAGGAGAGCACCAGAAAGGGCAGGAAATCCTAGCCCCAAAAATCAGGGTACTAAGTGAGGTAGACACCAACATAGAGATGTCAATAGGAAGCGCAGGGGTAAATGGAGAAAGTGACAAATGCAATAAGGACAGGGATGGGGCAAAAAGGGATAAGGCCATCAAGAAATGGAGGATAATGAGTACCAACGCCTGTAGTCTGGGCAACAAGCTCCATGAACTGGTGGCTTTGATGGAAGAGGGATGCCTGGATATCATAGCAGTCATAGAAACATGGTACACAGAGAACCATGACTGGGATGTTAACATACCAGGGTACACAACCTACAGGAGAGACAGGGAGGGCAGAAGAGAGGGGAGTAGTTCTCTATGAAAGGGAAGGGATTAAAGCAACTGAACAAAAGAGTAAACAGGGAGGAGAGGAGGCACTGTGGGTCACCATAGAGACTGGAGATGGCACCACAATCCGCACAGGGGTTGTATACAGACCCCCATATCAAGGGGAGGGAATGGACAAGGATATGATAGAAGGCATACTTAGGATGGCAGAGAAAGGGGAGATACTGTTGATGGGAGACCTTAATATGCCAGATGTTAACTGGAGCACCTTTGCTGCAGCCACATCCAAAAACAGGGCCATTCTTGATGCTCTTCAGGTGGCATGCCTCAGACAGCTAGTTTTGGAACCTACTCATGAGGGAGCAATCTTAGACCCTCAGATTCTCAAATGGGGACAGTGAGAGGATCTCAGATCTAGAAGTGAGTAGCCATTTGGGAAACAAGTGACCACCAAACAGTGTGGTTCATGATAAACTCAGCTACAGAGTCAAGCCTCACAAAAGTGAGGGTACTGGACTTCAGGAGGGCTAACTTTGGCAAGATGAGAGAGTGCCTTAGAAAAGCACTAACAAACAGGCTAGAAGGAGGGGTGGAGCAACAATGGGGAAATATCAAAACTGCCATCACAGAGGCAATAAGCCTTTGTGTGAAGCAAGTAAATCAAAATGAAAGAAAAAGCCACTATGGTTCTCAAAAGAAGTGGCGGTGAAGGTTAGGGAGAAAAAGACAGCATTTAGGAAGTATAAGGAAATGCAGAAGGAGCAGGACAGAGAACTGTACCAGTTAAGGCAGAAGGAAGCAGGGAGGCTAGTCAGAATACCAAAGGCACAAACTGAAGAAAAGATAGCCAACTTGGTTAAGAAGGGGGATAAAATCTTTTATAGGTATATCAGGGAGTGTAGAAAGATAAAGGGAGAGATAATGAGGCTGAATAGAATGGATGGTGGGTGGGCAGAGTGACAGTGAAAAAGCAGGGATACTGAATGAATACTTCTGCTCAGTAGTCACAAAAGAGGAAGTGGGGGAGGTGTCTAATCCAATTAACAGAAGCACTCTGGAGGGGGGGGTCAATGCCAGTCCTTTCACAGAAGAAAGGGTTCTGAAAGAACTACCTAAAACTGAAGGTGGACAAAGCAATGGGGCCAGATGGAATTCACCCCAGAATTCTAAAAGAATTAAGCAGAGAACTAGTGACACCACTGAGTACCCTTTATAACAAATCATCGGAGGATGGTGTGGTTCCTGTGGACTGGAAGAAGGCTGATGTGATTTCCCTTCACAAAAGTGGGAGCAAGACAGAGGCAGGAATCTACAGACCTGTCAGTTTGACCTCTGTGGTAGGGAAAGTGATGGAATCACTTCTGAAGGAAAGAATTGTTGAGTATCTAGAGGCCAGTGGGGCACAGGACCCAAGGCAGCATGGGTTCACAGCGGGAAGGTCATGTCAGATGAATCTAATTGATTTCTTTGACTGGGTGACCAAAGTAGTAGACCAGGGAGTGGCTGTGGACTTGGCCTACCTAGACTTTAGCAAGGCATTTGACACAGTCCCGCAAAAAAGATTAGTAGTCAAAAATTACCAGCCTTGGAGTGGGTCCCAGGGTGGTAGCCTGGGTAAAACATTGGCTGAACAACAGGACACAGAAGGTAATTGTAAATGGAGTCCACTCTGAAGAAAGAGGGGTTACTAGTGGGGTTCCACAAGGTTCAGTACTGGGTCCAGTCCTTTTTAATGTCTTTATAAGTGAGATTGCAGAGGGACTGGAAGGAAAAGTATTCCTCTGCAGATGACACGAAGATCTGCAACAGGGTTGATACACAAGGAGGTGTGGAAAGGATGAGAAGGGACTTGGCAAGGTTGCAGGAGTGGTCAAAAGTATGGCAGCTTGGATTCAATGCAAAGAAGTGCAAAGTAATGCACCTGGAAAACAAAAACCCAGAGGAAGATTACACAATGGTGGGGGAGCTAGTAACAACAACAGAAATGGAAAGGGACCTGGGGGTAATCATATCAGATAACCTTAAGGTTGGCAAGTAATGTGAGAAGGCAGTAGGGAGGGCTAGGGGGATACTGGGATGTATAGGGAAAGGCATCACCAGCAGAAAACAGGAAGTTGTTATCCCCCTGTACAGATAGTTGATGAGACCCCATCTGGAGTACTGCGTCCGGTTCTGGAGACCCCACCTCCATAAGGACATAGACAGGATGGAGGCAGTTCAGAGGAGGGCAACTAAAATGGTGCAGGGTCTGCAAGAGAAGCCATACGAGGAGAAGGTGAGGGAGCTTAATAGGCATACCCTTGAGGAAAGGAGGGAGAGGGGGAACATGATAGAAACATTCAAGTATCTCAGTGGAATCAACAAAGTCCAAGAGGGTAGTATCTTTCAGAAAAAGAGATGTGAAAGAACAAGGGGACACAATTTGAAGATAGAGGGGGGATGGCTCAGGGGCAATGTGAGGAAGTATTTTTTCACAGAGGGTGATGGATGCATGGAACAGCTTTCCTGAGGAGGTTGTGGGGTCTAAAACTGTGGGATAATTCAAGAATCCATAGGACAGATAGAAGGCAATTTTTGTGGGGGGTAGGAAGAAATAGGCTGTTGGTTAAATAGGATCTGCAGCTTATACTCCATGTAAGGAAATGGGCAGACTAGGTGGGCCAAGCAGTCCTTATCTGCTGTCAAAGTCTATGTTCTATGTTTCTTGTGATACCAAAGTACTAAAGTATGTACAACTAACAGTTGATTACAACCAACCTTCTGCAATAGATATGAGGTAATAGTGAATACTTGCAAAGGGTCTCAAATAGAGAATCATTTATCTAGAGTTATTCCAGATCATGATTTATTTTAACTTGTGATTTCATTTGTAATTTGTTGTGTTTTTTGTAGGCTGTTTTACACAGGGATTAAGTCTAAAATCAAAATGCATGGGAAGTCATTAAAAATTTTGGCAGCTTTGTAACAGAGGAGGCTGTTCTTTTCACCCATTTTGCCTTTGCTCTAAAATTGCCGGCCAGAATTAAAAGGAAATTTGTTTCTGTCACTGATAACTGAAATTCTTTTTCTTGTTTGTCTGTTTGTTAAACAGCTACCTTACACATGTGATTTATTCTCTGGTCAATTCCTGTTTTTGTATTCTTCATAATGTCTCTTTATGAACAGTATAAATGGTATTGTTTCACAGTTAGAGCATACTAGAAGACATTATGGCAAAAGCATATGCATAAGCCTTGATCCCCAAATAACTAATAAGAGAAAGGTAACCTTCTGCCATCAAGAAAATAGTCAAGCTGTACTAATGGTACCTATTATAATGCTAATGTTTGCTGTATTATGTGCACTATAAACTACAGTATGTTATAAAATGGCAAGAAAAAGATGAAAATCTTCAGTGGTTAAAACAGGTAGCCTGACCAGGCATAAAATCGCTATAGATGTACAGTGAGGCCTCCAGTCTCCTTTCTATGCCTCCCACCAAACTGCAATGAATACTAAATCCAGTCCTTAAGTGCAGTACTATACTGCAGGGGCTTCATTAAAGCATTTGTGATGCACTTCTCTAGGTTTGTGAGGACACTCAACCTATAGCCTTTTATCCCACATAATCCCTCGTGCTGGCATCACAAATGCTTTATTTAAGGCATACTATGTTGTACATTATTGTTTACATGTGGAATTGTTTCAAATGGAATTGTCTGTATTTTATTATATCCCTAATGTATCTATCCATTTGGCCATGTACTGTTGTAGCATCCTTCTGCCTGCTCCATCTCTTACTTTTACTGTACATTATTTTAGATTTTTACATATAGTATAATGCATGGGGAGGAATGTATAATGATAATTGTGTGCACACCTGAAGTATGGGATGCTACATAAACCCAGGGGACAAAGTCTGAGGGGTTAATCAAAGCATCCCATACCAAGAGTGTACATAAAATTCACATTATACACTCTTCCTCATGTGTCGTTTCATGCGATTGTGGAGCACCTGTTTTTTTGCCAACCACAGCAGGTGAACTACATCAAGAAAACACAGCTGAAAACAGCATGAAAATTCAAACATCTGTGCCCTCTATAACTGTGGACACGTTTGTTAATGTTATTATTAGGCTAACTTTAAAGAACATTTTAAAGTCCAAAAACTGAAAATCTGTAAGTAATCTAAGATCTTTGAACTGGTGTCCATAGCAATATGGTAATGAGATTGGTTCCGGGGATGCCAGTTACTATGGGGGGGGGGGGTCCTTGCTGTTCTGATTTTGTTCTGCCATTTTGGTTTTGATTTTGTTGGTGTTCTGCTGTACCTGTGGGGTTCGGAGGGGAGTTTTTCTTAGGATAAAGGAGTTTGAGGGAAACCTTGTCTGTGAACAGCCACATGGCAGAGTGAGTATAAGTTGTCACTTTCATTTTCTATACAGAAAACTGATGTTTGTTCGCTGTTGTAACCCACAGGTTGTAGCTGAATTATAAGAAGCTTTCCCTATGGAAAAAAAACAGTCCCTAGTTTCTGCATACTTGTATTGTACTGTGTATGTGTTTTCACTCCTGTACCTTCCCTTCCCTCTTCCCTTGGTTGTAACTGTAAATATGATTTCTGATTTCACTCTATGCTTACCTAAATTGTATATTTTTTCAATAAATAAAAAGACACTATGCATTAAGTGTGGTAGAGTGCTATTTTTAAGTATCTGATTGTCATATTATATTTACTCTTCTACTCACATGATGATAGCTGCTTCTCTCAGGACTGCTTTGTATGTCTACACAGCACTGCTGAACAGTGTCTCAGTTCTGTTTCAGCTGATAAGCCTTGCTTCAGTTTCTTTGACTTCCTTCAACTGTGTGCTCTCCTCATGATTTCAAGGATCTGATGATGGAACTTACTTGGGCCTCTGGCAGGACATTGGTTAATGGGTAGATGGCAAATAACATCTTGTTCACCATCACCTTGTAGCACCCCCAGTATATCCTACAGTCATCAGTTTCATTGAAGTAGCACCCCACATGGTGTGAGGTGCAGTCAAGGCTCTAAATATCTAAAAGTCATTGTAAACAACAACTACTGAAAAGCAAGAGACTTGTCTCACTTACAGAGAAAATATTTAAGTTCATTGTTTAGACAGCAAAAAGTAAGGTGTAGACAGTTAGCAGCATCATTCAGGTCTCAAAAGATTGGTAACTTTCCCAGGTGCAAGAAGACAAGCTACAACAAGCATTTGTCAATGCCGAAGTTCGTCGTTGGTATGGACCGATTGGCAGGATTATAGTTCCCATCAGAAAGAACAAGTTATGCCACCAAGTTCAAATTCCCATTGAAATACACTGAAGTGCATACCTGTTTCCTCAATTCATGATCTGGCTTTGAAGAGTGAAGATGTGTCCGCAGTTTAGAGAAGATGAGGGTACTGGAGCCCCAACATGGATTTGGGAAGGACAAAAAATGGCACAAAAGACATCAATGGACAGTTTTATTTTTTACAGGAAATAAAAACAAGAAAAATGAATCAAGGATTGGTTCATGACACTGGGTGATTGGGAACCCCCAGAGTCACTGTAATTTTTCTTTGGGAGGGTGAGTTGCTGAGAGGGAGGGTCTCAAAATTTATACTAATAGTGGTTAAGCCAGTTCTGTAGCCAATTCTTTGAGTACCCTTGGGCGAATGCCATACTGCCCTGTGACTTTTTCTACCTTTAGGGTTTCAAGCCCCTTCTGGATCCTTTCTCTGATAAATACCAGTTGCTTCATTTCAGGAATGCGCCTGATAGCTACTTTGATACCACTTTCAGGCAGGGGCTGGTGGTGTTCTGTTGTGATGGAAGAACAAAATTCATCTTTCATGATGGCTGCTTTTTGTTCCTCCCCCTCTTGCAGCCTAACAATAAGCACTCATATGTTCCTTTTTTCCTTAACATATATCTGAAGAATTGTTTTTCCCAACAACTGACGCCCTCTGCAGCACACAGCTCTGTGCTTGCCTTTGTCTCCCTGACACTCCTCTTTGCCCTCCCTCTTCATCCTCCTCCTCCCCTGCTTTTCCTTCTACCTTCTGAGAACCCAGTTGGTCTCTTTTACCTGCTTCACTTTTTAATAATTCTTGTGCATGACTTTGTTGCCTCAGGAATGGTTCCCTTGATTGACCCCCCTCCCCCCACATCTATCTTTCCTCTACACCTCTGGTGCTTTCCCTGCAGTCAACTTGTCTTGGTCCACCTGCGTCATCCAGTGTTGTGTACTGTTGATATCTCTGAGAAAAAGAGACCTTGCTCTCAATTTGCCTTCCAATAGACACTGATCGATTGATCAAAACATCATACAGTGCAGTTTAATGAACTGCAGTTGGGAAGAGTTCACTGATTCTTCACTGGTACTTTGCATTTTATGTATTAAAAACATACACATTGATGATTTAAATAAAAACAAAACCATTAAGATGACTGAATGGAAACAAGTTCTTAATGCATTGGGGTCTAATCTGAAGGAAACCAAGTGTTTTACAATAAATACCTGGTAGCAATCAATCCCCCATAAAGGGAAAAACAAACAAAACTCGTCTCCCATCATCTCCCCTCCCCCAACATCATAAGGAATTCTAGGTCCTAGAGAACAAAGACTAACCCATGAAAGGCTTTTACTATATTTTGAGCCCAAGTCACATTCTGTGCTATGGTAAACTCTATTTTGCAAATTGATTAATTTCAAAAATAAGATAAAAGCATTGCAAAATAAAGCAAGAAAGGGGATGTGAAGTACTGGCCTCCCAAAAGGAAAAAAAGAATACTGGGTGACATCCACTCTGGCTGCAGTGAAAGTCAGCAACATGTTTCTGAATCCAAGGGCACTATATCAATAATATTACATTTTTACTGTTTAAATACTAGCTTCTCACAATCATGACTTCTGAAATGGGGGACTTGGTTGGGGTGGAAGCAATATTTAGGAGCTCAAAGATCAGGACTGACTTCCAGATGTGGATCTTGTGATGTTTCTGACTTTCACTGAAATTAAATTTAAATGATCCCTGTTCAGCCAGCCAGGTGGCACTGAGAGTTGAGGCGCTGGACACCGCACCTCATACCATGCCAGTGACTCAGGTTCAAGAATGAGCCCAGGCAATTGAGGGTCAGCAGGGGACAGGAAAGGATCGAGCATCCAGAGGACTGCTCTCCTTTCCTGGGGGAGGGTTGGGTTGCATGCCGCTGCTTAAGCAGCTCCTGGTGGGGCTGGGAGTTGCCACACTATGTGGCATGCTTACATGGGGAGAGCATCAGCGGACACCTTATGCATGGGGGCAGGAACACGCCCATCACGTGCAAGATGTTATTCAATGTCCATGCTCTGGGAAACATAGAAACAAGGGAAAACCCCTGAGCCAGCAGTTGGTGAAGGTGGGATCAGGGACCAGTCACCACACCCAGCACAGGATC
The DNA here is from genome assembly GCA_016271365.2 of Neoceratodus forsteri. Lineage (NCBI taxonomy): Eukaryota > Metazoa > Chordata > Ceratodontiformes > Ceratodontidae > Neoceratodus > Neoceratodus forsteri. Next base: position 317,455,843 of record CM028130.1, read on the forward strand.
CTCTAGCTTGCCTCGGATGCTCCCTTTGTGAGTCCTGGCTGCACACTAGATTTATAGAAGGGTCACCAGTAAGGAGTTATTGGTCCCACCTTGGGGGGGCTTAAATCCAGGGAGTCAGCAGAGCAAGAGTGAGTGAGGGAGGTCTTCCCCAATCCAATAAGTAGAGCTGGGGATCTCAGGTGGGCAGGATCAGGTTGTTTGAGTGCCCCACTGAAGAGAGTCTCGTGGTCCAGTGTGTAGGAGGATAAAAAATGTACAAAAAAAAATGATCCCTGTTCACATTATTTCTTTGCCATTACAGTCTGTGAGCCACATTTGGTAAAACAAACAAAGCAGTTGTTTTACAAACACCTTTGTCACTGTACAAACAAAAAAAATAATGACAGGTTGCTCTAATATCGACTTCACAAAAATGGAATGATAATAATGAAAAAAAGGACTACATTTTTGTATGTTATATTGCTGGAAAACCCCATCAAGGTGCCCACTAGGACTGTTAACTGTGCAGTAGGAGGGGACTGTATCTACCCTGTACTTAAGGGAAAATTGCAGCTAACAAATACAAGCATTCGTCAATGCTGAAAGTTTGTCATGTGCTCTGGTGCCATTTGGGGATGGGAGGGTTTACGTGTTGGCAAATTTTAGCACAGGTTCATAACTTCATTGCTTTTTAATATTTTTACCCCACATTTATAACATAGCCATCTTATTATGCCATCTCATAAAGAAAGGAAGAGTACAATTTCAGCTCCTGTCCGACAGGTACTTTCACGCAGTGGCTACAAAATCACCTTTTGGGATGGAAAAAAGAAAATTTGCCCAGGATCTGGAAAATGACAGCTGTCACATTCATGAGGTGCAGTGAAGAGATGGCTATGATGAAAATTTTGGGTCAAAATATTGAAGAGTACCAAAGGTATGAGCCTGTGTTTGTTAATTTAAGTGCATGCTCGTAACTTTGTTGTTTGTTAATATTTTCACACCAAATTTTCAGTGTAGCATTCTTATGTCCCCAACTCATTAAAAGTGCCAGTGTCATTTCATTCACTCATCCCAAAAGGTGATTTCGCAGAGCCACCATGACATTCTGCGCCAGAGGTGCAAAAATATGTTCCACACAGGGTATGAAAAATGATAGCTATACTGTTCATTAGGCGGTATGAAATAATGGCAATGTTGAAAATCTGGAGTGAAAATATTAAAAACTGGTTAAGTTAGACGCGTGCGTAGAAACTGCACAATACACACTCATAACGCAGTCATTTTTTTACATTTTTTTAGCCAAATTTGCAACATGGGCTTTTTGGGACCCCACCTCATGACCAGTGGCACTGTCTTTTCATTAATCAGTCCTGAAAGGTGATTCTGCACAGCAACCACAAAATCACCTTTTGGGACCGACTAATGAAATGACAGTGACAGTGTTCAGGAGGTGGGGTCTCAAGAACCACATGTTGAAAATATGGGGCCAAAATTCCTAAAAATGGCTGAGATATCAACCTAATTTGACCCCCCCCCCAATGGATTCTCATTATACAGCTTACCTTGAAATCTTCACTTTGCCGGTCAGCTTTGAAGAGTGCAGACATGTTCCCAGTCCACAGAAGATCATTGCTCCCAACCTCTGGAGATAAGTATGGTTAAGGGGGGGTTGTAGGTAGGTGGGTGCACAGTGGGAGGGTCAGGATGTTGAGGGGATCAGGGAGACAATGCTGGACTGTTTTTTTATTTCAGGTTTAAAGAAATAAAGACACAGGTTGGTTTTCTTTTTTTTTCTATAGGGAAAGGATGTGAACATTTCTGGACACTGAGAATGTGCTCCCCAGTGTCTGGGGGGATATGGAATGGAGGGTGCAAGGAGGACAGCAGCAGTGGGAGGTAGAGGGAGGGATTTGCTGTGTGTGTGGGGGGGCTGAAACAGAACATGGGTGTGGGGAGGACAGCAGCAGTGAGAGGAAGTGGGAGGGAGTCATTTGCTGGCAGGGGGGCCTCCAACAGAACACAGGTGTGGGGAGGATAGCAGCAGTGGGAGGAAGTGAGAGGGTGTGATTTGCTGGTGGGGAGGCTCGAATGGGAAAGCAAGGAAGAAAGGAGCAGTGGGCAGATTCAGCGCATTCACAATGTAAGCATTACGGCAGTGTGAACGCACAACCAGGAAGTCAATGTAATGCAGGGCTTTACACATCAAAGGACCGAGTCACACCATTATTGGTGCAGCTCTGTCCTTTGAAAAGTTGGCCAACTCCACCCCAACAACAGAAAGTGAGTCATCGCAGCCTGCCGAAGAATTCACCTGCTGCTGACCTGCCCCTTGGAATTGAGCTCTCCTTTGGGCACACCCCCCTCACACCCCTGTATAGCGCCTCTCATGTCAATGAGTTTGTCTATGCCTGCGCGCCACGATAAACTCAAAAATAACACTTATATCAAAAAAACATTACCAGTCCCTTTTTCTCCATGGCACAGTATCTGTCAATGCTGTGTTCAACCAACACTTCAATGAGCATGCATTGCTGAACTGAAAATAAATAATGCCCAGCTATCCCATAAGAAGTACGGTTTCAGAGTAAAGAAACATACTGCTTAATCTAATTAAACAAATGTGGTTTTTGTTTTGGTTTACCTAGTTTCCCAAATGGTAGTCGGTTTCTTTCTCCCAGAATAAGGTTAAATCTCGGGTTGTCTCTTTTGAGTCTTTTCCTCTGACTAGTCGAAAGGAGGATGGAGGCCACTTCAGAATATACACTGCTGTTTTCATCTCAAACCACAAAAGTGTAAATGATTGCTCTTGCACTGTAGGCCTAATAATAGCTCTAATAAACACTACCGAATGCCGTCCCAATATGTGGCATCACTCTACATTCTGCATTATTGTACTGATAAATAAAAAAAATGTAGTAATCACTCCTTATCATCCATGACATAATAGCCCAACATTAGAAACAATCTAAATATTGTGTCACATTGGCCTGGCCGGATACCTGGAAATTTCTGGATGGGCCCCCTCACCTTTATGCACTGTACACAACTGCTGTGCATGGGGGATAAAGGGGCAAAGACAAGTTTGAATCAAGGCCGCTGTATGGTATACTAAAACTAACAGACAGTACCTACCAATGAAGCCTCACAGCCAGGCAGCCACAGCATGTCCATGAGAGCTGGACCCCTTTGACTTGCGTATTGATGTGGATGGCAGGGGCAGGGTTATAGGCCCTTTCTAGTATTTATTTGAAGTTTATGGGTATTAGTTCAGTTAGTTTCTTTCATTCAGGGTTAGGTACTAAGTCCTGACATGTTCAATCCTGACAATTTAAATCCCGTCACCGATTGCCCGACTTTTCTAGTGCCCAACAGTTACTACGCCCGACTACTGAAATCCCGACTTGATTAGTTCTGTGCATTACATAAAATATGCAGTACTCATAACTGTGACTCCAGGAAAAGACATGCCTCACATTAGTGAAAACAATTCAAGCACTCCTTACTGTGCTCCTAAATTGCCTAAAATATAAGTTCATCACCAGGTATTGAAGAAGAAGCAGTACTGAGCTGTGCTAAGAAAATTAATGGAATAAAACATTGCTGTAATTGTCAAAAATATAAATTCATTACCATGCCGATTTCAGCTAAGCTGATTACAATTCACCATAGTGAAACTGACTGCAGTCACTTCATGTTGTTGAATGCACTCAGCAGTGCACCAGCATAAGCAATACTGGGCCAGATATTCAAAACTTTGCCCCGGGGCTAAATTAGCACTGCCTAGTGGGCAAACTTAGCCCAGAGCACAAAGCAAGCTATATTCAAAAGGAAATAGCCCGGTACTAATTCTGCTGAATATAAGCAGCCTAAGGTAGCCGGGCAAACTGGTCCGGGAGTGCAGGGCAAAAATAGCCCAGGAATAAGACAGCACTGAATATAGCAACAGGGAAGTGCAAACTGCAACTGCAGCTCATTAGACTCTGTAGCAAGCCAGTGTTGCAGGTGGAGAACATTGTGTGTGATTGCACAGAGATGTCTCACAGCTACTGCAAACACATCTCTCAACCCCCTGCCTCATCAATCAGGGACAAGGCTTAAAAAAATCAGGGACAAGGGTTTAAAATCAGGGACACATCTTAAAAATCAGTGCTATCCACTCAGGAAACTGGTAGGATAAGTGGTGTAGTGTAAAATGCATTTTCTAAGGAAGAACACAACTGTGACATTAATGTTTGACATTATTTTATGCATACAACCCCCACTGTTTGGTCATGGAAACACAAGTTTTAGAAGAGACAGAGTAAAACATTGAGGTAAAATCAGGGACAATTGAGAGGTATGACTGCAAACAACAACGTAAGCCACACACTGCAGAACTGTGCTATGCTGAAGTGAAGTTTGCCCGGGGCTAACCTGATTGCACAGTGCTAACACATTAGCCCGGTGCAAACTGGTTAGCCCGAGCCAAATGGGAGCTATATTCAAAGCTCCCGTACAAATGAGCCTACTTAGGTAATCCATGGGCAAACAGGTACATTTGCATCTCATTAAGTGCTGCTTGGCATACATTATTATGCAGTTTGCCCGGTGCTACTGCATGGAGCACAAAGCTCCCCCTTTTGTTCGGAATGGAAGTACAGGCTGGACGTTGCAGGCCAAGGCATACCCACAGCATCCCCTGTTGGTCAGAATAGAAGTACAGGCAGAAAGCACCAGGAACTGTGCCCGTGCACAGTCAGTGCATACATACTTCACAACCCCTTGCCTCCTGAATCAGGGACAAGACTTAAACAAATCAGGGACAAAGGACCAATATCAGGGACACATCTTCAAAAGTAAAGATATCCACCCAGAAAGCTGGTAGAATGTGGGTCTTAGTGCAAAATGCAGTTTCTAAAGAAGAACAAGTCTGTAACTGTAATGCTTGACATTTTGTGCTTACAATGTCCACTGTTTAGCCACAGAAACACAACTGTGAGGAGGGACAAAGTTATATGTAGAGGCAAATTCAGGGACATCCCTGAAAATCAGGGACAGTTGAGAGGTATGCTCCCGAACCATTTAAAATACAATTACACTTAATGTCTCTGGTAGTCTAGTGGTTCCCCAACCCCCACTTGACTCCCAATCTGTTTTAATAAAAATTAAATGTTATTTCCCTGGTAGTCTAAAGGTCCCCCCCCCGCACAACTCCTGATCCATTTTAATTAACACTAAATGTTATTTCCCTGGTAGTCTAGGGGGCCCCCCTACCCCCCTGCATGACTCCCAATCTGTTTTAATACAAATTAAATGTTATTTCCCTGATAGTCTAGTGGTCCCCCCACCCCCTGCACAAATCCCGACTCCAAGCACCATACAAAATGACTGTTCCCTGGTAGTCTAGTGGTCCCCCCACCCGGCAGTGATGCCCCGCTCAGCCCAGCAACACTCTAGGAATGGAGCCGGTGACCGGCTCAGCCCTTCTCTCACCACCACGACCGGCCACAGACAGAGGTATGAATGAGCTTAAAACGGATTGGGACGTCATGTGGGGGTGGGTGGGAGGACCACTAGACTAAGAAATAACATTTAATTTTATTAAAATGGATTGGGAGTCATGCAGGGGTGGGGGACACTAGACTACAGGGAAAAACACTTTATTTTATTAAAATGGATCGGGAGTCATGCAGGGGGTGTAGGGAGACCACTAGACCACCAGGGAAATAACATTTAATTTGTATTACAATGGATCGGGAGTCATGCAGGGGGTTGGGGGACCACTAGACTACCAGGGAAATAAAATGTTATTTTTATTAAAACGGATTGGGAGTTGTGCAGGGCGGTGGGAGGTGGAGACCACTGGACTACCAGGGAGTTTACTGTACTACTGCGGCTACAGGGGTCCATGATGTGGGGGGGGGCACTGCCTCATTACTGCCAGCTTTTGTTCGGCGGTATCTAGTGCTGTGCTGCAGGTTGCGCTAATGCCTGTAGCGCGGCACTAGACCTTTGGATATGCCGCACTGCTGGCATTCATGGGTGGTTTCCTAATCCTACCCCTGCATACTATTATCTATTAGCATTGGCGCTACCACACAGCGCTGGCACTAATAGAGCTTTTGAATATTGCAGCCTTGCGCAAATCCAGCACTAATACAGCGCTATGGTTTTGCACTAGGTGCAATTGTTTGAATATCTGGCCCACTGTGCTTCACTTCTCTTGTTCAAGTAATGGTCAGTAAAGTTATCTTTTCCATAATGCACAGCAAAAAACTGTCAAAATGTTTGGTTTGGTTTTTCATTTATTTACTCAATAAAACAGTTTTAGTGCATTCTGGCATAGCCCTATATTTTCAGCAACTTTGTCTGCTTCAGACTTACAGTGTATTCACTAATGTGCATAAAATAATGTTATGTTTTTTTCATTAATTTGTGAAGGATTAGTGTCTTCTTATTTTTTCTCTCAATACAGAAAGCAAGACTGGGTGGTGGCAGAGCCCTTCATGTTCGGCAATTTCGTCCAGACTTACAGCATATTCACTAATGTGCATTTTATTGTTATTTTTTTTTTTATAAGCTCTATTTCTGCACCCTACCCTGGGGGCATCTCTCAGGGTCTCCACTGACAGCCGCCACACTCAACTGCTCACCTGAACTGGCTACTCCAGGAACTACATTGGGTATGCGGGGTCTGTGGCTCTCCCTGCCCACGGAGAGGCCCACAGACCCCAAGGAGAACCGGAGAGTCATCCGATGTTGGGCATGTGGTGGGCCAGCTTGCCAGGGATTGCCGTCACCTCACTCGAGGGTAGAGGGGTTTTTCTCTTGTTGCGATCTTCCTCCCCTGAGGCTCGGATGTGCAGTGACATCCCGCCCAGCATGTGCATGCACCCGTATGCACCTGCAGGATGTCTGTCAAGCCCAAATCCCCTGGCTTCTTGTGCTGTGTGCTGTAGAGCCCCCAGCCTCTGCCAGGGGGTGCCAGCATAATGGGAGAGCCCCGAACCCACCCCAGGACTGAGAGAGCTGTCTATGGACGCTCAATCTCAGTCCTCTCCTGCTGACCCCTGACAACTCAGGCTGCTCCCGAACCCAGATCGCCAGAGTAGCATGAGATGTGGCATCCAGCGCCTCAACCATCAGTGCCACCGGGCCAGCTCCAGTGCATTTTATTGTTTGAATGCAGTCTGGCATACTACTATATTTTCAGCAATTGCGGCATATTTTATGTGATGCATGGACAGAACTAATTAGGAACATGTGTGCTGAGTACAAAAGTAATCAGTATGACCAATCAGTCAGTTCAGTTCACTAATACATTAATGCGCATTTTATTGTTTGAATGCAGCCTGGCATACTACTCTATTTTCAGCAATTGCGGCATATTTTATGTGATGCATGGACAGAACTAATCAGGAACATGTGTGCTCAGTACAAAAGTAATCAGTAAGACCAATCAGTCAGTTGATGTCTGTTGGGATTTCAGCAGTTGTCCATAGAAACAGTCAGGCAAAAGCTTGGTCAGAATCCGGTGATGGAATATAACTTGTCAGGATTTAGTACAGATCCCTTTCATTCATTGACTGTTGCCATGGAAATGTAACTTGAGGAACTAACCAGGTAGGTTGTAGTGTCGGGGAGTGGAGAAGGATGGGGGCTGGGAATAAAACTAGAAACAACAAGCAAGACGGGACTAGTGGGCAGACTCAGCATGTTCACACTGTAAGCGCTACAACAATGTGAATGAGCAATCAGGAATTCAAGTAATGCAGGACTTTACACATCAATGAACAGAGCCGCATCACTATTGGTGTGGCTCTGTCCTTCGAAAAGCTGGCCAACTCTGCCTCAACAACAGAAACTGAATCATCCCCAGCCTGTCGACTCACTGGCCTGCCACTTGCTGTGGAGCTCTCCATCTGGTGCACCCCCTCACACCCCGGTATATCACCCCTCATGTTAATGAGTTTGTCTGCACCTGCTCAGCATGATGAACTCAAAAATGGATATACTCTATAGCAAGATACTGAACTCCCACAAAGTGCTACCAAATGATCTCTCCCTGCCCTGATGCTTCACTTGACTCAGCTTTGTCAGTCTCATTAAGAGTGCTTCTTTGAACCTGAGTTGGGATATTCACAAGGATCTATTTGGGCTGCACCATTGTTCTCCACATAAAATAATTGCAGTGGAGGAGTGACTGAGCCAAAAAAAAAATCTGTTACTTTTGCAGTTAGTCAGTTTTAGCTCCCCGCGGTGGTGCAGGCAGCTCCTTCCACTGATCCCCCCCAACCCCCACACCAGGCATCCCAGGGACTTACCTTCATCCCGGTGCTTCCCCCATGGCTTGTTCCTCATGACCGGGGTTCACAGTGGGTGTCTCACCACCGACAATTGGATCTGGTTCCAAGAGAGGGCCCTGCAGCTGGAGCAGAGCCTGTGAAGAGTGAGTTTCTTCCTGCACTGCACCTGGGCATTTTACTCTTTTCTTCCCCTGGAAGAATAGACATACAGTGCAGTCTGGATGTGCCCATGCACTTTACCATGCATGAGAGGTCAGTGGCTGCTGTCCCCCTTCCCAAGTTGGGGTCCCAAGCCACTTGCCTTCTAGCCTGCATTAGAGGTCAGACAAGCACCGGGAACAGCAGCTGCCCCCTCCCCAGAGGAGGAGGGCAGTCCTCAGGATGCTCAATCCTCCTCTCCCTGGCCACCCCCCAGAACCCAAGCTGATTCCCAAACCTGGGTCACCAGTATGGGAAAAGGTAAGGTGCCCAAGGCACCTCAGCCCTCTTTGCCTCTGGGCTGGCCCTCTGATCCTTTTGAAAATGATAGCCATGAAATTTGTGTTGGAGATGGCATATACTGAATTGTCACCCTCACACTCAACACTGAACTAAGCTCAACTAAAGTAGGTACCCAGTTATTGTGGTAGTCATCCCCTTCTTCTAGACTCAAAGTGTACTGCTATCCAGAATCAGCAAGTTGGGATGGGAAATGAATTAGGAATACAAATCTTGGTCTCCTGTATGGAAACACTTCTCTCAAGGCCACTGGGTCATCCTCTGCTTTTCCTGTCAAGGTAATGTTGTTAACCTACTCTTAAGGGTGGATGCATTTATTTATCATATTGAAGATCCTAGTGATCATGAGGGAACATACTGCATTAATATTGTAAAAAGTATATGTAAACTATAATTTTTCTCTGTGTTTCAGAATACAGTCTCTGATAACAGTTGCAATGTCATTGAAATCATTGTTTGTTGTAGAGACAATGATTAGGATACCAACTTCACTTATTTTATTTACAACATTGGAAACTGTGAGAGGCACACTGAGCCGAGGCTCATTTCCAGGTTCAACCCATGGAATGGGGTAAGAGGAAGATAAAAATGAGTAAAATTACTGCATGCATACAATTTCTGGAATTGTATAAAATAAATATATGGTGTATAGTGGTGCTGATGGGGGACCTTAAAATGCCAGCTACTGATTGGGGTACTATGACGTCCACTGTAACCAGGGATCAGAAGCTGCTGGATGGCTTTCTGGATGCATTCCACAATCAGCAGTTGATGGACCCAATGAGGAAGGGTCATATCCTGGATGTGGTTTTAGCAGATGGGGATCTTGTATGAGATATGGTTGTGGAAGAACCCCTAGCTGGAAGCGACCACAACACAGTCTGGTTTTGGCTTAAACTGGGGGGGGGGTCATTCAAGGACAATGCTAGTTGATTTTAGGGGGGCAGACTTTCAGAACATGGGGGACATTCTCAAGGGGCATTTGTAGGAGATAAAACCAGGTTTGAATGTGGAAGGTAGATGGGAGATCATAAAGCAGGGGTTACAGGAGGCCACCAGACCTGTGCAATAGTGAAACGCAAGGGCAGTAGGTCTTATAAACCATACTGGAGGACCAAGGAGGTCCAGGAGGCAGTAAGGGAGAAGAAGGCTGCCTTCAATAGGTGCAAAAAAAAATGAGAGGAGAGAGGGATAGAGAGAACTATCACCTTGCAACCAGGAAAGTCACCAGAGTTGTGAGGGGGCAAAGACCTGGAAAGAGAAGAGACTGGCACAGGGGATATGGGGTGAGGAAAAGGGGTTCTTTAGGTATATTGGTGAGTGGAGAAACGTTAAGGGCCAGCTCAGTAGGTTGAGGACAGCTGGGGGGTGGGAATAAGAGGCTGGAGAGCAGGCGGAGGTACTGAATGAGTAGTTTGCCTCAATGTTCACTAGGGAGGAGGTTGGGGAACTTCCAAAAAAGTGGTTGCAGGACACAGAAGGCACAACTGACCTGACTATTAGGGTACCTGCTGAAGAACAAGCTGCTGGGGGAGGTAGGCCAGGAGTGAGATATCAGACTGGTTCTGCTGAATGGGGGGGGGGAACAGATGCTGATATTCTCATTGGTCGGGTGTGGAAAGCCCTCCAGTCCCTAAAAAAGGACAAATCTCCTCGGCCTAATGCTATTCATCTCAGAGTACTGAGGGAGTTGGAGGATGTTTTAGCTGTGCCATTGGCAGATTTTTTTAACTTGTTGCTCCAATCAGGGAGGATGCCAAGAGATTGGAAGCAGGTGCATGTTGTGCCCTTCCATAAACGAGGATCGAGAGAAGAGCAAGGAAACTATAGACCTGTCAGTTTGATGTCAGTGGTGGGGAAGATAATGGAGAACATACTTAAGGAATGGCTGGGAGGTTTCTTGGAGGAGATGGGTTACCTGGATGACCAGCAGCATGGGTTTGTGCCAGGTAGATCATGTCAAACAAACCTTGTAGAGTTCTATGAGTGAGCAACATCAGCACTCGATGGGGGAGACCAGTGGACGTACTGTTTCTGGACTTCAGCAAGGCATTTGATTCGGTGCCTCACATTGGCCTAAGGGATAAGCTGGAGGGGATGGAGGTAGGCCCATTGACGGTTAGGTGGACTGGAAATTGGCTTTCAGGTCCCACTCAGCAGGTAGTGGTCGGAGAGGAGGGCTCGTCTCATAGGGAGGTCATAAGTGGGGTCCCACAGGGATCAGTTCTGGGGCCACTCCTGTTTAACACCTACATCTCCGATGACAAGGAAGATATCAGGTATGAAATGAGTCTCTTTGCAGATGACTCTAAGCTGGGGGCAGTGGTGAAGGTGGAGGAGGGGAGATTGGCCTTGCAAGAGGACCTGGATACTCTGGATAGGTGGTCCTGTACCTGGAAATTGAAATTTAACTCCTCCAACTGCAAGGTGCTACACCTAGGGTGGGATAACCCCAACTATGTGTACACCCTGGGGGAGTATGAGTTGCAGGACACCACAGGGGAAACAGACCTAGGATTCTCGGTGGATGTTAACATGAATAATTCAGAGCACTGCAGGAGGGCTGCATTCAGAGCAAATAGGTTGCTGGGATGCATCGCTAGGGGGATTACCTCAAGGAACAGGGAGGTGATTTTGCCACTGTACAACAGCCTGGTTAGACCACATCTTGAGTACCGTGTGCAGTTCTGGAGGCCGCACCTAAGGAGGGACATCCAAATCTTGGAGAGGGTTCAGAGGAGAGCAACCAGAATGATCCAGGGCCTGGGGGATATGATATATGAGGAACGACTAGGGGAGCTCAACCTGTTCTCACTGGAGGAGAGGAGGAACCAGGGGGACATGATTGAGGTCTTCAAGTACCTCAGGGGAGTAAATAAGGTAAGCTGAGACAGGATCATTCGAATGAAGGAGGGTGCAATCACCAGAGGACACAGTTGGAAGATTAAGGGTGGTAGCAGTAGGGGGGAAAGGAGGAGGAGGTACTTCACCGAGAGAGGGGTGGAACTGTAGAATGCACTGCCCAGGGAGCTGGTACAGGCAGCTACGGGCGAGGGATTCAAGAGAGGGTGGGACAGGCATAGGCAAGGGGTGAAGCAGAGGCTGGTTTGCCTGGGGGGGGCAGGACTGGGGTATGGAGTAAAAGTGGAAGGAGACAGATAGACGGCTACGGTACCCAATCAGGGTGCTGAAGCATGAACAGACTTGATAGACCAATAGGCCTACTCTGCTGGTGTCTAGTATGTTAAGAATATATATATAGATATATATATATATATATATATATATATAGATACATATATCAGTGACAAGGACAGATTTCATGGAAGGGTTTATCAACCATATTAGAAACCCTGGTAAGATCACATGAAATATTAAAATACATGTATTCTCTAGCACTATATTGTAATAAATGGAAAGAGTTAATTTCATATCAATTGTATTTATTCTTCTGAATAGCAAGATGAGCTAAGATAACATGTTTTCACAAACAACCAGTTATGGAAAACCATTTTGATACAGCACAGGAATAGACAGAATACTACAGGCATATTTATTTTATAAATATATTGAAGTGGATGTCTCTTATTTAATATGGGTGAAATAATGTTTTGCAATCAGCTAGTTAGTCCATTGGACTACTGCTGGTATCCTAATGACAGCCCAGTAAAATGTTTTGGTGGACTACTAACAAACAAGAAAAAGACTGGTCAATAAATCTAAAGGTTGGTCAGTGAGCAACTTGTATGCTGAAATAAGTAATCCACCACAAAACTGTTATGTTCCAAAGTAGCAGGCTGCAATTTGGTCACCTGTGATTATGCAGAGAATGTTGTTTTCTTTAATGAATTATTATTTTTGTTTTTTAGGATTGTTTTTAACAAAATCTGATAATTTTGTGGTTCTCAGCAAATAGCCATTTTCCATCACTATTGCAATTTTCCATCACTTTGACCATGTCATTGTTAAAGTGGTACTATCACTTTTTTTTAATTAATTGAATTTTTAAAAACATTTGGACAGGAAGGCCTACTTTGCTGAAATTCACCTTGTTTCCAGTTAAATCTTGGTGAAAAGTGAGTGAAATACAATACATAATAATATTGAATGGCCACACTCATATTTAATGTAAATACAGGTAAGCTAGTGTACATTATGTACACAATAAGTATACAGGAGGAATTATCAGGCAGTAGGCAGCAACAAGCATGCTAGAGACCTTCGAGTACCTCAAAGGTACAAACAAGGTTGATGAACATTTCAGAATTTGTGCGAACAGGAACACAAGGGGACATTGGTAAAAACTGACAGAGGAAAAGCCAGGAGACACTTCTTAATGAAGAAAGTAATGGCAGTGTGGAACAAGCTACTGGAGAAGGCATTGAACCACAGAATAGTTCGGAGACTTAAGAAGGGGTGGAATAAAGGCAAGGGAAGGGTAAAAGTGTCAGAGGGAGAGGGTGGAGCTCCATGTAATGATAGTTGACTGTATTGTGAGCTAGAAGGACAAGGCATTTCTGGAAAGACAGCTTGGGATCTATCTACCATACAGGAACTAAATCACTTTACAGCAAGTTCAGAGTGCCCATCCCAAGCACGTCTGTTAAGAAGCATATGTTGTGCGACAGTGTTCAAAGCCTTAGCATGGTTAACAAGGACAGCATAGGTAATCAGGCCCGATTCATCCCTTTTAGGATAGTATCAGTAAACCTAAGAAGGAGAAAACCATGGAATGGTTTATCCTGAAATCTGACTGGTAGGTGATGATCAAGGAAGAGAAGTCAAGAAGGGGAAGAGCTGAGAGAGCTCCACTCTTTCCAGAAACTTTGCCAGTTCAGTGGTGAGAGAGACATAGTAGGCTGGTAGTTACCAAGAGCAGAGGAGTCAGTGCTGTAGAGTAGGGAAAATGTTTTCACTTTTCCATTTCCTGGCAATGTTACCTTTGAGAAAGAAAAGGTTAAGCAGAGTAAAGATGTGCAGGAGTCTGGGGTCAAGCCCATCAGTGCAGTTACACCTCGTAGGGTTAACGGTCAGCACATCAGGCAGGGTACAGTATCAATGTGATAGGTGGGGGTGAAAGAGAAGCTGTAGCAACGTATTTAATGTTAAACAGTATGGCTGGCCTGGTTTCACTGAGGGTTGAGGCACTGGATGCTACACCTTGCGACACTCCAGCAACCCAGGTTTGGGAATGGACTCAGGTTGCCGAGGGCTGGCAGGGGAGAGGAAGGATTGAGCATCCCATGACTGCTCTCCTTCCTCGGGGGTGGGTAAGGGGTACGTGTCATTATTTTTTTTTATTTTTTTTTTTTTATATTTCTTTCTCACTCCACTCTCCTGAACTCTTTCAGGAGTGGTCACACGGGGTCCTGGTCCTTGTCCCACCCATCTGAAGCCCCTCTCACCCCTTCCATCTGCCACTGCCACCTCCCGGCTCTCCGGCTCTGAGTCCCCCGAGGCAGGACCACCAGATACACTTCTCCTGGCACTCTATCTATTAATTCAGTCGGGCAGAGTGCGGCAGATGGGAGCACACAGGTGGTAAGAGGAAGGCCCAACTCTGGCATGGTGGACCGACCTCCCCATTCCCTCCATCGCCTATCAGAAGGTGGAGGATTTTTCCATTTTCCTTATTCTGCCCTCACTCCACCCCCCAGGTGGAGCTGCAACATGCAATGATGCCAGGGAATGTCTTGTCGTGAATCTGCAGCCCTCTAGGCAAGGCCTATAGCATTGCAGTACCTCTGGTCTCCACCAGAGGTCACTGTGGTACTGGGCATAGTCCCTTGATCCCACTGAGGAAGAAGAGCTGTTCTCTGGATGCTCAATACTTCCTCTCCCCTGCCAACCCCCTGGCAGCCCAGGCTCGTTCCCGAACCTGGGTTGCCAGCGTGGTGTGAGTTGTGGCGTCCAGCTCCTCAACCCTCAGCACCACCGGGCTGGCTAGTGGTGTGCATTCTATGGGGGAGGGAGTGCAGTGGATGTCTGCATGTAGGTGCATCAGACATAATTGCACGTCTGGCTCCCTGGGGCAGTAACGGTGGAAAATTGCTAGGTGACCACGGTGGCTCATGGCCGAACTCCGAGCCCCCGGGACATGAGCGGCATGGCCACCTGGTTCCCAGTCATGGGCCTCCAGGGGGGTGTCCCATTAATTTCATCGTATCTGTGTGAGTCAGATGAATGCAGCGCATGCCAGACCTGGTCAAGGGGCTCGGGTGCCGCTGGCCAGCGGTCATTGTTGCCCGCTCCGCAAAAGAGGAGTCAAAAGTGCTACATGATAAAAAAAATGTTAAACAGTATACCCTAGAGTTAAAAGCTATTAATGAGCTTGGTACATCCAGTAAACCTGAGTCTGATTCCAATAACCTCCAGCTGCATACTGTGTGAACCTGAAAAGTCACTTAACCTCCTTAGCAGTGGAGGCACTGTGGACCATCCTAGAAATATTAAATGGCACTGCCTTTCACACTGGTGTGATCCACAGACCTCCCACACAAGGGGAAGAGCTGGACAGGGTACTTGTAGAAACCATTCTCAGAATGACAGCTAAAGGGGAGGTGCTGCTGATAGGAGACTTCAGTCTGCCAGATGTGAATTGGAGCAACCAGGATGCAGCCTCAGCCAGTAACAGAGATGTTCTGGAAGCCCTGCAGGGGGCATGCCTAAGACAGCTAGCATCAGAGTCAATGTGAGAGGGAGCAACTTTGTATCTGGTATTCACCAATGGGGACAGAATTACAGACCTAAAAGTGGGGAGCCATCTGGGATCAAGTGATCACAGCACAGTATAATTCAATGTGAGAAAAGCAGAGGAGTCAAACCACACAAAAGCAAGGGTCTTGGATTTCAGGCAGGCCAACTTTGTAAAGATGGGGGAGTGTCTTACGAAATCACTGGCAGGGAAGGAGAAAAGGGGTGATGAAGGAAAAGTGGGAGCCTCTTAAGGGAGGGAGAAAAGGACCTAGAGGTTATTATTTCTGATGACTTGACTTGTCAAAGCAGTGTGCCAAGGCTGCAGGGAGGGCCAGCAGCATGCTGGGGTGCATAGGCAGGGGTATCACTAGCAGAAAGCAGGAGGTAGTGATGCCTTTGTATAAAACACTAGTCAGACCTCACCCTGGAGTACTGTGTGCAGTTCTGGAGGCCACACCTTCAGAAGGACATTGGCAGCATGGAGACGGTCCAGAGAAGGGCGACTAAGATGACACAGGGCTTGCACCACAAAACTTATGATGAGAGATTTTGAAGGTCCTCAATATATACTCACTGGAGGGGAGGAGGAAGAGGGGGGACATGATAGAAATATTGAAGTACCTAAAGGGCATAAGCAAGGTGCAGGGAGGAGACACCTTCCAATACAGGAGGAATTCAAGAATGAGGGGTCATGATATGAAACTGGAAGGTTGCAGGTTGAGAGGGACTGTGAGGAAGTTCTTCACGGAGAGGGTGGTGGACACATGGAATGGTTTGCCACAGGAGGTGGTTGAAGCAAGCATGGTGGAGAGATTTAAACATGTCTGGGACAGGCATAAAGGAATCTTGGAGGTAGGGAAGAGGGAGGGTAAGCCACTGACCAGATACGGTCAAGCATAGGGCTAATAGGCAGACTAGATGGGCCTTGTGGTCCTTATCTGCTGACAATTTCTATTTTTCCATGAGCCATAGGGGAGGCAACAAGCCATTGCATTAGGCAAGTAAGGAAAGCAAAGAGAAAGAAAAAAACACTATGGGTCTCAAAGGAGGTGGCTGAGAAAGTAAGAGCAAAAAGGATGACATGCAGGAGGTACAAGGAAATACAAAGGGAAGAAGACAGGAAACTTTATCTGGAAAAGCAGAGGGAGGTGGGGAAAGCAGTCAGGAGTGCAAAGGTGCAAACAGAAGAAAAAATAGCCAAGGCAATAACAAAAGGGGACAAGAACCTTTTCAGGTGCATTGGTGAAAAAAAAAAGAATAGGGTAGGATTGTGAGACTAAATAGGGAAGGAGTAAAGTGGTTCAAAGGGGGACCAAGAAAAAGCTGAAATCCTGAACAACAGTTTTTGTTCAGTATTCACAGAAGAAGGAGAGAGACCAAAATTAGGCAATGGAAGCACCACTGGGAGGGAGGTGGACACCAGTCCATTTGAGGGGGAGAGAGCCTTAAAGGAACTCGCTAATCTGAAAGTGGACAAGGCAATAAGGCTTGATGGGATACATCCCAGAGTATTAAGAGAACTCAGGGAGGTGCTGGCAGCACCAGTGACAGCCTATTCAACAGTTCGCTGGAAACAGGTGTGGTACCAAAGGACTGGAGGAGGGTGAATGTAGTCACTCTACACAAAAGTGGGGACAGGGAGGAGACTGGCAATTACAGGTCAGTCAGCCTGACCTCGCTGATGGGGAAACTAATGGCATCACTTCTAAAACAAAGGTTTGTGATACATCTTGAATCCAGCTAAGCACAGGATCTGAGGCAGCATGGATTCACAGTGGGAAGATCTTGTCAAACAAATCTGATAAATTTCTTTGACTGGGTGACTAGGGGGGTGAATCAGGGAGGGGCGGTGGATGTGGCCTACCTTGATTTAAGCAAGGCCTTGACACCATCCCACATAGGATGCTGTAAACAAGCTGGGAAGCCTGGGAGTGGGTCCCATGGTGGTAAACTGGATCCAAAATTGGCTGATTGTTAGAAAACAGAGGGTGGTGGTGAACGGAGTTCAATCCGAAGAGAGGAGGTTGACCAGCGGGGTCCCACATGGATCAGTGCTTGAATCAGTCCTCTTTAATGATTCATAAGTGACATTGCAGAGGGGCTGGAAGGGAAAGTGTGTCTCTTTGCAGATGACACAAAGATCTGTTACAGGGTTGACACTCCAGAAGGTGTAGTGAAAATGAGAAGGGACCTAAGCAAGTTTGAGGAGTGGTAAAGGGTGTGGCAGCTAAGATTCAATGCAAAGAAGTGTAAAGTTATACACTTGGGGTACATAAATGTAGGGGAGGTGTATATGATGTGTGGTGAGGAACTGACGGCCACCAAACAGGAAAGGGACCTGGGAGTAATCATATGAAAGTTTACCAAACAATGTGAGAAGGCTATGAGGAGAGTCAGTGGAATGCTGGGGTGCATGGGGGAGGTTTCTCCAGCAGAAGGAAGAAGGTGGAGATGTTACTGTATAGAACATTGGTGAGTCTTTATCTTTTATTTGTTTATTTATGTATTTATTTATTGATCGGAATTACAAACCTTTGAGTCAGAGACTCCTTTGCAAAGGCTCCATGTCATGGAAGTACAAGACAAGAGAAATGGACAATACAATGAAAGGTATTACAAATTAATGTGGAGGGCAAAACAATCCAGAGTCAAGTATGGTACAAAGGTAATGAGCAATACATTGAAAGGTATTTCATCTGAATGTGGGGGGTAAAACAACCCAGAGTCAAGCATGGTACAAAGGTTTCAAGCAAATTAAGCTATTGCTTGCATTCAAATTTCAGGGATGTTACAAGGTTTCCTAATTCCATAAAATAGATACTTAACTCATTGCCTCCACAGGCTCACTCTGAGATTACACCACTTGTCTCCTGAATCTCCTGTATACTTTTAACAGTGAATCCTGGGCCTTTCTAAGCAAAATCAAGCCATAGTCAGCATGTTGCAAACAAATGCTAATAGCTCAATAACTGCATATGCTAGACACAAAGTATGAGGGGCAGAGTTATTCAGCACAAAATTGCCTTTCCAATGGTGGCATGCATGTAATAAGAAGTAATTTAGTTTTTTTTCTATGCTGGTCGAAAGAGCAAACTAAATATATTTTTCACTAAAAAAGTGCAACATAAGCCATTTTTTGTTGGAAAATATGTAAAATATCAACACCAAATTAAGCATACAGACATTAGATGGTGTTTTAATATTATGTTAGTTAAAAAAAAGATATATTTTTACTATAAAACGTAATTTTCCCCCATTTTAGTCAAGGTGCTTTGGCGAGATTTGAGGGCTGAATCTCAACCACACACACCATAACATAAACAAATGCGTATAACTCCAAAAGTATACATGATACACACAAAGTATCAGCATGAAAGTTGATTAGCACAAAAATGCCTTTCCAATGGTGCTATGCAACCAGTTGTAATCAATACGGTTTTTATTTTATACCTGCTGAAGTGCCAAAAAAGTGAATTTTATTCAAGCTGCTTAGGTGAATCTTGATGGAAAACATGTCAGCCATACACACCATACCATAAACAAATGTGAATAACTCCAAAAGTATACATGATATACCCAAAATATCAGTGGCAAAGTTGTTCAGCAGAACATTACCTTCCCAATGGTGGTGTGCAAATAATAATATGTAATTTTGTTTTGTTATTTTAAACTGGTTGAAACAGCAAAAAAATATTTTTCACTAAAACAGGCAACATAGCCATACACACCATACCATAAACAAATGCAAATAACTCCTAAAGTATGCATGATGTGCACAAAATATCAGTGACAAAGTTGTTCAGCATAACATTACCTTTCCAACGGTGCTATGCAGTCAAATATATATTATATTCTGTTACACTATATATTAAAATATATAAGTGACTTCTCCAGACGTTGCTTGGGCACACTGGGAGTCAGTAGCCGACTTCTGCAGACGTACTCAGGACACACCAGTGTTTTTTTACTGACGACTACAGGCGTCGGCTAGGAGACAATGAGTTAAGATAAAGGCACAATACATCAGAAGAATCAATCAGAGTAGAGGGAGAGGAGAGAGGAGGGGCAGAAGGCACAGAGGTTTGGCTTGGCACATCAGTAAGAGAGGGGCGACTATGAGAGTGGACAGCTCAGGGGTAGTCACAGGTACTGGGAGTGAGTAGTTGCTCTCTGAGTTTGAGTTTGAAAAGAATATGGTTCTGGACTGATGAGGTTTCAGGGGACAGATCATTTAGTCAGAGTGGAGCCCTATAGTGGAAGGCACATTGCCCCAAGGATGTGCTGTTGAATTGCACAAGCAAAGTGGCTTTGTCTGAGCCTCTAGTATTCCTTGTAGACAGTGCATGTTGAATGAGGTTAAGGAACCTAGTGGGGGATTGACCATTGACAATCTTCCTGGCAAGGAGGCAGGTGTGGTATTTCTGCTGGCCCTCAAAGTTAATCCAGTTGGAGAGCCGATAAAGGTTACAGATGTGAGTCATCCTATCATACCCTGTGACAAGATGACAGGCCCTATTCAGGGTGACCTTAATTCTGTGAAGTACAGTATTGTTAGCTGCTCCATAGAAGATGATCCCGTTATCCAATAGGGAAAGGACAGAGGCAGTAACCACTAGATAGCAGGCTGCATGAGGCATACACCATTTGTTCCTGCAAAGGAGGCCAATTCTGGCATTTGTGGCTGAGCTAAGATGATGGATATGTTCATGGTAGTTTAGTGAGGAGTTGTGGGTAACACCCAGATATTTAAAGGAAGTCACTTGTTCTAGCTGTGAGTTTTCACAGTTAAGTATACACAGTGGGGTGCCTCTGTATTTGTTCTGACAATGAGTGAAGACCATAGACTTTGTTTTTTTTATAATTTAACACCAGTTTATTGGTGGAGAATCATGTTTCAGTTTCAGAGAAAAGACTCTGGAGGGCAAGCTGAAGCAGGAGGAGGTCATGGTGACTGTAGAAGATAGCTGTGTAGTCCGTCTATAGAAGCATTTGGCCAGAACATGCTTTTCATAGAGAATTTAGAAAGATGCCAAAGAGAAGTGGCCCTAATATGGATCCCCGGGGGATGCCAGAGCAACCCAGCAGACTATCAGATAGAATGGAGTTTATTGTGACATGCTGTGATCTACCACTTAGGTAGCTCTCAAACCAGGAGATGGGTTCAGAAGCAAGACCCAGAGTGAGGAGAGACTCTAGTAGGAGAGGGTGATTGACCATGTCAAATGCCTTAGTCAGGTCTATGTACACAGACCTGACTAGGTGTCCTCGGTCTAGGGCTTTGTGTAGGAAGGTGGTATATTCCAGCAGTGCAGTTGAGGTGCTGTGCACCTTTATTATTCCATGCTGCTCTTTGCAAAGGAGGTTACATTTAGTCAGGAAGTCAGTGAGCTGGTCTGAGACAATTTTCTCCAGGGCCTTGTGGGGGTAGAGATGGGGAAGTAGTTATTTGGAGAGGTGCAGTCCCCTCCTTTGAGGATAGGCATGATGACACCCACTTTCCATTGGGAGGGGAACTGGTCAAGACAGAGAGAGAGAGGTTAAGAATTTTTGTAAGAGGGACAAGGACTATATCCAGAACCAGGTAAAGGAGTTGCAGGTCTAAAGTGTCCCCAGTATGCCGGGATTTACCCAGGACTCTAGATAAGTAGGGTTTGGCCTCTCAGGGCAAATTGTCCTGAATCAGAAGCGCATGGTGTCAGTAGGGGGTGGGAAGGGAGGCAACTTGGTGGGGGGGGGTCCAAGAAATTAGACAGGAGGATGCTGCTAAGATCTGAGAAGGAGGAGTTTAAGATGTCAGCTATGGCCATAGAGTACTGTGAGATGGTACCATTAATGTCAAGTTGCGATGGTGGAGGGGGACACTGTTTTTCCATTAAGTACTTTAATTTTTTCCCAAAACTTTTGCCCTGAACCCCAGAAGAAATAGAGGGCTTCCTGAAAATGAGTTGCCTTCACTTTACAAATCTCCAATATTTATTCCTGGTAGTTCTATACAATTGCCTGTCAGTGGGATGGCCAGATTTGAGGACCTTATGCCATGAGTTATCACGGAGGCACACAAGGTCAAGAAGGGCTGGTGTTATCCAGGGGGTACTGGGGCCTTTGACTGCCAGTTTAGTAAAAGTGGCGAAGTGATCACAGGTGGCATTGAAGAAGGTGATGAAGTGGGAGAGGGCACTGTCAACTGACCTAGCAGTACTAATAAGTGACCAATCACAGTGTAAGAGGAAGTCTTTGAAGTGATCCAGGGATCCCTTCCTTAGACAATGCTGATAAATGAGTTTGGGGGGGGGCTTAATGACCTTGTTGAACCAACTGCAAGTTATGGGGGAGTGGTCACTTAGAGCTTCTGGGAGGACAGCAACCCTCAAGAGTCTGCCTGGGTGGGTTGTGAGGATTAGATCCAGGAGAGTGGATCATCCAGATTTCGGGTTTAGATGAGTGGGGGAAGAGACTGCTTAGGTAAGATTCATTGCTGCAATGGTGTCCTTGAAGGGTGTAGCCTTGGGAGGACAGCCAGTTTATGTTAAAGTAATCTAATGCTATTACTTCTGATGAGTTAAGCAGCTGGGAAATGCTATTGACAATTGAATGAAAAGCCATCTTCTGATTCCAGGGCAGGATGTAAACTGACATGATATGGAGGTATTTCCCTATGGAGCCAATAGCTAATTTAAAAGTCAGGGTCTTCACCCCATGTGTGGTAAGTAGGATAGGGACTACATGCCCTTGCAAGGTGTGCCATACATAGATGGTGAATCTGCCACCTCTCTTTGTAACCTATCCACCCTGTAAGTGGAGTTGCCATTGATAGCCACTGTGGCATCAGCGATATTAGGGGATAACCAGGTTTCTACCACAGCTGGAATATCAGGCTGATGAGGGACTATCCAACCTTGGAGGATATCAAATTTCCTTAGCAGGCTGCAGATATTGATAGAGGCTATCAATAGTCCACCGACATGGCCACAGGTTGGGATGGATGAGGAAACGGGTCCAAGTTTAGGGTTTACATTTCCTGAGAGGTGCAGCAAAAGGAGGGCTGCCTAAGAAGGGCAGATTTAAGTAGCTTAGTTTTCAGAGAGGGGTGGCAGGTGTGGGAGTAGGGCTTAGATCCCACCACTGGGATCAGGAGCTGGCGGACATGCAGACACAAAAGAACGATAGGTTGTGGTAGCAGGGGTGGGAGCAGGCAGCTAACAAATTAGGCTGTAAATCACAGTGAGATAATGCACTGCCAGTAGTACCAGATAGAACAGAGAAGAAGACGGTATCTGGGGACAGGCAGGAGCTAATAGAGAGTGTGGGATGGGAACAGAACAAAGAGTAGTAAGAGACGACCAGTGATGAGAATTTACTTTACTAGCCCCATTGTAGAGAGAGACCAGATGAGGGGTTAAAAAACCACAAGCTAGAACAAGAGTATGTGAGTAGGGATTATAAGATCAATGACTGAGATGTAGGTTAGGCCAGAGAGTGCAGCGGTAGGGCTATTGACTACAGAGTGGAAGGTCCAAGGTTCAAAACCCAGGCAGGGATAGAGGTCTGAAGGCACCAGGAGAGGGCTGTGCAAGAGGGAGAAAGATTGAGAATATAGGGGAGAATGGGAAAGAAGGGGTTAGTAGGGAGGAGACTGGGCAGGAAAACAGGCAAAGTAGTGAGCTCTGGACTGACCCCTAGTGGTCAGAGGATATAACCTGCAGAAACTGCCCCAGGGTCATGTGACCTTGTGATGCCAATAAAACTGATGCTGGCCTTGGGTGGGGATGTCAATGCAAAGCATCGAAGGGCCAACACCCCTGCAAAACAGGCTGTTTCACAGTACTGCAAGCTGCCATTTCTAGTCTTTGTACCTTTGAATACTGGATCCAGTTTCAGACTGTTCTCCTCTGCTTCTGGGAGCTAAAATGGAGTTTATTACTGAAAAGGGCCTGCAGCTATGTTGAGGGACAGAGAAAGAGAGAGAGAATGAGAGGTGGGGATGTAAAACAAAAGAACATCTGGAATACTGCGTCCAGTTCTTGAGGTTGCATCTCTGAAAGGGCAGACAGAGTAGAAGTGGTTCAGAGAAGCGCAGCAAAAATCATGGAGGGCTGTACCAACTGTCATATCAGAGAAGACTGGAGGATCTCAATATGTATTCCCTGGAGGAGAGGAGTGAGTGGGGGATATGACAGAGACTTTCAAATACCTCAAGGGTGTAAACAAGGTACAAGAGGGTAGCATCTTTTAAAAATGATGTTCAAGAACAAGGAGCCATGATTTGAAAATAGAGGGGGGTAGACCTAGGGTAACATGACAGAAATTAGTTTTTCATGGAAAGGATGGTTGATCCATGGAACAGCCTCCCAGTAGATTATAGGGGCAAAAACAGTAGGGTGAATTAAAAAAATGTATGGCACCGACATAAAGGAACTCTAGCAAAAGGAAAGTGAGGGTAAACCTCAGATCATTTAGGATCTGTGGTGTATGAATCAGGTAGGGAAATGAGCAGAATAGGTGGGTCAAGCAGTCCTTATCTGCAGTCAAATTCTATGTTTCTGTGTTCTATTCTGCTCCCGAATCATCTCTGTAAACATGTATTGTGCCTAGTAGTCCTTCTCCAGTTGCCAAAGAATAGAAATAAAACAAATAGCATCTATAAAATAAAGTGTTGCCTGTCTCTGATTAGGTATTCCATCCTCAAATTCTATTCTTTGAATTCACTTTTTTTTTGGGGGGTGCCTCAGCAAACATGTGCTTATGCTAGCTAACTGGAACAAGTGACTCTCTACATTCCAGCTAAATAGTGTTCTGGGTACAGAACCTAGCAACAAGGTGATCATATGCAGTATACTTTCATGTGGCTCACCCAGAATTCCTCTATTTTGAAGCACTCTTTTTATGAACTGATCTACTACTTTATGTAGCCCTTACTGTAGACTGTTGACAAACCCAAGGCACACCCCTCCCCTGATTTGCAAAGATGCAGGAGAGATCACACCATAATGGTTTCTCCTGTTGCTGCCTGCTAAGTGGAGGGTGGGAGAGTCACACTTCCCTACTTTTGTCAGTTTAACCCTAACTAAAGCATTAAGAAAGTTTTTTTGCAGTTAATATATTTATATGTAATATTTATTTTTACATTTCCCAGGTACTCATACTGTATGTTCATATATACAGTTCTAGCAAGCCTTATAAGTGTGCCTTCATGAGTTATTTTGGGTGAGAGAATGCAAAGTGAAACTAAGCAGTTCTGGAACACAAATGACTTGAGAAGACACTTTTCTAACCATAAAACATGCTAGAAGAGTACATATAAACATATTAGAGATCATGTTAAAAGCTTCAGTTTTTATGAAATGGAACTTCAGTTTAAAAGCAAAATATTTTACTTTATAGAAACTGAGAGAATCCCATTGTGTAGGAATTGGACTACATAAACCAAATGTAGAACTTTACAGTTTTAAAACTGTGTGCATGAGAGACACTCTTATGTTTATACCTGTGCCTAGAATATTTAGAAACAAACAACCATGACTGGCTACAAATAATGTCATAAGATGGTTATAATAACCATAAGATGGTGTCTCATGCTGATAATTCTAAAATACTGATATTCCAAGTTCATATTTCATGTTGTGTTTTTTTCATGTAGATCTAATTTTCTACAAAGTAAAAGCTTTTGATTTTAAATTCAAGTTCCATTTAAAAAAAATATATAATATTTATTTATTTAGAAAATTAAACAAATAGTACCTGTGTCTCTCATGGTTATAAAAGTTTCTTCTCATGTGCCAGAACCGCCCATCTTTGCTTTGCACTTCTCTCTACCAAAAAACTCAACAATGCACTCTTATAACTACAACATGCACTGTAGATGTACCTATAAACATACAGAAGACAATCCAGGGAATAGACTGGAATTTATAATTAGTAACAGACAACAGCTTCCATCTCACTGAGAGAAAATACATGAATAGACAAGAGCTACAGGACAGTGCTTCTGTCTGCTTTGTGATGCTTAGTGGACTTGCTGCTCATTTAATGGGGGATTCAATTCTTGAAAGATTTAACATGATTTATGGTTTGCATTTTGATAAAAAATAAAGTAAAATGGTGCTAACTCCAATTCATAAAGGTGCCTTTGCATGTGGGTCATGGTGACAGAAGCAATCCCTACTGATAGATGATTTCTACACAAAGGTGCCTATGGCAGGTTGTACCGCTCTTGTGCAATGTCCTTTGAACAGCATGGTTCCTGTATTCCCCACCTGTGTCTTCCTCTTCTTACATTATAGCCACAGGAGCTCCCATTTTTAATACATCAGGGATAAAAATACCATTGCTAAGCCAATGAGACTAAATATTTATGCAGCAGGATAGGAGCTCTAACTGTTGAATGCTGATGAGTTCTTCACTCGCCCTTTCTCTTATGGTGGTCTGAAACAATTCTAACATTATGAATGTTCCATGTCTCTTCATATCATATCATTATTCCCTGAGAGGTCACTGAATGCTTTGTCACTTCATAACGTTTTCTTGCTTTGCTGTCTAACAGCAAGTGGAAAAAAAAAGGAATCCATTTCTAGTAACTCCAGGTTCCAGAGAGAAACATACTTAGATGCCATTTTTGGACCTTTTGTTCATTTCAGCACCTTCATAAGAAAGCCAGGTAGAAATTGAACTGCTTAACTCAGTGGGCCTTTTGAAGAATTTAAAAACTCAAGTTTACTGCATTGAAAAATAAATCCAGTAATGATTGGTAAAATAATGAATTTTAAAACTGTCACTTTCCATCTAAATCTGAAATGAATGCCTTCCCTTTAAAAGTCACTAGATGTGTTAAAACCGTTTTCTTAAAATTTTTTTTGCATTATATAAATTACGTTTTGCATACTTAAGACAAAATAAAATAAAGAATTTTCATAAAAGTGCATAGGAAAAGGAAAACAGACAGTAGCATGAATATTCATCTATCATGGAAGACTCTAGAAACACATATAAGGCAATCCATCAAAATTTTTTTTATGATAAGTGATTATAAAATCTGCTCATAAATGTGTTTAGATGGCATGGTTTTTTTCCATGGTTAAGGTCAATATGTAGGGGTGCGTACACACATACTTCTTTTAACACCTCTCGCTTTTCACCATATATTATTTCCATCAAAACAGTTCTGACTACTTTCAGTCATTCTGTAGGGTCAGTTGTTGGAATATTTTTTTAATTAGAAAACTTTAAGCTCTGAATGATACAAATGGAATGTGTTAGAATTATAGGGTTTGACAGCAGATAAGGACCGTTTGGCCCACCAGTCTGCCAATTTTCAATACCTACAGTGTCATTGCAGACTGTACTTGATCTCTGACTCTACTACCCCTACAGCTTCTTCACTAAGATTCTCTTATGCCTATTACATGAACTCTCAACCCCCCCCTCACTGTTTTTACCCACCACCACCTCCTCCTGTGCTGGAAGACTGTTCCAGGCATCCACTTCTCTTCCTGTGAAGAAGTTTTTCCACACATCTCAGCTGCATCTACCTCCCCAGCTTGCATGTTCCCTTGTTCCTGAGCATCATTTTTCTTAAAAGTGCTTCCCTCCTATATTTTATTTACCCCCACGAGGTATTTAAAGGTCTATATCTTATTCCCCTCCTCTTTGCCAGGGTGTACATTTTGAGGTCATTTACTCACTTCTTGTAGGACTTTTGATGTAGATCCAGCACCATTTTAATTGCACTATTCTGTACAGCATCCACTCTGTCTACATCCTTCTGGAAATGTGGTCTCCAGAACTGGACACAGTATTTTAAGTGGGGTCTTATCACTGATCAATAAAGAGGCAACACCACCTCCCTTTTTCTGCTGGTGATAAACCCTGACTATGCACCCCAGCATCCCTGGCCACACTTAGGTCATCAGATATGATTACCCAGGCCAGGGGTCTCATTCCTGTTTGGTGGTCATCACTACCTCTCCACCCATTTTGCATTTTGCCCCTGGGTTTCAGTACCCTAAGTGCATGATTTTGCACATTTTCACATTGAAACCCAGCTGCCACAACCATGACCACTTCTCAAGTTTTCTCAGGTCTCTGTTCATTCCCCCGAGTGCCCATCCAATTACAGATGTGGGTATCATTTGAAAAGATGGAGACCTTCTCTGCCAGCCACTTTGCAGTATCACTTATAAAGACATTAAAGAGGACCAGTCCCAGTACTGATCTCTGAAGTACTCACTGGTCACCATCACTTCTCTGGAGTAAACTCTGTTTACCAACATCC
This sequence comes from Neoceratodus forsteri, assembly GCA_016271365.2. NCBI lineage: Eukaryota > Metazoa > Chordata > Ceratodontiformes > Ceratodontidae > Neoceratodus > Neoceratodus forsteri. Next base: position 317,483,572 of record CM028130.1, read on the forward strand.
TCTGTTGCCTATCCCTAAACCAATTTTTTTACCAAGTTTACCACCTTGAGTCTCACCCCTAAGCTGCCCAGCTTCCTTATGAGTCTCATATGTGGAGCAGTCTTGAAAACCTTCCTGAGATCTAGGTGGGTCACATCCAGCATTCCACCTTGATCTGTGATCTGGTTCTCTGGTCACCAAGTCAATGAACTTTATTAATTTTGAAATGACCTTCCCCCTCCAGTGAATCCATGCTGGCTCAGGTCTTGTAATCCATTGAATTCAGGACATTCCACAATCCTTTACTTCAACAGTAACTCCATCAACTTTCAGCTGACTGGCCCATAGTTGCCAGCCACCTCCCTGCTACCACTTTTGTAAGTGAATATCGGGTTCAACATTGCCCCATCACAAGTGGGCTCCTTGACTAGTTGACTGAGGAATGTCCTCTGCAGGGAATCAGGATGTCCCTGCTTCTAGCTGAAGCTGCAGTTGAGAGGCTCTTATCTACTCCTGGCAGATGGAAGTCGCCTACCACCAGCACCTCCCTCTTTTCTGCCATGTTGCCAATGGTTTCCACCAGTACTTTTTCTAAATTCTCCCCCTGTGCTAGATGTCTGAAGGTCTGAAGATCTCATCGGTGTGAATAGTGGCTCCATTCCTCATCTCCAGGATGACCCACAGTACCTCTTCCACCCTGTTTTTTTTTTTCTGCATTTACATCACTTTTATGCCTTCACATAAAGCAACACATCCCCTCCTTTTCTGTCCACCTTGTACTTCCTGAACAGAATATAGCCTGGTATGACCTTGTCCCAGTCATGGTTTTCAGTTCACCATGACTAGGTAATGCCCATAGCTTCAAGGTCAGCATCTGCCATGATGGCCTTTAGGTCTGGAATTTTATTTCCTAGACTTCTAGTGTCATGCACATGGCCCTCCAGATTTTGTTTCCACCCTGCTTGCTAACCCCTCTTTTTTTCCCTTTTTTCCCTCCCTCCTACCCCCCTCTCTTTTTAATGCTCTTGTTCCCATCCCCCTTTGTTTCTCCCATACTGCTTTTTTATTTTTTTATCATAGAAAGTTTTTATTGAATTTTTTTGTAGCATATAATGTCAACGGGTCTACAATAGACTTTCACATATGCGACCATCCCCAATAATAATTGTCATATCCCAAATTCACAAAAATACAATTTGTTTCTATTACATTAGGACTATTACAGCTATAATATTAACCTGTTAAACTACAATCTATGACACTGCAGGTCAGTTACTAAACATTCCAACAATCCTCCTCCTTAGAGAGCTCATAGAAGCGTAGCAGGAAGCATTTTCACTAAGTAATTTGTCATAAACTCATAGAAGTATCAAAATGTCAAGGAAAAGAAAGAAGATAAAAATTCCTAGGACGGGAGTAAAGCAAAGAGATAGTAGTTAAAGAAGCAGCAGCTCTGTACGGGTATACACCCCTCACTCACTTCACCCATTTATCTCCTATTCAGTCACCGGTGTCGGTGTACCTGGAGGGAGTTGGTGGGTTACCTGGGGCTGGAAGGGGGACTTTGCACAATGTAGAGTTTAAGAACAGTCTCCATTTCAGATAGTAAACAGTCATTTTTGCCCAATTAGCATATGTGAGTCTTTCAAGTACGGCTAATCTAGCCATAGCAGAGTGCCAGAGGGAAATGGGGGGGGGGTTGTGCTTGTCTCCAAGATAAGAGTAGAAGCCTCTTTGTCTCCAGAAGGACAACCAAAAGCCAACTTGAGTGAGATCTCGGCAGATGGTCTAGAGGAGATAGATTCCCCAACAGAAGTGGGCTGGAGATGTCAATGGGAACTCCCAGGATCCCAGAGCAATCCATTGCAACTGCTTTTTTTATTAATTTACACCCAGCGGGACTTATCTCCTCCCAGGGTCTTCCTATGCTCTACATCAGTCTGTCAGGGGGCAGTTTATGCCTTCCTGAGTCCTTCACTGCCCCTTTCAGGTAGCTTAAACATTCATCAAAGTAGCATTTAAGCCATCCACTGTGGACTATGGTTCCGGTCCCAGTTGGATGCAGGCCTTCAGCCCTATATAGACCCTTATCCCTCCAGGTTGGTCCCCAATCTCTGTACCATTTCATCAAGTATTAATTGAAGTTCTTGGTGTGGAGAACCCCCTCCTCCCCCTTCATAGATAGGCAGGACCTCAGCAAAAGCCACTGAGTGTTTACTTGTCTATGAACCCTCCTCAGCTCCCTAAACTCCACCTGCACAATCCCAGCCCTGCCTTAGCCAGGTCTTTAGTCCCCAGGTGGACAATGACATCCAGCTCTCCCTCCTGCCCTGCTGCCCAAGTGATCCTCAGGATCTGTTTCCCATCCCTCCAGGCCATGGTGTAACATAGGCACCTAACCTGCTTCTCCCTTTCCCTTCCTTTTCCCGGATCTATCCCACTCACAATCAAGCCCCCCCCAGGAAGTTGCTTCCTTTTATGTTTTCTCTATCATCCTCCTTGGTGCCTTCACCACAGAAGACCCCCACATCCTCCCTTGGTGCCTCATCTCAGCAGTTCTGCCCCACAAGAGTGGAATAGGAATTATGCAGTGGTACTGGTTGAGGGCTGTGCTTCTGACCCACCACCCCTACCATTCCAGAGCACACTATGGTCCAGCCATTCCTCTTCCCTGTCATCCTCTGAAGTAATGGTGGAAGACATGGTGGCCCCAGCATGAGGTTAAAGGTACACTGAATCCTAGCCAACACAGCCTGGAGTGTATTGACCTCCTCCCTGAACCTAGAGAGGTGTGTGCTGATGGGGCAGCACCACAGGCTCCAGAAGGTCTCTCTGAAAACTGCTGCTCACACCGAATACACTACACCACTCCCCAAAATTCCCATTTTCTACTATCCCTGTGTCACCTGGAAATACTTTTGTACCCTTACCCCTGATAGGTTGTTTCTAATTTTCCCCTTTTTTTGCTTGTGTTGTTCCACTGTATCTTTACCCGAGATAGGGTTTTCCTTTCTACCCGCTCAACAGCAGTTGCCTCTTGTATAAAGTGTTTTCCTTCCCCAATACCTCTGTCATGTGGAGGTCCACAGGGCTCAGTCTTGTCACCAATGTTATTTGCAGTGTACATGCTGCCCCTGGGTGAGATCATTTGGCAATTCAGTGTGGAGTTTCACTGCTATGCAGGTGATACACAACAGTAGCTGTCACTTGCCCCTGGAACATCCAATTCTATAGATGTGCTTAACAACTGGCTGGCAAAATTCAAAGACTGGATGTCCTTCAGCTGGTTGTGACTGAACCTAGAAAAGACGAGGTGCAGGTGATTGAGCTGGGTCATGGGCATGATGGGAGTGCACCTGGAGCTGACACAGGTCTGTTTCTAAGGTCTGCTCCATTGGTGGCCTCCCTGAGGATGTGAGATCTTGGTGTGATCCTGGACAGTACACTGACACTTGAGGATCAGGTGTCTTCTGTTGTCAAAAGTGTTTTTTATCACTTGAGGAATATTGCCAGAATCAAGTCCCTCATTCCATCCAAAGACATGCCCACACAAGTGCATGCCTTTGTTACCTCAAGGCTCCACTACTGTAATGCTCTGTACTTTGAACTAATTGGAAGGACTTTCAGCAGGTTGTAAGTAGTGCAGAAAGCTGTGGCTCAGTTACTGATGGGTTTGTCTAGGTCCAGTCATATGACCCCAGTCCTACGGGATCTGCACTGGCTGCCTATCAGGTGGAGGGTCCTTTACAAGTTGGGCTTGCTCACCTTTAATGCCCTATATGGACTGGGTCCAGGCTACATGACTGAGCTCCTTACATGAGCCACCTCTGTCAGCTCCCTCTGTTTCTCATCTTGGGGCCTCCTGAATGTTCCCAGGGTTTGGCTCAAGACATCAGGTGACCATGTCTTCATTGTTACCGGGCAATCCCTGTGAAACTTGCTACCATCTGCAGTCCAGGAGGCCCCTTCTATTGGGGTGTTCAAGCAGAGGTTAAAAGCCCACCTCTTCTGCCTGGCCTTTTCTGAGGATACTATATGGCTTACCCAACTGTCTGAGCTGTCAGAGTGAAAGTATGAATTACCGATTCCTCTGATTATTAATTTTGTTTTCCCTCCTTCATGCTCCATAACCAATGACTCCTTCAGGCTTACCAAGGTCACTTCTGATCCACTCTGTCCTTTTCTGAGGCTCCAACCTCACGTGGCAGCCACCCCCAGGGTAACCCGAATGTAATCCATTGCCGGGCGGGTCCCCCTCCTCTGATTGGGATGGCACCAGGGGGAGGCCAGTGCAACTACTTGGCCCTGGGGTGCTGCTGAGGTGGAATGGCTCCTTCAGGGCACTGGTGGCATCGGTGGAGCAGTAGCCATCATCCGGTCAATTTGTGGAGTGGTTTCCGGTTTTCTGTGTTGTTCCCTCTTTGCTTTGCTTTCTGCTGTGCTCCTGGTCTCCACCAGAGGCTGCTGCAGAGCGACGCCATCTCGCTACCCACCCAGGAGAGTAGAGCAGTCCTACTGATGTTCAATCCTCTCCTTCCTCTGCCAGCCCCTGGCATCCTGAGTCCGATCCCAAACCCGGGTCACCAGTGTGGTTCGAAGTAAGGCACCAGTGCCTCAACCCTCTGCACCACCGGGCCAGCTGATGATTAATTCTAATTATTTTATAGATTTTTATCTGAGTATCTTATTTTTATCACCTTTTATCTGTTGTTGGGGAGGAAGTTTAGCACAGATATTTAGTGCTCTGAGCTACAAATCTGGAGACCTGGGTTCAAGTCCCACAGCCCCCACTTGTATGCTGTGTGACCCTGAGCAAGCCACTGAACTTCCTTGTGCACCCAGATAGTACCTGGAAACAAGCTTTGGCATAGTGTGCCTTTTCTGGTTAAACAATTTCCACTTTCCTTATTTGTATTGTTCTATTGTTAGGCTCCCAGAACCTCCGGGATTGGGTGTCATACAAATAAAATTTGCCTTGCCTTGCCTTCATTTATCTTCTTATCTTTCTCTGCTTTTTCATACTGAGTTAATGACGCTTTCACCTTCCCTAACCAACAGCAGGATAGTAGATTGTATCAGATTGATTTTGCTGACTGTCGAGTTGTTATTCATTGTAACCACAAATTCCAGAATGCTTTGCAGCTTACATTAGAGAGGGACTGCAGCAGTGAGAGATTCAATAGCCTGCAATGCATTTTGGAGATGTTATAAGCAAATATCTGATGTTTGCCAATCCTGCTGTTCTCCCAGGCTAAGTATTGTTCTCTGTGACTGTACTTACTGCAGCTGTGGAAGGGCGGCAGGACAAGCAAACAAAAAAAATCAGAGTGTGTAATAACTCTAGCATGCACTGCAGGGTATTGAATCTTGCACTGCTGCAATCCTGTTGTAATGTCAGCTGCAGGGGTCTGGGATTTCCAGTTACATCATCATCATCATCATCATTAACTTTATTTTTAAAAAGTGCTCTTCCATTGCTCAGGGTGCCCTTACAATAATACAATACAAACAAACTACAAACAAACCCACAGTATTGAATATATTACCCATTAACATGTTTACCATACATATTACCCATTAATATATTAAAATAATCCACAATATTACACATACTACATATCAGCCTACAATAAGACATATCTTCAAAAAGGATTATATATTCCCTCCTTTCACAGCAACAATACTATTGGATTTAAATGCGAGAAAAATCCTGGTTGAATAAATACATTTTGAGGGATATTTTAAAACCCTCCACATTCAGGTTATCATGTATCCGACGAGGTAGAGAATTCCATAGGGTTGGAGCCATATAGGTAGATGCTCTACCTCCTAAAGTTTTCAAACAGACCCTGGGAATCTCTAGCAATCCCTCATTAGAGGATCAGAGTTGGTGGGAGGGGCAGTAAGGAGATTGAAGGTCTTGCAGGTACTGCAAATGTCAGCTTGGAAGTCAGCAGAATCAACCTGATACGATATACTATATTGTAGTAAACAATAAGTAAAAAAATGTTTTGCATTTTGGCACACAAAAAAACAAATTGGGACCAGCCCCACTCTTGGATGTGAGTCTTTTAGTGATGACTGTTTCTGTTTAAGTGGAGAATATTGTGATGGATATTTCAAGTTCTGTTGCATGTGGTATATAATTAAAACTACACCTATTCTGGTACAGATTGGGTCACTTTCCCACTATTTGCGTGTTACTCTTTTTGCAAATAGACCATCTGCATGGATTGTATATGTGAATGCCATTTTTAGCATCTGAAAGTAAAATTTGTAATCCCTTTTGGCATCCTCATTTCTAGTTGAAAAAAAATCTCCTTCTTATTACTGCTTATCCTTTGTGGAACTTGTTGACAGAGCTGGTTGTTTTTAGCTGCTTCCTTTTTTTTTAATTAAAACTGAAAATATGCCATTGGTGCTATCATAGCAATACTTGATTTGTTTATAGTCACTCATTACCTCTTACTGAATAATATCAGACATATAGGAACACCTCCCAGCAGTCTAGTTTCTCATGATGCAGTACTCTTTCCACACTGCATCATGAGTGATTGGGTGAATAAGTAGTGTTTCTATATTTTAGGAAAGATCAAGGACTATAAACAAAGTTGATTTTGTGTACTACTCCAGAATTTCACATTATTAATAAAAAGACACAAACCAAATAGCTATACTACTGAATTCAAAGCAATTTGAAATATACTTGGCAGTGTCAACTGCATTTCTCAAAAAAAGCTTTAAAATAGGACTGTTGGTGCAAACAGACCTATGCCTTTTCAGTGAGTTTCAATCATTTATATCCAAATGCAGTCTATGAAAGTACAACCCACTGATAATTTTTTTAATTTTTTATTTTATTATTATTTAAAATGTCGCTACCAAGGTAAATGCACCAGACCACATGGCCATTTTACAAGCATGACCCAGACAGAGACACCAAACATATTGTGCAAACAATGCAAAAACAATTACAAACACTTTGGTTCTACACAAAGTATCGAAACTACTTTTTTCAGAATTATATAAGATAAAAGAAAGTACACATGTATAAAATAAGGATAATGTATGTACAATAAATACATTCTATGCAGTTTCAGAAGCATAATGCAAATTCTATTATGCTTCATGTCCATTTTCTCCATGGATCACCTCATCTGACACCCCTAAAATTGGGTCACCATGATATCAACATTCTTCTGGCTGGGAGAATAGGAAAACAGTTGTCTTTACACCCAGTGACAGTACTGCTCTTGTACCCATTGGCAGTGGTGTAGCAATACTGAAAGAAAACACAAATAAGTGGACTACTCATGCCTGCTGTCTCCTGAACAAAAGTACATCAACAAATGGTAACTTTTTTACCTTGCTGATTCAATTTACAGTGTAACATTCACCAAGAAAAAATATACAGGTTAAAGCCTGGTTCAAGAGCTTAATCCAGGAACGACAACTAGCCCTGGTGCTTCAGTCATGCCAGCTTCTTCAGGGGCTTTTTTCAGGTGGTGGCTAGCTTGAGCACACTCCTTTCATTTTTTTTAATTTAGTTTAAATTAGCTACCTAGAGAGCACCATAGCTCTCCACACAACTAGTGCAAGCTGTTTTTTTTATTTTACAGGGGTGCAGGAATGTTGGAAAGCCTGCATCATTTTTCTCCAGGAGTCAATCACCTCATCACTGTGAAACACCCAGTTCTTAATTCCCCAGCCAGTTCCATCAGTGGATTCCAAGGCTTGCAGGCTGGCCTGTTTTCCCAGGTGACATGACATTCTGTCATTAAACTACTGGTCCATGCTATGCCTGCAGATTGAGTTGAAAACCCCTTTTATTTTTTGGAAATAACTTTGCAACCTTCAAAAAATGTTTTCCTCTTTTTGATAATACGATTATGTGCCATATTTCACGTGAGTTGTTAAAACATGATTTCATCTGCCTATTCTTAATGGCTGTTCAGGTGAATGTTAAAGATCCTTTTGCATTTCCCAAAAAGAGTTGAGAATTTCCCTGGTGCCCAAGCTAAATTTCCCCTATTCACTAAAAATACCACAAACTGCTTAATTTTTAAGTCACCATGTAGTTTAATTTATGTGATATAGCTTTTTTTCCTAGCCACAACCGCAGTATACTAATTTTATTTTCTTTAATTCCTGAACTGAGATACAGGATCTTAAAGTTCTTAAAAGTTTCTGTTCCTTTGTAGCTCCCACAATGAAAACATTCAATATCTTGGTGAGGTGCTATGTTGTTTACTGTCAGAAACATTGGGTAGCACCAGGCTACTGTAATACATTAAAAATTATAAATCAAGTATGTATTTTCCAAAAGTAATTCATGTGAAAGAGATGTTTTAACAATTACTCATAGCAGACATCTTTAATGTCATGAGTCATTAATTACAAAATTAATTATAACAACTGTTTTAAACATATCTGGCAAAACTACAGATACAATAAAGATGAATCTAAGTATGTTAAAAATTCATTTTTGCTAAAAAAATAAAAATATGAAATGTTTTGCTGACCAACAAATACTGATGTTTTTTACCAGATACAATATGGCGGTATGTATCTGTATCCCATCCCCAACCCCCTCCGTGAGACAAGGCTGAAAATCAGGGAGTTGCCTAGTCCTCCTTTTCTGGACAATAAAATCAAACTAAATAACTAACTAACTAACTAATTAACTAACTAACTATCTAGGTAGGTAATAGTAGGTAGTAGGTAATCATTTATTGAACATCTTAGTCACTTTGTACAGTTAGCTAACATAAATAAATGTTTATCTTACACGTTATAATTTGAAAAAAAAAATATATATATATATATATATATATATTCATATTGCTACAAGTTACAAGACTTCTGTCAAGATGCACAAAATAGGTGATTTGATACCTCTTATTGAACCAACAGAAATTTATAGAAAATCCTCAAGCTTTTGAGCTTACATATTTCTTTCTTTAGAAGGAAACGGCTGTTTTTCTTAAAAGAGCTCCCTTTGAAATCAACACCCACCAGTTAAAATCAAACCTATAAATACACATAGTTATATAGATGACATAGAATTATTTTATACATAAGCATACTAGAAATAAATAAAACAAAGGCAGTAAGTACAGGGATGGGGCTAAATGTGGTAAGGCCATTAAAAAAGGAGGGTGAGCCAGACTGGTGGTGCTGAGGGTTGAGGCGCTAGATGCCACACCTCACTCCACACCAGTGATCTGGGTTTGGTAACAGACTCAGGCCACCGGGGGTTGGCAGGAGAAAGAGGGATTGAGCACCCAGTGGTGGTTCTCCCTCTCTGGGGATGGTTATGTGTCTGTCCCACTGCTACACTGCCATCTCCTGGGTGAACTCGGGATTGTCGGTGCAAGTTGGGACACATAATGGGAGAGGCAGCATCAGCCAAGAGCCCTGGGAGGAGTTACGTCTCAATGCATGCCTCCCAATTGGCTCTCCCAGCATGCTGGCAACAGCGGGGTATGGGCTTACTAGAAAAGAGGAAAATGGAGCCTGTCACTGCTAGGTGACAACCCCTCTGATGCTGGGCCATGTTACTAGCAGTCATGGGGCAGACTCCGCTGTGTTCCACCTGATCACCTTTGTTTGAGGAAAGAGTAGTGCCCTTCACTCACCCCCCGGGGTATACTGGGGTACCAATGGATCTCTGAGTGGACCGACACTCTGGGAGCAAACTCCTGGGGGTGCCAAGGGATGCTGTGAAGGCAAGAGGTGCTCTGACTGAGTGGACGATGGTGCGAGTAAGGTGAATAAAGAGAAGGTTAAAAAAAATGGAGGGCAATGAGTACCAATGCCTGAGGTCTGGGTAACAAGTTTCCTCAACTAATGGCCTTAATGGAAGAGGGACACATGGATATTGTAGCAGTCACAGAAACCTGGTACACAGAGAACCATGACTGGGATGTCAACATACCAGGGTACACAATTTACAGGAGGGACAGGGAAGGTAAAAGAGGAGAAGCTCTCTACATAAGGGAAGTGATCAATGCAATGGAACTAAAGGGTAAACAGGGAGGAGAAGAGGCATTGTGGGTCACCTTCGAGACAGGAAATGATACCACAATCCACACAGGGGTTGTAAACAAACCCCCATCTCAGAGGGAGGACATGGAAAAAGAAATGATAGGAGGCATCCTTAGAATTGTTCATGTGATAACAGCAATTGTGGAAAGGCAATCATCATTGGGGCAAGTGTACATCACTGAAAATCAATTTCAGCGATGTACACTCTCAGCGCACAGTAAGAGGGTGTCGGGGACTTGTTTTTTTTTGGTTTATGTGGGGGGCTGCACCCCTTCACCCTCTTACTAAAGGATTCTCAACTCCGGGGGGGTACATGTCGAGGATGCAAAAGGAAAAAAATCACAGCTGGGCACAATAAAACAAACGTGTGCCCAGAACCAAACCTGGCATCTTTGCAACCTAAGCCTGCTACCCACCCACCACACCACAGGGCCAGCTCGACAGCCCACCACTGCACTATACCTCACAAACCCTCCCTCCCCTTCTGCCCACCACATGGCATGCTAGCTTCCCCCACCCACACACATGTACATATAGTGACATCCTGTCACTATATTCATGGACCTTCCACATTCGATAGCCCTCCCCACCTGGTAGCCCTGTGAATAGGCACTGTGATTGAGTCACCCTTTTAGAAAGCATTCAATTGTAGTTACCATTGTCACGGGCCACAATTAGAAAAAGAGGAGGTATTGTTGATGGGGACCTGAATATACCAGATGCTAACTGGAGCACATTTGCTGCAGCCACATCCAAGAGTAGAGTCATTCTCGATGCCCTACAAGGGGCATTCCTCAGGCAGCTAGTGTTGGAACCCACTTCAGAGGGAGCAGTCTTGGACCTGGTACTGTCAAACGGGGATGGTGAGAGGAACTCAGATTTAGAAATGCGTAGTCATCTGGGAACAAGCAATCACCAGACAATGTGGTTCACAATAAACATAGCCATAGAGTCAAGCCATACAAAAGCAATTGTACTGGACTTTTGGAGGGCTGACTTTGGCAGAATCGTTGAGTGTCTAAGGAATACACCAGCAAAAGGGCAGGAAGGAGGGGTGGAGAAGAAATGGGATAAAGTCAAAACTGCCATCACAGAGGCAACAAGCCTTTGTGTGAAGCAAATAAACAACACAAAATGAAGGAAAAACCACTATGGTTCTCAAAAGAGGTGGTGGGGAAGGTTAGGGAGAAAAAGATAGCATTCAGAATGTAAAAGGAATCACAGAAGGAGCAGGAAAGATAACTCTGTCAGTTAAAGCAGAAGGAAGAGGGGAAGGCAGTCAGAATAGCAAAGCCAAAACTGAGGAAAAGATAGCCAACTTGTTAAGAAGGGGGATAAAACCTTTTATAGGTACATTAGTGAGTGAAGAAAGACTAAGGGAGGGAGAGTGAGACTTAATAAAGGGATGGGGGTGGGCAGAGGGTGACAGTGAAAAGGCAGAGATACTAAATGAATATTTTTGTTCAATATTCACAAAAGAAGAGGAGGGGGATGTACCTAAACCAAACAATAGAAGCACTCTGGATAGGGGGGTCGATACCAGTCCATTCACAGAAGAAAGGGTCCTGAAAGAACTCCTAAAACTCAAGGAGGACAAGGCAATGGGGCCTGATGGGATTCACCCCAGAATTCTGAAAGAGCTAAGGGGGGAACTAGTGACACCACTGACTACTTGTTTTAACAAATCTTGGGAGGATGGTGTGTTACCTGAGGACTGGAGGAAGGCTGATGTGATTCCCCTTCACAAAAGTGGGAGCATGGCAGAGGCAGGAAACTACAGACCTGTTAGTTTGACCTCAGTGGTAGGGAAAAGGATGTAATCACTTCTGAAAGAAAGAATTGTTGAGTACCTAGAAGCAAGTGGGGCACAGGACCCAAGGCAGCATGGATTCACAGCAGGACGGTCATGTCAGATGAATCTAATCAATTTCTTTGACTGGGTCACCAAAGTAGTAGGCCTGGGAGGGGCTGTGGATGTGGTCTGCCTAGACTTTAGCAAGGCAGTTGACACAATCCTACACAAAAGATTAATAAACAAGTTAGTCTGCTGGGGAGTGGGCCCTAGGGTGGTAGCCTGGGTTACAAATTTGCTGGACAACAGGACACAGAGTGTAATAGCAAATGGAGTCCACTCCAAAGAAAGGGGGGGTTACTAGTGGGGTACTGCAGGGTTCAGTATTGGGGCCAGTCCTCTTTAATGTCTTTCTAAGTGAAATGGGCAGACTAGGTGGACCAAGCGGTCCTTATCTGCCATCAAATTCTATGTTTTTATGTTTCTATGACATTGCAGGGGGACTGGAAGGAACAGTATGTCTCTTTGCAGATGACATAAAGATCTGCAACAGGATTGTTACACAAGGTGGGTGGAAAGGATGAGAAGGGACTTGGCAAGGTTGGAGGAATGGTCAAAAGTATGGCAGCTTAAATTCAATGCAAAGAAGTGCAAAGTATTGCAACTGGGAAATAAAAACCCAGGGGATGAGTACACAATGGGTGGAGGTACTAACAACAATAAAAATGGAAAGGGATGTGGGGGTAGTCATGTCAGATGACCTAAAGGTAGGCAGGCAATGTGAGAGAGCAGTAAATAGGGCTGGAGGATATTGGGATGCATAGGGAGAGGCATCACCAGTAGAAAACAGGAAGTTGTCATCCCTCTGTACAGACAGTTGGTTAGACCCCATCTGGAGTAATGTGTGCAGTTCTGGAGATCCCATCTCCACAAGGACATACACAGGATGGAGGCAGCCCAGATGAGGGCAACTAAAATGGTGCAGGGTCTGCACCAGAAACCATATGAAGAGAGACTAAAGAAGCTTAATATGTATACCCTTGAGGAAAGGAGGAAAAGGAGGGACATGATAGAAACTTTCAAGTACCTCAAGGGAATTAACAATGTACAAGAGAGTAGCATCTTTCAGAAAAAGAGATGTGCAAGGACAAGGGGGCACAGTTTGAAGACACTGGGGACCATTCAGGGGCAATGTGAGGAAGTATTTTTTCACAGAAAAGGTGGTGGATGCATGGAACAGCCTTTCTGAGATGGTCACGGGGTCAAAAACTGGGGGAATACAAGAATGCATGGGACAGACATAAGGCAATTATATTGGGGGGGTAGGAGGAAGTAGGCTGTTGGTTAATTAAGATCTGCAGCTTATCAATAGATAGGGAAATGGGCAGACTCGGTGGGCCAAGCGGTCCTTATCTGCCATCAAAGTCTATGTTTCTATGAAGTGCCCAGAACTATATTTCATTTTACACATGAATGTGACAGATTAGGGTAGTAATAAGATCAGAAACATAACCAGAGATATGAAAGCATCCTTAAAACAGTAGTTGTGTTTAGGTCAAATGTCACAGAATGGAATGTCATGTAGTCGTAGAAGGTCTATAAATGATCTAATATCAAATGTCTTACTGAAGATAAGTTGGAGACTGTGTATGTGTGTGTGTGTGTGTGTGTGTGTGTGTGTGTACATTTGCTTGTTTCTGTGTGTGTGTCTCTGCTAAGCACTAGAAACAGTAGTTCTGCATGTATGAATCTAAAGCCCATGAAATCACCACCCACCAGTTAAAATCAAACCTACTGTATAAATACAGTTATATAAATTACACATAATCATTTTATATATAAGCATATTAGAAATATGTAAAGCAAATATCTGTCCATTTGTAGTACTTAAAACAAGAAAGAAGCAAGAACAGTTGAAATAGGGTAATGGGACATGAAATTAATGTCCCCCTTCATCAATCATATTCAGAAGAAAACTAAGTTTGACCTCAAACACTTGTCTGTTGTGTATTTTTGAAATGTCCTTTAAGAACCAGGACAGAGAGGTCAGAGATGAAGTGATCAAATTGAGAGAAATGTTATCCCACTGGTTTTTCAGTCTTCTTCATTTTAATATTATGTCTGTGCAAGTTAATTTTGGTTAAAGGAGGTTGTCCAGTCTACCCCACATAACCTGTTTGTGGACATTTCTTGCATTGAATGTTGTAAACAACATTATGAGGGAAGTGCTAGTGGTTTGCTAGTCATACTGGGCAGACTGGGTGGGCCTGGCAGTCCTTTTCTGCCGACAAGATCTGTGTTTCTCTGTTTCCATGTATAATTCCCCTGTATCTTGAATTGATTGTTTTGGGGGCTATTGATGATACTTGAAGTGGAAATGTGCTCACATGTCTTACATCTAGGACAAGTGCTGGGTCTCATGCCACCTAGTGTTCTGTTGTTTTGGTTAGTTACAAGTTTTCTCCTGACTGTCAGGTTGGATAAATTAGGTGGTTGTTTGAAAGACCAGATGGCCATTGTAGCATGAAGGGAGGATCAGGAGGGGTGACACCCATATAGTGTGGTGGGGTGTGTCCCTGCACTGTCACTGGCATCGTGTCTTGGGTTTGCGGAGCATGGGGGTGGAGTGTGGGTGGCATCGGAGGCCGGGAGGTCTTTGGGGCCCGGTGTTTCTGGTTTTTCAATGGCTGTGTTTTGAGCTGATGCCATTCATTTTGGTGGGATGTGCATTGGGAGTGGCCCATTGGATTGTGGCACCTACGTATCAGGTGTAGGGGCTGCTTTGTTTAACTTGGTGGGTCTCTTTAAGCATGTGGGGAGGAGTTTTTCTGGGGGATGTGGTGCATGCCAGGACATTTGTGTTGCAGGTTGTGAATGGATGCATGTATATATATTTTTTGGAAGGGGTTTTTCCACCTATCAAGTGTGGCAGCTAAATGTGAGCAATTTTGGGTTGGTGGTGTTGTACTCGTGGTGTGGTCACTAGATGAGTTTTGTTGCTATTTTGGTTGTGGATACACTGTGTCACTTTGGGATGCTGTCGTGTGGTCATGGCAGTTGGGTCTGTGTGGAAGGGGTGTGCACACTTGTCAATTTTGTCTTCGTGGGGGCCAATGACTTGGTAAATCATTGGAGGTTGTCTGTGGGCTCCTACAAAGGACTATAATGAACATCATAAGATGAAAAACCTAGAAGCACCATATCAAAGGTAAGGGTACATAAGTATTTCCAAGTAACACAGGAAGAGTAGTAATTGGGAATGCTGGGTGTGGTGCAGTGCAGTGGCTGTGGGTGGCAGCTTTCAGAGAGACCTTATGGAAACTATGGTGCTGCCCCATCTGCGTGCACCTCCCTGAGTTGAGGGAGGAGGTTGCTAAACTTCAGACTGCATTGGCTAGGATTTCGGGGACTTCTCCCTCACCCAGAGACCACCAGCTCTGCCACCTTTACCTCAGATGATGCCAGGGAAGAGGAACAGCTGGACTGTGGTGGGCTCTGAAAAAGTGTGGGTGGTAGGTTCTGGAAGGCTGGGGGTGGTAGATTGTAGGCATATTCCTCATCCAGTACCACTGCAAAATTCTTGTACCACTCTGGTGGGGTGGGACTGCCAGGAGTAGGCACTCATGGTAGTGGCCAGGGAAGATGTGGGGTTCCCCCATAGCTGATACCCTGAGGAGGGTGGGAGAGAATTTTAGAGGAGAAGAAAGCAGCTTCTGGTGAGGAGATCAATTGTCAGGGGGATAGATTTAGAAATAGGAAGGGGGCACAGAAGAAGGTTAGGTGCCAATGCATCACCATGACATGGAGGCATGAGAAGTGGATCCTGGGGATCGCTAGGGCAGCAGGGCAGAAGGGGAGCTGGATGTCATTGTCCACCTGGGGGACAATGAATGGGGACCAATGACCAGGCTAGAGACAGAGCTGTGATAATGCAGGGAGAGTTTGGGTAGCTGGGGAGTGCTCTTATACGGGTAGCGCCTTCAGTGGCTTTCTGTAAGGTGCTGCCAGTCTATGACAGGGTAAGGAGAAGGATCTCCCCACCAGGAGCTTCAACTCATAGTTGAAAGAATGGTGCAGAGAAGAGAGTTTGGCTACACTGGGGACTGGAGACACTCCTGGATGGATAAGGGCCTATACAGAGGTGATGGCCTGCATCCATCTGAGAGGGAGGAACTGCAGTCCTCAGTAGATGGTTTAAATGTTACTTAGAAAAACATTTAAACTAGGTGAGGGTGTGGCGGTAGAAATAGGGTAAGCAGAAACTGTCCCCCCCACTGGCTGAATTAGAGAGTAGGGAGAACCCGGGAAGCGGAACCCACCAGATTGCAAATTAATAAAGGAAGCAAGGTGATAGAAACAAAGGGGGATGGGAGCAGAAGCATCAAAAACAGAGGGGCAAGGGAGAAAAAGGAGGGTAGCAAGAAAATACTAACACAATCTGGATGGCCATGTGTGCGAATACTAGCAGCCTAGGAAATAAGATTCCAGATCTAGGGGCCATCACAGTAGAGGCCGACCTGGATATTGTGGCTATTACTAAGTCATAGTACACTGAAAACCATGACTGGGACATGGCTATACCATACTGTACACTGTTCATTTTCCATCACCAGGTTAGGAAAAAGGTCTGAGTCCTCATACAACACACAGGGGAAACGCCAGATCTCGCCCATCAACTACCACACTGAAATCTGGCCAATGGAAAGTCATATAAATAAATGCTTGCATTCTGGGAAACAAGATCGCAAACCTGCAGGCAACAATGAAAGAGGTTAAACTGGATATAGTAGCCATTAGCGAGACATGGTTCCCAGGTAACCACAGTTGGGAGACTTCAATACCTGGCTAGGTACTATTCAGAAGAGAATGAGGTACAAAAAGGGGGGGGGGTGAGTGGCCCTTTATATCAATGAAAATATCAAAGCTACAGAAATTCAGAATACACATAAGGAGCCAGAAGAACTGCAGGTCACCCTGGAAACAGGAAATGGGACATCCATATGAACTGGGGTTGTCTACAGGCCTCCAGACCAGTGGGAGGATATAGACACATTACTGTCAGAAGATATACAAAACATGACAGCTAAAGGGGAGGTTCTGATAATGGGAGACTTCAACATGCCAGATACAGATTGGTCAATACCAGCAGGAACATATGCCAGAACTAGACACATAGTGAATTCCTTCAGGGGGAGGGCCTCAAACAACTGGTAGAACAACCCACAGGAGACAGGGCTATCCTAGATCTAGTACTGCCTAATGGGGAAAGGATCACAGATCTCCAGGTAGAAGGTCACCTGGGGGCCAGTGATCATCACATGGTATGGTTCAATTTGGCCGCTAGAACTAGATCATCCCATTCCAAAACAAAATTATGGGACTTAAGAGGAGCTGACTTTGATAAGATGGCCAACAGAGTTAAGCTAGCCCAGGCAAGAAGAAATATAGGTGAGGGGGTACAGGCAAAGAGGGCAGGCATTAAGGATGCAATACTTGAAGCAACATCCCATTGTGTTAGAGAGAAAAGCAAGAGCAAAAAAAGAAGGAAACCACTTTGGTTCTCAAAAACAGTAGCAGAAAAGGTCAGAGTCAAAAGGCTGGCCTTCAGGAAATATAAGGGAATGCAGCAGGACGAAGATAGGGAGGCATACCAAACTTTCCTAAGGAAAGCAGGGAAGGCAGTAAGGCAGGCAAAGGCCCAAACTGAGGAAACACTAGCACGAATAGTAAAAGAAGGTGACAAGACTTTCTATAGATACATTAGTGAAAGGAGAAAGTTTAGAGGGGGTATTGCTAAGATCAAAGGGGATAAGGGGAAGTGTGAGGAGAAGGAGGACCAATGAAAAGCATATATCTTAAATAGATACTTCTGATCAGTAGTTACTGTGGAGAAGGTAGGGCAGGGCCCACAGCTCAGCACCATGAACACAGGGCAGAGGGATGTGTGCACTAGTCCCTTCACAAAAGAAAGGGTCCTACATGAACTCGCTAAGCTCAGGGTGGACAAGACAATGGGACCTGATGGCATACATCCCAGGGTACTAAAGGAGCTAAGGGTGGAACTAGCAGAGCCATTATCAGAACTGTTTAGTGAGTCTCTGAGCACAAGAGAGGTCCCAGAAGACTGGAGAAGGGCTGATGTGATCCCACTCCACAAGAGTGGTAACAAGGAGGAGGCAGGGAATACTGACCAGTCGTCTTACCTCAGTTGTGGGCAAGATTATGGAGGCATTCCTTAAGGAAAGGATAGTGCAACACCTAGAATCCATAGGAGCACAGGATACAAGACAGCAAAGGTTTACAACAGGAAGGTCCTGTCAAACTGATCTCATAGATTTCTTTGACTGGGTAACCAGAGTGGTGGACCAAGGGGGGAGCAGTTGATGTTGCCTACCTTGACTTCAGCAAAGCTTTCGATACTGTTCCACATAGAAGATTGATTAATAAGCTGGGTAGGCCTGGTGTGGGTCAGAAGTTGGTCAACTGGGTGGCAAACTGGTTGACGGGTAGAAAACAGAGTGGTGGTAAATGGTATATAGTCAGAAGAGATGCAAGTCACAAGTGGGGGTACCTCAGGGATCAGTCCTGGGGCCAGTTCTCTTCAATATCTTCATCAGTGACATTGCAGATGGACTGGAGAGTAAGGTTTGTCTGTTTGCAGATGACACCAAGATCTGCAACAGAGTAGATGATCCAGATGGGATAGACAGAATGAGAAGAGATCTGGATAAACTGGCAAAATGGTTTGAAAGTGGCAAATGGGGTTTAACGAAAAGAAGTGCAAGATCATGCATGTAGGGAAGAGAAACCCTGAAGCTACCTATTGTTGGGAAGGGAGTTACTGGCAATCACAAGGGAAGAACGAGACTTGGATATCATCATCACAGATGACCTGAAATCATCCAAGCAGACCACTAAAGCAGAAGGTAAGGCTAGAAGGATGTTGGGGTGTAGTAATAGGGGTATCTCAAGTCGTAAGAGGGAGGTACTAATTGTCACAAATGCACTCAGCAGGTCAGGTCCTCTGCTCCCACAGTGCCAACCTCAGAGTGCAATAATGTGAACAGGTAACAGACAGGGTAACCCACCTGTCTGATTTTGAGTCTGAATCACCTTTAGTCTTAATTTCTGGGGGGGGGGGATTCAAACAGTGAATCTTATGCTAGCATACCCAATGAACAGGCTCAGATACACAGTACATACCCTCTTCAGGGATTGCCGTACAATATTTCACCAGGGGCACCCAGCCAGGCTTCCAAAAAGAACCCTTTTAACTCTATAAGAGACATTAGGTATATTCTTACCTTTTCCCAGTTAGTAATACAATCAAGCACTTCAAACAGCTGTCAGACTTAACCACATATGCATCACATGCAAAAAGAACTTGGAAGACACACCCAGGCAGTATCTTAAGAAAATGTACTTTTCTAAAAGATGACAAAATTATAAAAAATGTGAACACAGAACAATTTATCAAGGAGCTCACAATCACATAAAAGAACAAGGAAAAATTACAAAGCAAAACTCCTACCGTAATACATTTAGATGTTTGCTATCTCAGGTATTACCTCTGAAAGTGTGTTTTAAAGTTAGATCAGAGAGCTGTGTCTCTCTAGAGTCCCAAGATGATATGACAAATATTTCAGACACAAATATCAGTTTAAACTCTGTGTCTACACGCCCCTTCTGTGAGTCATCTAGCTCGTCCTATTAGAATATAAAACTACAAAAAATGATTTCCTCTCAGGACGTATTTTAAATAAGGTGCCATCAGAAGAAAGAAGACATTTCCTATATATAACTTCTTAATTACACATGTTTCCTTTGAACTTAGCAATAACACACTGGCACCAATGTGTCAAAAAGCTAACAGGAATCAGCCTAATGAAGTCCTGTTTCTGAAGTCATAAAGTCACATTTGGTTTGCACTTCAAAATGCCTAGGCATGTCATAAACAGTAATAAAATGCCATTCTGAAGGAAGTCAGTTAATTAAATGGTTCCTGGTCAGTTTTCATATCCTGCAGCTTCACTGAAACCTCGGGGGGGGGGCACCCATGGAAGCACAGGCTGTCTTATGTGAGACAATCACATACTATATTTTTGTATTACAAATATCATACAATAATCATAACTAGCTGGCCAAGCATCACAGTCCTCCCCACCTAGACTGGATTTAGGGTCTCCATCCCCTGCATGGGATGAGCTTCCCAAGTCAGTTCACTCCTCATATAGACGTGACAAGCCATCTGCATTCTGATTCGTCACTCCAGCCGAGTGTAAAATTGTTATGTTATACCCTTGCAAGGCAAGACACCATCTTAATAGTCTACCATTAGTTTTTCCCATTTGTGTCAGCCAAACCAGGGGATTGTGGTCAATTTGTACCTCATAATGCTGCCCATATAAGTATGGCTCTAACTTATTTAGGGCCCATGCTATGGCAAGACACTCTTTTTCCACAGTAGAGTAAGCCTGCTCCCTGGGAAGTAACTTTTTACTCAGGTACACTATGGGGTGATCTTTCCCTTGGTTGGATGACTGACTCAGTGCTGCCCCAATACCCATGTCTGAGGTGTCAGTCTGGACTATAAAGGGTCTGCTATAATCAGGACTTGTCAACACAGGAATACTGCACAGTGTCTCCTTCATTCTGGCAAAGGCTTTTTCACAGGCTGATTCCCAGGTAATTTTCTTAGGCATCTTTTTCTTTACCAGGTCAGGTAAGGGAGCAGTCAGGGCACTGTAACTGGGTAAAAATTTCCTATAGTACCCTGTTGTCCCTAGAAAACTCCTGACCTGCTTCTGCATTTCTGGTCTGGGCCATACCTTGATCACCTCTATTTGTACTTGACTAGGATGGAGCTGTTCCTGCCTACAACATGCCTGAGGTATGCCACTTCAGCCATGGCCTCCTGGAACTTCTCAGCTTTGACACTGAGCCCGACCCTCTGTATCCTGCCCAGCACTTCCCTAAGGTGGGACAGGAGTTCCTCCCAGCTGGCACTAAAAATGGCAATGTCATCCAGTTACACCACAGCGTACTCCTCAGCACCATTTAACACCTAGTTCAACCTTTTGAAAGTGGCCTGAGCGTTCTTCATTCCAAAAGGCATTACTTTAAATTCAAATAAGCCTATCGGAGTCATAAAGGCCGACCTCTCCCTAGCTCTGTCAGTTAACTCTACCTGCCAATACCCCTTTGTCAGGTCAATAGTTGTAAGGTATGTTGCCCCTCCTAACTTGTCCAGGAGTTCATCTGTCTGGGGCATCAGGTGGTCATCTGACTTCATGACTGCATTCAGTCCACACAGAAATGAGTAGAGCCATCTGGCTTGGGTACAAGGACTACGGGTGAGGTCCAGAGGCTGTAGGATATCTGGATTACCCCTAAATCCAGCATTTCCTGCACTTCCCTCCTAGTGTCCTTTTGGACAGCCTCTGACATCCAATGTGCTGTCTGCTGTATGGGCGTCTGTGTCCCTGTCTTCACATCGTGTGTTGCTAAGGGGGGTTAATCCAGGCTTGGCACTAAACAGTGGTGCAAAGTCTGCTAAAACCTCCCTTATTTCCTGGATCTTGTTTGGGGCCAGCTGAGGTGACAATTTAATTGTCTCCAGAGAGGACTCCCACTTGCTTTCTTAGAGATAGTCCTGTAGGGGGTCTCCTTCTTCTGCCCCTTCCCCAGGACTACATACTGCAAACACCATGTCGGCCCTATTAGCATATGGCTTCATCATGTTGACATGATACATTCTTTCTGTATGTCTTCAGTCAGGTAACTCTGTGATATAGTTCACATCATTGACCTTTCTAACTACTTTGTACGGTCCTGCTCACTCAGCCTGCAGCTTGTTTTTCCAGACTGAGATAAGGACCATGACTTCCTGACCCACCGTGTACGAGCAAGCACTGGCTCTGCGGTCGTAACACACTTTTTGTTTCTGTTGGGCAGCTGCCAGGTTGCTCTGGGCTATCCCCATAAGCTCCTTCAGCCATTCCCTAAACCTAAGGACATAATCCATTATGGGAGTTAACTGGGTGGTGTGCTTGCCTTTCCAGTCCTCCCAGAGCAAGTCTAGAGGCCCATGTACCTGGCATCATTATAAGAGCTTGAAGGGGGAAATCCTATGGACTTTTGGGGCACCTCCCTGTATGCAAACAACAGGCGGGGAAGGTATTTCTCCCAGTCCCTCCCATGCTGTTCAGTAAACGCTTGGAGCATTGACTTCAGGGTACCATTAAATCTTTCCAAAAGCCCATTGGCTTGTGGGTGATAAGGTGTTGTGTGCCTCTGCACCACTCCACACTTCTCCCACAAACATTTCATCAGGTCTGACATGAAGGAACCCCCTCGACTGGTGATAACCTCCTGTGGAAACCCAACATGGAAGAAAATCCCAAATAAGGCATCTGCCACTTTGTTTGTCCTCCGTGAGGACAGAGCCACTGCCTCTGGATACCAGGTGGTATAATCCACCACAGTCAGGATGAACCTCTTCCTGGAGGAGCTGAGGGTATTTAAAGGCCCCACAATATTTATTCCCACCCTCTGGAATGGCTCCTCCACTATGGACAATGGATTTAGGGTGGCTTGGGTTTTCTTACCCACCTTCCCTATTTCTTGGCACCAGTGACAAAATCTGCAGTACTCCTTCACCTGCTGAGTGAAGTTGGACCAATAGAAATTCTGGAACAACCGCTACATAGTGTGCACAATTCCCAGATGACTAGACAAGGGAATATCGTGTGCAATCTTGAGCAACTGCTCAAGGTACCCCTGGGGAATGACAAGCTGTCTTCCTATCACCCCTCCCTCTGTCTTTTCAGCTGGAGTACACATCAGTCCATTTTCCCAATAAACTTAATGTTTTCCATCACCTCCCTGTGCTCTGTCAGAGTCTGCCCAAGCCCTCAGCTTCTCTAGACTAGGGTCACTTTTCTGAGTAGCTGCAAACTCCTTACACATTCCCAAGGCATGGGACAGGTCCACTTCAGTCTCTAAACTAGGGACCCTATCTCTAGCATCAGGGCACTCAGGATCACTGTCAACCCTAGCCCTCTGACAATGTGTCACCCCTCCTTCTTTGGAATAACCCTCTGTAGCTGTTTGGTTAACTGCTACTGGGGAAATTTCTACCCCCTTTTCATTAGTCTCCATATCAGGAGACACAGGCTGGGGAACCAGCCTCCCAGTGGTTTCCACACTGGTTTCTATGGGGTCTGGGGAATTACAATTTCCCCTTCCCGCTTGGCTACAGATAACTGCACACACCATCCCCTGTTTGAGACTGTTGCCAAGGATGACATCAACTGCTAATGTTTTGGCTGCAGCCACTTGTTGCACAGTTCCCCCTGTTTCACTCCAGTCTAGGAGAACACTAGCGAGTGGCAATGTTTTCTCCTCACCAGTAAATCCTTGTACAGTTACAGATTTACTGGGTATAAGCTGACCAGGGTCTACCAGATCCCCTTTTACCAACATCAGGGATGCCTCTGTGTCTCTTAACCCTTGTGTCTGTACACCATTCACAGTGACTGAGTGCATGTGTTACCTCATGTTCGCAGGCATGCTTTCAGGGACACATAAACAACCCACTTCTTTCCTAGCCCCATTTTGCATATTGCTCATCCTTTTGGGACACTGTCTGGCAATATGCCCAGTTTCTTCACAAACCCAACATTTGTTTCTTTTCTCAGAGAAATCTTTTCTTTGAAACCTGGGATTAACTGGTTTTGGTGGAGGCAGTGAGGATTTTAGCTGCCCTGAAGGCATGCTTTTCCCTTTCTGTGCTGCCATGCCTGCTGCATTCGCTCTTTTAGAGCAGGTTTGCTCTTGGCATAGTGGTCTGAGTGTTCATCAGCTTCTTGCACTGTTTTGGGATCTCGGTCCTCCAGCCAGGTTTTCAGCTCCACTGGGCATGCCCAAAAAACTGCTCTAACAATATAGCATTTTCAATTGTATCTACAGAGTTTGATTCAATTCCTTCCTACCAAAATTTTAAACACTGATGTTGCTTCATGGCTAGCTCATCATAGCTCATGTCAGGGCTTCTTCTGAGCTTACAGAATTTAGCTCTGTATGTTTCTGCAGTTAAATGAAACTTTTTTAAAAGTGCAGCTTTAAGTTTGCTGTAACCATTACTGTCCTCATTGTTCATTTGACCCAATGTATCCTGAGCTTTCCCGGTAAGTATCGGGGATAGCTGGAAGCTCCAGGACCCTCTAGGAATTTTAGCCTGAATATAAACTTTTTCAAAGGAATTTAAAAAGGCATCCATATACTTCCCCTCTTTAAATTCAGCTATCAATTTAGAATTTAATTTGTAACCCATTCCTGTAGTTCCAGTTAAACCCAAGCCACTTACCTGCTCTGGTGCTGGTGGTTGGAGTCGTAGCTTCTCCAGTTCATGTTGCTTCATGCACTCACACTCCTCTCAGTCTGTTTCTCGCTATTCTCACTTCGCTTCTTGATGTTCTTGCTTGACCTCTCGCTGAAGTTGTCGATCTTCTCTCTCTGGAACTCCAGCTCCATTTGGCGCAACTCAAGTTTGCAGCCTGATTGCTTCTGGCTCCAGAATGCTGGTGACCTTCCCCTGTTGCTGTGACCCTTTGCTTGCACTGGCCCTGCTGTCCTCCTCATCGGATATGGATACTGCACTGGCTGCTGGCCCCTCCACACCCAAGGTTTGGTCATTTATAGTTATAATCTGTGACTCGATGCTCTGGGCACCTGCTGCCATCAGGGCATCCACAAAGTTCTGCTTGGTGGCTATCTCCTTGTGCAGGACTCCTCTCTCCTTGCTCAACTGCTTCAGGTAGTCTTCAGTGTGTTCACTGTAGTTGGAAGCCATCTAATTCCCTAACTGTGGCTACTCTAACTTGCACTTTGAAAAAGAATTAAAACAGGTAGGAACTTTGACTGTAAGCAAAATTATATTGTTCTGTTTCCTTTTAAAAATAAATCACTGCCTTATTTTGCAAGTGAACTTTACAGTATTAAGCTGACACACTGAACAGTTAAAGCTTGAGTTACCAAATTTATTGCACCACTGCCAACCAAATCTGTCACAAACACACTCAGCAGGTCAGATCCTCTGTTCCCACAGTGCCAAACTCAGAGTGCAATAGTGTGAACAGGTAACAGACAGGGTAATTCTCCTGTCTGCTTTTGGGTCTGAATCACCTTTAGTCTCAGTTTCTGAGGGGGGGTTCAAACTGTGAACCTTATGCTAGCATACTCAATGAACAGGCTAAGATACTTTCTTTCTTTGGGGATTGTAGTACAATATTTCACTGGGGCACCCAGCTAGGCTTCCAAAATGAATCCTTTTAACTCTATAAGAGACCTTAGGTATATTTTTACCTTTGCCCAGTTAGTAACATCATCAAGCCCTTCAAACATCTGAAAGACTTAACCACGTATACACCACATGCAAAAAGAACTTGCAAGATACAACGAGGCCATATCTTAAGAAAATGTACTCTACTAAAAGTTGATAAAAATATGAAAAAATGAAAACACAGAACAATATATCAAAGAGCTTACAATCACATAAAAGAACAAGGGAAAATTACAAAGCAAAACTCCTACACAATACATTTAGATGTTTGCCATCTAAGATATTACCTCTGGAAGTGCATTTTAAAGTTAGATCAGAGAGCTGTGTCTCTCTAGAGTCCCAAGATAATATAAAAAATATTTAAGACACAAGTATCAGTTTAAACTCTGTGTCTCCAAACCCCTTCTGTGAGTCATCTAGCTCATCCTTTTAGAATATAAAATTACTAAAAATGATTTCCTATCAGGAGGTATTTTAAATCAGGTGCCATCAGGAGAAAAAATACATTTCCTATATATGACTCCTTAATTATACATTTCCTTTGAATTTAGCAGTCCCACACTGGCACCAATGTGTTAAAAAGCTAACAGTAATCAGCCTAATGATGTCATGTTTCTGAAGTCATAAAGTCACATTTGGTTTGCACTTCAAAAAGCCTAGGCATGTCATAAACGGTAATAAAATGCCATTCTGAAGGAAGTCAGTTAATTAAATGGTTCCTGGTCAGTTTTCATTTCCTGTAGCTTCACTAAAACCTGGAGGGGGGGCATGGAAGCACAGGCTGTCTTATGTAAGACAATCACATACTAGATTTTTATATTACAAATATCATACAATAATAATAACCAGCTGTCCAGGTGTCACAATAATCCCTCTTTACAAGACACTGGTTAGGCCTCATCTGGAGTACTGTGTGCAGTACTGGAGGCCACACCTGCACAAGGCCATTTACAAAATAGAGGCTGTCCAGAGATGGGCAACCAAAATGGTGCAGAGACTACATCAGAAAACATGAGGACAGATTAAAGGAGCTCAATATGTATAACTTAGAGCAAAGGAGGGAGAGAGGTGATATGATCGAAACATTCAAACTTCTTAAGGACATTAACAAGGTGAAAGAGTCTAACGTTTCAATATAAGAAAAAAAGCAGGATAAGAGGACACAGCATGGGAATAGAGGGAGGCCGATTAAGGGGGAATGTGAGGAAGTTCATTTTCACAGAATGGGTGGTGGATGCATGGAACGGCCTACCTCAGGAAGTGGTGGACATGAATACAGTGCAGGGCTTCAAACAGGCATGTGATAGGCAAAAGGGAGCAATATATAGGAATATGAATAGATAGGCTATTGACAGAATACAGGCCTATGGCACATTCATAAGATAGAAAAAATGGGCAGACTGGATGGGCCTTGCGGTCCTTATCTGCCATCAACTTCTATGTTTCTATGTTTGACAGTTCTTGGAAGGCACATTTCAAGGTGTCATCCTCACAGACTATTGGTTGGGGGTCCTTAATGATTTTGTGTACGGGCTCCAGATCAGGGTTGTATGACAACCAAAGGTATCTGGTCTTTTCTTTATATTGTAGTAGCTGTTCTCTTGGTATATGCATAGCGCATTCCACCGCTCTATTGATTTCTCTAGAGAAATGCCCCTGCCCAATAAATGTTTTTTTTCAGTGTGGCCAGGTGCTTATCTCGGTCCTCTTCACTTGAACAGTTACAGTGGTATTGAAGCACTTGACTGTAAGTTACAGATTTTTTTTGTGTGCCCAGGGTAATTGCTGTTTCTATCTAAGTATCTTTGTCTGTCTGTCAGTTTCCTGTAAATACAGATCTGCAAGGTTCATTCTTTGAATGTAACTGTGGTGTCCAGGAAATTAACTCTGGTGTCAGTGTACTCTAGGGAAGGTTTAATGGATGGGTGGAGGTTGTTAAGTTCCTCATGGAATTCTTTGAGTGTGCAGGTACCTTCTGTACAAATTATAAATAAATGATTAGTAAAATGGAAATAAGCAAGTGGTTTGTGTGCACATTGTTTTCGGAAATCCTCCTCCAAATTTGCCATCAAAAGGTTGGCATACGGTGTAGCCATCCTGGTGCCCATAGCTGTTCCCACTGTTTGAACATAATGTTTACCATTAAAACCGAAGTTGTGGGTCAGAATAAATTCAGTAAGTCTCGCAATGAATTTTTGGTGGATGTCATGGTGCTGTCCTTTCTCTTGTAGGTATTTAAGACAGGTTGAAATACTATCAGTATGTGGAATATTAGTGTAGAAGGAGTTTACGTCCATCGTGGCTAATATGGTATTAGGTGGTAAATCACTAAAAGCAGAACGTTTATGCAAAAAGTGTTTAGTGTCCTGAATACAGCTGTCCTTATCCATGACAAGCAGTTTTAAAAGTTTTTCCTTTTTTATAAAACAAGATATCCCCCTCTGTCAGGGTACCCTTCCCAGATATTATAGGTCTCCCTGGATTCCCAAGTTTATGGATCTTGGGCAGCATGTATAATGTACCTGGTCTTGTTTCATTGGGGATGAGGTCAGTTATTCAGTCTTGGACATGCTTAGGAATTTATCTGAATACGTCTCATAGTTTCCTGGTGTATTGTGCAATCAGATCACTAGCCAGTTCTCTATAGTAGGTGTGATATGTTAATTGTCTGTTAACTTCATTGACATACTCCTCCTGGTTTAAGATCACAATTGCAGTGCCTTTATCAGCTTTTTTTATAACAATGTTATGGTTAGATTTTAGTGACTGTATTGCTCTCCTTTCAAATGGGGAGAGGTTATAGCCAATCTCTTTTTGCTTGTTAATGATCTGGTAATTGACTCTCTGACAAAAACAGTAAATATGAGTATCCAGTTTAGTATTGCACCAACCTGGGTGTAAATCCTTCTGAATATGATTGATGATGGTATGAATGTGGACAATAGTTTCATGTCCATTTACACTATTTAAAGTGCTCCTGCTTCTTTCTTTGTTTCAGGTACAGCACATGGACATATGTGAATATAGCTGTCCCTAACCATGACAAGCGGTTTTACATATTTATAATATGCTTATATATAAAATGGTTCTATATAACCTATATAACTATGTGTATTTATTGGTTTGATTTTAACTGGTGGGTAATGATTTATTGGGCTTTAGATTCGTACATACAGAACAGCTGTTTGTAGTGCTTCACATGCATGTGCGTGCACACACACACACACACACACACACACACACACACACTGTCTCTAACTTATCTTCAGAAAGACATTTGACAGTAGATAATTTATAACTATGGTAACTGGGTAGACGCAGTGGACATGTGGGCCCTTATCTGCCAACAACTTTTATGTTTCTTATAGACCTTTTACAACTATGTAACCTTCCATTCTGTGACATTTGACCTACACAAAACTATAGTTTCATTGGTGCTTTCTTTTCTCTGTTTGGTTGTGTTTCTTATCTAATTACTCCACTAATCTGTCACATTCATGTGTAAAATGTTTTTTTTTTTTCTTCCTAATTTTGTTCTGGGCTCCTAAAAAGGGAGCTCTTTTAAGAAAACTGCCATTTCCTTCTGAGGAAGACCTATGTAAGTTTGAAAGCTTAAGGATTTTCTCCAAATCTCTGTTGGTTCAAATAAAAGGTATTAAATCACCTATTTTGTGCATCTTGTTGTACAATGACCGATACAGAAACAAACAATTTTTGAAAAAACGTCTGTCAGTGAGACAGGAATATATTTGAACTGTGAACTTTTCAGGCTGGTATCATGCCATGCCTAAAGTAGCTTTAACCCCAATTTTTCAATGGTCTTGGCTTTTATAATTTAATGGGTGTATTCAGGCCTAAGAAACTCATTTATTCAAAGGTTGGAGGACATAGCATATTTGATCAAATGTAAGAGACAATTCAATAAGGGAGATGGCATAATTTCATCAAAATATTCAGAGTAGTGTTTTGTCCAAGGAGCCTCTATCTTGGCTCAATGTGACTTCTATCTATTTTTTGCAAAAGTACATTTGGCAAATGGAACTGTATTCAGTTCATCCAATTTGATAAAGGAGCACTACATCCAGAAAACTGGTATGTACCACTAATATGAACTGAGTTTGTGAAGCAAAACAGTTTGCTAAAGGTTAAAGTTTCCAATTTCCACCAGAATGTATGGATGATTTGTACAATGCAGTGAGGTCTTTAGCTACAAAGCTCCACAAATTGTAAGGAGCAGGGCCATCTGGAATTGATATTCTTACTTGAGATAAAGTTTTGACTTCAGCATTGACTGCTATTCCGGCCTTGAGGCCTCCTGTCTCATTTGTTTCTATTTTCTTCCTAAGTTACTCGGATGCTGGAAATGCATCTGGTGATATGGAGCTATGAAACATAAAGCTGAACAGTGGTCTCTAATGCATGAGTAATTATCATGCAAAACAGTATATTTTTCTGAATACAGCACATCAGGTATTTTGATCAGAGATGTTCACTTTATTGCAGGCCTATATGCTATAATAACATTTTTTCATTGCACAATGTTATGGAATGCCAATTCTGCATGTTTAAGAGAGATGATGTACTTTTCCCCAGCATCACATTGCAATACTTTTGAGGCTTTGTGGTTCAGCCCTAAGTGAGGTCCAAATTGCTCTGGCATTAAATTTGGTGGAGTTCATGGGGTGATGCAAGGGGCAAGGTTCAATAAATCCCTAGCATTGGATATCCTTACTTTTCATATTTCCAGATGCCTAACTGGTGCATTAACATTAATTATTGCCATGAATGTTCTGTCTTTTTAGATAGTAATAGTACATTGGTGGATGCTTCAGGATAAGCCCTGTGGGTCCTGTTCTTGGCAACTTGTCATAAATCTGTAAAAGAGATGATAAGTCCTAAAGTTGCATAATGCAGGACCACTCATGCAGTGCATAAAGCAAGATGCATAGGGTCATTTGGGCCCTGCACAAATCAGGATATAGGTCATAACTTGCTTCATACAGACTCCTACACAAATTATGAGATGTCTTAAAGCAACAGTACAACATTTGTTTCCAAAAAAGTTAGTTTCCCACTTCCATTATTAAAAATATTAGCATACATGATAAATCTGCGTTTCCAACTGATTCTTAGTCTATTTCTTTTTGATCTGCTCTCTATATCTGTCATAAGCAAAAGTTGAAAAACATGAAAAAAACTCTAAATCTGAAAGTGTAATTGGTTCAGTCGGCTGTTGGACACTGTCATGTGCTGATCAGCGGTTGCTTAGAAGATTATTATGGGGGACCGTCTATAGGTACATGAGTGACTGGGGGTTGCAGGGTGGAAGGTTGCTAGATGGGAAGGCAGGGTGGGTGTTCAAATGGGTGGGAGGGAGATGTGACAATGAACTGATTTTTTTGTGGTTGTTTTTTGACAGGAAAAGAGGAGATACGGTAATGGACTGTTTTTTTTTTAACAGGATAATTTCTATTTTATAAAAAAGACCACATGTAGTGGTTTTCTTTTTTGCAGATACAGTTCTTGGATTTTGGTAGAGGTATGTGGATTGGTGCTAAAATGGCGGGGTCAACTGTCAAATGAACCTCAGTCTTGGGCAACCCAGTGGTCACATTATCAATAGGAATGGCCACCCAGCTTAGACAACCAAGTGGACACATTCTCTACAGATATCCCACCAGGTTGGGCAACCCAGTGGTCACATTATCAATAGGGATGGCTACCAGGCATAAACACCATGGTGGCCATATTATGAATAGGAGTGGCCTCTAAGCTTGTGCAACCTGATGGACAAATAGATAACAGAGGTGGATAGTATTGGTATTAGCTATTGGGCTTGGATACCCTGGTGGAGAGATGAAGAGTGGATCTTGATGCTTAAGGGCAACCAGTCTTGGGCAGCCAAGTAGTCATGCACTTTTTTCATTCATTTTCATGAGCTGAATCAAGTTTTATTCCATGAAATGTATCTGTTTTAACAAAATAATTTTTTTGTTTGTTTTTCTTTTTTTACCTTTTGGCTATAACATAACCATTTGGGGTCTGAATTATCTCAAATGTTCAGGGTGGGTATATTGTTACCTTCACTCATGGACACATAAGTTTGATATTGTAAATATGCCACAAAATGTGTTTTGCGTGTTCAACTTCCAAAACACATTTATGGGTAAATTAACAAAATGAAACTTATGTGTCCATAAGGAGGGGTGGAATTATGCCTGCCCTGAAAAGTGCAGATCAATCAGACTCCAAATGCAGGCCAAATTATGGCCAAAGGTTAAAAAAAATGCAAAAGCTATGATAAACTTTTTTTTTCATTAATTGCAAATCTCATTGTAACAAAGAAAGTGTTATGACAACGATGTTTTAAAGGTTCACTAATTAAAAAAAACTAAAGTTTTTCTAGTAAAACCACCTGTCAGAGGTACTTCATTGGGTCAAACTATAACAAACCTGAATGTTTCTGGTTTCAGCTATCTACCATTTTTGTGTTTCCTTGCGCTTGTGCAAGAAACACCTTGGGACAGTATCGCATTTGAGAGATGTGTCAGGGACGAGTCCAATGCAGAGTACTGCACAATGGGCTCGACCCAGACACACCAATGACCACTGAAGCTGAGTGTGACTGCCATTGGAATTTCACAGAGGGGAGTCTGCTAGCACCTGAGAGAAATAAACCGCACTCATAAGAGAGTATGCTTCATTCCTCTCAATTGCATAGCTGGTATTGCAAGTCTGCAGACCCTCATGATCCCTTCCAATGCTGCAGTCCAGCCTGCATGTACCCTCCATTCACCCACCAGCCCAGCATCTTTCATTAAACCCTACCCGCTGCCTCCCACTGCTGCTGTCCTCCCTGCTCCTGTCCCAGTCCCAGGCATCTAACTGTAAGCCTCCCTCATGGTTGTGGGCTTACCAGATGTCGCTTCCATTTGAGCCGCCTTGCTACCCAGATCCAAAGGGTCCTTGAGTGCTCCTGATGGTCCCATTGTCCCCAGTTTTGCTAACGGGGACCGGCAGAGTAGATAAAAAGTAAAAGAAACAGCTGCATGCTGCAGCAGGTTGCCAATCAACGCGCAGCTCCTGGGTGAGCTGCTGCAGTCAGCTCCTCACCCGCTTCCTCTTGTACACTGAAGGAATGCTGCGGCACTTGAAAGTGAAAGCCACTCCATGCAGCTGGCAGCAGTCCTTTTTGTGTGTGCCACGGCCTGAGTGAAATATTATTGAAAGGGGGTCTGGAGGCACTCAGAGAGCAAATAAATAAAATGTTAACCTTCCCCACTCCCTCCCACTGTGTGCTGTGTGCCCATGCCCTCCATTTCTGTGCCAACATCATGGTGCCCAATCCCTGTGTTGGCATCATGTACCCCCCAACTCAAGTGGCACACTGGGAGCCCACCCAAGTGTGCCAAAATGTATTTATTTGTACCTGTAGATAAAGAAAACCATCCCAAACTCTTTTTGGTTTTTGACCTGTAAAAAAGAAAATGGCCTCTCATCATCTCCCCATCCCCACCCTCCCACTGTGCACCCACCTCCCCAAACCCCACCCTTACCCCATACTTACCTCTGAAGGTTGGTGCTGTCATCTTCTGAGGACCGGGATACATCTGCACTCTTCAAAGCCGACCGGCAAATTGAAGAATCAAAGGTAAGTGCTGTATAATGGCAGTCAATGGGGTTTACAACTTAGGTTCATATCTCAACCATTTTAAGGAATTTTGGCCCAACTTTTCAACGTGGGGTTCTTGGGACCCCACCTCATGAACACTGTCACTGTCATTTCATTACTCGGTCCTGAAAGGTGATTTCGTGGTCGCTACATGGAAACTCCTTTCAGGACTGATTAACAAAACAAGAGTGATAGTGTTCATGAGGTCGGGTCCCAAAAAGGCCATGTTGCAAATTTGGTGAAGAATTCCAAAAAGTGACAGCATTATGAGCCCTCTGTTTCTGTGCCAACATCAGGGTGCCCAATCCCTGAGTTGGCATCATGTACCCCCCAACTCAAGTGGCACACTGGGAGCCCACCCAAGTGTGCCACAATGCATTTTTCTTGTACCTGTAGATAAAGAAAACCATCCCAAACTCTTTTTTTTTACCTGTAAAAAAGAAAATGGTCTCTCATCATCTCCCCAGTCCCCCCTCCCATTCCCACCCTGTGCACCCACCTCCCCACACACACCCTTACCCCATACTTACCTCTGGAGGTTGGCGCTGTCATCTTCTGAGGACCGGGAGATACGTCTGCACTCTACAAAGTCGACTGGCAAATTGAAGAATCAAAGGTAAGTGCTGTATAATGGCAGTCAATGGGGTTTTCAACTTAGGTTCATATCTCAACCATTTTTAGGAATTTGGGCCCCAACTTTTAAATATGGGGTTCTTGGGACCCCACCTCATGAATACTGTCACTGTCATTTTGTTACTCGGTCTGAAAAGGTGATTTTGTGGTCACTACGCAGAATCTCCTTTCGGGACTGATTAACGAAAAAAGAGTGACAGTGTTCATGAGTTGGAGTCCCAAAAAGCCCATGTTGCAAATTTGGTGAAAAATTCCAAAAGAGTGACAGCATTATGAGTGTGCATTGCACAGTTTCTTCTCACACTCCTAACTTTTCCAATTTTTAATATTTTCAGTACAGATTTTCAGAGTTGCCATTTTTTCACACCCCTTATGAATAGTACAGCTGTCATTTTTCACATCCTGCCTGAAATGTGTTTTCACACTTGTGACGCAGAATGCCATGGTTGCGCTGCAAAATCACCTTTCGGGATAAGTGAATGAAATGACAGTGGCACTCTTCATGAGATGGGGTCCCAAAAAGGCCATGTTGAAAACTTGGTGAAACAACTCCAAAAAAATGGCCGAGTTACACCTGGTTGTTCAAAACTTTCTATGCATGCATGTAACTTTGGTCATTTTCAATATTTTCACTCCAAATTTTCAGTATAGCCTTTTTATCACACCACCTCATGACCAGTACTGCTGTCATTTTTCACATCCTGCCCATAATGTGTTTTCACACCTGTGGTGTGGAATACCATTTTCCCATGGATTTTCTAAATTTTCACCTACAGGATTCATGAGGTGGGGTGATAAGAAGACTATGTTCAACATTTAGGGTCAAAATATGAAAAAATGACAAAGTTATGGCCACTTGTTGCAATTTCTGTATGCATGCTAGTAACTGAGGAAATCATAAATATTTGCACCCCACATATTTTTTTAATTAATTGTATTTCTGCTCCACAGCTATTTCTATCTGTAGGGAGTCCTAGCCCTGCCCCCCGACATCCACCAGCTGATGCCGACCAGCTGGTTTCACCTCTTCATGGGTGGAGTGTGCAAGGACTCTGATGATGGTGCTGCACATGCTCCCTTATGTGCACCCCAGCAGGCATCTGCCCCACCTTTCACTTGATGTCTGCAGCATCAGTGTGCCAGCCCCCAGCCACTGCTAGGGGCCAGGCATGCACTGACAACTGGTTGCCCCTCTCCCCAGAAAAGGAGAGCTGTCCCTGGGATGCTCAATCCTTTTCCTCCCCTGCCAACCCCCAGTGGCCTGTGTTGGCTCCTGAACACGGGTCACCAGCATGGTGCAAGGTGTGGCATCCAGCACCTAAACTCTCAGCACCACTGGGCTGGTGATGCACCCCACATTTTCAACAAAGCTTCCTTATTACCGGAGCTTCTGTATTCAAATGCTGTTCTAAATATGACAGCTTGTTAAAACATAATTCAGGCAGGCTTTTCCTCCCACCAAACAAAGCTACACCTACTTGTTGCAATTTCAGTACGCATGCTAGTAACGGCAGAAATCTTAAATATTTGCAGCCAACATTTTTTTTTTAATTCTTTTTACTCTTGCTCCATGGCCTTCTCTATCTGGAGGGAGCCCCAGCCCCAGCCCCCGATGTCAACCAACTGGTGCTGAACAGCTACCCCAGGGCTTACCCCTCCTGGCGGGGTTGAGCAGGGGGCCAACCCCACCAGCACCACCAAGACCAGATCCAGTACAGTGGTTGGCACTGTGACTATTCGGGGGTGGGACCTGCGAGCTCCCGCCATCATCCTCCATGAGCATTTTTCCTCCTGGTTTCTCCACTTCAGGGGTGGAGTGTGCAAGACCAGCAGAGATGATGCCGGGCATGCTGCCATGAGATCTCCCCATCAGGTGTCTGCCCTGCATCTGACTTACTGTCTGCAGCATCAGTGTGCCCAGCCCCCAGCTGCCACTAGGGGCCTGGCATGCACCGACAACTAGTTGTCCCTTTCTCTGGAGATGGAGAGCTGTCCTTGGGACGTCCGATCTTTCTCCTCCCCTACTGACTCCCAGAGCCCTGCAGTCACTGCTGAACATGGGTCACTGTCATGGTACGAGATCTGGCATCCAGCAGCTCAACCCTCAGTGCCACCATCCTGGAGATTCACCCCACATTTTCAACATAGCCTTCTTATTACCTAAGCTTCTGTATTCAACTGCTGTCCAAAATATGACAGCTTGTCAAAACATAGTTCAGGCAGGCTTTTCCTCCAACCAGAAGTTCAACTAACACAATACACACTTGCCATATAAACCATGCAAGGGAACATTCAGCATTGACAAATGCTTGTTTATCTACTGCACAGTGTAGCAAAAAAGTATTTGTTTTACTATTTTTAAGCAGTTTCAAACTTCTTAAAGTTTTAAACTGTAGACTGATCTCCAGAGTGCACTTAACAAATGTCAGGGTATTCTGTCCAGAGATAAATGAATTATGTATGTGCAAAACTAGAGGTTTAACACAGAACTACACTTATAACCTGAACTATGGGGTCATGCTAGTGCCTATCTATGCACATATAGTCTTTGCAAAAAACTTCATTAATGCATCAGTTTGGGTTCAACATAATACCAGAAAAGTATGGAAATGTGGCATTTGGATATCCAACCATAACTCTCCACCCCTACCCCCTCAGCTGCAAAAGGAAAAAAATTAGGGTTTTGGCTCTCCGGAGCCTTGGCAAATTAGTAGTGGGGTCTCCCTTAGGGTGGTCAATCCTAATGCTCTCCCTTCCCCTCCCCCACTCCATAGTCTCCTGTATGAAGCACAATGTACAGCTCCAAAAGAATGCCTCGTTGTTATACACTCTTCAAAGGCAGAGAAATACATCTTGCCACATGTTGCCAACACAATCTGTTGTACAGATTTCTTCATTCAGGGCCCTGCAGGCTGTGGATGAAGAAAGGATATCACATCTGATGTTGCTTGTGCAGAGAACCTGGTGGACATTAGGACTGACAACCCCAAGGAAGACCCACCACAAATTCACCAACGCTCAAGAGACACAAAACCCCAATGTTTTTCTTTGTACTGCTTAGGGAAGTAGGGTTGGATACCCTAAAGCCACATTTCACTACTTTTGTCAGTTTAACCTAAACCCTAACTTGTATATTAATGCAGTTATTTTGCAATACATGTACATGTGTGTGTATATATATATATTAGAGTGTCACGATAGTGCTACTATAGTTAGGGTTGAGTATGCACTTCAATGTTAAACCTCAAATTTTGCACCTTAGTAACTTTGCCAACATACGACGGATTTGCCTGACATTTTGCATGTGTGGTCTGGTACCATTGATCTCTGGATATGGCAAGTTGTGTTATGGTCAGATGTACAGTTACGGAGCTAAAGAATGCCAAAAAATGCAACAAAATTGACTTTTTGTGTGTTTCTTTGCTCGCGCTCACAGCCCACGCAGTTTGTCTGTTCAGTTTGAAATCTTCAGAGAAGATGCAGTCTTGGACACTGATGTGCCTTTTTGAAGATTTGGGAAAAAAATATTAAACTGTTCAAAAGTTATTCAAAAAACTAATTTTCCATTATAGTTCAATGGGAAAAGTTAGCAAAAATCATGAAACTTTCACAAATGCTTGTTTTTACTTTCGCAAATGGCCCTTTGACTTTTGTGATTCTGCCATCTTGTTTTCAGTTAGTAACACAGAACAATGCCTGCCATTTAAAATTGGGACCCTCTAGGTAAACACTGATTGTTATGTTTACCTAGTGGGGTCCTGAAGATGCTAGCCCTATCTTTTTGGGGAGTTAAACCCCCCCAAGAAATGCCTTTTCCAACTTTGAGGAAAAAGTACTTTCACAAAACACTTGCGCAAATGCAAATGTTTCATGATATTTTTGTGAAACTTTTGTGATTTGCAAAAGTAATTTGCGAAAGTATTCTCAAAATAATTGCAAACCTCTGCATCCTCCTGCAACAAAACGGTTGGGTGTTTTGGGCGGAAATTTGCAGGGCTGCATGCCCCCATTCCAGAGATGTGTCTTGAGTGGTTTGATGCCAAAACATTACACTGGCCCAAAGTTACAGCATTCCAAAGTTCAGAAATTTTCCCATAAGATAACATTACAGCGCCCTCGATGTCTTTCGGGGCCCATATCTTGAAAATGGTTCAAAATATGGATTTTTCATCACAAAAAGTTCTTAAAGAAGTAGGCTGCAAAGCTATAAACAACATGAAATTAGAATTGTTTTTCTACTTTGTACATTTATTGAGATATTTGGGAATTAGATAGAATGACCCACACCTGTTCCATCTATGAACAGACACACCTGCTGTCTCTTGGGTGCAGGACTAAATTCCTCACATGCCTTCTAGGTAAAAAAAGCATTACTGGAAAAAGCCCCCCCCCCGTGTGTAGCAGGCATCTTCTCCCTTCTAGGCTCAGAATATTTAACCAGAAACAGAATGCAGGGGGCCCTCGTGGTACCATGTTGATGCACTGCTCTTGGGCAGTGCACCTTGTCCAACGGAGCCCCTCTTTGGCTTAATGAGGTACACGAGTCCATTCAGAACTCCTCTAGCCTGTACAGCTTCAAATCAGACCTTAAGCACTACCTGACCTCCAGCTCTTTGTGCACTTGCTTCTCCAACAGCTGATAGACTCTGAATGACCAGGTCTGGTTCTGCTAATAGCAACTATTCTCAGCACAAGACAGAAGCCACCCTCCCACACGCTCCTTGACAATGCCTCTGAATCATTCTATGGGGCTGTTCCTGTCCACCCCTTACCCTCCTCACCCCCCTTCCCCATCTGCATGCTAGGATGGGTCTCTGCCTCTCCAGCCTCAGCCCTGCCTCCTTGACCACTTTTGCTAGAGGCCGCCTCCTCCCCTACCAAACTCCTGTCCTTACTGACCCTCTGCCCAATCTAACCTTACCTCTAGTGGCTCTGCACCTTACTTACACTTGTAATCAACTAAAATTGATGTCCATATGCTGTATAGTGTTTTAAATGTCTAAGAAACTCTGCAACCTTTTCCTGATTGTTGTGCTGTTTAGTGTCTCAACTGTCCTAAAACTCTGTAACCTTCTTAACTGAATGTCTATACTCTGTTCACATGACATGGAACCTTTGGAAAAGCATTGGCTCAAAGGTTATTTTCTGAATACCAAATAAATAAATAGTGTTCCAATTGCTTATTTTCATGTCTTAACGTCGAATTTCCACACTTTTGTCACTGTGGAAACAACCCTAACTAATGCATTATCAGCATTTTTTCACAATGAATATATGTGTGTGTATATATATATATATATATATATATATATATATATATATATATATATACATATACAATGAGTGAGACAATAAATGGTTGTCTAGAGCAACAGCATTGGACAAACACCATCAGGTGACTGTGCGTATATCAGAGCGCGACCGCACACCTGCACTTTAACGCCCCCTTAAAAACAATTTTGCCATTTTATAAGATTGATAACCCACTCTAGGATGTGTGGTCGTGTTTTGATATACGCATGCCTTGGGTGGATGATGCACTCGGCCTGTGGCCTCGTGCGTACAATGCACACTAAGGCGTGCATATAGCAGAGCTCAACCGCACACCTAAAAGTGAGTTACTATTACATATATATATATATATATATATATATACACACACACACATATATATACAAAGAGAGAGATATAATGCCACATGACATAGACAATATGTGGGCTTACTTAGATATATAGGCACTTTATCTGTGTGCTGAGGAAAGAGGCCATAGGCTGAGTGCTACTCAGCACACACTGGAGGAGTGCCTCTATATCCTAACAAACACAGCACCGCAGAGTGTGCTATTGTACATATAAAAGGGCCTAGTATTGAAGTTTTAGATTACAGAACATAACACTGTGTGTTTTTCAGTACATATAGTCACCACAGCTGATCTAG
Source organism: Neoceratodus forsteri (assembly GCA_016271365.2). NCBI lineage: Eukaryota > Metazoa > Chordata > Ceratodontiformes > Ceratodontidae > Neoceratodus > Neoceratodus forsteri. The sequence continues at coordinate 317,522,975 of CM028130.1, forward strand.
AACTCCTACAAAAATAATCACCTTATCAAAAAGCTGTAGATTAAGTGATTTCTCTTGAAGCATGCATTACCTCATTCATATGATGGTGGCCTTCTGACTTAGAAGGAAGGTTGTGCCAGTCACTCTAAATAGGACATCTAGAAACCTCTTTTTGATTGTCAGGGGAGAATGGTGTTGGGGGCCCTCCTATATGGTGGTGGAAGGAGCTTGTTAGTTAATTATGTACTGAACTGGGCAGAGCAGAGGATGGTAGGAGACATGGGAGTGTAATGTACAGCATATAAAGCTACAAAACAAGGGTGAGGATGGTGGTTTTACAGGGACAAAGTTAGATAGGAGGGAGGAAAAAGGATGCCCAGGGTTGGGGGATGTTTTTCTTTTTACTTTAAAAAAGCACAACTGTCAAAGTTTGCATAGTTTTGCCAGCCAGCATAAAGTGCCAAATATTGTAAAGTCAGCACTTTGCACAAATGTCACTTAACCTTGCATCATCTCCATTTTATTAAAAGGATAGATATGCCAGCTTTCACAATGTTAATTACACCACCATAGTTCTGTGCTGCCCTGGAGCTAGTTGCTGAATTCAAAGATAAACAGTTAAATCTACACACAAGCAGCAGAGTTAAAACTTCTAAATCATTTAATTAATCAAATACATGATGGTTTGTCACAAAATATATAATTAATCTCCGCATGTAAGAGTGAGCAGGATGTAAACATCTAACTTTAAGTTTTGTCATTAGAGGTGTGTGAAAAAATCTTCTGCAGGATGAGTTTAAGTGAAAGTCTGACTTTCGCTTCCATGAAAGTTTGGAAATCCAATTCCGAACTTTCTCAGAAATTCCACCTGCCCTGCACTCTACTTTATCCCTGGTGTCTAGTGCCCCCCTGCTAGTCCCCAATCACTGCCCGATTGTCTGAAATAAATAAAATAAATCCTTGGTTGCTAGCTGTCTCTCCTCCCACCCAATCTTCCATCCGCCTGATGTTCATTTAAAAAAAACTCATGGTTAGCAGTCCCTCTCCCACCCAATCACCCACCCATGTCTAGTAGTAGTCACTATTCAGCAATGTCATGTAACACCCATCCCTATCCCTCATATAATTTAGTAAAATATTTTTTTCCTGGTGGCCTACTGAACCCCTCCTCCCTCTGTATCCCTGATCCCCTGTATGTATTTTACTTATTCCTAGTTGTCTATTGCCCCTCTCCCCACTCTAGGAGATAGTGCCCCATGCCACTCCCCCATCCTGAAATGGAGCAGATGACCAATACAACCCTCTGCTCTCCTCCATGGTTGGCTGCCCACTGAGCTGTCAATGAATAAGTGTGTGCTATTTTACATGATGGGAGCAGTGGATTGGGACACTATCTGCTTGGGTGGTGGGGCAGGGGGGCTCCTAGACCACCAGAGAATAAGTTAGAAAAAAGACTACACACCAGGAATTGGGGATAGGGAGGGAAGGGGGTTCACTTGGCCACCAGGGAAAAATATGTTACTATATGGGGATAGGGCTGAGGAGGTTATGTGACATCACTGACTAGTGACTACTACCGGACATGGGTGGGTGATAAGGTGGAGGAGGAACCGCGAGCCACCAGGGGATTACTGATATGTTGAGTGAGTGAGCAGGTAAAGGGAGGGATGGCTAGCCTCTGGGGGGGTATTAACATGTCAGGTAGGGTGGAATAGGGTAAAATTTCACTGCAAATATTCAGAAGTTTTCCAGTCTGTCACAGGTGGAAGCTTTGAAACTTACTTGAAAGTTGCCAGATGTTGTAAAAGTTCCACTAAGGTGGGACTGGCAACTTTCACACACCTCTATTTGCAACACAAGATTTTTGGTTTTGCCCCTTCACATTTGGAGAAAAATTGCATATTTAAAGCCAGGTTATTGTGTATATCTTTTACAGTATAATATGCCCCCTTTGAACAGGAATCAATTCCATTCCAAAGATTTTAAAGTACCACTGATATATGTAAGATAAGGAAGTTATTTAAGCAATAAGTCACAAGGGGGTGTGGGTTATTGGAATTTACCATGGCTGGAGTAGTTTACCCACGAGGCACAGAAGAGTTGGTAAATCCTCACCAGCCATGGTAAATCACCTGATAACCCACATCCTCCGAGTGACTTATTGCGATTATACCAAGGTTAATTTTTTTACTATAATAAAATACAAATATTAAAGAGGTTGCTTTGTTTTTTAATTTTTATTGTATTTATTCCTATGCTGCAGAGGATATATTGGATATATTCATCAACAATTGTTAATTATGAAAGGATGTACAAAGGTGGTAAACTGCCAGTCTAACAATTTCGTTGGCTGTTCACGTATGTCCATGGTATAATGTAAAATAGTTCTGACATCACATCAATTATGCAACATCAACCAGAAATGCCACAAGCAATACCCCTCCCACAACCTGATTCTGTTGTTTTCAATAAAACTGTGCAAATTCACCTTGCACCTAGCTATTCAGTGACCCATCCACCTGCTGCATATTTTGAGTCAGCCCATTGTGTATCTGTATATGTTTATATATTCCTTGATATATGTCCAGCAACCCAAGTACAAAAATAAATAAATGAATATAAAAAAAAATATGTTAAGCAGTTAAATCCCTTCTTTGCATGAAGTAGAAGGAGAATTGTCATACCTTATAAAATAGCTGGTTACTTATAGTGGTGATAACCAGAGATTGCATGAAGTAGAAGAAGAATTGTCATACCTTGTAAAATAGCTGGTTACCTATAATGGTGATAACCACAGATGTCAGATAGTTCACTTTCAGATCCAGATTCCTATCTACACAATTATGCCTGGAAAACAATTTGAGTGACTATCCCAGATATGGGTAACCAATTACTGGTTTAATGTCTGATTGTCGAAAATGGGCAGTCTTGTCTTCCAACAAAATTGACATTATTCTTTTGAACAGCATTACCAATTAATTCTCATCATCTTCTCCATACACTGTCACTCTGGCTGATGATGTATGATATAGTCACAGCTCTCTTTCAGTCTACAAAATGTATGCATCCATACTATAGGTTTCCCACATCACCATCTAAAGGTATGGCCCTCTTAGCCTTTTTTTTCTTTATATCTGTGTAGTTTGTTTGCATGGACAATACCTGTCTCGATTGCACCCTCCTAATTTCATCAGTATATAAATGTAAAGTAAGTTATTTACATTTGATGTGAAAGCCTTCTTGACTCCATGGCACAAGTCATGACCTGATTCATACCAGACATTATGGGATTTGATGATGCTTTTATTGCTAAAATCTGCAGGTCTGCTGCATCATTTAGTGATGTTGATGTCCCCTACAGTCCTGTGTTTTTGTCTTGTGCTGGCCATCAGCCTTGTTTGCTAACCAGCACAGGAAAAAAGAAGCATTTGTCAATGCCGAATGTTGTCTCACTGGCACTGGCATAGGTAGTGCCGGAGTTAGAGACACATAATAGGAATGGCAGTGAAGTATTGAAATGATGCCAACCCCACCCCAACCCTATAGAGATCAACAGGCATTGGGGTGTGCCTTTAGGTTGTCAGCTATAATGCTCATGCCATTGTACCTCACCCTACCCTGTAGACACTGACAAATGTTGTGGTGTGCTTTGGAGTCTTTGGGCGTTATACCTACCCCATTCCATAAGGAAGTACACTGAGGTGGGTGCAGCATAGGAGAATGGGGTGAACTTTGTGGCCGATCACTGCAAGGCACACCATGATGCCTGTCACTGGTTGCAGGATGGGGATGGGGTGGAAGGCAAGAGCATTACAGCCGATGATCCCAAGTTACACCCCTGACACCTGTAAGTCTCTACAGGGTGGGGTGTTACAGTTGTAAACCCTAACACCATATGCTTGTGTTGGAATTTTCACTCCAAATTTTCAACATGGGCTGTTTTTGAGCTCAACTCATGAAAAATGGCACTATCAATTTGTCAGCTGAAAGGTAGTTTTGCACAGTGGCTATGCCATTTGGCGACACAGGGGTGAAAACACATTTTGGACAGGATGTGGAAAATGATAACTGTATTGTTCATGAGTATGCATTAAAAAATGGCAACGTTGAAAATCTGGAGTGACAATATGAAAAATTGGTGAAGTCATGAGCATGCATAGAAACTGCGCAACACACGTCCGTAACCCAATTATGTTTGGGAGTTTGTTAGCCACATTTATATCACAGGCATTTTGGGACCTCCCCTCATGAACAGTGGTGCTGTGATTTTGCTAATCTGTCCCAAAAGTTGATTTCCCACAGTGACCATGCCATTGTGCTCCACAGGTGCAGAAACACATTTTGGGCAGGATGTGGAAAATGACAGCTGTACTGTTCATATGGAGGTGTGAAAAAATGCCAGTGTTGAAAATCTGGCATGAAAATATTGCAATTTTACAAAGTTACAAGGGTCCGTGGAAACTGCACAAAGCACACTTGTAACACAGTCATTTTATGGAATTTCATCACTAAATTTTCAGCATAGGCATTTTAGGACTTCTGCTCATGAACAGTGTCATCATCATTTCTTCAAACCATCCCAAAAACTGATTTAGCACAGCAACCGCACTATTCTGCGCCAGACATGCGAAAATATATTTCAGCCAGGATATGTAAAATGACAGCTGTACTGTTCATAAGGAGGTGTGGAAAAATGCCAATATTGAAAGTCTGGAGTGAAAATATTTCAAATTCACAAAGTTACTAGCGTGCGTGAAAACTGCACAATACACGCTCATAGGCTTTTTGAGAGCCCCCCTCATGAACATTGACACTGTCATTTTGTTAATTGGTCCTGAAAGGTGATTCCATGCAGTGACTGCGAAATCACCTTTTGGGGCTGATTAACACCATAACAGTGCCTGTATTCATGAGGAGAGGTCCCAAAAACTCCATGTTGAAAATCTGGTGCCAAAATTCCCAAAAATGCCTGAGATATGCATCAACTTTGAAAAAACCCTATTTATTTAGTTATACAGCTTACTGGCATTTCCTCAGTTCGCGGTCAGCTTTGAAGAGTGCAGACGTATTCCAGGTCCACTGAATATCATCGCGCCAGACTCCGGAGGTAAGTATGGGGTGACGGGGGTGTTTGGAGGCAGGGTGCACAGTGGGTGGGTGCAGGTTGTGGGGGGGCAGAGAGACTGTGAGGGACCTTTTTTTTTACAGGTTTAAAAAAAAAACATCGGGGGACTTTTTATTTTTATTTTTTTGCAGGAGATTTGGCACACTGGAGTGCACTCCCAGCATGCCACCTAAGTCTTTTTTTTGGAGGGGGATGCTGTAGCTGATGGGGGATTGGGCCCCACTGGCAAATTCTGAAGGAGTGGAGACACGAGCCGAGGGGATTGGGCATGCCCTTGGCACAGAACAAAAGTGGGGGAGACATTATGCCGATGGGATTGGCCCCATCAGCAAAGAAAAAAAAACATGAGGTGCATGATGCTGAGGGGATTGGGCCCCTTGGCATACATTTTAAATGGGAAGGGGGGTCATTATGCTGACGGGGAGTGGGATCCCCTGTCAGCATTGTCACAGGAGGTGGGGGCAATCACTATAGCCATGTTGCGTAGATGTCGGGAGGCATGTTGTGGTCTTGCTGCATAAGAGCTTCACTCTCATTGCACTGGACCTATTCTTTGAAGTGATCACCACATTGAGTATGCATGGTGTGCTGCCGGCATGCAGGCTGATTGGGGAATGATGGACACACCTACTGATGCGTGCCCTGCTTTCGTCCAAAAGTGACCGCGCCTCCAAATCTGCTACTACTACAATATGTTGGCTGCGCATGCGCGAGCCAACAAAAAAAAAACAATGAGAAAAATAGGCTGCATGCTCAGTCTGCAAAATAAGAAGTTTTAACACAAAACTATTCAACAAAGCAGAAATAAAACATGATAAACACAAACCTTCTCTAAAAGCATATTTTCAACTCAGATTCTCTTTAAATTATAGAAAACAGCAGGGCACTTAATTTACCTTCAAAAGTCTGATGGCCAGCACAAGACAAGAACACAGAAACTGCAGAAGATATAAAAAGCACTACCTGATAGAGCAAAACTACTGCAGGCTTTAGTTCTAGAGCATCATAAAATCTCATGATGCACAAGTCAGGTCATGGCCTTTTTAATAGAGTCAAGCAACGTTTCACACCTGACTTAAATAACTTCATTTGCATTTAAATCCAGATGAAGTTAAGAGGGTATTTTATAGAGGGTATATTTGTATTTATTTAATCAGGTAAATGTTCCATTGAGGAATGCTCATTTAGATGGAGATCCTGGTTAGGACAGCATAAAAAAACAATTTCAAAGAACACCTAAGGTACAAACAGGATACATAATAATGCAATATGAGGAGAGATACAATATTACAGTACAAGTTTATGAATAGGAGCTGCAGGCAGGGAGACTTTACATAAGATGCTTGAGGAATATTACAAATATTAAAAAGTACATGCAGAGAGTATGTATAATATGATAGCATATACTGTACATGGTATAAAGTGCAAAAACATACATTAGCATAGCATAGTAGGGTAGGGACATAAGGTACTGATGATCATGGTTTAGAGAGCTTTGAACACACTGTGGCTGACCAAGTACCCCAGCTTAAGAGTGGATTGCAATTTATTCCACACGGTGGGTATAGTGCAACTGGGCACAGATTTACCGAATTGTGTAAGATACCTGGGAATTGGAAAATTTAATGATTTCTCCTCAGAGCATATGGACTGCTAAATCTATGGAAGGGCTCCGTAATATAGGGTTGTAGGACATGTTGTAATACCTGGTGATTCCTATATAGAGATATTTGTTTTAGTTGCCTTGTTCTCAGCGAGGGCCAACTAAACAAAGCATACAGAGAATACAAGGTGCATCCTAGGGGCTAGGTTGTTCATATATCTGAGTGCCCTGTAATAGAGCACATCCAGTTTAGCTCAGCATGAGATAAAAAAATGACGTTAGGTCAGATCAACATAGCCTATAACCAGAAGACATGTTGCTTGAATCAGTCAGTTGCTTGCATCAACACTGAAACAACATTTATTCCTATAGCAGAAGGCCAATCTGGCCCAGATTGTTTATAAAGGATCTTAATGTGAGTGGTGAAAGACAGTTTGCTTTCTATCCATAGGCCTAAGTACTTGGTAGCTGCCCAAGAGCGTCAGAGAATCCCCTAGTAATATACTTATAGTGAAAGAGGGTTATAAGGAGGAAAGGACCCTTTTGTTAATTAAAGCATTACCTTAGTTTTAGTGGCAATGAGTAACAACTTTAAATGGAAAAAGTTGAAATGTAACCTAGAGAATGTGGGTTGGAGATCAGTTAATACTGCTTTAGTTTACCTTAGTGTTAGTGGCAATCAGTAACAATTTTAAATGGAAAAAGTTGAGCTGTAACCTAGTGAATGTGGGTTGGAGATCAGTTAATACTGCTTTAGTGGTTGGTCTTGAAATGTGCACAGCAGTATCACTGGCATAAAAATACAGATTGACTTCACCAATATTTGCACCCAGATCATTGATATAAATCATAAAGAGGAGAGGACCTAAAATCAGTCACTGTGGAACTCCCTTAAATAGGGGATCAAAACAAAAGGACAGACCTTCTACCTTAACCTGCTGCTGTCACCCAGATAAGTAGTTGGAGAAACAAGGCAAGGAGAATGTGCTTACCCCCCTATGTTATGAAGCTTCTGCAGAAGAATATAGTGGTTAATGGTGTCAAAAGCTTTGCTGAGGTCAAGGAAGACAGCACCAGTGAGGATTTTATGATCCAGGGCAAAGAGCCAATCACTGGCAACATTAGCCAGGGCAGATGTGGTGCTGTGCTTGGGCATCAAGCCAGATTGCAGAAGTGTATTGATATCCGCATGTTCTAGATATTCTCATAATTGCATATTTATCAGCTTTTCAAGACATTTTGCTAAAATGGGAAGGCTACATAAGGGTCTATAATTATTGAGGTTACTGGTATATCCTGATTTAAATAAGGGGATAATATGTGTAGCTTTCCTTAAAATGGTAAGGCCATTTGGTGATACAGAATGGTTGAAAAGATGAGTGATGGGGCAGTGAGGAGAGGATATCTCAAAGAAAGTGGTGGTCTGAGTTATCAGCTCCAGCATTTTTCTTGGTGTCCAGAACAAGGAGAAGCTGTTCATCCAAACTGTAGGTGATCTGTTGGAATTTAAATGAGGCGTCTATGCTGCCCAAGTTTCTGGATAATTCTAGATTAAAGAAGGGATAAGTTGCAATAGAGGAGTTATAAAAAACCATTCCTGCTGAGGCAAAATGAATGTTTAGTTCCTCAGTATAATTTGCTTCTCTGATCAACTTGTCACCAACTGTGACTTTTTGGGTTGTGATCATATTTTTTATCCCATGACACACGCAACAGTATTGTGATCACTAATGTCATTATCAAAAACAGCAGTATGAGTAATTTTCTGATGTCTATGATAATGTCAAGAATAGTGAAGATTGCAAGATTAATTGAGTTTGGCCTTGTGGGTTTGGCTACGAGTTCAGTAATGTCATGGTCATCACAAATCTTTTTTAATTTGCCTGATTTGACAGTCAATCCATATTCAAGTAATTAAGTATATGGTTTTGTTGGAATGAGAACTAAGGAGTACCTTGCCACCATTAGGGGTCTATAGCACCCAACCATATTAATAGATCAATTGCAGGAAAGCTTGATTATAGTTGCTTTGCACTCAGATTCATTTAGGAAGAGGAAGGAGCTGATTGAAGCAGAAGTGAGTCTATTGGTAATATAAAGAGCTAAGCTACCCCCTCTTCAGAGTCTGTCCGGATGAATTTCTTTATCAGACAATGAACATTAATATTCATGATATTGAAACCTTTTAAATCAGCAAATTCAGTGGGAGTGAGTTTATACTAATGTAGATAAGGTGCAAGAGGGCTTGAAGGCCCATAGTGGCACCTAGTTTTAGTTATAGTAACCTATATCAAAACCAGAGAGGATAAGATTGTCCAAATGGCATTTAAACTCTGATTTAGTTTTACTGACAATGACGTCAATTGGCAGTTTGTTCCACAGATTGAGTATTCTTTGTGATAAAAGAATTTACGACTTGTGTGATTAAACCTTTTTCTTGAGATCTGAAGTGGATGTACACAGGTATTATGGAAGTCATTTTTGAACTCAAAACCCAATTCAGTAAATAAGTATGGATCTTGGATAATATCATACATAAAAATGAGATCACCCCTAAGGTGACGAGTAGCCAAGGACATGAGATTTAATTGCTGCATTCTGTTTATGTACAGCACATTCTGTTTATGTACAGCACATGATTTAAGACAGATATGTTGTTGGTATATTTCCTTCCAAAGTAATAATGTCACTTTTTTGCATGGACACCACAACTGTGATGCATATTCAAGATGGGATCTGGCATAGGCCCTGAATAGGGGTAGCATGACCTTGGGATCTCTAGATTTAATATGTCTTTTTATGGACCAAATAACATGATTTGTCTTATATATAGCTTTGTTTATTTGTTTGCTGTTACCAAGGTCATTTGAGATAAATACACCCAAGTTTCTTTCATTAGTAATGGTTAGTAGTGGGGAACCATTTAAAAAAAAATGCCAAGTTCAGATGAGTGGGTGCTTGAGCAAGGATTAATTCCATATGCTGAGCAAATTAACAAAATAGATGTTACCTGGTTACTAATGTTGAATTTGATAGGCAGCATATCCCTTTTACATGACCTCATATTTTTTGTAGAGTAGGTAGTGGTACATAAAGTACCCTAGTACTGTATTCTGTCTGTAGAACAGGGGCAAGAGCTATGGAGAGAGAGAAAAAAAGAAGGGCATGGCAGATGTTAAATGCAAAGATAACAGAGAGGTTTCAGGTTCCAAAGCAAGGCAGTAGCTTGTGAGGAGTCTAAAAAGTAATGAAGGAATGGGGAGGTATGCACTGCTAGGAGGCTGTGTGTTGTGCAAGTAGTTGAAGAGAACTAGTAGCCCCATGGACAATATTCTAACAACATAGTACTGAGAGCAACAGGCCTAGTAATAAGAGGGCCTCCTGTGACTATGGCAATAAACAAAAATACATTCTGGGTAGTTGCAAATTAATCAATAAGTAACACAGAGTAAAACACCTGAAGTACATGAGCCACCCAAATAGGGAGTATCTGTTAAACAATTGTGTCCTCAAGATCAATTACATGGTCCACTTGGACAGGGAAAGCCTGTGTGACAGTTTATGCTGCTTGGTTTGAACACACGGATCACCTAGCTAGGGACTGTCTCTGAATAAGTTTAATACTGGACACCCAATTAAAATACAAGGATCACCTAGAAAGGGAGAAACTAGTTTAGCAAGTTAAATGAGGCTGCTTTTCAAATATACAGGGATCACCCAGATAAGGGGTATCTAGGAACTGGTTTAAATGTAGGCTACCAGTTCACAAACAAGGGCCACCCAGATAAGAAGTATTGTAGGGAACAATAAAGATAGACTGCCAAAATACAGAAGTTATCCAGATAGGTAGATGGTATTGAGCCTGAATTAGTTAGAGGGCAAGTAGTCTAAGCTACAGTCAAATTTCATATCGATATAGCACAAAAAGAGTATTTGTATCATCTTAATCATTGATTAGTACTTAGTATAGCTGCAGAGACACACTGCTAAATAAAACTAGCTTATGAGGCAAATGGAGATAACAAGTGTAACATCACCTAACCATAGACAAAGCTAGAGGTACGCTATCTAGCTGTGTGGCATAGTAGGTACAAATATATTCACATATTAGTGTGAACCAGCAAGAGACAGTTTATATCATATTTTACAATGGGGTCCATTTTTTGAAAATGTCTTCGGCTACTGAGGGTCTGTCCCATAGGTAAACCCTATAATAACCCATGGATAAAGATCCAGTATCCACAAAAGCCCTTTCACCAAAAAGTGAATCCCTGCATGACACTCAAAACATAAATGTACAGCAGCCATATTCTTTTCTTGCTAAGGAATTGCACTAAGTGCATCTAAACTCATCTGTGTACGAGTAAACATTTTTTAACTTTTATATCACCAAAACTAATTTCTTGCATTAGTATCCTGACTGAGAGAAAGTCAATGTGCTATTAAAACAAGTGCCTTAACATGTAAAATCAGATATTTGAAAGATAAAGCTATAACTCCAGGCATGCACATTACCATCAGTGCTACTGCACATGCCCTGAGTCATGGCTGCAGATTTCAAACATCATATTAAATATGTTAGAGAGCTCACAGTAATATCGTACTCAGTTTCCCGCAATCATTCACAGAAAGAGTGGTGGATGCATGAAACAGCCTCCCAGCAGAGGTGGTGGGGGAATATTCAGTAGGGGAATTCAAAAATGCATGGGATAACCATAGGGAACCCCAGTGACAGGAAAGAGATCAAAGCTGGAGATCAAGTAAGGTCTGTGGTTTCTGCAGAAGGTAGAAAAAATGGGCAGACTGGGTGGGCCTAGCAGTCCTTATCTGCCATCAATTTCTATGTTTCTAAGACATTATTACCTTATAACAAAATGCTTTTCTGGATATAACTTAAAAAATTAAAAAACCTAGAGGTAGCAGTATACATGGACTTCAGCAGCCTATTTATTCTGCAGGCATGGGAGGAGAAGGGGCCTATTACGTATCGAGAGCAGAAGACGTGTGACACAGTGAGTACTCAGACATAGCCTACCTAGCAACAGAGGACAATTTAATTTATGGAGGAAGGATACTGGACTAAAACATCAATAAAAAAGCCGTTTTAAAGCTTTTTAGTATTTCTTTTTTAATCCTATACATTCTTCACATTGTATAATTGCAATAATCCACTTCAGAATGTGGCTTATGCTGACATTTACCACTTCTGGTGCGACTTTAGTCACTCAGTCTATGGCCTTGTGACCAAACCACATCAACGAAGGTAAACCCCAGCATAACCCAAACCCTGTCATAGATTTTTGCTTAAATGTACCATCAGAATGTTTTCAATAGCATTATATCACAGCAGTGGGACAGGTCCGGTGTAGCAAGACAGGCAAATTTCAGCAGAGCAGCAGATACAGAGGAAGGTGACACTCTAGTGGGGCAGCAATGTTGCCCATTGGCTGACACCCTTAGCATGACAACCTTTACACTGTGTAACAAAATGGAGGGTACAATGGATGCCATCATTATTTATGCCTTCAAACTACATAAGTAAATAGAAAAAAAAAGGCTGAAGGGACCTATATTTGAAAGACATTTTATGGTATATTACTGAAGACAGTCATTAAATCAAACCCTGCAGTCCTCCTACTGGATCACTTGGAACTTTTACAGTAATCACTTTGGGAATGGTGCAGTACATGTTCCTTCAACTGAGAACAGTTAGAGACTGGGGGGCTGGACTTTTCAGCCCATCAGAGACTAAGTTCCAACCCGCAGCCACCGCTGTGGGACAAAAACTCTGCACTTGCAAAGATTTGTATTTTCAAGCAGTGCAGCTGCAGGGAATGTTATGTCTTGTCCCACCAGGCATACCATTGTCCCATAGCTGCACCAAGAAAATGTCCTCAAGCTTCTGTAAATCATGGTTCCACTTTTGAAAGTACCATAGAAGTGGGAAAAACTGTGACTTCATAAGTGGAGACCCACTTGCACCAGTTTTTTCCCCATAGCTGTGGGAGTTAAGAGAGTTCTGAAAAGTCAGTCCAAGGGTTTTAGTTTCATAGACCCTTTGATTTGAAATTCCCTTCCTATCAATAATTAAATGGCTGTGATTTAGTTGTGTGATTTCAATGTTACTAAAACATATTTATGTTAACAAGTCATTGGCTCTCAATCATGTGGTGTTAGGGCTGGCAGAACTTGATAAAATTCTGACACTAATTAAAAAAGAACTAGAACACATGGGTTCTGATTAATCGTGAGTAGTTCTGATAATTTATAAATATTAGAGAGCCAAAGGGAATATTTTTATTCATTATCTGTATGAAAAAGAAAGTGAAACTTCTAATATGGCAGACAAACAAGCCAGGGAGTGGCACCCTCTGGGAGCAGGGAGGGGGACAATTACTATATATGATGTAGCATACACCAAACAGTAGCTTCTTCATGGACTCTCTTGGTGTCACACATGCTTGGGCCCTTGTGAGTGCTGGGATGGAGATATGTCATGACAGAAAGAGATAGCGAGAGGGGGAGATGCAAGTACCTTCAGCACCAGGCAGCTAAGATATTTTATATTAAGAGTAGGTATTCTTTTGCTGGCTGTGCCAAAGGAGACCAAGCCAAAAAATGGCTTTGAAGGAATGATCAAATGAGAAGCAGTTGGAGTCCACCAACCCTCTCCATATAATGCAGCTTTATTATTTGTCCCAGTGTACTATGATAAACTACCTGGTCTAACAGGTGGCACTGTTTTTTACTTCTACTCAGCAACATCTTTTAAACAAGAAATGAAAGCTATCTTACTGACCACCACCCAGTCACATCAGTCAAGTGCTGTCAAGAATTATTTAGTGTTCTGTACAACTGACAACACATATACATCCTTTCAAGTCCCATCAATCAATTGCCACCAAGTACTATAGATAATACAATATAATATAATATAATATAATATAATATAATATAATATAATATAATATAATTTTGGCAAAGCCAATCACTGTTGTTGAGATATAGTATTACATCATACTATAAGTAATGAATGAATGAATGAATGAATGAATACTAACATTTTTCTCTGCAAAATAATTGTAGCCAAATATGGAGGCATGCGAATATATGAACGAAAGAAGAGCATTCAGCTATGCCATGTGTTGTAACAAAAACAATAAATGTTTAGTAGTTACATCATACTACAGGTGGTAAAATAATATTTTATGTAGTTGCTGACAAGTGGTAGTAGTAAGCAGCACCCTACAATACAGACTGGATTCAGTACCAACAAAGATTTGGACATGAAATGCAGTTGCTGATGGCCAAAAAATATGGACTCTCTGGATCCACTGATGTCATTTTTTTTCCTGTGCTTATTGTGTTAATTCACATAATCCTGGAAGAAGACAATAGTACCACAGTGGTCAACAAAGAAGAAGGAGTAAATATGCTGAACCACCAGAGGAACGGCTGCCTGATGCCGTGCTGTTTTGTTTTAAAGAAAAATGATATGGTATGTCCTTGGACTTTGACTGGAGTCTGGATCCCTGATAATATTTTTTTGTTTTCTTCCTGTACTCAGTGTGTTCATTCAAGTAATCATGGCTTGACCTGACTTGCTGTCACTATCATATAATGCCTCGTATATTAGGCAGACCCTATTCACAAAACATTTTTACCACAGGCACCATGGGAGAAACTATTTTGTGGAGAAGGCCTCAAAGAGTCAATACATTTTATATTCATTCTGGTATCATATTTGAAATTAAAGTGAGGAATGCTGACTTTCAGAAATGTCAGATGCTCTACATTTTCTGATAACAACAGAGTCTTGTGTCTGTAATAACATTAGCAGCTGAACCAAACAACTGTTCTGAATAAACGCTAGTAGGAAGGCAATTTATTTAATTCAAAACAATTTGTTCTAAAACAGGCCACATATTTTGTTTTGCTTTCCAGTATTTCAAAGGATCTGCATTGCAATCAACATTGGACTCTGCCAGGTACATCTCAAAAATGGTATGGCTGGGCTGCATTAGAAGAAGTGGATGGATAATTAACAATGACATCTTGCAAGTGACCCCAGAGGCCTAATACTGAACTGTGTAATTGTAAAATACAGCTATTTTTTGATAGTGTCAAAGAAGAAGACCCTGGTGCAGTGGCCAAAAAGGAAGAAGAGGAGAGAAAAAAAAAAAACACCAGAGGAGGGGCTACATGATCCTGTGCTGTGTTGTGAAGAAGATTGTTCTGAACATGAATCTGTGCTCTGTTCCATGATGGCATGTGACCACCCCCCCATCAGAGCCATGGGAGGAGGGGCATAGTGGGAGGTGAGAAAGAGTGATAGAAGCACAATTTTATGCTTAAGCACAAACTCCAAACTGCACTCAATTGACTGAGTCCATATTTATCTGAGTCTGTGGTAAAGCACTGGATCTGGGGTGGTGGTCTGATTCCTGGTGGAACAGTTCACCCAGACCTACTATAGATGTCAACATTTAAGATTTTATGAGATTTTTTTAGTGCTCTGAGCGAATTGCAGCAAAGGCACTATAAAATACTAATTAAATTGACATGAAAATGAATAAACTCAAACAAGCAGTATGGAATCAAGATGCATGTTTTTCTCAAGGCGACCCTGTGACAAACCAATGTTTTTTGCCAGAGTTTATTGTTTGAAAGTGAAGAATTTGGTACACAGGAAAACTGAAGAAAACAGTCAAAATTCTAGCCTTTTTTTAAGTGTGTCTCAGTCTTTACAGTATACTGTAGGTTCTGCAGACTCTTCTCACAGCAACATTGCTACCCTCTGAAGAGGCAAGATTCAATTTATCATCTCAGAAGATGAACCAAGAAAAATACTGTAAATGTTTTTTTGTGCTTGGTCCAACCCGGTGATGGGGCAACTGTGTGGCATGCCACCAACTGGGAGATCGAGGTTCATGCACAAGCCCTGATTTCCTGCACCAAGGCCAGCTGAGCACTTGGTACCACAAGCAGGTGAGATGCTTGATTCTTGAATTGGCAGAGCACAGGCTCAATGACATTCACATACTCCATGTTGGCAAATCCGTGAGCAGCATTGGAATCAAGTACAGTATCAAGATAATTGCTTGCATGCCGTATTAGCTGAATTAAATGTGCAGCTGCAAGCAAGACAAATAGCCCCCTCTATCCAGGTAAGGGACAATGGAAACCAGAGTAAAAAATGGTAGTCAAACATAGTAACAAAAAACATTTAATTTCTCATTGTATTTCTTTAAATATTTTACTAGCCAAAATTATAAGATTTGCAGAGTTCAGGCTGGCCTGGTGGTGCTGAGGCTTGAGATGCTGGATGCCACACCTCTCTCCATGCCAGTAACCCTTGTTCAGGAGCAGGAGCAGGTCACGGGGGCCAGCTAGGGTGGGAGGGTGGGAGAAGGACTGAGAGTCCAAGGGACTGCTCTCCTCTCCCAGGTGTGTGGGTTGTCACTCCCTGCTAAATGACTGCACCTCAGACAGAGGCCTGAGGAGTAGTGTGGAACAGGGGGCAACATGAAGAAAGGGCATTGTGGGTTGCAGTGTGCATGTGCCTCCATGGGTGTGCATGCCTGCAGCAAGGGGAGAATAGAGGAAAATGAAGCTGGCAGGCTCCATGATGGACAGGACCCACTCCCGGTACCAGCTTCCCAGGCTTTTGCATTGTGCTATGGGGGGGAGCCGACACTCCACCTTCCAGTCCTGCCATGGGGGGGATTCAAGGAGGAATTCCCAGAGCAGGGCTGGATCGGGGGTGGCCGGGCTTGAAGGACAAGCCTCAGAAAGAGGGCCAGAACTGCCTGCTAGCTCTGCAAAGGAGAAATAGAATTAAAAAAAGATTCATTTTTCATTTATTCATTACAAATTGGGTTTACAACCTTTGAGTCAGAGAATCATTTACAAAGGCACCTCATCACGAGGGGGCAGACATCAAGACAGTTATTACAGTGCAGATTAAAACAGAGGAAAACATTACAAGTGCAGTAAAAGGAACATTTAACATAGATACACTTAGGTTACATAATGTAGTAGTTTGTATATTACTTAGGTTACATAATGTTACAAAATTGTGAGTTACACTCATGGGTATAGTAGATCCTCAGAGAAGACAGTGGGTTACATCCCTGTTTGGACCTAGTAATGAAGGGGTAGGTCTGGGGAAGGGAGAGGCTGTCCAGTGGACATTGTTGAGCCAGGGGGCAAGAGGGGCAGGAACCACAGGTTACAGCAGGGGGTTAGTTGTACCTACAACAGCTGGTATTAACGATATGGTTCCGAAGGGCTGTTTTGAAGGAGCCAATTTTTGGTAAGTTGGAGATGTAGCTAGGAAGGGAGTTGAACCAGGTGGGGCTCGGTGGAGGAAGGATCTCTGGGCAAGAGAGGTCTTGGTTCTTGGCACCTTGAAAGTGGCCTTAACAGAGCTATGGGTGGTGACGGACAAAGATGGCTGCTGTAAAGAGGTGGAGACCCCCCCGGGGGGGGAGAGTCCTAGCAGAAATGTCTTAACGAGAAGGCAGGTCTGGTAGAGCAGTCGCTCCTCAAAGTTGAGAAGATTGGTGGTAGTATAGAGAAGGCAGGTGTGAGTATGGCTGGGGGCACCGGTCAGGAGCCTACAGGTCTTATTGATGGAGAGTTGGATTTTGGAGAGGGCAGTGTTGTCAGCTGCAGCGTAGATTGACAAGCCATAGTCCATGAGGGACAAGATGGAGGAGGTGATGGCCAGCCTGAGGGCAATCTGAGGCAGGCAGTCCCTGTGCTGGTATAGCAGGCCAATCTGAGAGTTAATGGTGGCTGACAGGGCATTAATGTGGGTGTGGAAGGAGAGGGCAGTATCGAACGTGATGCCTAGGTACTTGTATGTGGTCACTTGTTCTAGCAGGTGCAGAGTGCTGGGGATAATCAAGAGGGGGTATTTTTAGCTTTGTTTTGGTGGTGGGAGAAGAGCATTGATTTGGTTTTCTTTAGGTTAATGACCAGTTTGTGGTCTCTGAACCACCTTTCGGCTTGGTTGTAAGCTTGCTGGAGGGATAATTGGAGGGAGGTGGGATTGGGATGTGAGGCAATGAGCACTGCATCATCGGTGTAGAGGAGCATTTTACTGGTACATGAGCTGGGGAGGGTGTTGAGGTAGAAACTAAAAAGTATTGGACCCAGGATGGAACCCTGAGGGACCCCAGAGCAAACAGGAAGAGTGCTAGAGAGGGAGCCACTGATCTTGATATGCTGGAATCTAGTAGAGAGGTAGCTAGAAAACCAGGAAATGGGACCACCAGAGAAGTCAAGTTGGTGGAGAGAGTCAAGCAGAAGGGGATGACAGACAGTGTCAAAGGCATTGGAGAGGTCAATGAAAACTGCTCCTGCAAGGCTGCCAGAATTGAGAGCAGCATGCAGGTGTTGGGAGAATTCCAGGAAAGCCATGGTTGTACTGTGTCCTGGCGGAAACCGTGCTGCTCTGGGTACATAATGTCATACTTGGTTAGGTATTCAGAGAGCTGGATCAGCACCACTTTTTCAAGGGCTTTAGAGAGTGAAGAGGGAGAATGGAGATGGGCCAGTAATTGTTGGGGGTGGATTGGTCCCCACTCTTATGTATAGGTGTGATTTCAGCAGTTTTCCAAGCACTTGGGAACTGACCCTGGCATAGAGACCGGTTTAGAAGGTCAGTCAGGGGGACTAGGACTTCGTCCAAGACCATACGGAGGATCCTGGAGTCGAGGAAGTCACTGCTGGGGTTATTGCTGCCTAAGGCTTTTAGCAGGTGCGGCCTGGCTTCTTGGGGGGATAGGGTGTGCAGGTAAAATGATGGGTGATGCAGGACCAGAGGGAGAGAGGTGGGGATTGGGTCAAAGAAGTTGCTGGGGAGGACCGAGCTTAGGTCAGAGAAGGCAGTGTTAAAGCAATTGGCTATGAGGAGTGGATCTGTGGTGGGGGTGCCATTGATGGAGATCTGAGATGGTGAGAGGAGTGGGACTTCCCATTTAGCTCTTTCATATTATCCCAGAAGGTTAGGGCTGAATCCCAAGTGGAAGAGAGGGTGGTCTGGTAGTGCTCTGCCTTGGCTCGCCTAATGGCCCAAGTGCACTTATTGCATTTTGTGTTGTAGGCCTTTCTGTGAGATGCCTTTCCAGATTCTACAGCAATGTGCCAGAAATTATCTCTGTTTTTGAGTCTCTGGAGGAGAGGTGGGGTGATCCATGGGGCATTGCATTTTTTGGAGCGAATCCTGGTGAGGGGGGTGAAAAGGTCACAAGCCTTACAGAAGGCATTTGTGAAGTGGTCAAGAGCTGAGTCAATGTCAGGGGTGCGCTGGATAGGGGACCAGTCTAGCTGGGCTAGGAATTGTTTTAATTTTCTGAGGCTGCCAGGATATAAATGGTGGCATACAGTGGCCTGGGACACTGGCTTCAGAGTGGAGGATGACCAGAGACAGAGGACTGGGGAGTGATCACTAAGAGAGTTGAGGAGGACAGTGACATCCCTGATTTTGTAGGGGTGGTTAGATATAACAACATCTAGGAGAGTGCTGGTGCCAGTAGAGTGGTTGAATCTGCTGGGCTGGGTGACTAACTGGAACATATCCAGAGCAGCAAAAGTGCCCCTTATATGGGAGGCAGTGGAGGCAAGCCAGTTAACATTGAGATCACCTAGGATGACTTGCTCCACTTTGTGAGGGAGAGATGTGAGATAGTCAATGAGGTACTGAACCGCTTGGTTTTGATTCTTCAGGGGTACGTAGGAGACCATGAGGAAGAGAGGGCCTCAGGCGGGTCAGGTGTGATTTTTAAGGTGAGGGCTTGGGCTTCATAATCAAGTTTAGGAGCTGGGAGTGCCTGACCTGTAAGGGATTCCCATACGAGTAGTGCACAACCACCACTGCATTTGCCTACTCGGTCTTCCCTGTAGATGGTATATCCAGGGACAGTGATAGCGGAGTCGGTGGTGCATTTGGAAAGCCAAGTCTCTACCAGTGCAATTATGTCAGGTTGATGTTGAACGACCCAGCACTGGAGGGCAGCAGATTTCTTTAGGAGACTGCAAATGTTTAAGGATGAAAAGCAGAGGCCAGTTGCAGTACAGGGTTTAGAAGGGCTGGAAGCAATAGGTCCTGGGTTTGGGTGTACATTACCAGATAATAATAATAGCAGTGTAATTATTCTGGTTAGTGGCCAGTGGCGATGGAGACCCTCGGGTCGACACCCAGCTGAGGACTTTAGAATCAGGGTGCATGGGATAGATAAAGTGCGAAGAGTGGGAATGGCAGGGAACAGCTGGGTTCAGGTCAGGCCTTGGAGGGTGGAGGGAGTGGGGGTGTTGGCAGGGTGGAGGTGTTGGGGGTCACGGGTGTGTCGAGGGTGGGGAAGGGCCAAGTCACTGTGGGGTAGTCTGGGGATGAGGTGCCTAGTGTGGAGGAAAGGTGCTCCAGTCTGTGTGAGGTCTGTACCAAGAGGGTGAAGGAGAGCAGACTTAGTAATGGAGTGTAGGTACCCATAACAGCTGAGCAGTAATGGAAGAGTGCCAGGAGTAGTAGAGAGTAAGGAGATGTAAAGCAGCTTTGGAATGGTTGGGGGAAAACCCCTTTAGTGGGTGACAAGACTATAAGCTGCAACTGGGAAAAATCAGTATCAATCAGTGGAAGAGGGAGGGGCAAAGACAGATGAATAGTGATAGACTGACCACACAATAAGTGAAATGAGACAGGAACTATATTGTGTTGGATTGGGTAAGTGTGGTTGTAACTGAGCACTCTAGTGGCTAAAGGATATAATCTGCTAATGGAAAAGCCAGTCAAAAAAAGGAAAAAAGAACAGACAGGGAGGTTCTGAAGCAAGTTTTTTTTTGGGGGGGGCACTGCAGCAGCCTCAATGGGACACCGAGGTCAAGGGTGCAGCCCACAGACTTACAGTTCTAAGAGAAGGGGCACAGTGCTCAGGGCAGATAGCAAAATCACAGTACCTTAAAACCTCTCTCAAAACTTAAATCAACTCTTAAGAATTCTATACATCAGACTAAACATTACTTTAAGTGAGAAATCAAGAACATGTCAAGCAGAGGTCAGTCCTAACATTAATTCCTTGGCAGCAGTTCCTAGAAGACTTCTGGATTGCTGCACAAAGTGTGAGAAACACTGGCAAATAGGGGCAAATGATATTCCTCTAGGGGTAGATGCGAAAATTCAGGGTTCCAACCCGTACCTTGCTTGGAGGGTGAGCGTCGGGCAGCTTCTCTTTGTTCTGCTTACCAAACTGCAGAATGCAGTTTATTTGAGAGGAGAGAGCCCGAAAGAGCAGAGTTGTCCCCTTGCTTAGAGGGTGAGTGTCAGGCAGCTTCTCTTTGTTCTGCTTTGCAGATCAGATTTGCAATGTTCTGCTGCATTAGACTATAATGCAATGGTTTACTTAGTGATAAGAGAGTAAATTGTTTTGCAATTCCGGTAAAATATCCCTGGAAAAAAATTTGAAATGGAACAGGGAACATCATCATCTCAGTAATATTACCAGTTCAGTTTGAAGATGAAGGAAAAAGAACAAGATTTAAATGATAAATCATGTATTGTAGGAACAGCTGCTAGTTCAAGAAGAAGGGGTTTACTTCCTTCAGAATCTAGACAATGTTGAATGAAAGGGAACATCTTTTTAGCAAGAATGGACCACGCCAAATTGAAATGGAACAGGCATTCCTGGGAACCAAATCAAAGCAATCGTCAAGAAGGCTTTATACTGATCAAGTGGAGAGGAAAGACACTGGAAGACATTAGTGAAGCCAAGAGGAGATAAACAAGAGGAATTCAAATGGAAGACACTCTCTTGGAGAAGTAATTCAGAAGAGGGCATTTCATGTGAACTCTTCTTGTTCATTCCATTGCAGTGTCAGTGGCTCAGCTGGTAGCAGACCTAACTCTGATACCTGAAGATCGGAAGGTGGTGGGTTCATGCCCCACACGGGGAACATGGGATAAATCCCAATACTGACACTGTTGTGCATCAAGAGGAGGGTTCTGCACTTCTGAGGTGCCATTGTTTGGATGAGACATTAAACCGAGGTCCTGTCTGCCTGTTCTGGTGATTTTTCAGTTGGATGTTAAGGATTCCATGACATTTCTTGATAAGAGTAGGGGAATTTTTTATTGAAATCTGAAGGACATTTTCTGTATACAAAAAAAACAAAACAGTAAAATCAGCTTAACTCACAAGGTCAAAATATACACAGGGTTACAGAAAATATATTAGTTTTATGACCAATTATACAAGCCACTGTAACTGTTCTCCTTTGTCAGAAAAATCAGCAAAGGTAATACCCTTTGATTCAGCTCCCGAATCACAGATACTTCATGTAAGACAGAAAAAAACAGTTCCTTATATGACATTGTAAGTTGCTATAATACTAATTTACCATGGGCTTGCCAAATTCAGAACTTTAGACAGGCAAATACCACATTTAGACTGCTGGCATTATCGGCCTGCCAAGCCACTGGGAAAATACCTAAAAAGAAAACCGCAGGGTTAAGCTGTGTAAACAAAGAGACATTCCAACTGGTATACAACATATCCCTAAAACCAAGTATAAAGGGACATTCAAAAACAGGTGGTCCATGGATTTTAGTATTTTAGTACATGAGGGAAGGGTACAATGACATTCCTCTGTGCCTTTGTGTCGTAAGTTGCCCTTCACATTTAGTTTACTTTGGCACACAGCCACACTGCATCCCACATTTTACAGGGGATCCTTGGATCCAATAACAAGTCTCCAATCCAGATCAATTCTTGTGGTGGTCTAGAGTCAAGATGTGGGATTTCAAAAAAAATAGTTTTTCATAACAGTCTTATATATTGCTTTCCTGAAAGTAGAACATAACTGACCAGGGGCTAGGTGCCACTTCTTTATATAATCGAAGCACATTACAAAGGAGGTGTTCAGTTTCAGCCTTAATTTATTTTTGTGCACAAAGGAACCTAAATGCCATTCAGCCAATATTTTCGAAAGGAATGGACGCAATCAGCTCATCCATGGTTTTCACAAAAAAAGTAATAATGGAAGCAAATTTGCATAAACAAAAATAGAATGAAAAAACACCACTGGACTTAACATATCTAAACCTCCTAGTCTGTCCTTCAAGTAGGTAATTCCTCTTTTAAGAGGATTTAAACTGCTCCCCCACAAACATTGGGAAAAACAGCTATATAGCCCAGTCTCCATATGCCGGGGAGGTGGGGTTGGAACATAACTAAGACACAAAAAAGTAGGGAGCAAATAAGATTTGATCATATGCTGTAGATCCTTTTGTTTTTGCTCATTCACCATTTGTTCCTAACAGCAACCTTCTGTTTGCCCAAAGATATTTTCTGTTTCCAGTTATAGGTAGCCATGTCCCCATTTCCAAAGAAAAGTCCTAAAATTTTACCTGGGCCATGATCATCAGCTTTATTTGCAACGAAATGTCTGGAAACAGGGGTGTATATATTTGTAGGCATTGACAATTGGAAAAGTTAATTTCTGCCCCAGTAAGCTTGAGAAACATATTTATGATGCCTGCAGCCAAGTTCCCGGAAATAGCATCTTGAACCAAGAGACAAGTCATGTGCATAGGCAACTGTTTTCACCTCCACTGTGGCCCCTGTGAGAATGCCAGAAATCTGGGGGAATAGGGATAATGTTTTAAGTAAGGGGTCAGTTGTGAGGATGTATAAAAGGGGGCTCCAGGGGCATCTTTGCCATAGGCCCCCCTGTAGCACACTTCTCTGTCCCAGCCTTCCATTTTCATACAGGACAAAAAAGCATCCTGATAACATAACTGAATC
Organism: Neoceratodus forsteri; assembly: GCA_016271365.2. Classification (NCBI taxonomy): domain Eukaryota; kingdom Metazoa; phylum Chordata; order Ceratodontiformes; family Ceratodontidae; genus Neoceratodus; species Neoceratodus forsteri. The sequence goes on from CM028130.1 coordinate 317,546,487, forward strand.
CATGAGAAGAAGGGCTGTGGGATCCTATAAGCTCTTAAAACATGCCACAAATAACCACGAGATATTGTGTCAAGGGCTTTCATCTGGCCATAATTTACTAAAAAAAAAAAAAACCCAGTGTGTTGTACCCTGTTCGAAAATATCTCTCAATAAAATCAATCAATCAATCAATCAATCAAATCTTTATTTATCCAGGTGAACATCATTGAGCAGAGCTCATTTGCAAGATGGACCTGGTAAGGTCAAGGTTCAATTTACATAAAGATATAGTACAATTCAATGCACGCACACACTGAGGAACAGAATATACAAGATATATAATAGCATCAAGGGTAATAGTACATAGATATATAACAATTTGAGCTAAAAAGCTATTAACACCATTTACATATTTACATGGATTAGGGAATAGGCAGCTCATTTGTTTGGTTGAAGAGACAATATGTGGGGATTAAGGTTTAAAATATGAGGTATACGGGGATTTGACAGAGGTTTGGGAATGGATGGTGCGTGGTCTGGGCAGATGAGAAGGTGTTTCTACTGGGAGAGGTAAGTTGGAGGGTTATTACAAGGAGGGATGGGTGGCAGGAGAGATAGACATATTTATGGCCTTATCAGAGACTATAGGCAGGGATGAAGAGAAGGAGAGAGGGAAGGGGTGCAAGTGGGCAGTGAAGGAGGAGGGAAGCCGGTGATGGGGTGAGGAGTATAACAGGGGGAATAGAGCGATAATATGAGTGCATAGTAAAAGAAGAAAGAGAAAAAAGAAGGAAGGAAGGAAGAATATGGGGAATGTAAGGATGACGAATCTTGGGAGTGGCGGATAGCCTCAACGGATGGGACGGCTAGGAGGTGAGGGAGAGGAATAAGATTTTCTCTACTGCTGTTGGAAACAATGACATTTTTCTTTGATAAGCCTAGAATACAGAGATTTGAAGAATGTAATGGATATGAGTTTGTTCACTTTCAGTAACTTCTGCATAGTGTTCCATAAGGAGGATAACACATAGCTAATGACAGATCTCCCACAGCGAGAATTGAATTTGGGCACTTTAAGCATAATGAAATTGTAACTTCTAAGGGCATATTTGCTTGACGAGGCTTGTATGAAGCAGTCTGAGACATATTTTGGTAAGTTCTGGGTTATGGCTCTGTAAATCCATAGTGTAGCATTTCTGTCCCTTCTAAAGTGGAGTGAGGTCCATCCAATTGCGGCATAGAGTGAACAATGGTGAGTGTTGAAAGGGAGTTCTGTAATAAACCACAGGGCTCTATGGTAGAGTGTATCCAGTTTATCCAGGTATGAGATGGGGCAACGTCCATATAAGAAGTCAGTGTAGTCGATTGCTGAAAGAAATGTGGCCTGGACCATCTTTTTTTTTTTTTTTATTCGTTTGTGAGGAAATGCTTTATTTTATAATAGAGTCCAAGTCTCTGTCAAAGTTTTTTTAGTATTCTTCCAAATGTTCTATGTAGTCGAATCTGCTGTCTAACCAGACACTCAGGTATTTGAATTTTGTGACATATTCTAGGTTTTCACCAAGAACAGTGGATATGTGAGGGAGATTGCTTGGAATGGAATATTCTGCCTGTATTTGGGGAGAGAAAACATTGTCTTCATTTTTTTAGCATTGGGCAGAAGTTTTTTTTCCAGTAGTTGATGTTGGAGTAGGTTGAATTCCGCTTGTAGTTCTGTGCATGCTGTCTCAGGAGAAGGGTGGCTGACATACAGTACTGTATCATCGGCAAACAGGTGTACAGTGACTTTGGCGAGGTTATTGTCGACACTATTGATATAGATGGCAAAGAGGATTGAACTGAGGATAAATCAAGGTATCCAAAATCTTTCGAACAGACACAGAACAAAACTGGGTCTCATGGCTCCAATCCGGTAATACCTCAGAGAGTCGACAACCAAGAAGCTTTGTTAAAATTTTAAAATCTGTGTTTAAGAGGGTAATAGGTTACCAATTGGACAAATCCTTTTTGTTTCCTTTTTTAAATACATGGATTAGAAGCTTTTCATACATAGGCTTGAAGTAAAGCAGTGGATTCCAGGAAGTCCATGTACATAGCTTTGAGCTCTGTAGGACAAAGGAGCCACAGTTGTTTGTATAACTCACTTGGAAGTCCATCTGACCCAGGGGCTACCCCATGTTGTAAGGTAGTGATAACCACACCTAGTTCTTGTTCTGTAATATGGGAAATTAACCTGTTATACTGAGGAGCTGACACTTTTGGTACCGTAGTCACCTGTAACAAAATATGCATGTGTGAATTGGTTGGAAACACATTCTCAAACTGTGCTCTAATGTGAGTATCTATTTCCTTCAAAATACTAATATGACCTTTCACCTTCTGTCTAGTAGGTGTAACTAAGCTGGTGATACCTTTCTGTGCAGTCTGTCTGTGACAGTCCTCAAATGGATTATCATGGAAAGCTTTCCCTTTTGTCCCAAACTTCTGTTTGTACTCCAGAGACTTAGAGTGATTGTATTGGAAAAGACACATTTCCTGCTTAATGGCAGCAATTTTTGTAGAGTAATCTAAACCTGTCCTGTGTGTCAGTGAAAGTAAGTTGTAGAGCTGCAGTCTCAATTCCCCATATTTCTTATGTTTTGAGGATGCTTTCTGTTTGGCCCTGGTTATGAAAAAATCTTGAAGACAAAGGCCCAGATATTCAAACTGCGCCACTTTGTGGCGCAAGCCCCAGTGCCGCTCAAAATAGTTGCACAGGGGTGTGGCCAGGGCGCTATTCAATGGAGTTGCGCTGTGGCGCAACTTCTTTGAATATCGCCCCCTGGCCACACCCACTGTGCATGGCGAAGTGGAACTGCGCCAGCGCAAGTGATCAGAATGGAGCATTGAGATGCGGTGGCACAAGTTCCATTGCACCATGCACAGCACCTGCGATATTCCAAGGGTGACATGCAAATGGAGCCATAATTTATGCAAGGCGAATGGGGGGCCATTTGCATCTGATTACGGCCCCATTTGCATGCCATTAGCATGCAGGTGGGCTGATCCCCAATGACTTGTGCCTCGCACCCTGCCAGGCAGCAGCCGTCGGGACCAACGCCCCCTGCAGTCTGATCACATTACGTCCCGTGAAGGGACAATGCATGTCTCCAATCCCCTGGTGGTCCAGTGGACATGGTAGCTCGATAAATGGGCAAAACAGTATTCTCCCACCCCCAAGTAGCCCGATAGTGGGCATAACCTAACCCGCCCCCATTAGCCCGATCACGGGCATCAGAACCACCCCAAATTCCAATATCCCTGGTGGTCTAGTGGACGACGGAGCCGATCGTGGGTGGCATCCTTCACCCCCAAGTGATATGTCCCTGGTGATCTAGTGGACCCCCCACCCCACCCTCCATGGGGCCCACCACCCGCTCCCCCGTCAGTCGGCGGGTGGCGCCACACCACCTGCCGCCAGCCACCCCAACCGACAGCTGGTGGGCTGCGCCCATTGGTTCAGAGCATGAGCCAATGGTGTGCAACCATACCGTACAAGTCGATCCAGATATGTGAATGAATGAATTCATTCACATATCTGAACTAACTAATACAATATGGGCTGCATGCCCATTGGCTTATGCTCTGAACCAATGGGCATGCAGCCCCACCGATCTGCCAGTGGGGCGGGTGGGCATGGGCGCGGGGGGTGCTGCCACCGCCGACTGACGGGGACCGTGGTGGGGCTCCATGGGTGGGTGGGGTGGGGTCCACTAGATCACCAGGGATATCATACTTGGGGTGAGGAATGCCGCCTGCGATCTGGCTCCATTGGTCCACTGGACCACCAGGGATAATGGACTTTGGGGAGTTCTGATGCGCGATCGGACTAATGGGGGAGAAACACTTGTGCCCCATGATCGGGCTACTCAGGGGTGGGGGAACACTTCTGCCCATGATCGGGCTACTGGGGGAATACAGTTATGCCCAAGATCGGGCTAATGGGGGTGTTACACTTATGCCATAATCGGGATACTTGGGGAGGTACAGTTATGCCCTTGATCGGGCTAATCTCGATCCACTGGACCACCAGGGATATTGGACTTGAGGATACTGATGCCCATGATCGGGGCATGGGGGCGCTGCCAGGTGTGGCAGGAACAGTGGGGCACCACAGGTGGCAGCTGCTGTGTTGCACCCTGCAATGCGGCAGCTCACCTGTGGTGGCCCTCGACTGTTCCTTTCAGCTTAACTTTGTGCAGGGGGCGCAGGTAGAGGTTGCGCCTGCATAACTCTGCAGCCGGGCTGAATATCGGGCTGTGCAGTTTATGCATGGTTCCTCCCCCTTCAGTTGCGCTTGCCTTCCTTATCATTGTGCTGTTGCTCAGCATGATTTGGGGGGGCGCAACTGCCTCCTGCTGAATATTGCAGAATGGCGCATTTTGGACTTGTGCTGGTGCAACCCTATTGTGCATGGCTCAACTCTTTTGAATATCTGACCCAGAATGTACAGTCCTCCTACCATGCTGAAAGAGAATTATATTAACAAATCATCAATATCCAGTCCTGCATCACTATTTTGAGTTCTTCAAACACTACATCATCCTCCAAAAAGCTGGCATTCATCCTCCATTGACCCAGACCAATGGAGTGTTCCCCATCAACAGATAACTGGATACACACCATGCCATGATACGAAGATTCTATAGGGACCACTTTAGGTCTAAATGTAGAATTCAGGCTGAAATAAACCAGAAATCTATCCATGAGAACAGAGAGACCTTATAAAAAGTGTGGGCAGGTCTCGCTGTAGTGGCAGCATGTGCATTCACCAGATCTGCCTTGTAACAGCATGGATTACTAGAAGGAAGCATCACAATATGTTTTAATTGTATGAGGGCTTTTATCAGAAGCTAGCAATCGAATATTAAAATCCCCACCAAAAAGAACTGTTCTGGCCATATGGAGATAGGGCTGTACCAGTTTTAAAAGATCAGTTCGGGAAACCTTGGACTGTGGAGCATATATATTTCCTAATCTATAATTCGGGGAATGACAAGAAACATCAAAAAGCAGGGCATGGCTGGAAACAATATCTGCCATCTTTTTAACCTGAAATTCTGATGATTTAAAACAGATCCAAAGACCACTACACACATCATGCCCTAGGGGGTCAATAAAACACACCCCTTCTCCACCCCTCTTGAGCTTTGTGAATATCACCCACATTAGATATGTATCCTGTAGGAAGAAAATATGCTGAGTAAATTGTTCCAAAACAGTAAATGTTGTAATACTTTTAACATCAGATTTTAAACTATTTACTTTGAGCTATGCTAATGTAATATGCGGCTCATGGTGTAATTGTTATTGTTTAAGTGATTTTCTGTTTGGAAGTTGGTCTTGTAGTTCTTGTCTATTTTTCTGTGGCCCCAGGAGAGGAACATGCCTCTCACAGTCCGAGATGGCATCCCTTTGGGAGGAAGAGGACAAAATATCCAAGCCATCCTCCTCTACAGAATACCCCCCAACTCTGAAGGGCACAACACCTGTTTTTCTAAAGCAATGGGAATGTGGGATCAACCTTTTTCTTTGGAGGCACCCACATTTCCCTTTACCCAATGGTAAAAAAATGTAATCATCTGTGCTAATCAATGAGCTTGGCCTTTGTGCCGAGCACACATCTGTCCCCAGCAACAGTGTCTGGCTGACTGGAGTCCTTCATTCTGCTCATGGAAGGACAGCGCCACCCACAGCAGAGTAGGGAAATTTCCCCACTGTCCTTGCCAAATTCCCCCATTCACTAAAATATCACCAACAGCTTGATCTCATTCTATAAGTCAGTTTACATCTGTACAAAAGCTCCCCTTCCCTTGCCCTCGGGTTGCACCTGGAAATGAGCTGCAGCTAAGTTTGCCTCTCAAAGTCACAAACTTTCAAATAAAATAAATAAATAAATTCCCTGTTGGATTCAATAGAGGACAAACAAGAGGAACTGAAATGGAAGAGACTCTTCTGAACAACTAAATGAAATAGGGACATGTAAGATTAATGAAGCAATACTGCCAGCTGAGAAAAAGAATAAGGACTGCCACTGTAAATATATATATTTACAAATTTACACAGCTCAAAGAACAAATTTTGTGAACTGGAGACACTGGTCAGCAGGAAGGAACTGGGAAGAATAAGAATAGTCAGTCTATGGTAAAATGGGAATGACCTTTGTGTAATGGAGATGGGTAACTGCAAATTAAACAGAATGTATGGGCCACATAAACAAAAAAGAGTAGGACTAACACTGCATGTCAGAAGCCAGTTGAAAGTCAGTACAAAACATATAGAATAATACACGATGTAGTGTGTGTAAAGGGAATTTTACACATACCCTCAGGTCTTGGATGCTACATAAACCCCAAGAGTAAAGCTCTAGGGGTTCATCTAAACATCCAACACTGAGGATGTGTCTAAAATTTGAGTTACCACACTACCCCATGTTTTATTTTATGTAATTACTGGGATGATTTTTTTTTTGCCACAGCAATTATTTAAATATGTGTATGCTTAGTTGATGTAGGAATCTGAATGCTACCCTTTTCTTATAATCAGTGAATATATTATTCATTTATTTTTAAAACTACTTTAGGTAACATAGTTTAACTGAAACAGGAGGCAAACAGTTGTGCATTACTGCAACAAGGAAACTTTCACTTGTAAAGAAATAAATAAGAGAAACTGCTGAACTTTACTCATGTTTAATAAAAAGAAATCTCTGTTCAGATAGAACTGCTGGTTTCTGTGGAGATGCAGCTCATGTAATCTGCTCCTCTACAAATGTGTGCCTGTCATTAGTACTGGGTAAGCTGAAACCAGTTGTCTTTTTTTTTTTTAGAGTTGCCTGGCGATTTACGGAAGTCTGAATTCCTCCATGAAGTGATGTTCCATGTCAGCCAGTATGTGATTTCTTTACTGTGAAGTTGTTTAGACAGCTGGCGCTGTGCAAGCTGTTCTGTGGATTATGCTTTTCTTGTAGGAAAACTGGCATGTTTGCCATTATAACCAGCTAGTTACAATGACAAATTACAGCCAGCTTTTTCTATGGGATAAAACATGACTCATTTATTATATGATCATAAATCATATCAAATGAAAATATTCTGGATAAATAATGAATAAGGAGACATTGTTATAAACAATCAGATCTAGAAAACACCTGATCACAAACAGAGCAAAATCAATAAACATTACATTGGGGTCAAGAAAGCAACAACCACGGGAATTATGCTTCTGATTGGAGGCTTCAATTATCCATATATAGACTTGAAAGAGAAAGATCAAATAAGCCTAAGCCCAAAAGGCAATTTCTTGAGAACGGTTACCTGACAGAGGGTGCATACAAATATCAGTGAAAGCAAAGACAGCATCGGCAATAAGGGCACAGGTAAGAGGGCACAGGGGAAGAGAGCTGCTGTCAATAGGGATGCATGTGTTTCACCCATGCAGCTGTAATGCGGAGGGGCTGTTCCCCCAAAAAATATATATAATCACCCTCTCCTGCTCTGTATGGGTGAGGAGAAGGCTAATGGTGAGGGAAGCAGCTAGAGTCAGCAGGAAACAGAAGATGTCCATGCACCATGCACCATGCACCAGGAAGAAGGGTATCGGTGAGGTAGTCAGCAAGAGTGGGTGGGAGACAAAAGGTGCCCTCACACCATGCACCCACATCACTGTGCCCAAAACTCCCATGTGCCATGATTGCCCATGCTGTATTGCCAGCGCCCTCTTTGTGGCATCCTTATTCCCATGCCCTTTTGATGGCATATCCCTCACAGAGTAAATTAAAGGAAGCAGTTGGGATAAAGTTATACAGTATCTACTCCTTGGCAACAAGGATGACCTGGTCAGAAAAACTGACTTTGGAGAAACTGTAAGCAACAATGACCAGAAGATCATCATAAGATTCAACACTGGAAGGAACAAAGATAGACCTAGGGCATTGCTCATAGTGCAGTGCAAAATTTTAATTACATTTGACAAATTGCTCATTTTGCATTCATGCAATTTTCCTGAAATTGTGCCAAAATCTGGCTTAGTTTTACTAACATGTTTTTACTGAAATAGTGCCATTCCCCACAAAGTCTGGATTTTTAAAAAATGTTGGTTCTTCAAAATGTATAATTTCAGCAAATACAGCATTTTTTTTTTCAAAATGACCCACTATTACAAATATGATTTTATTACAGAAAAGATTAAGTTTTGCTGGCCCATTGGCACTGAGGGTTGAGGTGCTGGACACCTTACCTCATGTTACACCAGTGACCTGGGTTTGGGAATGAACCAGGGTCATTGGGAGCCAGCCGAAGGGGGGAGCAGGATCGAGCAGCTGAAAGGCAGCTCCCCACTCCTGGGGAGGCACCCTGTCACCCACTGTAGTTCCACTGCCCCCTGGTGGAGGTCTGACAGCAATGCAGGTGGGTGGGTGGTGACCAGAGGGAGGGTGTCTCAGCATCATGGCACATGCATGTCTCCACATTTGCACACTCAGCCGAGACTTATGGTAGGGGAAATAACGAGGGTAAAATCAGGATAAAATATAAATAAAAAAAAAGATGAAGTTTCAACCAAAATTGCCCATCTTCAACATACTGCTCTAGATCACAAAATTGCACATAATTATGCAAAACTAACACAATTTCACCAAAAGTCTGTGAAACTGACATATCTAATTTTTCTTACAACAAACTGTCAAACCGTAAGCTCCTTCATAAGGTGGGTTTTAAAATAATGATGATGTTCATAGCACAGCTACATTTGGGAAATGAGCTAGTTCAGATCCATAGTCACTAGCAATAGGCCACCTTTAAAAACATCTGGCTTATTAAAGCAATATATATTGTACTTCAAAACAGTAGTAAACCAAATGGATGATGACAAATGTGTATGACAAAGGAGAAACTTAAAGACATTAGAAAGGAAAAAGAGACATGCAGAAAGTAAATTGTGAGATGGCAGTGAAAAGAAGAACTACAGTATAGAGACAAAATTTTGAAAAACAGATGTACTATAGAGCCAGCAGAAGTGGTAGAACAGCAGATCAGTTTCACTGCCATATCCAAAAAAGAAAGAGTGCTTCAAATATGTATAGTAAGTGAGAATAACAAAGTACAATAAACTGTCAAACCCATAAAGGATCAAGAAAATGGGGATGCAATAAAGGATGAACAAATAGCAAAATGACTGAATTTTGTGTATCACATTTCCAGAGGAAAGGGATGGAGTAATAGCAAACTGAAAAAAATAGGGTTTATGGGGAAGCAGCAAGACACTACAGAAAAATACATGTGGCACCTAAAGGCATTCGGACTGTGATAACAAGGATACACAAACATGAAAAAGGCAACTGGTCTTACGGAATACATGCAAAAATCATGAAATAACTACATATGGATATAGTTATACCACTGGCAATCATAAGTGTTTATTTACTTAGTTATTGCTTTAGTAACCAGGTAAATTCTTGCTGGGCATAAGCCCATTTACAGGGCAACCTGAGATGGACATGGGACACAATAGATATTTACATATAACAACATGGCATGCAGAATAAAGGTGACTACTCTGGCAGAATGATTTCAGAGCATAGTTACAGTTCATTTGTAAAAATATGAAGCAGATAATGGACAGGAAAGCTACATCCAGAGATCAGGTGTCAGTAAATAAAAGAGGCATTTTAGCAAAGTCATGGCACTAACCATGATCAGAAAAGAGCTGTCTATTCATAGATGATGTAGTGCAAGGCTTCTTTATTAGAGGGCAAAGACACACCAACTTTGTAGGAACAAGAAAGTCAGTGCACCAACCCATATGTTCTTCTTTAGATGGTATGTGGATTTCTTGCTCTCTTGTGGAATCTTCTGTTTGAGGAAAAAATGCATACTTTGTTCTTTGTGCATTATTTAGGAAGTGGAAGGGGAAATTGTTTAACTGGGAAAGGCACACTAAGCTGGAGCTTGTTTCCAGGTGCAGCCTGGTAGCACAAGGAAGTTAAGTGACTTGCTCAGGGTCACACAGTATTTATGAAAATGACGTTTCAATTAATGTTTCATAAATAAGCAGTATATTAAGGGACTGTGATGGGATATGTCCTAGTATGTACCATAAGTATGTGATGTGTGTTCCATTTGGGTTGACTCAGTTTCTTGGTATCATTCCTAATTATTCCATAAATTATGGAATTCATTGATATTGTTTTTCCTAAACTGCATACTGTCCACCATAGGGATACATATTAGTTTAATGCTTTTTTCTATCTGGTGAATATCTGAGTCCTGCATTTTCACTTTAATATTCATTGTGCTTGCTTTGCACTGATGTTTAAATAGTTGTGTATTCTAGGGATTGTCAATCCCTTGAGAAAGCTCTGCATGGAGTGAAACATTGGATTGTTGCACAAGCTGACTAGTACCTAGAGATTTTGGGTGCAATTTGTAAACAGCCTCATCCATTTTTCAGACATGGCTACCGAGTTAGTACCAGGAGTTAGACCACACGAAGTTGGTCTAACTCCTGGGACAGAATTCCACAGTTGCACCAGAATAATTACACAATTCCTGCAGTTGTGGCAGAAATTGGAGAAAACCATGGTAGTCATCACAAATTTATACAAATGTCTATGAATAAGGTGCAGACATTTGGACAGATTTACAACTGCTGTGTCCACCTTCTAAGAATCCCAGGTTCCATGTGAATAAGGCGAAAACATTTTGGCAAATTTCAAAATGGTGATTTTTATATAGTGAATGCAGTAACAGCGATGCATCAAAATAGCGCTATGCCAGTAATATTGCAAGCAATAACAGCGCAAGGAGCAAATGCCCCCCCTATCTTTTAGATTGCAACAATGAAGCACACCTTGATAGTGGGGAAATTAGATACTATCTTCCTAGTGCTCTTTTGAATGTTTCGCTCATTTGTACACTAATACATATGAAATACTCAGTATATTGAGGTCACCATTTTGTCCAAATTGGTATAATTTACAGATCGCTGTATTTCCATTCATCATTTATGTTTTGCTCAAATAACATCGCTATTATAACATCACTATTATCACATGATACCAGAATCCCCCATTTGCGTGTTTTTTGTCCTCTGATAAAAGAAGCCTTACAGTACATTATTTATGGACGGAATGTTTATTTTTTCATCATGGTGAGTACAGTAACTTTGATAGTTTCAACAATTGCAAGTGGTCTATTTCAGTATTGGTGAATTAGTCAGGATGGCATTCCTTGTGACTGGAGAGTGGCCCTTACAATGCCAATATTCAAAAAAGGCTACAGGGCAGAACCAATGATCTGTAGACTAACCAGTTTGAAGTCAATACCAGACAAGCTACTCAAGACAACAAGACAAAGTAATGTTGAGCACTTAAAAATAAAACTTGATTTCACAGGTCCTTCCTGATTTCTGTAAAGGGAAATCAAGTGAAATCTCATAGAGTTTATTTTGAAAATATCACCAAGAAACTAGATTTGGTGGGTAAATGAGAGTCTTTCATATCTGGATCTTAAAACATGTCTGATGCTGTACTATATTGAGGGTAAGCTGAGAAAGCTGAAAGCCTAATGAGAAAAAGCAAGGACTGATACATTTTGTAGTTCTGCGGCTGTAGAACTGGGCATACAACTTCAATGTTATTTTAGAACTTGTTGTGCCACAGAAATAACTATTTTTCTGCCCATTAATTTACATACAGATATATATATATATATATATATATATATTTTTTTTTTGGGGGCAGGCCCCTCGGAGGCTCAGCCCTGCTCTGCTCACTGCTCCCGCATGCCCCAGGCTTACCCTCTGGGGCAGGGCTGCTGGGTGGGCACCCTCTCCCAATGGGCACTGGGATAGGTGAGACCTGGCTAACCCCCCCAGGTCAGGGCCATGGAAGCGGGACCCCCTCGGTGGACATGGGTAGGCAGCAGTGCGGTGGCGGGGCTGACGTCATGATCAAGTGGTTGCATTTTTTCTTTTTTTCTGCTGGGATCCTCAAGGATGGGGATGTGCAATGATGACCAGCATCCACCCCACCCCCTGATGTATGGCACAGGCCACAGCAGCATTCCCAGCCTCAGCCAGAGGTCTGCAATGTGTCAAACACTCAACCCCTCTCCCCTTGGAAAAGGAGAACAGTCCCTGGGTTGCTCAATCCTTCTCCCCCTGGCTGGCCCTCCAACTCCCGAGTCGGTACCTGAACCAGGGATGTCAGCACCACAGACGGATGCCTTGCTGCTGTGCCAGCAGGCCAGCCTGCTCATTTATATTTAAATATTACTAGTTCCATGATGCCAGGTGTTTTTTCAATGTCTATTTTTTCTGATGCCCCTCCCACATGCTCAATATCTGATCATGTCAATAACTTAACATGATGTGCTAGAAAATGAATGGGCAGGTAACTGACACTGAAACAAACAATTTCTACTGCACAAGTGAAGCAAACCTAATGTGTCATTTTTGCAGCACTGCACAGAATTCAGTGAAAAAGTACCAAAGGGAATGAAGGGCTCAGGAAAAATAGCAATTTGATTAGCCAGATGGCTAGCACAGCAGCAGCATTGCTACTTGCCAGCAGGGAGATCTAGGATTGTGCCTTGAGTCTGGAATGTAAGGTGCTAACCATCCATAACAGAGTCAGGCATCTGCTCAGATGCCTCCAGTCTCAGGGAGGGTGAGCAAGCTGGATGGCTAAACGTGGATGACTGAGGGAAAGGGAAATCATGTGGGAAAGATTGCCGTGGTCCTCAGGAAAGTCTCAAGTCAGCTCATACCCACTTGACTAATGCATAATGCAGCTGTGTCATGTATTTGGAGTAAGACTGTCAGGGGATTAGTGTCAGGGGATTAGTGAAGGTGGGAGGTCTCATGCTTCTCCTTATGCCCCCAGTAGAAACTAAGTTAGGTATTTTTACCTCAGGCCACACTCACTGTGGGAGGCTTCAGGGAGAAATTAGGCTAAAACCAATGCAGGCATCACCAAAGGCAGATAAAGTTTACCATCTCCCCAAACTCAGCAAGGGCTGCTAAGGCTATGCCCCTCCTTGTTGGCTTCTCCTATTGGGGTTCTTCAGCGAGTGAAATATATCCTTGGCAGTTATTTACCTCAAGGTCCCATCAGCAGGGAATTCTGCTGGCTTCCTTGGATGCCAGCTCTCTGGAGTGAGGCCAGGTCTGCAGGGGGTTGGCAGGATCCTTGACAGCTCCTCTAGTAGGAGGTGGGACTTGGTGTAATAGAAGGAGGAACTGGGGCCCAGCCTAGAAAATTAAGGGAAAAAATGCAAGTACTGTATAAAAATGGTGTGACAAAATTGGTTAAAAACTGGTTTCAGGACTGAAAAGAAAGATTTATAATAAATGTCAGCCTATCAAAGTGACTAGTGGGTTTCCAAAGGCTGTATTCTGGGATGTACATTGTTTATTATACTTTTTAGTGACTAGAAGATGGGTACCAGTAGCTGGAGCTCCACATTTGTCGATGACAACAAGATGAGAAAAGTAGTTATATCATACCTGGATATAAATGAAATGCAAAAGAATCCAGAGAGTCTTGGGAAGTGAGGGAAGAAATTCAAGATGAATTTATGAAACACAGAATAATGCATCTAGGAAAGAAGAACATGAAACACATTCCAAGAAAAATGGCATAGAAGTTACTGTAATCCAGTGGAAAAAAGGCCTGGAGTAATGACCAACAGCTTTAAATGGGAACAAAACTGTAGGGTTACAGACAGCAAAGCAGACAAAATTATGACATGCATCACATCAACAAGAAAAATATTTTCAAACTGCTTGAGAGGTTGTTTTTTTTTTGCAGTTAGTGCTTTTTATGCTACCTAGGTTAGCCTTATCATCAGGCACCGACTCTCCCAGCCCCATTGCCCAGCCTCGATGGGCATACTGACCAGCACCTGTCTTCTCTATGGCTCCCCTCCCCTCAGCCATAAAATGGATCTTCAGATGGGAAGCATGCTATAGAGTTGAGTGCATAGCCTGTGAGTGGTTGGTCCAGTCATGCTGGCCTGCCATTATTTTCTCCTCTTGTTACATTCCCCAGCAGAGCAGATATTCAATGCCATCTAGATGTGCCAGTGGCACAGTGCATGCTCCCATATTCAGGACGCTGATAACTGCCGCTTCATCCCCCCTGAGACTGCTGTCCCTGGGTGCTGCAGCCACCATTAGGGATCAGTAATACACTGGGTGCAGCAGCCGTCCCTCCATGAAGGAGGAGAGCAGTCCCACAGATGCTTGATCCTTCTCCCACAGCTGACACGCCAACAATATGAACTCACCCCAGTTGTCAGTGCTGCAAATGGTAGCTCTACTGCTGCACCCGAGGGTTGGCCTTCTTGAGAGATATTACAATGCCTCTATCTTGGTCAGGCGCCAGTTGTCAAATATGGTTAAGCAGTGTTCAGTTCTAGTGGAGTGAATGAACATGAAAATTGACAACTTCAGTTCAGCTTTGATTTGGAGCCTCTGTCTTCAGTTCAGGTTCAGCTTATGTTTTGGCCTAACACATTTTGGGTCTATAGTGTGGTGTATTAAGTTACTCAAAATGGGAATAAATGATACCCCTCCACCCTCACTTGCTCACTTCAGCCATTCACACCCTCTTCCACCCTCCCATGCTCATCCAGTCAGTTAGAAACAAGTCAGACAACAGCTGGCCCAGTGCCAGGAACCAAAATATATTTTATTTTTAATAACATATGCTGGCCATCTTTTCCAGAGTATCTGAAAAGTTGTTCTCTAGTTTAGAATATTAAGAACAACTATTAATGTTACATGATATCCCATCTAGATGAAATATCTATATTTCCTCTAAATAAAATATGATTAAAGAACCAGGAGTATCAAACATTGCTAATGATCTACTCTGCTTCAGAAAGATGCTCAGATTGTATCATGAAAATAAAAACTGAAAAACCTGAGTATGAAGAAAGTACAGTTACATAAGAACTTATCGTAATAATAGCTCTTTGAAAGAAGATCTTGTAAAAGGCCTTGCTTTCCCTCCCTCCCTCCCTCTTTCCCCCTGCTGTTCCTTATTTCTCGCATACTGCATCTGTCTTTTCTTTCTTGGCTTTCGTGACCCTCCTCGGTTATTCATTTGCTGTCTGCTTTGAGACTCCGGTGGGAGAACTGAGGTGGATGTGGGGGAATCGCCTGCCTTTATAGGATAGGCTGACGTCAGTGGCTGACATCAGCAGTAGGTGGTCCCCCATAGTAGACTGATAGCTAGAAAGTTTTCCATGGGTTCCTGGCACATGGTGGCTTAGTCCTACCGATGTTGGCCTGCTGCAAGAGCCTTCCTCAAAGTACTTGGTTCTCACACCTTGTAGGTACTTATCAGGAATTATAAGACTATTAATAGGTGCTTATGTTCTCTATTTGGTTCATATAACAATATATAGTATTACTAGCACTGTTTCCATGCCCATTATCTCTGTATTCATGTACCTGTTCGTATTCAATAAAGATTGCTTTAAAAAACAACCTCCTGCCATCTCCTACCTCTCCTACCCTCTCCGTAACACTACTTCCCATTCTCCCTCTCTTCCTTCTAGAAAATCTACTGTTGGTCAGTTTTCTTTTTCTTACCACTTTCCTAAATGCTGGTCCGCTCTCTTCTATTTTTTCTGCCTCCACTCCTTCCTCCCTAAAGTCTCTTCTTTATGACTTTTGTTATCCTTCCTGCAACTGTCTAGGACCTCTTCCTCTTTTACTCCCTCATTACCTGTAACTGGTAGTCTTACTATCCTTCTTTTGTTTTGCCCTGTTCATGTTGTTACACTACTTTTTCCCTTCGTACATATACGTGATTGTTATATTTTTTGTTTTCTAATTGGATTAATTTCTAAATTGCCTCTAATAGTTATGATTCTGCTTGTATTTCTATATCATTGTATTTGACTTCTTGAATTTTTAGTAATTATGTTGTTCAGCAATTTCCTTCTGCCACTCCCCCAGGACATATCTGGAAACAAGCTCTTATAAGATCAGTATGTAATTCCTGGTTACACTTTTAAACAGATAAATTAATAAATAAATAAATAAAACAAGTGGTGAATTTCAGCACATTCATTAAATACAAATTTGGCTTCAGCCTACCCTTAGTTGTGGTCCTCCTACAAGAGGAATAAAGGTGGGGTGAAGTTAAAATCTGCAGTCAAATGTGGCACAAAGCAGCTGACATTCACCTCTGTGGGGCTCCGTGGAGCTTTTCCCACATTAAGAAACTTCGAAATGGCAAAGTTCTGCTTCTAAGTGTGGAATTTGATATGCGAAGTACGGAATTTTGCCACAAACGGTGGAATTTGGGTGAAATTCTGCAATTCATGGGCAGAATTCTGCAATTTACAGGCCAAATTCAGCACTTCATGGGAAGAATTTCACACTTCATGGTGAAACTTCACCATGCCGAACTCACAGATTAATTCATGAAGCAAAATTTTCCAATTTTACCAATCTCTAAAGAGGAATGGTAGTGATATGACTGAAAAAAGCACAGCGGAGAGCAACCAAGATGGTTTTCATTTTTCATTTCATTTATTTGTAATTGCAGGTTGCTACACTGGAATTTTAAAATTCAATTTTCAGGCACGACTTCAGATCAATAAAAGTGACATACAAAGACTTACAACAACAAGAAAACCATAATCAAGCAGAATCATCTAACGCATCATTTTACACAGGTACACACATTCAAATTTGGTTACATACTTAGTTGGGAAACATGGGTTATGAGGAGTAGCTTGCTAGGAGAACAGGATTGTTTTCCATTGTTCACTATCTTAAATCATATTGTTTATTTATTTATTTGAAAATTTGTGATTGCGAAAGGCACACTGAGCTGAGGCTCATTTCCAGGTGCAACAGAGGGGAAGGGAGTAAGGGATACAAAATACCTAGCACTGTCACAGTTTGCGGTTACATAAAGTGCACTCAAAAATAAGGTTAATACAGGAGTTAAGTGCAAAATAAGCAGGCACAGCAGGAGCAATAAAATCAGAATTTCAGAAACACTTGCACCAAGGTATGCAGCAATTTCTAGGGGAACAGTCAGGGCTAGGGAAAACAGGAGCAGAGAGGAGGAGTTTCAGCTGGTAGCTGAGGGAGCCAGGGCCGGCAGCAAAGTGGAGGGAAGAACAGAGCTAGTTCCACAGTGATGGAAGACAACAGGAAAAGACTGATAGCCCGGCAGACAACTCCTCTGTTTGACAGTGTTATTACTTATGAACATAATAACATTGAACAAGAATAAAAGAACAAGGGAAAGAGAACGCCACTGAATGGAGGACAAGTCAAGAAAAAAATTAGGGAGAAACGCAATAATTCACTTAATGAGTGACACCTTAAATCCACTGAGAGGCTTGGGAGTATTAGTGTATACTGTACAATGGGGTATCAAGTTGATACTCTGCAAGATACTTTGAATAAAAATGGGCATTCTCACTGATCTGGTGGGGTGCTGTATGGACTTGATGGATCATGAGTCCTTATTTCCTCCCAAAATCTGAATGTATGCATGCATTTAACACATTAAAATAATTTGCATTCACTGAATTAACAAAATATGGAATTCTTATGGTCTAAGTCCAGTTTTTGAAAGGTTTTTGATTTACACACAGTAGATTTTCCAGGCAGGAATGTGGCTTATCACATTGTATCAGACTGAGAAATGGTCTGATAGAGGTTTTGTATAGAAAAAAAAACAACAAAAAACTGTGGTTCAGATTTGGATTTTGAATCCAAGCATTTAGCTTCTGCTCTGGTTATTTCCATGTTTTAAATAAGATTAAGTTTACCTGTGCTTGGCAAGCTCAAACAAGGTACTTCAGTTGGAGGTTGAAACCTAGTTTAAATTCACATTATAAAGGCTGTAGAGCCCACAGTGATCTTGTTACTGTATTCAGATACAGAGAAGGTCACAAACTGCAATTTTACAGAAGCATTATCTGTTGATAGCAAAGAGCAGGTGAATTTCTAACAGCGTGCTATCCCATGAAAGATGTTTGAGGCAACTTATCTTGTCTGAAAAAGTCAATTTTCAATGATGATATTCCTGTCTGAGGATAACTGAGAAATGTTCATTATGCTTTAACCAGGCCATCATCAGAGGATGAGTGCTTTGGCTATACTTTATAGTCATGCTCTGAAAATGATATGGTGGAAGACCAGTAGGCATTCATCATTTTTTTACTAGCAAAAATGTCATCCTTAACAACTTTGGAGACAAGAAAATATGCCTTGAGTTTTTCAGTTGATGACATTCTTTAAAACACATCTGCTAGATAAAAAAAATCTCAATAATCTTACTGACCAGTACTGTAGCATTCAATTTGCATGTCCTTAAGACACAAACCTTTGGATTGTTCTATAAACTGTAATAAATCAAAGCTCTTGCTTTTTATTTGCTGTGACCTAACTTTGTTGTCTTGCTTTGATTGCATTTATGTGTACATACCCGTAACACTTATTTTTGACATGCATATTTAGACTTGAATATAACTATTTCTGTTGTACAATGCTAACCTGTTAACTACTGCTATCATCCATGGGACCCCATAAAATGAGGTTCTGCATCTCCTGGAGATATTCTATCCTGGTTGGAGTAATTTTGAATAAATAAGTGAACATTGCCATCGGATTTCCCCGGTTAGCCCCCCCCCCCCCGACAGTGACATTTCAACAGCGAGGTCCCCACAGCAACTACAGTGGCATGCCACTGTGGGAAACCTGTTGGCACCAGGTGCTATCTGTCAGGGGTCCTGCACCCCCTCAATCAGCTCTGACTCAGAGTTGATAATCCTTAAGAGGGGGTTGCAGGGATCGTTGGGCAAAACCCCCCAAAGAAAACTCAGTCAGCCTGTGGGGATCCGGATTTCTCTATTGAAATGAAAAGTCACACACAGTGTCTTGAGTGCTCGATTGGCATATGTATTTATATATTTACATTATTTCATTACTATTTCTTTCTTCATACATCCTTTAATTTCATCCATTATATCCACACCATAATTAACAATAATCCCACATCTGTGCTAAAACATTAACAGCCCTTGTCTTGTGGTTTTCTTCTTGGGCACAGCTGTCTAACCCGAGACCCCTTATCCATCATCTATCCCTTCTTTTCCTTCTTCTTCTTTATGGGCTCAGGTGTCGTACCCAATTCCCACCTCTGACTTTGAACCCCCGGCCCCACCCAGGGTGGTGACTCCATGAGTTGCCTGACCCAGCTGGATGTTGACCCAGTCTGTGCCTAGCATTTTCCCCCTACCCCTTTTGCCCATTAGCTCCCCTCCCAGTGTGTCTTTCCTTCCCCTCCACATGTTTATTCCCTTATTTCCTTTGTTTCCTTTCTTTTTCTCCCTTCTTCCTAGTGTGGTTTTCCCCTTGTCTGCTGTCCTCTGATGGCAACCAAATCCTTGCCTCACCACCATGTTGTCCTCTGAAGGCAACTCACTGCTTGGCCAGTTTGCCCTATTGCCCTCTTACAGCAACCCCACACTGTCCCCTTCCTTCACTTGTGCATCCTCACCCTACCTTCCTACTCTGGGAGGGTGGGTAGGATTCTTTCAAATTTCCAGCAAAATGAGGGGAAGCTCCAGGCTGCAATGCCCTAAGTACCCCCCTTTAGAGTTTCCATAGTGTAGTGGTTAACACCTTCGCCTAATACCTGAAAGGTCCCCAGTTCGAAATTGGCTGGAAACATTTATATAAGGGTAAGACACTGTTTTGAGGCAGTATAGTGCAGTGGGTTAAGGCTCTGAGCTGTAGATCTGGAGACCTGGGTTTGAATCCCACAGCCACCTAGGTGCACACTGTGTGATCCTGAGCAAGTCACTTAGCTTCCTTGTGCTCCCAGGTCACATCAGGAAACAAGCAATGGCTTAGTGTGCTACTCCTGGTTAAACAATGTTCCCTTTAGCTCCCTTCCTGTACTTTCCTCTAGCCTATTGAACTGGCTCCCTGCCCTATAACTAATCGCTTGTGTCATCTGGCCCCTTCCCCTTCCCCTCCCCATCTTCTTTCTTTCCCATGTCTATCTCTCCCTTTCTCTTCTCCCAACCCACCTCAACCCCGTCTCATTCCAGGTCAGGAAACCCCTGACAATCATTGTTGCCTTTTGAATGGGCAACCTCTTTTGTCAGGGAAAAATGCAAGAACATGTGTTAGGCCTGGAACTGTACATATTAAGACTTGTTTGTAACGTTTGGAAAAACTGTTTCCCACATCCGATCAGTAAAGCATAATAGGAGTAAGTTTCATACCAGGAGTGTCCCCTCAATATATCATAGGAGCATGTCAATTTTATACAGTTACTAGCATCAACCAACTTTAGCAAACGTTACCGCATGCATACATGGTTAATCAGCTGGAAGACTGACAGCTGAGGGTTGAAGAAAGACACAAGTTCATGATTCATGATAGTGAAAGCTAACAGATCTACAAGTTGATGAAGTGGCCTTTAGTGCCTAGTAATGCCATTGATTTCCTGCTGTGTTGCTGTCTGCATGCTACATATTAATTTGTGTGAATCTGGGGCACACATTGCAGCCCTTAGAGGCACACAGACTCTTTTTCTTGCAACAATGAACTGTTTTAAAAACTGGGAAGTAGTATAAAGGGATTAGAAACACACTTACTGTAGGTGTTGACAATAAACAAAAGACAAGAATCCAATGCAGATTACAGGGCTGCATTTATTCCTCCATACTCATTTAATACATTAAGAAAACAATGTTTATTTTCTTCAGAATAATGATAAAATCTCACCACCCCCTTTAGCAGGCCATTTGATGCCAAAACTGGTAGGTGATGAAGCAATGCAGTTTTGCATCTATAAGTTCATATATGGCACTGATCTGTAAGTGAGTGGTGAGTTATCTTTAATATGAAGAAAACAAACTTCAGTTCATTAATGTCTTAAATGAGTACAGAGGTATTGTGCAGTTCCATTATTCATATTGGACATTCATCTGTTTTTTTAGTGTTAGTATGTCAGTTGTTTGTGAGCCAGCACTGGAATGGATATTATGTCATACAGAAGTATAATGTGTTTTCAGATACAAGATACTATGATGTTTATATTTTTATTAATGCTTGCTTCGAGCAGCTATGGGACCAATGCAACCTGTTATTTATTTATTTATAAGTTTCACTAGGAAGACATGCTGAGCAAATTGTTCATTTCCAGATGTGTCCTGGGGGAAAGAGGAAAAGGGGGATGGTGCAGCAGAGGATTAGGGAACAGTAACAGTAATAGTAACAAATAAGCAGTAAGTTACAGTTTATAGGTTACAAGGAATTAAAATACAATGGCTTAGGATGCACGTGATAACATATAGACAAACAAGCAGGGATTACATTGATTTCCATGTCATCAGAGATATTAAATTGACAACAGTTATACATGAAAAGTGCTTGAGGAAGTCATTACATGGTTAACAGAACAGAGCATGGTAGGTGGAGCCAGGATAGAGTCATAGAGGTAACTGAGGGAGGAGCCAGGTAATTTAAGTACAGTAAGATGTGAAGGAGTGCATGAGAGAGGATAGGGAACAAACTGAGGGAGCATTTCAAATGTTAACAGGGTAAGAGTTCCACAGCTTGGGAAAGCAGTGGGAGAAGGATGCCTGGCCAACAGAAGAAGACCTGAAGGGGATGGTAAGGGTAAGAGCATCACTACTCCTGAGGGAGTGAGAGGAGGATGAGAGACAGTGAGAATGCGAGGTAAGAAGGGAGCACACTGAACCAGAATTTGCCAAGAAAGTTGGTACAGTGGGCTAGGTGATGGTCATTGAAGGAGGGGGGAGCCAGGGATTGCTATAAAAAGCAGTGGAGAGTGTGGGGTGGTCAGTTAAGAGTAAAGCGACAGAAGGAGTGGAAGAGTGTGTCCAGTCTGGCTAGGGTGGTTTTGGGAGCAGCACTGTAGACTATGTAACCATAGTCAAATGCTGGAAGGATCATTCTCAGAAGAATTTGTTTGAGGGCCGGCAAGGGGATGCATTCACAATTCCAAATAAGGAATTAGGTTGGAAACAGAATTTATAAATCTAACAGTAGCTAGGGTATGGTTCATTTTTGGTTGTGGTCTTGTGAATTCATTTTAGATTTCATTACCTTTTAAACATTCTCATATTACATGAAGGAAAATTATGGGGGACTGTGTCTATTAATGATGTATTATGGACAAAATAATATGTCCTTAATATCAATTTATCCTTAATATTCAGGTCATACATCACTTAAGAAATTGCATGCAAGACTACAAGAAATGTCCTTAATGTTTTTAAGTCCTTAATATGCAGTGCTCTTAATACATATGCTTCACTGTAAATACATGGAATTTGTGCAGGTACAGTACAGCTTTGTGCCAGAGCAGGATGGGGTTACGCGGTTTCACTTTTCAGAGGCAGTGGAAAATCTGAAAGAGCATGACTAACAGTATCAGCTAAAGTTGATGCACATATGCAGCTGATCTGACAGACATAATTTTCAGGTCTTTCACAAGAACCAGAAATAGCAAATGTTACTGCATAAGTGTGTAGAGACACTTTGGGAAGGAGTAAGGTGATGATGTGGGTAAAATATAGCATACTATCTAATCCCATGTCCTAAGAGTTCATTGTTACTTACTGCCAGGGACAGTTACTAGATACTTAACCCTTTCTTAAAAGTAATGATATGATACTGTAGCAAACAATCATTACAATTCAACCATTTTTTTGGTTATATTCCACATATGACAACAATAAGTGTATGTTCAACCTATTACTAGAAACAGGGGAGGTTCTGGGGGAATGGAGGAGGGCAAATGTGGTCCCACTACACAAAAGTGGAAATAAGGAGGAGGCAGGAAATTACAGACCTGTCAGCCTGACTTTGGCAGTAGATAAAGTAATGGAATCATTACTGAAGGAAAGGGTAGGGGAATACCTTGCAACCAGTGTATTACAGGATCTGTGGCAAAATGGTTTCACAGGGTGGAGGTCTTGTCTGACAAACCTGATTGAGTTTTTTTGACTGGGTGATTAAGGAACTGGATCAGGGAGGAGCAATAAATGTGGCCTGCTTGGATTTCAGTAATGCCTTCAACACTGTTACACATAGAAGACTGGTGAGCAAGTTGGGCAACCTAGGAGTGGCTCCAAAAGTAGTATAATGAATAAGAAGTTGGCTAAGCAATAGGAGCCAGAAAATGATGTTAAAAAATGGGGTCCACTCTGGAAAAGGCAATGTGACCAGTTGGGTGCCCATACTAGAACTGGTCCTGTTCAATGTCTTTATTAGCAACATTGCGAAAGGGCTAAAGGGGAAAGTATGACTATTCATGGATGACACACAAGTATGCAACAGAGTGGATGCACGGGGGGGGGTGGAAAGAATGAGGGATGATCTTAAAAAGCTGGAAAAATGGTCAAGGGACTAGCAGCTGTTTTTCAATGGAAAAAAAGGACAAAATCATGCATTTGGGGCACAGAAACCCAGGACAGCATACCAATAGAGCAAGGAGATATTAGCAACCACAAAACAGGAAAGGGACCTTGGAGTAATCATCTCTGATGACCTGAAGGTTCTCAAGCAGTGTGATAAAGCAGAAGGAAAGGCTAGCAGGATACTTGGGTGTATAGACAGTGGCATCACCAGCAGAAAGAGGGTGGTAGTATTACCCCTGAATAGATCACTGGTAAGGCCCAACCTCGAGTACTGTGTGCAGTTCTGGAGACCCCACCCCTGGAAGGATATAGATAATGTGAAGACAGTACAAGGGAGGGCTACCAAAATGGTGCAGGTCCTGCATCAAAAGCCCTATAAGGAAAGACTCAAGAAACTAAATATGTACTCTCTACAGGAAAGAAGGGAAGGGAAGATATGATAGAAATATTCAAATACCTCACAGGTATTAATAAGGTACATGAAGGTAGTATTTCCCATAGAAAAAGATGATCCAGAACAAGGGGTCATGCTATGAAGCTGGGGGGGGGGGCTCAGAGGAGATGTGAGGAAATACTTCGTCATGGGGGGATGGATGCCTGGAACAGCCTGTCAGCTGAGGTGGTAGGTTCTAAAACAGTAATAGGATTTAAGCATTCATGGGATATATACAAAGAAACCTTAGAAGTAAGGCCAGGAGGGTAGACCAGAGATCGAGTAGGGTCTGCGGTGGCACAGTAGTTAGGGAATATAGGGGAAGACTAGGAGGCCAAAAGGTCCTTATCATTTGACAACTTCCATGGTTCTATGTCATGAAAATGAAGTGTGAACAAGAAAAGACCTGAAGAATATAATAAAAAGAAGATACAGGTGATAATCCCCTAAGAGTTAGAGCCTTGATGCTAAATATGTTAATTCCAGCTGGAAAGGTTACAGCTGGATGCTGCTGGAGAACAGCACCAACCAGTTTTTTCTTCTATAATTGGGGTTTTCCATTAAAACAGAAGAAACTGATTTGCTGATTTGAGGAGCCTGCAGTAAAATCCATTCCAGATGTAGGTGAGAAAGCCACAGCTAGCATGTTGTGTTACTTGTTTTGTATTTTGCAAACATAACTCAATAGCATATTAGCTTACTAAATAAGTAGATTCAGTTTTCACTTGCATGACTAAGGCCCTGTTCACACTGCAGGACACTGGAAAATGGTTCATTAACACTTTATCAGAAACGGACTAAAGCTTACCATTTCAAAGCGTCCACACTGTGTAACTCGAGTTTAAAAACATGTTGGTACCTTGCAAAATCTGTGTCAGCGTGTTGGCACTTCAATAATGTAGTGGTATGTTCTCATCTGTTTTCTGACACTCGCAGCAGCTGAAAGCTGCTTACCATGATGTTTTGCGGTCATGGATCTGACCCAGAAAAAAGCCGAATTGTGCTCTGGGATCCATGCGGTTCTGCTCTCACTGACGGTGAGTTCGATTTAGAATCTGAACCATTTTGAAAACTGTACTCAGGCCTACCTCGAAGCAGGGTTTGAGCATGGTTCAATAAAATGGCTCACAAGTTGTGCTAAATGTGAACGCAAACTGTGCTAGTGGCTATTTAAAATATTTTACCACTGATGAAACATTTTAAACAGCACAGTGTGAACAAGGCCTAAGATGTTTGGAGTTCCATAATGTTTCTACAGGAAACAAGCAGCCTCTGTTGTCACAGGAAAAACTTTGATAAGATATAGTTTCTACATTTAGCTTCCCCTTTTTGCTTTTTAGTTACCAATACTAAGTTGAAAATAGGGATACTGTCCTGTAAACATCACCTGTTATGGCTTCTTTTCTACACCTCCAATACCATCCTAATCCCAATGCCAATAAAAAACAAATCCTCTGTTTTATGGCATTGATGCCATTTCTGCAACAACCATTTGGGATATCATATGCAGTGTTTTGTGATGTCAGCTGTACACAAGCAGCTAAAGCAGATAAAATCTAGGGATAGCATCTTTTTTTGTGATTGATTATGTTTCTTTGAACGGTCAGGATCTCCTTATATCGCCATTCATGTATAAGCATAATAAAACCTGACTGATCATAATGAATCCAGCTAGTAATAATGTAACCATTTTTCAGCAAAATAGCCACTAGTGTCTTCAAATCCATATTAAAGAGTGACACTGAGCTGCCTGGCAAGAGCAGTCATAGTGCTGCCACTTGCCATGCAGGCCATCTGTGCTCAAGTCCCAAGCCTGTGATTTCAGGTGCCAACCTGCGAGGCAGGGTTCTGACATTCACCTTGGATGACTTCTGCCTAGGGGTGGGAAGGGAACTTCCATTCACTGCAGACCACCTCCTGATGGCCAGGAGGTGTCAAGTATGAAGGAATGGTGCTCCTTTATGCGGTGGCCTCATGCTGGCACAAACTCCCTTATTTGGCAATAATACAGATGCATCATATGCCCAGTGTGGGGCTGTAAGGGGAGTTCCTAAAGAGGAAGGGGCCATCAGTCCAATGTCCTGGTAGGTGATTGGCTGAGTTGCTCAGTGGGATTATTCCCTGTGTGTTGGAAAAGGGGCAGTGATGTGGGTTGAAAACATAATGGCTGGTCCTCTCCTGCCACCATGTGCAACTCGCCTGCCTAGCCCACCTCCTCCTCCTCACTTACTCCTTCCTCTGACATGTGGGGTGCATTTATTGAAGTATTCTCCTTGGTGACCTGGTCACACTTGTAGGGAAGAAACTGCAAGTTACCTGTCTGGGGTCTAGAGCAATGAGTAAATGAAATGTTGGTCCCCAGGGGTTCCCCCAGTTCGAAAAGAAGGATGATGGAAGGAAGTTCCCAAGTCAAACCAGAGGTGCTAGAAAAATAAAGTATAAAAAATAGTCAGCAAGCTTCGCATCTGGTAAGTCCTTTCCATCAATGGGCCTGACACATAGGATCACATAAAGGAGGAAGCAAATAGGATACAAAGTGTTCTTGTGAGCTTAAGAGTAAGGAAATCACAAGTTTTAACATCACTGCAGCATTCAGCTCAGCTGACATACTATCTCCATACCAGACAGGGTTTAGAAAGCATCACTCCACAGTCTGTTCCCTTATGCATGTCACTAACACTATCCACTCTGCTATGGACAAAGGCAATATCACTGCCACCATTTTCATTGAACTTGCCATGGCCCTTGATTCTCTCTCACACATGCTTTTATTGAATAAACTCCACTCTGCGGGTCTGGCATCCCCCTCCACATAATGGTTTTACTCCTTTCTCAATATTTCACTTGATACAGGAGTGGTTCAGGAGGACTGGAGGAGGGCAGATGCAGTCCCTCTTCACAAAAGTGGCAGTAGGGAGAAGGCTGGAAACAATAGACCAGTTAGCCCGCCTCAATAGTGGGGAAGATTATGGAATCACTACTTAAACAAAGGATCATGGAACATCTTGAACCAGGGGAGCACAGGTTCTGAGACAGCACGGATTCACAACAGGAAGGTCATGTCAAACAAATCTGATTGATTTCCTTGACTGGGTGACTAATGTTGTGGATCGGGGAGGGGGAGCGGTGGATATCACCTATCTGGATTTCAGTAAGGACTTCATTACAGTTCCACATAGAAGACTTGTGAACGTGCTAGTCAGCCTGGGAGTGGGTCACAAGGTGGTAAAATGGATTAGGAACTGGTTGAGTGATGGAAGACAGAGGGTCATGGTAGATGGTACTCATTTGGAGGAAAGGAGGATGACCAGTGGGGTGCCACAGGGGATCAGTCCTGGGCCCAGTCCTGTTTAATGTCTTCATATGTGACATTATGGAGAGTCTGGAGGGGAAAGTATGCTTCTTTGCAGATGACAATAAGATCTGCAACAGGGTGGACATTCCGGGAGGGGTGGAAAAAATGAGGAGGGATCTAGATAAACTAGAGGAATGGTCCAGAGTGTGACAGCTGAGATTTAATGTGAAAAAGTGAAACAATTATGCATGTGGTGGACAAGACCAAAGGGGTGGATTACATGATGGGGAAGGGGGAGAAACTGCTGGTCACCAAACAGGAAAGGGATTTAGGGGCAATCATACCTGATAACCTAAAGGTGGCCAAACAATGTGCCAAATATATGGGGAGATCCAGTGGGATGTTGGGGTGCATAGGAAGAGGTATAACCAGCAGAAAGAAGAAGAAGGTGATGCCACTGTACAGATCATTGTTGAGGCCTCATTTGGAATACAGTGTGCAGTTCTGAAGGCCGTATCCTCATAAGGACATAGACGGGGTGGCGGCAGTTCAAAGAAGGGCAACAAAGATGGTGCAGGACCTACACCTAAAGTCATATGAGGAGAGAATGGGAGACCTAAATATGTATACCCTGGAGGAGAGAAGAGGCAGAGGAGATAAGATAGAAACCTATGAATATCTAAAAGGTATAAATAGGGTACCGGAGGGTAGCATCTTTCAGAAAAGGAAATGTCCAGGAATGAGAGGTCATGACATGAGGTTGGAAGGGAAAGACTAAGGGGTAGTGTGAGCAAGTATTTCTTCACAGAAAGGGTGGTGGATGCATGCAGTAGGCTCCCAGCATAGGTGGTGTGGGGCTCACACAGTGGGATAATTCAAGCATGCATGGGACAGGAATAAGGTAACCCTAGCAATAGGAACAAGGAGTTAAGCTGAAGATCAAGTAGGGTCTGCAGCTTTTACAGTAGGCAGGGAAAATGGGCAGACTAGATAGGCCTAGCGGTCCTTATCTGCCATCAATTTTTCTGTTTCTATGTTTCTTTTTCTTTGGAAGACAGCAATTAGTATGACGGGCAACTCTTCCTCTCCCCTCTCCCCATCTTGGCAGGTGTCCCCCAAGGGTAAATTCTCTGCCCTTTACTCTTCTCAATGTTTATTAATCATCTCCCTTCCATCTGCACCAATTCCCACATTCATATGTACATGCATAACACTGCCTTCTTCACATCAGGGTCCTCTACAAATGATGTACAAGAACCTCTCCAACAGGACTTCAATAAAGTCTTGGCTTGGTTTCGAGATAACAACCTAAAAATAAATAACAAATAAACAGTCTCTATGAATTTCAGCTCTGCTCAAAAGCTCTCCAAGCTCTGCTCTCCACCAGTATTACTCACCTAGGACAACTTCCCTCTAGACATTGTGCATGCTTTCAAATACCTAGATGTCTGGCTAGACAGTCACCTTAATTTCTCTGCACATATAGATGCACTAACCTCCAAGCTCCACCCCAAACTAGAATTTCTGTATTGAAAATAAAGACTCCACATGCATCATGAGCTTGTTGCTAAAATGATCCCTCCTCATCCCTAGACTATGCAGATACTGTCTACAGCACTGCCCCATTACTTCCCTTTATAAACTGGACACCATGCTGAACTTCTTCAGCAGATTCACCACTGACTCTCCTCCTGGTACACACCAGTGCTCCCTTTACTCTGCTCTTTCCATTACACCTCTCTCACGTAAAATGCATGTCTACTCATTATCCTTCATTAGCAAGTTCTGGTTTGGGTTTCTCCCTCCTTACCTCTCCTCCTGCCTTTCTCCCGCAACTCCTCCCTTGTACTCTGTATGGTCCTGGGATCCCCACTACTTCTCAATCCCTAATCCTTACTCAACTGCTGGCCAGTGTGATTTCTCCTACTGCCTCCCTCTCCTATGGAATAAAGTCTTTCCGAATATCGTAACTCTTCCACTTACCTCTCCTTTAAAAAATCTGTTCGCCTTCTTCCAGCTCCACCCCGCACCTGTATCTCTTGCTCCTCTCCGCTGTCCCTCCCCTACACCTCACCTCTTCCTCTTACTACAGTGACCCCAGCAGCTAATCCATCCCTAAATGTTTCTCCTCCCCAATCAGTCTCCTAGATCACTGAGACCCAGCTCTCCCTTATGCTTGAACAAAATATCTGCTTTTCTGCACTTAAATGGTTGTCTATATGTATCACAATTTTGTTGCTGCTGTGTAATATGATCAAAACTTGATTTTTAAATTCTTAACTTGTACCTATACCTCATTTTGTAACTCCTAGTATCTGTGTTACCTGTCCACTAAAGTATAAATAAATAAATAAATAATCACGTTGTGACTATATGCATGTCACTTAACTTACAATTGCTCCAATTCTCTCTGCTGCAAAAATGGATAATAGCAGGACTGTACTGCAAATGAGATTTTGGGTAATCCTGAGTAAAGAAACTGTGAAATGTAAATAAATGTAATAAATCATTATTATCTCAGTGCAGTAAGACAGACTTAAATTTGTGGATGCCTTTTCCACTGCTTTTAAGTAACTGTTCAGTGTAGTGTACAGTGATGTAAACTAAACTTTTATTATTTGTGCTTTATGAAATAAAAGAATTCATTGATTGACTGATTGATTAAATAATTGACTGACTGACTGAATGTTATTTAGGTTGGCAATATGAAAGAGAAGTAGTAATTGCTGTACAGGATTGGAGAATGCAAGTAACTGGTAACAAACTGTAGGATGGGACCTGAATGGATAGCTATTATTTTGGCAGATTTTTTTTTTAATATTAAATCACCTGGTAAAACTCTAAATGGTATTTTAGATGAAGTAGCCAAATGCCTTTTACCCACTCTTATTAAATAGGTAACTATTGGTTTCAGCTTTGATGTTTCAAAGTTGTCAATCCTTGTGAGCCTGAAGCTATGAAGAACTAATAATGCTATAAACAAAGAGTCAAGAAACAGTTTTCTTGAAAGTTTAAAAAGATTCACAAATAGTATATACTGTCGTAACATCCCAGGGCTCTAGAAAATTGAAATACAGTAGTTATTTTATTGCCGTAGAAAGTTCATTGTTTAGAGTATGTTATGTGTTTGTCAAACAGACAATTTAGAACTCTTTTCGAATGGTTGAAGAAGTATGTCTATAATTTACTTTTTTTAGACAATTGTATTTATTTGTCTTTTCTACTATGTATACTGTTTGTGTTTTGTATACTGTATGTATTTGTTACACTGGGTATCTGTGAAAATGGGTTTTTAGCCCACAGATTTTTTCAGTATAAAATAAAAATGAAATAAAATGTCATTATGACTTTCAAATTGCTGCATGCATATAAGATGCTGATGACATACAAACTATGAAACTATTTTCATATTTTAATAGTTTGTATGTTATTTGCCCTGTTTGTAAGTCATGATGTCTAAATATCACTTTTTATATTGTGAATTTTTCCCCCTCTGGTATAGTATAAGGTTATCAATGACATCGTGTTGACAGTACTGTGTCCTCCTTGTGTATCTGAATATCCTACACTTTCCTAAATAAATAATAGAACACTTATGTGAGTGTGTGCATGCGTGTGTACACCCCCACCTTATTTTGTTTAATCCACTCTATTATTCCAGGATGTCTTTTTCATGCTGAGGCCGCCACACAGTTTACATTTATTTTTTCCTGCCAGCAGGGAACTTGTCCTTTTCTGAGGCTGTTAGCAGGTCTCAGCAACAGTATCAACTCAGCAAGAGCCTTTAGATAACAGGAAAGAAACAGCATTGTAAGTCCCCAACTTTATTAAAGTCTACTCTTAGGGAAGAATAAGCAGGCTGAAGCTAAAGGTAAGAGCTGTCATGATGGTTTTGCATTAAAATGAAATTCTAGTGAACTTTGATATGTAGCAACTGGGAAAATAGAACTTTATATCACAAAAGAGAAACTGGGCTAAAATACATGGTATACCATTTGGTGAAATGAAAGATTAGCATTCAATTTAGTGTTTCAAAAAAAGTATGCAAATCGAATGGAGATAGGTCCATTCCAAAGGTCACATTTCCATGATTTATTATGACCTGACTTTCTGTACAGAGGATGCCCATGGGATTGGCCAACCATCCACAGCTCACTACTGCTGTTTTGAAATAACAAACAGTCTGTGGGAATAGGAGAAAAAAAAAAAGGCAACGCAAATGAATCTGACAATATATGTCGAGGTCTCCAGCAGATGTGATGACAGGTAACATTGTTTTTTATTTTTACTGATTTGTCTTAAACAGTGCAGTGAAATATTCTACAGCCACTATTTCCCTTCTTAAAATAGTACTACTGTCAAAATGTGCAAGAAAAACACAAGTTGTGCAGAGTGTTTTATTTGTGTGTTTAGTCTTGGAGCCTGCTTTTCAAAGGGCTTAGAGGGACGCAAGGAGTTTGCATCCCAAGAGTTTGACGCAAATGGAGGCTTGCATCCCAACTTGTGTCAAACATGATTTTTGAAGGCAGCTTGCAGCCAGTGTAGATGCAGCTGTAACAAAGCTTGTGCCTTGGTGGGGCTGCAACATCCCCTTATTTGGGAATTTCAAAGCCCACCATGGACGCAGCTGGGGGAACCACTTAGACCAGCCAGGAGATGGTCTAAGTGGTTGCACCACATGGACTTGTGAGGGCAGTGGGCTATAGGTACATAAAGGGCAGGGGAGGAGCCATGGGGTGTCGGGGCATAGAGAAAGTCCTTCAACATGACAAGCTTGTTTCTGAAAGTATTCACATGACATAAAATAAAAATGTTCTCCAGTAGATCTATCCTCCCCCTCATCCCTGACACCTATATATCAGCCCTGAACTGGTGGTGTAGTATCCCCCTGTGATCCCTGATCTCCCCTACACAACTGAAAGTTACCACCAGTGGTATAGCAACCCCCCTATCCCTGACTCCCGGTCATCCAGTGAAAAGAAAAACCACAACAAACCCAGTAGTTTTCCCTGGTGGTATAGTGTTCCCCACCCTTCCCTCCCTGTCAGGCACTACCATCATCACCCCTCCCTCTGTTCCCATCTCAATCCTGCCACTGGCAATCCTCTCCAATCACCACTTTGGCTGGCTGCATAATGTGCATTATGTGGCTGGCTGAGGTGGTGAGCATAGGGGAGTGCCAGTGGCAGGATCGAGGATCAGGATGGGGACCATGGGTGGGGGAGCGGGTGGTGATTGGCAGTGCCTGACAGGGAGGGAAGGGTGGGAACCACTATACCACCATGGCCAACTACGGATTTGTTGTGCTTTTTCTTTTCTTTGGAAGACCGAGGATCAGGGATGTGGGAAGGGTGCTATAGCACCACTGAATGGATGGGGGGGTGGCACTAGCCTGCCACAGCAGGCATTAGACTATAGTGGTACACAAGTGCCCCAAGCCTCCTGGGACAGTGCCCTACATATGGGACCACAAGAAACCATCCTGTGCCACAGCCCGATGTCGGCTGCCACTATCTGTGCCCTGGTTCTGGGGTTGCTGCTCCATGGAGCACCTGGGGTGCTCCCTGTGCACTAGTCTGGTGATGCAAACTGGCCCTGAGCCACAGCTTCTCAATGCACCACTGGTTTTGGTGCAGGGCAGCATGTTGCAGTTCATCCTGAAGGTTTGTCGCAAATGGCAAAGTGTGGCAAACCTTCTAAAGTAGCTACTTTTGCCCTTGCTGCAGCTGTGTTAGATGCAGCCCCTACTTTGCCACAAATTGCATCTGATGCAGGTGACTATGAAAATTGGGCACCTGGTGTGTCCTTCCTTTTGTTCGCTTAAAGGAGATTTTTTCTCAATTTGCCTACTAGTTTTATAGCTTCTCCTACTAGTTTTATAGCACCTGGGATCTCCATATTATCATGGTTTATTGCTCTTATTTTTCCCTACAATGCCTACTGTCACATGTGACATTGATGCATCCAGGACCATAGATTCAGAAAGTACTGGTTTACAGTCAATTTTATAGCAGTCCAGCTGTGAATTAGTCAGTTTCCTTATCCAGTGGGTACTAAAGGCTACATTTTCATCTTAGCAATCATGTGAGGTCTAACTGAGTGATTATTCTGTAAGAAATCAGCTAGAATCTTTACTAATTATAGCACCTAAGGTAATTTGTGTGCTTTTTATGGGTGGGTGTAATCTGATAAAATTAAAAGTTTGAAAAACAAAACCTTTACTCCTGCTGACTAGAGCTAGACAAACATATAGAAAACAATAAAACTGAATTAAAGTTATTTAGCTGAAGCCAAAATATTAGGGTCCTATCTTCAGATTACTGCTGTATTACTTTCCCTCACTGATTCACTGGTCCTAGATGCATAACCGTCACATGAGACTGGAGGCACTATAGGACAAAGAAGAGCAATAAGCCATAGTAACATGGAGATCTCCAGAGGCCTAGTAGGGACATTTAGTAAAAAAAACTCCTAATAGCAAACAAAGGAAAGGACACAGGAGGACTAAACATACAAATCAAAACACTCTGCACACCATATGTGTTTGCAAATTTTCACTGAAGTTCTCCTTTAATGCACAGAGGAACAGTCCTGACACAACAAACTAGCTAAGAAGACAGATCATCATCATGATTTGATTAGCTAATTGCAAACTGAGAAAGAAAGAAAGAAAGAAAGAAAGAAAGAAAGAAAGAAAGAAAGAAAGAAAGAAACTATGTTAATGCATCTGTTAGAGTTAATGTGGAAAAAGTAAGGAAATTAAAAATTAGGAGAAAAATTCCCTGATGCCTTGATGAATTTGTTGTGTGCTCATCTTCAGGTTTTGATTGATCAGGTAGTGTAACACTGACATCACCCTAACCTTTTAGGAAAACCTCAACACTGCTATCACCTTGATTGTATGACAAGACAGTGCTAAAGTTAGGAAAATATCAATACATAAGTGTGCTAACTTTTAGAACCTGAAATTGATCACACAAATGTTGGATAAACACTACTGTACCTGTAAATCCCCCAGAAAACACTGTCAAATTGTAGAAACAGGACATGTGATGGGGACCTGTGTGCTACATTATTTTATCTATATTCAAACAGCTTGACCTATAGCACATCTCTTGTGGCTTACACCACTCATGAGGTTAACCAAGGTCAAAATATGCACCCTAACACCCCCCATGCCTTACCACCCCACCCCAGCCCCACCCATCACAGACCAACAGGTGATGGGGTGTGCCAACAATATCAGTTTTATTCTGTGGCTTTTCTCTCCATGCCTGTTGTATAAAATGGTATCCACAATACTATCACCAGAAATAAATCAACAATCAACACCAGATCCTTACCCACAGTACCTAAAACCAACCACCTCCACGGTCTACTTGCTGGACAAATAACCAATTAAAACCACCTCCAGCCCAATAAGAACAAGAGACATAAAAGATGGAAAAGCAGGAAAATTCCTCAGCTCGGCTACAATATGGCAACCTCAAATTACAGCACAGGAGACACAAACAGAAAACAATCACACAAAGAACAATTAAATAAATCAAGCAATCTACATGGAATTTTGCAAACAAACAGCTATGAAACCTAGATAAAATGCCCCCTCATGGACTGTAACTACAGAAAACAGCGATTTCAGTTTGAACTATCTGCAGCTACAGTATACTTTCTGCAAACCAGAGATTTTTCAATTTAGAAAATGCTGAGCAAGTACCTGTTATCCAGAGAACGCTGACTCTGATCACCATTCTACCTCAAAAATGACAAGCTACACCACAGAACACTGACTGTAGAACACAAACTGCTGACACAAAAATGTGCAGTAACTGGCTGCAGGGGAAAATGTCACTTGTACTACCAACACACCTACTTATTGGTGGTGATGGGTCAATTTTCTCCTGTCAATGTGCTCTGTGACAACTCATGCTAGGCTATTGGCTCCAGGATTAATTGGCTCCCTGAACATTTTGTTACCAATTTGTGCCATCCTGGAGTTTATTTTATTAAATTTATAAGGGGTGAATTGTCCAGGATCGATTAATACAGTTGTCTGATTGACATTGGCGCTAATAGTACAGCGCGAGTTGTCTCAGAAAACATTGACTGGAGTGAACTGACATGTTGCCCCAATTAGCCAAGTAACCTGACGGCATCACTCCCAGCCTGCAGTGTTATATGTAAGCACATTAGCCATGTTAATTGACATAAAACCATTCAAAATATTAGTAACACAAATGGGACAACACAGCAGGGGTATTCAAACCCTGATACCAGCAATGAAAACACCCTACCACTCACCCACTACTGAAGATCAGCAATGCCAGAACAATATTGCCCAAAAGACACCTGGCAGATTTAAATCCTAACACCTAAAATGGGACGACAGTCTTCCCCAGCAGTCACTTCAACAGCCTGCATATCCTGCAGTGCATACAACCCCTGCAGCAACAGTACTGAGCCAAACCACAACAGACATAGATTGTCTCTCCACAGCTCTGTGCAGCAAGAGGATCGAGAGGGCACCTACTTCTCTGGACCCTGCCTTTCCTGAGCCACTGATCCCCCACTACTGCAGCTCCATGCAGCAAGAGGGTTGAGAGGGCACATGCTTCTGTGGACCGTACCTTCCCCAAGCAACTGATCTCCTGCTGGTACAGCTCCATGCAGCTAGAGGGTCGAGAGGGGACCCTCTTCTGTGGACCTTTCCCTCACCAGCCTGCTGATCCTCTGCCACTACAGCTCCATGAAGCAAGAGGGTCAAAAGGGCATCTGCTTCTGTGGACCCTGCCATCCCCAAGTTGCTGATTCCCTATCACTACAGCTTCATGCAGCAAGAGGGTTGAGAGGGCACTTGCTTCTGTGGACCCTGCCTTCCCCGAGCTGCTGATCCCCCATCGCTACAGGTACAATGATTGAGTCTATTCCGTGGCATCTGACTGTTTTAAGGAGCCATTTGAAATTTGAATTTTGGCACAAAAGCCATGAACTGACTAATTTTTAAATTCAGTTGAACTTAACTTGATGGGATCCTCTGCCTGCTTTTCCATCAGTAGAGTAATAAAGATAGTTTATTTTGGAGTGTTGCTAGATTTTTTTTAGCGATTTTCTGCACATTTAATGCTGCACCTTAACTGGGTTAGTGCTAACCAAATTGTGCTGAATTGTAATGTGCTGTGCCTAACTCCAGATAATGAGTGTTAAAGATCCTGCCCACAAACCTTTTAATTTTTAATTTAGATCTCTAACTCTGGTGGTGGGTTTTATACTCTATGAAACTTGTTAGGTTTTCTGCTTTTAGCTTAACTTCAGGGTTGCAGTGCAGGTCACTGCTCTTAATTCTGTGTAAAAGACTCTTGCTGAATTTCATATAAATGTGCCTAGCTAAATTTGGTTTTGTTCCTGATAACTCTGTCTCGCTTCTCCTTCCCCCTGCCTTCCCCTCTCCTCTCTCACCCCTGACTGTCCCCCCTCCCTTCTCACCTCCATTTATTGAGTGCTGCAGTTGTGACTTTGTTCCCTTCTGTCCACAACTCCATGCAGCAAGAGGGTCAAGAGGGCACCTGCATCTGTGGATCCTGCCTTCCCCGAGCCGCTGATCCCCTGCCACTACAGGTATGATGACTGAGCCCATTCCTTGGTGTCTGACTGTTTTATCCCACCGCTGCTTCACAGCAGCTACCCCACCACCACCCTTGGCAGTCCCTTTCTTTTATAGAGCAGAGGCCCCATGTGACTGCACAGTGCCCACCCTGCACATTGCCAACTTTGCACAGCACCTGCCTCTGAATTTTTCTATCAGTCTGTGTTCCCCTCTGCATCTTCTCACTGCTCACCACTAGATGCTGCGCTTTCCCACATTTACAACTTCGAGCGGTGGTTCTACTTAGCTGAACATACACTTCTAACAACCTCTCTAACTCACACACCTTGCCCTAAGCTCTGTGGCCATTATCACTAAGTCCTTGGCCATTGCTTGTCTATCCTACTTCACTAGTGGTGCATCCCCTGGGCTGCTACTCTCGTGCAGCTCACAGACCCATTTTAGCAACTGCTACACTCTCTGGCTAACTGGCAGACCCACTCTTATCTCTAACATTCCACCATGCTCCAAGTCACCATCACGTTCCTCACCCTTCTTGTATCCTTGGTGTCCCTTCTGTCCTCTTCCTACCCAGAGCTGCTGATCAGTCCTTCACATCACCCTTCCCTAACTCCCGCCACACCCCCCTTTGCTAACTCTTCCCCCACCAACCCCTGATTTGCTCCCAAACACCTGTCATCCTGGACCTTCCATACTTCCCCCCTGTTTCCAGGCTGGCCTGATCACCCTCAAGATCCCCCCTGGGACAAATCCTGCTCTCTCCACCCCCTCCTTCCTCCCACCATAAAGCCTTGGTAGCCCTATCCAAGTCCTTGGTAATGCTTCTGCTACTGATGGCAGGGGACATTGAATCCAGCCCTGGTCCTAACCCCTCCCCTTCTCCTCAATTCCCTCAGGGCCTAAAGTCAGCTCACTTTAACATCAGGATCCTTCTCCCCAAAATCTCATTGCTTCAACCAATTGCTTTATCCCTCAACCCCGATATCCTGATCATAAAAGAGACATGGTTAAAACTGGATCTTCATGATGCCTGTATCTCCATCCCAGGTTACTCAGTCATCTGCAATGACCGTCCTGGAAATAAAAAAGGTAGAGGTGTTGCCATGTACATCTCCTCCTCCTCTCTCCAATTCTCTACTGTACCTACATTACCTCTCCTGCAGTCTATTGAATCTGTGATGGTGCAAATCTCCCACCCCCACACCATTCCCATTTTTATAGCTGGCTTATATTGTTCTCCCAGCTCCCCTATGTCCTCTATCACTGACCTCCTAGCAACCCTAGAAACACACGCAGCTGGTGGTGAGCACCATGTCCTAGGTGACTTCAACATGAACTGACTCTCCACCTCCCACTCTAAAATGAAAAACGATATAGCCAGTCTCAACCTGTCTCAGCTGATTAATGAACCCTCCCGACTAAACAACAAAACTCAAAATCACTCTGTAAATGACTGGGCTCTCACCTCACACCCACACTGGATAATTGCTCCTGGTCTTCTTCCTGACTCCTTAAGCGACCATCATCTAATTTATGCAGTCCAGAAAATTCATAGGCCCAAAGCCCTTCCCCCCAACAAACTCTGTTGGTTCGGTCTTACAAATCACTAGATCTCTCCTCCCTTCCTAAACAATTTGGCTTCCACTGAATGGTCACTCATCCCACACGCTACCTCTATCGACTCCGCATTAGACTATTTCATGTTCAAGTTCCACTTGGTTTGGGATACCTATGCCCCATTCAGATGGATCCCGGTGTGGGGCTCTCACCTGCCATGGATCACTACTGACCTCATGGCCTACCTTTGGGGCAGGGATCAAGCATGGAAGACCCACAAAGCCACTAGCTCCACTTTGGATAGCCAGAATTACCGCACTCTCTAAAACACATGTACTAGAGCAATCTGACTGGCTAAGGTGGATCACTTTAAATCCACCTTTCTTACTAATATAAATCACCCTTCCAAATTCTGGAAGGTGGTACAGTCCTTCTTCCACCCCCCATCCCAGCTCCCTCCCCCATCCTTAAAGCTGGCAGTAACACTTTAACTAACCCACTTGTAGTGGCAACAGAGTTTAACTCCTTCTTTACTTTTTGTACTTCCTCACTCCTGTCCTCTCTCCCCCCAGCCTCCCATGGCCACACCCCATCAAGCCCACCACTACCTTCCCAAGCTCCACACCACTCTTTCACCTTACACCAGATTACCCCGGCAGAAGTATATAAGGTCCTTCTTGCACTAAACCCCTCCAAGGGCAAATGTCCCTCCAGGCTGGACTCCAAACTGCTTTTCCTGGCTGCCCCCGTCATCGCCTCCCCCTTGCCTCTCTCTTCAACCTCTTTTTATCTCTCACTTCTATCCCATCAGAATGGAAACACGCCACCATCATTCCCCTCCCAAAAGGTGGCGACTCCTCCTCCCCTGGAAATTATCACCCTGTCTCTCTCCTCCCCATTCTGACAAAACTACAGGAACATCTTGTTCTCTCCCAGCTCCCTTCCTTTCTTGACTCCACCTCCTGATTCACACCGTACCAGTCTGGGTTTAGTAAGTCCCACTCCACCACTACCTCCCTGCTAAGGCTCTCTAAATCCTTCCATACCAACATGGACATGGACCTCATCACCTCCGCCATTTTTGTCGACCTTGCAAAGGCTTTTGACACTGTCTCACACCCTTTCCTCTTATCCAAGCTATCATTAACAAGGCTCTCTACTGAGGCCACCATCTGGTCCCACTCCTATCTTGTGGATAGGACTCAATCCATCAGAATTGGAAACTCCCTCTCCTCCTCCCTCCCCATCACCACTGGTATTCCTCAATGCTCTGTCCTTGGCCCTCTGCTGTCCTTCATCTCCCTCAATGACCTGCCCTCTGCCTGCCCACACACATCCATCAACATGTATACAGATTACACTGTCCTGTATACATCCGGCCCCTCTGCCTCTGATGTGGCAACCAGACTACAGAGTGACTTCGATGAAGTCCTGCTCTGGTTTCTTGCAAATTAGCACTTTCTGAATGCCAAGAAAACAGTCTCCATTACCTTTGGCACAAGACAGAGACTCTTTTGACTCTCTTCCCACTTTCCACATGCTGGATGGGACATAGTTGGAGGGTACTCCTACTTTAGATACCTTGGGATCTGGCTCAACCCTATTGAGGCCATCCACAAGAAACTGCACCCCAAACTGGGTGCCCTGTATCACAACCATGGGTGCATCCTGCTGCCAACTCACCATGCAATAGTACAGAAAATGATTCTCCCTATTTTCAACTATGGTGATGTAATCTACAGTACCCCTCCCAAAACTTCCCTAACCAGACTGGACACCCTCTTCCACTCCTTCTGTCTTTTTGCCATTGACTGTTCTCCCAACACCCACCATTGTGTCCTCTACCTAACCCTGTCCCTCCAAGCCCTACAGGACAGGATATAGGCCCACTGCACTTGTCTCATGGCTTAATACTGGTCACAGTCCATACCCTTTTATCTCTCTTCTGCTCTCTCCCCCCTCCCTCCCAGTCCCTCAGACACTATGATTCCAGCCCCTTGTTGGTCCCTTGCATGTCCACCTCTGCAGGACAGGCTGCCTTCTCCTATTGGTTGCCTAAAATGTGGAATTCTCTCCTCTCTGCCATTCACCAAGCCCCATCCCTGCGCTATTTCAACACTCCTCAAAGCATACTTCTGCACCTCCTGTTCCTGCTCCCATCCATCTTGCTACTGAATTATGTTCTAGCACTCACATTCCTGCTTGGGCTGGGCTGCCCAGCTCTGTTGTCACCTCGGCAGCTAAATATGGGGAATTCTGTTGTTCTGTAAATGTGTTGTATATATACTATTGTACTATGGACATAAAAATTAACTCCAAATCCTGTACTCAGATTGGCTGGCTGGCACCTTTCTGCCATGGTAAATCCTATTATATACCCACGGCAAAGGTGCCAGTCAGCCGCATATCCAAAATCCATCCGACACTCGTACTTGCCATCGAAAACCTCCATCTTAAATCTCTGGTAAACCACCATGGTGCATACCCACCCTGCATTGGAATGCTCCCATCATCCCACCACTCCCTCTCAAGCAGAAACCAGGTTAAAACAAAAGAATAAAATCCCCAGAGTCTAAGCAACAACTTTTAAACAAGTAGTAGCCTTCAGGAGCAGTGACACGGAGCGGCGACATTCAACAGACAGCTGAACAACTTAATCGCACCATTTCACAGCCCACAAAAAGAACTCAGTTGCAAGAAAATCACCATCTCTCACCACCACACGATCACAGATTCAGTCATTATACATGGTCCAATACACTCCAGAAGCACATTTCCGATGCATAAAAGAAAAACAAAATTTTGAAAAAGCTGCCCAATACAACCATTCTCCCCACCTCAAAACTGCATCCGGAAACAAACAAGCTGATTCCTGCCACCCCGTAAGCACTTGCATCACAGTCTGTCAGTACTGAAATGAAGGGGAGAGCCTGGTCTTTTCTGATTTTTTATTAAAAAAATCTAAAATGTTAAAACTTTACAGTGTTCAAAATCAAACTATGGACTATTGCACTCTTCCAGCGTGAGGCACAGGAGTGAAGTTTTTTCTAATTCTTTTTTTTCCATGATGCTCCCTGAGTCAAACCACCAAAAGGGACCTTCGAGACACAGCTAGAGATGATACTGTGATAAAGGCTTTCGCTTGTTATTTTCTACTTTAGTAACTGTAACTTAGCCCAAAACCAATAACCTCACTGTTATTTTTTTTAAACCCTAACTTTGAAAATGGGCTGGAAGACCAGACTGTCTTCATTCACTCTCCCTCCCAGTATACTCTCTTTTTTGTCTGCCAGCTGCTCATCTAGGTTTCCACACGTGTTGTCTTTTGCTGTGGTGTAAAAAAAAAATAATCATTGTAGCAACCAGATGTGCGAGTAGGGATATCTGTGTGTTGGGGGGGCAGTGGTGTGGGTTTGGGAGGGTTGAGAACAGCCATCTAAAAAAATATTCTACCTAGCAACAAGGAACTATTTAAACACACAGTGGAAGGATATTACAGGAAAATCAATAATAAATTTTTTTTAAATAAAATCATTTTAATCTTATACTTTTTTTTTGTAAAAGGCCATTGTATAATCACAATAAACCACTCGGGAGTGTGGGTTATGGGGGGGTTACCATGGCTGGAAAGGATCTGACCACTCAGCCTGCGGCCTTATGGCCAAACCATGCCAGCTGTGGTAAATCCCCCCATAACCCACACCCCCATGTGGTTTATTGCTTAATTATTGAATCAATTTATATTGCAGTTCATGTTCTACTTTTGTACAAATATTTGTATACAAATATACCCTCTCCTATGTTCCCCACCACCCAGGACGCATCTGAAAATGAGCAGTTGTCTGCTCAGCATGCTTTCCTGATAAAGATTTTAAATAAATAAATAAACACTCCAGACCACAGGACACAGTACAGTAGCCATTTATGGCAACTATTGCACCAACTATGTCACAATAAATCTTGCACATCACAACACAGATCCTCCAGCAAAAGGGAAACAAAAACACAAAGAAACCAAACTCTAACTCTGATTAACTGTCTACAACACAGCCAAGCCTCCCTGAACTGTGTATTCTGGAACTGATCAAAGCAATAGACTGACTAAGATTGTTATACTGTAAAATGTAACCTGTAGCCCTTAGTGATATTACAAGTAATGGGCTCCTACCAATCCACAGTGAATTAACTGAGGACATAATTGTACTACTGCACAAATTAATTACTAATAAAAGCCCAGTACTTACAATAGACTCTTTGACTAATTTGTGTACATCCTTATGCATTATACAAAACAAAGTCTAGAAAGGACCTGTATCCTTGTGAAAAAGATACAATCGTAGGGACTAATGAGCTTCATGAATTCCACTTACCCCTCAGGCATGCATTTTTATGAGCAAATTAGCCTCCTCAATGGTGTTATTTCTTTTTTACACTATGCTTTTCTAGCATGTGTGTGTGTGTATCTACATTTATATATATATATATATATATATATATACATTCTTTACGGAAAAAAACTTTACAGTTTGAGTTAATACCACAAAAGTAGAGAAATATGGTGCAAGTCCCTACCCCTACTCTCAAGCAGAAAAAGGAAAAAAAAATGAGTTATGGATCACTGGAGTA
Organism: Neoceratodus forsteri; assembly: GCA_016271365.2. Classification (NCBI taxonomy): domain Eukaryota; kingdom Metazoa; phylum Chordata; order Ceratodontiformes; family Ceratodontidae; genus Neoceratodus; species Neoceratodus forsteri. Next base: position 317,589,461 of record CM028130.1, read on the forward strand.
TTAGCGTCTTAGTGAATCAGTGGTGGGAAGTTCCTTGGTGATGTCAAACTTAATGCCCCTTCCCAGCCCTCAGCCTTCTGTCTGGAGCACAAGGTACAGCTCCAAGACAGTGCATTATAGTGATACACTTTTCAAAGGCAGAGCAGTATGTCTCTTCACATGTAGCCAACCAAATTTGTTGTCGTTTTCTTCATGTGGCGCCCAGTAGGCCCCGCATGAAGGAAAGGGATCCTTGTCTGACCTTGTTTGCTCAGAGTTGGGGATGGCCATTAGGGTTGACAAACCCAAGGAAGACCCTACCACTGATTTGCAAAGACCCTGGAGACCCCAAACCCTAATTATTTCCCTTTTACTGCTTGGGGGGGTGGAGGTGGGAGTTATGTTTGGAAACCATTATGCCACATTTCCCTATTTTTGTGGCATTGTCTTGAACCCTAACTGTTGAATTAACACAGAAAAGAGGGTTACCAGCCACAGCACTAGACAAACTGCAATTTAAATGCTGGTGAATTACAACATACTGTACCTTCAGTTGAAATAGCTCACATATAAGGCCAGAGAATCCTTCAGTTAATAAATAATTGTTCAACAATATCAGAAACTAAACAGAAACAGGGGCTATGCAATGGCCTGACTTACTGTTCAATTTATCCTCAAGTGCGTGGGGGCAGGACCATAATTCACAGGTAGTAGAGCCTGCTGGATGTGTCAAGTTCATTCACAGCTTGTTACTGATGAATGTACCAAGTACATTAAGAGCTCATTACTCAAACTTCTAGGCTAAACTGCCAACACCTACAGCCTCCACTTACATACTATGTGACTCTCAGCAAGTCACTTAACCACCCAAGTGCTCCCAGTTCACCCATTAAAACAGTAGCACCCTGACCACCATTCTGCCTCAATGACTATATGCCACACCATAGAACACTGACCACAGAAAACAAACAGCTAACAACAACATTTCCAGCATCAGAATGCAATGGGCACTGTCACATGAACTATCTACCAATTGGTCAAGTCACAAGGTGCACCATTGCTAGCCTGCAATGCCATATGGAAGCATACTAGCCATGCCAATAGACATAGAAACATTCAAAACACTAGCAACACAAATGCAAACCCTGATACCACCAATGAAAGCACTGTACCACTCATCAACTATAGAACATCAGCAACACCAGAGCAATATAGCCCACAAGACCCCTGGCAGGTTCAAAACCCAGCACCAACAGTGGGAAGATAATCACCCCCCCAAAAAAAGGTAATCAAACATCATGCATATCCTACAACTCACACAGCCCCGCAGCAACAGTAATGAGCCAAACACCAACAAACATAGATCTCCAGACCACAGGACAGAGTACAGTTGCCATCTGTGGCAACTACTGCACCAGCTACGGAACAATAAATGTGCACATCATGACACAGAGCTAGCAGCAAAAGAGAAACAAAGAAAAAAAAAAACACTGACTCTAATTAAGTGTGTACAACCCTGCCAGACCTCCTTGAACTGTGCATTCTGGAACTGATCAAAGTAATACACTGATTAAGACTGTTGTACTGTAAAATGTAATATTTGTAACCTTTAGTGATATCTATCTATCTATCTATCTATCTATCTATCTATCTATCTATCCATTCTTTGAAAAATACAGTACTTTAGGGTTCAAGATAATGTGATAAATGAAGGGAAAGTAGTGTTAGGGTTTCCAACCCTAACTCCCTACCCCTACCCCAAGCAGCAAAAGGAAAAAAAAAGTTAGGGTTTTTGGTCTTTGGAGCCTTAGCAAATCAGTGGGGGATCTTTCCTAGGAATGCCAATCTTAATGCCCCCCCCAGGCCTTTGCATCATGTCTGAGGCACAAAGTACAGCTCCAAGCCAGTGCATCATAATGACACACTCTTCAAAATTAGAGAAGTATATCTCACCACATGTTGCCAACAGAATGTAGTGTAGTTGCATGAAAGAAAGAGATCATATCTGACCTTGTTTGCTCAGAGTTGGGCGTGGGTATTAGAGTTGACAACTCCAAGGAAGACCCCAACACTGATTTTCCAAGAATCTAGAGATCCAAAACCTTAATGTTTTCTTCCTTTTGCTGCTGAGTGGAGGTGGGGGGGGTTGTGGAGTTCGGGTTGGAAACTGTAATACCACATTTCCCAACTTTTGTGGCATTATCTTGAACCAAAGTGATGCATTAACATTTTTTTCAAATAATTTCCTTTTTTTTGAGACAGTGCAATTGTATCCCGCTTCGTGCAGGTCCCTTTGGGCCACTTTTTGAACAGATGCCAGATGTGCAGGGTCCTCTTGGCCTTGTGCTAAGGGAATACTCCATCCACTTATGGATGTGCAGCAATGGATGTCAAGAATGTATTTGGCTGTCTGGTGGACTGCAGAAGTACAGGACCCTCTGGGTCCTTCTCTTCCATGTGGTTGCAAACAAAGTTGCACAGGGCAAAGAATCAATCTCTCAGCCATAGCACAGCATCATCTGGCACCCATGAGCGCAGAGCTGCAGGGCTCTATGCAAAGAGAAGGACACTCTTCACTATATGGTACTTGGGCCCATTCAGGCAACCCTGCACCTACTTTTCCCAGGCTGGGGTTTAGTGTCACATGATAGCAAAATCATCCCCAGCCTCATCCTAATTCCTAACTGACAACAGAGTCAGTAGGGAGACATGGCACCAGCTTGTCTTCCCTGCTGAGGCTGGGAAAGGCTACATGAGGAGACAAGATCTCTCTGGGTATGCCAACAAGGCAGGGAACATTTAAAAATAATGAATATGAATGAATTTTGGCAGAACTGGACCCTTTACTTAGAAAAATATTTGGCCAGTAACTGTTGCCCTGAGGAAGAGGGATATTTCCTTCAAAACATTGGCAGGCAACGTTAACAGTACTGTGACCAATGCTTATTAAATAAAAAAATTGTGAAAAGTGAAGTATATAAATGATGAGTGAGTCTATTTCTCCAGAAATGGTAGAGCCATAGTCAAGCTTTGTCTGGAGCAGACTCTTCCCTGTGGTTTATTTTTGTTTCAGGTGGTAAGCCACTTTGGGTTCCTATGTCTAAATTTATGGAATATTGACCAAAACATTATTTCTCACCACATGTGTGAAAACACATTTTGTCCAGGATTTGAAAAATAAAACCACTCACATTTATGAGTTGGTGTGAAAAAATGGCTATGTTGAAAGTTTAGAGTCAAAACAGTGAACAGTAGTAAAGTTATGAGTGAATGGTAAAATATTTGAACATTCACTCATAGTTTGGTCATTTCACCATATTGGTACTCTAAACTTTCAACATAGTCTTCTTATGACCCCACCTCTTGAACTTGGTAGGCGAACATTTTCAAATCCCACATGAATTGTGATTTTGCAGAGTGTCTGGGAAATCACCATTCAGGATGGTTTTGAAACATTTTACCTGCTCGATCATGAGGTGCGATACCAAAAAGGGCAGGCTGGAAGTTTGAAGGAAAAATTTTAAAAATGTCCGAAGTTATTTGTGACTGCTGAAATATTTCAATGTTCACTGATATTTTGGTCATTTTAACATATCTTTACAGCAAATGTTCAACATAGCCTTCTTATGACCCCACCTCATGAACTCAATAGGTGAAGATTTTCCAATCTGGCTATAAAGGTGATTTTGTGGAATGATCATGAAATCAGCTTTTTGGCTGGATTTGAAAAATTCCATCTCCGTTGTTAATGAGTGAGCTCCCAAAATGACCATGTTGAAAATTTGCTGTAAAACTATTTAAAAATGACAAAGTTATGAGTAAAAGTTAAAACCACATTGACATAAATTAAACTGGACTTACCTTATTTTCTGATAGTGCAATCACCAGTTCCAGCAGCAAGACATACCTTCAACTGGAGTGGATCTACATTGTGGGACATGTTAAGGTGAGTAAGGTTGTGGGGGATGTAGGGTGTTGGGAGCTTAGTGGGGGGTTGGGGTAGGTTGGGTGAGGGCTGGAGGTCAGATCGGCGATGGGCTAGTTTCTTTTTTACAGGTTATTAAAAAAATACATTGAGGGACTACTTTCTTTTTCTTTTCAAGTTTATATCCATATTGGATCCAACACTGGGGACTGGGTACCCAAGTGTCTGCTTAACTCTATGGTGACACCGGGGGTGGGCAGCCCAGTGTCACCACCTAATAATTGGGGGGATGGGATGGTCACTCCCGTCTGCTTTTCTAGTAAACACTATCAAAGAAACACAAGGGAGAGCTGGCTTAGCTGGAAGGGGTAGGGAATTTAGAAATGCACAGATGGATAGACAGATGGATAGATACACAGAGAGAGAAAGAGAGAGAGGTAGATAGGTAGGTAGAGAGAGAGAGAGAGAGAGAGAGAGAGAGAGAGCGATAGACAGATAGATAGATAGATAGATAGATAGATAGATAGATAGATAGATACATAGATAGATAGATAGATAGATAGATAGATAGATAGATAGATAGATAGATAGATAGATAGAGAATGAGAAGGAGATTGCTGGCTCACTGCTGGCCCACAAGCCAGCAGGGTGTTTCCATCTGCAGCTCTAGGTGTCAAGAAAGTCCTGCTGTTCTCACACAAAGAATGCAGGTGAAAGGCTCCTTTCTCAAAGCTGGACACCCTGGATTTTGGGGTGCTCAGAAAAATGTTTTTCTGGATTGAAAAACAAAAACAACAAACACCAGAATCTAGCTAATAGATATTGTTGGTTTTGGTGTGTTTTTTTGTTGTTGTTGTTTTTTGTTTTAAATATATCATTTTTATGCATTCTCATGTTTTTTTTTAGTTGAGAGGGAAAACAAAAGAAGATGTCAACTCTCACAACCTTTTTAGGTTGTAAGAAGTAAGAGGTGAGAAAACAAAAACTCTTAAAAACCCAAATTGTTTAGGTGGTATCACAAGGTTATCCAAAACCCTACTAAGCATTCTCAGAGAAATTTAAATCCTTATAACTCTGGGAGCATTCACAAATGTTTTCAGAAAACCTTCAAAAGGAACTACCTTGGTTCAAATCACTTCTACCCTGAACATTTTAAAAACATTCTGTTCTATCTAGGCTGTAGGTAAGAATATTAAGTATTGGAAAAAATTTAGACACTAGTGTGAAAAAATTACATACAGAGAACTCCAAAACCACACAAGCTAACATTATATAACTTTCCACATATTTAGACATTGACTCCTAGATAATGCATGACACATTTGGGGCAATTTTGTCAAATGTCATCAAAGCTATTAAGGTACAAAGTTAGGGGTTTAACACAGAAACTCTCAGTCAAACCTAACTATACTGGTGCTGCCATGTCAGATAAATATTAGCTAGATACATAGACAAATAAATGTACAGATATATATATATATCTGTGTGTGTATATCTTTGCACACAAAATGCATTAATGCATCTATTAGGGTTGAAGTAAGCTACAGATCTGGTACAGTGAGCCTCATCATGCAATTGCTTCATGCATGGCTCACAGGGCCAGTCATGAAACAATCTAAAAGTCAAGTGCACTGAAAGTAATTATGGTCATCCCTGCTAAGTTTGTTTTAGATATCGTTTAAAGAAATATGAAAATTAGTCACAGAAACCTACATTAATGCATCTATTAGGGTTAAAACACGAAGTGTTAAAAGAAGGGAATGAACAATTAGGTTTCAAAGTCGTGAGAACCTTGGCAAATGTCTGGTATAGTATTTCCCTGAGTTTGAACGATCATGTAATGTAGAGCTGGCATTACCCTAATACTGTCCCACTCTATGAATGCATTGATCAGTTATTTAATTTGTGTGAAAAGATAGGGCTTTTATACAGGAAATGCAAACTCTGTATCATATGATCGTTCAAAGCCTGAAGAACAGTGCACCACCACCAATTTGCCAACGTTTCAGAGACCTTGAACCATTAGTTTTCATTTCCCTACTTTGTAGGCTATTGCCATGGTCAGATATTTCCAGATATATTCTAAAGAGATTCTTTCTGGTGGCCCTAAAGTGGTATTGCAGGCAAGCAAGAATTTATATAGAGAAGTCAAAGAAATTTCAGGAAATATCTGACCACAACAGTAGCTGCAACTGTACATGTTGCATTTCAACCCTTATAGAGGCATTAACACACTTTTTTATGATTCTGTACTTTTTGGAAAAGATATCTAAACACAGCGTCATAGTGTTGCTCAGTTTTCCCTCTTCTCCATCTCGAAAATCCAAGTTGTTATGTCTGTACCCCTCCTCTTGCCAGGAGGGTGGCCAGTGGCTGTCTTGACAACTAATTACAGTCTGGCTCATTGGACGGTTTGGCATGTGGTGTATAAATACTACAAGACCTTCACCCTAAGTTAGACAATCTGTTCAAACCCCAGTCAGTCATAGTTTGGGAACTGGGTATTCTAGGACCTGCAGTAAGCCCAATTTAAGAACTTAGTAGATAAATACATCAGTGGTACTTATCTCCAATCTCTCTTAAGAAAAAACCCTTTCAGTTACTCACTATGTCCTAGAACACACCAGTTAATTTATTTGTGCTTTAGCCTACCCAGTCTTAAAATTATGAAGAAGGGAAACAAACAATGTCTTCATGGAGATATTTTTGTTAAATTAAAAAAATAAACTAAAATTCTGTTGCATTGAGTTTTAATCTGCCTCAGACAGATCTCAATTAATTAATCACAAACTACAATCCCATAGTCCAAAGAAGTCAACACATTATGATGTGCTATACTGGACTTCTTCAGAAACTCAAAATCTGAGTCAATGCAACAGACTGCTTTTCAAATATGGAGCTTTAGATAACATAGTAATTTAAGGGCTGATGGAGATCAAATGTCCTTCTGGCCATCATTGCTATGGCAGTGCTCAGTGACAAGGTCCATAATATCAATCAATAACTCTCAGTAGCTCTAGTTAGCAATGGTTAATGCTATCAAATTGACTCATTTCAAAACACTGTAATTCCTAGTGTTATAACTAGTTAAGACAAGAAGGATTGTCAAAATAGTGATATCTTCAGTAATAACAGAACCTATCACTAAGCAACATGTGCTTAATTCTCAAAACACTGTGCAAGCCATGCCAAAGGGAGCTTACGCCGATTGCCCATGCACCACGGTGGCAAAGTCCCACAGCTTGCAGCAACCCTAGCAGTGTGCCAAAGCAGCCCCCCCAAGCTCCTACCTCCTAATCTTTAAAATATCCATGGTAGTTTTAGCCCCCCCCCAAGCCCCAGTTCCTGGTTATAGTATATACATTATCCTTGGTAGTCTAGTGGCCCCTTATTCCACAACCCCCCATTATAATACATCTTGAGGCTAGGGGAGTTTCCTGGTGACTAGAGAACAGCAACAGTTGTACCTATTTACAAAACAGGGGAAAAGGCAGATATGTAAAATTATAGACCTAGAAGTTTGACGTCTATTTTGGGAAAAGTCATGGAGGGTTTTATTAGAGACATGTTAGAAAAAGAATGTAATGGAACTGAATTCAAAGACTCAACCAAAAATGGATTTAAAAAAACAAAGATCTTGCCTAATTAACACACTTATGTTCTATCAAGCTGTAAGTAACCAACTAGATCAAAATAAACCATTGGATATATTTTTCTTTGATTTCCAAAAGGCCTTTGACAAGGTTCTGCATGGTCTCCTAATAAATAAACTGAAAGATGGGTATATAAGTGTACAAATAACAAATTGGATTACATCATGGCTTACTGGTAGGAACCAGTGAGTGAGAATATGTGGAACATTGTAAGGATCAGGGGAAGTGTCGAGTGGAGTGCCCTGGGGCTCTTTCCCGGGATCAACTCTACTTTTATTATATGTATCTGACATGAATATTAACATTAAAAACTGGACAACAAAATTTGCAGATGATGTTAAATTGATAGCACACCACAATTCTACAGTGAACACCACCACAGCGACAAATCTCACCAGGTCGAGATTGGTCACTTTGTTGTCTGCTGTATGCTGACACTGTGACTCCCAGTGTTTCACTCCCACCTCGAACCAACTCTGACTTTGAGTTGGTTAATTAGAGATGGGGGGGAGGGAGGGTGTGACAGTCGGCCTTGTTCCCATCACTGTGCAGGATGTCACCAATATTGTTGTTGATATTCTGTCATGGAACCTGTTAAAATGAGGGCTGTGGTAGGTACACAAGACCAAGTGTTAGAACTGGAGAGAGATTTAGAGAGGTTGGAAAACTGGACCAACAATGGGATGACGTTCAATAATGATAAATGTATAGTGATGCATTTTGGCAGTGACAACAAAATGCACAAATATACCATAAATGGTGCAACCCTTAGGAAAGTGGATAAGAAAAGGGACCTAGGAATAATGATAACCCACAATTTAAGCTTCAGCCCACATTGCACAGAGGTGATCTAGAAAACCAACAGTATATTGGGAAGAATAAGAAGAGCATTCATCTCAAGATATAGACACTGCATTTTACCTATACAAAAGGCACATCTCTATTATTGTTCACCATTATGGAACCTGTATATATGTAGAGATGTAGACAACTTGGAAAGAGTGCAGTGTAGAACCTTCAAGTTAATACAGGGTTTCAATGACATGTTGCATGATGCCAGGCTCAAGCAACTTGGTCTCTACTCATTAGAGAGAAAGAGATATTGAGCTGACCTACTTTAAATGTTTAAAATAAGCAGGGATGCCAAGTTATTAACAAGTTTAGGTATGGAATTCAATATTCAAAATATTCATATAATGTAAGAAGCCATACATACCAATTTAAACTAACTTTCCCAAAAAGGAACGTTTGGAGAAACTTCTTCACACAGAATGTGGTAACTATGTGGAATAATATACCAAGGGAAATAGTAGAATTAGACTGTTGTAACACCTTTAAAACTAAATTGGATGACTTTTTGTTGAACCCAAATTACAATATGTGAACCAGCTAACCTGGGAGATAGATTAAATGGGCTTACGCCATCTTCTGTCTCAAGAATCAAGTATTGTACCAAATATTGTACATTATCCCAGGTAGTCTAGCAGCCCCTCCCCTGTCCTGATCCCCATTATAATACATACATTATCCCTGGTAGTGTAATGCTTTCCTCCAAGCCCCAAGCCCCCATTATAATATATACATTATCCTGGTAGTCTAGCACCCCCCAGGCTCCAATCCCACATTATAATATATGAATTATCCCTGGTAGTCTAGACTACCAGGGACAATGTATATATTATATTACGGAATCAGGGCTTTGGGGGGCCACTAGACTACCAGGGATAATATATATATCAAAATGCAGGCTCGTGGCTTGGGGGAGGGTCTGGTACATTGACGCACCCTCCCAGAGCATTTCTAAATACCGTTAGACCAGCCCTTGGCCATTGCCATTGCCCTCTGGGAGGATACTAAATGAGGTGATATGGCAGCCTACATCTACCACAAGCACCCTAGTGCCATGCCACATCCCATTTTGTGGTGCAAGGCTGGCACACACTCCATTTGGCATAGGCAGCCTGCATTTCACACAGACTGTTTTTGAGAATAGCTCAGGGTGCATTTTTGATGCAAGGTGTCACTTGCCTCATTTATGTTTGATGCAAGCACCTTCCGTCGATCTAAGGGCTTTGAGAATCTGGCCCAATATGAGTAACACAACTAAGATGAGGGCCTGGGAAAGTTCCCCATCTCCGTTGTAAGTCAGAAAATGACCTTTCTCAGCTGGACTCCTGCAAAATCTCCTCTTTTGTCACAGCAAGGGATCAGAATTCAATTGACAAATTATTTTCCATTTGTGGAAAACAATCCCATTATGAGCTTATACATTTCCAATGCACATGGAACAAAAACATCATACAGACCTTGTACAAGCCCTGTATGAAGTTGTTTTACTTCCAAATCAAATGTCATATTACATCTGTGCACTGATTCTAACAGGCCAGTATTGCCCAGCCTGAACCTTCCCCAATCCACATCTTTTGGTCTTCCAGTTTGTACAATTATTCTGCTCTTACTGGCTTCCTACATAATTGTTATTTTCCCTGGAGGCTTAGTTGCTGCATGAGGATGTAAATAACTTCTGTGCACATCAACAAACCTCATGTCTAACATATATATTTTGTGCCATTACTGCTTTGAAAATAGACTGCTGGCAAAGGTAATTGATGTCCCTCTCCCTTTGTCATAATAATTAGCAATCCATATTGCATGTATGGGGGTGGGGGAGGGGGGTACCAATGTATATGAGACATTTTGGGCCATAGACTTCCATGAATTGCGCAATAATTGTAATCAGCTATGGGGGGAGTAGTGCATCCAAACCAACATATCCCACTTAAACTTCTGATAAAATTATCTGCAGCATATTTTTGTCATATGTTACATGGCATAGAATTCCAGTCAGAAAATGTTCCTGACCATTAAACATGCATTGTGAGCCTTGCCAAATATGTCAACCTGCAGAGAACGATGATGAATACACATTATTGACAGGGCTGACATTTAATCATGTATGCTCTAGTTTCAATCCCTGTTGATCAGGTTCATCACCATGCAATTGATCATTCTTTGTTTAGATTGTTGGTTTCTAGACCACCTGCTGTACTGTCCAATCAAAAATGAAAGTAAATCACACTCAGTTTTTCTCTGTTAATTAACTCAGTGTCGAGTCCCTCATATTGCCCTTTGCTGTCAATGAGATTGAGGGGTCCCTTCTTTCTTACTTTTTACCTGCTTTGTTTATAGATACTTATAGGTCTGCATGTTGCTTAAAGAAACACATATTTATTTATTTTTTTATCATCCAGACACCCGGAATATGCACCAAACCTTTTGCCAACTCTGAACAGATCAGATCCTCTTCCTGCTCTGGATCAGGTATTCTAGGAATGCATTAGGTTCCTTGTGTAGGTTCAGCTCTATGATCAGAATGTCTGGACACCACATACAAACAATCCTGCTCCAAACCAGATACCAGCTCTGCTCTGTCCTTTGAATATTGACAGCTACAATCATAAGTCCAAATTTGAACCCAGGGAGAGGATTTTCACCCCAGCCTCAAAAGTCTTGTAACCCCTAGCAAGTGTCATGGGGCATTTACAAAGATTCCTATAAATAATGATGATTCTTGCCACTTTCTGGCTTTTGCAGAATTTTTTTTTCCTGAAAACAGCCATTAAATGGTGTAGATGATAGATAACAGGAAAATAAGTTTTCCATTAAAACTCCAAACGTGCTTTAAAAATCCAGTTGTTGCTGATGCCATAAGTAGCCAAAAGTACAACAGTTATACCTTATGCCAATGATATGCCAATCAAAATATGACCCCTAATCTCTGGTAGTGAAATGAATATTACCTATGGCAGGTTAACACGGTCTACTTCTCCTCAACATGTTTGTAATTATGTGCTAACAAATCTGCTTACAATTCCTAAAGCATTAAAACTATAATTATTTTTTTGTGTGTATTTTTCCCCCAGTTTTGCCCTTGCCCCATCCCAGTCACATGCATGCGTGTGGAGGCACACACGAACTGTGGCTCTGATGCTTTGCCACCCCCACCCACCTGCGCTGCCTGTTGGACCTCAACCCCATGGGAGCAGAACTATGGGGGGGGTGAGATCCTTCCCAGGAGAGGAGAGTTACCAGAATGGCTGCTCAATCCTGCTCCCCCCAACCCTCGACTACCCAGTCTCGTTACTGAACCTGGATCACTGGCATATCATGAGGTGTTGTGTCCAGCACATCAACCCTCAGTGTCACCAGGATAGCTTTAACTATAATTATGAAAATAGCACATCAACTTGTAAATGTCTACAGAGAGGAGTTGGGTGGCCAATATACACCACTGTATTTTTTTTTTTTGTTAATTCATGAAGTTATTAATATTCTGGAAGCAAATATTAAGGATCCAGTATACTACACTTAGTGGTGGAACATGCAAGTTTTCTGCAAAGACCATTCAAATTGTGACTTGCAGTGTTTTGATTTCAGAGTAATCAACTTCTCAAAATGACCCATGAATTATGGTCAAGGCTTTAAAGAGCCCCTGACACCATTGTGACAACTTCGAGAAAACGTAATGTTTAGGACTAGTCAGCTTATATTTGAATATTTTTCTGTATTTCTCATTCTTCTTTGTTACTAAGGACATTTGCATGTAAACAGGATAGCTTCCCTATCTGTTCTGGCTGCTTGCCTACATCTGACATCACAGTTCTGTTTATGACATCACAATATGTTGCTGTGGGATAATTACAATGCCATAAATGGGGGATTATTTATTTTATTTTTGTATTTATTTAAAACTCGGTAACTGGGAAAAGCATCATGAACAGAAGCTCATTTCAAGGTGCAACCTGGATTATGATGTCATATGTAGGATAGCAGAAAGAGCAGATAAAGTCTAAGGGACAATAAGCGTCTTTCATACAGCTGTCTTCAGTAATAAAGAAAAAAGTTAATTATAGAAAATACATGAAATATAAACTGAACTGTATAAATCTCACATTTGTTCCAAGTTTTTCTAACGGTGTCAGGGGCTCCTTAAAGAGATTGACACACCTGACTTGGTTAAATAAACAAACAGCATAAAACAGTATACCTTTAGATTTTGTAAATATCAAATTTTCATTTATGCAGGTCTGACCTAAAAGTATGCTTCCTTGTTTATAGAAGCAACCTGTTCCTATGAAAAGTAGAAAAGAGTAAATGAAATGTCTGATCTTGTTGCACATTTGCACTGTAGGGGCAATCTATCACATACAGAAAGGACATTAGTTTCACATTGTTGAGGGTATTAGAACCACAGTGTTCCCCTTCTATCAGCACATGTACAAGTGAGTTCTCCATGTGTACCCCAGTGTGCTTGTATATAAAATATATATTACTATATAGCTGTATAGCTGTCCTTCTTGTAAATATTGCCCAGGTACACATACAGGTATCAACTTCTGCTGATGTGTTCTTATTGAACTATATTACCATATCACTATATAAAAGACTGTGTTATTTGTACCAATGGGAGGTCCTGTTAGGATGGTTGACCATAAAACCACTTTGATTAAACAATATGTGAAGGAAGGATTTTCAAATCACCTGACGCAAACTGCAAATTTTTCACAGTTGCTCAAAGATTCAAAAATTTTCAGAAGCTGTAAAGCCACAGGAGTAAAAAAAAAATATGTCACAGTTGGGGGAATGGATAGGCAAACCAAGATGGCAAACATGGCATTAACAAGTTTTAGAAAATATTGATCTTATCCGTACACCATATTTTTTAACTTGACAAAAATCAGAGAACAACTAGTTTTCAAATTAAGGAAACAAGGACAACAAATGAAAAAAAGCCCAAAGAAATGGCACGCAGAACTTACAAAGATGTGTTTTAAGCTACACCTACCACTAATGGCTTTAGGGACCATTTTATATCCCACTTTTGATTTAGAAAATCAGTCCAAAGTGTTGCATTTAGAGGGAGGGATGGATTTTTATCCCTTCATCATCTGGCAGAGAAATGGTGTGTTGCTTTCTACCACTTGTGCTGATATGTTAGACCACCTGAAATGAGTCTATCATGTACATCTGTGGCAAAACAGGAGCCCTATAAAAATGCACGTGTAAATACTGTAAAACTGGTTATTTTCACACAAAGTAATTTAAGTGCAAACACAAATGTGACCATAATTGTATAAATCTAATTTAGCACTATGACCTTATCATCACATTCATTATTATGGAAAAATCTGTGCAAATTTATTTTCATGCTAATTAGTGCTTCAGTGAAAATAGTGAAATTATTTGAGAGGAAATTTTCAACTTTTATAGTATTTCATGCATGCATCATAACTTTGCTGTAAAGTGTCATTAACTGCCATAAATGCAGCAAAACATTGAAAATAGCGCCCAAACATTTTTAAGCTTACACCCTGTGACCAGAGTACCCCCAAATCAGGACTTGTGTCTGTGGCAGGACCTTTGAAATTCCAGCTGTGGGACTATTTGGAAAACATTATGCATGCTTTTAGGGAATCAGAAAGTCAACATCTAGTAAGATCTAAACATAGACAACTTACATGAGATTAGAACCTGTATTAAATTTGGCAGAATCCAGCTCCATGTACATAATCATGGAAGATTTGAGTCTGCAACCTTACAAAAGAGGCAAAGGTTGCTCAATACCTACAGAGACAACAACAGCCTGCAAACATGCCATAGACTTGCATGTCCCAGTACGCTTCATGCAGACTGCCTTTAGTTCACAGTATAAGGGAAAACAGTATTATGATGTGGTATTATATTTGTGTTCTTAGCGCGCCACCTACTGACATTAGCTAATATGCAAAGTTTAGCATAGCCTACCGAAAAGTTATGTTACCCAAAAGTATTACTTATGTATGTGTATGTGTGAAAAGTTATAGTTTTGGGTGCCAGACACCCACCTTATCCACCAATAAGAGCTGTGCACTGCTTGGTAAATTAGTCATTACACAGGTAACTGACTTTCTTATCACAAGTATATAATATTATGCAAGTTCTTTGTTCATTGAGTTTTCTGCATGATCACCCAGGTGTTCAGAGAGGTACCAAACTCCCAGCTGTTTAGGTTAGACATTTTGTGTGTGTACCAGAGAATAAACCTTATACTCTACAACACCTGTCTCTGTGTAGTGTTTTGCCATCAGGTCCGAGTATTCTGCTAGAACCACCTAACAAAGTGGTAACCGCAGCAGGATCTGATTGGGCAGAACTGAACCAGAGCAACCAAAGGTGTTCACAAGAATGGGCATGGGATAACACAGGTGAGAGAACTTACACTCCCTCATTCAAACATTATACAGAATAACTTTCAGGCACTTCCATGCCTAGATGGGACTGGGATCACGGAAGGTGGTTGAACCTACGCCCCTTCATTCTAGAGTAGAAAGGGGTCTCAGGGACTCTGTGTAGTGGTTGCATGACTGCCTAATTGTGGGACACAAAGTGGATCAATACATTTCGTGTTCTCTGTTAGTGCAGGTTAAGTGGACCTCTTCCCAATATGGTCTTCAGCGTACAGTTGAAACTAAATGGCTCAAACTTCCTAGCCACTCATGGGGGTTGGGGTGATTTTGCACTGGATGCATAATTGCACAGGCATCTGATACATATGTACACTCTGTATTTGGAAACCTGATCTACAGCTAAAAAGCTTAACCAAAAGGGTCTCATGGTAGCCACCTGTATGCTGCCCTACAAGTAGTGAAAATGGAGGTCTTAGCTTTGAAAAAGGAGCTGGGGTCCAAAACCTGCGACATGGGTGAGCTGCAGAGCAGTCTGGAACAAGAAATCCAAGGGCTCTGAGTGAATTGCATTGTGCTGTACAGAATAAGGAGAAGTTGAGACAGGATTGTGAAATGATTTTGCAGGATAAAAAGCATGTGTTACAAATGAATGATTTGCTGACTGGTATGAATGATACGTTGTGGAGTGAGAATGAGGAGTTGTATGATGAGTTGGGAAAGTGCCAGGAAGCACTGGACAGGAAAATTAGGGAAAATCATGAAGTGAGTGCTACATACAGAGTTTTGTAAGAACATGTGAGTAAGGGACAGTATAAAGGCAGGGTGAATCACTTGCAATGTCAAACCAAGATGGTGAAGTTATGCCAACAGTTGGGAATCCTGAAGAGACATGCCCAAGCTATGCCATACCCTCCACCCATTGATCTGATGTTGTTGGAGGATGACAACAGTGATGACAGAGAAATCCTAGATGGTGGTCATGGTTGCTGCTGTAAACAAACAGGACAAGAAAGAGGTAAAAACAACGATCAACTTAGCGATCATGAAGGCCAGGATCTACGAGGCACAGTCCACAGTGGTCTTACAGGCCATGACCGACATGCTTAAAAAGGAGGTGGGGAAACAAACCTTTATTCATTACATGGCCATGGTCATGGCTGAAGCTGTCATCAAAACCATGACAACTAAGCAGGAGAGGCATTCCCCAAATGCTCTGCAGTTTGCACAGGCCATCCAAACAATAGCAGACAAAGTGGGCCGCATGGGCCCTAATGACAATTTGAGCTGTCATTTGAAAAAAGTGAAAAGTCACTGTGAAATGTGTAGCATTCTGCCCCAGCACAGAGCTCAGGTCCTGAGGCAAACTGTGGACCCGACGCTTTGAGCCAAACTGTCCAAAATTATTTGGTCAAACAACAAAGCCAAATTTGAAACTTTTGCCTTCTGGCAGCGAACAACCCCAACCTCATTGGGATAATGCCGGCCTGTCTGATTAAGCAGTATGCCAAAGAAATGGCTTCCCAGTATGACAGGCCATCTGTGGCTGGCCTACCAAACCAGCAAGACCATAGCCGGAGAGGACTCAGACCAAGACTCAACTGAGAACAAAAGCTTATTTTGAAAAACGTGCAACAGACACTCCATAAAAAAGTGGAATCACCAGTATTCCCAAGAAGAGACCGCTTCCATAATATTTTGGAAAAAGTGGAATGGGCCTTCAAAATTTACATCTGTGACTTGACATCCAAGGCCAAAGTGGCCGCTGTGCAGCCTGGCACTGATTAATCCACCCACTATGTGGTGAAAGGAAAGTCCAAGGAGTTCCAACAGAAAAAGGCCTCCAACCAGAATGGGATGGGCAAAACAGGAACAATAAAATGTATCAGCACAAATCTAACCAACAGGGTCAGAAGGGATATAAAGGGCAGGCCCAGCCCTTCTTACAATGAGTTAGCTGAAGACAACAATTGATTCCAGGAATTCATGGCAAACATTCAGTCAGTAGCAACAAACCTACTGATGTTACTGTCCTGAACTGTGGCCACAATTCCATCTGCCCCTCTAGCAGAAGAAATGCCTGAGTAGACTGAAATGCCCCAAAAGTAGAACTCTCCCTACGCGAAGGTACGACAAATGCTCCATGAGATGAGCCCCATTGGTGATCAGAGCCAAGATGGATAGGACTGATGGTGTCAGACCCTGGTCCTGATCATCACTACTATAGTGACTGATGATTCTGGATGTCCTTGTGTGGAAGTGCTGGTAGGGGGCCATCAGCTTGAATTACTTCTAGACACAGGCACTGCAGTTTCTGTGTTGCATCAAGATGATCCACAATTGTCTTCCTGGTTAACAGAGAAATCCATGTCTGCCCAAACTTTGGAGGGGATTGTAATAACAACTTACAGGTCCCAGCCAATACCAATGGTCATAGGCATCTTGGAAGTAAAGCACCGTTTTGACCTAATGGTGTTACATCATCACCAGAGCATTCTGGGAGTTGACTTCCTAGCATGCTATAGATGTGTGATAGACCTAGCCAACAAGCTATTGCTCCAAATGCCATGCTGGTATTCTGTGCTTTTCATCTCTGATTCAAATGTTGTGGCCACAGTGAAATCTAATGATGCAGAGTATGATGTCGTAACCATGCTTCAAAACCATGAATTGTTTCCCAAGCTCAAACCAATTGTGGAAATTCTTCAAGAAGCCTTTGAAAAATGCAGACATGATTGTGGGAGAATGAATACTCTCATCCAAGTGGCTGGTGATGAGCCACCCAGACAAAGAAAATATCCATTTCCTGCAGAGGCAATACTTTACTTGAGGGCAACTATTGACTGTCTCCTGAAGCAAGGGGTCCTTAGATCTTCTATATCCACAGTCAACTCTCCCATGTGGCCAGTGAAGAAAACCAAAAACAGCTGGAGGCTCACCATTGATTACAGGAGACTTAATCAATTCACTTTCACTTGTGCACCTACTGTGTCATTTGCCCCAAATGTGCTTAAACTTCTAAAACCTGAACACAAGTGGTTCAGCACTTTGGACATTTCCAGTGGGTTTTGGTCTCTTCCACTAGCCCCTGAGAGCCAATACAAGTTTGTCTTCACCTTTGAGGGAAGACAGTACACGTCGAATTACTCCCACAAGGATTCAACAACTTACCCTCCCTCTTTCACATCCATATGATGGAGGCCATTCAGCACTTCTCAACACCACAATGGCTCTTGAAATATGTGGATGATCTCCTGGCAAGCAAGACTTCAGTGAGTCATCTGAAGTTCTTGGATGAGCTTTTAGGCCTGCTACAGAAAACAGGCCTCAAATGCAATCCCTGAAAAAGTACAGCTGTGTCAGGCAGAAGTTTCCTTCTTGGGTCTGTGCATAACCACTGAGGGCAGAAGCCTCGCCCTGGACAAAGTTCAGGGCATCCAAGATTTGCCACTTCCAACAAGTGTGGCTACTCTGAGATATTTCCTGGCTATTGCCAACTACTCAAGGGACTTCATTTGCAGTTTTGCACAAAAGGCCACACTTCTGTATGAGTTACTGAAAATGGATGTCCCCTGGCATTGGGGACCTGAGCACACAGCTTCTGCCACTTCTCTGTAAAAGTCATTGGCCTCAGCTACAGCTTTGGTCAATCCAAATCTAGACCTTCCATTCCATTTAGAAACTGCCATCTTCGAGGCAGGTAAATCAGCAGTTTTGGCACAAAAGGCAAATGGGACCCTTAGACCCATTAGCTATGACTGCTAAATGCTTTCACTGGTGAAACAGAAGTACTCCTTGTGTGAGAGAAACCTTTTGGCAACCTTTTGGGCCATCAAACACTTCACCTACTTTATAGAGTTTCCCCTATTGTGTTACACACCAACCACACCTCAACCAACTTTCTACTTAATGATAGAATCAAAGATGGAAATGTGTCTAAAACCAGACTTACTTACTGGTCACTGCTGCTGAAAGATTGTGACATCACTGTCTTTCCCTCCAAAATGCCATCCATTTTGGCACATGGTCTCCTTTACCAAGGAGAACCACATGAGTGTGGCCTAGAGCCACCAATTCTACCAGACCCAGGCTCATTCCTGACAGCCACAGAGGGGATCTTAACAGATCCTGCATTTTGCTGCATCTTCACAGATGGGTTCTCCTTATACTTTTAGGGAGAACAAATTGCAGGTTTTGGGGTCCAGGTTCTAATTACAGCAGGAGACACCACTGAAGTATCCAGAAAGTGTACAATTCAGTCTTCACAGTATGCAAAACTTGCTGCTATGGCATGTGCCCTGGAAGTAGTCCAACGGAGAAGAGAGGATACCATCATCTTCTTTGATTCCACATGGGTGTGTAACTCTTTGACTGAGTTTCTTCCATTTTGGAGGACACATGATTTTGCCTCATCAGAGGCTACTCCAGTAAAATACAGGGACCTGTTCATCTACATTCTCAGCCATGCTGAGCAATTCCTTTTCAGGCTGTACATTCACAAGATAAAGGCCCACTCTAAGGCTGAACCTTTTCATGACCAGAATGACCAAGCAGACACCTTGGCTAAGGATGGAGCTCAAGAGAGTGAGGTGTAGACAATGCCCCCTTCTCTCTGAGTTGCACATAGTAGCTGCCAACAAGAAGACCAAAGTAGTCCCTCTGGACCTCAATACAGTACAGAGGACAGATCCAAAAATCAAAGAGGTATTTGATTACCTCTCTAAAGACACAGAGAAGGAGATGCCTATGAATAATTGGTTCAAAAGACATGCGGATAACCTTCACCTCTCTGCAGACTAATTTTACCAATCTGAAAAATCTGACAATCAAAAACTTTGGGTTATACCCAAAATACTCAGACCTGAATTCATACATCAGGTCCATGATACCCCAACAAGTAGATGGTGGCCAGGGATGACAGTGGATGTTCAATATTATGTGGACAACTGCATAACTTGTGCACAGAACAACCCAATCCATGGCAAGAAAAATGCCAGACTACTACCCCAGAGGCAATCAGGTCCCTGGAATGCAATACAAATCAATTTTATTGGATTCTTACCTCTAACCAGCAGAAACAACAAGCACGCATTTGTAATCACAGACCTATTTTCCAAATGAATAGAGGCATTTCTGTGTCGAGCAAACACCACAAAAGCTACTGCCAAAACCCTGGTAGATCAAGTGTTTACCAGGTAGGGTCTACTTCTCAAGGTAGATTCTGTCAAAGGAACCAGTTTCACAGGTAAGCTGATGCAAGAATGTTTGAACTTACTAGGTGTCAGTCAGAAGTTTCACATTGCATTCCATCCCCAATCATCCGGGCAGTTAGAGAGAGAGAGAGCAAATAGACAGATCAAACTCATGTTGTGTAAATTTGCAAATGAAAACCACAAAGGTCGGAATACCATTTTGCCCTTACTCCTAATGCAATCAGAGGGACCTGAGCAACAGCTACCCGGTATAACCCTTTCGAGGTAATGACCAGTAGACAAATGAGACTACCTGAGTACCTGTGAATTGGTCTCAAACCCCCTACCTCAGACAGAGTGTCCATGGACAGTTATGTTGCACAACCAAGTGACAACTTAGTAAAAATTCACCTGTTTGTAGCCCAGAATCTAGGTTACGCCCAACAGCAATCAAAAATATACTTTGACAAAAATGTCAAAGAAGTTGCATGGCAAGGAGGGGAAGTTATGGTACTGAAATTATCCACCCCAGTGCATCCATTTTAGAATAAATGGGAGGGCCCCTATGATATTACCAATAAATTGAGCCCAGCAGTGTACCAAGTACACCTCACAGACTGCAAAAAGCCAACCAAAAAGTGGTTCCAGGTGAAACAACTCAAGCTCTTCAAAGGTAATTAAACTGTTTCTGATTCATGCTCCCTCCTCCTGTCAAGGGGAAGGGAATTTGCAATCTAACCCATTTTCTGTTTTCTTCTCTTTTCACCAACCATGATGTACCTCCTCTGTCTCCTACTGGCTCTGGTGAGCTCAAGGGAATTGACCCATATAGAGAGGATACAAGCATGTTTGCTCCTTCATCTCCTGATCCATGAAACCCCACATGGCCCCATCACCTGATTCCACCATAGGAGTGGCTATCAACATTCCCCAAAAAGTTGTCACTGTTTGAGAAGGCAAAGATGCCTACCTCAATGCTATGATGATATTACCTGATCAATCTACACTACAGATAGAGTGGAAAACTGAAAATCTCAATGGTCTACAAATTCCTGTGGCCCACCTTTCCAAAGCAACTTTCCAAGGCTGGCCAAAAAACCTGCCTTTCCCCTAATGGAACTATGTCTATTTGCCAAACCCAACAGCAGCACACAGGTCTTTATAATCTCACTGCTATGATGAATGCGGACTTTTGTACAAAGTTCCCTAATGACACTTCCCATCAATGTTGTACTAGTCATTCAATGGCAAGTGCTGCACTTTTCCTTACAGTATTCCCAATATCAGAAGATGATCCTATTCAATGCCCAATACAAGCACCAGGTCCACCTAGTGGCCTGTTAGCAACTTCATTACCTGGGACACTAAACAACAGCATGCAGTTCAAGCATGTGCCAGTGGTATTAAATCTTACTCATTGGAACATGGCCAAATATGGCTACTGTTCCTCTACAAATGCTTTTAAATTTCATGCTGTGATGTTGTTTGATCTATTGCCAGCATAACAAGCATGTACACAAGACCTTGAATATTTAGGAGTGTTACGGTGTCCCAAAAGGGCTGCTTTTGCAAATGTAGTATGCACAACAGCTGCTGTTACAGGTTTATTTGGCACTTGAATGTGAATTTGGAACTGAGCTGATTTGCTTACACTTAAGAGTCAAACATGAATATTTAATGATGGTTTGGGTCAAAATGTCATGCAGCCTGTGCTACATGGTATAGATGGTATTTTACAAGAGGAAATATTTATGGTGTACAACATGCACAATATTGCACTTTTGTTTAATGAGTTCAAAAATAAAATTAATTAATTGATTTTTCTGAACAACGAAGAAGCCTCTAAGCATCCCATAGGCAGGGAAATAATTTATTTAGCTTATGGTAATTCTGCTATTAACATGATTACAAATCTCATCTGGTATCTGAAGTCAGGCAAAATCCCAGTTTTGATTCATGATAGACGTATGGCAAAATGGTATTGCCCTGGATGCCGCACACTTACATGCACCAACAGACGCATTGATAAGACTGTTTCTTTTTCCATAGCTGCAGCAAGAAAATTGGTCTATCTTACTCATCACTCCAACTGTGGACCCTCTTATGACACACACCAATGTACCTGTACCAATGTGACTTTTACCGTGTCTTTACCATGTTTTGATCCAGTATCTTCTGTGTTCGACAAGCTGGCAACCATCCATTCCATGGGCCATCTTGAGGGCAAGATCTACCCTGAACATATGGACTTGCCTTCTTAGCTGGTGTTCAGTCCTCAACTTGATGCCTGGGTCACCCTGTATACAGACTGTTGCATCAAACAGGGCTATGATTACTTGTACAGATGTGATATTTTCAACATAATCAAACCTGTTTGTGGTTACGCCTCAGGTTTTATGGACTGGTCATTTACTCTTGATATGGACCTTTTTGCAAATGACACTGTTAATGCTCCATCCACATCAGCTGAAGACATGTCAGCTGCACCAATGCCAGATGACTCCAAACCTGCCATGGTCACTTCTCTTGAAGGCATCCAACACCTCGCCAGCAAGATCACCAATGCCTCCTTTACTTGCCCTATTCTGCTCACCAAGTGGAGATTTCCTGCAGTTCGTGTGTCATCCAACTCTGAAGGTCTTTATTGTGTCATAACCAACTGTAAGACTTTCATATATACCTTTGATTTGCAACATCTCCATGCCCAACTTTTGCTTTGTCCCCAAGCAGAGCACTGTCACTAGCCATACAGTTATCACTCCTGTTACCACCCCATAACTGGATTACATTGGTAGTGACCCTGACTATATCGATGCTATTTCTCAGTATTTAATGTGCATATCAACCCACTCACCCAAAATCTTAGAACTCTGACAAAAGGATACACATCTTATCCATATTAGTAACAATATAACTAAGGCTGGTAATTCTTTAAATTCCTTGTTTCTTGATGGAGATCTCTCCACTACATTATCCAATACCTGTTTAGAACTTACTTTCAAAGGTTTTGTTATTCTTCAAGTGTTTTTTGATATTTTTCTTAATTATTACCTTATGTTATATAAGTCGTACTCGCAAGCAACATCGTGAACAACTGAAGTTTCTCTACAAAGCTTATGCAGCTGGACTGTAACTGAGTTTTTTACCAGCTTACTGACCATACTTATTGTTTCCTCCTCCTTATTCAGGCAACAAGAGGTGTATTATGTAGACCTGCCTCTCCTAGTTTCCTTCATGGAGACAGCCTTCAGTTTACAGTATAAGGGAAAGCAGTATTATGATATAGTGTTATATTTGTGGTCTTAGCATTCCTCCTACTTACATTAGCTAATATGCAAACTTTAGCATAGCCTATTGCAAAGCTTTATTGTTGCCCAAAAGAAGTACTAGTCAGCAATGTTACTTATGTGTACATGTGAAAAGTTATAGTTTTGGGTGCCAGACATCCAACTTATCCACCAATAAGAGCCATGCACTGCTCGGCAGATGAGCAGTTACCCAGGTAACTGACTTTCTTACTGCAAGTATATAATATTATGCAAGTTCTTTGTTCACTGACATTTCTGCATGATCTCCCTGGTGTTCGAAGGGGTACTAAACTCCCAGCTTTTTAGGTAAGCTGTTTTATGTGTGTATTGGTGAATAAAACTTATAGTCTGCAGCACCTGTCTCTGTGTAGTGTTTTGCCATCAGGTCAGATTATTCTGCTAGACCCAACTAGCAATACCATAATATCCTGGTTCATACACTTTAAGGTGAAAATAAAGAGAGTGCCAGCAATAAGGGTGCAGACAAGAGGGTGTCTGTCAATAGTGGGACATGTGTTTCACCCATGCAGATGTAATGTAGGGGCTCTGCCCCACACAACCCCCATCGTGGGGGGCTACACCCCCACAAATATATATAATCACCTCCTGCTGCCCCATATGGGTGAGGTGAAGGGTAATGTTGACAGAGGTAGCAAGAGTGGGAGGAAGACAGGAGATGCCCTCAGCAACATGCATCCACTTCACTGCGACCAAAACTCCAGTGTGCTGCAACTGCACACACCCTATTGCCAGTTATTATGGTGGCACCCTCTTTGTGGCACCCTATTTATGGGGTACCATCCTCTGTCTTATCACATTGTGCAAACCACATTTAACCATTATTCTCTTTCCATTATATTCAGAAAAGTAGCTACTTCCTTCCCCGTTGGTGCTTATGTGAAAAAACCTGCCATAGTATTCCCTGGTGTAATTCTACAGACACTAAGCCAAAGGAGTAGCTATTCTCACAGTTCTCCTCTGCATATAAACTGCATGAGTACTGTGGTTTGATTTCTCATGACCCAGTGAAAAATGATAGTGTGAATAATCTCACTTCACGACTTTCTCTGGAACTGAGTCACTATAGTCCATTTCTAGCATACTTTAAGACATAAGGTTCTATTTTCATAACTCATCAGTAGAAGTTCAAAAGGAGATAAATAGACTAAAGGTAAAGTGACTTGTCAAACTATTAAAGACTGCTCTTATGTGTCTGTGTTGCTTCTGCTATGTTGAAAGTAGAGCAGAGCTTAAACAAAGGACAAACTATTTCAATTTTGTGAAGCAGACTTGTCTTATTAATTTTTATAATCTTAAGGCACAAAAACACCCTCTCTATTTCTTCAGAATGACTGAGTATGGAAAAAAGTATCACACATTATTGCCTCTATTGCAAATGTCTGCCTATGGCTTTTTAATCAGCATGACTAACTCAGGGAAAGAATAAGATTAGCAATTAAAAAGAGCTGCCACCTTAGGCACTTCAATTTATTAAAGTTTGTGAGTAAAAGCCATGATACAATCCCACTACTAGCAGGGAAAGGCCAATTGTGGCAATAATTATAGATGGACCCTAAGCAGTAGCCTGATCAGTGCATTAATCTAACATTTTCAATCCTTGAACTGCTGGACTAATAATTCAATTTTTTATTGCACCACTTTCATAATGAATGCATGTTTTCCTTTGGTAAGGTCTGTGTTTAGGCCATATAAGGCCTATTAGATGAGTGACTTATTTCAATTTCCATGTCATGAACCAAGAAAGAAATGTTCATTCCACATTTGGGCAGGATGCCAAATTTTGTGGGATTTGATCCTTAGGACATACCCAGCTTTTTGAAGACCATTCTACTCCCTCCACCCCATGGACACACTACAAATCTGTTGTGTGGTTAAGTTAACAGGCTTCACATAGATCCCCACAGATAGCTACACTATCCATTTTATAGTAGCAGTCTGCCACTAACTCAGTATATGTGCTCAGCTGTGCCAGAACAACTCCATGGTCTCTAATCACAGATATATTGGTAGCCCACGGTGACTTCTGTGGCTTTGACAAGCACTATTCCGGCTACCCAATGTTTCTAACCATAGAAGTACTAGGACTCTAATATTGTTCCTGTGGATGTGCTCAGATATGCCTGGACCGCTCTAACCATTCCTCAACCATGCATATTCTGGTTATGTACAAGTACACCTGAGCATATGCTCAGTTACAGCTAGACCCATCCATTCTCACCCTGTCTCATAAATGTTTTGGTCTGCCAAAGGTATACTTTATGGGTGTCAATGAGTTGTAGCTGATACCTGCATAATTTCTACTATAAATCACTTATGTTATTTCAGCCAGTCAGAGCTAAGAACTGCAGGCCCTCTTGAGAAACCTGTTTGAGCAGATTGGATGGGCCATAGGTCTTTTTCTGAGACCAGTATTGATGTGTATATGTTTCTTAACCAGTGTAACAGCTGTTGTCTCATGTGGGAACATTAAAGCGGACAGTTTAACCTGAGCAGTGTGGGAGAAGCATGACACTTGTTTTGTAAAATAGTAATGGAATGTAAAACATCATATAAAACCTTTCTAGTTAAGTAGTGAGCTTGTTAATAAGTTAACAGGCCCCCAAGGGAACTGTCTTATTGAATGAGAGAGTAATCCCTCAATATTTGGATAGACAGAACAACTCAACTTTGCTTTGTGGGTCTTTTGCCCACACCTCATGAGATGACTCCACTATACAAAAAGATACACCCCTTAGAGACCCTTTTACCTTGCTTATCAACCTGTAATATTGTTTTTAGTGCTATAGCCCTATAAAACATTTTGTTCTTTAATTTTGTTTCAATAGGCATAGGTAGAGGAGGGGCCATCATTGCAAATACCATTGTTCTAGTGAAATTACACTGATAATTACACTACTGATCAGATCACTTCCTAAAATGCACTTAGCTCCATGGGTCACCTGTCTACTTACACCCACCACAAGTATGTCAGTTTGCCCATACTCTCCAAGGTCAAGTCAGCTGCTCATGTGCCAGTTCACTATATCTACCCACCACTGATCTATCCATCTACAAATGGTATAATCACAGAAACATAGAATGATACAAGGTGAGAAAGGCCTGGGCTCCATTCTGTCTGTCCAAAAAGCCCTAACTTCTACTGACTGACATGGCCTATTTCTCTATATTAGATAATGAGTGGGACCCCCCCCACCCCCACCCATCACTGATCTGGCAGTATGCCTTAAACCCTTAAGATGGTGCTTACAGACATGCTCACAAGTGCAAGTAATTCTTGATTCCCATAGTGCAGTTTGTTCACCAAGTTTAGTAAAATGAAGAACTAGAGTAGTATGACTGCACTGAAACTATGTTTAATTGCAGTTCCAGAACAGTATGAACGTGAGAACCTGGCAAGTTTATACAGTTTTCAGAAAACATTTCTCAACTGTATTAATAGGTATATAGAGCCTTAGTGTACGAATTTAATTGTCAAAAGTTCACATTGTTAGGTTCTAATTGTTGACTTTGTATATATTGCTGGTACTGTACAGCTTTTACAGACCAAACTGTTTTGCCTGTATTTTCCTTTGCCTAATATTTTACTGCTTATGGCTTTTCCTCTATATTTCATATATTATTGCTATATTTTTACAAGTTTGTACCACCCTTTATTTTGTAACTCCTGCCTCAGATAAAACCAGAAATCTGTCTTACTTCAGAGTGCTTCTCCTAATTAAAAGTTTTTACATAAATCAATCAATACATTAATCAATCAATCAATCAATAGGCTATGGTGTGTTTATTTTATCATTTTTGGAGTGAAAGTGCATTATTGTGCAAACATATTACTACAGTACAACACAGAATTTTGTTTACACAATCAAAAGGTGGCAATGCACAGAAAAAGAAATTACCCACATGCTGCGGATCTGTGGCAAGTAGGCCAGCCCACATTTGAACACTATGTAGTGGGGGTTCCCAGGACCCTATCAGCATTAACAGAAGGGGCAAGTTCCCCTTCCACACTCAATCCCCTGGCCATTTGTGCTGCTCCATACACAGATCATCCAGGGGAGTGTCAGGGTGCGTGCCCACACTCCATGCCATTCATGATGGCATGGAGTGCTAGGCAAGGGAGGCACAAGATATACCAAAAGAGACCCTGCAGTATTTTTAGTGGGCACGGGGTCATAATGTTGTGGGCAAAACTGATCACCACAACCATGCCACATGCAACGCAGTGTGCAGCAAAATAACGTTCACACAATCTGCTGACCAGCGCACACAGAGCGCACACCACAGCAACAACTTAGTTTTTGCAGTGGGCTCCACCCCATGCTCCCCCACAACCCCTTTACTAATTATGATCAGCTCCAGGGGGTTGTGGACATTAGGGTTAAAAAAAAAATTCAGGTTGGAAACAGTTTTGGGTTTTGGAGAAAAAAAATGCCACATCAGAGTGGGACCTGGAGAGAACTGAACCATCATCCCAGGTCCCTGATGCCGCTGGAGGCAGGTGCTCTAGCCACTCCAAGACAGGAGCAACTCCACCAGGCACCACCCTGATAACATTCTTTTCCTTCCCTGCTGGCAGCCTACAGTGACAGGGTTAACAGTTTCTATTGCACACTGTAAAACCCCTGGCCCTAAAGAGCCATTAGCGCTTCTTGCAGCATTGTATTTCATGCACGGTGTTATCTGCACTATCTTAACCTGGTACCTTTTTAATGCAGTCCCCACAGATTACCCCTGCTAGCTACAGAAAAATGTAGACCACCCTTACCATGCTGCCCCTGCCCTGCAGTCAGGAGGGGAGGGCTGATGGCATCCATTCATGCACTCACCTGACTGTGTTAAATATTGGACTAATGCAAACCCACTCTCCCCTGCTTTGCACAGAGCAGGGGATCCACTAGCTGACAAGGATGGGCATCCAATTGGATGTCCACCTGTGTCCACCAATCCACCCCAATGCACCAATGCACTGAAGGAGTGAAACTGCAGACAGATGTTCTTCAGGTGACTCTCAGTGATGCATGCTGGGCACCATGCACATGTCCATGAGTGCAGAGCTATGTGGGCTGGGTGCTCTTCCTCACACATACCCTTTGCCCCTTGGTGCATGGCCCCAGAGATGACTGGAGTATTAAACTAGGGTTCTATAGAACAACTTGATTATTTATTTTTAATTTCTAAGATTCTAAAGTTTCTTTACATAGCTTGTCATATGCAGACAATTAAATCAGGGTTAAGTGATGCATATCAGTCAGTCTCAGATCACAATTTAATAGATCAATTTGTTAAGGAAAGCGAAATAAAACAATAAAGAAAATAACCACAAAAAAACAAAGGTAACAAGAAAAAGAATATAACATATGCAAAGGGGTAGAATAACATTCCATAAAGAAATAAACATGTTCAGCAAACTTAATAATGCAGCATTCAATGAGGGCAGAATGTAATAAAGTGTAGTAGTAGTAGTAATTTTATTGCACTTAGTGTCTGTTATTTCATCAATAATACATACATATCAGAGATGAACTAAATGAAATGTATCCAGCCTTGCTAAGTACACATCATTGTAGTGGATGAAATCTGTGGTGTTTTTCTGTAAAATGTGACAAAAATCTCATCAAAATTAATGAAATTCCCAAATGTTGGTGAAAAAGTGCTAGTTTTAAATGTATGTATTTTTTATGCAAACTCTAATCTGCATGAACATTTCCAAAAATCCAACACTTGTTACATTTTTCAAACATATATTTTTTTAATATGAGGAACTGCTGATTTAAGACTCTGCTATGCCCATATAAGAAAATGCACTAGGAATACAAGTTGCTATTGCTTGTTAAGTAAGCCAGTCAATTTGTGGGAAATGCAAAATTCAAAATGCCTCTATTTTTCATGAAACTTCATAAACACAAAATAATAATATCATGCACATTTCACTCAGTCCTTCATACTTTTCAAATATAGTTAAGAAACCCCTTTTGTTTATCCTCCAGTACATTATTACTTAATAAAAAAAAATACTAGATAAATAATCAGTGATTTCTAATATAGTCAAGAACTGTTCGCTTTAAATAAGATCCGTCTACAGTATGTTTTCACACTGAAGAAGGAAGAAACAGATAGGAACTAAAAAAAATCATACCCATGTCCTCAAAGCTAGCAGCAGTTCTTGCCTTACTAGGAATAAAGTAGGTCCCTGATAAGGCAGGCATGGTTCCAATGGTTTAAAACCTTAATATGTATTGTATACACTGGATACCAGGATGGAAAGTTGGGAAATGGGGATATGAGATCAAGATATACAAGTTTTTGCAAGGAATCAACAGGGTTGACTGTAAGGACTCAATCATGAAGAACAAGAGCACAATGACTTGAGAACATGGGTGGTGTAGGCTGATGGGGAGATTAAGGAAGGGCATGAGGAAGTACTTCAGCATGGCATGGATGGTGATACAGAGATGGTGGATGAACAGAACAGACTTCCCAGAGAGGTGGCTGAAGCCAAGACTGTGATGAGATTTAAAATTGGATGAGCAGATATTAGATAATAGTGAGAACCACATGCTGAGGAGGATAAGATATACTGCTGCATAAACTACCATATCAAGGTAAGTTGAAGCAGGTTTGCCTACTTCCTAAAAACATAGAGCTCATGCTTATGTGAAATGGAAATTTAACTCTACCCGTGTTTCTGTCTGGCTGCTGCCACTGCCATTGTTATGCACTGTTAAGCTTGACAGTGCAATAAACTCTTAAATACTCCTGTACAGAGTACAGTTAGCACCTCATCTGGACTAATGAGGCTAAAATAAATGCAATGGGGACTCATGTGCTGAGCTGCTGTGGGTAACAGCAATACTCGACTGCTCCATCTTTTCTCACTAGAATGATTTATTTATTTATTTATTTATTGAAATGTTTCACCAGGAGGGCACACTGAACAACAAGTTGCTCATCTCACGGTGTGACCTGTGGGGATGGGTTACATAGGGTTGTGAAGGATGATCAATTACAATAGTATGTGGGTAGTACAAACAATACAACATTGTAAGATTGTGCAACAGTTGGAACACAAGGTATTGTACAATAAGCAAGCAATAACACATGATGAGGTGTGGGTTATCTCCTGATAAGAGCATGCCCATGTGCGTTGTTAGGGACGGGATGCTTGCGCTGAGTGCCTTATGCATCTCGGCGTGCTCTTATCAGGAAATAAACCACACCTAGGAGTGTGTTACTGTGCTTATAAACTGGGTCCGTCAGTAAAAATAAATAAATAAATGATTTAAAAAACTACAGAAAAAAGTGTACATAAAAAGATAGTATATAGGATGGTATCATGGAGAAAAGTAGTCCTTGTCATTTTATTGTAATGGAGATGTTTTCATATAGAAGGCTGTGGTGTCTGTTTGTCCCCGCCCCAGACATATACACCATCCATTAGAATATATGTTTTTCCCCCTTGTCTTAGTTTAGCTGTATTTTTGCATGGGTGAGGGAATACCCAGTGATTTGTATTGACAGGAGGGGGAGCGAGCATATCTCATATCAGCTGCCATAGTTAGCAGCTGTTGTTCATCATGCTGTATGCAGAATGTATACAAATGCGTTTTTCTCTATCAGATTTTTCACCCCAGTCACTCACTTCTGTGTAAAATGCAGTAGAATATATTTTTTTCCTCCGTGTTGTCAGTCTAGTCTAGGAGTGGGAGCGAGTGTGTCCCATGTCAGCTACCATAGTTAGTGGCTGTTGTTGATCATGCTGTACGGCGAATGGAAGAATTCATTTTTGTCTGTCACATTTCTCGCCTTGGTGACTCGCTTTTGTGTAAAATGTACTTTACTATATTTTTTGCCTTCGTGTTTTCAATTGAGTTGGTCCGTGTTTGTTCTGTTAAGGAGAGGTGAGGATGGGACATCAGAGAAACGGTGGTATTGAAAAGGAGGAGCCGAGCTGAAAATGGAGGAAAATGAAAGGTACAAGATGAGCTGTACAGACAGAAAAAGTTGGTTTGCTGTAATTTTGCTCGAGGGGGCTTCTTGAGTGTTGGGGGTTAAGTTGAATGAGAAGAAGACATGCATGATTTTTTAAGTGCCATTTCTAGCTTCACAATTTTTAAGTGTGTTGTAGTGAGTTTACTTGGGGAGAGGTCAGTGATATGTTAGTGTTATTGGGCTGCAGGAAGAAAGTTAGTGCCAGTTGGCTATGATATCACCTGGTAAGGACACGGGTCTGAAGGACTGTTAGCCAATCAGAGTGCTTTATTTTAAAGACCCATTTTATAAACAGTAGTGGAACACTGGGTAAATTACATGTCCAAAATCATACAAAAGAACATATGAATATACAAAACAGTAAATATGTGATAGAACCATTTATAGTGCATGAGTGTACAAGGAGCAGGTTCAAGGTAGTACGCAAGAGCTGTTGGAGTAAAAAGGATGGGATTAGGTTATGCACACTGGTGACCCAGAAGGGCAGGAGAAGAAGAGAGGGGGGAGAGGCAAGAACCAAATATGAGGAGAAGGGGTAGCCATTTCCTGATTTCCCCCTTAAGGATGTTGAGAACCCAGAATTAGTGTTTTATATAGCAATTTTCTGCAGTGTACCTTGTTTTAGTTTTTTTAACTGTTTGCTTTAGCCTCCTCGATTCTGTGGTAATTGGTATTTTTTGGCAGAATCGAGGTTAAGAAGAAAATTATGCCTATGCGTCACACCCCGCCAGCTACTCCTGAACATGATAAGAGTTCTAAGAGATCCATGGTGCTGCTAGCCTCTTCTACCCACACTGCCTCCTCACCTTTGACCCTCACAGAAGACCATTTTATTCAGGAGTTCACTCTTCTAAAGGATGCCATCCAAGCTCTCACTGAGGATCTAAAATCCATTCTGCTCACCACAGAATCTTTGACCAGATGGGTTGGAGATGCAGAAACCTGCATGAGCTCCTTGGATGATTGGTGGTTTCTATGTGGCAGAAGATGGCTAGTTTGGATGCTTGGCTTGAGGACTTAGAGAGCAGGAGCCAGCATAATAATGTAGTGGTGATCGGCCTCCCAGAATGGGTGGAGAGACCCAACAGTATTTTATTTGCACAAAGATTATGTGAATAATTAGCAGGTCCTCTCCTAATGGCCCCTCATACATTACTGAGAGAGCCTACAGGGCGTTAAGGCCAATGCTGCCAGAAGATTTGAACCCTTGTCCCTTTATATTTAAATTTTTGAATTATTTGCACAAGCAACACCTCCAGGCAAAGGTGCAGGGTCTCCAAGAGTGATTTGGGACAGCCACAAGATTTGTGTGACTCAAGATCTCTCTCCGACTGTCTGATCCTGGCAAGCAGCCTATCAGCCTATTGTTTTGAAGCTGTTGGCTGCCCACATTGGTTTCTGTATGTTGTATCCAGCATGGTTTCAACTTAATCACAATGAATCCCTTTGGAGCTTTGAGTCTTTTGAGCAAGCCAGAGTTGAACTTCCCAAGCTATTCCCTGACCTTTTTAAAGGTGACCAATTCCTGTGGTCAATGGGATTGCTTGCTTTTACTAAACTCTTATTTCGGTTGGCTCATATATTTTATTATTTCGGAGTCAGTGCCATAGCCTGTTTTACTTGGAGTCAGAACTTGACATATGCATGGGTTCTATTAGGTGTGATACCTCTGTAGTTATATATGTGTATCTTTTCAGAAGGGTCTATTTTGGTGCTTCTATCTGTATCGGCAACCTTTCTGAATCTTATTATTGCCATGTGGGAGTCAGTTTTGCCGCTCTATATTTCAGTTTGTTTAGTGTTTGAATGAGTAGGGTTTCCATCCCCTATCATGAATCTGCATGTGGCTATGGCCATGGTCTTTATTTTTGAGTCCAAGCATAGCTTCTCTATCTTCCAGCTGTCATTATTCCTTGGTGAATCTGTGTGGGAAGTACTAGGTGGTCATAGTTATCACCCGGTTATTCTATGCTCCAATGGATCATCTCATGGCATCTCAGGGGGAGTCCAGTTTCACTTCCTTCCTTAGAACCTGGACATATTTCTTGCCAGTTGGACATCATTATTTTTGACTAGCTCTTGTTGGATGCTGTGAAGTCTGGTGTTTTTTTTTTTTCTTTTCCCAGCTCTTTTCGCAAGTAGATCATTTGGCGACTGTACTAAACTCATGGTTCGGTTGTATTATATTTGCTACATACAGTACATGATATTTTATCATTTCCGGCTAAGTGGTTGTTCATTCCTAAATGTGTTTATATCATGCCTATTTAATGGGTAGGGATTGTTACTTTTCTAATCTATATCAGTCAGTCTGAGATTAACTGTTATATATATATATATATATATATATATATATGCTAAAACAAATTAAAAGGAAAAGAAATGCTTATAGATTGATGAAAATAGGTCAATCTTCAGCATCAGTCAATGAATATAAAACTGAGGTTAGGCAATTGAAGAAACTTATTAGAAAAGAAAAATCAAGATTGGGATTTAATATTGCCCATAGGAAAGATGGAGGCAAAAGTTTTTTTTTGCTCACAAAAATAGTCAGAATAAATTTAATGCTAATGTGGGGCCAATCATAGACAACAAGGAAATTATAAATGACTCATCGGAAATGGCAAATAAGTTTAATAAATGTTTCACCTCTGTCTTTTCCTCCTCTAAATTGAGGTTTGACAATAGTGTGGTAGGAGATAGTAATTGTTTGGAGTTGAAAATAACACATGAAGAGTTGTTAGAAATGGTAAATAAGCTAAAATCAAATAAATCAGCAGGACCAGACTTAATACATCCTAGAATGCTAAAGGAAATCATTACTTATATTATTGGTCCATTATCACATGAATTCAATTTGTTGTTTAACACAGGGATGGTGCCAGATGACTGGTGTCAAGCTGTTGTCATTCCATTATTTAAAAAGGGTAATAAATATGTATGTTCTAACTGCAGACCTATTAGTCTGACTTCGCTTGTATGTAAATTGGCTGAAACATTTATTAAATCTAAACCAGAAGAAAATTTGAAGGATCTTAATTATTGTGACTATACCCAACATGGGTTCAGACAAAACAGATCTTGTACTACAAATTTGATTAGCTTTCATAACAGGGTAAATAAAAATATTGGTAATAATGTTCAAACTGATGTTATAATGCTTGAGTTTCAGAAAGCATTTGACAAAGTACCCCATGATTTATTGATAAACAAATAAATAAAAATAGGGATCAATGCTAGTTTAGTGACCTGGATTAAAAGTTGGTTGTTGGGTAGAAAGCAGAGTGTGAGGATAAGAGGCTGTTTGTGAGATGAGGGTGAAGTGTTGAGTGGGGTGATGCAGGGGTCCGTCCTGGGCCTGGTGCTATTTTCTGTTTATATGAGTGATTTGCATTTGAATGTGGACAGCTGGTTGGTAACATTTGTGGATGACGTAAAATTAGGAGGGCCAGTTAATACAGTCAAGGGAACTGAACAGCTGTCACAAGACTTGTTAAAAACAGAGACATGGGCAAAATTAAATGAGATGAGTTTTAGTGTAGATAAATGCTGTTTTACACATGGGTAAATTAAATAATAATTATGATTATAGTTTAAATGGGGTAAGGTTAAAGAAGGTGTGTTCAGAAAAAGATTGTGGGATCATTGTGGACAGTGGATTGAATTTTAGAGAGCAGCGTTCGAGTGTTCTCAGGAAAGTGAACTTTGTGATTAGAAATATAAAAAAATCTTCTATGAGTAGGTCGGTAGCTCTGACACTTCAATTGTATAAGACATATGTCATACCCTTGTTGGACTATGGGTCTCAGCTCTGGAGTCCTTACTTTAGGGGTGAAGTTGATAGATTGGAGAGTATTCAGAGAACAGTTACAAAGATGGTATCAGGTTGGAAAAATCTTTATTATAAAACTAGGTTACAGAGATCTGGATTGTTCAGTCTGGAGACCAGAAGATTAAGGGGAGACTTATTAATGCTATACAAAATCATGAAGGATGGAGTCTTAGTGCAAGAATTAGACATTATCCCCCCCGCTGAAACCCAGTGGCTTAAGATCACACCAGCAGCAATTAAAAGTAGATTTTTCTGAAAGAATAGAAGATTTAATTTCAATACTCAACGAACATGTAGATACTGGAATTCATTACCTCAAAGTCTTATAGACAGTGATAATGTGAATCTGTTTAAAAAGAATTTAGATGTATATCTGTTGACTCGTGGGTGTAATTGGACCCACTGATGAGGTGGATGGTTAAAATGGGCAGTTATGCCTTCTTCCATCCTTTACCCAGTATAAACCCAGTATGTGTGTATATATATATATATATATATATATATATATATATATATACAGTATACACACACACACACACATATATGTATATCTATATCTATATCTATATATATATATATATAGCTATATATATGTATATATAGGGGATACATGATGGGCATGAGTGTGATATGGCAAATATTGTCACTCCTGCAGAGTGAGATATCCAAGCTCACGATGCAGGAGTGACAATATTTGCCATAGCACACGATCTGCCCATCATGTATTCGATATATACAATAGGGCCAAGAGTTTCAGAAGTTTTATTATGCTGTCTTGTGTTCTGTTCCTGTTAATGTGTCTGCTCATTCTGTGTGTGAGCTTTTCTGAATGGGCTGGCAGTGTTATAAACTCTGAGAGACACATGAGTGTGTTTTGCAATGCTAAATGAGTTAGTTTTAGATAGGAATGAGAAACATACTTTTGTGAAGCTGTATTGTTTACAGTCTGGCTGCAGTGAAGTTAAAAGCATCACAGTAATTGTAATGAACTGAGAGGCAGAGTGTCAGAACAGCTGAGACTGTTTTCAGTGGTAATTAAGTTAGCTGCAGGCAGAGTGCAGAGTGTTCTGTGAAATTGTGTTCTTTAGGATTCTGGCTGCAGTGAAGTTGAAATTGTCACAGTAATTGTAATGGGTGAGAATCAGAGTTTGAGGAACAGAGTGAGTGTGTTTCAGTGGTAGTTGAGTTAGCTGCAGGCAGTAGTTTAGACTGTTCTGTGAAGCTGTGCTGTTTGGAATTCTGGCTGCATCAAGTTGAGAGCATCACAGTAATGAGCTGGAAGTTGGGGGGATAGGTGTGTTTTGTAATGCTCACTGAGTTAGCTGTAGGCAGTTGTGAGACCTCTCAGGTAGTTCTGCATTTGTGTCTATGGTAACAGCACAGGTGTTTCTTTCATGCTGAGGGGAAAGCTGCCTAGGGTGATGATATCAGTGACCTTTTGTGACCTGTGTATGTAAATGTCTCATATCATCACAGTAGAGCAGAGGGTAAAAATATCACACTGCAGTGGATGATACGCTGTTTTATCTCACTCATTTACAACTCACCTCTATTGTATATATATATATATATATATATATATATATATATATATACACATATACATATCAGGTGTTTTATTGTCTCTGGCATATTCAATGCTAACTGGTACTTCTATTTTTCATTTCTCGGACGACCTCTTCCCTTCTATCCTTTAGTTTGATGTTGTTACATAGTTTTCATTATTTAGTAGGGATAAGTCATCCTTTTGGGAGGGTTGTTTTAGTTTCTTTCTTTGGGTGGGGTACTGTTACTATCCTTCGCGTGAGAGAATCAGATTGGTTTTGTACTGGCACTTAGTTTTTTCATCATAGGCCAAGGGACTTTTGAGGTACAGTCATCTGGACTGGGGGAGTTTCAGGTAGCTGGATTATGTAATCTGTGGGGTTTGATTTATTTTGGATATGTTTAGGCTGCATGGGGATTTTATGGGGGGGGAGCAAGGGTTTCTTCCTGGAGCACTGTAAAGTGGAGTCCCTAATTTTTTTCAGTTTCTTTGTACTTTTGTGGAGGTTCAAAGTCATTTTCTGGAATTTGATTGATTGTCAAGGCTAACTCTTTATGTTTTTATAACTTAGAATGTTAACATACAAACATACTAAAATGCCAGCAGAGTAGGCATCATGGTCTATAGAGTCTGTTCGAGAGTATGGGTGCCCAAGAACAATGTAAGCATTATGTAGTTCTCTGGCACCTTAGTAAGATGAATACACAGATTGCCTGTTTACAGGAGACTCATTTAAAGAGGGGTTTTGTATACTATTTCCATAGAGATTGGGTTGTTAGGGTATATGGTATGGGATGTAGCACTATGAATGGTGGAGTCATTATTTTAGTTGCATGTGGTGTGACTTTTCTATTGATAGCTGAACACTGGGATCCAACAGATAGTTATATTTAATTACATAGGCTCTTGGAACAGTCTGAGGTCCTTCTTGGGTCTATCTACAGCCCTAACACAGATGACCCTCACTTTTTTTACTCAGCCTGCCACCGCTCTTTCTGCATTTACTGATACTCCTCTTATTCTGGAGGGGTTGGAATTTATTGCAGAGTCAGACATGGATAGGTTGGGTGCTAATCAGAGAGGACTTACTCCTGGCCAGAGAGTCCTGCGAGAGTTCATGGACAGCCTGGGCCTGACAGACCCCTGGCACCTTATCAACCCATATGACCATCAATATATATTTCATAATATACCACATGCCTCCTTTTCCGATATGGATTACTTTTTAATCTCACTGGACATTAACCCAGGCTTAGTGTAAGATTTACCCATTGGTGATTTCTGACCATGCCCTAGTATCTTTGTACCATGCTTTTGGTAGTAGTGAGAACAGGGATAGGGATTGGAGGTTCAATGCCCAGTTATTTCAAGACACTAATGTTCTGCCAAGGTTACATAATTATATTACCTCATACTTTGAACATAATGTAGTCTTTACTGCCTCCCTGGAAGTTTTATGGTGGCAGCTAAATGTGCCATCAGGGGTGAATGTACTCGACTGGCTACTAAGTGTCACTGTATTTGTCATGCCAAAGAAGTAGATCTGTTGCATCAGATTAGGACCCTTGA
Organism: Neoceratodus forsteri; assembly: GCA_016271365.2. Taxonomy (NCBI): domain Eukaryota; kingdom Metazoa; phylum Chordata; order Ceratodontiformes; family Ceratodontidae; genus Neoceratodus; species Neoceratodus forsteri. The sequence goes on from CM028130.1 coordinate 317,627,698, forward strand.
GAATTCTTTGTCCCCGGCTACTCCAGAACCCATTTGGCTTACATTAAATTCCCTTAGAACCCAATATGCCTCTCTTCTTCAAGATAAGGCAGAACATGTGATTCTCTGGACCAAGGCCCGCTATGTGAAGACTGGGGAAAAAGCCAGAAGCTGCTGGCTCTTCATCTGCATCATTTAGATACCATCAAGATCATCAAGAGTTTACAGGTGGCCGATAACCCAAATTTTATTACTCACTGCCATTGCAGACGCCTCTCATACATATTAGAGTTCTCTTTACTGCATGGATCCATGGGACCCCTCCTTGGAAGAACAGATCACTGCTTATCTTTTTCAGGTTGACCTACTCAATTTATCGAACAGCAGTGGGGGACTCTTAGGGGTCTGATTACCCAATCTGAGGTTTCCCAGGCCATCCAGCAGTAGCCTTCAGAGAAGGCACCAGGCCAGGATGGTTTTTCTCACATAATTTTTATAAGGCTTTCTCAACTAAGCTTCTTTTCCTCCTTACGCAGTTCATTAATTACATTTTTTCCCACAGTTTTACTGATCCCATCTTTTCAGAGTCCTGGATTACCCTTTTCCCTAAACCTGGTAAGATGATTGGTATGTGGAAAATTATTGACCAATATCTTTGATTACCTCAGATATCAAAATCCTTGCTACAGTGTTGGCTACCTGTTTGCAGTTGGTATAGGCTGGCCTTATTGGTGGGGAGCAAGTGGGCTTGGCAGGGTTTCAAGTGACCATCTCCGTAAATTGCATCATCTGATCTCTGTGTCAAGAGATGGTTGGGTCCATGTGGCCCTGGTGTCTCTGGATGTGAAGAAGGCTTTTGACCATGTCTCTTGGTCATACCTTTTGCTGCCCTTGCTCGGTTTGATATACTGAACAAATTTATCACCTGTGTGAGAATTTTGTACTGACGACCTACTGCCTGCATTTGGTATAACAGAAGACTTTATCCTCATTTTGTTTTTGAATGTGGAATGAGACAGGAGTGCTCCCTGTCTCCTCTATTATTCAGTCTTTATCTGCATCTGCAACACAACCTTCAAGTCTGAGGGATTCATATTGGTGGCACAGAATATAAACTTTTTGCCTATGCGGATGACCTATTGCTTCACCTGGAACATCACCAGATCTCCATCCCTGCAGCCTTGGCTGAGATTTAGCAGCTTATGGATGTTGCCAGGTATAAGTCAACTCTCAGAAAAACAAATGTGCTCATGCTTAACACCCCCGTGAATAATGGGGAGATTATCAACCTAGGTCTTGGCTGGGAATCTCACACATCTTCACTTTTCAGACACCCCTCTGAATTGTTTTAGAATAACTTGAATCCTCTCCTACTTACTAGCAAGTTAGACCTTAATTGCTGGTCCACTCTCCTGCTGTCCATGTGGGGATGTATTAGTGTCTCAAAACTAACATTCTCCCCTGCTTATTATAGTGTCAGTGGCTCAGTATGTAGCGTACTCACCTCTGAGGCCAGGAGATCAGAAGGCTGTGGGTTCTATCCCAACACCAGGCCCTTGGGTTAAATCCCAATACTGACATGGTAGTGCAACATGAGGGGGGGTGAACTCCTGAGGTGCTGTCTTTTGGATGAGACGTTAAACCGAGGTCCCATCTGCCTGTTCTGGTGGTAGTTCAGGTGGATGCTAAAGATCCCATGGCACTTCTTGAAAAGAGATGGAGAATTTCCCCGGTGCCCTGGCCAAACTTCCCCCCATTCACTAAAAATACCACCAACAGATTAATCTGGTTCAAGGTCACTTGACAGTCATTTGTATCCCCCTCCCCCTGGTCATACCTGAAAATAGGCAGAATTTGTCTAGTGTATTTAAACGGTCAACAAAAACTGAATAAATAAAAAAATAAATAAATATCCCCTGGATATGCTCAATATTTTTCTCCCTAAAGGTGGCTTCTTCTTTTTCAATCATCTCTTATTGCTTTCTTTAGCAGGGAGATGCCGTTCAGCTGGCATATTTTAAACTTACCATTCCAGTTAAGTATGGGGTAGCTGAAACTCCACAATTTTTTCCTCTATTATTATGCCCTCCACACCAGTAAGTTCCTGCATTGGGTGTCATTGAAGTCAGGGGATGTGACTGCCTCGTATGTTCCCTCTTGGTTACATATTGAGAGGGATCTTTGTGGAGCAGCAGGCTTTTAGTTGTAGAGTCTGTTTATGTTGGCTTGCCGCATTTGCTCGCAAGTCAACATCTTAGGAGAGTGCAGATTTGGGGGCACGGCCACTGTTGGGCAAATGCAGGGCATGCATCAGTAGGTGCGTTCCTCATTCCCCAATCAGCCTGCATGCCGGCACCACACCATGCATGCTAATGTGGAGAGCACATCTAAGGAAAGTTCCACTGTAATCTGAGCAAAGCTCGTCAGATGCAGAGGACCCTTCCTGCGTGCTGCCACATTAGCAGCATGGCGGGCGGCCACCCAACTGCTGACTTTGGGGGTGCCCAATCTCCCAGCTTGATTTCTGTGGCCACACAAATTTGCTAATGGGGGAGCCCACTCCCCGTCGGCACAGAGCAGCCCCCCATTTCCTGTATGCCTGGGGGGGTGCCCAATCTCCCTCGGTTCTTGCCTCTCCCCCGCTTTCATTGTGTGCCGACAGGGGAGACCACTCCCTGTCAGCTTAAATCAGCCCCTCTTCTGTACTTCTTATATGCCAGGGAGGTACCTAATCCCCCTAGGCTCTTGCCTCCCCCCGTTGTCATTGTGTGCCGACGGGGTTGCCCAATCCCTGTCGCCATACATTCACCCCCTCATTGTCTGCCGATGAGGGTCCCCAATCCCCGTTGGCTGCAGCACACCCCCAAAACAGTTAGGTGGCACCATGAAGCCCCCCCCAGTGTGCCAAGTTCCTGAAAAACAAAAACTGTCCCGTGATGTAATTATTTCTCTTTACTTCCCTGTAACAAAAGGTCCTCGCAGTCTCCTGCCCCACCGCACCCACCCACTGCGCCGCCTGCCTCCCACACCCTCACCCCATACTTACCTCCTGACTCCAGCGTGACGATCTTTGGTGGACCGGGAACATGTCTGCACTCTTCAAAGCTGACCGCAAACTGAGGAAATGCCGGTAAGCTGTATAATGGAATGAATAGGATTTTTTTCAACTTTGCTGCATATCAGGCATTTCTTGGAATTTTGGCACCAAATTTTTAACATGGGGTTTTTGGGGCGCCTCCTCATGAATTCTATTACTGTCATGATGTTAATCAGCCTCAAAAGGTGATTTCACAGTCACTGTGCGAAATCACCTTCCGGGACCCATTAACGAAATGACAGTGCCAGTGTTCATGAGGTGGCCTCCCAAAAAGCCTATGTTCCAAATCTGGTGGAAAAAATCCAACAAATGCCTGTTTTATGAGCATGCATTGCACAGTTGCTACGCAGGCTGGTAACTTCGCGCATTCGTAATATTTTAATGCTGGATTTTCAGCATCATCATTTTTGTACACCTCCTTGTGAACAATACAGCTGTCATTTTCCACATCCTGCCCAAAATGTGTTTCCGCACTTCTGGCGCATAATAGCGCAACCACTGTGGGAAATCAGTGTTTGGGCCAGATTATGAAAATGACAGTGACAAAGTTCATGAGCAGAGGTCCTAAAATGCCTATGTTGAAAATTTGGTGATGATACTCCATAAAATGACTGTGTTACAAGCGTGCATTGGAAGATTGCATGCACGCTCATACCATCATGCATTTCTGATATTTTCACTCTGGATTTTCACCTTTGCCATTTTTCCACAACTCTTGACGAACAGTACAGCTGTCATTTCACATATCCTGCCCAAAATGTGTTTTCGCACTTCCGGCGCACTATAGCGTGGTCACTGTGCGAAATCACTTCTTGGGACACTTTGAGGAAATAACAGTGACACTGTACATGTGGAGAGGTGCTACAATGCCTATGTTAAAAATTTAGTGGCGAACACCCATAAAATGGCAGTGTTGCAAGTGTGCATTGCATATTTCCCACACACCCTTGTAACTTCGAAATTTGCTATATTTACATGCCACATTTTCAACACTGCCATTTTTTTACACCTCCTTATGAACTGTACAGCTGTCATTTTTCATATCCTGCCCAAAATGTTTTCCCGCACTGCACTACCAAACACCCAAAGGGACACCCCGATGTCTGCCAGTCTCTGCAGGGTGGGGTGGGTTGGCATCAGTTCAATACTTCACTGCCATTCCTATTATGCATCTCTCTAACTCCTGCACTACCAATGCCAATGTCAGCAAGCCAACATTTGGCATTGACAAATGCTTGTTTCATTTAAACCTCCTGCTTGACACATCACAGTTGATGTACGGTAATCCTAATAAACAGATTAATAGACTGCCCATACCTTCTACTTTTTTGTCACAAGTTACTTCTCACACGGTTGCATACTTGCTTTCTGATGGAAGATTTCTCCCTTTTTCTGCTTTTCAGGCATGATACCAGGGGGTCCAGTTCCTTGATATCCAAGTACTAGCAGCTCAAGCATGCCATTTCTGCCCATTTGTGTCCTGGACCCTGGCCCATTTTTAACAACCCTTTCCATTGTGGCAGATCAACCCCATTCAGTCTCAAATTTATAACAGATGTTTCAGAGTCTCAATCTCATGGAATCCCAGGGCATTTTTTTATTACTGCCAATCTGTACTTAGTGTGAGCTGGGATGTTAAAGAGTGGCAATCTGTTTGGACAGCTTTTTTCAAGTATTTTAAACAGGATCAGTACCATTTTCTTCAATTTAAAATCTTACACAATCTCTACTGTACCCCTTCCCACTTGGCCTGGATGTGCAGGTTGTCTTCTTCTGCCTGTACTCAGTGCAGCCTGGAGGAGGGCACCCTCAAGAATATTCTATGTGATCGTGCTAATGTGCAGCTGTTCTGGGTTTCTAGTTAGGCTTTATTGGACCCCTTGTTGGGGTGTGACAACCTGTTTACCGCAGAAGTTTGTTTAGTTGTATGTTATTGTGACACTTTCTTCAGTCCCAGGAAGTGGTATATGGCTTTGATAACCATTACTGCCAAATTGGTTATTTTGCATCACTGGCTTGAAAATAGTTATTTCCTCCTTTAAAGAATGGCACGAGGAAATTCTTCAGGTGTTGCATATAGAAAAACAGATTGTTACTCTCCAGGATAGGCCACTTATTTTCTGGACTAGGTGGGAACCCTCATATACCCTTTTATCAGTTCTTCAATGACATTTGTATGTTCCTTTCTCTTTTTTGGTTTTTCCTTTCATTTTATCTGATAACACAGTATGGTCTCCTGTTTTGCGTTTATGCCTTTGTGGTGCTCCAGGAAGGGGGGGGAGGGAGGCATTACTGTTTTGGAACTTGTTGTTGTTTCATGTTGTCTTTTCTTTCAATTATTATTAGGTGTTGGTGTTTGTCTTTTTTATTGTATTGGCTGAAGCCTTAATAAAGAATATTGAATAAAAAATTCAAAGGATCAGTGCTGAGTGTTAGCAACACTTACAGATTTCAGTATAAGCAAATTTTGAATTAAGGAGGCAATTAAACAAGGCATTTGTTTTTCAGTTACAGCACATAGGCATTCAGATAGCAGGAAATATGGATTTAAGTGGACATAGATTAACCAGGTATGACTGTGCTTGTGAAAGGTGATGACAACCAGCCAGTGATCCCATTGAATCTCTAAATTCAGCCTGGTATTTGGGTCAAGCATAGAACAAGGTAAAGAAATGTGCAGGGTGGATGGATCTCCGGGCCTTTTTTGGCTGACACAAACCACATTTCTATATAGGCACAGGTGATAGTTGTTTCCAAACTCTATCTAGAAGCAAATCCATTTAAAAAATTTAATTTAAACTAAGATGCCTAGTTTGCAGGAGACTAAGGTGTCTGCTGATGGTGCTGAACCACCTCACGACTGAGCTCAGTAGACTGAAGTTTTGTCCCCTCCACTAGGGGCCTGGAGCCAGTAGACCTCTTCACCAGGGGTCCAATTAAGCTTTAAAGGTGGGGAGATGTATGGCAGACAGGAAAGGCAGGTTGGAAAAGAAACCATTATCCTTTCCTAGAGACTTTGGAGAGGGTAACTACCCATGGGCTCCAGAGCAGTAGTGAAGGTCAGCCTCCATTAAGGTCTCAATTAATGGATTAAGGTCCGATCCATGTAGAAGTAGCCTAGTGGTGTTTCCAAGGCCATGCAGAATGCTCCTGCTGGGGGGTTGGTGAGGAAAGGAGGAAAGAACAGGAAGAGAGTCTTAGTGTTGTAGGACTCAACACTCAGAGGGACAGGAAGCCCAGAGCCAAGCAGAAGGAAGGTGACTCTAAGGTACATCAGAAGTGAAGCTTCTACCCAGACTCCAGACCTTGACCAGAAGAGAAGACGGGAATCCAGATGCGGTGATTGTCTTGGGAAACACTAAACTGGAGAAATACAGAGTGGATATTGTACAGATGAGAGTTAGGGTTCACATTTGATGTTCTTCTACTATTGGTCCTTAACTATATATACTCTTTTTTATTATTGTTTACTTATAGAGATAATAAATGAGAAAATTACAAATTACAATGGTGTTTTGCACTGGTCAAGAAAAGCGTTACATACTGTAGTAACATGAGACAGAAAGGTAGTGAAAATACCTCTATAAAGACTAATGAGAGTATGCAGAACAAAGCAGGAGCCCTTGGAACAAATACAGAATACCATGTTAGCATTTAGAAGGATTTGCAATTCTTACAGACTAGTGAGTAACAGCTGCACATGGGGTTGTTTGCTCAGCAGAACAGCATTCACAGGTCAGGCTGAGGGAATGAGCATTTTATATTTAAAGGAGAATGTTCCAAAGGATAGGGAGCCATCTTGAAAAAGCAGCCTACCTAATATTAGTAGAGTATTGCCTAATTGCCTGCCTAATATGTTTTTTTCTTTGTCGGCTTAGGAGGGTACACATATTAATGGTTCCTAGGAAGTAAGAAGAGGGAGTAAGGAGAGAGGAAAAGTAGTTTTCAGACCAGAATCTGTAGATTTGTGATGTACAATTCATGAATCTTCTCCCATCCAGTAAGGGCCAGCTAAGACCACTACCCATGCCTTGGTGCTGTGTCTAAGTGTGTGTGTGTGTGTGTGTGTGTGTGTGTGTGTGTGGTGAGGGCAATTTAGTGAAAGCCAGTAGAAGGCATTGTAGAGGTGGATACATTCTGACCAAATATGCATTGTAAGCAGCACCATAAACATCCCTGTAATCAAAAACAGGGATATTAATTTTGTTTTCAGTCTTTCTCTTTGCAGTTGTTGTAAGCTAGAAATTGTTCCAGTTGAGTTGTCAAAGGATTAAATGTCAATTGAGTCAATCTTGGACTTCTCTGTGAATACATTGTGGATTAAACAAGCTTGCTGTACTTGTACCTGAATGTTAACCTTCACTCTGTATGATCCTACATTTTTTATTTCCTTCATATTGTTTAAATGCTATCTGCCTTGTACTGCCACATTGTAACCAATTTGGATGCAGAACCTTTAAAAAAGAGCACTTGTGCTCAAAGGTCTTCCTAGTACCAATACAATAAATGAAATAAATTCACTAAATTTTGTAGTTTGCATGCTGCCTTACTTGCTAAACAAGTTAATGAATGTCATAAACAATTGAAAATTCTGCATAAAAATATTCTGACAAAAATGAAAATTTGAGCTAAACTTTATTAGAAGCCTTAATAATTAAATACATTATGGCATTGGCTTTTTACTGGCAAATCCACAATACAGTACAAGTGCTCTTTTGATCAGACAATGTAAGACCTCTTTTTTATGGGACTCACTGAAACAATTCAAAAATAACTCTACAAAATAATGATGTTGTATTGATGCTATTTGGAAGAGCATTCTACATTCACTTTTTCCATTTATGTTTTGACTCTAACATCTCCTATACTGTAAGAGTTATACCATTAAGAGAATGAATGAATTAGGGTGCCAGAATTTGGGTGCAAGCAGCAGTGTGTGGACAATTAGAGTGTAAGGGAGTTTGGATCGTGGTGCAGTGTGCATGTGCTGTGGTGTTGCTGTCTGTGATACTGTCTGACTGGGGAATGGTTCTGAAGGTGTATCAGGCTGTGGTGTTGTGTTTCAAGGTATCCGGATGTGTGGTTGTCATGAAGTGTGTTTCTGTGTGGAGGAGTGTGACAATTCCAGAGACTTGAGTGTCTTGCACTCCTTGCATTCTGTTCCACAGTACTGCAAGTGACCATGCTGTGGCTGCTCATCCTCCTTTGACTCCCCTTCCAGATTTGTCCCTCCTTCAAAATGTGCCTTCTCCTCCCCAATACGGGGCAGGTGGAGGTCAGTATAAATGTTTTGGGAGGTGCGGTGGGATGCAGCCCCCTGCATATAGGCCACATGCAACATGCAAGGTGGTCTGTAGCACTCTGTGTGGTCCTGTATAATTTATTCTACTGCTTACAGAAAGCATGTGGTTTCAATGGTGTCTGCATACTGTATGTGTTTTGCTGTATTAACTGCCACTGTGTTTACCCATGGTCCTTTGTCTGCTGTCTTATTTTTGGCTCTCTTTTTATTGTCGCTCTACAGTAGGTGAACCACAGTAAGAGCATAAGACTTTTACTGGGTCTAACTCTCCTTTCTTCACATTTTTTTTGTTCCACTGAGTTTAAGTTTTTATTTTAAACCAATGTATTTTAAAGAGCTTTTTCCATTGCAGATGGTACCAAGATAAGCAGTGCGTAGGATTAGGATAACTTGGAACATCTTTCATTGCAGCTTAGCTCTGAAGTTACTGCATCTCTTTTGACTGTAGTATTTAGCCTAACACTTACTTCTAGAACTAACACTACTATCTCTAAAGAATACTTAGGTGGACCACTATTCAAGGATGGTGACAGGAACTCAGCCAAGAATTACTGACTGATCTACATGCTACATGATCTATCCAAAATATTAGTTGGATAGTGCACCGGCATATAAAATGTTATTCCTCCATGCATGATAGTCTCTACTATTATCTATCTGACTTTTCCCTCACTATTCCACAGAAAAAAAACTGCCAGCATTCCATGATGTGGGTCAGTTGTCCCATGATAAAAGCCATTTATTTGGATTGGTCGTTATATCCTCTTATAAAGCTGTTAGCCTACGCAACCACATAATCTTATCATAGTACCTGGCACTATATGGGTTCTCAAGTAATGTTACTGCTTGGATGTAGTCCTACCTGTTTGGTGGAAAGCAGTCCATAATTTTAGAAGGTATAATTTCATCTCACCAGCTCATGCCCTTGGGAATCATCCTAAGTCCAGTTTAAAATTATATTTTTATTGACACAGTTTAATATTCTATTTTTATTAACCATTTGCTGACTACTCTAATTAAGTGCTCCATTCTACTCTATTCTGATAATACAGTTTTATTTTATGTGACTTGTTCAATTTAGCAAATCAATAAAACGGTTCAAAAAGATTCTGATATGATTCAAACCTAGTTTTAAGAAAGTATTGAGTATTGTCTTAAATTACAAAGAAAAACTGAAATCAGTGCTTTTCAGGCCTTGGTCTGTCCCAAAGCATCTCCATATACTCTTTCAATCTTTGCCTCAGGCACTGTTTTAGAATGTATATCAAGTTTAAAATATGTGGGGTTGCTTTCTGACCCTGCTTGTTGCTGTAACTGACATACTGAAGCTGTCATTAAAAATTTCAGCACTTGCCTTGGTCATTTTCATAGAAATAAAAAGTGACTACCACAGGTAAAGATAAATATAGGATTATTAGTCAAACTGTTCTACATATTTTTGAATATGGTGATATTAGAGTATTTACTGCCATACATCAAAACTACCTTAGCTCGATTGAGAAATGTTTCAAATAGGGTGATATGCCTTATGCTAAGTTATGATTTTCTCATCATTGTATTATATTAAACAACCTAGGATGGCTTTTTCTACAGGGTAGAAAAGAGCTAAATTAGATTAAGTTTAATTATAAAGCTACTCATCATTTAACTGCCCCTAACCTCATGTATACATTCTATGTAATTTGGAGCAAACAAAAGTTACATAACGTACCAAATTGTACTTTACATCTCCGTTGCTTTAGCTCTCATCTGGAAAACTGTCCTTTATTTCACTGTATATGTCTTATGGAATGCGTTGGTCTTCCATTTGTGAAAATATATATTTTTTTACTTGTCCCTTGGCCTCAGCCCACGGGGGCACCTCCACCTTCCCCAGTATTCAGCTGGGTCCCAGCATACCAGGATCCCAGTGTCATTGTTATGTGATGCCAGGGATTTTTTTTCCTTTGGTTTTCTCCCTTTTTTCTTGTGTGGTCCCAACCTCTAGAGGGTGCTGGTGTGAAGAACACTTTCACATACTGACAACATGCTGACACACATCCTAGTCATGTGCCTAACAGCGCCTTCCCCTCCCCTAACTTGTGAGAGCTATGTTCGTCCCATCACCCATGATTCCACTGATGGTAGGACAATGGGCAATAGCACCACCCAGAGTGTCCCTCCCTCCAGAGGAGGAAAGCATCTGTTGGAATACTCAGACCTCCTCCCCCAGGCTGACCCCCGATGTCCCAGGCCCGTTTCTGAACCTGGGTCGCTGGCACAGCATGAGGTGTGGCATCCAGCATCTCAACCCTCAGTGCCACCAGACTGGCTGAAAATGTATTCTTTACTTACCAGGTATGCCCACTAGCCACAAGTGCCTGTTTTCATTGGTGACCCGGTAACACTGGGGTGGTTAAATTATTTGCTTAGAGTTACACAATATGCAAGTGGAGGCTGGGGGAATCACACCCAGGTCTGCTGGATGTACCAAGCTCATTCACAGCTCATTAGTCTAACCTGTAGGCTATACAGACAAATATACACATCTGGTTGCCCTCATACTCAGGATCCATGATGCCGCAGTCACATTTTCATGTTGATGCAACATTTCCCTGACACCACTATGTTGACCGTAATTGTGGTTAGCATTGTGCTGTTGGAATCAAAGCATTTTTTTGTGTGGGACTGTGTACCTTGCACCCCCCATGCAGGGGGCTGTGCCCCACACACCCCCAACTTAATATAATCAGCTCAGAGTTGGAGCTAATTCAGGGAGAAGTTGCATCACCTCAGGAAAGAGTGTTGGGGATGAGTGGACTTTACAGTAATGTGGCGATGTTGTCAGTATCAACGATATTGCTGTAAAGTTGTCACTTTAGAGATGGCATACGTCATACTCATTATTTGATCAATTACAAAATACTTGCACTTGTAATGATACATTGATTGTTAAAATTTCTCACTGTCCTTTATATGTATTATGTTTATTGATTGTTATCTTATTTTGTTTTTAACCAGGATGTTCTTGAAAGTGAGACTATCTCAGTAAAAAAAAAATCTTTAAATAAACATTAGATAATAATTAATTATTAAATGTGATGTTTGAGATTGAGATGTTGGTGAAGTAAATCCTCAAGGTTTTAAAAAAATGTGACATGCTCCAACATGCTTAATTGTTCACACTAGTTTAAAGTCTCTTAGATGTGTCAGCTCATTTGCGGGGGGGGGTGCTGGTGTGTTTGTTTATATCTATTTTGGCCTTGACCTCTCTTATCTCAGTTGCCCCCATCCAAATAATTTGTTAGTTACCAATCAGCTTCACCAACTCTCAGTTCCAACCTGGAAAACAACATCATGGTTCATTTCCCTGTGGTGTAGCTGGCAAGGTGGGGACATATGCATCAAGGCTTGATGTACCATTACAGGAGCCAGTGGGGGGGGGGGTGCAGAGCCCAAAGGTAACCAGTTCCATCATCCTGCCACTGATAGGTTGTTCCTTTCAATTTTCTTCCCCTGGATTTTGGTGTCCATGAGCCCCAAGTATGTACAGTATGTGTACTGCATGTGGAACAGTAACTGTGCCTGACAGTCCTCCCAGTTGCAGTGATCTGCAATGCCACCTGCCGTCATCTAGATGGCATTAATATAGTGAGGCCCTATCCCCACCCTTCCACAGATAAGAAAGAGTACATCCTCTGTGAGGTCTGATCCTCCACTCACTAACCCACCAATGCACACTGAGGACAGGCCACAAATCATGGACAGTGGTGTCAAAAGTGTTGATTCTGCTGCTGTGCCAGTGAGCCATATATGGGGAATTTTTGATCTCTGAACTGGATTATAAAATGCTGAGTGATCAGTACCAAACTAACTACTGCACTATATTTAATCATAATGGATACAGTATTGCATTGCTGAGTTCCCTGAGCATGCACTCTTCCTAAGGACCAATGAATTAATCAAATACTCTACATTAAGGGTGATTATACATTGGTGCTACTATACTACACTGTGCTACACAATAGGGTTTACACGTAGAAGACAGCAGTCAAAAAATGTACAGAGTTTGCATAAAAACAAAAAACTAGCTTCACGTCTCACTTTTTTTAAAACATATCGATACAAGTTCTCAAGAGGAATCACGTTTAATTTTTTTTGTATGTTTCTTCACTGTTTTAGAATAATAAAGTAGTTATAGCCTAGAGGTTAGAGTAACAAACTGTGAACGAGCTTGGTACATCCAGCAGACCAGATCTTGGTTTGATTCTCACACCCTCCACTGACATACTATGTGACTCTGAGCAAGTCACTTAACCACTCAGTACTCCAAGGTCACCCCAGAAAACAGGCACTTGTGCCTAGGGGGCCTTACCCAGTTACCAAAGACTAAAATAAATTTAAAAGCAGTTGCCAGTGAATGTCACCTACATGTAAATAAGTGTCAGTGGTTTACGTATTGTTGACATTCATTGCAGTAATCAATTTGTCTCTAAAAAACATAAGTGACAAATTAAGCCAGATTTTACCATTTTTCTAAGATACCTGTAGCAAAATTGTGACACACATCAGTTGAGCTGCATTTAAACTTTATTGTATAGCATGATTTAGCACAGCATGCAGCATTGTCAGCTACATGTAAACATCTTCATTGACAGCAATCACCCATTCTGACGTGATGTTGACCACATTGACCAGAAGTTATAATTATAATGTCTTGATAAGAATAATAATTAGGTTGTGGTGCTCAAATGGCCAATTTTATCATTTAATAGGAGTACTGTTTCTTCTGCTTCCAGAGATTCATGGTGGAGCTATACGCACCCATATTTTGACTTTGATAGCCATCACTGAAAAAAAAATGTGCTGCTTAAGTATAGCTCAGGTGAATGCAACAATTCATTTTCACTGGAACAATGCTTCTACTTATTTTACAATAGGTAGGTTAATTGACTTGCACAAGGTTGTTCCATAAAATTCACAGATAGGTTCTGAGATTTTGGAGACAAATTCCCTGGTTCACTGTTCTCTGTTCTAAACATTACATTAGGCTATATTGACTGCAGCCTAATCTGTGAAATCTAACTATTAGGAGGATCCAAGTCATTGTCTTTTTGGCCATGTGTTATTCATAACCTGTGTTGCACTGTCTGAACATAGCTGCCCAAACCCTGCAGATGACCTAACTACTGTACATTTCAGCATTCAACACTACAGCAGCCTGAAATGCTGTAATGATGGCCATCATCAGCTATTTCTGTAAAATCTTGGTGCTAAGTACAGGCAATGTTTTTATACAGCAGAAAATGTGGCAGTCCTTCGCTGGGAAGGAGAGTGAGATAGTGAAAAATTGGAACTTATAAAGGTTTAGGCAGAGAGCCAGGAAAGATAACTTTGGGGAAGAATGTCAAGGATAAACAGAGACAGGACTTCCCATATGAAACAGTATAATTCAGACAGGAATTTTTTTAGTCCTCAGGAAACAGTGTCCTGCCTTGAAAAATGGGATAGCAGATAATGCATTATCTTCAGCAAAGACTCCGTGCCTCTCCATCAAGAATGCTTGGATGTAAAGTGAATAACTTGTTTGGAACCATTCCTAAAAGCCTCCAGCCTTATTGACGAAAATGTTGCTGTGGTGTGTTTTTAACAGTACTGTGACAGAGTGTGTGCCAATGCCTTCAACTGAACATTTACTGAGAATTAACATTCTAGACCCCAAACATTTAGAAGTCCCAAACTATGTGTTGCAGAACTTATGCTGCAAAACACAGTTCACAGCCCCCAAATGGCCCAGGCTAGCCCCATGACCGCTGCATTCCCCATTGTTTATCTTCAGCCCCTAGCTCCCATTCTTTGTTCTGCCATACCTTATAATAAACATCTGGTGTCCTGCTGCTGCTTCCCCCAACCAACATTGTCTTTTTATCATCCCCCAACTGTAACCCCCAGTCCCCTGTTAAACAACAATAAGGCTAATGTGATATCTTCAGTCTCCCCATCCCCAATCATGTGTTTCTACCTTCTACTGCAGCTGGACCATATCTCCGCATGTCACACTGTTCATTTCAATATTTTGCTCATGGCTTCTCTCAGATATTCAGCTATCAGGTCTCTCTCTCTCTCTCTTGCTCTGTCTGGTAGCTTTACTTTTACTTGAAAAACATTATCTCACTGTCACTGGTGGCGACTTCCATTCTTTTTCTTTCGGTACTGTTTTCCTAAAGATTTAGTTGTTCATCCTCTTTTCTATCCACCCCCTTCACAACACTTTTGCCTATTTCATCTAACAATTCCATTTCAGCTGTTCTTCCTACCCATATTTATATATTCTAGCTTTTTGATTCCTAGTGTGTTTTATTTCTGAAATTAGTGTGAAATACATAAAATCACCACTTTTATTCCTCAAACAAAGAGGCCTTTGATTTAAATGCTTTGTTTTGGTGCACTCAAAACTACAAAATTTCATTAGAAATTTACTATACAGTACCTCACCCCATACCTTTCAAGTATCCCTCATTGCGAGGGACATCCGTCATTTCGCCCCTTAAAATTGCTCTGTCCCTCATCCGTCCCTCATGGAAAAGGTGCTGCTCACACAGAGAATGTGCTGTAAATCTGGATTTTAAAGCAGAAACTCTTAATTTTTTAAAATATTAAATCCAAAATAAACTTTGTACAAGAAAACACTATGGTTTTCACAGTGTTCTGAGCTTATATCTCTATGTTTAAGGGTGTGTCCTTCATTCTGAGGGTCTGTGTCCCTCATTGTCCCTCATTTTGAGTGTCCAAAATGTCCATGTCCCTCATTTCAGTGACAAAAGGTTAAAAGATATGCTCACCTTTCAGTTTACTATATAGTACCTCACCATTCTCCCATATGTAAGATTTAAGTTACAAGTCAACAGTTGGTAAATCAACATGATTTAGATGTAGTCTGAGTGCTGGAAAAATAATTCAGTAATGTTGACATAGATTTTATTTTCTGAATCTGGTAAAATGGATGCAATCTTTATGATCTAATTTATGTCCCAAAATTTCAGATGTCATTATAAATTCACTCTTCTACCACAGAGATTTTAGTTGTAAGTTAAATGTTGGAGAGCAAATACATTTTGTTTTCAAATTCAAAAGGAAATATTAACTCTTTAAAACTTTTAGCAGTTTACAGACTGTAGCACTGTTCTGAAACCTGGTGGTTTCAAATGTATGGCCATCAGAGCTAACTATATGTTAACACTAAACCCCCAGATACAATAAATTTCCTTTTAGAAAATACAGTGCAGCTTTAGGGAGTCACAATAGTATACTGTTTCACAAACTTCTATACACATCCAGAATTCTGATACTAGTGTAATCCGCTGTGGGGGGTTACCTGTTTGCCCCCTTGAGGTTGCCCTAGTCTCCATTTTCTCCCATTGGTCCGCTTTACTGGCACAGGTCCCTGTTTGGCACTGGATCCTCCATCCAGCCCCATGATATTTTTTGAAACAGAAGTGAGGCTGGAGGAGTAAAGCACCGAGCTGTCAACCTGGTTTTGCACTATGGTGCAGTCAGAAGGCTCGCGCATGCACTGTAGTGCAATTGTGTTTGTGGCCATTTACATGGCCAAAGTGATATTTTTTCCATGGTCCCAGTCCTGAAATGAATCTATTTGAGGATAAGAGACCTAAAGAAAATCAAAAAAGGTGCCACTGAGCCTTTTAAATGAAAAAAGCACCAATAAGCACTGCCAGATTGGGAGAGCCGCATAAATATTAATGAGGTGGCAGCCAGCATATTAATGAGAGGGCCTGCCTAGCACCTGGGGGCAGTGTTATTCAGTGCTAGTGACAGGTCAAGGGTAATGTAAATGTTTAAACTGGAGCAGCGACTTGATAGGGCACAGATGCTGCTACAGATTGGGAGGGGGCTGTTGTAAAATGAAAGTAAAATGTTTGGCTGCAGGGACAGTATGAAGTAGGGACTGGACTGGTGGGACAGTGTACTAAGCAGCGATGTTAAGATACTTTGACCCCTAAGGGACAGCCACTCAATGATCTAGGCACCCAAAACTGTTTGTAAGGACTCATGGGAGGAGGTGTGAACTATTTTCAGGTACCAGGACACTTTTCCAATCCATAATCAAAGAGGGCTAATGATTGTGATTGATGACTGAAATCAGCCAATCGGAGGGCAGGATTTTTGGGAGCCTTTGCAGGGACTTTGGGCAGTTTGGACAGTCTGTTCTGGGCTCTGATCAAGTCAAGAGGACTCAGTGCTATGTGGAGAAAAGTTTAAGGCCTTTCACATATCTTAGGTGGAGTATTTCTGAGGATTGAAGTAATGGAATTGTACTGCTGGGAGAAACTGTGCACCTTTGCTGAACAGATCAGGTATCTGGTGAATATTTATGGTTTTGAGGAGAATCATTTGCTGCAGAGACCCTGAATCAGAAAGATTGAGAGAAACTCTTAAACTGAGGAGACTTTCTGAAAGTTGTGTGAGCCAGAACAAAAGTGGATGTTGTTTTGAATCAAAGAGACTGTAAAAGGAAAGAGGTGAGCAGGTGTCCTATGCTTCAGGAACCTGTTGCTGCTTCTAAAAACCATGTTGAGGAAAGGAACTGTTGATCTGCACTTTGGGAATCTGTTGCCAAATGGCACTGGAAAGAGGATTGGTTTGTGAAACTGTCTGGTTGCACACAGCAGCAGTTTTCCTGTCTAAGAGAAAAACAGAAGCAGGGAATTCTCCAGCTGCATCTCAGAGCCAGGTTAGGAACTTGCTAACCCCCACTGAGTGGGGTCTGCTGGCTACACGGGGCCACTGGCACATGCTGGGGGCTAGGGCACTTGTGGCCTGTGAGGGAGCTGGGCTGTGGAGCCACTCCGAGTTCTGCTCCCTCTGTGGTTGGGTGGGCCTTGCATGGGAGCTCTGCCATGGGCCTGAATAGGCTGAGGGGAACAAGCCGCAAGACCTCCAATCAAGGTGACAAGTGACAAGACCTTCAATCAAGTCCAAGTCTATGTTTCATTCTCTACTGTTTCTTTGTTTCTGCCCTCTCTCAACTGAATCTGGAGAGACTGAACAGTGGGAAACCCTATGCTCTAGGAATCTCTCAGCTCTTCAGAATCATGAGCACCAAGGGTTTGCTCTGGAAATCAAGGGGTGTAAAGGTTTATTTGTTCATGGTTCAGTCTTCATTGCTTCTACAGCACCAATGCTGGACATCCCACAGCACTAAGCAGGCCTGCGAACACCTGGGTATCCAGCTAGGGCAGAGGGACATTCACTGGTACCAGTGGGGGTGGGGTTGGGGGTGGTCTGGGCTACGGGCCTTGTTATTGTTAATTGCTCTAACTTTTTTCTTTCTTTCACAGCTATTTCTGTTCCTGGTACATGTTCCATAACCCTTCCCCTAAATAAAGCTGTGTTCTGTTATTGCAATTGCTGTATGAAGGGTGCTTTGTTGAAACAAACTGTTAAGTGTATGTGGTATATGGTATTGGGAAACTGCTTGCTGTCCATTGTTTAGGGTGGTTGGAATGGGAGGTGGGTAGGTACAGCATTCCGGAGAGTTGTACCAGTCAAACACCTGAACCACTGCAATTTACTCTGAATGGAGGCACCATGCTATTTCATTCATTTCTTTGGGCTAGAACCCCCAAACACCACCATAGCAGGACTTAATCCCTTAACCTGTGTGAGGGTCTAGAGGTGGTGGTAGTAGCCCACTGGATCACAGTGCCTTGCCTACATTAAATCACCTGGCACAGTTAAAAAGGGGAAAGACCACTCCTTGGATGGCAATGACTTGGTCAGGGAAATTTCAAGCAAAAAATCAAGTTTGTAGTAACTGGCACCTACCAGACTTAAGCTGTATATTGAAATGATAAAGAAGAAGTTGCACCTTAAGATAAGAAGGGTTCTTTATTTCAGTGCATCACTGCAGACTGCATAAGGGAATCTCTGTGATATATCATTAGCCTTTGAGAATAAGTCTTAGCTTGAAATGCTTTATGGTTCCACCAAGAGAAAGATATTGATAGGGAGAAGGGCAGGGGTAAATAGAGAAAATGACAAAGGCAGTAAGGACAGGAATGAGGCAAAAAGAGGTAGGGCCATCAAGAAATGGAGTGTAATGAGTACCAATTCCCGTAGTCTGGGCAATGAGCTCCCTGAACTGGTGGCCTTGATGGAAGAGGGATGCCTGGATATCGTGACAGTCACAGAAACATGGTACACAGAGAACCATGACTGGGATGTTAACATACCAGGGTACACAACCTACATTAGAGACAGGGAGGGTAGAAGAGGGGAAGGAGTAGCTCTCTATGTAAGGGAGGGTAAAAGCAATGGAACAAAAGCATACACAGGGAGAAGAGGAGGCACTGTGGGTCACCTTAGAGACTGGAAATGGCACCACAGTCTGCACAGGGGTTGTATACAGACCCCTATCTCAGGGGGAGGGAATGGTCAAGGATATGATAGATGGCATCTTTAGGATGGCAGAGAAAGGGTAGATATTGTTGATGGGGGACCTGAATGTGCCAGATGTTAACTGGAGCACCTTTGCTGCAGCTACATCCAATAGCAGGGCCATTCTCGATGCCCTACAGGGGGCAGGTCTTAGACAGCTAGTGTTGGAACCCACTCGGGAGGGAGCAATCCTAGACCTCATACTCACAAATGGAGACAGTGAGAGGATCTCATATCTAGAAGTAGGTAGCCATCTGGGAACAAGAGACCACCAAGAAGTGAGGTTCACAATAAACTTAGCTTCAGAGTCAAGCCATACAAAAGTGAGGGTACTGGACTTCAGGACGGCAAACTTTGTCAAAATGGGAGAGTGCCTTAGAAAAGCACTATCAAACAGGCAAGAAGGAGGGGTGCAGCAACAATGGGGAAACATCAAAACTGCCATCACAGAGGCAACAAGCCTTTGTGTGAAGTACATAAACAAATCAAAATAAAAGAAAAAGCCACTATGGTTCTCAAAAGAGGTTGCGGGGAAGGTTAGGTAGAAAAAGATAGCATTTAGGAAGTATAAGGAAACACAGAAGCAGCAGGACAGAGAACTGTACCAGTTCAGGCAGAAGGAAGCAGGGAAGACAGAATAGCAAAGGCCCAAACTGAGGAAAATATAGCCAACTCAGTTAAGAAGGGGGATAAAACTTTTATAGGTACATTAGGGAGCATAGAAAGACAAAGGGAGGGATAGTGACGCTGAATAGAATGGACGATGGGTGGGCAGAGGGGGACAGTGAAAAAGCAGGGATACTGAATGAATACTTCTGCTCAGTATTCACAAAAAAGGAGGGGGGGAGACACCTAATCCAATTAACACATGCACTCTGGATATGGGGGTCAATCCCAGTCCTTTCACAGAAGAAAGGGTTCTGAAAGAACTCCTAAAACTGAAGGTGGACAAAGCAATGGGGCCTGACTGGATTCACCCCAGAATTCTAAAAGGATTAAAGGGAGAACAAGTGACACCACTGACTATCCTTTTCAACAAATCATGGAAGGATAGTGTGGTACCAGAGGACTGGAGGAGGGCAGATGTGATTCCCCTTCACAAAAGTGGAAGCAAGACAGAGGTAGGAAACTACAGTCCTGTCAGTTTGACCTCTGTGGTAGGGAAAATAATTGAATCACTTCTGAAGCAAAGAATTATTGAGTACATAGAGGCCAGTGGGGCACAGGACACAAGGCAGCAAGGATTCACAGCGGGAAGGTCATGTTAGATGAATCTAATTGACTTCTTTGACTGGGTGACCAAAGTAGTAAACCAGGGAGGGGCTGTGGGCATGGCCTTCCTAGAATTTAGCAAGACATTTGACACAGTCCCACACAAAAGATTAATAAACAAATTATCCAGCCTGGGAGTGGGTCCCAGGATGTTAGCCTGGGTAAAACATTGGCTGGACAACAGGACATAGAAGGTAATAGTGAACGGAGTCCACTCTGAAGAAAGGGAGGTTACTAGTGGGGTACCGCAGGGTTCAGTACTGGGTCCAGTCCTTTTTAATGTCTTTATAAGTGACATTACAGAGGGTCTTGAAGGAAAAGTTTGCCTCTTTGCAGATGACGCAAAGATCTGCAACAGGGTTGATACACAAGAGGGTGTGAAAAGGATGAGAAGGGACTTAGCAAGGTTGGAGGAATGATCAGAAGTATGCCAGCTTGTATTCAATGCAACGAAGTGCAAAATAATGCACCTGGGAAACAAAAACTTCAGGAAAGCATACACAGTGGGGGGGGTGGAGGTAGTAACAACAACAAAAATGGAAAAGAACCTGGGGATAATTATATCAGATGACCTTAAGGTTAGCAAGTAATTTGAGAAGGCAGTAGGGAGGGCTGGGTGGGTATTGGGATGTATAGAGAGAGGTATCACAGGCAGAAAAGAGAAAGTTGTTATCCCTCTGTACAGATAGTTGATGAGACCCCATCTGGAGTACTGCATCCAGTTCTGAGGAACCCATCTCCACAAGGACATAGACAGGATGGAGGCAGTCCGTAGGAGGCAAATAAAATGGTGCAGGATCTGCAAGAGAAGCCATACAAGGAGAGACTAAAGGAGCTTAATATGTATACCCTTGAGGAAAGGCGAGAGAGGAGGACATGATTGAAACTTTTAAGTACCTCAGTGGAATCAACAAAGTCCAAGAGGGTAGCATCTTTCAGAAAAAGGGATGTGTAAGAACAAGGGGACACAATCTCAAGATGGGGGGCGGCTCAGGGGTAATGTGAGGAAGTATTTTTTCACAGAGAGGGTGGTGGATGCATGGAACCGCCTTCCTGAAGAGGTTGTGGGGTCTTAAACTGTGGGAGAATTCAAGAATGCATGGGACAGAGATAAGGCAATTCTTGTGGGGTGTAGGAAGGACGAGGCTGTTGGCTAACTAGGGTCTGTAGCTTATCCAGCAGGTATGGAAATGAGCAGACAAGGTGGGCCAAGTGGTCCTTACCTGCTGTCAAAGTCTATGTTTCTATGGTGACATACATGGATGGAAGGCGGGGTCCTTATTTATGGTGGCTAATGGTTCTGTCTGTAGCAAACTATAATATAAGTTATCCGTATCTGGATTTTCTGAAGTGTGCTACATTCTTGTTGAAGTATTAAAGTTTTCTGCACTGATGCATTGAAATAAAGAACCTTTTTCACCTTAAGGTATGGATTTTTGTTAATCATTTCAATATACAGCCTAAGTCTTCAAGGTGTGCGTTACCATGAACTGTTTTTCTGCTTAAATTTCCTGGCTGACTTATAAAGGATATTTCTTGTAGTCCCAACTACAATTTCTTAGATTATGTGCAACCAGCATAGTCTGAACACATTTCTACTTTAGACAGATTCTTTGGCCACAGAGGCATCCTTACTAGAAAAGTTCTATACTGTAAGCATTAATCAAAGTTTCTTTTGTATTCTGAATCAAAAACATTAATGCTGTGGGACTCTATGAGATAGACACCATTGTCATAGTAGAATGAGCTTAGAACTTTTCCAAAAACAACAAAGCACCATACAAACACAAGCTAAGAGTTAAAATGAAACAAAACTGATTTTGTGTCAGATCTATATGATCAGACAATTGTTCCCCTTTGTATTTTCCCCAGAGACTTCTTTCTTTTTTTCTTTCTTTCATAAATTTTTTATTGTCATGTCTATGATCTGATACAATATTTGCATTTTGATTTTAACTCTATTTCTACAGTATCTCTTTTACTGTTTGTTCATTACTGAAACGAATAATGTAAGTGTACCACCATCTGTATAATAGGTTACATTTTTACTCTTTTTGATATGTGTCTCCATCTTTGCCTAGTTCTTAAATATTATTTCTTCAATATGTAAGTTCTTTCCTTAAGCACAACCATTTCTCTACAATTTTAATGAAAGAAACTGATAGTTCCTTTACATTTTCATTGAGATTCTAAAGATCTGTATGATAGCACATAATTGTGCCAGTTGCCAAGTTCAATATTTATGACAAACACTGATTGACAGTCAAGTCCCTCTAATTTACATCTTTCTACAGCTTAAAAAATTACTGTGGCATATATGCAGTATCATAAATGTACACATTTACTGACTAATGTATATGTTACTTACAGTATATAACAACCTCACCTGACATTTAAAGAACTGCATTGAACCTGAAAGGATTTTTTTCCTGCAGAAGATGTTTTTTAAAAACATATTGGTTCCCATTTTGTTGTTATAACTTCTATACTGGAACTTTAATAAACTTAGTTGTCATTTCTGATTTACACACTGATGGGAAATTGTCATTTAGAACAGTATGATGTACTGTTTGTCCCTTCAATCTACAGAGTTCTATAGTAGACCACTGATGCATTGTGATACCAGTGCAAGAGCTTAAAAAGTATATTCACAACGTTGGGCAGCTTTATTTTATTTTTGTTACCACCAGACTAAATCAGAAATGCCCATTAAATTTTATTAAAAGACTACTAAAGGTAGAAGAATAAGAGAATGTGAATCAGTATTTGAAAGGTATCCCAACAACAAAGCAAAGTATTTAGGGTGAGGACATTAGGGCAGAGAAAGTAAAGCTAAGTGTGTTTCAACAGATCAGACTTTGGAGTGAGTTTGAATTTGCTCAGTGTGACAGGCTGAGCTGCACTGATGTGTTTCGGGGATCTGTACTGCACGGTTTATCGACAACACTGTTGTCGAAGTTTGACATAGCAAGATCCCCAGTGTCGACAAGAGAAATTTCACCTGTCCAGCATTGGTTTGTTTCTCTCATGGAGGGCTGCACCCCCGTGAACCCTCCATGGGGGGGGGCTATGCCCCTGTGCCTCCCTTCTATAGATTCTCAACACTGAATCAGAGTTGATTTGCAGAGGGAAACACAGTGAAAGGGTAAAATTTCACCCACAGGTCCCTCAGAGTGACAATCTTGAAACCTGTCTAGATTGTTGCTGTGAGGGATTTCGCCATGAAAGTTTTGATGTGCGGTTGGCACACCATACCGCACTATATCAAATGGTTGGCACTAAAATCTCACACCTGACTAAATGGATGTCTGCTCTGACTTTCTCTCCTGTGTCTGCTAAGACTACCATCCTCCAGTGACTGTGCAACCTGGAGGTGGTTATATATTGTTGGGGGGGGTACAGGAGCGGTGCCCCCCACCATTGTTCACTTTAGTGTACTGAGTTCATTGGGGTGTATTCAGCTGCTTTACACCACATAGTGGTGGTTTTTCATTCTAGTGCGGGTATACCAAACTTGCTTCATGATTACTGTGTGAAATTTTTGCTGCTGCTGTATTGTCATTCTGCAAATTTATTTTTGTTCTAATGTGAGTAACCCTATTTGAAATCCAGCTTCTATGGACAATACCGATCTACAGGTTTAAGTCAGTTCTCCATTACAAGACTCATTTAGTAATGTCTCAACAAATCTGCAGACCTGTCAGATTCTTTGTTTGTCATTGTTCTGTATTACAATCTCTTTCTTGGTGACAATTCATTCTACTGGCATTGCCCCTGGAACTAGGGGTGCTATAGACAAATATATACCAAACTATAGACAGGTATGCCATTACCCAAAACATTCAGAAAACTGAGATGCACAGATACAGCCAAATACATCATGTTCTGATTTGAATACAAGTGACCTTATTATCTCAGAAGAGGACACATGGGCACATTAATTTTTAAAGACACCTTGAACCCTCAAAAATGGAGCATTGCATTATTACTTAAGTTATAAGTGTGCATGTGTGCTCATTCACTTGTAGGAGAATGTGGCATATTCTCAAATCCTTATCTTGTTAAAAGAAAACATATAAGGGACTGCCTTGTACTACTCAATCAACATTAGTGGTGGACAAAATTGTAAATTCTGATTTTGTGGAACTGAGGCAAAATTCCACAATATTTTAATGAACTTTTATTGAATTTCACTTATTTGTGCATTTGATCATAGCTAAGCCATGTGTTGGTTCAGTCATTTTTAAGGTGCAGGTGTCCATAATTTTTCTGTTTAACTATTTGTGAAACTGTAAAAATTTCTAAAAATCTGGATGTTTGAAACTTCCCTGCTATTGCAGGTATAAATATAAAAGTTGTCATGCATTCCCAGCGTCAGTGGAATCTGGAAGCTAAAAAAGCTGGAGAAATTGGAAAAAGTTGTTTTAAACTGACAGTGAAACCAAAATAATTTACTAAGTGGCAAACGGTTTCAAACATCCCTGATAGTGTAGTAGACAATGTCATCAGAATTACACTTGTGGAATTTAATGTTTACAAAGAACTTATCACTACTGGATTTGATAAACTGTGCTGAGCTGTTCATAGTCCTATAGTTCCTTCCTGGGTGACTTAAGTTGTCTCCCCTTTTTATGTTTGCTTGCACGCATGTGCAAGAAACATAGTGCCATCATCGGAGATTTTGGAGGTGTGTCACCTCCTCCTCCAATTCAGTCAGTGTGCTGGCAGGCGCGGCCCCTGTAAGCCAATGCATTCTGGAGCTGTCTATGACACACTCCAAAATGCAGTGGCATACAGTTGAAAGGGGAGCTACGCTGAGTGAGCAGCGATAAGATATCACCTGCCCGCGCAGCTCCCCCACACACACACACATGCACGCTTCAATGCAGGTGCAAGCGCGCCTGCACACACTGTATAGCCGACGGGTGCCCAATCTCCGCCGGGCTGTGCTAGCCTTCCCCCGCCTCCCCAAAGGCTTCTAAAATACCCAGCATGGCAACTAATAATATAGCCGACGGGGTGCCCAACCCCGCCGGCTGCACTGTCCTCCTCCCCAGTAAGTGCCACGCTGGAGAGCCCACCCCAGCGTGGCACCATTCCTGAGGCTGACAGGGTGCCCAATCCCCATCAGCTGAACGCCCCCAACATCCTTGTGCCATGCTGGGAGCCCACTCCCAACATGGCAAACGTCCCCACAACGCTGTTTTTTTGTTTTGTACCTGTAAAGAGAACGGTCCCACGGCGAGTCTCCCCGCCCTCCCCACAACCGCATCCACCCACTGCGCACCCAGCCTCCCCACACCCCCCACACCCCATACTAACCTCCGGACTCTGGTGTGACAATCTTCGGTGGACCGGGAACACATCTGCACTCTTCAAAGCCGACCGCGAACTGAGGAAATGCTGGTAAGCTGTATAATGGGCTAAATAGGGAGGTTTCAACTTTGTTGCATATCTCAGGCATTTTTTTGAATTTTGGCACCAAATTTTCAACATGGGGTTTTTGGGACCCCTTCTCATGAATGATATCACTGTCATGGCATTATTCAGGCCCAAAGGGTGATTTCACGCAGTGACTGCGCAGTGACTGTGAAATCACCCTTTGGGCCTGAATAGCACCATGACAGTCACATCAGTCATGAGAAGGGGTCCCAAAAACCCCATGTTGAAAATTTAGTGCCAAAATTCCCAAAAATGACTGTTTTACGAGCGTGCATTGCGCAGTTCCTACGCAGGCTCGTAAGTTCGCGAATGTTCAATATTTTCAGTCCAGATTTTCAACATTGCCATTTTACCACACCTTCTTATGAGTAGTACAGCTGTCATTTTTCACATCTCACCCAAAATGTGTTTCCACCCCTGTAGCGCACAATGGCGCAGTCGGTGTGAGAAATCAATGTACGGGACAAATAAAGAAAATCACAGTGATGCTGTTCATGAGCAGACATCTTAAAATGGCTATGTTGAAAATGTGGTGAAAAAAGTCCTAAGAATGACTGTTTAACACGCGTGCATTGCGCAGTTCCTATGCACGCTCATAAGGTCGTGAATTTTCAATATTTTCACTCCAGATTTTCAACATTGCCATTTTACCACACCTTCGTATGAGTAGTACAGCTGCCATTTTCACATCTCACCCAAAACGTGTTTCCGGTACTTAAGAAGCGCATAATGGGCGCAGTTGGTGCGTAGATCAATGTACGGGACAAATTAAGAAAATCACAGTGACACTGTTCATGAGGTGAGGTGTTAAAATGGCTATGTTGAAAATCTGGTGAAAAAATTCCAAAAAATTACTGTTTTACGAGCATGCGTTGCACAGTTCCTATGCATGCTCATAAGTTTGCAAATTTAATATTTTCACTCCAGATTTTCAACATGTCCATTTTATTAAACTTCCTTATGAACAGTACAGCTGCAATTTTTCATGTGTCGCCCAAAATGTGTTTTCGCACATGTAGCGCACAATGGTGCTGTTGGTGTGCGAAAACAAAGTTTAGGACAGATTAAGAAAATCACAGTTACTCTCTTCATGAGCAGAGGTCTTAAAATGGCTATGTTGAAAATTTGGTGACAAAAGTCCATAAAATGACTGTGTTACAAGTGAGCATTGCGCAGGTTCCACACACCCTCGTTAGTTCATGACTTTGTAATATTTTCAGTCCAGATTTTCACCAGTGACATTTTTCCACACTTCCTTGTGAACAGTACAGCTGCCATTTTTCACAACATGGCTGAAGTATGTTTTCACACTTTCAGTGCAGAGATGCGTGGTCGCTGTGGGAAATCATTGTCCGGCACAGATAAAGAAAATCACAGTGACACTGTTCATGATCGGAGGCACCAAAATGCCTGAGTTGACAATCTGCTGTAAGAAATCCCCAACCTAATTATATTACAGGTGTGCGTTGCAGAGTTTCTATGTACGCTCGTGACTTCACCATTTTTTTATTATTTTAGTACACATTTGCAACATAGCCATTTTTTACACCTCCCCATGAAAGAGTACAGCTGTCATTTTTTACATCCTGTTCGGAATATTTTTGCACCTGTGGTGCTAAATGCCGTAGTCACTGTGCATAAGCAGCTTTCGGCTAACAAACTGATATTCCCCTGTTCATGAGGTGGGTCACAAAACAAACATGTTGAAAATTTGGAGTAAAATACCAACGAATGCCTGAGGTATTAGGGTTTTCAACTATAACGCCCAACCCTATAGAGAATGACAGGAATCAGGGTGTGACTTGGATTCTTGCCTGTGATGCTCATACCATTCCACACCCTGCAGTCAGTGAGAGGCATCGAGGTATGCCTTGGACTCTTCGGCCCCAAACTTCACCCCATTCTCCTATATCGCACCCATCTCACCATATTTCCTAATGAAATGGGGTGCGCATAAGGGCCAAAGACCACAAGGAACATCCTTGACACTTGTCAGTCTCTGCAGGGTGGGGTGTGGTGAAATGGTGTGGCCGTTATGCTTGACGACCCAAACACACACCCCAATGCCTGTCACTCTCTGCAGGGTGGTGGTGGGGTTGGCTTCAGTTCAATACTTCACTGCCATTGCTATTACGCAGCTCTGCAACTTCTACACTACCACTGCCAATGCCAGCAAGCAAACATTTGGCATGGACAAATGCTTGTTTCTCTTGGCTTGATTAAATGGACTCAGTGGAATTGTTATTCACAGTGACACATTCCTTTAGAAACAGAACACTTCCTTTAAAAAGTGAGCAACCTACTTAGTTTTCCATCAGATCTATTCCATTGGAGAAGTCAGTGTTCCTTCTTCTTGGTTTTCCGGCAATTTTCTTCCTGCACTAGGTGTCTCTGACTGCCTCTAAGTCCTGGAAAACCAAGTATGTCGGGATCTTGAGATACTTCATTTTCACTGAATGTGATTCTATATATATCCTGCTTTCAAGTAAGAATTGTCCCTCTATGTTTCCTTGTTTCAACTGGAGGTGATCTATTAGTGTCCCCCCCTCCGTATCCTGCTATATTCAGATCTGCGGATGGAACAGCAGCAACAGTGGAGAGCCACCCAGTTAACAAAAATGTCTGAAGGTTATTTAACAAGGGGAGACAGAGTTGGCCATGAGATGTGGGAAAACTACAGATGCAAAGAAGTACTTCAGTCTTACAACTAAGTAGATTTCTTCCATATAGTCACACTAGTGTAAACTAGTGGAACTTTCCTAACCTAGAGGGGTGGTAAAGCCCTCAGCTCAACTGAAAAGAGAAAAATTAGAATAACCCCAATGCAGAGTCTCTGCATGTTTGGAAGTCCAAACTGTAAATGGTTCATGAATGTATGAGTGGACAACCAGGTAGCACCCCAATACTTCTAACTAATCAGGATGCAGAAGTTGTATGGCAGGCAGAATGGATCTGAAAACTGTACATGCCAGTGCTCTGTGTGATGCTGAAGCATAACTATGCTGCATCCATGACAGAATCCACCAAGATGGAAGGCCTTGTCAGGATATAGTGTGTAAATAAGAACAATTATTTGGTGCCACCCCCTTACCCGGAAGACTTCTGTCCTGTGATGGTAGAACAGACAAGCTTGTTTGGCATCATACCTATACAACCTAGCAGCATCACATCTGTCATGAGGCCTGGGATAAAGGATGAACAACTTCAAGGATTGAATCATGTGAAACCATGAAATAACCTTAGGAAAATCTTTGAGCTGGTGTGCACCACAACCTTGTCCATGTGAAGTTATCTAGACTAGGTTGATGAAGAGTGCTTGCTGGCAATTCATTTCTGGTTGCTGATGGCCCATGAGGTAGGCAGGTTGTGAGCATTCTTCCTGACTCATTGTATCAATGTTCGAAAAAAGGCAGATTATACCAATACCTAAAGTTAATTTTTCCACATATATTCTGCATGTTGTGAGATCTATTTCATTGACTCCTGCAATTTGTTAAGTTTACATTGCAGTAGCTTTTTCTCTCAGTAGATTACTGTACTTTTTGTAGAATAATAAGTATAAAAAAAACTATTTAGTATGTTTCAGGTTCATCCATATAATTACAATAGGTTTTCAGTACAATCTTGAGATAGGGGATAGAAAAAAAGTGCTTTGTAGTTGTTTTAATGGACTTCTCTAAAGCTTTAAACTTGATTAATCATCATATTTCAATGTCTTACCTGACTCTGAGGGTGGTAGTCTCAGGGCTTTCACTTCTGCTCACTTGATTGAGACCTACCAAAGAATGAAGAGGCAGAAGTATGCTGGGCCTGCTGTGCAAGGTGGTTGCAGTCACTGGATTAACTCCAACATGGTTTGACAGACCATGACACCATTCAGAAGCTCCTTAGGCTTGCGCCAAAAACAGATAATGCTCATCAAGGAGGATCTTTGCCACACAATGGTAGATCTCCAAAGAAAAGGAAGAAAAGCACAACTATGCATGTACAAGTACAACTACACTACATGTAGCATTATAGGCTTGGCTGAGGACAATCCACAATCATTCAAATGAAATAGTTTATCCCTGTGCTCCAGCTGGAGCACCTCGCTAAACTCCATAGTGATCTTCAATATGGAGTGGGAGTAGTAGACCAAATACATTAACATTCACTTGCCAGCACAGACTGTGCCTAAGACATACACATTCTTCTCTATACACCCAAATCTCCTTCATAGGAGGATGGACTGGGAAAGCACCAGGGGTCTTTGTTCTCTGATGCACAGTGCTACTACTGGGACAAGGCTGCTCAAGTGACACAAATTAATTACTTTGATAGGACTGCATAACAGTGGCCAGAGTGCCAAGGAGAAGGACCCAGATATGTTAGATTTTACCAAATTGCACTGGCTGGATCCATAAGCAACTCATTGATTGGGAATGTAGGAAGAATAATTCCTCCTTTCATAAGCTATTCAAAAATGAATAGATACCTTTATGCTGATATTCACTGAAAGGGACATTGAGCATGCTAGATATTAGCTGGAAAGGATACAAAAATAGTTAAGCTATTCTGGGGGAAATCCAAGAAAGAATGCCAGACTATCAGCATCATCCACTTAATGGGACAAGGAACCCATTTCAAAACCATGGAACAGGGTACCCAGCCTTCTTGTTCCAGTAGAGGGTTTTCCACAAGGTGTGAAGAACGTAAAGAGCATTACAGGTACCAGGCCCAGAGCTGTAGAAGGAGAAGCCCTTCCATGACCTAGACAAGAATGGTACCACTGGAGGAGGAGGAAGAAGAGCCTTTGGAGTCAACAAAGTAGACGGAAAATAAATTGGAGGATGTGGCTGGAATTCACCCCATATGCCCAAAATGAGGGGTAAAAGAAGATCAACCCACCCCGAGAAGGATTATTTGTGCAGTGTGTTTACTGCACATAGTGTACTTGCCAAAACGGTAGCTCTCAAGAATGTGATGCAAAAAAGTAAACAAACTAAGTGCAAATTAAAAAACTGTGCACTCACATGTGCATATGAGTATTTACTAGTGGGACATTTATAAAAAGATTAATGTAGTTGAAAAAGTGTCTGCCCCTACCTATAATTACCCCCCCCCCCCAAAAAAAATATTTAAGTCTCACCGGCACTGTGATGTAAGAGGTAATCTGAAGCTGGAGATTTATTCTCCAGGACTGATAGCTGTGAGTAACACACACACAAAAAAAAATAAATTTTGTCATAGAGTCAAAAAAATGAGAAGCAGAATTTGAGGGAGTAAGGTTCGTTAAGAATGTCAAGCTGAAAAGGCTGCTTTTCAAATGAGACATAATTCAGAAAAGCACTTACACTTATCTTGCTGAAGGTATATTATCTGTATAAAAATCTGTATACTGCCAGTCTAGAGACAGTATTAACTTTTTAACTATTAACTGAAGAAGGCTTAGAGTCAAGTTGACAGCTAGTAGGGGCTCCACCTTCTAAGTCTTGGAATCAAACATGAGGGTATTATAAGTGCTGAGTGAGGCAGGAAATATCATGCTGAAAAATGGAAAGCAGCCTGCAGGCTACATCTGTTTGGTACTCCCAAGGTTAAGTATGGCACAGAGCAAGTCTGCAGGTGTCTTTATTGTTCTGTCAGTTCCCCTTAACCCTAACCTAAAGAAAGTGTTGCTTCCCTGCTGACCCCTCAACTTAATCTTTTTTTTTCCCATACTAACAACTTCAAAAGTGTAAGTCTTTGACTATCAGACCTCAGACTGCAGTCTACCCCCAAGATGATTTCTTGACCACCAAGAAATAACAATGTTGGCATTCTGGTTGATCTTAAAGTAACCACACAAAGATGCACATTAACACTAAATAGTATTATGAATGTGCCATCTTTAGCAAAAGCTTGATAAAAGAAATAGAAATAAGAATTCCCTTATATGAGAATGGTGGGCTGTGTCATGTATTGAGCATTTCAGTGAAAATAACCATTTTCCTTAATTATTATTTGCTAGAAGAATAATAAAAAAGTTATTTTATAATTAATTGTTGTTATTATAAATACTACAGTAGGGTATCATTTGTCACTACTTTTAGTGTCTGCAGAGTGTAGCTAGTGGAAACTATAGTTACTTACAAGGGTGCAGTAGCTCCCCTATAGTTAAGGTTACAGATGCATTTCTATGTTAAATCCTGATTGAAACTGCAAGCAGAAACAGGCCTTATGGTCTACGGACCATGGCTGTCCCTGGATGTATTAACCTGTACTCTAGCATATGTTTAATCAATTGCAGGATCATTAGATAGTTCCTGTAAATTTGATAATAGTCTATTGGGCAGTTTGAAAGTTGAAGAAGGCTGAAAATACACAAAATGTTTTTAGGCCTTTTTGGCTCAGAAATAAGATAACAATAAGATGGTCGCAAGCTGAAATTTAACAATTCTGGTTCATTAGAGCATGGTCCAGTAATGATTCTTTGATATGTACACAGGTAATTTCTTCACAAATGTTTTAAAATTCTATTTTTTGTGAAATTGGCATATGCCACTTCTGTGACTGAGATTCAGCTTTTGTGAGATGGCTCAGGTTTTGTGAGGAAAATAAGTTACTTTTGCATATCAAAAATAGTAAATGGATTGAAAGTTAAGTTTCAAACTTAACTTTAGCCATTAAAGTCAGGGGTAAGGGGCAACAGATTTCTAGGAAAACATAAACTGAACTTACAAGCTCAAATGGGCAGACTGGGTGGGCCATCAGCCCTTTATCTGCTGACACTGTTTATGTATCTATGTAACTTGTGTGGTCAATGATGTATGGTGTAAGGAGATTCTATATTACTAATATTTATATTAATGAAATTAGGCTGTTGTGTGTCTTGAAAACGGGCACGGCGTTTATGACTCATGAGCCTGTTTCCATGACTTGTAAACCCACGTTCATAAGATATAGGGCTCAATTCTCTAAAGGCCCTCAGATTGATGCAAGCTGTAGCAAAAGCCAGCTTACATCAATGCCCGGTACGCCAGGGACCCTGCCCCAGAGTGTCTATAGGGCAGGATCCTGGGGCAAAGTCCTGCAGCTTGTGACAGCCATGGCCAGGCACCAAACAGATGGCATACTGGAGGGTATGCCACAAACTGTGGGGTAGCCATGTGCCACTCTAATCCCTGGTGGTGTAGTAGTTCCCACTCTGCAACATGCCAGTATACGGAACACATGTCAGTAAATCCTCACTTGGTGGTCGAGCGGTCCCCCTCCCTGATCCCCGCTGTCCCCATAGTAAGATGTAAATGTATTCCCCTACCTGGTGGCCTAGTGGCCCCCCTCCCTGATCCCCAATGTCTCTGTAGCAAAATGTAAATGCATACCCCTACTGGATGGTCTAGTGGCCCCCCTCTCCGCTCCCCAATGGCCTGGTAGTAAACTGTAAAAACATACCCTACCTTATGGTCTAGTGGCCCCTCTTCCTGATCCCTGATGTCCCGGTAGTGAAATGTAAATATATACCCCTATCTGGTGGTATAGTGGTCCCCCTCCCCAATTCCCATTGTTGATGTAGTAAAATGTAAATACATACCCTACCTGGTGGTCTAGTGGCCCCCCCACTGCAGCAGGTAGTGCCTGTCATAAACGCACTCCACAGATAAGGCCCTCTGCTCACACCGTGCCAAACCTCGAAGTGCAATATGTGAACAGAAGACATACAGGGTAACCCTCCTGTCTGTTTTGGGTCTGAAAATACCTATTAGTCTCGAGTTCTGAGGTCAGATATGAACTCCTTTATTGCTAGTACACCAAGTTAACAGGATCAAATATTGCACCCTCTTCGGGGAAATGCAGTGCAATACTTAACCCAGTGGGCACCCAGTCTGGTTCACAATTCTACCCTGTTGACTCAACTTGAGACCTAGGTATACTTAGTCAGATAGTAACACACTTAAGGCATTAACAGTTTTGTCAGAGTTATCAAATACTGTCCCAGCATTCACATGCAAAAAAAAAAGAGAAAAGATTCAATCAGGATTAAGGAAACCAAAATGTTTACTGAAATTAAAAATGCTAAATACATAACAAAACCCTGAACCTATATACATTAATACTTACAGTCAAAAGAAAAGAGAATAAAAAAAAACACACCTGGTAACTGAATTATCTGACTACCTTAAGTTTCAAGTAATAAATAGGTGGCTGAATTTACATCAAGTGCTGTGAGAATTTGTCAGGAGTCCCACTTCAAAAGCAAAAGCAAAATGCCAAATACAAAGTTTTTCTCCCAGCTGCTAGTAATATGTTTGTTACAAACTCCTCCTCCCTGATGACACAGCTCACAGTTGCTGACTGTGAGGTCACTCAAACCTGAGTACTTGAATTAATTTATCAGTCACATGTCTCAGCCCACTGCTCAAACATTCCAATTAAAAAAAAATATATGTATATCTTCTTATTAATTAGTGAGGCCTTATGCCATGCTGTTGCTTTGGTCACTTGCACAGTCAGCTACAGGTCTGGACAATGTGT
Source organism: Neoceratodus forsteri (assembly GCA_016271365.2). Classification (NCBI taxonomy): domain Eukaryota; kingdom Metazoa; phylum Chordata; order Ceratodontiformes; family Ceratodontidae; genus Neoceratodus; species Neoceratodus forsteri. The sequence goes on from CM028130.1 coordinate 317,661,720, forward strand.
GTGATTATACAGTTGCAGCTGCTTTGCATATGGCTCACAGGGGGGCATCAAACATGTAGGTTGCTACCACTATCCATCTTAAAAAGAAGGACATCAATTTGAAAAAAAAATAGATTAAAGCACAAGTTAGCATTCCTTAATAAAGCTACAAAAGTAAGGATATGCAGCATTTGGTCTCTTTAAAACCCTAACTCCACCTCCCCCCCCCATCTTCAGCACCCCGTGAACCCCACTGAGCTGAATGTCAAAGCACAACCTCGATTTCAAAACATGCTTAACATCATAAATAAATAATATAGAAGGGGCGTGGTCTGGCCATAGGGAACATGGCAGCCTAGAAAGTGAGCTCCTGCCTATATAGTGATCATCTGTGCTCAGTCGCCACGATCCCATGGAGTCCTGACACTAAAAACAACTTTATGAACAGGTGACATCCTACTCTCTGGGTGGCGTATGTTTTAAATGGGCTTTGGGCTGATTCTATGCTGACATTTGGTGCCTTGCTTACTAGTCTTCTTCAATTTCTGGTAGGTCGTGAAGGCCCAGATCACAACCCCAGGTACCCTGCTGTGGACATCAGTAATTGCAGCCAGGCACAGCTGAGTATTTAACAGGAGGATGAGTTTCTTTGGGTTATAGCCTTGCTCCCCCCTTCGGGCAACTATGAGCTCCTGACTCCAACCATTACTCCAAATGCAGCACCTCTAAGTGGCGACACACCTCTGGCCGTAGGAGAATCCCTACAACACATCACACACTTGCTGGAGGACCTAATCTCTAGGGTTGACAGTCTAAGCTTATCCCTTTCAAGCACAGTCATGGAGGTCGAGCAACTTCAAGACAAGGTTAACATGCTACAACAAAAAGCAGAAAATTGTGAAGACCAGCAATCTCAAATATGGCACAAATTGCAGCAACATGAAGAGCGCCTTGAAGAATTTTGGAGCAGGGCAGAGGACCATGAAAATAGAAATTCCTGAAAATAATCTGAGGATTATTGGGTTTCCTGATGGGGTGGAGGGTAGACCATGGAGAAATTCCTGAACCACACTATTCCGCTCATACTGGGGATAAGATGGCATGGTCCCATTGAAGTTGAAAGGGCCCACAGAGTGGCCACCCACCACAACAAGAACCTGATCACCCCCACCCTATAGTGGCTTATTTGCTTCGCTACTCAACTAAGGAGAGGATCCTGAGGGCTGCTAGGGATACTGGAGAGCTGCAATGGCAAGGAATACCAATACAAATTTATAGAGATTTCTCACAAAAAACGGCAGCAAAAAGAAGAGTTTATGGTCCTATTAAGTGGTTTCTATAACAAAATGACTTTCGTTTCTGATTCAAGAACCTTATCAGACTCTATGTCAGCAAAGTGGGGCATAAATTCATTGTGGATCATCCCGCAGAGATGGAGCAATGGCTGACTCGGATCTGGCCTGTCTGTACTTTCAAACTACCACACCCAGAAAGCTTTTGGAGCCTCATGCAACTCCGCCTCCTCCTAGGAACATTCCTGCTAGTCGAGACATCCCTAGGGGCACAATAGCAGCTGGACCTGTGCACCCATCTGGCAATCCCACTTATAGAAGAGGCAGTAAACAACCAAGCTCAGCTTAACATGATGTCACTACCACAAAGATTAGATGCTGCTTTTTCTAATTCCCGACAGCGAGTGAGAAGTAGCCCTCAACACGCGCCTAGCAAGGATCCTCCTGCAAAAATCCCACAGGATGACTCCCCCACTACTCTTGAATCAATAGACCTGGAAATTTCTTTTAGCTCTGAAATGAAGACTGAGCTTTCAGGGGACTGGGCAGATTTTCCTGACTCCACATTAATTGAAGTGGTAGAAGACCCTCCTCTGGTGATACCTGGCCTCCTCTCATATGCAGCAGCTGCAGCAAAGGTTTTGGCTGATTCTGGAATGCTCCCTCGGGGTTCACCTGAGCTGGCCGAAGGACTGAATACTTGAATTGGCTCATAACCCAAGATGAGCGTTACTTAATGCTGTGTCTTTTCTTAGTAGCTTACTCCTTCCACCGTCTTCCCCCTTCCTGTTTTTTAATCCCCACTACTGTATATGGAGCAGATAATGCAGTGTGCACTAGAGCAAGTCATGCCCTGAGCTGCCATTTTTCTTCCTACACTCCCTGTCCTAAGCACAGTGGATACTGCCTTTTATTGCCTCTGCGTGGGAATTAAGGGCATCCTGCTATCTTCTCAGGATCTGTGGCTCTTCCAGTATCCTACTGACTAACTCATGAAGGACAGCATGTTTATTGCCCCCCCCCATTTACACCATTTACACTTAGCTTGCAAGATCATCCTGTTGTTGTTGGAAAATGTTAGCATCATTACTATTTTAGGAGTGCTGAGCACATAGCTTTATGGAGGGTAGAGTAGTAACCAGAGGGTGGATGTCCCAACCCCCCTTCTCCCATGCCCTCCTCCCCCCCGCCAATCTGTCTATGTGCATACTGTTCTTGTTGCCTCAAGTGTTGAGCAGGACAAAGGTGGTATCTATACCCCCCCAACAGAGATGGGGCAACTGACCATGGATGGTCATCTGGCTTGGGCTAACTCTGTTTGAGTGACCGCATACTTTATTCACAACCCCGTACTGACAGCAGGAGCTAGCATAGCTGTAGGGTGATATTATAACCCTCTTGTGCAGTGATCTCCACTCTCATAGCTTAGATACACTTGGTGTCCATTTTGGGGACACTTATTTGTTTATTAATAAGTCAGTTGACTGTTGGTTCAACACTTTTTAACTAATTGAAATTGTTTTCTTCTTTCTCTTTCCTATTATAGCAGTAATCTAAAGTCCTGAAGGTCAAGGTCTCTGGTTGTTTCCAGGCAATGCTTCTGCCCCTGTTTATCCTACTCTCAGGTTGGATCATGTTGTTTTGTGCAGGATACAGTGCTATGCCACTAAATACCACTAAAAGTCTCCTCCCCCCCTCTAGGCCTCGCAGTAAGTACACATTTTCTCTACTCCCTAAGGGAAATAATGGTGTTGAACCGTTCCCCATGCCAGACCCATAGATGGGTGTCCTGGAATGTTAAAGGGCTCAACCACCTAATCAAAAGAACAAACGTTCTGCAGCATTTAAGGTCTCTGAGGGCAGAAGTAGCTCTACTTCAAGAAACACATCTCCTAGCTAAATCCACCACGTGGCTAAAGAAGTCTTGGGTAAGAGAAGTGGTGGCTAGTTCCACCCCTGCAAAATCCAAGGGGGTAGCCATATTGTTGAGATGCTCCTTGGCTCGGAAAATTGACAGTGTAAAGAAAGATAACCAAGGCTGATGGTTGGTGTTACGGCTAACCTCACCAGAGTGAGCTTTGATTTTGGGTAATCTTTATGCCTCTAACAGTGAGCACACAGATTTTTTCCCGGCAGTGAGTCAGGCAATCTCGGAGCTCCAAATAGATGGACCCCCCCTTCCCATCATATTGGGAGGGGATTTCAATCCGGTGCAGGATATTTTCCTGGATAAGTCAAGACCTACCTCGCATGCCACCCCTAAAGCTAGACAATCCATGGCTGAGTTGCAGGAAGAGTGGGCTCTAGTAGATGCTTGGTGGAAAGAGCATCCCACCGTTTGAGATTATACATTCTTTTCCACACCACACCACATGTATAGCCATACTGACTACTGGTTGATGAATGACATTGCAGGGAGAGGGGTCACTGACATGGGGATTGGCTCTATAGTGATATCGGATCATTCCCCGATCTGGCTTTCATACCTCCCTCCTAAGCAACCTACTCATAAAGTCCAATGGCTCTGTAACCCACTGCTTTTTAAAGATCCAGACTTTGGGCAAATGCTGACTTCTGCCATGAAGGAGTATTTCTCCCTAAACTCAGACTGCAGTGTTTCTCTGAGCATGGTCTGGGATGCTTTTAAGGTGGTTTTGCCAGGGCACATCATTTCCTTTTCTGCAGCAAGGGATAAGGCATGAAAGGCTAATCTCACTTCTATGCAGGCTGAATTAGCCAGCTTGGAATAGAGGTTCAAAGCTACCTCACAGATCAATGTAAATAAAGACCTATATCGCAGAATACTTAATCTTAAATACCAGATCAATGTAATACTATATCAGAAAGCCGAGTGGCACCTACTACGTTCCAAGCAAGAGTTTTGGGCCAATGACGAGAGATCCGGGAAGCTCTTGGCCTACTGCCCACGTAAACAGTAGGTGGCTATGTGGATACACTCCCTCCATACCTTATCGGGTTCAGTAGCCACTACCCCAAAGGATGTGAACCAAACAATGCAACTTTTTTATGACTCCCTGTACATATCTCGTTCCACTATAAACCCTGCTGTACTGGGTCAGAAGTTAATGGGGTTCTGTTGCCAAGCAGAACTCCCCTCCCTATCTCCCAAGCAAGTGACTCTAATAGAGGCACCTGTATCCTGTGATGAGCTAAAGCTTGCATTAGCTACTATGGCACGTGGGAAAGCTACTGGTCCGGATGGTATGTAAGTGGAGTTATACCAGGCATTAGGCTCAAATATCTTCCCCCCACTTCAACTGGCCCTCCAAGACTCGCATAAAAAGAATATCCTCCCACCAACCATGAGGGATGCTATTATCACTCTTTTTCTGAAAAAATCGGCCGACCCATTGGACTGTGTGAATTTCAGACCAACATCATTATTATCGCTTGATACAAAAATCCTAGCAAGGGTGCTCACTACTAGATTGAGTTCGGTACTCCCCTTTATTATCCACCCTGCACAAACTGGTTTCCTGAAGGGGAAAACAGGGGTAGACAAAACATGCCTGCTACTCAGCCTTAAATGGCTATTATCCACAGCCCCTCACCCCACAGCTGCCTTGGCAATAGATTTTGCTAAAGCATTCGACTCCTTAGAATGGGCTTTTCTACATGAAACCTTAAATGTGTTTGGGTTTGTCCCATATTTTAAACATTGGGAATGCACTTTGTACGCTTCCCCTATGGCATGTATTCTTACAAATAGTAATATTCCCCCTCTTTCTCTCTCCATAGAGGTACAAGGCAGGGCTGTCCGCTCTCCCTCTCCTGTTCCTGATTGCCTTGGACCCATTGATATGGGCTATCATTGCAGACCCTCTGATACAAGGCATCGAAAGTAAGGTGCCTACATATGTCACCATGGCATATGCAGATGACCTCCTTTTGACTCTAACCAATCCTCAACAAGCAATTCCAGAGATACTTCTTCTTTTGGAAGAGTTTGCCATACTCTGAGGTCTTTGGATAAACCAAAAAAAGACTGTTCTGGCTCCTCTAAACTCCTTATGTACGAAGGATTGTATACAAGGTACCAACCTTACCTAGGTGGAACACAGCTTTAGCTACTTAGGGATCCAAATCCCCTTTAAATGGACAGCCCTGGAAATGGCTAACTTCTCTCCACTGTGCACCCAGTTGACTGTAGAAGTGGAAAGGTGGCACAGACTTAAACTGTCCCTTCCAGGCAGGGTAGCTGCAATTCGTATGTTGCTTCTGCCACAGGTTTTGCTCCTTTTTAATAACTTACACATTCCTCTCTCGGCAAAATTTTTCCAGTTCATAGATAAGTTAGCATCCAACTTTATCTGGGATCATAAATCATCAAGGTGGAGCAGACGGAAAACTAGAGCACACTGGGCTAAAGGTGACCTTAATGTACCCTGGTTCTATGGCTACCATCTAGCATGTTTGGCGGCCAGGCCACCAGGTGGTTTGCATTGTACAACCTGGCAACCCCTTCCCCCATGGGTCCATCTGGAATCTGATCTGTCATGTCCCTATACACTTCATAATCTCCTAATGCCTCACTCAAAAATTGATCCACAACTCCCCCCTATAATCTCTTACACAGCCCGAGCTTGGAAACTACTATTCTCTAAATCTCACACATCCAAGATGGAATGGTACCCCCCAATACAATCTGCCCCATATGGCACAACAATCTAATTCAGATTGATGGATAGGGAGTCTGCTGGTCGAACTGGCAGCAACAGGTTATTTGGACAATCCAACACCAGGTAGTTCCCAGAACCAAACGTTTGCTAGCATTTGAGCAATTGCGGAGCAAATATGCCCTGCCAAACAAAGATTTTTGGCACTATCTGCAGATCTGCAGTGCCCTAACTCACCTCCTTAATAAAACTACAGATAGAAAGCAGGGGCAATGGCTCACTGACCCCTGTTCCATGGATACTCAAAAGGGCCTTATGGGTCATTTTTATAGTATTTGGAGGGACTCACAACCTAATCCCACACAGAACTGTAGAGTACAATGGGAAAAACTACTGGGGGTAGCAATCTCAGAAGCACGATGGTTGATCTACTGTAAAAGCATTCATCACTCATACAAAGATTCCAATAGCCACTTTATACAACTAAAAATATTGTCGCTGTGGTATCGCACCACAGAGTTACTTTGTAAGAGGGGCTTACTCAATCATAGCCTCTGCTGGTGCTGTGCACAACCAAATGCTCACATTGAACATATACTCTGGTCCTGTCCCTCCCTTACTCTCTCTTCGGCTATGGTGGCTAAAGACCTCTCATAGGTGTTGAAAGTTATGGTCACCCTAACTGCCCCTTGGTACTTCTGGGGGATACAAGCCAAATGGCAGCCCTTTCTAAACCCCTGATGTACTGGGCCCTCTCTTCCATACTGGAAGCCAAATGCCTTTTGCTCATGCACTGGAGATAGCCCATCATACCTAGCAGGACTATGTGGCATGCAGCTGTTGCATGCCTCTCTCTGTTTGAGAGGCTGTCTTCCTTGCAGGGATCAAACATGTGTCTATTTTATGTTAAATGGGGACCCTATCTCCAGTCTGACTTTTTGAAAATTCCAACCCAGCTGGGGAATCCTCCTTGAAAAACTAGGGTCTGTTGAGATTTCCTTTCCTCCCCCTGGTCTGGTTTTGATGCAATGAGGATCTTTTAAGATTGGGATGAAAGCATTGACCTTCTCTGTCTGATATGGTAGGAAGCACATAATGTATGCCTATGATTCACCTCTCACATACTAATATGTCTCTAGGGAATAGATCACAGCATTATGGAGCATATATATACCATTTGTGCATTGGCATTTTGTGTCTTTGACCTGGTTGTATCTCTGTACTTACTACAAAACTGTGAATTGTATTATGTATGATAAAGGAAAAACTTACTAAAAAACATTATATAATAAAATAAATAATTAAATAATATAGTATGAGAAATACAGTTTCACCCCTCAGCGAACACTACACTTGTATGTTATGGAACACAAGGAAACAAGGTATAGGCCAGGGACATCATGTCTGATATTCCTGCTGCTTGTAGATGGCACAATTACTTGTAAAGTCTGCTATATGTCTAGGACAGTGTTTGTGATGATGCAACTGTGCAGGCCACTTTATATGACCACTACAGGTTAGGGGCAATGTGTATGATGATATGGCTGCTTTGTAAGTGACACACACACAAATTGGTGGCCCACAGGACGGCGACACTAAAACCATGAAAGAGCATTACAGCGACAAAATCGGCAGTTGGCTGCAATGGACTTGCCATACATCGATGCCATTTCTCCAGGTGTTGTGCCCCATCCGTAAAACAACTCCTACCTGTAGTTGATTATATTAAAATTTGGGTGTGTGGGGGGCACAGCCCCATGTAAAAAACACATTGTTCTTCTGACTGCACAATGACGAGTATCAGCATTGTACCATCGCTGTAATGGACTTTGACAGATTTTCTATTGATTGGACATGTTGGAACCCACAGAAACAGCACCAGGCCTGTATTCTGAGGCATACTGCCTCACAGCATATGAGTGCAGTGCTCATCATGGAGGGTGTAACAGTATTTATCATACTATGTTATTTATTTTGATAATGAAACACATGCTAGAAACCTGAGTTGTGCTTTGGCATTCAGTTTGGTAGGGTATACATGGCTAGTGTACAGGTTGAGCAGATATCGGGTTCAGTAATCTGTAACATTACATTTCCTCACCAGTTTTCTCCTATAGATGTTTTCCTTTGCTTGTTGGGGTGCAGGCTGGCTCTTCAGCTCCTACTCACCCCATGATTGGCAACCATTTCCCCCAAGGACTCACATTCCTATTCCCCAACAGCATTAGCCCCCTGTGGTGGATGTGAGAGATGGAAGGCCATCCTCCTCCACACACAGAGTCTAGATCTGGTTCAGCAGGGTCCATGGGCACTACTATGGATCATACTAAGGAGACACAGAAAGTTAAAGGCAAGATTGACCATAGATAGGTCCCATCATTGTAACCCATAGTAACGCCCATCCTTGTTTCCCAAAATCCATGCATCTAACTTGTTCTTAAAGATGGGTTTATTTTTACTGAGAATTATCTCAAGTGGGAGAGCATTCCAGGGATTAACCACCCTTTTGGAGAAAAAACATTTTCTCTTAATACTGTTGAATTTAATTACAGAAAATAGAAGGGGGTGACCCCCTAATATCTCTGTAAATAAATAGGGAGCATTTACAATGTCCCACATTAGAAGCAGGCCACATTGATCACTGTATATATGATCTGTAATGAGGGGGTAGGACTTCTGGAGTTCTGGACTTAATAATATTTCTGATGGGCCACCAGATTTTATTGGCTAGTGCAGGTCATGGCAAGTGTGTAGGGCTTCCTCTGTGCTCAACCTCCACTTTTCCCATTTTCTAGTTTCCCCACACCAAGATTGGTTCATGTGCACTGGCATAAGTTTGCAATATGAAGATGCCACATGCACTTGAACAGCTGTACCTGACCCTCAGAGATGCATAAGAACATAAGAATCTGCTGACAGAATGAGACCGTGTGGTCCATCTAGTCTGCCCAGATTTTCTACCCCCCCCCACTATCAATTTGTCTTCTTAAGGTGACTCTACTGTCTATCCCATGTCTGTTTGAATTCACTGACTGTCTTCGCTGCCACAACCTAAGTAGTGCTGCAGAAGTGACATTACTACTGCAGCACAACATATTGGTGTTACTACTGCAACACAACTCTATTCTAGGCACTGGTTTCCATGCAGAACAACACTGCACCATACACTACAAAGGAAAAGCTTTATCCCCATGGAATTAACATATATATTTGAAAACTGGAAACAGTGACCATTGTGTATGTAGCATGCCTCAAATTCATGGCTATGTGTGTGTATTGGCTAATATTTGAGTATTATGCCCATGGTCTTAATCCAGAAAGGTTGAGGACATGGTTGATGCCAAGACATCTAGTCAATGTGTTTCAGGTGTTAGCAGCTATACACTAAATCACTGCGTGTATAGGGAGGATTTCCTCTCAAATACTGTAGAGTTGCTTGACAGCTGCAAATCACACTGGCAACTGGAAGGCGAGGTTCTTGTGTGAACTCTGGAGGAGTTTATAAATTTTAAACTGTGTTTCCTTTTTGATTAGGATAGCTCAACCTCTGCTCCTATTTGTTCCTATTGTATAATTTAACTTTTGGACCCAGTTTATCAAGGATAATAACTTAGTATACATATGGAGAAATAAATACCCTAACACAAAAGGAGATATGCATTTGCCATTTCCATCGAGAACCTCATCAGGTATAGATTATATTTTTGTATAAAATCAATATATCAGGATATTATAGATGGTGAGATATTGCCTAAACTAATTTCAGGCTATGCTTTAATAACTTGTAACTATATATCATCTAGACATAAAATCAGAATCAAACACTGGTCTTTCAATAAGGTGAACCCTGTGTTTTAACATCTACAGACAAGTAGTATCGTACCCTATAAAAAATGTTTTATAATGCATACCTATCTACTGTTCTTAGTTGCCTAGAGGGCTTTGTGATATTGTACTTCAATTTTTAAAATACAATGAAAATAAAGTTACAAAATTTCTGTTACCATCATCTCCAGCCAAGGAGCTAATTCAGCAATAAACAACCAATGAAATTCACTTGTATGACCATCTAAACCTGGTGTTTTATCTTTGAGCAGCATTTTTATATTTTTTTTTGATGAATTCTTCTTGTAAGAAATTTCTGTCTTGTAGTTCCGCTTTTGGTAGCTCCACTTCTTTCACAGTATAATTTTCTATTTCAGTTTGGTGTGCACATTTTTACCTTTGATATATTGTGCTATAGTATTGTTTAAAAGCTTCTCCTATACAGATAATGTCCCTTTCCAATTTCCCTTCTATGTCCCTTTTATCTGCTACTAAGTTTCTGTCTGTTTCTTCAACATATGAGCCAACAGTTTCCTACTTCTGTCGCCACTAAAATAAAGGTTAGTTCTCAAAGTGATCATGTCTTTTTCAGCTTGAGAGTTTAGTATATTTTGGATTTCATTCTGAACTTCTTTTTCATCCATAAGCTAATTTTCCCCATTTGATATTCTGCTTTCTAATTATTTTAGTAATTGTTTTATTTAAATTTGCTTTTTGTGATTTCCTGTTCTTAATTTCTATAGTTGCATTAATGACATCCCATGTATGGATTAAGTCCTGCACCCTACTAAAATTAAAACAAATAATAATAATTTGATCCATAATAAACACACAGAAATCTGTATTTCTTAGTGTAAGTAATAGTAGGAAGTGCTGGCATGACTGAAATAAGGATGGTTCCCTAGCACATCCTACTTGGGACTGCCCTGTTATTGCAGAATGTTGGCCCAACACTAAGGGTGAAACAGAAAGATTATTGTAAACCTCTCTGATTTCCAGAAATTTTTACCTTTAATGATTTTTAGATTTAAACATGAATTCTACAAAACAAAAGATATTAGCTGTAGCAACAATGGGCTCTGTGCAATAATGTTCAGCTTGCCTATGCACCGCATATGTGAGATGCATAGGCAACCCTAAGTCAGAATGCTGTGCACTGGAGAACTAGTTGACCCCCAGTGCCATTCATGGCAGGCGCACAGTCCCTCATGTACTCAATCCCCTGGCTGCCCATGCAGCTACTCACCCCAGGTGGTCCAGGTGAGTGTAGGGGCCTGCCCACACTCCATGCCAGTCACAAAGATGAGGAGTACAGAGCACAGGGGCACAAGATATGGCAGAGAGGTCCCTGCCATGAAGGCTATTTGCCCTCTGCAATAGACAGCCAATAGCTGTGGCAGGACAGGAACATACACCACAGTGCTGACCCCAGTCCACTGGGCTGACAGGGAGGGCTGTTGGCAGCCATTCAGATACTTGCCTGTAGTTTTCAAAATGTAGGGTGCCCACACCTTCCAAGGATCCCCCTCTTACACACAGCAGGGGCTCCACTTTGGGACCCAGGACAGGCATCTGATTGGGTGCCTGCTTGTATGCCACAAGCTACCTCCTCACAGCTGTGCATTTGGTAGGCAGGCCTGCAGAGAGGCAGCTAGCAATAGTGAATCCAGCCAGTGCATATCTGTCCATGTATGTGGATCAGCATGGGCCAGGTATGTGCCTCTCATGCATACCTGGTTCACATTATTGACTAGAGCCCAACATGCACAAAATGCATGATGTTAGAAAAACAGAGTAATTCATGAGTTTCAAAATATCAGAGAAACAAATGGCTGGTAAAAAATTAAAGATATTATTATTACAGAAAAACTGTTATTTAATTATGGAGAATCATCATGTGATCCACAATCCATGGGGGCAAACATTTTAATGACACTTCCTCAAGTTATGTATTGAAACACAAGTCAGACTGGATACAAAATGAGCACTTGCAATATGAAAAATTAAGACCAAGGCTCCCTGTTCTCTGAGGCATCATTAGGCCTACTTCTGCGGTGGTGGGCAAAGTTCTGCAGCACATAAATAGAGTGACTTCTGCATGTAAACAGTTCCAAAACTAATTTTCTTTAATTAATAAAATCACATGGTACATGCCTGGCTTAAGCACACCATAAATTGACAGCAAGAAATCATGGTGCTTATTCTATTTTTTAAATATTTAGTTAGCATCCCTCCACTGTGCTCATGGTGTTTCAGAAGAATCACAGAGCAAAATGTAGGCTGTCAGAAAAGTAAAAAAATAGAAATTATAAAATGTGATAGTGGTTTCCATTAAATGGTGTTAGAGATGTTGCGAAATTATATTTTGCTGTACAAAATATTTTGTGAAATTCACCTATTATGTGAAATATTTTGCCAGGTGTGAAATGCTGAATTTCGCCAGCAAAATGCAAAATTTCACCATTAAAGAGGTGAAATTACACCAGAGAAAGGTGAGTGTTGCCTTCTGCAGGTGAAATTTCACATTACAGAGACAAAATTTCACATTATACTGGAATCTAGATTTAGTATTTGCCGTATTGGTCCTTGCAAGAATAGATCCAGAAGCAAATGATTTGATACCTTTTAATGGACCAACATAGATGTAACAACAAGAACAAAGTGCTCTAGCTTTCGGACCAACCAGTCCTTCTTCAGAAGCTCATGGCAGTTGTTTAGAAAATACAATACTTATAACAGCTAGATAATGCAGAGAAAAACAGAAAAAATTCCCCATTGGTTTAAAATACTCATGTAAAAAAATGTTCAGTTTTCAGTTGTTAATTTGTCCAACCACACACTGACTACTGGAGGACTAAATGTACTTTCAAAGGGCCTCACTTTCTGCCCAACAAAACCACTGGATAACATACTGTTTTGTGTTGAACTGGAGGAGTACTTCTGTAGACTGAGACTTAAAGAATTCTTTCATGGCAGGGAAGAAATCACTGGTAGTGAAGACAGTGCAAACAGCAATAATGTAATGGATAAGAAAAAGGAATCTGATTTTACCCCCCTCAAGTGGGCGTAACAAAGAACTAGACAATTACATTAATTGTTTACGCCAACAAGTCAGTGGCCAGATCCTTACTAGGCAAAAACAAACCCATTATAACCTTTCTCCACTGGAACGGAGAGCTATAGGGACACTGAAATCAAACCACAACATTGTCATCAAAAAAGCTGATAAAGGCTCTGCAGTGGTGATTTTAAACAGAGAGGATTATATTACTGAAGCTAATAGACAGCTAACAGATCTTACATACTACAGAGAACTGGAGAGTGACCCCACTACAAGATATAAAGATGAACTACGTGACTTAATTAAAACTTTTCCTGACCATGTCTGAGAGAAACTAACTCACCTCATCCCTGATGAACCCAGGCCAGGGACATTCTACATGCTGCCTAAAATACATAAACCTGGCAATTCAGGGAGACCCATAGTCTCTGGTAATGGTACACCTTGACTGAGGGATCTCAGGGTTTATAGAGACCATTTGAAACCACTGGTTATGGAAAGAGACAGTTATATCCAGGACACTACGCACTTTTTGCATGTACTTTCTGGTTATAAGGATTTACTACCTGATACCATTTTAGTGACAATGGATGTAACATCCCTCTACACTAATATTCCACACACAGATGGCATTGCAGCATGCCTTAAATACATACATGAGAAAGGACCGGAACAAAACATCAACCCTGGAGTGGTGGGGGAACTTATGGAATTCATTTTGACACATAACAACTTCAACTTCAATGGTAAACATTATGTTCAAACTATGGGAACAGCAATGGGCACCAAAATGGCTCCACAGTATGCTAACCTCTTTATGGCTGACTTGGAGGAGGATTTTTTAAGGCAGTATCCCCACAAACCACTAGCTTATTTCCATTACATTGATGATTTGTTTGTCATCTGGATGGAAGGCACAGATGCACTCAAAGATTTTCATCACAAACAATAATCTCACCCTACCATAAAAGCTTACCCTGGAGTACTCTACCACCAAGGTTAACTTTCTGGACACCACAGTCATCATTAAGGATGGAACCTTACATACATGTATTTACAGGAAGCCAACAGACAGACAGAGATTTCTGCACAAGAAAAGTAACCACCCAAACCATACAAAAAAATCTGTCATATACAGTCAAGCACTTCATTGTCACCGTATTTGTTCAAATGAGAATGACAGAGATACACATTTGGCTATGTTGAAAAACACCTTCATTAAGCAGGGACACTCTTCCAGGGAAATTGACAGGATAACAGAATGGGCAACGCAAGTACCAAGACAATAACTACTTCAATATAAAGAAAAGACAGCTACAGACAGAATACCTTTGGTAGTCACATATCATCCAGACCTTGAACATCTGCATACAATTATTAAAGATCTCCACCCAATATTTAGTGAGGATGAAACCCTTAATTGTATTTTTAAGGAACTCCCACTACTATCTTTTAAACAACCACCAAATTTATCCAGCCTAATTATTAGGAACAAACTTTCACTGGAATAGAATACCATGTCACACAATAGCATACGACCCTGCAATCAATGCCCCTGTAAGACTTGTGGGCTCATTTCTACCTCGGACTGTGTGGTTACATCACAAAACAGACAATTCCAGGTGCATGGGAGTTATACATGCATGTCATGACATGTTGTTTATTTCATTCGGTGCAAGAGATGTCCACAAACAGGTTATGTAGGAGAACACGCCAACAGCTCCACACTAGGATGAACTCACACAGACATACTATTACAGCAAGGAAGACTGAAAAACCAGTGGGGCACCACTTCTCCCAGCCTGACCACTCAGTCTCAGATATGTCAGTAATGGTCTTAAAAGAAAATCTCAAAAACACACAACAGAGATGAGCTTTTGAAATTAAACTTATTTTACATCTCAATATGGTAGCAGATGGGATGAACGTTGATCTTGGCTTCATGGGACACTACAGCAACTAACATCCACAGACCTTTTCTTCTTCAAACTGACATATTATAGGACTTCAGCATGTGTGGGATGTGGATGCGTGTGTGTATGTATGTGTGTGGGTATGTGTTGTGAAGTATGTGATATAACAGATGTGGGGCTTGCTGTCACATTGAGGTAAGTCTCTATTTAGATATATGGAGTTATAATGTGTTACTATTCTTATTTCACACACATAATGAATATTAATTCCTCCTTACTTGTTATCTTTGCCTGGGGGGGATTGATTCCATTGCACCATATTCAGATTACCCAGCCTGCTAGTGTACATACAGGAGTGTTATCATATACTGTTACATATAATTTTTGTAACTCTGTACATATTGGGGTGTGTGATCTCATTTGCATTGGGGTCCTGCACAGATCTTTTTACAGTAGGCTAATATTGTAGTAATTTGTGGATATGTAGGTATGTTAGACCTCTGGTCTTACACATATACTTATATTTACTTCTAGTTACCTTATCCTGGGAGGTGGCAGGTTTATTTCATGGTAGTTCTATCTAGTATCCTTGGAAATGTTACTTTGCAGATACTAGTATGGTTAAATAGTGTTACATTTTTACTCTGTAGCTATTAGGAGACATAAGCCCTTTTACTCAGGATTTCATGACAAGTTGAATTCCTTTGGGGAACAATTGCAGTGACTGAAGTTAATATAGGTTTACTAGGACAGCAGGTGTGTGTGTGTGTGTGTGTGTGTGAGAGAGAGAGAGAGAGAGAGAGAGAGAGAGAGAGAGAGAAAGGGGGAGAGAGACAACATCTCCTTTATAGAGTTCTCCCCACCCACATTATTGTGATGTGGGTGGGTGGGTTAGGTTGTATTGTTTGTATGAAGAGGAGGAGAGAAATTACATTTTATCTCCTTTTCAGATTCCTTAGACACTTGTGGTACATCAAGTTGCTACATTCTCAGTATATATTGACATCAGTACATATCAGGCTACATGGTCTTAATTCCTTGAGGTTCCTCGACTAGAGTTTTTGTTTGACACTAATATTATCAATTTATATTTAAATTATCATTTATATAGTCCTGAGGTTTTGAAATTTCTTGGGCCTTATATCTAGCTTGAGAATACAGCTGGGTGACAGGTCCAGCTAGGTTTACACATCACACAGTGTGCACTAATGTTTTTAAGACAACTTTACTGGTAAATTCTTGTCTATAATGCTAACATTGAAATTTCATGAGCCCTATAACAATCTTAGTTTGTCTTTAGTCTGGTGGGGTTGCTTTCAGTAATCACATCCTTATACTAACTGTGACACTCATAGCTTGATTTAGGAGTTATCTGTTTCAGCAGTGTTATCTTATGTCAATTAAATTTATATACAGTAGGATTCTTTGTATGTGTGTTCCACAAGCACATCTGACCCAAGGTTCTTTCTGGCTGAAGGCAGTATTGTACTGTTAAACTTCTCTGACATCATCTTCTGTTTTTTTTTTTTAAATGAGTATTTTAAACCAATGGGGATTTTTTTCTGTTTTTCTCTGCATTATCTAGCTGTTATAAGTATTGTATTTTCTAAACAACTCCCATGAGCTTCTGAAGAAGGACTGGTTGGTCCGAAAGCTAAAGCACTTTGTTCTTGCTGTTACATCTATGTTGGTCTATTAAAAGGTATCAAATCATTTGCTTCTGGATACATTACACTGGAGAAATTTCTCATTACAGACATGAAATTCTGAATTTTGCTTCTACAACAAATTTCACAAAATAGTTTACATAATGAAATTTTCCAGTTTCACATTCTCTAGATGTTGTGTTTAAGCCAGGCATGTACCATATGATTTTATTAATGAAAGAAAACCAGTTTGGGATTTATACATCCCATCCTTTATATATCCCATGTGCACAGAGAGTTTTGATTGTTTTTTTTTTACATTTGCAATCATTGCTTATGAAAAGCACTATATTAGTGGCATGAAAAGCACTATATAAATACTAATTCCTCTTCTTTTTTTTATCTGATTGATGGCTGCACAGATAAAATCCATGCTACAGCGGTGAAATGGGAAGTATATCAACTAGTTAGGGTATGATTAATGATGAGTATATTAATTACTTATAAATATACAGCCTGCCTGTGCAGTAGCAGGGGACACAGTACTCGAGCAACAACCTTAGCTGTTAGGTGTCACATATGCATTAATGTAAACTTTAAGCAGAATGAATTAAGAATCAGTCACTGATGCAGTGCAAGTTTGGAAATATAACAAATAATGTAAGCAGTACAATACATTTTTTTTAAATATAGTCCATGGTCGTACAGGTTTTGCACTTACTACATATTGATGGTCCATCTATCAGAGAGTCTGCCCTAGCCTCTATTGCCTCAGTTAATGTACTGTATACTGCAGAACAGTATTCCTCAGTTTATATAAATTGCTGAACAATATCCCTCAATTTATGTAAACTGTGGAAGAATACTCCTCAGTTTATGTAAATTGTGGAAAAGTATTCTGCGATTCATGTAAACTGCAGAACAATAGTCCTCAGTTGTGTAAACTGCAGAACCATATTCTTCAGTTTACGTAAACTGTGGAACAATATTCCTCAGTTTATGTAAACTGCGGATCAATATTCCTCAGTTTATGTAAACTGCGGAACAATATTCCTCAGTGTATACAAACATGGAAAACTATTCTGCAGTTTATTGTAAACTGCAGAACCATATTCCTCAGCTGATGTAAACTACAGAACCATATTCCTCAGTTTATGTAACTGAAGAATAATATCCCTCAGTTTATGTAAACTGTGGAACAATATTCCTCAATTTATGTAAACTGCAGAACAATATTCCCCAGTTTATGTAAACTGTGGAAAACTATTCTCCAGTTTTTGTAAAACTGTGGAATAATTATTCCGCAGTTTATGTAAACTGCAGAATAATTATTCTACAGTTTATGTATGTAAACCATGGAATAATTATTCTGCAGTTTATATAAACTGCAAAATGATTATTCCACAGTTTACAATAAATTCTGCAGAAAATTCCACGGTCACGGAATCATGGAAAACAATTGGCCTTAAGACAAACTTTGATTTATTTAATAGGTTACAGATGCACATCAGAATTACATTTTTATATGTTTGTAGAATATGAATATAAATTTCATGCTTATATCTACATATTTAACAACTATCAAAGTGCATTCTATATATACTACATATGCCCTTCCTGATAAACTTCACACTGTTCATGTTTTTCATGATATGTAATGCAACACTGTAATTTTCTTAATGTGGAAAACTTATGAAATAACTGACAATCAAACAAAAATATTTCTGAAAAAAAAATAAGAACAATATGCAGATCTGGAGCAGATAATGTATTGACCAGAATTATTACATGTGTAAAATGGATCATATATATTTGGATCATGTGTTTTGAATAACCCAGCCGATCAAATAATGTGCTATCTGTACAACTCTAGTTACAGCCATAGTGTTCTTTATTCATTACAAAGCAATAAAGCATCATGGGGTCATGGAAGGTGAGCTGGCTGCAGAGAAGGATAGGGGAGAAAAGGTTATGAATATGTGCACTAGGCCAGAGGGGTGATTGGCAGAGGCAGCTATGATTGGTGGAAGGATGGCAGTGACTGCAATCTCTAGCGGTAGGGATGGGGGAACAATTGTAGTGACAAAGGGAAACAGAAGGCATGATTAAGGAAGCACTATTGCCAGTAGACATCAGACATTGGTATAAATTTCTGACTGTCCAAACTGAGGAGGGCCAACAGTCAAATGGATCTGGTGGGGCACACCTGGTGCTAGGACCCTCAGGACTCTCAGGTGGACAGGAGTGCTGTTACTAATGTGGCAGGTGGTTTCCCTTTTTACAGTGCTATTTGGATAATTTATACTGGATGTCCTCATCAATGCTGCACTGTGGCACTTTGGACTAAGTGAGTTTCCAGTGTGGGACTTACTGTATTTGCAAATATGCTAATGACTGATATGCTGCTGGAATTGTAAGTTGTATTGCACCTTGCACCTGTGAAAGTACTATAACTCTCATACTAAAAGCAGCGATTGTGTCTCCATAGAATCATTTGCCATTTACATTTTGTACCTTGTGTTGTGGTCCTGCTGCAGTATAATTTGTACCCTGTTATGAGGTCCTGCTGCAGTATACAGCAAGTATTAGGAGATAACCTATTGCTTGTTGTATTAAGACACACAATTTGCCAAGAAGGAGAAAGGAAAAGGCTGGGAAGAGGGGCAGGAAGGTACTTTATTTTTAGGGCAGTGGGTGTGCAGGAAGCATTGATGGCCTGAGAGGGTAGCTTGGTTTGGCTGGTTTGCCTGCCTGGAGAATGTAATACTGTAGGTGAGGGCTATCAAGGACCAAGCAACAGAGCGGGGGGGGGGTACTAGACCATAATCCTCAATCTTGGCATGAACAACAAAGGAAGCACAAGTTCTGGGGACATAAAAAGGTAATGCATGGAACAAGTGATGCTCCTGAAGGGAAAAATATCCTGGGTAATCTTCCCAGAGATATTGTACCTCTGTTCGTGGGACTAGGAAGGAGTGACAGTAGACAATTATGCCGATTATTACTTGGCTACGGTATGGTGCAAGAGATAGAGATGTATTTTGCTTGCCAACTGGAGGGTCTTCTGTGATAAGAGATGCATTTTTCCCAGGCTGGCCTGCACCTGTGCACAAAGGGAGCAGAATGCACAATTTATAAAAACAAAAATAAGGCGCCGCGTCAGCATGTGGTTTAAAAGCAAAACAAAAGGGTTATATTTAATGCACATTGAAAATAGAAACTTGAATAAAAAATCTACGTTTCAACCTTAGGTCTTGTTCAGGAAATATCTAAAAGAGAAAAAAAACAAAGTTAGTGTAAAGGGGAGGTAAAATGAGAGAGATATATATATATATATAATATATATATATATATATATATATATATATATATATTGAAAGAGAGAGAGCGAGAGGGAGAGAGAGAGAGAGCACGAGAGAGAGAGAGAGAAAGAAAAAAGGGAAGGCTCAGGGAGAAGAAGTGATAGAACGCACAGTGTTGTTAGGACATTTAAAATTGTATATAGGCAAAACAGGTGTGGTGAAGCAGATCACTATGAGCAAAAGGCAGATATAGAGGATAATTAAAGGAAGAAGCATGGAGGGGTAATTCTTGCCAATTGCATGCATGATAACATAAGGAGCACACTCAGCAGAATGGGTGAACTTGAGGTCCTAATGCACATCAGAGGTCAGGACCTAGTGGCCCTAGCATAGCCTTGTTGGGGGAAAGAAAATGACAAGGCATGCAAGGTAGATGGATAGAGTCTATTTCAAAGGCATGACAGGAAGGAGAGAGGGGTGGCTAATTTTGTAAGGAAAAGGGACATTGTAGAGGACTAGGAGGACAACAGAGGCAAACAGTGACACAGAATCAGTCTGGGATGAGCTCGGGAAAAGGAGTAAAAGAGTGATTCTTGGGGTGTGCTACAGGCCCCCAAAAAGCTCAGTGAAGCATAATACCCAGGTGGTAGGTAAAACTGTGAGAGCAGCTAAATCAGATGCAGCGCTGATCTTAGAAACATAGAATATGACAGCAGATAAGGACCACTTGGCCCACCCAGTCTGCCCATTTCCCTACCTACTGGATAAGCTGCAGATCCTAGTTAACCAGCAGCCTACTTCTTCCTACCCCCACTCCCTAGAATGGCCTTATGACTGTCCCATGCATGCTTGAATTCCACCACTGTTTTTGACTCCACAACCTCCTCCGGAAGGCCGTTCCATGCATCCACAACCCTCTCCATGAAAAAATACTTCCTCTTGGGGGAATCAATCTTCCAGCTATAGGCTGGAATCTAGGGAGGGCTAATGGTAGGGCTGAGGTTATATTACTGTCCATCATCAAGAACTATTTCTTAGGGCAGCACATCCAGCGAGATACTAGGCATGAGGTCACCCTTGACCTTTTTCTAAGAAATGAGATAGAGTAATCTCCAGTGTAAAAGTCAAGGAACCACTGGGAAGAAGTGAACATAACCAGGTAACCTTATACCCGGTGAAAGTGAGCTCTGGCTAGACCTCAGCCACCAGGACCAGAAACCTTTGAAAGATAGGCTTCATCATAATTAAGGACCTAGTGTTCAAGGATCTGGAGTAATTGCATGAAGCTGGTAAAGCAGAACAAATAAGGTGATTGCTGAAGGTAACACTTGAAGTATCTGCAGAAGTTTACATTCCTGTAAACAATAAGGGAGGGAAATGTGTCCAAATATTGTCATCTGGCTCAATTGCAACCTTGGTCAAGTGATTCAGAACAAAATGTAGATTTATAACTGTTGGGAGGAGATGGGATGCATCTAACCAAGAGAAAAACAGAGCAGCCCTGAGATACTGCAAAACTATTTAAAACAATCAAGGAAGCACTGGAAGCCAGGATAGCAGAAGGAGATGTAAACAACATCAAAGCCTTCTTCCAACACATAAATGGAGCAAGGATGATGCAGGAGATCATTCCTCCATTAAAGCTAGTGGAAGGTCTCACAACATCAAAGGTAACCACAATGCAGCCACCGGAAATCAAGTCTGCCCTGGTAGCTTACTACCTTGCATTGATCAAGCCAGATAAGTCCCAAGGGGTAAATGGAAAACACTCCAGGATCATACTGAACATAAACAAACAATTGGTAGTGCTACTTGCAATAATCTTTCCGGTATCCATCCAGACAGGTGCGGTGCCAGAGGACTGGCTATTGGCCAAGGTACCCCCCCATCTTCAAGAAGGAGGAAAGGTCAGACTGAGGCTACTACAGGCCAGAAAGCCTGACATCACTGCTGGGCATGGTTTTGGAAGCCATTGTCAAGGAGAGAGAGAATAACAGAGCACTCAGTTGAGGCCAAGGTTCTTACCGTCTCTCAGCATAGCTATATGAGATACAGATCATGCCAAATCTACCTGCTCACCTTCTATAATGGGCCAGCCTGGAAAGTGGATAGGGGCAGGTCCATGGACAGACAGAGCCTATCTGAACTGCAGCAAGACCTTTTGTACTGTGGCACATGGCAAGCTTCTGGGTAAATTAAACCAGTGTGGTATACAAAAGACATACCCAAGGTGAACTGCTCACTGACTTTGGGGCAGAGGATGGTTGTGACTCTGGATGGAGAGATGTACACCATGGTATCTCTTGGGGATTGGTTCTGGGGCCACTGCTCATTAAGAGCTTTATTATTGATCTGGATTGTGGGGTATTCTGCTGGCAGCCTTTGTTCATGGAGGACACTCAGCTAGACTGGGGGCTGGAGTTCCTTGAGGATGTGGACAAACTTCAGGAGGGCCTTAAAAAGCTGGGTGATTAGTCTGAGTCAGGGAGCCTCAGATTCAATGTTGCATTATACAAAGTTCTACACTTGGGGAGGCAATACAGAGGAAGGACCTACACACTGTGTGGCCCTCCTCTTACTGCACTCAGGAAGGAAAGGTTCCAGGGATCATAACAGACTCACTGAAGTACAATAGAGAAAGCAATGCATGGCCACTGACAAGAAAGCCAGCAGGTCTCTGAGGTGCATCTAAATAGGAGTGACCAGCAGAACAGGGGCTATAGTCCTGCCACTTTGCAAGGCCCAGCTGATGCTTCAGATTTAGTTCTGCATACACTTTATTTCTTCTTAACACAAAAGGGCATTTAGGCAGTCAGGGCTGTGCAACACAGGACTACCAAAATCATCAGTGTGTTATGAGGACAAAAATTTTGAGGAGAGGCTGGATGCCCTTTACATGCTCACCCTGTAAAAAGGATGAGAGGACATAATTTGTCTTTTAAATATTCAAGGATATTGACAAAGATTGAAAAGTCAAAGATATTTAATCTTGTGCCCAGAGGTCAGGGGGCACATGATGGTCGTAGAAGCTCTTCTGACCTTAAATTACTATATTATTGTGTAGCATATACATTTATTTCAGTGGTGGTATGGACATATTTCATAAACACAATAAAATTCTTCTCTCTCTCTCTCTCTCTCTCTCTCATTGGCTGCCATGTAGCTGTTTTTGATCGGATTGAAATCCTGCCTTCAAGGAGTTTTCTTGGTGGGGCAGGACAGCATACCAATCAGGAACTGGGCCTCCAAGACAGAGAGTGCACCTCTTCAATAAAATGATTTATTAGTGATTCCTCAGGACTTGCAGTGAGCATTAAGAAGCGTTTATCAGTGAAATGCAGATGGTGTGGGGGGAATTGCAGTGAGAAATCTTCCTTCTGCATATACACCATGATGGATACTTTTTTAAAACATACATTTATCTTTCTTTCTACCCAAAATGCAGAAGCTTTCAAGCAGACACTTGAAAAACCCTCTTTTTCATCCTCAGACAATGTACCTCCCACCAGATGTAGCTTTCACTTGTTTGTATATCTTATTATTCAGATTCAGTACATTATATACTAACATGGATTCGCCAAGAATTATACTTAAGTTAAACTTGTGATTTTATTAAGAAACTTGTTATTACAGACTGACTCAAATCTATATGAAGTCCAAAAAGTGCACAAAACTAAATTCCTAAGAGTGAAATCAATGGAAAGTTAGGCACATTCTCTCTCTCTCTCTCTCTTGCTTTCGATTATTTCAGTGAGGAATTCTGTACCCCTTTCATATGAAACTTGTTTACACCCTTCTCATCACACAGTCCTTGAAAGCTGAGTAGTTTTCACATTGTATTGCATGCTGTAATGAAAGTGCTGTTAATGGAGTACTGTCATAGCAGAAGCTTCAATATTGTGAATACACTCAGGGGCCAGATCAACATTCCCTGTATCTGAGTGTTCTCAATCCAGATTTATATTTGGTCATAGTTTTTATAAAGCTGAACTTTGCCTTTGTATGGATGTTTCTCACAAGCACAGCACAGATTTCTGGGGCAACTTTGCCCATGTTTTCCAAAAGGATTGTGTGTGGCCTGTTATTTCTGTCTACAGTCAACTAGATTTCAGAACAGAAGCCATCACAAAACATTGCATTTGAAAGACCCCTTATTAAAATGCATGAAATGCTAAAACTTGCTCTGAAAATATATGTTTAGGAATGCAAATATACTAAAACTCATCCCAAGGGAAGTGAATGGAAGGGGGTTGAAGCACAGAAAAGAAACTGCATCTATTTAGAAACAGAATAGTTAGCCATCGGCTAACCCATATTTATCAAATAACTGCATGCTAAAAATAGCATTGTACCTAGCCCCAACTCCTAACCATTGCTTGCTAAGTCATGCTTGCTCATAGTTTTACCAGCCAAACAACTGCTGAGACTACCATGAAAGTGTTTTCCACATCTCAGACCAGTACGAAATGTAAGCACTTTCTTTCTGCTTCACACGTTGATATAATCTGTTAGTGGTGAACTTTTTTTTTTTAGAAAAATTATTGAAGAGAAAGTTTAGTTTTCTACACTGGGGACTGCTGTAATACAAAATGCTGTCTCTAAAACATAAACTCCTTATTGTGCAGGGTAAGAAAGAGCCCATGAGTGACAGTGTCCTTCATTTATTTATTTATTTATTTAAAAATTTGTAACCAGGAATGGCACACTGAGCCAAGGCTGTTTTCCAGGTATGCCCCAGGGGAGGAGAAATTATAATGTGTCAATATGTATCACAGACTGCAGCTTGTAATTATATGAGAATTCCAAAGAATGCAGTAACGGAAAATCAGACTGTACAGCAGGTACTCAAAAGCTAATACTTTCTTTCATATCATACTAGATTATCATACTGAAGCACTGGATGGAGGAAGACGATATGCCTAATAGTACCATCCACCTGCATTAGTGGTCCTACAATCCCATCCTGCAACATAGTTATATCTAATCTTTGTTTGAATGTATCCAGATTCCCACTCTCCACTCTCACATATTACAATACTGCTGTTCACATGGTACAGTACTGAGAGAATTCATATTTACATTTTGGTTTTATTTCCCAGAGTTAAGAATATGTATCCTATTCTGAAGTGTTATCTGTATCCATGATTTCTATATTAAAAGCTTGAATGGCCATGTTCTAATCTCTGAATGTATTTATTTCTACACAGCCCTTGTCCATGACAACTGACTGTGGGCCTGATATTCAACAAATGTACCCAATCTGCATGGGCAAATAAGTACCAAACAGTCTCCACTGGGTACTCTTACAGTTACCATGAACACAACACTGTGAATGGGCCACATGGGTTGCTTGCATGCTCGTTTCCTCACAAAGGTCAGGTAGCTCATTTGTCTGCCACTGCAAACTATATTGATAGTGGAAGTATGACACAGAGAATTGTGAGGATAAGGGGGTGTAAACACAACATATATGTAGATAAATAGCCACAAGTAACTAGAAAAAGAGAGAGCGAGAGAGAGAGCAAGCCTCCCCCCAGAAAAAAAATGGGATTAACTAATCAAGGAGATCAGGTGCTCACCCTATGGTCTCCATATTGGACCTCATGAGAGCCACAGTCTGGAACTACAGTAACACCCTAGAAAGAACGGAGAAAGATGCTGCCATGCAGGTCACTCCAGTTGGAGGGCAGTGATCAAGAAGGAATGGGCAATCTGCCACCCTCCCAATACCTTAGTGATTGGGCACTTTATAAGTAAGCAAAGGGATAAGGGTCCAGGCAGGTGAAGCAGCCCAGTAGGAGGACCCTATCTGGTCAGAAGTAGGACATGATGGAAGAAGGAGGATGGGTGGGCATCCCAGTAATGCAACTTCCTCCACAAATCCCCACAAATCATGGTCGCACAACACCCATCTGACTCCTTTGAGAAGAGGGAGAGTCTGAGATATAACAAAGAGAACAGGACAAAAAAAGAACTCCCAGAAATGTATTTTTATTTATTTATGTATGTATGTATGTTATTGGAAAAGCCAGACAATACCTTTGAAAACAAGTGCTCTTTTACAAAGGTTCCATGTCAGATTACATTATTATATTCAAAACAAGGACCAAAAAAATCAAGGAAAATTCCACAGGAAATGTTTATCAAGTGGTCAGTGAATGTACATAATATCAAACAAGCATTTGTCAATGCTGAATGTTTGCTTGCTGATATTAGCATTGGACATACAGGAGATAGACAGATGCAGAATAGGAGTGGCAGTGAAGTATTGAACTCAGCCAATCCCACCTCCACCCTACAGAGATGTACAGGCATTGGGGTGTGCCTGTGGGTCTTTGCCCAATATGCTCATGGCATTTCACCTCACCCTATCCTGTAGACACTGACAAGTGTTGAGGTGTGCCTTGGGGTGTTCGGCTTCACAGACACCCCATTTCATAAGGACATATGCTGAAATGGATGTAGTACAAGAGAATGGGGTGAAGTCTGGAGCTGAAGAGTGCAAGGCACACCTCAATGCCTGTCACTGGCTTCAGGGTGGGGGTGGGATGGCATGAGCATTACAGCCGGTGATCCAAAGTTACACTTCTGATGCCTGTCAGTCTGTACAGAGTGTGACATTATAGTTAGAAACCCTAACGCTCTGGGCATGTGTTGGTATTTGTACTACAAACTTTCAGCACAACCTTTTTATGAACCCCACCTCGTAAAAGCATTTGGGACATCTTCTCATGAACAGTGGCAGTGTGATTTTGTTAATGTGTCCCAAACTTCGAGTCTCATTGTTAATTACCATTCCATGCTCTGGATGCAAAACACAGATCAGGCAGATATGAAGAATGACAGCTGTACCATCCATAGGGAGGTATGAAGAGATGGCAATGTTGAAAATCTGTAGTGAAAATATAAAAAATGCTCAAAGTTCCGAGTGTACATGGAAACTGTGCAACACATGCTTGTACTGCAGTCATTTAGTGGAATTATTTCACCAAATTTTCAACATGGGCATTTTGTGACCTCTGCTCATGAACACTGTCACTATGATTTTCTTAATCTGTCCGAAACATTAATTTCCAACAGTGACTGCGACATTGTGCACCAGATGTGCAAATGCATGTTTTGGGAAGGATATGAAAAATGACAACTGTACTGTTCATAAGGAGGTGTGTCAAAATGCCAATGTTGAAAATCTGGAGTGAAAATATTACAAATTTGCACACTTCCAAGCATACATGGAAACTGCACAACACACACTTGTAACACAGTCATTTTATGGACTTTTGTCACTAAATTTTCAACATAGGCAGTTTAGGTCCTCTGCTCATGAACAGTGTCACTACGATTTTCTTAATGCGTCTCGAACACTGATTTCCCACAGCGACTGTGCTATTCTGCGCCAGAAGTGCAAAAACACATTTCGGACAGGATGTGAAAATTGACAGCTGTACTGTTCATAAGCAGGTTTGTAAAAATCTGGAGTGAAAATATTACAAATTCGCGAAGTTATGAGCATGTGTGGAAACTGCGCAACGCATGCTCATAACACGGTCATTTTATGGACTTTTGTCACCAAATGTTTAACATAGGCATTTTAGAACCTCTGCTTATGAGCAGTGTCACTGTGATTTTCTTAATGTGTCCCAAACACTGATTTCCCACAGTGACCGTGCTATTCTGCGCCGGAAGTAAAACACATTTCGGTCAGGATGTGAAAAATGACAGCTGTACTGTTCATAGGGAGGTATGGAAAAATGCCATTGTTGAAAATCTGGAGTGAAAATATTACAAATTCATGAAGGTATAAGCGTGCAGGGAAACTGCACAATGCAAGCGCATAAAACAGTTATTTTTGTATTTTTTCCACCAAATTTGCAACATAGACTTTTTGAGAGCCCACCTAATGAACACTGGCACTGTCATTTCATTACTCAGTCTCAAAAGGTGATTCCACGCAGCGGCCATGAAATCACCTTTTGGGACTGAATAACACCATGACAGTGGCTGAATTCAGGAGGAGGGGTCCCAATAACCCCATGTTGAATATTTGGTGCCAACATTTCCAAAAATGCCTGAGATATGCACCAAAGTTGAAAAAAAACTATTTATGCCATTATACATCTTACCTGCATTTCTTCAGTTCATGGTCAGCTTTGAAGAGTGCAGCCGTGTTCCCGGTCCACCGAAGATCATCTTACTGGGCTCCGGAGATAAGTATGGGATGATGGGGGGTGGGGGAGGCAGGGTCTGTGCAGAGGGTGGGTCCGGGTTGGGGAAGGGGCCACCAAACTCAATGAGGGATTGTTCTCTGTTTTACAGGTTTAAAAAAAAAAAAAAAACATCATGGGGCATTTTTTTTTACAGGGACATTTGGCACGCTGGGGTGGGCTCCCAGAGTGCCACCTGAGAGTTTTTTGTGGGGGCTGTAGCCAATGGGGTGATGGGCAACTCCATCGGCATATGCCCTGGGGGGAGAGCCTGGGGGATTGGGCACCCCCATCGCCACACAACAAATTGGGGGGGACATTATGCCGACGGGGAGTGGGCTCCCCATTGGCAAATTGAACTGGGAAAGGGGGACTGAAGCTGATGGGGATTGGGCCCCCCATTGGCAAGGAAAGACTGTTGAGGGCACATAATGCTGAGGGTGATTGGGCACACCCTCAGCAAACAACAAATGGAGAAGGGGTTGCAGTATGCCGATGGGGAGTGGGCTCCCCCATTGGCTAATTGAACTGGGAAGGGGGGACTGAAGCCGATAGGGACTGGGCCCCCTGTCGGCAAAGAAAGACTGTTGGGGGTGCATGATCCTGAGAGGGATTGGACACCCCCTCAGCACACAACAAATGGGGAAGGGGGTTACAGCATACCGATGGAGGGTGGGCTCCCCGTCGGCAAATGAACTGGGTCAGGGACGGCAAGGTACCACCCTGCAATGACAGGTCGCTCCCTCATTGCAGCAGTGGATTCATTTCAAGGTGGTGGCATGCTGGCTGAACTAGTGTCAGCAGCAGTGTGCCACCACATTGGGGAAAGTGGGCCAAGCCTCAAAAGGCACTGGGGCATTTGGCCCACACAGTGCTGCACCTCCAAAACTCCACTTCTCTCCTAAGCTGTGATGAAATGTTTCTTGAGCATGGGTATGAGCAAACATAAAAATCATTCAGATTAAGAAAGGGCAAGTTCAAGGCAGCAACTTTCATATAGAGACAGTAGGCATAAATGCAGAGTGATATAGCTAGCTCACTAACTGTTGCAGCTGCACTGAATTGCTAATGCAGCCCTCAGGGATCTTTTGAATTGGTCATTCCGAGGAGTTTCAACAAGGATTCAGCCAGTTCATTTAACTAACCTGCAGTCCTAATAGCAAAGGAGCATTTACCCAGCTGAGTTCCATTGAGATGTAGTTCAAAGGTGTTCTGGCTATACTCCTTGTATCATATTAATTTACAACAGAGTGGAAACAGTTTTTTAGAGCAGGGGGTGTTAGGCTTAGCAGTGTTTCCTTGGCTAGCATATACATTTGTAGCTTAATTCTACTACTTAAAGGTAGCCAGTTCATTTGTGCATATAGAGTACAGTTATGGGTGCACCTGTCAGCCCCTAACACAAAGCGACAGGCTTTGTTGCAGGCTACCTTAATCCTGCTTAGTACAGAGTCACAGACTGTTTCTGTCTTTCGGATGAGACGTTAAACCAAGGTCCCATCTGCCTGGATTGGTGGTAGTTCAGGTGGATGTTAAAGATCCCATGGCACTTATCGAAAAGAGTAGGGGACTTTCCCCAGTGCCCTGGCCAAATTTCCCTCATTCGCTAAAAATACCACCAACAGCTTAATCTGGTTCAAGGTCAGTTGGCATTCATCTTTAACCCCTTCCCCTGGGTCATGCCTGAAAATAGGCAGGATTTGTCTAGTGCACTTACCCGGTCAACAAAAACTAAATAAAATAAAAAATATATATATATATATATATATATACTGTATTGATAGGGCATAGTGAATTAGGGACAGAATGGAGCTGTACACTACCAATAGAGATGGGCAAAGTCCCAAAAATTCTCTCAGTGAAAAACGTCTCTAATTTCACGCAATTCGCAGAGCTCAGTTCCAGCAATTCACTATGAAGCATGAAATTTCACTTGTGAATTCCACACATTGGAGTGAAACTTGTGCAATTCATGGCAAAAACTCTGCATTTTGGGCAAAATCAAAGTTTCTCTGGTGTCAATAGGCTCCACAAAGCTCCATGAAGTGTGAATTTTTGGCACTTCAGACAGGCTTTACGGGTGGAGTGTTACTTCGCCTCCTCTCTATTAATACCTGATGTCAGCCCAAAGGTTGCTTCTAATTCTGAAAAGGGCACCCTTCCATTTTACAGATGACACCAGGTTATCAACATGAGAGTCAAAGGATAAAATGTCATCCAGCACCACTCTGAGATATTTTAATGTTTCTACCTGTTCTAGCTTCTGAACTTTATTATTGAGGATTTGAAGGGGGGGGGGGGCTTACTCTTCATCAGTAGGCTGGTGAAAAGCATGTTTTCGGTTGTTGTTTTTTTGTAGCTGAGGACAAGTTTAATAATAGAGAACCAGTTTCTAAGGCCTCAAAATCACCGTGTAAGCTAGAGGTAAGGTTACCAGGGTTGTTGCTTGTAGTGTAGTGGACAGCATAATCTGCTTATAGGAGAACATTAGCTGACCTGCAGGCAACAGACAGTTGGTTAATGAAGGAGCTGAAGAGGAGAGGACCCAGAATGGAGCCTTGTGACACACCTATGGATACATTCTGGGTATCCGACAAAGAGCTGTCAGTTTCCACATGCTGTGTGCATTCAGATAATTAGATTTGCAACCAGACTACTGAGGCCCTGGAGAGGCCAAGAGCAAGAGAGCATACTAAGCAAGAGCTTGTTGTTGATCAGTTGAAAGGACTTTGTCAGATCCACATGTATAGCTCCGACCATGTTTCTATGATGAAGGGCCTCATGCCAGTAGTCTGTGTATTCTATCAGTACTGTATTAGTGTTGTGGAGTTTCCTAAAGCCATGCTGCTTGGCACATTGTAATTTGCACTGTTCAAAGTAAGCAACTAGCTGATCTGACAAAATTCTCTCCAGGGCCTAAGACAATGTGGGAGAGAATGGAGATAGGTCTGTAGTTGGCCAGCATAGAGCAGGCACTACTTTTAAAGACTAGTGTGACCAGTTCAGATTTCCATTTCTTGGGGAACTGTGAGTACTCTAGAGAGAAATTAAAAAATGTGGAGATGGGGTAGGAGAGTTCCTCCAGAGTCAATGTTAGTAGCTGCAAGTCAAGAGAGTCCCCCCACCCTGGTTTTATCAAGGACTTTCCTGATATATTTGAGGGTATCTTTGACTGTGACAGGTCTGAATAGAATGTGGGGTGTCTTACAGTGGGGTCCTCCAAGAGGCTAGCTTCATGATCAATGCCACCACTGGCAGGCTTGTCCAGTATATTGGGTGTGACAGCATCGAGGTTCAGGGAAAGCTTAATTGAACCTTGAGGCTATCTCATAGTGTTCTAGGACTTCATTCTCATCAACAATTAGCATTTTCAGGGGTGCTTTTCCTCCTTTGCCAAGGAGCTCATAAACATTCTCCTAAAATCTTTTCCCATTTCTCCAATTAAGGTTTTATTGGGCCTTGCAGTACTCAGATTTGACCAGCCTAATCCCTCTGGTGCATCTTTCTTCTTTATAATTCTGGAGGTGAGCCAGGCACCCAGTCTCCCTAGCCTCAGACCATAGCCCGTCTCTCTCTTTCATGAGTGCAAGAAACTCATGGGTGATCCAGATAGCTGGTGTAACCAACCTTTCATTTTTTGACGAGTGAACATTCGTCACAGATTTTAGTGAATTCTGTAATAAAGAATTCAAGGGCCAAGTCAATGTCAGGTATGGCATTGAAACTCCAATCAATGAAGGCTGCTTGGGACTTGACATCTGGCTACTTAGTTTTGTTAAGGACCTGACTAGTGCTGAGTCAGGGAAGGGGATTGGGTTATTTAACTGCCTACTCACACAGCACTGGCAAGTGGTCACCAATGGTGTCTGGCTGCAACTTAGTTGAATTAACCCTTTCAGGGAAAGTTATCAGAATCCAGTCCATAAGGGTCATTGTGCCTGTTCTATAGTTAGTTCTGGTGTGTTCTGTATCCTTTTAAGAAAGAAAATAGCTGGCCATCCTGTCTCTATAGCCAGAACTTAGCAACCCAGTTAATATTAAAATCATCATTGACTATGCACTCCCAGTTTTGGTTGACTTCCTTTGAAGTACCAAATGATGCAGTCTAGGCCAGACTGATGCTTATCTGGGGTGATATAGACTGACAGGAGGATAAGAGATCTGTGACCTTGCCCCAGCAATATTTTAATAGTCATGATTTCACAGTCTTTATCAAGACTTTTTAATTTTAGTTTGTAGCTTTGTAGGTCTGACCTAAAATAGAAGAGGAAGCCCCCACCTCAGTTCCTTACTCTGTCCTCTCTAAAGATGTTAAACCCTTATAATTTATTGATTTTTTTATTTTATTTATTTATTTATTCAACTCTTGGATTATAACCTTTGAGCTAAGAGCTCGTTTACAGAGGTTCCACGTCAAAACAGACAATGCAAAGTACTTAAAGTTCAATACAAATAATACAAATAAGAGATCAATACAATTACTATTTTTGATAATTAACATGAGTAATGATTCAGTCAGAAACATCTGTGGGGTGACAAACTGATCTAACGAATACAGGAGAATACCAGAGACAAGACGAGGAGTTTGGGTGGAAAGAAGCAGGGAACAGGCAGGTCCAGATCCCATTGTCTTGGAAGAAGAATGTAAAGTAAGTAGTTATAAATGGAATAGATTCCCTAATCTTGAGGAGGGAGAGGATGCTGATTAGGGGGATTAAGGTATGTAGATTAATTAAGGATGAAAGCAGAGTGAAGAGGGAAGGTTGAGGAGATGAGGGTAGGAAAGGTGGTGGAAAGGATAAGAGAGTTGGTAGGGTGGAGTTAAAGTGCAGGTAGCAGACTTATGAGGAATTAAGTGCAAGAAAGGACAGTGCCAGGCTTTGGTCCCTAGAATTTGCTATAGGATCAGGTGCACTTCATATGACTAGAGAGGTGGGAGCGTAGCTTAGATTTAAACAGATCTATTTTAGTTTCAGCATGAAGGCTGCTTGGTAGGGAGTTTAGTAGGTTTAGGGCACAGAATCCAAAGGATCACTGGCCTTGGGAAGTGTGGCGGAACGGTACCTTAAAGGGATTGTTTTGTGTTCCTCAAGTCAGTCTAGTTGGGGCAGCAGGTG
Organism: Neoceratodus forsteri; assembly: GCA_016271365.2. Taxonomy (NCBI): domain Eukaryota; kingdom Metazoa; phylum Chordata; order Ceratodontiformes; family Ceratodontidae; genus Neoceratodus; species Neoceratodus forsteri. The sequence continues at coordinate 317,694,696 of CM028130.1, forward strand.
TTAGCTATGTCTGGACCCCAGTGGATCATGCCTAGGGTAGTCTTTTTAGCCAGATGACAGAGCTGGTAACTAATTCTGTTATCCAGGCCCAGCATCCAGTAAGAAAGTATAGGTCGCAAGTGTGGGTAAAGCATGGAACTCCCAAGAATAGCTTACTGGCTTTATTAAGTGTCAGGGCTATTCTTTTTAAGGCCTTATTGTAGGCCTTGCTGTAGATGATGAGACTGTAGTCTATAACAGAGAAGACCAAGCTTGTTAAGGAGAGTTTGAGGGCATCTTCTGTAAGGCAGTGCCTATGCCTATACAGTTGCCCAATCTTCCTGTTTTCTGACTTGGAAATGAGGTCAATATGGAGTGAGTATGATAGGGAGCTGTCCAATGTAACCCCTAGATATTTTAAATTTTGGACCATCTGAGGAATATTGTTTGCTTGTTATGAATCACTAGCATGTCTGATTTGTATCTGCTGTGTGTCCAGGCAAACAGCATGGTTTTAGTTTTCTTACAGTTGAGCTGGCTGAGTCAGGTATCATGGGGTTACACCCGGATGAGATGGCTGAATCAGGTTTCATGGGATTACACCAGGTTTCAGTAAAGGATATGATATTGGTTATACTGCAACAGCCCAAGCTTCATAGGAACATAGAAATTGATTAGACATAAAGATCACTTGGTCCACCTAGTCAGCCGGTTTTCCCCACCTACTGTAAAACTGCAGATCTGACTTGATCTCTGGCTCTATTCCCCCTTTCTTAACCACTACGGTTCCCTTCAAGTCAAGTAAGTTTAGGAAGGAGGCTACCTATGTTTAATGAGACTATCTTTAATTGTCCTTGCCTACCTAGACCAAAGTTGGGGTTAGCTGCTGGGCCTGGGTTTGGGGTGGGTGTTTCCCAATAACAGGAATAGACTTAGTGTTAAGCTTCTTGAGGTTCAGAAGCAATGCCACAGTTTTCAGTGTTTTGACATGTAGGAATATGTTTTAGTCTTATTCCTGGTAACACTAACGCTCTAGTAAATCCTGTAGAACTGATCAAGTGACACCAGATGGATGTGCTCTTTTGGCAAGGTGAAGTGCAGAGGAGCTTGAGCATTGAAGGGCAGTTCAGAAGGGTTGAGGGGCAGAGGGAGCAACCTGTATCCAGGGGAAGGTATTACTTCTGGCTTGGCCTGTGCAGTCACTTGACACTTTAAAAAAGGTATGTGGGCCAGCAGAATTAGTAGTAGTATTGCCGTTGGACTCTGAGGGGGCAGGCCCAGCAAAGGAGAAAAGAGACCCATTGTAGGGACAATTCACTGTGGTTCAAGATTCAACTTAGTTATAGAGCCCTGATACAAATTAGCTTTAAATGTTGTTATAGACAGTACAAAGGATGAGTGCTCTCTGTCAGTCCTTAAGGAGGCCAACTGAGGTGGTGTAAGGAGGGCTGTGCCAGTCATAATATAGGATCCGTGGCACCAGCAAACACAGTAAAGGGGGGAGTAAGGGTGGTTTGCTCAGTGTCTGTGGTGTGCAGGAGCCTCTAGACACAGGAACTACTTACGTTTGCACAGGGCTGTGGATTGGTAGGTGGGAGGTGCCACTAGATGCCAGAGAATATTAGAATGTTATGGAGGTGGTGTCTGGAGGCTGGGTAGTACCACTAGAAACCAGGAAATATTTAATATACAGTAATATGGGGCCAGGGATTGTAGAGTGGGGGTACCACTGGACACCAGGGCATAATGTTTACTTAGCAGGACCAGGGATCAGAGGCAGAGGTGTCACTGGACACCAAAGAATTTTACTATAATATGGGTTGAGGATTGGAGGGTGTGGGTGTACCATTGGAACACTAGCGCATGATGTTTGCTTAATGGGGACAAGGATCAGAGGACAGGGGGTGCAACTAGACACCAAAGAATTGGTTGTACTTCATGGGGACAGTGCATGCAGGTTGAGGAGTGCCACTAGAAACCAGGGAATATTTATTATAATATAGGGACAGTGATAAAAGAATGGGAGGTGCCACTGGATACCAGGGAATAGGTTTTAACATGCGGGGACAGACGACTGGAGTGGGGGGACCAGTCACAGGGGCACAAACCTGATTCTGCTTTCCATGCAAATGAGCCCATAAGGGGCATGGATATGGCCCTTAGCAGCTTCCATGCCCAATGGTCTCAGTTTTATGTTGCCATATGAATATCACGCTGGGGCTCATGGCGCTAACAGGTCTAGGGGCACAACAGTTATGTGCACTTCTTATTGTATGCGCTGCATACAGCCCAGATCCATGTCAGGGCAGTACTACTGGACTTTGCACTGCCCTGACATGACCCTCTATTTAGTCAGATAGCACCGGTGTGCTATCCAACTGAATATCACGTCATCAGGGTTATGGGCAAGTGCAAGTGGAGTGCAAACCTTTGCACTCTGCTTTTGCCTATTTTCCAGTATTGGACCCCAGATGTTTAACATGACATGGTACTAATAAAAAATATACTGGAGCTGGAGTAATTGAGCAGCTCCTCTGTATTACCATAGAATACAAGCAGAAGAAGAATGTTTAAGTTTTCCCTAGATAATATTCCGTTTCTTCCATGCTCCAAACCAGAGACAAAGTTGTTATACTCAGAATCATTGGCCTGCAGATGAACTCTTGTCTTGGCACTTCTGAGGATCATAATGTCTATACTACACTCTCATGTCAGAAACAGATGGTACTTCCAGGGAAGGATGACGGGGCACTGGTAGAACAGTATGGATAATCCTAACCTACACTCACTCATACTGTCCTAGGGCTTAGCATAACAGAAGGTTTAAGTTATTATTGATGCCAGTCCTTCACCTTACATAAGCAGCAAATCCATTTTGGATATATTTTTACGGACTCCACATTCAGAGCATATCAGGTATCAGGCGTCGCAGGGATTCAATACTAGGAAAACTTATTTGAGTGATCTGTGGCAGGTCTTACTAGATCTAAACCAGGGTCCTCAAATCACATTTATCTCACCTCTTCATGACTTGAAGTGGATCAGTACAAAGAGATACATCATATTACATTTTAATTACTAAAGCTCTTGGCATTTTAAGAATTAGACCCACTGACTAAAGCTGTTTATATGTAGAAATGTTTTGTTTTACTAAACGCATAAAAAGATGTTAGTCACTTATGGACTAAAACACCATTTCCTGTGAAAATCTCATTTCTTTGAAGCATCACATCATCCTTCTTATAATGAATTATTCAAAACTGGTGCATTTCATTCATCAGTTGTTCACACAAGAGTTGAAATTCTCAGTGGTTCACACAAGAAATAGCATTCTCAGCTCATGTACTTTACTGGGCTTTCACTGACTCTGGGTTCAGCAATATGATCATGATTGACTCACTAGAGAACCCAATAAAGCACACAGCTGAGAATTATATTCCTTGTGTGAACCATTGTAAATGAAATATATCAGTCCAAGTGGATGTATTATATTATAAGGAGGATAGCATGCCACCCTAAGAAAGTTATATTTTCTCATGAAATGGTGACCATGTGTGAATAGTATAATCTTTTCATGTGCACAATAAAAAAAATATATAAAATCAGCTTTGGAGAGTGGGTCTATAATAAATGTCTAGTCCAGATCTTTAGAGAGAATTTTGGAGCAGGATCCTCCTTGCGTGTCTATTTTATCATAGGGATGGCAAAGTCACACTGGGATTGCCAGTGTTTATATTTTTGAAGTATCTTCCATCTGCCTATAAATTGATATTCTTTTACCCCCAGCATCATAAAGTGTTTTCCTCTTTTCTACTTTTGTCATGAAACACAGATTATTGCCACTCACCAGTGAAATTCACTTTGCTCAGCAGGGCCCCCCGAAGTCTGTTTCTTGAGAGTGCCTTTGTGAGTGCTGGGTTTGAGGAGTGTCCCCAAATTAAAGACCCTTCATGTTTCCATCCAAGTAACCAGTTGCCAGAGGATATAGATGAAAGTCAGAAGGGTGCCATGACTGAAGCAGTGTACTGTACATGTGTGCAACATCAGAGCTGACTCTTATCATGCCCCTATTATGCAATACTTTAATCCAACATGCCCAAACAGCCTCTGAATTCTCACTGTTGTTGCTGCACTACTACTGGTTTGTCTTCAGATTACTCATGTTGGTACACAAGGAAACTTGGTGCCACCAATGTGGGAGCAGGGAAAAGATCATCCAGCAGGCAAGTGCCAAGGAACTGGTCACCCACCACCAGACTGTACCCCCCCCACACACTATTTGATAATCCCCCCTCCCTGTACCATGGAGGTGGCAGCAATAGTGTCATGCAACCCAAACTCCTGACCACCCACATTGTGGGCACCTTCTTTACTGGGCCCATATTATGGTGCCCTAATGGCTTCACCCCACTAATGGTATATGTTTGTTCTCTTGCTTTGCCACCTCCTGGTTATGTGCTTCATTACCTCTTCTGGCAGTTAATCCTGCTATTCTGGGCAGACTTCCTTCTTCTCTGGTTCTCTTGTCTTTGTGGCTGTTGCTGCTGTTAGGCATTCTGTCCACTAGAACTCTAAGCATCCTTCAGAGCTGATGGCTCTCTATTACACTTTCATGGCAGAACAATGTCAGTGAACATGAATGATGTTGGCAGCTTCTGATGTGGCTGGTGGCCTTAGGGAGCCAAACAAATAAGCCCCTTATTTGGGAAAGGAGATCCATTAAGACTCTTTCCATTTTAAACTGGCCCGGTGGCACAAAGGGCTGAGGCACTGGACAGCTCACTTCATGGCACACTGGCAACCCGGGTTCGGGAGTGAGCCTGGGTCATCGGAGGTCAGCACGGGGGGGCATGCAGAGCAGGATGGAGCTGCTGTAAAGACAGCTCTCCTCTCTGGGGAGGTGGGGTGGCATCCCTCGCTCATGGCTACTCCCTGGTGGAGGCCGAGGGGCTGCACAAGCAAGGGTGCTGGCATTAGGCCAAATGGGGTGGGTGGAGGAGGGCTGTTACCGGGCTATAAGGTGCATGCATGCCTCCACACGTGTGCGTCCATCTTCTGGGGTCCTCCGGAACGGGGGAGAAAAAAAGGGAAAATGGCAACCGGCAGGAGGATGGCTACTGACTCTCCACAGGCACTGCACCCGGACCAGAAGTAAGGTAAGCCCTGGTAATTCTGGGGGACGGGGCTGGGGGAGCCGGTCAGATGGGGGCCACTCGGAAGCGAAGAGAAATGGAGTAGTGATAAAAAAAGAGACTCTTTCCATTTTAACTGTATTAAAAGTTCACAATTTTTCAGCTTTATACACATTTCAGACAAGTGCCGATGAGAACCAACTAGCTTGTCCAAGCTTTATTAGCTGAGTTTGGCACATTTTCTAATTTGATATGAATCTTGGAAAGTGATTAGTGGGATCATATATGTAATTATAGCTTTAGAGCTAAAAATGAAAAGCAGAATGGGGCATGCACCAAGGCTCAGGAATATTATGAATATTTATATGTCATATAAGTGTAGAGAACACTTGAAAGTCATGTGGCAATAAATTATCCACAATATTCCTGAACCTCGGTGTTTGCACTATTCTTTTTGGGGGTTTACTTTATTACTGGTGGCATCTTTGATGGTTAGGGTGAGCACTTCTTTTTGTTTTTACATAACTTTACAGCTACAGGAGACAATTTATCCGATGCTCAAATGCAGTGACAAGGGATTTGTGTGTTAAAACAATGAAACAACTTGGATATACTGAGTACGTCAGCTTTGCTTCACTTGCATTGTACCAAATCTGTGAACATTAATATAGTCGATGCTTTTAAAAGTCGACTATTAATAAAGAGTGAAATGGTCTAACAAAATGTGTCAGGGATAATAAATGGAAAGCCTGGTTTTGAAGATAATGCATACCAGTTATGTAGGGCACTAAGGAGGCTAGATGGAAGGCAACCCCCCCCTTTTCCTTACACAGAAAGGAGAAAATGGTCCAGCACAGTCCTTTAAGGGTGCAAACCTCTCCTAAGTTGCATAATATAGAGGACCCATCATCTCCAAAGTATTTCAAAAGATTCAGTGTTATGATTAACCTGTGCTGTTAACTTTTCCATTATATATATATATATATATATATATATATATATATATCCCTGAGACCACGACTTAAAATTAGTTTAAGGACAGTAGGCGATAACCATTTTTTGGTTACAGCTTTTTTTGCAACTAGGAGACAAATAGTTAAAAGCTTACGTATTGAAGAGGTGCACCATGGCGGATCATAGCAGGAAAAAAGAAAGGAATGAGTAGTTAACTGAAATGGAATACCAAAAAGGTCAGACAGTGCACCTTCTAGCAAAATAAAAAAGGAGTCAGTAAGGGACATTCCCAAAAAATATGACTGTGTGAGGCTGGGGAGTATCCACAACCCCTTCAGCAAGCTGCCTTCTTATTGGGGGAGTATTTGTTCTGTACTGCTGGGACAATAAGAAATCTGACTGTTACTTTCCAGGAAAATTCTTTAGAATTGTGGGATCTAGTTGAAAAGTGCATATATTTTAGGTGTCTATCCCAATTTGAGTCTGTTACAGTATATTGATATGAGTGTCTGCTTCCCATCTTTTCTTACGTGAGTTAGCTGACCCTACATTTAATTGATGCAGTGCCTTATAAAGATTAGGGAGCAATGAGAAAAAGGTACAGTACCTTCTATGGCTTGAGCTATTAGTGGAATCAGGAAAGGGGGAAAGGTTTCAAAAATCTCAGATGGCAATATCCCCCTTATAAAGATTGTACCTTGTAAATATCAAAATCTGTCTCCCTCTGGTAAAGAGTATTTTTGTTCTAAATCTTCATAAGATATAATTTTGTTATGACAAATAAAATGTAAGATCAAATGGAGGCCTAAACACTCCCAATTTCTGAACCCATAATCTAAATGGGCTGGAAGGAAACCTACCAAGTGGGGGAGTGAGCACAAGAGTGGATGAAAATACTGAAGGGGCTGGGATTTCAAAAGTGACCTCCAATGTTTGAATGTATTAAGAGTGTAAGGATTATTAGTAATATCGGTTAAAGGGATGGAAGGATGCAAAAATAATATTCTATTAAGGTGATGTAATTCTTCCTCTCTCATTTCTAAAACTTTCCAATGGACCTGATAATATTGATTTAACCAAAACAAAGATAATTTGAAGTTGGGCAGCCCTATGATATTTTATGAACTGTGGTACAGTCAAGCCACTCTGAGATTGTGGGAGCTGCAATAAAGAATATAAAATCCAAGGATGGTGTGATCCCCAAATAAAATGAGAAATCCATTTATTAAGCTCTCAAAAGAAGGTTGGAGATGGGATATCTGGTAAAGTCTGAGAAAGATAGAGAAAACGAAGAAGTTAATTCATGTGCCCACATCTACTTTTGAATTTATGGAAGGGGAATATTGGACCAAAATTCTAAATCTCTTGTAAATTGTTTCAGTAGAGGTCCATATTTGCAGGAAGACAGAGATTCAGTTTTTCCTGTGAGCTGCACCTCCAAATATTTTAATGAGTGTAGGTCCCATCTAAATGGATAAGCTTTACAGATATGCTGAGAGGGAGAATAATGAACTTGAAGGACCTCCGCCTTGGAGATATTCAGGCTGTATCCTGCCAAGCACCCAAAGGAGTTAAGGGTCTTCCATAAGGGGGTAGGGAAGTATTCAGGAAGGTATGAAAAAGTAATAAATCATCCACGTAAAGAGCCAGTTTTTGATGTCTACCACCCAGAACAACTCCTACAATTTTATCATTTTGCCTTATAACTTGAGCTAAGGGCTCTAAATAAATTGCAAACAATAAAGGAGAGAGTGGGCAACCTTTACCAGTTCCTCGAAAATGTGAAAGTGTATGAGACCTGTTCATTATCTTAAATATGTTGGATCAGACTCTGAAACATGGGGGGAAGCCCATTCTCTCCAAAGTGGCCAATAGAAAGAGCCATGCCACCTGATCGAAGGCCTTTCCTACATCAAGACTTAATAAAATGAAGGGAAGATTCAACAGGGTGGCATGGTGTAAAATATGAAGAGTACATTTTATATTGTCCTGGGTCTACTGGGAGGGTATAAAGCTTGTTTTGTCTTCATCTATTAAGAAGGTGAGAATGTTTTGAAGTTGCTTGGCAGTTACACTGGTAAATAATTTATAGTCAGTATTTAAAACAGAAATAGGGTGGCACCAAAGTGCTGAATACTGTCCTTATCCAGTTTGAGTATAGAGGAAATAGCGGCTAACTTCCAGGTCAGTGGGTTGGGACTACTCTCAAAGACCTCTCTGCAAGTACCTAATAAAGGTGGTATTAGCAATTTCCCAAAGTGTTTATAAATTCCACTGTGTAACCATCCGGGCTGGGGATTTTTGCTGTTTTCATTTGTTTAATAGCTGCAGCTAACTCCCCTGCTGTGATTGCGGCAACCAAACTGTTGATTTGCATAGGGGAAAGTTTTGGTAAATGGAAGCCTTCTAAGTAGGTAGCAATCTCTTGCAGTATTGAGGAGGCATCTGAAGAATAAAAGGATTGATAATAAGTTCAAAAAATCTGGAGTATTTCCTGGGGGTGTTTAACCAAAATTCCAGTAAAAGGATCCCGTATCTGACTGATAGTCATTTGACCAAATTTTTTTTTTTATTATCTATAAGCCAGAACACAGGCTGCCCGAGAGCCACCCATATAATACTTTTGTTTTCATCTCTTTCAGCGTGCAAGGCCTGAAGGTTCTTTAACTGGTTTTGAAGAGTTTCAAGGCATTCTGCTTAAGACTTTTTATAAAAGGGGGATCATTTTTATAATTTCCCCCATAAGGACTGTTTTTATTGCATCCAAAAGAATGCTCCTAGAAATATCCAAGTGATCATTATCCATTATAATTTGGGGGATTTTATCTTTAATCATGTCTGTAAAAGTAGGAATATTTAACAAATAATTATTAAACTTCTATAAACGTTTTCTGGGATGGGAATTCCAATCTATCTATAATAGCATGAGAGCAAGATCTGATAAAAGTATAGGAAGTAATTGGCAGTCCCGTATTCGATGTTGGAATTCTTTAGAAATGTGACAGAATTCGATTCCGGCGTAACCACCAGTCCCCTGGGGTTACTAGAATCCTATCAGTATTATTGTTAGGAAGGTAGCAGGCAGCTGGTAGGGAGCTCAATAGGGGCGTCTTACATAATGACATAATTGTTTACTCAGCTAGCCTGAGGGAAGAATGATTAGGTCATTTGAACTCTCACAGCAACATGAGCCACACTGTGTGGACAGCTGCTTTGGGGAGCTTAGAATGTTCAGTTTGGTTTTGAGTTTGAGCTTGAGTGAGGAGGTAAGAGTGGCAGAAGGACTGCCAGCTGGGCTCTGAGGTGAGGGCCCAGCATTTCTCACCCTAGTGGAATGTCATTTCCAGCTTCCGGTGAAGTGGAGGAGACCAGTGTTAAAGCAGGATTTCCTGATTTCTATTCCCAGTGAAGTGGAAGGAACTTTTTGTTCTCAGTGGATTCAAGGGGCAATCCCTTGAAGGTTCTGTGTGTGTTTCAGCTGCCTTGGAAAGGAATGTTGAGAGACTGTTTGGTCTGCTACCCAGAATAAAGCTTTTTTTCTTTTGTTGTTCCATGACCAGTGGACAGGACAACCATTTGTGAGTACTGTTGTAGGAGACAAGATCTCCACATACTTTAGGAGAATCATAGTCTGGGGTGTGTGCCTGTAGATAAGGTTGGATGGCACCTGTCAGTGCCCCTAGTTCACCTAGAAGAGTGAATTTTCTATTAAACTGTTCACCCAGTGGAGGGCAGTTTATTCTTTGGTCACTCCAGTGAGTGACAGATTTAACGTGTGGGACATCTAGCATTTCAGTGGGAAATGGGAGTTTCAATGGTGTAACCCTGAAGAATGGCAGAGACTGTTGGTTGGGGTGAAGGGTGGGAAGAACACCATCTGAAAGCTTACAAGACAAGGCTTCCTGGTTTGTAAAGGGCACCAGTTATACCTGAGCAAGGGCCAGTTCTGCAGGTTTAGGTGTGTACAGTATGTGAGTTTCACATAATTGTACCTATGTTGAAAGAAGAGTTCTGAGTGCATGGCTGAGTTTCACTAAATGGCACTCATGGGAGGAAAATGTTCTGGTGCATGGCCCCGTGTCCACTAAATGCACCATGGGGAAATGGGAAGAAGATGTTCTTTTTGTGTGTTCATGAACTTTACTGCATGCAAGGAGAGTTCATGAAATGTACCTGTTCTGCCTAGACTAACCCTTCGGGGTCCACTTCTGCTTTAAATTTCCATCTGTTAAAATAAGCCATACTGCACAATGCCAGTTACTGTTCTGGACATTCCCATTATTGCTTTTGGTTGCTGGATTTACTGGGGCCCCCCTCAGCAGGTTAAATTGAGCATATGCCTAGTAGCATCCACCCAGGACCTGGGCTGTGACTTTTACACAAAGTTAATGTTATTTTTTCTTGTACCCCCACTCCTCTCTTCCTCTAGAAAATGAGCCAGGTATACATCCTATTGCCAAGGATGGTACCAACCTTTTGTAAAGTAAATGGTATGCCAGTATGTGGGTACCAGTGTTCCAGATTTTAATGCGGCATGTGCTAACTTGTTAAAAAGTGGTTGTGGGGGTTACACTAATATACAAATTATGTGAGATAGAATAATGAGTGTACCCTCTGGTTTGTGGGTGAACAGTCCTCCAAGTGTCTGCCCACCCCATATCCTTAAAAAGCAAAAGAGCCACTCTTTGTGCTCCTGATCTCCCGGAAGAGTTTCAAGTTTTAATATCTTTCCAGTCAAAGGTCATACTGCAGTCTCCAAAATTCTACAATTTTATCTTCGATTCAGCCCACTTGAACCTTTGAGCCACTTTGGGATCCTTTCAATCTTCAAGCAATTAATTAATAAAACAATGTAGCTATTCCCACATGACCTGGGCTAGTCCCATGACCACTCCACCACCCACCACCATCATATCCCACCAATCCCTGCTCTTTCCAAGACATTTGTTTATAAAACTAAATTCGGTCTCCTGACACTATGCAAAATATGGACTAAGTGTTTTAAAATCTGACTGAAAGACCAGGGGATGTTGGAAAAGGTTGGGATTGACTACAGTAGGTGAAATGGTTGAGGAATTCCACTTACTCCTATTTGTAGCTTGCTTAAACCCAATACCAAGGACTTAAATTGTATTTGGCTAAAATATTAAAGCCAAACCAAAATCAGGGAATCTAAATTGATTCAAAACTGAAGTTGGTACGCTGGCCCACTGGCGCAGCAGTAGGGTTACCGCTCACGGCGCCAGCGACCCGGGTTCGGGAACGGACTCGGGGAACTGGAGGGCTGGCCAGGGGGGGAGGAGGATCGAGCACCCAGAGGCTGCTCTCCTCCTCCGGGTGGGTTGGGATGCGGGTCCTGCTGCGATACTGCCACCTGGGTGACCACAGGTGGTGGTGCAGCGAGGACTGCATGTAGCAGGGAGGGAGGATGTCTGCCAGGAGCCAGAGCGTTAGCACGCTGTGATGTGCATCACTCCTAGGCTCTCCTAGCATGCAGAAGTCCTACGGGATGGGTGAAAAAAGGAAAAATACCCTCCAGTGCTCCCTGTAGATGGAGCTTCAGGCCCCGATCCCAGGGCCCCTGCCAGCATGGATGATGGATCCCTGATGCAATCCCAGTCGCTCGGAATGGTGGAAGGGGGGCCCTGCCTCGTACCCGCCTGGGGGTCAAACCAAGGCAGCGTGGGGGGATGACTTCACCCAATGCCGACAGATGAGCAGGGATGCACAAGGCTGTAGGAGACTCCTGAAGATGAGGAAGCACCAGAGTGAGAAGGGGGCATAAAAAGAAAATATAAAAACCAAAAAAACTGAAGTTGGCAACTTTCTCATTTGTGCACCCATAGTGCTGTTAGCTCCCTCTTTTTCATCATCTTTGAATTCATAATAATTTAGGCAAACCTACACTGCAACCACCAGTCCTGTATAGGGCATGTGGATAAACAAAAATATTCCATCTCCAGTGCTGCCAGACCTTTGTCTTTCACCACCAGTGTGTTCATCACACCATGTGGAAGCCTACACAATGCCTATCCACATTATGAGAGATTTGAGAATAGAGATCATCAGTCTCCTAGAATGTTAGCACCCCCCAAGTTCCAGCACTATACTTCTTACAGAGTGAGGAAGCCAGTACCAGAGAATGGGTATAAACTGGAGCAATTCTAGAACCTGAATGCATCGAGAACTAGAATGTTCCTGGAATAAATCCAAAACTGGGATTTCAGAACCAGAATGAACTTGAAACCTTGCCTCCAAGAATGGCATGCATCCAGAATCAGGGTTCTGAATTAGGAATGCATTCAAAACCACACAGTATACTGTAACTGGTTGCTTCATTCCAGGCAGTTTTGGCATAGTTGCAAATGCATGCTGGTTTCCAGAACATGGTTCTAACCTGGCCAATTCTTTCTAGAACTGGAATGCTTCTCTAACCTTTCAGGTTGTTGCATTCCATGGTTCCAGTTTCATAACTACCACAGATGTGAAGCTCCTGTTCCAGCAGCATTCTGGTTCTAGGCACATTCTGCTTTTGAAACTATTACAGATTTTTTTCTAGTTCCTGTGTGTAGAAAACTGGTACTGTGCATGCCTGCACTGCACCTGACCTGTTGATAATGACACAGTTCAATTCTCTGTTGTTGATTCCTTACAATTTATTATCACTAAAGGCATCATAGTGTCAGCCAGTCTGTGCTCTGCCTACATGAACTCTACCTGGACATTAGTAATCTGAGAATTTCACTACCTCCAGTTATGTCACTTCCTCACCTTTCAGCAGTACTGAATGTCTGACAGTGTGTGGGAAAGTCTAGGCTGTGTATGTGTTCACAGTCAGTTTCTATTTCCATTTACTAGCATGAAATTCACCAATATTGGGAAGCTTGCAGTGTGCCTGTATGCCTGTAGGGTACATGAATGTGGATACACATTCTGTATCATTTTCCAGTGCTAAGGCTCACCTATTACCAGCACTCAGTTCCAAACACTGTATTGCCTTTCTTCTTCATCCAGAAAAGATATAAACATTACAAAGAAAAATATAAAAGTATTTTTTAAGGTAATGAATGCATAAATGATTTAAACAGTGTTTCCCATTCATTTAGTGTCAAAGATTACACCTATAAAAAGTAGTTTCATTTTTTAATTAATGCATGTTTAGAAATGTCTATTAACACATTCAAAAACATCAGGCTGTGCATGAATGAAAAGGAGTTGAGACTTACTGATAAATGGGTAGCACTTAAGAAGCTTGTCTCACACTGTTATACTAGTGCTAATGAATTGAAGTTTCTGCACCTTGATTTATAAAAGAGGTCTTTGTCTTTTGCTGTCAACATTAGCATAAAATGATACTCTTCACAGGAACACTGTCAGCTTTTGCTAACAATTTTTCAAATGCTAAAACCTGGTGCTTCTTACCATCTAAATGTACATTGATGGCATATATGTTCAATGAGTGACTTAATTATAATAGCAAAGTGGTATTTATTATAAAAAAATTAACAATGAGCATCCCGACCATAACTGAACAGGTCTACTCCTCTTGCATGGCCCCAAGCCAGAGCGGCAGTAAACTCGTTCCTGAGGGAATTCAGCTTTTTCTATGGCATACCATTTTAGTGCCAAAAAAGAAGTTATGATGTGTACTGAGCTGGACAGCTACTTATTTTCTAAAATGAGTGCTATATGATATGAAAATGTAGGTATCCAGTGAGAATAGTGACTGAATGTGAGCGACTTTCAAAATGGTGACTCATAATCAACGCTATTCTCATGGGCTACCCTGCAAGGGTAGCGACCATATGCAAAGGTGACCAGAGGGGAGGGTGACTGGAAGGGGAGAATAGCGAGGGGAAGGGGAGGGATAGAGAAGAGAGTTTGTCAGATGGTAGTGTACCTACTGCAGCCGAGCTACAGTAGTTGTGTTGTGTTGTGTGGTGGGGTGGTGAGGGTGGCTAGCTCCAGCACAGCAGGTACTGGGTTGGGCTGGGAACTGGGGGAAAAGTTTTGCTGCTGACTGTTGTTGTGTTTTTATGTCTTTTTTTTAATACAGCAATCCGGTGTGTCACCCCCTCCCTGACATGCACCCCCCTGGAGTTGATAATCCTTTAGCAGGGAGGCATGGTGGTGCAGTCCCCCTGCATAAACACTTGGAATCCTTGCCAGATGTCTGTTCACTGGGACGTGTATATCGCCGATTTGCTTTTCGGGGATATACGCTCACCATAATAGCGATCGCTGTTTTGCAATTGCTGTTATGATATGGAACCAAACATTTAGCTTTGAAAAGTAAAGTCATGACTCCAGGCATGCCCATCAGAATTGAGGATGCACATGCCCAGAGTCATGGCTTTACTTTGCAAAGCCAAGTTTTCTTATTATAACATACTAACATACTAGACCCCAGCAGAGTAGGTGTGTTGGTCTATCAAGTCTGCTCGTGCTTCAGCACTCTGATTAGGTACTGTAGCCCTCTGTCTGCTGTAAGCTGCTCATTTTAAAAAAATAAGTAACTTGGTCTAGCTCAGTGCACATCAACATATAGCTTCTTTTTTGGCATTAAAATGGTATGACTTGGAATGTTTACTTATAGCAGTGCAACATCCACTTTGCCATTATCCCGGACATCAACAGCAGCAATGCTGAGTGTCAGCATTGCGCTGTCATGGATGTCTCATTGTTTTTATCAGGGGGCTCTGTCCCCACACCCCCAGTCTCTAAATATACAACTCCAAGTTGGAGTTGTATTGGGAAGGGGGTGCAACACCGGGAGATGCACCGCCAATGTCTGCAGGGACCAGTACAGCGACCTGATGATTTCAGGTGAAATCTGTCACTCTGCTGAACTTCGAGGTGGTGGTGTCACTCTCCACTATGTACATTTCCTTGCTTAAGGTCAAACTCATTCATGATTGAGTTTACTGTTGCTCCATTTTGAGGATGCACAGGAAGAGTGGACTGCTTCAGTTAAGCTAGGATGCTCATAATTCATTTTTTATAAAAAAACAAAATACTGATTTGCTATTATAATTAGGTCTCTCATTCATCATATATGCCATCAGTGTACATTTAAATGGCAAGAGGCACCAGGATTTAGCATTTAAAAAATAGACCACAAAAGCTGACAGTATCCCATTAAGAAATATGCAGCAAAGAGGTTAATGCAATACATTTTTGGAGTTATAATTATTTTAACTTTTCAGCATGGTCCTTAAATCTCAAATGCTAACCCACTTAAATAACTAAACTTGTGTAAAAAGTGTACCAAATACAATCAAATGCAGCCTGAAGCAACATAGAAACATAGAAATATAGTAGTTGATGGCAGATATATTTATTTATTTATTTATTTGTTTGATATATCGGTTTACAACCTTTGAGCCAGAGGCTCATTTCCAAAGGTACCTCATCACATGTAAGACAGGAAGTAATACAGACAGGGTATAACAACAGTTACATAGAGCACGTGCTACAGACATTTGTCACAGACATTATTTACAGTATTTACAGTAAGTACAGGCTTTATTTACAATATTTGGATGATTATAATTATATCATCACAGCAGAGAGACATTTTTAGCTTGAGACAGCATCTAAACAGAGTAGTCAGTCCTATTCATGGGTTTGGTAATTCTTGACGTAGGTTGCAATCCATAATGGACTTCGTCAGAGAATTAGAATCAGAGGAGGTGAGAGAGTGAAATGTTACTTGCAGTTACAGGAGCGGATATTGAAGAGGTGGTTACGAAGAGTGGTTTTGAAGTGGGCGATCTTGGGTGCACTAGTGATGGTGTTTGGGAGTGAATTAAACCATGTGGGGGCCCTGGAGTGGAAAGATCTCTGAGTAAGGGAGGTTTTTACCCTAGACACAACCAGGGGTGCTCTCTGAGTTGCGGTGGAGATAGTGGGGGTGGCTGGATGAAGAGAGGCGGAGACCCCAGGGGGAGCGAGTCCAAGCAGTATTTTCTAGGACAGTATGCAGGTCTGGTAGCGGAGCCTTTCCTTGAGGTTGAGAAGATTGGCAGAGGTATAGAGGGAGCAGGTGTGAGTGAGCCTCGGTGCACCAGTTAGGAGCCTGCAGGCCTTGTTTAGGGAGACCTGGATTTTCTGGAGTGCGGGGTTATCTGCTGTCCTGTATAGAGGGAGCCCATAGTCCACCAGGGACAGTATTGATGAGGTGATGGCCAGCCTAAGGGAGTGGGGGTAAGCAGTCCCTGTGTTGGTAAAGGAGTCCAATCTGGGTGTTTGTATCAGATAAGGACCCTTTGGCCCATCCAGTCTGCCCATTTCTTTTTCTGCCTCATGAATGTGCCATTGGCCTTTGCTCTGTCAATGGCCTATCTATTCATACTCATCTGTATTGCTCCCTTCTGCCTATCCCATGCCTGTCTGAAGCCCTTCACTGAATTCATATTCACCACTTCCTGAGGTAGTCTGTTCCATACATCCACCACCCTTTCTGTGAAATAGAACTTCCTTATGTTACACCTTAATCATTCTCCCTCTAATCTCATGCTGTGTCCTCTTGTCCTGCTATTTTTCTTATATTGAAATATGTTAGACTCTTTCACCTTGTTAATGCCCTTAAGGTGTTTGAATGTTTCAATCATATCACCTCTCTTCCTCCTTTGCTCTAGGGTATACATATTGAGCTCAGTTAGTCAGTCCTCATTTGTTTTCTGATGTGGTCCCTGCACCATTTTGGTTGCCCTTCTCTGGACTGCCTCAGTTTGATTAATGTCCTTGTGAAGGTGCGGCCTCCAGTACAGCATGCAGTACTCCAGATGGGGCCTAACCAGTGTCTTGTAAAGAGGGATTATTTCCTCCCTCTTCCGACTTGTGATACCCCTACTAATACACCCCAACATCCCTCTAGCCTTACCTACTGATTTAGTGGTCTGCTTGGATGATTTCAGGTCATCGGTGATGATGACTCCCAAGTCTCCTTCTTCCCTTATGACTGCCAGCAACTACCCTCCCAGCCTATAGGTGGCTTCAGGGTTTCTCTTCCCTATATGCATGATCTTGCACTTCTTTGCGTTAAACCCCAGTTGCCACTCTTCTTACCATTTTGCTAGTTTATCCAAATCTCTTCTCCTTCTGCCCACCCCATCTGGATCATCTACTCTGTTGCAGATCTTGGTGCCATCTGCAAACAGACAAGTCTTACCCTCCAGTCCATCTGCAATATCACTGATGAAGATATTGAGAAGGACTGGCCCCAGGACTGATCCCTGAGGTACCTCACTTGTGACTTGCATCTCTTCTGACTGTATACCGTTTACCACCACTCTCTGTTTTCTTCCCAGCGATCAGTTTCCCACCCAGTTGACCAATGTCTGACCCACCCCAAGCCTACCCAGCTTATTACTCAATCTTCTATGTGGAACAGTATCAAAAGCTTTGTTGAAATCAAGGTAGGCGACATCAACTGCTCCCCCTTGGTCCACCACTCTGGTTACCCAGTCAAAGAAATCTTTGAGATTAGTTTGACAGGACCATCCATTTTTAAACCCATGCTGTATTGGATCCTGTACTCCTGTGGATTCCAGGTGTTCATAGGTTCATAGTTTCATAGGTGTAATATGAGTTTGGGGGTGGATTCCCATTATGAACTCGTCACCTATTGGAGTAATTTTAATTTCTTCTCACCCATATAGTTATCCAATTCAAATTTAAATTATTCCAAATCCTTACTGGTGACATCTTCTGTTGGTAAAGAGTTCCATAATGAAGGTAATCTCTGTGTAAAAAATATTTTCCTCAAATGTATTATTTTTTTTCTGTTCTAAACTTCAAATTATGCAATCTTGTATCATACCCTATTTCAGATCTCTGAAGACAGAGAGCCTCACATAAGGCCTGATCATGAATAAATCTATATGCTAGACACATATCACCTCTAAATGTCCTATATTCAATGAAAAGAGACCCAGAGATTTCAACCTTGTAGTATAATCATGCTCTGTTAAACCTCTGATCTTTTCAGTAATTTGCCTTTGTACCTTTTCTACTGAGGCAATTCCCCCCACAGATGTTGGTGTACAGAAGGGAGCACAGTAATCAATTTGTGATCTTACTAGTCTTGAATATAAAGGTATTAATACTTCATGTTCCCTACTCTTAATATGTTTAAGAATACAAGACGGTACCTTGGCATTTTTTATAATATTATTATTATTGTGAGAAATAAATTTTAAATCTTGTGTTATTATAATTCCCAGCTCTTTTTTTCTGATGTAATAGATTCTAAGTTTTGACTATTACTCCAATAAGATGCAAACATATTATGTTTCCCTAAATGCATCACTTTACACTTTATAGGGTTAAAGGTCATTTTATTCTCAACAGACCACTTAACTAGGCAATCCAGATTGGCCTGTAAAATACTAACTGAGACAGAATTTTCAACAATACTACCAAGTTTACTGTTATCAGCATATTTATGTAACCAAACTTCCTTTGAAGTTTGCATATTTGCAATTAGTAAATTAACTAACAAGGGGCCAAGCACAGAACCCTTAGGTACTCCACTGCTTATTTCTCCCCATTCAGAAAAAGGTCCTTTGATACAAACACGTTGTTTTCTGTTATTAAGCCAGTAATGTATCCAATGAACTATATTTGTATTGAAACCATATTTAACCAGTTCTTTAATCAGTATACCATGGGGCATGGAATCAAAGGCCTTTTCAAAATCCAAGAAGATAACATCCACCAGAAGACCCTGATCGAGTGCTACACTTACTGGTTAAAAAAAATTAACAAGGTTAAGTTGACATGAGCTATCTTGCACAAAACCATACTGACTTATATCACTAAAATGTGTCTTTTGTAAATGGTCTAACATTTTTTCCTTTAAAATTCTCTCCATTAATTTTCCTATACATGATGTTAAGCTAGTTGGTCTATAATTACTAGCAAGTTGTTTATTTCCTTGTTTGTGTATAGGAACCATGGTAGCTAGTGTCCATTATCTTAGAGCATAGCCTTCTTCAAGAGATACATTAAATAAAGTAAGTAAGTCCACTATTTCAGAGGTCAATTCCTTAATACATTTAGTAGGAATTCCATCCGGACCTGCTGATGAGTTTACTTTGGTGGCATGAATTGCCATTAAAACTTCTTCAGTAGTAATCAAGGGAACTTCTTGTTTATTACAAATATTATCTAAATGAACTACATCTTTACTTTTCAAAACGTTAAGAAAGTACTCATTAAATTCTTGGGCCATTTCCGATTCATTAACAAGCATTCTATTATCTTTAGTTAATGGGCCAATGATAGGTTGATGACCTCTCATTGAACCAACATAATTATAACATTTATTTTTATGATCATTTGTTATAGTTGCTAGTTTTAATTCGAAATTTTTCTTAGCACTTCTAATCGTTTTTTTACAGAGGTTTGATATTTTTGTAAATATTTGCTTTTTCTCATGCATAGGATTTGTTTTAAATTTTTTATATGCTTCCTTCTTTTTCCTTACTAATCTTTTTAATGTTCCATTTAGCCATGGGGGAACTCTATTTTTGTTTTTGGTATATTTTGCAGATTCAGGAACCCAGGACTTGATACAATAATCAATTTTATTTTTAATAGCCGCCCAAATTTGCTCACTGTTTTTATTTAATAATTCTAACTTCCAATTCCAATTTTTAAGGTAATGTTTTATTGCTACATAATTGGCTCTGTAAAAGTTTTTAATTTTAGTAGCACCACTGTTTGTAAAGGTAAAGTTTTTAATACACCAAAAGACCATATTATGGTCATCGTCCCCCAATGGTTCAATTACTTTTGGTAATTCCACTATATTGGTGATGCTCCTAAGGATTAAGTCGAAAATATTTTCTTTCCTGGTTGGTTCCAGGACAAGTTGATCTAGGTTATCCAAGAGGGTTAAATCTGTGAATTTATTCTCTAAGTTTGTTTTCCCTGTAAGTGTAGGCCAGCAAATATTTGGAAAATTGAAATCCCCCATTAAAATTAAGTTTTCATAACACTCCATATGTTCAATAGCTTGTAAAAATATATAATTTTTATTGTTATCCAAATTAAGTGATCTATAACATAGCCTGATTGTTAATACTTTGTCAGTGTTTATCTGGACTTGGATAATTTCAATGTCATTGTTTGTATTCATATGTATTGGAATTTGCCTACTTTTAAACCGATCATTTATAAATGAAGCTACTCCACCTTCTTTAGAATTTTGATGATTTTTATAATGTACTGTGTAACCGGGGATATTCATACCCCAGAGTGAATCATTAAACCAAGTCTCTGGAATGCCACATATATCTATTCTACCCTATGAAGAACACATTTTAATTCATCTAATTTATTATTTAAACTTCTGGCATTAAACATTAGTATATTCAGATTATTACTCATATTATTTGAGAAATCTTTTTTTAAATTATCAGGTACTATAGGAGTAACTGCAACTGTATTTATACCAGAAATGGATCTTGCTAGGGGTGACTGTTTCCCCTCACTCCTGTATCTAGTTTAAATTCCACTCAATGTAATTATAAATTTGTTTACCTAGCAATTCGTTACCAAATTTGTTTAAATGTAGGCTGTCCTTACATATTAAATTGAAATTTCCTACAAATTCCTCCCAGTGGGTAATACAATGTATGTCTTGTTTAAGACACCAGGTACGAAGCAAGTTATTTATGAATCTTATCTGATCATTTATATAATTGGCAGCCCTAGGAACTGGAAGAATTTCAGAGAAAGCTATTTGACAACCAAGGTCTGTTAGAAGATTATACAGTCCCATAATCTCTTCTTTTATATTCTGCACATCTTGTTTGAACACATTATTTACCCCTGCATGCATAATAACCAGAGTTTTTTTTCCTGATGATTTTAATATATTTCTTGTCATTTTAGTAATATCTAACATTTTAGCATCTCTGAAACTAGGAACAGTTCAATTTGCTTTGTCATGTTTACATATAATTATATCTAGATTTTTAATAATTGAATCTCCTAGAAGAAATATTTGTCTGTTTTCATGAGATTGATTCCCATTAGTATTCATGATACTTTCAAACTCTACTTCATTATTAATTGGTAAATCTATTAGATTTTCTGTGTTCCTGACTAACAAATCGGTTGTCATGTGATCATGGCCAGATGTAACTGGGGTTCCAAGATTACTACCAGTAGTGGAGATACTATCCTGTTCTTGTAGATTTATTAGGGGTCAAAACTATTCTGAAGTGGAATATCATATTGGGCTGCCTTCCTTCCTTTTTTGGCCACTTTCTTACTCTGCACCAAAAAAACACATGTTCTTATTTTGCAATGGGTCCTCCTCTACCCTAGCTCATTTCCTATTAGGGGTATCAATTGTATGAGTACTTTATAAACTATAAGGTTTTCCACCTAAACTCTCCTCAGACATTATGGATTTAGTTTCAGCACAGTTTCCTGTTGCAGATGATACATTTTGTGAACTAGATCTATTTGTTCAGGTGATGGTATCAGCGTAGCCTTTCTCTAAAGCTGCTAATCTCTCATTGAACAGAGTAATTTCATATTTAAGTTCTTCATTTTGTATACATTTATTGTATTTAAGATTTTGTGCCAGGCCCATAATAGGTAGTGTGCTGTACATATTACACATAACACACATATACATAACCTTGCCATCATATGATGTTCATATTCCACCCATTACAACTAACTGTTTACCCCTGCTAAGTACCAATGTGAAACTTAAAACCTTCAGTTAATGTCTATTACCTGAACTTGTATTTGTAAACATTACTAGCATCCTCTGCACCCTCCAAACATTCAAAACATGCACAGATGTGCATGTCTTTGCATGCGTCTTCATGTGCCAATGCGCGCTCACCCTGCTCACTACAGGCCAAGCTTTTCTAGGTATACATGACCCAGAAGTGCTGGTCTCGGGTCACGGCAGCCGTCCAAAAATAAAGCTGTGCAAATAGCTGAGTAACAAATGTTTGATGTAATATTTATGATTAAAAACAGTATAATCTGTTCCTGGGAAGGTTCCTGAATCAAACCTCCTCAGAATTAAGTGTTTGTAGTTTGTGATGTGACCACTAAAAAAAACTACAGCTTCTCTTCCTGTTCCTGGTAGGGACTACAGGGCTCACAATGTAATAACACAGTAGGAGATTTAAAATAGTAAAACAGCACAGTTACATCAAGTTACATAAAGCACACGTTCAGTATTTACATCTAGTGTGTTTTGGAGGCAGCCACTATCCTTTCGTTAAGGCGCGTCTCCATAAACTTGCCCACTACTGAGGTAATACTGACTGGTCTGTAGTTCCCTGCCTCCTCCCTGCTACTGCTCTTGTGGAGCGGGATCACATGAGCCCTTCACCAGTCTTCTGGGACCTCTCTTGTGCTCAGAGACTCACTAAACAGTTCTGATAATGGCTCTGTTAGTTCCACCCTTAGCTCCTTTAGTACTCTGGGATGTATGCCATCAGGTCCCATTGCCTTGTCCACCCTGAGCTTATTGAGCTCTTGTAGGACCCTTTCTTTTGTGAAGGGACTATTGCACACCTCCCTCCCCCCATGCCCATGGTGCTGAGCTGTGGGCCCTGCCCTACCTTCTCTTTAGTAAATACTGAGCAGAAGTATCTATTTAGGATAGATGCTTTTACATGGTCCTCCTCCTCACATGTCCCCTTATCCCCTTTGATCTTAGCAATACCCCTTCTGGACTTTCTCCTTTCACTAATGTATCTACAGAAAGTCTTGTCACCTTCATTTACTGTTCATGCTAGTGTTTCCTCAGTTTCATCCTTTGCCTGCCTTACTGCCTTCCCTGCTTCCCTTAGGGATGTTTGGTATGCCTCCCGATCTTCATCCTGCTGCATTCCCTTATATTTCCTGAAGGCCAGCCTTTTATCTCTGACCTTTTCTGCTACTGTGTTTGAGAACCAAAGTGGTTTCCTTCTTCTTTTGCACTTCCTTTTCTCACTAACACACTGGGATGTTACTTCAAGTATTGCATCTTTGATGCTTGCCCACTTTGCTTGTACCCCCTCACCTGTATTTCTTTTTGCCAGAGCTAGCTTAACTCTGTTGGTCATTGTATCAAAGTCAGCTCCTCTGAAGTGCCATATTTTTGCCTTGGAATGGGATGATTTTGTTGTAGTGGCCAAATTGAACAATACCATGTGATGGTCACTGGCACCTAGGTGACCTTCTACCTGGAGATCTGTGATCCTTTCAAACAAATGCTTCATGAGCACAGTTGTTATATCACAATAGTGTGATAGGTTCAAATAATACTGTCAAATGCAGGGTATGGGAAAATGGAAATGCTCACAAGCAGCAAAAAAGATACCGTATGAGGTGATGGTACAAAGATAGCTTTGAAAGTAGGAGTCTCACACATGGCAGCTACTGGTACTGCTAACATGACACAGGAGGTTCCTCACAGGAGTTGTTAAAAATATGGCTTGTTTGGTGTGTGATGATATAAGTCAAGAGTGCATTTGTCCTATGTTACTCATGGGCATTTGTTCCGTATCTCTGTTTTTTAAAGAGCAAGTGACATGCTCAGTAGAAGTCTAACAGAACATAATATTTAGGCACAGTCCAGCTTGTATTTCCCATTAGTTTTCTATATCTCCTCCCCATTACTTAGTAGTGAGGTCATTTGAATGAAAACATATTTGCTCCTGAAGAGTTCATCTTTTTCTGCTACTTTCTCCCTACCTGAAGTCATAGAACACTGCTTGTGACCTCAGAATTACTCCCATGGCAACAGATTGTGATGTCACAACAACGGATTATGACTTAAAGAAGGGACTAAGTTATAGAGGCAGCTGAACTCGAAATGAATTCTACAGGACAACAATCATGTATTTATACACATTTATTTCGTAATAAATTATGGGGAGGAGAAATATATAAACTATAAAATATAAATGGAATGTAAGCAGAATTGTGCCTAATTACTATGTTTTTTTTAAGTTTTCTTTGAAGTGTCAGTAGCTCTTTAACATTAGTAGTTCTATAGAATTTGTGGTGTGATCAGTTCTACCTCAAAAATTGTATGGTAAAGTGAACTGTTACAGGGCATGATAAGTGCAAAGATGGGCATTCTCTCTCACTCTGAAAATGAGTTGAGCATTGCTGGGTGATGGATAGATGTAATAGTACCATTTGTTTACATTTTGTACCCCTTTGCTTACCTTTGGCCCCCACCCTGACTATTGTGCAGGCAGTCAATGAATGTCTGTGATACTGAGCAAATTGAATTACTGTACATGAGTTAGGCAGCCATGTAAAGAGACATAGGTCTCCCAGGCCATGCTAAGAGGTTCATCTGCCTTGAAAAAGTGATCTGATTGTCAAACAGTGTTAGCAATAGCAAATGTGGTATTCAGAAAAAAAATCTTTCGTCATATAAAATCATTTTCTTTAAATAATGGATCAATAATGTGGTTTACTTCCTGAAAGAAAATTGGGTCTTCCTTGGAACCCCATAACCTTTTACTGCTCTGGTATATATATGTGGTCTGTGAACACAGCTGTGGAAACAGAACAGGGGTCCTGTGATCTGCCAGGGACTTGGCTGGCTGGACCATTATTAAATGGGCTAGCCTGAGTTAGTTCTCAGTAGCAGATTTTTGCAGCATTAGAAATATGCTGCTGTAAACTATGTCTGAATTTTCAAAAATTGTGCTGGCTGGGACTGGCCCACCAGCACAGCAGTAGTAGTACTACTTCTTGTGATGCCAAAGACCTGAGATCAGAAGCTATCTCAGGAGGTAGAGGGCCAGCCTGGAGGAAGAGGACTGAGCATCCCATGGACTGCTCTCCTCCTCCGAGAGGGAGATTAGGGAAGTCACCAGAGCGGTACTGACCCCTTGCAGTTGCCGGTGATCTGACCATCAGGAATTTCACTGGCTGGGAGGTGTGCTGAATGTTGGGTGAGAGTGCTGCATATATCATTACATGCTATGCCCCCACCTCCTTGTGGAGAAACTAAGAAATAACCCATTTGGCTGAAACAATGGAGGGTGTCCATGCAGCCAAATGCCACAAAGCTATCTGAGGCACCTGATACCCCCCAGATCAAGTTCAGGTGTTCATTGGGGAGTAGGGGGCACCTCCCCAGTGACCCCACACTGTGGGAGAAGCCAGAGGGCAGTCTGGAGGGTAAGAGGTAAGTCCTGGGGGATGGATGGGTGGCTTGAGCCAGACCAATCGATGGCCAGACGGCAGAGTAAAAACAATGCTAAATTTAAAAAAAAAAGAAAATTGACCTGGCTATGTCCAGACAGGTGTCAAATTCAGCTAGGGGAAGGGTGCAAACACTGCCACATCTCACAGATGACAGATGTCTTTGTCTACTGTATGTTATATGTGTAATAATAAGTGCAACAAGCATGATACATGTGTGGAATGTGTTGCTTATGTTTAACAAGTGTGTAACATATGTGTAACAAGCATGGTGCCTGTGTATAATAAGCAAGCCACATGCATGTAGAAAACTTTTAACAAGAACTTTGTAACCATGCAGCAAGCATGTAATGTGTATTGTTTATGCACTCACATGTGTATCATATGATACACAGCAAGGTGATATCCAGAAGAAGATACAGAGATGTACAGTTTCATGAGTAAGTATCCTATTGCAGCACTCTGGAGGATAGCCATGAAGTGGAATGTCCTTCCAGGAACTACCTGGGTACAACAGATCAGTTGATAGAAATTCACCCAGGCACTGCACATAGCAGCAAAGCCTTAATCATGGACTCAGACATAAACTTGCTTCACTATAAAGGAAAGCATTATAAAGCTTTCAGCTTTGGCACATAAAAGATGTACTGATTCATCCCTTCCTTTCCTATGCAGCAATCTCAGCATTGAGCATTTCAGTGTTACATCACCAGAATAATTTTTGTACATTCACAGCCGACCACTACCAGGAAACATACACAAGTTGTGAAAGCTCAGAAATAAAACAATCTTGGACTACCTTTGCTGCTGTCTACCAAAGTCCCAGTTGCTCTAGTGACAGGGGAAAACAATCACGCAGATATCTTCAACTCAGACATTTTTTTTCTGCAAGCAGGTAATTTTGGTACATGACTAACTCAAAGTGATTCAAACTGCTTACTGTTTTCTGTGGACTAACTGAAGAAGCCATAGCCCAAAAAGTGGAGCAGATACTAGTTAAGAAAAAGCAATTTACTGTACACATATAAATCCAAGTCAAAAACTACTGGCTGAAAAGTGTCCTCTGACATTTTAGCAATATACTGTTTCTCATATATTTAAAGCTTAAAAAATACAAATGGATTTTAAATATTTATGATGGCACCATGTGTAGTTTTGGAGTTCCTGGTTTTATGGCACCGAAGATATTATCATTCATACAGTAAGATGTGAGTTTCTGTATGTGTGATTGACACCACTGTGAGTATAAATCATTGAAAGAAAGCACCTCAGGAAAACAATAGTGCATGTTGCGGTGACTGTATGAAGAATTTGACTTAGCATCTCCACCCTCACAAAAAAAAAAAAAAGAAATTGCTGGCACTGGATATCCCATGAACAAGATATCAGTATATTAACGCTACACAAGTGTCTGTTATGTTTGGTCACTTGTAATGTCTTCTTAAGATATCATTCTGATTCTTGGAGTCCATGACAGATAAAGAACTCTTTCCCCACTATATCCTAAAGGCTGGATGTAGTCCATGACTGCAGGCAAAGATGCATGTAACCTGCCACTCAGATCCAGGTTCAAGGCCAGTTACTGCAAGCACTCTAATGGTTACATTTTCCATTAGGGCTGTTTTCTGCTGGGCCCCAGCTATAGACTGAGTGCATGAATGTTTGTGCTATAGTGCTTCCTGCTTGCCCTGAGAGGCCAGTACATGAATAGTCATGGCTCCATCCTCTCCTTCTTGCCTATATAGGGAGGAGGTCAGCTGGGCCTTGCAGTTCTCAGAAAAGTTTGACACCCACTCCACAAGACAATTAAAGGCCGACAAACAAGAAGGCCTAGAGGGAAACGTCACTTCTCCTCTCCCCTCCAAGAATGGGGAGAGGTGTCTCCCATACCAGCATGGAGAAGACAGTAGAATCCTTGAACCAACAGATGGGGGGCATACTAGCTTACCACCACTTGGGAGACACCTACAAAGCAGCAGGGAGTAGTGTTGGGCTTCATCTCAGAGGATGTCAGAGGGGGTCTCTTATGGCCTCAATCCCATTTCATTGCAGCAACAGTAAAGCACAGGAGTCCATCTCTTGGGAAAATGCAGGTAAACTAGACAATCTACACTAGGTAAAGCAGAATCTGGTGTAAACCTCCAGGGGAACAGGTAATTTATTAGTAGGCATTGGGTAATCACCATGACACCATTGTGCATAGTAATAGTTGTGGTCAGTCAAGTCCCTCAGCAATTTGGCTGGGTGATGTACAAATTTGGAAGTGGTCAATCAGGGACCAAGGTGATATGGCACAATTGAGGCATCATACTAGGGATGGATTGACTGGTGGGACATTTTAAGGGAGTCACAAGCTGGTCCCAAAGCTGCTTTTATGTCTCAGTACCTGGCACTTTATTTAAGTACAGGCATTGCCCAAGCTCAAGAAGTGTCTCACCCTCCCTGGATTATCCTCAATTATCCTTTAAGAGTGATCTGTGGAAACATCTCCTTATATCCTCAGTCTGTAACTGCTCCTAACTCATACCACTTGTCCAGTGGTATAGCTTCTGTCACCCTTTTTGGTGACAATCTGGGGTCTACTCCATGTATGTCACTGATTCCTCCGTGCACATTCCCAGTGGCACAGTTTCTGTCCCCCTTCTAGATGATGACTCATGTTTTCCCCATATGTCATTAATCCCTCAGTGCAGTTCCCCAGTCTAGAGTATACTGGGGCCCTGGGTTCAATTCCCAGTAGGTCACATTATTTCTTTCTCACTAGAATTTATTATCTAAATTGCTCAGCAGTGGCTAATACTACAGCAAAAAAAAATATCTAATTTTCATCTTGATTGTCCCTAGTTGCAGGATTTGGAATACCAGAGAAAGGAACTGTGTCTGGGAAGAGTTAGGTCAAACCATATGAGCCTATAGCTCAGTGGATAGAGCAATGGGATGGTGTTCTGGGGGGCCTGGGTTCAATTCCCAGTAGGTCACATTATTTCTTTCTCACTACAATTTGTGCACTTCCCCAGTGGCACAGATTCTGTCCCCCTCCTAGGTGATGACCCAGGACTTTCCCCTCTATGTCAGTTCCTCACTGCGCTTTCTTGGCAAATTGCCCGCATTCTAATCAGTAATTATATTCAAGCCCATATTGTTTCACATCTACTGTAACATATCTGCCTTGCCTAATGAATTTTTCTTGTTGTAGTTCAGCATTCATATTTCACTTACATTGTACTTGATTTTGTTCATTAAACATATTTATTCCCAATTTGTGTTGCATCTACTGTTATATTCTCTTAACTGCTCTGCCTAGATGTTATTTGTTGTTCTCCTTGTAATTCTGCATTCAGGTTTTTCTGGTATTACTCTTTGTCTAATGCCTGCATTTGTACTCTCCTTGATCATACCTGTAACGAGCCACTTAATTGTCTGGTATACCTAACCATAAATCAAAAACCAAATAAATAAATAAATAATTAAATTAATAAATGTTTTTGTTTGTTTGTTTGTTTATTTATTTATTTATATATTAGATCATCGGTTTACAGACCTTTGAGTCAAAGACTCACTTACAAAGGCACCTCATCAAGACAGCAATACATCACAAATGTATTTGATAACTGTGCATAGCAGATCCAACATGGAAGGTAACAAAGTAACAGTAAGTAAGCTGCCACAGCCACTCTTAGCCTAGCAGATACCAGACCCCTAGGCTTGCCAAGGATCTTCTTTCACTCTACAATTTGATGCAAAACTCCCTGCTCACCACCTGCCTATGTCTGCCTACCTACCTACCTGCTCACCTTTCTCCTCTCACACTCTCCCTGACAAACCTTCACCCGCTGACCTCCTTACACCACCCAACTTTGAGCCTTCCACCATCCTCCTCCTCTGATTCCTCTTCTCCTACCTAATCCTGATTGTTTCCCTCTACCCCTTTCTGACTACTATGCCTAGGCTGACTCCTCTGGCTATAGCTTAGTAACTTTAAGGTATTAGTTTTAATGAACAGCTTCATCTCCTGTTTTCTCCCAATACAAGATCCTGCCCAACTTCCACCTCTGATTTTTTTCTCAAACTAGCACCTAACTTTGACTTAAGCGCTTAATTGTATGGCATGATGTGTGAACCCAACCCCATTGACTATGTACCCTTGTTTTGGTTATGTGTTGTTATTTGCCTATGTTATCCTACATTGTTATGCTGTTGCCAATGTTTACTGACTTCTGTTCAATTTTTCTTACTGTTAGATGTTTTTGACAATGCCTATTAAGCTGCTACTGACTCTAAACATATGTACCCTCCCCTACTCTTGTGATGATGATCCTTTGTAAATGAGCTTTTAGCTCAAAGGTTGTAATTCTGATTACTAAATAAATAAAAAAATAAAAATAAAAAAATATAAAAAGTAAAGACAATCCTGTATGGATGTGTACATAGGAATGACAAGTGTCAACCCTAATATGAAGTTAGGGGTGTCAATTGATGAAATAAACATGGCCTGACTGGTGAAGTAGTCATCCTGGGGACTTGGATAATAGCTGAAGAAGGTTATATAACAGTCACTTCACTACCAGTATCTCAGTGCTTGTAAAGTGCTTTGGGATATGATGTATATGAAAAGCGCTATACAAATGATAATTCTGCTTCTTCTTCTTCTTCTTCAATAAACTGACAACCTGCTTGATTATAGCTCCAACTATATAAAAACTATGTGTGTGTGCTCTCTCTGTGAATGGTGCCTTGAGGTATCTGTTGTTTCAGGTCCTCATTACTCTGACTTGTGGTGGCAAAATAAGATATAAGATATGGGTATGCAATGCCCCCTGCCCAAGATGACAGCTCAAACAAATCCCTAGATTCAAGACAGGAGACCTCTTACATGTACAGTATGTACATATGAATGTATGTACTTACAATTTTCCAGACCATCATAGCCTCATAAAATGGAATTTATCATATTATGAGGTACCAAGGAAACAGTGCACTCACACATATATTACATTGGGCAAATATACAAGCCAGGAGAATAAGGAAGGAAAGAAAAGTAATTTCATTGCATGTAATTAGTATAGGTATTTATTTATTTATTCCTCTATCTATCTATCTATCTTTCTATCTGTCTGTCTGTCTGTCTGTCTGTCTGTCTCTCTGTCTGTCTGTCTGTCTGTCTGTCTGTCTATCTATCTATCTATCTATCTATCTATCTATCTATCTATCTGTCTTTGATAATTGGGTGAGCCTACTGGGAACAAACGCATTTTTAGGGGTGACCCAGAACACTGGAGAAATAAATACAACGTACCAGAATGAACAGAAGGGCAAAAACTGTTACAGCACAATTACTTCATACAAGGTAATGAGGTAGAGTTCAATTAAAGGAAAAGTCCACCCAGAATGTGCAAAAAACATGTTATGTAGAGTGTTTTGATATGTATGTTAAATCCTAGTGTGTCCTTCCTTCTGTCTGCTATTAGGAGTTTTTCCTAAATTAGCCTGCTAGCTGTATGGTAGTTTTACGACCCCTGGGGATCTCCATCACAAATAGGTTTATTGGCTTTCTTTCTCCTACGATGCACCTTGGCTCATGTGACAGTGATGTAGCTATGCCCTTAGATTTAGCAGGGTCTGTCACAGCTCAGCCACAAAGATAATACTACTTTCAGAGAAGTCACACTGCTAGATTTTGGGTGAGTATAATCATTATTTTTTGGCGTTAGTACCTTGTCCTGCTATGTTACAACCTATAAGGTGATGTTCAATTTTTACTACTTAGTACTGGTGCAAAAACTGAAAGTGACTGAGAGGAATAGAGTAAACAGTGACATGATTCAAACACACACACACACACAGCAGAACATAGCAGGACAAGGTACTGATATCAAAAAATAATAATGATTACACTCACCCAAAATCTAGTAGTGTGTCTTCTCTGGAAGAAGTATTTTCTCTGTGGTTGAGCTGTGACAGACCCTGTAACAAGACACTGGCTTCCTGCAGGGGCAATTAGACATCACACCAAAGGGCACTCTGGAAAGACTAGAGGCCATAAAAGAAAGCAGAATGGCAACATCCAAGGGCAATAAAACAGTTAGGGAAAGTTGGAAAAAACATCTCTCACAGCCAGAGGAAAAGAAAACACTGGGAACTGGTTAGAACACAGAAAAAAAGACTACTACATATCTTTTTCTGATTTCAACATGGCGTTTTCCTTTAACAAAGCACATTTAAAGTTCTGTAGTAGTGTACACTTTACTATATGTTTAAAAGTCCAGGGAGCTTCATCTTCTACTGCATTCAGTGGCATAGAATTCTGAACCTTGGGGATCATGCACTTCAAATGAACATTGACCCATGTGTAGATTTTGCATAAAGCAACAGACAGCAGGTTATTTGCAGAGGATTGTTGCAAGAGCTGTCTGCTGTTTGTCTTGAGTAACTTAGCCAAGCAGTCAGGGGAGCCAGAGATGCGGATCTTGAAGATAAAATTGACCATTAAGTATTCCCACCTTCTATCCGGTGGGAGCCAGATCAGATCAGAGAAAATCTTACAATGGTGCATCCTTTTGTCAGCTGCCAGTGCAAAATTACCAATTTGATTGTCAAGCAATGTGAACCCTGCTATTTCATTATCTGCCAAGGAGGTGAAAATGCTATGCTGTAGTCAAGCAAGGAAAGGAGTTTGTAGCTAGCAATACCAAAGCATGCCTTCTTGGTTAAACAGTCCTTCATTCTGAATTGTAAACCACATTTCCTGTTTATTTTCCCAGCCAGGTTGTCAAGGTGATCCCTGTAGGTCAGGGAATGATCCAGGACTACACCCAGGTATTTGCAGTGGTCAGCTACTTTTTAGATGATGCACTCCAGAGTCTGCCTTTCAAGGTAGTCCTGCTCCATAAAAGCTGTAGCAAGGAGGAGGCTGGCAACTATATATAGATCAGTCAGTCTGACATCAGTGGTTGGGAAGTTAATGGAGTCACTGCTAAAGGAAAGGATTGTGGAGCATCTTGATTCCAGCAGGTTACAGGACCTGAGGAAAGATAGATTCAGACAGGGTTGTGGTGAGGTCATGTCAGACAAATCTAATAGATTTATTTGACTGGGTGACCAGGGAAACAGATTAGGATGGGGTGGTGGACATGGCCTAGTTTGATTTTAGCAAGGCATTCAATGCTGTACCACAAAGGAGACTCAAACAGAAACTGGGCAGCTTATGGGTGGGTCCTAAGGTAGTAAATTGGGTAAGACGTTGGTTATTGGATAGGTGACAGAGAGTGGTGGTAAAAGGAGTTCACCCCTGGAAAGGGTGGGTGACCAGTGGGATGCCTGTGGGCTCAGTAATGGGATCAGTCCTCTTGTATATCTTTATAAGTGACATTGCAGATGAGCTGGAAAGGAATGTATAGCTCTTTGCAGATTACACCAAAATCTGCAATAGGTTAGACACTCCACATAGGGTGGAAAGACTGTGCAGTGACTGAGAAAACTTGAGGAGTTGTCAGGGCATGGCAAATGGGTTTCAATATGAAAAACTGCAAACTCATGCACTTAAGGCACAGAAACCCAGAAGCAGAGCATAAAATGGAAAAAGAGGTATTGATGGTAAATAAACAGGAAAGGGACCTGGGTTCATCATGTCTGATGTCCCCAAGTTGGCGAGATAGTGTGAAAAGGCAGTGGATAGTGCCAGTGGGATGCTGAGGTGCATAGGAAGGGGTATCACCAGCAGAAAGAAAGAGGTGGTGTTGCCACAGTATAGATCAATGGTGACTCCGCACCTGGAGTACTGTGTCCATTTCTGAAGATCACATATACAGTATGTAAGTACATAAGGTAGAGGCTGTACAAAGGAGGACAACTAAAATGGTGCAGGGGTTGTATCAGCAGCCCTATGAGGGAGACTGAAGGACCTCAGTATGTATACCCAGGATGAGAGAAAGGAGAGTGGGACATTGCAGAGACATATAAATACCTTGCAGTGTTAAATAAGGTACAGTATTGGAGGGGAGTATTTTTCACAGATAAAGATGCACAAGAACAAGGGGGCATGCAATAAGGGTGGAAAGGGGAAGTTTAGGAGAGATGTGAGAAACTACTTATTCAATCAAAGAGTGGTAGATGCCTAGAACAGTGTTCCAGTGGAGGTGGTGGAGGCAAAAACACTAGTGGGTTCAAGCATCCATGGGACAGGCACAAGGAAATCTTAGTTGGGAAGCAAGGTGGGAGTGGGAGATGAAGATCAATTAGGGGTTGCAGTGACAGGATAGAATAGGCAGGGAAAAATGGGCAGACTGGGTTGACCAATTGGTACTTATCTACCATTGAATTCTATGTTTCTATGAGCCAACAACCAAATTGTTGTACCAGAAAGCATTGATTTAGTTTGTTACTTGTTTTAAAGCAACTTTTTCTGCACAAACCAAGTTCTGAGATTCCAAAATTCAGGACCCAGGCTGTGATTAACAGCATACATATTGTTAACACAGTTGTGGACAGTAGCATTATCAGCATAGAGGATTCATTTAAAGATTCTACAGTAGGATGAGATCAGGATGATGAACATAGAAACTAGAAGGGAACATAGAAGGGACCCTTTTGTTGCCCCACTCTGGACAACTATTTGGCAATACACGGTGCTACTGAATTTCTTTTTCTTATTTAGGACCTGTTTACCACATGGCTTGTGACCCATGACAGGGGTAGGTCATTTATTTTTTATTGAAATTCATGTATCGAAATTTAGGTAACTGGGAAAGGCACACTGAGCCAAGGCTTGTTTTCAGGTGTGAACTAGGGGAAGAGGGAATGGGAGGAAGAAGTACATTTAAAAAGTAAAATACAACCAATGTAAAAATGCAGGGTACATACATATATGAATTGCCATGGTTATTGAGCAATAGTAATCAGGCCATTTACTATTTAAAATTAACAGGTCACCTAGGCCCACTTCACCCAGTCTGTGCAGCAGCAGAAGCAGCAGCTTGTGATCCACATTAGCAAAAGCCCTAGTGAGGTCCATGAAAAACACTCCCAGAAACATACACCTCTCCTTTGCTTGTAGGACATCATTTGCAAACAGGGTTGGGGCTGCTGTGGTACCATGGTTTCTCTTAAACCTACGCTGATCACCTGTAAGTAGTTTATGCAACTCCAAGTGGTATGTAAGGTGGTAGTAAACTATTTGTTCGAAGATTTTTGCTCAAGTTAGGCAGGAAACAAAATGGCAGTTCTCATTAACAGATGATTTTAGAGCCACCTTTATGAATAGGAGTTACTTGGGCCATTTCCCAGCTGTTAGGAACTTGACCTGTAAGAAAAGAAATAGGTTGAACGGGGGCAGAAATTACTAGGGCAGCAACCTTTGCCAACTTTGGTTCAAGGCATCACATCCAGCAGCTATATTCATTTTTATCTTATTCAGAAGCTTGAAAACCTCAGACTCAGTCATACAAGAGTTGAGTGCTAGGGGTTGTGGGACTCACTTGCCAAAATCAATACTAGCAGAACAGGGGGAAAAGTTAGGTAGTTTCTTTGGAGCTCAAGTAGCTGAATGTTTGGATGAAGACACCGGCCACAGCTGACAGATCATTGGAGTCAAGAGTCCACAATTTGATACTGTCTGTTCTTGATACATGTTCATACCATTAACACCCTATTCTAAGATTTTTCAAAAATGTTTGAGGTCATTTTAACTATAGGATGGCTGTTGCCTAAAATAGTTACTTTTGGTCTCCTTTAGTGATGCTTTGCTTTTGTTGCTTAAGTTGCTTGCAGGTTATCCAGTTGGGTTGTAACTCAGTTTTCTTGCAAAGTGCCATGCTTTATCACAGGCTTTCATAAGTACAAATAGTTTCCCTGTTAGACATTTAATACCAATATTCTTAATATGATACTTTTTATATGGAGTACGTTTGCAGCAACTCTTGCAAGCTTAATCATAGAGTTCAGAGCAGTGTTTACATCAACACAGACATAGCAGAGTGACCCATTAGCATTGCACAGATCATTTAGGAATCCAGATACATTGAGGTTAGAATTGTCCCCGAAAGAAAGTGCCATAGGAGAACGTTTGGGTGTTCTGATACTCCACACACAGAATATATGGGGATGAACACTGAGAGCATCTGCAAACTGATCTACCAACATTTGCCTTTCTTCTCAGGAGGCACTTCACTTCCCACTTCACAAAGTTTGCCCAACTTTGCATAGCGCAAAGAACTACCTTGCATAGTTATTTGCCTAGTAAAGTGCCTACTCTGCTCAGCCAAGACTATGCATAGTGACACTTCACAGGTGACATGCCAGCAAGCTGCAATTATGTATAGTTTTCAGTGCACCCATAATGAACTACATGAAGTGTTGGTATGTTTTTGTAGAAAACATGTTTATAACAGATCGCACCCTCACCCACTTACTTGTTACCTGTTGTACCCACCTCCCTCCCACCACCCTGGAACTGTGATATGAATTACCCCTCCAAGCTGCAGAAAAATCCATCCCAAGAAAGACTTGTTTATAGTATATATTAAAGTTCTATTCCCCACCTGCACACCCAAAATCCACACCCCCACCTTCCCACTGACTTAGCCCAGAGGAATACTTCCCACCACCCAAGCTCCTTGTGGCCCCACCTCATTTCTCCCCCTCCAACACAAAAAAATAAAATTTTCATATATACAAAAAGAAAACTGTCCCATGTTGCAGCAACATCCCCGTTGTTCACTGGTAAATATCGAAAGGACATAATGACTGATGTCTTACGTAAAGTAAAATTTGATTAGCAGAGGCAATATCAGTAAACAGCTTGAGGAATAGGGACTCACTGAGAGTTCCTAGCAACCTAAAAACAGCAGGACTAGTAAGAGTGATTCATCAGAGGGGCTACCTGGGTGGGGCCAGCATCTTCTACCAACTACACAGATAATCCAGTCCCAATAACCCTTGGGTTTTAAGGGGAGACTGTAGGTGCAGGAAACAATTAAAACTGCAACTACACAAATAAGCCAGTCCCCACACCCCTTAAGTACAAGGGGGGGAAGCAGGAACTACCAAGATTGCAATTTAGTGACTAGAATGGCCTACTGGGTCAGTTCACCATATGCAAAATGGCACATGCTAAAACCGTGCAATGCAGACAGCATGGGTGGGAACAGAGACAGAGTGCAAAACTGCTAAATAGTCTGTATGCAGTTGTGCACCCTGTCACTGTTCCCTAGCAGAGGATAAGTTCTCTGCTGGGAGGAGAGTCTGTTGAGCAGTTGCCATGGCTCAATAGGATGAGCCACAGGCAGCAATGGAGGCATTGCGTCTTCAGACTGGGTATCGAATCCTGGTCCCAGATGCATGGAATTTTTTTTAATCGCATTTTGTGTGAATGAAGTGTACAACCCCCGGAGTTGATTATTTTGGTTGGGCAGTGCGGGGACTTAGTCCCCCTCAAAACACAGAGATATGCTGCTGGCAATATATCATGCTGTATGACATTATGACCCCATGCCCTAGAATGGTACACCATGGGTAAATAAGAACCTGATAGCAGTGGCCCTGGATTACAATGACTTAGAAGCAGAAACTGTAGGATGCACTACAAAACTAGTTAAATACAAAGCTGCTTAGACAGGCAGTAAACAGTTCACAGTGAAAAGGTTTAGTAACTGTTCACTTGTAAGTGAAGAGCAAATCAAGTCCAATGAATAGTCATGATAATGGTGGGAGATGCAGCAGCAGACAGATTGATTGACAGACCAGCAGACCCAACAAGCTGACATCTACAGATGATATCTTATGCTGTAGCCCTTATTCTGGGACCACTACACTGAGGATTGCTTACAGAAGGAGGGCTTAAAAGCCTTGAAAAGACTTCCCTTGCTGGGCTCTAATTTGTGAGATACAGACCTGAACTGGTAGCTCCTGATGGGGCTGCTCAGGTAGAATCTGTGGTAATTTGTCTAGTGCATAGGAGAGCCCATCTGTATTTTGGAACCCTCTCTCAGCTGAATTGCCCAGCTCCTACCACATGCTGAAAGGGGGAATGGCGTCTGTATGCTGTTACTGAGCACAAAGAGCCCACAAGCCCCTTAAGTCCCACCCTTGTTAGGTTCCAACTGGCTAGGTACAGAACTAGATTGGCAGCTCCTGCAGGGGTTGCTCATATTGGGTTCCTGGAAAGTGGGGTAGGGTGGGGGGAAGGGGGCTTGATTTGTCTTGGAACCCCTTTTTTGCTAAATAGTGTGACTTCAGCGATGTTGTATGGGGTGAATGGTGTCTGTGTGCTCTGACTGATCAAAAAGTCCTTAAAATCCCAAAACTCCCACCTTTGCTGGGCATTGATTGGCTGGATTGAGCCCTGGACTGGCAGCTCACTTGGGGACTGCTCACGTGGGGTATGTGTCATGTTGGCTCAGCTTGCTCTCAGAATCCCAGGTTGGGTTAATAGTGCTGCTCCAGCAGAATGGTGAGGGGTGAATGGTGTTAGTACCTATTATTTGTTCTGCATGCCAGTCAGAGCACTTTAAAAGCCATGAACAGTTGCAAATGCTATTAGCCCCACATTGGGATGTTTTGTGAAACCCAGTAAGGTTAAGAAAAGCTCAACTAGGGTACACATACAAAAACTGGGAAAAGAGGATATGCACCATTGATCAAGCTAGCAAAGCCATTAAGTAGCAGAGGCTATATTAAGAAAAAGTATCCAGATTCACACCTCTGCACTGCAGTGGAGGCCTAATAAACTCATAGCCTAAGTGCCAGTCAAATGTATTATTTTAAGAAGGTTATTTGTTTGTTAAATATTCCTTTTAAAGGATATTGTACACCTATTAGAACAATTGGTGCACCTCAAAATGATTCATTTAACAGTACTACTCTTTCAACAGATGTGAAAACCATTAGAGTATATCTTTCTAGACGTAGTTTTTTATGCTTTTAACAAGGCATTCGTTTACCAGGTATTCATTTTTAGGGCATCACTATATGCAGACACAAATGATTCTATGCCCAGCAAATGTATTCATGTAAGAGGTCTATTCTATTACCAGGCTTCATTTAAATGAGATTCACTTTATAATGAATAGGCTACACTTCCTTGTTAAATAAAACAGACACAACTAACAAAGTCATAGCTACAATTGCAACATTCCTTTCAGTGAGGGAATATGTGACTTTTGAAGCTGTTTTGCTTTGCCATCTGATTCTTTACCTAGATAGTTGTTTTACTCATTCAGATGTATTGCAGATTGTCACAAGCACTCCTGCTTAAGTTCCTTTTACATTTGCTACCCTAAAATAAAGCAAATAATAAGAGAGGGCATTGTTTCAATTTTACAAACTCCTTTTTTCAGCTCCAGTTTCTCTTTGAGGAGAAAAGTATTCTTTGAAAAATTGCACACCCAATCCATTTGCACTGTAGCAGGCAGCTGAATGCATTGTCAAGATATTTTATAGCTATATAGCCATGTATGTAGCCCACTGTAAGGCTCTGTACACATTATGCCTGAATTAAAATATTTTAATAGGGTTGCATCCAGATTGTAGCATGGTAAAAACCATGCAGCAAGCAGTGTTCTAAAACCATATGCAAACCCTGCTCAGAGCTACTGTAGACTCCAGCACAGTTTCAGATCAGCATGGTTCCTTTAATCCATGTTAACAGCAGTGTGGACATGAACTGTGTGATAACACAGGTGAACACAGGTACCCAGTTAGATTAGCGCTACAGGAACAGCACCAGTCAAGAGAGCTCTTGTCTCTGTAGCGCTAACATGGGCAGTAAGAGGGGATTTACAGTTCTTTCAGTAAGCGCTCCCCTGGTCGCTGTCCATGGCGTTTATGGCACACAAGGGCACCAAGATCCAGGAGGCTAGCTGAGTTGCTCCCGTGGCATGGAGAGCTGGGGCATTAAGCAGCTTGGTTAGTGGCATTGGAAACCAGGGTTTTAATCCTGGTCTCCAACTTTTTTGTGCACTCAGGACTTAGAATTTTTTTACGTGGGGCTGTGGAAACAGTATTCCATGGCCCCATGAATTTAAACTTTCTCCGTGATCTGCTGCTCCACAGATTGAGAATCCTTCAATCCAATGGGGCGCGGAGGCAGAGACCCCCCCAAGAAAACAAAATTGACAGCATTTTCGCCATGTTCATGATGCTGACAGCATTCTTGTTGGTGCTATTCTGACCTACCGTTAAGACAACCCACACTTAAAGAAAACTCCTTTGTTTACCCTGTAGGAATTTAAAAAATACAACTCTCATGTGGATGATCTCCCAATGAGCTTCTGCATCCAGCAATGTATTTTTTTAGTGTGATCCATTACCGCACCTGATTGCAAGTATCCCATAATGCACTAGTGCTGAAATCCTGCCAGGGGATTCACTTGGAAACCAGTGTCAGAGTACAGTGTAGAGAGTCTGATAAACATGCTAGGAACTGGATTTCAAAATGTGTTTTAAAACCTTTTTGGAATCCCTTTCCAGGATATACAGGGCTGAACATAGTAGCTGTCTGAAGTTGCCAGGCTTTACTTTTTTCTTCTATTATACCTCATAGACAGATTTGGGGGGGGGGGCTAAGGATGCTATAGCTCCCCCATCATGGAGCTCCTCTATTAGTAAAACACTGTGCTGTATTCTTTATAAGTATGGACTAATGCCTCCATGAAAGCTGTCTGAGCAACACAGGTCTCATCTGTCCTCCAGCAGAGTTGGCCTCAGCTAGGTGCAAACTGTGCCCCTGCACCTTTGGAGACCATGCTTTTTTCTTGAGGAAAAAACATTTTAAACATTTAAAAATGCCTAAATGTTGTTAGAGATGAAAATGTTTGCCAGCAAATGAAAGTGGAAGACAACTGGCTCTGTTACAGTTACAAAAGGTGGGGGCAGCTTTGCTGCAGTGGAAAAGATTAAGTAAAGTAAGTGCTAATGGTGTTAATGGCCATACTTTACACCTCTCAGGTTGACTGCTTTCACAAAGGGCTATATTGACAAGAGAACTTGTTTGTAACCTGGACATGTAGGTGAAACAATGAATGATATGGCAAAATATGTTTCAAAAGCATGTGAGCACTCAAAATGGTTTAAAAACCTGACCAGCACAGAGCAAAACCGGATTTCCTGATAGGGACCCTGAAAACCTGATTGCCAGGTAAAAAAACTGACAGGTGGCACATGGCAACCTTACTGGTGTCCCATGATAATCCTTTCTATTCTCTCCCACTCCCACTTCCAGAAAAGTTAAGTTGTTTAACTTGTTTGCAAATCAGAGTATCTGAGGTATGAGTGTCCAGTGATGATGTCCCTGTCCTTACAGAAATGAATACGGTAGTACTACCGTACTTACTTCAGTTCTTGCTCCAGGTAGGGTTACCACCTGTCCCACTTTTCGCAGGACAGTCCTGATTTAGGCAGCTGTGTCCTGCAAAAAAACTTGAAAAATACTACATGTCCTGACATTACAGTAGAAAAAATGTTTTGGGGACCTTACTCTAAATGTTACAAGCAACTATAATACCTTAACTAAAATACCTTAATATGATAACTAAAACAACTAAAAAACTACAACTCTTGGTCTTAATTCTGATTATTTAGAGAAAACAAGTATGTTGCAATGGTCACGGTTATACATTGTCCTGCGAAAAATCAGGTTTCAGTACTAAATGTGCTACTTTGGGCTTCATAAAAGGTGGTAACCCTAGCTCCAGGCTCAGTCAGATTCATATCCAATGGTGAAGTCAAATAAATCAGTGCAGTCAATGGCACTAATTAAAAGATGCTGGTTAAACTAGCAGGGGGCAGCTGCTGGGATTGGACAAGACATTAGTGTTCCATCAAACTGGGTGTGTAATAAATGTAGTACAGTACTAGCGTTATTAATTTCTAGTATGGGGAGCTTAAATTCATGACATTAAAATTGTTTAAGGTCACTGCCAGTTTTGTCCTATATGGCAATTTGATTTTGGTGTGGATTTGCAGGAGAGGGAGTTGGAGAGTAGTGCCCTCCTGTAGCATGCTAGGAATGGTACAAAACTAATGCTGGGGCAGGTCTGATCTCAGCGACAGCATGAACCAGGACAGGCAGAAACTGGTACATGAGACCTTTGAATTGAGGTAAAAACTTCAGCATGTACTATATGTCTAATCTGTGTTGTCTTTTCGGTCATGGTTGTAAAGTGTGAATGAGCACAGAGGGAATTAACAGACATAGGGACTTTGAAGGTATTCTGCTGAATATTATGGCATGTACAGAAGTTTCTGCATGCTTGGAAAGCAAAATGACACTGACTGGCCCATACCGAGAGTGCTGCCTGGCCCAATTTACAGACAATGTCCTTCCAGATTGCTTTCTCCCCCAGCAACCACCCCTTCCCCCCCAGGTAACGCTCCCTAGAACCCCTAGCGGTACCTTATTATTTATATACTAGACTAACTGTAACTAATTGAAGCCTTTGTACACCTTTGTATTACTGGAATTGCTTTGTGTGTTCATTTATTGTATTTCACCTGTAATGTTCTCCATTGTTGTACTCCACCACCAATTGTTGTCTACCCTCCATGTGACGAGGTGCCTTTGTAAATGAATCTTTAGGCACTTTTACACTGGCAGTCTTGCAACAGAACAAGAGTTATGAAAGGACCTTACCATTGCATCCAATGCTGTGTAAATGCTATTTGTTCCATTGTAAAAATGAACGGTCGCCTGAAATGCACTCCGTGGTGTAGGTGGTTTGTCCCAAATGTGCCGTTACAGTGCGCAGTGTAAAGCGCACATTCCGGAGCAAACAACTCTAGCTCTAGCAAGGAGTACTGCACCAGTACAGATGGCAGGGCACTTTGTGGTGAAAAATAGAACTCGTGTAATCAGACCATGGAGCGGAACATGCTGTATCTGCGCTACACAGGTAACGATTGTTTTGGCACAGCAGCATGTGTGTAAAAGGGCCTTTTGACTCAAAGGTTATAAATCCGAATTGTGAAATAAAATTGCCAACAGAAGTCATAAGATCTTGTTTAGCTCATTGACACAGGCAATTACAAAACTGGAAAAAAAAGTAATAGAATCAAATATTTTGTTTATGTAGTTCTATGTGTTGAAGGGGGGGGGCAAGTTGTGATGTACCCAAGCAAGAGCTGTTGCTAATAAAAAAAAAATGCATTTTTATATTTGTTTAAAAACTGCTTCTGTCTACTTACTGACTTCTTTGGCCTATCATAAAAATGAGATGCCTCATAACATGGGGTTATCCCAGTAAAGGACATTTTTAAAACAATAAAAAAATATTTTATTTAAAAATTTATTTTCTTTGGAATAAATTGTTCTATTGAATAAAATATGTTTTGCAAAAATAGCAAGCAGACTTGAAATGATATTTTCAGAAATTAGATAGCAAAGTGACTTTGTTCCCATATTTCTATAGTTGTATTTTTTTAATGAGATAAGGTTGGGGGATACGTTAATCTGTACTACAGGACAAACTGGGATGGGTAATGTCATAATGTGCTTGAGTGAGTGACATTTGTGAACTTGTTTACTTGGATTGTCATTAGTTTGTCTGCAATTTGTCTTTATCATCAAATCTCTTTCAACTTTTCTAATTTTTATGTGTTTCGGATGTGCTGCTGCCCAGCTGCATTCTTTTGGTATTTTGTGTTTTTTTGGGGGGTGGGAGGGTATTTTGGGCAACATAATGTCATGTGGACTGTGGAGATTCTGGGGATGGTGCTAAGGTGCAACTAACAAAGCATGGGGAGGGAGGGAGGAAATGAGTAAAAATTGCATTAGAAATACCATCCAAAATGCACCAGAATGCACCAAAATGTTAAAAAATTTCTGGGAGCCTAAGCGGCCCACCAGATCCCTGGCCTATTATTTTTATTTTTCACCTGACTGCAGCTCTCCCATCTATAGGACTCCTGGATCTTCCCCCTGATACCTTTTCCATTTACCTGAGTGAAACCATATATTTCTGCTGGAAGTTCACCTGACAGAGAACACCTTGCTGTTCTGTGTAGGTACAGAGAATTTGATAAAATATGTATACACTCCCCAAAAGACATGTCAAAAATAGAAGATGCAACACCAACCAGGTACAGACAGACCCCAACATTATAGTGAACCTGAACATACTTGCATATTAAGAACAGAAGTTATTTTATCTGTATGTTATCTGCTATCCTACAGGCCATAAATAAAATATTTTCTAATACTTGGCAAGGAATAAATTTAGTGGATGTTGTGTAATCAAATCTCTCTCCTTCTCAAGCTGTACAATATGTTGCCTGCCACAGAGACTTTATATTGCTTCAAATGTGATTGTTGGTTAAAAATAAATGTCTACAACAGTTCCATGACTCCAAGGAATAACTGGAAAGAATGTTCAGTCCAACATATCCACAATAAACCCACAGGGCTGACGAGGTGTTCCAAAACTGATACAGTTACATCTATAGCATTTGCTTTTTGGGGTGCATGATCACTGCCATGAGCCATGGTTTCCTGGCAAAAGCTATAGAATCCTTTTGATATCCCTTCCAACATCATTTTCCTGTGGGTTTATAAATTTTGTAGTAAATGGAGCTGAGCAGATAGGAACCTGTTTATCTAGGCATATTGCTCTCAGAAATCTGAAAACTGTTTGATTTCATTGATATAATTAAACAATAATGCATGACAGGGCATGTGTTGTGAGATTTACACACGCTGTGTATAGTGTGTCATGAGTCACAGCTGAGTGACTACACAAGAAGTGTGTAAATTCCACTATTACACATGCCCAGAAGTGCATTATTGCTATTATAAAATGAATCTGTTATTATACATGGTCATGTCACACATCTTGATCAAAGAGGTTACAGAATTTTCAAGACCCATTTTATAATTACAAATCTCCTTAGCCATTTTGGATCCCAGTGCCCCTGATCAAATCTGTTGTTATCCACTAGGGGTGTATAAAGACTGAATATTATTTTCTAAATAGCAACAATCATTGGGCTTCCTGAATATTCAACCCAACACCTGAATAGCTGCACCATTCATGGTATTTGAG
This sequence comes from Neoceratodus forsteri, assembly GCA_016271365.2. Classification (NCBI taxonomy): domain Eukaryota; kingdom Metazoa; phylum Chordata; order Ceratodontiformes; family Ceratodontidae; genus Neoceratodus; species Neoceratodus forsteri. The sequence continues at coordinate 317,738,986 of CM028130.1, forward strand.
GGAAAAATATTTGTTTGAAAAAAAAATAACCCAACCCTCCCAGTTGGCCAGGGCTAGTCTTATTTCTAGGCCTGTCTCCATCCCTATTCCAATCTATTCCCACCCACCTCCACCCTCCTCAGTGCACCATGCTATAGAAATGAATAGGGCTCCAAAATACTGGCTCTTGGCACTATGAGAGGAGCCAACAATGTGTAGTAAATCACATCATCTTCCTAGATGGATTTTCCCCATTCTCCAAAATACTTTTATTTTTTTCCCCCTTTTCCTGATGCCAGTCCAGGATTTCATGGTGGGGAAGGGACTAATAGGCAAAAGGTCAATCTAGCTCAGTTGGCTTCCCTCCTACATTGTACTTCGCCTGCTCTGCTCCATTTATAGCATTGAATGAATGTGTGGGTGCATGATTGGAAGCCAGGGGTAGAGACATGGTTGATGTTCACCTGAAGTGTCAAACATTTGCACTTCACGGAGCTTTGCAAAGCTTCCACAGACCTGGGAAACTTCCACTTCGCCTGAATCATGAAGTTTTTGACATGAAATTCCACACTTCAGAGTTTGAGAATTTCATGAATTTGTGCTTTGTGAATTGCATGAAATTTGTGAATCAATTCACACAGTGAATTTTGATGACTTCTCCCATCTCTACAGGGGTGTGTGGCAGTAGCATCATTAGTAATGCAAAGCAGCCTGATTGGTCAGGCTAGCTTGTGTCACTAATGACACTACAGCCCTGACCTCTGTACCCTAAGCAAGTACCCACTTGCTCCATTCATTCAGTGCAACAAACAGAGCGAGCAGGCTGGGAACGCAATGAGAAAGCAGCTGTATGAGCTAATCAGAATTTTTGTATATTAGCTCCCACCATCTGAAATCATGCATCAGGGTCATGGGGCAAAATATAAAATATATATTTAGGGAAATAGGGAGTCAGGCTAGGGAGGGAGTGATTAATTTATTTAGTTAGTTTTTGTTAAACAGGTAAACACACCAGCTAATTGAATGTCTGTATTCAGATATGACCCAGGAGGTTACAACCAAAATACAGACAGTAGCAATACATTGTGTTACAAAAATACTACATTACATCATCTCATGGCATAGTGTCAGGGGTCACTATTTTGGATCCCAACTCTTATTTATCATCTAGGTCACTGGGGAAGGAAAGGGGGAGGTGGGTGTGCGGGAAAAGATAGGAACGAGGAGGGAGAGTTGTCAAGGGAAGAGCCATGACCTCCTGATGAGGGAGAGGAAGATTTTTTCCCCACCTCCTTGGCTTACTTCCTTGTGAAGTAATAAGAAATACAGGTGTTGCCTTCATGCATTCTTGACTTACTAATTAAGGATATTGCTTATTTATTCCTTGTGATTTTAAATGGGATATTTTCATAGTAGTACATTCATGCAGAAATTTATTAAGACCTGCTTCAAAAGGAAAAATGTTGGGTCTGAAAGAATCCCAGTTTATGATTAAGGATAAGCTCATTCTTTAGGATTCTATTCCTTTGATCATCATGGGTTACTTTTCAGAACTAAAACTGCAAACCATTTTAAGTCATATCTACATGGAATTCACTGCAAATGATGGGTGCAGAGCATTCCAAATTAGTTTCCATGAGCTGCCCCAGAAGGATTCACATGAGTATGTTATCTTGATAATGAAGTGAGACTTACCCCCGAAAACTAACTATAATCAACTTCAGGGTGGGCATGCAGTGAAGGGCAGGAGAATAGTGGGGACTCCAGAAATGGTCTGAGTGTGGGATGCTGTGAAATCCCAAATGCCCCTATCACTCATGACCTTATTTTGGAATCCACATGACAGTGCCCTAATCATGGCACCCTAACAATGGCACACATTAAGCCCTATGCATGATGTCAATGCACAACAGAAACTGAGCACATTGGTATCATTACACATGAATGCCACAGAGTGGTGGCATTTACAGCTGGGGTGTGCAGCACTTATGCACTCTATCACCCAGGTTTGTGGACAGCAATGTGCTGGGGGAAGGTGGGGGGCATGCCAGCTGTTCATGACATGCAAATTGTGGGTAGTGCTGGCTGCAGGGGTGAAGAGGAGGGGACCCTGCTGTAACCCAAAGCACACCCTATGGACATGACCCACTGGTCATGGTGGAACCAGGATTCTGACCACTGTGCTGCCCCAGCACATGAGACTGTTGGTGAGGGCTAGGGCTACAACAGGGACAAGTGTCTGGTCACTGAGGAGCAGTGTCCCAGTAGTGGTATCCCCCCAACATGGCATCCCCGACCCCACAGTGCCAACCCCACCTGCACATGTCCACCATGACCCTGTGATGGTGGCAACACCCTCAAACAAGGTGGCACCATCCCCATCCACATCTGCAGTGGACCCTCCCTGCAACACACAGGGGTGCCCTGAACATCACTAACCCAGTCCCCACCCTGGTACCCCCACCCCATCATTGGTGGCCAGGAGTCACCCCAACAGCACAAAAACCCACCCACCACACCCCATGCCAGTGCCAAGCCTCTGGATGGTCAGTGGCACATCCTTCTCACACCTCCACGGCTGCCAGCCATCCAAGTGGTGCTGGGTACATGCTCCTATATAGGGTTGGGGCACTCCCAGCATCACTTGGACAGCCAACAGCTGAGGCAGTGTTAGGAGGGATGTTGGCCATCCTGGGCTGCAGCACCACTTGGCAGGTACAGGGGGTGTCAGTACCATTGGGGGTGAGGACCACTTGTCACCAATGAAGGGTGGGGGTGTACCAGGTTCAGGATCTTGTGGGGGAGTGGCATACAAGAGGAGATCATGGCCGTATGGCAGGGGGTCCATCTGTTCACTGTGTGGGCACCTTGGGCCATGGGCTGGGCCATGGGCGCACAGTGGATGGTGAGGAATGGCTGCGCTGGTCCGGGTGCACATAGGTGCTACAGTATTCATGCACCTGGACATGCACCATTTGGTGCAAGGGATCCAGTCCAACACCCAGGCTGGGCATCCAATTGGATGCCTGCCTGAGTCTGCACCTCTGCCACTGGCCATCCTGCAGAGTCCTGCATGACAAGAGGGTGGATCCACTGACAGGTGGCCACCAGTCATGAATTCTGGTGTGTGCATACCTGCCACAGGTGCAGACCTACATGGGTGAGATACGCTCCTCTGGCATGGATTTCCCACCTTATAGTGCATAGGGCCCCATATCTTTAGATGTATATCAAAATATATATATATATATTAGAGGCAAAAAACTCCATTTAATGTATCAATTATGGTTGTTCCACAGTGACAAAAGCAAGGTATTTCGATATTAGGGTTGAAATACCCTCCTTGCACCCACCCCCACCCTGTCCCCCCAGCTGGCATTGGGGTGTGTGTTGGGGTAATTGGGTCTAGCTCTCACCCCATCACATGTGTAAGAAGCTGAGGTGGTGAACTATAGGAGAATGGGGTGTGAGTTGGGCCGATGACCCCAACGCACACCCGATGCGGCACTTGGAGGCAGGGTGGGGGGTGGGTGCAGAGGGGTTTTCAATCCCAACTCAAATTTCCCTCACTTTTGTCGCCGGTGGAACAACCCTAACTGATACATTAAATGGAGTTCTTTGCCTCTAATTTCCCTTCTTTTTGAGAATCTGCAGTAGAAATAGTGAATGGAATGTGGTGTTTTATGACATAGAACGGTAAGTGCAAGGGAAACACAGCTGCTAATTGTTGATCACCTGGTGACAGAAATGTAGATGGTAAAGCAAACATTAATAGAAATGCAAACGTAAAGTGATGCCAAAGCAAACGGTGATGCAAAAGGAGATGCAGCCATGTAAGGAAACACAAACCATGATACGCACGGTACGGCAATTAGAAATGCAAATGGAAATGTTAACAGCATAAATAGCATGAGAAAAAGAAATGGAAACACAAATGCAAACACACATGGAAACTCATATAAATAGCAGCATGCAGTCGCAATTACCAAATTATAAATGCAAATGGTAAAGTTAACATGAACAATAATGCCAAAGGAAACAGAAATGGAAATGCGAACAGAACGCATACGGAAACACAAACCATAATGCGCACAGTCACATTACCGCAGTTGTAAATGCAAATGGTAATGGTAACAGCAACAATAACACCAAAGGAAACAGAAATGCAAAACCAAAAGCAAGTGCGTATGGAAGCGCAAACCGTAATGTGCATGGGCACAGTAACACAATTGAAAATGCAAATGGTAACAGTACCAGCAATGAAGACGCAAACCGAAAGAGAAATGCAAATGCAAATGAAAGGAGTGCCGGAAACGCAAACAGAAAATCAAACAGAAACAGTAGTGGAAATGCAAATGGTAACAGTAACGCAATCGCAAGCACAAATGAGAACGCAAAGGGTAAAGCACAAGGAGGCGTACACGGGAACAGTAACACAAACGGGTATGGAAATGCAAGTGGAAACGCTAACTGTTACAGTAACGAAGCGCACACCCTGTTTTTTTTCCAACAGCTGCATAGAGAAACACAGTGTGTACAAAGAATATATGCATAATAATGTGCCTGGGAGCAGAAAACTAGCAGTTGGAATACTAAATTGCTTATATCTCAGGAACCGTACTACGTAGAAAAAAAATTTAAATTTCACATGATTCATGAGTTTCTGGGCTAGGTTACAGCTATGCATTGTCATGACAAAAATTCCATATCTCGCACCATTTTCGAGATACGAGCCTCGAAAGGCACTGCATACGCCACCATGTTAGTCTATGGGAAAAAACACCAATTTCGGAGTGCTGTAACTTGGCATCCACACAATATTTTGTCACCAAGCTACGAAAAGGCACATCTGTCAGATGTTGGCTGCCTACACTCCAAATTTGAGCCCAAAAGACAAAACCATTCTTTTGCAGAAAGGTGGCTGGCAAAGAACTGCTGTCATTTTGGCCATAGTCTGGAAAAGTAGTGTCGCAATTTGCGAAAGCTTTCACAAGAATTTTCAAAAGTGTCGCAAGTGTGACACTGCTTTGTGACACTACTTTTTCCAAAAATCTGGAAAACATATTTCTGGGGTGTTTAACCCCAAAATAAAGACATGGCTAGCATCCTGAGGGTCCGACTAGGTGAACACAAAAAGAATTGTGCTCCTAGAGGGTCCCAATTTTAAATGTCAAGGCATTTTTTTAATTACCAACTGAAAAAAAATGGTGGATTTGTGACACTACTAGGGTCATTTGCAACACTAAAAAGTGCATTTGTGAAAGTGTTGAACTTTTTGTTAACTTTTCCCATTGATGTATAATGGGAACTTGTTTTTTGAATAACTTTTGAACTGTTCAATATTTTTACATGAACACTTCATAAGGCACATCGGGGACCCTGGCTGCACATTCCCTGAGGTTTTCAGACTGGTCTCGCAAACCATGTGACCTGTAGGTGCAAACAAAAAATTTGCAAAAAAGCATAATTGCACACACGGATGTCACTTAATAACTCCGCAGCCATATATCCGACCAGTACGAAAGTTGGCAGGTCCCAAGATCTATGGTGCCCCTCCCATGTCTGCCAAATTTCAGGCAAATCCATTGAACGGTGGCAAAGTTATTAAGGTACAAAATTTCACCCTTCAACCTTCAAAAAAATATACATATATATATATATATATATATATGCTGTATATTTGAGTAAGGTGTGTAGCCATAAGAGAATAATCAATGGGTAATGTGATATGCTGCAACTAGAGAGGGTAAAGGATTTTTATGACCCATTTCATAAATGGAGCTTTGATACAGGAAAATTAACATTCAAAATGGACAGATCTGTTTAGTGTTGAAACTGATGCACGTTAGGAACAGTTTGTTTACAGTAAGATAATCACCTTCTTCCCTTTGCTGAATAGAGGGATTTACTTAAGGATCATTCATCCCAGAGAATGCTGGTCTCCACCAAAGAACTTCCACCTGGGTGACCTCAGGAAAACATGCAAGCTGGAATGGCTGGTGAGCAAAGGACACTGGCTGGCATCACACAGCACCACCCAACTGTGTGCATGTGCATGAATTGCAGCCCTCGAGGCCTAGTCATTATGGGGTCAGAGAAAACCAGGGAAAAATATTTTCTGGCATGCACGGGTAGTGTCATGTACACTTAGCCCATGTACAATCTCCAGTACCCCTCTATTCATTTGTGCTCTGGAGAGCAGACCTGCCCTCCTTTAGCCTCACATTAGGGGCAAGCTGGGGAGTTGAAGGGAGTGCCACAGGTTAGGGTGATGGGTCTGGGCAGTTGTCTGGGGCTGATAACTGGGCACAGACAGGATAGGAAAAGTACATATAAAAAAGGTCCTCTATAATTGTTAATAATCAAAACAATTCATTAAAATTTTTAAGTTTATTAGAATAAATGATTACATTATTAGGAGTTTCCCCCTATTTTCTTGTCTAATTAAATCTGACCAAAACAGTTATGCCTAAAAATGTACTTCTTGACCACTATCGAGTAATCTAAAACTTACCCCAATGATAAGATACTTATAAATATTTGAATATTGTTATATTGCCATATGTGTCTCCCCAAAACACAGAATAATAAGTAAATATATGCAAACCACTCCATTGCGTCAAGAAGTATGGCGCTGCTTGGTACCCTGGGTAACTGGGTTCCCATCCTGAGCACAGGACAGAAGGAGTAAACAGACAGGAATAGGAGGCTAGTGAATCTGCTTGCAGGCTCACTTTTTTCCAGAGAGGGAGTGTTAGCTATCCCAGATTATACCCCCCCCTTTATATGACAGGCTCTGCACCGTAGCAAGCGGTGCAGAGCTACTGGAATGTTACCCTTTTAGACCAGGTGTAGATGGAGGTCTGGTGTCACCTAATAGCTTAATAAATGCTGACCGTTGTTTAATATAGCAGATATTCCCAAAATTCATTATATGTCTGTTGGTCACATGAACGCTGGGGCAAAATGGTCATTTGCATCAATTTTGTACTGACACCTTGATAAATTTTGTGATTTCAGCTCCATGTACTTAATGCAGATTCTTGGGCCATTGCTTCGAGAGCAATTGAAATATGCATTCTGGTGTGATCTCAATGAATTGATGAGAGTTAGAGCTTTAAAATGTATACCCATATGTTATCTCAAAAAAATTAATGTTATAAGTTATAGGATTAAATACCAACCACTACCCTTTAATTTCTTGTGAAATTTCAAAATATTCTTATATTTAATCTTTATTGTGCTTTATAATATAATTTTATGTTGTCTAAATGGGTAAGGATTCTGCTTTGAAATGCATATGTGGTTTTGAAGTCTTAAGGTAATATAAGAGTATAAACTGATAAAAGTGAAGACACCATTAATTGACAACATTTTATCAAGTTTATACCTTGTTACTTTTGCAATTTTCAGCTATGTGTACTTAATGCAGCTTCTTGGCCCATTACTTCGAAACTAATTTAAACATGCATTCAAGTGTGAGCTCATTGAATAGGCAGGAGTTAGAGATTTAAAATGTATACCCATAAGTTGCCTCGAAGGTTAATTTTAAAAGTTTTTTTTAAAGAAGGAAATTTATCTAAAAGAAAAAAAAACTACCTTTTATTTTACACAAAACATTTTTATTTCAAAAAATGTAAAATTTAAAATTTAAAATTTAAAATATGACTGTTGGTAAAGTAGTGGTAGTAGTCTTGTCCATCTAGGAAAAATTGTCATTATCGTCAGATACACCAATATCATCTTGGTAATCGCATACATCTTGGTCCTCATCTAAGTCCTCATCAATTGCATTATAGAGCAGAGACATCCCTTACAGAAAAAAATTATATGAAATGTTTTTGTGCTGCACTCATAAAACTACCCAAGTGATATGCATGCTGCAAGTATAATTTAAATGTTAAATTGGAACAGATTGCATGCATATGGCATGTGTGCAGTAAGCAAGTGTGGAAACTATGATTTTTATGTTAAATTGGGAAAGACTGCATGCATGTGGCATGCGAGCAAAAAGCAAGTGGTCACCGATAATTGCTCACGTAAAAGTTAAGCGACTTGCTCAGGATCACACCATACACAAGTGGGTATTGATGAGATTCAAATCCAGGTCCTTATGCTTCCAAGTCTCTTAGCTTGCAGTTTACTGCCTTTAACCACTAAGTCATACTCTCTGCACACATATGGCCCACTCGTACTTCAATGCATACTAAATCTGAATACATCTGCATGCATGTGGCATGCTTGTAGCCACTGTTATGCTTTTCAGTTTTCTTCTCTCCCTCATCTCATTTTCACAGTTGAACTGTGACACACATACCAATGAAAACACATGTGGTTTTTCCCACACCTGATACACAAACATTCTCACAAAACCACTTAATTATTTCTGTCTGGCCTGTACTCCTACTATTTTCTTTCCATAGTTTTGAATGCTTCAATGCAAACAGACTTTAAGGTGCAAACACAAAAGTAGTAATAACTCGCACACACCCACATGGCCAGTCCACTTCCCCCATGCACATATACGCTAGCGGGTATGGCCATGCTGCTACAGACAACCCATTAAGTATAGATATAAGTAAAAAGTCTCTTACTTGAGTACTAGGGAGCCAGAGAAAGGAGTCTTTAAGAGATGATATCCACAGGTCAGTGTGCTGGGGCGTACACTCTTGAAATGAATGGAATTATTTTCTCTTACTATTTTATACACTATGATGGTGAGTTGGAGAATAATGAAAGGCCACTTTTCTACTAACAAGGCCCTTGTTAGTCGAATGGTGGCCTTCATTAATATCTCACTCTCCATCAATAATGTATAAAACAGTAATAAAAAAATACACATATTCATTTCAATGGTGCATACCCCTGCAGTCTCCTTTGCCCTTTGTCATAATGTGCCTGAGCATGGAGATGTGGCGGTCAGCTTCAATGGGGGGGCATAAACCTGACTATGGTGGGGCTCGAATAGTCTGTGCATACCATACTGTTCAACTGTCCCTGAATGCAAGGGACAGTTCTAGAACGTCTGTAACATCTGTAAAAGGTACAACTTACTTGTTTTGACTGAAAAGTGACATGCAAATCAGGAAAAATTCTAATGTATAAGATTCATCTGTATATATCCTGGAGCAGTGCATCAAATTTGGGCTTAAAACCACCCAGTTATTAATCAGTTTTTTGTCTGGCTGAAGTTCTGCTGTCCCCCCCCAATAAAAAAGAACTTTATCCCTATTTTTCTCCCTGACTTCATTTCATTCAATACACATCCCCTATGGGTCATGAAGCTGCCCAAAGGAGAAGAAACATGAAAAACACATCAATATTTCAGTCCTTCCTACTTCTCCAATCTCTCTGTAAAAAAAAAAAAAAACTTTTACTTACCTGGCCATATTGCCAGAACCTGCAGCCTGGCATAGTGTGCCACATGTCCAGGTTTCAGTCCACTCCCCATCTTTCCTTCCACCAGAAACTTGATGCTAGAACCAACCATCACAAGTCCCCAATGTGATCAGTGACCAAGTCACCTCACCAACTGAACCCACCCAAACTGGGTTGCTTGCTTCATGCTTGGTTGCTGCTGTGGCTGCTGCAGCACCACACTGATCAAGGCCTATGAAGGCCACCCACACCACTGTCAACAAGGCTGCTAAGCCTAGCTTGCTGCCATGGGGGTCTGTGCTGTTTTTGTTTTGGTTTTTTTTTGCAAGGAGAGCCTAGTAGAGTAAGTACATAGCCTAGTCTTGAGTTAGCTTCTAGCTCACTCTCTGCTTCTTCAGCCACCAGGGGAGAGGGAGACTCACTAAGAGTAGAACAACAAAAATATTCTGCTACAACACTGCTATTGAGAGTTCATTACTCACTGACTCCTCCAAGCTGTAGTGTGCAGTCTGTCTACTCTGTGGCAGGAAAGACAGGGTCACACTTGCAAGGCTCATGCAGTCTTTCTTGGCTGAAGCTGATCCACATCACATGTGATTGTGCCACTGCTAATAGATGGAGAGAGTGGACAACACAGTATAGACACAGTTGAGTCTGGAGAGTACCTGCTGCCTGAGCACACACAAGCCAGGTGGGCACTTATTGTGCAAAAAATAAAATCCAAATTTAAAGCCATTATCACCACACCATAAGATCAACCTAGACACAGATATGGGGGAGGGGAGCAACTGCTCCCTCTGTTCTACCTAAATGGCACCCCCACTCAATGGTAGAAATTCATTCTTAAGTGCTAATGCATTGGTTTCCACTGTGTTCTTAGGTACTGTATCTCCAAGTTTCATGATGTGTCCTGATCACCATATGGGTTACTGTTCCTCAATGTCCTTCATTTTGAGTGTCCATGTCACTCATTTCAATGACAGAATGTGAGGTATGGTGCATGCTTCCAAGACCCTACTCAGCACAAAGAGTGCTGAGCATGGCCATAGTGTATATGCTCAAGACAGAATGACAAAGGGGAAGTAAGTGAGATGAAACAGTCATGGAGAAACACATTTGTAGCACTAAATATGCATAAGGGATTTACATGGTCCAAAACAAAAAGAATAGGCTTCACAACACAGAGGCCCCTTCCGTACATCTGGAATGTGGGATGTTGACTGGCTATATCCTAGGCATTTAATGCAGTAAGCAAACAATACTTTACAAATTGATGGCAATGTTATGATGAAACCCAAAAGCCATTACACAACTTACAAAAGGATCAGGATTAATGAGTTTACCTAATTTTTATGGGAATTCAAATAAAAATGTATTTTAATAACTCTAATTGCTAGCAGTAGAATAAGAAATAGAAACTGATGTGTTTTTAGATGAGATTTGCACCAGCTTAGCTGCTGCACAAATAGCAAGCATGCAGCATGTGAACCTGATGTGATGTTTAAATGATGTTCACACCTGCTTTACTGCTGCACTAATGTCAAGTGTGCAACACACGAACCTGATATAATTTTTAGAAGATGTTCATACCAGCTTACCTGCTTCGCACATGTCAAGCTTGCTGCATGCAAACCTGATTTGCTTTTTAAACCTGGTTCACTTAGGATCACTTTGTGTATGTGAACCACATTCAGACATTGCACAATTAAGCATGTGGCATGCGTTCTGCATGTACACAGCACACCTTATTTCCATGAGGGATAACATCTTCTGGAAATGGTATACCTATCCACTTTACATTGAGATCATCAGTCCAACTGTGCAAAGTTGCATTGAAGACATTGATAACTTCAACAGAAGAAAGCTTCCACAATCCGCAGATGTTGTTAACTCATAGAATAAGTAACTTCAGGGTTTCCTGGCAGGGTGGAAGCAGAGACAGATCAGTTATTCTGTTATCTTTGTTATATTTCTCTCAGAAGATCTGCTGCCTCGTTATATTTACACTGATAACTTGCTTCCTTTCATACAGTTTCAAGACATATTCCTCCAACAGAGCTATAACACCCTTATTCACTTACCAATAATTCCCAAGTTTCTGAAAGGCATCCAGGAATTTGGGGTATTTATGAAGGACGTTCTAGCAAATCTTCTTACCCATTTTGAAAAACGCAGAAACATAGTCATTGCCTGTGAATGCATGGAAACTAACTAAGGCTTTCTTTGTTGCAGTGGTCATTTCACACTTGCTAATGCTGAAGATGTTCCTACTGTTACCGTGGCCATTGTCCAGGTATATACTTTGTTCACTTTCTGAAAATAGTGACAGTAAAATTACTCGTATATTGGTATCCTCAAATGGTGAATGGATGATGACAGAGCCTGGACATATTATAATGGCATGTTGCACAAAGGGCAATTTTTGTGTCTGCTTCTTCCTGCTCAGAACAGAAATTATCCACAACTACAGTCCCTTCTTTGGTGATCAAGTGGCATGTGTCTCTGTTTGAAAAATAGATCACTTGGCCCACAGGCAAACTTGTGCAATTTTCTCCCCAGACTTGCATGATCAAATTAATCAGGCACTCCTTGTTTGATCCATTTGAAAGGAAGTAAAAATTATTTGGCACTTTGGTGTTGTGACCTTTGATAATATGCTTTTCACTGAGTCTTTGTTGAAATCTCTCAGCCTCTTTGATTGACTGCTCTCTGTATTTATCTACAACAACATCAACTCTTGCAAATCCCTTTGGAAGACTACTCAGGAGTTTCATTGACAGATCACTGAAGATTTCAGGGATTCCTGTCATAACCCACACTTTTGCCATTTGATCAACTATGTATGCTGAGACCCTTTTCCTGGGGGGAAGCTCCCAAGTGTTCAACACCAGGCAGTATTCTGCTAGCACCTCAAGCATCTTGGTCTTTGGTGTTGTCCATTTAGTTCCATCTGCATTAATCAGACTCAGCTGGACTGGGCCCAGGCAATATGTTAATAACTTTTTTAAATCTACAGGGAAGTTGTGCTTGTTTGAAATAGCCAAAAGTATTCCCAATATATCTCTTTCAAATTTAAGTTCTGTAACTTTGGTAGTTATTTGCACTTTTTTGTTTGCATCATTGAAGGTTTTCAACTGGGCTTTTGAAATTGGATCTAAATATTTCTTTTTATCACTTTTTACCACTTTCCAATCTTTCTTTGACAAACTCTTCATACATTTCTGTACCTTATTCAATGATACTTGTGAGGTTCTCTTCAATATTAGGTGCAACAGGACCGGCCCGGTGGCACCGAGGGTCGAGGCATTGGATGCCACACCTCATGCCATGCTGGTGACCAGAGTTCAGGAGTGATCTCAGGTGCCTGGGGTTGGCAGGAGGAGGAAAAGGACTGAGCATTCATTGGACTGCTCTCCTCTCCTGTGGGGGGGAGGATTACAGGATGTCCAGCATCGCAGTGGCCCCTGATGGAGATCAGGGCACTGCAGGACATAGGACTAGCAAGGACTTGGGTTGAGCGTGGTTACACTGGCAGGGTTGTCATGCACCATGGCATTACTGCATGTCATGCTTGGGGAGGGAGGGCATTCTACAGAACAGGGAAAACACCAGCTCTGTGGGGTGGGCATTGGCACCTGATCCCCATGCCCACCACTAGATCCTACCCACCCAGCCTTCCAGTTCCTCCACCTGGGCCCTCATCTGCAGCTTGGTCAGCTTCTAAGAGTGCCCAAAGAGGAGGGGTGGCTCCACCCCAGAGGGGTCAAGCTGGGTGTACTGGCTGCAGGGAGGGGGGAGAGAGGAGGCTTGGGATGGGAGGACCTCAGGTGGGCATGAACAGATCAGGATGCCCGAGAGAGATCCCACAGGCTGCAACCAGAGGGAAAAAGATTATATATATTAGGTGCAACAGGTGCTTCCAAGGACAAACTGTACAATCTTTCAGCATCTAAAGTAGCACTGAATGGGTTGATAAACTCTTGATCGAGAAGAGTCAATATGGCTTTGACGTGTTGTTCTGACTTGATGATTTCAGATGGTCTGCATGCTTTTTGTGGATTACTGGCTGAGCTGTGAAGTCCAGTCATCTCTGAAAGTGCTTCTCTGAATTTTGCTAGATGTGTCCAATTTAACACCCATTTATTGTAGGTCTTTTGATTTGCAGCAAAGTGTTTGATTCCACCTGGAATTTTGGCACTTTGATTGTATGTCTGCTCACCAGCTTGGTCAGCTGATTCCCTAGAAGCTTTGTGATGGCTCCTTTGAATGGAATGCCCTTGCTTTTCAATTGATATCCTGGACCCTGAATGAGAAGTTTCAAGAGTTGCTTATGTGTGCACATAGTAAGCCCCATATCGGGCATCATTTGCTTGTTGAAAGTGAAGAACAGCGGCAGTGAACATTTCCAACACAGTAGTCTAAAATCAAGTTGTTTTCTTTCATTGCTGTGTGGGGCAAATGCTGCTGATCCACTATATACAGATATGTCATCCAGAGCTGTGAGTTTTTTCCCAGCTCACCCCAATGAATCCAATGCCTGAAGGTCTCATATTTAGTCTGGAAAGTGAAAATCTCATCTTCCCGAAGCAGTTTATGAAAGTCTATAGGTTGAGGTGATGATGTGATCAGGTCAAGCAATATTGCATAGGTGGCATTCAATTCTGTTGAATACTCTAGAAATCTGACCTGAAGCAATCACTTAAAAGCATCTGCAAAATGTTCATGTACAGTCCATGCCCAAATGTAATGCTTCTCATGCAAAACACCCCTTATGCTGCCAAAGGCAAAAAGACCAGCCTTAAATAATATGTCCTCAAAGCTGCTGCCACCAACTAACAGTCCAATAATGCCAATGTTTTCCAGGAATAGGTGGAAATCTTCCAAATGAATTATGGCATCGTGGAACTGATCAAGGAAATTCCACAACACATGATATGCCTTTGCTGCTGCTCCTCCAACATCAAGTGTCAGCTGAACATAGGGCATATTTACTTGCTGAGCTATTTCTTGGGTTAGTGTGAGGTATTCAACTACAATGGCATAATAAGTGATGGGTCTATGGATGAGTGGAAGATATGTGATAACCATCTTTTTTTGGGTGAACTTGAATGATTGTTACAAACTAGTGTCAGCCAACCAGTAAACCTTTGGACAAGCTGATCCTCCTTGTGTGCTTCCCCACTGAGTTTCCATAGCATTAGCTTTGTCTTGCCAATATTTACCACTGATGTTGGCACAGCAGACTTGGGTGTATTGCCAAATGTGTTTGGCTCCTTCTTTGAATTCACCTGTCTATGCTCTAATTCCTTTTTGCTAGATGCAATTGTCCTTCTTTTTGAGTGAGGAATTTAAACAGAATCTTCTCTCAGAGTGGAGCCTTCAGATTCTTCATGATATTCAACACCATGTGTATTGTGTATTGTTCCATGTCCAGTTACTGTGTCTTCCCTTGTATCAATTTACCCCCTTACATTACCTTAAAACTTCATAATCACATATGCTTATCAAAGCAAAATCCTTACCCTTTTAGACACATAAAATTATATTATAATGTGCAAAAATCACGTCTGACAAGATTAAATATAATATTTTGAAATTTTGGAAGAAATTTAGGGGTGGTGGTCGGTATTTAACCCTATACCTTTTAACATTAATCTTTTGAGGTAACATAAAGGTTTGCATTTTAAAGCTCTAACTCCTGCCTATTAATTGAGACCACACTTGAATGTATATTTCACTTACTCTAAAAGTAATGGCCCAAGAATATGCATTGAGTAAGTGGAGATGAAAATCACTAAATTTGTCATGTTGTCAGTACAAACATGATGCAAACTACAATTTTGCCCCAGCATTCATTTGATCAACAGACAGAACATGACTTTTTTTTTTGAAATTTTCTTTTTTTATTCATTTTACAATGTTTCCATAGTAAATAGAGCATACAACTGATTTAGTTTACCTTATCTTAGATACATGCTAGCATCAGTATTTCTTATCAGTTGCCATATAGTACAACATGTGGGGGTACAGTCCATATCTTCTCCAACAAAAATAAACATGTTTAGGAAGGCTAGCCACATTAAACTTGTGAGGTACAGACAAAGTTAGGTACTAGTCTAAGGATGCTTACTGTAGCACTAAGCCACTATCCTCACTTAATTATCTGGAAGCTTAAGGAATGTTATACCCCCATCCGATCTTCACACCCCTTCCCTCTATCCCTTCAGCATCTTAATTATTAACATAGAAAGTATTTACTACAACTGACTCCCGTTTCTACCATTATTTTTTAAACGTCTCTACAATGCCTAAGGTAACACTCTAAATATCATATTCCCTCAAAGAGGGTTTTTTATGAAGAAACAACATTTAGGGCTTAGTGTCCTGGAGTGAGTCCCAAGACATCCTCGGCCGTCATAGTCCATTCAGGTAAATACCGTATACAGTACCAGTCTTAATTAGCCATCATCCTCCTCTGAATCGGTAGGCAGCCCTGGGTTCTCGAGGGGGCTGGATTGGAATTCCAGGGCAATCGCTTCAACTTTCTTTTTGGCTTCGTCTGGATCGTTGAATTGATATACCTTCCCTCCGTATGTCAGCCGCAGTCGAGCTGGAGCCAACAGTGAATGCGCCACACCTAGGCTTCGAAGTTGTTTTCGTAGGGGGTCAAACAATTCCTCCTAGTCCGAGTTGTAAATGACCAGTCGGGAAAATTTTAACTTCCTGGCCTCCATCTCTATTGGATAAGATGTTCTCGCCCACTGAAGAATTTTGTCCCTAGTTCCAGGACCGTCTGTTATCAAGAGGATTGTGCGGGGGGTCTCACGATCCAACTGGGCCCTTCTGAAGTTAATCCTGAATTGCTGTTTTAAGCAGTCTGCTTCCAGCTGAAGCTCCGGAGGGATCGAGGTAATAAACCAGTTCTTTAAATAAGCCAGGATGTCCCTTCCTTCTGTATCTTGCTGGACCCCCACCAACCTCAGGTTCATGGCCCGTTCTGAATTTTCCAGCCTCTCCATGCGAGCACGCAGATAGCTTATCTCCAAAGTGGTTTTATTAAGTGCTACCTGGGTTTGTTGCGATCGATTATCTGCTTCTTGTGCCATTTTAGTAGTTAGGTCAATTTTTACATCCTGGGTGCCCAGTCAATCAAGTACCCTCTCCAATTTTTGATCCATCTCTCGGACCGCGTTCAACATTGTCTCCCAGGGGTGGGCATCTTTCCCTCCACTCAGGCCCACTGCTTGTTCTGGCCTTCCAGATTGATTTGATGCTAGAGGGGGAACTGATTTTTGAGACGGACCCGTAGTTGTTCCTTTCGGTCTACCCATTGCAATTTTAGTATCGATTTGTTCACCAGGTAATAAACTGTCAAGTTCTCATACTTTCCTATGTCCAGAAGTTGTTTAATAAAACTTTTTAGCCAAAAATAGGGGATACGAGGTGCAGACCTAGGGAGGAAGCTGCTGGTCTCAAATGTGGCTCTCTAGCGCCCCCAGAACATGACTTTTTTGGTACATCTGCTGCATTAAACAACCATTAGACTTTATTTAGCTTTCAGGAGACACCCCACCTCCATCTACACCTGGTCTATTTTGTTGTGCAGTGAAAAGTCACATCGTATTGCAAGGGAGCATTTGCTGTCCTCATGTTCCCTGTTTTTCTGGGTTTTCTGTTGTGTTTTGGTGTTCTGTGCCACTCAGTGTGGCTGTCTAATTGCTTCAAAATGCTCACACCGATCTGGCAGGGTGTCTCACGAGAAATTTGTCAAATATTGTTACCTAGGTCAGCGAAACAGAGAGGAGTGTGCAGTGCTGAACCACTACAATGTATGTAGGCTCCGTGTAAAAGGGGCATATGACTGAAACCAGTGGTTCAGGAGCTCATAATTTACTCTGAGGATCAGCACAGAATTAGAGATGCAGTGCAGTTAAATTCTGTCTGCGAAGTGGACGTGAAGTATCCAGCTTCACGTTACTATTCTACTACGCAGAGTGTCCATTAAAAACCATTACTTCACCACTTCACATTGTAATTATGACTTTGCGTTGCTCACTTAACCTTACTTCACTTTAAGGCGGAGTGAGAATTCACAGGCAGCTCACACACATCACATGGATTACACAGTATAGGTCACGTGCTTCAGGCAGGCAGTCAGGAAGTGAATCATCCTTGAAATAGAGTTTCATTTTTGCCTTGTAGCAGGAGAGCTTATTGATGAGAGTCGAAGAGGAAAATCTAGAAAGTAGTGTAAAATTACCATAAACCTTTTAACTTTTTTTTGTTAATTAGCAGATTACTTTTGCCTATTTGTTGCCTGTATTTGTGTTTGTGCCATATTTCAGTTTAGTATTTGTTAATTGTTAATTGTTTTTACATAGAAACATAGAATTTAATGGCAGATAAGGACCACATGGCCCACCTAGTCTGCCCATTTCCCCACCTAATGGATAAGCTGCAGATCCTAGTTATCCAACAGCCTACTTCCTCCTACCCCCCACTAGAATTGCCTTATGTCTGTCCCATGCATTTTTGAATTCCCCCACTGTTTTTGACTCTATAACCTCCTCAGGAAGGCTGTTCCATGCATCTACAACCCTCTCTGTGAAGAAAAACTTCCTCATATTACCTCTGAGCCGTCCCACCTCTATCTTCAAATTGTGCCCCCTTATTCTTGCACATTGCTTTTTCTGAAAGATGCTACCCTCTTGGACTTTGTTGATTCCCTTGAGGTATTTGAAAGTTTCTATCATGTCCCCCCTCTCCCTTCTTTCCTTGAGGCTATACATCTTAAGCTCCTTTAGTCTTTCTTCATATGTCTTCCGGTGCAGACCTTGCACCATTTTGGTTGCCCTCCTCTGGACAGCCTCCACCCTGTCTATGTCTTTGCAGAAATGGGGTCTCCAGAACTGTACACATCACTCCACATGTGGTCTTACCAACTGTCTGTACAGAGGGCCAACAACTTCCTGTTTTCTACTGGTGATGCCTCTCCCTATGCATCCCAGTATCCCCCCCAGCCCTCCTTACTGCCTTCTCACATTGCTGGACCACCTTTAGGTCATCTGATATGACTACCCCAGGTCCCTTTCCATTTTTGTTGTTGTCAGTATCTCACCCCACATTGTCTTCTCTTTCCCTGGGTTTCTGTTTCCTAGGTGCATTACTTTGCACTTCTTTGAGTTGAATCTAAGCTGCCATACATTTGACCATTCCTCCAACCTTGCCAAGTCCCTTTTCGTCCTTTCCACATCAACTTGCATATCAACCCTGTTGCAGATCTTTGTGTCATTTGCAAAGAGACATACTTTTCCTTCTAGTCCCTCTGTAATGTCACTTATAAAGACATTAAAAAGTACCAGCCCCTGTACTGAACCCTGTGGTACCCCACTAGTAACCCTCTTTTCTTCACTGTGGACTCCATTTACTGTTACCCACTGTGTCCTGTTGTCCAGCAAGTGTTTTGCCCAGGCTACCACCCTGGGATCCACTCCCAGGCTGGATAATTTGTTTATTAATCTTTTGTGTGGGACTGTGTCAGATGCCTGGCTAAAGTCTAGGTACGCCATGTTCATAGCCCCTCCATGGTCTACTACTTTGGTCACCCAGTCAAAGAAATCAATTAGATTTGTCTGACATGACCTTCCTGCTGTGAATACATGCTGCCTTGGGTCCTGTGCCCCACTGGCCTCTAGGTACTCAACAGTTCTTTCCTTCAGAAGTGATTCCATCATTTTCTCTACCACTAAGGTCAAACTGACAGGTATGTAGTTTCCTGCCTCTGTCTTGCTCCAACTTTTGTGAAGCGGAATCACATCCGCCCTCCTCCAGTCCTCAGGTACCACACCATCCTTCCATGATTTATTAAAAAAGGTAGTCAGTGGTGTTACTAGTTCTTCCCTTAGTTATTTTAGAATTCTGGGGTGAATCCCATCAGGCCCCATTGCTTTATCCACCTTCAGTTTTAAGAGTTCTTTCAGAACCCTTGCTTCTGTGAAAGGGCTAATATCAACCCCCCATCCAGAGTGCTTCCATTGACTGGATTAGGTATCTCCCCCTGCTTTTCCATTGTGAATACTGAGCAAAAGTATTCGTTCAGTATCCCTGCTTTTTTCGCTGTCCTCTGCCCACCACCTTCCTCTTTATTTAGCCTCAGTATCCCTGCCTTAGTCTTTTGCACCCTAATGTACCTATAAAGGTTTTATCCCTTCTTAAATGAGTTGGCTATCTTTTCCTTGGTTTGGGCCTTTGCTATTCTGACTGCCTTCCCCGCTTCCTTCTGCTTTAACTGGTACAGTTCTCTGTCCTGCTTCTTCTGTATTTCCTTATACTTCCTGAATGCTATCTTTTTCTCCCTTACCTTCCCCGCTACTTCTTTTGAGAACCATAGCGGTTTTTTCTTTTGTTTTGATTTGTTTATTTGCTTCACACAAAGGCTTGTTGCCCCTGTGATGGCGGTTTTAATGTTTCCCCATTGTTGCTCCACCCCACCTTCTTGCCTGTTTGTTAGTGCTTTTCTGATGCACTCTCCCATTTTGACAAAATCAGCCCTCCTGAAGTCCAGTACCTTCACTTTTGTGTGGCTTGACTCTACAGCTAAATTTATCGGAACCACACTGTTTGTTGGTTGCTTGTTCCCAGATGGCTACCCACTTCAGGATCAGAGATCCTCTCTCTGTCCCCATTTGAGAGTACCAGGTCTAAGATTGCTCCCTCCAGAGTGGGTTCCAAAAATAGCTGTCTGAGGCATGCCCCCTGTAGGGCATCAAGAATTGCCCTGCATTTGGATGTGGCTGCAGCAAAGGTGCTCAATTTAATATCTGGCATATTCAGGTCCCCCATCAGCAATACCTTCCCTTTCTCTGCCATCCCAAGGATGCCTTCTATCATTTCCTTGTCTATTTCCTCCCCCTGAGATAGGGGTCTGTATACAACCCCTGTGTGGATTGTGGAGCCATTTCCAGTTTCCAGGGTGACTCACAGTGTCTCCTCTCCGCCCTGTTTACCCTTTAGTTCAGTTGTTTTGATCCCTTACCTTACATGGAGAGCAACTCTTCCTCCCTCCCTGTCCCTCCTGTAGATTGTGTACCCTGGTATGTTGACATCCCAGTCATGGTTCTCTGTGTACCATGTTTCTGTGACTGCCACAATATCCAGGCATCCCTCTTCCATCAAGGCCACCATTTCAGGGAGCTTTTCACCTAGACTATGGGCATCTGTGTGTGTGTGTGTGTGTGTGTGTGTGTGTGTGAGAGAGAGAGAGACCAGAATGGAGGGGGATAGAGGTGGTTTTCAGAGACATAGTGGAGGAGATTGCATCAGTGTACACACTCATGGTGGTAGGCTGCGTTTGGACCAGAGCACCATCAACTATTGCCCCTGCAGAACTGAATACCCTCTTGACACTGACACTGGAGGGTGGGCAGATCAGGTACTTCAGTGCCTCTGATGGCAGCTCTGGCCAGTCACTGACCTTTCCACTCCAGTATAAAAGAGGATCATTAGTTACTGACAGGTGCCTGTTTTTAGCCAAATATGAGTCAACCATTTGCTGTGCTGCATGAAGTTCAGTGGTTGACTCATCATCTTGTTCTCCGGATTCACAGATGTCACAAATCCTGACTTGGCACAAAGCACCCCAAAGTGGGTTAATGGCAACCGGTTTTGATGACAGACCTCCTGGAACTGCAGCTGCTTTACAGGATGTGTTTAGTACTACTCCAAACTGACCTTCAACCTGGTTATGCTGCTGAGGTTTGCTAACTTTGGCATATGACTTCTGTGCTCCATGAACCAAGCACTCTAGTTGCCCACTGACATTTTTAACCTGTTCAGGCCCCCCCTCCAGTAGTAAAATAATTCCACATTGGTATTGTGGGAACAGCATTGTTGCTCTTGCGAAGTCGTCACTTTGCTGAATGCTCAAGATGTGCCGATTGTGACTGAACAGTGTTAGCATGTGTTTCATGTGTTTCACTGCTAGCAGTCACCAGAACAATCAAGGTTATGCTGTAGATTCAGCAATGTCTGCCTTAACACCTGCAGCAGTGGAACTGATTGACTGATGGAGGCAGACTCACCACTTACTACCTGTGTTGCATGTTCAAAAGGTCTCAAAATTGTTATAACAGAGTCCATGAGATGCCACTGTTTGGTTGTGAGAGACATGGAGGCCCCAGTAGTGTCATGGCTAGTGTACATTATGACATATTTGGAGATTGCTTTACATAGTTCATACAACCTCTCTGCCATGTATAAAGTTGAGTTCCACTGGGTGACAACTTCCAGCTTGAGGCAGTGTTGCGGGAGACTGTTTTGGATCTACAGCTGCCAAAGTTGGTCACAAGCCTTTGCAAACTATGAAAAGTGTGAACAGATATGGCTTGCAACTGTCAACATCTCCTTTATATCAGGGTGCTACAGAAACTCCTTGACCACCTGATTTAAACAGTGGACCATGCATGGAACCTGAACAAAGCAAACATTCATGATGCATTTAACCACATTTGAGCCATTGTCACTTGCTATAAATCCAGCTGTCAGGCACAGGGGGTTCAGTCACTCATCAATTTCAGTCAGTAGCAAGTCCAGCATGTTTTCACCAGTGTGGGAACAGGCCACACTGGGCATAGCAAGTGTTGCATGCTGTTGAATTCTCAGAAGATTGCTACCATGACAGTCTGCCTTACTATACTGATTATTCCCACTATCACCAGTACAAACAACCCAGGCACCTGCGCCCAATGTACAGTAATACACAAATATGAACTCACCACCGTTTTGCCACTTGACCACATATCCATACTTAAATGGATGAATGGAAAGGAAGACTGTTGAAGGGCATGTCTTACAGAGTCAGCCGCATTCCGGTATAACTTAGAGACAGCATGGGTGGAAAAGTATGTCCTGGACTAGACTTTCCATTTCAGACAGGCACGTGCCACAAACCACCAGAATCCTGAATTCTCCATGAAGAAGGACAAAAGATCAATTGCCATCATTTCAGCTACAGCGGCATTAAGTTCATGTGACACTGTATGATTGGATGGGTACTTCAGGTTACTGGCAAAAACACTCTGCAACATGGGCTAACTTGTTGTTACACATTTTGTATGGGGTGTGACAAATGGCTGTACTCTGCAAATGTCCAGGGGTAGGATGCAGACATGTGATGAAGAGGGGTGCACAGGTGACAAGTCCACAAATTAAGTTATTTTTCCCATTTTAAATATAGGGTTGATGTACCACTTGCACTAGACATACTGCATAGACAACCAGCATTGTTGCCACTCTGACCACCACTTGGCAAGATTTATAAATCATAATCCTCTTCCTCATCATGCCTATAATAATTCTCCGGGTGTTATTTCAATGCTACTACAGACATTGCTACTTGGTCTTACACTCATGGAAGGGAATAACATACTCAATAAGGTTGATGATGAGGGTGAATGCCCCACTATGGCATTAGCTTCCCTCTGGTGCTGAGTCCACAGTGCCATGTGCCTGTTCTTAAGATGTGTATGCTGGCCCCCCATGCCCAGATGACTCCTCTTTTTACCTCGACTCACACAAGCTGAGATTTCTCTCCCCAAAAAAACAAAGACCAGCAGTGTATTTCTTGGGCCATCCTTGTGGCATTGGAAGGTACCAGGTGGTTGAAACAGCAAGCTGCTTGTGACATTTGGGGAAGGGGACATTGTTATTTGTGCTGTGGATAAAGGGGGTGTGATCACTAGCAGCTCTCTGTGGAGCAGCTGTTCACATGAATGACTCTCGCTGGAGTGGTGAGAGTCCTCAGTTGCAGTCACAGGCAGTAGGCCAGTGGGAGGTCCGCTATAAAAAATTTGTGTTTATATGTAGTGGGGTCTTACAGTAAGTGAGAGTTTGTGTTGGGGTAATAGTTTACACTAAAGGGTTATAGGGTAATGCATAATATGTATACATATATTAGTCTATTGTGCTTTTTATTGTTATTGTGAGTGATGCATTTAAACTGCTTTGAAACAGAATCTAGTTTTAAGGGGGTAGTAAAGTTTTGTGGGGTAAGGGGTATGATGTATGTACCTAAGAATATTTCTGTGGTGACAACTTTCTATAGAAAAGCTAAGAAAAATGCAGGCCATGTAAATTGGAGGACTCTGCACAATATTGTCTGTGAACCCGTGGGTTCAGAATTCACTGGGGGGTTTACTCCAGGTGGGGGGTATGGAATCCTGGTTCAAATCATCCATAGAGAAGATGAAACCTATGGGGCTAAACAAAGGTGTAGATCTGAATTAAGATGAAATGTGGTTAAAATATAGAAATACAAAAGTCATGGGTTCCCTCTTTAATGAATACTAATATTAGAGTTCTTGTAATTAAAGTTGATGAGTTAAGTGTAATTTTGAAGTATAATCTTGTACAATTTGCTGTTATTACTGAAATGTGGTGTACTCCCCAGGTACTGAATGACACTTTACAGTTCAGTG
Source organism: Neoceratodus forsteri (assembly GCA_016271365.2). NCBI lineage: Eukaryota > Metazoa > Chordata > Ceratodontiformes > Ceratodontidae > Neoceratodus > Neoceratodus forsteri. The sequence continues at coordinate 317,762,817 of CM028130.1, forward strand.
GGTACCAGTTAGTGAGAAAGGATCATGTAGGAAATATGGGGGGGACTTGCATTTTCTGTACAAGAGAATATTCCTGTAGAGATAATGAGTGAATTAGAAGTGGAGGGATTTAAGACTTTATAGTTAAAAGTAAAAATGCCCAGTCTTCCCAGAAATTGTGACCCATTGTTTGTGGATGGTTTTTACCACGCTACCTCTAGCAATAGCCATAGAATGATTATACACCTTAATTGGTATTTAGATAGAATAATGGAAAAATACCCTGTGTGTGGGATAGTCTTAATGAGAGATGCAAATCAGTTGCAGTTATCTAAAGTTATGCAAGGTAGGAATTTGAAACAGATAGTTAGGGAAGGGACTAGGAGAAAAATGTTTTGGATGTTGTAGTTACTAATTTGGTTGAATGGTATAGCCCCTCAGAAATTGGACCTCCTATTGATTCTTCTGACCACAAATCTGTTTTTGTCACCTCCAACGTATTAGGGTGTAAAGCTCAAAGAGAGAAGAAAAAGGTGTGGATGAGTTGGAGGTGGAATAGCATAAAAAAGGAAATGGTGTTAGATGCTATAGCAGGGGAATTTGAAAATGAACGGCTCGAATTTTAATCATTTAATTCTACTTGAACTATGGTAATTACCAAAATCCAAGACATAATGGGTAGAATGGCACCTTTGTGTGAGGTTGAAGTTATGGAGGAATTTAAAGGGTTGATAACTAAAAGACAAAGGGCTTTGAAAGCAGGACTGATGGATGAATTCCATAGGTTGAGGAATAAAATCAATAGCCTAGGAAAATGGAATAAAAAGAAGTATTATGAGAAAAAGATTAGTGGTTTATGTAACGCTGATCCAAAAAAATGGTGGAAATCCACAAAGGTTATTATTCAAAGTAATGATGAGGAGGAACAGATAGGAAAGTGAGCAATTAATTGTGGTTTTGAGGGTGAAAACAAGGAGAGGCAATTTATGCAGGAGCTAAATAGAGTATTATGTGAAGATAGCAGAAAGTTGGAACCCTTGAAAGGATGTCAGGAGGAATTGTGGATAGTTATGGATAAATACTTAGTGTCAGTCAAGGATGTCTCTTAAGCTTTAAAATGATTAAAAGTAAACAAAGCAGTAGGACCAGATAATATACCCAACTGGATTTGGCATGAGGGAGCTGATTTGGTAGCACCCTGGATCTGTAATGTGTTTAACAAATCTATATTGTTGGAAAAAAGTCCCAAACAATGGAAACAGACCCAGGTTCAACCATTGTCTAAATTAAATATTCCATGTGATGTAAGTAAGGAGTTTAGAATCGTTTCTTTGACTTGTGTTGTTCTAAAATATGTGAGGAATTTACGAATTGGTAACTGGAAATAATAAGTCAGTATATAGATACCATTCAGTTTGGTTCCCTAAAGGGGAGTTCCACCACATTAACTTAATTGAAATTTCAGGAGTTGTGTCTGAGGCCATGGGAGAATGGCAAAATGGTAAGAGCTTCCCTAATTGATTACAGAAAAGCTTTTGATTTTATAGCGCATGATATTTTAATAGATAAAATAGTCATTTGCAGTTCCTACCTGTTTGATAAGGTGGAGTCATGATTTTCTTGTAGGTAGGTTGCAGTAGATACAGAAGGAAGGATGGAGGTCTGAACCAGATTATTTGTATTTGGGGAGGGTCCACAGGGTACTAAACTTGGGCCCGTCCTGTTTCTCATTATGATAAACAACCTGCATACATTGGGGCCCTGCATCAAATACATGGATGACACAACTGTTATTGATAGATTTAATGAAGTAAGTCAAAGTACAATACAGGAGGACTTAGGAAGAACTGAAATATTGACCCAGAGTAATAAGATGCAGATAAATCCTGACAAAACACAAGCAATAAGATTTGGGAGAACTAATAAGGCCAAGTTACTACCTCTTATGTTTGGGGGTATTACTGTGAAGGTGGTAAAGAGTGTCAAACTGTTAGGTTTACAAATTCAGAATGATTTTGGATAGAAAGAACAAGTGTCAGAGATGGTAAAAAAGGAAATTCATGGGTGTATTTTCTGACAATGTTAAAAAGAGCAGGATGATTTACTGTATTTTTTTTTTGCACAGCTGTTTGCCCCATCTTAGAGTAAGGGGCTATTGTATGGGAAGCTGGGTTAACTTTGGCAGAAAGTGAAGAAATTGAAATAATTCAGAAGAGAGCTTTGAGGATTATTTTAGGGCAGGAAATATCATATAATGACACACTGAAAATGTGTAAGTTAGAATAGTTGAATGAGAGAAGAATAGAAATGTCAAGGAAATTGTTTTATGAAATTTGTAATCCTCAACACAAGTTGTATACTCTGTTACCACCTAGAGAAACTACTCTCTATGGTTTAAGAAAACAGGTTAGATTGTGAATACCAGTCTTCCTTTTTTATGACATTTTTAAATGATTGTTAATATTATTATGTATGTATCCTCTGTGTAAGCAAATGTTAATTGTTTTTGTTTTTGATTGTAGGTGTCATTTTATTTTGTAATATGTTTTTGTATTTTTTGTATTCTTGTTATTAATTGGTATACTAAACTTCAGCTGACCCACCTTGGTAGGAGGTTTGGCTGCAATATGGTAAACAAACAAAATATTATGTTGTGCTGTACACTACAGGTGTGTTTATTCTACAGCTGTATTGTGGTAGGATTATAGCCCCTGAGTATAGAAGACATGCTGCAGTCATTTGTTACTTGTTCATACATTGGTGCTGTGCAACACTAAAGGGGATTTGACTTCCTTCCCTGGCCCCACTATTAAAAAAAATTACCCTCCCACTCCTCCCCACTGCTGGTTTCCTCCTTAACTCCAACCTGGTGGAGTAAAGTTTTTTGTTTACATCTCCCTTCCTCTTCTCCCACTGCCGGTTGCTCCCTTACTCCAACCTGGTCTTGTTTCCTGATTTGTTTTTTGTTTAAATAAAAATTCCCTTTCCTTCTCCCCTTCCGTGTTCTTTCTTCAACCATATGGTAGTCTCACTGCATACAGGGGGAGGGTACACACAAAGATGAAAAATGCCTGGAGCATTTAAGCACCTCACCATTACAGCTTCTTACTGGAGTCAGATTGGATCATTTTGCAAATCACCAATGCTGTCCAGATTGATCCACTGGTAGTGGATTAGTAACTCTGAACAGTTAACAGAGTGGTACATGTGAATAGATTTTATGCTTACCACCTGTATCATGACTTGATATACATAGCATAACAACTGTCAAATCAAAATGTGTTGTTTTTAATTGTGCAATATGTATCAGGAGGCCAATGAAAATGAGCATACACTTATTTGACTATTTATCACCTTTTCCCTTTTTTAAATAAAATCTTGAATCTTGACATTTTGAATACTGTATAACATATCAGAGACATTTCACATCTAACTTTAAGTAACAATTAATTATCTGGAGTCTGCAGCCTTGTGCCAAATTATAGATGCACACAAGCAGCCTAAAGCAATAAAAGTCATTGGAGCCAGACAAAAAAAAACTTATGGAATTTACAATTATATTTTTCAAGTTTTGTTTCAACTTTATTTCAATTTTGTGGCAAAGTTCATGGCAAAGAGATATGAACAGCACATTTTTAAAGAAAATGTGAAAAGAAAGGTAGCCCACAGAATTTGCACCTAATTTACTTTGCAACACCCAGCATCAGTAATCCCAAGATTCATACCACCACCAGAATAAAAAAATAAACTATATGTAATAATTAAAAAAAAAAATAATTCATCAATCTACCTACCCAAAAACATTATTTAGTAAGTGTTTGGTAGCTTTTTTTTAATGATTCATCATTGTTATACAAATGTGAGCATGACAAACTAAAACCCAGAGGCAAAATGTGGAAATGCTACAGGCCGTGTAGGTTGTGTACCATATACTGTAGCTGTCAACTTGTATGAGAATTCTGCAATATATTTTATTATGAATAATCTATTCCAAAGTGTAGATAATGAGGCTGGAATTCTTTCAAAGGCGTATGTGACATTTGTGAACCACCAGTGTGAACTTGAAACTTCATTACTGTATCTATACTTTGGGTACATAATTAATTCATTATGACATGTGAATGAAACTGTTAAAGAGTCTGGTAGTGTGGAAGAAAGTAGGAGTGACATAGGAGAGGATTTCACTGGTAAATTATAACATCTGAGCTCACTGATTAAAAAGTATGGATTTATCAAGAGGTTTTTAAAGATCAAGAAACTTTATGAAAATATTGTAAGTTAATAGGGACTCAGGGGGTGTCTCTAATTGTATAACAGACTCCTAGCTTGAGGTTTGGATAAGAGGCTCACAAAGCAAAGCTGAGCAGTTCTATCTGCCCAAACATCATGAGAGGAGTGTTGTATACTATAAGAGATGCCCTTCAGAGGCACAATGATCTTATTATGAATCACTAGAGTTTAGCTTGCATGATTTATAATAAGTCTACAGTCTTTTTTTTAATTTCTTATGCTGAGATCTTGGATTAACACCTTTGAGCAGAAAGCTCTTTCATAGGTTTCATGTCAAGTATGACACAAACAAGAATAAAGATATGTTCCACAGATACAGATACAGATACAGATACAGATACAGATACAAATGCAGATACAGAAAGAAATAATTGAAAACTGTCTCCAGACATAAATTCTAACAATAGTTACACAATTTAAACACTTACAGGGTGCAGAGTCAAAATAAAGACCAACATTTCACTAGGTAATTGTGACATTACATGAGGACACCTGTTTGAAAAGAATTATACAACTAACAACATAGGCAGATAATTGAATTGTGCCTTAGTCAAAGAAAGAATGAAGATCTCATAAAGGTAGAGAGGGACAGGGAAGGGAGGAAGGAGGAAAGTGCTTGGTGGGAGAAGGCAAGCAGAAGTGAGCAATAGAATGGGGATAGATAGGAGGGAAAGGGAAGGATAGCTATGTAGCTGAAGTTGAATAAAGGGGAGGAAGGTGGGGGAAGGAGGTACTGAGGACAGTAGGGAGGAAGAGATGGTGTAGGTAGTGGGGTGATGATGAAGATGTATTAGGGTGGTAGGGAGGAAAGAGGTATGGAGTGACAGAGGGGCAAAAAAGGTAAGAGGAGGTGGAGGGAGGTAGGAGGGAAAATAAATAATTTAGGCAGAGGTAGAAAGCCCATGAAAGTGTTAACTTGACCAGGGTCCCAAGAAATAGACATGCAGCATAATATTTTACTAATCAATAGAGATTACAGAGATTGCAAATGGTAGGAGCAAGGTAAAGGCAAATTAGCTGTAGCAGTCACAGATTTCCAGTGAGATCAGATGCTGCCAGAGTTTTTTCTTAAAGGAGTCCAGCAAGTAGCATTGGTTATGTCAGGAGGCAGGGAGTTGTGCCAGTGTGGAGCTCTGTATGTGAATGCACATTGTGCAAAGGCAGCGCGGCACCATGGGATTCTGAAAGCCTGTTTGCCAGAGCTTCTGGAACTGAGTGGGTTATTTGCAGGGGAAAGAATGGCCATTACACCAAGGGGTGGCAGTCCCAAGGTGACTTTTTTGTAAGCAGTCATGATAGTTATTTGAACCTGCTGTCAAATTGTAACCAGCTGACCTGAGCATAAAGATCACATGTATGTGTTAAGCATGCGGCACCAGTATGAAGGTAGTAGGCTTTATTTAACGCTGTTTTGATACATGGGAGGACAGTGTCTGTAGCCGCACTGTAAATGACAATATCATAGTCTGTGAGAGAGCCCACAGAACTGTGGATGGCCATGTTCATTGCTTCTGGAGTGAGATTATCCTTGTTCATGTATAGAACTCCAAAACACTGGTTAATAGCTTTGGCTGTTTAGTTGATATGCTGGGTGAAAGACAGGGTAGAGTCAATAGATATGCCCAGGTACTTGAAATGGTGAACCAGTTCAAGTGTGGAGCCGGTGTCATTAATGATGGTAAGCAGGAAAGTTTTGTGTCTGCTTTGAGGGTCTTCCCCTCAGTGCTGAAGTGGACTGCTCCATCCTAACACTCCCACAAAAGATCACATTATATACAGGATAAGAGGTACAGTGGCTCTGCATGCTGATTGGCATATTAATATATGATATGGTATTATATATGGTGAATATATTATAAGAACATGGTTGCACTCCTATATTAGGGGACAATGGTCAGTTCTATGTTAAACTGAAATGTTTGGACTTTAATAACTTCATAACCGTTAAACAGATTTGCGTGAAATTATGCATGTGCTATCAGGGGTCAAAGAGTTCTTGATGTGGTAGGTTGTGCTCTGGTCAGATGTGCGAGTGCAGAGAAATGGAGTGTTAAAAATGTGAAAATGACCATGCTTTATCAAATTTTTTGTCCTGCCACTATGCAGAAACAGTGTGGAATTGTGATCTTCAGGGTAAACAGGTCTTGGGTCACAGATGTGTCTTTTGAAGATTTGGTGAAAAAAATATTAATCTGTTCAAAAGTTATTAAATTTTAAAATGTCCCATTGATTCCTATGATTCCAATTAGATGTCTCACTCAAAAAAGGATTCTTTATCACAAATGCAGATTCCTTTGTCGAAAACATGGGATCTTTTGCTGCAAAGGTGGAATCCTTTTTTGTGTTGCCACCATTTTATTTTCAGTTAACAGTGGCAATAAAAGTAAATAACATAAAAATAGAGGGACTTAGTCGACAACAACAGTTGTCTTTACCTGATTGGGCAATGTAGAATACAATTCTGGGGTCAGTTTTTTCATTACTTAGAAATGTGCTTGTTAAATATGCAGAAAATCCTTTTTCACAAACCGCAGAAGAAAGATGAATGAAGCAGGATCCTTTTTTGCAATTTGCGAAAAAGGATTTTCTTTTTACGCAAGTTGCAAAAAAGGAACCATGGAAAAGGATTCTTTTTTGCAATTTTTGAAAAAATAATTTTTATATAGCTGTTTCTTTGTCATTTCATAGCAAACAAATGGTTTGTGATTTGGGGCTGAAATTTTCAGGGCACAAAGGGCGTTCCCCACAGATGTGCCTTTTGCTGGTTTGGTGAAAATATATTATGTTGTTCTGGAGTTTTTTGGGTTTAAATTTTGCATCATTTCCCTTGGATAACATTGTAATGAGCAGTGTAAACAGTTGTTTCTTTGTCAATGTGCAGTGAAGAAATGGTTTGCAATTTTGTTGTAAAATTTATAGGGTGGAAAGGGCTTGCACCACTAATGTGCCTTTTTATGGTTTCATGAAAATATGTTAATTTGGTCTCGAGTTAAACAGGTTTGATATTTTCCTGTGTTTTGTATTGGATAACGTTGAAATGTGAGTTGTTTCTTGGAACACTACACTATACAAAAAATGATGCATGAATGGGAGCGCAGGGCCCTCTGGGCCATGCGCTCCAACAGGGAAGTAGGTATACTGTTACACTATCTTAATAATTATAGATGGATGGTACTGTGCACTCCCACACATAAATACCCATATCATAATGAAGTGATGGGACTGCAGGCCATATGCATAGATGGAAACAGTGAGACTGCACAGAGGGATACAAGTGCATCCTCAGCTTAGTTAGATCAATGCAGTAAAAAAGGGGCTGGTGTTGAACACTTCACCCAAAGACAAAATCACAAAAGTCTCCATTACTTCAAAGTTCCATTAATTTATTCAGATAACATGAAAAGCAGATAAAAAAACTCAAAAATGAACACCACTAGGCAACTCCTATATTTCAAGCAGCTCTGGATCTTTTTCAAGAAGTGCATGGGTTACATAGAAACATAGAATCTGATGTCAAATAAGGACTGCTTAGCCCACCTAGTATGCCATTTCCCTACCCAATGGATAAGCTGCAGATCCTAGTTAACCAGCAGCCTACTTCCTCCTACCCCCCACTAGAATTGCCTTATGTCTATCCCATGCATTCTTGAATTTCCCCACTGTTTGTGACTCTATGGCTTCCACAGGAAGGCTGTTCCATGCATCTCCAACCCTCTCTGTGAAGAAATACTTCCTCACATTACCTGTGAGCTGTCCCCCCTCTATCTTCAAATTGTGCCTCCTTGTTCTTGCACATCTCTTTTTCTGAAAGATGCTACATAGAAACACAGAATTTGATGGCAGAGAAGGACCGCTTGGCCCACCTAGTCTGCCCATTTTACTACCTAAAAGATAAGCTGCAGATCCTAGTTAACCAACAGCTTACTTCCTCCTACCCCCTGCTAGGACTGCCTTATGTCTGTCCCATGCATTCTTGAATTCCCCACTGTTCTTAACTCCATGACCTCCTCATGGAGGCTGTTCCATGCATCCACAACCCTTTCTGTGAAAAAATACTTCCTCACATTACCTCTGGGCCGTCCCCCCTCTATCTTCAAATTGTGCCCCCTTGTTCTTGCACATCTCTTTTTCTGAAAGATGCTACCCTCTTGGACTTTGTTGATTCCCTTGAGGTAGTTGAAAGTTTCTATCATGTCCCCTCTCTCCCTTCTTTTCTCAAGGGTATACATATTAAGCTCCTTTAGTCTTTCTTTGTATGTCTTCTGGTGCAGACCCTACAACATTTTGGTTGCCTTCTGGACAGCCTCCACTCTGTCTATGTCTTTGTGGAGATGGGGTCTCCAGAACTGCACACAGTACTCCAGATGGGGTCTCACCAACTGTCTGTATAGAGGAATAACAACTTCCTGTTTTCTACTATTGATGCCTCTCCCTATGCATCCCAGTATCCCCCTAGCCTTCCTTACTGCCTTCTCATGTTGCTTGCCCACCGTCATCTGATATAATTACCCCCAGGTCCCTTTCCATTTTTACTGTTGTCAGCATCTAACCCCCAGTTTGTACTCTTCCCCTGGGTTTTTGTTTTCCAGGTGCATTACCTTGCACTTCTTTCCATTGAATCTGAGCTGCCATACATTTGACCATTCCTCCAACCTTGCCAAGTCCCTTCTCTTCTTTTCCACCTCATCTTGCGTATCAATCTTGTGGCAGATCTTTGTGTCATCTGCAAAGAGACATACGTTTCCTTTCAGTCCTTCTGCAATGTCACTTATAAAGACATTAAAAAGGACCAGCCCAGTACTGAACCCTGCGGTACCCCGCTAGTAACCCTCCTTTCTTCACTGTGGACTCCATTTACTATTACCCTTTGTGTCCTGTTGTCCAGCTAGTGTTTTACCCAGGCTACCACCCTGGGACCCACTCCCAGGCTGGCTAATTTGTTTATTAATCTTTTGTGCGGGACTGTGTCAAATGCCTTGCTAAAAGTCTAGGTAGGCCATGTCTACAGCCCCTCCTTGGTCTACTACTTTGGTCATCCAGTTAAAATAATAGAAATCAATTAGATTTGTCTGACATGACCTTCCAGCTGTGAATCCCTGCTGCCTTGGGTCCTGTGCCACACTGGCCTCTAGGTACTCAGCAATTCTTTCCTTCAGAAGTGATTCCATCATTTTCCCTACCACTGAGGTCAAATTGACATGTCTGTAGTTTCCTGCCTCTGTCTTGCTTCTACTTTTGTGAAGGGGAATCACATCTGCCCTTCTCTAGTCCTCAGGTACCACACCATCCTCTCATGATTTATTAAAAAGGGTAGTCCGTGGTGTTACTAGTTCTTCCCTTAGACCTTTTAGAATTCTGGGGTGAATCCCATCAGGCCCCATTGCTTTATCCAACTTGAGTCTTTGGAGTTCTTTTAGAACCGTTTCTTCTGTGAAAGGACTAATATCAACCCCTCTATTCAGAGTGCCTCTATTGACTGGATTAGGTATCTCCCCATGATCTTCCATTGTGAATACTGAGCAAAAGTATTAGTTCAGTATCCCTGCTTTTCACTGTCCCCCTCTGCCCACCCACCCTCCTCTTTATTCAGTCTCACTATCCCTGCCCTAGTCTTTCTTTGCTCCCTAATGTACCTATAAAAGGTTTTATCCCCCTGCTTAACTGAGTTGGCTATCCTTTCCTCAGTTTGGGCATTTGCCATTCTGACTGCCTTCCCCGCTTCCTTCTGCTTTAACTGGTACAGTTCTCTGTCCTGCTCCTTTGTGTTTCCTTATACTTCCTGAATGCTATTTTTTTCTCCCTAACCTTCCCTGCCACTTCTTTTGAGAATCATAGTGGTTTTATCTTTCATTTTGAGTCGTTTATTTGCTTCACACAAAGCTGTGTTGCCTCTGTGATGGTGGTTTTGATGTTTCCACATTGTTGCTCCACCCCACCTTCTTGCCTGTTTGTTAGTGCTTTTCTGAGGCACTCTCCCATTTTGACAAAATCAGCCCTCCTGAAGTCCAGTACCTTCACTTTTGTATGACTTGACTCTACAGCTAAGTTTATCGTGAACCACACTGTTTGGTGGTCACTTGTTCCCAGATGGCTACCCACTTCTAGAGCTGTGATCCTCTTTCTGTCCCATTTAAGAGTACCAGGTCTAAGATTGCTCCCTCCTGAGTGGGTTCCAAAACTAATTGTCTGAGGCATGCCCCTGTAGAGCATCAAGAATGGCCCTGCTTTTGGATGTGGCTGCAGCACAGGTGCTCCAGTTAACAGCTGGCATATTCAGGTACCCCATCAGCAATATCTCCCCTTTCTCAGCCATCCTAAAGATGCCTTATATCATTTCCTTGTCCATTTCTTCCCCCTGAGATGGGTGTCTATATTCAACCCCTGTGTGGATTGTGGTGCCATTTCCAGTCTCCAAGGTGACCCACAGTACCTCCTCTCCTCCCTGTTTACCCTTTATTTCTGTTGCTTTGACCCTTTCCCTTACATAGCAAGCTCCTCCTCCTCCTCTTCTACCCTCTTTGTCCCACCTGTAGATTGTGTACCCTGGTATGCTGACATCCCAGTCATGGTTCTCTGTGTACCATGTTTCTGTGACTGCCACGATATCCAGGCATCTGTCTTCCATCAAGGCCACCATTTCAGGGAGCTTTTTACCTAGGCTACAGGCATTGGTACTCATTACCCTCCATTTTTTTATGGCCTTATTTCATTTTGCTGCATCCCTGTCCTTACTGCCTTTGTCTTTTTCTTTATTTACCCCTGCCTTTCCCCCTATCAACTGCTCTATCTTGGTGTTTACCTCACTAACTGCCCTGATGTTTTTTTGGTTGGGCTAGGATTTCCCTTCTCCTTTTCAGTGCCTCACCCCCCTTTGGTTAGTTTAAATGCTTGCCAATGAAGCATTTAAACCTGTCACCTAGGATCCTGGTTTCCCCCCGGACAGATGCAGACCATCACACCAGTAGAGGCCTGCATCCCTCCAGGTGGATCTCCATTCCCCAGTGAAGCCAAGTCCCTGCGCTCTGCACCAGTTTTTCAACCAATCATTGAATCCCATAGTGCGGAGTACCCTAGCCTCATTCATGTCATAGACAGGTAGCACTTCTGAGAAAGTTATCATGTATGCTACTTCTCTAAGGCCCCTCCTCAACTTCACAAACTCCTGTTGCACTGCTCTGCTCTGATCCAATTCTCAGCCAGGTCATTTGTCCCTAGGTGGATAATGACATCCATCTCACTACCCCTTGCAGCTTCTCCCACAATCCTGAGGATTCATTTCCTGTCCCATGCTGCTGGACAGGCATCTTACTTCCCTTTTCCCTCCTTCCCCCAGTTCTACCCCTCTAACAATTGTGTCTCCCACCAGGAGTTGTCTACTTCCCCTATGGGGTCCTGTGCCACCCTCCTGTGGGTCTCCATTGTGGAGGTTCCCAGCATCCTCCTTGGGCTCCAGTACAGGTGCCTCCATAGAGGAACCATGCTGTGATAGAGTGGCAAATGGATTGTGGAGAGGTACAACTGGAGGGATGCACCTCTGTTCCACCACTCTCACTCAGCCCACCATGGTCCAACCACTTCTCTTTCTTGGCAACCTCTGAGGTAGTGGCAGTGGCCTGAGTGGACCCTGGGTGGGGGAGCAGGTTTCCTGAATCTCTGCCAGGTCAACATGGAGACGAGCAACCTCCTTCCTCAGACCAGAAAGGTGATTGCAAATAGGGCAGCAATGCAGTCTCCAGAATGCCTCCCAGAAGACTGCTGCTCCACAGCCAGTGCATTGCACCACTCCCCACATGTCTGTCTCCCTTTCTGTTTCAGATGTTTTTCTTTTTTTGCTGTTGTTTTAGTATGTGCAAGCTTGTGAGTGTCTCTACCTCCTATTCAGTGTGCTGTGCTTTTAAGGATATGAAAAGGTGTTAGCATTTATGGGGAAGTGATGTCAGAACCCCAATATATATATTTTATTTAGTTGTTTAACCAGGAGTAGCATGCTAAGCTGAACGCTTTTTTATAGGAGCAACCTGGAAGCACAGGGAAGTTAAGTGACTTGCTCAGGGTCACACAGTATGCAAGTGGAAGCTGTGGGATTCCAACCCAGGTCTAGTCTGCTGGATGTCACCAGATTTGCAGTTCAGAGCATTAAACCACTGCGTCATACTGCCTTCCTTCCTTTCAGGCACCTATTTCACAGAGGTTAAGTAACAGGTCTAGTCACAAATGACTGCAAATATCTCCCAGCTAGAGTTCCTCCCTGGCAAATAAAAGTTAAACTAAGAAAAGTCAACCCCAAAAACAAAAAAATCAAAACTACTTACGTACACAGGCCCAAAAATGAATAATTCAATTCAATGTAGTTTATTAAATTACCTCCATGATTTAAGAAAGCTTTTGGCTGCTTTCTCTCTCTCCCTCTCTCTCTCTCTCTCTCTCTCTCTCTCTCTCTCTCTCTTTCTCTCTCTCTCAACAGTGTTAGATAGCTCCCAAAGGGGGTCACATGATATGCTCATCACTGTTTGTAATCACTTGACACATTCTATTAATAATCATCACTAACAATTAATTAAATGCACATCTTGATAAAAGAATTTTTTGAAAAACTAGAAAAGTGCAAAACAACATTAAATTACATAAACTCAGTGAAAAACACACTAAACCAATGCTATGAATGCAGTACTATTTTAACCTTCACCAGAGAATGCAAAGCAGAGAGGGACCGGGGGGGAGGAAAAATGGGGACGGGGTGCCAGAGGAGAGATAGAAGGAAACTAATGTTTATATGCAAATTATACAAAACCTATTAAAATGGCAAAATCCATATCTATATTAATTATCAATCTCTAATATTTATGAATATACAAAAAATGCCAGCAGATACAGAATATTTCAGTTTATCTAGTCTGCTTGAGTGTGCAGGACTTCAGCCATTTAATCTACAGCTGCTCCCCCCTTGTCCCCCCATATTACCTCCTGCATTCTTCACACACATCCCATCCACCCTCAGTGTGGACCCCCCTTTGATTCTGTCCCACCCCCTCTTGAAGGTGACCATTGTCCTCAATGATACCAACTCTTTTGATAGTGCTTTCCATTCTGTAACCACCCTTTCTGTGAAATACAGTACAATCTCGATTATCCAGACTCACTGGGGAACATAAGATTAGTTTGGATAATCAAGAGATTCATAAAATTGAGGGCCCCTCTCACTGTGTGCCTATTAGATTGGGGGACATGGAACAAGTTCAGATAATCTAGAGGTTTAGATAATGAGGGGGTCAGATAATCGAGGTTATATTGTAGTGTCTACTCATTTCCCTCCTGAATCTTCCTCCTTCCAATTTCAGACTGTGTCCTCTGGTTTCCCTCCCCCCTTGTAACTTGAACATGTTCTTTGTGCATACTCTGTTTATGCCCTTCAGGTACTTGAAGGTTTCAGTCATATTCCCTATCTCCCTTCTATCCTCCAGGGAATAAATATTCAGCTCCCTCAGCCTCTCCCCATATAGTTTATCTCCCAATCCCAGGATAATTTTTGTTGCCTTATGCTTCACATCCTCCATTAGCTTTGGTGTATGTTTTCAAATGGGGCACCAGTACTGCACACAGTACTCCAAGTGTGGCCTCACCAGGGACCTGTATGGGGCAGGATAACTTCTCCTCTCCTAGAGGTGATACCCCCTTGTGATGCACTTCTGCATTCTATAGGCTTTTGCCACAGCCTTCCTGCACTTGGCTGAGTGATTCATTTCCCCTGTCACTAGTACTCCCAGATCCTTCTCCTCCCTTGATGTGGATAACTCCACTCCCCCCCAACCAGTAACTATTCCCAGGATTTTTGGCCCCCAAGTGCATGATCTTACACTTCTTGGCATTGAACCCTAGTTGCAATGTGTTCGACCAGCTCTTCAGTCTTGCTAAATCCTCCTGGAGTACACTAAGACCTTCCCCCACATCCACTTCCGCACAGATCTTAATGTCATCTGTGAAGAGGCTCATCTTGCTTTTTATCTCATCCAACATGTCAGCGATGAAAATGTTGAACAACACTGGTCCCATCTCTGCGCCCTATGGGATCCCTCTTGTCACAGCTCTAGGATCTGATAATTCACCTCCCATGACTACCTTCTGCTGCCTATCCTGCAGCCAGCTCATGACCCATCTAACCAATTTTCTCCCTGCTCCCATGTTACTCAACTTGGTGGTCAGCGTTCCATAAGGCACTGAGTCAAAGTCCTTGCTGAAGTCTAGGTAAAGATGTCCACTGGATGGGCCTTGTCAAATGCCCTTATTAATGTGACAGTGCAATTCACTATCTACATATTTCATTTACAAGATTGATAAGAAATACAGCAGCATAATACTAATATCAAACAGCAAGCAATTCCTTCACAGCCAGTAATTCCTTTGATTTAACTAGATAAGGACACAATTGAAATATTTCATTGAGAACTGTGGGGAACAATGCTCTAAGTGTGTACAGCCAAAAAGTCTCTCTTTTTAAAAGCAGATTATCTAAGTCTTCTCCCCAATGTCCTAGTGTTACTTTTTCTAATGCAATAAATTTGAACCTGTGTTCAGACCTTTTCCGTACCCATACATTGAAAATGCATTAATATGTTACCTCTCCAAATGTCTGTTATTTATTGCACTAAGGTGCTCACCTATATGCCGTTTAAATTGTCTAAGGGTCTTACCCACACCAAACTTCCTACAAGTGATATAGGTTGCCATATACACAACAGCATTTGTCATGCATATGATCAATTGTTTGATCTCAAATTGCTGGTTTATGGGAGTTATGTGATGCTTTGGCTGGAGTAGGATGTGTCTCTGCTGAGCTCCATCAATCCTGCACCTTTCATTAAATATTTACTGGCTAAAACTATTCTAAAACAATACCCCTATAATCAACCCGACTATAATCTTTACCTGATCATTGGAAGTGCAGCCATGGATGAAGAAATTTCAGCTAAAGCACTTAATTGGGATTCTGAAGAAGAAACATCACTGGAGTTGGAGGCCAAGTGTGCACTTCAGAGTTCATCACCACAAATAGGGTCAGTGGACCCTTCCCCTAAGCAGATTTATATGGAGCTTTCCATGATTAAAGAAGCTCTATTTAAATTAGTAGAGGATGTTTCTGAATTCAAACCCACTATAAAAGAACTTGAGAGGTGGGTTACAGATACAGAAGCCAGGATTGTTTAGGTGGAGAGCCGACAAGACAAGCTGGAGCCTGAGGTCATCACACTCCAGAGAACGGTGACCAAATTAGAAGAGCACATAGCTGACCTCGAAGGGCAAAATCAATGAAGCAACCTGGTTCTACTTGGGATCCCCAAAGGAGAAGTGGGGTCCAACACTATCTAATTTCTGCATAAATTTTTACAGAAAACTCTAAGGCCTTTCACTAATGGCTCTCAATACATCATTGAATGTGCTTATCACTCCCTGTGAGCTAAGCAGCCCACCACAGACCTACCCTGACCTATAATATTCATGTTGCTTAATTACCTGGATTGGGAGCACATTTTGAATTAAGCTCGAATATTTTCTGCTATTCTTTGGGAAGGCAAAAAACTGCAGCTGGTGCCAGATCTGATGCTAAAAATAAGACAAACTCAGGCTACTTTTCTGCCAATCACAATGAAGCTGTGGAATGCTCAGATCTGGCACAGGATGCTGTACCCAGCTAAATTAAAATTTGCTGTTGCAGCTGGCACTTGGAGATTCAATACTTTATATGCTGCACTGCAAGAATTGAAACATTTGTTCCCTGACCTATTTGGGGAATGATCTGCTCCATTGTTTCTGCACCAGGTAACTGGTGGACCAGTGCAGCAAGTATTTTATTGCTTTATTATTCATCCTGTATATGCATATCTTTCTTGGTCTAACTCTGAGACTTTAACATTAAAGGACCAATGCAAAATGTCAACCCTGTTACCTCTAACCTGAAACAAGGATTTATATGGTGTATTTATCTGAACATTCCTAAGTCATTCAGTCTGGTGTGTACTGATAGTAACAGTTGCAGCTTTTCCTGTCGAGGCTCGGGTGTGTTTGAGGAGTTTATTTCATTGAGATAAAGATTTGCCTGCAGTTTCACAGGGAGGTCTTTCTTCATTTGGCCTAGCAGCAAGCAAGTCTGGACTGTGTTTTGCCAGCTAAAGATATTTGATTCAGCCAGGACTAGTTAAGATAAACCTCACTTTTTAAACAATCTTTTGGACCTTCTGTTGATATAAAGTATTACAGCAGATGATTATCTGCAGACTTTAGATTAAGATCCCCTTTGTCCAGCACTATCCCTCCATTTTAGAGTTTTTTTGCATGATTCCCTGCTGCAATTTTTTTTTTACATTGTACCTACCTTTTACTAGCAATTGATAAAGAGTCATAAATCCAACCAAGTTATTTTACATTACCCCTAAATAGCAGCATAAGTTTAATTAATTTCGAAGTCATGGCTTGGACCTTTATTCTAATTTTAATTGATGCAGTCCTGTTCTAATTTTTTATTATAAAACTGTTCTATTACTTATATTTACTTGCTGATATTGATACTTGGTTGATGTTATAGTTTTGTATTAACATGATTATTGTGATTAATTCAGATTATTGCTGCATGTAGGCCAATTAAGCCAGTTAAAGTGGCACATATACTTTTAATTAATGCTAATTTATACTGATTTGTTTATCGCCTTTTGTATGTAACCTTCAGGGCCCGAGGTAGGGGATCCTGTGAAATTTTTTTGTTTGTTTGTTTGGGGGGGGGTTCCCCCTTCCAAGAGCTCATTTATGCACTATTGGGGCTGTATTAAGCCGGTAAATAAATATAAGCTTATGTCTCCCATATCTCAAGAAGGTCGATGTTAGTTCCCCTCTGGTGAGTATTATGGACTGATGCAAAGGGAGGGGGCTTCAGGCCCTGAGATGGTTACTTATTTTTCCTTATTTACTCCTTAGTTGCTGTTCAGTTTGTTACAGTTTATACATAGTTGTTAATGGGAGTTTTTAGGGTCATTTCATGGGAAGGGGAAGTTTCTCATGCACAATCTTACCATTACCATGTTTGCTAGAAATTTTTTATAGTGACATAAATGTCCAATGTTTTTAATATCCTAACTTGAAACATAAAATGAGGGAAGATAACTCTAAAAAATATGTAGTCTTGAATCATCTAGCTAAATTTGCCCCTAAACTTGCTTTTATCCAAGAAACTCATGTGATGCCTAACCATTTGATTCAGCTCCACAAGTGTTGGGTTGGCCAAGTATTTGGAGCAGGTTTCAGTCCCTGGTGCCATGGAGTAGCTATCCTGGTAGCAAAAAACTTTCCCTTTACTGCTTTGGACACAGTCAGTGACTCTGGAGGCCATTATGTTCTGGTACATGGGAAATTGGGTAACTGCGTTGGTGTTGGGCTCCATATATGGCCCCAACTCTAACACCCCTTCTTTCTTTCCTCACTTGGCTTCAGCTCTAGCCCCCTTTAGTCATTACCTGTTATTGCTGGGTGGAGACTGGAATTTGGTTTTGGCCAATGATTTGGACTGCATATACCGATCGGGTGATGGTCCTTCTCCGACACAAAGAGCCTTGTACGAATTTGTCTCTCACTTACGGTTGTTAGATCCCTGGAGGCTATTGTATCCTCATACCAAAGATTTTACTTTTTTCCCCTGTACATAAAGAATATTCTAGATTAGATTTTTTTCTTTTAATCCAACAGTTGGTCCCCTTTATTGTTGCATGCCAAGTCCAGACCAGGGTCATTTCAGACCATTCACCAGTCTCCCTGGCCATGGCTTTTCCATCTCTTACCCTTAGGCTGCACACTTGGTCCCTCAATAATTTATTGTTGAAAGATAATCAGTTATTATCCCATTTTAAATACGTTTTACAAGAGACCATTTGTTTTAACCAAGGTTCAGTTGCATCCATTGATACTATGTGGGCAGTCTTAAAAGCCACCTGGGGGGTGAACTCATCTGCCTAGCAACTGTTAGGAAAAAGAAACAACAGGCCTTAGCAACTCAATGGTTGGATAGGATTCAGGCTCTTGAAATTAAAGGTACGGATGCCTTTGCTGAGGATGATCACCAGGAATTGTCCCACCTCAGAGCAGAATGCTCTGGCCACTTGATGGAGGCAGTTAATTGCCACATATATTGGGCAGGGCCACAAGGCCAGTAAGTTGGCATCCTTACAACTATGGCATCAAACTGCAGCCAGGTAGATCTCTGTTATTAAACATCCCAATTCCGACACTCTGATCACAGATGCTAAAGGTATGACCACTGTTTTCAAAGATTTTTATCTGTCCCTTTATTCTGGATTGCCCCAGTCCCCTTCCCAAGTTACGATCATGCATAATTCTTTGGACGGGGGGAAACTTCCCTGATTAACAGATGACCGACAGACCCTCTTATCAGGCCCCATTACACTGTCTGAAGTCTCTCAAGCAGTAGAAACTGTTCAACTAGATAAGACCCCCAGTCATTATGGATTTACAGTTTTTTTGTGTAAGACTTATAGGGATGACCTAATTCCATTATTGACTTTGTTATTTAATTTTTGGGAGACTTCGCCAGTGACGGCTACAGCCCTCTTTGAAGCAAAGGTGGTTCTCCTTCCGAAGCCTTGGAAGAACCCACTTAAGGTCAAGAACTATCATCCTATTTCTCTTCTTAATGATGTTGATATAAAGTTATACGCTAAAGTTTTGGCCTCCCGTTTAGCTACAGTTTAGTCCTTTATTTTGGTCCTCAAGCAGGAGGGCTTTGTGGCCTGATGCTTGGCTAGTGATCATTTTTATAAATTGTTCCATCTTATTTCTGCATCTGGGGATCCAGCACTGGGAGCAGTTCTGGTTTCCCTTGATGCAGAAAAAGCCTTTGATAGAGTGGCCTGGCCCTATTTGTTTTCCAACCTCGACAGGTACGGTATTCCACCTGATTTCATTCGATGGGTCCAGATATTATATCAGTGCCCATCAGCTCATATCTTTTGTAACAATGACCTTTCAGAGGTCTTCTGGCTAGCTAGTGGCACCAGACAGGGGGTGTTCATTATCACCTTATCTAGTCAATCTTTATATTAAGCCCCTGGCCAGAGTCCTCAGTCAACAACAGATGATACATGGCCTAACAATTGGAGATAAGGAACTCAATTTGTCATTATATGTGGATGATTTACTTTTGCACCCTTCAGATTGGGTTACTTCTTTACCCCAGGCCATGCAAATAATATCTCAGTTTAGTGAATTTTTAGGTACAAATTGAATAAACATAAAACTATAGTTTATTCTCTATCAAATGTCAGGATCAAAGACCAAGTACTGGGGCTGGATCTGCAGTGGGAACCCCATTCTCTAACATAACTGGGTATTAAACTATCTAAAGACCTAAGAAAACTAAAAGCCTTGAACCTCAACCCCATTTTAAAACAAATGAATGAAGAATTAAAGAGATGGCAAAAACTGCCATTGACCTTCTGGGGGAGAGAAAATGTGCTCAAAATGTCAGTTTTGCCCAAACGTTTTTACCGTCTAATCAACCTCAAAATTTACTTTTCAAGGTCCTTTTTTTCTATTATGCAGAGGATGTGTTCTGATGTTCTATGGAATGGGAAAGCTCCTCATAGGTTATACTGGAAGCTTTGTCATCCAGAACTTCTGGGAGGCTTGCAACTGCCTGATTTTTATCTTTATTATTTAGCTATCTATGAGTCTAAATTTTTGCAATGGACTTCTTCAGGGAAAAATATGTTTTTCAACCCAATCCATTATTGCTAGATGAAAGTTTGGCCAGGAAACATAATTTTTCTTTGCTAGCTTCCTTGTATGGTACCTGGTCAGGGGTCCTGAGGGATTTATGCACTGATTCAATTGGCTAGGACATCAAGGCCCATTGTCAGCTTTGCCTTTTCTTAAATCTTCCTGTCAGAAAAGATTTGGCACAACCACTTTTCCACAATCCTAACTTGATGATAGCCAAGACCCCTGTCCATCCTATGGGGTGGTGGCCAACACAAGATATATGTTTAGTGGAGTTGGTTAATGGAGGTATGGTCCTATCAGTACCGGACCTGCAGCATAAGTTTGAGATCCCTTCTTAATATATATTTAAACTCTGTCAGGTCTGACATTGTGCTCTTTCCTTTCTGGGTCCACCTCCATGGTCCGATGGGGCAGGCCAACTTTTTCTTTCCTTGTCAGATTTAGCAAAGAGTCAGAAGCAAGTTTCCAAGCTCTGTCATGAGATAGGTCACCGGTCCTAGGGTAAGCTCTCTCCAGTAACCTTCTATAGGAAACATGCATTGACTCAAAATTTCTCAGATAACACTTGGAGAGTGATATGGTCTGACATTTACAGCTTAGTCAGCAAAAATGACTTAGACTGATTCAATTTAATATACTGCATACTATTCACCTTACTCCAAGTAAGTTATATAGAATGGGTAAGTGTCCTTCTCCATTGTGTGAAAACTGTGACAAGGAAGAGGCCACCTTGCATCACAAACTATGGTCCTGCAAAATGATCCACAATTTCTGGGAACTTGTGAAGGTACGAACCTCACCATATCTGGGCCTTTCCACCTTTTTCTCAGAGGACACTTGCCTTTTACGCCATTATTCCTCCATCCCTATGACTGAACAAAGAATACAAATGGTGACTATCTCCCTGGACACTAAGCTTCTAATATTAAGATATTGGAAAGAGGACTGGTCACCATCATTCAGAGAATGGTAGAATGAATTTCTTACTGCATTAAATGCAAAATGTATGGTTGTTAATGCCAACCACTCCTGGAAAAGATATCAGGACTGCTGGTCCTCACTCTATTCAGGCCTCCACAGTCAGTTTGGTTATTAATGGGTAATTTATCTTGTTTATTGAGAGCCTCCTTATAGTAGGTCTCCTTGGACAGCATTATGATGTTCCTGTTTTAGTTCAAGTAAAACCTCTCAGTAAACCTTTTCTTGAGGGGAGACTGCACATGGGAAGTGGGGGATAGGGATGGTAGGGTGGGTGTACAGTTGTTGTTTGGAGGGGTAGGTCTTATTTATGTTGTTCGCGTTTCTTTTGCATTTGTATAACACTGTATTTTGTTATTGTGTTGTTTTTTCTGTGTGTTGGAAATTTTCAATAAAATATACTTAATAGCAAAAAAAAAAAAAAACAAATTGTTGGTTTATGTTCAGACTGGAGAAGTGTTTGCATTTCTCAATGTGTATACAAAATTGGCAGTTCCCACATGGGCAACAATCTTTTGGTTTACTGTTACTGTCTTGTTTGAGGTCCCTTTCATGATACCTGTAGTCCAGTTGGTCAACCAAATTCACTTCTCTCTTGAAAACCAAGTTGGAACCCATGTCAACTACAGAGGCAAGTTTCTTATCAGTCTGCAAGACACACCAGTGTCTTGCAAGGATTTTTTTTTTACCTCATGGGCCTGTGGAGAGAACATAGTCACAAAATGTAGATTATGTTCCCTATTCCTATTGCTTTGCCAAGGGCTCCTGTCTATCTCGATCTGCCTGGTTGTGTTTCTTGCTCTATTTTCCTCTTTTGAGATGCTTCCTGTACTGTACCCTCTCTCCTCCCCCAACCATCCTTCTATGTTTCGCATTCTCTGGTGAAGGTTAGAACAGTACTGCCTTCATAGCATGGGTTTAGTGTGTTTTCACTGATTTTATGTCATTTAATGTTGTTTTGTACTTTTCCAGTTTTGCAAAAATTATTTTATCAAGTACATGTATGTACTTAATTGTTAGTGACGATTTTTAATAGAATGTGTCATATGATTACAAACAGTGACAAGCATATCTTGTAACCCCACTTTGGGGGCTACTTAACTCTGATCTATTGTAACCTATGCAAGTGTTGAAAATGAGCCAGATCGGCTTGAAATGTAGGAGTTGCCTAACGATGTTCATTTTTGAGTGTTTTTATGCTGCTTTTCATGTTATTTATCTGAATAAAATGATGGAACTTTGATGGAACAGAGACTTCTATGATAGTGTCTTTGGGTGAAGTGTTCGAAACCAGATCCTTCTTCTTATGCATAGTTGGCAGTGCAGGGCTCAGAGGGCTCTGTGCTCCTACATGCAAATATGCAGAGAATTATGGAGTGATGGGAGTGCAGGGCGCTCCCACAGAGAAATAAGGATACAATTACAGTATCTCAAAAATATTGCACTCCCACAATCAAATGCTGTGATTATACTTTCTCAAAAAGTAAAGAAATTGTCTGCAGAAATCTTTGTTAATGCACCATTAGGGTTAGGGTTCCAGCATTAAAAGTAGGGAAATGCCATATTAGGGTTCCCAACCCTGTGACCCCACTCCCATCCTGCATGCAGGAACAGATATGAGGGGTGTGACCTGGGGTTGTGAACCCTAATGCTCACCCCATTCTCTTATACTGTACCTGTCTTAGCTTACATACTCATAGAATGGGGAAAGCATTAAGGTTTGAAACCCACAGACAAACACCCCTCATGCCTGTTCCTGCATGCAGGGTGGGGTTGGGGTCTTAAGGTTGGGAATCATAAGATGGCATTTCCCTACTTTTGATGCTGGAACCCTAATGGTGCATTAACAATTTTTTTTTTGCAGAGAATATATATATACAATTTGCTCATACTTAGGAGCCCTTTGGAAATTGTTACATGGTACTGGCTTTGCTGACATCATCATTATTGAGTCAGAGGTGTGTGCCAGTGGCTCTATTGAAAAGGTATTGAGTGGCAAACACTACAACAGGGCCATGAGGGTGCATAAGCTTACCCTTGAGGCACTTGAACACCTTCTTTTTCAGTCATTCCAAAACAGCACTGATGTACACACTTTGGTAGAAGAGGCCAAAGAAGAGGTGAAAAGGCTAGTCAAAAGACTAGGGTCTGACACATTACATGAGGCAGTTGTCAGTAACTCTTGTCACAACTCTGCAAAAAGTACTTTGAGTTTAAAGAGAAAGTGAGGCATGGCAAACTTGGGAAGTCAGCACAGTTTTGGATTTAGTACATGGACAGAATCTGGTTGATGCTTAGGTTTCTGCAAGCTACCAAGGAGAACAACTTTGAACTGTGCCTAGCATATGTTAAACAACTTTGTCCTCTGCTTTTTAGCCTGGATCACCAAAACTATGTAAGATATCTATCTGTCAATTTTCTGACGCTCCTGAACCTAGAGCATACTCATCCTGCGGCTGATGTCTTGCTGCAGAATGGTGGGTTCAGTGTGTGTAAATCCAATGTGCCAGCATCAAGAAATGCTATTGATCTGACCATTAAACAGACAATCAATCAACATGCCAAGTCCAGCGGAGGTATTGTTGGATTCAGCAGGAATTATTCAGCATATTACTGGTGGTGTGTAACAAGGCATGCCTGAGCAAGTTATGTGACTGCTGTACTTGAAACTGATGGAATGATAGGCTTAAAGTCCTGTCACAAAGATGCTAGGCCAGTAGAGATGACATGCAGTGAGAAGGATGTACAGAAGCTGATCAATGCGTTCATAAACCTCATCAATCCTTTTGAGAAAGAAGTCAAAGAGGCACAATTATGTCTCTCATCAGGTGCACAAGCCCCAGGAGATGTTGAAAATGACTTGCTCAGAGTTGAAAACTGGGGAAAAGAACCCTTTCAACAATTTGTGAAGACAAGGCTTGTTAACAAAACAGTTCTCTTTCATACACCCTTGAAAAAGCAGTCACTAGAGATGTTTGCTTCCCTTCAGTAATCAAAGAAACTCAGATTCCCACAAAAGAAGATTGTTCAGGTGACTGCACAAAGAAACATCTTTGGGGAACAGCTAATGCTTTCAGAACAGAATAACCTTAGCATGGAGAAGGCTCTCTCATATACATGGAGTCCACTGCTATGGTCATTAGTAACTTCAGATGGCTTACCAGTGAAGACAGAGAAATCCACCTTCTTCACAAACTTGAAGATGAGACAGCACTCAGTACAATGAATTGGGATGAAGACAAAGTTTACATCCTTGATGGCAATGCACTTCTTCAGTCAATGGCTGGTCTACCTCAGGCATTTGGAGAACTAGCTGAAAAGGTCTTCAGTGCATTGCCAACGGTACAAAAGTTGGACTTTGTAACAGACACCTACAAATATAATTCCATAAAGTCTGCTGAATGCAGAAGACGAGGATCATCAGATTCTTACTTGGTGAAAGGTTAATCAACAAAGGTGCCAAGAGACTGGAAATCCTTTCTCACAAACAATGACAACAAGACAAATTTGATCAAGTTCCTTCTCAATGAGTGGCAAAAGGAAACATATGCGCCAAGACTAATGGGTCATCAAATCTTTTTTGTCTGTGAGGAAATCTGTATTTTGTTTAACCAGGAGAGATGTGCTAAGTTGAAAGCTTGTTTACAGGTGTGACCTGGGAGCACAAGGAAGTTAAGTGACTGCTAATGGTCACACCATATGCAAGTGGTGGCTGTGGGAAGTCTGATCGTAGGAGACTCCATGATTCGGGGAGTTGATACCCATCTCCAGCCAGGGGTAATGGTCAGATCTCTCCCAGGTACATCAGCATGGAGAGACACTGACCACATTGCTAAAATTGTTCACAAAGCAGGAGAAAACATTGATGTCCTAGTACATATAAGGACTAATGATCTCGCCAGCCAGTCAGTTGTGGAGACCAAGGAACACCTGACCAGGCTGGGTGACAAACTATCATCCATTTCATCCTGCATCTCCTTCTCTGAGATCCTGCCAGTCTGGGAGAGGGGGGCAGATGGATGGAAGGTAGGAGAAGGGGAGATAGGGGAGCTAAATATGTGGCTCAAGGGCTGGTGCCAGGAAAAAGGACACAGATTTGTAGGGAACTGGCAACAGTTCTGGGAGCGAAAGTTCTTTAAATTTGATGGACTGCATCTGACTAAGGAGGGAGTCAGTGCATTGGGGCAAAAGTTTGACGTCTTTGCAGAATATTTAAACTAGCAAATGGGGAGAGGGGTGCAGCACCCCATAAGTCGAATAGGAAGAACACCCCTCCCCCCTCAGCTAGTGGTCAAACAGGGATTCAGCATGTTTGCAGTTCATTTGCATCACCAGGTAAGAAAAAAGGTTTGTCTCCCCATACGACGCAAAGGGGTAATGCCAAACCTCAACCAACAACTAACACACCAAAATCTGCCAAATGGAAAATCATGTACACAAATGCTCACAGCCTGGGAAATAAGATCCCAGACCTGCAGGCAATAATGTCAGAGGCTAAACTGGACATAGTAGCAATTAGTGAGATGTGGTTTACCAGTAACCACACTTGGAAGACTTCAGTACCTGGCTATGTATTGTTCAGAAGAGCACTGAGTTGCAAAAGGTGGGGGAGTGGTCCTGTATGTCAATGAAAATATCAAAGCTACAGAAATTCAGAATATACATAAGGAGCCAGAAGAACTGTGGGTCACCCTGGAAATAGGAAATGGGACAGCCATAAGAACTGGGGTTGTCTACAGGCCCCTAGACCGGGAAGGACATAGACACATTACTGTTAGAGGATATACAAAACATGACAGCTAAAGGGAGGTTCTGATAATGGGAGACTTCAACATGCCGGATACAGATTGGTCAATACCAGCAGGAACATCTGCCAGAACTAGACACATAGTGGATTCCTGCAAGGGAGGCCTCAAACAACTGGTACAACAACCCACAGAGACAGGGCTATCCTAGATCTAGTACTGACTAACAGAGGAAGGGATCACAGATCTCCAGGTAGAAGGTCACCTAGGGGCCAGTGACCATCACATGGTATGGTTCAATTTGGCTACTACATCTAAATCATCCCATTGCAAGGCAAAAATATGGGACTTCAGAGGAGCTGACTTTGATAAGATGGCCAACAGAGTTAAGCTAGCCCTGGCAAAAGAAACACAGGTGAGGGGTACAGGCAAAGTGGGCAAGCATTAAGGATGCAATACTTGAAGCAACATCCCATTGTGTTAGACAGAAAAGGAAGTGCAAAGAAGAAGGAAACCACTTTGGTTCTCAAATACAGTAGCAGAAAAGGTCAGAGCCAAAGGCTGGCCTTCAGAAAATAAAGGAACACAGCGGGATGAAGATAGGGAGGCATACCAAACTGCCTAAGGGAAGCAGGAAGGCAGTAAGGCAGGCAAAGTCCCAAACTGAGGAAGCACTAGCACGAACAGTAAAGAAGGTGACAAGACTTTCTATAGATACATTAGTGAAAGGAGAAAGTCCAGGAGGGTATTCTAAGCTTAATGGAGAAAAGGGAGCATGTGAGGAGGAGGACCATGTAAAAGCATCTATCCTAAATAGATACTTTTGCTCAGTATTTACTGAAGAAAAGGTAGGGCAGGGCCCACAGCTCAGCACCATGGACACAGGGGGGAGGGAGGTGAGCACTACTCCCTTCACAAAAGAAAGGGTCCTACAAGAGCTTGCTAAGCTCAGGGTGGATAAGGCAATGGGACTTGATGGCATGCATTCCAGGGTACTTAAGGAGCTAAAGGTGGAACTAGCAGAGCCATTAGCAGAACTGTTTAGTGAGTCTCTGAGCACAGGAGAGGTCCCAGAAGACTGGAGAAGGGCTCATGTGATCCCGCTCCACAAGAGTGGTAGCAGGGAGGAGGCAGGGAACTACAGACCAGTCAGTCTTACCTCAGTAGAGGGCAAGATTATGGAGGCACTCCTTAAGGAAAGGATAGTGCAACACCTGGAATCCATAGGGGCACAGGATCCAAGACAGCATGGGTTTACAAAAGGAAGGTCCTGTCAAACTAATCTCATAGATTTCTTTGACTGGGTAACCAGAGTGGTGGACCAAGGGGGAGCAGTTGATGTCACCTACCTTGACTTCAGCAAAGCTTTGACACTGTTCCACATAGAAGATTGATAAATAAGCTGGGTAGGCTCGGGTGGGTCAGAAGTTGGTCAACTGGGTGGCAAACTGGTTGACAGGCAGAAAACAGAGAGTGGTGGTAAATGGTATACAGTCAGAAGAGATGCAAGTCACAAGTGGGTACCTCAGGGATCAGTCCTGGGGCCAGTCCTCTTCAACATCTTCATTAGTGACCTTGTAGATGGAATAGAGGTAAGGCTTGTCTGTTTGCAGATGACACCAAGATCTGTAACAGAGTAGATGATCAGATGGGGTGGGCAGAATGAAAAGAATCTGGATAAACTAGCAAAATGGTCAGAAGAGTGGCAACTGGGATTTAATGCAAAGAAGTGCAAGATCATGCACATAGGGAAGAAACCCTGAAGCCACCTATAGGCTGGGAGGAGTTAGTAGCAGTCCAAGGAAGAAAGAGACTTGGGTATCATCATCAACGATGACCTGAAATCATCCAAGCAGACCTCTAAAGCAGTAGGTAAGGCTAGGGGTGTTAGGGTGTATTAGTAGGGGTATCACAAGTTGTAAGAGGGAGATAATAATCCCTCTTTACAAGACACTGGTTAGGCCCCATCTGGAGTACTGCGTGCAGTATTGGAGGCCACACCTTCACAAGGACATTAACCAAATTGATGGAGTCCAGAGAAGGGCAACCAAAATGGTGCAGGGACTGCATCAGAAGACATATGAGGACAGATTAACAGAGCTCAATATGTATGATCGAGGCATTCAAACACCTTAAGGGCATTAACAAGGTGAAAGAGTCTAACATGTTTAAATATAAGAAAAATAGCAGGACAAGAGGACACAGCATGAGATTAGATGGGGGCCGATTAAGGGGGAATGTGAGGAAATTATTTTTCACAGAAAGGGTGGTGGATGCATGGAATGGCCTACCTCAAGAAGTGGTGGCTATGAATACAGTGCAGAGCTTCAAACAGGCATGGGATAGGCATAAGGGAGCTATACAAATGAGTATGAATAGATAGGCCACTGACAGAGCAAAGGCCGATGGCACATTTATAAGGTAGAAAAAGAAATCGGCAGACTGAATGGGCTATGTGGTCCTTATCTGCCATCAACTTCTATGTTTCTATGTTTCTATATAAACCCAGGTCTCCAGGTTTGTAGCTCAGAGCCTTAAGCCACTGTGCTATACTGCCTCCTCCAGTTTCTTTCTTTGACAAGCCTTGATGGAGTCACAACACCTAGCCACCCTGTACCAGAGCTTTCTTCATCTCAGGAAGAAGTGGATATGTGAATATTGCTTCACTGCTTTCATGCAGCGGCATCAGCATCCTAAACTGACATTATCATCAGATTACCAGACACAGATGTATTTCTGCTGCTGCTGTACTATGGTGGTTAAATACAGAAGAGCATCTACTTTGACACTGGAGTGGCAAATAATATCAGCTTTTGAACATTAGAACTCTAATCCAGATTCACAGTGCTGAGGTGTGTAGGGCACTGATTGTACTGCATGCATTTTCAGGGCGCAACAGCACAAGTGCATTTCTTAGGAAAGGGAAAATCAAACCCTAGAACATCCTGTGAAAACAAAAGGAGTATATGGCAACTTTTCAAGCACTTGGTGACACAAAATGTGTATCAGGTGCCATCCATGCTGACCTTAAAAGATTTGTCTGCTGCTTTGTATGGGCAGCCGTCATATACTGATATCAACAAATTTTGCTATATCATTGCAAGGCAGATATTTCACACAGGAAGCAGCCAACTATTGTCAAATTATGATGGCATTGATCTGAATCTACTGCCTCCATGTAGGTCAACATTGAGAATGAATGTACTGAGAGTGAGTTACCAAGCCCTTGTCTGGAAAAATGCCCACGTGTCACACCCTAACATCCCAAGTCCTGAAACACATGGGTGGAAACTTGAAACAGGAATCCTGGACTATGACTGGTGTCATGGTGACATTATTTAACAGGAACTGGTGGACATTTTGTCCCAGGACGAGACCCTGAATTAGTCAGATGAGGAAGATGACAATGATGTTGTTTCTGCCAGTCTGGCAGATGAGATCTTTGATGCTGAAGATGAAAACAGTGAGGATGAAGATGACAACTAAATTATAATGGCAAAGACATTACTGTTACAGTGTGTCAGTTTAATTATACTGATACAACAAGTATTGTTATAACTCTATATATTGATACCACCAATTTACTTAGTTTTAATGACATTGCAAAGTACTCATGTATATGTCAATATGACATCATTACTGATGTTACCACTGAGCTGAATCTTTTCTAATTATAATAAAATCATAGTGAGTATGTAACATTTTTATTGATACCCATTTTGTCACTATTTGACTTACATATATAGACTTCAATCAACAAAAACACCCTCTACCCCCTCTACCCCATCTTTGTTGTTTTTTTTTCCTTTTCTAATATACAGTGGTCACACATGTTAGCCTATAGAAAGCAAAATCTACCATTGCCAGATGGCAAACAAGTAAATTCTAAACTATTACAGTGTAAACTTCTAAGAAATCAATGTCTTGAAAATTCCCTATGGGGGAGGGGGACGTGATAGCCACTGACAAGGCTAGAGGCAAATGTTTTTAAAACAGGTTTTTTAAATGGACTACAATGATGTACAGTAAACTAGGAAGCAAAATTGAAAATGAAAAAAAACGTATTCTCTAGTAAATTGTAATAGCTGAAACATCTTACTTATGAAAATGCATGGTAAAGTATAGAGTTGCTCTTTAAATATACCCTTGTAAATTGATTAAAAGCTATGTTATATTGCACCACTTTAAGTTTTAGAACATTTGTGTCTCTCTTTGGAAAAACTGGAACTGACAAACAAGCCACTGGCACTGTGAATACATGCATAGCTTCCTTTCTCACTTAGCTAAGGCTAGGATGAAACCATCAAATGAAAGAGAATGCTCTTAAGCAGCTTTAAACATGGTAGTCACATCATAATGGACATTCACCATTTTCACAAAGTGCAAGACCAAGCAGGAATCATTCACTTTTTGTGTTTTTACTGACTCACAGTTTTTATTAGCTTATTTCAGTGTGTGACCTTTTATATTAATTTAATTTTGTAGTTCTGGCCTGAAGAGTGGTTTATCATCTTATTCCATGCTCAGTCTGTTGAAAGCTTTTTTTGTAAACACTCTATTAGCACTAAGAACCATTATATGTCAGTGCTTTCTAGAACTGTGGTTGCTTTCAATAATTTGACATAATGACAGTGCCTTCCAGAACTGTGGTTGCTTTCTATAATGTGACATGTTGGCAAATCATAATTGAAGTGTCCACAATTCTAAACCTAAGGTCTGGAAAATGTCAATCTGACTGCTTCAGAACTGGGTCAGGCTTCTTAATAATCTCCCTGAAACCTAAACTCTAAAATAAAGCATCAAAATTGTGGTTAACAATTATTTGTCTTCATTTATGACAGCAGTAAGACCTTCAGTATTAGTGGTATGTAATGAATTGTACAACAGCCTCTATTCTGAGCCAAATGAACTGAGAAAATACAACTTAATATTACAGAATCCTTACTCCCAGTAAGTTATTTAATTTAGCCACCCCAGAGAGAGGGAGAAATGAGGAGCCATGAATGTAAAAGAGCTGGGACAAAACCAGCTTTTCCTGCAGTTTAGATATAGAAGGGGAGGATAGAAATAACTTGATAGTTCCCAGAGATGCAGCTGTTATCCCCTTTGTGGGAGGGGGTTAAAAATAAAGCAAGGCTCAAAGGAAAGATTTAGAAGTACAGAAAGTGTGGGGACCGGCAATGATGGCAGGGGCAGAGAGGTGGAAAAGTTTAGGATCCAGACCATCAGGACTATGGCCTTTGGAAGGCTTGCGAGAGAGAAAGAGGAGGGTATACAAAACATCAGAAGCTGAGACTGGAGAGAAAACAGACAAAGAAAGGGAGGGGGATGAAACAGCAGTAGATACAGAAGTAGAGGAGCAAGGAGTTGAGATGGCACAGGTGGTCAGATGAATGTTGAAAGTGGCAGCCACCTCCAAGGACTTGAAAATGATAACAGGCCTATTGATAAGTTTGAGGGTAGGTGAGGATATGTGGGAGGTGGATTAATGATACATGAATAACTGTACTTGTTTAATTGAGACTGTTCAGTTGGTTCAAGATAAAGGAGTTGGCATTTGCTTCCCTGAGAGGCTTTGTGCTGGTATTATGGAATTAATGATGCCTCTAACAGTCCTCTTGGGATACAAAGGATCCAGAAGACTTGTTCAGGGACCAAGATGATTCACGACGAGGTAAGTTCAGAATTTAATCAAGGCAGATGGAATCCACATTCCTGAGACTTCCTAAGATGATGAGTTTGTCCCAGGCAGATGTAAAATTTTATAAAAAGAGGGAGAGGGCAACATTTATGTTTCAGTAGTGGCCAAGAGGAGCCTACATGAAGGACTGCAGGTGATCAAGGAGACAGTCCAAGTTTAGAAATCTGAATTTCTGGGTCAGATGTACCTCAGAGGAGATTTAGGATGATGAATTTTCTTAATGCAGTAGATCATGCAGTGGTCAATGATGAAGTATATATGGGTACCTGCAGTATAAGTTATGACCTTAATAGACCTACTGATTCGCTGAAGACAATATACTCTTGTATATAATACTATAATATATTTTTTTTCTATATGCAGGTGTTTCTTTACTTAACAAAAGCAGGCATTGCCACTTTTTATAGCAAACAAGAAATGTTGCTTTTTGCATAAATTTTACAGCTTGTTTACACTTAGCATTCTGCATTGTTATGAGTTGTGCAGAGTTTCTGATCCATTGTCTAAGGAAAAGTGCAGATATGTTTGGGAGCATTGTGAGCTGATCCATTTCAGCTCCTGTGAGAGGCTGCAGTGGTGAAGAGCTGAAGTGGCACAGGAGTTTGCCATCCATCTCTGGACACTCCTCACCACTTGCAGAAGTGTCTTTATGGGGTTAGAAGCCAGTAGAGAGACAAATAAAACACAGAGGGGAGGGGGAACCAGGCAGCCTGAAATTATCCACAGCTTACACACCACTAAATAGCTCCTATGTGGATGCACTGGAAATGGCTACAGCAGTACACTTTAGACACAGGAGCTGTAATGGTATGTTTGCAATGAGACACACCAGGGTATGTAATTATGTTGGAATAACTGCATGCTTATGGGTGTTGTTAGGCACAAGGTGCTTGCACCAAGTGCCTTTAAACACCCAA
This sequence comes from Neoceratodus forsteri, assembly GCA_016271365.2. NCBI lineage: Eukaryota > Metazoa > Chordata > Ceratodontiformes > Ceratodontidae > Neoceratodus > Neoceratodus forsteri. The sequence goes on from CM028130.1 coordinate 317,795,204, forward strand.
GAGCAAAGTGCAATTATTCCCAATAATAACACATCCCTGAAGTATTTTATTATACTTATAATATGGAGAGAAAAACTGTGAGCCACTGATTTAAATAAAAGTTAAGTTTGATTTTGGAATGCTACAAAACCATTGTGATTATTGTTGACAGAGTAATCCTTTCCAGCAACTTAGCTGAGTTCCCTGTGGATAGCAAAACTGCCACTCAGATCTAGAATTCATGCACAAATGCCATCTCTGTAATCTGAGAGATGTGCATTGATATTGTAGTTGAACTGGTGCACAGGCTAAGGAAGTACAGAAGTGTAAATTTAGTCTCACAATTGCATTCCTGTACTGGTCTTTCAGCCAATCAAATGACTCACATTTTTCTCACCATGTTACAAGAAAATCTAGAATTTGTGTAAACAGACCTATAAATAAATTGCTATACTGTAACACATGGTTAATTTGTTTTTACAGTGATTTCAAAAATTGATCGTTGTAGCTAACTGTTAAAAATAACATACTGGAATCAAATCTATCAATCACGTTAAGGTAACTGAAGAACAAGATTTTCCCACAGAATCTGTCAGATTTTTCATTACAGCACAAGCACATGCACATGATGTTTGAAAAACATAACTGGAAAAATGTTTTACCTCAGTTTGTATTCAAGTGTGCATTCTCCATGTTCTCTTACAATGGCTTAATATGCTATGCCCCTGAATCTTAATTTGATTACAAAAGATATGATACAAAATGAGTTAACCCTTGTATTATCACAATAAATAACTCCCAACTGTTAAACTCCTGAGATTTCCTAACATGATGCCACAGAATCTACTCATGTGTTAAGATTAGCCTGTTCCCAGAATTTGGGGATTATTTATTTTATATGTAGTTGCCACTGAGGATTTTTAGGTGGTGATTGGTCAGCTGGCCACTGGATCTGTACAGCCTTGGAAAAAAACATTGTCAAGTCATACTGGTAGACTGATACAAAGTATCATTATCAGGCCATCTGCAACTTTTGCAGGAAGAGCAACAGTTGTGGGAAGGCATCATCACAAGGAACCTCATCTGTGTGCAGCCGTTCAGAACATGAACACTGTTGCAAGTAGCTGAATCTGCAGGAGGGATCGGGAAGTGCCATACAGGTGACACAGAAAACTAGAGAGGGGGAAGATGATGATGAAAAAAGAACAAAAATCTGATTGAAAAAAAGTCACCCAAACATTGGCCAGAATAAGGACTACTTTCCAACCCTCACATGTCCACATATAGTGAACACGATTAGAGCTCCCCTATTAGACTATGGGGACATTCTACACAGTGGGCCAGTAACTCAAACCTGAACAAGGTAACTGTTGTTTAAAGCAGATGTGCTTGCTTTGTATTACATGTACTCCACAATAGCCAGCACATTATGGAAAATTGAACAGGCTGGACATAAATGACCAGTGGCAACTTCATCTGCTGCACCTCATGTACAAATTTACTGCTAGAAAGGTGCCAAACTACATCTTGGTCTTGTTAGAGCCTATCCCTTCCTAGTCCAGGAGGGCATCAGATCTGCTGCATGACTTGAATATTGTGTCCATCGCAATGAAATCCAGAAGAGGCTCAGACTGCTTCTCTCATGTTAGCCCTTTGGTTTGGAATAATCTGAATATATTCTTGCAATCAGTCTGTGGACGCCACCTCATGTTTAGCCCTATACACAAATGGCACAATATGCACTGCTCACATCACAGACCGTCTTGTGGCTGATTAAGCCTTGTCGAGTGCCTATGATGTGCATGACAATATGTTGTGCTGATATATACATATAGTATGATTGCATGACTGCCATGTTGTAGTTTGTCTCTCCATATGAGATATACTGGATGCAGAATGTGGCTGTGATGAAACTGCATTTTGTACTTAAGATATACTGCATAAACTCTTTAATTGTAACCAGATCCTGCCTTGCCTTGAACTGCTGATGGAAACCATTGTAAATAAGTTCTTAACTCTGTAGTGTATCCATTTCTCAGAAATAAAATTCATAGTATTATTACTGTACATGACATCCTCCAACCAGATAGGCTCTGTGAAATCTGTGTCCAACACTGACTGGCTGATTGGCTGACTGGACATAGTTAGTGCAAGTCTCATGCAGTGGGGGCAGCTCCTGGCACTAAATAAGGACTGCACTTAGGTAGCAGGAGCCAGAGAAAATCCCTCCAGAGATATAGCATAGCCTGGGGTCTGAAGGAGAGCTGAGCTCTCACTGGGAATGTGCACCAAAAAAATATTAAAAAAAAAAAATAGAAATTTGGTATCTAATCTTCAAAACAGATCTATCATTGATCCCAGAGCCAACTGTTACCATCCATAATTGTTACTGTTTAGGGATGTGTTTCGGTTGGGAGGAGCTTTAGGAAAAAGGCCACCTTAGTCCTTGGCTCTAAATTGCTTCAGTTGGTTACCTTCAGAAACTAAGTCCCCAAATGTAGCAGTAACACTCCAAGATGGCCTTGGCAATCAATCAATTGAAAATACCTGACTGTTCCATAACAATGCTTTAAAGTGTTTAAGAATGACTGTAAGGTGTCACTTCCGGTAATCTGTCTGTGATGCATATACAGTAAATATGTGCCATTGGGGGGCAGTGATCAGGGACTTCTCACATTATAAGGGACTTTCAAGAATGATTGTACTCGGAGATCTTTATTTCTCAGCCAGAGCTGGTACATGCGTGGCTCAAGATGCTGTTTTTGTTGCCCCACACAGCAAAGCTTAGTACATAGAACTAATCTTTTTTTCTCTTTCTTTAATATGCTTCTGTGCAGCCTTCAGTATGCAGCCTACAATAGGAGAGAAAGCTCAAGATTTGCATAGCAATGTGCTACTTGAGATTTAGAGCCCAGCTAATCAGCTCTGTTGCCCACATATGCATCTGAGTAAAACTTCCTCCATTCAAATGAACTGAATTATATTTTTAGTGTTCATGTTAAAAGCAAGACACACAATTTTATTTTGCGAGTCTGTGGGTTTATCTTAAATTTCTCCCATAAAAGCAATCTAATCTCATAACAAAGGTATTGTATTTGGGGAGGAGGGTGTTATCTGTCAATTAACAACTGTTTCTCCCTCTTCATTAGAGCTGAAATAAAACAGTTCAAAAAGAATTAAAACCCACTGATGTAGGGGTGTGGGATTCTTTTTAAACAGATACAAATTTCATGGCAAGGAATACAAGTTTGCAGTGTTCAGCTATAAGCTGTTGTACTAAGTCAAATTCTGAGATCCATAACAATGCTCATTTTGCTTGTCATTCCCAAAATAATCTAGTTCTCCTACAGATTCAAACCACCCCCACCCATCACACTGTTTGTAATCATTTCCTAGCAAAGACCGTCACATGTTTTTTAGTTTAAATGAAACATTTAAATATACATGATTTTAAATTGATCTTTCAGTCCCTAACCCCTCTTTCTCAATTCCTTCTTCTTTCTAGTGCACAAAGCATAACCTTTCCATTGAATGGTTCCCTACAGTGAATTGGCAATGGATTAACAATTGAACTTACAAGCTCTAATAGGCAGACTGGGTGGGCCATAGGCCCTTATCTGCCGACACTGTCTATGTATCTATGTATTTATGATTGTTCCAGCCCAGTACTGTAAAGTCATTCTGAACCCTCCCACTAATTTCTCATCCTCCAAGGGAAAGACAGCCACTCTGAAGGATAAGCTACTGTATGGTATATTGGTGGGCTAAAAACCTGCTGCTACCACACTTGCAGTTTACATCCAGCTGATGGTGTCCAGAATCAAACCTTGGTGCTACATGGGCACATCATAATAGCAATAGATTAGTGTGACCTAACTTGTTTATAACTTGAGTCAGCAGCCACTTTCATAATATTTTAGTGAAGTCACAAACACAAGGAGAAACCAGCACTCCACCTAGAACAAACACAGTACAAAAATGGAAAAAAGTGTAGCATGATAATGCTCAAATGTTTTATTTGCTATTCTGAGGTAAAATCTGAACTCCTGTGTCAAGGCAGACAGTAAAAGATCCTCAAGGGTTCAAGTCTTAATGGTCCTTCTGCAGGGGAGTAGAGGAAATAACCTGGGCCAAAATCAAACTTCTCATACCTATTACATTTGGACTAGGAAACCTACTGAGACTGCTAAGCTCTACTCTCAGCAAAAGGTAATGCTAAGAATCAAATTGTGGTTGTTCATACCATGAAGCCCTAAAGCAAGCTAAATAGCTTGCTGAGCCATTATTCTGGCTGATCTTCGAATCATTTTGACTTCTACTGGATACAACACTGAACCAAAAATAAATAGATTTTAATATACTCCTCTTGGGAAGTTAACCTATTTGAATACTCCCATAAGAAGTGTTTTAAACTGGTAAAGCATAATCAAATCTGCTACAATTTTGTTTAACATTTTTAGGGGAGAAGAGATAGTACAATGGGTAGAAGATAATCTACTACTAGTGTATTTCAGAATATAAAATGCAAGGCTAAAGGGGATGCTGTCAGTTTAAGAAAGACAAATCCCCTTGTGCTTTCACTCGATTCAGTATTGAATTTGAATAAATCTTGGAATGGTAAGCAAAGTAATCTCCAGTTAGTGTAGCAGCATGTGTGAGTGCACAATCAATTACAAATAGCACTCCCTGGAGGGTGAAATCTGCAATCATGGAAATTTCTTTATAGTATGTCAGTGTGGCATTCTTTACTCCAGAGAAATCATGTTGTGCTGACAGGAGCATTTGATAGCTTGATTTATTCCATCAAATGTAAAGGGGGAGGGATTCACAGCAAAGGTGGGAAAACATCTGCTTCAGTATTCCTCCTCTTTCTGTCCACTGTGCGTCTCAAAGTTAAGATAAATTGGGTGACTACCAGTGTGGGAGAAGAAGATTGAGAGGTCTCCCTTGACATATGAATGGACAACCAGGATGTGCCTAAGATTTTTATTGTGCATTCTGTGCCTTGGTGGGAAATGAATAGTAGAAGAATATTTGTCACTGAAATCCCTATGTCATTTAATGCAATTAGGGCAGTTATAGGGACAATAAAAACAACAGGGACATAGGGTGAAAAGTTACTAAGCTATTCCATCATGTGGTTGCATATTCCACCTATCATAAAACAATTTATTCTATTCCTATAGGAATCTTTAAATGTGTTTGAGGAAAACAAATAGCAGAAGCATCACTAGAACCTGAGAAATGCATGCTACATTCTCTGATCACTCTGCATATTAATTCCCTGTACATGGTTAAATAATTGTTTTCATACAATTAGATCTGACCAAAAATGTATCATTCTTACTAAAAGTTGGAATATATAACTAAAGCAATCCATGGTGCAGTTTCCTTATGTAGGGTGCATGTGTTGGTCTAGTACATATGTACTGTATTGTCAGTTGAAAATACATTTTTACAGTGTAGGGGTTTAGAGGGTCATCTGCCTCTACCAAAAGGAAAGGTATTCTGGTCCTTATTTCCATCCACATATACAGTCATGGTTATGATCTGGAAATTAATTAACATTACTGCTCCTGAATATTTTTAAACAATACGTCATTCTGAACACAGAAAAAGAAATTATTGTTTTGAATACAAATAAAATTAGATATCTACACCTTGCATACCTGTGGAAATGTTACTCATAATGGAAGACTGGAAGACTGCTCAACCTAAATAAAAACATTTCCAAAGATTCATTGTTCTTATGTTAACAAAAAAAAAAACGAGAGCGAGAAGGAAGTTTTAATACCCCTTTCCTCTCCTGAGGTGCCATTCCATTTCTATTTAAAGTTTTTAGTACTGGTTTTAATAATTTGTGGGATTTACTGTGCTATAAATCTAGAGTCCCACATACAAGACAATTTTACTTTTCAGTTGGGCTATCCTGGATAAATGAATTATGAAATCATTTTGCTTGTGATGGCTTGGTGGGTGGCCATATCACTGTTACCTCCAGGCCAAAAGGTTGGAGGTTGAAAGGGTTAAACTGGAGCATAGCTTTTAGCATTGTCAAAATCTGTGATTTATTAACACATTGGCTCTAACCCTGACCTGATCCTTGGTTTAGATATACATTCTGATTAGACATAAACAAGAGGCTAAGGATGAGTCTTGTTAAGTGGCTGTCAGCACTCTTGGCAGAAATAGCACTGAAACTGAGATGAGGAAGTCATACTGTTTGCTCCACACAGCAGTTCCTAAATCTAACATTCTTGATGGCCAGAATAGGACACAGCAGGGTAAGGCAAAAACAAAGGACTACTCAAATTGGGCATTGAAAACAAGAGCTGACTGATGAGTAACCGTGTGTTTGCATGGAAAGGTTCTAAAATATGTAAAGACATCCAGTCACATGCACACAGAGGCATTAGTTATATATACGCATGCACACATGTGCACAGATGCACAGTCATACACAGTCATTCAGACACATACACAGTATAAACACTGAGCCCTATGCACTAAAGGGTGGGTAATGTGTGCCTGAGGTACATACTCTGCCCGCATACCTACATGGCCCCAGACAGGTGCAGGCTGTGTGCTATGCAAGACCGCATGCACCTGCGGGGTGCCTGTCCATGGTCATGTTCCCTCAGTGCATAGGGTTGCATGGGCAGTCAGGGGCAGAGTCGCAGACCCGAGCAGGCATCCAATTGGATGCCTGTACCAGGTCCAACAGTTGATCCCTTGCACCCATGCAGCAGGCACATGGAGCAGGAGTGAGCCAGAAAAAGTGGCATCATGTGGACCACAGCCAAGCACTCACCTGAGCTGCTGCCCCGGCCCTCACCTGCATGCTTATGGGCTGTGGCACAAAGGAGGTCCATTGCCCAGTACCATTGCACCCAGCTGACAGAGTATATCGGGTGCATATTGGGTTATGCCTGGTCTCAGATGGCATACCTGGCACTCCACTGTACCTGACACTACATGGTTTAATGAATGCCACATAGTGCAAGCATGTCCCCGACATGCACCCAGCATGGAGTTGCCTGTGGGGCTAGGGCAGTACATGTGTAAGTGACTTGTGCTCCCATAGTGAATGCTACTGGAGGTCCACGGGAGCCCTGCTCTGTGGCACTCCCACATAAGGATGCCAACATGCCTCAGATATGCAGCACATAGGCAACTATTTCATTCATGCATAGGGCCCATTCAGCTGAGTCAGCAAGGGTGCAACACTCTGTGATAAGCATATTACACTTTCCTGTGTGAGACATTGTAGTAATTACTACTGGATCACATTGTGGCCCTGCAGTATTCTGCAACATGTCACTGGCTGAAATTGTGATAAAAGAGCTACATTCTGGCAGAATCCAATGTACTGTACATATGTGCAGGCATCCTGTTAGATACACACAGCCATGCAGGGGTACATATGACTTAAATACACTTATGCCCAGAGATAGAGATGTAGAGAAAAAATGACCTTTTTGACAGCATTCTTAAACTCAGTGGTTCTCAGGAATGCAATAAATGTTGTCCTTGTTCAGGTTAGAGCTGAATCACCTGCTGTCTACAAGGACAGAAAAAAAAACATTACATATAGAATAATGGATGGAAAGTTGTATTGTGTATATTTAAAAAAGGTACATGCTTCAGTCAAGGGATTCTGAAGACATTATAAACCACAACAGCAAAGCTTGAGTGGTCAGCTATGTCATTAAAATCCTGAGATGGAAACACATGAATTGCTGAACATGGTTTTGCTATCAGTTATTTTTCATGTTATGTAGATTAACAAAAAAACAAGTAGTGTTTAACAACACTGAAATAAAGTTATGGAGAATTAATTTCAGTGTTGCCACAAAATCTTGTTTTTGTGTCGAGAGATGAACTGTCACTAACTGGCATTCATTTTTGATTAAAACCAAAAAAAAAAAACAGAAGCAACCATATTCACAGTGTTAGTGTTTAGGTCAGAAAAATTTAAGTTTTAAAACTAACATGATAAATAATTGTTTGGATGAAACTTTGGTGTCAAGTCATTATTGGAGTAGTACTACTAATTTTATTTATATAGCACCCAGCACAGAGGCTCTGGGTGCTGTACATCATAACAATAAGAGCAACCAAATGAAAAACAGTACACCTAAGTGACAGCCATAGACATGGTTAGATATTTCTTGACATTTCTGCGATATCTCTGGAGAAATTTCCTGCCTCCCTGTAGTATCACTGTGGACCACCAGAGAGAATCTTTTTAGATAAATCCCAAAATATCTGGAGATATCTGAACGTATCTATGTCTGCAACTGTAATTATAGATTAAAACAGCTAAAACATAAAGTTCAAATTAGCAGTCAGGGTAATTAAACAATAGGATAACATGATAATATAACCAATGGTATTAAAACAAACCAAAAGTATGACTGAAGACATGGGTCTTTAGGTGCTTCTTAAAGGCCTCTGCTGAAGGAGCCTCCCTCAGAGACCGGGGAAGTGAGTTACACATGGCCAGACCAGCTACCTCCAACGTGCAGTCACTCTATGTCTTAAAACTGGCCCTGGGAATTGCTAGTAGACTCCTAGATTCCCCTAGGAGGGGCAGAGATGGTGAACTGAGCAGTAAGGGGACAGGAGCCCACTCATATAGCCTAGGCCAAATCCATGTAGGGCTTTGTAGGTCAGTAAACCAACTTTAAAGGAGATTCATCACTTCACCAGCAATGAGTACAGATTGTGCAGGATAGTGATCACATGACATGATCTTGTAAGGCCAGTCAGTAACCGGACTGCTGCATTTTATACTAGCTGCAAGCATCATACTGTAGGACACCTCCACTCACCCCCAGATAAACAGCATTACATTACTCAAGCATGGAAGTCAAACAGACATGCACCAATGACAGGAGGTCTTTTAGCAGGATCAAGGTTTTAATCCAGGAGATGTTAAGAAGATGGTAAAAGCCATTCTGGGCTACGGATTACACCTGAGCCTCAAAAGTCAGTCTTTCATACAGAATTACAGCCAGATTCTTCACCTTGGTGCAAGCCACCAGACTAGAGGAACCAAATACCAGACGAGTCCTCTCCACTGCAGCCCCCATGCCGTGTTCTCAACCAGGCTCAATCTCTAATACTTCCATCGTGTCTGGGTTGAGCAACAGTCAGCTAGAGGACATCCAATCCTGGATCTTAACCACAAATGAATTCAATACATCGACTGTGCCAGGCATCCTGGGTGCAAATGACAGGTACAGCTGGGTATCATCTGCATAACAATGAAAACTCAAGCCGTGCTGTCTGAGTATGTTGCCCATGGATAGCATGTACACTGCAAACAGCATAAGTGAGAGAATCAAACCCTGGGGTACACCACAGACCAGGGGCTTCAGGAGTGAGGAAAAACATCCAATCACCACCCTCTGCATCCTGCCACTGAGGAAGGACTCATATCAGTTGATGACCCTACCAGCAAGTCCACAGTACTCCCTGAGATGATTCAGCAACAGGTTATTATCCACAGCATCAAATGCTGATGAAAGATAGAGTAGAATGAGAACTGACCATTCCTCTTTATCTCTGTCCCTGAGGACGTCATTATACACTCTGACCAAGGTGTTCTTAGTGCTATGCCTGGATATAAATATGGACTGGAGTGGCTCATAGATATCAAAGATCATTATGAGGTGAGCCTTGAGCTGCAGAACCACTGTCTTCTCAACGGCCTTTCCTAAGAATAGAAGGTTAGAGATCAGCTTAAAATTTGCCATGCAGTCCGGGTCCAGAGATGTTTTTTTCAGAAATGGTCTCACCATTGTATATTTTAATGAGCTTGGAAAAAGTCCATTCAAAAGGAAGCACCAGACTATCTTGACAAGCACTGCACCCAAAGCTTTGACACAACTCACTAGAAGGCACTTCAGACCCTGGTCATACACAGTCATACTAAAAGAAAAGGAGCAGAGAAGGTGGTTTGCCGATATTAACTCCTGCATTCACCCATAATACAGTAACTCATGACCATCAAGAATATATTTGTCTAACTCTGATTTGAATTATCTTTTGTCTTTACTGATTATTACTTTGATTGTTTATTTATTCCAAAGATTAGTTATATGCTGTGTATAAAAACATTTCTTTTAGGGTGTATTACATTTTTGTGCTTTTAATTGTAAAAGCTGACCCTTAATACCTGGGTTATCATTTTTGAATTGTAAGTTTAATTCATTAATCAGGTAAGCATCTTGCATGATGTCATAACACATTAGTAGGTCACCCCTTTTTTTTCTTGTCTCTAAGGACATTAAGTTAAGACATCTCAGGTGATCTATATGGTTGTCATGCCATATATTATAGATCATTTTATTGACATGGTGCTGTAACCTCTGAATTCTATCGCTTTCCTTCCTACTGAGTGGGTACCATATCTAGATGCCATAATCAATAATAGGTCTTACATGTGCTCTGTATAGGGGCATAATGACCCTGGCCCTTCTACTCATAAAGTTACATTTTATGGCTCACTGGACCTTGTTTACTTTTGCAATGAGTGCAATACACAGTTGGAGTAAAGTTTTTATGACAACACCTAGGGCATGTTCATTTTCAACCTCTTTAATTATATTATTCCTGAGTTTGTAATAGTGTTCAATGGTCTGCTTGCCTAGGTGTAGTATGCTACGTTTGTCAGTATTGAACTGCATTCCCCATGTTCTTGCCCCCTTATGGAAGTTTTCAAGGTCTGATTGAAATGAATCTATATCTTGAGCTGTACAGACTTTACCTGGTAATTTAGAGTCATCTACATAATATAATGTTTTACCTGTAGACACATGTCAGATATAAAGATTTGAAATAGAACAAGCCCCAACATGGAGCCCTGGTGCACCCCACTAGTACTGTAGCACTGCCAATTTGGGAAAAGTAACCATTAATGCATACTCTTTGACTTCTATTGCCAAGCAAAAACATTATCCAGTTCATTAGGTAATGGTAATAATAATCTATTGGGTCCAGTTCACAGTAAGTTGGTCACAGCTCAGAATTCACCCCACACACCTCTGCCACCAAAACCAACCTAATCTCACACCAGACAGAAGGAGTGCCCCTTGAGACAGCTCATTCCAAACTGCTGGGCCACAGCAGCCCAGTTCGGGTTCTCCCAGACCTGATTGAAAACACCCTGTCAGAAAAGAAATGAGAAAACTCTTCACAATGAGCAGATGAAAACCTTTCTACTGGCTGGAGACAGGCAGGATGTAACAACATGTCCACCATCCAGGGGAGCTAAGCTGATCTGTTCCTCCCCGCCGCAATCTCCCTTGACAGAAATGCTGCCTTCTTATGGGAGATTCTCGGAACCATTCTTTCTTGATCTGCATTTGATTTTCTACAACAGTGCTCTAATCTGCAACCCAAAGCCTTCATCTCCCGAAGCTCTCTGTCAAACCATGGGTATTCTAAGCAGGAAGATCTGGGTCATACACAAACTGGTGCAACAGTATCAAGGTCTAAGGCAACAACAGTATTATAGGCTATGGCCACCTCCTTGAATCCTGTCCCACAATAGCCATTACACCTGAGAGGTCTATAGTAGTGTCATCACTGCTATGGTACAATAACTTATAGATGTCAGAAATGTGGTGCAAAGACATTTTAGCCTGTATAGATTTCATTACATAACAAGTGCCAATCATATAATGCCATATAATAACCAAATTAAATAATTTTAATGTTGTCCTCCACTCAAGGCTTGTGCTGCAATGCTTTGGGAGTTCCCTAACCCCAGGTTAAGGGGTTGCTCACTGTTACTGTTCTAGTGAAATTCTGTCTACCTTTGGCACCTTGTTTAACAGTTTTACTTGGTACCCAATACTGGTATTATACATCTGTTGATGTATTGTACTTTGCATATTATTTTATTTGCACTGTTGTACCTGGTATTAAATTTGTGGTCACACACTGTTAATGAATTTTTACTCTTGCATCTGTTGTTTTGTCTGTTTTTCAACTTCAGCCCTGCCCTACCCCCACCCACTCAATGCACATGGAAACATGCTGTTAACAGCTCAGTATGTCTTTCCTGGTAACACTTTACAAATAAATAAGTAATAGTAATATAAAATATTTATCTGCAAAAGAGTTTACTTGCTTTTTACAATTAGCATAGCAAGTCGACCACAACTGGTTATTTTTACACAACAGTGGACCAGTGTCACCCTACTTATTTAATTAATAATAGTACTATACAATGGTAACAGCATGTTACAGAAATGCTAAAACTTATTAATCTAAATTTACTTTTATTCTAATTCCAGTCTTACCTCTGATGTTTTATACTGACTGAAAATCCCTAACATTATATGGGACTGTAAAAAAATATGTCTCAAATGTACACCAAAGGGAAAAGCTTACATATTTGTAAAATTGTATAGATTATTCTCAGCCAGAGTTGGAAATAAAAAAGATCAATTGGGGAACCCACCACCTTTTTTGTAGGTTTGAACATACCTGATAGGGGTATGGGGACACAATTCTTCATTGTACTGCTAGTTGTATTTTTGCACATTAGTCAGTTTTATGTTTTTAGTGGGTTCATTTTACACAGGAGCAGTCCTTTCCTATATTTCTCCTGGACCTGACAAGATTTTAATTTAAGTCCTAGCACTGTTCTCAGTACACTCAGTAAAAATTAAGTGGAAATAAAAATAATACAAATTAAGGGATGAACAGACACAGGCTCAAATCTGACCATTTCAAACTGCTTCCCTTTTTCTCGTCTTCCTATTCTCTTCCCATATCCCTTTCATAAAACATATGGTATGTAACTCTGTCTCAAACTCATTTATGCTTTGAATATCACTGAAGTCAAACTATGTTATGTATGTAATCTGCTACTTAGACATAAACATTTTTCACACAGCACTTATAAATCAAATGGATTGTGCACTGCCTAGGAGTCGCTTACAAAGCCATTGACTCAGATCTGCAGTATGACTGAGGCCTGGATCATTATGGCAGGCCAGCAGAGATGGATTCAAGAATATGATGCTCTCCTCTTCTGAACTGGTGAGGGAGGCTTGCTTCACTCCTCATTCACTCCTGATGTTCCAGGAAGTGGAATACAGAGGTGGACAAGATGAGGTGTTTTGACACTGGTGGCATTTAGCAAACTTTCAATGCTTTCTGTTCACACTGGGGAGGAATTTTGTAGGAAGAATTATGACAGAAGGATGACAAGGGTCTTGTGATGAGCCCACCCATCACCATGCCGAATACTGTAGGGTACTCAAGCCAGCATGCACAATCCACTGGACTTAGGAGCTTGCCTAATTCACTGGAAAGTCTGGCAGGGAGGAGTTAACTCAGCTGCATGCAGGTAAGGACAGAATGTGCCTTGTGAAATATTCTGACATTGCAGAGCTTGCCTGGCCCAACTCTGTTGGACCAGGAGGTAGAGTATTGCAGCATCAGACAGGCTACTGAAGACTATGAGTTAGTTAGGACTAAGACTGGTGGTGAGAGAAACAGTACAAATCTGGACAAAGCATCTTTCCTCAAAAAAGTAAACAGAATTGGTGGGCATCTGTGGGATACCCTAGTGCCCATAAAGCATAACACATATGGTGGGCATATATTCCAGTTCCATACATCTAGCTATCACAAGTCACTAAATAACTTGTTATCTCTCCTACCTTACTGTGACAAAGACTTGCCTCCAAAGATATTTTGTCTCATCCTTCAAAACATACCACCTACCATTTCCCTAAATTTACAGCATTTTGGCCCAGAATAGATCAACCGATCCTATTTGCAGTAAGACTGTGCAGCATCTATCCAGTCATACACATAAAGTTCTGATATACAGGACAGTCAAGTAACTTACATGTGGTTATTCAGGTGAGTCAAGTGATATGGTGGAACTGTAATATTCAAAATTATTAGAAACAAACAGAAAGAGACAAAGACAGCTGACAAATACAGGAGGTACAGTGATTACTCCATCTGCTCCCATTTATGCTCCACTCCAGTCATTCAAATCATGCTTGAAGACAACTAATACAATTAAGTTTAAAGAGTAGTGGGATACCTATATGCCAGAAAAGGAAACATCAGAAGTGAAAGCTGTACATGTTGTATTAACTAATGCTTACCAACGTTTGTTGTTATAAGTATTAAGAAATTTTAAGAACTTAAGCAAAAGTTCACGTTTAGGAAGATGAAGGTACCCTTCCCCCAACAAAAGCCTTTGATAAAGGACTTTGTACAAAAACATGTCAGGAGGGATCAAGCTGAGTGGCTTTGTGTTTCAATAAAATAATTTTGTAACTATTACTTTTTTGAGTTTGGCATCCTATAAATAATGAGGTGGTGCGTGCCAAAGTTTGTGCTTCTAAAAGCCATGATATCCAACATTTTTAGCTGGCATTAAAATGATCTTTAGAGAGCAACTGACACCTTTGGGGAAATTTTGGAAAACATAAGGCCTGATTTCCAAATGGTGGTGCAGGGCTTGTATCATGTCTGCACCACAGGACTTAGTTTCTGCACTGGACCCCTTTGCCTCAATTGCACCTGATTTTCCAGTCTCAGGTGCAGTTGCAACAGTTTCCCTGATTTACAGCAGCATGTGCCAAATATCTGGTGCAAGCTCCGTAACTTAGCATCTGAGGAGTGGCACAAGCTAGACCACAAAACTGTGGTCTAAGTACCTGTGCTGGGTGCAAGGGATGGAAATTCCTGAATGTCACCCAGAGAATGCCTCAAACCCTGTGCGTCGAATGTTCAGTGCACTGGGGGCGTGTGGCATTCTTGAAGCATCAAAAATCTGGCCCATAATATTTAGACACAAGTCAGCTTACATTTCATATAACTTGTATAGATTTCTCCTCTCAATCATTTATTACTTGAGAAATTCCAACAAAAACAAGATCTTTTTCCCTGAGAGTTCATCTGCTTCCATAGCTTCTTCCATACTTGAAATCATTATGCCCTGTTGTGACATCACAGTCTGTTGCTATAGGAATAACTGTCATGTCACAAGTAGAGTATTATGACATCAGGTTGGGAAGAAGCAGTAGGAGCTGATGAACCCTCAAGAAGCAAGTAGCCTGTTTTTGAAGAACATGACCTCAGTAGTAAGTACTGGGGATAAGAAATACACAGCCAGTGAGAAATACAAGCTGCTTTGTGTCCAAATATTATGTTTTTGAAAGTTCTTCTTGAGGTGTTGGTGACTGTTTAAAGAAAGCTATGTTAGAGGTCATTCTTGACTCAGAATCATTCCCAGGAAAGTCATACTCTTCTTCTGCATTATAACTGCTGATTATAAAAGCAGGGTATATAGACATAACTCTAAATATATGAATATCTAGAGACTTTATATAGCCTTTATTTGTCATTCTTATATAGGCAGTTTATGTTAAAAATATTTTCTGTACAGTATTTAATCAAGTACCCCCTGCAACTACAGTACCAGAATTGAGCCTTGATATTTATTTCTGTTTCCAAATGTGTTTATAGGTTTCCATATTACATTTTGTGCTTGCCATATTACAACTTACAGTATATTCTGTGGCAGAGAGTTTGCCGTGATGTCCCAAATGCCTCATTAGGTCTGAAAATAGTGATTGTTGCATGCCAGTTCATCTTAGTCAATAAAAAGTGAGATTAATATGATTAAGATGAACTAGCATGCTACTTCAGCTTATTCGCTAACTAAGAATACTGCTGAAAATATCAGATTAAATCTTCGAGAAGCAATTTTTGATGATGCACATTAACTATTTAAAATTTTAAAAAATCATTAAGCCAGTCCACCAGAACAGTGGTGATGCTACCACATGCAATGCCGGTGACTCGGGTTCAGGAACGAGCACCTGGGTTGTCAGAAGGCCAGCCGGGGGGAGGAGGCATGAGATTCCAAGGGATTGCTCATCTCCTCTGGGAGGGGAGGGCATTGACTTGGTGCCTGCAGCTGGAGATACAGTAAGTCTGAGTCTGATTCGGGGGGGGTGACTGATGCCAGCACGTGCTTTGGCATCCTAGCACCGTCACACCTCCATGGGGGAGTACTGGAAAAAAGTTCAGCCCGTCATGACATTGATGAGAAGGCCTGGGATTAGACTTCATCCACTGGTGCTGCAACCCATAAGGAGGATCCTGATGAAATATGAAGGAATGAGGGTTAAGGGGGAGGCCCCAAATCACCCCCACCTGGGGGTATAGCCAAGGCTCCGTGGGGGGGGGGTCCTCCGAGAAATGGTGCCCAATGGAGAGTCAAGTGACAGTGCTGTGATGAGGGGGCATAAATAGAAATTGCAAAAAGAAAAAAAAATCCAATACTATTTATTTATTTATTTATTTAAGAGATTTACCAGGAAAGGCATACTGAGCAGAGTACCGCTCAATTCCAGATGCACCCTGGGGGGAGGGGAATTACATGGGACAAAGCGATGGTTCCTCGGAATTTAGATTGGGACAATATTTGGGAAAGCAGCAAATACAATATTATACCCAAATATAAAAGTATGCAATTTTTTATTGTTTCCAATTTGTACTTTACCCCTGTGAAACTATGTAATAGAAACTTGAGACAGACAGACCTGTGTTTCAGATGTGAGGGGGGAGTAGGTGATCTTCTACATGTGATCTGGGGATCTACTAAAATAGTGCCCCTTTGGGGGGGAAATCAAAAGATGTATGGCTCCAATGTTGGATTATTCAGAATTCATTATGCCAGAGATATGTTTTTGGTGATTTTTCCCAAATCTCAGGTGTTATATCTAGGTATCATCTCTCCTTGATGTCTGCATAACTTAAAGCGTTTTTACTAAAGCACTGGAAAGATGACCATGTTTACACTTATAACAAATGGGTAAAAGATTTAATGGGGATGTTGGTTAAAATAAGGAGATATTTTTATATGAGGGGGAGAGGAAGATTATATGTTAAGGGATGGGCGATGCTTGATGCAGTATATACTCTCCAGACCACAAGTGGGTAAACACAAGCTGTCTGTCGGAGGGGGATTAGCAGATGAAAACCATTTGGGAGCTTGGAAGTGTTAGTCTCGGTTATATTCTGCGTGTTGCGGTGGTGATTAGGATATACAGTTGAGGGTAGATTTAGGACGGTAAGGGTCTGTTAGCTTCAGGGGGGCATAGGGGACTCTCTCTCTTTCCAGGGGACACAGAAGGGTGCCACCCTTGAGGGGAAGATTTGGGATAGCGAGTGGGACTCGATGCTGATAAAGGGTTATGGTGGTATGAGAGTTAGGGTATGATGGGTAAAATGAGTTGATATGCAGATTTATTGTGATAGTGTATGGATGATATACGA
Organism: Neoceratodus forsteri; assembly: GCA_016271365.2. Lineage (NCBI taxonomy): Eukaryota > Metazoa > Chordata > Ceratodontiformes > Ceratodontidae > Neoceratodus > Neoceratodus forsteri. The sequence continues at coordinate 317,812,514 of CM028130.1, forward strand.
GACCTGGATTGTTTTACAGGTGGCTACCTGCTGTGGATGTACATAGGGGGGCTGTACATAGTTCACATGGTCAGTTTGAGGCCATGTACCCTGGTCTTTACCAGGTTTATGTATGTTTGCCTCTTTTATTTTTTCTTGGAAAAAGTGAATAAAGATGGTTTAAAAAAAAGGAAAAAAAAAAAAGAAAAAAAAATCCAAATACAGACTCAAAACAAGGCAAAAGGGGCATACTACAAGAAAGGAGATACATGATATAAAATGAATTCGAAGGGTGTTGGTTCAAATGTTCCCAATAATAGATTTGAATTGCAAAACCTAGTCTGTGTTCGATTCAGTATGAGCGCCTTTTCTTACTGAATTGGTTGACAGCAGCCTGAAAATTACTTTGGTAGATTTGTTAATTTTTCCTGAGTTATTTTTTGCAGATCCAAAGTAAAGCTGGACCTAGCCTCCCCCCACTCTTTCAAGGTCAATTAGGATAGACATGCAAAATGGATGTATACTGTGATTAATCTAGCATTGATACAGGCAGGGTAGGGTCAGTTTTACTTCAGATTCACAACAAATAAATGGGGTAAAAATGAACTATTCTATCAATATTCTTCTAGTTTACAGCAGCCCAATTCAGAAAGGGAAACTGAACACTCCTTACTAAATCAGAAGCAGACAATGTCCTTTTTAAATGACTAACAAGAACTGCTGCTTTTTTATGAGAAAAGATATACCATATTGACCTAAACTCAATAGACTCTGTTCTTAAAACAATGAATCTTCATCTTTAAAACTGAGCTACCTTAATATGTTAAAAATATATGGATCATTTGTTTACCATATATCAAAGTCCTTCTGGACAAGCTGAACTCTTCTTCCAATTGAGCATCCACTGTGGACTGCTTCCATTCATACCTTATGAACCATCAGCAAGCAGTTCAGGTTGTGATGTCCTATCCCACCCCAGCCTAGCAGGCTACATGACAATTCACTCCAGTCAATGTGCTCTGTGACAACTCATGCCCTACTATTAACTCTGGCGTCAATGAGCCCCCTGTACAAATCACTCCCCAACAATTCATCCCCCCATAGAAATGTAATTAATTAAACTCCAGGGAGAGCAAACTGGGAATGAATTTTGAAGGGAGCCAATTGATGCTGAAACTAATAGCCTGGTGTGAGTTGTCACAGAGCACATTTCCAGGCGCGAATTGGCATATCATGATCCTAGCAGGGATCCCGAAGGGCTCCATTCTGGGTCCAATCCTTTTCTCAATTTTCCTCAATGACCTCCTCTCTGTCTGTGTCTCTTTGCACATCCACTTGTATGTAGATGACATGGTCATCTATATTTCTAGTCCTGCAATCTCAGCTGTGGAGGCTCCACTCCAGCATGACTTTCACAATGCGCTGAACTGGTTCCAAGCCAACCAGCTCAGGGTCAATGCCAAGAAGACTTTATCCATGACCTTGGGCACCAGGCAGAAACTAGCAAGGCTCCCACTTTCCTCTGTATTCTCCATCTTGGATGACACCCACCTGGAGGTTGTCCCTGCCTTCAAGTACCTTGGCATGTGGCTAGATAGTAAGCTTGGCTTCTCTGCTCTTATTGTCACCACTCATGCAAAACTTTGCCCTAAACTAGGCAGCTTGTATCACAAAATGGACTGCCTCTTCCTCCAGGTCCAGCAGGATCTGATAATCAAATGGTCCTCCAAGTTTTTGACTTTGCAGATGTGGTCTATAACACCACACTCTCCCTCCACTTGCCAAGTTAGACACCCTCTGTAATGCCTTCTGTTACTTTTCTACCAACTCTCCACTCCACACTGAACATTGCTCCCTCTATTCCTCCATTTCCATCCACCCACTGCTTCTATGCCACCGGTCCCACTATACCACTTTCATTGCCAAATACTAGTTTGGGTCCCTACACTCCTACCTCTCTGTATTCCTCTCCCCAACCCCTTCCTCTTCCATACTTTCTACACTCCAGGGATTCCCTCACCTTCTCAATTCTCCTTCCTTGCTCATGTGCTGGGCAAGCTGTTTTCTCCTACCATCTCCCCTCCCTCTGGAACCTACTCCCCTCTTCCTTTCTCATCTCCCCCTCTCTCCATATCTTTAGATGCTGGTGAATCCATATTCTTGCCCTGCTGTACCTATCACTCCACCTCTTGATCCTTCCAACTTTCAGCTCACCATTTCACCTGCCACTCCCCCATCCTGCCTATGACTCCCTAAATAAGGGCTAAGTGTGCTCCTGGCCTTCAGTCTGCTCTCTGTTCAGTGCAGTGCATAATGTATGCACTCTAGCATGCACTGTTCAGTGTATCTATGTATGAATCCATGCACTGTTTATTTTATTCAATGTCAGATTCCATACTGCTGTTAATTCATGTGGGACATCTCACTTAATCTCATCAGTTGGTCTATCTATGTATTTTGCATATTTGCACTTCAGATGTTTGTTATGTTTTTACGTCTGTAGTCCCACCCCTACCCCGATCAAACTTGGAAATGAGCTTTGGCTCTGTGTGCCTTTCCCGTTACCAAAGTTTTAAATAAATAAATATATAAAGTAGCAGTACAGTGCATCCCACTTAAATACATACTTGATAAATGCATATCCCGAGTAAACGCATACAATTTCCAAGTCCCAATTTTTTTCCTATAATTCCTATGTTAAATAGACCTGTTAAAAGCATATAAGGAGACCTTTTAAATGCATATGTTTCCCTTAGAGTTGCTGTTCAAGTGTAGACTGACTGGCCCAGTTTTACTGACACTGAACGTAGCTGCCTTACTAATTAGAAACTAATTGTCTGTTAATGGTCTGCTCTATTAAAATGAGGTGTTGATCACCTACTTCAACCTTTTAACCATCAAACCCAAGACACAGAAGTACTCTTGTCCCTCACACTGAAATCAAAGCAAAGAACCCCAAAGAATGTCACAGAAGCACTTTACATGAATCCCAGAAGCACCTTCCCTCACACAGGAATCAGACTAAAGAATGCCACAACATGCCACAAATCACTTTATTTCAACCAAAGAAGCAGTAAAGTGCTGCTGGCACTTCTTTTCCCTACCCTCTTGGCACATACTGCAAGTTGCGCTCACCATTAAAAGAGTACAAGATCTGATAAACGCATAGCCCTCTTAAACCCATACTTTTTGCTGATCCCAAGGGTATGCATTTAAGAGGGCTGCATTGTACTTTTTAGGAGAAAAAAATATTCATACAGTATAGTTTTTATTATGTTCTTCTAGCAAAAACATCAATACATCCATTTTACTTTTCATTGTGCTGTATTTCTTTTCTGACCTGAGATATAGGGTTTTGATGTTTTCAAAAGTGCCTTCTCTCTGACCAAGTCCTTTATGAATGAATTACACATCCTTCATGTGGTGTAATGTTGTTTTCCAAAAAACAGTGTGTGCTAGCACCCTCCTATAGACACAGTATAAATCCAGCATGTAAAGTCATAAACTAACCTTGAGGGGAAGTATTTTTTAAAATGACAACTGGTGGCCATCTTTAATGAGTTGAGTCATTAATTATAAAAAAATAGTAAAAGCTATTTTAAAAACAGCAAATAATACAAATATACAGATAATGACTCTAATTATGCCAGAGATATACTATTGCTAAATAACTATATTATGAATTATTTTGCTGACTAACAAATACTGCAGTTTTAATATATATATATATAGATAGATAGATATATATGTTAACTGGAGTGCAGTTGCAGCAGCCACTTCAAAGAGTGGGGTTATTCTAGATGCCCTACAGGGGGCATGCCTTAGACAACTAGTATTGGAGCCCACTCGAGAGGGAGCAATCTTAGACCTGGTTCTCTCAAATGGAGATGGAATGAGGATCACAGATGTAGAAGTGGGTAGCCATCTGGGAACTAGCAACCATTGAACAGTATGGTTCACAATAAACACAGCAATAGAGTCAAGCCATACAAAGGCAAAGTATTGGACTTTAGGAGGGCTGACTTTGCCAAAATGGGTGAGTGCCTAGGAATGCACTAGCAAATGGGCAGGAAGGAGGGTGGAAGAACAATGGGGAATAATAAAACTGCCATCACAGAGGTAACAAGCCTTTGTGTGAAGCAAATAAACAAAATGAAATGATGTAAGAAACCACTATGGTTCTCAAAGGCGGCAGTGAAGGTTCAGAGAAAAAAAGCATTCAGGAAGTACAAGGAATCACAGAAGGAGCAGGACAGAAAACTGTATCAGTTAAAGCAAAGGAAGCTGGGAAGGCAGTCAGAACAGCAAAGGCCCAAACCGAGGAAAAGATAGCCAACTCAGTTAAGAAAGGGATAAAACCTTTTATAGGTACATCAGGGAGCGAAGGAAGACCAAGGGAGGATAGCAAGGCTTAATAAAGGGAGGAGGTGGGCAGAGGATGACTGTGAAAGGCAGAATACTAAACAAATATTTTGCTCAGTATTACAAATGAAGAGAGGAGGTACATAAAACAAACAGTGAAACACTCTGGATACAGAAGTTGATACCAGCCCATTTACAGAAGAAAGGTTCTGAAAGAACTCTTAAAACTGAAGGTGGACAAAGCAATGGGGCCTGATGGGATTCATCCCAGAATTCTAAAATAACTAAGGGTAGAACTAGTGACACCACTGACTACCCTCTTTAACAAATCATGGGAGGATGGGGTGGTACCCAAGGACTGGATGAGGGCAGATGTGATTCCCCTTCACAAAAGTGGGAGCAAGGCAGAAGCAGGAAACTACAGACCTGTTAGTTTCACCTCAGTGATAGGGAAAATGATGGAATCACTTCTGAAGGAAAGAATTGTTGACTATCTAGAGGCCAGAGGGGTACAGGACCCAAGGCAGCATGGATTCACAGCAGAAAGGTCATGCCAGATGAATCTGATAGATTTCTTTGACTGGGTGACCAAAGTAGTAGATCAGGGAGGGGCCGTGGACATGGCCTACCTAGACTTTAGCAAGGCATTTGACACAGTCCCACACAAAAGATTAATATACAAGTTAGCCAGCCTGGGAGTGGGTCCCAAGATGACAGCCTGGGTAAAGAATTGGCTGGAGAATAGGACACAGACAGTAATAGTAATGGAGTCCACTTGAAGAAAGGGGGCTACTAGTGGGTACTGCAGAGTTCAGTATTAGGACCGGGTCCTTCAATGTCTTTATAAGGGACATTGCAAAGGGACTGGAAGGAAAAGTATGTCTCTTTGCAGATGACACAAAGATCTGCAACACAGTTGATGCACAAGGTGGGGTGGAAAGGATGAGAAGGGACTTGACAAGGTTAGAGGAATGGTCAAATGTATGGCAGCTTAGATTCAATGCTAAGAAGTGCAAGGTAATGCACCTGGGAAACAAAACCCAGGGGAAGAGTACACAATGGAGGGTGAGGTACTAACAAAAAAAAAAACGGAAAGGGACCTGGGGGTAGTCATATCAGATGACCTAAAGGTGGGCAAGCAATGTGAGAGGGCAGCAAGGAGGGCTGGGGGGATACTGGGATGCATAGGGAGAGGCATCACCAGTAGAAAACAGGAAGTTATTATCCCTCTGTTCAGACAACTGGTGAGACCCCATCTGGAGTACTGCGTGCAGTTCAAGACCAATCTCTGCAAAGACATAGACAGGATGGAAGCTGTCCAGAGGAGGCAACTAAAATGGTGCAGGGTCTGCACCAGAAGACATATGAAGATAGACTTAAGGAGCTTAATGTATAGCCTAGAGGAAAGGAGGAGGGGACATGTAGAAACTTTCAAGTACCTCAAGGAATCAACAAAGTCCGAGAGGTAGCATCTTTCAAAAAGAGTGTGCAAAAACAAAGGGCACAATTTGAAGATGGGGGGGGCTCCAGAGGTAATTTAAGGAGAGTATTTTTCACAGAGAGGGTTGTGGAGGCATGGAGCGGCCTTCGGAGGAGGTTGTGGAGTCAAAACAGTGGTGGAATTCAAGCATGCATGGGACAGTCATAAGGCAATTCTAGGGGTGGGGTAGGAAGAAGTAGGCTCTGGTTAACTAGGATCTGCAGCTTATCCATTAAGTAGGAAATGGGCAGACTGGTGGGCCAAGCAGTCCTTATCTGCCATCAAATTCTATGTTTCTATGTTTCTATATCTATATATATATATCTATATATATATATATATCTATATATATATAGATATATATATGTACATTTTTTTGTCCACTGTAGGACTAACTGTGACTGTTAGGGTATTCCTGCTTTAGTTTCTGGTTGCCTGTGTTTACAACATTCTCTGATATTTGATATTGCCTGACTTGAATCCATTTTCTTATGAACAGGAACATGGTAAGAAGGGGTAGCCAGCTGAGGCTATCCTAAAAATAATAACAAAAACATTTCTGTGGAAAGCATTTAGCATCAGATCCCTCCTAGTCTGTCAGCCAGCTTCATATCCTGACATTCCAATAATTTACTAAATGTAACACATTCTCATTTTAGGTATATAATATACTGTTATCTCACTGCAACGTGGCTAACACTGCTACAATCCCATTAACCTTAATCTCTAGCTCTTGAACTTTTGTTTCTATCTGATTTATCTTTGCTCAGGGTATTCCTGTCTTCTAATCCAATGTCTCTATACTACTCTACTGGTGAATTTTTACAGTGCTGTTTTAGCCTGAGACAGGGCCAGATCAAGTCATGGGGGGCCTGGGACACTCACAACATGGGTGGCCATGTAAAACACCCAACTTTCCATACCAGAATGTTTTATTTTGCGCAACATTTACTGAGCACGTTGTTTATTAATCATAACAACCACCATATGGAGACTACCCCATTATTCACAGGAGAAAAAAGTAACTTGAAGTACAACACCCTGTCATGTTGTCATAGTCTGTAATGTTATATTTATTGTACTGTCACAAGACATGAAGGCATAGAGTCTCAGATGCTCTGGGGTCTAGATGTCTGTGGTGAGTTTTGGGGCTTTTATTGAAGTCGCTCTCCTCTAGACCCTGTTCAGAAAAGCAAGTAATCTCTAAGTAACCTCTTTAATCACAAGTTTATTTAAGGAAATAAATTAAACAAAAATAAACAGTGCTTTACTAAGAGGTATGCATCCTGCTCCAAACAACAGTAAGTTACTGTATGTACCATTGTACAGAAGTGTGCAGTTCCAATGTACAAATGCTATGACTCCAAATAAACAGACTGATGTCATACCTTTATCTGCTCATGGGATATCAAAGGAATGATTAATTCCTTTATTTCAGAGTTAGAGGATCCATGCATGTATATACACACCCGCGTCCCTTTATCTCTTCTTTGAACAAGCTCAGATCAATTATCTCAGCATAAAAATAAAATACACATATCAACTTTCTAAGCCACTTACTGAACTCAAGCTGTCTGCTGTTGCTTGGCGCTCTGTTTGAAACTCCTTAGTTTAGCAGCAGCAGGCAGTTTAGGACAGTGCATTGATTAATCATGCTGCTAGCGATAGAGTGGCCGTGGCGTACAGATAGCGCGTGCAGGTGCTGCCGCTGGCAAAGTGCATGCTGAGCCTCAAAACCGCCAAGAAAGAGTGGTTTACAAAAAGCTGCCCAGATGGATTGTATGCAAAGCTCCTGGTGCCGCTCCTCGTATTATGCAGCAGCAGCCCAGGTTTGGTCGCAACTTGCACCAGTCCAGGTCCAGTCCCAGACTCAAAAAAGTGGAAACCTCTCAGTAACCTAAGGAGGTAGATCATGGTGCTTGCATAGTTAGCCTTCTTCACTTCTTGTGCCACACAGTGCCAGTTTGTTTTTCTAGCAAGTCACCCGACCCTAGCTGCAGGCTGCAAATAACGGAGGAGGAAGGTGGGGGATGAGAGAAATCTTCTGCAATGTTGGCTTGCAGAGGGCCTATCTGTAGCAGGAGGGTCCGGGGGCTTGTGTTTTGTTTTCTTTTAATTAAAAGCCTCTCCAAAGTCATTTTTTGTTTTGTTTTGTTTTATGGAGCAAGCTCCTGCTGATTATGTGGGGGGAGAGGCATGATTTATTACAACCTTACCAGTACTGTACCACCTGAGGGAAGAGGGAAGAGATAAATCTGCAATGTGGGCTTGCCGGGGCCCTATCTGTGGCAGGGGGCTTGTGTTTTTTTATTTTATTTAACAAAATGTGCTTCTTCGAAGTCACTCTGCTTTCACAGCATTTTAGGAGCAAGCTGCGGGGGCCTATGGGGGAATTTGACTCGCGCTTAACTTGCGCTGTGAGGGGAGGTGGCATGATTTACAAACCACCAGTCCGCCTACTAAAAGCGCTCTCTCGCCTGACTACTGGGGGGCTTGTTTGGGGGGCCTGGGGCCTTTGCCCCATTTGTCCCCCCCTTAATCCGGCCCTGGCCTGAGAAATACAGACTAAACACAATTTATGTTGCAACAACTTTATTGGGTGAAGAAATTACTTTGGTAAGCAGGCTTTTGTGACATTAAGAGGCTCCTCAAGTAGCCGATAAAGAGACTTAGAGGTCATGAAGGCTTGTATAGTATTTCTTAAAACTACAAAATGGGGGGTTGATCCCTGGATACTGTGACCTTGGTGAGGGTCACACAGGTATACTATCAGGGGAGTTTCTTATAGCAAGCATAAGACTAAAAGAGCAAGAATATAGGCTACTATTCCTGTGTACATTATCAAGAAACTTTTTTTAATTATTATTTTTAAAATTGCCACTACTGTATATAGGTACCTCAGTAACCATAACCAACATTTTGAGGACTACATAGCCACTTTTTCAAGGTCCGGTGGTCAGCTGTTTAATAAATATAAAAGCATAAAAAGGTAGAATTCAAGCCTTAATGTTTAATGCTATTCCTGCATTCATTCCTACCATCAATCATAAGTCATGTTGAAATGACTCAATGTGTATGTTAAATAATGTGTTTGTTTCATACACTAAACTTTTTTTTATTCAATTGAAAACTCCATATAATTTGTGAAATTATATATTTAGTATAGTGTTAGTAGCATGATCCCCCAGCAGATAGTGCATGTAGATCACAGTCATTCTATAATTTCTATACTGAATGTTAACATTCGGTGGTACACTTCACTAAGCATGCTACAATCAAACAAAAATACCATATTAAGGTTGCTTCCACATAAAACATCAAGAAGGTACATATCCTAATGGGGGAAACCTGCAGGGAAATAAGCCAGTCATGTTTCTAGATCCATAGTCTATTATTTTCTGTTTTAAAAACTTAACATATATTGAAACTTGCATTCAAATACTTTTAAAACATATTCCCTGTGTTAGCACCTAAAATGCATGTTTCACTTCCCATATCAGTAACAACTGCATTGGAGTTACCATATATTTAAGCAAAAATGCATAATAGGGTGTGTGTTGTGCTGGGATAATGTCATGCCTAGGGTGGTTGGGCATGAGCCCGCAGGCCGAGTGCATCCAGTGACCCAAGCGTGATATTTATCCCAACTGCTTACACCCTGGAGTGCATTATTGGTATATCTACAATAACTTGTTTGTAAATAAAATTAAAAATGAAAATATAATGTATTTTTTATTTTTTATTTGATTTTTGTGTGTGGATGTGTACATATGAAAAAAAAGTCCAGTTTTTCTCTTTGCCACTAGGTGGAGGGCTGTGAATGATGCCATCTGAGGTGCATAACTTTTGCTGTTTCCTGTATCTTTCCTATGTGAAGAAACTCTAAGACACCCCCACCCTGATTTGGCTGCTAAGTTTGTGTTTTTTTTATTTATTTTGTGTCCTGCAGTTTCACTTTAAATGTATGAGCCCTTTGTTTACTGTGGCCACCGAGGTGTTTGCTGACTGCAGGTAGCATGGTGCTGAAATGGGTAGCCTAGGTGGTGTTACAGGAGTAGGAGCAGATGGACATCACACTGTAGCTGTACTTGCCTGAGAAAAAACAGGCTGCCTGGACTGCAGACAAAGACGAGGGGATTGCTTCCACTCCTAGGTTTGCAGGCGGCAAGTTTACACCACAGCAGTTACCTGTGCATGCGCTGTATACAGGCTACAGCAGGCCACGGAAAAGCCAGTTAGAGTTACAGCTTTCTTCTGTTGTAGATATTGTTCAAGTTGGGGTCTTAAAAAAGAAAGAAACAGCTTCTTCAGCAGAGTTCTGGACTGGGAGCCAAGTAACTGCACATGCTCTGTAGTGTGAAGCTGCTCATGGCTGCATTTAAAAAAATGTGATCTGGCAGGGCAGCACTTTTCCTCTTCTTGTAGCCATGTGTTGCTACATGTGTGTTTTCTTTTTAAACAGTAACAAGGGAGGAGGATGCTGTCACCCTCAGTTCATCTGTGTGTTGAGGAAAAGGAGATGCGCTGGATTGTCAAGGCAGTGGGATTCCCTGGTCAGTTTCAGTAAGTGACGGGAAAAAAAAGCAGGAATTTGCAATGTGTACCAAGTGAACCACAATGAAATATGTTGGGGTGGGGGGAGAGATTTTGCTTGTCACAAATGCAGTCTTGGCTGGTAGGGTCTGTGACTAGAGTGAGTAGTGAGAAGCTGATCTCAAATGTTGCTTTCACTTGGGGTTATAGATAGGATGGGCACTGAATTTTTTCCCTGTGATTGGGTCAAGTCTGTGCTGGGACTAGATCTGTGATGTTGTACTGGGATAACATCACGGGTCTAGCCCTACCCTGACCAATCACAGCCAAGGATTCTTTCTTGCCATTGTATAATTTATTTTTGCTCCTATAATCACCTTTAGCTGTCCTGTCTCTTTGTTTATGACATAATTCTTTATTCAAAATCTGGTATCAATGTTGTAATATTTCCCTAGCTCCTCATAATGTCGCTAGTTCTCCTTTGTTTATCAGCATGCACTGCATTCAAAACAATTTATTACAACTCTGTTGCTTCCTGAAATCCTATTTACAGATTTTGATTCTAGGTTTCTTAAAAAGTTGGTTTTGCTGTACAATACAATTGAGAAAAAAACACCTTGTGACAATTACCTTATATGGTAACTGGGTTTGCCCTCTGTGGCCCCAATCCTTTTTTTTACTATTTCTCTACATGCTCCTGGATTTACCTTTAGAAAAAGTGACAGAATAACGGGGTGTTGTATGGAGTGAGGCATACATCAGTAGTGACACTATTCATTTTTCCACATCAGTTCGCAGAAAAAGGTATTACCTTTACATGTGTTTCTGGTCTTAGTGAAGCCGCAGCTGTAACTAACCCTTTAGTGGAGCAGCGCGCTACCCTACTGACACTCCTTTTTACTTCCATGGCTGTCATGGCAGCCTCTTTTTGGTGATGATGGCTTGAACATGCTCATTGCGGCCAAAGTGACTGATCAAAATTATGGCAGTCCTTTACAAGTGAGCTTTTTCCTACTGAATTTGCTGTGCATGCACCCTAAGGAAAAACTGACTGATAGAGTAATTGAGCTCTTTACTTTCTCTCTAATACATTGGTCCCATAAGGATCACAATATTCTGCTTAAAGGTCCAGGGATATGGTAACTTATAATATTAATACACACTGCTTAACGCCAATTGCCATAGCACTATTAAATTATACTGGTAAAGAACACCCCATGCTACTTGAATTATACCAGATGGGCTATAAGCTATACAATGTTTGTACGTGGGGGTAGAGAGGCATATTCAAATTCACAACAAATCCACAATAGTTCCACTGTAGATATGAAGCCCTGTGTGACATTCCACCATTGAAGCAAGCTGGACAACTGGTTATGCTTTTCTGGAGCCTTTGATTTAATGTAGCCAAATGCAAGCAGATAGATCTGGGGTGGAAAAAAGATAAGACTCACACACTATGTGGGGATTCTCTTTCTGCAAGGGTTGAGGACAAAAAGTCCAGGATGTCATAACAGACAATGGATAACATGTAATAAGCAGTGTCTGACTGTAAGTATGCTGTGGTGCATGGGGGGTCAGCAAATTAATGGAATTAATCCTGCCACATCACATGTCCCAATACCCCACCTAGGCTACTTACTTCATAGAGTTCTGGGCTCTAAATATGAAACAGACATTGTGCTAGTAGACAGGGTGGAGTGTAGGGTCACAAAAATTATAAGGGGTATGAAGGATAAATGCTATAAGGTGGAAATAGAATCCCTTTACATGTTCATCATGGAGAAAAGGTGGCAGAGGCTGGGCATGAACTCAGCGTTTTGCATACTTAGCGGTAGCAACACAATTGAACCAAGAGATATGTTTGATCTGGTGTTCTAAGGCAGTACATGGACACATGCCCTGAAGCTTAAAGGCTGCAAATTTAGAGGTGTCAGGAGATATGTCTTCTCCCAGACAGCATTGAACCTGTGGAACAACCCACTAGTGAAAACAATGGATATGAAGACATTATTGACCTTCAAGATAAGGCTGTACAAATGTTTGCTTACTAAAGAGAATAACAGGGTACTCTGGGAAGCACAGTAGGTGGGTAGCATTTGTACATAATTCCACATCACAATTTTTTAAAGGGAAAGTCCTCTCAGCCTTTTATTCTGTTTCTCGGTGTATTCTGTAGGTATTCACAATAATTGCCTCTATTGACCCCTCCTAATTTCATCAGGATTTAAATGTAAATGAAGGTACTTATGTTTGGTGTAAAAAGCTGCTTGACTCCATTGCAAAGGTCATAACCTGACTCCAGGGGTGTAGCCAGAAATTTCTGTTTTGTACACAATCTCCAACAGTTACACCCCCATTAAAAAATTTACACATCCTTTCCAAATGGCACCCCCTTCCAAACAAGTCAGATTGTTGTCAGATGATTCCTCTAATCTTTAAAGATGTTATACATGCATCTGTCTCTTAAACAACAGAAGTTTAAACAGAGATGCTCCTCAGTAGCCTATACGAACCCAAATACTACAAATTAGAATGAAAATGTTAACAGAAAGGCATATGGTTTTGTGACAGGCACTCAAGAAAACTGAACACAAATGTGTAGTGAGTATACCTGCCTACATCCTTGCCTGACTCATGTAAGGCATCCTGAAATTGTACAATGTTTTGGTGCAAAAGCCTGCAGTAGTTACACTATATAAGTCAGTGCTGTTGCTGTCCTCCACAGAGCCTATGTTCTTGTCTTATGCTGGCCATGAAACTTTTCAAGGCATAATAAGTGCCCTACTGTTTTCTGTAGTTTAAAGTGTATCTGAGTTACAAAAAAAAGCTTTTATAGAATACAGGACATTCACAAAATGCATAACAAAACTGAATGAGCGTATAACTTCTGCTGACTTTTGCATGTATGTAGCATCAACTCCCATTATGCCTTGCATTAGTGGGGTCACGATCTTTGGAATGTAAACATAGAAACATATAGAAACATAGAAGTTGACGGCAGATAAGGACCGCAAGGCCCATCCAGTCTGCCCATTTCTTTTTCTACCTTATAAATGTGCCATCGGCCTTTGCTCTGTCAGTGACCTATCTATTCATAGTCATTTGTATTGCTCCCTTATGCCTATCCCATGCCTGTTTGAAGCCCTGCACTGTATTCATAGCCACCACTTCTTGTGGTAAGCTATTCCATGCATCTACCACCCTTTCTGTGAAAAAGATTCTCCTCACATTCCCCCTTAATCGGCCTCCCTCTAATCTCATGCTGTGTCCTCTTGTCCTGCTATTTTTCTTATATTTAAACATGTTAGACTCTTTCACCTTGTTTATGCCCTTAAGGTGTTTAAATGTCTCGATCATATCACCTCTCTCCCTCCTTTGCTCAAGGGTATACATATTGAGCTCCATTAATCTGTCCTCATATGTCTTCTGATGCAGTCCCTGCACCATTTTAGTTGCCCTTCTCTGGACTGCCTCCGTTTGGTTAATGTCCTTGTGAAGGTGTGGCCTCCAATACCTGCCTTGAGTACTCCAGATGGGGCCTAACCAATGTCTTGTACAGAGGGATTATTACCTCCTCTGGCTGACTTGTGATACTCCTACTATCACACCCTAACACCCCCTAGCCTTACCTACTGCTTTAGAGGTCTGCTTGGATGATTTTAGGTCATCAGTGATGATGATGCCCAAGTCTCTTTCTTCCTTTGTGACTGCTAGCAACTCCTCCCAGCCTATAAGTGGCTTCAGGGTTTCTCTTCCCTATGTGCATGATTTTGCACTTCTTTGCATTAAATCCAGTTGCCACTCTTTTGACCATTTTGCTAGTTTATCCAGATCTCTTCTCATTCTGCCCACCCCATCTGGATCATCTACTCTGTTTCAGATCTTGGTGTCATCTGCAAACAGACAAGCCTTACCCTCTAGTCCATCTCGAGGGTCACTATAGAAGATGTTGAATAGGACTGGCCCCAGGACTGATCCCTGAGGTACCCACTTGTGACTTGCATCTCTTCTGACTGTATACCATTTACCACCACTCTTGTTTTCTGCTAGTCAACCAGTGTGCCACCCAGTTGACCAACTTCTGACCAACCCCGAGCCTACCCAGCTTATTTATCAATCTTCTATGTGGAACAGTGTCAAAAGCTTTGCTGAAGTCAAGGTAGGCGACATCAACTGCTACCCCCTTGGTCCACCACTCTGGTTACCCAGTCAAAGAAATCTATGAGATTAGTTTGACAGGACCTTCCTTTTGTAAACCCATGCTGTCTTGGATCCTGTGCCCCTATGGATTCCAGGTGTTGCACTATCCTTTCCTTAAGGAGTGCCTCCATAATCTTGCCCACTACTGAGGTAAGACTGACTGGTCTGTAGTTCCCCGCCTCCTCCCTGCTACCACTCTTGTGGAGCAGGATCACATGAGCCCTTCTCCAGTCTTCTGGGACCTCTCCTGTGCTCAGAGACTCACTAAACAATTCTGCTAATGGCTCTGCTAGTTCCTCCTTTAGCTCCTTAAGTACCCTGGGATGTATGCCATCAGGTCCCATTGCCTTATCCACCCTGAGCTTATCAAGCTCTTGTAGGACCCTTTCTTTTGTGAAGGGAGTAGTGCTCACCTCCCTCCCCCTTGTGTCCATGATGCTGAGCTGTGGGCCCTGCCCTACTTTCTCTTCAGTAAATACTGAGCAAAAGTATCTATTTAGGATAGATGCCTTTACAGGGTCCTCCTCCTCACATGCTCCCTTTTCTCCATTAAGCTTAGCAATACACCCTCTGGACTTTCTCCTTTCACTAATGTATCTACAGAAAGTCTTGTCACCTTCTTTTACTGTTCATGCTAGTGTTTCCTCAGTTTGGGACTTTGCCTGCCTTACTGCCTTCCCTGCTTCCCTTAGGGCAGTTTGGTATGCCTCCTATCTTCATCCCGCTGTGTTCCTTATATTTCCTGAAGGCCAGCCTTTTGGCTCTGACCTTTTCTGCTACTGTATTTGAGAACCAAAGTGGTTTCCTTCTTCTTTTGCACTTCCTTTTCTGTCTAACACAATGGGATGTTGCTTCAAGTATTGTATCCTTAATGCTTGCCCACTTTGCCTGTACCTCCTCACCTGTGTTTCTTTTGCCAGGGCTAGCTTAACTCTGTTGGCCATCTTATCAAAGTCAGCTCCTCTGAAGTCCCATATTTTGACTTGGAATGGGATGATTTAGATGTAGTAGCCAAATTGAACCATACCATGTGATGGTCACTGGCCCCAGGTGACCTTCTACCTGGAGATCTGTGATCCTTTCTTTGTTAGTCAGTACTAGATCTAGGATAGCCCTGTCTCTTGTGGGTTGCTGTACCAATTGTTTGAGGCCCTCCCCTGCAGGAATCCACTATGAGTCTAGTTCTGGCAGATGTTCCTGCTGGTATTGACAATCTGTATCTGGCATGTTGAAGTCTCCCATTATCAGAACCTCCCTTTAGCTGTCATGTTTTGTATGTCTTCTAACAGTAATGTGTCTATGTCCTCCCTCTGGTCTGGGGCCTGTAGACAACCCCAGTTCTTATGGCTGTCCCATTTCCTGTTTCCAGGGTGACCCACAGTTCTTCTGGCTCCTTATGTGTATTCTGAATTTCTGTAGCTTTGATATTTTCATTAACATGCAGGGCCACTCCTCCCTCCCTTTTTGCACCTCGGTCTCTTCTGAACAATACATAGCCAGGTACTGAAGTCTCCCAAGTGTGGTTACTGGTAAACCATGTCTCACTAATTGCTACTATGTCCAGTTTAGCCTCTGACATTATTGCCTGCAGGTCTGGGATCTTATTTCCCAGGCTGTGAGCATTTGTGTACATGATTTTCTATTTGCCAGATTTTGGTGTGTTAGTTGTTGGGTGAAGTTTGGCATTACCCCTGTGCATCGTATGCAGAGACAAACCTTTTTTCTTACCTGGTGATGCAAATGAACGGCAAACACGCTGAATTCCTGTTTGACCACTAGCTGAGGGGGGAGGGGTGTTCTTCCCATTCGACATATGGGGTGCTGCACCCCTCTCCCATTGCTAGTTTAAATATTCTGCAAAGACGTCAAACTTCTGCCCCAATGCACTGACTCCTCTTTAGTCAGATGCAGTCCATCAAATTTAAAGAACTTTCGCTCCCAGAACTGTTGCCAGTTCCCTACAAATCTGTGTCCTTTTTCCTGGCACCAGTCCTTGAGCCACGTGTTTAGCTCCCCTATCTCCCCTTCTCTGACCTTCTGTCCATCTGCTCCCTTCTCCCAGACTGGCAGGATCTCAGAGAAGGAGATGCCGGACGAAATAGATGATAGTTTGTCACCCAGCTTAGTCAGGTGTTCCTTGGTCTCCACAACTGACCAGCTGGCGAGATCATTAGTCCCTATGTGTACTAGGACATCAATGTTTTCTTCTGCTTTGTGAACAATTTTACTAATGCGGTCAGTGTCTCTCCATGCTGATGTACCTGGGAGACATCTGACCATCACCCCTGGCTGGAGATGGGTATCAACTCCCCGAATCATGGAGTCTCCTATGATCAGAAGTTTTTTGGATTTCCTTTGTGCTTGTTTAGTTTTGGTTCCTGATTTGGGTGAGTATTGTTGTGCTAGCTCCTGTGCAGTGTCCTGCTCTGCAGTGTCTTCTGCCTCTTTATTTGATTTCAGAGATAGAGGCAGATACCTGTTTGTAGTGTTTATATGGTTTTTGGAGGTAATGTGTTGGAGAGCAGAGAGTGATGGGGCACCTGATTTGCTCCTCCTAACCACCTGCCAACCTCCTGGACCAACTACCCTCTGCGGTCGAGGTTTTTCTGTTGGATGCTGGGGAAATGGTGGGTGGTTCTTATAATGTATTTCCTCTTCAATATGAAATTTGGGCGTGCAATCTCTGCCCATGCTGCCGGGCTGAGACCTAAGATCTCCAAGGCCCAGCATGTAGGACAGTGTCCTAAATCCTGTAAGACTGTCCTTCTGAAAATTGTTCCACAGTACCTGCAGTTAATGAAATCCATTCCAAATAAGTTGCTGGGTTTGTAACCTAGTCAGAGTAATTAGAAGGAAAAAAAAAGAAAAAAAATGCAAGTAATGATTTAATTGTGCTTTGTTTAACTTGTTATAACAAGTTAAATTACTAGTGCCCTGTAAATGAGATCACCTTGTGGAGCCCCACTGATCAGCCCTTCCTGCTCTGCCACAGGAAATGTCACAACTGTGGTACCCTATAAAGGAGTGGCGTGGGGTGGTTGGGGAAGGGGTGGGTGGCTGGGCCCTTCCCTGCCTAAAAGAAGAACCCTCGGACAAAAGAACAGGAGGTAGAGCAGAAACAATCAGTCAACAACAAATGCAGTAACCCTGAAAGCTTATCCTAATGTTAGATAAAACTGTAAAACCTGTAAAGCACCACCTGTAATAATTTCAGAAGATATACCCTGTAAGAAACACTTTGCTCCAGAAAAAATAAAGCAGTAACAGAAGATATACCTTGCAAAGACAATTTGAATCAGAAGATTACAGCAGTAATCTGTTAGCACACACCTGTAGGCATACCTTGTAATAATGCAGAAGAAGGTATACCAGCAACAACAATTTGAATCAGAGAAAAAATAAAGCAATGAAATGTTAGCAACAAACAGTAGCAATCCCTGTGAGTAAAAAATAAAAACACCACCACACAGTAAATCTGCTTAGCCAAACTAAGTCTTAATCCTTCTCCCTTGCTCTGGTAAGTTTCTCTACTCTGCCTTTCAAGCAGTCTTAGAAGGAAAGAGCTCAGGTGAAGCTAGGTGCCTTGGCCAGCAAACCAAGTCTTCTACCTCCAAGATATCAACTAACCTGACTTTTTAACCCTTCTTTCTGTTGGAAATACTGACAGTTTGCCAGCTCCACCTCCACATACACACTAATCCTTTGGAAGAGCTGTGGGAGGAAAAGCAATTAGCTCCTTCAATGTGAGAAGGAGACTGAAACACCTCTGAGACAACAAACCTTTTCAACAAACAAGAATAAAATAAAACACAGTGTCAAACACTAATTTTGCTTAGCCCAATGATAAAAAGTCACAAAATGTAAGCTCCACCTGTAATACAGTAATTTCAGAGAAGATATACCCTGTAAAAACACTTTGCTCCAGAGAAAAATAAAGCAGTAACAGAAGATATACCTTGCAAAAGACAATTTGAATCAGAAGATTACAGCAGTAATCTGTTAGCACACCTGTAGGCATACCTTGTAATAATGCAGAAGAAGTATACCAGCAACAACAATTTGAATCAGAGAAAAAATAAAGCAATGAAATGTTAGCAACAAACAGTAGCAATCCCTGTGAGTAAAAAATAAAAACACCACCACACAGTAAATCTGCTTAGCCAGAGAGAGAGACATGTTTTCACACCCGAGCAAAACAGAGTGAAGCATTCTCCTTTATACTTGAATTAGGATCACATAAGGGGAATACAAGAGAGGGAATAATTGTTCATGCCTACAAATTACACAGGTTTACAGAAAATTGGCTGAGGGGACTTCCCCTTTAAGCCCTTTCTGTTTATGAAACATATGTGAAGGGGACAGTCCTGGTGGATCTTCAATCCTTTTAAAATATAAACTGCAATTGTTTATGTTTAATAAGAAAGTGTGGCTTTTCTGTTTGTGATCTAGCATGTTTGTTCTGGTTTTTGTCATATGAAACCAGTGTTGCGTCCAGGATATTACAATGGGGAGTCCGCATAGTTGACATGCCATTTTTAATTTTTTTTTAAATCCTGTATATTGTCTGCTATTGTCAATCAATCAAGCAATCATTCAAAATCTTTATTTACCCAGGCAGGCACCATTGAGCAGGGCTCCTTTGCAAGATGGACCTGGTCATACAAAAATCATAGTACAGTAACATGGTAAAACATAATGCAATATTACACAAAGAAAAAAATATACATACAGTATGTACATCAACATTTGAGTGAGAGGGCCTTTACAACAGATAGGCTCATAACTGGGTAGAGCTGGAGTGTTCACTTAAAAGGAGAGAGAAAGGCAAGAAGAGGGATACCAGTTTAGGAAGAAATGACGGGTTGGAATAGTTACCTGGCTTACTTCAGGGAAGGGGGTGGAACTTGGCCATGGCTAAAGAGAGGCAGAGAAGCCGGTATTTTGGTAGGGGGAGAGAGAGGTAGGGGCAGAGGCAGGGCAGGAGGGAGGATGGGCAGGAGGGAAACTGGAAAATAGGTGAGCTAATGATGTGGGAAACATTTGCAGGATTCCTTCATGGAGTGGTCATAGAGCGACTTGAAAATATTCAGGCTAACAAGACAGCTCAGTTTCAAGTTTTTTTGCATATTGCTCCACAAGGAAGGCAACTAGAAACTTATGGCAGCACTGCCAAAATGAGATTTGATCTTAGATAATTGCAAGGCAATTAGAGAATAGCTTCTTAGAGCATAGGCACCTATCACACTCAGGGGAATACAATCAGAGAAACATAGGGGGAGCTTGTTGGTAACCACTGTGAAAGCCCATAGAGCGGCATTTCTATTTCTCCTATAATGAGGGGAAGTCCAGTCCACCGCGGTGCACAAGGAGCAATGGTGTGTGGAAAGTGGAAGGCCCATTATGAACCTGATTGATCTGTGGTATAGGGTGTCCAACTTAGCCAGGGAAGAGGCAGTACATTGGCTATTGAGAAGGTCTGTGTAATCTATTAATGAAAGGAACATGGCTTGAACCAACTGCTGCTTGGCATCCCTAGTAAGGAAGTGGTTAATTCTGTAGAATAGTCCTAGTCTTTGTCTTAGTTTCTTCTGTAGTTCTTCAAGATGTTCAGAGAAGGAGAGTTTGTGATTGAGCCATACACCCAGATATTTGAATTTTGGCACATACTCTAGATTTTCTCCAAGTACTTTGGTAACCTGAGTGATAGCCCCAATGCAAGCGGGGTTCGCTGCATAGGAGGAAGGGGGAAAATAGCATCACTTTTGTTTTTTTCGCATTAAGCAAAAGCTTTTTGCTTATGAGCTGGTATTGCAATAGGTTAAATTCAGCTTGGAGGTCTTCACAGGTTGCTTCTAGCATAGGATGACTCAAATAAAGTACTGTGTCATCAGCGAACAAGTGGATATTGACTTTATTGATGTTGTAATTGATGTTGTTAATGTAAACTGCAAAAACCAGGGGACCAAGGATAGACCCCTGAGGCACACCTCTCTGTAGGGGATTAAGTGGTGAAAGATCACCTTCAGCCTTAACCTGCTGTTTCCATTCCACAAGGTAGTCAGCAAACCAGCACATACAGTTAGGGTCCAGACCTAGGTTACATAGGGAGGAAAGAAGCAGGCTATGGTCAACTGCATCGAAGGCCTTACTTAGATCCATAAAAATGGCACAGACAAAATTCCTATTGCTTTTGACACTGTTCCACATAGAAGATTGATAAATAAGATGGGTAGGCTTGGGGTGGGTCAGAAGTTGGTCAACTGGGTGGCAAACTGGTTGACGGGCAGAAAACAGAGAGTGGTGGTAAATGGTATACAGTCAGAAGAGATGCAAGTCACAAGTGGGGTACCTCAGGGATCAGTCCTGGGGCCAGTCCTCTTCAACATCTTCATTAGTGACCTTGCAGATGGACTAGAGGTAAGGCTTGTCTGTTTGCAGATGACACCAAGATCTGCAACAGAGTAGATGATCCAGATGGGGTGGGCAGAATGAGAAGAGATCTGAATAAACTAGCAAAATGGTCAGAAGAGTGGCAACTGGGATTTAATGCAAAGAAGTGCAAGATCATGCACACAGGGAAAAGAAACCCTGAAGCCACTTATAGGCTGGGAGGGGAGTTGCTAGCAGTCACAAGGGAAGAAAGAGACTTGGGCATCATCATCACTGATGACCTGAAATCATCCAAGCAGACCTCTAAAGCAGTAGGTAAGGCTAGGGGGATGTTAGGGTGTATTAGTAGGGGTATCACAAGTCGTAAGAGGGAGGTAATAATCCCTCTTTACAAGACACTGGTTAGGCCGCACCTGGAGTACTGCGTGCAGTATTGGAGGCCACACCTTCACAAGGACATTAACCAAATTGAGGCAGTCCAGAGAAGGGCAACCTAAATGGTGCAGGGACTGCATCAGAAGACATATGAGGACAGATTAACAGAGCTCAATATGTATACCATTGAGCAAAGGAGGGAGAGGTGATATGATCGAGGCATTCAAACACCTTAAGGGCATTAACAAGGTGAAGAGTCTAACATGTTTAAATATAAGAAAAATAGCAGGACAAGAGGACACAGCATGAGATTAGAGGGGGTCGATTAAGGGGAATGTGAGAATTCTTTTTCTACAGAAAGGGTGGTGGATGCATGGAATGGCTTACCACAAGAAGTGATGGCTATGAATACAGTGCAGGGCTTCAAACAGGCATGGGATAAGCATAAGGGAGCAATACAAATGACTATGAATAGATCGGCCACTGACAGAGCAAAGGCCGATGGCACATTTATAAGGTAGAAAAAAGAAATGGGCAGACTGGATGGGCCTTGCGGTCCTTATCTGCCGTCAACTTCTATGTTTCTGTGTTATGTTTGTCAAGGTCAAGGAGCCAATCATTAGTCACTTTTGCTAGGGCAGTTATGGTGCTGTGCTTTGCTCTGAATCCAGACTGCACTGGGTTTAACAGACTCCTGGATTCAAGGTATGCCCTTAGCTGACCACTCATTAACTTTTCCAATAATTTAGACAGAATGGGGAGGAGTGAGATCGGTCTATAATTATTAAGGTCGCATGGGTCACCTGATTTGAGCAGAGGGATGACATGGACTACTTTCCATTGAGAGGGGAGGCTCCCCTGGGATAGTGACAAGTTGAAGAGGTGCGTGATTGGCATTGCCAACACATGGCATGCACATTTCAGAAATTAAGGCTCTATAGAGTCAGAACCTGCACCCTTCTTGATGTTCAACTGCAGCAATAGATCTTCAATCTCTTTTAGAGAGGCAGGCAGGAAGGAGAAGGCCTCTTTGGTAGCAGGAGACTTGTGAAACAATAATTCCTGCTGAGTTTGGATGGCATTAGCAGGGGATATGTGAAATGCTAGCCCAGCAGTTGCAAAATGATTATTGAGGGCTTCCGGTACCTCCGATCGGTCTGAAATGGTGCTACTACCGGATATAATTTTTGCTGGGAGGGAATTTCCAGGTGAATGACCAGATATGTCATTTATTATTTTCCAAAATTTTGAAGGATTCCTTGAGGCAGAGTCCAGCTCAGTGCGATAGAAGGTGGCCTTGACTTCTCTGACCAACTTGGTGCACTTATTGTGTGCCCTCCTAAACTGACACCAACCCAAGTCATTCTTGCTTCTGCATGCTTTTTTCCAAAGCGTATCTCTATCTAGCATGGAAGCTTTGAGTTCTGGTAAAAACCAGCAGCAAGTGTTGCTCCTTACATGTACCTTTACCATGGGGGCATGCCTGTTTAAGGCCACAGTTAGTGTTTCATGAAAGATAGTATATGCCTCATTAACCGTTTTGGCTAAGTAGAAATGCTGCCATCGTAAGGAATGTTTCAATTCATTGAGGTAGGCAAACAAGTCGAAGTTGTGTTTACACCTCTTGATTGAGAACTTTGCTACAAACTGTGGATTATGCACAGATCTGATGCTGGTGATGAAACAATGATCGCTGATGTCAGAGAAAAATGTTCCAACATGAGAGAACAGGTGTGGTTTGTTAACCAAAATTACGTCTAAAAGGGTGCTGTTACTAGGGTCCTTTTTATTTGGGCAAGTGGGTTCACCAATGAGTTGCACCAGCCCCAAGGTGTCACAAAAGGATTTCAAGGGAGCTGAGGCTGTTGATAACCAGTCGCAGTTCAGATCGCCAAGAATAATAGTTCCCAGCTTACTAAGCCCCAGGGCAGAGCTTAGATGTGACAAGAGATGTGACCCTGCAGATGGCGGCCTGTAACAGCCTATTACACAGAGTGCACAAGAAGGTGATTGTTCAACCTTTAGGGACAAGCATTCAAATTCATTAGGAGAGGAGGATGATTCTAGACATGATACAAAGAATTTGTCACTGAAAAAAATCACCACCCCTCCACCTCTCAATTGCCTATCAGCTCGGAAGAGCAAATAACCTGGGATGTTGATTTCCCTGTCAGGAGTGTCTTTTTCAATACATTTTTGAAAGCACATATAAATGTAATTAATAGTTTTTAATGCATATTTTATTTCAATCAGTATATCAGACTTCAACAAAATGAATAGCAGCAGCACTAAGCAAGTAAGTTACAATGGGTGGAGGGCATCTCCTTTGCTCCTCCCTACATCTACCACTGTATGCAGCAGCATAAGACAAACAAGTACCTTAACATAAAAATGAAATCCAATCAACCTTAACAAAAAAAGGAAAACATCCTTAGTAATTAAATTATATGAACAGGAATGGAAAGCCTTGCAGCTACTTGCTCACCCATGTCCCCCCTCTGTATACTGTATGTCTCTGTTTTATGTTTATGCCTCTAGTCTTTAAAGCCTGCCAAGTAGATAACCCCTCATACACAAGTATACAGCAGGTGGGTGTTCCAATCAGATCTGCATCGGTTGCATTCATTCAGTGGTTTCTGACCCAGACAATACTATTTGCAAGGCTGTAAAATAGCTGAGAAGGGAGTAGCAACTCAATGAACTAACTTTTCATCAAGGTAGCAGCTTGTGGAACTAGCAGTATTGCTTTCAGAAGCTGCTGGCTGATTCAGCTGATGATGTCACTGATCAGACTGTCTATACTGGTGCAATAGGGGAGCCACATGGATTTCTATTTTTTAAAACTAAAGAGACAGAAAACATAATAAAAGGATTTATGTTAAACATGCTACATACTTATACTAAGTATTGCAAAGGTAAAGGGTAACTTACAACTGATCTGCAGCACATAGTCAAATTTTGAAATGCAAATTGCAAGATTAGTCAAAGAGGTTCTTTATCCATTTCAATCTATTTTTTTTTCAAATCATGTACTTTGTAAACAAAGTGTTGCACACTGACTCAATTTAAAAGAATTAAGAGTGTGGGGCGTGGCTTGGACGCCGAGGAAGATGGCTGCCTGGACCGCCAGCTGATCCCCAGTTAACAGAATTCACAAGAATTCGCAGTATTTCAGGGACCCCCATCTTCACAAAAGTTACACGGCGGTGTCTTAGCTCCCTGTGATCGCTCAATGTGGATCCTGTTTCCAACTAGTTCTCTGGTAATTGATCTGTGGTGCCGGTCATCGCTCGGGCCGCTTTAGCTTTGACTAGGCCCTGCAACAGCGCTTCAGCAAGGACAGCCAACCACTACCAGTTATTTAGGGGTGGCGAACCAGCAACAGCATAATTAGAGGCAACTGCAAACTACTACTGGGACATTTCCACCACTACAGAATGGCCTCACCACAAAGCAATGGGCTGCTATTAGGTTCCGCTTCTGGGGGAACGACCACTCAGCAGGTGGATGTCTGCGCGTCCCTGCAGCACATTACCTCAATGTTGGAAACCCTCTTGACAAGGGTCGATACCATATCCACCACATTAACTGGTACAGTAATGGAGCTTAAAGTGCTAACTCACAAGATGAACATTGTGGAGCAGCGGGCAGAAGACTAAGAAACAGACTGAGCTAGATTGTGGCGGAGTCACAGGGAGCATGATGAGAGATTGGCCCTTCTTTGGAAGAAAGCGCAGGATCAAGAAAACAGGGGAAGGCACAACAATATTAGGATCTTAGGATTTCTGGAGGGGGTCAAAGGCCAGAATACTGAGGGATTTTTTAATGCTGAGATCCCTAAGATCCTAGGTGAGAGATGGATAGGCTCAATCGAAATAGAACAGGCGCATCGAATTCCCAGTGGGGTGAGATATTGTCAGGGACCCCCTCGGCCCATTATAGCCTATATCCTGAATTATTCCGTCAAGGAAAAACATCTAAGGGCAGCCAGAGACAAAGGGGAACTGCTATGGCGAGGGGCCCGAATGTCACTCTTCAGAGATTTCTCAGCAGAGGTCGCTGCTTGGAGGAAGGCCTTCCTGCCTATTAAAAAACTGCTAGCAGAACATGGGATTCATTACGGATATAGAAATGTGGCTTACCTCTACATGTTGCGGGAGGGCAGAGACATCGTGGCAGAAACTCCTCAATAGATCAAGGATTGGGCCCATAAATATTGGCCCAAACTTAATATGAGCACTACAACTCCCAAGAAGCTTCACGCACCAGGGCCTAGATCATGGGCCTAGATCATGGGACCAGCAGAGGAACAAAACTTCACAGCAAGCTCCCTGGGGTGACCAAAATTCTGGTCGGACGGTGCTACCCCCAAGTACTCCCCCCAGGCCCCTTCCACCCCATTGCAACACAGTAGCGAGTGATGCATATTATAGAGCTACTGAAAGGGAACTTGCGCCCACATCTCCTCCTGCATTACCTCAGAGAGGCACAACCTCCGTGACCAGAGTACGGCAGCGCTCCCTCAGCGGACAAGGTTCCTCATGTGGTGATCTAAAGGAAGTGCCACCTGCTAAACAAACTAAAGAGGAGCACCACAGTACTAGTCTGACGGAGGAGATTTTGGCCGATATGCTTATTGAGGTGGTAGACAGTCCATCTTGGGCTGACTCATCTGCTGAACTGGAGTGCCTACAGGCTTTCCTGGATAGCCCTGTGAGACCTGGACTAATAACATATGCCGAGATGCTGTCTGTAGAGGTCTCCCTGAGGAGTCCATCGAAGGAATGAACTGTTAATGATTGAGTCACTTTTTTTTTGCCTTATCTCCATATGGGTTGGCTATAGTCTTTATTAGTTGCTGGGAACACTTATATGGGGGAAGCTATGTTATCCACTCTCATATAAACTGCTTTATTTAGGTCTTTCCGGCTCATCGGAGGAAAATCAAAGTCTCCAGTTTCCCCCCCTCCCAACGACCAACTCGCTGACATTACCTATTGTGCTGTTTCTCACCAGAAACATAAATCATAACACATGCGATGTCTTGGGGTCGAGCGCTATACAAGGAGATGCGGCTTAAAGCCACTTATATTTGGGAACCTTAGAAAAAGATAAATGTGGCATGAGAGACTGCACTAGCATCTGCTACGGGGCACCCCCCCCCTCCCCATTCAGCCCTTCCCCCTCCCTTCCCTCTTTCTTGGGATTTCCCTTCTCCCCCTCCCTGAAGATCTCTCATTTCAAGTTTTTTGCTTGGGATGGAGAAGCATGCCCTTGGCTGGTTACTCTCCGCATCTCCCCAGTAGATGATAGGTCAGAACGGCTGAGTGCTGGTCCATTAGATTGGCACCTTGCACATACACCTAATCACCATTAGTTTAGTTCCTTATCAAGTATATAGGGTATTAATTGCTGATTGTTGTAATATTGAATTATTTTTCTTGTGTGAAGATTATTAGCACATACATATTATCCAGTTTATCAGCCTTTGGTTGGCAAGTTCAGTGTTATAATGTAACTGTTTTTACCTATTTTGCACTCGGTACCTACTGAGTTTTGTACCAGCGAGCAGACCATCTCCAGCTAATCCCTATTTAAATCTCTCTTCTCTGCCACAGAGTTTCCTTACTGCTTTCTCTATCCCTGCTGGAATAAAGAGGTGACTACTGACCTGTTATCTTAGCTGGGGAATAGAATGCAGAACACCAACATGGGGGTTCACCTGGTATCATGGAATGTAAAGGGTTTAAATCACCCAATTAAACAAACTACGGTGCTCAGGCACTTATATTCCTTGCAGGCGGACATTGCTGTAGTCCAAGAGACCCATCTCACTGCAAGAAATGTACTTTGGCTTAAAAAGGCATGGGTGGGCACTGTACTGGCAAGCTCGGCATCAAATAAATCCAAGGGGGTGGCCATATTGATTAAAAAGTCCTGGTCATGGGTGCAAAAATGGGTCATTACTGACAAACAGGGATGCTGGATAGTGGCGCATTTCTCACACCCAGAGGGGCGGGTGGTGTTAGTCAATATATATGGCCCTAATGTGGATAATCCAGAGGTATTGCTGGATCTTAACAAAGCCATAGAATCCTCGATGGTCGATAGCCCGCATCTGCCTATTATATGGGGTGGAGATTTTAATCTTACCCTAGATCCCTTCATTGACAAATCTAAGCTGACCCCTCAGACGCACCCTAAAACATTGAGGGCTCTGCAGGAAGTAATAGATGAATGGGGTATTGCAGATGTATGGCGGAGGGACCATCTGTCAGGACATGATTATTTCTTCTTCTCCACAGCCCATGCAATGTCCAGCCAGATCGATTTCTGGCTGGCTAACTCCCATGCCGCCAAAGATATTTCCTGTACTAGGATTCACAATATCTCTGACCATGCACCGGTCTCTTGCCATTATGCTCCCTCTGGACAAGGAGGGTCGGGCACCAGGTGGAGGTGTAATCCTCTGCTCCTCCGAGATCCTAAGTTCTGCTGTATGATCCAGAAAGTGGCAAAGAACTATTTCTCCCTCAACCACGCAGATGACACCTCTGCGGCTACAGTGTGGGAGGCTTTTAAAGCAGTGCTGCAGGGACATATTATAGCATTCTCAGCACACCAAAATAAATCAAGGCGCACTGAACTGGCACACCTACAGGCTGAGCTAGCAGCAATGGAAACCAGGTACAGAAATCCTATGGAAGGAAAGCCAGACTCGACTCTTCTCTGGAATATCGTTGGGTTAAAATATCGCATCAATAATATGCTCTATCAAAAATCAGAATGGGCCCTTCTTAGATCTAAGCATATGCATTGGCAAGGAGGTGACAAAGGGGGGAAATTGCTAGCGTATCAGCTGAGGAAACAGCAGGCAGTGTCAAGGATTCATGCCCTTAAAAACATAGATGGCCAGGTAGTCTCCTCACCTCAAAAGATTAATGGTTGCATGCAGAACTTCTATAAATGGCTCTACCAGATGCTATCCACTCTGGAGCCCAAACAGTTGGGTGCTCACATAGCAGATTTCTGCACAGAGGTTGGAGTCCTTCAGATACCTGAGGATATCAAGCTGTTGTTAGAACAACTGTTCACAGAAGGGGAGGTAATGAAAGCACTATCCCAGCTGGCCAAAGGTAAATCCCTGGGGTTAGATGGGATGACAGTGGAACTTTACCAAACTCTTGGTGTGGAAATCAGTGTCTCCTTGCTCGCTGTACTATAGGAAGCTCATGAGAAGGGCATCCTCCCTCCTTCTATGAGAGAAGCATTAATCACCATGCTCCCCAAAAAATCTGACAACCTTCTTAACCGTGCCAATTACCGGCCTATCTCCCTCATATCTGTAGATAACAAAATTGCAGCTAAGGTGCTTGCCATGAGATTAGCAGATGCATTGTCCTCTGTTATTCACCCATCTCAAGTGGGCTTCACGAAGGGACGTGTGGCAGGTACTAGACTTGAAGTGGATAGCAATGCACTCTAAAGAACCTATGACAGCTATGGCTGTGGATTTTACTAAGACCTTTGATTCTGTCGAATGGCCCTATCTTCATGACATTCTGCGGAATTATAGGTTCGGTCCTTATTTTTGACAGTGGGTCAGGGTGCTATACAATGCCCCCTCAGCTAGGATATTAACTAATAAGGATTATCCCCTCCTTTTCCTTTGCAGAGAGGCACTCGGCAAGGTTGCCTCTTATCCCTTCTACTGTTCCTTGTGGCCCTAGACCCGCTTGTACAGAAAATGCTGGTCACTGAGGAGAGCAAAGGTATAAAAGTGGGCCAACATGAATACCTAACTGCCGCCTATGCGGATGATCTACTGATAACAGTGACCTGTCAAAAGGAATCGCTCCCAAAGGTATTGGAGGTACTAAATGAGTTTGCACAATTGTCTAGGCTGCAAGTCAACCAAAGTAAAACTAGCATAACCCCGCTTAACGCAATCTGCACTATGTCCTGCCTGCAAGGCCTTAAGCTTGTTTGGGCCCCACAGAGTTTCTCCTATCTTGGTATTAAGATCCCGGCCAAATGAAATTGGTTAGTACAAGATAACTTTAACCCCTTAATAATGTCACTTTTGGTTGAGGTAAATCGATGGCGCCGGCTTAACCTCTCCCTCCTTGGCAAAGTTGCGGCAATCCACATGCTGCTCCTACCCAGGGTAGCATATCTGCTTTGTAACCCACCAATTGCCCTCCCCTGCAAAGTGTTCCGCCAATTGTCTAGGGTAATTTCCTTTTTCTTGTGGGAAGGTAAAACCCCCCGATGGAGTCGTAGAAAGATGCAGGTGCACTGGACCAAGGAAGGACTGGGGCTCCCTTGGCTGCAAGGCTACCATTGGGCCTACACTTCAGCGAAGGCTACCAAATGGTTTGTCCCCTCTTGGTCTGCTTCTCTGCAATGGATCTTGTTAGAATCCCAATTGATGCCAAACACACCCTTGGGGATGCTTCTGACCACTGCCTCTGTTAACATCAGTAAGATCACTCCAGCTGTGGCCGAAACAAAGCAGACATGGTTTAAGATCATGTCATCCTCCAACACTCCCAAGGTGGCCAGATCTCTGCCATGTCAATATCTGGCATTGTGGCACAACCCGCTTATCACAGTGGATAACAAATCTATCCATTGGCAAGAGTGGGACAGCAAGGGAATACATGTTATTCAGGATTTATATGTGGGGAAACTCTAAGACTATGATGTCTTTTGAACAACTAAGGGCCCAATACTCCCTACCCCCTCAGGACTTCTGGAGGTACTTACAGATTCGTAGTGCAATTCAAAAACTTAGTGTGGCAATTATAAGAGATCCTAAATGGGACTGGGTATCACTGCTTCATAGTAGAACCTCTTCACACGGTTTGGCAGGCCAGTTTTATAGTACCTGGAGGGAGGCACAGCCAGATCACACGGAATCATGTAGGAAAGCATGGAGTGAAGACCTCCATATTCCCATTACTGCTAAAGTTTGGTCTAGATGCCTCCGTTTGGCCCATTCCACATACCAAGATATCAGGAGCCAACAGATACAACTTAAGATTATCCTTAGGTGGTATCGCACACCCGAAGTCCTCCATTCATGGGACATTCTGCCTCACACACAGTGCTGGAGATGCAGACAGGGGCCAGCAAACATTCTACACATTTTGTGGGAATGTCATATCTTGACCAACTTCTGGCAGGCTATAGCAGTGGATTGCTCTGGTGTCCTGGGAGCCCCCATTGACATCTCTAACCCATTGCTCCTGTTGGGGGACTCATCCCCCTTAGACTACATGCTGAGACTGCACACAAGCTGGCTTCTGTCAGTCCTCCTGGAGGCAAAAAGACTACTGCTCCTGTCCTGGAGACAGGTACAGCCCCCACCAATTTTTCTTTGGAACTCGGCTATGGTTAGACTAGCCACATTTGAGAAATTCACGTATGCTAATCGAGGGAAGCTAGCTTTATACTGTCAGAAATGGGGACCATATCTAAACTCTTCCCTATGTAAGGCCCCCTTCCCAATGCTATGCAACCCCCCTATTCCCCCCAGGTGAGTCAGGAGCTAGAACCACACCGGATATATCTAGGTTGTTCTACTCTAGATGCTGGTACTCCGAACAGTGAGAGGTTTCTTAGCATTCCAGTTACTAGCCATATTCTCTTTATTCTAGCATATGTCTCTTTTCTTCTCATTGCTGCTCTGCTCCTGTAGTGCTTGGCTGTCAGTTCAATGTGACAGAAGTTTTCTAACAAGTTAGTATATACTTTCCTGAGGGAATGACTACTGAGATAACATAGAAACATAGAATTTGATGGCAGATAAGGACTGCTTGACCCACCCAGTCTGCCCATTTCCCTACCTACTGGATAAGCTGCAGATCCTAGTTAACCAGCAGCCTACTTCTTCCTACCCCCACCCCCTAGAATGGCCTTATGACTGTCCCATGCATGCTTGAATTCCACCACTGATTTTGACTCCACAACCTCCTCAGAAGGCCGTTCCATGCATCCACAACCCTCTGTGAAAAAATAGTTCCTTAAATTACCTCTGAGCGCCCCCCATCTTCAAATTGTGCCCTTTGTTCTTGCACCTCTTTTTTGAAAGATGCTACCCTCTGGACTTTGTTGATTCCTTGAGTACTTGAGCGTTCTATCATCCCCCTCTCCTCCTTTTCTCGAGGCTATACATATTAAGCTCCTTTCATCTCTCTTCATATGTCTTCAGTGCAGACCCTGCACCGTTTTAGTTGCCCTCTTCTGGACAGCTTCCATCCTGTCTATGTCTTTGCGGAGATTGGGTCTCCAGAACTGCACACAGTACTCCAGATGGTGTCTCACCAGCTGTCTGTACAGAGGGATAATAACTTCCTGTTTTCTACTCGTGATGCCTCTCCCTATGCATCCCCGTAACTGGTATCTGATTTACAGTGTTATTGGTTATAGCTTTATTAGTTGGTACTATGTTTGTATTAGATATTTTATAGAAGGAAACTATTGTATCCCTGGAGTTCTGGAAGATGTATGTGTAACATGGTTTGTAGTATTTGAGCTATTATTCTAACGGATTGATGTCTATATCCTTTATAAGAAAACCCAATAAAAATCTTCTATGATAAAAAAAAAAGAATTAAGAGTAATAGCTATAATTAGCTGTACATTTAGACCAAAATCCATTCAAAAACATTAAGTATCATTATCATGACAACATTTTTCCACTTATGACTTTGTTTCTTTTTTGTGTCAGACCCATACTTCTTCATTTTAAAAATTACTAGATGGCAACTCTGATACTTAAGCCACTACCCTCAATATTTTTTTCACATAACGTCTTATTCTTATTCTAAACTGTATATGACCTGCTGCATATTGTAGAAGGAACCATAATAGAACATCAGTTCTCTGTCCCTGACAATGCATGACATTATACCATTCATGTCACCCCAAAAAAAGAATGTTAGGGCTTCTTCTAATCAAATCAGAATCATTTGCAGTGGAATTCTGGGTTCCACACACTTTTCATCAAACCACAGACAGTCATTAATAAGAACACTGGCTAGCATATAGAGAAAAGTTTTTTTCTGCAAATATGAGAATTCTTTGCAAGGATTTGTGTCAAGGTAGTTCCCTACCACTGTTATACATTCAGGGGCTCTGAGATTTGAAAACACCAAGCCAGGATTTGGTTTGATTGTTCCAATTAAAAAAAATAAAAAACATTTAATGTATGTTTAGATTTTGCTTAGCTTCTAGGTATAGAGGAACAAAACCATGAGCATTACCCAAAGAAAATAATGTGCATTTCCAAATTCCAACTAATAGCAAGGATGGCTAAGAGAGACTGAATGAAATACTTTTACACTGCTAGAGTAGCTACTGTATTGAATTCTTTGCCAACAAACATGGTTAATTTGAAACAAAAACTTTGGGATATTTAACATGGGACTAGATAAGTGTCTGTTGGATGGTAACTTCCCAAGTTACCACCACTGAGCAATGAGGTACAGTCTCAGTGGTCATTGCCTTCAACTGTCCTACATCTTAGTACGAGACCTAGTACTTGTTAATACTTTTCTGGGTCACTGTTATTGTTCTTTTAGCGAAGAATGAAACAAATGTATAGTCCTTGAGCCTTAGAAGTTACAGTGTGGAAACATATCAATATGAGTTGGGGGGTCATCAAAATCATTAGGAAACTGCCTAAATAAGTTGTGCTACCAAAAAAGGGTTGCTTAGCAGTTAATTGGGCATTAGTTCAAATACTTTTATTAGAGGGAATGCTGACCATATCTAGCCAGTGTTCCTGAACATACATGAATATCTTGAATGAGCCATGGGATAATGCACTGCCAATTATCCAATTAGATTTTGTATCAGAGGGGTTGCTACAGTACAGTATGCTCCAGATCCACCTACCGGGGGGGAGCACTAGGGAGGAAGAGGGCTATGTAGAAAAGATAAGGAGACAGGGGAGTTGGAGCCTGTTTCCCAATGCTGATTAAGCCTCAAACAGAAAATAGGGAAAGAGGCAGGGGAGTTGGTTCCTGTCTCTGAGTGTTCCTGATGATCTCCAAACCAAGGGTTCCCGGAGGGAATGGGGAAACCTATGTAGAATTCCAGGCTGGAGTAAAAGGTAGAGTTGTGTGGACTTCTGCCATTGGAATTAGTGTTGAAGGGCAATTCCACTTCCAAAATGCTTGCCAGAATTTATTTTTAAAGTCCACAGAATTTACCAAAGCATTTCTGTGTAAACCATGGAATAATTTTTTGCAGATCACATAAAACACTGGGGCCCGGATATTCAAACTGCGACAGGCTGTGACGCAAGCCTGGGTGAAGCTCAACTTTGTTGTGCATGGGTGTGGCCTGGGAGATATCCAACGGAGCTGCACTATGGAGCAACAGTTTTGAATATCACACCCAGGCCACCCCCACTATGCATGGCGCAGTGGCAATGTGCCAGTGCAAGTGCCTAGAGTGGAGCATGGAGATGCGGTGGCACAAGTGCCATTACGCCATGCACAGCACCTGTGATATTCAAACGGGGACATGCAAATGGGGCCATAAGTTATGCAAGGTGCACAGAGGGCCATTTGCATCTCATTATGGCACCATTTGCATGCCATTAGCATGCAGATGCGCCGATCCCCAACGACTTGCACCTGGCACCCTGCCAGGCAGCAGCCATCAGGGACCGACGCCCCGTGCAGCCCGATCGCGGGAAGTCCCGTAAGATGAAAAAACGTCCAATATCCCTGGTGGTCCAGTGGACCTCTATGTGCCCTGATCACAGGCATCACTGTATTCCCCCCCCATGTCCAATATCCCTGGTGGTCCAGTGGACTGCACTGAGCCCAAGCGCAGGCATCATTAATCATCCCCCAAGTCCAATATCCCTGGTGATCTAGTGCCCCACCACCCCACCTGCCTACTGGGCCCTCACCCTGCTCCTCCCCATTCAGCGGCGGGTAGCAGCACCCACCCGCCTGCCACCCACCACCCCGCCCTCTGACTGACAGCTCGGTGGGGCTGCAGCCGTGGTTCACAGCATGGAGCCAATGGGCATGCAACCATACCGTACTACTCAGGTGCAGATATGGTGAATGAATTCATTACATATCTGGACCGAGTAGTAGTATGGTTGCACGCCTACTGGCTCATGCTGTGAACCACTGTGTGCAGCCCACCGAGCTGTCAGTTGGCGGGCGGTGGGGGCAGGCAGGTGGGAAGCTGCCACCCATCGGCTGATGGGGGGCAGGGTGGTGGGCACACTAGATCACCAGGGATATTGGACTTGGGGGTGATTAATGATGCCCGCAATGGGCTCAGTACGGTCCACTGGACCACCAGGGATATTGGACTTGGGGGGGATGATTAATGATGCAGTGATCGGGGCACATAGAGGTCCACTGGACCACCAGGGATATTGGACTTGGGGCCATTATAGATGCCCATGATCAGGGCATGGGGGCACCGCCAGGTGCAGCAGGAACTCGGGTGGCCACCCACAGGTGGCAGCTGCTGTGTTGTGCCCTGCAATGCGGCAGCTCACCTGTGGGTGGCCATCACTTGTTCCTTTTTTGGGGGGCGTAACTTTGTGCAGGCACGGTAGGGGTTGCGCATGCATGACTCTGCACAGCCTGGGCTGAATATCAGGCTGTGCAGGTTGATGCATGAGCACATTTCCTGTGCCTGCATACTGTCTGATGCTCTCCGGCACATCAGGATTTGTGTGGTGCACTTTTCCCTTTTAAATATCGCACCGGGGCGCATCAGTGGGTTGTGCATGGTGCAACACTGTTGCGCCATGTGCAACCCTTTTGAATATATGGGCCTGAATATTTTTCTGTGAGTTGTGGAAAAAAATCCAAAGTTTGTGTAAACTTCAGATTATTAATCCACAAAGAACACTTTGCATGCAAAATGTCAAAATTCTGCTACTGATGGAATTCTGTGGGCTTTTTCAAAATGTCATGGACTTCCAATCCATCAGAATTTCAACATTCAACACAGCCCTAGCAAAGAGTCAGGTCTCTAGGCAGAGATATGTTGAAGTTTTAATTTACCAACAAAGTTGCTGTAAAGTGGCCAGAATTTGCATCTGCAGAGTTTTGCAAAGTTTCCCCTACCCTCAGCAATTCCAGCTTCCCCTGGAATTGTGACATTTTCCATGTGAGTGGCAGGATTCCACCCATAAAGTGTGAAATTTTGTCAGAAAATGGAGGAATTTTGTCCACGAACACTGAAATTCCACCATTCATGTACAAAATTTGGCCATTTGTGGGCAAAATTCTGCGCTTCATTGGTGGACTTTCACCATTCAAAATTAAATTCTGCACTTTGCGCATCAGTCCGCACTTCAAGAATTGTGCTCAATTTATGGATTGATTTCCACAACTAATTTAACCAATTTCACCCACCTCTATATGGGAGACTATGGTGGGCCTGCAGCTGCATATCAGGCTGCATTTAAAAATTAGACTCCAGGGGGAGACTTGAAGACAAAATTGGAAGTGCGCTGAAACTATTCAGCTACACCCTGTGTGGTGGGGTTTAGCATTTCCCTGTTATGTAAAAATTTACCAGAAATCAATAAAGAGGCATTTTGGACCCTAGTCAGTTGTTGTTTCTGTGTCTTTTTTAACACTACCCAGTAGCCAATGCTCAACCTGTTTACAGTTTTCCTTGTAGAATATTTTCCAAATTTTTTGTGTAGAAGACTATCGACTGCATTCTTTTTGTCTGAGTTTCATTTTTTAAGGTACTACCAATATGTCTTCCAAATAACCCCAGATCCTATTCTGTTATTTCCATATTGTTTTTACTCCCAGGGGAGGCAGACAGCCATAGCTCTCAGCCCTGTCCCCGCCCCTGTGACCAGCACTTACCTCTCTTAATATCAAGGGGCAATTCCCATGCAGATTTCCCCCATGTAGTGGGGCCAGGAGGGAGGGCCATCCTCAACACCCTGGTCAACACATCCATATCTTCCCCCAAGTTGAGTGACAATGTGGGCCATGGGGAAGCATCCAGAGTTTCATGAAGCCCACCATCACCACTTTCTCATTTTCTGTCCCACTGTCCCATGCCACAGCATTTGTAGTGTGCATGGAGACATACATGTTCTGCAGTGATGTGGTCCCACCCTTTGAGTCACTCATAACCTGCACTACCACCAGTCCACACAAAAATAATATAGGCACTCACCAACCTTTGTAGACATCACACTGGCTCCAAAATAGTTCCAAGAAATTAGATTTTTATTCCAAAACATACATAACTGCATGCTTGATACATTTCGGACAAAGTCCTTTCTCAAGCTTTTAAGAAAGGACCTTGTCCGAAGTCATCAAGTGTGCAGTTATGTGTGTTTTGTAATAACCCACTGACCCCCAGAAAGCTGCGCTCATTCTGCAACACGGGCTGTCAGCATGGCAGAAGGTAAGGAATTCAGTGTCTTAGCCCTCCATGCCACTGGCTGAGCTAAATCATATGCTTTACAGAAAAATAATACTGTTTACAAGAGAAGCATATAGACCCATATACTGTACCTTACTATCTGCATTTAAATTGAGAAATGTACTTGACATCAGAGATAATGTAACTCACTATAGTTATTAAGCTGGTCTGCGAGCCCTGTATCAGTCTTACAAAACAGAAGCATTATATTTAAAGGTGGCTTCCACAAGACATCCATCCAAATGTCTTACAGGTTGGCTCACAAAATGAAAGTGCATGTCCATACTGACATCAGCCATTTCTTTTATGTTGCTGCATTTGCGCAGCCAACATCTTGCGGTAGTGCAGATTTGGAGGCGCGGTCACTGTTGGGTGAATGCAGGGCACACATCAGTAGGTGCTTCCCTCATTCCTTCCCCAATCAGCCTGCATGCTGGTGCCACACC
Source organism: Neoceratodus forsteri (assembly GCA_016271365.2). NCBI lineage: Eukaryota > Metazoa > Chordata > Ceratodontiformes > Ceratodontidae > Neoceratodus > Neoceratodus forsteri. Next base: position 317,849,729 of record CM028130.1, read on the forward strand.
ATGCATATATAATGTGGTGAGCACATCCAAGGAAATGTCCACTGCAATGCGAGCAAAGCTCGTCATATGCAGCGGACCTCCTGATGTGCTTCCCCGGCAACAGAAATATGGCGGCACACTGCCCACCACACTACCAACTTCAGGGGTGCCCAATTCCCCTGTTGGCTTACCCTGCCCCCAATGTATGTGCCGATGGGGGAGCCCACTCCCCATCAGCATAAAGAACTCCCCAATTTGTTATATGCTGAGAGGGGTGCCCAATCCCCCTCAGATCTTGCCCCCCTCGCTTTCCTTGTGTGCCGACGGGGGTGCCCAATCCCCGTCAGCATAAAGTATCCTCCCTCTTGTTGTGTGCTGATGGGGTGCCCAATCCCCATCGGCTACAGCTTCCCCCACAAAAGACTCTGTTGGCACACTGGAGCCCACCCCAGCATGCGCCCGGTGAAAACAAAACTGTCCCTCAATGTTTGTTTTTTTGTTCCCTGTAAAAGAAGCGGTCCTGGCGGTCTCCCTGCCCCCTCCCACAACCCATGCCCACACTGTGCACCCTGCCTTCCACCCCCACCACACTTACCTCTGGAGTCTGGCAGGCTCTTGGTGGACCGGGACCATGTCTGCACTCTTCAAAGTCGACAGCAAACTGAAGAAATGCCGGTAAGCTGTATAATGGAATAAATAGGGTTTTTCCAACTTTGATGCATCTCTCAGGCAGTTTTTGGAATTTTGGCACCAAATTTTTAACATGGGGTTTTTGGGGCCCCTCCTCATAATTTCTGGCACTGTCATGGTGTTATTCGATTCTGAAAGGTTATTTCACGGTCACTGCATGGAATCACCTTTTGAGACTGAGTAATGACACGACAGTACCACTGTTCATGAGGGGGGCTCACAAAAAGCCTGTGTTGCAAATTTGGTGACAAAACTCCCACAAATGGCTGTTTTACAAGCGTGCATTGCACTGTTTCTACGCACTCTCATAACATCATGAATCTGTAATATTTTCACTCCAGATTTTCAAAATTGGCATTCTTCCACACCTCCTGATGAACAGTACAGCTGTCATTTACATATCCTGCCCGAAATGTGTTTTCGCATGTCCGGCACAGAACAGCGCGGTCGCTGTGCAAAATCATGTTTCGGGACAATTTGAGGAAATGACAGTGACACTGTTCATGAGCAGAGATCCTAAAATGCCTATGCTGAAAATTTGGTGCTGACAGTCCATAAAATGACTGTGTTGCAAACGTGCATTGTGCAGTTTCCACGCACCCTTGTAACTTCGCAAATTTGCAATATTTCCATGGCTGATTTTCAACACTGGCATTTTTGCACACCTCCTTATGAACAGTACAGCTGTCATTTTTCACATCCTGCCCAAAATGTGCTTCCACACCTGTGGCGCACAATGGCGTGGTCGCTGTGGGAAATAAACTTTTGGGACAGATTAACAAAATCGCAGCATCACTGTTCATAAGGGAACATCCCAAAATACCTATGTTACAAACGTGGCCACCAAACCGCAAAAAATAATTGGGTTACGGATGTGCGTTGCGCAGTGTGTATGCATGCTTATTGCTTCACCAATATTTCAAATTGTCACTGCAGATTTTCAACGTTGACATTTTTTTATGACTCCTCATGAACAATACAGTTGTCATTCTCCACAACCTGCCCTAAAATGTGTTTTCATCCCTCTGTCGCTAAATGCCACAGTCGCTGTTCAAAACCACCTTTCAGCAAACAAAGTGATTGTGCTGCTTTTCATGAGGTGGTCTGACAAGAAGCCCATGTTGAAAATGTGGAGTGAAACTACCACCACACGCCTACGGTGTTAGGGTTTCCAATTGCAGCACCCCACCCAGTACAGACTGACAGGTATCAGGGGTGTGACTTGGGATCATCGGATGTAATGCTAATGCCATTCCACCCCCTGCCCCCACCCTGAAGCCACTGACAGGCATCGTGGCGTGCCTTGCACTGTTCAGCCACAAAGTTCACCCCATGTTCCTATACTGCACCCATGCCATGTATTTCCTTATGGAATGGGGTATGTATAATGCCCAAAGACCCCAAAGAACACCACAACACTTGTCAGTGTCTACAGGGTAGGGTGAGGTACAATGGCATGAGTGTTATAGCTGATGACCCAAAGGCACACCTCAATGCCTCTCACTCTCTACAGGGTGGGGGTGGGGTTGGCGTCACTTCAATACTTCACTGCCATTCCTATTATGCATCTCTATCTCTGGCACTGCCAATGCCAGTGCAACAACATTCGGCATTGACAATTGCTTTTTTTTTTCTTCTGTTGCTGTTAATGAGAAAAGTACCTAGCCAGTTCAGCAGCTCAATATACTAGTGTACTACAGCACTGACCCACTATGTCTAGGAGCCATGTGCTTACATCCCAGAATCACCAGATTAAGCTGTTCTAGCACCACTCAAGCAGGAAGAATGCTGTTGACTCAGAAACCTGCTTACTCACACACAGAGCATCTGTATGGAAGCCTGCATATTTGCTTCAGTCCTTACCACACCTAACACGTTTGCTGTGTAGTGCTGTTTCTTGAGTATAGGTTGTGAGAAAAAATTAGGAGCAAAATGTAGTCTATGTTTCTATGTTTCTATGTAGTCACTGGATAGAGTGATGCCAAAAAGAAAAGAAGGGCAAAATAAACAAGGAACTGCTTTACTGCTTAGAATGAATGCAGTGTGCACAAAGCATCAGGGAGTAGGCAGCATGGAATACAGTGAACAGATCTGGAATTCTGAAACAGCAGCTGAGCTAAAATTACCATAGTCACTGAATGGCATAATAAGTTATTTATTATTACAATAAATTTACCCAGCATTGCACAACTGAAATGCACATTCTCATTCTCAGTGAGAAACCTGTTCTTTACAAGCAACATTTTTTGAGGATGTGCTTTGGTGTCCACAGGATAAATAAACAAGACTTTGGTTCTTCAGTGCATAAATAAATTATTAAAAGTTAAAAGATACTCCACACATGTATCTGTTCTTTATAATTTCATGTGCAGACTGAATTAAAGGAAAGGTACGTAACTGACTTGGTCAAGGTAGCACAGAGAGTTGGTCATGGGTGGTAAGAGGCAAGGGTCACTTGGGCAGAGCTACTATCACCTCTGATTTTGCTATTGCATTATGTAAAGGATAACGGCATGTCCCTGATCACTAGAATAAAGAATGATGTCCTTGGATACATGCATGGAAACAAACTATTTAAAACATCTACTGCAGTGTTTGCATATTTCTGATCTTAAAATAACTTTCTATTTTAATTGTATGATAGCATTTCATTTTGGATCAGTTAAGTGCTTGCAAAACAAGGGAGACTGCAGATGTCAGCCTCTAGTGAGGAACAGAAGAGTTGACTACAGCCAATGAGCTGGCACATACTGTAATTATTTAATGGTACAACAGCATGTTCTGGTATGTTGTTGTTAAAAAAGTGAAGCAAAAAATAATATCCAAAGCCAGATATACAGCAGCTATAATTAAATGTTTTTTACAGGCATAGACAAGAGGATTTTCAATAGGATCTGTCAGTGACATGCCCAGTGCTAACTGCAAAAAAGAAATGCATAAGAACTGTTAGATCATCTGTTGCAGTAAATGGTCTAACAGCATCCAGAGATTTCATTCCAAAAGAAATGTGTGTGTGGCAAAGCTGGATGCAGAATACAACTGCATCCATTTTTTACCACAAATCATGACTTTTTGTCACAAATGGATGTGACTTAGCTAGTCCGCCATCACAATGGTAGGGCTACTGCTTGTGGTGCTGACAACCTGGGTGTGGTAGCAAACTCAAGTCATTGGAGGGTCGGCTGGGGGGGGGAGGTTTCAGCATCTGTGTGGTTGCTGACCTCCTCTGGGGAGGATGGGCTACTGTGCTCAGTCCTGACCTCCAGTGGTGCCTGGGGGTCAGGCACCTGGGACAGCACTTAAAGGTGGAAGGATCTACAGTTGCCAACATCCCCACATGTGGGAGTGTATGTGGGGAGAATCTAGGCAACACTGCACACCATCCTTCTGGGGGGAAGCAATGGAGAAACTGAAGAGGAGAAACACAGATGGTCAGCATGACTTGACCAACTCTTTGCAGGTTCCTCACCCTGCTTGTGGCATGTCTCCTGTCCAAGGATCCATTTTGCAGCCTTGGGGTCATCCTCATCCCCACCATGGGTGAAGCCATGGGGAAGATGGTTGAGTGATGATAAGTCCACAGGAAGGCGGGTGGTGGAGCTGGGGTGTCAGTCCCTGATGATAGAATAATTGGAAGAGAAGGAGAAACCTAACTACAAAAAAAAAAAAAAAAGAAAGGTGCAGCTTTTGAAAATAGCAACAGGGCTACCTGGATGCAATTGGGCTGATGCATGCACATCACATCTGAACCATTTAAAAATCCTACCCCAGGGATTTACTTGCCAGAGAAAACGTGGTTACATTTTACAGCATGAATGAAAGCACACTGTCAGTGCAAGAAACATTTTTTTTTTAATCAGGACTCATTGAATATGGTGACACCTTTTACAGGACCAACAAAGACATTGTACATAAATATTACTGTACACAAACCTTTATGGGCACAGTGGTCCCTTCTTCAGATGTTGTAGCAACAGGAACAAATGAAACAAGTTTTATACCTAAAGATGCATAGTATTTCATTGCAGAAGATACATTACAGAAGATACAGTAGGTCTGCCTGCACTGGGTATCTGCACCAGTGTGACTGACATAGCTGAGCATAGGACAAGACTAAACATGTTTGGGAGAGTTGCATGTTAATCCCGTCTGCTCTATTGAAACTTTGCAGAGTTGGTGAGCTGAACCAATGCAGGAGTTTTATAGAAACATAGAAACATACAAGACGATGGCAGAAGAAAATGATTTACCTATGCCAGCTTGACAACAATGTTGTCGAGTGCGGCATAGCGACATACCCAATGTCGACAGTCGAAATTTCACCTGTCAGACATCAGTCTGTGTTCTATCGAGGGGCTGCGCCCCAAACCCCAATGTGGGGGCTGCACCCCCACACCCCTTCTATAGATTGTTAACTCAAGTTGGAGTTAATTCTGGGGGTGAGACTCAACAAAAGGAGAAATTTTGCGGTGGGTCACCCACAGCGACATTTTTGAGACTTGTCAATAATGTCGCTGTGAGGGATTTCACCGACGGTGATTTGCCCTTCTTTTAGAACACTGGAAAAGATCAGTGGTCCATCTAGTCTGCCCTTGGGTCTCTATATAACCCTGTGACCTGATGTCAGTTGGGGTCTTACCCCTCCCCAACAGTTATTCGATTCCTTCCCCATCCTTGTCCTTGCCTGTTATAACAATCCCCTTCATTATATCCCAAACACATTTGAAAACATCCACAGTTACAGCTGCCACCACCTAGACCAGCAGTCTCTTCCATGGTTCCGCCACCCTTTCTGTAAAGTAATACTTTCTCACATCTCTCCTGAACCTTTCCCATGTCAGTTTCCAGTTATGCCACCTCATTGTCAAGCTGTTGTACCTTACAAACTGTTCCCCAGCACCCACCTTGTTTATACCTTTTAGAAATTTGAATGTCTCTATAATATCCCCCCACTCCCTTGCATACAAGGAATACATAAACAATTCCCTCAGTCATTCCTCACAGGGCTTCCCCTGCTGACCCTGAATCTCCTTTGTTACCCTGTGCTATACAGCCTCCAGTCTATCCTTGTCTTTTCTAAGGTGAGGGCTGCAAAACTGGACACAGTACTCCAGATATTGTCTCACAAAGGATTTCTAGAGAGGGATTATAACCCTCTTCCTTCTACTGTGAGTACCCCTCCCTATACATCCCAGCATCCTGCTAGCCTTGCTCAAAGCCCTGTCCCATTGGCTAGACTACTTAAGTGTATAGTGTACCTAATAATGACTTCAAGGTCATGTTCCTCTGCCATAGTGCTGAGTTGTACCCTACCTATCCAGTATTCTGTCCTGGGGTTCTTTTCCCCTAGACTATTTTGTTTTCTGATATGACCTCCCTGACACAAAACCGTGCTGTTTACTATCCTGGAGACCATTACCTTCTAGATAGCCCACAAGGTCTACTTTGATTAGTGACTCCATCAGCTTTCCAACAATAGAGTTGAGACTGATGGGTGTGTAGTTGCTTGCTTGTTCCCTGCCCCCATATGAAGTGGAATCACGTTCGCAATCCTCCGATTTCCTGAGCAACACCTATTTGAAGCGAACTGTTGAAAAGGCATGCCAGAGATTCAGCCAATTCATTTACCAGCTCACTGAGAACCCTTGGATAGATCCCATCTGGGCCCAGGGCCTTGTCTGTCTTGAGGGTTGCTAGCCGCTTTCATACTATGTCCACAGTACATATTGGTTTCTCCATCTCCTGGATCCCTTTCATGGCTGCTTTAATGCCACTCTCAGGTAGGGGACTGATAGCCTCCCTGGTGAAGATGGAGCAAAAGAAGTCATTTAGGACTGTAGCCTTTTGCTCACTGTCCTCTGTCACATAGCCCCCATCTCTCAGCCTAACTACTTCCCAACCCCTCTTTCTTTTTTTACTTATATAGCAAAACAAATTATTTTCTCAGTGCTTGACCATCATGGCTATTTGCAGCTCCTTGTCTGCTTTTGTCTCCCTTATCACCTTCTTTGCTGACCTGGACTTCTGGAGTTATTCTTTCCTTTCTGCATCTGCCTGCCTCTTTTTGTATTTGTAGAAGGCCATACTTTTGGCCTTTACTACTTCCCTGACCCTCACTGAAGACAAAAGTGGTTTCTTTTTTTTTTGTATACTTTATATAAAACAGCGGAGAACTGGTTACAAGACAGATCAGGTACAACAAGCATCCAACTTCATTAGTTGGTCATTACAAGGTTACACAAGCGGCTTAGACAGAAACATCAGTGGTTACAATACATTATGTTAGATAGCCTCTCCAAGGGGGGCTTACAAAAGAGCACACCCCACCGAGATTACAATTAGGTAAATATGTTAGACAGTGGTACTACTTGGGTAATCAAGACTCAAAAGGCAGTAGGAAGATGCACAGCTTTAAAAGAAGGGAAACCAGGGTTGCTCTATAGCATTTTCTACTGCATCTGGTAATAATGCACCATTTGGCCCCTGACAAACTATTGAGTTCTTTCTAACTTCATGCACTCCATAAATGAGCTCGCCCATTCTGATACAGTAGGTAGTTCTGATGATCTCCAGTACTGTGCTAATAGTCTGAGTGCTACCACACTCCCTAATCTCCACAAGTTTGTAGAGAATGATGACCCCTTCCTAGTCTCCAAGAGGCAGACCTATTCAAATTTCAGCTGGGTCCAACATTAATGGGCATTGCAAAACTGAGGTTAGAATTTGTTGCATGCCTCTCCAAAATATTTGCACCTTTGGACTTTCCCAAATCAGGTGATAAAATGTACCCTCATGGATTTTGCACTTTGGGCACAAGGGTGATGCTGAGGGATCTATCCTATGGGCCACATGTGAGGTAAAATAGGCTCTGAGGAGAACATTGTACTGAACTGCTTGTAGTCTGTTGTTTACTGAGCACCTCCCTATATTTGTAAGAATGGTTAACCAGTCTCCTCCCATAAGGCCCTCTGGCATTAAATCTGACTCCCACTGGGCTTTAATTTCTGTTATAGAGTCAGGGAGTGCCCCAAGCAATATTTTGTAACACTTCCTAAAGGGTCTAAAGGCTGGGTCCATAACCTGCCCCACAAATACTTCCTCCACGGGGGACTGGCATCTCAATTGGCCCTCTGGCAGTTGAACCCTGAGCTGGGATATAGTTGACTGTAAGCAAAGGTACACAAAATAATGTGAGGCATGAATGCTGTATTTTTTAATAAGGGAGGGAAAAGATATAACCTCATCCCCTATCCACAGTTGACCCAGGAACTTCAAGCTACCAGCGATGCCAGTTTTTTAAAATTTGCCTTTCCTCAGGCACCACTCCCCCACTAGTCAGCAGAAGGGTCAGAAAGGGAGTGTCTCTGGAAACTGATTGTACCCCATGCCCCAGCACCTGATGAACCTTCTGCCACACCCTCCAAGTGGCTCTAGTACAGGGGTTATCTATTTTAATAGGTTGGGATAAACCCAAACCACCTACCAGGATATCATAATACAGAGCAATGAAAGAGTGAGTTTCCAGGCCCACCCAGGCTGGTCTATTGGTCCTCTCTTTAAACATATCTTGCACAAAGGCCAGCTGTGAAGCTATATAATTGTACTGAACATTAAGGAGGCTCAATCCCCCTTTCCCAACTGGATGCCACAAAATTTCTTTTTTGACTTTTGGTCTCTGGCCTTGCCAAAGAAGTTGGGTAAGAACACCCTCTAATGACTTTATAAATTTATGAGGTATCCAGGGGGGAACTGTCTGGGAAAAATATAGAAATTGCTATACCACTGACATTTTGGTTAGGTTAACCCTCCCTAAGAGGTTCAATGGAAGGGCTCTCCAAACTGTACAGTCCTATTTAACTTTTTTAATAATGTCATTCATGTTAGTTTTCACCAGTTTGGAAATTGCAGATGGAATTATGATTCCCAAGTATTTAATCTGGTTGGTACAAGGGATGTTAGTGTTGGCTATGGTAATAGAATCTTGGGGGCCTGACAACAGCATCCATTCACTTTTCCCCCCAATTAATGTTGTGCCCTGAAAGAGGTCCATATTTGGTAAAAAGTTTTGATAAATGGGGAAGTGAGTCCTTTGGGGATCGAAGAAAAAGGAGGACATCATCGGCAAAGAGGGAAATTTTATGTCCCCCCCCAAGTCAAGGCCCCAGATGCCCAATGTAGATCTTATTGCCTGAGCCAAGGCTTCCATTGTAAGGACATACAGAAGTGGGGATAAGGGGCAACCCTACCTGGTCCCCCTAGTCAGGGAAAAAGGAGCTGAAACTACATTATTAGTACGTATGTGGGCTTTAGGGAAGCAATATAATGCACTAATCCACTGTAACATTGGGGGGCCCATACCAAATTTTGCAAGGACTGCAAGCATAATTGGCCATTCGACCCAGTCAAATGCCTTTTCAGTGTCAAGGGCTGGTAGCCCCCCCCACTATGCCAGAGCCAATTGTGCATAATATTCAGGGTCCACCTAATATTATGGCTGGCCTGCCTATCTTTTATAAACCCTCCCTGGTCCAGATGTATCAGTCAGGGAAGTAACACTTCTTCTAACCTGGACGCCAACAGCTTAGCTATGATTTATAATTGGAATTTAAAAGGGAAATGGGCCGATAGGAGGTACACTTAAGGGGGTCTTTACCTGGTTTGGGTAGGACAGTGATGGTAGCCAAGTACTGAGAGGGAAGCAGGGTCCACAGTGTGATGCTTGGCAAGCTGGTTATGATTATTGTATGATATTTGTAATATAAAAATATAGTATGTGATTGTCTCACATAAGACAGCCCGTGCTTTGTGCTTCCATGGGTGCCTCCCAGGTTTCAGTGAAGTTACAGGATATGTAACTGACCAGAGGATGTAAGAATTGGCCTACATCAAGGTGTCAGCAGTGACAAGTGACCTGAAACAAGGAGGTAATTAAAATGACCAGCGACCTGATTAAAGGTCTCCTGTTTTTTTGTGTTAATTAGAACTGACCCAGCTGCCAGGATATAGGGCTCATAAAGTTTTATGATTCCTATAGGAAGAACATTTGATAGCAACATGGTGTTAAAAGTTATAAAACCCTTTGATATGCCTTGGGAATAGCAACCACACAATATCAAAGAGAAAATGTTTAATTAACGAGTCATATTTAGGAAGTGGAATTTTTGCTGGTGTGACATTATTAACATACCTCCTGCTACAAAATTATGTTTGGAATGTTTAATTCTAAAAAGGAGGAGCTAGATGACTCACCAAGGGGGTGGGGAGATGGGGTTGAAATGTATCTTTTTTATTGATTCCTAGGCTTATTTGATTTGTAGCATCCTTAGCGTGCATACCTACTGCCAGTCTATCAGTCTGAGCCTAGCTGCTGTTAGTCCCCAGGCAAGGGGAAGGACTAGTTAGGATCCTCCCCCCTACATCAGATATTATGGACCCTCCAGTGCTAGTCTCCCCTGCTGTTAGTTTAAATGTCTGAGATATATGTAAAATTTTGCCACAGTGCTCTGGTCCCCTCCCATACATGCTCCAGTCCCCTAAACTCTACTGTACAATACCAGTAGTGTCCTGTAACTGAAGTAAAGGTAGTGACCAAATCGTGAGGCATAATTTGCACGCCGCTATAGTATCTCCATTGAGATAATGCTGCTGGGTCTTGTCATCGACATCATCACATTGCACGTCTGTGGCCATCTTATGTTCCCAGTGTAGCATGAGTTTTGACAAATCCCAGTGTGCTGCCAAAAACATTTCGGTGTTATGAAACTGGGGAAAATATAAACTATTCAGGTACCCACCAGTATTAATCGGAAGCTTAGCAGTTGCACTACCAACCCACAGGAGGTTTTGCAAAATGGTGCACATGCTAAAATGATGATTTAGGAGTCCTTTAAAAGTAAATTGTAGCTGATAGATCAGCTTAAATTACCCCAGTTTACAAACTACATTTCATAGTGGAGCACATACTGTACTAAATCCTTGTCATTAGGCAAATTGAGCTACTGTACTTTTAACAAAGCAGAACTTTACCAAAATAAATAGGCAATATTGACATTTTAGCGTACATGTTTTATAAAGAAACCTACCTGGTACTGGAAAAATATGTAATAAAAATATGTAATAACTCTGCTTGATTTGTCCTTGCATGACAAGAACCATCTACCACAACATAATTTGTACATGCTGTGTTCACATAATAAGGGAGGTGTTAGGATAAACAGCAGGATGCAAACTTAAACAATGGCTTGCATGGTTTAGCAAGCATTCCTCCATTCTGCTTGGATTTTCATTTTGAAGCAACTATCAGAACACAAGGTTTGTGAAAAAGAAGGAAGGTGATATCAATCAAAAGAAAGAAGGCTTAAAGAGCTAGTGTACTGCCTGAAACAAATACTAGTTTTTAGAGATAGGCAAAGATGGGAAACATTGTGCCACAAATTAATCTGTGAATGTAGTGCGAAATGTGAAGCTTCACCCACAAAGTATGGAATTTCGCCCATGAAGTGCAGAGTTTCATCTACAAATGGCAGATTTTCACTGTTCATGGGCAAAATTCCTCTGTTCATGGGCTAAATTTTGTCATTCATGGGCAAAATTCAGTACTTTGCAGCAAAATTCCACAAATTTTTGGCCTATTAGCAAAACTTTGCAGATTACACTGTAGAGGCAAATTTGTCGACTTTGCTGGAACTTCACCTGTGAATTTAAACTTTGCAACATCTCTACTAGTTTTTAAAAGCAGTCAACTACAGTGGTAGCCACTGCCACATTCACTGACATCATATGGTATGGCATGACATGGCCCAATAACATTATCCACAAATCTGAATGCAACATTTCCAATATTGAGTACTGCCATGTCGCGCTGTTGTGAATTATTTTTGAAAGTGGTGGTGTCTACCATTGTTTTTTAACTTTTATAGCTGGCATACATTTTCTATTCCCTTTGGTTAATTTGAAAAATTTTTACATGATGTTAGTACGTGTGATGTGTGGGCCAGCACTCTGCCTGGCAACTGACTTATCTAGCCCTGTTCCTCCCATCAATTCATCAGCATTGGGACTTCAATGACTGAGACATCACAGCTGCTCAATAAAAGCCACTTAGTAGCTACCAGATCAGTCTCCTGTGATGTCACTTTTAGTGAAGTCACAGTGTTGATAATGTAGTTAGAGGAACAGAACTTGATATGTCTGCTGCCAGGCCTTTAGCATTTCCAGTGCTGGCCAGCAAAATGTATTTCTAAGTAAGGTACAGTGTGGACTTCTATATGCTGCTGTGCTAGTCCTCCACACACCTAGCCTAGAGAGAGTCACTTTTTAGTGACTCACCAGCAAATTGGATGGCTAGTCAATATAGTGTAAATTATTTATTTTTGTTTTGCTAAACTTTATTGGTTAATCTGGTGTTAAACATATCATATATGACAAACATTCATTGAAATTGCCAAACTGTTCTTTCACATATGAACTACAATGCACTGCAATACAGGCATGTTTTTACAGCATTCATCATGCATTGTGTCCAGAGGTAAAGTTTACTGAACCAAGCACAGTTGTGCAATATTAAATACATGTGTTGTGTGTCCTGTTTTGAAGATTGCCGCTTAGTCAGTGTTATTGATATCGATGGGTATAGTCAAGAAACAAGTCACATACTGTGACAAAGTTACATTGCACATCTGAACTGAAATATAGCTTTTAACCTCTGGCAAGTAAAAATTATACCTATAAGATCAAACAAGGATGTAAGAAATCAACAAGAATGCAATCTTTTGGCTCAAGCAGGGACTCAGAAGTAACACATCAATTAATTCCCTTTCTGTATTTTTTCCTCACTGGAAACAATCATAGTGTTCATTTGTTGCTTAACCCCTGGCAGATGACCCTGAGATAAATAAAGAAAGATATGTCAACAAAATTCTGCTGCTTTAAGGACTTAAGGTCAACAGTTTAGGGATCATGGGCAGTAGTTCCTTGTAAGGACAAGAGGTATGAGGAGAGCTTGCCCATATCAGCTTTTTTAGTCTATCTATATAAAAATGCTGAAGTGGGACATGAAAGATCAGGGGGCTTGGATAATGAGGGTAGAATACAAAGATGTTTAAACTGGTGATTTCAAGCAGAACCAGAGGAAATGCACTCACACTGGGGGTGGGGGTAAAGATAAACATTAGAAAGCATTGCTTCACACTCACAAGGGTAAACAATATGTGTAATATTCTACATGGCAAGCTTGGGCAGGATGTCACTGCTCAGGCTTTCAACGCTGATAAGACATATTCTTTATATAGGTAGAATTCTGACTTACAGGCTTAGAAGTGTGTCTATATTCAGATTAAATATTGCCACTTCTATACATGAAAGATCTGCCAAATAAAGTCAATTTCAGATGAAAATTCCACATTCATAGATTTTTTTTCTTTTCTTTTTTTTTGTTACTGTGAATTGCCTGACTTTGAACATGTTTGCTATGCAGTCTGGGAGCTATGGATCTTTAGCATTAAAGAACTGATCCATGGAAACATAAGCTGCAGTACATCTGACATGCCAATAACAAAGTGCTTGGCAGAACAGACACATCCTCTCGAAGACAGGGCTGCCAGTCTTCACAAAGCGGCTTATCCTTTGGTGAATAGGAAACCAAATCTTACAGAAAAATTTAATTCACTATGTTCTTCACAGTGTTTTTGGAGGGGAGCAAGCTGATCTGGGTCTAGTTTGCACTCCAAATGACTTGAGAACTGCTAGGCTGCACACTTTAAAAACATAGCTTTCTCAGTGCTCTAGCACAGTATTAAAACTTACATTATGAAGCCTGCAGGCTTCTACAGGAAAAGTACATTTTATTTATTGTTCTTAGTACACTTAAATTGTTATATAAGTGATGGCTATTTCCTTCCTATAAACATAGTTTCACACAGGCATGTCAAGTTTAGATGCACAGATGAACACATAAATATTTATTAACTCAGTGTCTCTGATACATCATCTTATGGGGATTTCACAGCTAATCCCCTCACCTCACAAAACTTTTATCAGCATTGCATGCAAGTGTTGTATTTTCTTCATAACATTTTATGACTTCCCCTGCTGTTTTGGGGAGAGGAAAGGGAGATATTTTTTTTATACTAGGCCCATGTTCCTGCTGTTAACTCTCCAGTCAATTGTGACATCATAAATCATGGAAAGTTATAAAAATGTCTTGTGAAGAGACAGTCACATTGAAGGGAAGCACAGCACTTCATTACCCTGTCTGCCTGATTTAAATATTATCTCTAGCTTCCCAAGAGCCAACCACACCAGAATGCACTGCATGTGCATCCACAAAGTAATAGGATGCATATTTTCTTGGACTAGGAAGACACTGCTTTGCTTTTAATAGCAAACCAGTAGCACTTGCAAAATATATAGAGTAAGAATTGTTGTTATCTTTCCCCTTTTCTTCTTCACTCAACTAGCTTGCATGTTTAAACAAAGCTAAAGAAATTAGAACCCTCAATCATACTTAAGCTTAAAGGCAATGTATTTTTTGTTTTAATTTGGTGAGTCTATGTGTCTATAACATAGAGGATCTGGCTTGTAATGCTGGTTTTATGTACATACAGTATGCTTATTTTCAACTGTCCAAAGAACCAAATGAGTCAGCCCTCAGACATCAATTTTAGTTCCAAAAAATATTACTGTTGGTCTCTTAGTTTGCTCGCCATTGTACAGAATTTTATATACCATTTTGTAGCTCCTTGTCACATCTTAAGGTGTTTCTATGTGTACAATTATCAATTAGTGCTAAGGTAAAAAACATACAGCTAGCATTCAACTTATGTTAATTTTATCCAGCATGCATGCTGTGTACCTTAAGTACTGTACAACTTCAATTTCAGTTTATTCTCATACTCTTATTCATAAATGTTTACAGGTCGAAGATGCATACTTCTTTTCTAAAAATTAGCATAGAGACATATAAACATACTCTGAGTAGATATAAAAGATAATGCTTAGATAGTCAAATAAGAAATATTTGTTTTACCTATTGTTGATGTGTATAGTAGACAAAGTTGTGTTTATCCACTTGCTAAAGCTTGCAAGTATTGAAACATAAAGGTATTATGTTTGAAACATCATGTTGTTAAGGGGGCTCAATGTTATTATATTAAGAGATGGGGTAACATAGGTTGTTTATACCATATTGTAAAGCTGGTAGGCCAGGTTGGTATGTTACAACCAAGGATACATGGTTGGAATTTGTTCTTTCATTTAGTTTGGAAGCTTCTTCTCGACATGCCTGTTGTGCTCAGTTTATCTTTCTGGAGATCTCCTGTCTTCAGTATCACCACTTCGGCAGATGATCCAGTGTAGCATTATATGTCAGAACTGGAGTGTGCTCAGCAAATATGGTATAGTCTTAACACTTGGCTGTGAAGGATATTTTTAAAATTATTTTTAGATGGCAGGATTACGGTAACAAGTACATATATTAGTAGCACTTTTACTGCCTATATTTATTTTATTTTATTTTATTTAAACAGCAGTTTGGAAAACCTTTGAGCCATAGGCTCGTTTACAAAGGTACCTTGTCACAGTAAGACAAACCAAAATATACAGTATAGCAGTACAACACATAAGTATAACAGTAAATTAAGACATAGATACAAACAAGCTGGTACAGGTAGGATGGATGCAAACAATATATTCCTCTGCTTGCTTAAGTACATTTGTACCTGAAGAACTGTGTATCAGTTTCAAATATTGTAGCTGAAAAAAATGTATTGCTT
This sequence comes from Neoceratodus forsteri, assembly GCA_016271365.2. NCBI lineage: Eukaryota > Metazoa > Chordata > Ceratodontiformes > Ceratodontidae > Neoceratodus > Neoceratodus forsteri. Next base: position 317,865,169 of record CM028130.1, read on the forward strand.
TTTACTGTTAGCATAATGTCTCTTTCACCAGGTAATACAATTGACAACTAACAATTTATTGTGTTACTTACATAACTAGTTGAGATTACTGCCTGGACTCAATAGAATATATTAGATCTTTGTTTTAAAATGTCTTTTATTCAAAATAAACCTCTATGCCTTAGAAACTATGAATTTTATATTGGTGACTTTATACTGTACATCAAGTCTTAATGTACTCAGCATCATCCCAAACATAGACATGGACAACTGGATTAGAACTGTTTTACAGATGGTGGGAATGTTGGCTGGGACTCCAAGGTAACAAACACCTTTTCTTGAAAAAAAGTGTCATGGGATCATGGGATCTTAACTGCAGAGGAATCAGCAGATATGGTCAGGAGGGATTAGAGTTTAAAGAGCTCCAGATATCACAGGCTGAAGTTCATAAAAACAGGATTTTTGTTTAACTTACATTTCACATATTCTTAGTATTACATCTCCTCATTATTGCTGTACTCTAAATACGCACATTAACATGAAAGACAGACAACTGACATTTAAACTCCATGAGATCTTGGCTGCTAGTCTAGACCAAACATCATGACCCCCTGTTTATTACATCATAACTGTTTCCACAGAAACAGAGAGTGATGTCAGGTATGAACAAGCAACCATAGCAATTGAAGTCTATGAATCAGTGAGCCTGTTTTTGTGCTAATGTGCATAGTAAAACAAAAATTAAGGTGAATTCAGTACAAAAAATACATTAAAATAAAGTGGAACTGTGTCTAGAATTATTTTTTTTTCTAATTTTCTCTGCTACATAAAAGTAGCGGCACTTGTTAGTTGGCAAAAAATGTCATTGGGCAACCAGACTAGCCTGTAACTGGAATCAGCTTTTTTGAACCCTTCAGACACTCGCATAGGTAAGCAGTAGCTGCCAATACTCAGCATTGGCCTCTTTTGGGGGTATCACTAGGTCTGGGTCCCTTTAGAGACATTGCTTATACAGCACAATGCCCCTTGCTCAAGGGCAGCCAACCCACCCCTCTCTTTCACAGTTGAGAACTTCCTGCTTTAGAAGCAGATTATGGTAATGATATACTTCTCTTATAAACTGATTAGCTGTACCCCAAAGGATTCAGTCACCAAAACACAAAATACATAAAAGTAACATTTTTTTAAATGTCAAGACATGTACACAGGTAATACAGGATATTACAGCAAGACTATAGGGTACCATAATTCTGCAGAAATGGAAAAGAAAATGTATGAGAGTAGGTTTCACACAAAAAAACTCTCTCTCTCTTCCTCTCTCTTTAGCAAGGTAGATTAGTTTGCTGCAAGACACACTGATGAAGCAGGGCAGACTCAAACCCTTATATGGCAACAGTTCACAGTACCAAAATCTGACTGACTTTTTCAGGCCCTTGCAGACCAAAAGACACACCCAGCTGCCACCCATGACACGTCATCCAGTATGTCACTCTGACATTATAGATATAACATTCTTTGTTTCTTTGAGTTGTGTCCTTATAAAACTTAATTTGATCAGGACCCTGGATTTGTATATACAAATGATATCTGTTTTTTGTCCTAAGTCCTGTTAGGATGTAGAATCATAGAAATATAGAAATTGATGGCAGATAATGATCACTAGGCCCATCTAGTCTGCCCATTTTCTCTGCCTACTGTGAAACCCACAGACCCTATTTGATCTCTGGCTTCACCTCCTCATTCCAATTGCTAGGGTTCCCCTATGCATGTCCTGTGCATGCTTCAATCCCTCCACTGTGTTTGCCCCCACCTCCTCCTCCTCCTCTGGGAGTCTCTTCCATCCATCCTCCACTCTTTCTGTGAAGAAATACTTCCTCACACTACCCCTTAGTCTATCCCCTTCCAACCTCATGTCATGCCCCCTCATTCCTGGACATCTCCTTTTCTGAAAGCTGTTACTCTCTGGTACCCTGTTCATGCCTTCTAGAAATTTGTAGGTTTCTATCATATCTCCCCTGTCTATTCTCTCCTCCAGTGTATACATATTGAGGTCTCCCAGTCTCTCGTTATATGATTTTGGTGCAGGCCCTGCACCATCTTTGTTGTCCTTCTTTGAACTGCCTCTACCCTGACTACATCCTTATGGAGATGCTGCCTCCAGAACTGGATACCATATTCCAAATGAGGTCTTACTATGTCTGGTTTAAAAACATGAAATGGCTTCTTCACTTTTTGATGCTTTCTCATAAATTGTTCAAAGATATTTATACCACTCTCCAGGGAAAGGAGGCCATTTTTAGCAGAGTCACTGGTACAAATAAATTATGCCAATGTTGTTATATTAGGTTCATTATATTTTTATTTCTTGAAGATGTTTTTAAAACTGCAGATTTTACCATCTTTATAATTAGTGCCTCAAGTCATTAAAGATGGCCGCCCCATTGCAATTAGTAAAAATATTTTCCATAGAGATTACATTTTCACTTAACATACTGGATTCATATCGTGACTGCATTATGAAGGTGCTAGCATGCCTTTTTTTTGTAATTTCTGTTTCTGCCCAATCTCACTCTGCCCCAAACTCCCTTCAGTCCCCCAAGGCTGACCACTGATCCTCACCCTACCTGAGCTCACATGAGGTACCATTCTCCACAGAGCTGTGGCTTACCTCCTGTGTAGGGACAGGGTGGAGGGAATTTATGTATGAACATTTTCTTGTCTTGTTAGGAGGCAGCTCTCCTGGCCAGGTAGGTGGATAGTATGGCACCAGAAGCCCTTCATTATCAGATGCAGGGCATTGCCTTTTGAATTTTCTCATCTCAACCCCACAGAAGCCATGCATGCTAAGGTTGGAGGGATGTACACATAGAAGCATGATATTTTATACAGCCAGAATGGCTCCTTCCACCCCTGGTCACACTACTACTACCATCCCCTTCATCCAAGGGGCAGTATGGTAGCAGTATCTGGAATGCTGAATCCTTCCACCTCAGCCAGCTCCTGTTGACTCAGGCTCACTCCCAAACTCAGGTCACTGGCATCATGATCGGTGTTGATACCACTGTGCTTATTGGCCAGCACAGCTAGCTAACATTTTTAATGATAAACAGCACAACACTACTCCAAAATATTTAATTTATTTATAATGGCCATGCATATAATAAAAAAACATTAAAGGAGCAGTACTAGTTAATAAAAACGTACTTTTTACAATAGTTATGACAAGTAATTGTCACAAATGACTCAGAAAGTGAACCTTTTGCTTTTATTTTTGTTCTTTATATTCTTTTTTTTTTTTCTGATAGTTGAGCACAGACCCTTGCAAGGAGCACTATATTGGATTCTCAGTGAAATGGAGTGGTGTCATTCTCTCATTAGTTATTTTGTCTGATGTAACTGGAATGCACCACCTCTTCAAGTGTTTATATTTTATTAGGTTATTTTATATAATTATGGTGCCATGATAAGTTGGCATGTGGAGCGGCAGAGAGCTATCAAGGCCAGGTGCCAGGGTTGGCATCATTCAGAGTGACTAGATTTTCTGGGCTTTTCTGGAGGCAGGGATATGCAATGATGTCCAGCATTCGCCTCGCCTTCCTGCACACTCAGATGTCAGTTGCTGCAGTATCAATGGCCTCTGCCGTTTGGGTCTGTCAAGCACCAAACATGCTCCCAACCCTCCCCCCAGAGAAGGAGAGCAGTCCTCCTGGCAGTCCATCCTTCTCCCCCTGGCTGACCCTCTGATGATCTGGGTCTGTTCTCGAACCCAGGCTGCTGGTGTTGCACGTGGAATTCCAACAGCTGTGCTGATGGGCCAGCCCCTTATTAGGTTATTTTTGATTTCCTACCAATTCATGGTTTTAATTTTAGTTGCAATGTTAGCATCATTTTGAATACTTTCTTGTCAAAATTTTATGTAACACTATGCGTTGTATGTCTGTCACCCTTCCCACCGATGTGAAACCTTTGTAAAAGAGCTGTTATGTGCTCAAAGGTACTGGAATCTGAGAATAAATAAATAAAATGAAAATAAATAAATAGAACAAGCAATGTAAACAAAGAGTGAGAAACAAGAAATTATATGGGGGCTGCCATATTTCCTGTTGATCGACACAAAATTATAAATGTATTAAAAATCAAGGGAACCAGTTATCAGAAAGCAGTAGTAAACAGCAACACTTAAATCTGACATTTTAACCTACCAGACAGTGCAACAATCTTGAAAGTGACAAACACTTCCTGGTTAACTAGTACTACTACTACTACTACTTTAGAAAACTCATATCTTTGTTCAGGAATGAAATACAATGAAAAGAAAAAAAACAAGTATACTGATGTTTTTGCCAGAAATATGTTATAACTAAAGAACAGATCAGTAAATGTTTATTTGCTCATAAATACTACTGCTTTAGGGACTCTTTAATGTCTCCAGCAGTGCATTAGTATACATTCCTCACACTGTATTCAACTGTAGTATCAGTGATTAAGCCCAAATCTCCATTGTTGGTCATGAATCCATGACCTTTTGGGTCAGAGGTAAGACCAACACAGTTGCATCAATACCAATGTAAACCTCACTTCCAAACACTTTTTTAGCTTTTGAAAGTGAACAATCATCAACAAAAATAGTGCTTATTGCACTGAATTTGAAAAGGAAATTAAAATGGCCATCTATATCACAAGCCTTAAACAACCTATTTGGCCATAGTATTACCTACCCACTACTTTCTTGTCTCCTCTCCTATCATGTCAACAAAAAATGGTAGCCCCGTAAAGCAATATCACCTTAAGAGAATTTAAGGCTCTGCTCAGTGATTTTATCCTAGGTACCCTATAATTTCTTTAGCTTACACAATCCCAGATGGATGCAATTGTTAAAAGTTGCTTTTACCATGTTCTAAACATCACGTAGCTGAGGCACTTTCTGAAGAATGGTGATCTGACATTTCTAACTCATGCGTTAATTACAATATGCCTTGTTTAGCTTATTCTTATTTAGAATTTATTTTCTTTTTGCACAGGGATATCCACATTTAGGCTACAAGCCTAGTTTTAAAGAAGGTCCCCACTAAAATGCATTAACATTGGATACTAAGTGCATTATTACTTGGAATACATACAGTACAGCTTATGTTCTATGCTCCCATGTGGATTAAATTTTAAATTAGGCCGAAATCTACCGCAGGTTAGTTTAATGCTGTCTGGCATATTCCACTGATTTTGCACTCATTAGAAATTTTCATTTATGACTTGTCTTACAGTTTGGTATCATGTTGTCCCTTTTGTATATTGTAAACTGTGATGTACTACTAGCAATTCCATCCCAGAACGCATGTGGATGGTTTCACTTTTCAAATAACATTTCTGGATCATAATTGTTTATTAAATAAAAAATAAAAAGCATGGTTCATCACCTGTAGATATAGTGAAGAATTTGGCAGCAAAGCTTTTGATATCCTCTAGAATGTAAAAGCATAAAATACCCATATTCTCTGAACTGCCCTAGCTGCCAATATAAGATTGACTTTAGGTTCTAAAATCTGACATAAAATTCTGTAAATAGGCTGTGCCACCTTTGCCTTTTTGACTTTCTGTGTCTATATCCATCCATAATTCTTACGTGCTTCACAGTGAGTACTCTGAGTAATCTCAACTGGAAACATTGAGGCAGCCAAGTATTCATGACAACTTCACTTGTCTGCAACAGTGCACTACCACATTACTTACATGGAGCACCTACTCCAGTAAAATTAAAGGAAAACTGCTTATAACCTGCAAGTCTATGTTTTCTGTAGCGCGCTGTGTTTAAAAATCTGCTTCATATTCTGTTACTGTTCTGTTGTTACTGACCTAATGGTAAAATTAGTTGGTGTTTCTGATTTACACTCTGTTTCTGTTTAAACCTGCTGATGTAGTGTGTGTTCTTGTTCAGTTCTTACATTGTTTTCACAATTCATCTGTGTTGTAAAATAGAACTCCGGGGCTGAAAGGGATATAAACCATACCATATATTTCTAAATGGGTTATACGACTACTACCAGCATGCAAATCAGAAACACCTACTAAGTTTACTTATAGGCTAAAGGTAGAATAATTATGGAGTAAAAATGGTGCGTTAAAAATAGCATCTACAGGACAAACTGACTTGTTGGTTCAAAGCAGTTCTCATTTAAGAACTGGCTAAAAATAATTTTGCAAATACTTAAGCATCTGTTTTAACTGTGACTAGTTACGTATACATTAGTCAGTGCTAGTTTAAAGCAACTCCAGCAGATGCTAAGCTTGTGCTGACATTATGCTGAGATTAACATCTTGATTCCATTTGAATCTATGGGAAACAAAGACTCCTGCAGTGACTTAAAGGAGTAAAGAGCCTTGAATTTTACAGCGGCAAAAGATAAATTAACTTTACCTCTTTACTTCCCTGCTCTAGCACACATCCATTAAGGTCTTTTTGTACAGTACAAACATGACATCATCCTTCTTCCCACAAACAACAATTTCATCAGATTTAACTCCACACTTTGGAGAGAATCATTGGTGCTGCAGCAACACATCAAGCTGCAATCAGGTAGCCTGTGATAGGGGTGTGTGAATAAATATTTCTGAAATGTTGGCCCATATATTCTATTTAGGTACTCAAATATTCAGTATTCATATTTGGCTTGGGTGGGGGGAGGCTTCCCTTCTTCAGATGATGAATGCTAGTCTCCTGGCCACCCTTCCTCCCTTCTGATTCCATGCTTTCTCCATAGACAAAGAAGGCCATGAGGGAGGCTGCTGGTACCTTGCCAGGATTCAGCTGTGTCTTTGTAAAGGCACCCCCCTTTCTAGACTGACTACCCCCATTACTCCATATTTTAAAAGTTATTGTATGTGCCAACCCCCAAAGTCTGATCCTTGATTTTTCTTTGGGGGGGGTCAGCTAGTGCCAATATATTCCAGGAAGTTAGTTGGTCTCCCTCCTAGAGCATGCCTAGCCTGCTGTACTCTAGCTTGACATTGCTCAGCAAACTTAATCTTCTTTACTCAGTTCTGACACTGCTCATGAATGAATGAGTGGGTTGGAGCTAGAGCACAAATGATCATGTTGATGGGGGCAGTAACATAAATGGGAATGTTAACCAGGCTGACCAGTCAGCCTACCTAGCATCACTACTGACAGAATTAATCTTCATCACTCATACACCAATGTGGTACATACTGTATTTGAGCCCTGTAATCCAACTCTGTGACTGACTGGATGCCAGGCACTTCAAGGGCTGGAAACACTAAACTCCTGGTGATGACAATGGTGGGTGATTTTAAGTGCCCCCTACTGGCAAATTATAGAGCAGTTCTAGTGCAGCTGTGAAGGCAATCACTTTTCCACTGTCCTGAGAGGAGAAATGCTGCAGCCACAGTGACCTTAATTAATAGGGTGAACGGAGAATACAAAGTGTGGAAGGTGTAACACAAAAATAAAAATGTACTTTTATGGTTTGAAATATGTCTCAAAACTGACTGGACAAAAATGACCTCATCTCTCAATGGGATAAAATGTTCTCCAAAGGTACTCTCTCCAAGCTTTCATTCAATTAAAAGAGCTGCAAAATTGATGGTCGAGTGGACACAAAAATTATCTATGTGTTCTTCATAATAAAATCCCTTGGGGTATATATAGCTGATCACTTATCCTTGAAGAAATAAATCAAGAACCTCTCCTCTCAGATATGACAGCAGGACTTCATCAAGCCTGACCCAGTCTGGAGTAGTTATTCTGCAAAAGCTCTGTTGTGGATATATTGCTATATTAATGTATGCTTATGCTAGTATCAATGGTTTAGAGTGCCATAGCTTCACAGAACAAAGTTCAAGTCCTTTAAGTCAAAGCTGATAGACTGACACTAACCTGAACAGCACATTTATAAGCAGTGAAGAAAATGCAACACAGAATTAATAAGATGATGCTACATGTGAGGTGTTGATGATTGTTATGTATGCTTTTAACAAAATAAATTGTAAAATTGATTTTCAGTCAGAGAGTGATCATAAGCCACTGTTTGTTAACTGGACATTTAATCTAGGCTCCATAGCAGTTAGGGTTAAAGACAGACAAAAAGGAGCATACAATTCCTGCAGCTATCTAACTGCATGCTTTCAACTTTTCCCAGACCCACAAGAAGGGTTCCATTTCCTTCTAGCCAGAGGGTCAACTGAAGCAAAATACATGCTGATGTCTTGCCCAGGGGGTTTCTTCAGAGCACTATTGTGCTTAAATGGATGCTTTTCCTGGTTAAAGGGAAGGGAAAGTCAGTGTTTCTTCTCAATTTAGTTGCCTCCCAGATTGCCACACTATCAAGCACTCATGTCAAGGGATACTGATACACCAGTGGTGCTAGTGGGGTAAGGGAAGCTTAGCTGCTGTATGCTTTTTTGAATATTGTGGAAAGGTTTATGACTTATTAAAACAAAAAAAAACACTTTTTTTTGTAGCTGCAGTGGTGTTAGCCTATATGTTTTCCACTTTGCAAAGTAACACACTCCAGTGTGTTCTTGTTTGTTTGTAGGGTCCCTGGGCCGGGCTGCCATGAAATGGACTGAGCACTGTACTCTTTTCTTTCACAATGTATAATATGTTTTATACATTTTTATCAAATAATTCTAAGACTCTAAGGGCCAGATATTCAAAACTTTGCCCCAGGGCTAAATTAACACTGCCCGGTGGGCAAACTTAGCCCAGAGCACGAAGCATGCTATATTCAAAAGGAAATAGCCTTCTGAATATAGCAGTCTAAGGAAGCAGGGCAAACTGGTCTGGGAGTGCAAGGCAAATATAGACCAGGAATAAGACAGCACTGAATATATCAACAAGGAAATGTAAACTGCAACTGCAGCTCGTTAGACCATGTGTCAAGCCAGTGTTAAACTTGCAAGTGGAGAACATTGTGTGTGATTGCACAGAGCTGTCTCACATCTACTGCAAACACAACTCTCAACCTCCTGCTTCATAAATCGGGGACAAAGGTTTAAAATCAGGGACACACCTTAACAAATGGTGATATCCACTCAGGAAGCTGGTAGAATAAGTGGTGTAGTGTAAAATGCATTTTCTAAGGAAGAGCACATCTGTAACATTAATGTCTAACATTATGTTATGATACAAACCCCCACTGTTTGGTCATGGAAACACAATTTGTAGGAGGGACAGAGTAAAGGTTTGAGGTAAAATCAGGGACATCCCTGAAAATCAGGGACAGTTGAGAGGTATGATTGCAAACAACAATGTAAGTCACACACAGCAGAACTGTGCTTTGTGTGCTATGCAGTAGTGAGGTTTGCCCTGGCATACCTCTCAATTGTATCACACTACGAGGAACATTCCTCATTTTACTTCACAAAAGCTCCCTGTTCCAAATTGGGAGAACTTGTCCTACATTCAGTGTTAACATTTTAAAACAAAAAACTATAGTAAAGGATGCAAAAAATGTATTATTCAATTAATAACAGACTTTCTGAACATAAATGCAAGCATTTGACAGTGTTCTGAGCTTCTTAGGTAAAGATTTGATTAAGTGTTCCACATTTTGCTCATTTGTTCCACATTTTGAGAGGCAATGTTCCACATTTGAGGGACAAAAGGTTGAGAGGTATGTGCCCGGGGCTAACCTGACTGCACAGTGCTAAAACATTATCCCGGTGCAAACTGGTTAGCCTAGGGTTACCACCTTTTAAGAAGCCCAAAGTGGGACATTTCTTACTGAAACATGATTTTTTGCAGAACAGTACCTAACCTTGACCGATGCAACAGACTTGTTTTCTCTATATAATCAGAATTAAGGCTAAGTGCAGTAGTTTCTTATTTGCTTCTATTGTTTCTTATCATTTTAAGGTGTTTTAGTTAAGGTACTGTAGTTTTCTACAACATTTAGTGAAAAATTAGAAAATATTTTTTCTACTATAAAATCAGGACATTTAGTACTTTTCTTTTTTTTTTGCAGGACACAGCTACCCAAATTGGGACTGTCCTGCGAAAATCAGTACAGGTGGTAATCCTAGGTTAGCCCAGGGCAAACGGGAGCTATATTCAAAGCTCCCATGCAAATGAGCCTTCTTAGGTAATCTGTGACCAAACAGGCACATTTGCATCTCATTATGTGCTGCTTAGCATACAGTACCATACAGTTTGCCCGGTGCTACTGCATGAAGCACACAGCTCCCCCCTTTTGGTCGGAATGGAAGTACAGGCTGGATGCTGCAGACCAAGGCAGACCCACAGCATCCCCTGTTGGTCGGAACAGAAATACAGGCCAGAAGCAGCAGGAACTGTGTGCTGCCAGGCTCAGTTAGTGCATACATATCTCACAACCCCATGCCACCTGAATCAGGGACAATGCTTAAACAAATCAGGGACAAAGGACCAAAATCAGGGACACATCCTCAGATGTAGATATATCCACCCAGACAGCTGGTAGAACATGGGGCTTAGTGCAAAGTGCATGTTCTGAAGAAGAACAAGTCTGTACCTTTAATGCTTGCCATTGTTATGTGCTTACAATTTCCACTGTTCAGCTAGGGAACCACAACTGTGAGGAGGGACAGACTAATACCCCTGAGGCAAATTCAGGGATGTCCCTGACAATCAGGGACAGTTAAGAGGTATGCTCCTGACCCAGTCACAATGAATGTAAAGGTACTATTCCTGGTAGTCTAGTGGTCCCCTCACCCCCTACATGAATCCCAACCCCAGTGTACTGACAATAAAGGTAATGTCCCTGGTAGTCTAGTGGTCCCCCAACCCCCCTGCATGACTCCCTACTTGTTCACAATATTATTATTATACTTAATTTCCCTGGTAGTCTAGTGTGCCCCCGCACGTATCCCGACCCCTGTTTCCAATAAGAGCAAACACATATCACTGGTAGTCTAGTGGTCCCCCCCAGCACGTATCCCAACTCCCGTTTTGATTACACTGAGGCACTTAAACCTGGTAGTCTAGTGGTTCTCCCCCAGCACATTTCCCGACTCCCATTTTGAATACAATGAAGCACTGATCCCTGGTAGTCTAGTGGCCCCAACCCGTGTCCAACTCCCGTTTGATTACACTGAAGCGCTTAACTTTTCAGTAGTCTAAGCATTTGTATGTTTAACCCCATTATGAATATGTTTAAGCACTTGCTCCTAGTAGTCTAGTGGTCCCCCAACATGTTTCTCGACCCCGTTAGTAATACATTCAAGCACATATCCCTGGTAGTCCAGTGGTCCTCCCAGCACATTTCCCAACCCCCATTATGAATATAAGTAAGCTATTTACCCTGGTAGTCTAGTGGTGCCCCCCACCCGGTAGCGCCATCCCAGCTCAGCCCACCCATCTGCCAGGAAGCAAGCCTGCGACTGGCTCAGACCGCCACACACCAACACAGCCGGCCACCAACTGAGGAATAAATGAGCAGCTCATTCATTCCTCAGTCGGTGGCTGGCTATGTGTTATGGAGGGCTGAGCTCGTCGCCGCCTCACTTCCTGGCAGATGGGTGGGCTGAGAGGGACGGCGCTCACCAGATGGGGGTACCTCAGACTACCAGGGTAATAGCTCATTTATATTCATAACGGGGTCAGGAACTGTGCTGGGAGGACACTGACCACCAGGATATGTACTTGAAATGTATTAATAACGGAGGTTGGGAAACATGCTTGGGGTGGACCACTAGACTACCAGGGATAAGTGCTTAAACTTATTCATAACGGGGTTGGGAAACGGTTGGGGGGGACCACTAGACTGCCAGGGATGTGCTTAAACTCATTCATAACAGGGGTTGGAAACCGGTTGGGGGAACCACTGACTACCAGAGATAGGTGCTTAAATTAATTCATAACTGGAGTCAGGAAACATGCTGGGGGGACTACTAGACTACCAGGGATAGGTACTTAAATTTATTTGGGGTCAGGATATGTGCTTGGGGTGGGACCACTAGACTATCAGGGCTTCTACCGCAGCTACTTGGGTGTCCACAATGGGGGGGGCACTGACACATTACTGCCAACTTTTGTCCGGCGGTATCTAGCGCCGTGCTACAGATCGCACTAATGCCTGTAGTGCGGTGCTATGAATTTGAATATGCCGTGCTGCTGGTATGCATGGGTGCTCTCCTGTCCACGCCCCTGCATACTATTACTTATTAGCGTCGGCGCTACTATTCAGCGCTGGTGCTAATAGGGCTTTTCAGTATTGCAGACTCAGACAAATCCAGCGCTATTCCAGCACTATGGATTTGCACTAGGCGCAAAGGTTTGAATATCTGGCCCTATGACTATAAGACAGTCTTGTAATGCTGTCTCTTTTTTGGGCCCTTAGTCCCCATTTTGTCTTTGGGACTGATGAAGTTGCAGTTCACAGATGACATTTATTGGCTAGCTACTGTAGCTTGTGAGCCTGCTGAGTAGTTCTGATGATCAAAAGAAAGAGAGAGAGAACTGCCTCTTTTACGCACCCAGCCTGTTTGGTGCATCAACAAGGCCTGAGATCATTCTAATATCCAACTGAGGTTTTTAGGTGACAAGTCAGACCACTGCTGTTGTATCCTTGTTTCATATACCCAATGTTTGGAAGGCAAACATTTACCATAGTTTTGTTTAACCAGGCTTTTGGGGAGTAAGAATTCGATTCCCAACTTTGATTTTGTATATATTATTTTTTTTTTAGTTTTGGGTTATGATCTAAATTATTTATGATTTTTTTAAATTTATTTATATTGTTTTTACATTCGCTTGTGTGCATGCGCAAGAAACGTCTTGGGAGAATAGGACATTTTGGAGGTGTGACTTTCCTGTGCAATGCAGTGCTCTGTTGAGCAGGCATGGTAGGCCTGCACCAATGGATGCGGGAGCTGTGTATGACAGCAGTGGTCTTCAGTTCAAGGAAAACCACCACTGCGATCGGTGGTGGCAAAGTAGGTGTTTACCGTAATGACGCCTCTGTATGAGCTGACCAAACAAAATACGTCCAGCTTCCTCGTCCTGTTGCTGTCCTGCCCATTGTTTTACTGATTGCCTAGTCATCATGTCCTTTAGCATACCCTCCAACTGTACCAGTTTTGCCAGTACAATACCGTTTTTTAATCATTGGTACTGGGTACCGAGACATCAGCACAATGTACCGAATTTGGGGAAAACTGTTAATAAAATCATTTTCGGAGCCAAGAAGCCGCAGTATGACTACCACTAAGCAGCAAGCACAGCCCCAAATGTAATCAGTTGATCGGTCCTTGCATTCGGCAGAGAGAGTGGTTTGCTATGCTGTCAGACTGAAGCATTACTATCCGCTACCATGTTTCACCCAGTTGTCCTTCCTTCCAATATTTCAACATACCCAGCATAGGTGGCTATCTCCAGTTATTCAGAGGTGACGTCAGGATACCGCCCCTCACCGTATGCGTCATCGCCCGGCCCACCCTGTGACGTAGCCCAACAATCAGCAGTGTGGAGTTGGTTGATTCATTCAGGAAACACTCGGGGTGCTTCAGTGACAGGGAATTACACACAAAGATGGAGAAGGCAGGATAGCTTCAATATCTTGTGTAGCAGTTCGTACAAGGTAAGCAAAGGGAGCCAAGCTCCCGAGTCCGTGTGAGCGCACCACCCAACTGTCTCAGCTGGAGCCCGACAGAGCTGGGCAGAGGGGGAAGGGTTGTCTGGATATTGGTCACCCCACCACCTCATGCTGCTGCCTACCGTCCTACCCTGGTCAGGCTCAGCCTCGGCCCCCGTCCTTCTGCAAAGCCCGGCTGTCAGGTAGTGGTGTGCAGTCTACGATGGGGCACCCCAGATCTGCGTTTAGCCCATCTGTTGGTTGGTTGGGCCCAGACTTGCAGAAAGCCATGGTGCTAGGTGAGGAGGTGTGTGTAAGTCAGTTTCTAAAAGAAGCCGGTGACAGGCAGACAGCCCTGGGGGAGAGGGCGAAATGCATTAAATGTCTACCTGTGTCAGTGCTGTCTCTTGAGTTTGTCTGCCCCGGCTGTTCTATAAGGTTGTTCTGTAATCATGTTAGCAGAATGCTTGTGAAGTTGTGTTGCCCAGCACAACACGAACCAGATCAATCCCCTGGCTGGGTACCTACCTTACTGTGCCGGGGAAGAAGGGGAGGCACAGGCACATTGGGTTTAAATGTGCGAAACTGCCCAGTGCATTCAAGTTGCTGCTCGGGGGTACTTTGAACAACGTTACATATCTGGTCATATGGGGTGAGAGAGAGTGTTTTATATAGATGCAATGGTATGGTTTACAGAAAGTTCAGCGGTAAAAGGCATTGATTTTGTTTTACGTTCAAAAACTAACCATCGTGTTCTTGACTTTCCAGTTCCTTACATTTTCTTGTTTCCTAGACATTACACACGTGACGAAGGCACTGATCAAAAGTGAAACTTAAGCTAGGATTCTGTTGAAATTGGCAGTACAACAGGGATGTCTCCACCTGCAGTTGTATTGCTGTCCACTTGGTTGGGTGCAGTCCATTTAGAGGACCCTCACCCGTCCCCGCCCTTCATCATCCGGAGTAGTATGGCTCGGGCATGTGGCTCCCAGAGCAGCGTTTTACTGAACAGCAGCCTGCCATAGAAACAGACGGGCACCTGTATCCTGCCACCCTGCCCCACAAATAAGAAAAAGCAATTTTTGGCATTTTTGTTGTTAAGAATAGGGAATTGTAAGTCCCCACAAGAGGCTTCGGTTAGGTCCTAATATTTGGCCCAGCTTAAGCCTGTGATAAAGTTTTTATTTTTTTGAGGACACTAGAATGACATTGACATTGTAATTGACATGGGTTGTGTGTTGAGGGGAAGGGGTGTTCTCACAAATTTGACTGTTGGGTGTAAAGCAAGTTAAACTGGTAGGTAAAATAATATAGTACTGTAGCTGGAAATGGAGCATTTTGATTGTCTGATAACGAGAGCATGTCAACGTCTAAAATCCTCATACAAAGTAAAATAATTAGAATACTATTAAAATATTCATTTAAAATAAAATTGTATACTAATAGCATTGAGGCACATCAGTAGTTAGCTTACCATTGTCAATCTTACCCTAGAGGGATAGGGCACTTGGCCCGTGTCTCATTACCAACCCCCCCATTAGATTAACGAACGGTAACCCAACTCTTAAGTTGTGCCTTAATGCTTCATTTTGATGCAGTGCTGTATACCCTGGTTAAACTGTGTATAGTTACTACATGCTTTCTTTTAAGATTTACAGTAAATGAGTTTCTTAAAATGGTATAGGTTTCAAATAAACCTTACTTTGTGCAGTGCACAGAGAAGTTTTACGATACTAAGGATAAATTAAACCAGGATCCATGGTGACGAAGGGGAGCATAATGTTGCTGTGATTATTAAAGGAGAGTGGAGAAAGCATTCAGTACTAACATATCACTGTTGTTTGTTCACGTGCACCAGTGGGTACCAGAAAATAGGGCAATGTGAGTGTGCTGAAGTTTGAAAGGGCACAGAGTAAAAAAGGTAGCTTGTACAAGGAAAGGGCACTTTGAATGCTTATGGCAAAGTGGGGGTTCTGCAGCCCCCATGCCCATAGGTTCCAGCACCAATGCATGCACTGCATGTCATAGCATATCTCTAGGGAGGATGGAGCCCTGCAAGAGGGGAAATGTAGCTGTTAACCTTCCTAAGAAGGGGTCATGGGGACCATTGAACCACCAAGAGTGGAGTTACACGGTATCCGTGGGCTCCAGGTTATGCATGCATCATAGTAAGACACATGACTTACCATTGCTTCCAGGTCTGACTTGCAGGGAGTATGTCATCAACACTGAAACTACCATTGGTGGTTAGAGGAGCAGACTGTAAACAGCTCTTTTTAGAGCCTTGTGAAACTAAATGAATTTCAGTATAAAAATATTTGAGAGAAAAATTAAAATCTTAGCTTTAAGACATTTGGCATAGAGTAGGCATTCTTTTTTATCACTGCCTTACTTGTTCAAGTGGAGTTTTTATATTGCAATTGGTAGTGCACAGTGTCACAGTCAGTGAGGGAGAGGGGAGTGGATTTGTTGACTAAATGTGCTAAACTGCAACACTTATAATTTTTGGAGCCAGGGCTGTGGCATCTGTCAGAGTGAAGTAGGGATACTGAAATACAGTGCATACAAGTCTAGGCTTAACAAGCTAAATCCAAAACATGACCACCATAGACTTTTTTGGGGTGGGGCCCTCTCTGGCTTGAGGAAGCTTCCCCCCCCTTGCTGCAGGTTTCACCTTTCCTCATCCCCAGTACTCTGTGGACTTACCTCTACGTTCAGACCCTCCATGTGCCAGCTGGCAGGCCACACCTCACACCGTGACTGGTCAGGTACAGGTTGGTGGAACATCATTTTCCATGGGGAGAGGGTCAGGAGGCCAACCATCATACATGCTGGAGTGGTGCTAGTTTTTTTTGGTTATTTATTTATTTTATTTATTGGCTACGTGTTCCTGCTTCAGTTTTGGTTCCCATTGGGGACGTTATGTGCAATGACATCAAGGCACATACATCGACATCCGTCACATCCCTACAATTCAGTTGTGGTTCAGACTGCAGTGTCCCAGGCCTCCACCAGGGTTCAGCCTTCACCAAGTACTAGCCCACTCTACCCCCCCAGACGAGAGAACAATCCCTAAGATGCTCAATCCTTCTCCCCCTGGCCGGCCCTCTGATGCCCTGGACTCATTTCTGAACTCAAGCACTGTAAGCGGTAGCGTTACTACTGTGCCGGCAGGTTGGCCACAATTAACTTTCTTAACCGGCAATAGAACATAAAGCAGCAGTCCCTTCATTGTATCAAAGCAGACACTGCAAGTGATCTCACTGGTGCAGTCTATTTCTAAAATAAGGTTTGTACCAGTAAAGTCTCTATTACACCAGTACCAGTAGAGTCTCTATTATCTTATATCATATTTTCTTACATTACATATGGACAATCCACATGTTCATTTAGCAATATTCACATAGTCTATTTCTGCCCAAGCAGGGGAATAAGTATTTGAAAGTCAAGTGCAAACACTGATATGCTGGCAATCAAATCTGTATGCAGCATGGCTACTGAAAATTAGTTAACAAGAGTTTAAAGTGTGACAAGGCCAGCTCTATGAATGGGATGCAACATCTTGGTCATATCCAATAGTGCACTGAATTCAATTCATAAATAGAGTAGTAAGGAACCTTATGTAATATGCTATCACAGAAGTGAGCAATGTACTGTATGACTGAGGCCTCATAGGAGAATACCAAGCATTTACAGGGAATAACACCGGTACTTTCTAATCCCCTCTTTAGGGAGTGACTGGCAGTGTTTTGACGCTAAGCAGTCACATGTTTAAATAAACTAGGTAACACTCCTAGTCATCTGCCTGCACTGTGTGTATAACTTTTTATTCTTCTCCATTGTCCAGGGCCAAGCAGGTCAGTACGGGTAAGAGTAAACTGGTGTGTCATCCATTTTGGAATAAATGACATTGGGATCAAAAGACCCAAGGAAATGTAGACATCTCTCATGGAATTAAGGATGTTGCTGAAGGAAAAGGTATCCAGGATGATCATTTCTGTGATTGTCAGAGTCCTGGGGCTAGTAAGGAGCAGCAGCAGACAATTAGGCAACCTAGTGCTTGGTTAGGCATCTAGTGCAAGAGGGATAGACTTCTTTTTCTAGTTAACGACATTCCCTGGGATTTTAAATTCTCATTTTGCTGATGTACCTTAAAAAGTTTTCAAGGCAGTTTACCTGCACAAGTACATTCTTAAATATATGGAAGCATTATTAGAATAATGATTTATCCTGTTATGGCATGTCCAGATAAGACTATATACAGGATGGCAGCAAGGAAACTAGCACTCACAATTCCAGCTATTTGCATCATTCATGGTGCTTTATTTACATGTCTGTCTCTCTTTGGTACTCTCTTTTATATTAACATCCTTGTCATGCTGCATGTACTTCAGAATTGTTTGAATAGCTTTTGGCAAGTTTTATTTTTTATTAGGATTTTTCAATTATTTTTGTTCTCTGCCAACCACCTCTGAAACTGCAACTTTGAAAGCAGATATATCCCAAAGAAGCTTGGAACTCCTATATTTATTTCTTTTGCTACATTCAGAACAACAGTCATCTATCCAAAAAGCTTTATGACAATATCATAAGACTACAATGGGTTTATGCATAAACACATACAAGTGTTTCCTCCATTTTTGGGAGTGTTAGTTCAAGAGGATGTCACAGTATTTATAATTTACTCATTATTTTTGCATTTGTAGAAAAAAGGAAGCACACATCATGACAAATGATGTGCCATTGTTTCACTTTTTCTTTCACTCTAATATTGACACCTCAAACACTTATACGAACATACAAAATTGACAGCAGATAAAGGTCTTATGGTCTATCAAGTCTGCCTGATTGTGCAGCTAGCGGCCCTTATACTGCAGCTGCCCCTCCATCTCCCCCCTTCAGTAACCCCCCCCCTTACTCTGTCCCATCCCCTTTTGAAGCATTCCACTGTATTACAGGATTCCACTTCCTCTGGCAATGCATTTCACCTGGATACCACCCTCTCCATAAAGAAATGTCTCCTCATTCCTCACCTGAACCTTCACCCCACCAATCTCAGATCATGCCCTGGAGTGTCCTTTCCCCTCCTTAATTGGAAAAGCCCCTCTGTGCCCATCTTATTTATTCCCTTCATGTACTTGAAGGTTTCAATCATGTTTCCCCTATCACTTGTCTCCTCCAGGGAGTACATGTTCAACTCCCTCGGCCTGCTCTCATAGGGTAGGTCCCCTAGCCCCTGGATAATTTGTGTTGCCCTGCGCTGCACCGCCTCTAGTAACCTAATGTCCTTCTTCAGGTATGGCTGCCAGAACTGCATGCAGTACTCCAGGTGTAGTCTAACCAGAGACCTATATAGCAGCAGGATCACCTCTCCTCTCCTCTCCTGGAGGATGTCTTTGCCAATACAACCCAGCATTCTGTTAGCCTTTGCAGCTGCCTTTCTACACTTGCTGATTGGTCATTGCTCCCATTATGATAACCCCAGATCCTTCTCCTCCTCTGTCTTGGTTAGTTGAGCCCCCCCCCCCCCCCACCAGCTGGTAGCTCCTCCTTGGGTTTTGCTCTAAAATGTAGCACCTTGCATTTCTTGGCATTGAACCCCAGCTGTCAAGTGTCCAACCAGGCCTCCAATTTTTCCAGATCATCCTGCAACCCCTGCCACCCTCTTATGTCATCCACTACTGCTCACATCTTGGTGTCATCTGCAAACAGACTGATCTTGCTCTTGATGCCTATTGAGATGTCTGCTATGAAGATACCAAACAACACTGGCCCCGGTATAGAGCCCTTTGGCACCCTGCTTGTCACCACCCTGGGCAATGACAGCTCCCCACCCGCCACCACCACCCTCTGCTGTCTTCCGTGCAACCAGTTCACTGCCCATCCTACCATCTTCACCCTTGCCTCGTGCCTTCCACCTTACTTTGAAGCCTCCCATGCAGCACCAAAACAAACGCCTTACTGAAGTCCAGGTACAGGACATCCACTGCATGATTCTTGTCTAATTACCTGGTTACCCAGTCATAATACTCCACCAGGTTGGTCTGACAGGATCTGCCTGAGAAAAATCCATGCTGTCTGCTGTCCTGCAGCCCCTTAGCCTCTAGGAGGAAAACCAGCTTCTCCTTCAGGATTGTCTCCATCAGCTTTCCCATGATGGATGTGAGGCTTACTGGTGTGTAGTTTCCTGGCTCATCCTTGGGGCCGCTCTTGTGTAGGGGTACCACATGTGCCATCCTCCAGTCCGAGGTACACTCCACAAGTCCAGGGAGGCATTGAACAGGACTGTCAAGGGTTCTGCCAGGACTTCTGCTAGCTCCCTTAGCATCCTAGGGTGTATCCCATCTGGACCAGGTGCCTTGTCCATCTTCAGTGCCCTCAAGTCCTCCAGTACCCTGCCCACTGGTATTTCTCCATCTGTCACCCCATCTCCCCTGTGCTCATCCTCCCTCCCCCCTTTGGTACAGCTCCTCCTTTCTCTTTTGTAAATACAGAGCAGAAGTACTCATTTAATGCTTCTGCCTGTTCTACCCCTGCTTCCACCTACCCCCTTCCCTCTTAATCCTTACTATTTGATCCTTACAACTCCTTTTCTCCATGATGTACCTGAAGAAGTCCTTCTCCTCCTCCTTGATGCCCCGTGCTAGCCTGAGTTCCCTGAGTTCCCTTGATGCCTTGGATACCCTGACTGCCCTTGTCACCTCCCTCGACTTCTTCAGGTATTCCCCCTTGTCCTCCTCTCTCCCAGTTTTTTTGTACTTTCTAAAGGCAGCTTTTTTCTTCCTTACTCTTTCCATAACCCCCTGCTCACCCAGCTAGGCTTCTTGGCCCTAGCCCTCTTACTCTGGACCCTTGTACATGTTGCAGTTGCCTCCTCAATATCCAGTTTAATGATCTCCCACTTTTGGTTAATACCCATATTTGGAGGGATTCTGGCCAGATACCACTGTAGTATTTCACTCATCCTCCAGAAGTCGGCTCTACTAAAGTCTAACACCCTTGCGTTCATTCCTACTCCCCCTTTCCCCATGTGTATCATGAATGACACCGAGTGGTGGTCACTCCCCGACAGCGGTTCCTCCACCCTCAGCTCCCTCACAAACTCACCATTCACCAGCATGAGATCTAGGGTGTTCCCTAGCCTGGTTGGCTCACTGACCATCTGCAATAGAAAGCTGTCATAGAAGGCATCCAGAAGTACCTGCTCCCTCCTATTCATGGTGGCTGAGGTACCTCAATCCACTCCCGGCAGATTGAAGTCCCCTATAATCACTGTGCTGCCCCTTCTGCAGGTCCTTCTGATCTGTCCTGCTAGTTCCCTGTCTAACTCCTCAGTCTGAGAGGGTGGTCTGTACACTGCTTCCATCCTGAGGGTCCTTTTTTTTTCAGTTCTGGAGCTGCACCCATAGTAACTCTGTGTTGCCCTCCTCACCTTTCTCCCTGACACACTTTAGTCCTTCCCTCACATACAGCACCACCCTCCCTCCTTTCATTTTTAACCTGTCCCTCCAAAATATTATATATCCTGGTACTACCAAGTCCCAGTCATGGTAATAGGTGCCCCATGTCTCAGTGATGGCTGCCATGTCCACCTCCCCATCTGCCATAAGAGCCTGTAACTCCACTGTTTTGTTCCCTAGACTATTAGCGTTCAAGGTTACCGCTCTCCACCCTGCTTCCTTCCCCCTCCTCCCTACTTGATCTCCCTTTCTAGCATCCCCTCCTCCTGACCTCTCCCTAATTCTCTTGTTGCTGGTATGAGGGTAAGCTCATTTGCTTCCATACCTGTCAATCCTGCCTGATTCCTGCCCACTTGCCACCCCCCCTTCTAGTTTAAATTCTCATTGTTTGCTAAGTATTTCCCAGTTTCTGTTTCAAGACCCTCCTTCCCTCCTCATTTAAATGTAGCCTGTCCTTGGCATAGAGATCCTTGCCCACCCAGGTCCTTCCCCAACTTCCCACCAGCCAATACCCTTTGGAATGACAACATTGTCTTAGCCACATGTTCAATTCCTCTATCCTCAGCTTCCTTGCCATGCTCACCTTGAATACTGGAAGCACCTCTGAGAAGGTTACTGAACTTCTTGCCTCCTCATAAATCAGCCCCAGCTCCTCAAACCTCGTCTGGACTTCATCTACCATATTTCCCACCAGGTCATTTGTTCCCAAATGCAGAACTATGTGTGGTTTCTACATACCCCTCCTAACATACTTCAGAACAGATTGACCCACCCTTTCTGCTGTCATGCTAGACATGGCCTCCACTCATATGCGACTATGCCTCTCCCCCTTGCTTCCCCATCTGATCCCCTTCAGCTTTGAGTCTCCCAGCTCTAGGATCCCACCCTCGTTTACATGATCTGCTTACCTTGTCCTTCCATCATCCCTTCCCCTTCCTCTCCACTCCTCCTCCTCCTCCTCCTCCAGTGCAGTTGTTCCACCTTCCAACCCAGTCTCTGCCCTGCCCTCCCTCTCCCCTTTTTCCTCTGCTTTTACCTGCCCTCTTCACTAGCCTCCACCTGCCTCTTCCCTCTCATGCATCCCTACCCTTATCTCCCCATATTGTACCTCCCTTAACCCCTGTCTCTGCAACCCCCTTACTCCACCTATCCACCGTACCATACCCGCTCAACCCCTTGACCTCCCTCCTCTTCCTTTCTCACCAGCAAAACACCCTTTCTCCCCCTCCCTCTTCTTAGCTACTATACCCCTGTCCAGTCTCCTATACCCCACCCCCTTATACTTATCCACTGAAGCCCTGCCCTCTTCAGCCACCATACCAATGCCCCCTGGATTGTTAGTAATCTCTTTTTTACCAGCCTTGTCTATGAGGTCCCCCCCCCTTCATCTCCTCCAGTGTAGCCAGCACCAAGAAACTATTGCTTTTCACCTCCTCTGTGCTTTGAGCTCTCCCTGGGATACTGTCAAGAGGCCTGCATTGTCTACCTGCTCTAGGGCCATTCCTGCCCCTGTTTTCTGTCCTCCTCCACTCCCCTTCATCCATACCCAGTGGTTCCTGAGGTGACAATTTCGGTTAATTTACCCTTCCCCCCCTCTCATCCTTGGCCTTGGTTGTCTTCAGTCTTCTGGAGCATGCTGCTGTGCCTTCTGTCCTGGATTGTTCCACCAATCTGTCCCATTTCCTCTCCTTATCTCTGCCCTTAACCACCAAATCTCTTCCCTGAGCTGCTCAAGTTGCCTATATAGCAAGTAACCCGCTGCTCTCCATGCGACCCCTAAAAGGATAGCTGCCCCACAGTTGCTGTAGCCTACTACCCTCCCCATGCCCCTACTTGAAATCCTACCAACCCCCCAGCTCGCTTCCATTTCATACTACCTACTCCATCCCCTGGGACATTTCCCCTTACTAGGGCTGACCAGGTTATTATCTTCCCCTTGTCCTCCCTTTGAAATGGTCAGGTATGATCAGTCAGTCCCGAGGCTGCACAAGGTTGTACTGGCAAACAGTCCTGACCCAGCACCTCCCCTATAAAAGTAGGTGAGATTGGGGAGGGAGTGATGGGGAGGGTGGGTTAGGCCTATCTGACTCTCACGAGAGTTAATCAGTCCCATCCAGTACACTCTGTATCACCTAGCACATACAGCATTGCTACTGCTCCCCACTCCCTGCAAGAAACCACTTGGCTGATGCCAGAAACAATCGGCTGAGAACCCTTGCACTCTCCAATAACAGTCCCAAAGAGCAAAAACGAGCTCTCAAAAGCTTATGTGGTATGGAACTGCCACTGATTCAAACTGCAGCTAACAGTCCTAAATACACAAATTGTCCCAATGCCACAATTTAAACACCTAGCAAAAGGATTAGAACTAATTTGTAAGAGCCTCAGCTGCAAACAATCCCACAAAAGCCCAGCACAAGCTTGCCAAAGGCCCAGCAAAGGAGTAAAGCAATTTATAAGCTTCCCAGTTACAAACAATCCCACAAAAGCCCAGCAAACTTATTTACTATAGTGTAAAATCCCCCTTTCAACACAATCCCCAAAAGCACAGCAGTTTCATCTCAATGTGATTTAATTCTCTACAGTGTACGAGTCTCTTCTGGGATCGAGTCAGACTCCACCAGTTCCCTGAACACCCTCTCTGTTGCGGTCATCTTCCTGTCAGCGGCATTCCGTTATGACTTGATGTTATGACTAGAGGATGCAATCTGTCCCCTTACTGATTTTTTTTAATAATAATAAGTTTATTTATCAAGTGCCTTTCAAGTTATCAAGGTGCTTTAACATACAAATTAGATAAAACAAGATAAAATATAAAACAATAAAATCAATAAAATCAATCAGGGTAGGCTTGGTGCCACAAGTAAGTTTTCAAGGCCTGCATGAAACCCCCCATTGTCGTGCACTCCCATAGCTGATGGAGTAGAGAATTCCACAGGGCTGGAGCTGCATACATAAATGCATGGGCCATCGATGACTTTAAGGATACCCTTGGAATCTCTAGCAACCCCTCGTCAGCCAAGTGGAGTGATCGCCCAGGGCAGTAGGGGGACAGGAGCTCTTTCAGATAGTCTGGGCCCAGTCTGTGTAGGGCTTATAAGTCAAGAGTCTGACCCTGAAGGTGATCCACCAATGAATCTTCAGCCAGTGCAGTTCATGCAGCACCGGTGTGATAGGACACAACCGAGGGGTCCCTGATAACAACCAGGCTGCTGTGTTCTGCACCAGCTGCAAGTATAATCAAGGCACGAGGTCACAAAGGCATGGATCAGAGTGGGAAGATCACCGGACGGAACTAGGTGCTTGACCCTGGCGATGTTCCTCAGATGGCAAAAGGAAAACTTGATGACTGCCGACACCTGAGATCACAGTGTCAGCCCATTGTCAAGAATCATCCACAGGTCCCACAACCATTCAGAGGCAAGAAGCTGGGAACACCACAAGAAAAGCCCCCTAGGTTGACCAGTCCCCAACCCCTCTATCCGGCAACCCAGATCAACAACCATCACCTCAGTCTTTCCTGAGTTCAACTTCAGCCAGCTGGAATTCATCCAATCCTGGATTTCAGTGAGGCAGTTATTAAATACTGAAAGTGCACTATCCTGGTCGAGTACGAAAGACAGGTACAGCTGGGTATCATCAGCATAGCATTTCCATAAAGCGGTATTAAATCTCACTGTCTAACTTAAAAACGAGCATGACAACTTGTGTTTTTTGTTGTGGATTTTAAGTGTTTAGATGACCATCATGCACTGGGCAGAATATAATAAATCTGATATTGAGTTGTTGAAACACTAGGGAATGTCCTTAACTAGAAGGCCTTCTAGAGCAAAGCATGTCTGTTTGTCCAGGATGGACTGCACTTGCTCCAGGAGAAAGTTGACTACTTGGCAGGAGAATGGATGGAGATATCAGGGAAAAGTTAAACTAGATGATGGGGGAGCAGGCTGGTAAAATGGATCACTAAGGGCAAGAGACAGATGCAGGGGACACCAAGAAAGTGACAACAGAGCTGGGGAGGACACGGAGAGGAGACCACCATGAGGGGTGAGGAAGCATAGAGAGGTAACTATTCTCACTTACATATCGAATAATATGAGGAACACACCGATCAAAATGGATGCGTTTAAGGGCTTGATGCACTTGGAAGGCCAGGAATTTGTGGCAATCACCGAGACCAGGTAGGGTAAAGAAAATTACTGGGACATAAGACAGAGGGATACATTCTATTCCAGAGGGATTGGTCTGACTGGAAAGGGGGTGAGAGGCTCTCTTTGTAAAGGAAAATGTTATTCTGAAGGACAAGAAATACATCAGAAGGGTGAACAGTAACACAGAGTCTCATTTGTTTGAACATGGGGAAAAGGGGGCAGAGGAGTCAGCCTGGGAGTGGACTTCTGGTTCCCAAACAGATCAATGAAGCATGACACCCAGCTGGTTGGAGAGACGTACTGAGCAGTTAGATCACATGCAGTTCTGATCCTGGTGGACTTCAGTCTCCTAGGCACTGACTTAAGATTTCATTTGGCTGACAGCAGAGCTAGGATAAACTGCCAGTCCACCATCATGAACTGCTTCCTAGAACAGCATGTCCAACAGGGGACTAGGTGTGAGGTGACCCTTGACCTTGTTCTCAACATTGGCTATGATGTAATCTTCAGTATGAATGTAGAAGTGCCGGTGGTAGGCAGTGACCACATGGTAGACTTCCCACTAAAGACCGGGAGGATGGGCCTGTCCTCAGCCACAAGGACCAGAATTTTGCCAGTATGAAGGAGTTGGTTTCCAGGAGTCTGGAGCAGCTGAAGGATGCTCATGATGCAGAACACATGTTGGGTTCATTGAAAAAGGTGATTGAGGTCTGCTTCTGTAAGCAGTAAGAGCATGATAGTGAGGAAGTGTCCCCCCCAGCTCAACAAGCATCTGAAGAAACTGAAAGGCACAACAAAGTGGCACCCTTAGCATCAAGTCAGTAAGGTCAGTAAGCAAGAATACAATTAGCAGAATCCAAAAAATCCCTGAAGTTACCAAGACACCTAATATTGTACTTCTTGGCACACTTTCACTTCATCAAGGGGGTGCAGTGCTGACATACAACACTTAATGTACTTAACATTTAATGTTATATGGTAACATTTTCACATGTTCTATTGTGCTTGTAGGACAACAGCATCTTTGTTGTAGGCATATCAATACATGCCTCCTGATTCAAATGATTCTGAACAGAAAGAAGGTACTGTATATGATCACTGGAAAGTAACAGATTGCCTCCAGGCCATACAGGAGTATGGAGCAGATCTGATGGAATGCAGTATCAGAATTAAAAACACTAGAGGGAGGCTTTGGAAGCCAGGATAGCAGCAGCATCTGCAGACAACAAGCCTTCTTCTATACAAACAGTAAATGAAAGAACAAAGGTAAAGGACAGGATTAGACCTCTAAAAAAGGGGAAGGGGACAATCTGCAAGAGATCCAGAAGGGATGAGCGAGATGCTAAATGAATACTTCATTTCAGTATTAACCATGGGTCCCCTGGTGAAGGGGAGGATGTTGATGAGGACAGAGCTGTAGGAAGGCATTTTCGTGCCCTGGGCAAGAGAATAATTTAGTGCCCCCTGTCCAGAAAACAGCCGGGAGTCTGGGGGCCGCAAGGCTCCCAGAAGTCCTGTGGGGTTTACATGCTCTGTGGTGAGTTTTGGGGCTTTCCATGAGGTAAAAACATAGTTTTGGTATATGTTCCCTAACTATGATTTCAGGGAAAATGTTGCTCCCATGGAATCTCAGGTGTGTGAGACTCTGGCTGGCTGGCATCAGAGTGTGAGCTGTAAAATGAAGTTCTCTTTTGCTGATCAACCAACACATAAAATGTACAAGTCTACACTTGCCTGATGCCAACTAAGGTGGCAGAGGGAGGCTAACTGAACAAGAAAAAACAAATCTTGATTGATTTAATTGTATTGTATGTATTGGGTATTGTATATTAATCAATCAATCAATCAATCACTTTATTTAACCAGGCATAAACACCATTGAGCAAGCTAATTTTCAAGGTGATCCTGGGCATTAATACAATACAGTACACTTCATAAGATTACAATTACGGTGGACAATGGTGGACGTATGCTCATCTTAAATACAACTGACTGCAGTACTTATAAGTGCTACTTCCCAGTGCTGGCTGCCTGGCCTGCTGCAGCTGATTCTTCATTCGGTAGCAGTCTAGTAGGTACTGAGTACTAGGGTAGTAGTAGGGGTCCCTGGTTGAGGGGGAGTCAGGGCAGTGGAGTCAGAATGAAGAACTGTCTCAGGTCTGGAGGATCTGTCTGCCCTGGGCCTGGGATGAGAAGGCCCACTGCCAACAGCCACCCACCTGGAGTATTAGGAAAGCAATGTGGGACCCTACCTGCCCTGTAACTGGAGCAGCCAGAGCCAGGCCTGCCACCAGGCCAACTAACAACTTCCATTCAAGGCAACGCAATGCTTCATTTTCTACAGCAAGACTGGTGTGGGTGGGGTGGGGATAATGGAAGACATGAAAAAAAAACAATGACAATGGAATGGGAGTGCAAGGGATGGGTCAAGTGGAGAAGAAAAATTAAAACGTATAACATGTGGGCGGGAGGATGGCGCCCGTGGCCCGCGCCACGGAATTCAGACCAATTTAGGAAGACAACGACTTCTGTTCTTCACTCCCAGTCACTCCCAAAAGAAACTCACAAGTAAGCACTGTATGGGGGTGTGATTATAAAACTTAGCTTAACAACATACTGAGCAAAAAAATTCACTATGGACAGTACAAGTTAAAACTTCATTCACACGGACGGTCACAAAAGTGAACTGAATGCAATCCATCGATCATGAAATAATACACAGCAGCCGCCAGCCAGTCAGCTGAGCCAGCCCAGTAATCAAATTCAAAGCAGATTTCCTGAGTTTGCATTTTTTCCAATCTAGTACCCCCCCACCTGCCGTCACTGCTGCCACATACACCATAATTCATCTCTCTGACTCACAATATGACACAAGTTCTCATTTTTAAAAAATCATTTTGGGTCACACACAGGACGGACATGGATGGAAATGAAAAATGCTTGCTGTTGCTTTTACTTAATGCAGTCCAGTCAGACTACTACATTATAGACATCACAGAAGACAGTAGTGCATTGCTTACACAAGTCCAATATCTCTCTGTCTCTTGGTCTCGTCTCTCCTCTCTACAATCTATAGTTTATTGCTGTTTTTTGCTGCTAGTCTCTTTCTGTCTCGTCTCAACAAACTACTGTATCTCCAGCCTCTATTTAACTGCCTCTCAGTGCCACGTGCTTGTGGCGCTCCACCCAGTACCTTTTGTACTAATGGGTTGGGTGGCAGTGGCCCACCCACAGTTCCTCTTTCTCTGTACCACCACCACATGATCATATTGTCTGCAGCAGGCGGCACAACCATGTGACACCCCCAATTTTCTGATCTTTGGTCCACAGTTCCACCCCTGCTGACAGCCAGTTTTAATTACAAAACCAAAATATATATATATAAAAAAGAAACCTTAAAGCGACAGCGCAAGTGAATTAAAAAATTAGCTTTAGACTTGAAAACTGTGCCCCTCAGAGGCTTGCGCCTGGGTCAGAAGTACCACCCGCCCCACCTTCCCTACAGCACTGGATGGGGAGCACCATTGGCATCAAAGATAGCTGAAAGATACCAGGTTAACATCACACCTGTCTTGGTAGCTGACCATGTGACAAAGATCAAGTCAGGTAAGTCTGATATCCAGTGATGTGGGTGACTGAAACTGAGTGACTCATTTTTGAACAACTCATTTTGAGCGCCCGTCAGGACAGCAACCAGTAGAGAATGGCGCTTGTAGGGAATAGCGAGTATAGTGTGACAGAATAGTAAGGAAACAGAGAGGTGGCATTAGGGAGCATTAGATAGATTTAGTTATGAGCAGTGGTTGGAGAGGTCAGCATTGAGCTGCTCACATGGTATAGTGGTAGGAGTCCTGATCTGCGATGCCAGTGTACTCAGGTTCATGTCTGGGTCTGGGTTTACTTTTTTTTGTAGTTTTGAGGGGTTGTGTTTTTCTTTTTGCTTTGCCTAGTTTCCCATTCCTCTGACATTGATTCCCCCACCCTCCAGGTTGCCCACCCATGTATTCCCCCTTCCCACTTGTGTCTCCCTGAATTGTGCCCCCCTTGAGTTTCTCCCCCTTCCTGACATGCACCCCCTTGAGTTGATAATCTAAATATAGTGGGTGAGGGTTGTGCAGCCCCCCCACACAGAAATTTAGTTTCAATTGTTCCACGTTACTTTTTGCTGTATTTGTATTCAGTGGGGAGATGGAACTGGTAAGTCTTAAGGTGCAGACAGAATTAATTGTCTATATAAGCACCAGGATGCCTACTGCATAACATGACAACTAAACCAAATAAAGTTCAGAGGAACTCTTCTGTGCAAGAAAAAGTCCAAAATCAAGAAAAATTAAGGTTCAACTCTTGTACTCTGCGTAATTAATCTTTTTATTATATCTTCCACTTGAAACACAATGTTTCATGGTTACACCACTTCATCAGGTAGGTAGTATTCTACCTATAAGCTCTTTCTAACTTTCTGGAATTAATTTCAGCTACTTTCTTAAACTGTTCCCCTGCTTATGTCACCTCTTGGTTAACTCCAACATAATTGTGTCTTGCATTTTGTGCTTCTTAAATTTTGTGACAGGGTTTCCCATGACCAGCCATCTTCCAACTGACAAAGGTCTCAGTCAGCAGAAGGAGGGCTGGTTTGGGAAAACCTGTCACAAAGGATAATAAACACAAAGTGCAAAATAAAATTATTTTGGAGTTACCCTGGAGAGCAAATAAGTTTGCAGACATAATTCACCCCAAGACTTTTTTTTGAACTAAGGGAACAATTTACAGGGTCACTTGCTGCAATCTTTCAGGCAGGGCCAGCCTTAGAATTGTGTGAGCCATGCCCCCACACATTGGGGGCCCTGATGGCCGACCACCACATAAGCAGCAGCAAGCAACTGCCTTTTTAATAAAATTGTTTTACTTTTTTTAACAAGAAGCGTGTGCAGAAAGAACCTGCAGTTATTCATTCCTTCCCCAAGCAATTACTCCCTCCCTGCCCTGTCACTGTCATGGATCTAAAGGTAAGTGCTAATCAGGGCCACCAGAAAATTGCACCCATAATTGTTTTACGGAATCCGCAATTTTCACCATTCTTAGCAAAAACTGATATGTTCCACAATTTCTTGCAGTTTTTGAGTTTTTACATTGAACTTTGTAAAAAGTATTGACATTTTAAATAAAATACTCTCAAATATATTGACAGTTTTGCATGCAGACTTGGGTTTAACTGAAATAATGCAGTGCAAGGTAGGGCAAGGTAGGGCAAGGGTTTTATGTGACACTGCTTTCTTTTGAATCCATGTCTTGTTTGGTTTCAAAATCCACTGGCCAAGCATAAGCACACTTAAACACTTGACATTTGCTTTGTGTTGAAGCAATCTATCAGAAATTTTTTGGTTACCACAGAGACTGATACAAAAGATGGGAGAAAAGGTGCAAATTATCCCATTCACCTAAATTTGGTGCTAACTACAGTATGAAGCATTTTTGTAATTGGTAGAAGAGGTTTTTTCTTGTGAGCATACTTTCATTCAGACTAGTTTTGATTCAAACAGCTGAGGATTTTTGGATGGCCCTGCTGATTTTAAACTTAAGTAAGCTTGTTGCTAACAGTGATCTCGCTCTTAGCAATCTACCACCTAGATGCTCACATGCAAAGACTACAATAAAAGCCTGATTAAAGTCTAAAAACAAGCTTAGAAAACACAAAATGTATCTGAACATTTATCTTTAACTAAACAAAGTCATTGCAGCCATAGTAATACAAAGGTAAATTACAGGGTACCCTGAGTACTGTATGATGCAGTAAAAATATTTGATATTTTTTGGTAAGCGGGTAAGGCCCACTAGGCGCAACTGCCTGTTTTCAGGGGCAACTCAGGAACACTGAGAAGGTTAAGTTCCTTGCTCAGAGTCACACAGCATGTAAGTAGAGGTTGTGGGAATCAAACGCAGGTCTGCTAGCTGTTCTAAGATCATTCACAGTTTGTTACTCTAACCACTAGTCTATACTGCCAGCCCCAATAACCCCCAGATTTAATGTTTAAATATGTAATTTCAAAAACAGTGTACAGTACCTACAGTGCAAAAAATGAACATTAAACACGTTAACAACATTTTACTAAGACTCAATTATTCATCACTCTGTCTGCTTATTTTTTCTTACACCAAAGTGGGTGACTAGCTGGCAGAGCACTGTAAACAGCTATTGATTAGGCTTTATTATTCTACATTCAGAAACAGAAGCATTTATTTATTCTGGATTTATTTAATATTCATTTGCTGTGGCTCACTTTATAGAATTTATTTAGTACTATATGAGACAGATGTTTTTACATTTTGGAAGATAGGCAGCGCTTATGATAGCTCATCAGTTTAGTATTCATTTTTGGAACATAAACTTTTCTTTATGTTTTAAGTATATTCAAGTGGCAATGTATTTCTTTAGCAGTTTATACTGACTAATTCATGCTGCAGAAAAAAATGAAAAGATGTATTGTGAAGCACTCAGGTTCTATAGTAGAACTCACACAATTTCCCTGCAATTTTTGCAAGAAGCTCTGCAATTTTTTGCAGCTTTTTCTGCAATTTTCCAGTGGCCCTGATGATAATCTTTTATTTTGAATGAATGCTGTCCTGGCTCTCTAGATGAGGCATTTAACTGGACACTCAGTCAGGTGGCATCCTGTCCTTTGTTTGCCTTCTTTTTGCCACATTTCTACGAATGAGTGTGGTACCCTGTGATGTCCATGTCCTTGCAGAAATTAATATGGTGGTACCATATTTACTTTTCTGGCTCAAGGATCTGTCAGAATGGTGAAGTCAATGGTGATCACTCACACACCTGATGAGTGAATGAAAGAAATGGCATGGCTGCGGCAGCCCTGACAGCCTCACCCCCTCTCCTCTCTGGTGATCAAGAGTTAGCCAGCAGAGTGGACTGTGTGGGGTGTCTGATAATATAGGTGGTGTCTGATGAGCATGTCCCATCATTTCCAGTATGGTTGGATAGTACTCCTTTAACAACGCAGGATGAAATGTAGCTTCTCCTAATATTTTTTGTCACTATTCTTGGCATCAGTGATTTTGCCAATAAAATTACTGAACCATGTTAAATTGTGGTGTAGGTGGCACACTCCTGGAAAATGGGCACCAGGAGGCTAAGGTTGACAAACTCACATCAACACACCTCTTCATTTAGGTACTCTCAATGGCTCTGTGTTTACATTTTGTATTAGACTGAAGAGCTCAGAAAAGCTTCAGTTTAATTCATGGTACAGCAGGAAATAGTGTTCAATGTTTTCAAGGAAGGGGTGGACATTTCCAAGTATTCATTCCAGATGGACCCACCAGTTCAACACTTGCTGAATGTTGAAAGCAGCTGTGATTCTACCACTGCATGATGAAAGCTGTACTTAATAGGTTTGACCATGAGTGACCAATATTTTAGAATGTAGGCTTCCTACTGTGCACTGTTCCTTGGCCCCTATCATATCTTAATATGATATGGTACAGAACTGTGGTACAGGAGAGGTGTAAACATTGGATGTGGGGCACAAGGAATGGTGTGGTGGGGCCCGACAGAGGGGGCTTGCACAGGGAATGGTTAAGGCCGACCATGCTTTCAGGAGTCTGATGCAGGAGGACTGAAAAATTGCCAATATGTTACTTAGTATCAAGAAGAAAGTATGGACAGACTCAGGTAATTGCAGCCCAGGCAGCCTAACAGCAGTACTGGGCAAGAACCTGGAAGCCATTGTCAGGAAAAGAATAATGGAGCACTTAGTTTAGGCAAGAGCATTTGTCCACTCTCCACATAACTTTATGGGGTGCAGATTGTGCCACAGTATCCTGAGCACCTTCTCTGAATGGGTGATTACTGAGATAGACAAGGACAGGGCCACAGATGTAGTCTATTGGGACTTTATGAGGACCTTGAAAACAGTGGCACAGGTCAAGGTTCTGGGCAAAGTACACCACTGTGATATTTCTTTATTTGTTTGCTTGTTTATTTGTATTTAAGGAGCCAGTCCTCATTTCCAGGTGTGACCCAGGGGAAGGGGTTACAAGTGAAAACTACATCAGACTTTTTCAAGATCAATTCTGTAGCTTACTGGCTTAGGGTAGGCAGCATATGGTGGTGGGACTGGAAGGAAAAGTATGTCTCTTTGCAGATGATACAAAGATCTGCAACAGAGTTGATGCTCAAGGTGGGGTGGTAAGGATGAGAAGGGACTTGGCAAGGTTAGAGGAACGGTCAAATGTATGGCAGCTTAGATTCAATGCTAAGAAGTGCAAAGTAATGCACCTGGGAAACAAAAACCCAGGGGAAGAGTACACAATGGGGATGAGATACTAACAACAACAAAATGGAAAGGACCTGGGGTAGTCATATCAGATGACTTAAAGGTGGGTAAGCAATGTGATAGGGCAGTAAGGAGGGCTGGGGGATACTGGGATGCATAGGAGAGGCATCACCAGTAGAAAACAGGAAGTTATTATTCTCTCTGCAGAGACAGCTGGTGAGACCCCATCTAGAGTACTGTGTGCAGTTCTGGAGACCCAATCTCTGCAAGGACATAGACAAGATGGAAGCTGTCCAGAGGAGGGTAACTCAAAATGGTGCAGGGTCTGCACCAGAAGACATATGAAGAGAGACTAGATGAGCTTAATATGTATAGCCTCGAGGAAAGGAGGGAGGGGAAATGATAGAAACTTTCAAGTACCCAAGGGAATCAACAAAGTCCAAGAGGGTAGCATCTTTCAAAAAGAGGTGTGCAAGAACAAGGGGGCACAATTGAAGATAGAAGGGGGCTGCTCAGAGGTAATGTAAGAAAGTATTTTTTCACAGAGGAGGTTGTGGATGCATGTGAAACAGCCTCGGAGGAGGTTGTGGGAGTCAAAACAGTGGTTGAATTCAAGCATGCATGGGACAGTCATAAGGCAATTCTAGGGGGTGAAGGTAGAAAGAAGTAGGCTGCTGGTTAACTAGGATCTGCAGCTTATCTATTAGGTAGGGAAATGGGCAGACTGGGTGGGCCAAGCGGTCGTTATCTGCCACCAAATTCTATGCTTCTATGTTTCTATGTGGTATTAAATAGGCACTATTTTATTTATTTATTTATTGAAATGTTTTACCAGGAAGGGTACACTAAGCAACTTAATGCTCATCTCACGGTACATCCTGGGGGAGAGAAGGGGAATGGGAAGTTACAACATGTTTAAATGAGACAAAAAATTAAAGCATAGTACAGTACAGAGACAGTAGCATATAGTAAATGTCAGTCGATACATACAGGAATACAGTGCAATTGGGGGATACATGATAATACAATACACAAGGAGGGAAGCATGCATACAAGACACAGTTGTAAGTGCTAGGAAGTTTTTAGTGCTAACAGGTGGAGAGGGGAGGGAGTGGGAGGAGAGAGTAGGAGAATACAGGAGGGGGTCAGAAACAAGGGCAATTAGGGATCAGATAGTTGATTAGAGCTGTATTGAGGGAGAACAGTGATGAGGAGTGGTAGATTTGTGGGGGAAGAGCATTCCACAGTTTAGGAAGATGGTGTGAAAAAGCATTTTGGCCAGAGGATGTGGTTCTGGAGGGGACAGCGAATGTGTGTAGGTTGTCAGATCTCAGTGAGTAGCGGTTAGGAAGGTGGGTACTAAGTGAGGCAGAGAGATAGGAGGGGAGAGAGCTGAGCCAGTATTTCGAGATGAATTTGGCCCCATGAAGCATACGTCGATTTTGAAGTGTGAGGAAGTTTAGGGACTGGTAAAGGTCACAGTGGTGGTGAGGTAGGGGGCATCAAGGGCAAAGTGGCAGAAGGAATTATAAAGAGAATTGAGTTTGGCTAAGGAGGATTGTTGGGCAGCACCATAGACTATATCACAGTAGTCGAATATAGGCAAGACCATCTTCAGTACTAGCTGACGCCTAGCCGCAAGTGGTATACAGCTGCTATTTCTGTAGAGGGTGCCAAGCTTAGGCTTGAGTTTTTTCTGGATTGTGTCGATGTGTGATGAGAAGTTTAGGTGTCTATCAAGCCAGACACCAAGATACCTGAATGAGGGAGAGTCCTCTAGTACCGTCCCATCCAGGGTGTGGAATGAAGGTAAGGTGGTTAGCCTAGCGAGTTTCTGCTTAGTTCCAAAAGACATAGAGATGCTTTTCTTAGCATTTAAAAAGAGTTGATATGAGTTAAACCAGTGTTGGACTCTGGAGAAGTTAGACTGAAGCCTGGTGGTGACATCTGTGACTGATATACCAGAAGAATATAGAACTGTATCACCAGCATACATGTGGATGCTGGAAGTAGTGCAGGTTAGGGGGAGATTGTTTAAGAAAATGGAAAAAAGAATGGGTCCCAGAACTGAACCCTGGGGGACACCAGTGGTTATGGGCAGAGGGGAAGAGGTGACATTGGCAATTTTAACTGATTGAGACCTGCCAGACAGGTAGGCCTTAAACCAGCTTGTGGCAGATGGAGAAAGTCCAGCAGCTGAGAGGGAGTTCAGGAGGAGAGGGTGCGAGACAGTGTTGAAGGCTTTTGCCAGATCAACAAAGATGGCTAAGGTAATGTGCCTTTTGTCGAAGCCAGCAAGGACTGTCTCAGTTAGTCGAAAGAAAAGAGGTGGTAGAATGTGACTCTTGGAAACCCAGATTGGTAAGGGGTAAAGAACCCAGAGTCAGAAAGGAAGGAGGAGAGTTGACTGAGGACTATGTGCTCTTGTAGTTTAGCAAGGGTAGAAAGGAGAGAGAGATAGGGTGATAGTTGCTAAGTGAGGAGGGGTCTCCCCCCTTAGGGAGTGGGAGGACAACAGCACATTTCCATACTGAGGGAACAGACACTGACAAGAAAGAGAGGTTTAGAATGTGAGAGAGAGGGTAGGCAATAGCTGGAGCAGATAAGGAGAGGAGTCTAGAATCTAGGCCATCAGGAGAGGAGCCTTTAGAGACATTGAGGGCACAGAGTGCATGGTGGGTGGTGGTAGGGGAGACAGGAGAAAAGGCAAACATGGAGGAGGCTGAGGTGAATGGGGAGGATGATGAAGAGCAGGGGGGATAGAAGGAAATGAGGAGGTGAGGTGGCCAGTAGGATGGAGAGAGGATGGGGAGAGAGAGGGTGGTGCCAGTCCATTAGAGGTGCCTGGAAGGGAGCCTAGCAGAGAAGTGGTGCAAGAGAGAAGTGAGAGTTAAAGCATTCCACAATAGCCATAGGAACAGAAAGGATAGATTGGTTGAGCTTGAGGGAAGGGGGTGGAGAGGTAGAGGACGGAGAGAAGAGGGAATGAATGACTTTCCAGAATTTAGCTGGATTATTTATATTAGAAAGGAAGTTTGATTTGAAGTGTTTGGCTTTGGCTAGGCGGATAGCTTTGGTGCGGCCATTTTGAAGTTCCCGGTAGATCTTTTTGGCCACTGGTTGCTTTCACCTGGCTCCATGCAATGTCACGTACATGTTGGCAAGTCAGGAGTGCTGGGGTGACCCAGGGGAGGTGGGCGCCTCAGACTCTTGTTTTGCGGAGATGGGCATGGGAGTTCCAAATGTGGAAGAACTTGGTGTTGAAGTAGGCCAGGGCTACGTCAGCTGAGGCCGCTGAGGTGAGGGGGGACCAGTCAGTGTAAGTGAGGTCAAGGAGCAGAGCTTGAATGTCTAGAGATGCAAATTGTCTGGTGAGTATTATTTTAGGGGGGAATTTGGTCCTATGGATCTTTCGCACCATGAAGGTGATGTGATGGTCGCTATTAGAATCTGGTAGGAGGCTGGAGGATATTATTCTATGTGGGTGGGTAGTGAGGGTAAGGTCTAACAGTGAGTGGTTTACTGTTTTGTTGTTATGGTGAGTGGGTTCTTGGATGAGTTGGCTAAGGTTCAAGGCTTCAATGGAGGAGCGGGTAGTGGCCAGAGAGGGGGCCAGCCAGTTTACGTTAAGGTCACCTAGGATATAGAGTTCACCCTTGATAGATAGAGTAGCAAGCTTACCAAGGAGGGCAGTGACATTTGAAGAAGGCTGCCCTGGGTGGCAATATACACCAACAATGTGAATAGGAGCAGCGTAGGGAAATGAGATTTTGATAAGAAGGGCCTCATGAGAGGCATGGGTAGAAACAGAAAAGGTAGGGGTAGACTGGAGAGACGAGGAGGAATAAATTGCTACTCCTCCACCTTGCCCATTCCGATCCTGTCTGGTGATAGTAAAGCCTGGTATACAGACAGCGTGGTCCGAGATGGTATGTAACAACCAGGTTTGAGAGATCACGATGATGTCAAGGGTGTATAAATGCACCATGGATTGCAGTTGGGGGATTTTAGGAGCAAGACTTCTTATGTTTAAGTGAATTATTTTAAGGCCATGGGGGAGTGTAAGTGGGTTGGTGCTAGGTTGTGCAATGGGTGGATGCATAGCGGTACGTGGTCCAGGGTTTGGGTGGATATCACTGGAAGCAAGGAGGAGAAGCAGTAGGAGAAGCTGAAGGTGTTTGTTAGTTGAACATGATCTAAGGGAGAGACTTTTGGTGGTTTTAGATAAGGCGAGAGGAACATGGGCGAGACTGCCAATTTTAGGAGGGTAGGGAGCCAGTCAGGCACAGAGGTGATTTGTGTGCAAGGGATAGCAGGATAGTGAGGGAGTAGCCCAGCATCAGGGAAGGGAAGTATACCAGCAGAGGAAGACATACCGTTTATCACCGTGGTACTAAGAGACATTTTATGGGAGCCAGTGTGTGGTTGTGTGAGAAGCATAGGCAGTAATAATATAGACAGTGTCAGGAGTAGATACCATTGTTTAACAGCCTGCCATAGTTCCATATTGTAGACGAGAAGTGGGAGGCATCAGAGGAATAGTGTGATCAGCAGTCAGGGCCACTTGGAGAGGCTTATCTTTGCAGCTGCCTCTAGTGGTAGCAGAGTATAAGCAGCCAATGGAAAACAGGGCTGATAGAAAAAAAGAGTAGGAAACGCCTAGCCACAGCTATATAACTAACTGTCAAGCTAGGTGGAGGGTGGGGTGGGTGGGAGCCGTCGCGAAGCGCTGGCAGGGCAAGTTCTGATTGGTCCACATGGGACCGTACCTTGGCGAGCAGGAGAGCCGGACAGCAGGCCTTGGGTGGTGGCTGAGTGGATGCTGTCCATCTAGGGGAGCCACTTCTTGATCCATGGTAGCGGTTAGCCCTGTTCAGAGGCTAAAAGGCTGGGGAGAAAGTAAAAGGAGCAGATTAAGTAGGCAGCTAGTGGGGAGGGAAGACAGCAGAGGGTGAGAAATTAAGTAATTAGCAGCTTGGAGAGACAAAGGGGAGGGGGGCGAGGCACCCGAGAGTCTGAGTACAGCAGTTAAACAGCTAACAATTCACTCATTAAAAGAGCTGTAACTCTTGCCAAAAAATTATTTTTAAAACAATAAAGACATTTACAGGCTGTAATACTTGTACTAGTGTTTGAATTCATGGAGAAAAAAATGCCAAGGATGGCAGGCAGAAAAACATTGCAGAGTGTCCAATCAGAGGTGAGGCCAGAATAGAGCTCGTTTTCTGATTGGTCCAGATGGGACCCTACCTTTGCGAGCAGAAGAGCTGGGCAGCAGGCCTCGGGCAGTGGCTGAGCAGATGCCATCCATCCAGGGGAGCCACTTCTTGATCCACGGCAGCAGTTAGCCCTGTTCAGGTGCTGAAAGACTTGGCAAGCAGGAGAGCCTGGCAGCGGGCCTCGGGTGGTGGCTGAGTGGATGCCATCCATCCAGGGGAGCCGCTTCTTCACCCACAGCAGTGGTTAGCCCTGTTCAGGGTCTGAAAGGCTATTCTAATTGGAGAGCTATGTTAGGTGGTGCCCCCTCTCAAATCAGTGCTGGTGCCACTGCTATTTAACATTTTCATTAACAATCAGTAAGATGGGGTCACCACTTATGTTCACTGATGACACCATGATGGACATGGTGG
Organism: Neoceratodus forsteri; assembly: GCA_016271365.2. NCBI lineage: Eukaryota > Metazoa > Chordata > Ceratodontiformes > Ceratodontidae > Neoceratodus > Neoceratodus forsteri. The sequence continues at coordinate 317,904,245 of CM028130.1, forward strand.
TGGACTCCCTTGAGCATAGTGACAAACATTTTAGGGTTCTGAGCAAGCTGGGTAATTCGTCAGATTCCTGGAGCCTGCAATTAAATGTAGCCGGTTGGAAGGTACTACAAATGGGAAGGAAAAACAGCGGTAGGACCTACACACAGTGTGAGGCTCTTCTTGCAGCAGGGTAGGGGGAAAGGGCCAGACAGTCATAAAGACAAGAGGCTACGGCATAGCAAGCAGTGTGCGGATGCTATGAAAAGGGTTGGCAGAATGCTGGGATACATGAAAAGGGGGGTATCCAGTAGATCATGGGAAGTAATCCTGCCACTTTACATGGCCCTGGTCAGGCCCAACATCGAGAAGTGTGTGCAGTTTTTGGTCTCCTCAGTACAAAAAGACAGTTGCAACAGAGTGACACCAAAATGATCAGCAGTACTGGGACAAAAGCTTTGAGGAGAGTCTGACTGAACATGCACTAATGTATGATCTGGTGTTCTTCAGAAGGAGCAGTGGGCATGCCCTGAAGTTCAGAGGTGGCAAATTAAGGGGAAACATTAGACAGAATTTTTCCTCCTAGAGAGTGAGAGAGCCTGTCAGAGTATTCAGCAGATATGAAAAGAGTACAGCACTTTAAGGTAAGTGTGTCATATTTCTACTTACCAGGGAAATCAACAGATACCCTGCAGAGATGAAGGGGTAGTAATCTGTATGAATTAGTACATGGTTGCACAGAATCCTTTTTTCATTCCTGCTTATAAAGCAGGGGAGATAGATGAGATGGTCTATAGTGTCCCCTCCAACCTTTAATACAGTACTATAGTGCCACTATTTTACAATCATACTATACTTGAAGCTCCAAAACTAGTGCACCTGAGGGCCCAACACAATTATCTTCACTTGTTTCATTTCCCTTAATAATACTTGTCTAAAGAACATAAAATGAAAACAATGAAATACAATGGAATTAAAATACTCAACAGTAAAAACAAGCAGCAAGCTAATAAAATAGAGGCTGATGACAATCCTGCTTTCTCACTTTCACCCTGTCTCTCCATTGCTTTTAACTTCCCATTTTAGTCACTCATCTGAGAATAAATCCCAGATACAAGTAGCACAATAAAAGTGCACCAGTAACAATGGAATCTACCTTCTATCAAATTCAGTATACGTTTAACCAGTAATCTGCTCATTTATGCAGCACGTCTACTGAATCTATTAAACTGCATAATAGGCTATATGTGCATTTCCTATGCATCTAGTTGACCTTCATATGCTTGGAAACCAAGAGGCACAGCAACGTAAAAGAAGCAAGTTCACTTTTAATCAAGATTCATTCATACACCGTCAGGTGGGAGGCAAAAAAAAAAGAACTTGGACAGGGAAGCATAATTAAAATTCTGGAGACCTGACAAAGACTATTACAAAGAAAATGAAGAAAAGTTAGAAATGATGTCTGCTTTTTTAAAACTGGATGCTGAAAGAGCACATTTTTTTCTCATTAAGTAAAGTATCCTGCCTAAAAAAGGAATACAATAAGCAAGCTGATGAGAGCATGTCAAGCCAATTTTGCAAGTGCAATGGCATCTCTGATGTCCTTTCCCTAGCTGTCCTACTTGAAATGAGGGTGAAAAGGAAATACATGTTAATCATATTATGACATAAAGAGTGAGAACCTTAGATACCTACAGAATATTTGGCACCATACCCTGTAGGGTTATGATGATCAGTGGGTGGATGAATAATCTATTCTGTACTAGCTATAAATTCAGATTTCAGGATGCCTTCTCTAAGTGTATCTGTAGCACAGATATAATCTGTCCAACTTTGTGTGTGTGTTTATGTCAGTCTGTCTGTCTGTGAGTCTGTCTATATATCATAAGGATGTGGGTTCTAGTCCCACACCAGGCACTTGGGTTAATATCCCAATACTGACACTGCAGTGCAGCATGAGGGGGATGCTGCACTCCTGAGGTGCTGTCTTTTGGATGAGACATTAAACCGAGGTCCCATCTGCTTGTTCTGGTGGTAGTTCAGGTGGATGTCAAAGATCCCATGGCACTTCTCGAAAAGAGTAGGGGAAATTTTATTGAAAACACATATACAGAAAACATGGTCACAATCATAAATCAATCAAAAAAACAATAGGCAAAAAAGACTGAAAATCACTCAGATAACAGAAAAAAGAAAACTCAGTAATATGAAACAGTATAAAGGCATGTTAAAGGGAAAAAAATTGAAAGAAAACCAATCACAACCCTCTCATTTATACTTAATAAAGTAACTAAATCCCTTCCACCAGTGCACCACCTGTTCTGAAGAATACAAATTGTGATCTCTTAGAAAAATTCAACCTAATTCAGTTGAAACTAAATTACTCGGACAGTCATACAACATTCTCTGTTGTTGTAGTACCCATTGGCATCTTGCTTGCCATAAATAAAATCTAATACAACAGAAAAAGAGTACAAGTGTATCTGGATGGTAAAGCCTCAATTTTCTGTCATATTTCCCATGGACCAGAATGTCGTAGGTTAAACTTTGAAGTCAACTCATCTTCCACTTGACAGCTAAATATTTCCACAATGCTGTCACATATGAACACTCCAGAAGAAAATGTTCCATAGTCAACGCTATACATTCCATATATGGGCAATTTATTTTTTCTAAAACTTTGCATTTAGCATTCCCCTTTATGTTTAATTTACCATAGGCCGTAAGCCATAGATTCTCCCACATTTTGTGGGGGACCCTGGGATTAGTAAGCTGTCTAAGGAGTAAAGGATTGTCAGCTGTAGGACAATTTTTAAAACATGGTTCTAAAAGATATATTTTGGACATAATGTCCTGATATAATCGTTTATTGACATTAGTCAAAATGGCAGTGTTTGTTACACCCCATTTATGCAATTTTTGTGCAGCTAATTTAAAATGGGAGGGAATATGAATTCAGGAGTGCAGTTTAGGTGCCAAATTTGTCCACATCTGTAAACATCTATCTAAAGATTGCATTGACCAAGAATTATGAACATTCGGAGTGACAGTAAATGCCACCTGTACCGTCTGTTTAAAAAATAATGTATGTCAAAAAATAACAAAATCTATCATACCAAGGCCTCCTTCCTTGATCCCCAAATATGTATAACACCTCTTAATCAGATTTAATTTACTACCCCATAACATTTGAAAACATATGCTATAAAGTCTAGTCTCATATTGTACTGGTAAAGGGAAAATCATGGCCACATACTGTAACAGTGGAAGAATACATTTTTTTAGAATCACAATTCTTTTCACTTTAGAAGGCTTCCACTGTTTCCACCTATTAATCTTAGTCTCTGCTTTAAGAATTGGCTTTTCCCAGTTTTCTTCAGGAAGATTATGAGACCCAAAAATAATGCCTAATACCTCAATTGGTTTATGTGAAATGGATATGCTGGCTACCAAAACAGGAGCTGAAGCCCCAGGTCCTATAAAAAGCCCTCTACTTTTAGTTACATTCAATTTAGCGATGAACACCAGCTGGTAGTGACAAAGTGCCTCCAAATAAACCAAAACCTGATCTGTATCTAAAAAGAAACCACAAATATCATCCACATATGCCTGAATATATGATGGCTGCAGGATACCTGAGCCTGATAAACCCATCCATTTAGGCTGTACCATAATGTGTCTGAGCAAAGGATCAAGCAAGAAAACATACAGTAGAGGGCTTAAAGGGCATCCCTGTCAGACCCCTAAATGTACCTCAAATCCAGTACCAACCTGTCCCCTAAGAAAAGGTTGTACTAAAAATTTAGAATAGAGCAACTTCAATTGTATAATGCAAGCTGATGGAATCTTGTATGCTTTTAGGACCAAAAACAGGTAAGGATGATAGACTCTGTCAAATGCCTTTTCATGGTCTGCTGTAACCACATACCCTAGTAATCCCAGTAGATTAAAATGTTCTATTACATCTCGAAGAATCATCAGTGCATGCTGAATTCTTCTCTCTGGAAGCCCACAATACTGTTGGGGAGAGATCACCAGAAAAGCGTATCTCTGAAGATGGTTATTTAGAATATGAGCCAGAATTTTGTAGTCTGTATTTAATAAAACAATAGGCCTCCAATTTTTTATACTAGATTTGTCTCCTTTTTTGTAGAGGTAGAGTAACAAACCTTATGTAAAGGAAGAAGGAAGTGAATCAGAACTGAAAAAAATACTTGTACACTATTTCTAGGCCAGTTGCAATCTGTTGAAAGAAGGATTTATAGAATAAGTGGGAGATACCATCTAACCTAGGTGCAGTATTGTTAGCCAATGAATTAATAGCGTGAAAAATTTCTGACTTAGTAATAGGGGCCCTGTAAGTTTGTAAGCTCAGTCGGAATGTTAGGGATATGTACTGACCTCAAGAATGACAGAATGTCACTTCTGGTATAGGAATATGTGGTTGAAGAGAGTCATAGTGCTTCTTTATTAACTCTTCTAGCCCTTCTAATGAACTAAACCTTTTCCCCTCTGAGGAGATAAAAAAATCTATATTCATTCTGTCTCGAATAGTTTTACATGCAGAAAAGGGGTCTCCTATTGAAGACTTTTGGGTACCATTGTGCAGCATTGCCTGAAGTATCTTAGCTCTATCTTGTTGATATATGGTCATTCCACTTTTTACACCAACAATTTCAGATGTGTAATCTAGTATGGAAATATTAGCCTGAGTATACAATCTTTGCAACTGTTGCCTAAGATATAAATATTTTAAAAAAGTATTATTTCCCCAGGATTTGCCATAGTTCATAAACCAAGCTTTAATGTCCTGTTTCGTATCGGTCCACCAGTCCCCTTTATCAGCATATAAAAACTCTACCAGTAGTCTAGGTGATATTAAAGCAGCAACGTCTTGAAGAACTATCGGATCAGACAAAACAGAGGTAATAAGTTTCCACCTACCAGTCTTAGCTGCATGGCTAACCATTTGAGTAAAAGATAGTGTTACCATGAGGTGGTCTGAAAATTCAACCGGAGTAATGGATAAAGCCTCCTTTGGGAGATTCTGGGAAATAAACATATAATCAATAGTAGATGTATATTTATTCTTAATAAAAGTAAATTTGGGGCCTTTTATATGATACTCATGGCAATTTATTAAGCCAGCTGTGCTGACCATTTGTGCCAAAGCATTAGAATCACAATATACTTTCTTTCCTTCTTCCTTTTTCCATTTTTTATTTTGGATAATGCTACAATTAAAATCTCCACAGAGGAAAACTTTATAATTTGTAATTAAAAAAGGCTGGATTAATTGGATATGGCAAACCGTCTCTGCTTTTTTTTTGTGTGAGTTGTAGACATTAATAAATCGACAATCAATTCCTTTCCAAACACCATCCAAAATGAAAACCCTCCCTGGAACAAAATCTATCAATTTACATAAAGTAAATGAATAAGAATGGAACAAGATTCCCAATTAAATCAGCAGCTTCTAGGCCAAAGGACTAATAGGAAGGTCCCCAAACCCATTCTTTCTTAAAATTCCAGATATGTTCTTCTGTATACATCCAAGTCTTCTGAAGCTGACTAATATCTAATTTTGCATCATGCAGATACTTAAAAACTGCCTGTCTTTTGACTGGATTTAATAAGGTATGAACATTTACTGACCCCAAAGCACCTAAAGCCATTCATTTAATTTTAGAAAAGAGGATCTAAATGGAATCAGCTATTTTTCTTTCCTTTTTTCGTAATAATCCCTCTTTACAAGACACTGGTTAGGCCCCATCTGGAGTACTGCGTGCAGTATTGGAGGCCACACCTTCACACCTTCACAAGGACATTAACCAAATTGAGGTAGTCCAGAGAAGGGCAACCAAAATGGTGCAGGGACTGCATCAGAAGACATATGAGGACAGATGAACAGAGCTCAATATGTATACCCTTGAGCAAAGGAGGGAGAGAGGTGATATGATCGAGGCATTCGAACACCTTAAGGGCATTAACACGGTGAAAGAGTCTAACACGTTTAAATATAAGAAAAATAGCAGGACAAGAGGACACAGCATGAGATTAGAGGGGGGCCGATTAAGGGGGAATGTGAGAAAATTATTTTTCACAGAAAGGGTGGTGGATGCATGGAATGGCTTACCACAAGAAGTGGTGGCTATGAATACAGTGCAGGGCTTCAAATAGGCATGGGATACGCATAAGGGAGCAATACAAATGACTATGAATAGATAGGCCACTGACAGAGCAAAGGCCAATGGCACATTTATAAGGTAGAAAAAGAAATGGGCAGACTGGATGGGCCTTGAGGTCCTTATCTGCCATCAACTTCTATGTTTCTATGTTTCTGTGTTTCTATGTTTTTCTTATCCTTATATGCCCCTTGCTCCATTGAGCAAGATCCTGCTCCATAAAGGATTTTTGGGAGTCAGAAACCCCTACCTCCATTTCAGAATCTCCCCATGACATAAATCAGGAATAATAAGAATTCTTTGTTTCCACCGGAGGAGGGGAGGAGGAAGGAAGAGATATTGGGGATATCAGGGGTGGGGGCTGTTGGGGGGTTGGAATGGGGGGGGTTGGGAGGTATTTTCTTCTGAGACCTAGAAGACATTCTATAAGGTAAAGGATCCTGAGTGATTTGACCATGCTTTCCTTCCTCTCCCTCGACCGGGTCAATATAACATACTGGGGCCAAAGATTCAGGGATCAAAGGTGGACTCAGTTTAGATAGCGGCATTGCTGGTAGTACTGATGGGTCCTCTGGTAGCAAGGTAAGATTGACAACCTTAGGCTCAAGGAGAGGAGGAAGGGGGTCCAGAGGGGGAGCTGACTTAGGCGCAACTTCTGCATTTGCCGAGTCTTGTGCTTGCTGAATAAGAAGTTCAGGACTGCTGCATAATGATTTGTTCCAGGCTGCCCATGGGCAATCCCCAAACACATGGCCATATTCTTTGCAAAGATCACACCTTGTGTGATTAGCACACTGCATTGTAATATGACCTATTTCCCTACAGTTATTGCATCTAGGCCTATCACATAAACTCGAGAGATGGGTCCGAGAGCCACATTTGTAGCATACTCGTGGTTGTCCTGCATAAAAACACACCCCCCGGTCTCTGACTAGTAAAAAAGGAATTTGGAATGTGTTCAATGCCAGTTTCATTCTGTCTGAGTTTTACCTTGTACTTCCAACCACCTGTCCAAAAAAATTCACTATCGAGAATGGCCTCTGGTTCCCCCAACACCTCACACTTCTGTGAAATCCAGTAAGTAATATCGTCTACGTGTACTCCTTCATTTCTAAACATCACAGTGACATATTTCACAAGGGGTCTTGTCAAGGGGATTACTATGAAAGGAGTCCATATAGGGGAGAATTTATCCTGCCCGCATCTCTCCCAGAATAAGTCTAATGCATACGCAGTTCAAAAGCTTACATCAAAGTTATCCTCCCCAGAAATATTAATAAAAGCAAAAACATCTCGAGGAGTAAAATGTAATGAGTTGTTCAAAATAAGCTTCCCAATGTAATGCCTATCAGGCCTATCTGTCAAACCCCCTTTACATCGAATGCGTACTGCATTCCTTCTGTGTGCTGCTTCTTTTTTAACTTTAGAGAATAAATCAGTTAATAATGGTTTGTTATCAGTGTTTGTAGTTATAGAGTCTTGCTGCAGTAAAGGAAGTTCCCCAACATTTATGAGTTTGTAAAGGTGGAAATTCCTGTGAAAGTTTTACATCCCCCCCCAGCGACGTCTTCATTTGAATCAAAACTTGAATTTTTTTTTCTTGATTTTTAGCCTCTGGCTTGTCCATGAAGGAGCAGAGGCCTGCTCTCCCTTCACATGCACATCCACACTCTCCAGTTCTCCAGCCAAAGTGGCCATGCTGCAGATGGACGGCCGGTCTCCCTACAGCTGAGTAGGGGAATTTCCCCGGTGCCCTGGCCAAATTTCCCCCATTCACTAAAAATACCACCAACAGCTTAATCTGGTTCAAAGTCAGTTGGCATTCATCTGTATCTCCCTCTCCTGGGTTGTGCCTGAAAATAGGCAGAATTTGTCTAGTGCACTTACCCGGTCAACAAAAACTAAATAAATAAATATATTTATCTAGCTATCTACAGTATTTATATATTCATTGCATAACAATGGTGTTAATGCACCAGTTAGGGTTCCTCATAAGCCCTCAAAAGTAGGGAAATGTGGTGTTAGGGTTTCCAGCAACAGACAACAATCATCAGGTAAGATTAATAACATATAACTGCTTCCAGGTGACACAAATGTAGTAGCACTGATATGCTACCTTTGTGGATTTGTATCTGCGGCATGCATACTGTGAGACATACACATTAACATCTGGCTGCAGATAGAAATACGCAATACTCAAATCACAACATTGATTCTGTCTGCAGAAGCAAAGGCCACTGCAGCCATAAATACACATCCAAGACACCAAAATTAAAACAGTTCTGCCTGATGAAATGCAGGCCCCAATGGGAGCAACACTTATGTAGCTGCAGGTACTCTACACACTGTAAGACATACACATGCTTCTGGCTATAGAAGTGCAAGCCCCTTGGGGTCTTCACTTCTGCAGCTGCAGATATAAATCCATGATATCCAACTTGCAGTATTACTTTTGAATGCAGAAGCATAGACCCCTCTGATACCAGCACTTCTGTAGCCACAGGAACTCATGTACACTATAAGACATATTGTACGCACACTTCTGGCTGTAGATACAGCTATGCAAAGGTGGTTTATCAGTACTACTGTATCCTTGTCATCTGGAAACAGCTATATGTTGTTTGTCTTAACTGTTGCTGTGATGGCTGTCTATGGTTGCTTGTGTGCTCTTATCCTTTTGCTGCTTCAGAGGGTAAGGAGTTAAGGTTTGAAACCCTACTGCCACAATTCCCTTCTTTTATTGGGTCAAGCTGGAGCCTCATTTTTGCATTAACACAGTTTTTTTGCATGAATTTCCTTTAATTTTGGGACAACTGTGTGGGCAACAGTCATTTTCACTGTCAAATTGCACAAGCTTCAAGGCACTTTATGACTCACTAAATCAATTCATTGAAATGTGACTCCTGAGTGCACTGCATTTTTTCTGTTGTGCCCTTTTGAGATAGTGTAATTCTATACTTGTTCATGCAGGTCCCTTTGGGACTTGCATAAACAGATGCAGATGTACAGGGAACTCCAAGCCCTGTGGCAAGATAAGAGTCTGTTTGCCTATGAAACTGCAGGGCCCTCTGGACTCTGCACTTTCATGCAGCAACAGATGCAAAGAATTTGCACGACTGTCTGGTGGGCTGCAGAAGAGCAGGACCCTCTGGTCCCCGTGCTCCTCTGTGGCTACACATGCAGATGCACAGGGCCAAGAGTCCATCTGGCTGTGGAAGCACAGGATCCTCTGGGTTCTATGCCAAGAGAACACTTATCTTTATTATACAGTTGCTTGTTGCCTGTGTGACCAACATTGTACTGTCCCTCCCCAGGCTGGGGGTGGGGCCACACAGCAGTGCCATATCCCCAATCTTGGCCCATCCACCTGGCTCACTGATCTCATCCTTAAACTCAGCTCACTGGCTCGGGATCACAAAACACTACCTGCTGGGCTCTGCACACAAAGTTTCTTCATAACTTTGGGGACATTTTTACCCCACATCATGAATGTGGTTGCTACAATGTGTTAAATGCCACCCAAAAGGTTGTTTCACAGAGTGACTGCAAAAATTACCTTTCCACCTGTATTTGAAAAGTCTAACCATCCTTGTTCATGAAGTAGGGCCATGTAAACAGTATATTCCAAATTTGGGGCTGAAATACTGTAAAATAGCCAAGTTATAAGTGAACATACATGAAATACACAAAAAAAAATCACACTGTTATGCCATGAGCCAATATTGCACTACTGTACCTAATGTGTGACCCAAAAATGCTTAGATTGCAAATAGAAATCTTCAACTGATCAAATACCAAGAATGTTAAGTTTGAAAGAAGAAATGTTTTGGCCACATTTAACATGTGACCATATAATTCTTCCTTTGTTTATCAAACTCTCCATCCAACCCCAAACTGTGTTTTTTATTTAGCATGGAAAATTTGGGGGTCACACTTAAATGTTACACCAAAGAAGTAATCCAGCAAAAAAGCAAGCATTTTTGGTGCTCAAGAAAAATTCTTAATTTGCATTTAAATGTGCACACCACAAATTCTATTTTTGGTGCATACAAACATTATTTGGTTGCATTTAAATCTGTGACCCAAGAATTCACAGCTCATGACACAGGAATCAGCCATCTCACTAAGGTGATGGCCCAAGTACTTAACAAAGTCCAACAAGGAATTTTTGGCCAATTTTTTTAAAAAAACAAGCACCAGGTGTGAGCAAAAGGGTTCTGTTTATCAATAGTTATGTATTTGTTTTGTTAAATTACTTGTTTCTGTATTTTCAATTTTTTTGTTTGCCCAGAAAAAAAAAAAAACAAGGTGGTACCCGTCACTATCAAATAGTTTTTCTCATGACCCCAAAACACAATTAGTTATGATCTAAAATGACTTGCCAGAAAATAATGTTTTAGTCATATCTGAGAGTTATCTCAAAAACCCTACTGAGCATGCTCAGAAGCAAAATGTAAAAAACGAGTAAATCTGGAACCAAGTAATATGTTTTTTTCACAACACAATTAAAAGGCACACCCTTGGCACAAGCTCCTACAACTCTGAAGGTTTCAGAGCAATATTTCATACCAGATTGGCTATAGGTCAGAGCAAAGAAAATGCCAAATATGGTGCTATTTATCTATTGTTGATGTTTGTGGATCTTGGAATCTGGTTAAATGACCATATCAAAACTTACCATATCTCAAGAATTTGCCACCAGGACAATGCATGTCAAGTTTTGGACAATTTTGTCAAATGTCACCAAATATATTAAGGTGCAAACACTGGGATTTAACATTGAACACTGTTCAACCCTAACGAAAGAAGAAGAATTTTTGGATCATATCAGAGGGTTATCTCAAAAACTCTACTAAGCATACTTAGAAACCAAACTTCAGAACGTAAAAACTCTGAACCAATTAATACCTTTTTCCAGAATCTTCAAAAAGCACATGCTTGGCTCAAGCCCCTATGGCCCTGAACGTTTCAGAACAAAATTCCATACCAACTTGGCTGTAGGTGAGAGTAACAAAAAGCCTAACATTGTGCTTTTTATGTATTTTTGATCTCAGAATCCTTACTAAACTTACCACATCTTGAGAATTTGCCACCCAGACAGTGTATGTCAAATGTCATCCAATTTTTTCAAACAACCCAAAGTCCCTGCCTAGCTTGATCAATCTCTCTCTCTCACCCCTGGGGAGGGCCTTTCCTTCCTTATGTCCTCCTGTCTTCCACAAGGCTGTGCTCCAATGCACACCAGAGCATGCCAGTGAATCCCCAATGTAAACTAGTCGAGTGTTACACTCACTGTTAATGTGCACACAGATGTGGGATTCATGTCTATTTGGGCCCTCCCTGCCTGGCCATCCCTATCTGCTGGTGCCCCTTCTCCTAGCTTCATGTCTTCCTTTAGGCAGAACACCACACTGACCATCACAGGCCTAGGACAAACCAGCAATTCATGAAATGATGTCACATCCCAGAAGCTTAAGCGGTCTTTACTGGCCAGAACCAAACCAACTGCCATACCAGGCAAAACTGACAGGCTGTACAAGAATGGCTCTTCTAAAAGCACCACTGACCACCCTAGTTCAGAGCATAGCCCACAAGCCATAACAGGTGGCCACTCTCCAGAAACACCACTGACCAACCCCAGCCAGAGCCATACCAACTGGCTGTATCAGGCAACGTTGACAAGCTGTATCAGGCTGCTATTTCTCTGAATGCCATTCACCACTCAGGATTAGAGCCAACCCACAAGCAGTAATAGACTACCACTCACTGGAAATGCCACTGTCCATCCCTAGCCAGATTCATACCAACCAGCCATATCAGGCTGATAGAACCTAACCACCCCATATCAGAAGGACTACTCTAACTAGGATGTTTGACTACTCAAGACAGGGACCTATGAACCCCAGTAAGTACCTATCCATTCCCAATCAGTTTATATAGGAGGGGGTCCATCCACCTGACAGCTGGGTAGGAAAACATAGACCAGCAAAAGAAATAGTTTGTTCAGCTCCTTCCATGTTCTTTTAATCCCCTGAATGCTTTATTTCCCTGTGAGCAATCTTGTGAGCCAGAAGATGTCTTTGTGATTTAATAGTGTCTAGTTTATGAACTGCCTGAAAAGGAAAATAATTCTCATCCCAAAGCTAAGCAACAAAGAGGAATAACACTAGCAGATATTCAGTAGGGGTCTCACTGACTACCGTATTAGAGTAGCAATTTAGAAAAATAACTATTGCTGTGTTCTGCCCTCGCTAGTACCATCCAGCAAGGACATGCAATTTATTTTTTATTTCAGAATTGTTTTTCTAATATATGCACGTTGCACCCCTAATAAATAAAAGATCTTAGAGCCAGTAAACTACTTTTTCTATCCAAACACTTAACCGATGAGAGGTATTCAGAGCATATGGCTATAGCATCTGCTGGAGAAGACAACATTGTTCCCAGCCAATAATAGACGCAAAAACCTGTTGTGGGTGCCCAGATTGGCACACAGTTTTATTACAATCTTAAGTTCCTACATCCATTTATCATCATTGTCATCATCTTTCTTAAACATTTATTTACAAGTCTTCCACCTTTTTCATGTTTCATCTTTTCCTATCCCATTCTTTGTTATATACATATAGTCATTAATGCCTTATAATTATTTTCCTTTAAATCTTTTTCTTTTTATCAATATTCCTCATTTTCCTTTTCTTCTTCCCTCCCAGTGTACACCCGGAGGACCTCTCTCTTCTTTATTCTTTCTTCTCCAGGCACTAGTGTATACTAGTGTCCTTCTTCCTTTTCTGTATTTGTGGCCTTCTGTTTCTGCCTGTTCCCCCTCCCCTTCCCGCCATCCTCTGCCCCCAATTATTAATCACCTTCCTTCTGACCGTTCACCTTCGGTCATCCCTGTATGCCTTGGCATACCCAAAACTTATGATCCTCTCATATCCCTGCCAACTATTCACCTACAGGTGGGATGTTCTAGCTCTAAGTTGGGTGGGTGGGAGGAAAAAACTCTAAATGCAGCAAAAAGTGAGGTCTAGGACCCCTTGCAGCTGCTTTTGAAACCCCTTAATCCCTCCCCTTCTAGCCCACCCCTTGTCCAATCGTTTCTGCTCTCCCCCTTTCTTTTTCCTCCCTTTGTGACCTCACTTGTAGGTCACTGTCCTCATCACCTCCCTTTCCTCCCTCCCGCTCCCTTTCCCCAGTAGTCGCCACTGGCTAACCTCCATTGGCTAAGGTCCTGGGAACAACAGGGCTTGCCCTTTAAACCTGGCAAACCTCATTTTCCCCAGAGACCCCAGCCAATAATAGACATAGAAACCTGTGTGTGTTCCCAGATTGGCAAACAGTTTTATTACAATCTTAAATTCCTACATCCATTTATCATCATCATCAGCAGCAGCAGCATCATCATCGTCATCATCATCATCATCATCATCATCATCATCATCATCTTTCTTAAACATTTATTTACAAGTCTTCCACCTTTTTTCATCCTTCATCTTTTCCCATCCCATTCTTTGTTATATACATGTATAGAGTACATTAATGCCTTATAATTATTTTCCTTTAAATCATTTTCTTTTATCAATATTCCTCATTTTCCTTTTCTTCTTCTTCCCAGATGTACACCTGGGGGACCACTCTCTTCTTTACCCTTTCTTCTCCAGGCACTAGTGTGCACTAGTGCCCTTCTTCCTTTTCTGTATTTGCGGCCTTCTGGGTCCACCTGTCCTCCCACCCCTTCCACCCAATTATTTATTGCCTTCCACTATTCTGCCTTACTGCTCACGAAGTACAGCAGGTCTTCCCACCTATCTATCATGCCTTTTCCTTTCTCCACCCCACAATGCAGTCTTCAATCCCAGAGTTAAACATGTCATTCCCCATTCCTGATAAAATGAACCCCATCACCCCTGTAAAATTCATCATCCTTTTAATCTATTCCCCTTCTAATGATCCTCCCCCCATACTTAAAAATAAGGCCCCATGGGGTGGTGTTCATCGACCTGACCCAGGCCTCTGATTTAGTATGGGTATTTCCAGTATGGTAGTATCCTTTTTGAGGAGCTTATTGGAAGGAAGATCTCAGCAAGCCTCAATTGATTCAGTTTTGTCTGACTTATGGTTCAACATTAATGGTATCCCACAGGGGTCTAGTCTTGGACCCCTGTTATTTTCCCTATTTATAAACCAAGTCCCCTCTATTTTCACAAGAAGCCATTATCTCATTTATGCTAAGGACTTAATTTTATACAGTCAGGATCTGAAGATTGAGCAGGTTAATGAAGGGTTACAGAGTGATTTTGATACACGTGGTTCTTGGTTATTGACCAATCAAATGGTCTTAAATGTAAAAAAAGACCAAGTGTATGGTTTTTGGGAGTGCTCCTCGGCTAAAGATGAATCCATGTTTACATATATTTGATAGATCTGGTGATTTACTCGAACAGGTAAAATAATTCAAGTACTTGGGAGTTCTTTTAGACCCTGGCTCACGTTTTTTTCCTCAGTTTAAAGCTACAAGTAAGATCATTAATTCTAAATTGGGTCTGTTATATATGTTTAAGGCTTATTTATCAATTAAATCTCGTAAAACCATTGCCATGGGTACTTTATTGCCACATCTTGACTATGTTTTCCCATTATATTATAATCTGGGTGTAAGGGAGGGTAGGGTTCTGAGTGTGACTTATAATAATATTTGTCATTTTGTCCTTGGTGCCGCTTTAACACACCATTGTGTTTTATATTTCTCCCTGTGCTGGTTATCCCCAAATTAAAGTTTACCTATGATTTTGGCAATTTGATCCACCAAGCTATTTATGCTATGACTATATCGCCTTTATTTGATTGACTTGAATTTAGAGTTTCTCAGGTTAATTTATGCTCAAATCAAGGAATTATTTTGAAAACATTTGCTAATAAGAGTAATTCTGGTTTTCGTTCATTTGTTTCATCTGCTGCCTGCCTGTGGAATGATCTCCCTTTTTCTCTCAGATCCATTAATTATGTAACTGGATTTAGATTACATTTCAAAATCATTTATCTGTTGATGTATGTAATTGTTTGCATTAATTGTTTGTCAAGTGATTGTATTTGTTTTTATTGTTGATTGTCCAGGTCGGACCTGAAAAAGGGCATTGCTCAGTGTCCATACCCGGTTAAGAATTATAAAATAAAACATAAAAAAAATAAAAATAAACATCTTGCTATGTCTATAGCCCCGTGACTATGGACATATCTCCACACCCTCTTGGGTACCATGTCCGACCAGACCAGGGTGATCCCAGGCCACCATTTTTTAATTTTTGTAATGTCCTGCTTTATTTTGTAAACAATGTCCAGCCAAGGCCTCGACCCAATGTCATTTCCACCCAGGTGAATGACTAGCATATCTGGCTGTGGGCGTGTCTCCCTCATCTCCCGCAATGTTGGTAACAGGTCCACTTCATGCCTCAGACTCCTCTGCATGTCAGTTTACATTGCCTGGGATCTTGATATAGTTGTCGACCCCCCAGTCTCCTTGCTGCTCTCCTCTCTGCTCAGATAATGAATAAGTGCCCACATACCCAAACTTCTATGCTCCTTTTGGGCCCTGTTGACAACAAAATAGTCATGAGACTGAATCTGGCTCCTACCCCCTACTATCCCCTCCCCTTTTACTTCTTTTGTTTTAATACTACTTCCACCTGTAAAAGAGAAAACAGTTAAAATATCAATCACATAATGGTCTCACATATCTTTCATAACAGTTTGAGGTACAGCGGCCAAGTGTCTTTAACTCCTCCTGTGATCCCCCATTTGCCTCAGCTTATGAAGCTGCCCAATCTGGAAAGATTGTGAAGAAAACCTTTTGGGGTCCTCTCCCAAAAATTCAATGCCCCTTTTTAGTACGGAGACCAGTTGCATGCATATGACCACTTTGTCATCCCCATGTTTAAATAAAAGACCAGTCCTCTTGCCATGCCCTGCGAGGCATGCCCACAGAGCATAGATAGGAGAGATGTTTTGATTTTGATGTTGCTTTAGCACCATCCTGGCTCCTTGCCCAGTCTGGTCCATTTTTGATCTCCTAATTAATAGCTGAACCTCCCCCTTTCCCCAGGTCATGTCCTCTCACCATAATCCCCTTGAGTTGTCTCCCTTGCGCAGCCTACCAGCTCGCTAACTCAAAAGGCCCCATGCCACATTACCGCATATGTGGTTAAAAATAACACGGCTTGATCCTTTGACCTGCATATCCCTGGCATTGCTCTTAACAGGTCCTGTAACATCGCTTCTGAAATTAGCCTTCTAGTGTCCTCTGACATTCCTTTCATGCTGAGCCACTCTTGCATCATTCTTCATACCAACATGCTTTTTGTGGGATCTCCCCATCCTTTTATGTTGCAAATTAGACTAACAGTGGACAAATGCACCCCCACAGTAGTGTGAGCTATCCCTTTATGCCACCCATGCACTACAAACTTCCGTACTTGATCCTCCATCACTGTCCCACTTACCTCCATTTGGTGGCCCCCTCTCTGAAGGCCTGAAGCACTCACCAAGACCCTGCATATGCCTTTAGGGTCTTAGGGGCCCAGGAGTTATGGAACAGCAACTCAGCTCCTACCAGCCAATTTCCCGAATGAATACTGGTACCTGTGTCCTCGGTGCCTCTGCCCTCGGAGTGATGGTCCAGAATCTGTGCAGCTGCAGATGAGAGTGGTTGTCAGCTATGTCATTCTGCATCCCCTCAATGTGCCTAGCCCTAAATGACATATTCCACCTCAGTAGCTGCGTAGTACCCTCATAACGGTCTCTGACATGGCTCCCCTCTTGTTCAGCACCTCCACTACTGCCAGATTGTCATATCAGAAAGTGACTTTCTGGTTCCTTAGCTCCTCCACCCAGAGCAGTGTGCTGACTCATATAGGTAAAATTTCCAGCAGGGTGATGTCCTTTGTTAAACCTGCTGCTTTCCATTCTTCCGGCCAGGCCTCCAAACACTAGTTTTTCCTATAATAAGCCCCCATACCTAAACTCCCGGCTGCGTCATTGCACAACTTCAGGTCCATGTTAAACAGCCAGTCATCCTGTCAAAAGGTTTTCCTATTAAAATCTTTAAAGAACCCATTTCTCTAAATAAGCCCTGGTACCCTTGGATATGTCCACCCAATGATTTAGCTTTATAGCCCCTTTTGTCACCCTGACAAGTCATCTTGTAAATGCCCACCCAGGACCTAGTGCTCTGTAGGCAAAATTTAGGTGCCCCACAAGTTGCTACACTTGCCGTAGCTGCACCTGCCAATGCCTTTTGGTGGCTTGCAGCAGCTGTCTCAACCTTTCCACCTTTTGCCAGGCAGACAAAAAAGTTCTGCCTCCATATCAGTTTCTATACCCAGAAATGCTATGCTCTGGCTAGGGCCTTCTGTCTTAGCTGGGGCTAGTGGTACCCACAATTCCAGAAACAATTCTTAGAAACAAGCCAACATGTATTCGGTCTCTGTCTTCCCCCTTCCTATCAACAAAAAATCGTCTAAATAATGATTGACAATTATATATCCATACCGGTGCTGAAACACCCATTGGAGCCACCTGCTAAATAACTTGAACGTTGCGCAGGAAATGGAACAGCCCATTGGCATGGCCTTGTCAAAGTAATAGACCTCCCCTATCTTAAAACCTAGCAAACCCCAATGATCACGATGGACTGGTAGCAGCCAGAACACAGTTTCAGTATATGTTTTTGCCAGCCATGCCCCTTAGGTTGCTCTGATAAGGTGCACTGCCACCTCTAAGGTGACGTTAGTAACTTTACTGTCCTCCTCAGTGATGTAGTTATTGACTTATTCACCCTCAGGGAAAGACAAATGGTGTATTACCCAAAATTTTCCCAGTTATTTCTTTGGGACCAATCCCAAGGGGGATACCCTGAGGTTGTCTAAAGGCACCTCTGTAAAAGGTCCTTCCACCCTCCCGGATGCTAACTCTTTTTTCATTTTTTGTTCCAATAGATTCTCCTTCCCCTTCACCGACCCCAAATTATTTGCTGTTCTGCTTTCCCTTGGTCCTTTGAAATGCAGTTTAGATCCATCCCTGAAACCTTCCTCTAATCTTTTGGCTGCTGCCTTGTCAGGGTATTCCTTTGCCCAATGTTTCAAAACCTCAAGTCTTATAGGGGGGACTGCCATAGGATAGGTCTGTCTATTCATGCTATTGGGCTTGCCTTTTTGCTCATGAGAGATTGTAGCCCCACCCTGCTCTGTATCCCCACCCCCTGTGCTCCCTACCCCACTGTTGACCTCGATATCCTGTCTGCCCCCCCTAAAAGGGCGGATCGTACTGAGTGCAGGCCGCAGCCCTATTGCTGATGTTATACCAGTTTGTTCTACATTTAGAGGCTGGGTGGTTGCCCCGCTATTTGAGCAGGTGTGCCTAAACCTGCACTGAGGCCATGAGCAGAAAGCCTTGTTGTAGCCCCAGTAACATTTCTGAATCAAGCTGTTTTTTTTCCCTTCTCTTTCAGTGATCCTAGGTCCCATCAGGCAGTCTAACCATAGATCAGATTGTCAAGTGTCCCATCTGACATCCCTAAAAGTTGCCATTCACTGACAAAACTGTTCATTGTATTGCAATCAGTTGTTCCCTCCCCACAGCTTGGCTTTTCTTATGATTAAGGAGTACATAAGCAGCTAGATCATCAGCCCAGGTTTCTTTTCAATCACTATTACTGAATAAATTGTGAAACCTACCAACCACATATCACATGTCTTACTCTTGGAAGCTTTTTCCTCTTCAGCTTTTCCTAGCAGGAACACTGCTGCTGCTGCCATGTCTTTCTTCCCTATGCATTCCTTTTTGTCATATTTTGTAACAGCCTCCTTACTTACCAGTGCAAATATGTCAACATATTCTCCCTTCCATATTTTTTCCTTTGTTGTTGGGGGCACATGTTCCCCTATTCTCATTCCAGGTCACCCTATCTCTTTCATGCCCTGCCCTTCTCCCATTGTGGTCCCGTTATCTGTCTTAACTTCTTCTTTCTTCCCCTTCTTAATTTCTTCCAGCGCCTTCTCAAACTGCCCCACACCATCATCTCCCATAGCCCTGAGCATTTGCTCCACA
Source organism: Neoceratodus forsteri (assembly GCA_016271365.2). Lineage (NCBI taxonomy): Eukaryota > Metazoa > Chordata > Ceratodontiformes > Ceratodontidae > Neoceratodus > Neoceratodus forsteri. Next base: position 317,923,510 of record CM028130.1, read on the forward strand.
TATTCTTTAACACTACTGTCTAAATTAGGGGCTTTATTACCTGGTCTTGGGGCTAGGTCTGGAACTGAAACTGTCCCTGGGGCTGAAGGTCCATCTGGCAGGTTATTGTTTGTAGGTATTGGGGCACAGATGCACCTGGCGGCAGCAGCATGCCTACTGACCTGGAGGCAGCAGTGTGCTTACTGGGTTCTCAGGCTGTGGGGGCATTGAGGCAGGCAAAGATGGTGGCCTAGGCTCAGGGGCTGGTAGTGGTGGCAGAGGCAATGGGGCAGGTGCAGGAGGGAGAGAGACTGGCTCCACTGGCTCCCCAGGTGAGAGGTGGGCTGGGTTACCTGGGGTCTTCTTGTTGCCATTGTCCTTCTTCCCCTTCTCTGTCTTCTGCTTCTCCCCTCACCCAGCCTCTATCCCTTCTGCCAATTCCCAAATTTTATTTGCTTTGTCTGCCAGGTCACGATGGACTTATAGACATCAGACTTGGTCATTTTGTTTTTCTTTGGTGCCATCCTTAAAATCTTGTCATAGCAGGTGCTGTAACACAAATTCCGGACAGTTTATAATCTTATAACCCACAAAATATGTCCATGCAGGGCCTATGAGCATTGCTTCACTGTCCATGCTAGCCATTCTGACTGTCCAGCCACCTTGTTATCTACCAAGAGTAGTCGTGCACTTGGATATTATTCCGATTCCCGCTGCACCATGGTTATTACCCCCTTTTTCCCATGGCTGTTTTTTTTGGGGGGGGAAACACTTTGGTATTCCTGTAAATCTCTGCCTGATGATAATAATAATAATAATAAATACATTTATTTACATGGTGCCTTATCCAAGGCCAAGGTGCCTACTCCCTCCCCCGTTTGTCCATTTTTTTAAACCAGACACTGGCTCAAACTGCTAAAACAACTCAGTTTTCTTTTGTCCCCGAAAATTCCTAACCTGTGACCCCAACCTAGCTACCCAAAAGCAGTGTTAATCCCCATTGGTATTATATTATTGGTATAATTTTTCTTGTGTGTGTGTCTAATCCTGGACTAAAATGGTCCTGTCTCTGTCTCAAAATGGCCACCGACTCACGTTTTTGAAAATGGCAGCCATTCCCTCTTGCCTGTGTGGAACCACCCTCATTATTCGGAGAAACTGCAACTCCACCTGACCATAGTTTATTCAGCACCCCTTACATTTGTTTTTGTTTCTTTGCTCACCACCTAGTGATTAGTATCCCTTCTATTTATCCATACTCATCAATAACCCTGCTCCTCCATTAAATCAGCTCCTTAAAATACCATTATAAGCTGCCCTTCAGCCCCACAAAAGGAGCATCCAGTATGCCAGTGCCACGTGGCCAGGCCCAGTCACATGGTGTCTGCTCCTGCAGCCTTCCTCCGAGGTTAGTCACCCTGTACTTAGCTCCTGGTCTCACTTCCCACCTTCTTTTCTGCTACACACAAACCAGGTGGCCACCTCCTGTCCAACCCTTGCATCTTTTTTTCCCAGCAAGCTCATTTGTGGGATGACCATCAGCATGCCATGTGGCCCTTCTCTAGCTGCTTGCTGTCCTCCTATCGGCCGAGCCTGTGCATCCCCCATTCCTGGCCTCTTTCCATTCTTTGTGGTACCTGAATGCCACTGGAGACCCAAACACCCATTACCAGGAACTTGCAGTAGCACAAAGCATGGGATAGCTTGGCAACATGGAGGTCACGGACAGGTAAGCCACCCCCACTTCTGCCTGCTCAGGCTATCTTAGTGTTTATTTACAATCCCTACTGCTGTGCATTTCTGCAATTTTTTTTAACCATGAAATGAAGCAAATAACTCTCCCAACATGAGTCCGTACACGCTTTTCTACCGGCCAGCTCCTGGAACACGAACAAAAAGTCGGCGCCAATAAAAAGCCAGTTTTAAAATAGCCACCCAAAAATGCAGCATTCAACAGCTAATGAACACAGGGTGCAGGCACCCAAACATAAGCCCTTTAGATGCCAGCGCTGCTGATCAAGCAACCAGTGTTTTTTTTGTTTTTTAATTTTTGCTGCCAAACTGTGTACAATCAACCAAAGCAAATAAGCGCAATATGAAAAACACTCCCAACAGGAACAAGAAAAACACTCGGAAAACTATTCCCACCTCATTCAAGCACCAGTTTGCAAAGAGAAAACAAAAAGGCATACCTTACCCTTCAGCTTCTGAAAATGCTCACCAGGCAGGAACTATTCCAAACAGCTGGCAAATTAAACCTATATATTAAAACCTTTATATATATATATCTATATATATATATATTAGAGGCAAAACTCCATTTAATGCATCAGCTAGGGTTGTTCCACAGCACCAAAAATGAGGAAATTCGGTGTTAGGGTTGAAACCCCCTTGGACCCCAGCCCATCCCCCAACTGGCAATGGGGTGCGCGTGGGGTCGTCGGCCGTAACTCTCACCCTATCACATGTGTAAAGCAGCAGAAGTATAGGAGAATGGGGTGAGAGTTAGGACCGAACACCCCAATGCGCACTCCCAATGGGTCTCGTAGCAGAAAATGAGGAGTTGGAATACTAAATCGGTTATATCTCAGGAACCGTACGACGTAGAAAAAAAATGTAAAAGTCATATGATTTACGACTTTCCATTAGGGGGCTAAGCACTTTTTTGACGAAAAGTCCGTATGTCACACCGTTTCCGAGATACGGACCCTGAAAGGCTCGGTGAACGCCGTAACGTTATCCTATGGGAAAAAAAGAGAAGTTCGGAGTACCATAACTTTGGCTCCCTGTAATATTTTTTCACCAAACCACTGAAAGGCACATCTATGGGATATTGGCTGTCTTCCTTCCAAATTTCAGCCTGAAAGACCATGCCGTTATATTGCAGCAGGGCGCCAAAGGATTGCTGCAATGCGTCGGATGCCATAATGTTATCCTATGGGAAAAAGTGTCAAGTTTGGAGTGCCATAACTTTGCCGCCATGTAATATTTTTTCAACACAATACTGAGTGGCACATCTGTGAGATGTTGGCTGTGTTCCCTCCAAATTTCAGGCCAAAGCACTAAACCGTTCTTTTGCAGCGGGGTGCCAAAAAATTGCTGTCATTTTCCCACAGCCTAGAAATGCTATACTTAATTTGTGAAAGCTTTAAATTTGCGACACTTTAATGGATCTACTACTTTGTGAAAGTACTTTTCCAGAAATCTGAAAACATATTTCTGGGGTGTTTTACTCAAAATAAAGACATGGCTAGCATCCTCTGGGCCCGACTAGGTGAATACAAAAATAATTAGGTTGCTAGAGGGTCTCAATTTTAAATGCCAAGCATTTTTCTGATCACTAACTGAAAACAAAATGGCGGATTTGCGAAAGTAAGAGGGCCATTTGCGACAGTAAAAATGCATTTGCGACACTGTCGATCTTTTAACTTTTCCCATTGGCTTATAATGGGAAATTGTTTTTTGAATAACTTTTGAACCGTTTAATATTTTTCATGAAATCTTTGAAAGGCACATTGGGGACCCTGGCCACATGTTCCCTGAAGATTTTGGGCCAGTCGCGACAAACTATGCGACCTGTAGCGACTGTGAGAATTTGTAGAAAAGCATAAATATATCAAGAGAATGGATCACACTTTAATAACTCCATAGCTGTGTATCCGATTGGTACAAAACTTGGCAGATCCCAAGTTGTATGGGTCTTGATTATGTATTCCAAATTTCAGGCAAATCCATCAAACAGTTGCAAAGTTATTAAGGTGCAAAATGTTGGGTTTAACATGTAAATGGCTCCTCAACCCTAACTATGGTAGCACTACTGTGCTACCATAATATATAATCCTGTATTATTTGTTAAGGGAAAAACTACCAGGTTTACAAAAATGATTGTTCTAAAATCAGCCTTCCTAAAGATATAAATGAGCTTTATAGATAAGTGTCTGCCAATCAGTTGTGCTGATTACAGTTTATTAAAAAATTCTAAATGCAGCAAAAAGTGAATTTTGGGACCCCTTGCAGCTGTCTTTTAAACTCCTTTTAAACCCCTTAATCCCTCCCCTTCTAGCCCACCCCTTGTCCAATTGTCTCTGCTCTCCCCCCTTTCTTTTCTACTCCCATTTGTGACCTCACTTATGAGGTCACAGTCCTCTTGCACCCCCCTTCCCCTCCCCTTCCCTCCTCCTGTAGTTGCCACTGGGCCAACCCCCATTGGCCTAGGCCCAGGGGACAACAGGGCTTGCCCTTTAAACCTGGCAAATCTCATTAGATCACATTAGGGCATTAAAGGGTCAGATCTTCAACCTAATGTTACTTTAATACCTTAAATCAATTTGATTCAATGATCCCATAAGTAACTAACTAAGGTAATTTAACAGTTAAAAAAATATAATGTGCTGGTTCTGCATGGAGACCTGGGACTAGAACCCATAATCTGGACTTGGTCATATGTACCATACAATCAATGGTTGAAAAGTAAAACACATTGAATGTCTGAATGCACTGAGAACATATATAGTTGGATATAATACCAACATTTAATAAAATGGAAGGTTTGGATATTTACACAGCTTCCACATCAGTCTGGTATTTTCCCCGTAACAACAAGTACATTTTCTTGTAGAGTACCTTATTTATTTTATTTATTGAAATGTTTCACCAGGAAGGCACGCTGAGCAACAAGTTGCTCATCTCCAGGTGAGATCTGTGGGGTAAGGGAACATAAAGAAAGTATACAGAGATTTGGTACACTATATAGATAAGTTGATTACATTCAATAAAGTGAGCAGACTGAACAGAAGTACTGAAAAGGAGGAATGCTAACAGTTTTGAACTAGATAGATAGGTACGATAGCACAAATAACATTTAGCAAACACTTGGAAGGACATAGCTTTGTAATTAGAAAATGGCTGAAATATAATACAAGGAGGTTGATCTAGGGCAAGATTGCGAGGAGAGACACAGACAGAGCAAAGTTAACTATGATGTAACAAAAGCCATCCTCCTTCCCCTGCCCCCTTTCTAACATATCTCTCCTCTTGACTGTCCTAACTCCCTCTCCTTCCCTCCCTCTCCCCCCACCTTTTCTATTTCACCGCCTCACATCACATTCAATCCCACTCCACTCCTCTCCCCTACCACCTACCCATTTTACATCTATCCCATCACTCCTCCTATTTCATATCCCCTACCCCCCCTTTATTTCTGTTATAATGTCTTTTGGTAACTCATGTACTTAAAGTTGATCGAAAATGCCTTATCTGTTATTATTATGACTGTCTTGTCCTGACAATGCCTCTGGCAGCTCGTGTATCTGTGCATAACTGTAACGGTTAAATGTTTATTACTTTTACTTGTCTTGTTCCAACTTGTCCATTGTCTTTGATGTGGTACCTTTGTAAAAGAGCACTGTGTTCTTAAGGGTGTTATCCGAAATCTTAATAAATAAATAAACAAACAAACAAACAAACAAATAAATAAATAAAAAGTGCAAGACTGACTATAAGTGCAAAAGAGATTAGGGGTAGGCCTATAACCCGGGCTAGATAAGGAGGCAGGAAATGGGGGCGGGAGGAGGCATATACATGTATAGGCAGAGAGCAGGGTGGGTGGAAATAGGGAGGATTAGGAGTAGGGGAGGGAAGAAGTAGGAGGAGATGGGTCTGTCAGGGCCTGGCCCTCCAGTATGCTGAGGACCCTGCCTGCTCAAGGCAGAGGTCAAGCATGACAGAAGGGAAGCAAGTTGTAGGCAGTGAGAGGTAGAGCATGTCAGTAAGGAAGGGGGGATAAGAAGGGTCTTCCATGGCCTGAACCCTCCAGTATGCTGAGGATCCTACCTGCACAAGGCAGAGGTAGAGCATGACAGGATGGAAGCAGGTTGTAGGCAGCAAAGGTAGAGCACGTTAGGAAGGAAGTAGGCAGTGAAGGGGACTAGGCTTCAGAAAGACCAGGAGAGAGGGAGGGAGGTGAAAGAGAAGAGTGGACTAGACCCAGCCTTTCAGGATGCAGACAGTGAGGGGGGGATTTGAGTTGTGGGTGTAGGTAGAGGGAAGGGGCAAGCACTTGATAACAGCTTTGGATGATTGAGATTTGTAGAAGAGGACAAGGGAAGGCCTGTAGGGGAGGAAATAGGAGGAAGGCTGGTTGATTAGATGGGAGGGAGGTGGACATGGAGCATAGGGAATTTTGTGGGTATAGAAAAAAGGGGTGGGGTTTGATTGGCTTGTAGGAGCTTAGAGGGTGAGTTATGGAGAGTCATAGCAAGAACAGCTAGGTGTAAGGACATTTTTGAGGGCAGAGCTGATGGAATAGTAGGAGGATGAGTGATGAATTTGAGGGGGGATGGAATACTTATGTGCTTCAGATCCTGAATTGCTTTCTTTTACTGTATACTCAATGCACAGCTATAGAAAAATTCTCCTGTAGATTGTATACTTTCCCTGTAAAATACAGGAATCCCTGTAGATCTGGGAGCCCTCTGAGAGCATGGTGAGATTTGGAAACTGAGGAATAATAGCTGTGTCACTTGAGTATAAGAAAATGGTGACTACTAAATTGAACTTGATAAGAGGCATCTTTATTAAAGCTTTGTGACTAAGAGAAGAGAACCTTGAAAGTTCATGTAATTCAGGGTCATCTAGGTCAAGACCACATAAACAAAACACCGCAGTCAATAACAGTGCAGTCAAAAAGCTGACAGTAAAAACCACGCCTCACAAAAATATCACAAAGTAATGACAGCATGGCATATCGGGGGGCAGATTAACTATTGCTGACTCAGGGAGGGTGAAACTTGAGGGAGGTGGAGTTACTGTTGTAAATCAGGGATGAGAACACAACTCAGGGGGAGAAAGTGACTGGGGGTGAGCAGATTTACTACTGTGACTACATGGGGGATGCAACTCGGGGGGAGAAAGTTAGGGGGGTCAGATTTACTATTCCAACTCTGTTAGTTTAGTTTAGTTTATTGGTCTAGGAATTAATACCTTTGAGCCAGGGCTCTTTTACAAAGGTTCCACGTCACATAGAACATCAAACAAACAATACACATTACAAGTAATACCAGAAGGAAAAGTTACATAATAAATATGCTATTAACAGTTTCAAGGCAGTAAAATTTAGAAGTGGGGGACCCAACTCAAAGCGGGGCTCAGCACCAAACAAGACAAAAAGAAGGTCTCAGAACTGAATGCAGGTCATCTGGATATAGCAAGTCCATTCACAGCTTACGACTCAAACTTCTACACTACACTGCCAGAACAGCTAGGCATGATAGTCACGGACTTATACTACTCGGCATGAGGGAAAGCAGCTACATGTATAGCACTATTTAATATCCCTGCTATTATATCCATGTAGCTGCTTTCACTAATGCTGTTTTCTCAGTGTGCATTTCACCATGCTGTTATTCCTACATGGTCTTGACCTGATACCTGTAATTCCTATATGTGTTCCCTCTCAGGCTTTTCATCTGTTGGGCCAAGTTGGAGAACATGGGTAATGATACTGTAAACTGAACACACCATGCTATCCATAGATAGCACCTCCGGGGGCCAGGATTTTTTTTTTTTTTCCAATTTGTTAACCGGGTAAGGACACTGGACCAAAGGTTCTTTTTCAGGACTGACCCGGAGTGCAACACATAAATAACATATCACAATACGACAATCAGAGTCATACTACACAACTTAACATACTACTTAGTGCAATCACAAACAGCGTTTGTCAATAAATATTGTTTCAACTGTGCCTTAAAAGACAATAAAGACCTTGCATTATGAATTTGAAGGGGAAACAAATTCCACAATAGGAGAGCTGAAATTGAAAAAGCCAGAGACCCAATTTTTTGTTTATACAATGGGACCTCTAATATAAGACCATTTGATGACCTTAACTTTGATCGAATATCCCTAATAGAAACTAAATCAGATAAAGGAAACATGGATTCATAATAAATTGCTTTTGCAACAAAACAACCCACTGAATATTCAATCCTAGAAATTAAAGGCATCCAACCCAATCCTAAGTGCAGATCACAATGATGAATTCTGTAAGTAGCTGATAAAGCAAAAAGACAAACATTATTATAGGATACTGTTAATGTATGCAAATCCTTTTACCCCAAATTATAATATAAACAAGCTCCATACTCCAAATGAGGGAGCAGAGTCCCCACAGCAAAAGCTTTCCTAGTATTTTCTGAAAAATAATTTTTATATCAATAAAGTAAACCTATCTTTTGATTTACCTGTCTACATAAAGCAGTGATCTGAGGAGAAAAACTTAATGCCGGATCAAGTAAAAACCCCAAATATTTAAAACTCTGGACCTGCTCAATTTGAGACCCTAATGAATCACATATCAGCAATTGAGGACAATCCTTTATCATATGTGTTTTGCCAAATAACATTGTCTTGGTTTTCTTTATATTCAAAACAATTAATTTATCCGCTAACCAACTACTTAGCACACCAAAATCATGCTGAAGATTGGAAGAAATACCAACTACTGATTTATCTTGATTATACAAAATCAAATCAACTGCGTAGAAAATTGTATCACATACAGTACATTGTGCTGGTACATTATTTATAAATAAAGTAAATAATAAGGGGCCTAATATAGACCCCTGTGGAACTCCACAGACCACGGGAGCCTCACATGATTCAACATTACCAATATAAACCACTTGAGTCCCATTAGTCAAATAATCTCTTACCCACTCTACAGATCCATCCAGAAAACCTATATTCATAGGTTTCAAGTTGCGAGCTCATGGACTTTGGTCTTAAAATGCTCTGTAATGTTAATGAAAATCCATGTCAATGAAATCAATTCAATAACTCAGATGGGTGTGGTTGTAACTCCACACCAGGTACTTGGGATAATGCCCATAACTGCCACTGTAGTTCAGTGCAAGGGGGAGTGCTGCACTGGTGAGTAGCCATCCTTTGGACGCAACATTAAGCTTAGGTCTCTTTTACCCATCTCTGGTCACCGCCAAGGTGGAAATAAAGGATTTCATGGCACTTATCGATGAAGAGCAGAGGAGTTTCCCCAGTGTTGTGACTAACACTCCCCCATCAATAACACAGGTTCATGCAGCCCAAACCCCAGGATGAACCTGGAAACAAATTATATTAGCTTAGTGTGCCTTTCCTGGTCAAAAGAGGGAGTTCCTTGACAAACAAACATCATGATGCCTCATCAGTCTGAGTTTAGACCCAAACACAATATTACATCTGCTTTAGCCAAGGTTATGAATGACTGGTTGTGCGCTATGGACCATAAACACATTTCAGATGGCATTTTTCTTGACCTCAGCAAGGCATTTGATACAGTTGACCACTCTGTTCTGTTGGAAAAACTGCAAAGCATTGGATTCTCCATGGCAGCTTTGCTGTGGGTCAGAAATTACTTAACTGGTCAAATTCAACAGGTAAATGTTGAGAGTCTCCTCTCAACATGTACCCTTCTACCCAAAGGTATACCCCAGAACTTAGTCCTAGGATCACTTTTCTTCATGATATATACCAACAGTTTGGGTGACAATGTCAAATATGCCAAGTTGCACTCGTTGCTATGCAGATGACACAGTGTTGTACACTTCAGGACCAAACATAGCAGCATCTTATTTAGAACTACAAGCAGCTTTCAACACACTACAAGTCAACCTCCTACACTCTAAACTACTCCTAAACACCAACATAACCACAATAATGTGATTCAGCAATACCACATAAAAACAAACACTTACCCCTACCATTAATAAGCTGCTTGGAAAGTTAACAAAAAAGGAAAAGAAAAAACCTACTTCATCCTAATGTAAAACGTAACTGACTGAATACTTTTACTGTATGGTTCTGTGTATTGTAAATGCTATTGTTTGCTCTCTGTAAATGTACTATGCCTGTTCTTTGTCTCTGATGAGGAACCTATGTAAATGAGCTCATGGCTCAAAGGTATTAATCTCCAAGTATTAATAAATACAATAAATAAATAAATAATTTGAAGTAGTCTCAAGTTACAAATACCTAGGAGTATGGATTGACAGTAAGCTGTCTTGCTCGAAGCACATTAATGCAATCTGTAAAAAGCTACATCTCAGACTTGGATTCTACTACAGAAACAAATGATGCATTCCCAAGGACATCCAGAAATGCCTTGTACAAGCAATCTTTTTACCAATAATAGATTACGTAGATTTAATCTATGGTCACTGTACTACCACATGTTTAAACAATCTTGATGCACTTTATCACAGAGTATTGGGGTTCACTACAAACTTATCACCTCTAACTCATCATTGCACCCTTTATACAGTAGTAGGGTGGACCTCCCTAACAATATAAGATTACGCAATGTTTATACATGGGCTTACAAGATGCTGACCTTCTTGGATATATCACTGAGCTTGTTACTATATACACTTGCTCTTATGCTGTTAGAAAGAGCAACATTCTTCTCCTAGACAGACCTAGGCATTCTACATAACATGCAAAGTCTGCTGTCAGTAATATCATACCTGTAGCCTGGAATAGGCTACGAATCACACTTAAATTTAACTCCCTGGTTGTGAGAAAGCAATTTAAAGCCCTCATCAATAATCTAGGTCCTGAAGTATGCTCAAATAAATAGTATAATACCTGTCTTAACTCCACTGAAACAAATTCTTGACCCTACCAAGTTACCAAAAATATCTCTCATATGAATCTTACTGTACACCGATGGCAACCCTTTGGTATATTGCTTTACTTTCCTGTGTTGGAAGCCCTACTGTATATTGTTCTGTTCTACTATTATAACTGAAACAGTTGGCTTTACTTATATCTAACTGTGAATTATATCCTTGTATTTCTTACTGTATTATAAATCTGTATTCCTGTCCTACCCAGGATCTCCTTGCCAATGAGCTTGCTCAACAGAACTTTTCCTGGTAACATAAATTAATGAAATTACATTAAATGAAAAATTACAAAACACATAAAAGATATAACTATAGATGCAAAAATGTGTGACCTTTGCTTTCAAAACAGACAGAGAAAATGTCATAAAAATGACAAAAAGTAAATGGAGTATGATGTTAAGGGTAGAAAACATTTCCATTTCCCAGTGTGAGCCCAGCTACAAAAGGAAAGAGGCACCAGTTTTTGCAGTTGTTATGCAGTCAGGATAAATGTGCCTTTAGAACAAAAGAAGTGTATTTTTTTATTCTAAAAGCAGACTTTTGTTTGTACAATATCTTGAGCTCCAACATCCTGTTTTCAGTGGGGGTCCATCTTTTACCCATTTTTTACATGTGAATTGACTGAAGTACTGAGCTTAAGGAACTTGCTCAAAATCAGGCTATGATCAGATTTGAACAATGGTCTTCAGTGTTTCCTGGTTCTCAAAAAGAACTGTGTGAAGTTGCTCTTTCCCCTCCCCCATGTAATCTGTTCGACATCTGGAAAAAATCTGTAAAATTCCAAAATTCCTTAGGACACAGAAGTTGGAGGAGTTTTCCATGGACCTTCATGCTGAACTACAGGGTTCTGTATTACTGGTCTGCAGTACTGTAGAATTTGGCACAAAATAATTTCTTAGAAACAAGAAATCTCACCACTCCAAATCAAAACTAATTCCTCTCCAAGAGTGATCAGCAAATAGCAGCACTACACATGAGTGTAAGGGTTCACTCCAACTCAACTCCTTTGTTGTGCATGGACAGCTTTATTGAAGGAAAACGTGTCTGTAAAGTGCTAAACAATGCAGTTAGCCACATGGCCCACACCAGGGACCACCTAACATTTTGTGCAAACTCAGTTGATTTTATGAAAGGTCCCACCTCCCAGTCACTTCCTTGTATAAATATAGGGACATTTGAAGTCATAGGATGCAATTTCAAGCAGGGGACCAGACTAACCTACAGAGACTTGTGGATTGTCTCCATGCCAGTAACCGTAATCTTAAATGCTTAGTTAAAAGCAGTTCAGAAATTATTAAATCATTGGACATCAAAATCCTGGTAAATAAAGGGGAAGGTGTACTAACTAATTTGTATGGGAAACTAACTGATAGAAACATCCTCCTTCTTTCCAGCAATTGCCACCCATGAAACATGACCAAAAACAGCTCAATAAGCCAATTGTATACGGCCAAGAGCAATTGCAGTAACAATGAGTTCTTTGAGGAACAAGTCACTGATTTATAAAATAGTATCCTGCAAAGGAGCTATAGTCACAGGGATGTAACTGTAGCAGAAGAATGTACTGATGCCATCTGCAGAACATGCTGTTTTTTTTCTGTTTTTGTAAAATGTACTTATTGAATAAAACAACATAGAAGTACAATATATGACAATAATACAAGTCATCTTCTAGAAGTTCATATCAGCACAGGTTTTAACATGTTGAAGTTTATTGAGAATTACACCAGGTGCTAACATGTTCTGCTGCTACTGTTTGGTATACCATATATCTCAACATTTACCTTGCCCATTATACTAGAAATGTGCCCTCTTCAATGGCTCACTCAAAGGGGAACCATATACACTAGTTTCTTAAAGCTTTATAATACCATTTGCTTTATGTTGTGTTTGCTCAATTTTGAAGCACCCATATAGGTTTCTGCTCCACATGGCTATGCCTGGTGTGTCTCTATGTATCCAGCTTTGTTCAATGGTTTTGCAGACATTGATCAGGACCAGGTCCCAGAGCTTTCTGCACCCCCAAGACATGTGTGAGCATTGTTCAGTCCCCAGCAGTAGTTTTCTTGGGGGTATTGGGGAGCGGGTGCTGCAAGACTACTTGCATGATCCTATGTATTTCAAACCACAAGCTCATGATTTTAGAACATGTGAGTAACGTGCAAGAAATCACCCCTTTCTATTTCACACTTTGGGCATACTAGTGATTTAGAGTGGTCAAAGGTGTGCATCTTTAGTGTCATCGGTTAGGTATGAAACATGAAATTTAACTGCACCTGCCACAGGCGATTGCTCATTGCCACATTCTTAAAATGTGTCATTGCCAGTTCCCGTATGTTGCTGAACAACTCAAGGTCTAGATCTGCATGCCATCTGGCAAGTATGTCAAGCCTGGGGGAGCAGCTGCTCAAGAACAATCTGTTGAGTACTGTCAGGGGCTACAATTTGGAGGTGTTCTTTATATTATTTCTTCTATAGGAGAGAGATCATCCACATCCTGCCCATGCTTGGAGGCTGTTTGGATAAATGTTCTAACTCTTAGATATACAAAGAAGTCACCTTTCTGTATATTAAATTGGACTTTGAGATATGTAAAAGAGCACAGGAGGCACCCCTCAAATAATGCCCCCACAGTGTTCAGGTCAAGTCAAGACCAGCACAGTAGGGCTTGGTGAATAAATATATTGTGCTTTCTTTTAGATTTACAGACTATTAACTTATCCATGGGTAACAGGGTGTTTTGGCCGTCTATATTCCTGTGGGCCACAGTCCATACTCTCTGTAGGTTAGCAGTGTAAGGGTTGTCCACTCGTGGGGTGGGATGGCCCTGAAGTGCCAGAGATACGAGCCCTCAACATATTTCAGTACTAGTTCTTCTTTCTCAAAGGACAACCAAAGCACCTTCTAACAGGCATTTGCATTTGGGAGGAAGGTAGGCTGTGCATCCCAATATTACAATTTAAAGTTTGGTAGGGCATATCCTCACAATTCCACTGGCTGCTGTAGACTAGTGCTCTTGATATGTGCAGGTTTGTTATGCCAGGGAAAAGGGTGACATAGAGAATCAATCAATTTAAAGATTACTGTAGGAGCTTTCACTGGTAATGTCTGGAACAAGTATAAACATTTTGGCAGTGTGCTCATTTTTATTGTATTTATCCAGCACAAAAGGGAGAGGAGCAGGTTTTGCCATCTTGCACAGTCTTTAAGGACTGCAACAGAGATTTATATTTTTTCTTACACAAGGTAGCAGCAGAGCAGGCAAGGTGAATTGCCAGATACTTCATATTGTCTACAAACTTTAGACCCAAGAGATAGTTACAGTGAAGCCCACCAGGATGAAACGCAGTGTGATAGGTTTACTGCATGACAAACAGGGTTAACTCCCATTGAAATTGCATTGTTTACTACAGTAATTGTACTGCAGAATTCTGCAGTGCTGTGCTTCATCCTGGTTGGCTTCACAGTAGCAAGGTATTCTCTGTGTAGTTTACTTACTGGAAGAAACTCACTTTTGCCCCCATTAACGTTATGGCTCTATAGCATTCCATATTTTATTAAGAGCTCCTGCACTTCAGGCAACCCTTCATCGGGCTCTTGTAAGAACATAAGGACAATGTTGGAAAATAGTGTCACTTTGTGTTTCTCCTGTTGGCCTCCCGTCAACCCCCTGATCCCTGGATGTGCTCTCACCACAGCTGCTAGTCGTTCCAGCATAAAGACATACAGGACGGGTGATGGGGGCATCCCTGTTGGGTTCCTCTGGTTAGTGAAAAGGAGTTTGTATGGTTGCCATTGATCAGAATCCAAGCCTCTGGGACCTGACACAGTGCCTATCCCACTGGACAAACTGAGTTCCTAATTGATATTGCCTAATGGTTTCAAACATGTACCACCATGACATGCAGTCAAAGGCCTTCTCCACATACAGTGTAGGAATTACTACCCTGTGTTTAGCTGCAGTCTTAGACCAACAATATATTACATGTAGAGTCCATCTAACATTATTTTTCTTGTCCTTTTACAAATCCGGATTAGTCCTGATGTATTACTGCCTGCAGCAGTGGCTCTAGTCTAGTAGCTAAGACCTTTGCCACTATTTTATAGTCTACTATGAGTAACAATATAGGCCTGTATGAAGCACACAGGGAGTGATCCTTACTCAGCTTAGGCAACACTGTTATCATTGCTGACCCCATGGAGGGGGAAGCATTCCTGTTTCCAGGCTCTTTATGATCATACTGTACAGGGGGCCCCTAATGAAGGCAAGAATATTTTATAAAAATCAGGTGGAAGGCAGACAGGGCCCAGCGTCTTCCCAACTTCCAGGGCTCTGACAGCCCATTCCACAGCCTGCTGGATAATGGGTTGGTTTAGACCCTCATCACTAGAAACATAGAATTTGATGGCAGATAAGGACCGCTTGGCCGACCTAGTCTTCCCATTTCCCTCCCTAACGGATAAGCTGCAGATCCTAGTTAACCAACAGCCTAATTCCTCCTACCCCCCACTAGAATTGCCTTATGCTGTCCCATGCATTCTTGAATTCCACCACTGTTTTTGACTCTATGACCTCCTCAGGAAGGCTGTTCCATGCATCTACAACCCTCTCTGTGAAGAAATACTTCCTCGCATTACCTATGAGCCGTCCTCCCTCTATCTTCAAATTGTGCCCCCTTGTTCTTGCACATCTCTTTTTCTTTTTTTTTTATAATTCAGATTTTATTAACAGATTTTCACAGTACAGGGGACAGAAAGTTATAGCATACTCTGCATATTTTCAAGGTGTTACATAAGCTGTCCCCATCCCCCCTTTCTCCCCACCCCATACAGCAGTAAAGTCAATACAGTAATATGAAACTCAATACAATATAGTGTCATAAATTAAGATTCACTGTTACAGTAACTCATATACCTGATCTGGTCATGATTAGCGTGTGAAGGGGATCCCAAGTATTCTTATACCACTACAACTTATTGTGGAGGCTCGCTATTGCTTTCTCTGTACGAAGGTTAGCTAGGATTTCATTAACTCATTCCTGATATAATGGACTTACCGTGTCCTTCCAATGCCGAAGTACAATTTTTTTAACAGATAATGCAATCATGGAGATATGAAATCTCCTGATTTTAACTTTGATAGAGGATAGATCGCCCAGCAAACATACATCTGGGGTGAAGCAATCTTCCAAACCCAGAATATGATCTAGGTTAGACTGTATCGCCACCCACAAAGACCTTATCTTGGGGAATGACCAAAAGATGTGAAGAAGTGTGCCATCCTCCTGGCATCCTCTGGTACAAGCCCCCGATCTTATAAGGCCCCATTTCCTCAACTTAACAGGGGTATAATACATATTGTGCATAATGTGGTATTGCATAAGTCGCAATCTGTCCTGAGAGACATATTTATGACAGAACTTCCATAATACCGACCAGTTAGGAATGTATTGGGGAAAGAAAGAAACCCAGAGCTTAGTGGGGCCTTCAGGTCTCCCAAATTTCCAATAAAATAGAACTCGGTATATTTTGGAAATAATACCTGCTGACCCCATCAGGGAGGAGAGCTCGGGCACAAATAGGAAGGCAGGTGGGCGAGGAGGGGGTATTACCAAGTACTGTAGCAAGCAGGTGTTTTAATTGGACCACCCTGAAGTAATGAGCTAGCGGGACGTCAAATTTACAGATTATATTAGAGACTGAGAGCCATTCCCCTTCATCATCCAGAAAAGTAGAGATTATCCCATCCCAATTTGGGGCAACCACATGCGAGAAATCATCCTTTTATTTATTGTGAAAGATGGGGAGTTTCAAATGGACTGAGACAAATCCAAATGTGGGGAATACCACAGAAATGAACAAAGCTGTACGTGAACTCTTAGGGACATTCGGAGGATGGGACAACTACAGGTATCCGGAAGGGACGCAATTTTAACATAGAGCATAGTCAAGGGGTCCATGTTCTTGGACTGGATGAAGTCTAACTCAATTTTGAGCCAGACCGGTCTTAGGTGTTCCAGACCCAGACTCACCCAGCGCACATATTTTGCAATATGACTAGCCCAGTAGTAAATTGCCAGATGGGGGGATCCGTAGTCCTCCATCCATCTTCTGAGCAGCCAGCTTATGGTATGCTAACCTGGATTGCTTATTGGACCAAATAAAGTTAGTGAAAATTCCGTGCATTTTCTGAAACCATGATAAAGGAATGAAGGAATTAAGGAGCGAGAGGGGATAAAACAAGCGAGGAAAAACATTCATTTTAATTATATTGATGTGACCCCAGAGAGAGACAGGAAGCTTAGACCATCTATTGAGGTCCTGAACTATCACTTGGGAAAGGGGTTCCAAGTTCTCTTTGAACCAGGAAGAGGGGTTACACGTCAAGTTGATACCCAGATATCTGAGAACACAAGGAGACCAACCAAGACCAAAAGGGGACACATCACTTTTGAAAACCTTATGGTTAAGAGGGAAAATGGAGGATTTATTGACGTTCGGTTTATAATTTGAGAAAGTACTGAACTTGGCTATTTCTCCTAACATAACGGGGATAAATGTTTTTGGGTGAGAAAGATTGAGGAGAAGATCATCAGCTTAAGCCGTGATCTTCACCACATTATTCCCTATCGGGATACCTCATATCTCCGGATTATTGAGAATATTTTGGATAAGGGGCTCTAAATATAAATTAAATAAAAGAGGAGAGAGGGGACAACCCTGCCTGGTACCGTAAAATAAAAGAAAGGGTTTGGAGAATGTTCCATTGCCTGACACTCTGGCAGAGGAAGTTCAATATGAGGCCCGAATCCAATCTATAAACATGACAGGAAAACCAAATACTTTTAGAACCTGAAACAAGAAATTCCAGTTGACATGATAAAATGCCTTCTCGGCATCCAGGAAGACCAGTCCTGCAGGAAAGGCGGCATCCTGGACACCGAGACGACATGTGACAGGGTACGTAAATGGTCCGCCGATGAGCGTCCTTTCATGAATCCCACCTGGGACAAACTAATCAGGTCCGGGAGGACCTGAGTTATTCTATCAGCCAATATCTTCGAGAGAATTTTAACATCTTGATTCAGTAAAGAGACTGGCCTATAGCTTTGCACTAGCTCTGGGTCTTTATAGGGTTTAGGGAGGAGGACGATCAGGGCTTCAAACAAATGTATGTCTGCACTTGTACCAGAAAGAATGTGACGATACAACCGGTGAAGAACCAGTAAGAATTGTGCTCAGAAAGTTTTATAGAATTAAGCGGAAAAACCATCCAGTCCTGGGACTTTGTCTGAGGGCAAAGCCCCGATGACCTCTGATATCTCTGCCAGAGATATTGGGGAAGATAGGAACTTCCTCTGTAGCTTGGATAAAGAGGGTAAGGAAGAATCCTTCAGGTATGCCTCGAGCGCTTCTAAGGAAGGAGGACTGTCCATGTTGCTATATAAATGCTCATAGTACGAGGCAAATTTCTGCACAACCTCAGAAGGGGACACCCTCAGGGATCCATCTGCCCAGGCCCTGATTGAAGGTATAAACCTAGCAGATTCCTGCTGTTTCAACCTTAAGGCTAGCAAGCGACCTGCTTTTTCCCCCTGATCAGTGTAGCTGGCTTTAGTGCAAATGACAGATAACTCCGCTTTTTCCCTTAGCAAATCTAAATATTTGTCTTTAGCTGCCGAGAGCCTCCTCATGTCCTCTTCCGAGGTATTAGAGGATAAGTTGGTTTTCAGAGATCTAATTAGAGATAATGAGGCTAATAATTCAGCCTCTGTAACCCTTTTCCTCTTTGTGGCTAGGCTAATAATAATCCCTCTCATGTAGGCCTTGAAAGCACCCCACAACATATCAGGTGCCATATCCTCCGAGGAGTTGATAGAAAATAAATCAATCTGCTCTTTTATTAGGTTACAATATTTAATATCTTTCGATAATTGTTCGTTTAGTTTCCATCGGGTTTCTCTTTGTGGAATATTAAGGAAAGCCAGATTACAGGTCACCAGGGAGTGATCTGACACTGGACCTGGCTGAATTGAGGTGGTAAGAGGACCTGGGAGATAAAAAGATAGTCGATGCGAGACTGGGTTCTGTGCACAGGCGAGTTGAAAGTATACTCCCTGTCCTTGGGATGTAATACACGCCACACATCACACAGCCCGCACCGATCCAGAAAATCCCTGAGGGCCCTCTGTCCAGGAGACAAACCCCTCGACCCACTACTAGACCTATCCACTTCAGGATCCAGAACCAGATTAAAGTCTCCGACCATAATTATACCAATGGGAAGCATGGGCAGGAGTATGGAAATAAGCTTTATAAAGAAGCCTGGGTCATCTGTATTTGGCCCATATATGCTGCCAAGTAAAATTGGCATGGACCAAAGATTCCCCTGGACCAGGACATATCTACCATCTGGGTCCCTGAGAATTTGTTTAGAGATAAAGGGAATACCTCTATTGACCAAAATCATAACCCCACAACTGTTAGTAGACCCCGAGGCAGTAAATACCTGCCCAATCTGTTGCCTCCTAAGTTGCAGAGATTCACTTTCAAGTAAATGAGATTCTTGCAAAAATGTAATCTGAGAAGACAATAAGCTTAAATGTTTTAACACTTGATATTGTTTAACTCTTTTCCTTATCCTCTTCACATTCCATGTAGCCAGATTTATACTAGTGGCCATCTAAGTAAGAAAGAGTGGGTCTCTTATGTAACATTCAGAAATTGCAACAATCGGAATTAAGTGTCCAGAACCCATGTTTACTGCTGTATCTCCCTCCAAACCCAACATCAACCTCCCTCCCTTCAATCTCCCACAAGCCCCCCAAAAAAATCTCACTCCCACCCAGCAAACAAGCAGAATGAAAAACATGAACACAACATCACCCCTCCACCCCAGCTGTCACGAGCAACGTTCAGCACAATACCTGTTTTTCTTCCTCCTCTCCAACCTCCCAGACCTGTGCCCAAAAACCCTACCCTAATATGCAAGCCTTCTTATTAAAACAATAAGCTTTGATATCTATGCAAAGATAATAATAGTGTAGATAATGACACACAACCATCAGACTCCTGAAATCCAGAAAAGAGGAGAGCAAAAATGAGAAAGGGAAGAGAGAGAGCATCCCCCACTTGGGAGCAATCCAGGGGACCCGAATACCTGAAAGAGAAAATGGAAGCGTAACGCATGATAGCAGAAATCGCTATCGCAGCTACTGCTACCAGCAACAATGGAACCTTTCCCACTGTCCCTTGTTAGCAGTAAAACTAGATGCCCCCAAGTAAAGGACCTCCACATGTTCCCCTGCCCCCACTATTAAATTCAATCAGGGAAAGTAGGATCCTGAAATAAGTAATGGAGTTGATCCATGTAGCAAACTGCAAGAGCACCCTCTAGTGGTATAAACTCAGAAACGCATGACCTACTGAAGTTAATGTTAAGAGGTCAATCTCATGTCTCTTGTCATTGGCAGACAGGAACATCAGATCTGAGGGCATTCATTCTAATAATTAAACAATGGGAAATACTTTGGTGCCCCTGCAAATAGTCAGGAAAACGTGCTCCAAATGAAAAAAAAGGATCTTCCTCCCAGACAAGACACAACCCCCTTGAAACAAACTCCTGGGGTATGAA
This sequence comes from Neoceratodus forsteri, assembly GCA_016271365.2. Lineage (NCBI taxonomy): Eukaryota > Metazoa > Chordata > Ceratodontiformes > Ceratodontidae > Neoceratodus > Neoceratodus forsteri. The sequence continues at coordinate 317,943,805 of CM028130.1, forward strand.
ATTGCCCTATAACATTGAGCACTGAAATGAGAAATAAGAGAAAACAAGATCCTGATGAGAATAGTACCCTCCGCTGTGGCATTCAGGAACATTCGGCATTAGACAGTTATTCTTTCCCCATTTTGGATAGTAGCTCGAGAAAATCTTCTCCCTTCCATCGCTGGATAGGCTGAGACCAAACAAACAGATCAGGTGTCCCGAAACAGATCCGGGGCAAGGCAGCCTTGAGTCCCGTAAGAGCAGCTTCAGGATCCTCGTATGTTGACCAGGTACCAGCCACCAATACCTGCAATCTAGCTGGGTAACCCATTTTAAAGCGAAGGCCTGCTGCTATAATCTTTGACACAATAGGGTGAAATGCAGTACATTTTGCTCTGACCAACCCTGGTAAATCTTGAACGATTCTGAGCCTGGCATTTTCCCATTTAACTTCTTGCAACTCTATCACTTTTGCCAAAAAGTGTTGTCGCTGTAAGTAATTTAGAAATCGACTTATAATGGGATGTGGCATTGCTCCTGGGGAAGGCTTGGGTCGCAAGGACCTATGCGCCCTTTCTATGGTGTACTTGGCCCAGAAAGGAGAGGGACCAGCGGATCTTTTCCACCAGTTTCTGCACGAATACAACTGTATTTTGGCCTTCCTCTCCTTCTGGGAGGCCCAGAATAACTATATTATTCCTTTGGCTGTGGCCCTCTAAATCTTCTAGCTTGGCTTCCAAACGAGAGAGATTCTGCCGCATAGCCACGAGACCGGGGTCGATTATTCCCACTTGCTTCTCAAGCAAGGAGATTCGGGCTGCATTATCTGAAGTTTTCATTGAAACATCTTCAAGCTTTTTGGAAAGGGATTTGATTTCAGCTGAGATTTCTTTTACTTCTTCACGGAAGGGTTTAAACTCTTCCAAAAATCTACTCAATGTTAGCGGTTCTTGTTCAGCGATCCAATTTAAAGGCTCTGTCTTATCCACTGTACTCGAGTCCCGTGATTTTTTCCGGTGTTCTTGGGAGTGACCGCTGGGTGTGCTTCTGCGGAGCTTTCTTCATATAAACCTCCATAGTCGACTAAAACAAGCCAGCGGGAGCACAGGGTACTAAGAAAGTGGTAATAAACAACCTTTCCGGGATTTAGGCAGATATAATAGCCGAAAATAGAGAGATTTTGCAGTTAGGAGGCTGGAGCTATGCAGAGGAGCTTCTACCCGGTACCCTGCATCACGTGATCCCCACACATCTCTTTTTCTGAAAGATGCTGCCCTCTTGGACTTTGTTGATTCCCTTGAGGTATTTGAAACTTTCTATCATGTCCCCCCTCTCCCTCCTTTAATCAAGGCTATACATCTTAAGCTCCTTTAGTCTTTCTTCATATGTCTTCTGGTGCAGACCCTGCTTACCAACTGTCTGTACAGAGGGCCAACAACCTCCTATTTTCCACTGGTGATGCCTCTCCCTATGCATCCCAGTTTCCCCCCAGCCCTCCTTACTGCCTTCTCACATTGCTGGCCCACCTTTAGGTCATCTGATATGACTACCCACAGGTCCCTTTCCATTTTTGTTGTTGTCAGTATCTCACCCCCCATTGCATTGTGTACTCTTGCCCTGGGTTTTTGTTTCCCATGTGCATTACTTTGCACTTTTTTTGCATTGAATCTAAGCTGCCATACATTTGACCATTCCTCTAACCTTGTCAAGTCCCTTTTCATCCTTTCCACCCCAGGTTGTATATCAACCCTGTTGCAGATCTTTGTGTCATCTGCAAAGAGACATACTTTCTCTTCCAGTCCCTCTGCAATGTCACTTATAAAGATGTTAAAAAGAACCGGCCTCAGTACTGAACCCTGAGGTACCCCACTAGTAACCCTCCTTTCTTCACTGTGGACTCCATTTACTACTACCCGCTGTGTCCTGTTGTCCAACCAGTGTTTTACCCAGGCTACCACCCTGGGACCCACTCCCAGGCTGGCTAATTTGTTTATTTTTCTTTTGAGAGGGGCTGTGTCAAATGTCTTGCTAAAGTCTAAATAGGCCATGTCCACAGTCCCTCCCTGGTCTACTACTTTGGTCCCCCAGTAAAAGAAATCAATTAGATTTGTTTGACATGCCCTTCCTGCTGTGAATCTATGCTGCCTTGGGTCCTGTGCCCCACTGGCCTCTAGGTACTCAACAATTCTTTCCTTCAGAAGTGATTCCATCAGTTTCCCTACCACTGAGATCAAACTGACAGGTCTGTAGTTTCCTGCCTCTGTCTTCCTCCCACTTTTGTGAAGGGGAATCACATCCACCCTTCTCCAGTCCTCAGGTACCACTCCATCCTCCCATGATTTATTAAAAAGGGTAGCCAGTGGTGTTAGTAGTTCTTCCCTTAATTCTTTTAGAATTCTGGGGTGAATTCCATCAGGCCCCATTGCTTTATCCACCTTCAGTTTTAAGAGTTCTTTCAGAACCCTTTCTTCTGTGAAAGGACTAATATCAATGCCCCTATCTAGAATGCTTCTATTGACTGGATTAGGTATCTCCCCCTGATTTTCCATTGTGAATACTGAGCAGAAGTATTCATTCAGTAGCCCTGCTTTTTCACTGTCACTCTCTGCCCAACCACCTTCCTCTTTATTCAGCCTCAGTATCCCTGCCATAGTCTTTCTTTGCTCCCTAATGTACCTATAAAAGGTTTTATCCCCCTTCATAACCGAGTTGGCTATCTTTTCCTTGGTTTGGGCCTTTGCTATTCTGACTGCCTTCCCCGCTTCCTTCTGCTTTAACTGGTACAGTTCACTGTCCTGCTCCTTCTGTGTTTCCTTATACTTCCTGAATGCTATCTTTTTCTCCCTTACCATCCCCGCCACTTCCTTTAAGAACCCTAGTGTTTTTTTTCTTTCATTTTGATTTGTTTATTTGCTTCACACAAAGGCTTGTTGCCTCCGTGATGGCAGTTTTGATGTTTTCCCATTGTTGCTCCACCCCACCTTCTTGCCTGTTTGCTAGTGCTTTTTAGAGGTACTCTCCCATTTTGACAAAATCAGCTCTCCTGAAGTCCAGTACCTTCACTTTTGTGAGGCTTGACTCTACAGCTAAGTTTATCATGAACCATACTGTTTGGTGGTCACTTGTTCCCAGATGGCTACTCACTTCCAGATCAGAGATCCTCTCTCCCTTCCCATTTGAGAGTAGCTGCCTTATAAGCACCATTGAACTGTTTGCTACAAATACTGCAAATAAAACATTTCTGCACTGTTTAAACCTGCATTTTTGTGCTTTTTATGTGGTAAAGTGCTTCAGCCAGTTATTTTTGTGCTTGTGTTCTGTGGTTTGCTCTTGGCCCCACCTAATGTGAAGCATTTTTTTAAATGGGAAAGCATGCAGAGGGGGCAGTGGGAGGTTTTCTTCAGTTACACCAGTAGCTGGGAACAGATGGTGGGGTCAGGAGAGCATGCAGAGGGAGTGAGTAGGAGTTGTGTTTTTTTTTTTACCTACATTGGGAGCTGGGAATGGAGGGTTAGAGTGGAAGAACACATGCTGTAGAAGGAGAGAGGATTTTATTTATTGATTTTGCTGGAAAAAACATACAAACTCCTCATGGGAGGATAAAATGAGTGCATATAACAAGAAATGTGCATTACTTAAAAAGGATCAAATAAGGATATCTCTCCAATAGATATGTAATGGGGGAAGTAGCATTTAAGTCACCAAGTAAATACAATTGAATGCATGCAACCCAGAAAGATATAAAGGGCATGGTTGTACAAATAATTCATTAAGTTCTTTTCCAACGATGACATCAAATGGTCAATCAAATGTAACACCATTAGCAAAAGATAGCTACTAATACCAATTTCTTCCCAACCATAAAGGAAAATAATGTAAGTGTCTATGTCCAGGCAAGTAAAAGGCAATGACAGAAAATGACTGGTGTAAAGGGTCCTTCCCGACAAATAACTGGGCAAGGATGCCTGTGCCCAGCCATCGGGAGCTAAAGGGAGATACTGATGGGAACTGGGGAGAGGAAGAGGATCTGCTAGATGTCAGGGATTTATTGTTCAGGATCAGGTCAATAGGGAGAAGGGTGTGGGGGTACATCAGATGCCAGAGATTTCTTGATTGGGACAGCAGAGGGAGGGAGGGAGGCAGAACTGACAATTTTGGAGTTTGAGGCAGGAGAGAGAGAGTGTGGGGGAGAGGAGGCCTGTGACTGGGAAGCGCAGGGAGGTTACTCGACTTATATGAGTACTGGTGGACAGGAAAGAGGGAGGAAATGTGTAGAGAGACAACAACTGCTAAGGGCTTCAGACACTACAGTTGCTCCCAACCCCAGGGCAGGCACTGAGTTGGGAGACAAGAGCCACTGGCATATCAGACCAGTGAGGGAGAAGGGGACTTTTTTATAGATGGAGTGGGAGAGAGATAGAAGTAGATCTTGCAAAGGAAAGGGTCACTGGAGAGTGAAACTAAAAATGATATGAATCCTTTGTTTTTACAGCATATTAAATGGGAGAGGGAAGCAAGTTAAAATACGTAGACAAGATCTTCAGAACATCTAAATGGGCAATAGTTTTCTCATGCAAATCTTTAAAGTACATATTTGGGCAACAAAAGTGTAGACAACACCAACATTTTCAACAGTGATAAAATCTGTTGATGCCCCCACAGCCCTTCTCAAGACAACCACTTACTTCCTTGACAAAACAAGTTCACAGATTCGCATCAGCAACCAAATTACTTGCATGTGCAAATATCCTGAATATTTGGCACGTGGCCTTCTTATGCAGTTTGCTGCAAAAGCTATCTAATCTCCAGTGTGTTCAGAGCTTACAGCACATCCTCAATATGGCACTTTACATGTCTATTCAAACCTTCAGTACTTATATATGCAATTCAGATGTACCACGTACAGCTTTCCTTACTGTCAAGTTTGGATAGCCACCTCTGTCTGCTGCTCTGCATTGCTGCAATTGCCCATATATGACTTGCTCCAACAAACAGTGGAATAATGTGCATTATCAGAGTTGGACTGGCCCACCCAGATAACTGGACATTTCTAAGAGGATCTTCCTCTGTTGGGTATCTGACCACCTTCTAAACTCTGAAAATCTTTGTCTTTATCATCTTTTTTCTAATTAAATGGAGTATTTTGGGCACTGCAAGCAAATGTAAGATGCAAACACAGAGCTAGTGTATCATACAAAAGTAGAATATTCATATGATTGTGGTATCCTGAGCTGTATCCTATTAATTTTCCAGATGGGCCCCTGTATCATCTTTCCAGATGGGCGCCCTGTACCCATGCACAGCCCTGTGCATTTCCTATGTTCTAAACAGCAGAAACTATTGCTCAGTGTACTCAATAATTTGAGTTTTACTGTCTAGTGCAGGCTAGACTAACTAAAACATCCAATACCTGCAAAGCAGGAACAACTTCCCTTGACTCCCATTAACTACCAATTTCACCTGGCATTTAAAAAAAAACATCAGCCATACATTCTTTTTTAGATTGCTGGTTTTGGTCCTAATATTTTTGCCACCTACCACATGAAAATGACGAGCTTTATTAACATACGAAATTGCTGGCAGAAAAAGGCCCACAGGTCTATCAAGTCTGCCCAATTGTGCAGCTCTTAGTTTCATATTACTACAGTTGGATCAGCCCCAGCCAAACCCCTCCTTCCCTTCCTCCCCTTTCCTGTTCTTCCCCTCTTTGTGTTCTTGTCTGTACTAATCCTGTTCTTGACTCTATCCCATCACTGCTTGAAGCTATCCACTGTCCTCAGTTCAATTAAACCCTCTAGCAGTGTGTTCCATCTCACCATTACTCTCTCTGTAAAGTAATGCCTCCTCGTCTCGCTCTTGAACCTTCCCCCTTCCAACGTCAGACTGTGCCCTCTAGTGACCCCTCCCCCCTTCAAGTGGAACAATCCTCCCTCTCTGACTTTGTTTATGCCTTTCAAGTACTTAAAGGTCTCTATTATGTCCCCTCTTTCCCTTCTCTCTTCCAGCGAATACATGTTGAGCTCCCACAATCTTTCCTCATACAGCAACTCCCCCAGCCCCATGGTAATTTTTGTAGCCCTGCACTGCACCCCTTCCAGCAATCTTACATCCTTTTTGAGGTATGGGCACTAGTACTGCACATAGTACTCCAAGTGTGGCCTCACCAGTGATCTATTCAAGGGAAGGATGACCTCCTCCTTTCTAGAGGTGATCCCTCTGGCAATGCACCCCAGAATCCTGTTTGCCCTTGCTGCTGCCCTCCTTCACTATGCTGTTACCTTCATGTCCCCTGTGACTATTACCCTGAGGTCCCTTTCCTCCTCTGAAGCTGTTACCTGTACTCCCCCTAGCCAGTAGCTGGTCCTGGGATTTCTTGCTCCGAGGTGCATGACCTTGCACTTCTTAGTGTTAAACCCCAACTGCCATTCCCTAGACTCCTTTATTCTCATCTCATGAAGCAATATTTGCTTATGTACAACCCAACAGTTCAGACACATAGTGTGATAAAGAAATCTGAAATGCGGAGTCACTTATTTGATGAAAGACTGACACCCCATCAGTATAAAAGTCTACCATAAGCATTCACTAGGTTTTCACTTTAACTTGTACTAAGGTTTCAGTCCCTATATCACACCTTGCAGTTCATTCATAACTCTCTGGCATTTTACACCATGAATAGAATTGTCTGAGTCAATGGGAAACAAAAGCAAAGTACAGTACATGAATGTTAGTACCAGCTGTGATGAGGGTAATCCTGACAGCTGCTCTGCAAACCATTTAAACTTCCACCTTCATATTTGTACTTGTACATATGGATAGATAAAGTAGGTGATTAGATACCTTTTTTCTGAACCAGAAAGAAAAACGCTAGTTGGTCCAATAAAAAGTATCAAAAACCACCTACTCTGTTCATCTGTTTTACTTCTGTGAAGCGATTATCAGCTGTCAGAGTTGTCAGGGAAACAAGAATGTGGTGGTAGTGATAGGAGTGTCTGAGCTTCACGTGGAATCTTTCTCCAGCTAAACAAGTCACTACAGAGGCCTGCAGCAATTTAGTCCCACCAATGGGTTACCAAGAAGAGGGAGAGTGAAGGGATGTCTGATAGACTCCAAGGATTTCAATATCAGGATCAGGGAGGGGGCGGGAAGGGAAGGCAGACCTGACAATTGTGGTGTTAGGGAAAGATGGCAGGGGCAGGAAGCCTGAGAATGGGAAACAGAGGGAGGTTACTTGACTTATGTGAATCCTGGTGGACAGGGAAGAGGGAGGGAAATGTATCAGGAGATAAGAGCCACTGAGTATAGCAGAATGGATGGACATTGCAATGATGTCCCTCTACTAGGCCATGGCATGATCCCCAGTGGGGACAAGGTTAGCCAATAGAAAAGGATAGTAAGAAGCTTTCAAGTGTATGTTCTGCAATGATGCCTGTGGAGGCATCCAGCAGGGACTAGCTAGCCCCTGAGGTGTCCAGAGGTTTAGACTGGATGCTTGCCCCAGCAGAGTGTCATCTGAGGGAGTGAGTCTGGTGGGTAAAAGAGGTGGCGCTATGGGGCCCAAAGGATAGGAGTGCAAGTGGCCACAGAGGGAGCAAAAGAAGAAGAATGAGGAGGGGAACAAGGAGGAAGGGGAGAGGGAGAGGGAGACAGGCAAAACAGCAGAAGGGATTACAGGCAATGAGGGAAATGCTACCACAATTATAGGGATCAGGGAGCCAGGAGTTATAGATAGTAAGAGATAATATTATTAACATCACTGACCCTGTTGTAATCAATTGTGAATATCAGGTTCTGCAGAAGCGCCTTACCTTTCCCCCCACTGACAATCTTGATCTTTTTGAAACAATTGCAGACTTATATAAATTTATGAGAAAATTACACCTTAGAGTATTTTTTCTTGCTTACAACATGAGGAGCTCTGGAATAAATTAAACTATGGTGGATGTGATCAATAGCCCATCAGAAGCCAGCATTTTAGTGGCTACCGGAGATATGCAACAGATGAATTCTCAGGGCAACATTTTCAAGCTGAAATCTACATTATTCCTCTCCAATACCACAGTGACAGTCTTCGAAAACACATGTATTAATGATTTGGAATAACTTTGCAATAACATCAGGGAGACCAGATATACACAAATTGTTCCAAATAAGAAAGACTAGCCATAGAGGGACTAAAGAATAAAAATGAAATCATCATAAACCTTGTTGACAAGGGGGTAATCTATTGTGATATGGCAAAGCAAAATGTATGAGACAGAAATGTTGAAACAGTTGTGTAATTCCCGGTTTTGTTGTCCTGTGTCTAATGCTCCTACAAGTGCATTTAAACAAGAAATTGATATATTCTAATATAATGCTTATTCATCAGGTGATCTCAAAAGGAACATGCTTTTCTCACAGTACATCATCCAGTATGAGCAACCATATATGGCCTTCCCAAGATCAACAAAAATTTTGTGGGATCTGCTGGCTTAACCAGTAGTACTCAGTATTGACTCCTTAACTGAGCCTTTAATGCAATTCATTAATTGGCTTATAAAGTCATTAGCTCAAAATGCCCACTCATACCTGAGGGATACCACCCATATCTTTAATATCCTGGAGGAGGTTAGTGAACAACCTTGTTGATGTCTTGTCACCCTTGAATTCCAATTTGTGAATTGTAACATCCCCCATGATGGTGGTCTAGAAGCACTAAGGGAACAAGTCTATAGTGGTAATTGCTCTGGTCCTTTTATTTCATTTCTGCTTTCCATCATGGAAAAAGTGCTCAAGTACAGTTGTTTTTGTTTTTAGATCTCATGTTCCTGCAGAAAAAAGGGATGGCCATGGGGCAGCCACGACTCCTAATTGTGTAAATGTTTATCTGTCTTTATAGGAGAAAAACTTTGTTTTTTTTCTTCTCCAAATGAATATAATCCATTTTTGGACAAAATAGATCTTTACAAAAGATTTATAGGTGAGTTTTTCATTGTTTGGAAGGACTCTTTTCAAGAGCTTCATTCATTTGTACAATATCTTGAGAGTATAGATGAGAACCTTAAAGGAGAACTATGCTGAACCTGTAAGTAATTTTTCCAAGTAGAAGTTGTTTTTTTAAAGTACTGATTACATTTCTGTTATTGTTCCATCTATACAGGCATTTTAATAACCTTAGTGAATGTTTCTGCTTTACATTCTGGTGTTAAGTGCCATTATGGAACTGCATGATGTCGTTTATGTCCCTCTCAGCCACAGAGTTCTATAACAGAACATGAATGCATTGTGCCAACAATAGAAGAGCAGAACAGGGATATAAACTACATCATACATTTCTAAAATGGTTCTTACCAGCAGCATGTAAATCAGAAACACCCACTAGGAGAGCTAAAAGCCTGGATAACTACAGCAATAACAGAATTTGAACCAGTAATTAAAAAAAAAGCATCTACTGGGAAAAATGACTTATAGATACAGTGCAGTTCTCTTTTAATAATAATAATAATACTCTCTTTATTTTTATGGCGCCTTTCAAAAGCCAAGGTGCCTTACAGATTACAAAAGCATCAAACATTTCAAAGTCTTAAAAATACAAAAAACAACTAATACAGTTAAAACAGGAAGGTTAAACACCAAATGCCTGACACCACAAATATGTTTTCAGGGCCTGTTTAAATCCCTCCACAGTTGCGCACTCCTATAACTGACAAGGTAGATGATTCCAGAGGGTAGGGGCCACATGCATAAATGCACGGGCCCATGAAGATTTCAAAGACACCCTCAGGATCTCTAGTAACCCCTCGTCAGCTGAGCAGAGTGATCACCCAGGGCAGTAAGAGACCAGGAGCTCTTTCAGGTAGTCCAGGCTGAGTCCATGTAGAGCTTTAAAAGTCAGATGACCAACTTTAAAGGTAATCCATCACTGTACTGGCAGCCAGTGCAGACCGTGCAGCACTGGTGAAATATGACTGGAATGAGAAGTTCCCATCAGAAGCCCGGGCTGCTGCATTCTGCATCAGCTGCAAGAGGCAGATTTCCACCCCACGTAGCCTAGGTAAAGGGAATTTCAGTAGTCCAAGCATAAGGACACAAAGGCATGGACCAGCATAGGAAGATCGCTGGATGGAACAAGGTGCCTAATCCTGGAGATGTTCCTCAGATAATAAAAAGACGACTTGATGATGGCAGACACCTGCGAATGCAGTCAGCCCTTCGTCAAAAATTATCCCCAGGTTACACACCCGTTCAGAGGTCAGGATTGATAAACCCCCAAGGCAGTGGTGCAAGTGGTAGATAAGAAGTACAGGAACTCAGGCACTTGCAAATATGAAATGCAGAATGAAATTCTTCAAGCTGAAGGATAACTGTATAGATACCATGGGGATTCAATTAGGGATACTGAAGTATTCCTAGGAAAATATAATTGTTGTGCAAGTCACATTTTGTGATGAAATCCCTTATTTCAGGTCCCAGGCCCAGAAACTGTCATTATTTTGCTGGTTTAAGAAGTTCAGTTCCAGTGTCAGTGGGAAGAAGTACAGGAACTCATTTCCTGCTGCAAAAAAGGTACAGGAACTGAGTACCTGTGCGTTCCTGTCCGCTTTCATCACTGCCTCAAGGCAAAGCCCAGAGGGTAAACCAACCCCTGGCCCCCCTATCCAGCATGGTGGATCCACAACCAACACCTCAGTCTTTTCTGAGTTCAATTTCAGCTAACTCGAACCCATCCACTTCTGGATTTCTATGAGGCAGTTATTAAAGACTGAGAGAGCTCCATCCTGGTCAGTTGCAAAAGAAAGGTAGAGCTGGGTATCATCAGCATAGCAGTGAAACCTCAGCCCATATCTTCTTACAGTGTCTCCGAGGGGCAGCATGTACACTGCGAACAACATGGGGGAAAGCACTGAACCCTGAGGAACCCCACAAGACAGAGGAACTGGGTCCGAGGAATAAACACCACCCTCTGAGTTCTTTCAGTGAGATAAGATGTAAACTATCTGAGGACTACATCTGATAGTCCACAGATTATCCTCAGGTGCTCAAGTAGAACACCATGGTCCACAGTGTCAAATGCTGAGGAGAGATCTAGAAGAACCAAGATGGAATGGTTCTTCCCATCCCTAGCCATCAGGAGATCATTGAGCAGCTGAACCAACCCTGTCTCAGTGCTATGCCTCTTTCAAAAACTGGACTGGAGGTGTTCATAGATATCACAGATGATCAAATGGTTCTTCAGCTGTACTGCAACTACTTTCTCAATCATCTTCCTTAAAAAAGGAAGGTTTGAGATAAGTCTGTAGTTCACATGGCAGGTTGGGTCCAAAGAATCCAAAGAAGGCCTTCAAGAAGGGTGTTACCACTGCCTCCTTCAGGGAGCTAGGAAGCTCACCTGTTTCCAAGGAGCACCAGACTATCCATGCAGGGACCAGACTGATGCAACCAATACAACCCAAAATCAGGGAAGTTGGTTCTGGGTCCAAACTACAGCACATAGGATGCATACTCTGGACAATCCACATGACTTCTATGTACTCCGGTCGGTTGAAGATACTCCAGGAAAGCTGCTGTGCAGTGGCCAGGCACTGATCTAGAGCAACACCCTTAGAGTGTACTGGATGGAGCACTGCCCTGATGTCAGCCACCTTAGTAGCAAAGAATTGAACAAGTTCATCGCACTCTACTTGTGAAAAGGTTTTTCGGACTTGTAGGCAGGCTTGGTTGCACAGTCTATCTACAGTGTGAAAAAGCTGAACTGGTGGATTGTAAGCCGACGCAATCTCCCCAGATAGGAACTCTGCCTTCTTACGGGTGATTGGAGATTGATAGGCTTTCTAATGCTCCATCAATCTAAGGTGGTCGGCATCAAGGGAGGATCTCTGCCAGCAATGTTCTAACCTTCATCCTAGTTGCCACATCACCCTCAAGGTCCCATCAAACCATGGGTACTGAGGGCAAAGAGAGAGAGAGAGGACAAACACTGACAGGAGCAACGAGATCCCGGGCGACCGAAATAGTTGTATTATAGGCTACCATGAGGGCCTCTGGGTCACTGCTTGCCACTGGCAGGGTTGATAGGTCAAGTACCACCACCAGGCCTTCAGAGCTAACATCTCATAAAGGGAAGTACCTGACCAACCCCCCATAGTGGTAGACCTATGGGGGGGCACTAAAACTAAACTCCATGATGTAGTGATTGGACCATCTAACTGGTTCCACCCCAGATCAGAAGCCTCAATCCCCAGGAGGAAGACTAAGTCAAGGGAGTGACCGTATTTATGGGTGGCAGTGGTAACTATCTGTGTAAGGCCCAGCGATGACATCAACTGGAGGAAGTGCTGTCCAAACTACAAGAATTCATCATTGATCCAAGTGCTGAAGTTGCCCAGAACCATCAGTCTGGGCGACTCGAACGCCATGCCAATGAGGAAGTCCACCACTTCCTGAAGGAAATGATTCTCATCTACAGGTGGATGATAGATGAGAGCGATCCTACAACCTACACCTGCCACCATGGTACATTCAAATGACTCGGTTTCCTCAACTGGTACACTCATGAAATTAAGTTTGGTCTTAAGTTCACAGTTACATGCGATCTGAAAGCGGTGGATTTTTTAGATCTAACAATTAGTAGGACACAGAATGGTAATGTAGTTACATATTTATTCTTTAAAGAAATGGATAAAAATTCACTTTTGCATGTTACCAGTTATCACCCGATTCATATCACATGTAATATCCCACTGGGCCAATTCATGCGATTAAAACAAAAATGTAGTGAGGTTGAAAAATATTGTGTGCATGCCAGGGATTTAAAGAATTGTTTCATTAAGACAGGATATAACAGATCAGTAGTACATGAAGCTTGAGAGAGCAGATAGGCAGAGTAAGGCAGTGCTGTTGGCCACATGAACTGGGATACAGAATAATACTTTCAGTCTGGCACCCCTACCTTCATTTCTACATTTTCTCCACATACACATTTGATCCCACCCATTCTGGAACAAAATTGGCACATTTTGTCAACTGAGAGACTATATTACAAAATGTGCTCAAATTTCTTTCCAGGAAGAGAGATAATCTGAAGGACCATTTGGTGACTAGCCTGCACTGGAACAGAGATTTGAAGACAAAACAGGGTAGACAATTGCAAGGTGGAAACTACCATTGTTGTAACTGTCAGGTTTGCACATATATTTGTGCAGGTTCAGTTTTTAAACATTCTGTAAGTTGAGGAAGCTATGAGATCATATATTTCATGATATGCAATACAGCTAATGTCATTTATCTTGCTGTCCTGCATATTATATTAGAAAAACAAAATACAAGGTTGAGGATTCGGAACAAGTTAACAAACACCTAAGGAGCATACAGAAAAGGGATGGCATCAGGTCTTTAGAGCAGTATGTTCAAGAAAAAGGATGTGATCACATTTTTAATTTCCAGATTATTGAGAGAGTATATGAAACTGTGTGAGGGGGTGATACTGATAGGAGGTTGCTAAGACGTGAACAGTTTTCGCAATACAGTGTAAGCCTGTTATAAAGGACACATCTGTGCACAAAACTATTGTCCATTATATCCAGTGTCCAGTATATCTAGAGGAGGTGGAGCCTATGCTTTAGGTTTGTCAATGTGTATGAGAAGGTGCTCAGAGTGAAAACCTTTTATAAAGCTTCATAGATTACTCAGAATCCTACCTACAGGTAGCATATATGTTTCGGTAGTTTGTGTGTTTATTTTAAGTTATTTAACTGTCAGGGAAGATGAGCTTTTTTTATTACTTTTATTGCAGAAAATAAGAAGATAGCTCTAGTGGCTGGAGGTTGGGATTCTAGGACAATAAGAACAAAGGCATTGTACTGTAAGGGTTTTATTAAAACAATAGTCACTTCATTTTTAGTGTAGTTAATTAATAAAAGTTTATGCAGCTTGTGGATAATTATTTTGTAAGAAATTTAGTTTCTGCAGCCCCTTCATCTAAATTCCACATTTGCCAAATCTCCCACTGGCTCCACTCCCCCCCCCCACCAATGCACTACAAATACCTATAAAATCTTTAAAGTGACCATTATAAGCAATGTTTCTATCCATTATAACCAGAGGAAAATGCATTGGAGTCAATATATTTGGTTTGGGAAATCAATTTTGCCCACTATAACCAATTGCCTGTTATAAGTGTCCATTATAAGTGGAGTACACTGTATCAGGTAAGTTCAAATAGCCCACCTGGGCTTAATGCACACTTCCAGTTAGCCCCTTTTCTGTAATTCTAATGACTTCTGAACAATGGTATTGGTATGGTCTACCATCCAAATGGGATGTTCTTCTGCTTTGCAATGTACAAAAATGTGCATATGTTTTTGATAAAACGTATCAAAAGGGTTTGCCCTGTGTGCATTAAGAAAACCTTATGTTTACAGTTGCACTGACAGTGATCTATGTTTTGTTTTTTCCAAGTCCTTGTGATTCTTTCTTCCAGCACTCTTCTCCCTCCCATTTCTTTTACCCCTTTGTTGTCTATCTCTTCCTCCCTCCCTCCCTCCTACTTTCTTCTTCTCCTCCTAATACTGTTTACAACCATTCCCTATTTTGTTGGTATGTATCTGTGCTATTTGTTATACATTTATTTAAGCAATAAGGAATGACAAGGTGTGTGTTATCATGTAATAATGCCACTCCTGGGGTGGGTTGAAGCACGAGGTGAAGCTGAGTGCTTCCACCACTTCAGGTGTGATGTTATTGCACGATAACACACACCTTGGAGTGCCTTATTGCAATTATACAATGGCTCGATGTTATACAAAACAATTGTATAATTGTTTTTAATGAACTGGTTTTAGAGCACATCATTATTTGCATTTTGAATATGTTGTATCAACTGAACTAGAACTTATGCACATGTACTGTCATTTTAAGTGTAAAGTTTTTAATCAAAGGCTCATTCAGTTGATGTCAGGTCTTGAGAAAGTCACAGTTTTAGTAAGAAAACATTAAACCATTGTTTGGGGAGAGTGTCAGAACCATTTGCTGTTTTACTTTGGAGGTATTGTTTTTCATCCTGCAACATAGCTTGAGTGTTTTCGGTAAGAGGTTTGGACCTGTGAAGCTAAGCTGTCCATGAATACGCTTTCCAAATTGTGCTCTTTGTCACCTGAATGTTACTGCCTTAGCCACCTGTGTTTGTACAAAACATCCTACTGTATCATAGATATATATATATGTTTTATGCATACAGCCATGTCCATTGATGGTCCAGCTTTCTCCTCAGATGCCAGGCTCTCCAGCCTGCTGCCAATACTCTGACCTCCTTCACTTGCCACCAGCCCATCCGTACTGCTGCTACTAACTTCGACTAGGACATACATGCAAATGCAAAACATGGAAATGATCATAAATGCAATCAAAACAGAAAACAACATAGCTACATTATATAAAACCATTCTTCCATGGTTGTGGATAATTGATCTCATTAGGAAACTTTGATGGGTGTATTCCCCCTGCACCACACCCACCTTCCTGTCATTTATTTTATATATACATATACAGTAAATTCCTCTTGTATGCACACTGTTGGGGACCACAATATTTGTGTGCACATCTGCAACTGCATATATCCAGAAAATTAATTGTACATTTTAAAGGCATGCAGGAAGTATATCCATTCAGTAGCTAAATGTCTTATTTATTCCAGGCAGGGTAGGTTTATCACACAGCTGCACATTATACTTAATGGAGAGCACACAGAGGATAATGTATGGGTAGCCATACACAACAATGCTGTGCCTGCATAGAGGAGTATTTATGGCAACCAGGAACCTGAAGAGTGAAGCTGGAGAGGTTCACTTGTTGCCATATAAAACTCAAAATGAAGATACAGGCTTGTCTGTATATGGATGCCCATACTTTATCTTTTATAGTGTATGGACATCCCTGCCTATTTCAGACACTCTGCTTCCTTTTACTGAACTGGGGATTGGGGGAAGGCACTTGAGGGTTGGTGGTGGGCTCAAATACTAAGCTAATGTACTACAGCTTTTGCTGTAAGTTCAATTCAAAGACAACAAAAGCCTCCAGCTTGACTGGATAGAGGAAACCAGCTGTGTGATAGCTTTCTAAGTTGCTGTGCTGCGGTAGTGACATCACTATTGAAGCCCCCCTCCCCCTCGGCTCAGCTTTTTGCTGCTGCTCCAACTACCTTCTCATCTCCTTTACTTCCACTATAAATATGCGTACCTTCCCTACTATGACCTGCCTACCACTCCTCCTCTTTGCCCTCACCCCACTGTTTCATCTCCCTACAACCTGCTTCCCCTTCCCTCTCCAATGCTACAGGATGAACCACTCATACAGCCACACTGGTACCCTTCACGATGAAACTATTCTTTCCCCTAGGGGTCACCCCCTCACTACATACCTACACCTTCTTGCTAGAGTGCAGTGGGCCCCGCTGTCACCCCAGCTCACAACGCTCCTCCTGTACCCACACAAAATTACCTCTACCTGCTCCATCTCACAAAAGAACTGCAAGCTCTCCCATAGGGAATTATGCCTGACCACCTTGAAACCCTTACTCCTCCTCCTGCTGCTATCAGGAAATATTCACCCCAACCCAGGCCCAAAGTCTTCTAGGACCTCCACCCAAATCAAGCACGTTGGCACCCTCTCCATTATCTGCCTGAACATCTGCAGCTTACTACCTAAACTAGACCAACTGCAAACCTTCGCTAGTTCCCACCATCCCGATATTCTGGCGGTGGTAGAAACCTGGCTCACCCCCTCGGTTCCTGATCAAGCAATCTCCCTCCCAGGCTATAATATCTTCAGGCTTGATTGTAAATCTAAAAGAGGAGGAGGATGCATACTGTATCTTAAAGACAATCTGACGGGGCACCCTGTCCACTTTGACCTACCGACACCCATGGCCCAACTACTGCACATCAAAATCCTACTTGGTGTGCAGAATAAAGCCATCTCGGCCATCATCATGTATATCCCTCCTAAAGAACAGAAACCGGGTCTACATGCAGTACTGGAGTACACCAAAACATTCCCATCCAACTCTGAAATCGTCATACTAGGTAATTTCAACATAAAATGGCTGGGAGCAGAGTCTGGGGCTGCCAGGGACTCGGTCACATCGGCAAACCTCACCCAGATACTGGACTCCCCAACCAGAAAAAAATATAAGACTGCCACCAGCACCCTACTGGACTGGGTCCTGACTACTGACCCCTCCCAGATCACTAGATCCGCCGTACTGCCTGACTCTGTCAGTGACCACTCTCCCGACAGCTGCACCTGGTCAAACAAATTTTGCAAACCCCCACCTAAAGTTATCCTCAGCAGAGTCCTACCCCGTGAACAACTAACCCACCTAAAGACACACCTACTTAATCATGACTGGTCCCTCATTGACTGGGCCACAGACACAAACTCAGCCCTGGACCAATTCATACTCATCTTCAATGAAGCCTGTAACACCTTCGCCCCCTTAAAAAGGGCAAAGTTAAATCTCTCAACAACCCATGACTCATGGGCTCCCTCCTAAAGAAATGAAAACACAGGGACCATCTCTGGGATCTGTCCAGATCAACTGGAAATCAAGCAGACATCCAAAAATACAAAAGAGCAAGGAATGATTGCACCAAATCCATACACCATCAGAAATCTGACTATTACAAGAAAGCAGTCACTGACTCATGGGGAAATGGGAGAGCTTTCTGGGGAAGGACTCCAAATCACCCCTGACTGTTCTCAAGATTAAAGGGAGTACTACACTGGACCTAAAAGTCATTGCCAACACTTTCAACGATGCCTTCACTGACCTCAGCAGCATCCTCCACCCCCCCGATTTTTTCAACGTCAATGACACTCCTCTTCCCACCCATCAGACTCTACCCAAAAACTGCCCCCCCCTTCTACTTCAGAGCAGTTAACAAGAATACTGCCAAGAAATACAACTCCAAAGCCATCAGCAACACCAGAGCAAGCGCTGATACACTGGACCTCGAACATCTGTCCCTCACACTTGGGGAAGCACTGGAGCCTCTCACCAGGATTTGTAATCTCTCCCTCTCTCTCAGCCAGTTCCCAGATAAATGGAAGTCAGCAACAGTCACTCCAATCCATAAAAGCGGTGACTGGACCAATCATGGGAATTACCACCCTATCTCTATCCTCCCACCTTTCTCTAAGGCCCTGGAACGGATAGTAGTGGACCAGCTCACAGACTATCTGGGCAAATATAACATCCTTTGCCAGCAGCAACATGGTTTTAGAAAAGGACACAACACTACCTCTGCCCTTCTTGAGTTCACTGGTGTCATGCAGAACTCCCTGGACCATGGTCTACTAACTGGAGCTATATTCATAGACCTATCAAAGGCATTTGACACCATCCACCATCACCTCCTGCTTCATCAGCTACCGAACGCTGGCCTTTACTGAATCTGTGGCATGGTTCGATAGCTATCTTGGTAACTGAACCCAATGTGTAAAAATAGTGGATGTGCTTTCCGACACTAAAGAGGTAAGCTCTGGTGTCCCCCAGGGCTCTGTCCTGGGCCCACTACTTTTCAGCCTGTTCCTCAGCTCTCTCCCCAACTCCAGTCCTCAACAAATTATACTCTATGTGAATGACGCTGTGATACTCGCCTCCCATTGGGACCCAAGCCACCTACAACAAACCCTTCAACATACCTTCACCTCAGTTGAAAACTGGTTCAAAGAACATAAGTTAATTCTCAACCAGAAAAAAACCAAGACCATGATTTTCACCAGCCACCAAAACAAGCACAAACATTCCCAACTCTCCCTAAACACCTGCTTAGGTAGCCTGCTGGAGCAGGTTGAATCCTTCAAGTATCAAGGGATCACCTTGGACTCCCACCTGTCCTACGCTACCCACATAACTAATGTTGCCAAAACTGCGAACTCCAGACTGGGCCTACTCTATCACCTATGGTGACACCTGACTAAAGAGGCCCTCACTGCCACTGTTCAAAGCTCCATCCTCTCCCAGATCGACTATGGCCTCGTCATCCATGGCGCTGCCACTGCATCAGCACTCAGAAGGGTAATCACCACCCTAAACATGGCCTGCTGACTCATCACTGGTGCTAAGCATCTCACGCACACTTGTGACCTCTACATACAAGCAAACTGGCTGCAACTTGAAAATAGAATTAAGTACCATACCTGTGTGGTCGCTAAGAAAATCCAGTTGGGATCGTGCCCCCCCCCCCGAGTCGGTACCCTTCTTCAAACAAAAGCCAGCTGTAGAACCACCAGGGGATCAAATCCACAACTGTATCAGATGCCTCACTGCAGCACAACCCAAGGCCAATGATCATTTACCTACAGAGCACCCACCTGGTTTAATGGTCTTGCCTATGATACTATCGCCACCACGGGTCTTGGTGCCTTCAAATCCAGGCTCCGTTACACCCTTTTCACCTCCAGCACCTGCGACTGCCATGACTAATATTCTGCATCCATCCTCCTGTGCTCATCTATGCCTGGCCCCTTGCCCACTGCACTTGCCCTCACAGGAACACCTTTCTCTCCCGCACTTACGACTCTGACAATGCCACCTGGCTGCCTCACACCATTTACCTGCCTCACGCTTTACCCTCCCCTACCCGTCTCTCCTCCCTTCTCCTTCTCCTGACCACCTGCTACTGCCCCCTTGCTTTTCTCCCCCTGCCCCCCTCAACCTATCTCTACCTAATGTTACTTTTTTGCAACCTGTGTTATCCTTGTAACCCATGACATGGAACCTTTGTAAAAGAGCCTTGGGCTCAAAGGAAAATTGTAATCCTAGACTGAAATAAATAAAAAAAAAAAAACATAATGATGTCATTACTGCTGCACAACAAGAATATTCTAGGCATGGAATTCCGTACATAACAGGGTTCCACCATATGCTATAGTTCTATTGTTTTTTTCAGTTGTTTGGCAGGCAGCATACTGAGTTTATAGGACTGTCTCATTCAGCTTGAAGCAGCCATTTTGAATAAGGTTAAACATAGAACATTTTGACTTAAATATACGCTACAGTAGGGAATAAGTATAACAACACCTTCCGTACCATTTAGTGCCTAATTTAACCCCAAGTCTGAGCAATTACCCCCTCAGCCATGTCAGAATAGCAGGAAAAGGGACTAAAAGTTGCATACAACTGAAATCTGATATGCATACAACAGACAAAAGAAACAGCATTGAATAGTAAATGATTTGGAACTGCAGAAAAATGTGCAAATATCTGAAAACAGCATACATCCAGATTGTGTACAAAAGCAATTGCATGTATATACATATCAGTACATGATTTTGATTTGAAGCTACACATTCCTTCTAAACCTCTTTTGTTTGTTCAACGGTTGCCTAGTAATCTCTCTACCCTTACTTTAAACAGAAATTAAAAGCAGTACAGGGACAAAACATCCTCATTTCAAAAGATGTGTAGAATCTTAAAAGAAAATCATTGACCACTGAAACATAGGCTCAAACAAGCACTCAAAATATCCTAATTTTTTTTAGGAGAACCAAAGCTTTGGAGAATGCAAATAAATACTTTAATTTGTGCATTACTGAACTACCACTTAAAGCTAAATCTGATATTAAATGTTTGTGAGCTGATTGTGAATATATTTAAAGAAAGCCTATGATTGCCAGAGGAAAATTTCCCCATTGCCTACTGTGTGACAGACTTTATCCCTAAAATGAACTAATTCCATAATATGAAAAATCTTCTATAACTGCTAATTATATATCTTTAAACCTTGATCGTACAAATTATAAGTCAACCATTATGTTAATGTTCCATTCTGAGACAGACAGTGACTTGGTTATTAGACCAGTCCATGCAAAAGGACCTCTTATGTTTAAAGGTTATAACATTATTTTTTCCCCGGACCACCATACTGTGAGGTTCTTGTTCAAGGCCCCCCAAATAGACCTTCATCCACGGAGATGGTCCAGAACTGCCCTTGAAAGGGTTTGACTCCAAAGGGTCTTGATGGCAGTGCTGGATCTATTAGGTCAGATGAGTGCCTGCGAGGAGTCAGGGGAACTGATTCTGACCTATAATAGGGTTATTATTGAGGCCCTCGACTCTATCGCATTTGTCCGTATTCGACCCCTTACCTCACACCACAGGTCCTCCTGGTTTGATGAGACTGTCATGGAGATAAGGATTAGGGGTTGAAGGCTGGAGTGGTGCTGGTGGAGGACTGGTTTGGAGGAGGACAAGCTTATATTTATTGATGGTCCATTATAGAGACTATCAATCAGCAATCTCCTGTAAGAAGGTAGAGTTCCTGTCCATGAATATTGCTGCAGCAACTAACAGACTGGCTCAGTTCTTCCGTACTGTTGCTAGGTTCTGTAATCTAGCCTGTCTTCAGTCCAGGGGAGCTTTTTCACAATCGAGTTGTGATGAGTTTGCTCTGTTCTTTGCTGATAAGTTTGCCTGCATCAGATCAGAAATCCAGTGAGCACCCTCTAATGGGCCTTGTAGTGATGGGCCTGAGGTCACAGGCATTCAGTCTGTCTGGTCTGACTTCGACCATTTAGCTGTCGCAGATGTGGTGAAGGTCATCCAGGAGTTATGGCCAACCTACTGTAGTTTGGATCTGGAACCAACATGCCTCCTAGTGGGGTGTGTTGATGTCATCGGCCTGGTCCTAACCAAGATAGTCCATTGCTGTCTAGTGACAGGGGTCTTTCCTGGGCCCCTGAAGGAGGCAGTTGTAAGGTCAGTCCTGAAAAAACCTTCACAGGACTTGGACTGCCTGGCAAACTACAGACCTGTCTTTAACCTTCCCTTTGTGGTTAAGGTTATTGAGAAGGTGATGGCCGTTTAACTGGAGACCTATCTAACAACTCACAACATCAATGAGCCTCTCAAGTCAGGTTTCAGGATAAAGTATAGTACCGAGACTGCCCTGGTTCAGGTGCTAAATGATTTCCTGGTGGCAAGAAATCAGGGGAGATGTTCCATCCTTATTCTCCTCGATCTCTCAGCAGCATTTGACACAATGGACCATGGAGTGCTAATTGAGCACCTGCTGACTTGTTGTGGACTAGCTAGTACAGTCCTCAACCAGTTCAAATCTTTCCTCGGGGGTGCTAGAGAGCACTCTATTGAGAAGATGCATTTTTTCCAGTAGCTCAGTGGTTGAGCTATAATTTGACTTATTTTGTTAATTTTGGGTGGTTTTAGACTTTGAACAGCAGCAGAGAAATATTTAGCAGTGTTTCCTGAATCGATCAATACCAAATACTTCGATGGGGAAGCCGCAAAGAAATGCTCCTGGAGGCTCCAAACCTCAGTCATCCCCAGCCCCACAGGCCACAGTGGTTGGGCCCTCTGAAACATCTGTTGAACCTTCAAGGAAGGCTCTTCAAAATTCTATAAGAGCCATCGACACAAAGGTGGAAACTATTCTGCAGCACTTTGGTGAACAAGATTTACAATTAGATCCTGCTCTTAAGACAGCTACATCCGCCGAGATCTGCGCTACCCAAGCATTGGCCAACTCGGCGAAGCTGGATCAAAAGAATAACCAGCTTCGGTATAGACTGGAGGCACTCAAAAATGCTAATACAGCCCCACATGTTAGGTTACTTGGGTTTCCTGAAGGGGCTGAAGAACCGGATTTAGTGACTTTTCTACGGAATTGGTCGCTGAAAGCTCTCCAGTTGCCATTGGCAATAGGCACAAAGTTCATCAGGGCCTACAGAATCACCCCAAGATCAATGGATTCCCAGAAGGATTTGCCTCAAACTGTACTCTTCGTTACCGACAGTGTGGCCATAAAGGAGGAGATTATGCATGCTGCAAGATCTACAGACCATTTTCTCTTTGAGGGATGGACCCTCCATGTCTTCCTGGACTAATCACATGCCACCAGGGCCCACAGTAAGAAACCTGATGGTGCCAAAGCACGACTGAAAAGCCTCAGAGTGACGCACTCATTATTAATGCTGGCCCACCTCTGTTGCTATTTTGGGAGCTGCACATTTCAGTTTAATGACCCAATGGAAGCCAGCAAGAGGGTGGAGAAGATTCAAGTGGAGTTTGAGGTCTCTCGTGGATGAACACTATTGAAGGAAGAATCAGAAGACAAGTTGGACACTTAAGGGGACTTTTACCCAGGAGGTTCTAGTTTTCTCTAAAATAATTTGAACTAAGGGACATTAATACACTAGCAGTTTAAAATTTAAAATCAAAGTTACTTAAATTAAGTGGCTGTTCCTCATATTAATCTTATTTCTATGATGCCTTTTCTGTTGAGGGAGTTTTACAATTAAGATTCTATTATTAAAATACAAAGGTTATGTGTCTCATCTGCTGTTCTTAGTTTGGGATTCAAAATTATTATTTTACTTAATATAAATGGAGCTAGTGGGGGAGTGCTACAGTTTTCGTTTATGGAAATGTTTGGAGGCAAGGTCTAATCAACATTGGATGTTGAGTCAGCATGTTTGACTTTTACTTTAAGTCTTGGACTGACTGCACACTCTTGTGGAGTGTAACTTTCCTTATGAATGTAAAGGAACTTTCTACTTTGAAGGACTACCCCCCATACATACTTAATATATCTAGACCAATGTTTCTTTTATCATTTGATGGTCTCTGTATAAGTTCTTAACCAGATTTCTGATATATGGATATGACTGTATGTTTATTTGATACTCTAATAAACACATAGTACAAAAAAAAAAATCTTTCCTCACTGGCAGGTCGCAGCGTGTCATGTCTGGGATTTTTTATTCGGTACTACTGCCCCTGCTATGTGGGGTCTAGCAGGACTCCATTTTATCCCCCATGTTGTTCCCAGTGTATATGCTACCACTAGGGGACATTATAAGATGGTATGGGATGAGTTTTCACTGCTATGCAGATGATACTCAGCTATACATGTCTTTTGCACCCAAGCAACAGGAGACAGTGTCAGTATTGATCATCTGCTTTGCTGAAATCCAAGACTGGATGAGTGCTAACTGGTTGAAGTTGAATCTAGACAAGACTGAAGTACTGGTGCTGGAATCTGGTCACCAGGGGGTGATGGTGCAATCTGGTCAAGTCACAAGGCTGATGCTTGTGGACTCCCAGTTGCTCACCTCTGATCAGGTAAAGAACTTAGCATTGTTTTGGACCTTGGCCTGACACTTAAATCACAAGTGTCAGCCATAGTCCAAGCTTTATTTTACCATCTGAGAAACATTGCCAGGATTAAACATCTGATACCCCCGAGTGATATACCGGCACTGGCCCATGTCTTTCTGACCTTGCACCTTGATTGCTGCAGTGCCCTGTACCTGGGGCAGTTGGGGGGTAGATCTTTACTGCCTGCAGCTAGTGCAGAATGCAGTGGCCAGGTTGTTGACCGGTCTACATAGATCATGCTATATTACACCTGTGATGCGCTTTCAGCACTGGCTGCCAGTTAGATGGTGGATATCCTTAAAGGTTGGCTTGCTGACCTATAAAGCCCTGCATGGTCAGGGACCTGGCTACTAGCAAAGCCTCCTATGACCCTACTGCCCCTCCTGCTCCCTTCACTCCACAGATGAGGCATTGCTAGAGGTTCTTAGGGTCCTTTTCAAAACATCAGGTGTTTGTGCTTTTTCTTTTGCAGCCCCAACCCTATGGAGCTCTTTCTCTTGTCATATTCAAGACAGCCCCATGGTGGATGCAGTTATTCGAGATCTAAAAATCTTCTTATTCACGCAGGTTTTTCTTTGAACTAGGCTAATGTTTTAACTGATAAATAAGAGTGATTTTATTTATTTGTTTATTGTTATTTTATTTATATTTTCTTCTCCACCCTCCACTTAACCTGGAAGTCTGCTACGGTGCTCCCACTACATAAAGATGGGGATCCTACTGTTCCTGGGAATTACCTCCCTACTGTATATTCCTCCTCCCTGCACTTGCAAAGGTACAAGAATCCCTAGTCCTCTCACTTCTAAACAACTTCCTCTCTGCTTCTTGCACTTTCTCCGCAGTACAATCAGAATTCAGGAAACCTCACTCAACCACCACCTCCCTACTCCAATTCACCGACACCATATACACTGCGATGGATCAAGAACAGATCACATTGGCTATTTTTATTGATCTGGCTAAGGCCTTCAACTCAGTGTCACATCCTTTGCTACTAAATAAACTTAACGACATTGGCCTTTCTCCTGCTGCTGTCTCCTGGTTTGGTTCCTACCTATCTGGTTGTTCCCAGTCAGTAAAAATAAGTAACGTCTTATCTCCCTCCCTATCCTTGCAGGTGTCCCTCATTTATCGATCCTTGGTCCTGTTCTTTTCTCTTCATTTATTAATGACCTCACTTCTGTCTGCTCCCATGCTAAGATCCATATGTACACAGATGACAGTATCCTCTTCCTCTCAGGTCCATCTATTCAAGCAGTCCACCCCCCCCCCCAGCAGGATTTCACTGCTGTAACCAACTGGTTCAAAGACAACTGCTTAAAATTAAACTCCAAAATCAGTAGCCATGACCTTTGGCTCCAAGCAGAAACTGGCTAAGCTCCCCTCTCTTCCTGTTTTTTCAACCACTTCCTGCACTCCTCTTGATAATATCCTGACCTACAAATACCTTGGTGTATGGCTTGATCCCTCACTTGACTTCACTTCCCATATCTCTGACATTCACTCCAAACTATGCTCTAAACTCTCACTCTGAACAACCACCATCAGGCTCAGAGGCAAGGAGATGCAGTCACTAGGGAAGAGAAACAGCACACATGCAAGCTAAGGGGGAGGGGCAGTGGGCAGAAAACTCACCAGTAAATACAAACATCCTAATCGATCCCTAAATAATCCTGGCTACGAATCACATGGATATTTAATAATCTCAAATATGGAGCCTGCTCTTCAATTTCATTCCTATCAGTTCTCCACTAGTGTTAAGTAACTTATTTAACCAACTTAAATAAATCAAGACTCCCAAAATGATCCTACTACAAATTGATAGCCCAACTTTTATACATTTGTGAATCCTGCATCTGAAAAAATGAGTGCCAGTTAATACCCTCTACAACAGACTAGAGACCAAGTAGGGTCTGCAGTGAGACAATAGGTAAGGAAAATAGGGAAGACTAGGTGGGCCATTAGGTCCTTATTTGCCTACAAATTCTATGTTTCTGTGTAATAATATGTTAAAAAAGGGGGTGAGGTTAATTGTTATACAGTGTAAAAAATATTTAAGTACTTTAATGGTTCCAAGTCATTTATGAATGGATGTTGTCCTATACTGTTTAAAGTCTATCAGGACCATTAATTTCTAAATGTTTCACTAATCTCATACTTTAATGGCACATACTTATTTGTTAATGGCCATTAATGTATGAGCATCAAACATAACAAATAAATTAACGGCATTAAATACAATTAATTTTTACTGGTGGCAATAGTTACAGTAATTAATGGTGAACATTTGTTTTTTAATGGCCATTAATGTATTGGCACAGCATGAACAGAATTTTCTTGGCAATGAAATGATCATTAAATAATTTATTAAACATACCATTAAAAAGGCCTGACACAAGATTTAAGGGGGCGAACTACACTAATTAAATATTTAATGGATACCTGTCTTGGTTAATTAATGACATAGGTAAATATATTAATGGTCTGCACACAAACACCATTATTATTTAAGGGCACTTTAATGGGAAGCTGCATCAACAATTGAAAATGGTGACACAAGATTTAATGGTGAAAATTAATGGTCTGTATGATAATAATGGGGAAATAATGGAATTCTAATGTTTTTTTAATGCAGTAGTGTATCCTGGGGCTGTTCTTAACTGGGACAAGAGATTAATGGAGAAATTACATGCACAGTGACTGTCATAGCTTGAAAGGTCAGGCAAAGCTCTTTTCAATGTGGGATCAGACTCTTGTGTTACTGGTAGCAGTCCACAGATATATGGTAGATGAAAAAGTCTGTTCAATATTGATACCACATTGCCACCATTTTATAAAACACTATGATGCCATGGAGGAACAAGCTGTGCTAACAACATACAGTCAAGCATAGCTTGTTCTTCCATGACATCTCAAAGTTCAAAAAAACTGATGGCAACATAGCATCAGTATTGAACAGGCATAGTCATGTATATCGCCAGACTGCTGCCAACTAAAGGCAAGCCCAAAAACAATAACTGATATAAAACTATTTTTATTGGGTTTTAAGGATGTTCCCTGGTGTTTCAACAATCCCATGTCAAATTCATATTTGATCTGTACATTGTGGTCATCTAAACATTTAAAATCCACAACAAAATACATGGGTTACTGTGTTTGCTTTTAAGTTACAAGATGAGACTTAATCCCTCTTTATGGAAGCAATTCCATGAGGGATCAGATTGTTTTATGTAGTTATAACATCAGTGTTTTAGGTGTGAATATGGGCGTGAAAGAAAAAGTGAAACAAGGATATATCATTTCTCATGGTGTTTGCTTCATTTTTTCCACAAAAGCAAAATTAAAGTTTAAATTACCAATACTGTAACACCCTCTTGAACTTACATTCCCCAAAATGGGGGTAATATTTGTATGTTTTTAAGCGTAAACCATTTCAGTCTCATGTCATTTTCATAAAACTTTTTTAATAGATGTTGAATATGGTTGAGAATATAGCAAAATAAAGGAATATAGGGGTTACCATGCTTCTGTGATTATATCTGCTTTCAAAGCAGCAATTTCAGAGGTGGTCAGCTCAGGTCAACAATATTTGAAAAATCCCAATAAAAAATAAAACTTTCCAGAATGCTATTCAAACAATTCAAAAGTGCATGCAGAATAACAAGAACTTTAAGAGAAAAGAAACAATCAGTAAGCAAAGACAGGCAGATGTACTTTATGTGCCTTGAATTATGTCAAGAGCTGCAGTTGTGGGAGTTAATTTCCTCACTGCCATCCTGTTTATATTCTTAGCTAGACATTACATAACAGGATAAATCCTTATTCTAATATGCTTCCATAGTCTAGGGCCCTGGATCTCAGGGGGGGGGGGGGTGAGTGACCAAATTAGGGTCATGGAGATGAGGAGACATCCTGGGACAAAATGGAGACTGGAGAGGGGCCCTCCTTGTCTGGTTCCCATACTCAAGAACTCCACCTTGAGTGGGTGGCTGACTAGCCTTGGAGTCTCATCCTACCCGAGCAGTGTTATACAACGTCAGGTCCTTTAAAAACAAGATGACAATTATTGCTGATATTGTTGGGTCATCAGACCTGTCATGCATCACCAGAACTTGGCTGGATGAAAATGATGGCTCATTTCTTGAGTCAGCTATTCCAGCCAGTTTCTAGGTGATACATTGCCCGAGGTTGGATTGTAGGGGTGGGGGCATAGCCATTTGTTTTGAAATGGAATTGGACCTGGTAGATGTGCCAGTGGGGGAGACCAGATCCTTTGAATGTATTCTGGGTGCAGGTGTGGGGTGCAAAATTATTTTCATCTACTGTCCACCCCGGGGATAGGAAGCAATGTTTACAGGAAGTCACAAACTTTATTGTTGATATGGTGTTGGAGTCCTCCAGAGTGACAGTGCTGGACGACTACATCACCTGGATTAACAATGAACTCTTGCATTTTAATCAGGACTTCCTCCAACTAATGATTTTGTTGGGCTTCACACAGGTGGTTACCTCTGTGACTCATAATTCTGGTCATTCTCTGGATTTGGTCTTCCTACTGGGAATGGAGACCACCAGCTTGGTGGTGGAACCAGTCAGTTGGTCTAACCATTACACTATCAGGCTCAATTTCCAAGCTCCTCCTTATAGGCCTGCCCCATTGGAGATGATCTGGTACCACACATTAAGGGGAGTGACCCCAGATGGCCTTATGGCAGTGCTGGATATATTGGGACTTCTGACTACAAGCAAGGGTCCAGACAATCTACTACAAGCATATAATAAGGCAGTAGTGGTGGCTCTGGATTCCATTGCTCCCATCCATTTTCCCCCACTCACCCTTTGCACTCAGTCCCCCTGGTTTGAAGGGATGTTGAGGGACATGAGGAGAGAGGGGTGAAGGATGGAACATCGCTGGCAGAAATCTGGCATCGATGCGGACAGACTTAGATTGATGGCCCATTATACAGACTATCAATTGGTGATCTCCCATAAGAAGGCAGAGTTCCTGTCCAAGGAGATTACCACTGCATGGAACCAACCAGCTCAGCTCTTCTGAACTGTAGACAGACTGTGCAGTCCAGCCTGTCTGAAACTTCAGAGAGCCTTGTCACAGAATAAATGTGATGAGTTTGCTCGCTTCTTTGCAGATAATGTTGTTGACATCAGGTCTGAGATCAGCATAGCCCATTCTAATGGGTGGGGTGGTGATCGTGGGAGATTGCTGAGCCTTGGTTCAGTTGGTCAGTTTTTGATCAAGTGGTGATTGTGGATGTCATGAAGATAATCCAGAGTATGTGGCTGACCTTCTGTAGTTTGGATCTGGGCCCAATGTGTCTCCTTGTGGGGCATGTTGAGGTCATAAGCCTGGTTCTGGCAGACATAGCTCAGTGTTTGCTTGAGACAGGTGAATTTCTGGACTCCTTGAAGGCTTTAGGAGGGGGGTGGTGACTCCCTTCCTAAAGAAATCTTCTCTCAGCCTGAACTGCCTCGCTAACTACAGGTCTGTCTCTAACCTGCCCTTTGTGGGTAAGGTTGTTGAGAAGTTGGTTGCGCTGCAACTGGATGACCATCTTAACATCCATGACATTTGTGATCCTCTTCAGTAAGGATTTAGGAAGAGGCATAGCACTGAGACTGCCCTAGTCTAGGTGCTCAATGATCTCCTGATAGCGAGAGATCAGAGGAGTCATTCCATCTTAGTCCTTCTTAATCTCTCTGCGGCATTTGACACTGTTGATCATGGTGTATTGCTTGAGCACCTGCGGGTAATCTGTGGACTGTTGAAAACAGTCCTCAGATGGTTCCATTCTTGCCTCACTGTTAGGTTTCAGACAGTGGTGTCTGGAATTTTTTCTTCTGACTCATTCTTCCTTTCATGTGGGGTTCCCTAGGGCTCTGTGCTGTCACCCATGTTATTTGCGGTTTACATGCTGCCATTAGGAGACATTGTAAGGTGGTATCGACTGAGTTTTCACTGCTATGCAGATGATACTCAGCTATACATGTCCTTTGTGTCCGACCAGGATGAAGTGGTGTCTGTGTTTGACAACTGCCTCTCCCAAATACAGGACTGGATGAGTGCCAACTGGTTGAGGCTGAAACCTGACAAGAGTGAGGTTCTGGTGGTGGACCTGGGTCATCGGGTAGAGGGGTCTTCAGCTGGACAGGCCTCTGGGCTTGTGCTCGGTGGTAGCCAGCTGATGACCTCTGAATGGGTGTGGAGTCTGGGTGTTATTTTTGATGAAGGGTTGACTCTGAAATCTCAGTTGTCATCTGTTGTCAAGACCTCTTTTTACCATCTGATGAATATCACCTGGATTAAGCACCTGGTTCCGCCCTGTGACTTTCCCACACTGGTCCATGCCTTTATGACCTCTTGCCTTGATTATTGCAATGCCCTTTACCTAGGGCTACCAGGGGTTGATATCTGCCACCTGCAGCTGGTGCAGGATGTGGCAGCCAGTCTGTTGACTGGGATTTCTTGATCTAGCCATGTTGTACCTGTACTGCATGGGCTGCACTGGCTGCCAGTGCAGTGGCAGATCACCTTCAAGGTCAGCTTGCTGACCTATAAAGCCCTACAGGGACAGGGACCGAGTTATTTGCAAGCGCTTCTGCATCCCTACTGCCCCCTCTGACTGCTCTGCTCCACTGATGAGGGATTACTGGAGATTCCCAGGGTTCACTTGAAAACCTCTGGGGCCTTAGCATTTTCTTTTGTGGCCCCTATCGTATGGAATTCTCTACCTCATTGGGTATGGGGTGCCTGACTGTGGAGAGCTTTAAATCAACACTGAAACTTATTTATTTACTCTTGCCTTTTCCAAGAACTGATTTATTGGATGTTTGCTGTTTATTATTGTATTTTAAATATTTATAGTTTTAAGTTTTTTTAAGGTTTGTAAAAGTGCTTTCACACACGTGAATTGCGCTTGTTATAAATAAAGATAATTATTATTATTATTATTATTTAACAATGTAGTTGTGCCGGTAAAGAGCTATGAAAACTTTTGTGGTTGCATCAGAAAAAAGGGAGGATTTATGTGATAACAGTGATTGCCAATGGGCGAGTGCCATTAGGGTGAAGGCACATCGCTGAAAAAATATTTTGCCAATGTACTCCCTGGCACACAGCAAAACGGCGCTAGGGGGTTGGGATTTTTTGTTTCATGCAGGGGGCTTTTCCCTCTCATCCCTCCTACTTAAGGATTCTCAGCTCCAGGGTGGTGCATGTCGGGGGGTTGCAAATGCAGCATAAATAAAATTTCAGGCTGGGAGCAACAAAAAATACCTGTGCCCAGACCTAACCCCAGCATGAATCTTGCCGCAGCCCTGAACCCACCCACCACATTTCAGTAGCAGCTCGGCAACTCATTGCCATGCCACCCCCTACAACCACTCTGTTCCCTCCCACCCCTCACTCTGGGAGTGCTCGCTCCACCCCCATGCACGTAGGCATGTAGCAACAGGATGTCACTATTTCATGCATCCCCCATCTGGTCACCCACCTTCCCCAGTTGCCCCAATGACAGGCATCACAATTGAGTCGCCCTTTTCGTAGGCGCCCAATCATGGTCGCCAAAGTCATGGGATACCATAATGGGAATTTAAAACACAAGGGAACAAATTTAAATCCATTAAGGCCAGCATGTATTAATGTCACCTTTAAGAGGAGATACAATGTTTTCTAACTGGAGTAAGGATTAACTCCCATTGGATGAGATAAAGCTGCTAAATGTATCAAAAGTTGTGAACTGACAAGTGGGCTGTTAAAAGAGAGCAGCTCTAAACTTCCACATACTTTTTCCCGTACAGGCTGTTCTTTTTTTTTTTTTTTTTTTTTTAATATTTATTCCACATATGTCATTGTTCTAGCTTTACTGGTCTTGTAGCAGATTCAATGAATGTTTGTAATTTATGCACTGCTCAAAAGGACCAAATGCAGTAATGTAGTTCATGCCCTTCCTAAGACTTTCCATTGTTGTTATGACTGAATTAATGAACTGGACTATAAAGACGGAACAATAACAGAATCGGAATCAGTATTTAAAATCAGTTCCTACAGGGAAAAATGACTTAAAGAGCAGCTGAAGCCTTCAGGGGAACTTTAACAAAACATACTATTTAGACATAGTTCGGCTTGTATTTCTCAATAGTTCTGTATTTCTCCTCTCCATTACTTATTAGTGATGTAATGTGCAGGAAAAAAGGATATTTGCTCCTGAAGAGTTCATCTATTCATGCTGCTTTCTCCTTAACTGAAGTCATAATGCACTGCTTGTGACATCACAGATACTGCCATAGCAACAGAGTTTTATGTCACAACAGAGAATTATGACATGACGTAGGGTGTACGCTACAGAGGCAGATGAACTCTCTGAGGTACAAAATTGTGTATTCATGCAGATTTCCTTAGTAATAACTAATGTGCTGGAAAAATCTATAGAATATATATGGAATGCAAGTTGAATTACATCTAAATATTATGTTTTTCAAAGTTTTCTTTGAGGTGTTCACAGCACTTTTATGGATCAACCCATTTCTCATTTAAGGGGGAGCAGTAGAAAGGCTATCTGGTAAAATTATTTTACAGAAGTGGTAGATAATATGGGTTTACTATCCATCCAAGTTAGAATTAGATGAAACCATCAATGCCTTTAAATTAACATTAAATAAGTACCCAGAAGAAATGGAAACAAAGGATTATGCACACAGAGTTGAAGGTGATAAGAACTTGATGGAATAAAGGTTTTTTTTGAACATTCATGTTGTTGTATATCATATCATACATTCTCAAAATGAAAACTGTGAGGTTACAAGTTATGAAGCTAAAGTTATCGACAGACAGATGCTGTTTAGTTACTCTAGGTATTATAGAATGGAAAATTGTAAAATCTGAGTCAAACAAAACATGACATGATTGTTTTTAAACAAAGAGTGTTTGTATTTTTGTTGCATTGTCATCTCATTATTGTCAAGGAAAGAATTACTGTAGCTGGATTAGGGTAGTAATTTATTTCTTGAAATTAGTACAGTGCCATAGGAACATACGGACATATGACAAAGCCAGCAGAATAAGGTCATTAGGTCTATCTAGTCTGCTAGTAATTCAGGGCTCTCAGCATAAGCTACTGACCCTGTCCCCCTTCCCCAATCCATCTTTTCCCTCCATTGATCCTTTTTTTAACTTTAACTCTGTCTCAGCCTCTCTTGAAGCTGCCTACTGTATTCAATGTAATTACCTCTTCCAGAGGTGCATTCTAGCCCCCCCTTCAGCCTCTCATTGTAAAAGGGGCCTCCTTGCCTCTGTCTCAACCCCCCAACTTGAGACTGTTTCCCCTCATGTTTTGCTTCCCACTCAGCTTGAAGAGACCCTCTTTGCCCACTTTATTTATTTTTCTCCAATACTTGAAGGTCTCAATCATTTCCCCCTCTCTTCCTCCTCTCCTCTACAGGGTGCATGATTACTGCCCTCAACTTCTCCTTGTATGGCCTACCCCGCTGGCCCATTATCATCTTCAGTGCCCTCCTTTGGATCATCTCCAGTGGTTTTATGTCCTTTTAAAGGCATGGGCACCAGTACTCTACACTATACTTCAGATGCAGTATCACAAATAACCTGCACTAGGGCAGTATTACCTCTTGTTGCATGCTGCTGATCCCTCTGGTAATGCAGCCCAACATAGAAACATAGAAGTTGATGGCAGATAAGGACCGCAAGGCACATCCAGTCTTCCCATTTTTCTACCTTATGAATCTGCCATAGGCCTTTACTCTGTCAAGGGCCTATCTATTCATAATCATCTGTATTGCTCCGTTATGCATATTCCATGCTTTTTGGAAGCCCTGCACTGTATTCATATTCACCACTTCCTGGGGTAAGCTGTTCCATACATCCACCACCCTTTTTGACAAAAAAAACTTCCTCACATTACCCCTTAATTGGCCTCCCTCTAATCTCATGCTGTGTCCTCTTGTCATTCTATTTTTCTTATATTGAAACATGTTAGACTCTTTCACCTTGTTAATGCCCTTAAGATGTTTGAATGTTTCGATCATATCACCTCTTTCCCTTCTTTGCTCTAGGGTATACATATTGAGCTCTGTTAATCTGTCCTCATATGTTTTCTGATGCAGTCCCTGCACCATTTTGGTTTACCCTTCTCTGGACTACCTCCATTTTGTTTATGGCCTTGTGCAGGTGCAGCCTCCAGTACTACATGCAGTACTCCAGATGGGACCAAACCAGTGCCTTGTAAAGAGGGATTTTTACCTCCCTCTTACAACTTGTGATACCCCTGCTAATAAACCTCAACATCCCTCTAGCCTTATCTACTGCTTTAGTCATCTGCTTGAATGATTTCAGGTCATCGGTGATGATGATGGCCAAGTCTCTTTCTTCCCTTGTGATTGCCAGCAACTCCCCTCCCAACCTATAGGTAGCTTCAGGGTTTCTCTTCCCTATGGGCATGATCTTGCACTTCTTTGCATTAAACTCCATTTGCCAGTCTTTTGACCATTTTGCAAGTTTATCCAGATCTCTTCTCATTCTGCCCACCCCATCTGGATAATCTACTCTGTTGCAGATCTTGTTGTCATCTGCAAACAGACAAACCTTACCCTCCAGTCTATCTGCAGTGTCACTGTTGAAGATATTGAAGAGGACTGATTCCAGGACTGATCCCTTTTATTTCCCTGTGCTGCTGTTTTACTACACTGTGTTGGGTGTTTCACATCACTAGTAATCATCACTCACAGGTACTTCTCCTCCTCTGATGACGCTATATGGACACCTCCCAGGCTGCACTCAGTCCTCGGGTTCTTGGCTCCAATTTGCATAATTTTGCATTTCTTTGCATTGAAGACATGCTGTCAAGTCCCAGACCACCTCTCCAG
Organism: Neoceratodus forsteri; assembly: GCA_016271365.2. Classification (NCBI taxonomy): domain Eukaryota; kingdom Metazoa; phylum Chordata; order Ceratodontiformes; family Ceratodontidae; genus Neoceratodus; species Neoceratodus forsteri. The sequence goes on from CM028130.1 coordinate 317,978,837, forward strand.
CTAGCCTAGTGGCATTGATTAATTTCTGGTGAAGACATACCAGAAGTACTCATTTAGTACCTCTGCTGTGCTCCCATTCTCCTCTAGAGATCCATACCCTTTCTTGATCCTTGCAATCCTATCTTTCTTGTCCCTGTTCTTGCTAACATGGCATAAAAATGCTTCCCCCAATTCCCTAAGCTAATTGATGTTCTTTCTGAGCATTAGCCCACCATACTACCTTACCTGCTAATTCTATAAACTTCAGGTAGTCCTCCCTGTCTTCCTACCTCTTGCTTATCCTAAATTGTTGGTATGCTGACCTCATTTTCATTACTTCCTGGTGGCCTCAGTGCTAAACCAGCTGGGTATTTTTATCCTTGATTTCTTTCTTTGAGTCTAGTGCACTCCCTTGTGGCAATCATTATTCCCTCCTTGATGATGAGTCATCTTTTGTCCACTCCTATATCCCCTTTTATGCTTGCCAGGTGACTCCTTAGCAGCTCGTCCATCCTTCTGAAGTTCACCTTCCTGAAATGCAGGATTTTAGTCTTAGTGGGTACCTTCTCCCTGCCCATGTCCAACCAGAACCACACTGTCTGATGGTCACTCACATCTAGGAGCTGCTCAACCAACTAGAAATTAGCTGCCTTGTTATCCCGAAACAACCACTTAGTACCTTTTTTCTGTACTTGTATTTTTCTATGTCATTGTCATTTTTATGCAACATGTTAATGCTTTCCCATAATTCTGTACTCGAATTTGTACTGTTTTCTCAATTATGCAATATGTAACCACCTGTCTGTGTCAAAGGACCTCCTTGTGAATGAGCTTGCTCAACAGAGTTTTCCTACAATAAACTTGAACTTGAACTTTATATCCTGGACATGTTCCCTGTTCATCAGCACCAAATCAAGGATTGCAACCTCTCTGGTGGGTTTTGTAACACCCTGAGTCAGGAGCCCACTTTGCAGTGCATCTAATCAATCAATTAATTAAATTGTATTGTTAGACTAAAAAGTCATCAACAATATAAAAACAAGTATACAACACAAAAATTAAGACTACATAAATATGAATAGGATTTTCAAAAATACAAAGTACAGGTCTAGCTAAAAAAAATAATTTCCATTCTACAAAAAATTATACATCAGAGTGAATAAAAGAAATGTATGTGAATACTTCATGCATAATTAAGTTGCAACCATCGATTTAGATAATTTCTTTTTTATCTTATGAATTACTGTGAAGTACTTTGCAAGTCTTTCTCTAATCCATTGATTTTGAGAATGCAGTAAGATGGAAATCAAAGTCTGTGAATCCATTTCATATGGAGTATTTAAAAAAAGACCAAGCCAGTACTGTTGTTCCTTACTAAACCAGGAACGATGCCACAGCACGTGGCATAAGTTCACAGTACCACCTACCGCACACGTACAATTATTTAATAAATATTTTGTCTTATTATGTCAATGATTCAAGGTGTTACCGTTAATCTTTCAAACCTTAATATAATAGCAATTCATCTTTGATTGTGGTCTGTCAATATATCTAAGTATGACTTAAACCCAAAGTAATAGTTATTTTCAGAGAACCATTTGGAGTACGCAGAATTTTTAATTTGCAATAAATCTTTATTATTCCAAAAGTTAGTTTTTATCTTAGAAATATATTTTTTGTGTTTTAAACTGATCAGAATTCCTTTATCAATATAATTTTTGAGTAACTCTAAGTTGTATTTTTTTTAATAAAGTTAATATAGTTGGATACCAATAATGATGTATATAACCAATGTTGTACCACTTCCCTTTTTCAATTAAACATTGATCTGATATTCTAGTTTGTGGTAGCCTTGAAAATCTCAACCAAAAGTTTACCTTACATGACTTAATCAGGGCACTGATGTCAAGAATGCCAAGTTCTGCTCTTATATAAGATGCTGGACAGGACAGCCCTGGGCATAGAATTTTTCTCAACATTTTAAATAGTGGGATTGTTAATTTTTCCCTCTGTTTTATATCCCAGACTTCTATACCATATAGTAGTTGGGCATGGAATTTGGACTTGATAACTCGCACAAGGGGTCTAATACTAGAGCCCCTAAATCTAGAGTTAAATCTGGTCAAGGCCAACACAGTCTTTTTTTAAGAGTGTAAAATAACTTGGTAATATGGGATTTCCAAGTTCCATTCATGTTAAAAAGGATGCCCAGATAAGTGTAGGTGCTAACCACCTCTACTCTTTCTTTGTCTAGCATCCAATTTCCTCTGGAATGTTTACTTTTATGTCCAAAAACTACTACTTTGGTTTTAGTCAGATTTTTATTCTAAGGTGTACATCTATTGATCTTTAATTTAAAATATATATTTTTTTTAAGCCCCATGACTGATAATGAGAACAAGGCCAAATCATCATTGTATGCTAGGATTGCACATAATTGGACATTAATTTTAGGAGAATCTGATTCCAGTAATTCCATTTTACAGAGCAAGTTATCTATATATAGGGCAACTAGGACAGGTGCAAGAACACACCCCTGTCTTGCATCTTGGTTAATATGGAAAAGAGATGATAATTGACCATTGATGCATAGCCTTATTATTGCCCAGTTACTGTTGTACAGACTCTATGTATAATATTACCTAGATCCCTGTCAATACATTTTTTAGTAACTGTTCCCATAATATTTTTTCCAGAAATAGTATTGAAGGCTGTAGAATAATCTATAAAAACTGTGTATAATTTATGTTTCCTTAGTCTAACATATTTTTCAGTGAGATGCTATAATATTATATATATATGTATATATATTTATTTGTTTAGCTTTTGTTTATATATATGTTGTCAATAGTAGAATATTCATGTTGAAATCCTGACTGCAATAAAGCAATTCTTCCAGTCTTATTTATTTCATTATTTAATCTGCCTAGTATTATTTTAGAAAATATTTTAAACTAATGTCTAATAGACTAATTGACTGATACATGGTAGGATCCACCAGGTTGCCTTTTTTATGTATGGGGATAATATTTGCTTCCTTCCATGAGGCAGGGAAGCAATTTTATTTTATACATTTATTAAATAGAATCATCACTGTTTTACACCACAGCTTTGGTTGACAAACATAAACTTCAGGGGGATTATTATCTGGGCCAGGAGCTTTCTGAAGCTTTGAAGTATTTATTGCCAAATGTACTTCAAAGTAAGAAATTGGGGATAAGTTATCGCTAACTTTACCATCACCATCAAAAGTAAAATTTGCATCTGGGTCATAAAATATTTGAGTAAAATATCTAATCCAAGTATTCTCTGAAATATCAGTCTGTTGCCACCTTATATTTATTTGTTCCCTTTGCAACAAGATGCCAAAAACTTTTATTGTCTCTAGTTATTATAGCCTTCAACATCTCCTCCCATTGTTTTGAATAGTACAAGATTTCCTTTTCAGATAGATATGTCTTATATTCATTTCTTCATAATTTGATTTCTATTGACAGGGATCTACTTTTGTGCTTAATATATTGTCTGTATAAGTTTCCAATACCTGCTTTAGCCTTTCTACAATCTTCATCAAACCACCCACAATGCTTACTTTTTACTTTTCCTGTTTTACTTTGATGCTCCAGTGTAATTCTTATTTGTTCAAAAAGAATATTTTGGCAGATAAGTCTCCCACTGTTGCCACCTCTCCCTTTCCTGCAGCAGTCAATATTTGTGAGTTCAGTTCTCTGCCTTTTGGCTCCTCCTGGTTGTGAAATCTATAAACCACCACCAACCTCACCTTTCTCCCTCTGTTAGACAGTAACCAAATCCACATTGTTTCTGCCATCCCCTCTTCCAACTCTTCCCTTGAATAAGTTATACCCTCCCTGATGTAAACCACCACTCCTCCCCCTTTTCCTACCTTCCTGTCTCTCCTGTATACTTTATACCCAGGGATCAAGAGGTCCCAGTCTCGGTTAGGTGTTGCCCATGTCTCTGTGACTGCTGCAGTGTCCACTCCTCCCTCTGCCAACAGTGTCTGCAGGTCATTAATCTTGTTTCCATGACTTTGCATGTCCAGGGACACCACATTCAACCTAGATTCTGAGCCTTTATCGGTTCCCTCCATTCTGTCTTCTTCAGTTCTCTCTATTAGTTGTGCCCTTCCACACCCTGCTGCTAACCACTCTGCACCCCCTACCCATCCACCATCCAGTCCCCTCTACTAGTATTGGGGGAGATCTGCTGACCTCCTTCTTCTGAAGGCTCAAGGTCTTCAGGTCCACTTTCTCCCACTCATTAGTTTAAATTAAGTTTTTGGTTTATGTACCCCTACAGCTTGTTTCTGAGGACCCTTGACCCCCCCCCACTACTGAGGTGCAGTCTGTCTTGTGCAAAAAGCATTTTGTACTGTATTTTGCTATATCAGTTTCAAATCAGAAGCTTATGAAATATACCTGTATGAACGGAAGCAAAAAAGCAGCATTTCCTAATCAACCTAAAATACTTATTTAGCTGCTTGAAGTTAGTCTCATCCATTTGCCTCATGGCTTGGAATTCTACTTTAAAAACAGCAGTGCTTCAAAGAGAGTATTACAGAGAATGATAAACACATACATGCAGCTCTCACCAGGGCTCTGTCTTCCTCTGACAGCATTGTCAGGAAGCAGAAAATTTAGTTTGTCTCGCATTATCTATAATAAGATAGACAGTCCTTCATTTTAACAAGGTGCCACTGCCAATATAAGCCCCACTGTGTGAATGATTTCTTTATTTATACAAGTGGAATGAAACCCAGTGAGACCTGAGGCAATTGATGATATTTTTCACCAGCTGGCATGCCTTGTGTGTTCATGCAGCACCTTAGCAAAAATTACAGCAGCAGATTAGATCCTGTGTGCAATGTATCAAGGCATCTATTGACCTACTTCTGCAGAGCTGCTAACAATTAGTTCCCAAAGCCTTGCACAATGAATTAAATTTACATGGAGTATGGTTTGTAACTATTCTTTTTGCCCATGCTGATAACAACTCCTACCCTGCCTAGCATGACATTTTAGTAAAATAGGAATTTTAGAATACTTCTTTGTCAGGAACTGATAGTCCTTACAGGGTCAACAAAGGCAAGGTCTTATAGCTGGTCAGCGCTCAGATTAATAATGAGAACTAGAGTGGGAACAAATGATTTGAAAAAGAGTGAAACACCTTAAATGTCAGGATTCAATTCTTTATCTTCTGGATAAAAAAGAACAAAGTTTGAAGCAATTTAAGACTCAGCTCAAAGCAGTTGAACACTGTCAAATTCACCCACAGTGAGAACTGAAAAAAGTTATCTCACAATGGAGGTTGGTGGCATCCTGGAGTGTGACAGCCATGAAGTAGGAGTGTGGCACTTGCAGAGACATCCATAGGAAGACTGAAGGACTGCAGGGAACTCTGTCTTGAGGTCAAGAGGAGAAACAGCAGGATGAGGCAGTAGGTGTTGGATGGCACGATATCAAGCAATAAGGTAGGACAAATTGAAAGGGCACATAGCAAGGAGAGGACATGGCTTGACAGCCACTCAACTAAGAAGAAACAGCAACTAAACTGTGGTAGGAGTAACTGTGTTTAAGTTTGCTGCTGGTGAGAAGCAAAACCTGCATAGTAAGCAGATTGCTAAGACCAAGAGGGCTTAGCAAAATCTTATCTAGGGTACCACTACAAAGGTATCAGTAGTAGAGACTATGTATAGTGTATGCAACGGAGGGTAATTTATCTAATCTAGGCTCTCATAATCTGTTTTTAAGTAGCTTGCTAGCAGTTGATTACACAAACTTGCAAAGGGACATTATGAAGGGATGTGGGCGACATACAGGGAGCGAGTGACAGTGGTGACTCAGAGAGTGCTCTAGGAGTTCAGACACTACCTCAACTGTGGGAGGTTCTAGGCCATGAGGATGGGACTGGAAGTCACTAGACCAGAAATATTCTGTTTAAGGACTACAACATCTGGGCTTCGTGGGATGCCACAATCACCACCAAGGCCCAAACAGGCCAGAGTTTATGAGTGAACAGTAGTAGGGGGAGGAAGGGAAATCAGGTGGAAAGTCAAAGCCTATAGAACCAGGATTTGCACAGTTGTGGACAGAGGAGGCCCAGCTGGCTACTCTTGAGGGAGGATGGGTCCAGCACAACTGATAGGCAGGTACTGTCCAGGAAGGATGACAAGTCAAAGAGGGAAGAATGGCAGAAAGGGGGAAGAAGAAATGTACTTGTAGAGGGGTACTCCTCAGTAAAGGGCACATGAAGGGTGGTGGGTCTATCATCTGATGGGCAAGGGATGGTGTGCTGATTCCCAGGAGTAACAGCAGAAATACTCATGGCCATGCTGGGGGAACTCATAGGACAGAGGGAAGGGAAGGGAGACCTGATAGTGCAGTCAGGCACAAATGAAGGCAGGCTTTTATGCATTATGTCAGGTAGTAAAGGAGAAAGCTGAGGCAAAATAATAAATAAATAATAAATAATAAAAACTGCCATCACAGAGGTAACGAGCCTTTGTGTGAAGCAACAACAAACAAGACGATGTAAGAAACCACTATGGTTCTCAAAGGAAGTGGCAGTGAAGGTTCAAGAGAAAAGAAAGCATTCAGGAAGACAAGGAATCACAGAAGGAGCAGGACAGAGAACTGTATCAGTTAAAGCAAAGGAGGCTGGGAAGGCAGTCAGAACAGCAAAGGCCCAAACCGAGGAAAGATAGCCAACCAGTTAAGAAGGGGGATAAACCTTTTATAGGTACATCAGGAGCTAAGGAAGACCAAGGGAGGGATAGTGAGACTTAATAAAGGGAGGGAGGGTGGGCAGAGGAGACTGTGAAAAGGCAGATACTAAACAAATATTTTTGCTCAGTATTTACAAAGGAAGAGGGGAGGTACATAAAACAAACAGTAGTAACACGCTGGATACAGAAGTTGATACTCGCCCATTTACAGAAGAAAGGGTTCTGAAAGAACTCTAAAGCTGAAGGTGGACAAAGCAATGGGACCTGATGGGATTCATCCCAGAATTCTAAAAGAACTAAGGGTAGAACTAGTGACACCACTGACTACCCTTTTAACAAATCATGGGAGGATGGGGTGGCACCGATGACTGGAGGAGGGCAGATGTGATTCCCTCACAAAAGTGGGAGCAAGGCAGAAGCAGGAAACTATAGACCTGTTAGTTTAACCTCAGTGATAGGGAAAATGGTGGAATCACTTCTAAAGGAAAGAATTGTTGAGTATCTAGAGGCCAGAGGGGCACAGGACCCTAGGCAGCATGGATTCACAGTGGGAAGGTCATACCAGATGAATCTGATAGATTTCTTTGACTGGGTGACCAAAGCAGTAGATCAGGGAGGGGCTGTGGACATGGCCTACCTAGACTTTAGCAAGGCACTTGACACAGTCCCACACAAAAGATTACTATACAAGTTAGCCAGCCTGGGAGTGGGTCCCAAGATAACAGCCTGGGTAAAGAATTGGCTGGAGAATAGGACAGAGAGTAATAGTAAATGGAGTCCACTCAGAAGAAAGGAGGGTTACTAGTGAGGTACCGTGAGGGTTCAGTATTAGGACTGGTCCTCTTCAATGTCTTTTATATAAGCGACATTGCAGAAGGACTGAAGGAAAGTATGTCTCTTGCAGATGACACTAAGATCTGCAACAGAGTTGATGCACAGGGTGGGTGGAAAGGATGAGAAGGGACTTGGCAAGGTTAGAGGAATGGTCAAATGTATGGCAGCTTAGATTCAATGCTAAGAAGTGCAAGGTAATGCACCTGGGAAACAAAAACCCAGGGGAAGAGTACACAATGGGGGGTGAGATACTAACAACAACAAAAATGGAGAGGGACCTGGGGGTAGTCATATCAGATGACCTAAAGATGAGCAAGCAATGTGAGAGGGCAGCAAGGAGGGTTGGGGGATACTCGGATGCATAGGGAGAGGCATCACCAGTAGAAAACAGGAAGTTATTATCCCTCTGTACAGACAGCTGGTGAGACCCCATCTGAGTACTGTGTGCAGTTCTGAGACCCAATCTCCGCAAAGACATAGACAGGATGGAAGCTGTCCAGAGGATGGCAACTAAAATGGTGCAGGGTCTGCACCGGAAGACATATGAAGAGAGACTTAAGGAGCTTAATATGTATAGCCTCGAGGAAAGGAGGGAGAGGGGGACATGATAGAAACTTTCAAGTACCTCAAGGGAATCAACAAAGTCCAAGAGGGTAGCATCTTTCAAAAAAAGAGGTGTGCAAGAACAAGAGGGCACAATTTGAAGATAGAGGGGTGGCTCAGAGGTAATTTAAGGAAGTATTTTTCACAGAGAGGGTTGTGGATGCATGGAACGGCCTTCTGGAGGAGGTTGTGGAGTCAAAATCAGTGGTGGAATTCAAGCATGCATGGGATAGTCATAAGGCAGTTCTGAGGGGGTGGGGGTAGGAAGAAGTAGGCTGCTGGTTAACTAGGATCTGCACCTTATCCAGTAGGTAGAGAAATGGGCAGACTGGGTGGGCCAAGCGGTCCTTATCTGCCATCAAATTCTATGTTTCTATGTTTCTATGTAAAATCTACTCAAGTTTATACTATGGCAAAGCATGAATGAAATGGAACAATTTCATGCATTCCAGTTCAATTTATGGCTAGGTGGGTGATGTGGGTAAGAGGGACGCCATTTGCTGGGAAACTGTGGCCAGACATGGAAGGGATGGAGACTATTAAACAGGAATGGCCTGCACCCCAATGAGGAATACAGGAGGGTGCTGGTAACCAGATTCATGTAATCTATTTCAGCAAGTGTATCCTTGGTATGGGGGGGGCCTTAGTAAGGAACACAGTCAACAATTGAACCCAGGGGACCAGTCAGCCTCCACTCATGGAAAGCAGGTGTAAGCATGGCAAACACTAAAGGGAAACAGAAGGAAGGGAAGGATTAGATGCTGAAGAATGGCATGCATTAATGCAAAAAAGTCTTGTACCCAAAACAACAAAATGTCATATGTTTTTAAATAACAAATGCTGGACTTGGCAGCTCTCGTGGAGATATGGGCAACTTAGAGCCCTGGCTGGGGCATGGCCATACCAGGTTATACATTGTTTAGGAAGGGTAGACTGAAGGACAAGAGAGGGGAAACAGCTGTCTAAGTAAAAGATGGCATCAAGACAATGGAGATAAATCATCTGGGTGGATCAAGTGTTTTACAGACTCTGTAAGTACACGTATCAATAGGGAGGGGGGAAGCAAATCAGAGTTGTGGCAATTTACAGAACATCTGGCCAAGATCAGGAGATGGACCAGAAACTAGCTGACATTCTCAGGAGGACTGCTGGTTTTGAAAAGTACTAGATGTAGGGGACATTGACATGCTGGACATGGACTGGAAGATCCCGGTCACAGCATGAGCAAGGAACCAACTCCTGGTGGAGGCATGCCAGGAAGAATTCCTAGCACAACTGGTCCAGGACCCTACAAGTAAGGGAGTATTGCTGGACCTGGTGTGGACTGGGACCCTACAAGGAGGAAAGCATTGCTGGATCTCGTGCTTTCAAACAGTGAGTAAGTGCACAATGCAACATTCTAGGAACCCCCGTCAGCTAATGGTCAAACAGGGATTCAGCATGTTTGCAGTTCATTTGCATCACCAGGTAAGAAAAAAGGTTTGTCTTCCCATACGACGCACGGGGGTAATGCCAAACCTCACCCAACAACTAACACACCAAAATCTGGCCAATGGAAAATCATGTACACAAATGTTCACAGCCTGGGAAATAAGATCCCAGACCTGCAGGCAATAATGTTAGAGGCTAAACTGGACATAGTAGCAATTAGTGAGACATGGTTTACCAGCAACCACACTTGGGAGACTTCAGTACCTGGCTATGTATTGTTCAGAAGAGACCGAATGGCAAAAGGGGGGGAGGGTCCTGTATGTCAATGAAAATATCAAAGCTACAGAAATTCAGAATACACATCAGAGCCAGAAGAACTGTGGGTCACCCTGGAAACAGGAAATGGGACAGCCATAAGAACTGGAGTTGTCTACAGGCCCCAGACCAGGGGAGTAATATAGACACAGTACTGTTAGAAGATATACAAAACATGACAGCTACAGGAGGTTCTGATAATGGGAGACTTCAACATGCCAGATACAGATTGGTCAATACCAGCAGGAACATCTGCCACAACTAGACACATAGTGGATTCCTGCAGGGAGGGCCTCAAACAACTGGTACAGCAACCCACAAGAGACAGGGCTATCCTAGATCTAGTACTGACTAACAAGGAAGGGATCACAGATCTCCAGGTAGAAGGTCACCTGGGGCCAGTGACCATCACATGGTATGGTTCAATTTGGCTACTACATCTAAATTATCCCATTCAAGGCAAAAATATGGGACTTCAGAGGAGCTGACTTTGATAAGATGGCCAACAGAGTTAAGCTAGCCCTGGCAAAAAGAAACACAGGTGAAGGGGTACAGGCAAAGTGGACAAGCATTAAGGATGCAATACTTGAAGCAACATCCCATTGTGTTAGACTGAAAACGAAGTGCAAAAGAAGAAGGAAACCACTTTGGTTCTCAAATACAGTAGCAGAAAAGGTCAGAGCCAAAAGGCTGGCCTTCAGGAAATATAAGGGAACACAGCGGGATGAAGATAGGAAGACATACCAAACTGCCCTAAGGGAAGCAGGGAAGGCAGTAAGGCAGGCAAAGTCCCAAACTGAGGAAACACTAGCACGAACAGTAAAAGAAGGTGACACAACTTTCTATAGATACATTAGTGAAAGGAGAAAGTCCAGAGGGGTATTGCTGTTTAATGGAGAAAAGGAGCATGTGGGAGAGGAGGACCCATAAAGGCATCTTTTCTAAATAGATACTTTTGCTCAGTATTTACTGAAGAGAAGGTAGGGCAGGGCCCACAGCTCAGCATCATGGACACGGGGAGGGAGGAGGTGAGCACTACTCCCTTCACAAAGAAAGGGTCCTACAAGAGCTTGCTAAGCTCAGGGTGGATAAGGCAATGGGACCTGATGGCATACATCCCAGGGTACTTAAGGAGCTAAGGGTGGAACTAGCAGAGCCATTAGCAGAACTGTTTAGTGAGTCTCTGAGCCACAGGAGAGGTCCCAGAAGACTGGAGAAGGGCTCATGTGGTCCCTCCCACAAGGTGGTAGCAGGAGGAGGCAGGGAACTACAGACCAGTCAGTCTTACCTCAGTAGTGGTCAAGATTATGGAGGCACTCTTATGAAGGATAGTGCAACACCTGGAATCCATAGGGCACAGGATCCAAGACAGCATGGGTTTACAAAGGAAGGTCCTGTCAAACTAATCTCATAGATTTATTTGACTGGGTAACCAGAGTGGTGGACCAAGGGGGGAGTTGATGTCACCTACCTTGAGTTCAGCAAAGCTTTTGACACTGTTCCACATAGAAGATTGATAAATAAGCTGGTAGGCTCAGGGTGGGTCAGAAGTTGGTCAACTGGGTGGCAAACTGGTTGACGCAAGCGAAACAGAGAGTGGTGGTAAATGGTATACAGTCAGAAGAGATGCAAGTCACAAGTGGGGTACCTCAGGGATCAATCCTGGGCCAGTCCTCTCAACATCTTCATTAGTGACCTTGAAGATGGACTAGAGGGTAAGGCTTGTCTGTTTGCAGATAACACCAAGATCTGCAACAGAATAGATGATCCAGATGGGGTGGGCAGAATGAGAAGAGATCTGGATAAACTAACAAAATGGTCAGAAGAGTGGCAACTGGGATTTAATGCAAAGAAGTGCAAAATCATGCACATAGGGAAGAGAAACCTTAAGCCACCTATAGGCTGGGAGGAGTTGCAGCAGTCACAAAGGAAGAAAGAGACTTGGGCATCATCATCACTGATGACCTGAAATCATCCAAGCAGACCTCTAAAGCAGTAGGTAAGGCTAGGGGTGTTAGGGTGTATTAGTAGGGTATCACAAGTCGCAAGAGGGAGGTAATAATCCCTGTTTACAAGACACTGGTTAAGCCCCATCTGAGTACTGCATGCAGTATTGGAGGCCACACCTTTACAAGGACATTAACCAAATTGAGGCAGTCCAGAGAAGGCAACCAAAATGGTGCAGGGACTGCATCAGAAGACATACGAGGACAGATTAACAGAGCTCAATATGTATACCCTTGAGCAAAGGAGGGAGAGAGGATATGATCGAGGCATTCAAACACCTTAAGAGCATTAACAAGGTGAAAGAGTCTAACATGTTTAAATATAAGAAAAATAGCAGGACAAGAGGATACAGCATGAGATTAGAGGGGCCGATTATGGGGAATGTGAGGAAATTCCTTTTCACAGAAGCGGTGGTGGATGCATGGATCCCATCACACAAGAAGTGGTGGCTATGAATACAGCGCAGGGCTTCAAACAGGCATGGGATAGGCATAAAGGAGCAATACAAATGGCTATGAATAGGATAGGCCACTGACAGAGCAAAGGCCGATGGCACATTTATAAGGTAGAAAAAGAAATGGGCAGACTGGATGGGCCTTGCGGTCCTTATCTGCTGTCAACTTCTATGTTTCTATGTTCTAAGAACCATTGGGGTCGAGTGATCACAAATTGTTTTTTTATGGAGGTCCAACTAGAAGCAAGCAAGTGGAATAACAAAGAAAAGGTTTGGGACTTCAGGAAAGGAGACCTAAAAAAGGATGGTGTCACTGGTGGGGGTAAACATTTGTGGGGATTGCAGTGATAGAAGGAGTAGAGCGGAAGTGGGAAACATTTAAATTAGGTATTATGGAGGATGTAACCAGCAGTATTGGATAGTTAAGTAAGGGGAAGAGGGAAAATGTGGTTTACATCAATTGTGAAGGGCACAGTGAGAATGACGATAAGGGCAATTAAGAAATACAAAGGTACACAAAAGGTGGAGGACCAGGAGATATACTTTAGGGCAATTAGAGAGGCTAGTAGGAAGGGCAAAAGTGCTAAGGCTAGATGGAGGTTAGAATAGTAAAAGGGGTGAAGCAAAAGGACAAGGCATTCTTCTGATACATCTGGGAGAAACCCAAGATGTGCAGATTTGCTCTTGCGGCCCCTAGTCGCACACATCACTGCAGTCTCTTCACATATGGGTTGGCTATCACTTAGTTGTCAGATTGAGTATTCAGTGGGGTGTTTGATGTTCAAATGTTCTCATTTTGAATCCTTATTTCCCCTTTCCAAACTAGTTTATAGAAGAGAGTTGTTGCCTTGCTTGAGGTCAGTGAATGGTCTCCAATTTAACACCCCCCAACATAGGCTAAAGATTAGCCAAAGAGCAATTTCAGTGGCTGCCCCTATTTATTGGAATGCTCTTCAGGTCAGCATTAGACATGCTTTTTCTGTATCTAATTTTAAACTGAAGTTAAAGCAGCATTTATTGTCAAAATCTGTTTGTAATTGTTACTTGTAATATGTATAATTGTTGTTGTTCTGCATTTTACTGTTTTTTGTCCGTGTTGGGCATGAAAAGAAACATTTGCTCCAGTGTCCTTACCCAAGTTAACAAAGAATAAATGAAATGAATGAAAAGATCATGGAAAACATTGTGCTGCTGAAAAAGGGGAATGGATGAGAGGAGAAGGAGGGACAAGACTGATATACTGTACTTAATTAATATTTTTGTTCAACATTTACCAAGGAGGAGGACTTTACCAGAGTGTGGGGTGGGGGTAAAGGGACAGGCGGGGAGCTCTATCAGTTACAGCTGTATTATGAAAGAAGTAGTGCTGGAAGGGCTGTGGGGGCTATGGGAAAGGGTTCCACCCTCAGAACGCACCAGCGGTAGTGCAACCGTCATTAGGTCGCCAGTCAGAAATTTCTTTTTTTTTTTATTTAAAGTTTATTAAGAAAGTTTTAGTTACTACCACCTCTACATACACATGGCAGACATACATGAAAATGAACATGATACATTACACAATTGAAAACATAAGTCAGCCCCCCCAAACCACTCCCCTCTCCCTCCCTTCCCACCACCCCTCCCTACCCATACTGAGCACAAAAAGTACATCAAAAAGTCACCTTGACATTATTATTACTATCAGATTAGCAAACTGGGCACAGAAAGACCATATAGCTGGATCAACCATTGTGTAAAGAATAAAGGGTATATAAGGGATCCCAGATTTTCTTAAATTGCTCCATTCTATTGTGAAGGTTAGCAATGGCCATTTTCGTACTAAGATTCACCAAAAGTTCGGACAGCCAATCATTATAAGTGATCTCTTGTTGGTCAGTCCAGTGTCTTAAAATAAGTTTTTTCACCGACATGGCTATAAGACTTATGTGATATTTATGAGCCAGCACTTTGACCTCAGAGAGATCACCCATAATGCACACTGCAGGGTTAAACAGGTCGTCGAGCCCCAAAAGAGGATCAATTGACTGCTTAACAGTAGTCCACAGGGGTGACACTTTGGGGCAAGACCAGAACACATGAAGAATTGTTCCTTCCTCCAATGAACATCTAGAGCAGGTTGGAGCGGGCTTAAGGCCCAATTTAAATAATCAGGAGGAGAATAGTATGCATTATGCAGGATATACAATTGCATTAATCTAAGCCTGTCTTGAGTCACAAATTTGTGGCAGTTATGCCACAGTTCCGGCCACTCTATGCTATAAGCTGGGAACATGGAGACCCATACTTCCGTAGGCCCAGAACAATCAGGAAATTTCCAGTTATGGATGGTATTATAAATTGCTGGGACTGCCCCGGGACAGCCACAAAACTTTTAAAGTTCTTGACAAAAAGGGATACTTTTCACCATACTAGGATCTTTACCTAAAACTTTCATTACAGAATGTCGTAACTGCAGGATTCGGAAACTGTATTTATTAGGAATTCCCAATCGGCTAATTAAGCCATTGATTGGGAGCCATTCACCGTTGTTCATAATAAAAATAGAGATTTGCATGCCCTGCTGGTCGGGTATCCAATTGGAAGGAATTAGTTTACCATCTATTTGAAACTGGGGATTCCCCATTATAGGTTGATTAAGGTCTTTACCTGGGTCATACCTGAGATACTGACATATCTGGGCTTGAGTCCTCAATGAAGATATAATAGTGGGTTTCCTAACTCTTAATAGAAGAAGTCTCTGTTTGGCAAATAATAGACCCAGAGGATCTAGGCCGCTTGTATGGATTAAAGTAAGTTCAATCTTAAGCCAGGCAGGAGCTTCGAGTACATTGTCCGATGTGAGCCATCTTAGGTACTTATTAATATGACTAGCACAAAAATATGAAGGAAGATGAGGGAGACGAAGTCCCCCTTTTGTCTTGGGGGCAGTCAATTTATAATAGGTTATCCGTGGGAGGTTATTATGCCACATAAATTTAGTGATGAGAGATTGGACTTTATTAAACCACGACATAGGAAGGCAGATATTGAGCATTAAGAAAGGATAATAAATCTGGGGAAAAACATTCATTTTGATTAGATTTATTCTGCCCCACAAGGATAGAGGAAGGGATGACCACCTATTGAGATCCTGGGAAATTGTGAGAACAATGGAGTCAAGATTTAACCTGATACCTGTCCCGCACACCTGGCTAATGACAGTCAGCAATTTCATCAGTCAACATTTATGTGGGGGCAGAGGTGGGCAGTGGCCCCCATACATCCCCTAACTAAGAATTTCAACTCCAGTGGGAGTGGACCTTGAGGAAGGGGTGGCAAATTTCATTTTTTGGTGCCCTAATGATGGGCACTCTAACACTGGTGCCCTGAACAGGTGCAGTGTTGGGATAATAAATCAAAGGGAAGAGATGGGTTGCATCCTTGGATACTCAATGAAGTAACAGAGGTACTAGCAGCTCCACTGGTAGGTATGTTTAACTGCTCACTGGACACAAGAATGGTTCCCAGGGATTATAGGACTGCTGATGTGGTTCCTCAGTATAAAAGCAGGAGGAAGGATGAGCCAGGGAGAAGAGGAGGGGATAGGGATGGATAGTGAGAATTAATAGGGTGGTGGGGGTTGGGGAGCTGTGCAGAAGAGGCACAAAGAAAATGGTACCAGATCAATATGTTGAATGCATGATGCCACAAGCAAAACTGAGCAGCATTAACAGTGTGCGGAACAACAGGTACAGGGTACACAATGCCTCATGAAACAAATGGTGCGGAAAAGTAGCGGTACCCCATAGCTGTTCCTTGGAAGGCACTGTTGCAGAGAATAAGCCCGCTGCTGGACAGATGTCTGCCAAGCAGCTGCCATGACTTATTGGGCAGAGCCACTGGCAGTGGAGTGTGTGGGCTGGGGTTCTATTCCCAGTCTAATTTTGTATTTACTGCTGTGTGGTTGGTGATGCCCCCTGCCCAAGCTTCAGCCCACCCCAGAGTTGCCTCCCCGAATGAGGTTATTTTAATATGGGGGGGCAGAGGTTGCAGCCCCCCATAATTGGGAGGTGCTGGTGAGCACTCCCCTAAAAAGCAGTATTTTACTGTTTTTACTCATGGTTATTACTACTCTGTGTTTTTATTGAGAGGTGTATTTGTAGTCACTGTTTTGCAGTGCAGTATATTGCTGTGCTGTTTTTGTTTTGACAAACTGATCCCATGCCAAGAAAATGCTGCCATCCTGAACAGGCAATTCTGCTCAGTCTTCACCGTTGGGGGAGGATGGGCCACCAGCGAGCAGCAGGATTTAAGTGGGGTGGATACAAGTCTATTTTCAGATGTGAAAAGGGATTTGCAGCTCTGCACATGGAAGAAGAAGAAGAATCAGTATTTATATAGCGCTTTTCATACACAGTGTATCCCAAAGCACTTTACAAGCAATGCTAGACTGGTAGTGAAGTGACTGAATGTGTGGTGGCGGCCATATCACACATCATCACCCACACACAGCCTGGATAATTGCATGAACCAGTTTATGGGAAGGGGAATGTTGGCCAGGACACCAGGAATGTTCCCTACTCTTTGAGAAGAGTGCCCTGGGTTCTTTTACTTCCACCTGGACACCCACCAGGACCACACCAGGATGGGCAGAAGTGACCTCAGTTTAACATCTCATCTGAAGGACAGCACACCCCAGCAGTACAGTACCCCCCAATACTGCACTCGGATGACAGCGATTTTTAGGTGCAAGTCCAATCCCGGTGTGGAGAAGGCTGTGAGACCAGATAAGATATACCCAAGGGTACAAAAGGAACTCAGGGAGGTGCTAGCTGTCCCTCTGATGGCCTTATTTAACAGCTGTCTGGAAACGGTCTTGGTTCTGGAGGACTTGAGGAGAGCAGATGTGGTCCCCTGCATAATAGCAGCAGGACATTGGGTCAGTTTGTTGCAAACAATGACAGTGCAGCAACATACCATGCTGTCAAAACAGTGACTACAAATACACCGCTCTGTAAAAACATGGAGGCAAAACAGTAAATTACTGCTTTTTAAGGGGACACTGTCCCCTGCACCCTCTGTTATGGGGGGCTGTGCCCCTGAACCCCCCTTATTAAAATAACTTCCTCCAGGTGGGAGGCAACTCTGGGATGGGGTGAAACGCAAGTGGGAGGTATCACCAACCACACAAAAGTGAATACAAGATTAGAAGAGAAAAACTCAGCTAATCTGGACTGGGAATAGAACACCAGTCCACAGATACTCCACTGCTATTGACTCTATCCGCTGAGCCATGGCAGCTGCTCAGTGGACTCCTGTCCAGCAGAGGTCTTATCCTCTGCAACAGTGCCTTCCAGGAAACAGCTACAGGGGTAACACTACCTCTCTGCACTATTTGTTTCATGCAGCATTGTGTACCCTGTAGATGTTGTTCCACATGCTGTTAATGCAGTGCAGTTTTGCCTGTGGCTTTATGTGTTCGAAATATTGATCTGGTACCTTGCAGCAGTAGGAAGGAGGCTAGCAACAATAGGCTGGTTAGTCTCATCTCAGTGGTAGGGATATTAATGGAAATCCTGTTAAAGGAAAGGTTGGTAGAGGTATCTTGAATACAGTGTGCTGTGAGATCACAGGTAGAGTGGATTCATGGGAGGGAGGTCATACCAGACAAATCTGACTGATTTCTTGAATTGGGTGAGCAGGGAAATAGATCAGGGAAGAACCCCGGGTGTGACCTATCTGGACTTTAGGAAGGCCTTCAACACTGCCACACAGGAGCTGTATAAAGGAATTGAGCAGCCTAGGGGTGGGATCAAAAGTGGTGAATTGGGTTAAAAACTGGTTAACAGATATGAGGCAGAAGGTGGTGGTTAATGACACTCACTCTAATGATGGGACAGTGTCATAAGTGATATTGCAGAAGAACTGGAAGGGAAGGTATGCATTTTTGCAGATTACACCAAAATCTGTAACAGACTGGACACTTGTGAGGGGGTTGGAGTTCGTGCATAGGTAGCGTGGGAAAATCTAGGAGTTGTCAAGAGTGTGGCAGTTGGGGTTCAATGTCAAAATGTACAAAATCATGCACCTAGGGCATAGGAATCAAGGGACTGAAAACAGAATGGGGGTGAGGGATTGACTGTCACTAAGTAGGCAAGGGACCTTAAGTTATCATATTTGAGGACCTCAGAGTGGCAGGGCAGTGTGACAAAGCAGTGGGTCGGGCCAGTGTGATGCTGCCATGCATGGGGGGTGGATCTCCAACAGGAGGAGGGAAGTGGTGTTGCCACTAGATCACTCACTGGTGAGATCACACCTGGAGTATTGTGTCCAGTTCTGGAAGACTGACCTCAAAAACGATATAGACATATAGGCAGTTCAGAGGAAGGCAACTGAAATGGTGCATGGGTTGCTACAAAAGTGCTATGAGGAGAGATGGAGGGATTGCAACATGTACACATTGGAAGAGAGGAGAGCAAGAGAGTCATGATAGAGATCTTTATTTATCTCACAGGAGTAGACAGGATGCAGGAGGGGAGTCTCTTTCAAATGAGAAAGAGCAGCAGGATCAGAGGGCATACAATAAAGCTGAAGAGTGTGAGTTTAAGATGGATGTGAGGAAGTACAACTTCACTAAAAGAATTGCAGACACCTATAACTGACTGCCAGTGGAAGTGGTGGAGGCATAACCAGTAGGGGGTTTCAGACATGCATGGGATACACATAGGGGAAAACTAGTAAATTGGCAAGGAGGGAGATTTACTGGAGACCTGTTAGGATCTGTGAGGACAGACTAGGTAGGGAACACACCTGGGTAGACTGGGTTGGCTAAGTGGTAATTTTCTGCCACAAATTCTATGTTTCTATGTTTATATGAAAGGGATGGCCACTAGGGTCTACACAGGGCACTTAGGTAGGGTAGGGAGACCGTATGGGTGTTTGGGCCTTTTTCTGTCAATATTTGCTGTTTATATGTAGTGTAGGCCTAAACAGAGTCAAACCGTATGGTGTTCAATGCAAATTGCTTGACATGTCATACTTTTTGAGGTTTGCATTGCACAGGTGTAATGGGACAGATTAACCTTTTTGGTAGTACATGCAAGTACATTCCATGTAAAACATAGATTGTTAAACTGAACATGGTGCCTCTGAAAGAACTTAAAAATCTATACCTTGATATGGCTTGGTTATGTTTCACATATTGTCTGTATTTCTTTTACCCTACTGTAGTTATGTCTTACACTAGTAAGGATATTTGCATGAAAACAGAATCTTCAGACCTCAGAGTTTACCTCCTTAGCTGTTTCCCATTGCTGGACTTAATCCTCTGCTTGTGACATCACAATAATTTCTATAAGATTGTGACATTATAGCCATAGCCACAGGATTATGACTTCTTGTAGTGAATACAAGGAAGGAGAAATTTTAATGAACACAAATTCTATTTTCATGAAATGTATTAAGTAGCCAAGAATTGGGATAAGACTAATTAGATAATATAAGAAGAGCTGTTTCTAAGTATTATACTTTTCATTTTTTTGAGTGCTATCAGCTGCCTTTAATACAGTTAAAGAACTGTGGCCATTTTGGTCTCAGCAGTGTTGACCCTATGCACCAATGGGCCCAAAACATGCCAGTAAGGGTGTGTTGCATGTCACACAGCTATGATGGATGGAAATGTGCATCCTACCATGGCATGTACCATGGAGAGGGAGGCAGCCACTGAGGTGCACACCAGCTGCAAATGTGTGCACACTGGTGTATGAATGGAAGGCTTAGTGGTCTGGTATGACCAAGCAATGCCCTAAGAATGCACCCTACACTGACATGCATGGGTTGGGGTACATACCTACCACATACAACATGCAGCATACTGTTGGTGCAGAAAGGTAAGTACTGTATGCAGCACTGGTCACTGTACAGTATATATTTCCCCTTAAGATCAGCAGCATCCCACAAGTATTGATGGGCACAGCCATGCATCACATGTGCCCACAGCATGTACACCACACCCTGACACCTGTTATACAGAGCCACAGTGGACTCACCAATGCAGATGATGGTGGTGGTATTGCTTTCCTATGCCCTGGGGCAGGTTCACACCCTATTATATGAGGATGAGGATGACTGCCTTGGGGGGGGTCACCCAGCCTGCAAGGGTATGTATGCTTGGGGTACAACCATAGCATGCCTGGGCAGTGTGCTGTGCCATGCCTGCTGGTAACACCCATTGTACTGTCATTGTAGTCATTTCTGGGATGACCACCATGATGTTGCTGCAAATTTGTCCTCAGAAGCAAAGTGTGCCATGGAAGAGGCACCAGGCTTTCCTTGCATGAGCCATGAGTATGATGGACAACTTGAGGTTATCGATAACTACAATGGCAATGGCTGTGAAACTGTGTGGTTCATTCTGGAGCCCACTGCCATGAGTACAGCCACAAATCTGGGTCCAGGGACACCTACAGAAGCATTGCCCCATGAGGAGCTGCATGGGAGAATGCAGGGGGCTGCATGGGGCATGCAAGGTGCTGCAAGTGGGTATGCTGGGGGAATCATGGGGACACATGAGGTGCTACATGGAGGCATAGCGGGATATTTTTGGAGGCATACAGGGGGCTGCACTGGGGCATGTGGGAGAGTGCACAGAGGCATGTGAGGGGACTGACTGGAAAATGCACACAGATGATTCATACCTGCCTTTGCCCTGGCAGGTTACCCTGGACTGAACATCATCAATGCTGACTCAGAGCCACCTCCACCATGGCCAGTGGCAGTGGGGAAGAGGAAGCATGGGCCACCTGCTATGGGGCAACCACTGTCCAGACCTGAAAGGTGTAGTAGCTTGGCACTACGGACTAGCATGGCAGCTGTACCTATACAGTCACAGAATACTGAGCACTCATGAAGCAGAAATGCAGTTAACAAACAAAATGCTGTTCTCTGTATTTATTTAATAGCACAGTGTGCTGATGGGATTTGGATACAGATAGTTCCAGTAAAATGTTTCAGATACCCTGCAAGTGCTTAATAATCCTGGCTGCATTTACAATAATCCAGAACTGTAGCCTCTTGCCCTGGTGCTTTGACTCAAGCAGTTTTCATGGGGGATGGCTTCATGCATGCTCAACATTCTATGACTCTACTGTGTGTGTATTAGGGGCTGGCTGACCCTTTACTCAGTACTGGCCCTGCACCAGTAGCATTGCAGTACCCAAACAGTGTGGAACCACCTGTACCTATTGGCTACAGGTACCTGGCTACCTGCCCTGTGTGCCATGCTGGGGTTGCTGGCACCAGTGGGACATTACCCCTGATGTCCACACAGGATGTGTGGCATGGACATTTGTGGACTTCTGACATTTTTGTTTCAGTTTGTTTTGTTCTGCCATTGGGGACGGAGTGTTTGGCTGAGCACTAACTGTGAAATAAATGGTATATTTTATCCTATGACCAT
Source organism: Neoceratodus forsteri (assembly GCA_016271365.2). Lineage (NCBI taxonomy): Eukaryota > Metazoa > Chordata > Ceratodontiformes > Ceratodontidae > Neoceratodus > Neoceratodus forsteri. The sequence continues at coordinate 318,000,641 of CM028130.1, forward strand.
GTCCATGTCCAGTGTCATTCTTATGGGGGGGGGTGCATACCTGCATTTATGGCTGTTATACAAACTGTGTAGTATATGTTGTGTCTCACACCATGCTGGATGGTCATATGTACCATCGGGCATGAGCACTGTGGCCCTGTGTACACAGGGATGCCCTGTTGTGCTGCGTACCATGGGCCACTAAGCAGTTGCATATCTGTGTCATGCATGTGGTGCATCTGGCCATTTTGCATTCTGGGTACAACTGATTAGCCTCCAGTACATAGCCCACATATCTGTCTCTTCACCTGTGCTATGTGGTGCATAACAGCTACATATTCGTTTTGCATAGGGCCAAATGTTTGCAAATCCTGCTAGTGCCACTTTTTTGGCAGAGGACTAGTGAGTTCAGTTTAGTGCAAAACTAACCCATTCTTTTAAATCTGTACTAGTAATATGGAGTTTATATGGCTGCCTCTCTAACTCAAGCTCCTTTCTGTACCTACATAGAAACATGGAATTTGCCGGCAGATAAGGACCACTTGGCCCACCCAGTCTGCTCATTTCCCTAACTAATGGAATAGCAGCAGATCCTAATAAACCAGTAGCTTACTTCTTCCTACCCCCAACCCCTAGAATTGCCTTATGACTGTCCCATGCATGCTTGAATTCCACCACTGTTTTTGACTCCACAACCTCCTCCGGAGGCCGTTCCATGCATCCACAACCCTATCTGTGAAAAAATACTTCCTTAAATTACCTCTGAGCCACCCCCCATCTTCAAATTGTGCCCCCTTGTTCTTGCACACCTCTTTTTTTGAAAGATGCTACCCTCTTGGACTTTTTTGATTCCCTTGAGGTACTTGAAAGTTTCTATCATGTCCCCCCTCTCCCTCCTTTCCTCGAGGCTACCTCATACATGCAATTGTATTTTTTATGGCTAACTGAATAAATGACTCATGTTTTTGGAAATGACTATGAGGTTGTCGCAGTGCGCATGGCTGTAGCTGGGTTTCTCATATGCATATTCATTATTTATGCTGGGGTTCCCTGAAGTGCCACAACCTGTTCTGAAAATAACCTTCACAGCCATGCAAATGGTGCTCTTGCCCCTGTGGATTCATGCATGTACATTTATCACACGTATGTTCACCTATCCTTCATGAATACTGAACATATGTGCATATCACAAATGCAGCAGAGCTACAGTATGCAGCCAAATGTGAAATAACTGACACGTTGCCAAACTTTAAGAAAATCCGGTCCCCTGTATTTGATTCAGAAAAGTAAATACAGGAAATAATAGAGAAACACATTTTACAGCAAGGCTGTGATTCCATTTTGGGGTTCACATGACCTTCAAAACTACTTAAACATGTCACAAGCACACTCCGCAGGTCAGGCCCTCTACTCCCACAGTGCTAACCTCAGAGTTCAATAGTGTGAACAAATAACAGACAGGGTAACCCTCCTGTCTGCTTTGGGTCCAAATTGCCTTTAGCCTTGAATTCTGGAGGGATTCAAATGGTGAACCTTATTCTAGCATACCCAAATATACAGGCTCAGATAATATTCTCTTCGGGGCGGATGCAATATATCTTTCACCTAAGGGCACCTAACCAGGTATTCAAAATGAATCCTTTTGAACTCTATAAGAGACCTAAGTATTTTCCTTATTAAGCAAGCTCAGTAACATAATCAAGCTTTTCAACAGCTTTCAGACTTAAACACAGGTAACTCACATGCAAAAAGAAACTCAGAAGACACCCAGGCAGTATTTCAAAGAAAAGGTTGTTTATTAAAATATGATAAATATAGAATAAAGTATGGGTTGGGGTGTGTAATGAGAAGTTTACACACACCCGAGGGGTTAGATGCTATTATTAAAAGCATCTAACCCTGAGGATGTGAGTAAACTTTGAGTTTACACACACCAACCCATGTTTTATTTTATATAATTGCTGGGTTTGCCTTTTTCACCTCAGCAATTATACAAAATGCATGCAGGTTGCTGCACACCCCGCCCAGTTCAAGTATCTGGTCTGTGACTCGAGGTGCTGTTTGGAATTGATTTACTTTTTTTCTTTGGGGGTGAGCAGTAGAAACAGCTTCTGTTTCCAGTTGAAGATTTAAAAATTGAACCTACTGCCGAGTCCGAGTGGTGGTTTACTTTTCCAGGGGAAAGTGTGTGACGCGAGTTCTGAAGGGAAAAGATGCAGTTGGGCATGCGCAGAGCGAGGGAAACCGTGTGCGTGTTTGCTGTTATAAACACTCCTTTATAATGGTAAATTACGCCACAGTTTCCCTATGGGAAAAAGGCTAAGCCAGTAATTATAAACAGATAAAATTAAACACAGAACAATATATCATACATCTTACAATCACGTAAAACAAGAAGGAAATTACAGAACAAAACATCCCTACCACAAAGACTTAATTTCTTCTGTGTAAGTATTACCTTGTAAGTGCTGTTTAAGTTAGAGAACTTCTGCCTCAGAGCCCAAAAATCATTTGTCACATATCCCAGATACAGGATTCATTTTCAAGATCCCTCTCCCCACCCCTTTTAGTGAGTCAGCTAGCTCCTCCCTTAGAGTCAGCTTCTGACATAGTTATCCCTGAGGATGTAAGTCATTACTTTGAAAAATCTGTAATTAGCCATTTCCCAGATATGACAGTCTTTAATCAAACATTTCTCTATGAAGTCCTTCTGCTGATTTCCTGGTGCTAGTGTGATCTGAGGGTTTTACAACTCTTCACACACTATGTGCTAAAATGAGAGGAACCAGTCAAATTACCTTTCTTCCTGCAACGTCATAAAACTCACATTTAGTTTCAACTTCAAAAAGGTAATAAAATGCCCTTCCGAAAGCATGTCTTAATTAAATGGTTCTTCTGGTCAGTTTAATGACATCCTGTGGTTTCAGCTACTAATCTTGAAAGTTAAAGAAAAAATCTCTCACATACTGACATTTCATACACAGACCATTCATTTATAATATAAATATCATACAGGTAGCCAGAAGCAGGGGCAGAGCATCACAAACAATGGTTGAATAGTTTATGATGTCAGTGATGCAGTTCAATGATGGAACCACATTTTTTGTTACTCTTTTTTTTTTCTAAATATTTTTGAGGGGCTAGGTTATAGGGGAACTCTCTGATCCCCTGTCTAAATGATATAGGACCTAGAGAGCCAGATTAAGCAAATAGGCTAAAGATATATATATATATATATATATATATATATATATATATATATATATATAAAATCAAGTCAGAAATCTTATATTTCACAGAATCTCCCATGGCTAGCCCTGTCATGACATGAGTGATGGGCTAAGCCAAGGGCATGTCTATGTGACAGCACTTCATTAATTTAGTACTCTACAACAGTGCAGTTTTCATGCTTAGTCTACTTGTACTGATCGCGTTAACTCAGTGCAATTGGCACTGGTAGACAAAATGTGAAAAATGTGCAATTGTAGAATGCTAACTTAATTAATGAAGTGCCAGCACAAAGACATCCCCACAGCTTTACCCAGCTGTTACATCATCACAGGGCTGGCAACAAGGAATTCTGGGAAATTTAGCATGTCCACAGAGCAGATGCAGGGACACATGATCAACCACATACAAAGTAGGATATCTAACATGATAATGATTTTTAAAAAAAATATTTCTTTAGCTTATTTGCTTAATCAGGCCCTCTAGATCTCACAACATTTAGACCGAGGAGCTGAGAGTACCCCTTTAAGTTCCATTCAGAATTATGGGCAAAACATGCAGCCCCTACGGTTGCTATGAGTATAGCACTTCTAAGGTTTATGTTATTTACATTAGTTATTTTTATGTAAACTTTATTTTTGTAGGAGCATGCAATTAAGACCCATGTCTTCTTCGCAACATGGCCCTGTTAAGATAGCATCTAGTCATGGTTGCATACACAGCTACACATTTGTTCAAATTCTTACAGAAAAACAAAACAACAAAATAATAAATGAAACATGCTCTTAAGTAGGACACTTTATAACAGAGTTGTTGTCCCTGGTGAGACAAGCCTGTTATATTAAAAAAAAAGCTAACTATCAGTAATTTCAGTTTAACTCTGGAAATACAGACATGAGGATTTATTTCTGTCAATAAGGAACTTCTTAAAGGCAGTTCTTGATTTTAAGGGGCTATTTGGTAAATGCTGAATTTATATGGTTTCAGGGGAAAGGAGCTGCACAACGAGACCTTGCGGTCTGTCATGGTCATGATCCTAGGTACTGTAATGTGTAATTGACTTGTAACAAACAGACTGTTGCCACTGACTTCAATAAGATGAAAAATCCTGGTTAGGTACCAGCAAGCATTCTGCTGACTAAGAAATGTAGAAAACTAAATCAGTGGCTCTCCCAATGATTAGTTAACAAGGGTCAGTTTAGGGTAGTAGCAAATTGCAGTGCTGGGCATCTGCTTCCTTATCAAAAGTAGGATAATGTTGGCAGCTGTGAGGTACAAGATATCAAGGCCCTAAGCCCAATAACATCTTATATGTAATACTTAATGTGGCCAAGTGGCTGGGTAGGTAGCAGAATATGCTTGTAAGTACTTTTCAGTGTTTTGGTTCAATGGCTGCTTAGATTGTAGTGAAGGTAGGGATTTAATAAATGGAGGCCTAGAAGAAGGGCAATTCATATGTGTTCAGAAGCAGGAAGCAAAGGTGTGTGCTTCCAGGCTGTGAGGCACTAGAATGCATATAAGGGCACTTTCCATGAGTGTTATAAGTCATCCTACTTGGTGAAGGGTCACAGGGTTAAATGTGGAAGTAACTTACCCAAACAGGTACTTAGAGGGAAATGGACAGGAGCAGTTTACACTGTACAATTAAAGGGACACAGGATAAGCAATAACACAGATAAATAGATTACAGTGTATACTTTTAAAGTCGGTTTTATACCCTCTGCTCACAGCAGGTACACACACTACAGCCATGTTTAGGTGGGCTGGCAGGTGGGAGGGAGAGCTAATTAGCTGTAAGGGATGTAGTGCAGTCATGTTTCAGGATCTTCTCAATCTTCTCTCAGTGCATGAACAGTGCCCAGTGTTTTGGAAAATTGGGGCCCTTGTCAATGAGGTTGTTGCCCTAGAGATGAAATAATGTTCCTTGGAAGCACCTCATAGCAGAGGCCCTATAAAGGATACAGATCTACTACTCCATAGATCCCAGAGGGTCAGTGCAGGTGGAAGGACTGTGGTGAGAAGGGTGGTAGTTCCACACCATGTAAAGAGGCCATCTCTTGGCAGAAACCAGGATTGATTTAGCTGGCTATCCCCAGGGGAAATGTCAATAGCAATCCAAGGAAAGGTGGTTATACCTGTTAACAGGATGCCAAAGATGGTGAGGAATGGTAGTAGAAAAAGGAGGATAATAGTACTGGTGGCTCATTAGTAAAAGGAACAGGCAGGTTAGTATGTGCCTTTTACCAGGAGTAGAGATTTGTTCACTGTATGCCTGAAGCTACAATGATCAGGGTCCTACCCAGGCTGGAGTGACTCATTAAAGCAGGGTAGGGGAGGATATGGTGATTTATCTAGGAAGCAATAATTTAGTGGGGTGTAGTGTAGGGAGAGCCAAGGAGAGCTTTGGAGAAATAGACTGGAAGCTAAGGGTAGCTGCAGAGATGGTAACCTTCTTGGAGGTTCTGCTGGTGCCATGTAAGAGAAAGGACAGGCATGATAAAATAAAGGAGTTCAACACATGTCTAAAGGGGAAGAGGTTTTTTGGGGGGAGGACAGGAGAACATTTTGGGAAGGGCACATGTTAATTGCCAGGAATGACTGTTACTTGAGAAGGGATAGCACCAGTGTGTTATGGCAAAAGTTTGATATAGAAATTGACAACAATTTCAGCTAGGAAGTGAGGAGGCTTGTGGTAAGCTACATTTATTTAAGAGTTTTACCAGGAAGGCACACTGAGCAGAATACTGCTCAATTCCAGGTATGTCCTGGGATGGGGTTAGTGGAGATGAAATATATACAATAGACAAACTGGTAGAAAGTACAAGGAACAGAACAATTAATTAAAATACAACAGTAGTGCAGAGAAACTGAGACAACAATAGGCAGAAATAGCATCAAAAACAAGTATGCAGCAAGATAGTGGCTGGTGTGTCAAGATAGACAGGAGCTTAGCAGAGTCAGTACACATTCAGCCTAGACCATTGCTGCAATCACAGGTGGAGGAGAAGTGTGCTTTGATGGGAGGGTTGAGGTGTTGGGTTGTAGGCTTGAGCTGGATGGCAGCAGGGAGGGAGTTCCATAGTTTGGGCATACGATATCTAAAGGCAGCCTGATGCACAGTTGAGGACATGTGCGGCACTTCCAGGATGTGAGTGTCAAAGTTTCTGAGGTGCTACACAGAGGGTACTGAGCAGTTAGAGTAGTGGTGCGGTAGGGTGGCAGGGACTAGGACCACAACTTGGCAGTCAGACATGCACAGTGAGCCTGTCTGTGTCCCTGGAGTGAGGGGAATTTGAGAGGCTGGTAGAGAGTGCAGTGGTGTGTAGAGGGGGAGTAGCAACAACAAAATGGAAGAAAGAGTAAAAGAGGGAGTCCATCCTGGCTAGAGTGGACTTGGGAGTGGCAATACAGACTACATCCCCATGGTTGATGATAGGGAGGATCATTTTCTGTACAATTGAGTAGTGGGCTGGCAGCAGGATGCAACCACAGTTGTGAAATAGGGCACCCAGCTTAGGGTGCAGCTTTTTGTGGATGGCATCGACATGTACAGAAAAGTCAAGGTGCTGGTCAAGCCAGACCCTGAGGTATCTAAAGAAGGAACAAGCCTCCAGAGTAGTCCCATCCAGGGTGTGGAAGGTGGGATGGTGGAGAGCCGAGAGAGACTCTGCCTCAGCCAAAGGTCATTGAGACTGTCTTGTTGGCGTTTAGAAAAAGTTGTATTGCACAAAACCAAAGCTGAACATTGTTGAAGTCCTACTGTAGCCTGGTTGACACAGCAGTTGAGGGGCCTGATGTATACAGAACCATGTCATCCACATACCTGTGGATGCATGTATGTGGATAGGTCATGGGCAGGTCATTTAGGAAGGTGGAGAAAAGCAAGAACTGGGCAAGAACTGAGCCTTGGGGTGCTCCAGTAGTGATTTAGAGGGAGGAAGATATGGAGTTACCAATTTTGACAGACTGGGACCTGTCTACCAAGTAGGAGTGGAACCAGCTGATGGCCACATTAGAGAGCCTGGCATGAGTGAGCTTGTCCAGGAGTAGTGCATGGTGAGACCGTGTCAAAGACCTTTGCCAGGTTGATGAAAATAGCTGCAGTGATGTGGCCTTTGTCCATACCAGAAAGAGTGGAATCAGTGAGCCATAGTTTAATAGATAAGTTTAAAAACAATAATTTGTCAATACTGTCATTAGACGTCCTAAAAGCGTTCAATCCCTTAGAATGGGGGTATATTAAAGTCTTACTTAAACTAATGAAAATCAACCAAATTTTAGATCTTGGATAGACGTAATCTACTAAATTATCACAGCTAGAGTTAAAACTAATGGTGAGATCTTGGATTTAATAAACTTACAAAGAGGGGTCAGACAAGGCTGCTCTCTCACCCCATTAATTTTTGCTGCTGCAATTGAGCCCCTAGCTATAGCTATAAGAAAAAAACAGTAATATACATGGACTTAAAATAAAAATGATAGAACATAAAATCTGCTCATATGCTGTTGATGCACTTATATATACTGAACATTTAAAAACAATTTACAAAGAATGAAATACAACCTTAAAGTCTTTTGGCAGTGTATCAGGATATCAAATTAATTAGGATAAAATAGAGTTGCTGGAATCCAAACATCGCTCAAATCATTTACTCAAATACAAAACAGTAATATTTAAATAGTACATAAACCAAAATACTTGGTAGTACTATTAGATAACAACAATGAACAATTATATGCAAATAACTTTGAGCCATTAATTAAAAAAAATCTCAAGCAGATCTTACCAGATGGGAGAATCTACATATAACACTGATTGGTAGAATGAACGTAATTAAGATGAATGCATTGCCAACATTTTTATTTCTTTTTCAAACCCTACCTATAACACTGCACAATACTTTTTTTAAATAAATGGAAAAGGTAATAGAAAAATGTTTATGCAAAGGTATAAAACACGATTAAAAACAGAAAAATTATATATATATATTGAAAGAGGCGGCCTCTCCTTACCTCATTTTCTTTTGTACTACCAAATTGCAAATTTATCAATAATATATGAATGGTTTCTTCAAGATAAATATATAGCAGCATGCCAGATAAAAGCAAGTTTTATACCATATGAAAACATCAAACATACTTTATACTCTGGCCCCTATCAAAGTAAAATAGAATCAATTTGAATGTCCTCTATAACAACAAGTAAAATTTGAACAATATAAAAAAAATGTCATACAACCCCAAAACGATATATCCCCTTTTACTCCCAGTTACTTCAATGGTCAAGTCATACCATCCACCACTGACCTCGGATTTAAAATTTGGCATACACTAGGCCTGAAAGAAATAAACCAGTTATACAACAGTACAGGAATGATGGACTTTGAAACAATTAAACAAAGATACAATCTACAAAATGCACATTTCTTCAGATTTTTACAACTGCGGAAATATTTACAGAAAGCAGATTTGGGGCTAACTGGACCCAAAATGAATACATTTGAAGGTCAATTAACCATTATTAATAACTCAAAACTTATTTCTAAATTGTATGCAATATTACAAACAACACAGGGACAGACACTAGACACTTTAAAACAGAAATGGAAAGGAAAGTAATATACCCCAATTACAGAGGTAAACTGAGCAAAACAGTAAATATAAAAAATATAGGTTTATTATCCACCAAACTAATACAAATTTATTTCAGTGTAACACATAGAACTTATTACACCCCCCATAAAATTAATCTAATGAATCCCAACCATCCTAACATTTGTCCCAGATGTAGAAATGAAAATGGAAATTAGAACACATGTTAATATACTGTAAAAAATAAAAAACATTTTGGAAATAAATCATAGATATATTGTATAACATTAAGGCCCAGATATTCAAAAGGGTTGAGCATGGTGCAACAGTGTTGCACCATGCGCAACCCACTGATGCACCCTGGCGTGATATTCAAAAGGGGAAAGTGAGTGGCATGTGCACTGCGGGTGGCCAGGGTGTGATATTCAATGATGCTGAGCCATGGCACAGCTCCCTTGAATATCGTCTAGTTCACGCCCCTGCGCAGCCAAGTTGAGCTGCGCCCAGGCTTACACCACAGCCTGGAGCAGTTTGAATATCTGGGCCAACATCTATAAGACTAAAAAAAACTGAAAGCCTTGTTTTTAACAACAGGTAACCTAAAAGATATAAACAATACCTCTCAACAAAGATTATTAATAATAGGTACAATAAATGGTCATCAATGCATACTTATGACATGGAAATATGTATGTCCACCAGATTATAAGATTTGGCTAAATACAATGAATGATACTTATAAATTTGAAAAGGCTCACTGTATTCTTACTGAAATAAATGATTTATTTGATGAATTATGGAGCAATTTCAGTATGTACAGTATTTAAGCACAACAGAAATGTTGAAGAATTTATCAACCTTAAGCTGTGCTGTATATACAGTATTATCAGTATCTCATCCAGCTTTATCCACAAAGGATGCATAAGGAACAAAAAATACACCTTTTTTGATATATAATAATGCATCTATGAACTTGTTATGAAAGATGTGTATTATTGTTTAATGTGAAAATCATGGAAAACATATAAATTGATATATCTTGTATGATCTAATTTTTGACAAATATAACCAAGCATTTGTCAATGCCGAATGTTGATTGCGTTGGTCTGCTGAGCTTGCTCAGTGGACCTCTGTCACTGACTCAGTCTGTTTGCCCCGGTGCTGCAGGCTGCTTTTTTGTACGGAGCTGCTGCCTGTGTTGGCACCTTGTTCTGCCGAGTAAGAAATCTGCAGCTGTCCCGACAGAGCTCCATTGAGGTGGCTCACTCCCCCTCTCTCTCTCGCTCATTCTGTTTCTCCTGACGCTGCCCTTTTGTACTGGGCTCCTGCTTGTGTTGGTGGCTTTTCTGCCCACAAAGAAATCCACAGCTGTCCCAACAGAGCTCCGTTGAGGTCACTCACTCCCCCTGTCTCATTCACTCCTTCTGGTTCTCCCAGCGCGCTGCAGCCTGCCCTTGTGTACTGGGCTCCTGCCTCTGTTGGTGCCTTTTTCTGCCTACAAAGAAATCAGCAGCACTCCAGACAAAGCTCCATTGAGCTCACTCACTCCCCTTCTCTCACTCACTCATTCCATTTCTGCCGGTGCTGCAGGCTGTCCTTGTCTACTGGGCTCCTGCCTGCGTTGCTGCCTTCTTATGCCCACAAAGAAACTTGCAGCAGTTACAATACAGGTCTGCTGAGCTTGCTCACATGCTCATTCTGTTTTTTCTGCCAGTGCAGGGTGCCCTTTTGTACTGTGCCCCTGCATGCTTCGCTGCCTTTTTCTGCCCACAAACAAATTTACAGCAGTCCCAACAGAGCTCCGTTCAGCTCACCGACTCCCCCTTCCTCACTCACTCATTCTGTGTCTCCTGGCACTGCAGGCTGCCCTTTTGTACTGGGCTCCTGCCTACATTGGTGGCTTTTTCTGTCCAGAAAGAAATTTGAAGGAGTCCCGACACAGCTCCATTGAGCTTGCTCACATTCCCTCTGTCACTCACGCATTCCGTTTCTGCTGGCACTGAAAGCTGGTCTTTTGTGCTGGGCTCCTGCCTGTGTTGCCACATTTTCTGCCCACAAAGAAATCTGCAGCAGTCGCAATAGAGCTCTGTTGAGTTGGCTCACTACCGCTCTGTCACTCGCTCGTTCTGTTTCTCTTGGCACTGCAGACTGTGCTTTTGTATGGGGCTCCTGGCTGCTTTGGCACCTTTGTCTGTCCACAAAGAAATCTGCAGCTGTCCTGACAGAGCTCCATTGAGGTCGCTCAGTCTCCCTCTCTCATGCACTCATTCTGTTTGTCCTGGTGCTGCAAGCTGCCCTTTTGTACAGGGCTCCTGCCTGCATTGGTGCCTTTTTCTGCCCACAAAGAAATCCCAGCAGTCCTGATAGAGCTCTGTTGAGCTCACTAAGTCCCCCTGTCTCACTCGCTCGTACTATTTCTCTGACCGCTGCAAGCTGGCCTTTTGTACTGGGCCTCCTGCCTGCACTGATGCCTTTTTCTGCCCACAAAGAAATCTGCAGCAGTCCTGACAGCACTTCAGTGAGTTTGCTCACTCCTCCTCCCTCAGTAGCTCTCTCACTGTGTTTCTCCCAGTGCTGCAGGCTGCCCTTTTGTACTGGGCTCTTGTGTTGGGGCCTTTGTCTGCCCACAAACAAATCTGCAGCAGTTCCGACAGGGCTCAGTTGAGCTCAGTCACTCGCCCCCTCACTCAGTCTATCTTAATCTGCCCCAAACACTGATTTCCCAGAGTGACCGTGCTATTCTCTGGCAGGAGTACAAAAAACATATTTTAGCCAGGATGTGAAAAATGACAACTAGTGTTCATAAGGAAGTGTGAAAAAATGCCACTGTTGAAAATATGGCGTGACAGTATTACAAATTTGCGAGGTTACAAGGGTGCATGGAAAGTGCGAAACACACACTTGTAACATTGTCAATTGATGGCCTATCATCACCAAATTTTCAACATAGGCATTTTAGGACCTCTGCTCATGAACAGTATCATTGTCATTTTCTTAATCTGTCCCAAACAGTGATTTCCCACAGCAACCACTCTATTCTGCACCGGAAGTGCGAAAACACATTTCAGCTAGGATGCAATGACAGTTGTACCATTCATAAGTAGGTCTGGGAAAATGGCAATGTTGAAAATCTGGAGTGAAAATATTATAATTTCATGAAGTTACGAGTGTGCCTGCCAACTGCGCAATGTACCCTGGTAACACAGTCATTTTATGGAGTATCGTTACCAGATTTTCAACATAGGCATTTTAGGACCTGTACTCATGAACAGTGTCACTTTCATTTTCTTAATCTGTCCTGAACACTGATTTACCACAGCTACCGTGCTATTCTGCGCTGGAAGTGCGAAAACAAATTTTGGCCAGGATGTGAACAATGACAGCTGTACTGCTCACAAGGAGATGTGACAAAATGCCAATGTTGAAAATCTAGAAAGAAAATATTGCAAATTTGCGAAGTTACAAGCGTGCGTAGCAACTGCACAACACACACTCGTAAAACAGTTGTTTTGGGGATTTTTCACACCAAATTTGCAACATAGGCTTTTTGAGCGCCCACCTCATGAACACTTGCACTGTTGTTTTGTTAATCAGCCCTGAAGGGTGATTCTGTGTAGTGACAATGAAACCACCTTTTGGGGCTGATTAATGCCATGACAGTTCAAGAAGTCATGAGGAGGGGTCCCACAAACCCCATATTGAAAATTTGGTGAAAAAATTCCCAAAAATGCCTGAGATATGCACTGAAGTTGAAAAAACCCTGTTCATTACATTATACAGTTTACCGGCATTTCCTCAGTTCACGGTTGGCTTTGAAGAATGCAGACTTGTTCCCGGTCCACCGAAGATCATTGCGCCAAGCTCTGGAGGTAAGTATGAGGTGAGGGGGGTGTCGGGAGGATGGGTGTGCACTGGGTGGGTGCGGGTTGTGGGAAGGGGCAGGGAGACTACGAGGGATTGTTTCCTTTTTTTCAGGTACAAAAAAACAAGAAAACATCGTGGGACCATTTTCAAGTTTACAGGGGCATGTGGCACACTGGGGTGGGCTCCCAGAATGCCACCAGAGTCTGGCTTTGGGGGGACAGATGTAGCCGACAGGGGATTGGGCACCCCCATCGGCAAACAACAAAATGGACATATGGCACGCTGGAGTGGGCTCCCAGCATGCCACCGAAGTCTTGTTTTTTTTTGGAGGGGCAGCTATAGCCGACAGGGGATTGGGCACCCCCATTGGCAAACAACAAAATTGGGAGATTCCTTTCTGCCAATGGAATTGGGCAAACCGTCGGCAGACAATTAAACTGGGGAGTTACATTATGCTGATGGGGAGTGGGCTCCCCCGTCGGCAAATAAACATGGTGGGGGGGTAAATATTGTTTGTGAATACGGCCGAAAGCCACCATGTTCACAAACAATATCAGGGGTCCTACATCCCACCCTGCAATGACGGGTCGCTCCCTCATTGCAGCAAATGGCTGACGCTGCAATGACGAGGCAGACCCTGATTGCATCGGCTGATTTTTTAGAAAGTTGTGGCCGCTGGCTGAACTAGTGTCAGCAGCAGCATGTCATGGCATTGGGGGAAGTGGGACAAGCCTTTGCAGGCTGTGGGGGCATTGGGCACAACAGTTCCATGCCTCCACAACCTGCTTGTGGAGAAAGCTGAAGCAACATGTTTCTTGTACATGCGCCAATCAACATAAAAAGGACTGAAAACAAAGGAAGAGAATAAAAAAGAAGGGAGATACCTCTGCTCAGCCTTCACACAGAATGAGGAGAGAGCTGCTCCCAGGGTGTGGGATTACATTGCTTTCTCTGAAGCAGTTATTGTAGTACATCTAACTTATCTTTCTTTACTGTATGTTCAACTAGGCCTGCTATTCCAATATTTTGCATGGTATTAACAGGGTTTGGGATGTCCAATAAGTACTTTGTGTGTCCTAAACCTGTAAGTATATCAAATGCCATATTCAAAAGCATGACTGGTTAAGTGCAAAGTTGCTTACAAGTGTACACTAACTGGGGCTAAGCACGTATGCAAATGGATGGCTACGTGTTTCAGATATGTGTACTGCCTACACAAATGTTTTCAGCAGCACTTACTGTACTGGCTGGCATGCCCTCACTAAGTAACACTTCTGAATACAGTAACTACTTTTTACATCATGCAAAGTGGCATCTGCCCCGGAGGCATCAAGGGGGCCTTGTCTGTCTCTTAACTACTCCATCACTTGGTACCCCAACCTCCATCTGATTCCCATCAGTCTATAGTTAATAGTTAACTCATTCAGGCCTAGATACACCTGTAGGTGGCATGTGAAAGTATAGCCACTCAGGCCAATAATGTCTGTAGACATACTCAGCTGACTTACACTCAGGCCTGGAAGCATCTGAGGAAGTCAGCAGTTTTTACCTAAATATTAAGCAAACCAAATTGCTTAGACTTGATTGCATAGCACAGTTAGAAAGGTAATTTCATGCTAAACAATTTTGCTGCTGTTACTTTGTGTCTATCATGTATACTTTAGGAGTTATTCACATTTGTTTAAGGTATGGTGTGCATGGCTGACATCTGTCTCTCAAGCTTCACCTAAACACCTTGAAAAAAATCCAAAAAAACACAGTTGTTTGGTATTTCAGCTAATATAAAATAAAAACCAAATTGATTGCATAGCTCCACTGGAAAGGTAATGTGCTGAACAACTTTTGCCACTCGTACTTTTTGTGTAGCACTTATGGCTCAAGAGTATTTGTATTTGTTTTTGGCATGCTGATTATGGCTTGATTTTGCTTAGAAAGGCCCAGGATGCAGTGCTAACAGTATGCAGGTCACAAGTGGTGGAAGTCTCAAAGAGCTCTTGTGGTGTGAATGAGTCAATATATGGAATGCTTCCATTGTAGTCTAATGAACACCGTCTCTCACCTGATGCTTGTGGGTGAATGTTAAATATATGGACTCTTTTCCCAGTAGTCTAGTGGATAACCTCCTTCACTCAATCCTTGTTAGAGTATGTTTAATATATGTAATTCTTCTTTGGTATGGATTCCTCCTCCTCCCTTACTTGATCCTAATCACTGTATGTTTCACATATAGATACTTTCCAGGTAGTCTACTGGACTGGGCAGTACAATAACACCCCGATAAACCTAACTTTGACAAAGGTGGCAAAGATCAGAGACACTGAACAAATCATTGTGTTGGTCATGGAGGCTCTTGCCTCTTTTATCTGCTACTGTACATGAATACAATTTATTTTAACTTGTATCAACAGAAGATGTGTGAACATTTCTCAGTGCCCAGTTTTTGTTATCCTGTCTACTACTGAGTGTTCCACCTACTCTAAATGCCCCTTTGCAGCTGGACTAATCTAGTGGATGTTCTTTCCAATCTCTGTATTCTAACACCACTTGTCTTTCCTACTCTGTGATGACAACTGTCATACACTCACCCGTCACCTCCATGGCCTTATGCAAGTAGTGATATCACTATACAGCTCTGTAGAGAAACAGTACTTGTGTGATATTTAGAAATCAAAGTGTTGACTTTATGTGGTGTTCCAGTTTATAGTCTTCCTACATGCTTGGATTTAATCTGAGCAATATAAACTGACTATTAAAGTATGTGAACTACCATGCATCTTAATCAAGGCCCTGATAATCTTCAGGTTTTATAGGGTGTTCCTTGCTGAAAAAGTCAATTCAATTTCACTTCAAAGAACATTACCAGTTTTTGTAGCTTGTACTGCTTTCAAGAGAACATCAGACTCATGTTGAGACACCTCTTCCTATACTAGGGTTGGCACCTGTCAGGTATTTTACCTGGTGATCAGGTTTTCAGGGTCTCTCTTTTAATCCAGTTTTGTTCTGTGCTGGTCAGGTTTTTGAGCAATTTTGAGTGCTCCCATACTTTTGAAACAGATTTTGTCATATCATTCATTGTTTCAGCTACATGTTCAGGTTACAAACCAGTTCTGTTGTCAGTATAGCCATTTGTTTGCGAAAGAAGCCAACCTGGAAGGTGTAAAGTATGGCCATTAAAGCCATTAGCACTTACTTAACCTAATTCTTTGTCCACTGCATCTTAAAGTGGCATAGCAGCAAACTGCCCCCATGCTTTGTAACAGTAACAGAGTCAGTTGTCTTTCACTTTCATTTGCTGGTAAACATTTTCATCTCTAACAGAATTAAGGCATTTTTACATGTTTTAAATTATTTTTCCCCTCAAGAAAAACAGTATAGTCACTAATTTGGCTTTGAAATAGTGCTGTGGACAAAAAAGGAAATGGAGCCAGAAAAAGATATTAAGTACACTTTATAGGAAACATTTTTTTATTAAGTATTATTATATACCGTGTATAATGTTGTATTCTATTTACAGTACTTCCCTTGTCTTTCTCCAGATCATATCTGCAAATGAGATTCTTTTATCTCTGTATGTTTATCACGTAAACCAATGTCAATAAATACATACATAAATACTGTACATAAGTAAATAGATAACTAGGAAGAACATAGGAAAGTAACTTTAACAGGTACAGTACAGAATCTTAACATTTTGTTGAACTGCTGCTCTAAGTGTTGTCTTTTATTGATGTAACAAATGGCGTTCTAGGAGGAGCATTGCATGATGAGTCATAAAAGGGTTGGGGCTAATGGTAGAGCTTAGGATCTGTTTTTTGACTCATCCAGAGGTGGCAACCCTAATCCCTATTTCTGTGTCCGGATGGTATGCACAAAACAATGCAGGAATTATATTTTAGGAGTTTAAGAAGCTATAAGGGCACCATCTTTAAATTACACCCCCTTCATATTATACTGTATGCACATGGAAATTTCATGTTATCTACATTACAGAGGGTTCTCTTTAGAGGTTTGGAAGCAGAGTTCCTGCAATCCTAAAATCACATAATTCCAGCACCTGTACAAATTAATTTGTTTTTCATAATATAGCAACACAAAAATGAAAACAAAACATGCAAGGAGTGTCATTTACTGGACTGCTGTTCATGATATGAATAAATTTCACAAAATTGGGAAAAGGCAACTAGGTTTTATAAACCAAGATGTTCAACCAAAGGGTGAAGTTTGTTACTCTTGACAGATGAAACAAGATCTCTGAGGCATTCTCTAGCTAAAGTTTTGGAAGAATGGGAAAGCTGTCCAGCTTATCCTATGCTGCATTTCATTGACAAATAGATGATTAACCTGCTCACAGGAACACCAGCAGTGTTAAAATGTATAAACGTATTGCATTTTACTCTCATGTTTAGCTTAACATTGTATTTTTTTGTCCTTCTGACTTTGACACTCTTACCTTTTCAACACAGAATTCAGTTTTGTTCTTGGAGTTGAAAAATCAACTCAAGTCAAGAGCAGCCTGGCTCCCATGTCTTTTAACGGAGTCTGTTATATGAAGTAATAATCAACATTTCCCAAAAGGATGTAAAAAAATCAGGGTCTTAGTAATGCAATTGTGCCCCCCCCCAAAAAAAAAACATGATTAAGTTTACCTGGCCCTGATTAGATTGCAATATAAATTTTAATTAATCTGTGCCATTATACATGGAGGGTATCCTGGACATGACTGCAGCGCAGGCATTCCTTCCAGGTCCCTGTGTAAACCCTTAAATCATTCAAGTAACATTGAAGGTGTGATTATTTGGAACAGATTCTCACAAAGATCTATTGCTAATTTATTCTGTAGGGAAGTGTGGATCACAATGTAGTAATAGGATCTCCCAGTGAGGCAGACGTCATCGCATTGTTTCAGGCTGAGCATGGTCTTGCGAGACTTGAGAGCAAATCGGATCTCACTTTTGCTGTAGCACGAGATTTGGAAAAGTAGGGAGAAGGAAGTAAACAGGGAGACAAGCCACAGAGTGAGGGCCATAAACAAACAATTTATTTGGCACCATTTTGGGTTTGGATTGTGACCGCAACATGTATCTGCTGCTTAATTCAGGAATAATGAAGTCTGTGGTTTTATCGGGTTCTCGGCAGCCGGACAGTGAGAGGCACAGAAGAGAGACTGGGAATGCTAAAAGGGGTGTCCAGAGCACTCTGAGATCACATGCTGCAGGAAATTTTTATAATGCTGTCTTGAAAGAGAGTCTGGGACCGCTGGAAGAGGTGACCAGAGCACTCTAGGATTTCAGGTAGGGATTGCAGCATGGAAGAATTCCCCAAATTTTGTCCATGATATTTGCTCTTGGTAGCAGTAGCTGTGGTACCAGAGAGCATAGGGATCATTGTGGAATCGCTAGTAGGGATTCCAAAATGTGACATGCCCAGAAGGCTTTGTGTGGAAATTAGATCAGAAGAGCTTGGCTCGCTACTAGGGGTACCATCCTTCTTATTCATGCCTCATTTGACTGCCTTGGAAGTAGTCTTCATGGATAATTCTTAGCACTCTAGGTGGTAATAATTTTCCTGCTTTGTGATTCTACCCTTTCTGAGTAGCCCGATGAGAGTATAGCTGCAACATTTCTAGTCTTGTATACACTGCATGTTGAGTCTAAATCTCTAGATGCAGTAATATGTTTCTGGCATCTTCTCTGTGGTATTATAGGCATAAGACTGTATTTTTCTTACCTTGTTTATGTCTTCTTCTTGAAATAAAAGTTGGGAGCTCTGGAGGTCTGCAACAACCTTATTCAGATGCACAATTAGAACTGAACACAAGAGACCAGTGACTCACGGAAGGGGACAGATTTATTTTTAGTCACGTGTGCATCCAGACAACCTATCAGGTGTATATTGTCACAAACTCGCTCAGCTGGTCAGCCCTCTACTCCCAAAGTGCTAACCTTTGAGCATATGATTTGTGGACAGTGAACAGAACAAGGTAACCTTCTTGTCTTTTTCTGGGTTCAAGTCACCCTAGTCTCAAGTTCTAGAGGGAGTCAAACTGATAACCTCTTGTTAGCGTACCCAATTATCAGGCTCAGATAATTCTGTCTTTGGGGAGCCAGATATCTTTGCTTATGGGCACCCAACCAGGTCTTTCTTATGAACCCTTAGAACTCTATGCAAGACTAGAGAACTTTATCCATTTCCCAGTTTGGTGTATCAATAAGTCCATACACAGTGCTAACTGTAACCTTTAAAAGCTCCACTTAAATAAAAAGAAATGTCGAGGAACTCCAGGCAGTTTCCATTGTAAAACATATCCTTACTTTAAAATTGAAAACAAAAAAAAATTACAGAACAAAATATATCCCAACACATACAGCCTTAAAACAAATAGGTTTACAGTGCAAATTCTTACAAATAATAACTTCAGACTAATCTTGTCTAAGGTCCTTACTTCAGTGCTTTGATGGTCTCTCTTCCCTCAGTCAGAAATATTGTCTTGTGTCTCTGTCAAGGTCTTCTCAGTATGTTAAGAACAGTTCCTGAGCCGGCCTTCTCACTGAGGTCACCAAACTCTGCCTTGGTGTAACAAAATCTATATTTTTTTTATAACACCAAAATGTCCAAATAAGCTATTTAAAAAAACTTAGTAGGTGACCTCACTGACTTTCCTCTCCTCAGGTTAACCATACAAAACTGTTTTCTGCTTTGCTATGCATAAATACCAAAAGTTTCTTTGATATAAGTCACTGTATTCAAAGCAAAAGTGTAGTTGACTCTTTAATCCCATCTGGGCTTGGTATCTACACATCAAAGGTCTCTTTGATGAAGTGCTGGTTTCCTGGAAGGTTTTTCATGACATTGGCCAATGTCCTTTCTCTCAGGACATCTAGTGCAGATCAAAGGATTTCCCTGAGGATGTCCTGAATGGCTAATTTCATCACCTGGGATCAAAGCAAAATTGACCAGATAATTGCACCCCAGATATCTGCAATTTAGCTATGTCCAGTCTTTTAACTTGTCCCTGGGGGTTTTGATTTGTCAGTTCCAGCCAGACTGTAGTTTCCTCAAACTGACCTTCCCATTAAATTTTTTATATGTAATAAAAAAATGATATTTCACTCAGAACTGGCTGTCCTATGTCACAATTCCTCCCCACCTAGATTGCATTTGGGGTCTCTATCCCCTACATTGGATGAGCTTCCCAAATCAGTTCACTCCTCATAGACCCTAGACAGTCCATCTGAGTTCTAATTCTTCACTCCAGCCCTGTGTATGATTTTCAAATTATACCCTTGTAAAGCAAGACTCCATCTGAGCAGTCTGCCATTGTTTTTTTCCATCTGTGTCAGCCAAACCAGGGGGTTGTGCTCAGTCTGCAATACAATAGGCTGCCCATACAAGTATGGCTCCAACTTCTTTAAGGCCTAGCTTATGGTAAGACACTCCTTTTCCACAGTGGAGTACAATTGCTCCCTGGGAAGCAGTTTTTTACCCAGGTAAGCAATGGGGTGGTCCCTCCCTTCGCTGGATGTCTGTCTCAGTAGTGCCCCAATACTGATGTCTGAGGCATCCGTCTGAACTATAAAACTTTTGCTATAGTCCAGACTTGTCAAAACAGGAGCACTGCACAGTGCCTCCTTCAGTTTGGTAAAGGCTTCCTCACAGGCTGGGCCCCAGGTGATTTCCTTGGCATTTTTTTCTTAGGTCAGATAGGAGAGCAGCCAGGGCAATGTAATTAGGCACAAACTTTCTGTAGTACCCTGCTGTCCCTAGAAAGCTCCTGACCTGCTTCTGGGTTTCTGGTCTGGGCCACGCCTGTATCACCTCTATCTTTATTTGGCTAGAATAGAGCTGTCCTTGGCCTACCACATGCCCGAGGTATGCCACTTCTCCCATGGCCACCTGGCACTTCTCAGCTTTGACAGTGAGCCCGGCCCTCTGTATTCTGCCCAACACTTCCCTAAGGTGTGAAAGGTGTTCCTCCCAGCTGGTACTGAAGATGGCAATGTCATCCAGGTACACCCTGGCATACTCCTCAGCATCATTTAACACCTGATTCACCAACCTTTGGAAAGTGGCCAGGGCATTCTTCATTCCAAAAGGCATTACTTTGTACTGAAATAAGGCTATCGGAGTGATGAAGGCCGACCCCCTCCTTAGCTCTGTCTGCCAACTCTACCTGCCAATACCCCTTTGTCAGGTCAATGGTCTTAAGGTAAGTTGCCCCTCCCAACTTGTCCAGGAGTTCTTCCATCTAGGGCATTAGGTGGGCATCTGATGTTGTGACTCCATTCAGTCCATGATAGTCCTCACAGAAACAGGTTGAGCCATCTGGCTTGGGTACAAGGACTACAGGTGAGGCCCAGGGACTGTAGGATCTCTGGATTATCCCTAAATCCAGCATCTCCTCCACTTCCCTCCTAATGTCCTTTTGGACAGCCTCTGACACCTGATATGCTGTCCACCGTGTGGGCTTCTGTGTCCCTGTCTCCACATCGTGTGTCACTAAGGGGGGTTAGTCCAGGTTTGGCACTAAACAAGGGAGGAAAGGTCTGCTAAAACCTCCCTCAATTTCTGGTTCTGGTCTGGGTTCAGCTTGGGAGACAATTTATCATCTCCAGAGAGGACTCCAACTTACTTTCCTCATGCAAGTCCAGAAGGGGGTCTCCTTTGTCCATCCCCTTCCCATGACTACACACTGTGAACACCATGTCAACCCTATTTGCATATGGCTTCATCATGTTAACATGGTACATTCTTTCTGTCTGTCTATGGTCAGGTAACTTCACAATGTAGTTTACTTCATTTACCTTCCTAACCACTTTCTACAGTCCTGCCCACTCAGCTTGCAGCTTGTCTTTCCAAACCAGAATAAGGACTATGACTTCCTGACCCACCATGTACAAGCAAGCTCTGGCTCTGTGGTCATACCACACTTTTTCTTTCTGCTGGACAGCTGCCAGGTTGCTCTGGGCTGTCCCCATGAGCTCCTTCAGCCTTTACCTAAACTGTAGGGCAGAATCCACAATGGGAGTTCCCTGGGGAGGTGTGCTTATCGTCCCAGTCCTCCTGGATCAAGTCTAGGGGCCCACATACCCAGCGTCCATGCAAGAGTTCGAAGGGGGAAAATCCTGTTGACTCTTGGGGTACCTCCCTGTATGAAAACAACAGGTGGGGAAGGTATTTCTCCCAGTCCCTCCCATACTGTTCAGCAAACACCCAGAGTATTGACTTTAGGGTACCATTGAAGTGTTCCACAAGCCCATTGGCTTGTGGGTGATACAGTGTCGTGCATCTCTGCACCACCCCACACTACTTCCATAAACATTTCATTAGGTCCAACATGAAGGAACCCCCTTGATCAGTAATTACCTCCTGCAGAAACCCAACATGGGAGAAAATCCCAAGCAAGGTATCTGCCACTTTGTCTGTTCTCAGAGAGGATAGGGTGACTGCCTCTGGGTACCAGGTGGCATAATCCACCACAGTCAGGATGAATCTCTTCCCTGAGGAGCTGGGGGGATTTAAAGGCCCCACAATATCCATTTCAACCCTCTGGAATGGCTCCTCCACTATGGACAATAGAATCAGGGCGGCTTGGGTTTTCTTGCCCACATTCCCTATTTCTTGGCACTGGTGACAAGACCTACAACACTCCTTCACCTGCTGGCTGAAGTTAGGCCGGTAGAAATTCTAGGCTAACCACTGCATTGTGCACGTGATTTCCAGATGACCAGATAGGGGAATATCATTGGCAACCTTGAGCAACTGCTCACGATATCCCTGAGGAATGACAAGCTGCCTGCCTAGCATCCCTCCCTCTGTCCGTACTGCATGTGTATACATAAGTCCATTTTCCCAATAAATCTTATGTCTGCCATCACCTCCCTGTGCTCCATTCAAGTCTGCCCAAGCCCTCAGCTTCTCTAAACTAGGGTCACTTCTCTGAGTAGCTGCGAACCCCTCACACCTTCCCAAGGCATGGGACAGGTCCCCTTCAGTCACTAAACTAGGGTCCTTAGCACTAGCATCAGGACCCTCAGGATCACTGTCAATCCCAACCCTCTGACAAGAGGTCAACCCTTCCTCTTTGAAGTACCCCCCTGTAGCTATGTGGTTACTTGATATTGAGGAAATTTCTACCCTCTTTTTATCAGTCTCCCATCTGGAGACACAGGCTGTGGAACCAGCCTCTCAGTATCTTTCCCAATGGCTTCTGGGGGGCTCAGGGAACTATAATTTTCCCTGGTCGCTTGGCTATGGGTAACTGCATATACCACCCCCTGCTGGAGATTGTTACCCAGGATCACATCCATTGCTAATGTGTTGGCTACAACCACCTATGGCACAGTTCCCCTGTTTCACTCCAGTCCAGGAGAACACTAGTGAGTGGCAATGTTTTCTCTTCACCAGTAAACCCTTGCACAGTTACATATTTATTGGGTATAAGCTGACCAGGCTGTACCAGATCCCCTTTACCAATGTCAGGGATGCCCCTGTGTCCCTTAACCCCTGTGTCTGTACACCATTTACCATGACTGGGTGCATGTGTTCCCTCATGTTCACTGGCATGCTTCAAGAGACACACAAACAACCCACTTCATTTCTGGTACTACTTTGTGTATTATTGCTTGCCTTCTTGGACACTGTCTGGCAATGTGCCCAGTTTCTTTACATAACTAACAAACATTTCTTACTTTAGAGAAATCTTTTCTTTGAAACATGGAGCTAACTGGTTTTGGTGGAGGCAGTGAGGGTTTAGCTGCCCTGACAGTATGCTTTTCCCTTTCTGCACTGCCACACTCACCCTATTCACTCTCAGAGCAGGTCTGCTCTTGGAATAGCGGTCTGAGAGTTCAGCAGCCTCTTGCACTGTTTTTGGATCTCGGTCCTCTAGCCAGGTTTTTAACTCTGCTGGGCATGCCTAATAAAACTGTTCTAATAAAATCACATTTTCAATTTTATCAGCAGTGTTTGCCTCAATTCCTTCCCACCAACATTTTAAAAACCTGACATTGTTTCATGGATAGCTTCTCATAGCTTATATCAGGGCTTCTCCTGAGCTTACAGAATTTAGGTCTGTATGATTCAGCAGTTAATTCAAACTTTTTTAACAGTGCAGCTTTTAACTTGCTGTAATCTTCATTGTCTTCATTGTTCATTTGACCCAATGCATACCAAGCTTTTCCAGTAAGTAGCGGGGATAGCTGGAAGCTCCAAGTCTCTCTAGGAATTTTAGCCTGAATGCAAACTTTTTCAAAAGAATTTAAAAAGGTATCCATGTCCTCCCCTTCCTTAAACTCTGCTATTAATTTGGAGTTCAATTTGTAACCCAGTCCTGCAGTCCCAGTTAAACCCAAGCAACTTACCTGCCCTGGTGCCGCTGGTTGGAGTCGTAGCTTCTCCAGTTCGTGTTGCCACTGGCACTCCTCTCTCCTCTCCTCTGTCTCTCTGCATTCTCACTATCTCTTCTCCTCTGCCTCTCACTGGCACTCATGTTCCTCATGGTCTGCCTCCCAGACTCTCTCTGTTATTGTGCTGCCTTATGATCTGCCTCTCTCTGTTGTTGCTCTGCCTCACGGTCCACCTCCCTCTGTTGTCGCTCTGCCTCCAGTTCCATCCTGTGCAACTCAATTTGCAGTTTGAGTACCTCTGGATTCAGGATACTGGTGACCATCCCCTGCTGCTCTGGCCCTTCACTGACAGTGGACCTGCTGTCCTCCTCATTGGCTCAGAACCCCTCACTGGCCACTAGTTCTGCCACACTCAAGGTCTGGTCCCTTTCAGTCACAGTCTGTGACTCCCTGCTCTGGGTATCTGCTACCATCAGGGCCTCTATGAGGTTCTGTTTACTGGCTTTCACTACAAATGGGACTCCCCTGTCCCTGCTCAACTGCTTTAAGAAATCTAGAGTGTGCCTGCTGCAGTCAGAAGCCATTTTCTTCTTCCCTCACTACTAATATTATTCTGACTGGCACTTCAGACAAAAAAATAAAATGGGTAGGAACTTTGACTGTAAGTCAAGGGATATAGTTCTGTTTCCTTTTTAAATAAACACTTCCTTTCTTTTTTTCAAGTGAGCTGAACGGTTTTAAGCTGACCCACTGTACAATGAAGCTTATACCACCAAACTTTTTATGCCACTGCTGCCAACCAATCTGTCACAAACTAACTCAGTCGTCAGCCCTCTACTCCCAAAGTGCCAACCTCTGAGCGTATGACTTGTGGACAGTGAACAGAACAAGGTGACCCTCTTGTCTGTTTTGTGGGTTCAAGTCACCTTAGTCTCAAGATCTGGAAGGATTCAAACTGATAACCTCTTGTTAGCATACCCAATTATCAGGCTTAGATAATTCTGTCTTTGGGGGGCCAGATATCTTTGCCTACGAGCGCCCAACCAGGTCTTTCAAATGAACCCTTAGAACTCTATGCAAGACTTTAGAGAACTCTTATCCGTTTCCCAGTTTGGTATATCAATAAGCCCATACACAGTGCTAACTGTAACCTTTAAAAGCTCCACTTAAATAAAAAGAAATGTCAAGACACTCCAGGCAGTTTTCGTTGTAAAATATATCTTTACTTTAAAATTGGAAAACAGAAAAAATATTACAGAACAAAATATATCCCAACACACACAGCCTTAAAAAGGTTTATGGTGCAAATTCTTACAAATGATAACTTCAGACTAATCTTGTCTAAGGTCCTTACTTCAGTACTTTGATGGCCTCTCTTCTCTCAGTCAGGAATATTGTCTTGTGTCTCTGTCAAGGTCTTCTCAGTACGTTAAGAACAGTTCCTGAGCTGGCCTTCTCACTGAGGTCACCAAACTCCAGATTTGTGTAACAAAATCTATATTTTTTTATAACACCAAGATGTCCAAATAAGATATTTAAAAAAACATATTAGGTGACCTCACTGACTTTCCTCTCCTCAGATTAACCAGACAAAACCGGTTTGTGCTCTGCTATACATACCAAAAGTTTCTTTGATATAAGTCCTTGTATTCAAAGCAAAAGTGTATCTGACTCTTTAATCCCATCTGGGCTTGGTATCTACATATCAAAGGTCTCTTTGATGAAATGCAGGTTTCCTGGAAGGTTATTCATGACATTGGCTAGTGTCCCTTCTCTCAGGACATCTAGTGTAGATCAAAGGATTTCCCTGAGGATGTCCTGAATGGCTAATTTCATCTCCTGGGATCAAAGCAAAATTGACCAGATAATTGTACCCCAGATATCTGCAGTTTAGCTATGTCCTGTCCTTTGAACTTATTCCTGGGGGTTCTGAAGTGTCAGTTCCAGCCAGAATGTAGTTTTCTCAAACTGACCTTCCCATTACATTTTTTATACATAATAAAAAAAATTGATATTTCACTCAGAACTGGCTGTCTACATCACATATACAACCCATGATGTAAGGAATATGGGGTGCCTCAGAGATTCATTCCCCCACAATCACATTTACCAGGTGACTAAACTACCATTGCTACTTGTAACTGAACCTTCCTTACAGTCTTCAAAGACTGCACAAAAAATGTGTACATCTTGTGAAGCTAGATGTTATCCCAGTGGATTGAGGGTAGCCCCCTCAACAAAAAGTGCTTTCAGATATTTAAAATGGTCAGCAACAAAACTACAGAAGAAACACAGTTTCATTCCAAGGGATGTGCTGCTGCAGATTGGTTGTACTGTGACTGTTATTAAGCAAAAGAAACAAAGAGGAAAAAGTGCCTGCACAACAGGGTTTCAATTTAAGTGCAGCTGTTTTTAAGCAAAGTGCATTGCACAAACATACTGCACTGGCTGCAGCCTAAATTAAAATGGCAACTGTAACAAAACTGAAGAGCTCACTGGCAAATAAAATTAGCTCATGAAATCATAAGAAGCCTCAGCTGAACAACTGGTAGGAGAGCAGCATTACACTTCAGTGACCTAGTACTTCCTCCATCCCCCCAAGGAAAGGCAACTGTATTTCAAATCTGATAAGAAAACAACTCTGTCTCAAGGGCAAGTGCATTAGAGAAACACTTGCTGACCTGTGATACAATCTATGTAAACATAGTTGTGACTCCATCTGCTATTCACAGCTTGATGCAACTCATTTGGAACTGCCACAGACAGTTATGGAATTATTACATATGTTGAGACTTAATCTCTTAATTTAGGTAACCATTTTGAAGAAGTTGTCAGGAAGTGTCTTTGTAGGCGTCATTCTTGGGTAATTGTCCTGTGGAGAGACATGCTGTTCTAAATGTTTGATTTCCAGCTAAAGTGAAAGTTCTGTTGTGGTGTGGAGTTATTATAATTACACGGCAGATAGAACAGCTAGGATAGGTAGCAGTAGATGAATATATTACGTAAAGCTGCTGTTTTATTTTTCAATCCACAGAATTGAACAATACTTTGTACTTTAAATATATTCTACATAAAGCTACTGTTTTATTTTTCAATCAAACAAACTGAACAATACTGTACTTTGTACTTTGAATGTATTTTACAGAAATCTGCTATTTTATTTTTCATTTGACAGAATTGAACAATAATTTGTACCTGGAATGGAATGGATTACTTTGTGACATGTAACATTCCAGCATAGCCATTCTCTTACTCAGTCTCGCTTATTTGCAGACACAGCTGAAAGCATGTACTGTAGTAGTCACTCGTCCTATTGCTTCACAGACTCAACATTGCTTGGTGAAAGTAAAAGTACATATCACACCAGAACATTAGCACTGTTATTCTCAGTTATGTTTAAATTATCCATTTTCCTCTCTTTCTTTAAAGTACAATTATCATTTTCACTGCTTTAGAATTTTTCATTACACTGTAAATTAATTAAAGGGATCAGTTTTAAATATAGAATCTCCCAGGCAACCAGAAAAATTCACAGTTGCTTTAGAATGACCATGGTGTGGAATCTTTGTTTTTGTGTTTGCTTAAATGCTTGTGCAAGAAACACCTTGGGCAGTACTGCATTTCAAAGATGTGTCAGGGATGAGTCCAATGCAGAGCACTGCACAGTGAGTGTGACCATGACACACCAATGAATGATGAAGCCTAGTGTGACAGCCATTGGAATTCCACACCAGAGCTGATCTTCACTTGAGAGAAACAAACCACACCAATGAGAGCATGGGCTTCATTCTTCTCATTTGCATAGCAGCCATTACAACCCAAATCCCTCCCTCTGCTGCTACCATCAGCGCTCCCTCATTCCCTGGCTGACCCTCCAGCTGCAAGCAAATACCTCCCACTTTCTCCCTCTGCTGTTGTACTCCCCTCTCTCTTGTTCCCTGGCTGCAGATACATCCCTCCTGCTTCCTCCCTCTGCTGCTGTCCTTCCCGCTCCCTCAGGACTTCAGCATTAGCCACCATGCTGCTCTCTCTCTCTCCCCATCCTCATTCCTCTGACACCCACCTCAGGCTTCAGCATTAGCCACCATGTATCTCTTTCTCCCCATTCTCACTCCTCGACCCTCATACCCACAGGACCAGTGTTTGGCACATGCGCCAGCAAGCCAGGGGTGCCAGGTGGGGGTGGACGCATGGTGACTTGCTCAAAAAAAAAAATAAATTGTAATTTTTAAAACCTGTTAGCCTTACATCTGGCTTCAGTAACAAGTTAGTTAGTTTAGTTTGATTTCATTTGTCTCCACTCCTGATTTACTGAGTTTGCTTAGCTCCCTCCCAATGCCGCCCATGAACTCACAGTGCTTAGAAGAACAAATTCTGCCAAAAAAGATGTTTGTATAAACTGGCAGTTCTGACCACTAGTTAGACCTGACTTTATTCCAAACAATTTTGGGTTAATGTTTTACTCCCTGTTATTCAACAGAAGTACCGTTTTCTAATCTTTAAACCCCATGCTCACACAACCAGACTGCTCCATTTAACAATGAGACCACCATCTGCTTTAACAAAGATAGCTTTGTATGCAAACACTTGATACAATAAATCCAGTTTTTAAGCTGCAAACCCCTTGTTAAAAATAACCATACTGCTCCATTACACAATGAGCACACC
Source organism: Neoceratodus forsteri (assembly GCA_016271365.2). Classification (NCBI taxonomy): domain Eukaryota; kingdom Metazoa; phylum Chordata; order Ceratodontiformes; family Ceratodontidae; genus Neoceratodus; species Neoceratodus forsteri. The sequence goes on from CM028130.1 coordinate 318,029,317, forward strand.
CCTTGCTATAATAAAAATAACTCTATAATGAAAACCCTTATTGAATTTCCACCTGATTTACTAATTGCCTTGCCCCCGCCTGATGGCTGTCTTATGCTTATGGCTCTTTGTTCAAGATCCGCTCCAAAAGCTCTTTGCACTACAGTTCTGTGCTCCACTCCCGATTGCTGCTCTGCTCCTCTTGTTGGTGCTACCAGTGGCAGTGAAATGCGCCCTAGAGAAATATTTCCTGAGGTTTTAAATCTCTCTGCTTATCCCTGGGACTTCCAGCTCACTCCAGGTTAAAGATGCAGTGAATTTAAATTCCGCCGACGAAGTGCCCGCGAAATGGGCACTTCACATTATCACTTCACTACCGGAGTGACCCAGAGGAAAGGCTCATTCCACCTTGTGATTATTACTTCATGTTGTCATTCCTTCTTAAAGTGAATTAAGGTGATGTGACAACAATAGTGACAGTCCCACACACACACATAGTAAACAGAATTAATGTGCATCCTCAAAGTGTTACTGTTTTGTGTCCAGAAAACTCCCCAGTGCTGATGAAGTGAAATGAGAGCACAACAAGAAATGCAAAGTCTTCCAGAATTAATGACACACTCAGTCATGCACACAGTGGTCACACACAGTAACCAGAATTAATGTGCATCCCCAAAATGCTACTGTCTTGTGTCCAGAAAACTTCCCAGTGCTGATGAAATGCTACTGTTTTGTGTACAGAAAATTCCCCAGTGCTGACGAACTGAAATGAGAGTGTAACAAGAAATGCAAAGCCTCCCAGAACTAATGGCGCACTCAGTCATGCACGCAGTGGTCACACACAGTCACCAGAATTAATGTGCATCCCCAAAATGCTACTGTCTTGTGTCCAGAAAATTCCCCAGTGCTGACAAAGTGAAAAGAGAGCGTAACAAGAAATGCAAAGTCGGCTGGCCCACTGGCGCAGCAGTTGGTCTTCCGCTTGCAAAGCCAGTGAACTGGGTTCAGGAATGAGCCCAGGTCATCGGAGGGCTGGCCGGGAGGAGAAGGACTGAGCATCTCAAGGACTGCTGTCCTTCTCTGGGGGGGGTTTCCTGTGCTCAGTGTGGGTGTGACACCTAGCGGAAGCTGGTAGTATCAACCTAGCACCAATGCATAGTCAAGGGGCACTGGGGCAGGACAGACACAGGTGTTATTGCACATCTCTGCCCCAGCCTCTAGGGACAAAATCCCTCTCTACCAGACATGTTTATGATGCCCTGCCCACGAGCTTCAATCAGCTGCCTGGCCGAGGGCTCCCCAATCAGATATGGTACCACTGTACCGGTTCCAGTCACGGTGCCGCGCCCCACCTCCTGGGGAGGGTAAGCCAGGAGTGACTAGGGGAGCTAGGGCCTCATTAGGTGGTGGAAGTCTCAGGGGCACCATGACCAGGGCAGAGCTCTGACAGACAGTGGAGGAGGCAAAAAGTAAGATAAATATTAAAAAAAAAAAAAGAAATGCAAAGTCTCCTAGAATTAATGGTACACTCAGTCATGCACGCAGCGGTCACAGGCAGTCACCAGAATTAATGTGCATCTCAAAAATGCTACTGTCTTGTGTCCAGAAAATTTCCCAGTGCTGATGAAGTGAAATGAGAGTGTAACAAGAAATGCAGTCTCCTAGAATTAATGGTGCACTGCAGGCGCACAGACAGATAAAGATTGTGTTGTGCACTCAAGAGATGCATACACAAAGGCACAACAACACCTAACCAGTGCTCAACAATTCCCAAATCCAAATCTGGAAAGGAATACCTTTTGCCGGTTGGGAGATTAGTGCACAGCAGTAACAATCCACTACCAGTAAAGTACCACAAAGCAGTACAAAAAAAATCATGCAGGTGCAGTGGACAGCAGGTTCACACTGCTGCAAGTACTCTGTAGCAAAATAAAAGGAGTCTGATTTAACGACATGCATCGCACTCACACACACTCACACACACTACAAGTAATATGTAGCAAATTGAAAACCTTTAGTAATATAACCAAATGTTTTAAACAAACAAATTATACACTGATGCACCACAACAATCAGCATAAAAATGTCAAGAATTACTGAAAATATCAGTGTGTGTACATTAACAGTTGTACAAGAAAAATATAAACAAAACAGAAAGACTGCCTTTTTCTCCCAGTTAATCTACTTACACCACATATGTGCCCCTCCCCCAAAGCATACTTCACTATACACAGATTGACTGTTCTATATTAACTTTCAAAATCCACACACAAACAATAAACACTTGATGATATGAGCACAGAAGGGTTTCCTGCAATCAGTGTACTAAATTTTGAGCAAACAAAATGACTCAAAAAGGCATTTTTAACAATTTTTGAAGGTTTTGAATCACAAAGCTCTGAGAGCAAACTGTCTCCAGCTACCACTACACACACACTACCTAGGCCAGAAGTGAGGCTGTGCCGAACAATCTAGAGCCCATGTGACCTGCAATCCCATTAATCACTTCAGAATTTCATTTGGAGCTCAATTACAAGTTGAAGTGAGGCAAAATACATTGATTTCAATGTACTTCGCCTTAAAATTAGTGGAGAAGTGGTTTGGGGAAGGCGGAATAAAGCAAAGTCATTGGTTTCAATGAACTTGGCATTCCTCATTATGATGCAATGTACTCTGCTTCACATTGTGGAGTACTCCGTGGATTCTGCGTTACTCCTAGAATCACTTAACTGAGCGAATTAAGGCCACTTCACACACCACTACTTACAGTACTGTAACTCACATGCTGTACAGGAAGGAAAATGAATGCCTATGGCTGTACTTCCCCAATGAGCTTAGCCTGTATCATAAAACTCCCCAATTTAAAAACTTATTAATGAGTACAGTGGTGGTGATTGGGTGAAGCCTGGAGAGATACAATGGATTCCACTTAAATGCACTTCGGATAAGTGCACATTTCATTTTAATGCACAACATTTTTTTTTTTTTTTCCAATAACTATATTTTATTGAAAACAAAACCATATACAGCATATATGACACATAGGATAGGTTACAGACAATGCTTAATTTTAAAACAAACCCCAAACCCAAAAACTAAACTAGTCCCCCCGCACTACCTTCCCCCCTCCCTAACCCCCCACAGCTATCCAAACATTGCAGTACTAATCCATTACAGAGATTACAGACCTTAGAAATAATGTGATTTAATTCTGGCCTACAAATACAGGGTGAGAAGGACAAAAACAAAGATAGGAAAAAAAGGGGTATGACACCAGTTTGGACAGGTATATAATTAAAACTATCAAAACCCAAAAGACAGACATATAGTAGTAAGAAACAGAAGCTTAAACAAAAACTGACAAATCACTGGTTTATGAATATGGAGAAAAGAGAAGGAGAAGGAGAAGTGGGCCGGGGGAAGAAGGAAAAACCGAAAGAAGTGGTATAATAGATAACCCCCTAGTATCCGAATTCTTCTTTGAGGTTTTGAAGAAGTCGCCTCAATATTCAGAAAATTTAGTTGATACTTTACCCAACATAAAGGCTAGTCTTTCCGATAAAGTGCATTCAAGAATTCTTCCCACCATTCCCCATACGTAGGGGTCCAATCGTCTCGCCAATGGCGTAGAATTAGCAACTTAGTAACTGATGCAATCAATGCCAACTGATATTTTAGTACTTTGCTTGGGACATAAGCATACATCCCAAATATACAAGTTTCCAATTTAAAAAAGGCTGAGAGATCAGTATACGGACCAGTCCAGAGTCTAACCGAGGCCCAAACTTTTTTAATTTTTGGGCAAAACCAGAATTTATGGATTGTAGTTGCCAATGGGTCATTACAGTCTTTACATACAGGGGAACCCAGGCCACTGACCCGATATAATCTTGCCGGAGACAGGTATAAGTTATGTAGTAACTTAAACTGGATATCTCTTAACCTGTCTTGTTTAATAAAGAGATAAGTGTCCTTCCAAATTTTTTCCCACACCACCTCCGACCAGTCCAAAGCCAAATTAATTACCCAATATAGAGGGACCTGGGAGGAGGTGGAATCTCCCCTTTCTAAAATGTATTTGTAAATTTTGGAAATCCTCTTACCTGACAAGCTAAGCTCTTGTAGCTCATTGAATAAAACTCCTGCCCTACCAGAACACTGGCCCTTACCTAGAAAGGCCTTAATACTACTTTGGATTTGTAACATTTTTAACACGGAATGAGGCCTAACCCCAAATTTTAAGATCAATGACACAGTGGCAACAAACGAATCTCAGAAAAAATTGGCAATACGGATCTTAGGAGAGGAGGAAGAAAAAACTTACAATCGGTCGCGTTTCCAATTAGAAAATTGGGGTTTCTCAATAAGGGTTGAGATAAGTCAAAGAATTGGGGTATTTTAACCTTGCACAAAGTTGGTGCATAGCTCTAATATCCCACCCTAAGGGGTATCCTAGCTATTTTAGGACCTTAGCCCATGAAGTATATAAAAGGGATTCCAAATCTAGATTAAGCTTCTTGAAAAGGCTCGTCAAGGATAAGACCAGGTAAGGATACCCCAAGGTCACAAGCCCATAGAGCAGCTCTTATGCATGTATCGCTAAATAGTACGTAGAAGTCCGGTAGCTGTAGGCCACCTTTCATACGCCAAGACGACACAGTTTGTTACCACGGGGGCCACCCCCACAAAAGTCCCGAACATAACTTATTAAGAGGTTTAAAAGGACTTAGGTAGGTAAGTATTTAAATTTGAAAGGATAAAAAGTTTAGGTAAAATCACCATTTTAACCGTATTGACTCTGCCTGAGAGGGTTAAAGGAAGCTTTGACCATCTATCTAAGTCATCTTTTATAGATTTTAATAACGGTTTGAGGTTTAAACTAACCAAGTCTTCCAAGTTCCTAGAAACACAGATGCCCAAATACAATAAAGCCTCAGATTGCCACTGCAACCCCAAAGAGAGACACCAACTCTTAGAGAGACTTAATGAAAGTGGATATACCATAGTCTTAGATAGGTTTAGTTTGTAACCAGAAAATTCACTAAAGTTTGCAATAAGCTTTAGTACTTGTGGAAGTGAAATAACCGTATTTTGGAGATGTAATAATAAATCATCTGCAAAAGCCGATAATTTGAATTCTAGATCACCAATTTTTATCCCTTGGATTATTGGATCTGAGTTGATGGCTCTTATTAAGGGCTCAATGTAAAGATTAAATAAATAGGGGGATAAAGGACACCCTTGGCGGTTCCTCTCCTTAGGGGAAAAGCTTCCGAAATTAAATTGTTGCACTGAATTCTGGCTGATGGACATTCATACAGAAGTCGAACCAAATGAATAAATCTTTCTGGAATACCAAATTTGGTGAGGGTAGCAAACATAAATGACCATTCAACTCGATCGAAAGCTTTCTCTGTGTCTAGAGAGACCAGGGATGCTTCCATACCTGGACTCTCTGACGCAGAGATTAAACAGCTTTCTAAAATGGTCAGCCAAGGAACGGCCTTCCACGAAGCCAGCTTGTTCTGGGTTTAACAAATCAAGCCATACCTTTTAAGGTCTAGAAGCCAAAATCTTAGCGAAGATTTTAACATCCAGATTCAGCAAGGATATTGGCCTATAATTACTAACTGAATCCGGGGGTTTATCTGGCTTGGGTAGGAGAATAATCCTGGCATCAAATAAAGTTTTATCTTTAATCCTTGATCAGCCCAGAAAGAGTAAAGCTGGCTCAACAGTGGAACAATATATTGTTTAAATGATTTATAAAAAAGAGGTGTAAAACCATCCGGGCCTGGTGCTTTGTCCAATTTAAGTGAATCAATTGCTTGCCCTATTTCTTCATCGGAAATTGGGGCAATTAAACCCCGACCCGATACTTCCGATAGACGGGGGAGGGAGATACTTGCCATAAACTCCTCCATCTTTACCATGTTTTGTAAAGAAAGTGGTTGACTCGAATATAACTTTTTATAAAATTCAACAAAGCCCTCCAATATACCATCCGGAGCCGTAATTAAGTTATTAGAGATCGGGTGCCTCAAAGCAGCAACCCATGTAACAGAAGCTTTCTGCTTTAATTGCCAAGCCAGCAATTTCCCAGCCTTATTACCTTGACCCACGTAAGAGCCCTCAATTTTAGTGGCAGAGGATACACCCTCTCCGCAAGGTATCAGCGTACCACGCTCAGAAGTCATTAGTTCTTGCTCCTGACTTTCTGACCTTGTGTATTCATGAATACCTTCTAACGCCCTAATTCTCTCCAGACAACTATCCAAACACGATGCTTCCTTAGCCTTACGTTTAGATGCTAAGCGTATTAACTCCCCCTTCCACACTGTTTTGAGTGCTGCCCAGGTATGATCCACAGCCTCGGTAGAACCCCAGTTGGTTTCGATTGAGGTAGTCAGAAAATCCCTAAAATGGGTCAATGTACCAGAGTCCTTTAATAAATTATTATTTAGAGACCAGGAGTATGATCTCGGAGGACTAGATAGTGGTGACCAGTACATTTTTATTGGGGAATGATCAGAAATGACTCTAGGTAAAATCGACACTTCCAGAGTTCCAGTTAAGCAATTCTTGCTTATCAAAAAGTAGTCAATTCTCGAAAATGATCTGTGGACCGGAGAAAAAAAAGTATAATCTCTAGAAGATGGATTAAATAACCTCCATGGATCTACTAAACCTAGGGAAGAAAAAACCCCTAGGGCACTTTGAGCTGAAGAGTGATGCCCCTCATTCCAGGAAAGATCCAACTTGTTGGACTGAACTAAATTCCAGTCTCCCCATATGATTGGAACTCTTTGAAAGAAGCCAGTATCAATGCCAACTGAACAAAAAGACGGTGACTCTGATTAGGTCCATACACTGATCCCAACACCAAACTAAGTCCGTTAAGTCTGCCAAGGACAAAATATACCCCATTCGGTCGGAAATTGTTTCCGATTGAATAAAAGGAACTCCCACGCAATCAATATGGCCTACCCCGACTACTAGAGGAGAAAACCAGCTCCATAAACCTGACCAACCCACTTTTTCTTGAAGTGGGATAAACGATCTGGAAGGACATGAGTTTCTTGCAAGAACACCACACAGGTTGTAATGGGCCAAGTGGTTTAATACAGTAAATTTTTTGCAGTTATCCTTCCCCCCTTTAATATTCCATGAAAGGATATTCAGCCCATTAGCCATGAATGAGTCCTGGTCTTCCACAAAAAGTAAGGATAGCTGTCCCCTACTAACTAACACCCTTTCCAAATTAAGAAAATAAATACTATAAAGCCCCTTTCCTATATAAGAAAAATACATGACCCCACCAAAAAAAAACCTCGAACTAACTCCCCAGGCCCGTAGCCCACTCCACTGCTAACGGTTCATGGTGCGCTATAGAGGCAGGGCCCTCCTTAATCAGGTAGGTTAAATAATATGGTTGTTAGAACAGATCCGCGTACCTATACTATTTAAAGAAAGAAGGAGGCTTTATATAAAATAAATTATGTCATGCTTAAGGCTGAGGAGAAATAGATTTGCCTGGAGGACTGAAGAGGAAAGAAGAAAGCATCAATTCCTAGCGAGAATGAAAGGAAAGCAGCCAAATACTGCGTGGCATTACTTAGCAGCATGGAACCGAAGCTGCCTATACTAAATCTGTAATTTATAAAACAGTAACCTATAACGATAACAACCTCAGAGCTATTGCTCCTTTAAAGTAAAATCTCCAGCATTTAGTCACTTCTACCATCAGCTCATACCACCAAATAAACTTAATAAACTTGTGTTACTTAGGTTACCAAACATATGATATTGGTGGTAAATAAAAAGCTTAATATTTATGAGCTGTTTGCTCCTCTTGTGGTTAACAGCTTATACTACCCCTCCACAAACCCTCGTGGAGGTAAGGTCAGCATTAAGTTCAGAGGCCAAAATAATATAGGAGTATTAGCAACAGTCCTCCTTTAGTCCATATGTCCATACAGAGAGGAAAAAATAAACCAGGTCCATTTAAAATCGGCCTCACTCTGATCTTTTGGTCCACAAAAGATAATTCAAATAATAAAATACAACTCCCGATCGTTGCCTTTTAGCAGCCTACATTTAGCACTATAAAAGCAAATATCAAAGTCTTTATTTTTGGCAAACAGTTCTGGGAACAAAGTCTCTAATGAGGTTAAGGCTTCCTCAGCTGATTCTGAGCACTTGATCCCCTCCTTAGCTGAAACTTCTAGCTCACGGGTATAGCATGCGATGGTGGATCCTCGCTGCCCATAGCTTAGCAATAGGCTTAAAAGCTGATCGAGCCTGCCGTATTTCATGAAGGTCTGGGACCAAACGGCTTCTTGCCCTCCCACTGAAAAGCAGACAACTTCTTTATTTCCCCAGGATATGCTCACGGTCCAAGTAATTTAACAACTTAAAAATAATAGGTCTCGGTGGGTCAGAGGGCGGAGGTTTTGCTCTCAATGCTCGGTGGCCCCTTTCAATAATGTACTCCAGACCATTGGGTGAGGGACCAGCAGATTTTTTCAGCAGCTCCTGTAAAAAGATGATGGTGTTAGGCCCCTCTTCCCCCTCGGGGAGGTCTAGGAGAACCAGGTTATTAAGCCTGCTCCTTCCCTCTAAATCATCAAGGCGATCTTCCAACCTCTCCAGGCTCCGTTTGCATTCTCTAGTTGTAGGCCCCGCTTTCTCCAAGGCTCGCTCAATGGACGAAATCCTGGCTTCAGCGTCTGTCACCCGACGGGCTAGCTGAGTTAACGCCTGCTTAATTTTGGTTACATCTTCAATTAGCTTGAACAGGGCATCTTTTATCGTTGTTAGGTCCTCATAAATCTTGGTAGGAGTAATGCTTTCAGGTTCGTTAGATGGTGACGAGCTCCGTCGTGGCGCTTGGCCTCAAGCTCTTGATCTGGCGCTTGCATTCTAAAACGGCGATCAGCGCAATAAGCCTTCTTATGATGTCTCCAGATAATAAGCAGCCAAAATAATTAAAAGGTAGGCGTTAATCACTGCGTTATAGTGCAGAATCGCTCTGTTGGAGAGGGAGACCCTAAAAGCTGCAGCTACTCCTCCATGCGCGTCACGTGACCTCCCCTAATGCACAATATTTTGGTTTCCAGTTTTTTTTTTTCTATACCTGTAATGTTAATTAAGCCTCATAAATGCATGTCGGATAAGTACACATTTCAGCTAAGTACACAGAAACTCACTTCATTCACACATTTCTTTCTATGTATTTAGCACTTGTTAAGTGCACAATTATTTCAGCGATGGGTTAATGAGCTTAACTATGTGTTGCAGCTGTAGTTAACACCTTGCCCCATAGTAGCAACTCTCAATGTTTTAATTACATTTTTCTCTTTCATTGTTCCCACAGTTCTGTAAAGTTGACTATGCCCCAGAATACTGGATCATATCTCTCTCTCTCTTTTTCTACCCAGCCCAACTCCATTGATGCTGTCTCACATTGCTCTGAACAGCAGCACACAAACCTTGTTCTAGCCTTGCTCTCTCGCTGTGTGGGTTCTCAATATACTTACGGTAACCATCTCCCAGTTTCAGAATAGGTCCCTCATTTTATGGGTCAGTGTACTTCTTTGTCCCTTACTTCAGTCACAAAAGGTTGATAAAGTTAGCATCAGTAATGGGAAGTAAAAATTAATACGTTACTCGTGTCCAGTGTCTTTAATGAAGTGCAGCACAGTCAAAAAAATGGCAATTTCCGGTAAATGCACATTTCGCTTAAATGCAGATTTTCTCTGTGCAAAATGGGTGTGCAATTAATCGGATTCCACTGTACTATAAAACAGGCTTACAATACATGCAAGTAACTAGTAAAAAAATGAATTTTGCGATTCATGATGCGATCATGAATCGTGATTTGAGACTGTGATGATGAAGAATGTGATTCAGTGTGAGATAACCAATATGAAACTGTATGGGAATGTGAATGTCTACGTCTGTACTTCCCCGAAGAGCTGTAGCACAAAACTCCCCAATTTAAAAACTCTTACTAATGAGTACTGTAGTGGGGTGGTGAAACCTGGAGACATACTACAAAACAGGATTACAATACATCCAAGTAACTAGGAAAAAAATTAATGTTGTGATTCGTGATGTGATCATGAATCGTGAAGGCATTTGTGACCATGATGATGAAGAATGTGATTTGTTTCATGAGTGACTTGTGATGATGGCCTTGACTTAAAAATGCATATTAATGAGTACAATGTTCATGCAGAGATATGCACCACATCAGTTCAGTACTCTGAAGGGAAGCCAAAGAAACAACTGTGACTTAAGTTACAGATAGAGTTTGGACCCTAAAGAGATGCTAATGCACACACAGATTAAGATTGCGCTGTGCACTGAAGAGATGCAGATGCAAAGGCACAACACCTAACCAGTGCTCACTGTCAGAAATTCAAATCTGGAAAAGAATACCTTTGCCGGTTGGGGTGGGCCATGGGGGGGTGTGGCAGTGTACTGCAGAAACAGTCACTCTAGTACCGGTACCAGTAAAGATACCACAAAGAAGTACAAAAATAATGTAGCTGCAGTGGTTAGCAGATTCACATTGCTGCATTTACTATGTGGCACAATAAAAGGTGTGTGATTTGATGGCACGCGTCACACACACACTCACACACATACAAAGTAATGCATAGCAAAGTGAAGACTTCAGTAATGTAACCATGTATTTTAAACAAACTCAAATTATGCACTGCTGCACCACAACAATCAGCAAAGAAATGTCAAGAATTATTGAAAATATTACTGTATACATTAACACAGTTATAAAAGAAAAATATCACCAAAACAGAAAGAAATGTATTTTTCTCCAAGTTAATCTACCTACACCACAGATATGCCCTTCCCCCAAAGAAACTTACGGTGTCTGTCAGTACACAGGCTGAATTTTGTACATTAAAAATCCACACACGCACAATAAATGCTTGATGATAAGACCACAGGAGGGTTTCCTACAATCGATGAACTAAAGTTTGAGCAAAACAAATCACTCAAAAAGGCTTTTTTAACAGCTTTTAGAAGGTTTGAATTGCAGAGAGCTCTCACAGCAGACTGTCTCCTATAGATTCCTACACACACTACCCGGAACTGAGGCTGTGCAGAACTATCTAGAGCCAATGTGACCTGAAATCCCATGAATCACTGCAAACTCCACCTTTGGAGCTTAAAACATGGTGAAGTGACGTGAAGTACATTATTTTCAATGTACTTCGCCTTAATTTTTGTGTAGTAGTGGTTTGGGGCAGGTGGAATAACACAAAGTCATTGTTTTCAATGGACTACACGTTACCTCCTATGACACAAAGTACTCTGGTTTGCGCTGTGCAGCACTCCTTGAGTTGCTTCATGGAGTGAATTGAGGCCACTTTGCCCTCCACTGCTCCGGGTTGGTCTGTGATCTTCATGTGACCTTTCTCCCAAGATCAGCAGGCTCTGACCTGGCAATGATGCTTGCCTACTGGGGGAACCAGAAGAAAACCTCACAGCAGGTTAGTTTTTTTTCAGTTTGTTTCAATTTTTCTGCCCTCCTGATTTATTGCATTTGCTTAGCTCTATCCAGATAGCCATCCTGAACTCACAGTGCTTAGATCCAAAAAGCACACCAAAAAAATGTTTGTGTAAACAAGCAGTTCTGATTAAAAGTTGCCCCCCCCCCTTTACTCAAAACAATTTTGGGTTAATGTTTTACTCTCCCTTGTTCAATGGACGTTCTGATTTTCAGTCTTTAAACCTTTTGCTCTCACAACTGATTACTACTTAAAAGTTTTAACATCTTCCTGTCTGCTATTTCTGGTTCTTCTAGTTGTTTAAGCAGTATCTTTTAGAGCATGCCTACTGCCTTAGCTAGTTAATGCTGTCATCCAGGTAAGGACTCTTACCCCCCCCTCTGATCTGTGTATTCCTTTCTTTTATCACCCTCCTCCCCATGCATTCCCTCCCTGTACCCTTCTTTTACCCCACACAGTTAACACTGCCACTGCATTAACCTATAACAAACTAAAATGGTCCCTCATCATCTCCCCAGGACAAACAATAATTTAAAAATAAAACTGCTGCCAGAGTGGTGATCAGGAAGGTGGGGAGGAGACACTTTCATTACATGCCTCCTCTACCTCCCACTGGCTCACACCTTTCCCTGTCTCCCACCCCTGTGGAGTACACTGCAGCCTAGGCTCCGTACAGCCTAGCAGTTCTAGAACACCAGCAGGCACTCTCAGTATAGCGGGGTCATGCTATCGGCAGGCTAACCAGCACTCCAACTTGCTTCTCTGCTACCACCACAAATAAACCACTCATCACTGCCCACAGCATAACTAGGGCTCAAGGAAGCCCCTCTTAGACCCAGGAAGGGCTTAAAAGTTATTTCCATATAAATGCTGGCATCAGAACATTGTGGCTAGCCTACTAAGCCACCAGGGCTATCTTTATGTTGTACCCCCCCCCTTACAGAACATTTCCAAGCCCCACTGACCACCAGTACTACTTTTATTTCTAAAGAAAGGCTTCTAGCCTCCAGTACCCCACTTGGGCTACTAAATAAATTACTGACCACTCGACCACTACTAGGGGCAAAGGGTCCAAGCTGAGCCCTCCCTTTCCCTAACCATGCTCCCTTTTCTCTCTTTCTGCTTTCTTACTGCTTTTTTAATCTAATTAACCTATTTCTCTTCTATTTTTGCAAGTCTGACTGAACGAGGGCTTCTTCCTTAATCAGATAAGTATTTGTTTTATTTCTATCCTATCCCTTCTGCCCTGCTGGTCCCCCTAACAGCTCTGGATCCTTTGTGACCCTTTTTATGTTTTATTTTACAGGTACCTTGGTGTCACCGCTTTGGAGATCTACCCAGGCATCCTGAGGCAGGTAAGTCCCTTTATTTGTATTATTACTATTTTCTTGTGTGTTGCATCCCATGTACAGTATATTGTCCCTTGCTCCTTGTTAACAAACCCAGGTCCACCTCGAAAATGGACTTGCTCAACGGTGATCACCTGGTTAAATAAATAAAGACTTTATTTAGCCTTACTTTGGGTGGATTGACTGGAACGGGTGTCCGTGTCCATTAAAGCCACCTCTGTTGCTTTTTCTCTGTCCTGCTAACTGCTTTCTGCTTGTGGCTGGTGAGGACTTCAGGAAGGCTTGGCACAGCAGTAAGTTCACTAGCCCTTCTAGTTCTGTAATTGTTTGAGACATGCAAAGTTAACAGGGTGATGTAACCATGCCCACACACATTCTGTACTTACATTCAGTGTTCTGCTCAGGTAGCTGTCCACAGAAACATAAACACAGATTGCATGTGTTATGAGCCCAAATTTTCAGCTTAGCCATTTCTTCACAGCACCTCATGAATATGACAGCTGTCATTTTTCAAATGTGTTCTCGCAGCATCCTGAAAGGTGATTTCACAGTCACTGTACTAAACCACCTTTTGAGCAGGAGCTGAGCATTTTCTCCACCATTGCTCATGAGGCGGGGTCATAAGAAGGCTATGTCGAACATGTGGCAAAAAAAAACAAAACAATAACATTATTAGGCTATGTAGCATTTTGCTAACACAGGCTGATAACTTTAATACACCCCTGACACATACCCCATGCAAGCAAACATTCGGCATTGACAAATGTTTGTTATTACTGAACTGGATCAGCAGGCAACAGACAGAGCTCCAGAACCTTAAAGTAAGCAGTAAGCGAACATGAGGAACAATGCGGTGTGTGTGTGTGTGTGTGTGTGTGTGTGTGTGTGTGTGTGTGCATGTGTGTGTATGTATATGTGTGTGAGTGTGTGATTCCTGCCCACACACTGAAGATTCCAAAAAGGCAGTATTACAAGAAAAATACATTGAAATGTGACAATAAACAAATTTAGAAAATAAAGTAAAAAAAAAAACAAAATACAGTGCTACACTAAGATATTTATATGGGTAAACTAACTGAATAATTCTTACCCACTTTACAAGAGAGTTATATTTTTAATATAAGGTTGTCTGTTTTATATACAAAGGTAATAGTTCATATCTAGCAATGTATCTAGCAATGTTGAAGAGGACTGTAAGTGAAAACCTTTAGCTACTTCATTGTTGAAAGGCATAGTAAGATAATCTGGTAGCATGTTCCATAAATTATAAGTCTAATTAATTAAACCTAGAGAGGCTCCTGAATGGCTACTGGATCAGTCATTATCTTCATAGAAATTACTGATCCAGCTGCCTACTGATACTGTGTGGCACGCAAGACTTGCGTCACACAGCTAAAACCTATTTGAAAACAAAAGAAAATGGCAAAAATGAAAGTTTTTTTTGCGATTAGATGTGTAATCATAATAACAACCTCAAAGTCAATCATTTGCTTGGATTAATAACCAACTAGCCGGATCTGGTCTAGAGATGTTGTGAAATAAAATTTCACCGGTGAAATTGCAGCGATATCGTCAGTTTTGCCACATTAAATTTTTCGAGGAATTTAGCAATTTCACCCTCAATTTTGCCTGCTAAAAAAATTAATTCTCCCTGGTGTCTAGTGGTTCTCCCCCACCCCCGACTGACCACCAGCCGAAAGTGAATAAAGGAAACCTCCGCAGTTAACTCATTATTTTCCCCGATCCCTTGGACCCCCAGTCCTAAAAACAAAATATCAATCCCTACTCCCTGGTGTCTAGTGGACCTTCCCCAGCTGATCACTGGCCCAAAGTGAATAAAGCAAGCCCCCAGTTAACTCATTATTTTCCCTGATCCCCCAAACCCTCAATCATAAAAAAATGTCAGTCCCCACTCCCTGGTGTCTAGTGGATCTCCCACCATGTCATCAGATAGCGCCCACCCCACTTCCCCTCAGTACCCCAATTGGGCTACCGGCACATCCCTCCACTCACCTCCACCGACTGAGCACTTCAATGAATGAGTGTGTGCTTCTACAAGCATGTGTTCATTCATTGAAGCTCTCAGGCTGTTGGCCATGGAGGTAAATGGAGGGCTGTGCCAGTGCCCAATCGGGGTACTGGGGGGGAGTAGGGTGGGTTCCATCTGATGACAGGGTGGGGACCACTAGACACCAGGGAGTGGGGATTGACATTTATTTTAGGATTGGGGGTCTGGGAGATCAGGGAAAATAATGAAATAACTGGGGGGGCTTGCTTTATTCACTTTTGCCCAGTGATCAGCCAAGGGGAAGGGGTCCACTAGACACCAAGGAGTAGGGATTGACATTTATTTTTAGGACTGGTGTTCTAGAGGATTGGAAAAAATGATGAGTTAACTGGTGGGGGTTTCCATTATTCACTTTGGGCCAGTGATCGTCCAGGGGGAACCACTAGACACCAGAGAGATATCATTTTAATGTGAATTTGGACCAGTGAGCAGCGGGGTGGGGGGTGGGCCACTAGATACCAAACATTTTGCCCGTGGGTGGTGACATTTTGCCCAGGATTGATGAATTTCACCAGCTCTAGGGAGAAACTTTGCTCTTTCTGCAGGCAAACTTTCGCATTTTGCCTGGAGAAATATTTAGTGAAATGCACAAATTATGTGAACTATTTCGCTGGATGAAATTTTCCAATTTCGCACAACACTAATCTGGTCCTCAATCCACCCTTCCCTCCAACCAGTCACTATTCCTTTGAAAATGACTGGCTTTTCAGTCAGTATTGCTTAAACATGCCTATTTTTATAGTAATGAGATTGACCCTCTTTGGGTGGATAATGATTTCTCCTCCTAACTGAGGGTGGCAAGTCCTATTTCTCAATTTCTCTTGACCTCAGTACTGCATTTGACAGCATCAACCACATCTTCCTACTTGATTATCTTGAATGCTATGATAGGGTCTGTGATTCTAATGTCCAGGTTGCACATACTTCGTTTAGCTGGATCGTCTTCCTTTCTGGTGGCAGATCCTCACTGCCTATAGGCTTCTCCTCTATAGTATACCAAAAGGCTCTGTCCTCAGTCCCCTTATTTTCTTCATTTATCAATATAAGTGTCTTTGGCTCAGTAGGTGGCATGCTCTCCTATAAGGCCAGAAGACCAGAAGGTTGTGGGTTCTACCCTCATTCCAGGTACATTGGGTAATACCTATAACTGAAACAGTAGTGGAGTACAAAGGGGATGCTATACTGTAGACGTGCCATCCTTTGTTTGAGACATTAACCTGGGTTCCTTTCTACCCATCTCTGGTCACTGCTGAGGTGGAAGATAAAGAGCCTATGGCACTAAACAATGAAGAGTAGGGGAGTTTTTCTGGTGTCATTGCCAACACTTCCCCATCAATAAAACAGGTACAATAAACCCACCCTCTCAGGATATATTTGGAAGTAAGCTATCACAGCTTTGACTGCCTTTCCTGCTAAAACATTACTAATAAATAAATAAACATATTCCCCCCTCCCTGATCCCCTTATGTCATCTGTCAAGCTTACTTATCACTTCTATGCAAATGGTACGCATAATATCATCTTTGTTTCTTTTTCTCATCCTGCTGTACCTGCTCTCTCTGCCTGTCTCACAGATCAGCTCTTGGCTTTATCATTACTTCTTCCGAATCCTGTTAAATATTTCTAAGATTCAAATTCTGCTTCTCTGCAAAAAGAGTACCTGTATCGTTCATCCAATATATTTTATGAAGTACATTATCCTTCTTAATTCCTGCCTGTTCTTTGTCACCTGTGGCAGACACATTGCTGCCCTACTTGGTCAAGAATTTATTTTGATCACTACATCTCAATGACCTGTAATTGTGCTTACTACCAAGTGTACAATATTGTCTTCACTTGCCTCTGTATCAGCCCTCTTTCTATTTAAGCCCTCATTCTCACCTTCAGTTTCTTCTAACTTGACTACCATAATTCCCTTCTGTATGGTCTCCTCAAGTTTTGCTGCCTAAGCTCTAATCTTTGCCAAAATGCTGCTGCATATCCTCTCACCTACTTGCATAGATTTGACCACATCACCCCTGTACTAATTATTCTGCACTAAAATCTCACCTCATTGTCCGTACAGTACAAATTCTGCTTCTGGCTCTCAAACCTCTCCACTGTCTGGCAGGCCTCTATTTCTCTGATTTCATCACACTCTGCTCTTAGTCCCATAGTTTCTACTCCTGTAACTCAGGGCTTTTCTTTGTCTCTAATGTTAATCTCTTTACCATTGGGGCTGGGTCCCTTAACTTTGCCTCCCTATCAGTCTGTAGCAGTTTTACTGCCTATGCCTTGTAGACAATCCAAACATTTTCAAATCTTGCCTCAGAACCCACCTCTTTTCTCGTGTCATTGACACTTGATCCTCCTATGCCAGCCTAGCTTGAGCACAAATCTACAAATCTTAAGTCCTGACCCCCTGATAATTGTTTTTTTTTACTCTGTTTATCAACAGGTCAGTGGGTGGAGGATATACCCCCTATCAGCACCTAGACTGTCCTTCCAGCATCCCCATCCAGGCTGCCTGGACTGGGTGGATCATAGCTTGCCCCTTACGGGGGGGCTCCCTCAGGGGATAAGGAGACCAAGATCCACCAGAGGCCCCAGCAGAGGCTTACACCTGTGGTGCCATTCAGGAAGTGATCCTGAGGCATCATGGTACTCCATGACCCAAGATATTCTGGCTTGGATTCCCCCAGGAGGCATGGATGTGCAATGGCATCAATGCACAACAGGCACATTCCAGCACCTGTCCCAGAGACATCTGCCATTGCCTCCACATGTGCCTCGTGGTCCCGGCTGCTGGAACACCCAGTCTCTACTGGGTGTCACTAGTATACCTGTGAACCACAGCCCTCTCCCCTGGAGATGGAGAGCTGTCCTTGAGATGCTCATCCAACCTCATCCTGGCTGACCCTCTGACGCACCATGTTCTCTTCTGAACGCAGGTCTTCAGTGTTGCTGGCAGTAGCACTACCTCTGTGTTGGCAGACTGGCCTTCTGATAATTATTTTTTAATCTTTTATTTGTTACATTTACTATTCTTTTTCCTCTACATACCTGACCAGCCTTTCTGGCCACCCAACCCAGTCCTGTCACCTACCATCTCTAAGACTTACCTCTACCTCATGTGTTGCCCAATGTTTAACACCCCATGAGAAGGGCTATTAGGGGCTGGGTCCTAACTCCCATGTCAAATCTGAAGCTTTGGTTGGAGAGGTGGAGAGCCCAGTGAATGATGTGGTACCTGTAGTGGGCAGCAGAAGGCATCCTGCATTCAGTTGAGGCCCTTTCCTCCTTATCTGTCACAACCCTTGACATTGGAAGGGCCATGGTGACACACACAGTGTAATGCCACTGACAACACCCCACCCTCAATCCATGACTTCACTGCACCTTCACCTGTGCTCACTCAGGTGGCAGCGTTGCAACAGAGACTGTTCTCCCTCACATCCCAGAGGAGGCAAGCATCCAGATACATAACTATCCTTCCCCAGCCAGCCCTAAGACACATTTTTTTTAATACTACTACAGTGAAAAATACTAAGCTTAAATGCTTTAAGAAACAACATTTTGCAGTAAAGAGAGAGGAAATTATCAATTGGAACTGGGAGTATGAGCTAGAGGAGCAGAATATCAATATAACATTTCTAAACCCCTTCTCTTAACAAATCTCTCTCCCTTCCTCCATACTCCCTCCTTCTAAGCCAACTACTCCCTTCCTACTTGTCTCACTTTTCTGCCTTCTCTACCACCTTCCTCTACCTCCTCCTGCATGCTGGCTTTCTCCCTATGTCCACCTCCTCTACCCTTTAATTATAGGCCTGGTATCCTGCTACTTCTGGGATTTTGACCCCAGAGGGTCGATGACTTGCCTCTTCTCTCAGCTGGCCCCTCCTTCTTCCCCATCCCAGATGTTACTAGTCCTGAGGAGCTCCCCCTAGAGGCTCTGTATCCCTTTGCCAGCACTGTTTATTTCTCTTTCTGACTAAATGTACATAGTTGTTGTGTTCATCTCAATGTTATTTAATTTGCCATTCATTATTATTTATTAGAAAATGGCTAAGTAAATCCTAGCATTCTTAGCTAGGACAACAGCATTAGTGGGTGGGTATGTTTCAAAAGAGTCCACTAAATAACTTGATCCACCTTTTGCCAGGTAAGGGTGCCCATCATCCAAAGATATCAGGCTGCCACATAATTGTTTTCCACTCGCTAAGCGAATGATGGAGTCACCCCAATCACAGTTATCAAAAGGCTCTCCTGCAGGATTCCCCAAATACAGAAGCAAATCACAAAATTCAGTGACAGACCCCCCAAAAAAATCCATAAAAAAAATTATTGCTTCGTCCTCGGACACAGAACTTCTAGCTGTCACAGAAATTCAGTCCATATTGAGAAAGGAAGCCAGCTGCTCCCGTAAGTGGTGCAACCATACAGTGGGTCTCCATCACTGGGAGAAAAACTCATCAATATACCACTCCTTACATTGTGGAGTGAGTGGGAGTCTGCAGTGATGTCTCTTCACCCTCCACATCAAGGACACTTGCAAAAAAGGATTCCCACACTTCTGAGAAAAAAAATGCCTGTGTGCCTCTGGGGAGGGGGGCAGCAGGGAAATGTCTCCAGGGACTGAAGGAAAAACAACAGTGTCCCTGGCAAACAACAATAAAAGAGAGCAATACCCTCTAGTGGCATTGCCATTTTCAAATGGCAGATATACAAGTGAAGGGACTACTTTGCCCTCTCCTAAAATAAAATCTATACAATCATTTTTATCATTTTCTTATAGTTTCCTGGAATTGTTTTTACATACAAAAGCCACATTTGGGCCATTTTCTCTAAGTGTAATAATACCCTACAGGGTGGATGGTGTTGGGAAATACCAGACCTTCTAGGGGCTATAAGGCCATCTGCCTGCGGCATCATTATGCTTATGGGCAGTCTGGTATTTCCCAATACTGCCCACCCTGTTGGGCATTATTGTTTAATTGCTAACTTGTTATACATTATTCTGTCTGTAAAATCAAGTTGTACCTCCCCTGTCCCCTTCCCTCCAGGACACGCCTGGAAATGAGCTATTTTAGCTCAGTATGCCTAGGGTTTCCAGTTTTCAGTTTTAACCGATAATCACCGATAAAACACCACCGATATGTTTTTCAGGATTTCGGTTAAAACCAATAAGCACCGAATAAATTGATTCCTGATGGTGGAGTTAAGCTTGCTGAGTGATGACACACATTCGGCACTCACATCGGAGGAAGCAACTGCCCAGCCATGGCTAAAGTATTGCCAAGATATCAGACAGTCAGATTACCTGGACCCTTGTGCTTATGTGTGGTAGGGAACAGCCGCTGTTCAAACAGTAAAAAGTCCCAAATACATATCATGCCCCTATTTAAACACCCTAAGTATAATTAATTTGTAAGAGACCCAGCTACAAACAATCCTACAAAAGGCCAGCACAAATTCCTTAATCCCAGCAAATGGAGTAGAAGAACCCCAGCTAAAAACAATCCCATAAATGCCTCTGGTACCTTTTCTCTGAGAGCCTATTTGCGCACAGCGCCAACTGCATCATGAGCTGGAAAAGCCCTTGTAGTGCAAACAGTAAAGCAATGCCCACACTCAAAATGCCATCTGAAATACTGAAAAATAAAACCTCCTAAATCCCCAATATATATGCTGAACACTAAAGCAAGCACCACAAATAATAAAAAAAAAAAACACACAAAGAAAATTGCCTAAATTCCTTAAATATAACACCCAGCAAATGGGTTACTCCAGTTCTGAGGCAGACAACAAAAAAGCTGCATTTCAATTTGTTCACAGCCAATCTTTCATACTGGGGACAATACTAAAAAAAACGCTTTTGTATGAGAGCTTTTTTAATAATCATTGAAACTGCAATAGAATGCATAGCAGCTTCTTGGAAGACAAGCACATATTAAAAGTAATAAAAGTAACAGCAGAAATTACTGAGTTTCTGAGTGTTTTATTTTCATTATGCTTAGTAATGTTGACCATATTTGTGTGACAAGGGTTACCAGTATTACACCTATTTAATATGTATGTATATATTTGAATAAACACTGATAAATAATGAAAATGGGTAATGACTTATTTATTTACACCGGAAAACACAGAATTTTAACACTCGAAAAACTTGTGAGAAAGGGTGAAAAATAAACACCATTTTTTTAGAAAAATAAACCCCTAAAACCAGAAACCCTAAGTATGTCTTTCCTGGTGAAACTTTTCAAATAAATAAATAACATGGATGAGCTTGGAGGGCAAAATTAAAGATCTAGAACACATATTTTTCCCCACAATTAGCAGCTGTTTTCACTTTTACCTGAAGAAGAGAGCTTTATCTCTCGAAAGCTAGTCTTAGAAATAATTTTGTTAGTCCAATAAAAGGCATCACCTGCAACATATTTGTTGTATTTTTTCTTCCCACAATTAATAAATATAATAGTAAAGGTAAAAGGCCAATATGGTTAAACAAGGAAATAAAAAATATATTAGATAAAAGGAGCACGTATAAAAGGAGAAAAGAAACAAGATTCCCCTTACTATGGAATAGTTTTAAAATAAAGGCAAGAGAATAGAGGTGTGAGAAAAAAAGTCAGACGGCAGAATTTCCGTGAAAGTCAGAAATCAAATTTCCAACTTTTGCGGAAATTCACCAGCACCCTGCCATTAATATTTCCCTGGTGTCTAGTGCCCCCCCAAACTGGTAACTGATCACCACCATAATTAAACATAACTAAAATTAATTCCCTGGTGTCCAGTGCCCCTTCCCCAAAGCCCTGTCCTTAATAGCAGTGAAATTCCCTGGTAGCTAGTGGTCCCTTCCCCCAGCTGATCACTCGCCCCCTCCCAAAAAAAATAAAATACTTCCCTCTGTTCCCTGGTAGCTAATGGTCCCTGCCCCCACCTGATCACCTCCCCTGACAAGTCCAGTGTAACCCTTGATCCCCTGTATAGTAATTGTATAAAACATTTTCCCTGGTGGTCTAGTGAACCCCCTACCTATTCCTGATCCCCAGTATATGAAGTTATTCCATGGTGGTCTAGTGGATTCCCTGCCCCCCCCCACCCCAGCAGGCAATGTTCCACCACCCCATTCCCCCTAATCCTGAACCTGAACCAGTGACTGGCACAACCCTCCTCTCACCACCATGGGCTGCCACCGACTGAACTGTCACTGAGCGTGTACTGTATACAGAATGTGCTCACTAATTGAAAGCTCATTGTGAGCTGCTAATCAATGAGCATTTATGCTATACAGGAATGGGGAGTGCAGGTTTGCAGCTCCCATGGAAAATTACAGTGACAGTGGGAAGCTGTGATATCAACATACACTATGCAATCTGGGTGGGGAGAGTGACACAATTGCATGTAGTGCATCTTGCTGTCACCCTTTTGCCTGCACTCTTTATTTTCTCCATAGGGTGGGTGAACCAGTACCAGGACATACACATTGAAAACTGCTGCTGTTAATAGTTCCAACTATATAGTAACCCTATGCACTCTCCTGTGGCTGCTCCCCTTCTCATACCTCATTCTATGGACACCCACGGGAGGTTGTGGATGCACTTCCCAGGACACTTAGATTCAAAATGCCAGTGGTAGGGATGGCAAGGTCAACCAGATAAAAACAAAATTACTTCACAGACTCTAAGTAAGTACAAAAGTTATTTTTGCAAAAATACTAATTAGACCCTTCCTCCCACTGAGGTGGGGTCCTATTCCAGGTAGATATTGCCCTTTAACTTCATGAAATGTGGAATTTTACAAAATGTTTTGCAATTCACAAACTCAGGCAGAAATTACATTTTGCACATCTATATCTGAAGCATGTCTTTCTAGACCTCATCTGGGAAATTACTTACTGATTTTATCATTCATGTATGCCACAGAAACACAGAAGGATGTCAGAAGACAATGATTATAGTCCATCATGTCTGCTCATTTTCCTACCTGATTTGTACCTACAGCACCTACCCTAAGCCTTACTTGTGTAATGTGCTCATGATCAGATCAGCTTCATTTCCCTCCTCTCCACCTCTTCCTTGCCTTAGGATTCACAAACCCCTTATTCCCATTCTACATGCTCTTAAAAACTGCCACCATCTTAGCATTTGCAACCTCCCTTGGCAAACTGTTCTATCTATCCACCACTCTTCCTGTGAAAAAATACTTCCTCATGTCCTTCCTTAATTTATCACCCACATGTTTATAATTGTGTCTCCTAATTGTTGATCCTTGACTATACTTAAACAAATCATGAGTCTTGACCCTCTACTCCATTTACCCCTCAGATATTCAAAGGTTATTATGACCCTTTTTTTTCTAAACAGCTGTAAGTACATGTTTAGACTGGCCAGATTTACCCTGCTGACACTGCATCATCTTTGGTCCTTATTTTTTTCTCAAGTGTGACCTCACTAGTGACCTATAGAGTGGTAATAACATCTCTATTCTCCTACTAGAAAACATCCCCTATCTCAGCATCCTGTTTGCCTGCCTGAGGGCCTTTACACTGTGGATGAGGCTACTACTAATGATGACTCCCAAGTCCCATTCCTCAGTCGTCAGACTGTCTCCCCCCCATCACCAGCTAATAACCTTTCTTCAGATTTCCCTTGCCTTCAGATTTCTTGACATTAATCTTTAGTTGCCATATCTTGAACCACCTATCCAACTTTTCTGAGTCCCTTTTATGTCCCTGAGACCCTCCTTGGAGTCTATCCTGCTACAAAGTTTAGTATCATGTACAAAAATGCAATTGTTTTCCCTCAAGTCCTTGCTCTAAGTTGCATGTGAACATTTTTAACAGCACTGGTCCCAGTACAGACCCCTGTGGTACCAAACTTGTGACGTCCCTGACTTCTGAATGCTCCTCATTTACTACCATACTTAAGGGCATTCATCTTGGACAGTTTCTACCTACCATGTTAGCTTTGTCCAACTCCTAGATCCCACAATTTCTTAATAAGTCTTCTATGGGATAATGAGTCGAAAGACTGACTAAAATTTAAATACATCACATTACTTGCCTGTCCCTTGTCCAATGCCTTCATTACATAATTGAAAAACTCAGGATGGTTAGTCTGGCATCAACTTCTCTTCATGAAGCCATGCTGTCTTCTGTCTTGTAGCCAACTTGCTTCAAAGAAATTCAGATGATAATCATATCAGATGATCTAAAGGTGGGCAGACACTCTGCCAGGGCTGTGGGGAAAGCCAGTGGTGTACTGGGGTGCATAGGGAGAGGTATCACCCGCAGGAGAAAGAAGGTGGTGATGCCTCTATATAAATCATTAGTAAGACCTCATCTGGAGTATTTTGTCCAGTTCTGGAGGCCACATCTAGGTAAAGACATAGGGCCTGATTCTCAAACATCAGCGCAAGCCATGTCGAAGGTGGCTTGCACCAATTGCTGGTGCACCAGGGACCCTGCACTCAATTCTCTATTGGGCAGGGTCCCGGTGACAACCTCCCACAGCTTGCAGCAACCCTAGCAGTGTGCCAAACAGAGGGCACACCTGGATAGGTTGCTGCAAGCTGTGGGTGGCCATGCAGCAATGTCCCAAGCAGTGTAGTCTAGTGGCATCCTCCAGCCCTGTTTGCCCATTATACCAATAGGTAATGTATGTATGTATAAAGTAGTTTATCCCCTGGTAGTCTAGTGCCCCCCCATGACCCGATTGTCCATTATACCAATTGGTGAAATATGTATGTGTAATGTAGTATATTCTCTGGTAGTCTAGCACCCCCTCAAGCCCCAATTACAGGTTATGATGACAGTAACATATAAAATGTTTACATTACCTAGCAGTCTGGTGGACCACCCCTGCCCCAATTTGCCTTTCACAGAGATGTATAACTTCCTGGTGGTCTAGTGGACCCCCCACCCCACAGTGCAGTACCACCCCACTCACCCCAAGCCATAATGGAGCTAGCAACTGGCACAGACCACCACTCACCACCACAGCCAGCCAATAACTGAGCTCTGAATATGCACATACCGTATATAGCACATGCTCAGTGAAGGAATGCTGCTGTCAATCACTGAGCACATTCTGTACACAGTATGTGTTCATTCAGAGCTCAGTCAGTGGCTGGACATGGTGGCGAGTGGTGGGCTGTGCCAGTCGCTGGCTCCATTATGGGTTGGAGGAGTGGGGAGGTAGGGCACTGCAGGGTGGGGGTCCGCTAGACCACAAGTAAGTTTCACATCTCTGTTAAAGGTGGATCTGAGCAGGGGCAGTCCACTAGACTGCTAGGGAATGTAAATATTATATGTGTTACAATCATCATAATTGGCGATCGGGGCTTGGGGGCTCTAGACTACGGGGGACTCTAGACTACCAGGGAATATACTACATTATTCATATATATTTTACAAATTGGTATAACAGATGATCGGGTCGTGGGGGGGTGCTATACTACCAGGGAATAAACTACATTATACATATTTTACCAATTGTTATAATGGGTGATCAGGTCATGGGGGGGCACACTGGCGCATCCTCCAGAGGATTTCTAGGAACCATTAGACCAGCCCTTGGCTGGGGAAATGGTATTTAGACCATTGCCCTCTGGGATGGTTTTGAGAATTGCAAGGTTGTGGATGTGACATCCTGACTCTGCCACATGCCCCCTAGCACCATGCCACAGCCCATTTTGTGGTGCAAGGCTGGTGCATGCCCACTTTAGGGCAAGCAGCCGGCATTTGACACAGGCTGCTTTTGAGGATAGCTCCCAGTGCATTTTTTTGATGCAAGGTGCCACTTGCATCTTTTATTTTTGGTGCAGGCACTTTGTGTCATTCTAAGTGCTTTGAGAATCAGCCCCATAGATAGAGTAGAAGCAGTTCAAAGAAAAGGCAACAAAAATGATGCAGGTCCTGAACCAAAAGTCATGTGAGGAGAGATTGGAGGACCTCAATTTGTGCACCCAGGAGGAGAGAGAGGAGGGATAAGATAGAGACCTTCAAATAGCTCGAGGGCATAAATAAGGTACAGGAGGGTAGCATCTTTCAGAAGAAGAAATGTTCCTGAACAAGGGGTCATGACATGAGGTTGGAAGGAGGTAGACTAAGGGGTAATGTGAGGAAGTATTTTTTTCACAGACAGGGTGGTGAATGCATGGAACAGCCTCCCAACAGAGGTGGTGGGGGAAAATTCAGGTGGGGGGATTCAAAAATACATGGCATTTGTATAGGGGTACCATAGTCATAGGTAGGAGAACAAAGACAGAGATCAAGCAAGGTTTCTGGTTTTTGCAGCAGGTAGGGAAAATGAGCAGACGAGGTGGGCCTGGTGGTCTTTAGCTGCCATCAAATTCTATGTATCTATGTAGTTGCTACTTTGTGATAGCTTGAGGAGTTTACTTGTTATAGAGGTCAAGTTAACTGGCATATAGTTTTCCAGTTTCTCCCTACTCCAACTCTTGTCCTGGGAAACCACAGCTGCCCACTTCCAATCAACTGGGACTACCCAAGTCTTCTCGGACTAGTCAAATAAGACCAACAGAGGTTCTGCTAGTTCTTGCTTAATCCCCTCAACAGTCTGAGGTGCAACCCATTTGATCCAGGAGACTTATCCATACTGAGTGCCCTTGCCCCTTAAGTACCCTATCCTCCATCACTAGACCCAATTTAAGTTCCCTCTGATCCTAACCCTTAGACTGCCTTCCACTGTTATTATATGCTTAATAAAATACAATGATTTTATGGTTGGTGATGGTGCTGTCTTTTGTTGTTTTTGCCACAGTCTGGGAGTGGGACCCCACCTCTACCATGAATAACAAGCAAAATTGCCTATTAAGAATGTTAGTCTTCTTCCCATCCTTAACACAAACATTTCTTAATTTTAGCCTCAAAATATCTTCCTTAGATTTCCTCTTTTCTTTGCTACATCTAAAGAAGACCTTATTATTATCTTTTGCACCCTTGGCTGAACTCAGTTCCCTCTCTGCCTTTGCTTTCATCATGACTTTGCTTGCCTCATTCATTTCAATAAGTACAGTGTGCCTCTACTGTCCTCAGATTGATTCCCTTTGTACTGCATCGCTTCAGTGAAGCCCTCTTTGTCCTGACTGTTTCTCCCACTTCCACGGAGAACCAGAGAACATCTGTGGAGAGGTATCCTGGTTACCTGTTCCTTCGCTCCTCCCATCCACCTACATCCTTCTGGTATCGCTCCGATACAGGCACCCACCACCACCAATTACTCCCTACATCACTCAATCCCATTCCACCCCAACTAGGAGGCAAATCCCCTTCTCTGCCCAGCTCCTAATATCACTGCTTCAGTTGAGGGCAGGTGACATCAAATTTAATCCTGGACCCATACCCATCTCACCCTACAAAGGCCTGTTATTTGCCCACCTAAATATCAGGAGTCTCCTTCCTATGGTCAATCTCCTTTAACCCATTATGGTCAACCTAAAGCCAGACATGATAATTATCTCAGAATCATGGTTCTCCCCTAAAATCTTGGATAATATTCTCTCTATCCCTGGTTACTCCTTAGTTAAGCAGGATCACTCCAGTAGGGGTGAGGGTATTGCCATCGTATATCCTCTGCTATCCAATTCACTACTCTCTGTTCCATCTCTTTCTCTCTCTCTGTCCCCCTCAGCCTATGAGATGATCCTCATAAAACTTCCCCTTCCCCTCTCCCTTTCCTATATTCGGTGCCTACTGTCATCCTGGCCTCCCCTCCTCCCTAATCACTGGCCTTTCACCACCATCTCCTCTCACTTCTCTCCCAGTGAGCTGATCATCCCTGGGGACTTTAATATGAACTGGCTCTCCTCCTCCCAAATTCTTCATGCTACTTCATCTCTAAACTTCTCTCAGCTAATCAGTGACCCCACTCATCAAAACCTTAAATCACAGAATCACTTACTACTAGATTGGGTACTTACCACCCACCCCTTCACATTATAGCTTCTGGCACCCTCCTGGATGCCCTCAGTGACTACCACATAATAGACTGGGTTTGTAAAGTCCAACACCCGATATCTCCTCGTAATATCCTATTGATATGGTAATTTAGATCCTTAGACCTAGCTGGTCTCCAAAAGGACCTGACAGATGTTGACCGGTAGCCCATCTCTTCCTCAAGCTCCATTGACTCAGCCCTTGTATTCTTTCAGTCCACCTTCCCGTCTGGAATAAGCACACCCCTTAAAGAAAACAAGAGTTAGAGGCACCCACCTCCCCTGGATCACTGCAGAACTCCTTGCTTGTCTGCATGCTAGAGACTCAGTATAGAAGGATCACAAGTCTTCAGGCTCCCCCAAGACTGGCTCAAATACTGCACACTGCATAATGCCTGCACCAGTGCCATCAGACTAGCCAAAGCAGATCACTTTGCCTGCAATTTCCAGAATGACATTAACCACCCCTCCAAGTTCTGGAAGGTTGTTCACAGCTTATTCTCCCCAAAGGCCCAGCCCATGGTCCCCATCCTTAAAGAGAATGATGCCTTTATCTTTGACCCTCCTACAGTGGCCAATGAGTTTAATACCAACTTCACCTCCTGTGTTTCCACTCTTCTCTCCTTCCTCTCACCAACTTCTCCACTGTCTCCCACCCAAACCCCCCTTCCTTACCCCTCCATTCTCCTTCTCTCCTATCTCACCTGCTGTTGCCTTCAAGGTTCTCCTAGCCCTCAGCCCCCACAAGGGTTAAAGTCTGGATGGCCTCAATCCTAAACTCCTCCATCTGTCAGCCCCAACAAATGCTGCCCCTATCTCCTCCCTCCTTACTCTCTCATTCTCCCTCAGCTCTGTCTCTGCATCCTGGAAACATTCAGCCATTATACCACTCCCTAAAGCTGGTGATTTCTCTAACCCAGGCAAGTGGGTCAGCTGAATGAGGTAGCAAGTTCAAGGATCCAAGCACCATACACATAGTTTTGGTCTGCATTAAGGATCAGGCAGTTCCAGGAGGAGATAGTACTGAAATCAGACTGGAGTAGTTAATTAAACTCAGACATTGTCATTGCACTGTAGTAGAGTATGATGTTAATATGTCAATATGCAGATTACACCCCCACTGTTGACTCTAGATGTTCCCCCAGTGGATTGCTTCCCACCTTCCCCAAACCTATCCCACCACAGTCCATCTACCTGCATTGACCCTGCTGGGTCACTGGTGTATTAGAGCTCTAATCATGGTGTCATGGCCTGAGATGCACCTCGGGAACCTCACTTCACCCCTGAGGCCAGAAACCTCATCAGTAAGGACAACAACCCTCCCCCACATCAGGCAGCCCCCATGACTCTAGAGCAGTGCCTGGAAGATTGCAACACCACACCCCCTGTAACTGACCAGCTCTTCTTCCCACCCAACTTCTCACCTAAACATGATGCTAATGCGTGCTAGTGATGAGCTTGGTTGGGGTGTGTAAATGCACTAATCTCAACCTGCTTCACTCACCAGGTTTTGTTGTGTCCTTTTATTCAAACAGAGTTATCTACCCCCTGCCTCTATTCCTTTGTCACATAACCTTGTGGCAGTTCATGAAGTGGCACATTCACTACACATTTCTCATTATGCATATGGGAAGTACATTTTAGATATTTCCTAGTGCTTGCTTCACATCCAGGACATATTCTTTCTTATTTCCAAACTCTGAGCAAATACAGTATTTAAGACATATCCTACTGAGCCTTCATTTGAGCCACCCCCCCACTACAAAGTAAACAGCCACTGAAACTGAGCACTGAAAAGCACTTACCTCCACCTACCCACTGACAGCAGCACTTTAAATCTTAAATAAAAGATCTTATTTAGTGTCTGCCAGGTTGGATGTTCTCTCTCTCTCTCTCTCTCTCTCTCTCTCTCTCTCTCTCTCTCTATCTCAGTCTTCTTCATTCAAATGTTTCAGGTGATAGGACAGAACCAAACATGAGATTCATACTAAGATTCATACTAAGATTTTAAGACAACAAAAAGGCATAAGCCCATAAGAGTTGTCCCCACTACTTAGTGGATACAATCCAAATTGTCAACTGGTAGATAATGATCCAACCTAGCCTTGAAAACTTCAAGCCTATTTGACTGCACTATATCTTCTGGTAGCCTAGTCCACAGTCTAGTGGTTCTGGCAATGAAGCTATTCTTCCTAATATTAGTTCTATACTTATCCTCCAATATTTGTTTTGTATTTCCTCTCAGGAAGTAATTTGAGTATTTAAATGTAAGTCCCATGTCCTCCCTCAACCCATCATCCTTAATGATTTTATAAAGTCATAGGAGATCCCCCCTTGTATGACGTAATTCAAGTGGCCATAAGCCTAATGTAGTCAGCCTGTCCTTATATGATAAGTCCTTGAGCCCTGTTAATAATTTGGTTAACACTCTTTGTGGTCTTCCTACTATTCTAATATCTGACTTCAAGAATGGATTCCAGACCGGTGTAGAATAGTCTAGGTGTGGCCGTATATAGGTTTTGAATACTGGTAATAATATACATTCTTTTCTATTGAAGAAGGATTTGCAAATGCAGATAATCAGATACGTTGCCTTACCAGCCACATTTAAACTGTATGCCCCACTTTTCAAATTATTCCCTATAAGAACATCCAGATCTTTTTCAACTTTTGATTCCTTAATCTTATTTGTTGCAAGTAATAGTCCTGGCAAATGCTGTTCCAGCCCATATGATAATAGAACATTTGCTCAAATTAAAATTCATTCTATTCCTTTTGGTCCATTCATTGATTGTAAATATATCCTTTCCCAGCATTAATCTATTTTCAATGGTGTTGACCACCCCTCACACCTTTAGATCATCTGCAAACTTCACTAGTTTATTTCCACTCATAATAATTAAATCACTAAAAATACATTAAACAGCACAGGCCCCAGCACCGACCCCTTCGGAACTCCACTGGTGACCCTGACCTCATCTGACTCATATCCCTGTATCCTTACTGCCTGTGTTCTTTTTGTCAGCCACTGATCTATCCATTTTATTAGAAGGTGATCAACACCCATTTTTATTAATTTGTTTATCAGTAGACCATGGCACACAGTATCAAATGCCCTACTAAAGTCAAATATAACCACATCCACCCCTGATCCCTGATCCACATGCCTACTCACACAATCATAGGAGCCAGTCAGGTTTGTCTGGCAAGATCTATTCTTTGTGAAGCCATACTGCTGCCTATCCACTAATTTATTTTAACTTAAGATGGTTTTAATTTCATCAGAAATGATTCTTTCAATCACCTTTCTCACCATGAGTGAGTAACATCCATCATTCACCAGTTATCGCCAGACAGTACGTTTTTGTACAGTATATGAATCAATAATCCATATATTTTGCTTAGCTGCTGTGGGTATATTCAATTTCTTGTCACCCAAGCAACTAGCGTATAGTATGTAACTATCCTGATTATTCAGATCAGATAGTAAATATCATATATAACCATCCTAATTATTCAGAGCAGATAGTAACTATGATTTGCAGCTACCCTGGTAATTCAGAGCCTATAGTAACTATGATGTGAAACTATCCTAATTATCCACCACATCTAGTGACTGTCATATGTAACTATCCTGATAATTCAGAGAATGAAGTAACTGTCATATGTAACTATCCTGATTATTCAAGGAAAGATGGTACTGTCACTATCTGGTACAACTATTATGACTATCAAAGGAGAACAGTAATTATAGAAACATAGAATTTGAAGGGCAAATAAGGACCACTTGGCCCACCTAGTCTGACCATTTTCCTACCTAACAGATAAGCTGCAGATCCTAGTTAACCAACAGCTTACTTCCTCCTACCCCCCCCACTAGGACTGCCTTATGTCTGTCCCATGCATTCTTGAATTCCCCCCCTGTTCTTGACTACACGACCTCCTCAGGGAGGCTGTTCCATGCATCCACAACCCTCTCCATGAAAAAATACTTCCTCACATTACCTCTGAGCCATCCCCCCTCTATCTTCAAATTGTGACCCCTTGTTCTTGCACATCTCTTTTTCTGAAAGTTGCTACCCTCTTGGACTTTGTTGATTCCCTTGAGGTACTTGAAAGTTTCTATCATGTCCCCTCTCTCCTTTCTTTCCTCAAGGGTATACAGTACATATTAGGCTCCTTTAGTCTTTCTTCATATTTCTTCTGGTGCAGACCCTGCACCATTTTGGTTGCCCTCCTCTGGACAGTCTCCACTCTGTCTATGTCTTTGCGGAGATGGGGTCTCCAGAACTGCACACAGTACTCCAGATGGTGTCTCACCAACTGTCTGTACAGAGGGATAAGAACTTCTTGTTTTCTACTATTGATGCCTCTCCCTATGCATCCCAGTATCCCCCCAGCCTTCCTTACTGCCTTCTCACATTGCTTGCCCACCTTTATCTATCTTATGTAACTAACCTGATTATTCAGTTGTTCAGTTTAAATTGAGTGGCTAAATAGCTGCAATCATAGCTGATCTTTTTTTTTCTTTTCAAATAGATGAGAAAACTGAGTACATAAGAATAGCCACTCAATACAGAGGTAGTATCTGTCAGACAGCAATTGGAGCAAATAATCCCACTTCCCACCTATATCTATAGCAAACATTAACCAAGGAATAAGGATCTCAAAACTGCTTGCAGTATATTTCAGTTTCCTGATTTGACACATGGATACTGTGAGTGCAAAAATCACTAATTTTATTTAAAACTTTTAATTAGTGCTTATAATTCACATTTTATAAATTAAATAAATTTAATAGTGTGACCCATGCACACATTAGAAGGGTCAAAGACTTATTATCAAATGTGTACACTCTAGGCTCTGAAAATTATGATGGTTTTAGTCCTACCTGATAGGCAGATCCCAGTCCATCAGAACTGGAAACACCACCTCTGCCTCCCTCCCTGTTACCTCTGGTGTTTCACAAGGCTCAATCCTTGACCCGCTTCTGTTCTCTATTTTCCTAAATGACCTGCCCTCTGTCTGCCCTCTCACATCCATTCAAATGTATGCAGATGACACAGTACTGTATGCATCCAGCCACACAGCCTCAGATGTAGTGACCAGACTACAGCAGGACTTCAATGCAGTTCAGCGCTGGTTTCACTCAAATCAACTCTCAGTAGCAAGAAAACTGTCTCTATGACATTTGGCAAAAGGCAAAGACTTTCAAGACTGCCCTCCACCCCATCTTTCCACACCCTGGATGGAACTACACTTAAGACTTTCACCTCCAGCAGATATCTTGGGGTCTGGCTTGACCAGTACCTTGACTTCTCAGCACATATTGATGCCATCCACAAAAAGGTTCACCCCAAGCTGGGACCATTATACTGTAATCATGGGTGCATCCCTCTGCCAGCTCGCCATGCTATTGTGGAGAAGATGATTTTCCCCACTATTGACTATGGGGACATAGTCTATGGTGCAGCCACAAAGTCCACTCTAACCAGACTGGACCCCCTTTTTCATTCCTTCTGTCACTTTGCCCTTGACTGTCCTCCAAAAACTCATCACTGTGTCCTATACCAAAACCTTGACCTCCCATCATTGAAGGACCAATGCCTCTATCAGTGTCAGGCTCACAGCCAAATACTGGATGCAGACCCTTCCTCCCTATCTCACCTCTGTCATCGCGCCCCCTACCGCCAGGGCTATGCACTAAGAAATAATGACTCACATCAACTGTCCAGTCCACTCATGTCAACCATGATAGGCCAGTCATCATTTGCGTATAGTATGCCTAAACTTTGGAACTCTCTCCCGTCGGCTATCTGGCGTGTTTCTCCTAGTTAGCATCTTAGCTGCCTTCTCAAAAATAATTTCTACCCCAACTGCACATACACCCAGGCAAGCCCATGACCCATTAAATGGGACACCTGTAAAAGGGGTGCTCCCACAGCAGTAGGTCATCTACCTCACCACTGTAATCTAACCTGTAACTTTATCCTACTGTCTTGCCTTGTAATCTGCCATTGTACAGCTCATCACTTTGGAAGTTTTGTCTTGTGATTGTATCACTCATTATTTATTTATATTGCTTTCACCATTTATTTTGTTCCATGACTTGCTACTGGATTCTATTCCTGTTATTGTACCTCACTGTCACATGACTCAATTATCTGCCTGTAACACCACAACCTTATCTTGTTTGTCTCAACTTAACTTGTGTGTAAATTTGTATATCTGCACTCCCTCTTACCCTCCCCTCAGGGTGCATCTGTAATTGAGCAGTAGTCTGCTCAGCATCCCTTCCTGGTAAATCCTTTAAATAAATAAATAAATGATGAAGCTTAGAGAGTAGTAGTTCATACACGCAATTATCTGTTGCTATAGACCTGAACTGACACAGCTCAAATGAAATTTATTAGTAGTACACTAATCATACATTTAGAGTAATATCTCAATTTTGTGGGCTATACAATTAAGCCATATCCCTTTCCTTTCCCTTTCCTTAGGTATACAGCAACAAAAGTTAGTAAGTTTTTTTAAGATAAGGTTAGTAAGGTTTTCTGGGGAAGGGGGGCTTGGTCATATCTCAGTTACAGCCAGAGATTCTGCTCTAATTAGTTGTGATAGTCTATGCAGAGCAGTATAATGTATCAAAGGCCTGCTCACACTGCAACATTTGCACCACAGGAACCTGAGCACTGGCATTGCTGCAATGCAAATGTGGCAGTATGGATGCTTACCAGTTCATGGTAAGTTGATGCTCTATCCTGTTCCAGAGTCACAGTGGAGCTGGGGATGCATTGCAAGATGAGCGGTGTAAACTGCCATGTGAACTAGCAGCACCACTGTCATTGCCACAACATGCACACTCACATGATCCCATGTTGCCAAACAGATCCATACACTGAAAATTAGGAAAACTTGGTTCCAAAGTACAAGCAGGGACATGAGCATGCCAGCAAACAAAATTCTGCAGAAACGATAATTTTGTAGTCTTTGCCACAAATATTGATTTACTATACATGTGTTTTGCTAAGTTTATCAAAAATGTGCACATTTCTTGTACATTTTTTCTAACAGGCAGTAACTTTGATTAAATTTTATGGGTTTTTAACTGAACTAACTATACACTTCCGTTATCCTCCTGTTAGCAAAATTGCCAAGGCAACAAAAGTAAGTGGCAAGACAGCACTCATTGTGTCATCTGATGCATCACTGCAGACACCGATCTGCCCTCCAACCTAATTGCCCCTCTCCAGTAGTGCACGCATCAGCTCTGAGTGGGGTCATATAAACATGACTTTGATGTGACTCTTAAGTT
Organism: Neoceratodus forsteri; assembly: GCA_016271365.2. Taxonomy (NCBI): domain Eukaryota; kingdom Metazoa; phylum Chordata; order Ceratodontiformes; family Ceratodontidae; genus Neoceratodus; species Neoceratodus forsteri. The sequence continues at coordinate 318,064,507 of CM028130.1, forward strand.
GGAGGCAGGACTTTTGCAGACTTCTAAACAGATCAGTGCTGGCATGTAAACACACCTTAACAAAGAAGAGATGCAAAAACATAATGCAGATTAAAGGGTGTTCTATGTGTCACAAACATTTCTTTAATTAGGCCCTACCCTGGCTTTCATGGCATTATGCTCCTTCTCAAGGTATGAGAATGCTCTTATTCCTTTTGTAAAAAGCCCATGCATACTTTTCTCATGCCCACCCCCACATGTTCCCATCATGACATCAGGATGATTGTGCTGACACCTTTTTTCATTAAAGTTTTTCTCCCTCAGTTTCACCATCTGGCCCCCATCTGCCCTGGTCCCATTATCTACCTTCCCTGGGGCTTACCTCTTTCTCCAGCAAATCCCCAATGGATTACCTCTTATGGTGGAGATGTTAGGACAGGTCAGATCTCACTGGAGCACAACTCACATACTGGAGGAGAAACCTAATCACTAGTGCCGGGCCAGTGAAGGACCAGAATGCTATCCTGTATAGTCGGGTGTTTTTATGCATAATTGCCTCCTCAGGGCTGCTGATCATGCAGTGATGAACCACTTGCATGTGCAGAGGCACCCAAGTGCATATCAACATTCAATGGCAGGCCCTCCATAAATTGATACTCCTGCTGTGCTTCCACCTGGCTTTCCCCAGGTGACAGTCAAGTAGTGGAGTGAGTTCCCTCCCAAAAGAAAAGAGCATTCCATGGGATATGCTATACATCACCCCCCAGCTTGCCCACATGCAACCTAACTCTGCTTTCAAAACTGGGCCACTGAAGCAGCAGGTGGTAGCATTACTGCCATGCCACTGGAATAGCTGTATCATGGTCATTGGTCATACTTTGATCTCTGGTTTGGAGGGCAGACAAATGGCTACCACTGCAACTGATGTCCGTTTTACTCCATAGTCAGCAGAAAAGTTAGCTCTTTTTCTTTTGCAGCTTGGTACTTTAACAGCTAGGCTATACTGTCTCTCATTTTTATAAATTGCTCTTATTTTAAATAACCATATATTTTTTTTGGTATCAGTTTACCTTTGGTCAATGTAAAGCATTTCAGAATTACACTTGTATTAAAGATGCTATGCAAATTTATACTTAAGGTACTGATCTCTATTATATTGCATTATGTTATGTTGTATTAAAGTGCAGTATTTGTGAGAGTGGTTTTGCAATTCAACCTCACTGAATACTGGGGCAGACATTACCCAAATTATTCAAAAACCAAACAAAACAAAAGTAGCAGACTAATCCTTGCATTGCTGGTTGAAATGTATTTACTTTGGACTTTCACCATAACTAAAAATCTTAGGCCTAACTGGCTACTAAACTGCCAACAGGGTTCAGTGACTGCCTTTAGACTGACAACACACAGACTACAGCACAATACCCATTCAGACATTAGCCCGGACCTTAACCTAAAAGTGCCAACCGGACTGTCACAATTTAAGAAGAAACAAAAAAAAATCTTACTAGACCCATAGATCATTGTGATGACAAAAGTTTTTTTTTCTGATTTTCGTTATTTCTGACTTATTTTCCACTTTGTCAAAGCCTTAAATCCTGCTCTCCCAATATGATCAGTGTTTCTCAGTTCTTAGCAAGTGACAGTGCCACAAATAACTAAAGCAATTATCAAGGAATAGACAGACGATTGAAACATAGAAACATAGAAAGATAGAAACATAGAATGTGACGGCAGATAAGGACCGCTTGGCCCACCTAGTCTGCCCATTTTCCTACCTAACAGATAAGCTGCAGATGCTAGTTAACCAACAGCTTACTTCATCCAACCCTCCACTAGGACTGTTTATGTCTGTCCCATGCATTCTTGAATTCCCCCACTGTTCTTGACTCCACGACCTCCTCAGGGAGTCTGTTCCATGCATCCACAACCCTCTCTGTGAAAAAATACTTTGCACATTACCTCTGAGCCGTTCCCCCCTCTATCTTCAAATTTTGCCCCCTTGTTCTTGTACATCTCTTTTTCTGAAAGATGCTACCCTCTTGGACTTTGTTGATTCCCTTTAGTTACTTGAAAGTTTCTATCATGTCCCCTCTCTCCCATTTTTCCTCAAGGGTATACATATTAAGATCCTTTAGTCTTTCTTCATATGTCTTCTGGTGCAGACCCTGCACCATTTTGGTTGCCCTCCTCTGGACAGCCTCCATTTTGTCTATGTCTTTGCGGAGATGGGGGTCTCCAGAACTGCACACAGTACTCCAGATGGGGTCTCACCAACTGTCTGTACAGAGGGATAACAACTTCCTGTTTTCTACTATTGATGCCTCTCCTATGCATCCCAGTATCCCCCCAGCCTTCCTTACTGCCTTCTCACATTGCTTGCCCAACTTTAGATCATCTGATATAATTGCCCCCAGGTCCCTTTCCATTTTTACTGTTGTCAGTATCTCACCCCCATTGTGTACTCTTTCCCTGGGTTTTTGTTTCCCAGGTGCATTACCTTGCACTTCTTTGCATTGAATCTGAGCTGCCATACATCTGACCATTCCTCCAACCTTGCAAAGTCCCGTCTCATCCTTTCCACTCCATCTGGTGCATCAACCCTGTTGCAGATCTTTGTGTTGTCTGCAAAGAGACATACTTTTCCTTCTAGTTCCTCTGCAATGTCACTTATAAAGACATTAAAAAGGACCGGTCCTAGTACTGAACCCTGCGGTACCCCGCTAGTAACCCTCTTTTTTTCACTGTGGATTCCATTTACTACTACCCTTTGCGTCCTGTTGTCTAGTCAATTTTTTATCCAGGCTACCACCTTGGGACCCATTCCAAGGCTGGCTAACTTGTGTATTAATCTTTTGTGTGGGACTGTATCAAATGCCTTGCTAAAATCTAGGTAGGCCATGTCCACAGCCCCTCCCTGGTCTACTACTTTGGTCACCCAGTCAAAGAAATCTATTAGATTCATCTGGCACCACCTCCCCATCATGAATCCATGCTGCCTTGGGTCCTGTGCCCCACTTAGCCTCTAGGTACTCAACAATTCTTTCCTTCAGAAGTGATTCCATCATTTTCCCTACCACTGAGGTCAAACTAACTGGTCTGTAGTTTCCTGCCTCTGTCCTGCTCCCACTTTTGTGAAGAGGAATCACATCCACCCTCCTCCAGTCCTTGGGTACCATCCCATCCTCCCATGATTTGTTAAACAGAGTAGTCAGCAGTGTCACTAGTTCTACCCTTATTTCCTTTAGAATTCTTGGGTGAATCCCATCAGGCCCCATTACTTTGTCCACCTTCAATTTTATTAGTTCTTTCAGAACCCTTTCTTCTGTAAATGGACTGGTATAGAATTCCTTCTTCAGAGTGTTTCTCTTGTTTGGTTTAGGTACCTCCCCCTCCTCTTCCTTTGTGAATACTGAGCAGAAATATAGGTTCAGTATCCCTGCTTTTTCACTGTTACCCTCTACCCACATTCTCTCCCCTTTATTAAGCCTCAGTATCCCTCCTTTGTTTTTTCTTCGCTCTCTAATGTACCTATAAAAGATCTTATCCCCCTTCTTAACAGAGTCGGCTATCCTTTCCTCGGTTTTGGCCTTTGCTATTCTGACTGCCTTCCCAGCCTCTTTCTGCTTTAACTGATAAAGTTCTTTGTCCTGCTCCTTCTGTGTTTCCTTATATTTCTGAATGCTATCTTTTTCTCCTTAACCTTGCCTGCCACCTCTTTTGAGAACCATAGCGTTTTTTTCCTTCATTGTGTTTTGTTGATTTGGTTTACACAAAGGCTTGTTGCCTCTGTGATGGCTGTTTTGATTACTTATCATCGTGTGATGATATTTATATTATGCACTGATCAATGTCTGTTCAGTTTTCTCTGGTGAATGAGAAGGGAAGGAGAGCTGAGAGAATTGAATCAACCAAATCATGGTTTGCTTCCTTGCCCTAGAAGTTCATTTTTTGTTTAAAAATACTCAAACCCCTGAAGTTCAAGTGGCTTAGTTTTTTCTGACTTATTCTCTTCAACTATAGTGCATGCCATCCATTACAAACTGATGAAAGTAACTTTTACAAAGAATGAGTTGGCTACATCCTACACCTTCACCGTCTTTGTTATGCTAGTATGTTCAATGCATATATTTCTATGTGACTGCTGTCTATAAGTGTTCTCTTAGTATACTTATTTACAAATGTATATTATTCTATTGTATGTAACGCCTTTATTTTAATTTTTGTAATATTATTCAATGTTTGATCATGTATCTGTCCAGGTCCATCTTGTAAATGATTTACTCAAAGGTGTTTTGCATGGTAAAATAAAGATTTTTGATTGATTGATTGATTGATCCTGTATAAAGTCTTAGTTTTAACTGTATGGTAATGGCTAAGAGTCATCACTGGTGGTTTCCATAAAAGTGACATCAAAAATAATGGGCCGGATTAACAAAGGAGCCGAGAATGCTACAAGCCCCAAGTGCACCAAATATATAGTGCACAGGGCTTTCAGAATTCCCCAGCAGATGATCAGGATTCTTGATCCTGTGTGCCAATTGTCACAAATTAGACCAGCTTTTCTGGTCTAGCTTGTGGCAATAGTGGGTATCAATTTTATGGCGCTTGTACCAAATATTTAGTGCAAGCTGCCTTAAATCATGAAAACTATCATAAAAATGCCTGATCTTCTTGAATCAGGTGCAGTGTGCAGCAAAGTTTTCAGGCCAGCTGCACCAACCACTGGATTTGATGTAAGGCTTGATGCAAGCCATGTGTTGTCCTTCATGATTCCGGCCCAATATCTTTACTGATATGTCTGAAGTCTAGGATTTTGAATTACACATATGTAACCCCCAAGCCACTTATAACACGTAGGACACCCCCCGTGAAATCTGGACACTGGTACCCATATATTGGCATACCATTTACTTTTCAAAGGTCGGTACCACCCTTGGCATTAGGATTTATATCAGGCTCATTTCTAGAGGAAATGGGTGGGGGTACAAGAACAAAACACATGACCCTTGTGTAAAAATTACAACCCAGGTCCAGGGTTGAGGCTGGCAGGCATATGCTAAATCTAAATTGCTGAGGGGGCCCCAGTAAATCAACAACCAGAAGCAAGAATCAGAATGTCCAGAGCAGGAACTTGGGTTTTGCAGTATGGCTTTATTTAACAGATGGTAAAACTAAAGCAGGTAGTGGACTCTCATGGGCTGGTCAAGGCAGGACAGGTACATTTCACAATCTCTCCTTGCATGCAGAGCAGTTTGAGAACACACAGAAACTTCTTCACATTTCCAAATGGTGCACGTAGTGGCCATAGTGGCCTGGCCATGCACCCGAACATTTTCCTCCCATGAGTGCACATATTCTGAAAGTAACCCATACACTCAGAACTCTTCTTTGAAAATAGGTGCAATTATGTGAAACTCAGCCACACACCTAAACCTGAAGCATTGGCCTTTGCCAAGGTAAAAAACTGGAACCCTTTATGAACCAGTTTGCCCTGCTTGTAAGCATCCAGATGGTGTTCCTCCCATCCTTTGCCCCAACCAACAGTCTCTGCCGTTCCTTCAGGGTTACACCATTGAAACCCCCATTCCCCACTGAAATATTAGAGGTCCTATACTTTCTATTTCTGTCACTCACTGGGGTGACCACCGTACAACTTCCCTCTTCTGGGTAAACATGTTGCAAAAATTCAATCTCCTGAATGAACTAGGGCACTGACAGGTGTGTTCTAGCCTTATCTATGGGTACACACACACCCCAGAAATGATTCCCCTAAATGTGTGGAGAACTTGTCACCCAAAACAGAACTTACAAACTGGTTGTCCCTTCCACTGGGCATGGATCAACAAATGGGACTTCTTCTGGGTAGCATGTCAGAACAGTCTCTCAGAAGTTCTTTTCCAAGGCAGCTGTAATACACAAAGGATCTTCAGGGGATTGCCCCCTTGGACCCACTGAGAAAAGCAGTTCCTTCTCCTTCACTGGGAGTAGGCATCAGGAAATCCTGCTGTAGAACGATCTCCACCTCTTCACTGGAAGCTGGAAATTTTACTCCACACTAGGGTGAGAAGTTCTGGGCCCTCAACTCAGAGTTCAACTGGCAGACCTTCTGCTACTTTCACATCCACACAGCTACAACTCATTACAGACTCTGACTCACTCTCTATAACTGAACATTCTAAGCTCCCCAGAACAGCTATAAACAGGAAAGGGTTATGCTGCTAAAAGAGTTCTGAATGACCTAATCATTCTTCTCTTAGGCTAGCTGAGTAAACAACGATGTCACTGTGTAAGAAGCCTGTCATGAGCTCCCTACCAGCTGCTTGCTACCTGCTTAGCAGTAATACTGACAGGATTCCAGTAATGCCAGAGGACTGCGTGGTTATATGTACTGTATATGGAGTAAGAGAATACATATGCAGCAAAAAATAATAAACATCTATAAAATAGGTACAAATAAGACATTTCTTCATTTCAGTTTTCATTCAGTTTTAAGTTATAACATTTATAATTTGGTATAGAGTTAGTTGCTAAACCAGATATAGTGTTTTTATTGCTTAAAAATATTCTGACATGAACAAGAAATATATTTCTTTATTTTTAATCGATATTTTGGATCTGCAAAGTAATTTATGTTCAGAAGAGCCAAACGTGTATGAAATGCTTTGTGTAACTAGCACATAAATGTAGAAAAAATAGGACGTTTTATTTTTTTTTTATACCAAAGATGTTTTTCCACATGAACCATGACAGTGAAGCTTGCTTGGTGTATATGAGTAAAACATACCAAGGGTATACAAAAAAGGAGAAATCACATACTGTCCCATATTTTTTATTTTTATAATTGTAAGGGTCTGATATGCAGTTCCAAGCATTTCAATATACTGGGAAACTGGACGTACACAAGTAAGGAAGGAGATGCTGTCACAGCTGTTGTCAATTACTCTGACAGCACAATGGCATGTTGCATGGTTGATAGAGCAGCTGTGAATTTGTTTCTCTGTATCACCCTCATGTGACACCATGTCATCCTGGTGTGCTGTCATTCCATGCTGATACAGAGAATACAGTGTCTGATTTCTGATTGATATCAGACTCTACCAGTTATTATAATGTTTCAACTATTGCCCACTAACATAAACCTATCATGATATTTACTTACTCAAATTGCGGAAACTGTATTGATTAGGAATAATTATAAGATTTTTGTGTGACAGACATTTTTGTATTTTCTTAAACATGTAACACAAAAACACAGTTCTAATTTAGATTCACATGAAAGGTAGCACATTAGACGTGCTAACAGATGCAACATTGCCATCAACAAATTAATTCAATCTCTTGGTCAGGTCTGCTCTGCAAAATACATTTGAGTGTCAGTGAAATCTCTTGGTTAAAGGACAAAGATAAATAATCAAGCCATATCATTACAGTTGAAGATCAGTATAGTGTATACTAGAACCTGATTGCAGATAGAATTCAGTCAGAGGAATCAGCTTGTTGTGCTGCACACACTACATCATGATGTGTTTGTGTTGCACTAGGTACATCTGTAGTGTAGCACAATACAGAATATCTTCATGAATGTGCGGTATCGACCCCTCCGAACTTCAGGAAGTGGCCACAGTGGTGAGAGCTGGCCCTGGAAATTAGCACCAATGGAAAAAAATGGCACAGTAAAGCATACATCATGCCCATACACTATAAAAGACTATGTATGAACTATCATACACAGAAAAGGCTCTGTTTCAATCTTGTGCTTTCCATGGCAATGAGACCTCTTGAGCTGCACACTCAAGGTCTCTTATTACTACAGAAACCTCTCGACTGAAACAAAGACTTATTGTGTATGATAGCTCATACACAGTACTTTATATCATCACTTTTGTAAATACACATGACACACACACACACACACACACACACACACACAATGTCAAAACATAATAATGATGATTAGTTAAAAAAACATTCAAATATTGGGAAATTAACACATTTTCTTTTCTCATCTTTTAGGAGTTTGATTATTCTTGGTCACAATAATCTTGACTATTTTGTTAAAGTTAGTTTTAGATTCTATTCACAAACAGGCAAGCAGACAGAAGAACTACAACAAAGCTTTGTGTAGTATATGAGCAGATCAGTCCATTAGCAGATGCATTGGGATGTGAGAATATATGATAGTTTAGTCCTCTGGTGTTTAGAATTGGCAACAAAAAGCGTCCTTTAGATTAAGTTCTAAGAGATTTTTTGGTTTCCAGTAAAAGATTCACAGTTGTCATTAGAAGAACCTATACCAAATTTCCTAAAATTTGGATATCATGATCTTTCATGTTTTTATCAAGAAAAGTATTTTTATAAAAAAAAAAAGAATATTTTACCATAGATTTCATCTGCTCCCTCTTCTTACACCTTCCAATGACTCATTCTAATTCTTTGCTTGTGACATCATAACATGTGGCCACAAAACATATTTTGATGTCACTTGCAGAAGATCATGGCTTCATGGACAGAACTTAGTAGGAACAGATAAAGTCTAAGGAGCAAAGAGAATGTTTTCATGCAAATGTCTTTATTAATAAAGAATGAAATGCCCTGAAACTAATGGGTGGGTGGGGGATAGAGATGTGTGAAGTCACCAAAATTTGCTCCATGAAATATTTAGTGGAGTTTCATTGAGCCGCAAAATTTTTCACCCTGTGAAATCCAAATTTCTTGTTTAATGGTGGCTTTGCGGAAAAGCAAAATTGTTAACTTCACTTAGTTTTGTGCTACTACTAGGATAATTACTGTTCTGCGAAATGCTAACTTCACCAGCAAAATGAACTCTTTATGAGAAATTCACACTGCACTATGGAATAAGATGTCATATGTTGCTCCATGGAGGTCACATGTTGCTGAAGAGCCTATAGGAAGCTAAGTAGGTTGTGTGAGTTCAGTGTTATTGAGAGTCTCTCAGAGAGCACATTGTGTTAATCTGACTGAGTATTAAATATAGTGCTCCCTCGCTATAACGAATGAAGTGGGAGCCACAGCATAACTTCATTGTAGCTCCCTGTTCAATATATCGAGCGACGCTGAAAATGAAAGCTGATCATCATTAGGTTGTTAGTCACCATTAGTTTTATGTCCAGTGCTGCTTAGAATGGCTTACTTAGATAGTTTATTAAGTTTTTAACTATATTTATTTATACATTTGTCAGTTGATTTCAAGTATAAGCACAACATACAGTACTGAGCACTTGATTTCACTACCCTACAACTACATCAAAGTGTATCCTTCAGTTGGCTTCCCTTGACTTCTCCAAACTGTTTCTTTTCATCATCTTTCAAACAATCTTGTCTAAAAGTCTTTATATTGTTTACCCGTTTTCCTTTTGTGTGAGCCTCAGATGAATTAAGTGATTGAGGCAAGTGAAGTGAGTGCAATTTTTTTAAGATCACTCTTGTGAGATCCATCAAATGTACCCTCACAGTGCTGCTTCGATCAGCTGATCATAAGAACAGCCACATTCCACCAGCTGCCGATCGTTTCTACCTAAATACAGCACATTACATATTACCTAGTTTCACTGCAAACTGTGCTGTATTTAATGTATTTTATCAGATGGTGTGATGGAAGAGGTTGAGAACTACATTATAACACTGGGAGCCACAGGGACCATTCGTAATAAGTGGGGATTAGCTATAGCGAGGGAGCATTGTACCTGTTAAAACATTAACAAAGCATTCAATTTGTATTACAGTTTGATCCAACTTTGGGAGTGCCCTGTGCATACTCAGTATTGTTTTTTTTTTTTTTATTCACTCGTTAATTAACTAGTGTAAAGTATAAGTTTCAGTTCATGCATTGAGGTGGAGGTTTCTGTGGCTTGTGTCAGGGAAGGGAGCAGCAGCATTGACGAAGGCTAGGTTTAAAGATCTGTGTTTTTTCCTGTTTTTTTTAGTTAAGCAGTGGTTTTCTGTTACATGTTGTTTCTGTTTCTTTTCTTGCCATATTTCCCACTTCTGAAGTAAATCCCTGTGCTTTTGGCATATAAAATACTGATTGAATTTTCAGTTTCTCTTGCCAGATATTACTCTGCTAGGAAAAATTCCCAGCGCTTGTGGCATATAAATTACTGATTGAGTGTCCAGTTTCTCTTGCCAGATATCACTCACCAGAAAAAAATGCCTGTTGTTTTGACATATAAAATACTGATTGAGTATTCAGTTTCTCTTGCCAGATAACATTTACCAGAAAAAAAGCCCTGAGCTTTTGGTGTATAAAATACTGAATGAGTGTTCAGTTTTACTTGCCAGATATCACTCACCTGAAAAAAGCCCTGCTCTTTTGGTATATATAAAATAATGATTACGTGTTCAGTTTCTATTGCCAGATATCACATTGATAGAAAAAAGCCCTGCACTTGTATCTTCCTGTGTTGTGATCTAGAAAAGAAATCCTTACTGTCAAAACACAAACAGGAATCTTGACTGGCAAAAAAAGTGCTGGTAAAGGGAAGGGTGCCCATGCATCAGGGAAAAAGGTTGGTAAATCAAAGGTGCCAATTAATACTGCACTTCAAAAAATAATGTCTGTGGCCATGCCATCACCAATTCATTTGGGCTCAGAGGCTCCTGGGAGTGGGAGTACTGGAGTTATTAGAAGGAGTGGCATATCTGTTACCACATTTTCAAAGCTACATCTGTGGTAGCCACGCTGGTGGTTGAGGTGACACCTAAAGAGAAAGGTAGCAGCGGGGCAAGTTTCTTCTGGCAGGAAACAGTGGAAGAGGAGGTGGTAGTCTGGGTACATGTGGGTGGTGTTGATGGTGGTGCTTCTTAGGCAGGCAATGCTGTTGAGACAGTGGTAAACATGGGAGTTGCAGAGAATGCAGTTGAGAATGCAAACATAGAGGTTGAGGAGATTGAGTAAGACATACATGTTAAGGAGAAGGAGAACATTGTTGATGATTATGATGATGATGTGCAGGATCCTCTATGAGACCCTGACAGTAAAAAACATAAAACCATAAGATTTAATTCCAGCCTGACCTGTTTCTCTGACCAAATTCATGTCCCACGTACCGGGATCATGGACCCTGCTTAATTTTGCCTGCCTATTTGACTAGTTTCTTCTCAATGTCTATTTGACAATGGATAGTTTTTCTCCTGTATAATACTGCTTTTTGTTCATGCACCCCTTTCCTTGTCATTTGCTGTATCATTGTTTGTACCTCCCTGATGTGGAGCCTTTGCAAAAGTGTCTCTGACTCAAAGGTTTGTAATTCTGATTCTTTTAATAATTAAATAGATATGTCATATGATCCAGATGTTGTTGAGGAGGGATGCTGCATTCAGTAGGATCACAGCCACTAATGAAAGCTCCCATAATATTTTTTGATGTGCTGAAATCAGCTAAAAAAAAACAATGTCTCCACACCATCCCCTCAACTGCCCCAGTTCTCCTGGCACCATGGAAAAAGAAGGGGAATTAAATCCCCTGTCTGGGATTTCTATGTTATTGACCTTGTTGATAATTCAGTAGTGATAGATCAGCTGCATCAAGTACGGGTAAGCAGAAGTATAAAGAGAAGCCATCTAGGTATTGGTGGGCAACTCACCCACCTCAAGAACAGACACCCTGCATGCTGCTGTCAACAGGAATAGAAAGCCTGTGGAAGAGGTCACAGTGTCACTCCAGTTGAGACAGTGGTTGGAGGGTCCAACATGTCAAGTGTGGTGGACTACATACTGGAGGAGCAGGAATCAATTCTGTCTATAGTAGCAGTGCTACTAGTATCACCCCCTTGAGTCAGAGAAGCATACTAACCATATTGTGGACCGCAGCTAAAGTTAGTATTGAAGCAGCAGGCCATAGCACCCCAGCAATGTCACTGCAACAGGTAAAGTTGTTTACTAGAAGAAGAAGAAGAAGAATCAACATTTATATAGCGCTTTTCATACACAGTATCCCAAAGTGCTTTACAAGCAATGCTAGACTGGTAGTGAAGTGACTGAATGTGTGGTGGCGACCATATCACACATCATCACCCACACACAGCCTGGATAATTGCATGAACCGGTTTATGCAACGGGGAATGTTGGCCAGAACACCAGGAATGTTCCCTGCTCTTTGCGAAGAGTGCCCTGGGTTCTTTTACTTTCACCTGGACACCCACCAGGTCAACACCAGGATGAGCAGAAGAGACATCGGTTTAACGTCTCATCCAAAGGACGGCACACCCCAGCAGTACAGCACCCCCAATATTGCACTTGGATGCCAGCGATTTTTAGGTGCAAGTTCAATCCCGGTGTGGGACAAGAACCCATGACCTTTTGGTCCAGAGGCAGATGTGCTACCAACTGAGCCATGCTGACACGTACTACAACAGCCCAAAGAAAAGTCCAACCCACACTGCATGCCATGTTTGACCAGAATTCAAAATTCACACCAAATCATGTGACTGCATATGAGCTCAGTGCAGCAGCTGCTGAAATGTTGGCAATTGATCTCTTGCCATACTCCTTTGTTGACAATGCAGGTTTCCAGTGGTTCATGACCCCGGCATGTCCCAAATGGCAGATACCATCTCAAACGTACTTTGCAAAACTTGCTATTCCAGAACTGTATGTGAGAGTGTCAGACATGTTAAATCATACCCTTATTCATTCATCAAAGCCTTATATACATCTGAGTATTGATATGTGAACCAGTGCCAAAACAGCTGACAGTTCATATTTGAGCATTACAGCTCTCTGGGCACAGGTACCTGGGGTACTGTTCAACTAGGGGAGTAGGAAACGTTGCAGTCAGGCAGAGTATGGTGTTAGCAACATTCTGGGTCTTCGTCAGCATGCCACACCGATAATGAAAAGCATATCAGGGTCACACACGGGTGAGAAAATGCTGAAATTGATGACTTGACTGCACCCCCATTCACGTAAGGCAGGTTTTATTGCCAGTAATAATGGATTGAATGTCATCAAGTGCATTAATTATGGTGTTTTTTTCAGGGTGCCATGATTGGCACACTGTCTGAATCTCATTGTACAGCAGTTTCTCACCCATCTAGATGCCAGGGAGATTTTGGCTGTGGCACATCACATCTGTGTGCACTTTGCACCATCAGGAAAGGCAAGTGACATGCTTAGTCAGTTGCAGATTCTCAGCAACTTGCCTCAACACTGCACAAAAATGGATGTTGTTCAAGATGGAACTCCACTATGCACATGCTGAATCACTTACATGAGTAGTACAAGGCAATTTCTGAATATATGCTGGTACATACTAGCCGGGACAGTGCTGGTGCAGACATGTGTCTCACAAAGAATCGGTGTCAGCAGATAGATGAACTTATCCTGATTCTCAGGGCATTCAAACATGCCACTCAGTGCCTATATGAGTCAGGCAATTCCACTTCTGCGTGTGCTGAGGCAAATATTATTGAATGTCCAGCAACAGCTGGAAGCAGGTGTTGACACAGGTAGTTGTGACTTGGTGGATGACATGCTCCATGCATTGCTGATCAATGCATATATTAATGGAATTCTGCACACTGATGAGTTTGGCATTGCCACAATGTTTGACCCAAGATATAAACATGGTGTGGCATCAATAATTGAAGGTGGGCACCAGCAGATTAAGAAGTTGACCGACCTTCTGATAAGAAGGGTACATGGTGCACAGATGCTAATAGACACAGAGGTATAAGAGGGCACATCATGACATAGCTCATAGACCCGATGTTGCTACCACCTCATAGGCCTCAAATTTGAATGTGGCTACAAAAACATGTCCCTTAAATGAAAAAATGACAATTCCAATTTGGGATGCCTTAAGCCAGGTGGGTGTGGCAGACATGCAAGACAATGAGGAGGAGGCTGATGATCAATCAGCAGGTATGCAAGCAGTACAATGTATGATTGATGCATATGTGGTGGACATAAGACACCTTAGCATTGGAGATGAGCCCCTGATGTACTGGAGCATGAAGGTCTTTGATTGGCCAGCACTGACATCGATGGTCATGAAGTACCTCAGCTGTCTGGCAACAGGTATTTAGTTCAGCCGGTGACATAGTGCGGGACAAGTGCACCAATCTGTCCCCTAAAAATGTTAGCTTGCTAACATTTATTAAAATGAATCATGTTACATGTCAACAAAGTTAATAATGTCTGTGTTCAAGCCACATGACAGTAGTGAAGAGGAAGAGGAAGGTACTGTCAGCACACTCAGTAGTAGGAGCAAATGTGAGGCGGGAGAAGCAGTATTGGAGAGGGAGTTTCCATCTGGTAATAGATCCAGTCTGGAGGACTGTGAGGGCTGCTTCCTTGTGGATGTTGATTAAAATAAGGCATGTTTTCCCCTTCGTGCCCCACTGCAGTATAATCATTTTATGTATGACTGAGTAATATTTCTGCTATTTTATTTTCATTCAAGTCTTGATAAATAATTGCTTTATTTCATTAATATCAAGCACTACACATGCAAAATGTTCTGCTGCTTTTGCCTGCTGCCAAATTCAGTGTCTACCTCAAACACCATTGAGATTTCTTACTGCTCCACCCAGCAAGATACAGCACTTATTCCTCTTCCTTCTCCTGCAGACTGACTGGTTCATACACAGTGACAAACATCATTGGCCAACACACAGTGATGCAACATTACAATGGCTCCTCACCACCAGTCTCCATCCTTCCATAACTGTGGTGCTGTTGCTACTATTGCTCCTGATCAAGTACTGTCCACCGACACCTGAATGTGATGTCTGCAAATATACCTGCTCCATACATAGGGACGTTGCACTGTTTCATTCTCCTGATCCTCCCCTACTGTGGCCTACTTGTGTTGCTCCTTTCTGCTCAGGCACAAACATGATGGTTTGACCACTGCATCCACTATGATGCAACATAAAAATGCAAGTTCAAGAATCACAATAAAAAAAACAGTTGTGCTGCTGCTGTAGTGACTAATGGAGTGACATCCTCAAGAACCGTCATGAAGCATTTCAGCTCCAGCCAGAATGACACCATCACTTCCATCCAAATAGACATAAATTACATCAGGACTGTCCTTGTTAGCTGTGAGGGTAAGACACTTTCAGTGTTTACTACAGTCTGTATTATAAATGCTGTTATTGTGAAAGGCGGATATCACTCCGTTGACTGGTCTGCCTATTAATAGATGATAGTGTACCTTTCAATAAACTAAAGGCCTTCAAGTTGCTGAGATACTCATTTTCATGTTTTTCCTTCTTTCCTTGTGTCACCCTACAGGTTTTCAAAGCTCCAGCTAGTCATTCAGCCACATGTGAGGAAGACATACAATATCACAGCCAGCATCACCATTACTCATGTAATGGTAAGTATTTATTTTTTTTTTGTTCTCATGTTCTGCAATGTATTGCAATAATATCTTCTTGCATTCACAGGTCACTGGGGCTGTATTTGTGATTCTTCATGATAGTTTCTATCTGCATTTAACATGTCATCTTCTTCTTCCAGCCAGACAGCCTGACACAAACGCATGGTGGAAAGAACCTGAAATAACAACAACTGAAACAGGAAACATGTACTATGAGTATGACATATGCCAAACTTTTCATACTTTAACCTACTATACCTAGCAGCACCCCCCCCCAAAAAAAATAATGACTTACCTTTATGTGGTTGTTACTGAATTCACACAGCTACAGAATACAGCCTGGCACATGTCATCATCATTGTACCTGGACATGAAAAAAAATTAAAAAGACATGGTTATTACAAAATGAACCAAAAGACCCTCCTCACCCTCCAATCATAAACAGAGAAATAAT
The DNA here is from genome assembly GCA_016271365.2 of Neoceratodus forsteri. Classification (NCBI taxonomy): domain Eukaryota; kingdom Metazoa; phylum Chordata; order Ceratodontiformes; family Ceratodontidae; genus Neoceratodus; species Neoceratodus forsteri. The sequence continues at coordinate 318,080,289 of CM028130.1, forward strand.
ACCTACTTAGCACATGTGGTTAATTCCAACTTCCTCCAGTGTACAAAGATGCAGAATGAAGTATGCAACATTGTCATCATCATTCATGAACCACACCTGCAAAAGGAAAATAGTAGGAAGATATGGGTACAAATAACAACCACCCACCCCATGTAAATAAATAACCATTTCTTACCTTCCCACAGTTTGACAATATACTTACTTCAAACTTTCACAGCAGCACTCAGCAGCAGCAACGGCAGCAGCACAGCAACTTGACATTTGTTAATCGGTTTTCCACTGTAGAACTTTTGGTGGCACCTTCTTGCAGACAAAAGTTAGAATTTTATTTGTTACTTCAGACATTTTGTCATGTTGGTCTTTTCAACTTCTCTGGACAGTTGCACAGCAGCAGTAGGAATGCAGCAGCAGAAAATAATTTTTGTACTTTGGCTAGCACTTGACTAATGTGGCTAGAAGAGGGAATCTTGCATAAAAATTATTGAAAGTTGTTTCAGTTAAACAGACATTTTCTCATGTGGGTCTTCTTGACTTATCTGGACTGTTGCACAGCAGCAGTAGGCACACATCAGCAGAAAATTATTTTTGTACATGAGCAAGCACTTGACTAATGGGCCTAGCATGGGAAATCTTGCAGATAAAGTCCCCAAATGTGTTTAAGTTATGCAGCCATTTTCTTATATGGGTCTTCCTGACTTCTCTGGACAGTTGCACAGTACAGCAGCAGTAGGCATGTAGCATCAGAAAATAATTTTTGTACTTTGTCAAGCACTTGACTAATGTGGCTATCAGGGGAAATCGTGCAGAGAAATTCCACAACTTTGTTTCAGTTATACTGAAGTTTTCTCTTGGGGGTCTTCTCAACTTCTCTGGACAATTGCACAGCACAGCAGCAGTAGGCACACATCAGCAGAAAATATTTTTTGTAAATGGGCAAGCACTTGACTAATGGAGCTAGCAGGGGAAATCTTGTAGATAAATTCCCCAATTTTGTTTCAGCTATACAGACATTTTTTCATGTTGGTCATCTTGACTTCTCTGGACAGTTGCACAGTACAGTAGCAGTAGGCACGCAGCAGCAGAAAATAATTTCTGTACTTTGTCAAGCACTTGACTAATGTGGATAGCAGGGGAAATCTTGCATAAAAATTACCGAAATTTGTTCCAGTTATACAGACATTTTCTCATGTGGATCTTTTTGACTTCTCTGGACAGTTGTACAGCACAGCAGCAGTAAGCATGCAGCAGCAGAAAATAATTATTGTACTTTGGCAAGCACTTGACTAATGTGGCTAGCAGGGAAAATCTTGCATGAAAATTATCAAAATTTGTTTCTGTTACACAGACATTTTCTCATGTGGGTCTTCTTGACTTCTCTAGAAAGTTGCAAAGCACAGAATAAGGAGGCATATTGTAGGTATTGCGTATGCAGTTTGTGACCAACTTGAGCGAGCGAATTACATTAACGTATATCAGCAATTTCATGACTGGAAGTGAAAACCAAATTATTTGTAGTTAAGGGCTTCTTAAACACTATACTACAATTAGTAGGTGTCATTTTCTGTTACACATTAGCAACCATGGGACAGCATACAACATGATGTGTTGGCATGCCTACTTTATATAAGATAGGAACATTTTTTGTGTTTTTTTGGGGGGGGGGTTAAAACACAAAGGAATCAAGCAAATGGTATAAAAATATCGACCTATAATTTTTTGTTCTCTTTTAAATTGGCACTTATCTATTAACTTGAATTGTGTGATGCCATTCTTTCCACAGTCTGAATCTGCTTTAGTACTTGTTTTCACATCTAAAATAAATGAGCATTTGTCAATGCCAAAAGTTCACCGCTGGTATTGCAGTTGCACGTGCCTCCAATAGTGGTGCCTGCAAGAATGCACTAGCCTTTGCCTTTGGCCTTCAACTGCCTTAGCTCCTCACTGTACCAGGTGAAGCATTTGGCAGGAGACCCTTGGGTATACAAGGTAGGGTGCAATGGAATCAAGGGCAGTTATAAGGGACTTTATTATAACCCTCTACAGCCTCTTCTACATATGTTTGTTGATCTATCTATCTATCTATCTACACATATATATATATATATATATATATATATATATATATATCAATCAGCAGTGTCGGGGAACCCCAACCTGTTAGATGCAGGTTGCATACTATGTGGCAGTGTGCATTGTAGTACCAATTTACATACTTATATAAAACAACCAAAAACAAAAGCACCAAACTACTATAAAACAACATAAAAAGACTTTTTATTTGAATTTTCCACTGACTGTACTGACACATTGTTAACCTGCCTTGAACAACCTGCAGTGCATCAAGCTGCTGACTTAACCTGCCCTCAGAACATCAGAACATTTTTATGCCACCGTGCCACAATTTATTTTATCATTAATAATCTGGTCCAGCAAATCTTAGCTATCCTGACCTGCCATTAATAATCACATCACATTGTCACAATGTCATGCTTGTTAATAATTCAGACATTTAAATGACTGGGGGGGGGGGACAGCTGTCCTGCCATTCACAACTTTGTCCTGCCAGCATTTTATTATCATTAGCACACTTGTCCAGCAAGGTAGAGCACTTTTTTCTTACCTTGTAGTGTTCCAAGCTTGTACCCAATCATATTCCAGAAGCAGAAACGTGAAACCGAGAAGCTCTTGGATCTTAGGAGAAAAATGGAGCAGCCATACAACAGATAGTAAATGTGCTTTCCTCACAATGAGACACCCAGACAACAAGAAGCTGTGGCACCGTTAGTTCAAGTTTGTAAGCGTGAGCCAAAAACATACAGAACTAGAAGCTGCCGGTAGATATTGCAGCTGCCGGTAGATATTATAAAACTGAGCCATGTTTGTGCACCATAGAGGCTTAGCCAGCAGGGAGAGAACTGAGGCAATGAATCTCTTATGTAGGAACACAGGATGCATGTATTTCAGTGAGGGAAATACTGATAATATTAAGCAAAGAGGGAAAAATACTAGACTGAACTCGGCAAAAAGGGAAATGAGGGAAAAAGAGTCACACCTGTCCTACAGTGCTAGGTATACAGCTGTAGTAAACTAGTTGCTAATTACAGGCTACTGTGTCTCGCAGTCAAATGATTGACTTAATTGTTTGAGAGACAGGTTAAGCTTTGATATCTCATTAGTGAGTTGGTGGAGAAGGTGATGAAAATGAAGACTGAATGAGACCAGGAAATAAGTAAATATTGAAACAGCATCTTTATATTGCTTGTGGTTTCAGTGCAGTTCATTTTTCAGTGCAGTTGTGATTTTAAGCAGGTGTTCCATGGCCCCCATTGGAGTTGCTTGTGGACCCCTTGGGGGCCATGGATCCCCAGTTGAAAAATCCTGTACTACAGTAATCAGCCAGGCTGATTAGAACAGCTGTTTGCAGGGCAGTGACCTGCAGATAAAAGGAAAAAGTCCCCACATGATTGGTGCAGCTTTTTCTTTTCAAGTGCAGACCACTTCAGGCAAAACAATGTCACTATCAGCCTGGCTGATGATTGGTGTGATACTGTCGAGCCACTTGCAGAGCACTCTGCATTGCATAGACAGTGTCATACCCCTCAAAAGTCACTCATTGCAAGAAGTTCACCTTGCATGCACAAACTTAAAAAAAGGATCACTCCCTTTAATATGGCTTGGACCAGATTTTCATCAATACATAGAAACATAGAAACATAGAATTTGACGGCAGATAAGGACCGCTTGGCCCACCCAGTCTGCCCATTTCCCTACCTTCTGGATAAGCTGCAGATCCTAGTTAACCAGCAGCCTACTTCTTCCTACCCCCATCCCCCAGAACTGCCTTATGACTATCCCATGCATGCTTGAATTCCACCACTGATTTTGACTCCACAACCTCCTTCGGAAGGCCGTTCCATGCATCCACAACCCTTTCTGTAAAAAAATACTTCCTTAAATTACCTCTGAGCCGCCCCCCCCTCTATTTTCAAATTTTGCCCTCTTGTTCTTGCACACCTCTCAACTGTCTTTGTAAATAAAATTGTTTAAAATCATTTTAGCAGTGACTGAAATGAATTTATTATGCAGCAGACACTGCTCCCTGACCTTATGGGATGGTACATGTTCAAAAAACTGCTGTGAATACTGATGAAAACCAGGTGTGAGCCATATTGAAAGGAGTTTTCCTTTTATTATTTCAAATGTGAAACAAAAACAGAAGACAGACTCATAATCAAGAAAGAATGGTATACAACAAGTCAGTAGATAAGGAGCAATATAAAATGGCATAAAAAGTATAGGCCAAATGTTTCACAACATTCATGCACTGCTGCTTAATATTTTTTTGGAGGGGGCAACTACAACACTCAACAATGGTAGGAAAAAAGGAGACTTCAGATGGATAAGGAAAATAGAATAGTAAGTAATTTAGTGGTGAAAAGAAGTTGGAGAATTAAACGTGTGTAGGACAGAACTTTTTAATTATTTTTTTCATCTTTTTTTTGTTTTTTCTTTGGATGTTGGGAATCAGGATGGGAGAAGAAGGAAGGAAAGTGAAAAGAAAAAAGAGTTATAAGGTACAACTACACCAACAACAATCAAAATAGCATCATATGACTCGTATATAAAAAAATTAGAGACAAACTACAGATGATCATGGATGTCTTTCAGGAGACTGATTAGTGTAGCCTGGTTCTCAAGAATCCTTTGGGTGTTTCTACATTCTTCAGTGACCTCCTTGCAGAGATCCTCTACCTCAGCCCAAAGAACAGTGAGGTCAGCCTGAATGACTGGGCCTGCTGGTGTGCATGGTGGTAAGGAAGATGAGGTGGATGGAGCAGACAGTGGCGCAGACTGGTCCACCCTCACATTTGTAGGTCTGCTCTCCATCCTCCTTCTCTTTGGGGCATATTTCTGCTTGCTGGAACTGTCGTATTCTGCTCCAGCCACTGCCACAAGAACAGGCATTCTTGTTGCCTCCTGCAGCCAGGCCTCTCACTCTGCATGGTGGTGACAAATAAGGTGAATTCTTTGCCCACCCATGCCAATGTGGCTTCCTGTTTTCCCACGCCGGACATGCATCCCACAAAGATTGCATTGTACAACACTTGGATCCTTCCTAGGTATCCAGAAAAATTCCCAAACTACAGAGCTCCTTGGTAGACCCAGAAGAGGGGGCACCAGATGTTGTGGGCTGATCTGCATATGGTGCCAGGGTGCTAGCTATGGAGGCAGAGCAAACAGGAGAAGGGGCAGGCACAACAGGCTACTGCTGCTGCTGTTCCAGCTGCTCCTGGTGCTGTTCAGAAACAGCTTCAGCAACAGCACCTCTAACAGATGCTGAATCTACTGCTGCTCCTGTAGCATCTACTGCTACTACAGCTGTTGTTGCTGCATTTATTGCTGTCACTGCTGCTGCTGCTGCTGGAGCATCCACTGCTGTTGATGCTGGTTCAGGTGCATGACCAGAAAAAACAATAGCAGCAGTTGAACCATTTGGCTCTCACACCCTGTGTCCTTGGCCCTCATTGTCAACTGCTTTCACCTCTCTCACCTCTGTTGCTGTACATTGCAACTGAAGTTTAAATAGAAAAATTAATTAAAGGGAAAGGAAAGAAAAGTAAAAGAAGAAAAAAAGTGTAACTATCTATAGTTACAAACTTAACAAGAGGGAATGAAAAAAAATAAACCTTACAAAGAAATTAGGTTGTCAAAATATAGTTTACTCCTGTATAAAAAGATTAGAGTTAAGGGTAAAGAAAGTAAAGTTGGAAAATATATAAAGATAAAGGTTGTTTTTTTAGAACCCCTCATACACTCACACAGGCAAAGACACACACAATGCATTATCTGCTGCTGTGAAACTGAAAGTGAGTCACTCACTTCCTGTCTCACTCGTTACTTCCTGCCTATCATGTGACCTAATGAAAGGCAGACATGTGATAAGACTTTGTTTTGGATAATTTCACCAAGAATACACAATTTGAAGTTAGTGGGATAGATATAAGGTGAAATCTGAATGCAAAATCTACATGGCAAATTTTGGGTTCAGTAACGCAATTTCACAAAATGATGCACGAATGCGAAATTGCACACTTTGCAACAATGTTGCCAGTAAAATGAAACTTTGCTGGATCTCTAGTGTTGGGGGGGTTATGACATATGATTGTGCCAATGTTTGGCATATTTGTTTTGCAGGAACTTGGAAAATCTATTTGATAGGGACGGAAACATTGCTAGGGCTTCTCAGAATGCAAAAGCCCATGACATGATCTTTAAAATGAGGTGTTGATCTTACTTTCTGGTGTCCGGAGTCCTGAGATGTAAATATCCATATCATATGTAAATTAAATGAAGGCAGTAGCCATGTCATGGTATCTGGAAAAAGAAAATGCTGTAACTGATGGTCAAGCTGTAATTAACAACATACAGCTTACCCCACAGTGACATCACTTTCTGTTTCAAGATTACATGAAATTGCTACTGTCTTCATTTAATTTATAGATGGATGTCAGTAGGTAAGGCTAGGGGGATGTTGGGGTGTATTAGTAGGGGTATTTCAAGTCATAAGAGGGAGGTAATAATCCCTCTTTACAAGACACTGGTTAGGCCCCATCTGGAGTACTGCATGCAGTACTGGAGACCACACCTTCACAAGGACATTAGCCATATTGAGGCAGTCCCGAGAAGGGCAACCAAAATGGTGCAGGGACTGCATCAGGAAACATATGAGAACAGATTAACGAAGCCCAATATGCATACCCTAGAGCAAAGAAGGGAGAGAGGTGATATGATCGAAACATTCAAACACCTTAAGGGCATTAACAAGGTGAAAGAGTCTAACATATTTCAATATAAGAAACAAATCAGGACAAGAGGACAAAGCATGAGATTAAAGGGACTCTGATTAAGGGGTACTGTGAGGAAGTTCTTTTTCACAGAAAGGGTGGTGGATGCAAGGAACAGCCTGCCTTAGGAAGTTGTGGATATGAATACAGTGCAGGGCTTCAAACAGGCATGGGATAGGCATAAGGAAGCAATACAGATGAGTATGAATAGATAGGCCATTGACAGAGCAAAGGCCGATGGCACATTCATAAGGTAGAAAAAGAAATGGGCAGACTGGATGGACCTTGCAGTCCTCTGCCATCAGTTTCTATGTTTCTATACATACAGTATATCTCAGGAATAAACTCCTGATACCCTACATATCAGTCCAGTACTAGGGTTGTGCAGAATTAGCAAATTCTGGTTTTGTGGAATGTTGTTGAAATGTCATGAAATTTTGTAAGATTTTGTGGAATTTCACAAATTTAATTAGTTGGTCATACAACTGTCATATCCTTACCAGCACAGCACACTGCATTGACTGTGAAAGCACATACAATATTTAAAAAAACATAAATTTACACAGGGTAGACTGGAAAGAAGACAGATATGTGGGGAGTAGTGCAATGCACTGGCTGTGGGACAGCAGTCTTCTGGGAGACTTTCTGGAGGCTGAGATACTGCCCTGTTTGCAGGCAACTCTCTGCTCTGAGGGAGGAGGTTGCATGTCTCCAGGCCAAACTGGATAGGAGTACAGGAACCTCCTCCACACAGAGAACACCAGGGCCACCACCTCTACCTCAGAGGTTGCCAAGAAGTAGCAGTGGTTAGACCACAGTGGGCTCATGGAGGGTGAGGGTGGTGGAACAAAGGCACATCCCTTCAGACATACCACTCCACAATACAACATTCTGGTGGAGCATAGTTCCCCTATGGAGGCACACATGGTGGAGACAGAGGAGGTTGCTGGCAACCATCACAAGGGAGGCCCACAGGAAAGTGGCACAGGGCATCAAAGGGAAAGGAAGCAGCTCCTGATGTGGGACTCAGTTATCAGGGGGATAGAACTGGGGGGGGCAAGGGAAAGTGAAGTGAGGTGCCTGCCTGGTGCCATGGCTTGGAGAGACATGAATTGGATTCTGAGGATCACGACAGCAGCTGCACGGGAGATGATGCTGGATGTCATTGTCCACCTAGGGACAAATTACTTGGCTGGGCATGGGATTAGAGCAGTGCAGAAGGAGTTTGTGGAGTTGGGGAAGGGTCTTAGACAAGTAGCTCATACAGTATCCTTCTCAGAGATGCTGCCTATCTATGGCATGGGTGAGGCGAGGGTACTCCGCACCATGCAGTTCAATGAATGGTTGAAAAACTGGTGTAGAGCACAGGGTTTTGGCTTCATTGGGGACTGGGGTTCCACCTGGAGGGATACCCACCTTTACTGGCATGATGGTCTGCATCTGTCCGGGAAGGAAACCAGTCTCCTGAGTGATCGGTTTAAATACTTCATTGGCAAGCTTTTAAACTAGCCAAGGGGGGAGGCACTGATAAGCAGCAGGGAATTCCCAGCCTCCCAATACAAAACAGGGCACTAAATGAGGTAAAGACCAAGGTAGAAAGGTCAGTAGGGAGCAGGACTGGGGTAAATGGAGATAGCAAAGTCAGCAAGGGCAGGGATGGGGCTACAAGAGGTAAAGCCATTAAAAACGGAGAGCAATGAGTACCAGTTACCATAGTCTTGGTAACAAGCTTCCTGAACTAGTGGCCTTGATGGAAGAGGAACATCTGGATATCGTGGCAGTCACCGAAACATGGTACACTCAAAACCATGACTGGGATGTAAACATACCAGGGTACACTATCTACAGGAAGGACAGGGGAGGGTAAAAGAGGAGGAGTAGCTCTCTACATAAAGGAAGGAATCAAAGCAACAGAACAGCAGGGTGAATGGAGAGGAGGGGAAGCACTGTGGGTCAACTTGGAGACAGGCAATGGCACCACAATCTGCACAGGGGTTGTATACAGACCCCCATCTCAGGGGGAGGAAATGGAGAAGGAAATAATAGAAGGTATCTTTAGAATGGCAGAAAAAGGGGAGATATTGTTGATGGCATATCTGAATATGCCAGATGTTAACTAGAGTGGATTTGCTGCAGCCACATCAAAGAGCGAGGTCATTCCAGATGCCCTGCAGGGGGCATGCCTTAGACAACTAGTATTGGAACCCACTCAGGAGGGAGCAATCTTAGACCTGGTACTCTCAAATGGAGATGGAGAGAGGATCACAGATTTAGAAGTGGGTAGCCATCTGGGAACTAGCGACCATCGAACAGTGTGGTTCATGATAAACACAGCAGTAGAGTCAAGCCATATAAAGGCAAAGGTCCTGGACTTTAGGAGGGCTGACTTTGCCAAAATGGGTGAGTGCCTAAGGAATGCACTAGCAAATGGGCAGGAAGGAGGGGTGGAAGAACAATGGGGAATAATCAAAACTGCCATCACTGAGGCATCAAGCCTTTGTCTGAAGCAAATAAACAAAGCAAAAAGATGTAAAAAAACACTATGGTTCTCAAAGGAGGTAGCAGGGAAGGCTAGGGAGAAAAAGATAGCATTCAAGAAGTACAAGGAATCACAGAAGGAGCAAGAAAAAGAACTGTATCAGTTAAAGCAGAAGGAAGTGGAGAAGGCAGTCAGAACAGCAAAGGCCCAAACAGAGGAAAAGATAGCCAACTCAGTTATGAAGGGGGAAAAAACCTTTTATAGGTACATCAGGGAGTGACAGAAAACCAAGGGAGGGATAGTGAAGCTTAATGAAGGGGAAGGGATGGGCAGAGGGTGACTGTGAAAAAGCAGATATACTAAACAAATATTTTTGCTCAGAATTCACAAATGAAGAGGGGCAGGCACCAACACCAAACAATAGAAACACTCTGGAGTCGGTGGTTGATACCAGCCCATTCACAGAAGAAAGAGTTCTGAAAGAACTCTTAAAACTGAAGGTGGGCAAAGCAAGGGGGACTGATGTGATTCATCTCTGAATTCTAAAAGAACTAATGGTAGAACTAGTGACACCACTGACTACCTTGTTTAATAAATCATGGGAAGATGGGTTGGTACCTGAGGACTGGAGGAGGGCAGATGTTATTCCACTTCACAAAAGTGGGAGAAGGGCAGAGGTAGGAAACTACAGACCTGTTAGTTTGACCTCAGTGATAGGGAAAATGATGGAATCACTTCTGAAGGAAAGAACTGTTGAGTACCTAGAGGCCAGCGGGGCTCAGGATCCAAGGCAGCAAGGAATCACAGTGGGAAGGTTATGCCAAATGAATCTGATTTCTTTGACTGGGTGACCAAAGTAGTAGATCAGGGAGGGGCTGTGGACATGCCTACCTAGACTTTAACAAGGTATTTGACACAGTCCCACACAAAAGATTAATATGAAAGTTAGCCAGCCATGGAGTGGGTCCCAAGATGGTAGTCTGGGTAAAAAATTGGCTGGAGAACAGGACACAGAGGGTAATAGTAAATGGAGTTCACTCTGAAGAAAGGGGGGATTACCTGTGGGGTACCGCAGTGTTCAGTTCTAGGACCGGTCCTCTTCAATGTCTTTATAAGTGACATTGTAAAGGGACTGGAAGGAAAAGCATGCCTATTTGCAGATAACACAAAGATCTGCAACAGGGTTGATACACAAGGTTGGGTGGAAAGGATGAGGAAGGGACTTGTCAAGGTTGGAGGAATGATCAAATATATGGAAGCTTAGATTCAATGCTAAGAAGTGCAAAGTAATGCACCTGGGAAACAAAAACCCAGAGGAAGAGTACACACTGGGAGTGAGATACTAACAACAACAAAAATGGAAAGGGACCTGAGTGTAGTCATATCAGATGACCTTAAAGTGGGCAAGCAATGTGAGAGGGCAGTAAGGAGGGCTGGGGGATATTGGGATGCATAGGGAGAGGCATCACCAGTAGAAAACAGGAAGTTGTTATCCCTCTGTACAGACAGATGGTGAGACCCCATTTGGAGAACTACGTGCAGTTCTGGAGACCCAGTCTCTGCAAGGACATAGACAGGATGGAGGCAGTCCACAAGAGGGCAACTAAAATGGTGCAGGGTCTGCACCAGAAGACATATGAATAGAGACTTAAGGAGTTTAATATGTATACCCTCGAGGAAATGAGGGAGAGGGGGGACATGATAGAAACATTCAACTACCTCAAGGGAATCAACAAAGTCCAAGAGGGTAGCATCTTTCAGAAAAAAAAGTGTGCAAGAACAAGGGTCACAATTTTAAGATAGAGGTGGGGATGGCACAGAGGTAATGTGAGGAAGTATTTTTTCACAGAGAGGGTTGTGGATGCATGGAACAGCCTTCCCAAGGAGGTTGTAGAGTCAATAACAGTGGGGGAATTCAAGAATGCATGGGACAGACATAAGGAAATTCTAGGGGTGGCGGTAGGAGAACGTAGGCAGTTGGTTAACTAGGATCTGCAGCTTATCCATTAGGTAGGGAAATGGGCAGACTGGGTGGGCCAAGCAGTCCTTATCTGCCATCAAATTCTATGTTTCTTTGTTTCTATGTTTCTATAACTCAGTTGTCTTTTGAGAAAGAACCCCAGATTTTGCTTGTTTATTTATTATTAAGTTTCCTATGGGTATACCGCATACTGTGTCATGACATGTGGATGAATAGTTTTGAATTTACAATATAGGGGCTCATATTCTGATTTTTTTTTTTTTGTGAAATGTGAAAATATTCCTCTGATTATATCTTGGTCACCTGTGGAGCTAAACACCTGAAAATTATCATATATAACTATCCAGGGAAAGTCATAGAAACTGCTAAATACCATATGGAAATATTTGGTTCAAGTAATTTTTATGTTTTAGGGATTCATAATTTCACTATTCAATTATTTGTAAAAATGTATAAACTTTTTCAGAAAATCTGAATGTTTAACCTTCCTACTATTGCAGGCATAAACCTGATATCTGGCAGGAATGTCCACTATCAATTGATGCTAGACTCTAAAAAATCTGGAGCTTGGGGATGAAACCCATAACTGTTGCTTGCATACTCTGTGACATGGAGCAAGTCACTTAACCTCCCAGTGCTCCTGAGTCACACCTGGAAATGAGCTTTAGCTCAGTGTGCCTTTCCCAGTAAAAAAAAAAAAAATTAAAAATAAAATAAAACATTTTGATCAGTGATTTTAAATTTACAGTGGGTATACCCTATGCTAACCCATTTGACCAAACCACCTGCTCCATAAGGCTCCCACAGCCCTTCCCACCTCCCCACCTATTGACAAAGTCAAATCAGACTGATATTTTCTCTTACAGAAATGCACTTAAAAACAAACTGATTGGATTCATAAAATTTGTATAAAGCACGTGCTATGTGTTTCCTAAAATCATTGTTCCACAGATTCTGTATCAACAATTTGTGCAATTGTGCAGAATAATTAAGTCTTGTGTACCTCCGTGTGCAATACTGTATGTCTTGCTTCTGCATGGTAACTGACTTAAAACCTTTGTTAAATAACCACATGGCTAAAAGGTATTAATCTGAATCTGAAATAAAAGAAAAAAGGAAAAGAAAAACTTACTAACTGTGAACATTTTGTCAAACATCCATGATTGTACAATAGCCAGGTAATGCTACCAAAATTCCACCAGTCCCGTAGTTCCTCCTGGGTGCCTATTTTGTTCCCACACCCCTTTTTGTCTCTGAGCAGATGGACTCAGTGGAGCTGCCTCTACATAATATCATCTTTGTTCTTCAGTCAGCAGTTGGGCTGCTGGCCATGGAGGTGAGTGGAGGGCTGTGCCAGTGGCCCACTCAGGGCCACGATGAGGGGAGAGGGGTGGTAGGGCACTCCCAGACAGGATGGAGGGGGTAAACTAGAGACCAGGGATTAAATAAAAAAAATATATATATATATATATATATATATATATTTCTTTTTTATATTATACGACTGGTTGGCAATCGGGGGGGGGGTGGCGAGGGGGTGTGTGAACAGTAGACACCAGGAATTTAATTTAATACTTATGTATTTTTTAACCTTGCGACCAGCGATTGGTAGGTGATAGACACCGGGCATTTTAATTATTATACTGTGGCCAGCAATCAGAGAGGGGGAAGGGGATCACTTGACACTAGGGATTTAATTAAAATATATTCTTTTTTGTCAATGATCAGTGGGGGAGACCACTAGACACCAGGGTCGGGACATTCAGAAAGGTTACACATGGTGTAACACAGTTGCACCATGCGCAACCCACTGATGCGCCCTAGCATGATATTCCAAGGGGGACTGAGCCTGGCACAAATCCTGATGTGCATCAGTAATGTATGTGGTGCAGATGGGGGGGTGTGCCCATGCATACTCCGCACATCCCGATATTCAGCCTGGGATGTACTAAGCCCATGCATGAGCAGCCCCTACTTGAACTGCAGACAGGTGAGCCAAAAAAAAAAGGAGCAACAGCTGGCTACCCACAGGTGAGCTACCATATTGCAGGGTGCAACACTGCAGCTGCCACCTGTGGGTTGCCACCTGAGCTCCGGTGGCACCTTTGTGGTGGCGCCCCCCCCATGCCCGATCACAGGCATATGTTTGAAAGAGTAGTCCTATATCCCTGGTGGTCCAGTGGACTGCTCGCAGCCTGATCGAGGGCATATGTTTGAAAGTATAGTCCTATATCCCTTGTGGTCCAGTGGATTGCTTGCAGCCACATTGCGGTCATATGTTTGAAAGTATAGTCCTATATCCCTGGTGGTCCAGTGGACTGCTCGCAGCCCAATTGGGGGCATATGTTTGAAATTATAGTCCTATATCCCTCATGGTCCAGTGGACCACTCGCAGCCCGATCGCAGGCATATGTTTGAAAGTATAGTCCTATATCCCTGGTGGTCCAGTGGACTGCTCACAAGGTGCAAATGGGGCCATTTGCATGACATTATGGCCCCATTTGCATGCAGTGCTGTGCCATGGTGCAGCTCCATTGAATATCACCCTGTCAACGCGCCTGCGCATCCAAGTTGCGCTGCACCCAGGCTTGGCCACAGACTGGCGCAGTCTAAATATCCCACCCCAGGGATTTAGGGGAATTGACATGTGTAACTTTTTCTTGCTTGTTTTTTTAAGTGCAATTTGCACATAAAAAAATTCCAAAAGCTCAGTGAAGTTACAAATGGAGAATACTCATTAAACCAGGCAACTTCGCGAACTGATTAATGGAAGAAAACTTGGTGACTTTGAAAAAATTTGCCAGCAAAGTAAAACTTCACTGCATCTCTAATTGCATTTCCCCAAGAAACATCCCTAATTCAATAAATGACCTCCTCATGCTTTTAGACTTGTATTTGCCATTACAATGAAGACAGCAGTCAGCTCCTGTCTCTATCTGCAGTTCTTGGCTCTGGATCATACTCACTTAACCTGTACATTAGGCAGGCAAAATCACCTTATCTGCACTAGCATCTTGGTCCTGTAATGTTCCTCCATCTTCCCTGCTCCTTTTACAATGGAATCCTCAATGACTTCAACTGTATTACAACTCTACCCAACCTTTTCTTTTCTCCTCCTTGGCAGGAGAGGTGTGTAGCTTGACAAGATTCATGGATATAACTCCCTCCAAATTATCATAAAATCACAAAATCACAAAATGTTTACAAAAATTCATGAAATTCAATTAAAGTGCTCTAATAATTAAATAGATCTGCAGTGATGGGCAGTGGAGCAGCAATATGGCTGTGATACTACTCCACTTAACACTGCTCTGACTTTTCTGAAGAAAGCAGGTTTATTATAGGGACTTTCTCTGGTTTACCCTTGAGTTTTTATAAACTATTTCTGCCACAGAACCAGCTACTGTATTAGCCTTAAAATCTACCCCAGTCGATAGATTGTTGTACACACTGGTCGGTGTTGACAGACTACAGTCGGCTTTCATGATATCACCATAGATGTAGATTGTGCCTTTTTCAAGCAGACAAGTTGGTCATTTTTGAATGGTCTGGGGACAAACCAAGGTTTGGAGTGGCAAATATTATGAGAGCTCTGAGAGCCTGGCCAGAAAGGGTTTTTCGCCATGAGGTTTGGCGGTCCAGTGGAGTTCTATTGCTGCCTGAAGAAGAGGTTATATTTGCCTGCACTAAATGTGATGAAAGGTATATTTTACTAAAAATAAGGCATGCCAACATTGCCTGGGGCTGGGAGTTCTATGTACCAGCATTATTTAGAAAACTACTATGCTCATTGGTGTGTTCTCTTTGTTTTTGACTCCCCAGAGAAATTATCCAATGTGGTGGATGGAGCTATGGAGCACAGGTATTAGGCAAGAGAGGTGAACTTTTACAAAGGTAGTATCAAAGTCCCTTGGGGATATGACAAGTTGGGAAACCTTACACAGAAACTCTCAGAACGGGGTGGGGTGTGAATATGTCTGAATACCCTTGGAGTCTTGCTTGCCTTTTTAGCACATGTACATGACTACACTAGTAATGTTTTCTACCTTTAACCTAGCAGCCAGAGGTACCATTTTCTTTTTCTTATGTTTGGCTGCTTACTTGTAAAGGAAAATAAAGGGCAAAACACACATCCTGCAGAAACTGCATCTCCCCTTATCTCTCTCCTTCAAAGAGACAGAAGGCTCAGGCTCAGTTAGGGTCACCAATGAAAAATTATATGGTTTATGCTGTTCTTGAAC
The DNA here is from genome assembly GCA_016271365.2 of Neoceratodus forsteri. NCBI lineage: Eukaryota > Metazoa > Chordata > Ceratodontiformes > Ceratodontidae > Neoceratodus > Neoceratodus forsteri. The sequence continues at coordinate 318,095,835 of CM028130.1, forward strand.
AACAGGGAGATCCAATTTCTCTCTCAAAACGCAAAGTTGAAATGTGTTTTTCTAACTAATGCCTGATGCCACTGAAAATTTGGTGGATGATAAAGCAGCTCTATAATTGATAAGCTTAATTCTTTCCAAATCACCCTGTAGCAAAAAAGAAAAGCAGGTTATGCAATAATATTCATGGAGCATGGACTCTGAGCGTTGAATTTATTTAATTGGTGCTGTATAACTTTGAGGGCTGCTGCACATAAATTAAGTCATATGGCTTATGTTTGGCCAGACTTCTGCCTTTTTTTTACCATGTGTTAAACTATGCATTTCAGGGAATTCAGGAGTTCAAAGGGTAACCCATAATATGGGTGACTGAGATTGAATGGCTTGCATATTAGCGACTCAGTCTCAGTGCCTGTAATGTGAACCACCCTGAAAGTGTAGCTATGGAAGAAGAGAGAAGATGAAGGTTAGCAAGGGCAGAACAGCAATAAGCTGACAACAAGTGGAAGAGGAGGGATGAGGAAGACAGTATGTGGGAGGTAGTGCAGTGCAGTGTTGCTGAGCTGCCCCCATGGTGCGGTGGTGAGAGTGGATGGCTTTACATGGTTCAGGGATAGACAGGGAAAGCCTTTTGTGCAGGTGTTTTTTTTTTTGTGACTGTCTCCCCCTCATCGACGCACCCCCCCCCCCGGAGTTAACAATCTATAGTTAAGAAGTGCGGGGGTGAAGCCCACCATGAGGGAGGGTGTGGGGGGCAAAGCCCCCTGAATAAATTCTGTTGATGGTTTTCACCCGGTTTTCTCTGGGAGTGTACATCGCCATTTTTCTTTTCAGTGATATACACTCACTGTAATGGTGATCGCAGTTTGGTGATCACCATTATGACATGGAACCATTGAAAGCACCCAAAGGCCAAACTTTGAGGAACTTCAGTTCTATATTTAAGTTATATATTTTGTTTTTTTCATTTATATTTTAATTTTTTAACACCTTCTTAATTATATGTCCAGTGTATAAAAAACTTGTGACAAACTGAACTATACATTAATGTAGTTTAATATATGCATAAATATTAAGGATCTGGTGTTCTTAAAATTCTAATCAGGGATGGCATAAAGATCTTTTTGAAGTTCAAACTGTATATTATTAACACAGAAATCCAATCTTTTTTTAGACAGCTAACTATCTTGCAATGATGGATTTTGTTAAATTAAATTGCAAGTATTGGATGCAGGTTATATTCAACCCTGATTTGTTTTTGCTTTTTCTCTCAGGGATAGTTTACTTGGGCCAGGATTTCACTGTGATTCTGGTCCAAGTAAGGGAAAGTGCATTTGGTTAAATATTATTGGTTACTGCCATAATTGTTAAGTTCAAGTTCAAGTTCAAGTTTATTGCAGGAAAGACTCCGTTGAGCAAGCTCATTCACAAGGAGGTCCTGAGGCACTTGCACATACAGTTCGCAATTACATAGACAGGAGATATACAATGTAAGACAACAGGAAGAAAAAATATATAAAAATAAGAGTTATACACAATACAAGTCCTTATACTATGTATGCAGTACATTCCAGTTTTAACCTAGCCCTAAATTATGCAACACATTTCAGCTTAAAAAGTAGAGGGCCAGTTGGTACCTAGGGAGTTGACTTGGCATTGGGGGCCTAGTAGCACCTACATATGTCTTTTAATTTAGAGATAGCTAGTGTTTTGTAGGAGTTAATTGATACGATGCTGGTTAGCTTCAGCATGGCTTGTAGTTGGTTCCAAATGTTTGGGATGGTGTAAGAGACAGCTCTTTGGCCGGCTGTGGTACGTATCCTGGGAACATCTAGTAGGATAAGGTTGGATTTCCTTAGGGAGTAGGCACTATGTGAGATGTGTATGAGAGATGTTAAATAGACAGGCAGTTTGTGGAGTAGTAATTTGAGGGTCCAAATGCCAGCATGCAGGAGGCGTCTGGTGGCAAGAGAGGACCACCCAACTGCTGCATAAAGATCACAGTGGTGGGTCCTGTACGCCGAGTTAGTAATGAAGTGAAGAGCATGGTGGTAGAGTACGTCCAGTTTAGATAGGCTCAAGGTTGGGGAGGAGATAAAGATAATGTCTCCGTAGTCAAGCAAGGGAAGGAAAGTTGCTTGGACAAGTCTTTTGAGGGTTGCGAGAGAAAAGAGGGTCCTATTTCAGAAGAAGAAACCCAAGTGTGCTTTAAGCCTCTTTGATAGATCCTCGATGTGGTCATTGAATGAAAGCTTGGTGTCTATCCACATACCTAGATATTTAAATTTAGGTACGACTTCCAAGGGTTCACCTAGGGAGGTAACTATGAAGTTTTTAGGTGTGGTAGGTAGGGCACCAGACAAGGCAAGTCTCAAGAAAATCATTGTCTTGTTTTTTTTGGCATTTAAGAGAAGCTTGGCATTGATAAGGTTGCTTTCTAACTGGATAAAGTCAGCTTGGAGTGCTTCCCTGACTTCAGTTAAGGATGGGCCTGATGTGTACAAAACCGTATCATCCACAAAGAAATGTATGCTAGAGTTCTTTATGCGGGAGTCAAGGTTGTTAATGTAGAGGGAAAAAAGGATTGGTCCTAGGATGGAGCCTTGAGGGACTCCTCTGGCAATTGGAAGGGGGACAGATAGTAGGCCATCAGCCTTGACTTTTTGTATCCTTTCCATCAGATAACTGGTAAACCACTGCATGGTAAATGGAGTGGCACCTATGTGGGCAAGACAGGTGATTGGAAGGTGATAGTCTACAGTGTCAAAGGCCTTGCTGAGGTCTAGAAAGACTGCACCAGTAACCTTCTTGGTGTCCATACTATGGATCCAGTCATTAAAAACTTTAGCCAAGGCTGAGATGGTACTGTGCTTCGACCTGAAACCAGATTGGGCCAGGTTTAGGAGTGAGTGTGCTTCAAGGTGATTTTTTAGTTGGTTGTATATAAGTTTTTCCAACACTTTGGAGAGAACGGGCAAGATAGAGATAAGTCAGTAATTGTTTAAGTCACAAAGATCTCCTGATTTGAAGAGAGGAAGAACATGGGCAGATTTTCAGTAGGATGGAACAGTGGCTGTGGTAATAGAGAGGTTGAAGATGTGAAGGATGGGGGCTGTGAGCTGGGCATAGCCTAACTGTAAGAAAAATGATTCCAGGCCATTGTCCCCTGCACTTTTCTTGGTGTCAAGGCTAAGAATTATGTCTTAGACTTCTTTGTAGCTAAACAGGCACAACTGGAAGGGATGAGGTGGAGTAGCATGCATAGAATTTGGTTTATCGTGGCTATTCACTCGGCTAGCGTATGGGGAGGAGTCAAATGCCAACCCGACTGTGGCAAAGTGAAGGTTAAGTTCTTCGAGGATTTGCAGTTTATTTTCAACTATCCCGTCCTTGGCCAGAATTTTGGTGGGAAGGGAGGGAGCAGCAGAATGGCCTTCAGTGGATCTCAGTGTCTTCCAGAATTTTTGGGAGTTCCCTTTGGCCTGCTCCAGAGTGGAGATTTAGAAGCTTACTTTAGTAGTCCGTACACTTTTAACACAGGCATTTCTGGCAGTTCTAAACTCCTGCCAGTCTGCCAGGTTCTTTGCATGCCTGGCCCTAGCCCATAGCTTGTCTCTAATGGTAAGTGCATATTTGAGCTCTTGGGTGAACCACGGATGCGAGATTTTCCGCACCCTCATTTTAATAAGAGGACCGTGCTTGTTAATTAGGGTGGTGAGGTTGTCATTTAGAACAGATATAGCAGCATCAGCAGATTTGGCAAGATATAAGTCTTGCCACCTGATCGTAGCTAGATCAGTTAGGAAGTTTACTGAGTTGAATTTACGGAATGAGCGTTTGATTCTGAATTTAGGGTGCTGCTGGGTTTTAGATTGGAATCTTGTACAAACAACGATATTGTGGTCACTCATGTCGTTGTGGAAAACCGCAGAATGTGAGATTTTATGGGGATGCGAGGTTAAGATGACATCTAAGAGTGAGCTGTTGGCAGAGTTAGAAGCATTGATTCTTGTGGGTTCAGTTACTATTTGTGTAAGACCCAGCTCATCACAGATGGCTTTTAGGGAATGGGATTTAGCAGTTAGCCAATCCATATTGAAGTCCCCTAAGATTATTGTTTCCATATTAGCAGCCAAAGTTATGGATTTTAACATGTTAAGAATTTCTGTGCCTCCTGTAGGGGGTCTATAGCCACCAATGATTGTAATGCACTCTGTGGATGGAAGGTGAAGTTTAAGCGAGACAATCTCATATTCCTTGGGCTTAGTTTTACAGGAAATGCTGCTAACATCGTATTTGGATTTGGCGTACACGACAACTCCCCTTCCTCGAATCCCTATCAGCCCTAAAAAGCTTGAAGCCCGGAATAGTAATTTGCGGATCAGTATTGTTCTTTTTTAGCCATGACTCGGTAATTATAATCAGATCTGGGTCAGTGTGGGCTGTCCAGACTTGAAGATGGTCAAGTTTTTTGAGCGGGCTTAGAATATTGACCATCATCAGTTTCATCCCATTAGCAGCTGCAAACTCTGACGGAGAAGTGATTTGAGTTGGGGAGCCTGGATTTAGTTTGACGTTGCCTGAACAGAAAAGGAGAATTAGAAACATTTTCTTGAGGGCATTTATCAGGTAGAAGTGGACTCTTTTCGTTTGGGTTCTTGAGTGGTGTTCAGTCACTGTGGTACATCTAACCAGAGCATAGGAGATGCTGACATAGCCATTTAAGGCTAGCAGGGGAAGTGCATGGAAGGACATAGGTGAAGGGAGGAGGGCCAGAGGAGAGAGATGAGAATTAAAATGAGAACCCGATGGATTAAGAGTAGGGAAGCAATATGACGAAGCAGCAGGAACTATGATTGTGCATTCCCAGACTGGGATTACTTCTGGCTTAGGATGGATTAGTGCTTTATGAGTCATACTTTTTGCCAGGATTAGGAGTAAAATGATAAGGCAGGCCATATTGCCCATGATTGAGTACAGTGATTTGCGTAGCAGGGGTGGGACAGCAGAGCAGTTGCCCTAAAGTCACTGGTAGCCTGTAGGCTCTGGAGAAATTAAGGTAGGATTAGGCAGTAGCTGAGCCTGAGAAAAACGTGAGACAGTGGGGGTCAGACAACTGGATGGAAGCCCAGATAGAGCCACCTCCCACTCAGCAAGATGACCCAATTAGAGCGCCTTAAGCTATGAGTGGGCAGAGCAACACTGTATTTAAAGGAGGCCTGGGAGGGGGTGATGGGGGTTGGAGAAAATTTCAGATATAACACACACTTCCCCAGCAAGGAGAGTGGCCAAGGAGGAGCGGCCCAAAAGTCCCTGTTTGAGTTAATGTAAAAAGCGCTCCTATCGGCGCTCAGCGGGATGGCAAGAGGTCCAATCGGAAACCGCCTGCAAGTGCAAAGCACCAATCAGGGATTCACCATTTCGAGATGCTGGAGCGGTGTTCAGCAGGCGTGCCTTGCTAGTGTTCCCAGGCTTAGGAAGCTGATTCCAGGTGCAGGGGGCTCGGCGGGGGTCGGTAGGCGGGCGGTCGGCGGTCGAGGAAGCAGTTCAGGCTTCCGTTGACTTCAGCGAGCGCCGCCCAGGCGCAGGTGCCTAAGGGGGAAGAAGGAGAGAGAGAAAACACTTAAATACTATCACAGGCAACTGGGAGGTCAAGTATGGAAATGGTGGGGCAAAGCAATGTCTATTGGGATTTAATGGGTATATTGGGACAGGACCAATGCTGGTCCTATGCCCAGCTAGCCACTGGGCTATTCAGGGTCCCTTTCCCTAAGTTTGGTGGTTTAGGACTTTGAAGGGTGTATTTGAAAAGTCAGTCTGGGAATTTGCATCCAGGAGAGACTAGTACTTTGGCCTAATTTAATATTGCTAAAGGTATTTAGGGTACCATGGAGATTTTGCCATACATGTACATGCATACTGTCATGGGTTTCTGTATGTATAGAAGCCCAGGTAAAGCACTTCATACCTATACGATAAAGTATTTATTTATTTATTTTGAATTTTAGTGGCTCAGAAAGGCACACTGAGCCGAGGCTCATTTCCAGGTGTGACCCAGGGGAGGAGGGATAGGGGAGTACAATATAAAAGTATGTCATTTTACATTACAGAGTTCACGTGAAAAAAAAATACATTAGTAAACAAGGTACAGTAAAGAAAAACCTATGAGCAGGGAACTATGGTACAATATTTCATAGCAGAAACAAATGAGAAAAAATACGGGTTAGTATATAGGACATAAGCAGAGCAAAATGCAGCTGGGAGAGCAAATGGCGCATTGGTTCTTTCTTGCAATAGATGCATTCATTATCTTATGCAAGGGGGGGTCGATTAAGGGAGCTGCATTGGAGTGGGATAGGTGCTAAATGGGGCTGGATGGTGAAATAGTGACACAAATTAGGGGAGAAAAACTTAACACAGAAACATAGACTTTGACGGCAGATAAGGACTGCTTGGCCCACCTAGTCTGCCCATTTCCCTACCTAGAGGATAAGCTGCAGATCCTATTTAACCAACAGCCTATTTCTTCCTACCCCCTTATGTCTGTCCCATGCATTCTTGAATTCTCCCACAGTTTTAGACCCCACAGCCTCCTCAGGAAGGATGTTCCATGCATCGACCACCCTCTCTGTGAAAAAATACTTCCTCACATTGCCCCTGAGCAGTCCCCCTCTGTCTTCAAATTGTGTCCACTTGTTCTTGCACATCTCTTTTTCTGAAAGATGCTACCCTCTTGGACTTTGTTGATTCCACTGAGGTACTTAAACATTTCTATCATGTCCCCCCCTTCCTCCTTTCCTCAAGGGTATACAGTACATATTAAGCTCCTTTAGCCACTCCTCGTATGGCTTCTCTTGCAGACCCTGCACCATTTTAGTTGCCCTCTTCTGAACTGCCTCCATTCTGTCTATATCCTTGAGGAGATGGGGTCTCCAGAACTGGACGCAGTACTCCAGATGGGGTCTCACCAACTGTCTGTACAGGGGGATAACAACGTCCTGTTTTCTGCTGGTGATGCCTCTCCCTATACATCCCAGTATCCCCCCAGCCCTCCCTACTGCCTTCTCACATTGCTTGCCAACCTTAAGGTCATCTGATATGATTACCCCCAGGTCCCTTTCCATTTTGGTTGTTGTTATTACCTCCCCCCCATTGTGTAATCTTCCCCTGGGTTTTTGTTTCCCAGGTGCATTATTTTGCACTTCTTTGCACTGAATCCAAGCTGCCATACTTCTGACCATTCCTCCAACCTTGCCAAGTCCCTTCTCATCCTTTCCACATCTCCTTGTGTATCAACCCTGTTGCAAATACTTGTGTCATCTGCAGAGGCATACTTTTCCTTCCAGTCCCTCTGCAATGTCACTTATAAAGACATTAAAAAGGACTGGACCCAGTACTGAACCTTGCAGTACCCCACTAGAGGAATTAAGGGGGAGTTCCAGTGACTACTGGGATGGGATAGAGTAGGAGCAGGGTGGTGGGTTAATTGGAAAAGTGCTTACTTTAAACATAACTGGGAGGGTGATACTCTAAGGGAATTAGGGAGGCAGTTCCAGAGAGAAGAAAGGCCACAGGAGAAGGCTGATTGGCTGGCACAAGATCAGGGATGTGGAAAGGAGAAGGTGCAGGTGTCTCTGGAGCAAAGAGGCTAAGAAGACTGAGAGGGGAGAGAAGGGAGGGAGTTGAGATTAGAGAGGAGGGACCCAACCCAGAATTTAGAGATGAGGAGAGTGCGATGGTGATTACAGCTCTGGTATAAAGAGGATAGGGAGAGGGCGGAGTAGAGAGAGCAGTGATGAGTGTGGGGGAGGGCATTAGTTGTGAAGTGGCAGATGGCATTGTAAAGAGTGTCCAGCCTGGCTAGTGAGGTGGCACCTGCCATCCCATAGACAACATCAGCATAGTTGAATGGGGGAGAATCATTTTAGTTAGGAGTTCCCGGCATACTGACATGGATAGAGAGTCTTTATTTCAGAACAGGGCACCCAGTTTGGGATGGAACTTTGAGTTGATATACTTAATGTGTTCTGAAAAGACAAGTTGGCTGTCAAGCCAGACACCCAGGTATTTGAAAGAGCAGACCTCATCAAGGATGGTGCCATCTAAAGTGGAGAAGAGGGGAGTAGAGAGTTTGGCCAGGTTTTCTTGGCATTGACTTGGAGTTGACTAAATTGAAACCAGCAAAGTACTGACTGGAAATCAGCTTGAAGCTGGGCCCCAACGGCTGGGGCAGAGGGATCTGAGGCATAGAGGATGATAACATCGGCATACGTATGTATGTTAGAAAATTAGCAAGCAAAGGAGAGGTCAATAAGGAAGACAGAGAAGAGGATGGGGCTATGGATGGAGCCTTGGGAGACACCAGCGTGGATGGCTAAGGGGGGTAATGGGCAGCTCCAGTGAGGACACACTGTCTGTGAGTAAAGAGGTAAGAGTGGAACCAGTTGACTGTAGAGGTAGGTAGGCTGGCAGAACTGAGCTTGTTTAGGAGGAGAGGATGAGGTATTGCATAGAAGACCTTCACCAGGTCTATGAAAATGGCAGCAGGAATGTGACCTTGATCCATGCTGGTGAGGACTGAGTTAGTGACATGAAAGAGAGAGGTCATTGTTGAGTGATTAGTCCTGAATCCAGATTGGAATGGTGAGAGGAACTCAGATGAGTTAAGCAAGGTAATAAGGTGGGAAAATACCATCGATTCGTGCAATTTAGCTAGGGAGGGAAGGAAGGATATGGGTCTGTAGTTCCCAGGAGAGGAGGAGTCACCCTCCTTTATGAAGTGAAATCATGTTGGCAATCTTCCATGCCTGGGGAACAGAAAAAAGGTTGAATTAAAGGTTTAGCAGGTGGGTGAGGGGAAGGGCTATGGTGGGGGCAGAAATTCAGAGGAGGTAGGGGTCTAGACCATCAGGACTTGACTTATTTGGATTTAGTGAGGGAAAGGCACAATAAACTTCATGGATGGTGACATGAGAGAAGAAGCCTTGCAACAAGGGTGAGGCCAGGGGACAGGGGAGAAGGGATTTGGGGGAAGGCACAGGTGGGGAAAAAGGAGTTCAGGAGGGAGGCTACATAGGCAGGGTCAGAAACTGGTGATCTTTCTATGGATAATGTGAGGGGGAGAGGATTTGGATGGAGGGGTTATAAGGGAGTAGATCGTGTGCCAAATGTTTGAGCGGGAGTTAAGGTTTTGTTGAAGTGCTGATTTGAAGTATGTTGCCTTTCCTGTTCTGATGGCCTTGGTGTAGGTGTTCCTTAGGGACCTATAGGAAAGGAGGTCAGAGGCAGAGTGAGAGGCTTTGAATCAGGTCCAGGCACGGTCACAAGATTTTCATAGGTGTACGATTTCTGCTGAGACGCAGGGATGGTGGAAACACTTAACTCTTCACCTCCTAAGGGAGGGAGCAGGGTGCTCCATGCTTTTAGAAGGAAGGAGATGAAAAGTGAGAGGGCTGAGTCAATATTGGGTTCTGCGTACATTAGAGACCATTCAGCAGAGTGGAAGTCGGGTAGGAGGGTATCAATGTTGAGTGATCTCAAGGATCTGAGCCAGTAGTAGTTGGAGGAGAGTCGGGCATATGAATTATTTTCAAACACAGTAGGTAATTAGATGATCACTAAAGAAATCAGGAAGTATACCTGCAACAGAAATATGATGGGGATGGGAGGAGAGCACCCAATTGAAGAGAGAGTGATTATAGGAGTGGGGGTTAAGCCTAGTGGGCTCCTTAATTAATCAACTGAGGTTTAAAGCCTCTATTTTGTCTGTGAGGTGTTTAAAGGCAGGAGTGATCCAGTTTTGATTAAAGTCCCCTAGAGTAAGGATCTCACCCACTGAGGCATGGGCAACTAATCAGGCTATGGTTTCTATGAGTTGGGTAGGGGAGATTTTGGGGGAGGCATGCAGCACTGCCACAAAGAGTGGGATGGAAGAGGGGTGTTTCAGGGTGACAACAAGAAACTCATGAGATGAGGGATGAGACTCACATAGGGAGAGGGGGAAGGACAGTTTTGATGGATATAGAAGGCCACTCCACCTCCTTGCTTACCACAGTCCTGACAGAATAGATGATCATCAGGAGGGATAATTGGGAGTCTGTGATCTGTGAGAAGAGCCATGTCTGAGATACAGAGACAGTCTAGAGAGCAGTGGGATACCAAGACCTGAAAGCATCCAGCTTTGGAAGCAGGCGTCTGGCACTGAAGTGGCAAATCTGAAGGCCTTTAGGGAGGGTAGTTAGATACTAGGATTGTGTATTATGTGGAGGGGGAGGAGGGAACAGGATTAGGATGAACATTGCCTGCAAGAAGGAGGAGAAGGAAAGGATAGTGCTTAGGTTTGCATGTACAGACGAAGCAAGAGTGGGATGATTTTTGAGGAGGAGAGAAGGAGGAGAGATGGCAGTAGATGATCTTGAAATTTAGGGAGTAAGAGGTAAGGAGTCCAGGGTGTAGGAGGGAGGGAGGAGGAGGAGAGGGGGAGAGGGGAGTAGGAAAGTGAGCAGTGGAGGGGAGGAAGGAGGTAGGAGAGTGAGGGTGAAGGTGAATCTGAATGTGAATGTGAAGGGGAGGAGTGGAGTAGGGGAAGTGAGTGAGGGATGAAGAGAAAGGTGAAGAGAGAGGGGGTGGGGAGAGGATTGGATAGGTACAGTAGGTGTATAGCTAAGAAAAGGACTGGGACAGTGGAGGACATAGCTAGATAGAGAGAACGGATGAGTTGGAAGGGGTGGGGGTATGCAGAAAGAGAGGAGAGCAAGGTGAAGAAAGAGGGGAAGTGGAGGAGGGAAAAGGGACTTAGTATGCCCTGGAAGAGTATCAGAAAAGCTAATTATTTTATGGCAGCACATGTATGTTTGATGAAGCAAAACTATGGTAAAATAGGTAATTGTGAGGTTTTATGAGGGAATTTAACTTATGATTTAGGTAGTGTTCTTGTTTAAATGTGTTGGATTATGACAAAGACTGAAATATATGTTTAAAATATATTTGTCGTAACCAAAATACAGAATCAAGTAAGCTAGAGCAATATAGACTTTTTTGGGACGGATTACTGCAATCCATCAAAAGCAAAGTAACTGAGAAAGGAGAACATGCACACACATTTATAGCACAAAAAAAAGAGCATTTATTCAATATTTTGGACTTGCTGATAAGCATAACATTTACTGGCACAGTGACAATGGATGAGTGCTGTGGATGCTGTGGCTAGATTGTTTATAACTATGATACTGGGCTCTTAACAGGTCTCACTGACATCATTCCCAGAGGCATTGTGGGAAGATTCCAACAGATGAAAGGTGAAAGAAGAAGACTACATGGCTATCCCCATGGGCCATAAAACAGGCAGGGAAAAGTAAAAGAAAATTAAAAAAACAATCTTGCCACAAACACATAGAACAGAATGCCAGGAACAATCAGGGAAACAGAAACCCAATGAACATGTGTTTTTATCATTTTCTGACATAGTTTTGCTTTAAGTACTTATACTACCAATGTTTGGCTGCTTAAAAAAATGAACATTTGTTAAGCAATAGATATATTTATTTATTTATTTAGGATATCATAGGAATGACAACCTTTTGAGTCATGGACTCGTTTATAAAGGCTCCACGTTGAATTGCAGTACATACGGTATTAAAGAACACCATAAACCATAGAAATACAAATAACAGCAGTTAAGACAAAAATGAATAGAAGGATATTAAAAATAGTGAATTTACAGGAGATAAAGTAGGTATTGTCCTATACAGGTTGTAGCTAAGTGTTGTGGTGGATACACAATAGTACTGTCCTAGAGTAGGAGCAGCCACAGGGAGGTGTTGTCAAGATAGCATAACACAAAAACCAGATTGTTAGTTGTTCTATACAGGTGGTAGCTAAGAGTAGTGGTAGTACACATTGTTACAGTCCTAATAATTGAGTGTAGCCTCAGGGGGCATTGTCAACGTAGCCTTGTATCAGCGCAAGCTATAAAACAGTTTAGATTAAAAAGTTGATGCATACAGTCTTCTTTTTGGGTTTTATGAGCCTGCCAATGTTAAGGACATTGCATTCTATATTTCAAATGTCAATCGGGATTCTATTTTTGAAGTTTACCTAACTGAAATTTAAAGAGCTGCTAAGTATTTATGTATTCGGGTTTTCTGTAACTGTTTTTGGTTCTATAATCTGGTTAACAAAGGGTAATCCAGTTTTCACTGAACTGAGGTTCTAAAAGAACATCACATTCAGTGAAAGTAGTTTAGCTTTTTCACACTGATGGTTCTGTTGACTTCTGAGTACAATCAAAGCAGCAGTCATCTCTGTTTGGAAAAAGCTGAATGATTAATGTGTCAGTAGGATAACCCACTTGCTGCACATTCAGTCTGTTACTGGTAGTTCAAACTGCAACCCAGCTCTGCTGATTAGCAGTGCAAGTGGTGAAAATCACACTGTCACAATTTAGTGTTAACAGAGTGGCAGTGTGACAAAAAGCACAGTGTATTAGTTTGTATAATAAGAGCATGACAGTTGGCTTGATTCATTTGTCTAACATACTGTATGATTTCTTCTGCTGATGTAATTTTATTTCTAAGCTTTGTAGTGTCAGATTATGACTAGAGGTGGGCAAAGTGGGAGCAATCTGCTCCTCAAAGTGATTCGAGGAGCAAAGGCGGATTTGAGGTGTGCTCCACAATGTGAAGTGGAGTACTTCAAGTTATAATGAGGAACGCGAAGTGCATTGAAAACAGCTACTTCGTGTTACTCCGCCTCCACTGGTCACTTCTCTTTCAATTTTTAATAATAATAATAATAATAATAAAATTTATTTGATTAAGCGCCTTTCAAATATTTCAAGGCGCTGTACAAACTTCATACATTTATCATAAGCAAACAAGCAATAACAATACAACAGATAAGATAAATAAAAAATGATTTAAAATACAACAGGGAAAGCCTGAATCCATAAGAATGACTTTAAGGCCTTCTTAAACCTATCCACAATTGTACTTTCTCGAGCTGATGGGGCAGAGAATTCCAAAGGGTGGGAGCCGCAAAGCAGACGGGGCCCAGAGGACTTCAAATTCACCCTCGGAATCTCCAGCAACCCCTTGTCAGCCGAGCGAAGCTGTCTCAGAGGGGTGTAAGGCACCATAAGCTCTTTCAGGTAGTCGGGACCTAACCTGTGTAGGGCTCTGTAGGTCAAAAGACCCACTTTAAAGGTGATCCACCACTGTATAGGCAGCCAGTGCAGAGTGCGCAGCACAGGGGTGATATGAGATCTTCCAGACACCCCAGTCAACAAATGTGCTGCAGCATTCTGCACTAGCTGCAAGCGGCGGATTTCAACCCCAGCAAGCCCTAGGTATAAGGAGTTGCAATAATCAAGACATGATGTCACAAAGGCGTGGACCAAAACCGGCAAATCGCCTGGTGGAACCAGGTGCCTAATCCTGGAGATGTTTCTGAGATGGAAAAATGAAGTCTTGACTACTGAAGACACCTGATAACGAAGGGTCAAGCCAGTGTCAAGCTCCACACCCAGGTTACACACCCGTTCAGAGGTAGGGATCTGGTCTACCCCAAGAACTAATCCAGAGGGGGACCCTATCCCCAAACCCTCAGCCCTGCGATCAGGGTCCACCACCATAACCTCAGTCTTTCCCGGGTTCAACTTTAAACCACTGATATTCATCCAGTCTTGGATATCAGCGAGGCAATTTTTCAACACCGAGATAGCACTAACCTGGTCGGGTGCAAAAGACAGGTAGAGTTGGGTATCATCGGCATAGCAATGAAACCTCAGCTCATAGCGTCTTACAATGTCTCCGAGGGGTAGCATATATACTGTGAACAACATGGGGGAAAGCACCGAACCCTGAGGTACCCCACAAGAAAGAGAGAAAGCCCCGGATGAATGTAAACCGGAAACCACTCTCTGAGTTCTCCCCAGGAGGTAAGATGAAAACCATCTGAGGACAACACCTGAAAGCCCACAGATGGACCTCAGACATTCGAGCAAAACCCCATGATCCACAGTATCAAGAGCTGATGATAGATCAAGGAGAACCAAGATAGAACGGTGTCTCCAATCTCTCACCATCAGGAGATCATTGAGCACCCGAACCAGAGCAGTCTCGGTGCTATGCCTCTTACGAAAACCCGACTGGAGAGGCTCGTATAAACTATGGATGGTCAAATGGTTGTCAAGTTGAGCCGCCACAACCATTTCAATAACCTTCCCCAAGAAAGGGAGGTTAGAGGTTGGACGGTAGTTGGCAAGGTCGCTCGGGTCTAAGGAAGCTTTCTTCAGGAGGGGAGTCACCACCCCTTCTTTCAGAGAGCTAGGGAAAACTCCCATCTCCAAAGAACACTGAATTATCTGAGCAAGGACCGGGCCAATAAGTTCACTACATCCTAAAATCAAGGAGGTGGGGCCTGGATCCAAACTACAACAAATTGGGCGCATCTCAGAGACAATCCTCATAGTATCCACGAGATCAGGAAGATCAAAGGAGCTCCAGGAAACACCGGGCAATGGGACAACACCCCGATCAACTGCAACAGCTATGGAGTGAGGTTGGGGACAGTGCCTCCGAATGCCTTCCACCCTATTCGCAAAGAATCGAGCAATCTCCTCGCAGTCAATCTGCGTAAAAACTCATTGGAACTGCCGACAGGCAGGGTTGCACAGTCTGTCAACAGTTCTGAAGAGCTGAGCCGGTCGATTCCGAGCGACAGAGATTTCCCTGGACAGGGAATTCTGCCTTCTTATGGGAAATTTCTGTTTGATAGAGCTTATAATGCTCTAGCAAAATAAGATGGTCGGCATCCGAGGCAGTCTTCCTCCAGTAACGCTCCAGCCTATGCCCCAGCCTCCGCAGCCCTCTCAACGCCCCATCAAACCAAGGGGCGACGGGTCAGCGTGGAAGGGGGCGAACACGGGATGGAGCTATCTGGTCCAGAGCATCCGAGATGGCCCCATTATAGGCCACCACCAGCTGCTCGGGATCAGAGCACAATTCGTCACACAACGAGAGGTCAATAACCACCAACAGGTCTTCAGGGACTACATCCCGCAATGGACGGTATTTGACCATCTCCACAGGGGCCGACTCTACCTGGGGGCCACAAGTTGAATCCAACTGAGTAATGGTTAGACCAACTGACTGGTTCCACCACCAGGTCAGATGCCTCGACCCCCAGGAGGAAGACCAGATCAAGAGAGTGCCCTCCCTTGTGAGTAGCTGTGGAAACAACCTGAGTGAAGCCAAGAGATGACATCACCTGGAGAAAATGTTGACCAAAAAGCGAAGATTCGTCATCGACCCAGGCATTGAAATCGCCCAGCACCATCAATCTGGGCGATTCCAAGGCCATGTCGGTGGTGAAATCTGCCATTTCCTGCAGGAAAAGCTTCTCATCCCCAGGTGGACAGTAGATGAGAGCAATCCTGCACCCCACCCCAGCTACCACAGTGCACTCAAATGATCTGGCCTCCTTAACTGAAACTTCAGTTAGACCCAACTCAGTCTTGAAACAGACCGCTACCCCCCGATCCAATCTCAAGGATGTATACCGAGGAACCAAGGGGAACAGCGGCCCTAAAACTGGAAATACATTCTCATCCAACCAGGTCTCGGTAATGCAAGCCAGATCTGCCCTCACAACAAAGTCCGCTATAAGGGCAGTCTTATTGCAGACAGATCTGGCATTGCACAACAGTGCCCGAGTTGGGCGAGGGTGACGAGTTGTCCCAACCACTTGCCCTCTAAGAGAAGAGGTGCCCTTCGGTATGGGAACTAGAGTGGAATTACCATGTTCCAGAACCCATTTCGCCCCAGGGCATCTTCGAGGCCTTACCACCCCAATGGGAGAGCAACGCTCACTCCACTGTCCACAACCTCCAACGCCCCCTCGCCTCCCCCTCCCCCTTCGCACAATCCCCAAAGCCCGGCAATGGTGATAAACCTGAGGTGGCAAGGGGAGGAAAGGGTGGAGGTGGAGAGCTGGAGGCCAAGTAATGGACAACAAGTGGAACTGGCAAGCACGCCAGGCTGCTATAAGATTAAAACCAAATAAAACAAATAAACAACGAATAAAAAAACACTACCACCCACCATAAAACTAAATAAACAATATTATAATATGACAGTTAAACAATCAAAATTACTCTAAGTCCCACAGTCTCTCCTAACCACGAGACAGAAAGTAAAACAACTATAACAGCAAAATAAAATGCAATAAATATATACAGGAAATAATATATGAACCACCGCTTGGAGCTTCACAGGACCGTAAAGGGTGGAAATAGGTTGAAATCAAGCTCTCTCACTGCTTAGAATTTTTTCTTCATAAAATAACAAAATATCACAAGTCCTGGAAATTAAATACAAAATAGTACAATAAATCAATACATCAGCACCTAAATAAAAACAAAATTAAAACAAGCAGCAAATCACAAGAACCAGCCAGTCCAAAAGGATAGAGACCCACTACTACTACACCAGGAGAGGGAAGACCCTTCGGCCAACCTCACCAGGAGTATAGAGGAGAGAAGAAAGGACCAGCCGTCTAGCCAATCCCTCTCCCCCCCACTGCGTGAGACCCTAGCCAGGACCGCCAAAGTCCCATATAGACCACTAAAATTAATAACAAAAGGTTCAAGAGAGCAACAGTTAAGTCCACGGGCACTTATCTTGTGGAGTCTCTTCCAGCCGCATTTTTGCACTTCTTCATAAAGTCAAACAGTACTAGACCCACATCCTTAAAACGCTCCGACAACCAGCATACCAGACAAAGTTCCCAGTATAAGGAATTCCAGTGGAGACGAAAGTCAAAAGAAGAATATATTTCAGCCACGTGGTCCAACCAATTGACCCAGAGGCAATAACGGGCTGTAGTGGTGACCCACCACTACGCCTTCCAGCCGGATCAGCCCTTTGACTGATTCCACTCAGTGTCTAGGGGAATGGGGCAAAGGGTCAGCTCTCCAGTAGGCCCCAATCCCAACCCCTGCATGAGCCACCAACTAAATGACGCCTCAATAGAGCCAAGGGGCCCGGATGAGTAAACCAAAACACCCAGTAAACAAGGACACAGAAACAGCTTCCTAGTAAAGTATTTCCAAACACACAAACTCCAGCGGAATAAACTTGCTTGAAGAACATCCACGGCTCCAACGGGCTGCACATCGTAGCCAATATAAGCGCCAGCAAAGCCACTCAAATGCTATCATGTCAGGTCTAAACAAAGAGATAATAGCTACAAACAGTTCCGCTAACCAAACAAACAGCAGGCAGAGCAAAAAGGGGCAGCACAATGCCCGCACTGCTCCTCGTTCAATCGACAATAACAACTCTAATAATCTGCAGCTTCTCACCCCAAGGCTCAATCCATCATGCACACGAGTGCTCGACAGTAATCCTCAGAAGAGCTACCAGTATTCAAAAGCTTTCCACAACCTTCCGTAGATCAAATTTCGACCAAATTCAAGGTTCAAGGAACGCCAGGTCTAAACTCAAAGACTTTCTGGGTCACTAAAAATAGTAAAAATGTCTGTGCTGATGAAAACAAAATTAACAGATGACAGATATAAAAACAGTAGCAAAAGTAATCGCAGAACGAAATAAAACAAAACGAGAAATCAAAATGAAACTGAAACAGATACAAAAAACGAACTACAGCAGCAGCAGTCCGACGGCTAGCCCAGCGTGGCCGCCATCTTGGATTTTTAAGGCGAAGTACAGTTCACTTTGCCTCACTTAGCCTTGTTTTTGAGCTCCAAAGGTGGATTTTGCAGTGATTCATGGGAGTTCAGGTCACATGGGCTCTATATTGATCTGCACAGCCTCAGTTTGAGGTAGTATGAGTAGGAAGGAGTAGGAGACAGTGTGCTCTGATAGCTGTCAGTAGGAATCTTTTAAAAGCTCTTCAAAAAGCATTTTTGCTTTTTTTTGGGGATCCAACTGTAGTTCGTCGATTGCAGGAAACTGTCCTGTGCTCTCATCATTGAGCATTTTTGTTTGTGTGTGGATTTTAAATGTAAATTTACAACACTGAGTCTGTGTGGTAAAAGGCAGTGAAGTGTGCTGTGTGGGGGAGGGGCATATCTGTGTATAGGTAGATTTAAGTTGGAGAACTAGTGATTTCTTTGTGTTTTGGTAATATTTTTATGTAACTGACTGTGTTACTGTACACATAGTAAAATTGTCAGTAATAGTACAAATGTTCTTGCTGCTTGTGTGAATGTGGTGCAGCATTTCATAAGGTCAGATTGTTTAAATTATAAATTTACATTACGTGGCACTGAGTACATTGAATTTTTGCATTTGCATTGCATTCCTCATTCAGCATTATACATAAAGTGTTCTGTGTTGTGTGTGCAGTGTTACGTGTATCAAATATAATACATCTTTTAAAATTTGTGACACAGATCAGTGTAAGTGCAACTAATCGCAGCAGTGTGAACCTGCTATCCACTGCAGCTGCCTGATTTTGTACTGCGATTGTGTTCTCTGTTCTTAGTTTTGCTGCTTGTAGTGCCATAAAAATCAGCACTGTCTGTATTCAGTGTCCCCCAACCCCACATTGAAAAGGTATTTTTTACCAGACTGGATTGTTTTTGTGACCCCATCAGCACCACTGGTTACTGAAGCTGTTTTAATTCCGTGACAGTGTCACAACACAGTATTCTCTTATCTGTTGCTGAAGCCACAGTTGTTTATTTTGCTTTACATCCAGCTAGCAACCCTCTAGTCAGAAAGTGAACGTATCAAAATCTGAATTTGGTAATAATATTTGTGGTTGATCCACCAAAATGCCTGCAAAGAGACATGCAAGTAAAGCTGTTTCTGGCCATGGCAATGTTGGCAGTAAGAGGGTCAGTGAGTGTGGTAGTAGTACGTGGAAGGAGAAGTGCATTGCTGATGTGAGGAAAGGTATTTCTCCTGCAGTGTTTTTTACAGCCCAATCAGTAGCTTCACTGATAGTTGGAGGAGATGATGTTTTCCCAGCCGGTGGTGTTAGTATTACTGGTGTTAGTGGTGGTGGAAGTAGTATTAACATTGTTGCGTCAAGTTCTAATTCTGACCAGTGTACCATATCCAAACATATTGAGTGTGAAGCAGTGCAAGTGAGTGACAGCGTAGATGATGTCATACTTCCCAGTAACATCCCATTAACTGAACCTATTCTGATGATCATGTCAACGATAGCATACAATGTGATATTCCATCCACCGTGGCACTTAATGTCACTCATTTTCCATGCAGTGATTCACAGTGTGGTGAAAAAATATCAGGTGATGGTGGTGTAGTTGCTGATGATGAATGTGATGATGTTGATGATGATGATGTTGCTGTTGTTGCAACATACAGTCCACATGTTAGCATCCAAGAAGATGTGATGTGTGTGACAGTGACATTGATGAATATGATGATGATGTAATTGACCCCAGTTGGGAACCAAAGAAACAGAAATTAAAAGTGGCTGTGTCTGAATCTGTTTGCAGGAATCTCCCCCGGTAAAAACTTGTGATTTACCGGTTTTAGTGGATGATAATGATGACGACGACCCAGTACTCAATATGATAGGTAGTCGTGGTGGTCAGTTGCATTCCAGGTGTGCAGTGCCAGAAACATCACGTGCCCTCCCACTTCAGTGCTTAAAATAACAGACTTAAATAAGCCACATCATCATGGACATGTTAAAAGCAGAGCATCACAGTCCCTTGTTTGGGATTTTTTTGTTCAAGATGCAAATGATGATTCAGTTGCAATCTGCCAGGTTTGCCATGTGCGTGTGAGTCAAGGTAAAAGTGGAGCCATCTTGGGACAGAAGGACAGCATATGCATCTTAAGAATAGTGTGGTTCTGTGGACCCAGCACAGGCTGGCAGCTAATACCAGACTGGGGTATTCACCCATATCACCAACAACCATAGCCAGCATGTTATCCCTTCCATGACTGTTAAGCCCAGTAGGAAATTAAACATGTGCAGTAAAAGGGTAATAAGAGCAGAGGATTACTACAGGCATGATGAGGTGGAGGACCATAATGACTTTGAAATGCTGTCCAGTGCTGGTCAGAGTAGCAGTTTTGTGGTGGTGGTGATGGTGGTGGTGGTGGTGGTGGTGAAAGCAGTATGTCTAGTGCAAGTACATCAACCCCGTTGGCAAATCTGGAAAATAACATCATTTCTGGTTTGTCATCATCTTGCGCAACCATCTTCATCAAATGTCCACACTCTACCTCCTGCCAATGCCATTCATCACAGAGCACAACCATTTGTGACCAGCAACACACCCATGTAAAACGCTAAGTCAGCCCATGTTACACAGTGTTTTTGTGCATTAGCTGAAGTACCCCCAATCATACAGTGTCACTTGAACTTAATGCTGGCAAGTGATCTTTCCTTCTCCTTTGTGGAGAATTTAGGTTCCAGCGGTTTGCTACCCATGCCTGTCCAAATGGAAAGTCCCATCCAGGGCTTACTTTTCACCCATGTTGTTCCCGAGTTGTCCCGCGACTGTTTCAGACTCAGTAAGAGATGCCCTTCAACATTCCTCCTTCCATTCATCCATTTGAGCATGGATATGGGAAAGTGGCAAAACAGCAGGAGTTCATATTCGTATAACTGCACACTGGGCAGGTGATGGGGTTGTTTGTGATACTGGTAGTGTGAATAATCAGCAGGAAGGTGGATTGTCGCAGTAGCAATCTTCCGGGAATTCACCAGCATGCAACAATTGCTATGCACAGTGTGACCTGCTCACACACTGGTGATAACATGTTGGACATAATACTGACGGAAATTGACAGATGGCTAAACCCTCTGTTCCTGAGAGCTGGGTTCATAGCAAGTGACAATGGGTCAAATGTGGTGAAATGCATCACAAATGGTGTTTTTTTTTTCGTGTTCCGTGCATGGCCCACTGTTTATATCTTGTGGTTCAGGAGTTTCTGCAGCACCCTGACATAAAAGAAATGCCGACCACTGCACTACATATCTGCACTCACTTTTCAAGATCTGGAAAGGCCCGTGACCAGCTGTGGCAGTTGCAGATACAAAACAGCCTGCCTCAGTACTGCTTGAAGCTGGAAGTTGTCACCCAATGGAACTGCACGTTATACATGGCAGAGAGGTTGTATGAACACTACAAAGCCATCTCAGAATATCTTGCTATGCACACTAGCAGTGTCAGTTCTGGGGCCTCCTTGTCTATGCCGACTGAACAGTGGCACATCATGGACTCTGTAATAACAATTTTGTGGCCTTTTGAACATGTCACACAGGCAGTGAGTGGTGAGTCTGCCTCCATTAGCCAATCAATTCCACTGCTGCGGGTGCTGAGGCAGACATTGCGTGAATGTACATAGCCTTGATGTTGCCGGAAACGGTGGTAGTACATGGCACACATGTTGACAGTATTCAACCACAATCGCCATTGTGAGTATTCAGAGTAGTGACAACTTTGCCATGGCAATAATGCTGGACCCACGATACAAACGTGAATTGCATCAGTACTGGAAGGATGGCCTGAACTGGTAAAAATATCAGTGGTCAACTGGTTCGCTTGGTTCATGGGGCACAGAAGTCATGTGCCAAGGTTTGCAAACCTCAGCAGCATAATACAGCTGAAGGTGTAGCTGGAGGACCAGCAAGCATATCATGCAAGGGTAAGGGGACTGTAGTTCCTGATGGTCTGTCATCCAAAGTGGTTGGCGTCAACCCACTTTGGAAGGCTTTGTCCCAAGTGGGTATTTGTGAGATCATTGATTCCGGGGAACAGGCAAGTGGGTATTTGTGGAATCATTGATTCGGGGAACAGGTTGATGCATCAACAATCGGACTTAGTGCAGCACAGAGAATGGTTGAGTCATATTTGTCTGAAAACAGGCATCTGACAATAAGTGAAGATCCTCTTGTACTGGAGTGGAAAGGTCAGTGAATGGCAAGAGCTGACTGCAGTGGCACTGAAGTACCTCACATGCCCACCTCCAGTGTAAGTGTTGAGAGGGTATTCAGCTCAGCAGGTGCACAATCAGGGATCATCAGACAAGCCTGTCTCCTGCAAATGTTAGTTTGCTAACATTCATTAAATGAATGAGAGGCACATGCCAGCACAGACTGCAACCTCGGTATTCATACCCCTGGCCTAGTTATGGTGGTCTTGCTGATGTGGAAATGGAGCATCCTGGTGACACTGGCAGTGGCTGCCTGAACGCCCACCACTGACGAGATGATGACATTATGGAGAAAGAATTTCCTGGTTGTCAGACTTCAGACGCCGATGACTGTGAGGGCAATTTTCTTTATGAGGATGATGATGTGGTTAATGTTGGCAGGTTTTAACTGCAGTATTTAAAAGGTGGTGTGCCTCCACACCTGGACCACCACCACTGGGACTGATGTTATCCAAGTCTGCTGCCACCATGAGTCTGTCTGCCCCCCACGGACCACCACCACAACCGGACTGATATTATCCAACTCTTGCTGCCACCATGAGTCTGTCTGCCCCACGGACTACCACCACCACCGGACTGATGTTATGCAACCTGCTGCCACCATGAGTCTGTCTGCCCACCCGAGCACCACCACTGGGACTGATGTTATCCAAGTCTGCTGCCACCATAAGTCTGTCTGCCCCCATGGACCACCACCACCACTGGGACTGATGTTATCCAACTCTGCTGCCACCATGAGTCTGTCTGCCCACCCTGGACCACCACCACCGGACTGATGTTATCCGTTCTGCTGCCACCATGAGTCTGGTCTCGCCCCCACGGACCACCACCACAACCGAGACTGATGTTATCCAACTCTGCTGCCACCATGAGTCTGGTTCGCCCCACGGACCACCACCACCACGGGACTGATGTTATGCAACTCTGCTGCCACCATGAGTCTGTCTGCCCACCCCAGACCACCACCACTGGGACTGATGTTATCCAAGTCTGCTGCCACCATGAGTCTGTCTGCCCCCCACGGACCACTACCACCACCAGGACTGATGTTATCTAACTCTTCTGCCACCAAGAGTCTGTCTGCCCCCCACAGACCACCAGTCCACCAGTGCACCACCACCACCACCAGCTTCTTAATATTTAAACCATAAAGTGAGTATGTGCACTCATGTTTGTTATGCTGCCTCACTTCCTTAAGTTGTCTGTTTTGTTTTCTGTAGCTTTTCAGAGCCGCAGTGGCAAAACACATACAGTACACTTCCTTTGTTTCTTTTACACGAGAACAAAAACAGGCTCCATCGCTATTACTCATTGGGAAAGATGCTGTAGCTATACCATATAAAGAGGAACTGATGTAATGTCCATGTGAATCCATTCTGTAAGTATGAAGATTTTATTTCATCCATTTCATTGCTTTTTAAAGACTGCTGAAATATTGCACACAACAGGTTGTCTTAGTAGTTGACAAGATGTGTCTCTGAAATGTAACTTGACAATAGGGATTGAAATTTGAGAACCAGGGAGGGACACATAACAATGAAGTTGTAACTTTTAAGAAATCATTCATTTCTTTTTTCAGAAAAATTTGCGATACTTTGTTGTTCTGTCAAAGTGGCCTTACCCAAAAAAGGTCGTCAACATCAGGCACACCCCTCCCCCTACCCGAGCTTGGGCACACATGCAACATGCAGAAGTCGTTTCCTTCGATGACCATGACCATCATTAACAACCAGACTCCAGAAGGATGCTGATGAAATCTGTGAAGAAGTAAAAAAATAAGAAACCATTACAGACAAAACTGAAAATATGATTCCCCCCCAAAAAAATACTTACCTTCATGTGCTTGAGAGTTATCCATTTCCATTTAAGTGCAAAAAATTCTCATTGAGCACTGGAAGGTGCACAGCAACAGTTTGGAGTCACCTGTGTGATGCAGAACAATAGCATGAGTACATGGCCATGTCAAGTTCAACCCCCCTCATCATCACCTACAAAATACATAACCATATATATATACATATATCTACTCACCAAGCCTACTATTACTGTACATCCAAAGGGCACCTTCAATCCAGTTGAGATGATCACTTTTCACTTTTCTGCACACAAGGAGGATGCATTCTGGGCCTGCAGAAAAATCTGGGGGACTCGTGCCACCACTGCCCACATGACCGAAAGTGTCATAATTCTGTGGGACTTTGTATGTGCTGAAACAGTCTCTTTTCACTTGGTTACCACTTGTCAATTTTCTGCACACAAGGAGGATGCATTGTGGGTCTGCAGAAAAAATCTGGGTACTCTGTGCCACCACTGTGCGCATGACTGAGTGCACCATTAATTCTGGGGGACTTTGTATGTGCTGAAACAGTCTCTTTTCACTTGGTTACCACTTGCCAGTTTTCTGCACGCAAGGAGGATGCACTGCAGGCCTGCAGAAAAAATCTGGGGACTCTGTGCCACCACTGCGCCATGACCGGAGTAAACCATTAATTCTGGGGATTTTGTATGTGCTGAAATAGTCTGTTTTCACTTGCTTACCACTTGTCAGTTGTATGCACACAAGGAGGGACATAGTGGGCCTGCAGAAAAATCTAGGGACTCTGTGCCACTTTTGTGTGTTCTGTGATTGTTGCTGTGAGCTCATA
The DNA here is from genome assembly GCA_016271365.2 of Neoceratodus forsteri. NCBI lineage: Eukaryota > Metazoa > Chordata > Ceratodontiformes > Ceratodontidae > Neoceratodus > Neoceratodus forsteri. Next base: position 318,120,415 of record CM028130.1, read on the forward strand.
GTCATGATGCCATAGTGACACTGTTACAGTTAAAGCAGCATTGCAAGAATGTCCTCACAGTTCTGAACTGTACTTTTTTATGCTACTTTAAATTGCCACAGCAACCACTACTTCTGTGCGAGTCATCAGTGACTTGAATGATACGATTCTTCTCACAATTTATGTCTGCTTTTTACTCCTACTTTTTTCATGTATGAAAACAAAATGAGCACATCTTCCAATATTGTTCCGACCAGCTTTGTATTTATTTGCAGCTGCTTTTTAATAACTATTGTTCCGTGGTGTCATATAAAACACTGTCTGATATATAACTGTTAGTTAACAACAGAAGTTATATATGACAATTACTTGACGTGATGGAGAAAAGCAGGGGAAAACAATGACAAAGACCTGGTCACACTCACTGTCAGCGGCACCAATTTAAAAGGAATGGTCCTTTCATTATTTCACAAATGAAAAAAGGTAGTACAGCACACTCAACTACTGCAAATTATGGTATCATTCCAGTCAGTTGGGATGTAAGTAAAGGAAACTGTAACATAGCATTAAAAAATATAGGTCAAAGTTATCAACAGATTGTTGCACTGCTGTTTTACAGACAGTCACCACATTACATAGTTATGGTGATTCACATAAACCAATATGTGGGGGCATTACTACCTCTGGAATATTTCTTGCTCCACAGAGTGCAATATATGTCTGTGAAAACCAACCATAATTTCATTACAGTGAGTCACACGATGGAGGAATTAATCTGAAAAGCAACCCACATTTGTGCCACACTTCCTCAGCAACTTTAAGACGTGATGGCGGGGGGGCGCAGGTGCATGCTCCACTATACTGAATGTCAAGCAGCTATCCCAAGCAATGTTTCCTAATGTTATAAGGTTCACTTTGTGGAGAAATGTGGGATGTTTCCACTACCAAGGCTCTTCTTACTGGAAACGTGGCCACAGATTTCACAACAAACTGACCATTAACATAAAGAAACATTCGCAAACCTGCACATTCCAATATTCACTATAAGGAGTGGAACACGCACACACGCTGTCCCTGCCATCATGTAAAAATAATGTTGCTGAGAAGGGAGGAAGAATGTGGGCATATTTTCAGAATGGGAATGCCTCTGTCACATGACTCACTGTAATGCCTTTAAGCACTGTTTTCAAAAAAATTTATTGCACTATGTGGTGCAAGAAAGAGTTCCCTGGAAGGGAAAATGTGTATGATTTAATAATAACAAACAAAAAATACACAACAAAAGTACAACACAGTAGTGGGGTGGGGTCAGGAGGGTGGGGTGTGTGTGTTGGGGCAGAAAGCAATACCTGGACTTACTATGGCCTTGGGATGCTGTGGTGGTCCAGCAGCAGATGCAGCACTGAAAGTATTTGCTGCTGCTGTCCTTACACTCTGGTAACCTGCTTCTCCAAATTAATTAAATGCTTGTTGTTTTCCTCCAGTGCTGCCCACACCAGGAGGAGGTCAGACTGGCTAACAGGGACTGTGCCGGGGTCCACTGCAGTGGGTAATCCAGGTAGTGGGGCTGGTGGTGGACAGGGTGGTGCTGGTGGTGGTGGTGGTGGAGCACCTGATGTAGCCCTCCTCCTCCTGCTGTGGCAGTGACTGCTGCGAGGCACATTTCCCACCCCAGCAGCACCCTCAGCCACTGCCACGGAAGGGCCAGTATGTGGACGCATGGCCCCCATGGCAGCCTGCCACTCTGCCCTGTGGTGATTCATCATGTGGGTGGCTGGCCACAGTTCCCAAATGTGTCCCAGGGACACCACGCACACCAGCACACCACACATGGCACTGCACCACTGTGCTGTCTCCCCCATAATTAAAAAACCCCACACTGGGAAGCTGCAGGGGACCAGACACAGTACACATGGTATGCACAAGTTCTACCACCACCCACTATTGTGGGGCACCTCCTGTGACTGTGGAGGTGGTGAGGGGTGCTGCTGGAGCCCCAACAACTCTGCTAGTGGTGGTGGTGGTGGAGAAGGTGGATGAGCAACAGCCACCAGTGGCATTGGTGCTGTTGCTGCTCCTGTTGCTTCTGCAGGGAAGCAACACTGGCCAGGAGTCTGATCAGTCCAACATAACATGACCGCCCCCATGGGTCTGCACTGTCCCTCCTAATGCTCCCATGTGCCAGCGACTCGCCTTCCCTACTCCAACCTGACCCTCCATCTCCTGGGTCCACAGGACACACATACACACACACACAGTCAGTCACATACACAAAACAAAAATAAAACATACAAAAAATTCACTAACCATAAAAAACTAACACAATACAAACACTAAATAAAATAGCTTTTAAAAAAGCTGTTTGAAATACCAGTAACAAGAAACGACTCAGAGAGCCAAGCAAACTCCTCTCCTCTCAAAATTCTGCTTTCTCCCTGTACAAATGCAAAGGAGAAAGTGAAACTACTTCTCTGACTCACTTCCTTCCTGCCTGGCTAAAGCATGTGACTTACAGTACTGCAGGCCATGTGATGTGCCTATTTTCTTCTCACTTCGCCTTACTTCGCGTTAAGGCATAATGAGAATGCAAAGTGGCATGATAATGATAGGGTGAAGTGAGCACTTTATGAGGTCCACTTTGCGTTATGCTCTGCAGACGCAAAGTGGTCACTTCTCGTCCACTTTGTGGGTGGATTTATAATTTGCTGCATCCCTAATTATGACTTTTCTTACCCATACCTGCGACTTTTGTGTTCTCTACTGATTGGTTGATGTTTGATTATATTAAATATTTAACAACAAATTAATGTTATTGTAGCATCAGTATAAAAATTATTTTTATTTGAGCTCAAGACTCATATAAATTACATGCTTTAAGGGTTATATTGGTTTTGGACAAGCTGTATCTATTGGCAAGCAGCTATCAACTACTGAAAGGACATATACAAAGCATATTTTTTACTAGTACAGATCATGCTTTTTCTAAACATGTATATTGTGGCCACACACAGACTGTTTATATCCATATTCTACTTATCATTTTGAGTGATAGAAAATTCATCACTTGCTATTATGTTGGTCAGTTTCAGTGGCTCAGTAGGTAGCACACTCGCCTCTGAGACCAGGAGATCAGAGGGCTGTGGGTTTAGTTCCCACATCTGTCACTTGGGTTAATATCCCAGTACTCATACTGTAGTGCAGCATAAGAGGGGTGCTGCAATTCTGAGGTGCCGTCTTTTGGATGAGACATTAAACCGAGGTCCCATCTGCCTGGATTGGTGGTAGTTCAGGTGGATGTTAAAGAGCACATGGCACTTATCGAAAAGAGTAGGGGAAATTTTATTCAAAACATACAAAAACTGTAGTACATCATACAAAATCATAATCAAAGGAGACAGAAAAAATGGCAACATACATAACGCTCAAACAAAAATATTGCACATAAGTACATAACCCCTTCCCAGCCCCACTAAAAAGAAGGAAATTTCAAAACTGAAAACACAATATACAGAAGTGTATTACAGCATACAAAATCAGAGAGCAAGAAACAAAAAACAGAAAACAAGCATGATAACATACATGAACTTGAAATCAGAAATAATCCGTATATGCATGTAATCCTCATCCCATCCCTACTAAAAGAGTATGGGAAAGTGTTAATATAAAACTCAAAAGAAAATATATATGAAATGGAAGTACAACACACAAAAGCATAATAAAAAGGGAAAGCATAAAAAAACAGAACAAAGAAGTCACAGTACATGTGAACTACAAACAAAAATAAAAATGCATAGGTACACAACCCACATCCCAACCCCACTAAGAGAGTAGGGGAAGAAGGGTAAAATAAACTAACTGTCAGGGAAAATCCAAGAGCAGAGATTCCAATATCTCCGTAAAACCTCTGGGGGCAATGAGACTTTCTCAGTGCAACAAACAGTGTGTAGACCTTGCAAAATCTGAGCAATAATATGGGTAGGGTTGCACAGTTTCTGTTGCAGCAAAGATGCACATCTGGCCTGCCACAAATAGTAGATGCAAAAAGTGAAAATCAAATGGAGGGTACTAGGATGGTATGAATTCAGTCCGGGAGGATAGATGCCATAAATCAAAATATTATAAGTGAGAGTAGGAAGGGCCTTTTCCTTCCACTTATGAAGGAAGAGGGTCCAAACAGGTCAAGTAAAGGGGCAATCTATAAAAATGGAACATGGTTTCAGGATGGAAGGACACGAGCCATGAGGACAAGTCCTTTCTTCCTGTGCTTAAGCTTCGTTATCATGGACATCAAGCCTGCCGTGACAGGACAACAACCAAGTGATATCCCAAACCCGCTGAGGAATGCGAGGTCAGTCAATTGATGAAAACACAGGAGGAGTCCAGAATAACACCAAGGGAGTTCCATAACACCGAAGATCCAGAAAGTAAGACCCCAAAACAGACCAATATAAATACCTTTGTGAGGAAGAAAGAATCATTGTAGAGTCAAAGACCACTGGTGAATCTTTAAAAGGAGGGAGAATATAATAGGAAGATTGTACTTCCAAAATTTCAAGGAATTCCAAAGGTGGAAGAGTCCACACCGGCATAACGGGCATCTCGATGATGGAGAAGAGACAACCAAAAGACCAACTGGTCATGCAATAAAGAAAGAAAGGTAGAGTTGAGAAACAACAGTGAAAAGACCAAAGGATTCAACATTAGAACACCGCCATGGCAATAATCAGGATAAGTATAATTCCATTTGATCTGGTTTAAATGACTGCCCAAAACCCTAGAAAAAACATTATACAAAAGAACTTCCAAGGAAAGGGGAACAGGAAAACCGAGCCACATGCAGAAACAAAGGAAGAATGAAGGTTTTCAACAGTAAAACCCGCTCCACTTAGCTACAGTAAATCCCTTCCAGTAAGCAACTATGTGTAAAGCCTTATCAAGAATGGTAGTCCAGTTGGTGAGGGCATCATCAGCAGCACCAAAAGTCAATCCCAAGATTTTGATTGGAGAGGAGAACAAAGGCACCCCAGCAATACAACGAGGAGAATCAGGGGTGGCAAATCGAGGTGTAGATCAGAGATCTTACTGTAATTCAACCTAGAACCAGATACCCTCTCGAAATCCATAAGGAGATGAAGCAAGTCCGACTCTTGAAGTTGTGGAGTAGTAATAACACAAAGGTCATCTGCATATGTCAACATCGTAGAGGGATAGGGGACAGAGAAGAAAAGGAAAGACGTGGAATAGTAGGATGATGCAAAAGCTTGAGAAGCAAAGGGTCAATATGAAAACATAGAGAAGAGGACTCAAAGGGCAGCCTTGATGGATACCGTATGACTAAAAAGGGGGACAAGGGCACCATTTACATAAGAGTGGATCCAAGCAGTAGAATATAGTAGTCGTATCCACTGGATAAAGCGGTGTGAAACACCATAATGAGAGAGGACGTGAAAGAGATAGGCATGGTTCACACTATCAAATGCTTTCTCCTGATCAAGAGAAAGGAGTAGTGAGGGAGAAGAAGAAGAAGAAGAAGAAGAAGAAGAAGAAGAAGAAGAAGAAGAAGAAGAAGAAGAAGAAGAAATGAAAACAGAAATATCTCTCAGGAGAGAAAGATTTGAAACAATAGAGCGGTGGGGGATAGCACAAGTCTGAACCTCTGAGATAATCTGAGACGCATGAGGAAGAAGGCGATTGAGCATGACTGATGCAAAAATCTTGTAATCCACATTCAGGAGGCTCAATAGTCTCCAATTCTGAATATCTGTCCTGTCACCCTTTTTTAAAGAGGAGGAACATAATTGCATCCGAGAAATGTCGGGGGACAGAATGGGTAGTGATAATGGTATTAAAGAGCAGGGTAAGGATCGGAGAAAATAAATCAGAAAATGTGTGATAAAGTTCCGCGGTTAGGCCATCCAGCCCAGAAGAAGTACACCGTTATCTGCTTTTGATTGCTGCCTGTACCTCCAGTGAAGAAATCTGAAGAGTCAGCTGAGTACAGAGATCAGAAGAAGGAGATGGAAGCTGGAAATCAAGAAAAGGAGCAGCAGCAGACAAGGTCACAGCAGGAAAGCCAAAGATGCCATTCAGATAGGAAAATACTTTGTGCTGAAGAGAGGTCATAGTGTCAGAAACCATCAAGTAGTCTGGGTCTACAAAACGTTCAATATGCGTGGCCATTACCCTGTCAGAACAAAGCTTATAAATGTCAAAAGAGGCCTTAGAAGAGCGGGTGCCACAAGAGGCCTCAAGACGCAAGGAACAAGTTCTATCCGTGTCTTCAGAGAAGCAATAAGAGGGGAGTAATACTGTTCAGACTCATATGCCCTGGAAATGGTGTCCTGCAAATGTCGCCATAAAAGTAAATACAGTCGATAAGTGGAATCCGACTTTCTTCTACCCTGCCGATGAAAGAAATGTTTAAGATCTGATTTGGTGTCCTCCCACCAAGGTAAGGGGGAGGCATAGGCATCCAACACTCAAATGTGGGACAACAATAATTCTCGGCAATCTCTAACAATGCAACCATCTGACAACAAGGAGCTATTCAACTTCCAATGGGAAGAAACAATCAGAGGATGGGATGCTGAGGAGGGAGCGCAAAGCAAGGAAATGGCCATGTGATCCGAAGATTCACAAGGAATAACCTTAGCCTGGTGAACCCGGATATTATGAGAAAGAAAGAAAAAATCAGTACGAGTTGCTAGGGAGCCCCTGTAGTAGGTTTTAGCTCCCTTGGGGTGCACTGCACAGTAGCCATCCTGAAGAGAAGCAGTCTGAAGAACAGAACGAAAGCAGTAGAGTCCCCAAAAGTTTCTGAGTGAAGCCCTCTATCAGCCAGGGTGAGGCCGCGGTTGAAATCCCCAGGCAAGATGGCGGAAGGTATGTAAATAAGGTTGTAAGAGCTGAAAAAAGTTTGAACGAACGGCAATACTTTGGGGCGCATAAACATTTAGAATCCGGAGTCATAGATGATGGAACATGCAACCAAGCAACAATGCACAGCCTGGGACAATGTCAACTAGTCTGGTAAAAGCATAATCGAAACCGGAAAACAGAATGCCTAAGCCATTACATTTATCCTTGCCAGAGGACCAATAGGAAAGGCCCTTGGTCCACCTGGCAGAAGCCCGGGATGGTTCAAAATGGGTTTTCAGTCTAGTATCCTGAATCAGGTAAAATCATGAGGAGATCCATAAGATACTGTAAAGAGATAAGAAGTATCCTATGGGACTTTATGCTGCACATTAGTGTAAGGCAATGAAGGCTTAAACTCCCAGCCATAGGAAAAGCGGAGTAGGTGACAAGAAATCGGGGAGAAAAAAGAAAAACTAAGCAGTTAAGTAACCACAGAACATTGCTCGGGCACAGGTCTAGAGGAAGAAGGATTCAGCTGGGAATCACAGGAGTAATCCATAAGGAAAGAGGAGGCCTGAGAGGAGTCAGAATCATTTTCCTCATCCATTATGTCACTCCACTGCTTCTGTTTGGTCAGAACCTGGTAATGATTTCTGGTCAGAATGGACTATCAAGGAGGAGGCGGGAGCATTCCGCTTGCCCTTAGACTTACCTTTCTTACCCTGAGAAACCTCCATAAAGGGATCCAGGTCTGAGGGGAGGGCATAGGGGTCGGAGGGCATGATGACCTCTGAAGCTGGGTCCCCACAAGGAGGAGCAGGAGTCTGCAAGCTAGGAGTACATACCGAAGACTCAGGAGGAGAAGTCAGGACAACATCAGTGGGATGGGGTATCACTTCCTGGTGCAGATCTTCACGGTGACGAAGGACCTGAGATTGGGAGTCAGATATAAGAGCCATCTGGTCTTGAGGGGTCAATCCAACCTGTTGTGGTCCGCCCACGGACACTGGTGATAGATATGACCAAATTCATCACAGAGGTTACATCTCTGGGGATTAGAGCAACCAAGACTGACATGACCATAGGCCAAGCAAATAGAGCACCGTGGCTTATCACAAGTATGGCTAAGGTGTGTTCGAGCACCACATTTATGGCTAGTGCGGGGCTGACCAGGGTAAAAACACAAACCCCTGTCATGACCAATATAGAAGCTTCCAGGTAAATGTGTTATGCCCTGATCAGTCTGCCGCAATTGTACTTTTACTTTCCAACCCCCTGTCCAGATGAGGTCCTAGTCCAAAATAGGTGGAGGAGCCTCGAGAATATCGCAGCGCTGCTTAAGCCAGTACTGGACATCCACTATGCTCACTCCCTCATTGTGAAAAAGCAGGGTAATAACTTTTATGGTAGGCTTAGTAAGGGAATGAGCATAAAGGGGGCCCACAATGGCTGAGATTTCACCAATTCATACTTAGACCAAAATCTTTCCAGAGTGTAAACATTTTTAAAGCTAAGATCATAAACTGATCCTCCCTTAACGTGTATGAATGCAAACAGTATACTCGCAGTAATACCCAAAGAGTCCCTAAGCTTGGAATGCAACACAGTCCTCCTATCAGGAGCAGTGGAAAGATCCCCAAAGTATATCAGGTGAACAGCATTTCTACACTGAGCAGATGCACCCAAGTTTTGAAACAAATCGCTAAGGTGAAACTGAGGTGTCTCCAACGGCTCACCTGCAGGCAGAGAGAGGCAAGAGAGAATTGTACAAATGATGCTGAAAGTCCCCGTCCAAAGAGGAGTGCACTGTAGCAGAAGGTCTTGATGCAGAAGAGGAAGTCTGGAGGAGGGAAACAGAAGGAGGATGCACCGGAGAAATGTCCAGACAGAAAATCTGTGGAGGAGCTGAATCACCTTGGGGAGAGACCTTCTAGGGGTAACAAACAAGTGGAGGAGTATCCAAAATAGGCAACCCAGAGGGCAAGGTGTGCAGTATAATGTCTTGGGCACTGACAGCCCACGGAGAGGTCCACAGGGCACCAGGACACTGTTGAGACCATGCTCGAAGAGCAGAAGCTGGAGACCAGGCCTAGTCGGTAGAGGAAGTATCACTTGAAGAAAGCACAGAAATGCCCAGCTGAGGAGCAGAATCAGGTAAAACCTTTCCAGATGAGAAAACAGGATAAACTGGCAAGGCAGGAAAGGCAGCGACTACTGGTGACTGAACCGTAGATGGTGGCAAATCAGTAAAAGCGTTGTCTTCCATAGCAAAGTCCCGCAAAACAGAGCGGTGGTGCAGATAGAGGGAGCACAGCTGCAACGGTGTCAGGGTTGTAACTGAGGCCTCAGTAGCAGAAGCAGGAGGACAGGCTGAATGAAGCAGGTCAGAATCCAGGAACACTGTAGTAATAGAAGGAAAACCATCCAAATCAGGCACTGTGTCTAAACGACTATTGCAGTGAGTTCCAGGCTCTTGCAGTTGTAGCATGCTACTGCCATTTGATAAGCCATCATCAGGATTGCACTTTGATGGTGTCTGGCTTTTGGCTGTTTATCACATCCAAGCAACTTAGGACAGGCATCATCACATGGTTTATTCATTTTCTGAGCTGTAACATGGACTTGTATATCATCCTTCATAACAACCGCTTGCGCCAGGACTGTCATCTGCCATCTTGGTCCCACAGGAAAAAGGTTCCTGCTCACAGGAAGCAAGAGTAGAGAATTTTCCGTTTCCTGGCCAAATTTCCCTCATTCACTAAAAATACCACTAAGAGCTTAATCTGGTTCAAGGTCAGTTGGCATTCATCTGTGTCCCTTCCCAGGTCGTGCCTGAAAATAGGCAGGATTTGTCTAATGCACTTACCCGTCAACAAAAGCTAAATAAATAAATAAAAATTGTCTGCAGTTAATTTGATGGTGAAATGCACATTATGTATTATGCTTTTCCTTTAGGTATGAATGGAAGGGATCATGAAAGCACCATAAGTATCTCCATTTAGTTGAGTAACACATGAATATAACTGACAGTCTGACAATGGGATATCTTATTAGTATAGTCCTTATTTGTTGGCAGGCTGATTCCTATCTGCTGAATTAAATTATAGGCAAAATCTATACCTTTGCATGTCACATTTAATGAATAGTTATGAAATGCTCTGAGATTTTATATATATGACCAATCCTCATGCTTTAATCCACATGAATCTAGCCTTTATCATACAGTACCACACACTATGTTGTGGACTGCTGCTAAATTACAAGCTGCCAATCACCATTGCAACCAAAATTGAGAACGGCAGGAACACCATAATGCTGAATATATTTCAGATAAATAGCATCTAAAAGCTCTTTTGATATATATATATAATGTGTGTGTGTGTATATATATATATATATATATATATATATATATATATATATATATATTATGATAGCACGGTAGTGCTACCATAGTTAGGGTTGAGGAGCCATTTCTATGTTAAACCCAAAATTTTGCACCTTAATAACTTTGCAACCGTTTGATGGATTTACCGGAAATTTGGAATACATGATCACAAACCATAGGCCTTGGGATCTGCCAAGTTTTGTACTGGTCGGATATACAGCTGTGGAGTTATTAAGCGTGATCTGCGTGTGCGTTTACGCTGTTTCTGGAATTCTGCTGTCGCACCTACAGGTTGCCACGGTTTGTGTGACCACCCAAAATCTTCAGGGACATGTGGCAGGGGTCCCCAGTGCCTTTCAAGATTTCGTGGAAAAATATTGAACGGTTCAACAGTTATTCAAAACAATTTCCCATTATAAGCCAAAGGGAAAAGTTAACAAAAAGTTCGACAGTGTCACAAATGCACTTTTACTGTCGCAAAATGGCCCGTTACTGTCGCAAATCCACCATCTTGTTTTCAGTTAGTGATCAGAAAAATGATTGGCATTTAAAATTGAGACCCTCTAGCAACCTAATTCTTTTGTATTCACCTAGTCGGGACCTGAGATGCTAGCCATGTCTTTATTTTGGGTAAACACCCCAAATATATTTTTCATATTTCTGGAAAAAAGTACTTTGTAAAGTAGTGTTGCCTCATGAAAGTGTCGGAAATTTTTGACAAATTTCGCGAAATCTGTATACTACTTTTCTACACCATGCCCAAAATAACAGTAATTTTTGGCACACCACTGGCAAAAGAACAGTTGGGAGTTTTGGGGCTGAAATTTGAGGAACACAGCTGACATCTCACAGATGTGCCTTTCAGTGTTGTATCATAAAATATTACATATGCAAAGTTACGGCACTCAAAGTTGACTGGTTTTTCCCATAGGATAACATTACGGCTCCCGACGCATTACAGGAATCCTTTGGCACCCTGCTGCAAAATAGTGGTTTGGTCTTTTTCCTGAAATTTGGAAGGAAGACAGCCAACAGTCCACAGATGTGCCTTTCAGTGGTTTGGTGAAAAAATATTACAGGGAGGTAAAGTTATGGCACTCTGAACTTCTCTTTTTTTCCCATAGGATAACATTACGGCGTTCGCCGCGCCTTTCAGGGCCTGTATCTAGGAAACGGTGCTAGATACGAACTTTTCGTCAGAAAAATACTTAGCCCCCTAATGCGGGCTAAGTATAAAACTAGCCAGGACAGTCGTAAATCATATGACTTTTAAATTTTTTTCCTATGTCGTACGGTTCCTGAGATATAACCTATTTAGTATTCTAAGTCCTCATTTTCTGCTCCGATACCCATTATTATGCATACATTCTTTGCACTCACTGTCTTTCTCTATGCAGCTTTTGGGAAAACCAGCCTGTGCCCTTACATTACTGTTACCATTGCCTTACGCTATGTGTTCTGTACCTGCTTACTTACCGTTGACGCTCTTACGCCACCATGTGCGTATCTATGCTTTCATTTGCACTTGTGTTTCTGTTATTTTTTGCCATTTGTGTCTACAGTACTGTTTCTTTCTGTTTCACTTTGCGCCACCATGCCCATTGACATTTCTGTTTGCAGGCACCATGTTACTATGTGACAACAAATCATGTGGCAGACTGCTCCGCTTCACGCCTACTATGTAAGCATCTTTCTGTTCTCATTCACACTTGTGTTACCATGTGCGCCCACTGTTAGCACTTCTGTTTGCATTGCTGTTCCTGTTACTATGCCACAAGACATCCTTTGGGCCCCGTGTCCTGCAGCTGCATTACATCACTATTTCTCATTATCATTCTCAAAAGAAGGGAATTAGAGGCAAAATTCATTTAATGCATAGTTGTTATTTGACAGCGAGGTAAAAGTGAGGAATTTGATGTTAGGTTAAACTCTTGACCCTGGCCCATCCTCTAACCGCATTGGGGTACGTGATTGGGATCATCGTCCTAACTCTCACCCCATTCTCCTATTCTTCTGCTGCTTATGCCATGGGGGTGAGAGTTAGGGCTGGATTATCCCAATGCGCACTCCAATGCCGGTTGGGGGGGTGGCCGGGGGGTCCAAGGGGGATTTTCAACCCTAACACTGAATTTCCTCACTTTTGTCGCTGTGGAACAACCCTAACTAATGCATTAAACAGAGTTTTTTGCCTCTAATATATATATATATATATATATATATATATATATATATTGCTTTTTAATATGGCTGAATACTTATCAGAAAGGACACATGTGTATGTTATACAGCAGACAATAATGATATCTGTGTTTAATGTACCATCCATCACAAATCACAACATCTTTGGGCATACAATTCTAATTTGGCACTACACACACTCACACAGAGCCCCGAGTCCCCACCCTCAACTCACAAAAACACACATGCCACATAAAGCAAATGTATTCTTTTTTGAAGGTATCAGGCTATAATATTCCTAGTTTGTACAAAGATTAATGATATTTGGTTTAGAGCTGTGGAGACAGTGGTGGTGAAGGTGCTGGATTTTAGGCACAGGGTTGGTTACATGGAAACTAAGTGAATATTGTGCATGTATAGAAATATACAGCAATAACATTTACAGTCATGACAGGGATAGTGGATTTCAAAATGTACTGGTTCCATCGAATGTCACCCTATCTCAACAATTGTAGAGATGTTTTCACCTCCCATTAGTAGCTAACAGGGCACTTGCCCTGATAAAGAAACAGTTTTAACCAAGTAGTGATTCAAGGTGCAAACATAGCTCTAATTTGATTTCAAGCAGAATGCATATTCTAATAATTATTTTCACTTTCAATACATGTTGCATCTCCCCCAGCCTCCCCACACACATGCAAAACAGTCCTTTCCTCAACAAATCAATCCGTATTTATTGGGCATGTTACCAGTGTCACCCCAAAATCCTCTTCAGTCACAAAATGTGTTAAAAGGATGCACATGTGTATTTATGCACTCTAAAGTGATAATAATGCAAAGATCCTAAATCAGTAAGATTACAGTACAGTCAACATTGTTGTATAAGTATGTAAGTAATATTGAGCCAGATGCATGAAAGTGCAGAGTGACTCTGCACCACAGCACTCAGCACAAATCGCTCCCCTCTTGTGTGTGGGATGCACCAAGGGAGGTAGCATGCAGCCCTAATGCTCCTGATCCCCCATGCCTGCAGACTGCAATGTGCCAGGGGTAGGCTGGGGGCATGCCGGTGCTATACAACATACACTAAGGCACGTAGTGCTAGCCTTGGGGGGTGCAGAGGAGGGCACCTGTTACATCAGGGAGAACCCTGTGGTAAACCCCCTAAGTGCCCCACACACACAGCAGATCCATGCCTGAACAGGGTGGATAGCCCACCAACCCACTGGGACCACTGCAGCCATACTCCCTATGGCTGCCAAGCACCACCCACCCCAGCACACGTCGGTGCGCAGCCCCCACCAGGCACCCACCAACCAACACACACCCACATTAGGGCACTGGCCCAAGGATGCTGCCCCTCCAATTGCTCTGGCCTCTCCAGGAATACAATGTGGTACAGTGCCTCCACTGGCACTCCCAATGGACCCCCCACCAACCCATACCTGTGGACTACTCTGGTGCAACATTGCAGGAGGGCCAGCAGCTTTGCCCTCCTCTCACCTCCACTGCTGCTGTCCATCAGACATCCATGGGGTACAATGCCAACATGCATTGTGCTGTGTAGGGGATCTACTGGGTGACCTAGTCCAGGCATCTGACTGGATGCCAGGCTGGGTCTGTGACTCTGCCTTCAGCTGCCTGCAGAGTCCTGTGCACTGGGAGGAGGCTGTGGACAGGTAGCCACGCAGTGAGAATACTACCATGTGCGCACCTCTCCAAAGGTGCTAACCTATGCAGGTGGTACACGGGCCTCTGTGTCATAATTCCCACCCTATAGTGCATAGCCCCAATAGCTGCAATGATTCATTTATGCATGATCCAACTACCACTGATTTTCTTTATGTCAAAAACAGAATACAAGTTAGAAGGATTTCAAAAAGGAATGAAAAAATTTCATGAGTATACTAAGGTGCAAACTTATTGTGTCAATGTTACATCATTCACAAAAGTAGAAAGAAAGTGTTAAAAAATCATTAGGAATTAACAAGTGAATGAATTATATGTGACTTACTGATAATATATTTCCTTGGGTAGAAGATACACAGAATTAAAAAGTTACAAATGCTGGTCACATTATCAATATTTGAAATGTGCTTCATCATTTGGTCAGTAGTAAACATGGCATTGACAAGTATTTTAATGTTAAATGATTAAAATACAAATATCTATTATTTTTTCACAGTTCCGCAATATAGCAAGCATCCCATAAATTCTGTTAAATCCCGAGATCTTAAATATCATCCAGGCCACACCCTCATTAATGACAGCTCTTTACACATCAGTAATTTAAAAAAGTTATTATGGAAGCAACTGAAGTTCACAGCGATGAAATTCACTTCCAGCAATACAGTCATTATGGCTTGTGTTTTTGTTATTGTAAAGCATTATAAGGTCTGTTTCATGATTTCTTTTTCATATAGTTCTCTGATCTTTTTTAACTTGTCATTTTGTTTGGTTCCTCAACTAACCTTGAATGGAACCTGTGGGACACTCAGCACAAAAGCAAACCAGATATCACTAACATTAACATATTTGTACATATTTGTACAAATACCATACTGTTATAAAATGAATATTAAAACTAGAAAAGTGGAAACATGCTATGCACTGATAATTTAAACTTCTATAACAGACAACTCTTGACACTTTTAAAATGGGGTAAAAAGAATCAGAATAATTTGGCATGACATACACAGATATCTATGTTTGTGCCCTAATACAATTTAATATACATGCACACAATGTCATAAATATGAACAAGCAGATAGCACCTTTTCAATTGAACATGATCATGGCAGTGTGCACATCACAGCTGTTAAAATAAAATAACAATTTGTTGCATGCATAGGAGTGCTGATAGTGATAAGGGTGCACTACGAGGATGTATCCTGATGTTTTAAAGAGTTTTAAAGTACTGTACTGTAAGGGTTGCAAGTGCACTATAGGGATTGGGAAGCCCACTTGAGTTTTTTGTCACGTGACCTCTGCCTCCCATTCTCGAGGAGCAGAGGTACTCAGACTGCTGCACTAAAAGGGCAGTTGGAGTAGTCCTTTGTGCTCCCCAGTAGTTGTTTAGGTTGCCTTTTAAAGGAAGTCCATGGTTGCAGTCTTTATCTGATGGAGAGTTTTGGGTTGTTAGGCAACCTACGGCAGTAGAGGAACATCACTTCCACCCTGAACATTACTTAAACAATGCCTCATTGAGTGGCTAAGTAGGAGAGCTTTTAGTGAAAAAGGTAAACTAAGAGGGTGTATCCTGATGTTTTTAAAGAACTTTAAAGTACTGTAAGGGCTGCAAGAACACAATAGGGCTTGAGAAGCCAACTTGAGTTTTTTTGTCACATGACCTCCACCTCCCGTTCTCGAGGGGCGTAGGTACTCAGACTGCTGCTCTAAAAAGAGCAGTTGGAGGAGTCCCTTTGTGCTCTCCAGCAGTTGTTTAGATTGCTGAAGGCAGTCCACAGAAACATAGAAACACAGACTTTGATGGCAGATAAGGACCGCTTTTGGCCCACTTAGTCTGCCCATTTCCCTACATACTGGATAAGCTGCAGATTCTAGTTAACCAACAGCCTATTTCTTCCTACCCACCACAAGAATTGCCTTATGTCTGTCCCATGCATTCTTGAATTCTCTCACAGCTTTAGACCCCACAGCCTCCTCAGGAAGGTGGTTCCGTAATCCACCACCCTCTCTGTGAAAAAATACTTCGTCACATACAGTCCATGGCTATAGTCTTTTTCTGAGGCAGAGTTTGGGGTTTCTAGGCAACCCATGGGCAACAAAGGAACATCGCTCCATCCTGAACATTATTTAAAAAATGCCTCAGTGAGTCGGAGGCAACACAGGGCTGAAGCCACAGGCAGAGGCAAGCAGCATCTGCTGGCATCCATCAGGGAAGTCACGGATAAGGCTACAACCCCCTATCAACAATATATGTTAACTATACAAAGGAAACCACCACAATGAGTATAGATACAGATCCATCTGGGGGGGCTGCTACAGTTACTGTGTAAGGAAGCCCCCCCCCCCAGTTGGTGCTTAAAATGCAAAATGCAGAAAAATCCTGAGCTATGAACAAAACAACATATGTATGCATATAAAGTCAGGTATATAACACACTTCAAAGTAAACTAAATGAACTAGAAAGTGAAATAGGGAAACTACAAATAATTAAAACACAGGTAGTACTGTAAATCTGAAACAGCAATTGTTCTCAAACTCAAAAGGGAAAAGGACTAGGGAGAATGAACAGTACAGTAGTGACCTAGAAAAGAACCAAGACAGAGAAAAAGGGAAGGGAAGGTGCACATAAGAACAACAGCACACATGATACACAATAAAACCCAGGTAGAGGAAGCAAAAAGGCAGGAGGGCAGACATTGTAAACAAGCTACAACTAACAAACAGATACGAACTACTGGCAGCTATGGAAACACAGCAAACAGATAGCAACTCGGCACACATAGGACCCAAAGAAATAATTGTTTTAGGCAACTCCAACATGTAGAAATGTGACACAGTGATATGTGAGGGGGATAAACAAAACAGGATGGTCTATTGTTACCCTGGAACAAGAATTAATGACAAAAGACAAATAGCAACAGTTATGACAAAATCTAGTGAAAGCCTATTGTTACAATACACATAGAACCAATGACATGAGATACAACCATGAATAGGATATTTGTCAAGATTTAGTTGGAGAACCAAAGAGTTAAAAAACTAGGCGCAGAAGTCATAATCTTAGGGTTACTACCAATCCCCAGGGCAAAAAAGGAAAAAAGGCACAATACAAAGGATTAACACTAGGCTGAAAACCTGGATTGTAGAAGAGGTCATAAGTTTTATAGACTCTTGGCCACTTTGTTTTAACAAATACCACCTGTTTAGTAAGAGACGGCCTACATCTGAATAACATCGGGTATTCATATTTGCCAGACTCATAAAAGCCCATATGGAACTGGTCCTTTTAAATTAGTTCAGATGGGGACAGGGTACTCATAGCAAAAGTACAGCAAACAACTTGTAACCAACATACCAACAACAAGATGAATGTAACGGGGCAAAACACATGAACAATCTGAGGTGTATGCTATGTGTGCCAAGAAGTATGAATAATAAAATTAGTGACCTGCAAGGACTTCTTAATATAGAGCAGGATATTGATCTGGTGTTAATAATTGAGTCATGAGAGAAGAAAGAGAACTGGAATAAACACATCCCTGGCTATAATCTGTTTAGACTTGGCAGAAAGCATAGAAGGTATGGTGGAACTGCCATTTACATTTCAGATGGTATAAAGGCAGCAGATGTTACAATAACAATTAAAAGCACAAAGTTGAAGCTGAAACATTATGGCTGCAGTTCAACCCAAATACTTTCAGTGCATTTATCATAGGCCTGTGCTACAGACCACCAAATATTGAGGAAGATACACATACCCTACTCCTAGAAAAGATGACTATGGCTGCTGAAATGGGACAATTAGTCCTTGCAGGCAATTTTAATTTAAATGATATTGACTGCAAACAATACACAGCAAAAAGCAAACAGAGTGTGACATTTGTACAAACCTGCTTGGAACAAAACTTGGTTTCGACATGTAAATAAACCCACACAGGAAAAGAACTTGCTGGATCTAGTTTAAGTACTCAAAATGTAAACATCACTGTTGTAAAGTAACCTCTTCACTGGATAATAGGGACCACTTATGTATATGCTTTACTGTACAGTGTACCCCAAGAAGAGTAAAAGGTTGCATGGAAATATATTTATACAAAACAGCAAAGAGAGAGAAAATGAACCTGGAGATTACTAACATAGACTGGAATAAAACACTTAAAAATAAAATAGGGGAATAATGCTGGTAAATAATAAAGAAAACAATACTAAGCTTAAGTGAAAAACATATCAAGCATATTAACAAATTTAGCAGAAAAGGTGTCAAACCAAAATGGTTAAACAACCAACTCATAAAATTAATTAAACAAAAAAACATGCAATATGCTATTTTCAAGCAGTCAAAACCAGTGGAGAACTGGAAAAATTCAAACAAGCTCAAAAAAACAAATAAAAACACAATCAACAAGTCAAAGAGAAGCATAAAATGAAGATTGGCTAAAACTGCAGCTAAAGGTAACAGCAAACAGTTCTATGGATACATCAACACACTCCAAAGATCAGATTCTGGATTAACTACTATTATTGAACAAAATGAAATCATTTCAGATCCAGTACACTTGGTCGATACCTTTAACAAATATTTCTCTTCGGTCTATTCGGATTCAAGCCCACTAACCATTTAGAACACCGACACTACCACTGTATAATTCTGTACAAAAGAGGAAATCAAAAATAAAGTAGTTTAATAAAATATGGTGCACCTGGTATTGACAACATTACCCCACAAATGCTAATCATGACAAAAGATAGCATTTATGTCCCTCTAGAAATATTATCTAACAGACTGTTGTGTACAGGTGAAGTACCAACAGAGGGGAAAGCTGCCAAAATCACCCCATCTATAAAAATGGACCAAAACATGATATCAGGAACTATAGAACAATAAGTCTAATATTGGTCCCTGGGTAAATCCTTGAATCTATAATTAAAGATAGGCTTTGCCAACATATAAAATCAGCAAATAGTGCCAATACTAACCAAAAATGGATTCACTTCATGACAGTCTTGTCTTACCAATCTCATTTGTTTTTATGAGAATTTTAGCAAACTTTTAGATAAGGATATACCAGCAGATGTTATTCTGTTGGATTTTAGTAGAGCTTTTGACACTGTACCACACTGGGCAATAATGAACAAGCTTAAAAAAACTAGATTTAGACCATCTTATAGTAAGATTGATAGGTAAATGGCTGCTGTGCTGAACCCAGAGGGTGACTATAAATGGTTACTTATCCACAGAGGGAAGTATGATGATCGGTGTCCCACAGAGTTTGATCTTGGGCCCTACATTGTTTCAATTATTTATTGTTGATTTAGGTAACAACTTGAGCCATAGAGTAATGAAATATGTAGATGATACTAAAATAGGAGGCCAATGAGGGACAAATGAGGAAGTCAAATCTATTCATCAGACTTGGATCAAATAACAGACCGAGCCTTCAAATGGGGGATGTGTTTCAACACCGACAAGTGTTGTGTACTACACTTGGGTAAAAACAACACACAATCAAAATATATGTTATGTAACTCAACCCTAAAACCAACATACACCGAAAAAGACCTTAGCGTATTCTCTACTCTCCTTTTGTTCTCCTGCTCCATCTTGCTGTTAGTTTCCAATAGCTTTTATGTAGGTTGTCTATAATCTGATGGCACTTATTTGCTTTATTGTTATTTCTAATTTTAACTTATGTATTGTCCCTGTATCTCTGGTGCTATTTCTACCACTGTTGTAAACTAACATTGTACTGACTGTGCATCAGCTGTATTGTATTTCTTATTCATCTAAATGTTGTATAGTATTTCCTCCATTGTCATGTAGACAATCTGTTGTAACTTCCCGGGTCATCCCTGAAAATAGGCATTTCTATGTCTAGTGTACCCTACCCGGTTGCCAAAAACAAATAAATAATTTAGACTTCAGTAAACAATGTATATATGCTATTGCAAAGGCAAACGGAGTAGCAAGCTCCATTTAAAGAAACATAAAGAGTAGAAGGGTAAGATGTGATACTACCATTGTATAGATCTTATGTCAGGCCCCAGCTTGACTATTGCAGTCAACTATGGAACCCATACAAAAAAAACAGACATACAGAGCATTGAGAGGACACAGCATAACATGACCGGAATTGTTACCGGTGTTAAAGACCTCCCCTGTAAAGAAAGAACCAGCAATCAAAAATTATATACCCTAGAGGAGAGAAGTAAGAGTGGGGACCTGTTGCTATTCTATGATGTAATCAAAGACCTCACCCGTGTAAATGAGCTGCACATTACATTCAAAAACCTGAACTCCCAAACTAAGGAAAGAGACCTTTAAAAGAAGGTTAGACAAATTCCTGTTGGATGGTGGAAGACTTAAGTATTACTTCAACTTATAGGCGCTCACTTGGGCTTTGGCCTTTCTCTGCTCCTTTACAATACAGAACAATAGTGAACAATCTTTACATATAAAGACAAGCAACAAAAATAAGCAATTACTTGTTTCTGAAATACTATTAGATAAATGAAAGGCTTTTTTTATTTAATATAATTAGACGTCATCCACATTACAATACCTTTCATAGACAAACTGTTACTTGAATGACAGCTGTCTTTATAGTTTATATATGCTGCACCAACTGACAGCAAAATCTTCCTAATGTTTAGGCAGTGACATTTTGTTACAACAAGCTGTCACTGCACAGTTAAAATGTAGCAAGACTGTGCTCAAACTTAATTGTGTATAAATGAAGGATGGTAGATGTAGAGGAGTGCAAGCATTGCATTGATTTACTCTCCTTGTATTTCCCACCACAGTCCTCTGTCATTCATAGGACTGAGTGCAATACATGACATGTAAATTACCCCTATGTACATCACTTCCTGTTTAGCGCCTGATACTGTTTTTTTCCTGTCTAGAGTGTCAATTACTGGGAAAGTATCAGAAAGGTTAAAATAGAGAAAACTGTTCATAAATTGAGAAATAAAGACACAACACAGAGAAAGTTTATAAGGGATATTTTATTTATAAAGTAGAATATCTCAAATAAATACTATCTGTTTAATTAAAACATGTCTGAATGTTTGGCTGTTTGTCAGTCAGCCCCTCTTTAAGGCAAAAGATCTAAAACATAGCAAACATTTTCTGTATGGAACTGCAAATATGCCAGATATGATGAATTTTGGATGAGTAGCTTTAAAATTAGATGGAAGTAATTGACAAAATACATTTAGGCAACATTTTATGTAGATACTGTGACATTTCACAAATGAAGACTCATAATTTTTGCATGAATTCTACCAGAAGAAATTAAACATTTTCTACAAATCGACCAAATACCATATTCAAAAGATCATTTCATAGCTTTGACAATTTGAGATGACCCCAAAATCCCATTAAAGCTGTGTTCAGCCTCCCAACTAAGCAGATATTTCCTTTAACTGTATGGTTAGAGCAACTAGCTTTGCAATTTGGCTTCCCTAGTTTGAGTCTCATGAAGTGCTTTTGGTGAATTTGCCCACCAGCTGCCTAGTCTAAACACAGAAAAATGATTACAAAGATGGGTTGCCTACAGCCCAACAAAAAAGGAAGTAGAAGAAGTCACATATGTAAAAATCTGTCTGTAAGCAGAGCAATCTAGAAGGGATAACTTATATTTTAAGAGTTCAATAATACTGAGAAGCTGCAACAGAACATGCCCTCTAGTTGCCAGAAGATGAAGTGATAGAAATGTCCAGTGCAGTCTAACCTCACAGTTAGGGGAATTTCAATATTATTAAAAGGTCAAAGTTACTGCCTTGGGTTCAGGGTCTTCACTTTGATTCCCATCAAAGATTCTTTTTAAGTCTGCCCACAGGCTGGGCCAAACATAATACAGTGACATACCATATTCTTTTATCCACTGTCAAGTGCGTAACCTACAGCAAGAACAACTTTGGCTTAGCTATTAATTTTATATTTATTTAGCTTTTGTTGACCGGGTAAGTGCACTAGACAAATCCTGCCTATTTTCAGGCACGACCCGGGGAAGGGGATACAGATGAATGCCAATTGACCTTGAACAGATTAAGCTGTTGGTGGTATTTTGAGTGAATGAGGGAAATTTGGCTAGGACACCAGGGAAATTCCCCTACTCTTTTCGATAAGTGCCATGGGATCTTTAACATCCACCTGAACTACCACCAATCCAGGCAGATGGGACCTCAGTTTAACGTCTCATCTGAAAGACGGCACCTCAGAAGTGCAGCACCCCTCTCATGCTGCACTACAGTGTCAGTACTGGGATATTAACCCAAGTGCCAGACATGGGAACTGAACCCACAGCCCTCTGATCTCCCGGCCTCAGAGGCGAGTGTGCTACCTACTGAGCCACTGACACTGATATATGACACGGAGAAAATTTTAAAAAAGCCTGTGATAGCAAGATAAATACACCAAAGCCTGAAATATTTTATATTTGTGTTATATTTTGTATTTATAGTTTAAATTGTTGTCAAAACATGTTATGTGATTAGAACAAAAATACATGGACTGTCTTCATACAATGTAACTATAAATCTAAGCTTGCATTTTTAAGGACACAAAATATTAAATACTATGTAAAACATATTGAATACTTCTGTATCTTAAAGGAGAATTGTACTGACTCTGCAAATCATTTTTCCTAATAGAATTAGATTTTTAAACAGTGGTTCCAGTTCTGTTAATGTTCTATCTCTCCTGGTATTTTAATTATCCTAGTGGGTGTTTTTGATTTACACACAAGTAGTAAGTACCATTTTAGAACTATATGGTGACCATTGATCAACTCTTTCATTGTTACCGCAATGCATTAGTGCAACAATACATGTTCTACTGTAGAGTTCTTAAAAGGGACATAAGCTACATCATACAGTTCTAAAATGGTACTTAACAACACAGTATAAATAAGAAACACCTGCTGAGGTTACTAATAGGACTGTATAGATGGAACAAAATTATGAAACTGGAACCAGCACATAAGCGATACACCAATGGCACTAAAGGAGCCAATTAAGGTCTGTAAAGTGTAAAATAATTATTGTATTAAAATACATCATCCTGTGTGCTTACCTGGAGTCAGACAACTAATCATTTGCCTGATTAGTGAACACACATTCAGTGAGCAACAGAGCTACAGATATGAGAATTGCAGTTTGTGTGCATTAGAGGTTAAGTCACAACCTGGAAATCAGGCAGCTATGCATCTAATTCCTGCAGATGATTTACTTTCACAAATTGTTGTTCTCATCTAAGTGTTCTCATATAATTTACTATTCCATCTCCACCCTGTATGAATCATCACTCAAGTAAGTTTCCATCTCTGCCAGAATTTAAACTACTGATCCTTTGTCTGCTAAGTGATCACACATGCGTGTGCCACTGAGCTACAGGTAAGTGAGGTGCAGGTCCTATGGTGTGGATGTTATGTCACAACTAGTGGTAGGCAGGTGGCCTTAATTCGCTCCACAGAAGTGATTCACAGAGTCAAGATGAATTCAGCAAAGTGCTCTGCAATGTGAAGCGGAGTACTTAGAGTCATGATGGGCAATGCAAAGTCCATCGACAGCAATGACTTTGTGTTACTCCGCCTTCCCCAGGCCACTACTCCACAAATTGTGAGGTGAAGTTCATTGAAAACAATGTACTTTGCCTCACTTCACATTGTTTTAAGATCCAAAGGTGAATTGTGCAGTGATTCATGGGATTTCAGGTCACATGGGCTCTAGATTGTTCTGCACAGCCTCAGTTCGGGGTAGTGTGTAGGAAGCTGTAGGAGACAGTCTGCTGTGAGAGCTCTGCAATTTAGACTTTCTAAAAGCTGTTAACAAAGCCTTTTTCAGTAATTTATTTTGCTCAAACTTCAGTTCATTGATTGTAGGAAACACTCCTATGCTCATATCATCGAGTGTTTATTGTTTGTGTGTGGATTTTGAATGTTAATGTACAACATTCAGTCTGTGTACTGACAGACACTGGAAGTGTGCTTTGGGGGAGGGGTGTATCTGTGGTGTAGGTAGATTAAGTTAAAAAATTACAGTTATTTCTGTTTTGGTGATATTTTTGTTGTATAACTGTGTTAATGTACACGCAGTAATATTTTCAATAATTCTTGACTTTTTTTGCTGATTGTTGTGGTACAGCAGTGCATAATTTTAGTTTGTTTAAAATATGTGGTTATATTACTGAAGTTTTCAAATTGCTACACATTACTTAGTGTGTGTGTGAGTGTCTGTGTGACAGGTGTCATCAAATCACACACCTTTTTATTGTGCCACAGTAAATGCAGCAATGTGAACCTGCTATCCAGTGCAGTTGCATGATTTTTGTACTTCTTTGTGGCATCTTTACAAGTACTAGTACTAGTACTAGTGACTGTTACTGCAGTACGCTCTCCCCCCAACCTCGCCCCAATCGGCAAAGGTATTCTTTTCCAGATTTGAATTTCTGACAGTGAGCACTGGTTAGGTGTTGTGCTTTTGCATCTGTATCTCTTCAGTGAGCAGTGCAATCTTAATCTGTCTGTGCATTTGCATCTCTTTAGGGCCCAAGCTCCATCTGTAACTTAAGTCACAGTTGTTTCTTTGGCTTCCCTTCCAAGTACTGGACTGGTGTGATGCATATCACTGCATGAATATAGTACTCATTAATATGTGTTTTTAAGTCAGGGCCATCATCACAAGTCACTCATGATACAAACCACATTCTTCATCATCATGGTCACAAATGCAGTCACAATTCATGATCACATCACAAATCAAAAAATATTTTTTTTACTAGTTACTTGGATGTATTGTAATCCTGATTTGTAGTATCTCTCCATGCTTCACCACTCCACCACTGTACTCATTAATAATAGTTTTTAAATTGGGAGTTTTGTGTTACAGCTTATCAGGAAAGTACAGCTGTAGGCATTCAGGTTCTCGTACAGTTTCATATTGGTTAGCTCACAATCGAACTGCCAGTATTCCAACAGAAAGAAGGGTTAAAAGGTCAGGTTAGTTGATATCTTGGAGGTAGAAGACTTGGTTTGCTGGCCAAGGCACCTAGCTTCTCCTGAGCTCTTCCTTCTAAGATTGCGTGAAAGGACAGAGCAGAGAACCTTACCAGAGCAAGGAAAAGGATTAAGACTTCTTTTGGCTAAGCAGATTTATCAGTGTTGTTATTTTTATTTTGTACTCACAGGATTGCTACTGTTTGTTGCTAACATTTCATTGCTTTATTTTTCTGATTCAAATTGTTGTTGCTGGTATACCTTCTTCTGCATTATTACAAGGTGTGCTCTACGAGGTGTATGCAACAGATTATTGCTGTAATCTTTGATTCAAATTGATTTTGCAAGGTATATCTTCTGTCAGTGCTTCATTTTTCTTTGTAGCAAAGTGTTTCTTACAGGGTTTATCTTCTCTGAAATTATTACAGGTGGTGCTTTACAGGTTTTACAGTGTTATCTAACATGAGGATAAGCTTTCAGGGTTACTGCATTTGTTGTTGACTGATTGTTTCTGCTCTTACCTTCTTGTTCTTTCATCTGTGGTTCTTCTTTTTTGGCAGCGGAAGGGCCCAGCCACCCACCCCCATCTCCAACCACCCCACACTACACTCCTTTCATAGGGTGCCACAATTGTGATATTTCCTGTGGCAAAGCAGGAAGGGGCGGATCAGTGGAGCATCCACAAGGTGAGCTCATTTACAGGGGCACTAGTAATTTAACTTGTTATGACAAGTTATATGAAAACAAAACACAAAATCAAACCATTACTTGCATTTTCTTCCTTCTAATTACTCTGTCCAGGTTATAAACCCACCAACTTATCTGGAATGGATATCATTAACTGCAGGTACTGCTGAACACTTTTCAGAAGGACAGTCTTACAGGATTTAGGACACTGTCCACATGCTGGGCCATTGGTGATCTTAGGGCTCAGCTCCGGCAGCATGGGCAGAGATTGCAAGCCTCAAATTTCATATTCAAGAGGAAATACATTATAAGAACCACCCACCATTTCCCCAACATCCAACAGAAGAACCTCGACCACAGAGGGTAGTTGGTACAGGAGGTTGGCAGGTGGTTAGAGGGCAAATCAGGTGCTCCATCACTCTGTGGTCTCCAACATATTACCTCCATAAACAATATAAACACTACAAACAGGTATCTGCCTCTATCTCCGAAATCAAACAAAGGGGCACAGGACACTGCAGAGCAGGACACTGCATCACAGCAGTTAGCACAACAAAACTCGCCCAAATCAGGAACCAAAACAAAAAAAGCAAAAAGGAAATCAAAAAAACTTCTGATCATAGGAGACGCCATGATTCTGGGAGTTGATACCCATCTCCAGCTAGGGGTAATGGTCAGATGTCTCCCAGGTACATCAGCATGGAAAGACACTGACCACATTGCTAAAACTGTTCACAAAGCAGGAGAAAACATTGATGTCCTGGTGCACATAGGAACTAATGATCTCACCAGCCAGTCAGTTGTGGAGACCAAGGAACACCTGACCAGGCTGGGTGACAAACTATCATCCATTTCATCTGACATCTCCTTCTCTGAGATCCTGCCAGTCTGGGAGAGGGGCAGATGGACAAAAGGTCAGAGAAGGGAGATGGGAGCTAAACATGTGTCTCAAGGACTGGTGCCAGGAAAAGGACACAGATTTGTAGGGAACTGGCAACAGTTCTGGAGGGAAAGTTCTTTAAATTTGATGGACTGCATCTGACTAAGGAGGGAGTCAGTGCATTGGGGCAGAAGTTTGACGTCTTTGCAAAATATTTAAACTAGCAAATGGGGAGAGCGGTGCAGCACCCCATGCATCGAATGGGAAGAACACCCCTCTCTCCCTCAGCTAGTGGTCAAACAGGCATTCAGCATGTTTGCAGTTCATTTGCATCACCAGGTAAGAAGAAAGGTCCATCTCCCCATATGACACACAGGGAAAATGCCAAACCTCATCCAACAACTAACACACTGAAATCTCGCCAATGGAAAATCATGTACATAAATGCTCACAGCCTGGGAAATAAGATCACAGACCTGCAGGCAATAATGTCAGAGGTTAAACTGGACATAGTAGCAATTAGTGAGATGTGGTTTACCAGTAACCACACTTGGGAGACTTCAGTACCTGGCTATGTACTGTTCAGAAGAGACCGAGGTGCAAAAGGGGTGGTGGAGTGGCCCTGTATGTCAATGAAAATATCAAAGCTACAGAAATTCAGAATACACATAAGGAGCCAGAAGAACTGTGTATCACCCTGGAAACAGGAAATGGGACAGCCATAAGAATTGGGTTGTCTACAGGACCCCCAGACCGGGGGAGGACATAGACACATTACTGTTAGAAGATATACAAAACATGACAGCTAAAGGGGAGGTTCTGATAATGGGATACTTCAACATGCCAGATACAGATTGGTCAATACCAGCAGGAACATCTGCCAGAACTATACACATGGTGGATCCTCTCATGGGAGGGCTTCAAACAACTGGTACAACAACCCACAAGAGACAGGGCTATCCTAGATCTAGTACTGACTAACAGGGATGGGGTCACAGATCTCCAGATAGAAAGTCAGCTGGGGCCAGTGACCATCACATGGTATGGTTAAATTTGGCCACTACATCTAAATCATCCCATTCCAAGGCAAAATATGGGACTTCAGAGAAGTTTACTTTGATAAGATGGCCAACAGAGTTAAGCTAGCCCTGGCAAAAGAAACACAGGTGAGGAAGTACAGGCAAAGTTGGCAAGCATTAAGGATGCAAACTTGAAGCAACATCCCATTGTGTAAGACAGAAAAGGAAGTGCAAAAAGAAGGAAACAACTTTGGTTCTCCACTACAGTAGCAGAAAAGGTCAGAGCCAAAGGCTGGCCTTCAGGAAATATAGGAAACACAGTGAGATGAAGATAGAGAGGCATACCAAACTGCCCTAAGAGAACCAGGGAAGGCAGTAAGGCAGGCAAAGTCCCAAACTGAGGAAACACTAGCACAAACAGTAAAAGAAGGTGATAAGACTTTTTATAGATACATTAGTGAAAGGACAAAGTCCAGAGGGGGTATTGCTAAGCTCAAAGGAGAAAAGGGGGCATGTAAGGAGGAGGACCCTATAAAAGCATCTATCCTAAATATGTACTTTTGCTCAGTATTTACTGAAGAGAAGGTAGGGCAGGGCTCACAGCTCAGCACCATGGACACAGAGGGGAGGGAGGTGAGCACTACTCCCTTCACAAAAGAAAGGGTCCTACAAGAGCTCACTAAGCTCAGGGTGGACAAGGCAATGGGACCTGATGGTATACATTCCAGGGTACTTATGGAGCTAAGGGTGGAACTAGCATAGCCATTAGCAGAATTGTTTAGTGAGTCTCTGAGCACAGGAGAGGTCCCAGAAGACTGTAGAAGGGCTCATGTGATCCTGCTCCACAAGAGTGGTAGCAGGGAGGAGGCAGGGAACTACAGACCAGTCAGTCTTACCTCAGTAGTGGGCAAGATTATGGAGACACTCCTTAAGGAAAGAATAGTGCAACACCTGGAATCCACAGGGGCATAGGATCCAAGACAGCATGGGTTTACAAAGGAAGATCCTGTCAAACTAATCTCATAGATTTCTTTGACTGGGTAACCAGAGTGGTGGACCAAGGGGAGCAGTTGATGTTGCCTACCTTGACTTCAGAAAAGCTTGGCACTGTTCCACATAGAAGATTGATAAATAAGCTGGGTAGGCTCAAGGGTGGGTCAGAAGTTGGTCAACTGGGTGGCAAACTGGTTGACAGGCAGAAAACAGAGAGTGGTGGTAAATGGTATGCAGTCAGAAGAGATGCAAGTCACAAGTGGGGTACCTCAGGGATCAGTCCTGGGGCCAGTCCTCTTCAATATCTTCATTAGTGACATTGCAGATGGACTAGAGGGTAAGGCTTGTCTGTTTACAGATGACACCAAGCTCTGCAACAGAGCAGATGATCCAGATGGGGTGGGCAGAATGAGAAGAGATCTGGATAAATTAGCAAAATTTAGTTTAGTTTAGTTTAGTTAGTTTTTGCTGACCTGGTAAGTGCACTAGACAAATCCTGCCTATTTTCAGGCACGACCGGGGGGGAGGGGGATACAGATGAATGCCAACTGATCTTGAACCAGATTAAGCTGTTGGTGGTATTTTTAGTGAATGAGGGAAATTTGGCCAGGACACTAGGAAATTCCCCTACTCTTTGCCAGTGGGGGACCCTGTCATGTCAGGGAAGCAGCCATTCTTTTCCCAGCTATGGAGGAGGAAGGAGCATTGCAAGGCCATGATAGCCCAGAGCCCTGCAGTACATGTTGTACCCACTTTGAAGGATCCACTGAGGTGGCAGCTCAGATGCACCAGCAGGTGGCCAGCACATCACCGACTCAGCGGTCCCTTGGAAACTACTGTAGTATCGGGTCTGAGCTTGGCTGAGAAACAGCATTGTTTAGAAGAGGAACCTTTGGTGAGCGATTTGTTGGTGCAAGAGCCGCCGGAAACTTGCCATGGAGGATGACAGGAAGTGGAAGAGATCTACAGGTTCGCTGAGTGCTTTGAGAGACAGTGGGCCCAGCAAGCTCCATTCAGCTGCTGAGAGGCAAGTTGCAGGTGGAAATCGACTTTCAGGCTTGGGGGCACTCGTGGATGCAACCTGGTCTCCTGAGAGAGCGCTGTGAAGGGCGGGCTGGATTCCAATATCGGGGGCAGAATGGAAGCTGGATGAAGGAGCTTCAGCTATATGGGAGGATGCCCAGATAAGTACAGTGTCTATACTAACTCAATCTTCTGTTATTTTGGGTGCAGACTCCCCAGTTTCCCCTGTCCCTCAGGCTGCTTCTAATCCTGGCCTCCTCTTGGGGGCGTTGTTGGATGCGGTGGCTGAAGATGAGGCTTCTTCTTCTGAAGTGCAGGGGCCAGCTCCAGAGCCCATAGAGAAGCCATCCTATGCTAGACATTTTCAGCAACCTTTAGAACTGGCTAAACAGCGCAATGCCATCCGTTTGCGCTATGTGGGACCCAGAGACAATCCCCCCAACAGGTTTTATTTTGGGAAGACACTTTTGAAACGTAGTATGGGGTTCTTCCCCTCTGAAGTTTACGCTTTGATTCATGTTCCTTGGGAGTTTATTTTTGATATAAGTTTCCATACCCCTGCACTTTTGGAACTCTTCTGGAGCCGCTATTTAAATCTGAAGACTAATCCTTTATGGTTGGACTTTATTGTGTTACCTCTTTCAAAACAGCCCTTTAGGGTTATTACGATCCTGTTCAGGAAATGAAGGGTTAACATTGTAGATATTGTAAACTGGCTGTCTAAAATGTGATATCCAGGGAATCCTGTTTCTATCCTGAATGCTAAGGGTTTTGGAATGGGGTTGGAAATTTCAGGTAAAACTCCATTCAACTGATTCCGATTTAATACATCTTCCTAATTGTTTTTCCTGGGTAGAGATAAGGGCTTCCTTTCTACCCAGGTCAACCAGAGTCTGTTTTAAGTGTGGGTCTAGGACTCACATAAGCACCTCATGTGAAGTGCTCAAGTGCTCTTATTGTGGGAGACTGGTCACCCTAGTGCCCTTGCTTTCAATCATCTAAATGTAATCTCTGTGATGAGGTCGGTCATACTTTTGATCTTGCCCTTTGGCTGCTAAAAACACAGCCAAAGCAGATTTTTGGGTTCCAGGATCATTATATCCGGGTGGCTGTGCAGCTCGGCCTATCTTCTGGGGAAGGTTGGCTCCCAGTACCTTTGTGGCTGCACCCCCTTGGCTGAGACAACCTTGACTGAGGAGCCTGATTTGGTTTCTGATAACATAGATTTATCTGCAGTTGGGGCTTCAAAGTGTCTGAGCGGGAAATTGGGGGTTGCTAGCCTTGCTCCTCCTTTGCCATCTGGTTTAGGCCCTCAGGTGACTGTTTATTATGGTTAGTGGGAAAAAGGGAAGTCAGTTAAAGGAAAAGTAAGATGTTTAAAAACCCACTGTACCTGTTTCAACTTCTTCTATAGCTGACCCTAATATTGTTGAAGTTTTGGTGGAGGATCCAGAGGTGGTCCCAGAAATGGTTCAGCCTTCTGCACTCCCTCTGCCTGAGCCTCAGGAACCTGCTGAAGCCTATTCAAACCCTAGGCCTCCAAGATTTCAAAAGTGGTAGAGTAACAAGGGCATCCAGTAAGGTAACGTGAATTTATCCCTGATGCATTTCATGGCTCCTTTCGCTTGGGTGACAACCTTAAATGCAAACAGCATTAAATTTCCTGTTAAGCATCAGAGCACTTATTCTCATTTTTACATGAGAATTTGATTGTGTTTTCCTTCAGGATGTTCGTTTGCACTCTCCTGAGGAGTTGGAGGCTGCTACTACTGGTTGGATGTGGGGGATTGTTTTTGGTCACAAGGGAGGGATTTGTGCAGTGGGGTTGGATTTGTTTTTTTCTCTCACACATTCAGATGATTCATCATATAGAAATCTTGGCAGGCAGGGCCTTAGTTTTGGATATTAAATGGGGTTCTCTGCCTTTATGTTAATAAATATTTATGCACCACAATCTAAATTCGATAGGGTGTCTCTTTTTAAATCTCTTTACCCCTTTTTGTGCACCTCTTCTTTAATTATTCTTGGTGGGAACTTTGACTGTTCATTACCCTCCCTGGTCCCTTCTGCTAGTAGGAAGAAGGTGTATTGTGATGTGGCTAGTTTGTCTCAACTTCTTGTAGATACTGGTCTGGTTGATGCTTTTGGGCCTACTACTGCAGGGTTTGGAAATACCTATTTTTGTGGTTCCAGAGCATCCTGGATTGATTATTTTTTCCTTTCTCCTGGGGTTGTTTTGCAATCACAATCCTTACAGGATGTGGCTACGTCAGATCATAAACTGCTTAGATTGGCTTTATGTGATGTGCCAGAAGTCCAAAGGGGGCTAGGCCTTTGGAAATTGAACACCGTATTATTAGCTATCCTTGTGTGGCTGGTGGTCTGCATTCCCTTTTTTTGGCACTACAGTCTGTTTTGTTCTCATACGATGATTTAAATACTTGGTGGAGGATACCAAAGGTGAAGTTAAAACCTACTTTAAAGTTATAGGTTGACCAAATGGGAGGTTGAAGCATGATGGGCTTCGTTATCTCAGAGGCAGCTTCACTTTTGGTCTGCCTTTCACCAGCATCTGGGATCTGACTGCCTGGATCGATTAAGGGGTTGAAAGTGGAGTTGGCTAGATTACAGTCTCAGGTTTTGCAGGATATGGAGAGGAAGCATAAATATGGATTTGTGGTAAGAAGCAGGACACTTTACCTTTTGAAGCTCTGAAACTTGTTAAAAATCCTGGGGTATGTTGTATTTAAATACTACAGAGGGTGGGCGAGTAACAACAACTAATGGCATTTTAGACACTATAAATACTTATGCTTCTGCCTCCTTTAGGAGTAGATTGCTTTCAGAAGCCTCTGTTTGTGGTTGGTTTGCTAGCAGACTGGTTCCTGTCTTGTCTCCTGATGAGCAGGTTAATTTGGTACAGCCCATTACGATGGAAGAATTAAAAACTGTTATTTGGTCTTTAAAGTCAGGCACTACTCCTGGATCTGACGGGTTAACTCATGAAGTTTATAAAATCCTGTGGGAAGTCTTGGGTACTGAACTGTATAAGGTATTGAATGCTGGGTTGCAGGCTGGAGCTCCTCCTCAGAGCATGTTACAGGGTGTGTTACTCTTGCTTTATAAAAATAAGGGGGATCGTGGGGATTTGGCTAACTGGAGACCTTTGTCTCTTTTAAATACAGATTATAAGATTCTGATGAAAATCTTATGTATTCGCTTATGGGGGGTTTTAGGTTCCTTATTACATCCATCACAGTTTAGTGGTGTACCTCATAAGAGAGTTCAGGATGCACTGATTCTTCCTAGGGAGCTTGTTTCTAAGGGAGCATCTGGGGAAATATTTGGGAATCTGGTTTGTTTAGATCAAGCCAAAGCTTTTGACCAGGTAGAATATAATTATCTCTTGGAGACCTTGCGGAGGTATGGTTTTCCTTACAATTTGTCGACTGGTTACAAACTTGCTATAAGGGCATCACTCTCACTGCCAAGCATAAATGGGCTGGTTGGGAAGGGAAATTGAGGTGCACAGAGGAGTTAGGCAGGGGTGTCCACTTAGCCCCTTACTTTATGTGCTCTCCTTGGATCCCTTCTTGCATGCCTTAAATAGAACTGAGGATATAATTGGGCTGTCATTCGGTTGTATGGATCCGCAGATAGTCTCTATAGTGTATGTGGATGATTTAGTTTTGGTTTATCAGATAAGGCTTCTGCTGTTGCAGCTCAGCTGTTGTTACAATCCTTTTCTGACATGTCTGGTTCCTCCATCAATAAACTTAAAAGTGGAATATTGCCTTTAGGCTATGGGGCCACTGATGTGGCTCCAATTTGGGACATGCCTATTGATCCTGGGTATAGAAGGGTTCTTGGGGTTTATTTCGGGGGCGTGGATGGCCAAAGGTACAATTGGGATAGGCAGTTGTTGGAGGCTTATAACAGAGTGATGCTCTGGAATAAAGGCCGAATGTCCAAAGCTAAACAGATTTATCTGATTAAGACCTTTTTGTTGCCATATTTTTTGTTTAAAGCTGTGTTTTTTTCCCCTCCCCCTTCTTTGGAATCATCTCTTTATGGTATGTTTTTTCTTTGTTTATGGAGCAGTAGATTAAACTCGGTGAGGAGGGGTATTACCTATCTACCTATTGGTGAAGGGGGTTTGGGAATGTTAAATCCGGTAGTGTTCCTGCATAGTATTTTTATTTTTTATAATTTAGTTCCATTGCTTAGAGGGGATAATAAGATCTGGTCCCCGTGGGTGGCTGATAGTATAGATCTCCTTCTCAGGCACTGGGATTCTGATTCCTTTATGGCTCATCAGGTTAGGCTGTGTACCTTGGCTAGTCATTTCCATGTGATGTTTCAGAAATTGAAATCCTGGCATATTGTTAATAAATCCCTTCTTCTCTAATCACAACGACAATTTTATTGTACTGTATTGTAAGATTTCTTTTTTGCAGATCCCTGGTTTCATGATTTACCTATTTCTGAACAACATTCTAAGTTGCAATTATTGGTCAGTAAGAGAGTTCCTAGGCACATGTGGGATTTTTTATGGCATTGTCTTCACAAAAGATTGGGGGTGAAGGGTAACATGAGGCATAAAGAACTCTCAGAGAGGCTTTGTCCCAGGGAGGAAACTTTTATGGGTGTGGTTGAAACGATGCAACATTTTTTTATGGATTGTCCATTTGATGTTTCCTTCTGGTCCCATTTTCATGCTGTGTGGCTGCTGAACCCTTTTCAGGGTTCTTCATCTGAGATTTGGGTGGAGGGGGTCCTTCCGGGCTCCTGGGTTATTTATGATGCAGTCACAATTCGCCTGTTAATGGGTCATATTGGTTTTCAGCTGTGGCAGGCTCGGTGTAGTCTAACACTTAGGCAGCAATTACAAACTGAGTATCAGGTTATCTTTAATGTTTGGAAAACAGTACTTAGTTGGAGACTACAGGAAAGGGAGAAGGTGCATCCTAAACTATATAAACTATGGTGGAGGAAAATTACCTGGCTTGATACAGGGTAAGGGTTGTTGTGGAATGTCCCTGCTCCTCTAGTGGGTCTGGGTTAAAGGTATATGTCATTATAGTTGATTTAATTCTTCCATTTTTTTGTATGCTCCAGTATTTCTTTCCAGAAGGGGACTGGCTATGAAGTTTTCCTTAGGTTTGGGGTTATAGTATGCATTAATATATGTGTTTGTTTTCCCCCCCCTATGGTTATGATTTTGAATGATGTATACAGTTTTGTATATGATGCCTGTTCTGCTCTAATTAGATTCTCCTGCTCTTTAAGTGGGGGTATTCAGTAATTCATGCTCTATTGGGCTGCTAATACTAAAGATTTTTATGCTGAATATCTGCTGCAAATACTTATCTTTGTTTATTATCTGTTCTTGATTATGATTTGTGTGCAGTAACACTATCTTGTATATGTTTATTTTTTACTGATATATTTCCTTACTCTTTGAGTGGGGGGGAGCTGGCATTTATGGGTTTTTTTGTCACTAGAACACTGATAGCTTTTGAATGTATGATATAATACTTATTTCTGTTTATTCTTGTTTTATATTATGATTTTGTATGCTGTAAACTGTTGTGTATATGTTTTGCTCTCCAGTTGTAATAAAAAATCTCTACTCTTTTCAATAAGTGCCATGGGATCTTTAACATCCACTTGAACTACCACCAATCCAGGCAGATGGGACCTCGGTTTAACGCCTCATCCAAAAGACGGCATCTCAGAAGTGCAGCACCCTCTCATGCTGCATACAGTGTCAGTACTGGGATATTAACCCAAGTGCCAGGTGTGGAACTGAACTCACAGCCCTCTGATCTCCGGCCTCAGATGCAAGTGTGCTACCTACTGAGCCTCTGACACTGCCACTGACAATGGTCAGAAGAGTGGCAACTGGGATTTAATGCAAAGAAGTGCAAGATCATGCACATAGGGAAGAGAAACCCTGAAGCCACCTATAGGCTGGGAGAGGAGCTGGGTATCATCATCACCGATGACCTGAAATCATCAAAGCAGACCTCTAAAGCAGTAGGTAAGGCTAGGAGGATGTTAGGGTGTATTAGTAGGGATATCACAAGTCGTAAGAGGGAGGTAATAATCCCTCTTTACAAGACACTGGTTAGACCCCATCTGGAGTACTGCATGCAGTACTGGAGGCCACACCTTCACAAGGACATTAACCAAATTGAGGCAGTCCAGAGAAGGGCAACCAAAATGGTGCAGGGATTGCATCAGAAGACATATGAGGACAGATTAACAGAGATCAATATGTATACCCTTTGCAAAGGAGGGAGAGAGGTGATATGATTGAAATATTCAAACACCTTAAGGACATTAACAAGGTGAAAGAGTCTAATATGTTTAAATATAAGAAAAATAGCAGGACAAGAGGACACAGCATGAGATTAGAGGGAGGCCATTTAAGGAGGAATGTGAAGAAATTATTTTTCACAGAAAGAGTGGTGGATGCATGGAATGGCCTACCTCAGGAAGTGGTGGCTATGAATACAGTGCAGGGCTTCAAACAGGCATGGATAGGCATAAGGGAGCAATACAGATGAGTATGAATAGATAGGCCACTGACAGAGCAAAGGCTGATGGCACATTTATAAGGTCGAAAAGAAATGGGCAGAGTGTATGGGCTTTGCAGTCCTTATCTGCCATCAACCTCTATGTTTCTATGTTTCTATGAGTCACGCTTCTTCATAATCATGGTCACAGATGCAGCCACAAATCGTGATTCATTATCACGTCACAAATCACAAAATCCATTTTTACTAGTTACTTGAATTTAATGAAAGCCTGTTTTGTAGTATCTCTAGACTTCACCCAGTCACCACCATTGTACTCATTTATACGAGTTTTAAATTGGGAAGTTTTATGATACAGGCTTAGCTTCATCGGGAAAGTACAGCGTATAGGCATTCTGCATTCCTTCCTGTACAGCATGTGAGTTACAGTACTGTAAGTAGTGATGGGGTGAAGTGGCCCCAATTCGCCAGTGATGTGATTCGTGGAGTAATGCGGAATTCTATGGAGTACTCTGCAATGTAAAGCTTAGTACTTTGCATCATATGAGGAACACAAAGTCCATTGAAACCAATGACTTTGCATTATTCCGCCTTCCCAAACCACTTCTCCACCAATTTTAAGGTGAAGTACATTGAAATCAATGTACTTTGCCTCACTTCACCTTGTAATTGAGCTCTTTATGAAATTCTGCAGTGATTCATGGGATTGCAGGTCACATGGGCTCTAGATTGTTCTGCGCAGCCTCAGTTCTGGCCTGGGTAGGGTGTGTGTAGTGGTAGCTGTTGACAGTTTGCTGTCCGAGTTCTGCGATTCAAAACCTCTAAGAGCTGTTAAAAATGCCTTTCTGAGTCTTTTTTCTTGCTCAAAATGTAGTACATCGATTGTAGGAACCCCTTCTGTGCTCATATCATCAAGTGTTTATTGTTTGTGTATGGATTTTGAATGTTAATTTAGAACAGTCAGTCTGTGTACTGTGAAGGTGCTTTGGGGAGGGGCATATTTGTGGTGTAGGTAGATTAAGTGGAAGAAAAAGGCAGTCTTCTGTTTTGTTTATATTTTCTTGAATAACTGTCAATGTACACGAGTAATATTTTCAGTAATTCTTGACATTTGTTTGCTGATTGTTGTGGTGCAGCAGTATATAATTTGTTTAAAACATTTGGTTATATTACTAAAGGTTTTCAATTTGCTATGTATTACTTGTAGTGTGTGTGTGAATGTGTGTGCGATGCATGCCATTAAATCAGACACCTTTATTGTGCCACAGAGTAACTGCAGCAGTGTGAACCTGCTATCCACTGCACCTGCATGAATATTTTGTTCTGCTTTGTGGTATCTTTACTGGTAGTGGATTGTTACTGCTGTGAACTAATCCCCCAACCAGCAAAAGATATTCCTTTCCAGATTTGGATTTGTGACTTGTGAGCACTGGTTAGGTGCTGCTGTGCCTTTTCTTATGCATCTCTTGAGTGTGCAGCGCCATCTTAATCTGTCTGTGCATTTGCAGTGCACCATTAATTCTGGGAGACTTTGCATTTCTTGTTATGTTCTCATTTCACTTCAGCAGCACTGGGGAATTTTCTGGACACAAGACAGTAGCATTTCGTCATCACTGGGGAATTTTCTGGACACAAGACAGTAGCATTTTGGGGATACACATTAATTCTGGTGACTGTGTGACCACTTTGTGCATGACTGAGTGTGCACGTTATTTCTGGAGAATATGCATTTCTTATTACGCCTCATTTCACTTGTCAGCATTGGGGAATTTTTGGACACAAGACAATAGCATTTCGTCATCACTGGGTAATTTTCTGGACACAAGACAGTAGCATTTTGGGATGCACATTAATTCTGGTGACTCTGTGTGACCACTGCATGCATGACTGAGTGCACCATTATTTCTGGAGACTTTGCATTTCTTGTTATGCTCTCATTTCACTTCATCAGCACTGGGAATTTTCTGGACACAAGACAATAGTATTTCATCAGCACTGGGAATTTCCTGGACACAATACAGTAGCATTTCATCATCACTGGGAATTTTCTGGACACAAGACAGTAGCATTTTGAGACGAACATTAATTCTGTGACTGTGTGTGGGGGCTGCCAGTATTGTTGTAACTTTACCTTACTTCATGCAAAGGTGGAATGACAACACAAAGTAATAATTACAAGGTATAGTGAGCCTTTCATATGGAACACTCCATGTAGTGAAGTGACAATGCAAAATGCCGACTTCACAGGCACTTCACCGGCAGAATTTAAATTCGCTGCATCTCCTGTCATAACCTGCAAAACAGCCAACTTGTAATTTAATACTAGCAGGTGATTTACTTTCACAAATTGTTGCTCTTTGTCAAATTTACTTCTCTTATGATTTACTAGCCCAGCTCCTCACCACCATGAATCACTACTTAAATGAGTTTCCGTCTTACACCAAATTAGAAACAAGAATACTTAAAGGAACACCATCTGCTTTTGAAGTCATTTTTATGACCCATCTACTACAGTGAAGCTCGCCAGGATTAAGCCCAATTCTGAAGAATTCTGCAATAGAGTTACTGCAGGGAACAATGCAGTTTCAATGGGAGTTAATTCCTTTTGTCATGCAGGGAAACTGTGACACTGTACTTGATCCTAGTGAGCTTCACTGTATGTGAACCTGTAAACTGCACTCTTAAAGCAGTTTCTGACATGAATGTCTAATTGTAGCTGGAAAGTGTGTGGACATCAATTTTTACAAATAAAATCAATTTTGCACAGACTGACCTTATATCTCCAGGCCCTGCTCCCGTGTTGCTGCTGTTGAATCATGCTAAACTCGACATGAACAAGTTCAGCAGTTGTTGTGGCTGGTAAACAAAATAGCTGGCAGTATGGAGTAAAGTGTTGATTTGCCAATACTAATTTCATGACAAACTGGACTTTATTTCACAAAGAAAACATTACTTGCTATATATATATATATATATATATATATATATATGTATGTATATTTATACAATGGGGTAAGACATATTCCAGTGAGATAAACAAGTTATTTTCACTGCAGTGAAATAAATCCTGATGACATCAGCAGAGTTAAAATAAATGCCATTTATTACACCCCCAGAAACCTTTTTGCAACAATGAGGCCCCCATTGTATAAATAGGATACATGATGTGCACTCGTGTGATATGGGAAATATGTTCAGTCCTGTACAGTGACCTTTGAAACCTCACTCGTGGCTTCGCCACTCGTGAGTATTCAGAGGTCACCTAGAGGAGTGAAAATATTTTCCATATCACACTCATGCCATCATGTATCTTATATATGTGTATATATGTATATATATATATATATATATATATATTATGTTATGCCTATATATAGTTCAAGTTCTATTTGTTGTTGTAACCTGTAATGTTTTATTATTAAAAATTATGCAATGGACCTCATTGTAAATAAGTCTTGGCTCAGTTCAGCTTATCCTTGTTCATGATCTCATGAATAAAATATTTTACTACTACTACTACTACATAATGGGATTCAGTGCATGCACGCCACCAGCACTAACACATATACTCTGAGTCCCATGTAAAACAGGTGACTGGGACCTAATCCCAGCAGGTGATTTACCTTCACAAATTGAATGCACCTAATATAATTTACTATACTAACTCCACAGCACCATGAATTACCACTAAAGTGAGTTTCCATCTTGCAAAAGAAATGCTTAAGTCCCTGTCCAGAATTGAATCACTGACCCTTGCCTGTTAAGCAAACACACATTCAGGATGTTACTGAAATGCAGGCACTGTAAGTGAGTTGCAGTTTCTATGATGTAGAGTCTCGTCACACCTGCAAACAGGGACTAGGGATTTAATCCAGCAGGCAATTTGCCTTTAGAGATTGTTTTTCTTAGCTAAATTTAGGTTTCATATAATTTACTATTTCACTCCACACCACCATGAATTGCTACTCAAGTCAGTTTCCATTGTACAAAAAAGGTTGAAAAAATATTTAAGTCCCTGCCAGGATTCAAACTATATCAACCTGAATTTAAACAACTCATGCTTTGCTTATTAAGCAAACACAAATCCAGTGTGTCACTAATCTGCAGATAAGTGAGTTGCATTTCCTATGATGTAGAGGTTATGTCACAACATACAAAACAGGTGACTGGGGATCTAATCTAAGCAAGCAATTCATCTTCACAAATTTTTGCTCTTAGCTAAATTTACTTCTCATATAATGTACTCTTCTATATCCACACCTCCATGAATTGCCACTCAAGTAAGTTTATATCTTAAGAAAAAGTTTACGTCCCTGAGGGGATTTAAACCACTGATCATTTGCTTGCTATGTAAACACATATTCAATGTGTCGCTCAGCTACAGAGTAAGCTACTGCAGTTTCTATGGTGGACATGTTATGTCACGATGTACAAAACAGGTAACTTAAATTGTTTTTAAACGTAGACAAGCCCCAACAGGGATTTATTTAATTGACTCTAATATACTTTAGATCTAAGTTCAGTTATCTGAAAGTCTGATATTTAGCTCTGCTGAAACCCTTCACTACATCTGCAATTACATCAAACAGCTTCTCTCATGCAACAAAAATTGTACTAAGAAAGAAATAAAAAATCTGCAGTAGAGGGGATCAAACCCAGGCTTGGGTACATCTGAAACCCCAGGCCAAGATCTAAAAGTTTTATCACTAACATGATCAGTGATATTGTGCAGATGAATCACCCACACTAAATGTAACCTTAAACTTTACTAAAGCACAAAAGAGAATGCATGACAACAATAGATGCTAACAGCTATATTGCTGGCACCTCCAAACAGTTTCTGCTGGAGAAAAATAACAATCAGTTGCTGGTCTTGCTCATACTCACTGGGACTGTCCAGTTATTAACAGCATCTGGTAAAGGGTCCATGGGATTTGCTCAAGTGTAACTCAAGCCAATATTACTTTTTCACCTACTTTATTTTTGTTAGGCAGTTTCCCTGAATCTTGTGAGCTAGATTTCTTTGAATGCATTTTGGTCTGTGTAGCATCTCTGACTCTTAAGTGGATTCTGTTGAGGAACTGGAAATCATGAAAGATCCTCTCTAGGAGATTGGTATGACACTATGTCTTTTGTTAACAATGAAATAATTTGCTATAGTGTTCTCGTAAATCTGACGTGTTCCAAAAATTTTGACCCTTTTCTGAATACATCTACAAGAAGTCAGTTTAAGAGGTTAACTTCAGTCTTTTTTCATATTTATTCACATATCTTAGTTTGATGTCATCATTTTTAACTGTTATTTGAATTCTAGAGGCATCTTACAAGGCTCTATCTTAAGTATTCTTTGTTTTTACCATCCTTACATTAAGTGATTGTAACTTTTTTCTGCATTTTTATGTTCCTAATTAAAAATCCAACAAAAACTTATCATGGTAAAAAAAGAGAAACATAACATACATGTTCAGCACAGTTCCCTTTTCAAAGAAACAAAAAGGACAGTTTTTGTAAGATCATCTTTAGAAGCATTACCCGTAGTTTATATCTACTTAAACCATTTAGACCGAGGTCAGTCCTTGCCAAAATACTATTATGCTTCCTCCCTGGGTATATAAGCTTGATTTGCTAATTCTTTTTTCTTCATACAATCAGGTTACTGGACTATTTGGGTGACACTGGTATCAATGTAGTAAGCCATATTTGGAATTAAGAAATAAATTACAAATTAAGTCACAGTTTATCAGCAGGGCTCTATCCTCAATATTTAGAAAATATTGCAGTGTGTTTCACTAAAGATGTGGAAGACCTCATCTTAGGGGAGGAGAGGAATATATGCATTCCAACTTGACCTTTTGTGAATGATAGGCACTCAAACAACTTCAGACTAACCCCACACTTGTAATCAAGCCTGATGACAAGGATGGGGGATTGTGATTATGGATATCACAGATTATGGGACTGAAGTTCTGAAATAGCTCTCACTAGATACTAACTATGTTAAATTAAGAGGAGACCCCATTTCAACAGTATCAGAACTGGTTCAACTGAAAATACAAGAGGGAATCAAGGCAGAGTGGCTGGAGGACTGGGTGTCAAATGGCTAGTCAGGAGCCATCCAGTCTCTCTAGTGTTCTACTTCCTTCCCAAAATGCACAAAGGTATTTTTCCTTCCCCTTGGCTGGCCACTAGTATCTGACCTGGACTTCATTTTAGAACCCCTTTCCACTTTCATTGGTTTCTATATAAAGAACTTTTTCACTTCTGTTCCCACCTACTTATAGGATTCCACTGATGTTTTAAATTTATTAGCAGAACTGAATTGAAAATCTTTACTTTTTGGTAAAATGTTACTTGTGACTATGGATGTTTCAGAGCTATATATATCTGTCCCTCACAATGAGGGTCTGAGTGTTTTGGAATCTGTACTTTATCTTAGAAATGTTTTGAGACACATGACTGCTTATTTGGTAGAACTGCCAGAAATGGTTCTAACAAATAATTACTTTAGGTTTGAGGAAACATTTTTTTTCAGTAAATAAAATGCACACTGATGAGGTCTACCATGGCCCATCATACTCAAATGTATACAGTATATAGACGAATCTGAATCACATTTCACTTTGTTCAGAACAGTGAACAAATGGTATGACTGTATATTGATGTTTAAGTGCTTCATTGACCATTTGCTATTTTTGTGGAAGAGCTCAGTGTAAGACCTATGAGAATTTCATTGATAGTTAAATCACTATAATCAACATGTGAAATTTACATTAGAATACAGCAAAACCAACATACCATACATAGACTTGGATATTTATGTTAAAAACAATGAACTGTGCAGTAGATTGTACCGGAAGTCTACTGAAAGAAATATGTAACCAAGAAAAAATTATTGTTACACACAAAACTTGACTGACAATATCCCTTTTGGTTAATTTTTCTGGGCAAAGAGAAACTATTCAGAGCAGGATGAATTAAAAAAAAAAACTTCAACTCATGACTAAACATTTAAAGGAATGTGCTTAACCAGAGACAACTTTGTCCTCATCCCATAACAGAGTAAGATCCCTAGAGAGACTCCTTATTAAAGCATAAAGGCAAAAGAGCAGCGGAACTTTAAATGGACTACAATCTCTGCACCTTGTATCCCAAACTTTCCTAAGCTCAGCAGTGTAATTAGAAACCATTTGCACATTTTAAGTTCCACAACTAGGGCAGAATCCCGTCACTCTACCCTTGTCATAGGTGTCTATGCACAAAAGGTCAGATTGCCTATATGCCATGTATCTTTGGTGCAAGACAACTCTAACATGGAATGCCACAAACCAGTGGTCCAGCTGATCTCCTGAGGCATTCATGCAAGGGTAGATGCCCCATGTGCACTCAATCCCCCAGCTGATCATGCAGCTATGCACTGCAGGCAGTCCGGTGGCATCTCTAGGATGTGTCCATACTACACACCATTCACTAAGGTGTGGGGTGCTGGACATGGGTGGTACAAAATATGACAGCAGGGACCCTGCCGTATCTTTTGTGCATCTGCCTCTGACACTCTCCAGCTGTGGCATGAAAGGGAATCCCTCACTGTGCTGCCCCAGTCCACTTGGGTG
The DNA here is from genome assembly GCA_016271365.2 of Neoceratodus forsteri. Classification (NCBI taxonomy): domain Eukaryota; kingdom Metazoa; phylum Chordata; order Ceratodontiformes; family Ceratodontidae; genus Neoceratodus; species Neoceratodus forsteri. The sequence goes on from CM028130.1 coordinate 318,164,258, forward strand.
ACAAAGAAGATTAGTGGCAGTTCAGGCACTCATTCATACTTTGAAAAGCTTCCAGCCACATACCTTCCCAGTGTTTCCTTCTTGCAGAGCAAGGGATCCACTTCAGGGCCAGGATAGGCATCTGATTGGATGCCCACCTGTGTCCCTTGATCCACCCCAAACAGCTGCATGTTGAGGGGTGGGGCCATGGAGAGGCACCCTGTAGAGGTGCACAGTTGTGCATATCACACACCCTGTACCTATCCCCACATGCAGAGCTATGTGTGATGGGTACCCGTGAACTGCACAAGCCCATCCCACAAAAGTGCATAGCCCCCATAGTGCCTAAATGAAGTGCAACATTAAGAGACATAGTAGTTCATTCAGACTGAAGACCAATCTCAGAGGATAGGGGGTTTTCATTGGACCCACCACCAATTGAGAATTTTCCATGTGGGTCATACACACAGTGTTCTAATACCCACAAACTAATGGAATTCAAAAATCCACACATGAATGAAACCATAAAAAATTAAACAAAGAATGGCATGCTCCAGCACATATGGGATTTATATGCCCAAATGTCCCTGCTCAAAAATATACATGGGAAAGACTAGCAGAATGTTAAGAACTAGAATTTTGGAACACAAATCTGACATTAGATGCCACTTCAGTAACACAAACCATCAGGTCTAAACCCTGAAATTTTATATAATTGAAAAAGCTGAACAACCTAGAAGGGGGTGGGTGGAGATTAAAAGTGCCTGCCTCTGACAAAAGAGGCTGCCTGGATAGAAAGACTTGCCACCCTCAGTGAAAAGTGAGGAATGAAAGACGTGATAGTTTGGGGCCTCATTGTACAAGTATGTTCTTCTATCTTGAAAGGGGAATCTATGTATTCCAGAAAGACTTTGTATGATCACATGTATGGTTATTTGTTTGTGGAAAGTTCAGGTTCAGTGATTGATTGTCATGGCACTTGGTTTAGATAAATGTCTCCCATTGTTTCTGAACTCCTTTATATGAGAAAAGTGTTAAACTATGTTCAGACACTGACAAATATAAAATTACATGACCACTTTTTATGGGCACGTTTGAATATTTTGTATTGTATTTCTAGTCAGGTTTAAAATGCCCCTCCCCCCTCCCAATTCCTTTGTCTACATTTTATGTGTCCCTAATCCCTTCCCAACATCCCACCCCATGTAAAGAGGTGTAGTTATTAAACTTTTTTAATAAAACATTTTCCCTATTTGGTTTACCTTTTGAAAAAGAAAAAATAAATCCAAAGGAATGCCTCTTGAATATGAATGAACATATATGAAAGCATTTTATTGATTACCACACTGTAATCTTCTGTATATACACATTTATAAAAGAAGTACTTTCATTCTGGCTATGAGAAAGACATGGTTTACATTAAGATTTGTAATGCTACAGCCAGCTTTTCTTTAAAAGAGTTTTCCCTTTAAGGGAGGTATCCTTAGAAATACACTGACACTCCGCATGGGAGGTGTGTCTCTGCACTGAGACCCGTCAGCACCCAGCTCATCAACTGATGTGCTGTCATCCCCCACACTCTGGCACTCAGGTGTATGATATCATCAGGGTGACAACTCATACATTCCCTGAGATTGTGGGGGAGTGCCTGCCGATGTGGATAAAGGGGAAGGGGGCCCATTTAAAAGGCAGATGCTGCTAATGGTGTTTTCAAGATACCACTGGGCACTGATTTCCAGCAGTGAAATGCTACATATTGAGCCTGCTGTCAGAATAGTTTAATGGTGAGCATAATCATCACCGTTGTGTTAGCTTTACTTGAATCAAATGCTAAAACGTCAAAAAGTTATGAAGTTACAAGAGGATTTATAAGAAAATGTATTCAAAAGAACTATACCAGTGTACTTATATTTTTATACACAGGACCACTTCCATTGATAAAACTTGCCTCCTATAAGCAAAATATTGGTTATTAATATGTGACTTCATGGATTTGAAAACAAAAGATGAAAATTAAATAAAGTTTTGTCAACAACAAGCCAGTTGCTGTAGGTGTCAGCCTCTAAAATCCATTTTCAAGTTAAAAGTGGGCCTGTAAGAGGGGTAAAGTGAGGGGTAATAGTCCTTAGGAGCTAAGATAAACTCCATCAATTTAGGGCTGCAAAGTGGCCTAATGTAATCTAAGGGCTCTTTGATTTTTTTTTTAATTTAAGGTCCAGAAAACTTCAGGAAAAACTGGGTCAAGTGAGTGTATAAAATAGCAAGAGATTAAGTGCCAGTTGAAACCAATTGCTTGAAGCCAGGTTTATTAAGCTGAAGGAATAGATTTTTAGGTGGTATAAACCTCTAAGTAAGGGTGAACAAATTTGGAAATCGGTCACTTCAGTTTGGCTTCAGTTCGGACCCTCTTTCTTCAGTTTGTCTTCAACACTTCAGCCAAAGACACTTTGAGTCCTGGGTACTGGGGTTTAGCAGGATACACATAGGGATAAGTGGTACCCTCATCGGTATCCCATAATTTGAGTGAAGTAATTTGGGTGAATCAAAAATAGCAAGTGAAAATGAGCAAGGGGAGTATTGACAACTGTGTCTTCACAGCATCAGTAAATGTGAGTGAGTATAACTCTGAGTCGCCAGTGGAGGAGTTAGTACTGAGGATTAGAAGAGGCCTTTTGGCGGGGCACTGAGGTGTGCTGGCAGTGTAGCGTAGAGGTTTGGGACAGCTTTTGCATGTGCTGAGTAAGAACCAGATGTTAGTTTGATTCCCAGAGTGACTTTTTTTTAATGGAATTTGTCCCCAGTGTTGCAGCCATGTTCTCTCCCTACCACCCACCTTGCCATATTTTTGCCCCATTCCATGTTTTTCTCCATCCCCAAGGTTGACACCACCCCCAGTGTTGATTATATATGTTTTGGAGGGGGAGTGAGGAGGGCATAGCCCCACACAGCGTGAAGCCCTCCACAGAAAACCCTTGCAGAGGTGAGATGTAGTATTGGCATCCAGCACCTGGTTCACTTTTTTGTGGGCACTACAAAGTGACCGCACTGTTTTTGGTTTCGCTATTGTTTCCTCGCTCATTTTGCCATTGCCATTTTTTTTTGCTTAAATCACATAGAACCCCCCCATGACCACTTCTCACCCAGCCCGTAGTCAATCCCAACCTCTTCCATCCTCCCCTGCCCCTTTACAGTTACATTTTGAAAAAGAACTGAGTCAGCATCTGTTACAATGCCGGGAGCTGGATATGTGTTTTTGTTTGATTTTTGTTAAGAAAAAGACTGTCTGGAAAGGGAGATTATTCATTTATTTGTTTGCTTATGAACATACGAATCTACCAGCAGAAACAGGCTTCATGGTCTATCAAATCTGCTTGAGTGTACAGCTAGCACCCCTAGATTGCAGCTACCCCACCCTTTTGATTGTGTGTTGAAGACCATTTGGCACAAGTGTCCTTTTTCAATGGTGTCCAAGTCAGGTAGGTTACAACCATCAGAACAAGATACCAACATTCGAAACAGGAGAACTACATGCATCACAGTTTTCACAGGTTACATAGTGAAGGGGAAGGTTGGGGGAGAAATGGCTTGAGTGGTTTAAAAAGGTTGGTCATGGAACTAGCCTATGCCACTTGTGAATGTCTGAAGTATTTTTTTAATTAACTGGTCAAAGGTTAATGTATTCCAACAGAGGTTGCAAATGCTCTGCTGGGACAAATCAAAGGCAGAAGTGCAAAATTCTGACACATTCTCCACATACAAATTCAGCATCTACTCATCCTTAGGGATAAAATATGTAGAGCTGTTTAGTCAGCTGGGGATGATCAGATCACTGAGGAGTTTTGTAAATACAAATACACGAACATACGAATGTGCCAGCAGAAACAGACCACCTGGTCTAAGTCTGCTCGAGTATGCATCCAACACCCCTAGTTTGCAGCTGCCCCACCCTCCCTTTTGTCATCCCACTGCCACCCCACCTCCTCCCCACCCTCACTCCACTCTTCCAAGTCCCATGCCCTTTGAAGTTGTTCACAGATTTACATGATACCACCCATTCTGGCAGGGCATTTCATTTTGCTACCACCATCTCTGTGAAATAGTGTCTCTCATTTCTTCCTAAATCTTTCCCTCTATGAGCTGTTTGGAATTAGGCAGAGCTTTGAGGCCAGAGGTAAAAAAAATAGTACAAGGAAAGTGATGAGGCAGACAAGACTCCACAAGAGGAGCTTGTCAGGCACACTCTGGTTTAAAGGTTAACTTACTTGCAATGTAGTAACCAGAGTCCAAACAGAGGGAAGGAAGGTAACGTGTTTTTATAGGTACACAGAAACAGGAAGCAAGGGTGAGCACTTCCTAGTATTTTGACTTCAAGAAGAACGAAAGTGTACTTGTACATTACTGCCATGGTACCACCTGGGGAAATGCCACTCAGTTAAAGGGAAATTGTCATCATTCTATATGTAAAACCATAGGACCTATAGGTCCTAATGAGCTAAAATGCACAGACCATACTTTTTTTAAATACCTTAATTGTTTAAATCTGTATGATTATGTGGTTGATCCAGTGACCCTCCTCCCACAAGTATTGTCTGAGAGTCCCCGTAGCCATCCCTCTGATGACACGAATGATAGACTAAGCTGCAGGGGACTCCTATGTCAGTACAGTTTCTGTAAAATTGTGACCGATATGAAGGGCATGTTTAGGCATCTAATGCTGGTACCAATCAACCTAGGAAAGTGTAGAGTGATGATATCCCCTTAAGTGTAACAGGGACCTAACAGAAGAGGGGCATGACAGGATACAAGCAGGGGTAAAGAATGCTGTTGAGAGAGTGAGGCAGTAAGGATAGGGGACTGCAGGGGAGAAAAGTTACTGCAATGCTATTCTGATGTAAGTACAGTGTTGTTCTGAGCTAGGAGGTTAAGTAGAGCAGTTTCTGCTAGATCAGGGGTAAAATATGTAAGCATTTACGTATGTTGTAAAGAAACATAGAAAAGGATAGGACTAAAAGTCCTGAACAGTCCATCTAGTCCACCAAGATTCCTAGTCGGACTTATTCTAAGGATCTTCATTTCCTCTTACACCCAACTCCTTTCTACATTGTCCCATCCTGTAGCTCTCTTAAATACTTACCAACTTCTCTTTAACCCTGATATTATCTCTGCTGTTACAACCTTGACTGGAAATTTGTTCCACCCTGCAACACATGTTCTGTGAAATATTACTTTCTAATGTCTTTTTGAGCCCCCTTTCCAGTTTAAACACTCTAGTGGATGTTCTGTTTCTCAAATTATATAAACGTGATATGTACACTCTATTAAACCCTTTCATGAACTTGAAAGATTCCTGCATGCCCGCCTTCCTTCTATCCTCCAGTGAGCACATGTTAGCTTTTGAATCTTTCATTGTATGTTTTGCCTTTTCTTTGTGTATCATCTTATTTGACTTTCTCAGCACTGCCTATAATCTATTTTATCTCTCCTTAGATATGGACCCCAGAACTGCACAAAGTTTTATCAATCAATCAATAGTACTTCAGTTGTTGCCTGATCAGTGGTCACTAGGGAGGTAGTATCATCTTGCTCCTTCTGCTAGTAATCCCTCTCCCTATGTGACCCCAAAATCTTGTTAGCCCTCTTGTATGTCTTATTGCACTGAGAAGATGGTTTTAAGTTATTTCTTATCACCATCCACGTCTCTCATCTCCTATGTGTACTCTACCAGTGTTCCATAAATGCAATTAACTGTTCAAGGATTCTTCTCCTTTAGATGCATCCCTATGTACTTTATATCACTGAATTTCAACTGCCAAATATTAGACCATTTCCCCAGTCTCCTTTCTTATAATGTTAACTACTTCTTTACTGTCAACCCTCCCACTGAGCTTTGTATCAACTGTTGAATGGACTTACCTTGCCCTAAAGTCCCTTGAATATGTTACAGATACAGTACATATTGAACAAACGTTGTCCCAGGACTGAACCCTGTGGTACTCCACTAGTCACTGTCCTGTTTTTTAGAGTTTACCATTCAGGACCACCTCTCCTCTGGGTTCTATTAGCCAACTAGTTTTTATACAACCAGGTACCCCATCCACTAGCCATAATTAGCTCATCTTCCTGACTAGCCTGATATGATATACTGAGTCAAATGATTGCTAAAATCTAGGTATATCACATCCACAGCCTGGATCTTGTCTGCCGTTTGTCACTAATTTATAAAAGTGTATTAAATTGATTTGTCCAGCTCTTACTGAATCCATGCTGGTTCCTATCCATGAGTCATTTCCTCAAAGTGCAACTGTCTCAACCTTGATAAATGTTTCCAGATATTTTCCACAATTGTTGTCAGCTCATTTGCCTATAATTACCCAGATTTTCTGTTGTCACCCCTTTGTTTAGTGAAAACACATTTCCCACCTGCAAATCTATAAGCACTGCACCTGTTGCTGTTAATTACCCAAAGACCATAAATTACTGTTCCACCTGCAACTTACTTGTTGAATTCCATCCTGTCCTGCTGATTAATTGAATTTTAAGTTACCCAGTCCCATTCATACCCATTCAGTTTTAATTCTTCTCATCTCACACATGTTATATGTATCACCCAAGAATTTCCTCCTGCTGTCTATGAGTGGGCTTACTTTCTTGCCTGTGAACACCAAACTAAAATATTAATTTAGTATTATTGTCTTCTCTTTATCATCAGCTATATTAGCCCCTTCATTCATGTCCTTTCTATTCTGTCCATTGCCTTTTCTGTAATGACTTAATAGCATAGCCATGCAAGATGTACAATCAGGTAAAAAATGGGCATGGGGAAGTGGAACCGATGCACACTGCATTTAGCTTTTGCAACTCCACTCAAATGGAATCAGGGGCGATTCAGGATGAATGTCACAACTAGCAGGCATATGTGAGTTGTGACATTCAGTCTGCTATCGAGGACCCTGCACAGTATTCTAAGAGTGGCAGTCCAGCACTTATGACGGTGACTTGCGACACTGTGGCTAATGCCACTGGCATGGCATAATTGCCCTGCATGTCATGAGTTGCAGCCCACTGCAGACTTCCCCAGATCCCCCTGGAACATCATGGCACACAACAGGAGCATGAGGGGCTGGACAGGTGGCACAGGAGTCCAGGGTGGCACAGTGGAGAATGGGCCCCAGGGTTCCCGACATTCAGGGGTTGGGGCATGGTCGTGTTTGTGGGGGCATGGGAAGCACAGTGGAACCTTTGCTATGGTGCTGCAGAGTGGGCATCCATCGGACGGCACCAGCGGATGCCCCTAAGAGCATCTCGAGGATGTTCTAAGTTAGCTCTGCCAGTGCGGCTCCTGGGTGCGGTAGTGGATTACAGCAGTCGCTCTTCTAGAATAGGGCACAGTTGCTGCTGTAATCCACCCTTGCACATGTCATTGTGGGTTGCTGTGTAGTGTGTGATGTATCCCATGGTTGGCATAGCCCTCAGCCGACATGGTGCAAGGGGCCTTTTGAAATAGGGAATGGTGTAACACATGGTGCAAGTTGCTAGTTATGCCATGGGGTTTGGAATTACTCAGCTTGCGTTGGCATACGCCATCTTGGAATCAGGCCCTATATCACCAACTTAGTGCAAATCATAGCAATGCACTAGTTGGCCTTCTCAACTACTGCTGATGGGCAAAGGGCAGAAAACATTTTACTGAATGGAACAACAGTGCTGAGTCCCATGCTTCTGCTGTTGTACTCAGCAAAAATAAGGAATGGAGGCAACTTTTAAACTGTCAAAATGCCACTCTATTGTCTAAGTGAAATAAACAAACTATAACAGAATTAGAGACAAAAAATACACATCATAGCATTGCTCTCAGGAAAACAGAGAATCTAAAATTAGGTTCAGTTATAGAAACATAACAGATTTTTATGTTACCAGTTTTGGAACCTTAGTTACGATTATAAAATAAAAATCATAACCATACTAATGTATTATATAAAACAATTATTAAGTCTGCCATACTCAAAAATACAGTAATTGCTGTTACCCTGTTTCCCATTTCACATCATCACAAGGCACAGTCAGTGTTGTGCTCCAAAGTACCATATACCCATCAAAGGGGTAGATACAAAAATCACTTGTCCTTTGGTATCATGGCCTTATTATCTGATTAGCCCTCTTGTTGGGTATAAATGGAACAAATCAGTTTGGCAAACCATACTACAGGCACCTATGTCTAAACAGCATGACCATTACCCAGATGTTTACTTTCCTCATCCATTATCCATTACTACAAGATATAAGTTTCCCCTCAGTTAACCAGACTGCAGAAATAGTCCTGTTTTTCTGCCATAATGGGACATTTATGGTTCATCAAGGGAAATGTATGCTAATCTTTAAATTCTGACTGGCTAACACCCACAAACTGCTCTTCATTGTCTATATTCTGTCACTAACATGTACAGTAAAACTGGCAAGAGGAAGCACATTTCAACTTTTAGAAACAGTTCTTCTAATTATTTTTTATTAAAATTTCTTATCAGTATTATAGCTTTAGCTGTGAAGTTTAAACTCAGTAATGAAGAGCTCTGCGACTTCATAAATACCTTATCTTTCAGCCTTGGAGTTTATGTAGTCCCATGCACAGTTATTACCTTGTAAACCCTCATCACTATACTATTATTGCTATATTAAACCCCTCCCCCTGACAACACGTACTCTCGTAACAAACCTACTCCATACTATCAGTTCAAGGCAGCCATTTTGAATAAGATTAAGCATAGAACATTTCAAATTATATATATGCTGAGGCTAAATGAGTTAAGTTTCCAGTACTCATATTTAAATATCATAATTATGCAATATTATTACTACACACTGCATGTAGCTGTAAACATTGTAGTGTATATGAAAGCTTAAAACAATAACAATAGCCTCCTAATTTTGTAAGAACACTAATGTTGTTATACCTTCAATATTCCTCTTGAAAATTCATTGTTTCACAGAAATAAGGCTATCACAGTATACAGGTTTAAGAATAGAAATAGAATAATGATTTTATATGGTCTTTAAGGAAGAAACGCCAAAGAAAGGAATTTGTTTTTATATAGTTATATTTAGCACTCTTGTCTCCTCACCCTCCCACTGCATCTCCCTACCCCTTCCCACCCTTCCTCCCGTCCCCTTGCCCCACCTCTCCTCACATGATCCACTCCCACCCCCTTCATACTCTTCCCATCCCACCTCCCACATCCCTTCTTACACCCTGTGCCCTGTTTGTCTTGACAAAGCCTGCTGGCTGATATCAATGTATGGTATGCATTTTCCTGTGCCTGAAACTGATTACCATAATGTGTCTCTGTTGTTTTGTGTTACTGTCCATTATGATTTTGTGTCCATTATGAGTTTTGTAGCTCCTATTTACACTTTATTGTACTGTACTTTACTGTCCTGTATAATCTGTTGTCCTTTCTACTGATGTGGGACCATTGTAAAAGAGTTCTTAGCTCAAAGGTAAATGCAATCTGAGACTTAAATAAATATACAAATAAAATAGTTGCTTTAGATTTTACCATTTTTCTGTGCCCATGAGATTCAAGCAACACAGAATTAGATGACAAAGAAATGTTACTTTTATGTTAAGTATGAGGAGGTTAAATTCCTTGCTCTGGGCACACAGTGAGTACAGTGCATGATAGTTATGGAACTTAAATCTGGGTCTCCAGGTTGACAGCTGTTTTGCTTTTACTAATTGGACAAATTGCCTCTAGCTAGGCATTCTAGGCTGGGCAGTGTTGAAATTCTACGTCTTTGCTCTGGGACCATAATTCAGTTGGTACTTAAGGATTTTGGAAAAGTTAGCACACTAAAATCTGCAAATCCTACAATTAGAGCACCATGAAAGAGTCAGTGCAGCAGACTTTAATCAAAGCTCAGGTACACAAAAACGGCATGCTACACAGCAGATGATGCAGCTATGCTATTGGTATAGTATTGAATGGACGGCATAGAAGGTACAGCGCACACAAAGAATTAGCAGAGTTAAATTACTTTATTAAATGCATAATCCACAAAAGCTTCCTGTGCTCTGCACTTTGACTTGTTCTGATTCTTCACCAGTGGGCCCCCTGATGAAGAATCAGAGTGACTCAAAGTGCTGTGGATGTGAAGCATTTGTGGATCATGGATTTAATAAAATTATTTAAAATTGCACATTTTTAGTGTGCACTGTTCCTTCTATGTCCTCCTTTAATGAAAACCCACCCTATCATCTAGCATAGAACCTACAGAATGTAGACACAAAATAACATTACAAGCCCCATGAAAAGCTGTTGCAGTATTTCTCCAAATTAATTATTTAGAATTTGTTTACCTGTTGTGCAGCCCATCAGGATGAAGAAGTCTCTACTAAAGATGTCACATTTTCCTGTGTGACACATTGGAGTAGCTGTTGTTAAATTACATTATATCTCTGTATTATCCTTCAAGATAACACTGGCTGAACTGTGAGATGAGTGCTTCAACCTGGTTAATGACATTGCAGGTATACAAATTTCAAAGACATTGACTAGAGTTGATATAGAAAAGGGTCACCAAGATGATTCAGAGTCAGTAGGGCAGATCCTATGAGGATTAACTGGAAGCCTGAAATATGAACTTGCTGGAGGCCAGATGGGAATTGCTGGACAAGACTAAAACATACATTTCTTGGGAGTATTAACAGGATGAATAGTGAAGACCTATTTGTAAGGAATAGGGATGCAGTCACTAGGGGACATGATTGAAGATTAGTGGGGTAAGTTTAGGAGGACTCTGATTAAATTCTGCTTCACTAAGTGGGAGGTGGAACCCTGGAACAGACTGTTGGCAGAAGTGGTGGGAGCAGCTACCCTAAATGTATTTAAATGTGTTTGAGACAGGGTTAGAGTATTTATAATCCCCAAGGGAGAGGACTACATGGGATTTAGAGGTGGGAGACTAAGGAAGAGGGGAGAACATCCAACAGCACTGTAGGTCAGTTATGGTGATGTGGCATAGGAAAGACAGAATTGATGTACCTTCGGTCTCCTCCTGTCATCAGATTTGTTGTTTCTGTTTCTATATTTTTCTAATTCTGATGTCTTATGGACCCCCCCCACAATGACAACATTAGTGGTGGCTTATGACTCCCACCCAAAATGGGTAGTCAGCAGTTGCCTATTGAACACCCACTTTGGGTGGGAGTTATCAGTTATCACTAACAATGTCGGGGGGGGAAGGGAGTCATGAGATATCATCCAAGTTTGGTACAAAAATCCTGTAAAATGCCAGTTGTGAAGAAAGGAAAAATTGTGTGGGGAAAAAAAAACTAAATTCACATAAAGGCATGGTACAGTTTTAAGCAGTTTAGTTTTTATTTTCCTTTTACAAGTCCTGTATCACTGCAATTTTGTATATAACAACACAGGACCTGAGTATCGCAGCCATCCAGAGAGGTGAGCAGAGGTTAAGTGCTTGCCACAATATTGGGGTGGGGCTGATGGCATTGGGGGGGATGCAGGAGCTACTGGGATGGGGACCACTTGAGACCAGGGAATAAATTCTAAAAGGGAAGAAGTGTGTGTGTGTGTGTGTGTGTGGGGCACTGGACAACAACAGGGAATTAATTCTAATGGGTATTAAGTGGGGTACCACTGGACACCAGGGAACTGATTCTAATGAGGAATCAAGTGAGCAGGAGAACTGGACACCAGGAAATTAATCCTATGTTTATCAAGTGGGGGGGGGGAGGACTTAGCACCAGGGAACTTATTCATATGTGGAACCACAGAAACATAGAATTTGATTGCAGATAAGTACCATTTGGCCCACCAGTTTGCCCATTTTTCCCTTTCTAAAGTATCACCATAGCCGTTACTTGATCCATACCTCTTTCTCCCTCCCCCCATCCATTCCACTAAGATTCCCTTATGCCTGTCCCATGTAGTCATGAACCATGCGACTGTTTTCACCCCCACCACCTCTGCTGGAAGGCTCTTCCAGGAATCCGACGCTCTCTGATAGGAAATAATTCTTCAGATCGCTCCTGTATCTATCCTGCTGCAGCTTCATAGCATCTCCTCATGTTTTTGAACACCTTTTTTTCCAAAAAATACTTCCCTTCTGTACTTTATTTGCCCCCATGAAATATTTAAAGGTCTCTGTCATATCCCTTCTTTCTGCCTTCTCTTGCAGGGTGTACACATTGAGGTCCTTTAGTGTCTCCTAATAAGGCTTTTGATGCAGACCGAGAACCATTTTAGTTGCCCTCCTCTGGACCACCTCTACTCTGTCTCTGTCATTTTGGAGATGAGGTCTCAAGAACTGGACACAGTGCCCCAATGGGGTCTTATCAGTGATCTATAGAGAGGCAGCACCACCTTCCTCTTTCTGCTGGTGATATCTCTCCCTATGCATCCAAGCATCCCACTATCCCTCCCAGCTGCCTTGCCACACTGTCTGGCCACTTTTATGTTATCAGATATGATTGTCTCCCAGGTCTCATTCCTGCTTGGTGGATGTCAATACTATTCCACCTATTTTGTCCTCCGCCCTTGGGTGTCTGTGCCCTAGGTGCATTATGTAGCACTTTTTTGCAATGAAACCCAGCTGCTATTTCCTTGACCACTTTTTGAGTTTTCTCTGGTCTCTACTCATCCTTTCCTACTCATCATGTACACAAATGATCGCAGTCTGGGAAAAAAGATCCCAGACCTACAGGCAATAATGACAGAGGCAAAACTGGACATAGTAGCCATTAGCGAGACATGATTTACCAGTAACCACACTTGGAAAACTTCAGTACCTGGCCGTGTACTGTTCAGAAGAGACCAAGGTACAAAAAGTGGCTGTGGAGTGGCCCTTTATGTCAATGAAAATATCAAAGCTACAGAAATTCAGAATACACATAAGGAACCAGAAGAACTGTGGGTCACCCTAGAAGCAGGAAATGGGACAGCCATACAAACTGGGGTTGTGTACAGGCCTCCAGACAAGGGGGAGGACATAGACACATTACTGTTAGAAGATATACAAAACATGACAGCTAAAAGGGAGGTTCTGATAACGGGAGACTTCAACATGCCAGATACAGATTGGTCAAAACCACCAGGAACATCTGCCAGTACGAGACACATGGTGGATTCCCTTCAGAAGGAAGGCCTCAAACAACTGGTACAACAACCCACAAGAGACAGGGCTATCCTAGATCTAGTACTGACTAACAGGGAAAGGATCACAGATCTCCAGGTAGAAGCTCACCGGGGAGAATGACCATCACATGGTATGGTTCATTTTGGCCACTAGAACCAAATCATCCCATTCCAAGGCAAAATTATGGGACTTCAGAGGAGCTGACTTTGATAAGATGGCCAACAGAGTTAAGCTAGCCCTGGCAAAAAGAAATACAGGTGAGGGGGGTACAGGCAAAGTTGGCAAACATTAAGGATGCAATACTTGAAGAAACATCCCAGTGTGTTAGTGAGAAAAGGAAGTGCAAAAGAAGAAGGAAACCACTTTGGTTCTCAAAAATGGTAGCAGAAAAGGTCAGAGCCAGAAGGCTGACCTTCAGGAAATATAAGCAAACACAGCAGGATGAAGATAGGGAGGCATATCAAACTTCCCTTAGGGAAGCAGGGAAGACAGTAAGGCAGGCAAAGGCCCACACTGAGGAAACACTAGCATAAACAGTAAAAGAAGGTGACAAGACTTTCTATAGATACATTAGTGAAAGGAGAAAGTCCAGATGGGGTATTGCTAAGATCAAAGTGGATAAGAGGGCATGTGAGGAGGAGGACCACGTAAAAGCATCTATCCCAAATAGATTCTTCTACTCAGTATTTACTGAAGAAAAGGTAGGGCAGGGCCCACAGCTCAGCACCAGGGATACAGGGGGGAGGGAGGTGTGCTCTAGTTCCTTCACAAAAGAAAGGGTGCTACAAGATGTCGATAAGCTCAGGGTGGACAAGGCAATGGGACCTGATGGCATACATCCCAGGGTACTAAAGGAGCTAAGGGTGGAACTAGCAGAGCCATTTTCAGAACTGTTTAGTGAGTCTCTGAGCACAGGAGAGGTCCCAGAAGACTGGAGAAGGGCTCATGTGGTCCCGCTCCACAAGAGTGGTAGCAGAAAGGAGGCAGGGAGCTACAGAACAGTCAGTCTTACCTTAGTAGTGGGCAAGATTATGGAGGCACTCCTTAAGGAAATGATAGTGCATCACCTGGAATCCATAGGTGCACAGGATCCAAGACAGCATGAGTGTACAAAAAGAAGGTCCTGTCAAACTAATCTCATAGATTATTTTGACTGGGTAACCAGAGTGGTGGACCAAAGTGGAGCAGTTGATGTCGCTTACCTTGACTTCAGCAAAGCTTTCGATACTGTTCCACATAGAAGATTGATTAATAAGCTGGGTAGGCTCAGGGTGGGTCAGAAGTTGGTCAACTGGGTGGCAAACTGGTTGATGGGCAGAAAACATAGAGTAGTGGCAAATGGTATGCAGTCAGAAGAGATGCAAGTCACAAGTCGGATACCTCAGGGATCAGTCCTGGGGCCAGTCCTCTTCAATATCTTCATCAGTGACATTGCAGATGGACTGGAGGGTAAGGTTTGTCTGTTTGCAGATGACACCAAGATCTGCAAAAGAGTAGATGATCCAGATGAGGTGGGCAGAATGAGAAGTGATCTGGATAAACTAGCAAAATGGTCAGAAGAGTGGCAACTGGGGTTTAATGCAAAGAAGTGCAAGATCATGCACATAGGGAAGAGAAACCCTGAAGCTACCTATAGGCTTGGAGGGGAGTTGCTGGCAGTCACAAGGGAAGAAAGAGACTTTGGCATCATCATCACTGATGACCGGAAATCATCCAAGCAGACCATTAAAGCAGTAGGTAAGGCTAGGGCGATGTAGGGGTGCATTAGTAGGGGTATTACAAGTCATAAGAGGGAGGTAATAATCCCTCTTTACAAGACACTGGTTAGGCCACATCTGGAGTACTGCATGCAGTACTGGAGGCCACACCTTCACAAGGACATTAACCAAATTGAGGCAGTCCAGAGAAGGGAAACCAAAATGGTGCAGGGACTGCATTAGAAAACATATGAGGACAGATTAACGGAGCTCAATATGTATACGCTAGAGCAAAGAAGGGAGAGAGGTGATATGATCGAAACATTCAAACACCTTAAGGACATTAACAAGGTGAAAGAGTTTAACATGTTTCAATATAAGAAAAATATCAGGACAAGAGGACGAAGCATGAGATTAGAGAGAGGCCGATTAAGGGGTAATGTAAGGAGGTTATTTTTTCACAGAAAGGGTGGTGGATGCATGGAACTATCTACCTCAGGAAGTGGTGGATAGGAATGCAGTGCAGGGCTTCAAACAGGCATGGGATAAGCATAAGGGAGCAATACAAATGAGTATTAATAGATAGGCCATTGACAGAGCAAAGGTCGATGGAACATTCATAAGGTAGAAAAATAAATGGTCAGACTGGATGGGCCTTGTGGTTCTTATCTACCGTCAACTTCTATGTTTCTATGTTTCCACACACACCCAGAGTGTGTAGCCTATTGTAGATTTTGATGTCATCCATAAAAAGGCAGACCTTCCCTTCCAGCTACTCTGCAATGTCACTTATGAAGACATTAAAGAGAACCAGTAACAGCACTGAACCAAGGTACCCCACTGACCACCCTCCTTTCCTTAGACTGAGTTCTGTTTACCACCATCCTCTATCGCCTATCCTCTAACCAATTTCTTACCGAGTTTATGAAGTCAAGAGAGGGGTACAACTGGAGACCAAGGAATTAATATTAATGTTTATCAAGTGAGGGGGGGAACCACTTGGAAGCAGAAAATTAATTCTAGTGGCAATTGGATGGTTGTATCACTAGACCCCAAGAGATTATTTCCAATGGGGATCAGGTGAGAATAAACCACTGGATGCCAATTAATTCTAAGATCGATCTTGTATTGGGACCACTTGACACCAGTTAATTTGTTTATAATATATGCATATGGCCAAATAATACCATCCCGTCCCATATAAAAAAAAATTCCTGTAATACAACACTATCCACAGTGATAATACCACTGTTGCTCCCTGATAATACTATTGTTCAGAGGTGATAATACTGTTATTTCAGCTCTGAACGATAGTATTATCACAGAAATGACACAGCACATGTGCAACTCTGCCTGCCACACAGACCCAGTTGCCAAGGTGCCATGTTTCTTCCTTCACAGTCAAAGTGATGGCGTGCATTCTTATTGGCAGCTTTCTTCTGTGGGGCGGGCAGAACAACTCTTAAAACATGGTGGCTGTTTACCCTCGCTTAGCAGACAGTCATCCTATTGCTTCGCTTTTCTATTTATTTTTATTTTTATCTCTGTGTTATCTGCTTCACCCTCCATTCACTGAAGGACAACAAAAGGGAAAGGTAGGACTTACTACCACAGAACTTGCCAAATTTAAATGTAACACCATGTGGGGGCGAGTTAGAGAGAGCAAGACAGAGTGAGAGAGAGAGAGAGAGAGATTTTTCAGCCGGTCAGCACAGCGCACAGTCAGAAGCCCCTCAGAAAAACACAGAATTTTTAGATGGATCCATATTTTATAAAAAATAACAAATAGATGAGGGTGTATTTCATGGCAGTAAGACCATCTTGAGGTTTTGGGGACTTTGTGAACCTCTTGAGCTTCACTTTCGAGGTTCCAAGTCCCCAAAACCTCTCAATGGTCTTACTGCCTAGTAATACATCCTCATCTCTCTATTATTCTATTATAATGCCAATAGGGTTGAGTTAGGGAGAACTACTTAACACCAGGGAATTGCTTTACTAACATTTTGACTAGGACAGTGGGAGACAGAGCTTTTTATGTTTAAGGCAAGAAGCTACTGCCATGGCTGCAGGGCAGAATTTGCAACCAACATGCAATCCAAGAAGCAATGATTGCTCCACACATTCGAATTAGGTTATAATTGGATGACAGTGATCTTTTAGCACTCTGTCCGGGCACAGTGGTTATTTGCATAGTAGGGTTATACTATAGAGCTGTAGATCTCAGGATCAAACTGATTTACCTGCCAAAATGGTGTGTTTGCTCCTGTGCATATGTATAATGCCTATTGCTTATCCTCAGCTTTCTCCACTTTACAGGCCTGTATGGGGCTTTGCCTGTGATCTATATACCTTCATTCCATTATGCTCACAGTGGTCTATTTTTGACAGTGCATTGCACAGGCAAACTTTGCTCAGTGCTTGTTTGACTATATCACCCTGAGCACATGAGGCTATTTTGCACACCGGTAGATTACTTTGCCAGGCACTTTGCTCAAGCTTCAACAATGATGCCATTGACCTCTAATTTCATATACATAATTGTTTCACTTCTGAATCAAGAAAGCTGGCTGCCTGATAAAGTCTCCCTAACTGAGTATGGAATTATTTACTTTCCTGCTTATGATACCTGTTTGGCTAGACTCTACATGCTTTATAATAGCATTTGCAGCTTCATACTGGATGTTTATCAGACAACTCATCACTGCCAACTCTACTCTCATTTAAATTACCTATCATTTAAGAATAAGTGCAAGTACTTTTGCCTGACTTGCCTATTGCAAACTTAATTTCAATTCAGTCCATTTTCTGCACAGAACTTATTTACATTATCCTCTTCCTCCCATTGTACTTATTCTAAAGACTAGTTATCTTGATCTGTTCCTCTAAGGCACATACAGCCCGACCAAATAATTTTTAGCTTTGAAGCTGTTATACCCTGAAATACTCTACTCTCTAATGTAGTCAATATTTCTACCTTTAATTATTTGTGAAAATGTGTAAGCATTTTTTTATTTGACTCTGCTAAATGTAATTATTGTACATGTGTCTAAAAAGAGATTGTATGCGTTGTTTATATGACCAAGTCACCCTTGGAAATCGGCAGTTGTTGTCCTTGGGTTCTTAGCTGGTTCACAAAGTTTTAAATAAACAATTGATGAATATGAGTTTCTTGAAGCAATCGTGATGAAACAACTCTAGTTATAGATGATGGATGATTGACCAAGCAGGGTAGTGGAGCAGGATATCACAGTTCCAGATTCTTCGCTCTGTCTTTAACTTTCAAATAACACTGCCTGCAAATGTCTAAGATACTAAATAATAATTACTCTAATAGCAAACACTGGAAATCAGAACCTATCAGGCACCACTACAAAGAACAATATAAACTTCTACATTAATGATTTTAGCTGTGTTTACACAGTGGAGGTAAGCTACAGTTCTTTGCTATGATTGTCTCTCTTCCTCCCACATCTACTCACCCTCTCTCAGTGCCAATGCAAGCTGCACTGGAGAAGAAGCCATGAGTTTGGGGGGGGGGAGGCAATTCTGCAACATTTTTCTGCTGCAATTAATTGTGTTTGTTACAATGCAAGCAGGACTGTCCACATGGCAGCATACACCACTAGCAATGCAATGTGTCAACGACTCAGCTGGGACTGTACGACTGGATCAGGCATCAACTTAACATGATTTGGTAAGAGTTCACAATGCTGGTTTTACACTATAGCATCCCAAGAACGTGGGCTGCTCCATCACAAAAGCAGCCATTTAAACAAACCTTTATCTGCAATTTTTGACCAGGAAAGGCACACTGAATTAGTACAGACAATATCCAGGTGCATCCTAGGGAATGGATTACATGGAATTGCTTTGTTAAAAGGGGAACATGGCCAGGCAATTGGGGAAATCCCTTGTTGTTACAATAAGTCCATAGAAACTTTTCATTTCCACCTGGAAGCCGCCAGAGATCAGCAGAAGGGAGCCAGGTTTAATGTCTCATATGAAGGATCCAATCTCAACAGTACAGCACCCCACAGTGCTTCACTGCAATATAAGAACTGCATATTAGTCCAAGTGATTGATGTGGGATGTGAATCCATAACTAAATAATCTTCCAGACAAGAAGCAATCATGAAATCTACTGTAACTAAAAAAGAAAATTAGACATTAGAACAAGAAAAAACCTCTTGTGTACATTGTAGGTTAACCAAAATGAAAATAACCGTGGACACAAAGGGCTCAATTTTCAAGTGTCCCTCTAGATCAGTGCTCACTGTACAAATCCTTACCTGTGGCAAACTCCGGGTGCACCAGAGGCCCTGCACCAGATTTTAGTACAACAGGGGTTCTAGTGCCAAAGTCCTCAGATTTGTTGTAGGCTGAGTGTTGTGCCAAACAGTTGGCACACCAGAGGGGTTTGAGGGAGGGTGCTGTCAACCTCCCCTGTACAGTCCCACAGACCCACAGATGGGGTACTTCCAAGCGTGCTGGTACTGATCCTGTCCCAGATGCCCTGGTATTATCAGCCATGCTGAATGTACCATAGCTGTCAAACACCCCAGGAAGCAGGGACTGCCCTCAGCTGCACAGTATGTGGTGCAATTTTGTGTCAGGCTGGTAACCACTGGCAGCATGACATGCCCCTGTGGTACAGCACTCCATGTGCTGGCATACCACATTTACAGGTGCTGTAGCAGCAACAGCAGGATGGTGGTCACCCCTAAAGGCAGGTGCCATACATGAGTCTGGGAGAAGGAATGCAAATGGAACCACTACCACAGTTACAGGTGTAGAGAAGTTCCATCCCTGCAACCATACCCTACTGAGTTCGAGTAATGTCAGTGGCATGGTGGGTCGGTGGGTACATAGTGTACAACACCCATGTATCTAATGGTAACAGTCCCCTACAGTCTTGTATGCCTTGCAAGACTGTCAGGGATTGTTACTGTTAGATATGTTGATGTTGTGCATTATGCACCCACCCACATGATATTTCACTGACACTATTCCAACGCAGTAGGGTATGGCGTAATGGATGGAGCTTCCTCACACATGTAACTGTGGTAATGATTTCATTTGCATTTCTTCTCCAAGACTTGTCTATGTCACCTGCCTATAGGGGTTCCCACCATCCTGCCATTGCTACTATGGCACCTGTAGATGCAGTATGCCAACACACAGAGGGCTATGGTGTAGGGGCATGTTGTGCTGCCAGTAAGGATCAGCCTGACACAAAACTGCACTGCACACTGTGCATCCTGAGGCAGTCCTCACTTGTCAGGTTATTTGACAGCTATGGGACAGCTGACTGGGCTGATAACACCAGTGGGTCCAGGACAGGGTCGGTGCCTGTGTGCTTGGAAGTACCTTGTCTGTGGGTCTGTGGGAATGTACAGGGTACAGCTGTTTGGTATCACCAGTCTACCCTAACACACCATGCCATGTCACATGCCACCCAATAGGGCACTCCCAAAGGACCATTGGCACAGAACCAGAAAGGTTGCAGGGTTCTGTCCCCCGAAACCTGGCACAGTCATGACCTGTGGTGCAAGGGCTGCTAGACCAGCTCATGGCTGGTCTTGCCACAACCGTGACTTGTGGCCATGGCGGGGGTTTCAAAATCCCAAATTAGAGGATGCTGCAGACTCACCATGGTTTCAAGCCTCCTTCCACCTTGGCACAACACCATTTTGGGTGCAGGGCTCATTTGCCGCATAGCCTCCCATTTTTGATGTAGCATGCATTGGAATATCAGGATTGCATCAATTTTTGATGCAAGGTCCCACTTGATCCACCCATTCTGTTTGATGCAGGCATCTTGCATCAAAAGCCAGGCTTTAAAAATCAAGCCCTAACTGATATAAATTACCAGAATTGCAGAAGGAATGCCACTTGGTCCTTGTAAAGGAGACAACGCTATTTAACATTTAGGGTTCCCATGTTTTAAACCCAGATTTTAACTTTTCTACTCATTGCTAACCATTGGCCTTAATCTGTCAATGTGTGGAAGGACTCTAGATTCTTCGTACTTTAGGACTGTTCATGCCATTAAATTAATAGTAATAATACATTATTTATTATGCGTCTTTCAAATATCAAGGCACAATACAATAAGATAAAAGTACAGAAATCAACATTATAAAACCAAACAGAAACAGATCAATGAACAGTAAAACCATGAGCTTTTCCCACAGAAAGGATTTCATAGCCTGTTTAAAACTCCCCACAGTCGTGCACTCCCTAATCCGATGGGGTAGAGAATTCCAAAGGGAAGGGGCCACAAACATAAAAGCACAGGCCCCACTATATTTTAAAATCACCCTTGGAATCTCTAGCAACCCCTCATCAGCTGAGTGGAGTGATCTCACTTGGTGGTAAGGGATCAGGAGTTCTTTCAGGTAGTCAGGGCCCAGATCATGCAGGGCTTTAAAAGTCAATGATCTGACTTTGAAGGTGATCCGCCACTGAACTGGCAGCCAGTGCAGTTCCCACAGCACCGGTGTAATATGGGAAGATCTAGAAGTACCCATCAAAACCTGAGCTGTGGAATTCTGCACTAGCTGCAAGCGGTGGATATCAACCCCCGGAAGCCCAAAGTAAAGCGAGTTGCAATAGTCTAGGCGCGAGGTCACAAATGCATGGATTAAGGTTGGCAGATCACCGGACAGAACAAGGTGCTTGATCCTAGTGATGTTTCTTAGATAGTAGAAAGATGACTTAACCACCGCTGACACCTGGGACCGAAGAGTTAGCCCCACATCTAATATCACCCCTAGGTCTCATACCCATTCAGAGACCTGTAGCTCAACATCCCCAAAAAACTGTACAGATGAGGAGCCGGCTCCAGGTCCCCCTACCCAGTGATCTGGATCCAATACCAACACCTCCATCTTCCCAGAGTTCAACTTCAGCCAACTGGACCTCATCCAGTCCTGGATTTCATTGAGGCAGCTGTTAAATACCGATACAGCTCCTTCCTGGTCAGGTGCAAAGGACAGGTATAGCTGGGTATCATCTGCATAACAATGAAACCTCAGCCCATACCATCTCACAATGTCTCCGAGGGGAAGCATGTACACCGCAAACAACATGGGGGACAATATAGAGCACTGAGGAACCCCACAAAATAGAGAGAGATGGGATCAGAGGGAAAAAAACCTGAAACCTCCCTCTGAGTTCTTCCAGTGAGGTATGAAGAAAACCATCTAAGAACAATCCCAGAAAGCCCACAAATACATCTAAGGTGCTCAAGTAGGACCCCATGGTCAATGGTGTCAAATGCTGATGACAGATCTAATAGTACCAAAATGGACCATTTTCTCTGATCTCTCGCCATCAGCAGATCATTGAGCACCCGAACCAGCGCAGTCTCGGTACTATGCCTCTTTCAAAAACCTGATTGGAGAGGTTCGTAGATGCTATGTATGGTCAAGTGGTTCTCCAACTGGGCCGTCACTACTTTCTCGATCACCTTCCCCACAAAGGGGAGGTTTGAGATAGGCCTGTGGTTAGCAAGACAGTCTGGGTTCAAAGAAGCTTTCTTCAACAAGAGTGTCACCTCTACCTCTTTCAAGGAACAGGGATATTCACCCAAGTCAAGGGAGCACCAGACTATCTGTGCTAGAACCAGGAGAATGGACTCCCCACACCCCAAAATTAGGGAAGTAGGGCCTGGATCTAAACTACAGCAGGTAGGTCGCAACCCTTGGACAATCCGCATAACATCCACAATTTCCGTGCGGTCGAAGGTACTCCAGGAACATGAAGGGCTGGTGACCAAGTCCTGACCAATAGCAACCCACATAGAATGTGTCAAATGGATCTCTGACCTGATGTCAGCCACCTTATCAGCAAAGAACCAAGCAAGCGCATCACACTGTAATTGTGAAAATGCTCTACAGAGCTATAGACATGTTGGGTTGCACAATCTGTCCACAGTTCTGAACAGCTGAGCTGGTCGGTTCTGAGCGGCAGAAATTTCCCCGGACAGGAACTCTGCCTTCTTAAGAGAAATTTCTGACTGACAGACTTGATAATGTTTTAGCAGTCTAAGGTGGTCGGCATACAGGCCAGATTTCCGCCAACAACGTTCTAGTAGTAAATAGTAGTAAATAAGATATATACCATTTATATGTCATTAGACATGTTTAGTGCTGTACAAAAACTGATATCTTTTGTATGAATATAGATCTAATGTATGTTTTGTTGTTACGTTGTTTTAACTTGTCACTTGTGAAAATGGGCAGTCATGCTCATCAAGTTAAATATAAAAAATTTAAAAAATTAAAATACATAAAAAATAAAATTATGCATGTGGAATTTCTGCAAAAGATGGATTTTTGCTTCTGTGAAATTTTGGACTGCACTGGCAACTTCCACAAATTTCTAACTTTTGAACACTGGAATGAATGAAAAATGGATTCAAGTATTAAAATGTGAAATGAAATTCAGTAGACCTGACCACTTAACTGTGGAGTGATTGCATGTATTGTGGATTGCTGTATTAAATAAATGGAATTCTGCAGAACTGTCATTCTGCAGTTCATGTATATCATTCTGAAATTCAGCCAGAAAAGTTCGCAGAGCAAGGCAATAAATTCACCAGGCATACAGTATTTGGAGGATTTGGATTTCAACAATCAGAATTTTCTTTTTAATTTTGCAAAATATGTGAAATGTGAAATTTATATAAATTCAGATCTGTAGCTTCCCCACTGTACTAGAAATTTTCAAAATAAAATGGATCCTACTTGAAATGCAGTCTGATATGCTGAAGTGCTGGATAACTGCTGTATTGTGCATAGAAATTTTTTCACTGCTCCAATTGCAAATGGGGATGTTGAACAAGTAAATCAGATCCTTCATTGGATTCCATATTTTTTTGGATAACTCCATACTGATGAATGTAGGGCATTAGAAAATGGGCTTTAAAATAGGAAGAAGCTAATTGGCTGGCAAGCATTCGGGGCGGTACATTAAGTTACAGTTAGAGCTCTATGAATAAAAGTACCAGACATGCAAACCACATAACTGGAATCCAGGTGCCAGGCTGCTTTTCAGTCAGTTACGTCAGTCATCTTGCCAACTGACGTTAGTGAGGGAAGTATCAACAAAAAATCTTGTGATAATGACAAATATCTCTGAGGTAGAACTTAACATGACAGCTGAAAAAAGCTTTGGTGAACTATTCCCCGAAGAGACAGCAAGTGATGAATGTCCACAGAAATGGAGCAAAAAAGGAAAAAACTTTGAAGAGAAATTTGTGACAGTGACTACCTCTCCGCTAGACATAACTGAAAAGGAGCAGCAAGAGGTAAATACCCATAATAACACATAGTGGGCAGTAGGTGTTTTTAATCAGTGGGCACAGCACAAGCAGCTACAAGTCAATTTTAAAACTGACAGCACTGAAACGATATCTAACCATCTCTAAAAGTTCTATGCAGAGGTTCGCAACAACACAGGTGACCTGTACTCTGTCTCAGAGTACAGTGCCCTGTAAGCAGGGCTAAACAGGCATGTAAATACACCAGAGATCAGCTGCAGTGTCAGCCTAATAGAAGCCAGCATAATATTCTGTGGTGATTTGCATATGCAGCCCATGATGCTTTGCATTATGGGGGCATGTGTTATTTTGCATTTCTTTGAAACTTGGCTTCCTGGCCAATGTCATTTGGGGTAACCATTGCCTCAGCGCTTGCACACAGAGGTTCTTTGTTTTTTAACTTGTTTTTTGTTTTAATTGGGTTCACCATGACATAACCCAGATAGACCATCTTAGGGTAGCTGGTTCATTCCACTGTGTGTCAGATAGATGAAACACGCTAATGAGTCCTGGTAGGATGAAACATGTGTCTGTCTTTTGTTGGCACCATGCTTTTCTGCTTAAAGTTGAACCAGCATAATATTCTGTGGTTATTTGCATATGCAGTCCATGATGCTTTGCATTATGGGGGCATGTGTTATTTTGTATTTCTTTGAAACTTGGCTTCCTGTCCCATGCCCTTTGGGGTAACCATTGCCTCAGTGCTTGCACACACAGGTTCTTTGTCTTTTAATTTGTTTTTGTTTTAATTGGGTTCATCACAACATAACCCAGATAGACCAACTTAGGTTCATTCCACTGGAGTGTCAGACAGACAAGGCACACTGATGACTCCTGGTAGGACAAAACATGTGTCTGTGTCTTCTGTTGGCACCTGTTGCAAACTGTGTGATAGGCCCTTTTGGCACCATGCATTTCTGCTTAAAGCTGAACCAGCATAATATTTTGTGGTGATTTACATATGCAGCCTATGATGCTTTGCATTATGGGGGCATGTGTTATTTTGTATTTCTAATAGAAGATGCCACTTTCAAATATAATGTCCAGTATTAAATGTTAAAGGAACCAAGAAAAGATCAATGAGACATAGTGGCACACCACCATGCTGTTTGTGAAAAGGACTTAAACAAACTTGAAACATTCTACCATTCAAACTCCCGATACCGGGCTTGGCTTATTTGCCAAAGTATGGTTTGACATTCAACTATACATGGCCAGGTGTGATTGGTAAGAACAGCAACAACTTGCCAAAGACTCATTTGTTGTCAAATCAGATGAACCTGAAGCACGCTATATCACCCTAGCACACAACAAAGACAGTAAAAACCACAAGGACCCACTAGAGGCAAAAAAAGGAAAAAACATGGGGTCATCTATGAACAACCCAGAAATCCATTGTGCTCAGTGTCATCTTTTCTCAAATACATTTCTAAACTGCCTCCCAGTGTGCCATCCATTTACATTTACCCCAAGCATCTGTCATAGGCTGAACTTGACAAGGAATCCATCTGGTACACTGAAGAACCTTGGCATCCAAGCCACAACCATGCAGCTGCTTGCAAATGCAGGACTGAGTTTCTTAGAGATAACTGCAGTAACAGGTCATTGTTCTGAACAAAGCCGGAGCACATATTAAGCAGCTTCTACTACAGACATTAGGTGATGGAGCAAAAGTCTGGGAGGATTGAATGAATGAATGAATACTTTATTTATAAAAAGCACTATTTACAACAATCATAGTGCTTATACAATTGATGAAAAATCGAAAACCACAATATCCATAAATTATTAAAAACAATCAGCCACAACAATTCAGATTCAGAGAAAGTAAGATTAAAAAGATGAGTTTTTAGTGCAAATTAAAGCTGTTTTTAGTGCAGATTAAAGCCAGAACCAATGGATACAGCAGCAGAGCAACAGAAGACAAGCACATGATCAACCACAAGCAACAGCAACTTAAGCAGTAAGCAGCTCAGCACTGCCACCAGGAGGAACCACAAACATCTTTACCCCACAAAGCTGCACATTCAATGGCCCAGTCAATTTTGTGACATACCACAAATCGTAACTGAATAAAGGTTTTTCAGAAGTTTAAAAGTTTAAAACTTAAGTTAGTTGTGTCTGGCAATCTCTAAGGGTGATGTCGTAGAACAGTGTGAGTTCACAGTAACCCAGTTCTCTTGGAGTTCCTTTTGTCGACCTGAGTTCATGGATATCATGAGGATCATCAATAGTGTGCATTCCATAAGCTGTAGTTTGGACCCTGGACCGACTCCCCTAACTTTGGGTTGCATTGATATCATTGGTCCAGTCCTGGTGCAAATAGTCTGGTGCTCCTTGGAGTCAGGTGAGTTTCCTAGCTCCCTGAAAGAGGCGGTGGTGACACCTCACTTGAAGAAAGCTACCTTGGACCCAGACTGTTTCTCAAACTACAGACCTATCTCTAACCTTCCCTTTATTGGGAAGGTTATTGAGAAGGTAGTGGCAGCCCAATTGGAAGACCATTTAACCATCCATGATATCTATGAATCCTTCCAATCTGGTTTTCGGAAAAGACATAGCACAGAGACTGCGCTGGTTCGGGTGCTTAATGATCTTCTGAGGGCAAGGGATCAGAATAGACGTTCCATTCTGGTTCTTCTTGATCTCTTATCAGCTTTTGACACTGTGGATCACCTGGTGTTGATAGCATGCCTGAGGCAAATTTGTGGAATGTCGGGAATTGTTTTACAATGGTTCACCTCATTCCTCACTGGGAGATCACAAAGAGTTGTGTCGGGGTTTTTTCCTCTGGCCCAACTCCTTTGTTGTGTGGGGTGCCTCAGGGTTCCATGCTGTCACCCATGTTATTTGCAGTGTATATGCTGTCCCTTGGAGACATTATAAGATGGTATGGGCTGAGGTTTCACTGCTATACAGATGATACCCAGCTATACCTATCTTTTGCATCCAACCAGGATGGAGCTCTCGTGGTGTTTAACAACTGTCTGGAAGAAATCTAAGGTTGGATGGATTCTAGTTGGTTAAAGTTCAACTCAGAGAAGGCAAAGGTTTCAGTTGTGGACCCAGGTGGTCAGATAGAGAGGTCGCACGATGGCACGTCCTCTGGAATTTTTCTTGCCAGCGTGTCACTTCCGACCTCTGAATGGGTGCGTAGCCTTGGGATTGTCCTAGACGACAGGCTGACCTTACAGTTTCAAGTGTCGGCCATTGTCAGGACCTCCTTTTACCATCTTAGGAACATTGCCAGGGTTAGGCATCTTGTTCCATCTGACTCTTTGCCAATGTTGGTCCACGCCTTTGTGTCCTTGCACTTGGACTATTGCAACGTCCTATACTTTGGGCTTTCTGGGGTTGAAATCTGTCACCTATAGCTGGTGCAGAATGATGCAGCCCGGGTTCTGACTGGGACAAGTAGGTCCTGTCATATTACCCCAGTGCTGCGCGAACTGCACTGGCTTCCTATACGGTGGTGGATCACCTTTAAAGTCATTTTATTGACTTTCAAAGCCCTTCACAATCAGGGTCCGACCTATCTGGAAGAACTCCTGGTGTCTTACTGCCCCGGCCGATCACTCTGCTTGGCCAACGAGGGGTTGTTAGAGATTCCAAGAGTGAGTTTAAAATCTTCTGGCAGCAGAGCATTTTCTTATGCTGCACCCACTCTTTGGAATTCTCTACCACACCGGTTATGGGAGTGCACCTCCATGGAGGAATTTAAGAAGAATCTGAAGACTTATTTGTGGCAAATGGCCTTCGTGGATGATTAAGTTAATTTTTCTGTGCTGTGATCTTATTTCATATTTTATTAATTGATTTTAATATTTGATGTAATAATGGTATGATTTTATCTATATGTATTATTGATTTATATCTAAAGTTATGGTTTTAATGTGTTCAGCACCTTGATATGTTGAAAGACACTTTCTAAATAAACTTATTATTATTATTATTATAGTTTTGTAGAAGTTTTAAAGTTAAAAGTTTAACTGTTAAAAAATGCAGGAACTACTTTTTCTCTCAGTAAAACAAAATGTTAAAAAAAGGTAATACATTTGCATTTCTTTCACCAAAGCCTTTGTCCTCTGTATTTATTGTAGTTGATAGCCCATTTTCTAAGTGCAATAATAACCTTCAGGGTGGTAGTATGGGCAATACCGGAACTTCAAGGAGCTATAAGGCCCTCCTTGCTGCTGCATCGGGCCTCATTATGCCGATGGTCGGTCTGGTATTGTCCAATAACACCCACCCTGTCAGATATTATTGCTTGCTTAAGATCCAGTTTATGTCTTTTTTGCTAAATTATTTCAAGGTGCCATTGTTGGAAAGCCATACTAGAAATTGTATAATGCACAGTTTGTTTAGGTTTCTTGGTACATGAAGAAAGGCTGTCAGTTTGAAATGTTGTACAGTGGAGTCAGTAAGGATTCACTGCTCTTAGTTTCTACCAGTGACATGAAGCAGAATACTGTGCCAACACAGTGTGACCCAATGGGAATTATTCAGATTTGTCACACAGGAATGTATGACATGCTATCATAGAGTATTGCATCTTAGCTGATTGTGCTGTACATGTAATTTTTTCAAATCTTTGTTTCATTTCTACTTTGTACTGCCTGTGTACTGATCTGATACCAGGCAAAACACCTTGGCCCAGATATTCAAAGGGGTTTTGCCATGCGCAACAGGGTTGCGCATGTGCAAGTCCAAAACTGTGCCATTTTGCGATATTCAGAAGGAGGCAGTTGCGCCCCTGAAAACATGCTGAGCAACAGCACAATGAAAATGAAGGCATGCACAACCGAAGGGGGCGGATCCATGCATAAAGACCGCAATGCGATATTCAAAGACTTGTGCGATGCGCAATAGCGGCACAGCCGGAAATTGCGCACTAGCGGAAATGAGCCAAAATAAAAAGGCTCAAGGAAGTGGCGCAAGAATGCTACCAGGCTGCCAAGTGGGGTAGAGAGAGAGAGAGACAGAGACAGACAGACAGCAAAGGGCAGGCAAGAAAAGTGTGTCCCATAGTCTGTAGAGGCCAGCGGGGGGTGCCCGGTGCAGTGGAAGTAGCAGTCAGGACAGTGGGGGTAACACAGCAACACCAGCCAGGGGGTCAGAAGCCAGGGAGATGGACAGTGCCAGTTTCCACATGGAAGCTGTAATGAGGGGTGAGAATGCATGCTGCAGGGGGACATGGCCGTGGAAGGGCCCGTCGGTGGTATGCCCCGGACAGGCGGTACCGTGCCTGCATCAGCTTTGAACTGTACACAGATGTAGAGATTGTGGGCCGGTACTGCCTGAACAGGGCAATACTGAGATGGCTCTGTGAGCTGTGCAGTGATGTGATGCAGGCACCCTCATGACGGAGTCACGCTCTGTCGGTGGAGACCAAGGTGACAGCCTGCATGTGCCTGCTCACCACGGGCACCTTCCAGAGGCCGACAGGGGACACCACAGGCATCACACAGTCGGCCACATCACGCATCCTCACCCAAGTCCTCAGCGCACTGCTGCCACATGCTGCAGAGTACATCCATTTCCCCAGCACCGCGGCAGAGCGTACAGCAAACATGCAGGAGTTCCACAGGGTAGCACATATGCCTGGTGTGCTAGGGGCCATAGACTGCACCCATGTGGCCATCCGCACACTACCTGGCCCCGATGGCCACGCATATTGGAACAGAAAGGGATTCCCTAGTGTCAACTGCCAGGTGGTGTGTGATGCCACTGGGCGATAATAAATGTCTGTGCCACACACCCTGGTGGAGCACATGATGCCTTCATATGGTATCAGTCTGCACTGTGCCATTGATTCTGAGTGGGGACATCCCCACAGGACATCTAGTGGGTGAGTACACATGTATGGAATGCAAACTCTGGGCAAGGGTGGGAATGCCACAGGTGCCATGGTAGTGGCACACAGGAGATGAGCCAATATGGACCTGAACATGACACTGATCTCCACTATCTCCCATTGGTGACTGCGGAATCCACTCCGTCCCTGGCTGCTCACACCGTACCGGCGCCCCATGACCCCAGCGCAGCTATGCTATAATGAGGCACATGCCGCAACATGCAACATTATAGAGTGGGTGTTTGTGATGCTCAAGGCACACTTCCAATGCCTAGACACCTCCGGCGGTGCCCTACACTACAGCCCCCAAAAGGCCTGGGGGATATTCCTGGCCTGTTGCATCCTGCACAACATGGCCAAAGACCATGGGATAGCCATACAGGTCAAACAGGGGGACAGCGATGGGGACACCAGTGGCGCCGGTGATGATGGTGATGAGCAGCCCCCCCCAGGACGGAGGGACCCCCGACTGATCCGGCAGACCCAGCTGCACCGGGACACTATCACAGAGGAGCGCTATGCACAACACAGGTAAGTCAAGGGGACATGTGCAACCAACACTGTCCATGCGCAAACCACAGGCACACAGGGGAACACACCAGGGGTGCATGACGGTCAGGGGAGTGGAATGGTCCAGGCATACAAACACACCATTAGGGAGGGGTGAGCACTCATATGGACACACACACACACCAGGCACAGAGCATACATGGGCAGATGCACAGCACTGCAGCAACATTGCTAACACACAGCACCACCGACACCCCACCACCCATTACTGTCCAAGATCGTGTGTCAGAACCTGGGCACCCTTGCCCTTGGTGTACAGTGCAATGCAGGCATCATCATGCACATGCACCTGTGGACAGCAGTTGGGAGGGTGCAGGTGGTCCGTGTGTCGGCGTGGTGAGCAGAGCACCCAGCAGTGCACTGCCCACCATGACACACATTGCACACATGGCAGCACCAGACAGGGCCCGCACTGGGAGACAGCTCAATCATGTAGCACTGTCCCACGGCCACCGCGGATGTGTGGGCGGCCCCGCTGTGACCCAACAGCACAGGCAGGCTGAGCAGGGGCCACATGGGGTAGCACTGTTGCACCACCAGGGGTCCTACTGCGCGAATGCGACCTTGCCCACACAGGGGTCTGCAGCATGCCGAACAAACCTGCACCAGGGGTGCTCGGGATGCCCACAGCAGAACCCAGAGTTGACAGGCCTGGTGTCACACGACGCTGGGAACGGGGAGTGGAGAGTGCACTGTGTGGGGTGTGCGGTGCAGGGGCACCTGACTGTGTGCCTCATGCGTCAATGACAGAGACCACTGCCTGGGTCAGCCTGTCAATGGCAGCGGTCACATCCGCCTGCACACGGACCAGCTCGGCTTGGTCCCGGAGCACAGTCCCTGCTGTGCTGCTCCACGGACACAGACAGTGCTCCACGGATCTTGCAACCCACCTCTGCAGCTGTACTGATTCCTGCAGCAGGTGGTGTACTCGTCCAATGGGTACTGTGCCCCAACAGCATCCTGACCCCCAGGGTGTGGATGGTCCTGATGCACAACACCCCTTGAGGGTGGGCGCTGTTCGCCAGGACCAGGAATGGGCGGATCAAAGGGCGGCGGACATGTGCCACTGCTTGACACTGTACCCTCAGACCTGGTGGGCGACTGCTGCTGCTGCCCTTGAACCGCTGTGCCCCCGGGTCCACACGTTCCACCGCTGTGCTGGCAACAGTGCCAGACACCTGCACAGCCACCGGTGCTGCCCCACGGGTGCTGACAGGCACAGCCTGGGACCGTGCCAGCATGCTGGTACACAAGTTGGAACCAGACAGGCCCAGGGGCACATGCTGGCCTGCCGTGTGTCCGTCATGAGACACACAACCATCACTGCCCATTGCAGGCCTTCTATCATCAATGGTGCAGGTACGTGCTACTGCCATGGTCACAGCGTGCTGGCATGCTTGCATGCCAGACTGCTGAGACACAGGCTGTGCACCCCTGCACCCGTATCACTGACACCAGAGTTTGTGGCCCAGCGTGCATGCTGCTGCAGTGCCTGCTGGCTGGTGGTGGAGGTGGATGGACCCTCCTCCATGTCCAGCAGGTCAGCATCACTGTCTGGACCCACCACCACCATCTCCTGAAGACGAATAGGATCTGTAACAGAAAGAGAGTACATGTGAGTGCATGTGAACAACCGCCCCCCCAAACACCACTACCATGTCATGCCGTGCAGTGATGGGCTTCCACCTGACTGGAATCCTCCGCCTGGTACGCCCTCAATGGTGCTCGGCTGCATGGCTGCAACCAGTGTCTCCTCAGTTGGGGTCAGCTGCAACACCACTGGCAGGCCCTCACCAGTGCCAGCACGTGCCACCCTGAAGGCTGCCACCTTCTCCTTCAACCTCCTGCGGTCTGTCCCCATCTTTTTCTTGCATTCCTGCACGGAGCGCTGGTGGCTTCCATGCAGGTTAACGGCCCGAGCTACCCCCTCCCATGCAGCCGCACGGGACTGAGGGGTGCCCCTTCGTCCACTCAGCACTGGCTCCTCATCCAGGTAGACCTGGAAGAGAGCCTCCGTCCCTGCTGCTGTAAAGTTGGACCTCCTCCTACGCCCACTGTCCTCACCCTCACAATGACTCTGCTCGGTCATGGCAATCTGTATGGGGAGAAGTGGACACCTGTCACTGTGCAGTCTACAGCATTTTCCCATGACCATCGTCCTGAACATCACACAGCATGCAACTCACCTCTCACCTGCAGTAACCGAATCTGGCCAACGCAGCCCAATGTCGCACATTTATAGCGCAATACATGCAAATTAGGAGTGGAGCAACTATAATGACATGAAAATCGTGCCACCGCGCCTTGAATGGCTGATCAGATGATTTCATGTGCGTCGGCTGAATATCGCGAATCTGCACTTGGCGCATATGGAAGAGTCAGCTGAGCCAATGGTGCGATCTCTGCCTGTGTGTAGACTGTTGCGCATGCCCAGATAGCTTACTGAGGCATCTGTCGACTGCTGACGCGTTGAGCGTGATCGGCAATTCAGGCCATGGCCACCATTGTGCCAGTGGCGCCACAGCAATGGGCACTATATGGTGATGTGGCACTACTGGCGCAATACTCCACTGTTGCACTGGTACGCAGCTGGTCGGTCATGCAGGATGCCTATACGTCAGATGGCGCTGTCGTAGCCGCTGCGTCGTGCCCATGACCTTGTGTGTGACCTTTGCCCCTGGCACTGTTCATTGCCGTGTGTATCACCCTATTGCGCCTGTCTGGTGACAGCGCTGGCGTGAAGGACGGCGCTGTTCGAACAGCCGCAGATTGGAGCCTGTGGTGGTCTATTGCGCAACATCTCCACGTGGGGTTACGGCGCAGCTGGGCGCCATATTGCCTGCTGTAAAGTTGGTGCCATGGCTAGGAGGAGGGCAGTGTCCTGAGCTAGCTTGAAGTGGCCAACCCAGGGTTCTAGTGGAGCCCCACCATGGGGCACTTTGCGGTGAGGCGCCTCACCATTGCCCGGACCCAGGTGTGGCAGCAAGCGGCCACTGACCTGGTGGGGGCACTGGACGGTGCCAGTCAGCTGAGCAGTGCCGGCACCGGTACAGTGACCTCCGCCGGAGGGATCCTGATCTGCTGGATCGGCTGCGGTCACGTGCCAGGCGGGGCGTGGTGCCTAGGCCAGGTAGGTGTGCCATATATGCACCTGTATTATCTGTAGGGGTGTGTGTGTATTTTGGTGGCTGTGCATAGGTGATGGCTTGGCCATGGTTGGCTGTGTCAGTGTGTGCAGCTGTGAGATGACTGGGTATGGCTGTGTGGGCAGGCACTGTCACTGGGGCAGGGGGCAGTCTGCTTTTGAGTCACACTGATGTTTGTCTCAACATATGTCTCCCACAGGCCGGGATGTGAGGATGCGGGGCAACAGTGAAGAGGACCATGCCAGGGACCCGTTGCCAGCAGGGGTTGGAGCCCACCAGCAGCAGCAGTGCCAGCAACAGCGCCAGTCAGAGCTGCTTAAGCAGTGTGAGTATCATGACTTCATGGATGCTATTGCATGCTGGGGGGGGACCAGTAGCCATGCACAATACAAACATGCAGGAAAGGGGAGGTCATAATTCCACTATACAAGACACTAGTGAGGCCCTCACCTGCAGTACAGTGTACATTTCTGGAGACCATACCTAGATAAGGACGTAGAGTGGGCAGAGAAGGTTCAGAGGAGGGCAACAAGGATGATACATGGCTTGCATCACAACTCCTAGGGAGACAGGTTGAAGGAACTGAACCTGTACTCCCTGGAGGAGAGGAGGGAGAGAGGGGATATGATTGAGACATACAAGTATCTTACAGGGTGGAACAGGGTGCAGGGAAACACTATTTTGAAGTGCAAAAGATGTTCCAGGACTACAGGGCATGGGATGCAGTTGAGGAGGACGATTCAGAGGAAACATGAGCAAGACTTTCTTCACAGCACAGGTGGTGCAAGTGGGACACCCTGCCAGAGGGAGTGGTGGGGGCTGACACAGTCACGGATTTAGACTGCACGGGATAGACATAACGGAATTCTGAGGTCGGGTAAGGGCAACAGACTTCTAGATAAACAAAGCAACTTACAGGCTGAAATGGACAGACTGTGGGGCCATAGGCCCTTATCTGCCGACACTGGCTATGTATCTCATGTCTGTAGGCACGACACAGGTGACATGTATCACTGTCCAGTTTCACAGCACGTCTGTGTATGCATCACTGGTGGTCCATGCATGCACTGGGCACATAGCTGTGTAACTGGCATCGCACCACGTTGCCACGTCACTTGCCAGCCTTGTTTGTGCTGTGATGGACATGGGCAGTGTGTGTGTGCAGTGGTGTGCATAGCTGGTGCTGCCTGTTTGTGATGGGCATGTGCATGTTCACTGTGGGTGGGTGCATGCCATCACAGGTGCGGGACATTGGGCTATATGGCTTGCAGGTTGGGTGGTGTTCAGGGTTGTGGTCAGTCACAGCCATTGTCTGTGTTCCTATTTTCCTAGGCCTCAAGGTTCTCCAGAGGATGGCGAGGGATGTCAGGGCCATCCGACGGCTTGTGGGCCATAATAGTGACATCCTGCAATACATTCACCGCCATGGTGTGCGGAGGAGGCGCAGAGACCTGCAGGACACCTGCAGGAGGGCGGCGGCCAGCTGGCCCATGACATCTCTACTCTTCCCACTTCTCCCATCCCTACCACCCTGCCTTCCCTCCAAGTTTGTCATCCCTACCCTTGACCAACCCTTCCTTGTACCCGTCCCCCTTGTAAATAGTTGTACTTGTTTTGATAATGTTTGTTGTTGTGAAATACATTTTTATATTTTATATGATAATGTGTTGCTTCTGATTTGCAGCTGCCTATGGGTGCTCAGTTGCAGGGGTGTACATGCCATCTGGGCTGGTATGGTCCTGGGTATGTGTGTGTGTGTGTGTGCGTGTGTGTGCATGGGGAGGGATCTCCAGCATGGCAGTGACTTTCGGTTGGTCTTGCCGTCTGCTGCCACCCACTGCTGGGTGCACAGGGTGTGTCTGGCTTGTAGGCTTCTGTGCTGCACGGGGTTGATGTGTGCTGGGGGGGGATGCATGGTTTCCTGCAGTGCCAGTCACTGCACATAGGTGGTGTCTTGGAGTCACAGTGCAGGGTGTGCTGTGCATATGGGGGGCTGATGTGCACTGTGGTGGTCAACCCCCTGTGTGTGGCACTCTCAGCCTACCAGTGGTTGTGCTGGGGTGTCATGGCTCTGCTATGCTTTGTTGGCTTGTCCCCATGGGCAAGTAGATCATCCGTCCCACCCCAGTGATGCTGTGCTTGGGGTGTGCAGGTGTGGTGTGGGTTCTGCAGTGTGTTCCTGTGCCCATGTGTGGCATGGCTGGCGGTGGGCCCCAGCCTGCCTCCCTGGATGTTCAGTTCCATTGCTCTGGGGGGGGCTCTGCTTGCGCTATGGTACCTCTGGAATGCTCAGCTGGGCTGCCCTGGTTGCACCATAGCGCAACATTTCGGCTCAGCTTTTCCTTCCTGGTTGCGTTATGGCGCAGTATGTGCGATATTCAGACGTTGGTTGCTTGCGCAATTTGTTCTGCTCCATGTTTGAAATTCACACCTGTTGCGCATTTGCGCAACTGGTTTGTGCTTGCTCCTGCTGTTGCACTCATTTTGAGTGCAGTTTGAATATCTGGGCCCTTGACTACAAACTATGATTTGTGGCGTCAGGACATCTGTCTGTAATCCAGTACTTTAGCACATGCGTGCTTTGGAACTGGACACCAACACAGTGAATCAGAAAACCATTATGGTCCGGAGATGAAGGGCATACAGTTATTTATATTATTTTTAAAAAGATAGTCCCTAATAGCTAGAGAATATCTCCAATACTGTGCCAATGAAAAGCATTTTATTAGGGCTAGGACACTTTGATTTTAAAGAGTTGCACTCCCAATTAGATGACAAAAGGGTGGCTATAGTATAAGTCTACCTTGTGGTATTTTTGGAGGTGGTGGTTTTAAAAACTCATGCTAAAGAGCTTACTATTAAGTAACAGTTTTTTTAGAATGTTTTGTTTAAGTTTTCACAGTCGATTCAGTCAATCAATCTGATTTTAGCACAAATGTCCACAGATGAAATATTTCAATCTCCAACTGAAAGAGGCACAACAAGCTGCAACTGAAACAGGCACTTAAAATACCTTTTCAGCAGTTTGCCAGTTGTCAGCTAGTTTGGCAGTGTTTACTCCATGATTTAGTATTGTCTTCTCATTTAAAATAAATTGATTAATGCTAGCTGTGCCACAGACTGATATATCAGTCCAGAATTCCTATACGTTCTAATTCTGTTGGCAGCCTAAGAGTTAAAAACAAGGTTTCCATTATTTTATTATTATTCTTAACACAAGAAAGCAAGTACATTCCTTGTTCAGGAAAGCAACTTTGCTTGTTCCTGTTTGTTCTTGCCTGTATTACCTTTCTATACATTGTATAGACTGACTTAAGTTCTATTAACTGTTGTAAACTCTTTTATTATAAAGTGTCAAGGGATTTTTTGGCATTATGATTGGTTAGAGACCATTCTAAACAGAGATGTTGTCACAGTACAAAACTGCACTTCATAAAAGTCTCTTGCCATTGGCCTTTTCATCCTCATAAAATCAGTGAGCCTTGCCAGTTGTCCATTCAAACATGGTTGCCATCTTTACTCACTAAAAACCTTCAACAGTGCAATAAAAATAAAACTGCCTTAAAATAAAAAAAATAATAAATGTTATTTGCCATCATAATATTATTCCTCCCCCCAGGGTGCAAATTAATTAAGGAAGCAAAGTGGTAGAGATAAAAGGGGGAAAGGAATGGAATGGAATGAGACCATTAAAAAGAGATGTGGGATGAAGGAAGGGCAAAAATGAAAAAAGTGGGGGGGGGCAACAAGCACCGTGGAAACAAATCTGGAAGGCCATATGTACAAATGCTAAAATTCCACACATAGAGGCCACACGACAGAGGTCAGCCTGGATATTGTGGCCATTACTGAGTCATGGTGCACTGAAAACCATGACTGGAACATGGCCATAGCAGGCTATACTTTGTTCAGGAAGGACCGGGTGGCAAGGAAAGGAAGGGGTGTGGTGCTTTATGTGAAAGAAAGCATGAAACCAGTAGAGATACAGGGAATAGAAGGGGAAGCAGAGGTACTTTGGATCACCTTGGCGATGGGTAATGGTGCCACTACTCACACTGGAGTGATCTACAGACCTCCAGCAAAGGGGGAGAACTTAGACAAGGTACTGGTGGAAGCCATTGGCAAGATGGCACAAAAGGGGGAGGTGCTGCTGGTGGAGGACTTCAGCCTGCCAGATGTAAATTGGTCCCTCATGGCAGTGGCTTCAGCTAGAAGCAGGGACATCTTGGACACTCTGCAGAGGGCATTCCTCAGGCAACTAGTCAGTGAACCCACTCATGGTGGGGCAATACTGGACCTGGTACTCACTAACAAGGACAGTGTCATAGATGTCAAGGTGGGAGGCCACTTGGGAATCAGTGATCACAGCATGGAGTGGTTCATTATAATGGCTATGGAATCAAACCACACAAGGGCAAGGGTCCTGGACTTCAGGAGGGCAGATTTTAAAAAGATGGGTGAATAAGTCAGGGATGACAAAGCAGGGTGGATGACCTGGATGGGTTGGAAGAACAGTGGGCAAAGAGGAAAGGGAGCATAGTGAAGGCAACAAATCTCTGCATCAAACAAGTGAGCAAAAGCAAGAAGAAAAAGAGACTGCTGTGGTTCTCCAAAGAGGTGGCTGAAAATGTAAAGACTAAAAGGGTAGCATTCAGGGTATAAGGAGACACAGAGGGAGGAGGATAGGAAGGTGTATTAGGGGAAACAGAGGGAAGCAGAGATTGCAGTAAAGAGTGCAAAGGCACAAACTGAAGAGAGAATAGCTGAGGAGGTAATGAAATAGGACATTTTTAGGTACGTAAGTGAAAAGAGGAAGACCAGAGGTGGGATTGTGAGGTTAAAAAGGGAAGTGGGGACTGTGCAGAGGTGGACCAGGAAAAGGCAGACATCATGAACACTTTTTTTAGTATTCACAGAGAAAGGAGAAGGGGAGGGGAAGGGCCAAAAAAAGTAACAAAAGCTTTGGAAGGAGTACAGTGGTCACTAGTCCTTTTTGGAGGTGAGTGTCCTAAAGAGACTTGCTAATCTGAAGATGGGCAAAGCAATGGGGCCAGATGAAGTGCATCTAAGGGTACTAAGGGAACTCAGGGAAATACTGGCAGCACTTCTAACAGTTCCTTTTAGCAGCTCACTGGAAACAGGAGTTGTTCTGGAGAACTGGAGGAGGGCAGAGTTAGTCCCACTACACGAAAGTGGTAGCAAGCAAGCAAGCAAACTTTATTTATATAGCACCTTTCATAATCAAGGCACTGAACATAGTATAAATTACAATAAAAACAGATAATATAATAAATGATTTAAAATCAACCAACTAATTAGTCAGGGAAGACCAAAGAAAATAAATACATTTTTAGTATAGATTGAAAACTGCTGATGGTCAGGCATTCTCTTAACCGACGAGGTAGAGAATTCCACAGGGTTGGTGCAGCAAATGAAAAAGCATGAACACCAGATGTATTAAGATGAACCCTGGGAATCTCTAGCAATCCATCATCGGCAGATTGGAGAGGGCGATTGGGGGAGTAGGGAGTCAGGAGATCTTTCAGGTAGTCTGCTCCCTGTTTAAGTAGGGCTTTAAAGGTAAGAAAACCCACCTTATAGGTGATCCACCACTGAACTGGCAGCCAGTACAATTTGCACAGCACAAGCGTAATGTGACTGGTCCTGTAGGCATCAGTCAACAGCCTGGCTGAAGCATTTTGCACTAGCTGCAAGTGGCAGATATCAACCCCAGACAGCCTTAGGTAGAGGGCATTGCAGTAGTCAAGACGGGTGGTGATGAAGGCATGGACCAACGTTGGAAGGTCATCCGGTGGAATCAGATGTTTCACCTGCGCGATATTCCTCAGATGGCTAAATGAGGCTTTAACCACAGCTGACACTTGAGATTTCAGGATCAAGCCATGGTCAAAAATAACACCCAGATTACACATCCAATCTGAGGTAATGAGCTGGACACCATCAAGCCATAGGCCTGACATGTGCCCAGCCCCAAAACCCGCCCCAGGGCAACCTGGGTCCATAACTATCACCTCAGTCTTATCCAGATTCTGACTCAACCAACTCAAGCTCATCCAGTCTTTGACTGCAGAGAGGCAACTATTTAGTACAGAGATTGCATCAACCTGTCCAGGCACAAAGGACATATACAGCTGAGTTTCATCTGCATAGTAGTGAAAACTCAAGCTATATCACCTTATGATATCTCCCAATGGCAGCATATATACTGCTAACAACATGGACACCAATATGGAGCCCTGCAGGACCCCGCAGGACAGGGGGAGGGCGTCAGAAGAATAAATTCCAATGACCACCCTCTGAGACCTGCCTATGAGGAAAAGATCGAAACCATTCAAGGACTGTATCCAACAGTCCACAAAGGAACTGCAGGGTTTCTAAAAGCACCTCATGGTCCACAGTGTCAAAAGCTGCTGAGAAATTGTGAAGGACCAAGATGGTATGAGCCTTTTCATCTCTCGCCATTAGGAGGACATTTAATACCCGAACATGGGCAGTCTCTGTGCTATGCCTCTTCCTGAAACCAGACTGGAGAGCTTTATAGACACTGTGAGTGACGAAGTGATCATCCAGTTGCAGTGCAACCACTTTCTCAATAACCTTCTCCACAAAGGGCAGGTAGAGACAGGTCGGTAGTTAGCTAGATCATCAGGATCCAAGGAGGGTTTTTTAAGGAGTGGTCGAATGACCGCCTCCTTTAGGGGATCTGGAAAGATTCTCCTCTTCAAGGATCTCCATACAATTTCAGCTAGGATTGGGCACATAACATCTACACAACCCACTAAAAGGGAGGTAGGGCCTGGATCCAAACTACAACAGGCTGGGCGCAAAGTCTGGACAATCTTCACAATGTCCATGAATTCCAGTCAGCTGAAATCTGTCCAAACAGACCGGGTGCTCACCCCACCCCATTGACCACCACAACCCCTCATAGAGATAGCCGGGACAATTCTGGACCTGATGCTGGCAACCTTATCTGTGAAAAGCCGAGCTAGCTCTTCACACTTAATTTGTGAAAAAGCTCTTCCAGACTGGAGACAGATTGGATTGCACAATCTGTCCACAGTTCGAAAAAGCTGAGCCGGTCGGTTCTGCACAGCAGAAATCTCCCTTGACAGGAACTCTGCTTTCTTATGGGTGATTTCTGATTGATAACCCTTATAATGTTCCATCAATCTAAGCCTGTCAGCATCCAGGAGAATAGCAATTATAAGCCAGTCAGCCTGACATCTGTGGTGGGAAAGTTAATGGAATCACTACTGAAGGAAATGATTGTGTAATATCTTTAATCCAGTGGGTTACAAGTCCTAAGGCAGTATGGTTTCACAGAGGGGAGGTCATGTCAAATGACTCTGATAGATTTCTTTGACTTGGTGACCAAGGAACTAGATAATGGTGGAGAGCTGGATGTAGCCTACCTAGATTTCAGTAAGACGTTCAACACCATTCCATATAGGAGACTAGCAAGCAAGCTGGGTAGCTTAGGAGTGGGTCCAAAGGTGGTAAACTGGATAAGAAATTGGTTAGCGGTTAGGTGACAAAGGGTGCTGGTAAGCAGAGTTCACTCCAAGGAAAGGAGAGTGACTAGCAGGGTACCTCCAGGATCAGTTATGTGACTGGTCCTCTTTAATGTCTTTATGAGTGATATTGCAGAGGAGCTGGAAGGGAAGGTCTGTCTTTTTGCAGATGACACTAACATTTGCATTCAGGGGGACACTCCAGGGGGGTGGAAAAGATGAGCACAGACCTGAGAAAACTAGAGGAGTGGTCAAGCATATGGCAGCTGGGTTTTAGTGTGAAAAAGTAGAAAATAATGCACTTAAGGCACAGTAACCTAAAGGACAGATTACAAAATAGGTGGAGTGATATTGACAACCACCCACCAAGCAGGAACTAGACCTGGGAGTAATCATATCAGATGACCTAAAGGCAGCCAGGTACTGCAACAAGACAGTCAAGAGGGCATGTGGGATGCTGGGGTGCAGAGAGAGGGGTATCAGCAGCAGAAAGAGGGAGGTGGTTCTGCCTTTGTGTAGATTGCTCGTAAGATCCCACCTAGAGTACTGTGCCCAGTTCCGGAAACGACATCTCCGGAAGGACATAGACAAAGTGGAGGCTGTCCATAGGAGGGCAACTAAAATTGTGCAGGGTCTGCATCACAAGCCCTATGAGGAGAGACTAATGGACCTTAATATGCACACCCTGGACAAAGAAGTGAGAGGAGGGATATGATGAATACCATTAAATACTGCTTTTCTCAGACTGGGTGAAAAATCTGGGTGTAGTGTTCGATAGCAGCCTGACATTTAAGTCTCAGGTGTCTGCTGTCATTAAGACCTCTTTTTTCAATCTGAGGAACATCACCCAGATGAAGCACCTGGTCCCACCTGGTGATCTTCCAATATTATTCCATGCCTTTGTAAACTTGTGCCTTGATTACTGAAATGCCCTGTACCTAGGGCTATCAGGGCTTGATATCCACCAATTGCAGCTAGTGCAGAATGCAGCAGCCAGGCTTCTGACTGGCTTACCGATATCCTGCCATGTCACTCCTATGCTCTGTGGCCTGCACTGACTGTCTATGCATTGGTGGACCACCTTCAAGGTCAGGTTACTGACCTACAAAGCCCTACATGGACTGGGTCCATGCTACTTGCAAGATCTCCTCTGTCCTTACCACCCCCTCCGCTCTCTCCACTCCTCTAATGAAGGATTGCTAGAGGTTCCCAGGGTCTGTCTAAAAACCTCTGGGGTCTACTCATTTACTTTTGTGGCCCCTACCCTGTGGAATTCTCTACCTCATCAGATTACAGATTGCCTGACCATCAAGAGCTTTAAAACCCCTCTGAAGACTTACAGTATCTGTTTCATTTAGCCTTCCTGGATCTGAGTGATCACTAGTTTTTTTAATCTGAATTTGCGTATTCAAATAATGTGACAGATAGTTTGCTATTATGAGTATTTTATTGCTTGATTTTATTTTATTTATTATGGTACTCCTATTATGTTATACATCTATTTTTATTGCTTTTATGGTACAGCTCTGTGATCTTTGGAACAGAGTTTAAAAATAAACTTGATTTGACTTGATTTGAAATACAGTATGAAGTAAATAAGGTACAAGAGTGGGGTATTTTTCAGAAGAGAGGGTGCTCGAGAACAAGGGGACATGTTATGAAGGTGGAGGGTGGTAGATTCAGGAGAGATGTGAGGAAGCACTTTTTCAAAGAAAGAGTGGTGGATTTCTGGAACACCCTTCCAGTGGCGGTGGTGGGGGTGAAATCAGTGTTGGAGTTAAAGAATGCATAGGATAACACAAGAGAATCATAGTGGAAAGGAATGGGGAGAGAGAAACAGCTGTAGATCAGACACAGTCTTCAGTAATAGTGTAGGAAGGGAGAAATGGGCAGACTGGTTGGGCTAAGTGGTCCTAATCTGCCATCAAATTCTATGTTTTTATATTTCTATGTTTCATGCATACACATACAAGTACATAAATTACAAAATGAAGTACTACACTACTTACTTTTAATTTCTGGTGTTTCTTTCCTGGCCATGAAAAATTCCCCTCCTATCCTTGCCTGCTTACCAGAGAAATATCTATGGTATAAGCAAGCAAAAAATATCCAACAGGATGGACAGTATTTGGCAATACTGGACTGTCCATGGAGGAAGTACACTCCAGGAGGAGTTGGGGGGGTAGCTCCATGGTATTTAGCCAAGATGCACACTCAAGGGACTTGATTGACCATCACAGCCGGTTTCTGCTGGAAATTTCTTATGTTCATATGTCCAGGGATGTAATGAGGCCCAAGCTGCAGCTGGAGGGCCCTAAAGCCCCTGGAAGGTCCAGTATTGCCCATACTGCCAACCCTGGAGAGTATTATTGCTCTTAGATAATGGGCTTATATAAAGTTTATGAAAGGAAAAAAATGAAGTGTTTAAAAACCTAAAACACATTTCTGAAAATCATGAAATTGATTGATTTGTAATGAATAAAAACATTTTACTACTACTACAACATTATATTTTGTATAAAGTAGTCACTTCATTAGATGTCAGTAGAGAGTGCTGCTGCTGGAGGGCACGTGTTCTGTTTTTAGGAGAAAACCATCATTTTTACACTCACTTTTTTTAACTAATTGAGGTGAGGGACAGTTGGCAGTTAAACTTGCTTTTCTTTTTTACCCCAGTGGCTCAGCCCCCACTCCCCCAGCCCCCCACAGCCCCTGGGAACTTACCTTGATTGAAGAGCCTCCAGGGCTTGCCACCCCAGGGTGTTGCTGTCAAGTGAACACTCCCCCGATTCACTACTAATTCAGTTTCCTGGCAGACCCCCATTACCAGGATGCCACCTTGGCTTGTTCCCCAGGTTGGGGCCATGGGGTCAGGCCAGTCCTGACTGAACATTCAACTTGGTCATCAGCTGAGTGCCATGGATGGATGAGGTGGGACTGGTGGAGCAGAGCATCATGAACTGGGCCTGGCATTTTTGGATGCTGTGTCCTCTGGGGAGGTGTGACATGCAATGATGTAACAGTGCTGAGGCACCAACATCAGGCACACCTCCCTGCAACTTGGGCTACGGCAGCTGCTCCCTCCGACCTCCGCCAGAGGGCAGTCATGCACTGGACGCAAACACACCCTACCCCCTGAAGGAATAAAGCAGTCCATTGGATGCTCAATCCCCCTCCAGCTGGCCCTCTGACTCCTTGGATCCATTCCCAAACCTGGGATGTCAGCATCACAAGTGGAAGCCCAACCAATGCACCAGAGACCGGCCTTTTTTTTTAAAATAA
Source organism: Neoceratodus forsteri (assembly GCA_016271365.2). Lineage (NCBI taxonomy): Eukaryota > Metazoa > Chordata > Ceratodontiformes > Ceratodontidae > Neoceratodus > Neoceratodus forsteri. Next base: position 318,208,795 of record CM028130.1, read on the forward strand.
CTGAGGTCGGGGATAGCTAGCAGTTTTGTTGCTTGAGCGCTGTAAGTAAACTAAAACTGTGCTGGGTCTGACTCTAACTGCAACTATTGTGAGCATTGTTTTAGTAATGTGAAAGAGCAAGTGTTCTAAGTGAAACTGCATCAGTGGTCATTGATTGCTCATCAGCAGGAGAACCACTACTGAAGAAATAGTTAGGATGGCAGAGTGGCACTTTTATCATCATATTTGTTATTTGGAAGTGGGAGAACGCAGAGCCAGGGAGGAGAATGAACAACTGAGGAAGACTTGCTTTGTGACACAGCTAATTCAGGGGACAACTGGAGAGAAGGAGGAGGTGGGCGCAGGGCCACAGTAATGGGGGGATAAGTGGGGAAGTTGTCCGGGGCCCCGAGCCCGGGAGGGCCCTCCTGAGGAGCTGGCTTTACCTCTGTCATTAGCTGGTTTGGGAAATGGGGGCCCATTCCAAGTGACTTGTCCGGGGCCCCAGGATTCATAGCTGCAGCCCTGGGTGGGCGTGATGATGAGCAGACAGGATGAATAATGGTGCTATGTAAGAGTGCTATGCTGAACACATTTTGTTTTATTATTTAAAAATGCAGTGAGGGAGTGTGAATAGGAAAGTGGGGAGTCAGTAACTTGGTTATTGCTAAGTGAGAGTAAAAAAATTGCTGCTGCAAATATGGTTCAATGGCCTATGCAGCCAGTATAATGTTATATTTGTGCAACTGTGTGACTTAGGTTTTGGCCTTTTGCACTCTCTATTCCAGAGGAATTACCACCCTGTAGGGGTAACAAAGGCAAGGAATGCTCTAGAGGGCTCCACCCCTAGTGGTGCTGTGGGATGATTCCCTTGGCTAAAGGTACCTTAGGAAGGATCCCTCGGAGAGAAGCACTGCCGCTAGAGGAGGAGGGGAGGATAGTGGGGCAAAGAAAAAGTGCTTCAGAAGGAGGCTGAGGGGAACTGCTGTATATAGTTCAAAAAGTGGGAGAGGCTGGCTGCTTCTCCATCTAACCAAAGGCGGAGCCTTCCAATTCAATTGCCTATGCAGCCTATATAATGTTATGCTTGTGCAAGTGTGTTACTTAGGTTTTGGCTATTCGCACTCTCTATTCCAGAGGAATTACCACCCTGTAGGGGTCCAAAGAAAAGGAACCCTCTAGAGGGTTCCACATCTAGAGGTGATGTGGGATGATTTCCTTGGCTAAAGGTACCTTAGGAAGGATCCCGAAAAAGAAAGTAATGGTATAAGGCATATGGGCAATCAGTAGCTGTGAAATGTAGTAATAGATAAGCATCAGGCAGCTTGATAACATAATGGGATGCACAGGTCAGCAATCGCATGGGTTAGATGGAGTGCAAGAGAATAAGGGGACCTCCTAAGGGGAGAGGGAATGGCAGGAGAGAGGAAACAGCAAGTCAGGGACACCATCCACCTCCATCCAACAGCAGATCCGATCTAATGGAACTAGGAAATACTAACTAGATATTATGACCTTTGGCATGGAGGAGAGAAAAAAACCCTTTGAGGAGGAAATCTCTGGGAATCCATGGCCTAGGTCGCCTTCCCTCCAGGTGTGGGATAATTTCATTAGTGATGGCTCTGCTACTGCAATTTGGAAGCCCCAAAGAATAAGAAATTGAAAATATTCCAATTTGGAGGGAAACTCTCACTCTATCCTTCTAATGGGAACGCCCTGGAGGGTTTCAAGATGGTAACTCTGCAACCACTGCCCAAGGCTGGAGGAGGAGGAGGAGAGTAATGACCACTGAGGCACTCACCCAGCCTACTGATCCATTAAACAAACTAGGTGAATCAGAGGTGGCCATTGGGAGAATGTGGTTAAGGTACCTTACTAGGGAACCACTAAAGCCAATGGACAACTGTTATAGTGGAAACACTAGCGCTAAAGGAAATCGCTGTAACTTCCCTTCACATGTGAGTCATAAATTCTACAACTTGAGGTGCCATCGGTACAGTTGATAACTGAAGGGCTACCCAGAGCAAAGATATTCCCAGCTATGGTCCAGGTGAGAAGAACCTCGCCCCAAGCTTTGCATGCTCAAGCTGTGGACTAGGTGCAGAGTGAGACCATCGGCAGCAGGGGAACCTTTGCCAAATGGAATGGCTGGCATGCCCCAGGGACTGATGGGAGTGAATAGGTGTAATTACTGAGAACTTGCAGGCAAATGGCAGGGAACATTGAACAAAGGTGACATAAGCATAGATAAGTGGATCTGGACATATTTCAGTAAGGCAGAGTAATGCAGGGGCAGGGTAACAATAGATGGACCAGAACATAGGTCAGTAAGCAGTAGGAATAGTCAGACCAGCACGTAGGTCTGCAAAACATGGTAACAATGATGGGACATGAACATAAGTGGGGGGCAGCAGTACAGTAGTGGGGCAAGTAAGCCAGGTATTCAAAAGCCAAATTAAGGTGACAAATACTTTGAGGATTTTCAGCAGTGGAGGCAGGAGTTAGAACAGAAGTAATTAGCCACATGCGGCCATGACTCCCCAAACACTTCCCAGTTCCCACTGTAGGAAAAACAAGAAAGCGATGGAAGGGTTAGGAACTACATACGGACATTAAAACTAATTTACAGCATTGCAGTAGTTTAGCTGACCTCAGAGTAGAACAGCAGTGTACAACAGGGAATAGCATCGGGTAGAAGTGGTAGTCATCAATATGAATGGAAGGAGGGAAGCACAATGTTGTGAAAACAGCTATTAGCAGAAGGGAAGTAAAATAAGCAGGGGAAAACATGATTGAACTGCATAGCAAGGGTTCAGAGGGAGCCTGGGTTCAGAAGGAGCTTGAATCAGGTGAAAACAACTAGGCTGGATAGCATGGGGAGCAATTAGGCCTGTAGCATGGAAAACAGCTTTGGTTTATGTAAAAACACAGGTACTGGTGACAATAGCAATGGGAGGAACTAAAAGCAAGTATCTGGAGCTGCAAAGAGCCAAATGGTAGGAGTAAGCAAGTGGTAAGAGCTGAGAAAATAAATCCCCCCAAAAAGAAAACAAAACTAAGAGACAAACACAGAAGAAACATGGAAGAAATAAAATGAAGCACACAGCCAGAGGCAAAATACAAACTAGAAGCAGAAGAACAAAATGCAAAGTCCAGTAGAAAGAAGCAGCAAAGTGGTGGGGGGGGGACGGTGCTGGCCCTAGCCTGCAACAGAGCAAATGGACAGAGCTTACAGCCAGCAAAGAAAAAGTGCTTCAGAAGGAGGCTGAGGGGAACTGCTGCATATAGCTCAGGAAGTGGGAGTGGCTGGCTGCTTGTCCATCAAACCAAAGGCAGAGCCTTCCAATTGAAATTCCATGGCACTGTAATATTAGTAGTCAGGTCGGTTGGGACAAGCACTTTTTATTTCCTGGAAATCTATTACAAGTTAATGCACCCCCCACCCTCCATCTAGAAGGCAGCCATTCGAAGACCAGGAAATAAAAAGTTCATTTTCTAATCTACTATAGCGAAAACATAACCACTGTTTCCATCCGAGTCATTCTATTGTGTGATTGTGGTGGTGGTGGTGGGGGGAAGACATTCTGCCAGAAGAAATGAGCAGAGATCTGAATTCTTGTATTTCACCCAAAGTAAACATTCTGTCTATTAAATGTAGGAAAAAGTAAACAGCAATGTTGTGGAAAAGGGAGGAAATAATATTATGAAAAAGGGAAAGGTGAGGAAACAGGTAAATGGAGAAGTTTGGGCAAAACAGAGATTTAATGGCTAATTTGAAAAAAAATATATTTTGTGCATAATATTTGAAACTGAGATGGTATATCAGTGCTGGGATTAGCTGGGACTATTCTATTAGGGCTGATGAACATTTTTTTTAAATCATTATGATTTTGAACATTATTTTATTTTGGGGCATTTTTTAAAACCACCCCAAACAAAATCTTAGACCTATTCTATTATCACACACTAAGACACTCCAGGGTGTAACAGCACGTCATGTGTGGTTCCAGGCACCTAGTGATGTCTCGTGCCTCACAATACACCCAGGGTGTACTGTTATTACACCACAGTGCACACCCTGTCATGTCTTATTGCTTAAAATACTTCCACTATAACCCTTTCTCCAGGGCTAATCCGGATGTGAGTTAAATTAACTTGCTATGAGCTTCCTGGTGAATAAATAAATATTTTATTTCCATAACCTAAATGAATACTTAACAAATAACAACCTGGATGGTGTGTTCTTCAGATGCTCTGTAAGCCACTACAGCTGAAAATCTTGGCTGCTTATTAAGGGTGTCATCCACGGATAATTACTTTCTGCCATTCCTTTCCATATGACACAATTACCCATGATGAATATTAATGGAAAGCTGCAGCCCCTTTTCTTTCTTTTGTATTGATAGTAATGTAGCTGCTCAGAGATCTTTAGTCTCTTCAGTTCTCCTGACCTCCTCCTTCTTAAATTCATCCTCTATATGATCTCTTATCTCAGCCAGTGCCCAGGGCTGCTCTCACTCTCATTTGTTCTTCCTTTGATGCCACAGAGGACAAAAACATTCATAACTCTGTACTTCTAATGGCTGTCACTGATTGGCAGTTCTAATTGCGCCTATGGTCAGACATCTATGTGTTTGCTGTGGCCAAAATTAACCACTGATATGAAATGCTACTGATGTGAAAACTTAAAACACTCTCTCTGATCTTGAGACTGTTTTGCAGCACTGATATGGTGCAGCAACTAGTTCCAAATTGAAAAAAAATATAAAGGAAGAACTTTCATTATAATATACGCCTTATTACAAAATGCTTAGCCCCTGCAGATCATGTTTTAATTAGGATGGAATGTATGATCTTCCTGCCTACACATCTTATATTTAAGCAAACTAAGACAAGATCCTATGCTCTGTATTTCAAACTGTACCTATTTAGCCCTTGGTATGTGTCTGGAATTAACTCAATTCTCAGTGATTTCTGAGCAGTAACTGGGAGCATTAGCTTCAGAACAGTTATGGCTTAAAGATGCCCCCTTTATCTTTGAAAATGGTAAGATCTGAAGGCATTATTACTACACTACCTAACTCTTTAATGCAGAGAATGATCCTCCTACACTGAAACTATTTCTTCTCTAAAGCACTTAAGGAACACAATAACTATTTATTATTACACCAAGTCAGGTCTCTTCACCTATGCCTGTTATTTCAGATTATGATTAAGGAGCAGCTTTTCTTTTCTAAAACTTATAGTGTAAGGAATGTGTTGCGATAATGCAATGTTGAATGAAACAGATGGATTGGCTAGATAGATAGATAGATAGATAGACAGATAGAAGATGTTGTAATGCATTGACATGATAATGATATTGGACTGCTATTTTCATATTGTGATAACTCCCCCTCTCTCTCTTTGCTCAAATTAGTTTAAAAAATGTAGTATGGATCTGAAAGTTAGTCCACCCAAAATATGTTAGTTTTTACTGAACTTAAAGTGAAGGCAGTATTGTCTAGTGTGTAGATCACTGAACTGGGAACTTGAAAACCCAGCAAATCCAGGTTATGAATTCCACTAGTGCCACTTACTTTGTGACCCTGAACAAATCATTTAACCTCTCTGTGCTTAATTCTCTTATCTTCTCTGAAACTAACCCTGACCTATCCGTAGTCTATAAATGTACAACTAGTGGCACTGCCAACTGCCCATGTGATGTAAAGTGCGATGGGATACACTGTGTATGAAAGGCACTTTATGAAACCAAGTTCCATCCCTTTCCTAAACATGTAAAATTGAAATTTAGAGTAATCAGAAGATACTGTTACATGCAAAAATATATGTAATTTTGCTTTTATCTAATGCCAGAGTATAACCAGGTGATGTGAGGCCCCACCACCTCATTAATTCCCCAACCGTGCTGAATTATCATTATCCATATAATGCTTGGGTCTCAAAGCCGTGACATGTAGGGGTACCCAATCCATCAGCTTCTTCTTGATATGACCTAAAAGACAGCTATAATAAAGCCAATGCTAGAAGGAAATGTCCAAAAGCAATTATATTCTTGAGATGCAGGGAGTTTTAAAGAGCTCCACCTAAATGACTTCTAATGGAAGACTCATGTGCATATGAATTGGACGAAACTGGCATTTTGCTTAGCAGAAAAAGCAGATACACATCATACAATCAAACTCAGACGGTATTTGCATGTCTATGTATGTGTGTCTCAATCTGACAGCTATTTGGCCCACCCCACAGACTAGGTAATGCCACTAGAATTTCATTTGTGGCATTTAACTTTCACTAAACACTTATCACGACTGAACCAGTTTAGTTGTGTTGAGCTGTTTGCAGTCCTGTAGTTCCTTTCTGGGTAACTATTTTTTCCCCACTTCCACTTTTGTCTTAGTTTGACTTGATAGACTCAGAGGAGATACTTATCCCCCTGATTTTCCTCCTTCATTTTCGCAGACACCCTTCCTTAAAAAGAGAACCACCCGATCTTTTCTCTGTAGAAACTATTTCTATACATCTTGGTGCCACTGTCACTTTCTTTCCCCACCAAGTCTCTGTGAGTGTTTTTATGTCCTGGACTTCTAAGTTCAGTCAGTGTTGTTGGGTGTGATTCACATATGACCTGCTTTCAAGTGAGAATTGTTTTTGTATGCTGAACATCCTTGTTTCAACTGTGAAGTTACTTTTTTTTTTGCTAATCAGCTCAGCTGCTCTATCCTTGGTGAACCAATGTATCTAACATCTGCCATTGGTGATCCCTGCAGTAGCTGCCTCCCCTATCCTTTAGTTTAAATCTCCCTGACATCCCTTTCCACTGATATGACAATACCGCCTCCCTCTTGGGTTGGCTACAGATCACATTTATTTAACATGTACAGCAGGAAGGGAAATCATCTTACCTGCACTAGCATCAAGGCCCTGCAAAGCCCCTCCAACACTCCTGCTACAGTAGTGCTCAACATCATGTTCCATCATGACTAAAGCTATCCAGTTAATTTGGTCACAATGTTGCCAGTTGCAGCTAGTTGTAATGTTTGGTGCCACTGTTTTTAAATGCTAAAAATATGCATTAGTATCTGCAGGGCTGTTAAAGGGTCAGCAGGTGGCACTGTACAGAAACACTGATGTACATATGTGTATCTCCACAAATCACCTAGTCTATGAGTTCTAGTGGTTAGCTGGTAAATTGCAAGAAGAAAGGCAAGTGCAAGTGATGGCTTGACTCTTATTTATAGTTTTTCACTCCAGATAGCAACTTACATGAGAGTACCTGACTCTGGGCATTACTGTACTTTTACTATGGAGTCCGCTATAAATGCTACCTTATTAAAGGGGAACAGTCAGCACTAATATCCTGATGCCTAAGTGTGGGGCTGGTCCCAATTTACACTTAGCATGCAAAAACATTTTGTTTTTACTTACTGTTTACTGAAGATTGTATCAGACTGAATCTGTTGACTTGCAAGCTGACTTTTTCTATAACTACAAATCCCAGAATCCCCCTGTAGCTGACATCAGAGAAGGGGCTGCAGCAGTTGGAGATTCAGTAGCCTGCAGTGGATATTAGAGGTTTTATAAACTCCAATCAGATATGTGTCAGTCCTGCTGTTCTTGTGGGGCTACATATAGTCCTCTGTAACTGTCCTTACCCCAGTGAGAACAGTCGGACCAGCAAACAAAAGATCAAAGCTTATAGAAATTCTACAATGCACTGTGGGCTATTGAATCTCCAGTTGTTGCAGTCTTGCTGCAGTGCCAGCTACAGGGGATTCTGGGATTTGTAGTTACAGAAACTATCAGCTTGCAAGTCAGCAGAATGACTCTGATGCAAGCTATGATACTGCAGTAAAAATGAAGTTTTATATATTATATATATATATATAGATAGATAGATAGATAGATAGATAGATAGATAGATAGATAGATAGATAGATAGATAGATAGATAGATGGACAGATAGATAGATATATTGCAAATTAGGATGAGCCTCACATATGGGTCTGGGACTCTTAGTGCTGACAGTTCCTCTTTAACTCTCGACCCTTCTGTTTTCTTCTGCCTTCCTGGCAGCTCAAGTGCATGGCTGCAAAAAATGGATGGGTATGGCTTCCACGATATTAGAATGAAATAACATAATTTTCACAGAAGCTCATGAAATATTAATATAATTACTGTATTTATTTTGCAGTTGCTGGCTGCTTATAATTTAGCTTCCTTTAAACAAGAAATCAGAAAGTTGACACACAGTAACATTTTTTATTATTTATCGTATATGCCCCTCTTGTTTGGTGCCAGCCTCCCAGAGACCCCAGACACTTCCCCCCTGGTGACCATCTACTTTCTACCCACCAGCCCCAACAAAGACTTGTAATGCCCCCCTGGGGATAAGGGGTAGAGGGATGCATTCCCAATCGTGCATAATGTCAAGAGATGGACAAGGTAGTGGAGAGTAGCTCAGATATATCAAGGTACCCAAAGGAAGCCAGCACTGGGGCGGGTTTCTGTTTTCTTGTCCTGATGCAAGCACAGACTTGTTATGGCTACTCGCAGTAAAGGAATAAAACTCCCATTATCTTGGGAACATTAAGATAAATACATTTATTATTTATAAAAATGTTGTAGCACCCCACCAGCGCACCAGCGTCAACATTTTAAGCTATTTAGCTCTTTTTTAAGGGGACCAATGAACATGTGAATGCACTGTGTTCTCACTGTCAGTTCCTAGGCAGCAGCCCTCCCTCCCACTCATTGTAGTCAACTGCACTTCCACAAGTGGTCAACCGGGTGGCAGTATTGCTGTGAGGATGGCAGCCCTCCCTCACTGGAGAAAAGCATCCTCTGGGATCCTCAGTTCTCCTCTGCTGATCAGCCCCCTGGCATTGTGTGCAGTAGCACCACAGCTGCACTGATGGATAAACACAGAGCCTCAGTTTTAGGGTCTGTGAACCTACCAAAACTGGTGATACTGCATTCTCTAGTTCTGAAGTTTTTCAGACTTACAATTGTGCAGTTTATGTGCTTGTAAAATGTAATTTCAAAAATTCTGAGTGACTGGCTGCTTAAAACTCAGCCCACTTTAAAGGTACAATTTGGAAACTTGCCTCACTACTCCATGAGGCAGCATACTTTAAAAGTACTAACTGTGGTGCAATTTGAAATACTAATTACAAAATTTGGCAGAACAACAGAAACTTAAAATGTGGCACACTTTGAGAAATTCTCATTGATATTTTATAAAATTTCAAGGAAGCAGAATTTAATTTACAATGAATCCTTTTTTTCCATATATATTTTGTAGTGTTTTTTCTGTTTTCAGCCTGTAACCAGTCCCCATACCTCAGACGTGTATGCACATGTGGAGGCACATGCATGCCACATCTCAAGGTGCCCTCCCACTATGTGTCGCCCCCTCCACCAGTGCTGATCACTGGACCTCCACCCCTATGGCAGTGGGACTATAGGGGGGTGCCATCGCTCCAGGAGAGGAGAGGTGCCTTCAGGCTGCTCAATCCTGTTTCTACCCTTCCCTTGCCAGCTCCCTGATGACCCAAGGCAATTCCTGTACCCGGATCACCAGTGTGGTGCAAGGTAAGGCATCCAGTGCCTCAACCCTCTGCACCACTGGGCCAGCTTATTTCCCATTAACTCTGCTGGCAGATGTTAAATTTTGACCAACCTTAATGGCCTCCCTGATACAGTATCTTTAAAAAAACACTTGTTTTTATTAAGCACATTGTATTCTTTGTGCTAATTACAGTCAATCCCCTGTCTAGTGGCTAGGGCACAGAATTAGGAAGTAGGAAAGACAGGAGATCAAGGTTAAAATCATTCCAGAACAACTCGCATGCCATGCAACCTTATAGGGAAAGTCTCCTCAACCTTTTCTTCTGTTTACCAGTGTAGTGTGTAGGCATGAACAGTGATTCTCTCTCTTGCATCCTCCTAATTTCATCCTAATTTAAATAAAAATGTAAATGAAGTTGTTTCATGCTGTTCTGCTGTGGTGTGAAAACCTGTTTGATGCCACTGCTAGAGAGTCAGTGAAGTTTTAATTCGTGGGTGAAGTTCCAGCGAATTCACCAACTTCACATCCATTAGCTCTTTGCAGAGTTTTCCCATTTAGGTTCAAATTCACCATTTGTAACTTCACCTTGCTTTGATTTTTTAACTGCAAATTGCACTTAAAAAACCCAAAGCAAGAAGAAGTTGGAAATGAAATGGATGGAACTCCTCCACCATTCTATTCCCTGGTGTCTAGTGCCCCCCTCACCAATAGCCCCTCCACTTGTAAAATGAAGTTACCCATATCAGACCCTGTATTATTAAATTAACCCCCCCACTAATTACCCACCCGACTGTTAAATACATTTTAACATCCCTAGTGTCTAGTTGTCCCCTACCCCGCTCACCAAGTGCCTGTCTGACTGTCAAATAAATTGTATCAACCCTGGTGTCTAGTGGTCCCCTCCACTGAGAAATTATGAAGGTACCTTCCCCATTTCCAGATGCCACAGAGAAGAGGCACAATTCCCTGCTGTCTAGTGGACTCCCTTCCCTATCCCCATCATCAAATGCCCACTCCCTGGTGTCTAGTGGACCCCACCTACCCCTGCATGTACTGGCCCCCCAACCCACTCCCACTCCCACCTGGACCCCAAGTGGACCACCAGCACAGCCATCCACACTCCTTCATGGCCAGCAGCCCAACCGGGCACTCAGTGAATGACTGCATGCTTTCACAAGCATATGCTCATTCATTGCTTGCTCTCAGTCATTCTCTGATATTATTGGGGTGCAGAGAAGAGTGGAGGGCTGCTCTGATGGTTAGTAGAGGGGGCAGGATGGGTGGAATGGTGTTATAGACCCGGGGGGTCCACAATGCTGTTCCCTCATCCCACACCCTTGCTGAAAACCAGAGCAGCCCTCTGCCCTTTTCTGTGCCCCAGTAACATCAGAGAATGACTGTAAGCTGGCAATGAATGAGTGTGTGCTTGTACAAGCATGCACTCATTCACTTGAGTGCTAAGTCGGGTTGCTGACCATGGAGGAGAGTGGAAGGCTGTTCCAGTGGCCTGCTCTGGGTCTGGCTCGGGGGAAGTGGGGTGGGGTGGCAGTACGTGTAGGGGTTGGGGTCTACTACACACCAGGGAGTGGGCATTTGATGATAGGGATACGGAGGGGGGTCACTAGACACCAGGGAAATGTGTCTCTTCTCTGTGGTACCTGGAAATGGTGGGGTACCTTCATAATTTCACAACAGGTGGGAAATCAGCAGAGGTTGGCGGACCACTAGACACCAGGGATGTTGCAATTTATTTGAAGTTAGGCAGGTGATTGGAGGGGGGGCAGGGATTTAATTTAATATTACACAGCCTATGATGGGTGAGGGGTCAATTTACATGGGGGACTATTGGCAGTGGATGGGGGCCACTAGATACCAGGGAAGTTCTTTTGGTTGTGAGGCATGAGGATTGCCATGGGAGGGTGGACAACCAATTAAAATTAAAAAAATTCCTGGCTGAGTTGCCAAAACTCCACCAGTGGAGTTTTCAAATTCAGCATTTTGCAGAGGTTTTAAAGGGCAAATGTGGGCTTCACTCCCTGGATCTACTATGAGGAGTGAGGGAAATGTGCAGATTATTTTGTGGAGTGAATTTTCCCCAGTTTGCACATCTCTAGCCGTTGCAAAGGAGATCACCCCACTAATAAAAGGACATGTGGGAGTTGATGATGTGTAAAGCAACTGAGTGTAAGCAATGAGCTCCTAGTACATAAGAATTAATTAATTGAATAACACAACTTAACAAGCTCCAGCATCCTTCCAACTACATTTTTCCAACTTAGACACATTTTAACCAACAGAAAGCATTAGGAAATATACCTTGAAAACTTTGATGGCCAGCATGAGACAAGAATACAGGAACTTCAGAAGACACCCAACAAAACTGACTGACAATAGCACTTTTGCTGACTTGTGCAAGTATGCATCATCAACTTCCATGCAGACTTAAGGGTAGCATGGGAAAGTATTTTTTCATGGAAAGGGTGGTTGATACCTGGAACAGCCTCTTGGCAGAGGTTGTAGGGACAAAAATGGTATGGGAAGTCAAAAATGTATGGGACCGACATAAAGGAACTTTTGCAATATGAAAGAGAGGGTAAGCCACAGACCATTAGGATCTGCATTATATGAAACAAGTCAGGAAAATGAACAGACTAGGTGGACCAAGTAGTACTTATCTACTGTTAAATTCTATGTTTCTATGCTGCCTTGCAAGAGTGGTGTCATGATCTTTGCAATGGTATCAAGCAGGTTTTCCCACCAGGGCAGAACAGAGTGAAGCTATTTCATTTAAATTAGGGTGAAATTAGGAGTGTTAAAAAGAGAATAATTGTTAATGTCTACAAACTATACAGGTATACAGAAAATGGGATGAGGGGACTTTCTCTTTAAGCAAGACTTTCAATCTCTAAGTGATTCAGTCCACTTAGCTGTAAAAAATGGGAAAACATAGGACCCCCACTGAAAAAGAGATATTGCATTTCAGCTGGCTAGTCAGGTTAAATCAATAAAAAAATGGTTAATGGTGTACTCACAGTTTCCATTTATACTTAAGATTATTTCTTTTGTTGTCTGAGCTAGTTATAAACCCAGAGGCAACACTTTCAAATACAAAATTATTCTGCAGAGGGAAACTGTGCCTAAAATCTATCAGTCTCTGGTTCTTTTTGTGGTGGAATTGGGACCTTAGGAAGAATAGTTCCAGTATCAAGAATTAAATAAAATCTATCTTCTCTGGCAGAGGTTTCTTTTCAGATCCCAAGGCATAATGGAAAAGAAGTAAAACATCTGCATTTAATATGCACTTAGATCATCCTTGAAAACTTTAAGGAAACTCTTCAAAATTAACAGGAGCCCTAATTGGCTGTTATTGTACAGTGATACTTTGTCACAATAAAATAAAGTAGCTTCCATCTCACCCCTACTCTACCATTCTACAATATGTCTCGTGAACAGTAAGAGACAAAATTTTGAATGTTCTTTAAGTCCTTGATAAATATCAAGACAGTACAGCACAACCACGTGGGACTTGGCTAGTCCCGGCATGTGGCACAGACTGAAGAACTACAGTAACCCAATCCACCTGTGGTTGGATTTAATAAGAATAAATAAGATGCTTACCTAACTGCTATGTGAAGCTAAAAAAACTTTTATTGTGTAACTCAGAGTGGACTGAAATCCATAGCAAAACAGTGCAACGTGCTTAAATAGTGCTGACAGTATTACAGCCAAAAAATAGTTAAAATAAATGTCCGTCGGCACTTCATAAAGTGCTACTGCAGTAAAACTTGTGACCAGGCAGATGACTGTGCTGTGAATGCATATGTCAGTGTGCTCATGCACACTGACATTTTGACATAAGCCTTTCTCAGAACTCAAGACAGACAATTTACAAATTTTATTTCTAATTTGTTTGACCGTAGAATCTACAGTATGCAGGGAACTGATGCAACTGTGCACCACTGGAATTTCCATTGGTCTTCTCAAAGCCATTTTCCTGCAAGGTTCACTAAAGTTACTATGTTTTTTTTAGCACTATGACCTTAGTAGGAAATGCTAGCTATATATATAGGACTTCCTGTAGAGGGGAGTTGTTGGGAAGTTGGTCACCCTTTATTTTAAGTTTCAGTGTAACTAATCACTGATTACACACAACAGAGTAATTATCCTGTAGTTATATGTTTGTTTCTTGCAACTACATTGCAGTTGTGATTTTAATGCAGTAGGTACTGCTAGATATTTGAAACACAAATTGTAGTGAGAAAGAAATAACAGCACCAAATGTTGAGTAGATTATACAGTATCACACACTAAGGATGCATTAAGAAACAGACAGTTGAATTATTGTTTCCCATATTTTATTTTATATAATTACTGGTCCCCACTAATTAATAAATTGTGAATGAAAACATGAACTAAAATCATGGATTACAGGAATTGTTTTTTTGTAAGTGCGTATGGAGGTTAAACCTACTAGTTATGTCAAACTGTGAACACCAACAAAAGTAACAATTGTACTGACTTAAGTTTGATTTGAATTATTCTTGAAAATCTAATTGGAAAAGGACATGAAAGTCCAGTGAGAGAACAGTTCTCTTTTTTGTACTTTGTCAGGCATGGCAGTCTCAAGTGAAACATATTGTCATGTAGAGGCAGTTGCTTAACTTTCTGGTTTACATTTTAGTAAGGAATCTCTAAATAAATGAAAAATGTATTTGAGGAATGTCCAGTGAATGAGCGCTTTTGTTTTTTTTTTGTCTGCCAGGTTGTCTAGTTTCTATAGCAATATAGCATGAAATGTGAGACGAAACACAGCTGGCAGTGTGAAACCTGCAAATGGCTCATGATGTGCTTAAAAAGAGAAATTTACAAACAGTTGACCACCTGCTTAAAAACAGTTTAGTGGGAATGTGTTTTTGTCTCCAGTACCAACACTCATGTACAGTATAAAAGAGTGTTTGTATTTTAACATACTGGATTTTGGGGTATAATCAAAATTAACTGGTAATTATTATGCAGTTGTACATATGTGCAATGCAATCACATGTACAGTAGGTACCCTGAAATTACTTGCCTTTTGAACTGGAATTATTCTGCCATTTGTGTACATGTAATCTGAAACATTATCAACACTCTATACCATAACAGCAATAGTTTAACACAAAGGCTATGCCTGCAGTTCAATGGGTGGTAGCTACCAGTCACTCCCCCTTTCCTGAACTATTTAAGCCAGCTTCCTTCAGCCTCATTCTGAAGCAATGTTTCATTGCCCTGCCATCCTCCCCTCCTTCTCCAGTAGTGTGCTTCTCTCCTTGGTGCTCCCTCCTGAGGTACCTTTAGCCTAAATAAATTATGTTCCTGTGGCATCTATGGGGTGGAACCCTCCTCAAGAGGGTTCCTTTGCCCTCACAGTACCCCAACAGGGAGGAAGCCTTCTATGTGACAAAGAATGCAAACAGTCAAAGTACTCATGGACAGAACTGAAACAACACATTCATATGCTACACAAGCATAATTCCTCATTAAGTTGTGTATGCCCATTGAACTAAGGAAAGTTGAACTCCCTGATAGACAAGATCAATTTGTTTAAATGTTAGCTTACATACTGTGCATCTGATAAGTCACTCTCAAGCCATCTTGGTATGTTGATGGGACCGTCAAGACACTCATTGTACTGCTTGTTCTTTTTCTTTTTGAAAATAAATAAAGTTTATTCATTTAGAAAAAAAAACTGTTGCATGTATGGGTGCTGCCCATTCTTTGAGAAACAGACCTATGATCTGATAAAATTTCACTCAGAATGAAATAAATGTGGAATTAAGTGGAATGTGTATGGCCAAATCAAAAATCAAGGATGTAATTCTGCCCTTCCCAAATATCTCAGCCACCCCATAATCGCAGAAAAGTCCATTATTATATAGTGCACCATAAAATACTCCGACTGGGAAGCATCACTTTCAGGAAGTCTGTAAAGGCTCTATTATGTCAGTGCCTTAGCAATTCACATTTTCACAATTCTAAGAATGGGAACTGGTGACAAGAAAAAAAATAGAATGTGCAGACATCCTGAAAATGGTGCTGCTCAGCCTGAGATTCTTATAGTATACCAAAAAAAAAGAGATTTGGTCACCACTTATGCGGGTGACTGAGATATTTGGGCATAGTGAGAGTACATATTGGATGTTTTTTAAATATGATAGTACTTGCGCAGTAACAGCATGTATTCAACTTATATTATTGTATGGAGAAACTTGTTTGCAGTCACTTAATGTAGATTATACTTCACTTAATTGCAGTTTGCAGTGTCTTCTTTGTGATGATGACTTTCCAATCACAGCATCTATTTGCTTATTTATGAAGTCTGCCCAGAGTTTTTGGTTGTATTTTGTGACTGTGATTGGTTTCTTGTGAATTGTATGAATTATTAATTATAATGTAGTTCTTATTTTATCTAAAACCAAAGGGAAAATCACAGTAAAAGTTACATTTTAGAAATTAGGTTGGTTAAAATCTAAAGATCAAAAGTAAGGAGAAACAATAAAAAGGAGCAGTTAGGGTTCCAGGACCATTTCTTAAATGATTATGTTAGGCAAGCTCATAGGTGTGGTGGCACAGCAGAAAGGAAGGCACTTTGAAATTCAGATAGATGAAAGAACCCCTTCAAAGGCAGGAGAAGTTTAAATTATTGATCATGTTTTACTGAGAAAATGCTCCAGTGAAGGTGGTCTTGGGCAAATACAAAACTTAATAAAAAAATAAAAAAGAGAGAAATACCAGCCAGAGAGGCAATTCCAAGTCACTCCATTGCTTTGTTCTGGGCTATGACTTTGTTAGTGGGCCTCTATTGATGTAACTTGGCATTACCTTCTTGGCTGCTATTTCTGTTTGTGTTAAGTTCTAAATTTTTCAAAGAGCACCTTCACAGGGGCATTTACTTAATGAAACATAAGCAATAACTTGAACTTCTCCTGCATTTTGAGTGCTACTTTTAACCTGTTTGGATTTTGGAGAGCCTCTTTTTTTCTGTGCTGGTTTCCATGTGGTTGACTCCTAGAATAGGCATCAGTTCACCAGTTCCTGCACAAGATGCGACCCAGCCCTTGTCTTCATTTCCAGGGGTGTGGGAGTAGCATATCATGCTGCCACCTTAGAGACTGCAATTTACTGATCAGGAGATTAGTATAATCTTTTGCATTCATAAGATGATAGATAGCTGAGGTGAAGGGAGGGTCTCTGTGCCAGTTGGCCATCCTAGGACCTTTTCTTTCTTAGCAGTAGCATCCTTTCTAAAAATGTGGCATTGGGGTAGAATGGAGATTGTGTACCTAGAGGATGGGGATGGGATTTCTCTTGATTTCCTTAGTTGGGGCTGGGCCGAAGATGTCATGAGATATTATGAAGATGGGGGGAAAGGGTATACATAGTTATAGCACTCAGACAATTACACTTACCTTCACCTTGGCTGGGTGGGGGAGGGTTGAAATTTGGGCACTAAAAAGGTGGGGGATGAGGAGTTTTTCTAAATGATGAGGTATGGGTAGAAGGGTGGCAAAAGGTGCTATCTAGGTGGGAGAATGAGTTTTCTTTTCTAATTTTTTTTTTTTGTAATAAAAACTTCCTATAGTGGCTTATCACTTTTGATGTTCACTTTCACCAGGTGAAGTGCTATGCAAAGTTTCATTTTGCAGATGAAGTACCACGTCTTTGAAATCTTGGCTTGGGATTGTCCACTTATCTAGGTGAAGAATTAAATGCAGTGGCACTTTGTATTTTTGTATGGTTGGGAAACATTGCATAGTTTTTCATGAAGCAAAGTTGTCTGACTTTGCACAGCTCCAATTTAGAGTTACGTTCAGAGAGTAGTCATTCAAACAATATAAAACAACACAACTGTGAGCTCTGTGGTAGTTCAACAAAAGACATATTAAAGCAATTTCCCAAATGCATTCTACAAGAAACACATTTTTAACACTTTACTTGTTGAGTGTTTGATCGGCTGAAAAATTACAATAAAGATAGTAATAAATGTTGCTCAGCAATAGCCAGCCTAGTCTTGTTGGTTTTCCTTCAGTCTGTACATTTATTACTGAAAATTGGTAACTGGGTAAAGCACTCTGAGCAAGGGTTCATTTCCAGGTGTGACCCAGGGGGAAGGGATGCAGGGAGACACATACATTCATTGGAAAAGTATAGTTAGTGTTAATAAATTATATGGGTAGAGAGAGTAAAAGAATCTAAATAACCAGAATGGGATTCTAGCCATTCTTTTTGCATATAGCCCAGTGAATAAAATGTGCCTGTACCTGTGGACTTAGAGCCAACCATATGTATGTGCCATCGTTTAAAAAACATTTCTCTGCCACCTTCTGTTTCAAAGTGACAGCTTGCTTTCAACCCCAGTTAGTAAACATCCAATTTTAAATACATTTTTTGCCTCCAGTTCACCTTCCCAACCCACTTGCTTTACCTTCCAACAGCTAATACACAGATTATTCACTGCTGAGCTGACTGCGCTCTCCCACTGTAACTCCCAACTAAAGTACAGTGAGAACTCCAGCACTTTAGTCACAGATTGTAGCGTGCTTCTGGCAAAACCAAAATAAAATTGCTGTCTTGCTGGCAGACTGAGGTAGCAACTTCATTGGCAGCTCTCTTCAGCACCCCTAGTGACACCAATAATTTTAACAGCATCCCTAGTAACTTATGGAAACCAGAGGGACTATTTCACATACATTTTTTTTTTACTAATTTTTTAAAACATAAAAACATATTACAGTTTCTCAGCATCTACCTGCAAAATTATACTCTGGGGTGAGCTTTATGCTCTGATAAATGTACTTCAATGGGCAGTACACCTCAATCATGTATTTATCAGAGAATAAAGCACACCCTATCATGTGTTATTGCTTACATAGTGTAGCGGTCAAAAATTACAAAATAAATAAATTATTAATTATTCAATCCAGGTTAGGCTTTCAGGTCACAAGTATAAATTAGGTTAAGGTGAATAGAGTTCACAAACAACCCAAGAGAAGGGAGAGGATGTGGGAAAGATTAGCTGGGGCAAGAGCAAGAGGGAATGAATAGGAGTTTGAGTTGATGCTCTAGTGGAAGGTTGGGCAAAATGTAACTTCTGCCAGCAGAATTCTCATGAGATTTCTGTGAAGATTTCATGAGAGTTCATCAAAATTCTGATTTTGCTTATTTCCAACTAATTTAAAATGTATTTGTCCATATGGCCACAGATTTGCTACAATGACTTTTCCATGTTCCACGCAAAAGTGTATTAAACTTGAGGTCTCTATAATTTCACAAGTATGTAAACCACATAATTTTAAGACCCTATAACTTTAAAACTAGAGAGTAGAATATCACCAGTTCTATTAGGTTCATTGATCCTAAAAATTAGGGTTTGAGGCCACCCCCATGACACAGTTGCAGAGAGTCATGTTGCCATACTGACAAGCTGGGTTCAGAAACAGGTCCAAAAAGTCATGTTGGGAGGCAGACCATGGACGAGGCAGCTGCCACTTGGTAGTACATCTCAGTCGGGGAAGGTTGGCAGTGGGTTCCACCAGCACAGTGACCACATGGCT
The DNA here is from genome assembly GCA_016271365.2 of Neoceratodus forsteri. Lineage (NCBI taxonomy): Eukaryota > Metazoa > Chordata > Ceratodontiformes > Ceratodontidae > Neoceratodus > Neoceratodus forsteri. Next base: position 318,227,938 of record CM028130.1, read on the forward strand.
GGGCCAGGGAGCTTGCTCCTGTCATAGGGGAGGCCTGTGACTGTGCAAGGCTGACAGAGGCACCACCCCCACCAGGGGATATGGAATGAAAGAAAGCATTGGGGAATAACCCGCTAGCCAACTGAATGATGGCTGGGTTCAGTCCGGTCAGGGTATATCTCTGTAAACAGTATATATCCCTGAGAGACGAGCTACCAGCTGGTAGAAAAACTAATATGGAAAAAACAAAACAGGCTCTGTGTGTCAAATCTCCAATGTCTTGCTAAAAGGATGGCCAAGTTATAAGCAGCAAAAGATTCCAAATGGCATCAGTAATTAAAGTTGAATTTCATGAGATTTTGTGAAATTGTGGAATGTTGTGATATTTTTGTCAAAGTCATGTCCATACATTTTGCCCAGTCATACACTTGAGTTCCATTGTTGTAGAAGGTAAAGTCTAGGTAATGTGCCAATAAGGTAGCATACATAGGAAGTTCCATATTAAGACCACAGTGGTACTAAGTGTCAGGTCACTAATTTGAGTGACAAACTAAGAAGAATAGCCATGGACATCACTGTGCACTAGCCTGAATCCTTGCATTATGCCAGATAACCACTAGAGGCCACTGACTTAATGACTTGTGAAAGCATATGCACATGCAGCATTGTTTCTGTACAATGCCGCCTGTTGACTCTTAACAACCTTTTAGATAACCATGTATGTTTTTTCTATTCAAAAACTGTGGTACCAACTGATGGCAAGTGTTGCAAAGTTGTGGCTTAGGCCATATCTGGATGTCTTTAGTAATGATGTAGCATGATTCTGGGTATCACTGTCACAGGTGTGTTTGATCGGTATATTGCACGGTCATGATGCTAGTGCAGGTAAGGTGATTCAGTGGTGATAAGTACTTTTTGACAGTTAAATTCCACAAATTGAATTTTAGTGCCATTACCTATTATGCGTCCATGAATTTTTGAGCAAATTTTGTCAATTAGTGTTTTTGGAAGTATCCACAATAAATTTTAACCTACTGAACCACATTTTTCCAGCTTAATTCAGTTCTAGGACATATTTACTTTGGTATGCATGCCAAATATTGAGTGTATACCTGCAATAGTAGTGGCTTTCTAAACATCCAAACATTTTGAAAATGTTCACACAATTTAACAAATAATGAAATTGTGACATTTTGAACTCCAGTAATTTACTATTTATACAACCAAATATCTCTCCATTTAGCAGATGCTATGATTCTTGCAAGAAAGTATGCATATACATTTTCTATTTCAGAAAATTTTACATGAATAATACATTGCCAGATTCTGAGCCCCTATAACTTTTCCACCCCTCATCTGGATGTCATGCAATTAGACATCTTTTTATGGCAACATCCACATAATATGTGTTTCAACTGTCAGTCATCTAGCTATAATATTGACTGAGTTATTACCAATTAAAAAATTGAGAACATTCCACAGAATTTCATGAAATGTCAAAACAATTCTGTGAAACTGGAATGTGCTAATTGTGCCCAGCCCTATTTACAGGGTAATGGCAGGAGGGCAAGTTATAGAGGAAGGGTTGATCCAGGTGGGGTTGGGGGGGAGAAAGCAGAATGTCCAGCAGCAGATTTGCAGAAGGGAATGTAGAAGGTGCAGGAGAGACAATGAAACCTTCAGCGTGCCTGAGACGTGCTCATGGTACAGGGAGGTACACTTTCAGAATGAGAAGGCTATCTCCCAAAAAAGTGATAAATAATCATACAAAAACTGAAAAAGACAGGCACTCGGGGTAAGAGTTTGGAAATCACTGGGGCACCATGTGTAATCAAGCATGTAAGAAAAGGACTATCCATTTAAAATATGGAGTGTTCAGAAATTTATTCTGATTAAAAAGTTTATTATATACTTGAAAGTATAAACATCTACTCTATCTCTAGAAATTTAAAAGATATAGTCAAATGTGGAAACAGGAAGTGGTTATCCCCCAACAAAGTACACCAAACTTGTGGCATTCACTGTGCAAATACTGCATTTAGCTGGTCAAAAATAGAAACACTGCTTACCCCAGGACAGCTACTAATACCAAAGTACTTTGTTCTACAACAAGAGCTTCATCAGGGAGTAGGAGTCCCTAGATTGAAGAGCATAGGAGGCGGAAGGGACAAGAGAAAAGAGAGGTAAGGAGGGAGATATGAGAACTAGTATTTAGAAATGAAAAGAAGCACAGTGAATGACGTGGTGGGTACAAGAAGAAGCATTAACAGTGAAATGGTAGACAACATTGCATAGAGTACCCAGTCTGGTGAGAAAGGAGATAATGGCTGGCCATAGATGATATTTACATAATCAAACACTGGAAATGCCATCTTGGTGACAATTTCCTTGTGATGTGGGAGTGGTAGGCAATCCTTGTTGCAGTAGCGGGCATCAGGTTTGAGACAGAGCATCCTGTGGATGGAATTCATATGGTGGAAAAGTCAAACCTTCCATCCACCCACACAACTGGGTACTTGGAGTGGGGAAACAATTTCAAGTGGGGATGCTGTCAAGAGTAGAAAAGACATGAGTGACCCTTCTAAGCTTATGCTCTGTGCCAAGGTCACAGGCACTGTTTTCTTGGCACTGAGTTGAGGTCAATGGGATTGGAACCAGTGTTGAACATTACTGAAGTTATGCTGAAGTTATAGCTCCAGGGCAGAGACCAAGGTATTGGAGTCAAAATATACAGTATCATGACCATACATACAAATATGTGAGTTCACACAAGCTGAGGGAGCTTGTTAAGGATGATCAAGAGCAAGATGGTCCCCAGGAGAACCCAAGACTATATTGGGAGGGAAGGGAGACAAGACATTATCAACCTAAACTGACAGGAGGTGGCCAGAGAGGTAGGATATGAACCAGTTGATAGTTGGAGCTGAGAGACCTGCACCTCTCAGTTTATCCAAAAGGAAGCAGTGGGCTACTGTGTCAAATGCCTTTCCAAGTTCAATGAGAATGGCATCAGTGATGTGCTCCTGTTCCATCCCTTTAAAGCATAGAGTCAGTGACAGGTAGGACTGAAGGAAGGTGGAGTGGAATGGAAAGAGGAAGTTTGTGGCCTAGAGGAGGTCCAAAAGCTGAATGTAGGCAAGCTAGGCAAAAGTAGGCAGATGATAGACAGGTATTACACTACAGGTGTATTTTGGAAATAATGCATTTTACTTTTTTTACCAATTATTTTACCAGGTGAGACACACTAAGCTGAAAGCTTGTTTGCAGGTGCAACCTGGGAGCACGAGGAAGTTAAGTGACTTGCTCACGGTCACACAGTATGCACCTAGGGGGCTGTGGGATTCAAACCCAGGGCTCCAGATTTGCAGCTCAGAGCCTTAACCCACTGTGCCATACTGCCTTACTGAAGGTGTGATGCAAAATTCAAAAATGGGTCTAATTAAACATTCACATATGTGCAAGACTTTATAAATTGAAGTGGAGACCAACCATTCACAGTCACATTAGAACAGTTTTCTGACTGTGCGGTCTGTAACAGAACTGAAGAATTTGTATTCAGTTTTATTATTGATTAAAACCAGCTGGGTCTACTGCATCCATTTCTGAAGTTTCAGTAATTAGCTTCAAATGTCAGGTTTATGCCACTCACTAATTTAACTTGGTGATAAAGTACAGTGTTCTTGGCATGCAATAAAAGTTTAGAGGTTGTACATGAGTTGGGAAATGAGTTAATGAATAATGAAAAAAGAAGATGCAATATGGACCATTGCAGAACATCACACAGTATGTTTTTAGAGAAGAAAAAGAGCCATTAAATTTCACAGTCTGTGTGTGATTTTTTTAGGTAGTCAAAAATTTAAGCAAAAATGACAGAGAAGTTGGTCATTTCTGACAGATTAATGACCAGTTGGTGGGGATGGGTTACCTCCCTCCAGCCAGTTGTTAATCCAAGGAAATGATGGGCTTTAAGGGTTTTATTGCAATTATATGTATATTTTTTAATTTTATTTTGTTAACTGGATAAGGATACTGGAACATGTCCTTTTTCAGGTCTGACCTGAAATAAAATACATACAGTATGCATACAAATACAAATATGTCACATTAACGCTGTTAGACAAAACAATTACAGGCATCCAATTCTTGCAAATAGCTTTTCAAATTGGCTTTAAGTAAGGAAGGAGCAGATCTTACTCTTTATAGTAACGAGTTCCAAAAATGAGGAGCAGCAGATGCAAAGGAGCGAGCAAGATCCAGATTTTGGTTTGTAAGGAAGAGTCTGTAAAAGAGTTCCTTTAAAAGATCTCAGATTCAATGCAATATCACAAATTAAAACCAACTTGCTTAAAGGAAATAAGCTTTTGGAAAAAAGGGACATAAACTAGACCTCAAAAAAAAAAAATGCCAGTCTTGCGTTAGGAGATAACCACCCAAGTTTTGAGTACAACGAAAAATGATGTTTGTAAAGAGAGACACAAAACAAAATGACAAATGTTATTATACACAATAAATAGTGCCTTACTTCTTTTTCACAGCTAATTTAAAATACAAACCAGCACAAAAATCTAAGTGAGGTAGTAGAATCCTGATAGAAATAGATCTTCTTGTTTCAGCAGAAAAACATTTTTTAAACTTACATAGTACACCCAATTTAGAATTCACTTTTCTACAAACAGCCTTAACCTGTGGCGAGAAGGATAAATTAGGGTCCAACAATACACCTAAGTATTTGGATTCACAAACTTGGTCAATAATACTCCCTTTTTCATCATGAATAACTAGGCTTGGGTTATCGTTCAACAATGAAGGGGGTCCAAATAACATAACTTTAGTTTTTTTTAATTAAGAATTAAGGAATTAGCTACAAATCAGTTGCAAATGTCTACAAATTCCTGTTCCAAGGTAAAAGATAGATGAGAAATTGTTTTTGCTTAAGAAAAAATAATCAAGTCATCAGAATATAATAGACAATTATAGGATCTACATAACGGAGGTAGTTGATTTACAAAAAGTGAAAACAACAACGGACCCAAAATTGAGCCCTGTGGTGTACCTGAGTCAATAGGGTATATAGAAGAAATGGCAGTTCCAACCTTGACAAACTGAATTTTGTTTAATAGATAATCATTAAACCAAGTGACCACATTCCTGGAAAAGCCTAAGGCATCTAGTCTGAAGCAAAGCAGGGAATGATCAATAAGATCAAAAGCCTTGCTCAGGTCGATGAAAACCACCCCCATCATAAGGCCATCATCAAAGCCCCTGAGGTTGGCATTCATGAACCCGAGCAAGGCTGTCTCCAGCCCATGGTGTTTTTGAAAACTATTTTGCTGAGGACACAAAATGTATTTTTTAAGGTATACAGAGATCTGGTTATAGACGGATATAGAGAAGGGAGTATAGTGTACTGGTTAAGGGTACTGAGCTGCAAACCTGTTGACCTGGGTTTGAATCCCATTAGCCCCCACTTGCATACTTTCTGACCCTGAGCAAGTCACTTAACTTCCTTGTGCTGCCAGGTCACACCTGGAAACAAGCTTTGGCTTAGTGTGCCTTTCCAGGTTAAACAATTTTCCCCTTTCCCTATAAGTCATTTTTTCTAGTTTCATTTATGGTTTTCCTGTGTGGTACAAACTGTGCATGCCATGCAGCATCAGTTGGCAGCTGGATCAGTCATTTCTAAGATGTTAATGAATGATTCATTGGCCAGTCAGGAGCCTCACTAGGATAATAAATAATTAGTTAGACTTATAGTTAGGAATAACCACAGCTGGTCCAGGCATCTGCTGTTGAGTCAGGTGGAATGTAGAATTCAGCTTGCAGAATTTATGAGGAATGGTGATTCTGCTTCTGAAAATCTTTTTGAAATTTCTCAATTAATTCCATGGAATTCCAAATGTCTTTTAATAGAGGCCACATATTAGATTTCTGCAGATTGCATCAACTCAGGATTGGTTCCCAGTGGTTTATGAAAACCTAATCCACAGGTTATGCAAACTGTAATTTAATAATCTGCAGATTAAATCTACCTCACTTTTGGATTTTCAGAATTCCACTTCCCATGGAATTCTGCAGAATTAGTCTGAATTTCTGAAATTCTTCAGAATCCCATTCTGTAGGGATGTGAACATTCTGTTCAGCTTTATCCTCTTTGTTTGCAGCAACTTGTGGCTTCCTATCTATTAGGTACACCAGCCAGCACTAGTGCTAGCCATCAAATTTTGAGATGTATTGTTTATTGTAGTTATAGTTTTCTTCCATTTCATGTCACTTCGATGAATGGAAAATAGTGACTGTGAAAATGGCACCAGTTTTATGGTGAGCAGAATTAAGGCAACATTGTTTTTGCAGGGGCTGTACCCCTCACAAATTCAATTGTGGAGGGACTTTCCCCCTGTACCCATCTTTCTATAGGGACCAACTTCGAGGTTGTGGCACCTGAGGGAGAGGGAGAGGGAAATGCAAAAATCACCTTAATTCCCCTCGCCATAAAGCCAGAGCCATCTGCACAGTCGCCATTTTCCATTTGCCAAAATGATGTGCTACCATTCTCTTTCAGTGTGCCAAGTCAAAACACATACAAAGAGGCATTGCTGGCCTGAAAATGAACTCCCAAAATGTTGTCATAATGGTATACGGTTACTCATCACAGTGCATTCAAACCATTCACAGGCTAAATATATGAATGGGCATTGGGCAGGGTGCCCCCAAGAACTAACCCTCTTAGGTCCTCCCCAACATACTGTAAGGCAGCCATGGTTTATGATGCAGCTCATCACAAGTGGATTCCTGAGTTCAATGTTTGACTGAGTTCATAAGTAAAATTAATTTGATTGTATGCACCACAGGCCAAGTCCATTATTCGTTAGAAAACAATTCTCTAAAATGTTGGACATGAAAGGGCAATCTACAATCTAAAATGGTCCAGGACTGATAGGTACAGAGAATGAATCCTCCTTCCAGCACAAGAGAGATTCAAGTGTCTAGTGAAGTAGACTCACAAGCAGATCCAGCTATATAGTGAAGTCAACACCCACTACTCTCTTAGGCCAGCAAACAGTAGCTGTTTTAGACTAATCTGAACTTTAAAGGGAACATAGTACACTTTTCTGAAAAAAGTACTATCCCTTTTGCAAGACTGCTATTATTAAAAAAAAAAAACTTCTACCCAAGGAAGTGAATATTATTACAATATACTGTATATATCACCTTTCATGCATATTGTGTCAGAAACTACTTTTCAAGTCAGAAACAATAACAGCAGGTGTACTGCTCTGTGGTTACATGAGGTTAAGGAATGTTCAAGGAAGTTTAACAAAAGCTCAAGAAAGAGAGAATGAGAAAGAGATAGATCAACAGACAGGCAGACAGAGACATAAAAAGAGAGGTGGTGCAGTATAGTATAGTATAGTATAGTATAGTATAGTATAGTATAGTATAGTATGGCGTGGTGTGGTGTGGCGTGATGTGGTATGGCATGGTGTGGCATGGTGGCATGGCATGGCATGGAATGGCATAGCATAGTATAGCATGGTAGGCAGGCTAGGTAATTTTCTTATTTTAACAGTGAGTAAGTGGAGGTGGTGAAACTCCAACTTGGGTCTCCAGATTAACAGCTCTGCAGTTTATCAGCTAAACTATATTGCTTACAGCAGTAGTTTCTGCTAAATACATATTTAAAAAGGACAATTCCACATTATTTTGGTGAAAAATGCTTCCACATTGATAAAATACTTTTCCCTTGGCCCAGTCCTGTGTATGTTCTAGAATACAGGGGTTCCTCCTTGCTAGTGCTGATATCTATTGAAGGATTCATTTATGGAGGTCTGCACTACAATTGTTGCCACTGTGGGTAAGCCCTGACTTGACAGACTCCATTTCTCCTTGCCATCCGTCCCCAGCCTTAATCATCATTACTATGAATCACATGAGAATTAAAAAACAAAGAAATGACCTGATATCCCTAAATATCCCATTTACATTAAACAGCTAGTACCACTAAAACATAGCACGTAAACAATGTTAGTAATTTTAAAAAATGGTCCTTTATTACTTTTTATTTAAGTGTTGTTGTTTTTATTCCTATGTGCTCATTAGGTGGTTTTCTCTCTAACAATATTGGGTGTGATGTGACAATAAGTGCCTTACATGGAATCAGATATATCTAGTTCTATTCCTCCCCTTGCACAATCAGCAATTGACCTCACTCATTGTTAGATCACAAGCCTTGCAGCCAGATTAGTAACATGTGTCACAAAATACCAACCAGCAGCAGGTGAGTGCTGCTCTCCCTCAGCCCTGTTTAAACCCAGGGTGTCTCCTGGACCTTACAACCTCAATGCCCCTCACCACCTCATCCTCCACTGCTCTCTGCCAGCAACTAGTGATGTCACGGTCAGTGAGGTCACAATGCTGATGATGTATAGGAAAAAATCAAACTGACTATGTCAGTCTCCAGGTAGACTGCTGTTCCACATGTCATACCTAGTACTTTCAGGTAGAAAACTCTAATTTGTAAAACAGAAAGGAAAAAAGAATATGTCAGATATAAGAATGGATAGCTGACTGCTTCTGAAAGTTATTAATTCCAGGCAGTACACTAGTTCTTTCACATCATCAGCAACAATATGAGACAAATAACAACTAATGACTACCTGGCAGCCAGTACTTACAAACTAGGGTTACACTGGAAATGTTTTTGGCAGTGAATCCTCATCTGTAGGTTTGTAAGAGGGTGGCTGCCATCTATAGGAGGTAGAACTCACAGCATTCAAGGAAGAAACGTGCCAGAGAGGAGCAGAAACTCTCATAAGTTTGTAAGAGGAGGGAGAACTGAGTTTCTTTGGTTTCCTGTCAAATTTACCCTGGTTAAAATCAATATCATTACAGCACTGGGATCCAGTTATAATCTGACTTTTCACCACAGAAATAGTGCACTGGTACAGTTTCTGAGAATTAGAGTGATTTTTTTTTCTAACCTTTTGAAGAAATTTGTGCATGACTAGGCAAGATGTTAATTTCCTGTTATGTTACAAGGACAGTTTGTATATTCATTACTCCATCCAGGCAGCAGAAACACATCTAAAATTCATTCAGGAAGCATGTAACCAAGTTTGATCAGAATGCTACTGTTCTATAGAGGATCAGGACCTTGGGAGCCAGCCATAGTTCCCCAATGTGCATAGTAATAGGGCCCAAGTTAGAATTCACTGAGATAAAAAAGAACCATCTTTTAGAAGAAACAAAGTTCTAAACATACTGTAATCTTCTTAAACTGAAACTAAAATGTCCTCAGAAATATAAATATCCAGCAAGGCAAATTGAGAGATTTGTATTTAAGGGAAATGTTTATTTCTGGTTTCAAAACCTCACTTTACATGTAAGTCAAAAATCCAAAGAACCAGTAAAATGTGTAGTAAGTGCTTTTCTAGTAATAGTTGATAAACAGTCAGTCCAATAACTGAGGACAATTGAAGAGGTGCAAATGCTTTAAATGCGTATCTGTTTTGGATGAGTAACTTTCATGTCTCAGAGTATTTTTATGTAACAGTTCAAACTTCTATGAGCGTGGTTAAATAAAAATGTATCTCCTAACTGAACTCTAGTTCACAGTTAGCCAACTGGAACACATAAGATGTTACTCCTTTGACTCTAGTCCCTTTTTGATGGTTACACCCCACCTGCATTTATTAGTTATCACAGCTATTGTGTCATCTATTGAGAGTTGTGACAGATCTGCACATCATTGCATCTGAAATATTGGTTTGTGTATGTACAACAGCATCAATAAAATATTGCTAAAATACAATTTAGGGTGACCTGAACAAGCTAAGTGCTTGAACAGTCTCCTGGAGCCTCAGATGCAATGTAACCAAATGTAGAGTGCTACACTCAGAGAGAAAAACAGGTCAGATCTACAGGTACGCAGTATGTGGGGCTCCCCTTGCACAGGAGGAGAAAAATAACTGATGAATGACAACCAATGCATAGCTGTTGTAAAGAAAGACATGAGGATGCTGGGGTGCATTAAAAGATGGTAACCAGCAGGACTAAAAAAGTAATCCAGTCACTTTACAAAACATCTCAGATCCCATCTGGAGTACTGCATGCAGTTCTGTGCTCCTTAATGCAAAAAAGGGCATTTCGTCAGTTAAGAGGGTATTGTTCATGAGCTTGGGGAGAAGAACTATAAAGAAAGACTAGCAGCCTTAAACATGTTCAACCTGGAAAACAGGAGGCTGAGATGGAGATGATCTTTAACTTCTACATACTGAAAGGTATTGATAAGACTGAACAGACAAGGTGATTTGATCAGATGTCATCCATGCCAGCAGAATATGAGGACACATCCTGATGGTCAAAGGTGGTAAATTCAGGGGTAGTGCTAGCTGGCAGTTTTTGTCCCAGAGCATCTTGAACACATGGAACAGTACACCAGTGGAGACGGTGGACATGAAGATGAAACAATACAATACAGACAATGTAGATCGTCAAGATAAGTCCGAACACATTTTTACTAACTAATGGAACACGGGGTACCCTGATCAGTGCAGTAAGTAGGAAATCACTATAAATTAGTACATGCTTGCATAGCATAATTATTCACCCCTAGTGATGACATGGGGGGATGATAATCCTACAGTATCTTTTGACCTTCCATAACTATAATACTGTTAATAAAGTTGGTGGTGTGATATGGGCCTTAAAATATAATTTATGATTTGTAGTATTTTTTTCCACAGCTATGTTAACTAATAAAGGCTTCTGGGAGATAATATAAATTATGCTGATAGTCTTATGTGTTGGGGCAAATACTATTTTTTTTCCAAAATAACCTTTTTTAAATACTCTGCTCAAGCAAAGAAAAAATATTTTATCAACATCAGTGGTTTGGCTTACTTACTTATGTTTCTCAAGTTAGCATAAAGCAATCTCTAATCCTTCCTGTTTCTAAATTTTGAACATACCTTCTATTTAAATCAGTGAAATGTATTCTAAAACCCATAATCACAAGGGAGGAAAGAAAAGTGTTACACAGCATTAACGGCTCTATTTAGCAGTACTGTACACACCATTTATAATACCATTTCCCCATAATTTGCTGAAGGGCAATTGGGTTCCTAGAATGCCTGTCAGGGACTACTCAATTGGGCCTAAGGTGTGTGCTATTCCCAGTCACATTAGAAGACAAGTGGCTAGGAACAGAAGCCATTTCAGGAGGCTATTGAACCAGTTTTAACAGGTGCAATCCAAGCTCTCCAAGGGGTCCTTTCTCATACTGCATGACACTGTTGCATACAAATCAGACTGTGAAACAGGTCTACCAGCAACTTTATGTGGGTTACACCCCAACAATTAAGGGTACACACTTTTCCCTACAGCCCTTGTTTGGGTTACTGATGATCTGGCGAAAAAAAACAGGAAATAGAAGATGCCCTAAACTTAGACCACAACAAATCTAATTTCTTACTTTCATTAAAAAATGACAAAGAATCTGAATGTCATACTGTATATCAAACGTGGCGAAATTAGTTATTTCACAAAAATCAGTACAAATAACTTCAAATCTAAAACAAGGAACCTTGGAGCTGACTGTTTAAAAATTCAACACATGTTCAATTGAGAAACATTATTAATTAAAAAAACTAATTATCTGATTATTTATATTCTATGGGCTCTCTAAGCCTTGAAAGGGCACCTTTTTATAAATAAAAATACCATACCATACCTTACCAAAATATAAATTGTTCTTGTTAAATTGCTGCTTTGCTAAGAAATGTCTTGATATTGGATTGCTGAATGGTGGCAACCCTATTAACAGTATGGACATACTGATTCATGTACTGCAACCAATGTGTACTAAAGTATTAATGTGCTGTGGTGGTGACGTATGAGACCTTCTTTCCTTACTTTAAAGCCCCTGATTACAGAGCCATCATGCCCATAAATTCATATCAATCTATTGCACCTTGTGTAGAGGAATGTCTGTAAAAGTGCAAATTACTGACCTCCCTTGATTAATTTTTAATTCTGTGCCCCCACCCTAGAATTTCTTTTTTTTTTTAGCATGATGTCCCTGCCTGATAAATTTTAATTGTGCAGTACTGCTATAATGAGTTTACCCTGCTGAGCATCACCTCTGTCTACCCCCATACAAAATGAAAATTTGATTGTAAATTGTCCACATTTGGAGATAGAGACTGCAGCAGCTCTGATCTGTTTGTTACCTGAGGCAGGCAGGAGCTTTAGATGCTACTACCACTCCTGTCCCATGTCTCTTAACTAGATCTGGTGTGTGTTTGCACTCTATTACTATAATCTCGTGGGGGAGGAGCAACACAAGGATGGAGCCCCAGGCTTGTGTTCTGAATTCTCCCAGTTAGGTTTCTGGACTAAAAGAATTGCCACCTGCCTCTTACTAGCTGATGACAAAATAGGGGAACTGGCTGGTGTTTTCATACTACAGTAAATTTTATCTCTGAACCTTCATACGTAAATTGACAGTGGTTTCTAGCAGTGCCCCGCACCCACACATAACACAGACTGTGCAGTGCATGCTGTTCTCATTATAGAAACCTGGAGCTGATTAAAGCATTGAGCAATCGCAATGATACCCTGTAATATCAAAGTTGTACCACTTATTGCAAAATAATTGACACCTCAGGATTTATTTCACATAATATTACCAGGCACTGTGTTAAAAAATCCACAGTAATTGCAGGGAAAGATACACAAAGGTGAAAGGACCTAAGGGTACATATAGACCATCTGTCTATTGTTACTTAGCAACAGCAATCAGGTTATAGAGGAAGAAGGTTCAGCCTTCCGAGACATTACCCCAATCCTCCACCACCCCCATATCAAAAAATGTAAACATTCTCCCAGCATCCCAGCATGTACTTGACTTTGAATATACAACATGTACCAATAGCTGGGTTTGCGTCAATGTGATCCCTAATCCGTGCTGTAGTGGTAATTAAAAAGTGGACATACTGTGCAAATAAGTAGGTATAATCTGGCTATACCACACAGTATATTGAAAAACAAGCAAAAGTGGGTACATAGTTCGCTCAAAGTGAACATAGTCTGGTTGTATTTTTAGGCACAGCACCTGGGGAGAAAAGCAAAACCTGAGTGCATCCTCCCTTCACTCTCAAAATGAGAGAATCATATATTGTTGCACTCTGCTCCTCAAAAGGTGCATACTCAGTATCTATAATGGTGTACCCTCCTCTACAGCACTGTAACCATACATCTCAGATGTTCCAGATCAGAAAGGACATCCCTTATTTAAACTCACAGGACTCCCTACCTGTGGTGAAGAAGGCATTCCCGTTTTATTCTTGGATTCGAAATAATAAATTTACACATGGCTGTGTGTCACTGATTCATCTGCAAACTCTATGAAGGAGAGGCTGGTTATTTGGGGGCCAGTTTCTTTCCTGAGAGCTTGTCTCTGATGTGATGGTGCATCCCACATTTTGTCTTTGTTCCCACATTCTGAGGATCAGTATTGCACATTTGGTTGTCAAAAGACTGAGAAGCCTGACTGGGACATAATACAGTAGAATGTACTGTAGAAAATACTGTAACATCTCGACTCCTCTTTCAAGACACACACACACACACACACACACACAGGCACACCTTTGGCTGTCTAAGAGCTGGTGGGGTGAGGAGAACTCTAAGCGATCTCAACCTAGTCACAAAAAGTGTTGCTAATGATGGATCCCCTGACATTCGAGCTGGTCCAAGATCAAGGATTCAAATGAGGTCGACTTTGAGGGAGTGTGTGTTGCTGCCTTCATAGCCTAGAACCTTTCCCGTTCAACAATAGTAAGGTAGCACCCCCTCCTCCCCCCAACAATGCGCCCAATGAAGTTATTAGAGTTTGGGGTTTGATTCTGGTTTGCTTCCTTGTAATGCTGACAATCTGCCCCACCCCCACACGCCCAAAACATATATATACATACATATATATATATATATATTGCGTTAAATCGTGTAGTTAAGATAAAGAGCATGAAATGACAGAAGATGAATCAGGGACACGAGTGAGGTACATTTTCTTTTTTTTTTTGGGGGGGGGGTCAAAAATACCAGCATGATCAGCTGAGACCTGACCCTCAGTGGAGGGACAATGTACATTGGATCACTTTTGCACTTCTTACCTCTGTGCCAAGCCCCAGTCAGCGTCACTGCCCGCACGTCCAGATAATACAGATCAGAAGTATTTTACAATAGGAGTTTTGATACTGTAGAATATAAACCTAGGTACAGGTGAAGCTAATAGAATTATACTCCTTTAGGCGATGTTTTTAATTCCAAAATGGGGTGCACTCCTATCAGTTAGGAGACATGCCTTCACCGAAGGAGGGGAACACATTTATCCTGGTCCTTTAGCTCCCAGAAAGTACAGAATTCCCTTCCTTGTGTTTGCCAGTAAGACTTGAGCATCCTTCAGGGATGAAACCCCCCCAACTTGGTCATGTTTCGATCTCCCGGGCCACAGAGACGACTAAAGAACAAGGAGAGAAATCAAAGATCAGCATGTTTCTGTTGTCATTCACAGGCTGTGTCTACCCTTCATTTGTTTTCCACTATTCCCCTCTTCTCAACTGCATTACTAGGAGAGACAGAACGAGCGAACGAATGAGAGTCTAGCCCTGGTAATAATGTGGGATGCATTCGCATCCCCGAGCTGGGAGGTGGAGTTTGCTTTGCAGCACTGAGAATCATGATTTGAAAACCAAAGACTGAGAGAGAGAAAAAAATCAGAACCAGGAACCCAGAGTATGTGAATGGAAACAGGACTATCACACTATAGTTTCCTTTCTCTGCCCCACCAAAACACACACACACACACACACACACAGTGGTCAATGTAATTGGATTTGAGTCAGGGCAGGATGATTCAGCAAGCAAATTGATGTGTGCTTTCGGTGCTACCAGGACACAAGCTCTCCCATAAAGGCAGTCAGACAGCAGTCTTAAGTTACCCAATCCCCCACCACCACCACCCATGGCCCTGCTCCCGGCTGAGAAGACCTCCATGCAACCGGTATCAAATTACACCCCCCCCCCACTCCATTGCTTACAGTCCTCCCCTGCTCCCCACTGAGACCTCGAGGCAGAAGACGGTGCATTGTAGAATAGCTTCAGCCATCCTTTCCTACCTCCAGTTTAAGCGGAAATGTGAACATCAATGAGATCCCCTCACTTCTACAAAAGGGAGCACAGCATGCAGCATAGATGAACATTAAATGTTTTGTTCGTGCAGTATTAGTCACTGCTTAACAAAGCAATCGCAAACTGTAGTGAGAAAGAAATAATGTGACCAATTTCCAGTAAGTCATATTATTTATTTCTTAAGTCACAACATGCAACATACAAATGGGGGGGAAGGGGGTCTTTTGTATACCTTGTACGTCTCTGTTCCACTCGTGTAATGACAGTGTTTTTACAAAACCAAACCTCAACATTTCTAACAGAAAAGCCTAAGGTGTCGATAACATGAAACCTCAAAGCGTGCTGCTGCTGACGCTAAAGCTAGAGCTATGAGGGGCAGAGGGAAATTCAGTGCTGGAATTACGGGGGGGGGGCTTACCAGGGCTCTGCCCCGTCGCTCTGAAGTGAGCACCGATAGGTCACTCATCACTGTCATTGACTTACAATGGGAAAGGGGCTCATTTAAAGATAGGACCCTAAAGACACACCCCCCCAGCTCACAAAGTGAAATTCTAACACTGAGACAGTGTGAGCATGTTGAGAGCGACACCGTTCTGGCGGATCGAAATCGTTTTGGGGAGCTACGGCAATAGGAATGAATGGCTGATTCAGAATAATTTAAACAGCACTCAGATATGTGATTTTTTTTTACATCTGGAAAGTAGTTAAGAGACCCGGGGAGCAGTCGGGATTCCAGGAGCTGGGTAGTGCAGGATTAAGGTTTTGCTCTGGGAGGAAACAATGATCAACTGTGCAGTGCCAAATCTTTTTTTTAGTCTGTCTCTGTCTCTGTCTCGGTCCCTGTCCCTGTCTCTCTCTCTCTCTCTCTCTACTGCTGTATATTTCTGACACATGATAAATGAATTACCAAGTTCAGCAAAAACTAAATAAATAATTGTAACTCTGAGTACCATATCTCTCAACCTTTTGTCATTGAAATGATGGACACATCCGCAGTCATGGAGATAAAACCTCAAAACACCATGTCAAATACTAATTCCAAACACTGGAAACAATACTTGAACTCTAATAATGCTACAGCTTAAAATGTTATAAGCAAGACGATAAACTAAAAACGGAAGATGTTTGGAATTTTTGTTTTAAAGTTAAAAAAGGTTAAAGATGTGGAGTCAGATGTTTGCCAAACTTTACTGGCATTGTACTGTTGCTTTACCTAAGTACTGGCAGATCCTGAACCCAATCCTCCTTCCCCCAATAGCATGATTGGCCTTGGTCCTCAGTTTCAAATCCTACAAACTTATGTGGGTACTGTTAAGACTTAGGGTGGGAAATTCAGATTGAGCCAGGCAGGGGCACAAGCCTGGGTACAGTGCAACTGTGCTGCGACAGGGCATGGACCAGGTGCCATGGCTCAGCACCATTGAATATAGCACTGAGGGAGCATGTACTGTGCATGGCGCACTGGCACTGCGCCAGTGCAAGTGGCAGAAGGGGAGCAGGGGGATGCACCAGAGCAAGTGCAGTTATGCTAGGTGCATCAACCGCGATATTCAGCACTGGGCATGCAAATGAGGCAATTATGCATGCAAGGCACAAATGGGGCCATTAGCATGTCATTATGGCCCCATTTGCATGTGGTGTGCCTATCTCAGGCAACTTGCACCTGGCACCCTGCCAGGCTGCAGCCATTAGGGACTGGCACCCTGCTGGCCCTTGGTGGTCTCCGCAGCGATTCGCCCAATCATGGGCATATGATTTTATATGCCTGGTGGTCCAGTGGACCACTTTCCAACACCCGATCGTGGGCATATGATAGTCATATCCCTGATGGTCCATTGGACTGCTTTCCAATGGCCAATCATTGGCATGTGATATTCATATACCTGGTGGTCCAGTGGACTGCTTTCCAATGCCCAATCATGGGCATATGATATTCATATCCCTGGTGGTCCAGTGGACTGCTTTCCAGTGCCCAATCATGGGCATATGAAGAAAATATCCCTGGTTGTCCAGTAGAACCCCCCCCCCAGCGTCTGATCATGGGCATATGTAGAAAATATCCCTGGTGGTCCAGTGAAAACCCCCCCAGCACCTGATCATCGGTGGAAATACTGAATGACACCCTGGTGGTCCAGTGGTACCCCTCTCCCCACCTGCCCACTGAGGCCTTGCCACCCAGCATCCCCCCAGTCAGCGGCGAGTGGCAGCACCCTGCCAACATGCCGCCTGGCCACCCGCAGACTGACAGCATACCGTAGGGTCTGTACCCCTATTTGTCCACTGCATTGACCAATGGGCATGCAGACCATACTGCACTACACAGGCCCGATATGAGAATGAATGTTCATTCACATTTTGGGCCTGTGTAGTATAGTATGGTCTGCACACCCATTGGCCCACGCAGTGGACAAATAGGTGTACAGACCCTACTGTATGCTTTCAGTTGGCAGGTGGACAGGCAGCATGCGAGTGGAGTGCTGCCACCGACTGCTAACTGGGGGGTGCTGGGTGGAGGGGCCTCAGTGGGCGGGTGGGAAGGTGAGTACCACTGGACCACCAGGGTGCCATTCAGTATTTCCACCCATGATCGGGCACTGGGGGGGGTTCCACTGGACCACCAGGGATAATTTCTACATATGCCCATGATCAGGTGCTGGGGGGGGTTCACTGGACTACCAGGGATAACATTCACTGAAGCCCGTGATCAGGCATTTGAAAGCAGTTCACTGGACCACCAGGGATATGATAAAAATATGCCCACGATTGGGTGTTGGACAGTGGTCCACTGGACCACCAGGAAAATAACACTCTTATGCCCTTTGATCAGGTGATGGGGGGGCACAATGCTCCCTGGGCAGGAAACATGTGGGCAGTGTTCTGGGTGGGCAGGTGGTCACCCGTGGCTGCAGTGTTGCACCCTGCAATATAGTGGCTTGCCTGTGGGTGACCAGGACTTGCTCCTGGTTTTACCAGGCACATCTTTGTGCCTCCCTGAGTGGGGCAGGGTGGGTTTGTGCCAGCATATGCGCCACACATCCCGGGCTGAATATCGGGATGTGCAACATATCATAGGCATGCCCCCACGCTAGCAGCATACATTACCGATGCACCCAGTGCATCAGGAGCTGCGGAGCACAACTTGCCCCTTTGAATATTGCACTGGGGCACATTGGTGGGTTGTGCATGGCACACCCCTGTTGTGCCATGTGCAACTCTTTTGAATATCCCACCCTTACTGTTGCCTATGTTTATATCAATAAGTGTGCAAGCCACAAACTTTTTTCTCACTGGCACAGAATGGGCAAAACTCTTTTGTGGATAACTTTCTTATTGTGTGTGTGTAATATTATTAACTGAATGTAGTTGTGGTTACCAGTGTTTAAGTGTGCTTTTCATGCTGTTTATCTCATGTCTATGTATAATGCAGCCTATATAAAATTGTTTTGTTTCTATTTCTTTTCAGCAGTGTCTGAATGTTTTGTGCATGTACAGTATTATCTTTTTATAAATTTTTACAGCTTAATTGTTTAGCCTTAGACATTTATTTTTTTTATTGTGGAGCTTTGTGTACCTGACCAATGTCCCTCAAGTTTGGTACGTTTTAGATACTCACATTCTGTACACCATTTATATTATGTTCAACATGTCATGTTCAGGCCAGTCACCATATATTGTATATAATTAGTATATACTGTATTTAATAGTGTATTTTAGGTCAGAAGAGGCTCTAGGTCCATTATGTCTTCCCCAGCTTCATACGCAAGGATTAGAAAAGTATGTTGTGCAAACATGTGCCATTTTCTTTTAGAAAATACCTAGTCTACTACCTAGGGAACCCACTGGTTTCTTAAGTAAGCGTAACCAGCTTTGTTTGGATTTACCTTAAAGCCCTGTACTATCTTTGTACCCACTACCTCCTTTGCCAAGCTGTTCCATAGGTTAATTTCCCTCTGAGAGAAAAAAAGGGCCTCACAGTGTTACTCCTAGATTTATCATATCAATATATTCTGCTTACTTAGAGAGAATTGCTTACTTTTCCAGTTCACTTCACTATGATGCAAGGCTCTTTAACCCAATATATAGACCAGAAAGAAAGACTTCTCTGTTATAAAATGTTGCCATCCATTCAATAAATCATTGTGGAATGTCTTCTAGAAATGTAGGAAAAAAACACAAATACTGCATTTAGGTTAATGATATGAGCAAATCTGAAAATCATTTCAGGTGTCAGAAACTCATTACGTAGCATGCGCATAACTGTGGTGTTAGAAGATTGGAAGATCATGGGCATGATTTTCAAAAGATCAGGATTGGTGCAAGGGGCTTGCATCAAGGAGAAATAGCACAAAGGGCTCCTTGTACTGCACCTTGCACCAGTCCTGATTTTGCAATACACCCTGGGCCACTTAGGGGACACCTGTAACAGCTGGGCTTGTGCCATCCATGAGGTGGCTGCACTAGTGAATCATGGCAGAAGGAGGCTTGTGCCAGGGTAGCGCTGCACTATCACATATATTGGGATTTTGCAAGCTCCCAAAGGGCACATGGACCCTGCCATTAAATAAGGCCACAGCTGGTCTAACCTGCTGTGTGCCACTCCTGGAGCCATCACTGGGTGGAGAATGACCCTATGCCCCCTGGGGAAGGCCCCTGCACAGCCCACACGCCTGCCAGACCACCGCTGGATCATCCGGTGGTCCATGGGAGGTAGGAGCCCACTCTGCCCCCTCCATGGTGGTACAGGTGTGGCTGCCCTCCCAAACACACACGGACCTACACTATCTGATGGCAGCCATGCACTAGGGCCATTTTTCACCCCCTGGCAGGCATTTCCTATCTGGCATGACTGACCAGTCACCTGAGTGACTTGCTTGTGGGTCAGCATCACTGGCCACTGCTGTTGCAAGCCTGTGCCACAGCTTGCAGCATTCTCCTTCTGTGCTCCATTTGGTTGGCACATGGGTTGGCTTGTGGCAAACTCATGGACTTCAGCACCAGGACCCCTGTTCTTTTAAATTCTGGTGCAGGGGCCATGGTGCACGTGAGTTTGCTGCAAGCGGTGGTTCAGCACACACTGCACCAATCTAAGAGTCTCATTGAAATGTGTTTTAGTTTGAAACCAATAACTTGGGCTAATACCCAATACTAGTAAAAAAGGTACATTTTCAGTTGATCAATGAATAATAAATGTATAGAAAATGTTGTCCCCTTGATTAAAATTATTAACATCAGTGCCAAGTTAGGAAGGCCAACCCTAGCAGCAATGACCTGAGTTTCCTTGCCAAAGATCCTTCTGCCTCAATACAAAGCATGTTTTTTCACATATAAACTTCTCAAAAAAGGAGCTCTGGGTGTCCTCCCTAGTATTAACACCTTCAGTGGCTTCTTAGAAGGTAATTAAGAAAAAGACTGGACCTACATATTTCAGCATATTTTATCAGAGCCCTCTCAATGGATGGAACTTTTTCTGGGGTCTAATTAGTGGTGGGTAAAGTGACTAATATTTGCAACACATAGTATTATGTGTATAACCTGAATTATGCATAATACTTAGGAACCTGAAGTGAATAATTACGTATCCCAAAGTAACGCAAAGTGCCCATAGTACTCTATGGACTTCGCCTTACTTCACCTCATTTTATGCCTATTAAAGGCCAGTTTTGCAGTGAATCATGGGAGTTAAGGTCACATGGGCTATATATTGTCTTGCACAGTCTCAGTCCATTGTAGTGTGTGTAATGGAAAGCTGAAGATAGTTTGCTCTCAGAGCTCTGAGATGGAAACCCTCTTCAAACCTTTAAAAACACCATTTTGTCACAAACATTTGTGACAAAATTTAGTAGATTGATTGTAGTAAACCCTTATGCTGTTGTATCATCAAGCCATTATAGATTTATTGTGAATATTGAATGTTAATTTAGTTGATTCAGCCACTGAACTGACAGACACTCTAGAAGACTGCTTCGGGGGAGGGGTGGATCTGTGGTGTAGAAGGGAGATTAGTGAGAAAGGTAGTTTTTCCAACTGTTGTTGGTGATTGTTTTCTTCTTTTTGTGTTAAGGTCGACACAGTGCAACTTAACATAATTTTTTATAAATATTTTCTTTGTGCTATGCATTTTCTCAGCCTTTTTAGAGGACAGTCTCTGTCGTAGACTACAGTATGTACTGAACAGTTAAAGTTTCTATTCCTGACCTTTACCCTGTATGTATGCTGTTATTTAATACGAGTTTCATTGCATCACCACAACCGCAATATTGGGACTCTGAATTTGTAAACCTGTCTACACTATTTATTTATTTATTTAAAAGTTTTACCAGGAAGGCACACTGAGTAGACTACTGCTTGATTCCAGGTGTATCCTGGGGGGATGGGGTTGGGAAAATACAACTGAGATGCATCAATGCACAGCAGTCAGCAGCTCACCATAGGTATTTGTATGCAGCTTGGTACACACCATGGTATGGGCAGCATCAGTTGGTGATGGTGACGTTTGGGCCAGCATGTATCGCATTTCAATCTGCATCTCTGCTTCATGTAAATCAATATCATCTGCATGAGACCAGCAGCAGCAGCATACGGCATGATATATCAGGCAAAGTTATCACTTAACAAAGCTCTGTGCATCATTTCTTGCCTTTCATTATTAATAGTGATATCTTACAATACGAGTACAACATGTAAGAAATACTAACATACATACTAACATACTAGACACCAGCAGAGTAGGCCTGTTGGTCTATCAAGTCTGCTCATGCTTCAGCACCCTGATTGGGTACCGTAGCCCTCTATCTGTCTCCTTCAGCTGTTACACCATGTCCCAGTCCTGCCCCCACCCGGGCAAACCAACAGCAGCAGCAGCATTCGAGAGAGACTACACCAAAGTCAATTATTTCTGTCATCATGTAACAGAAAGTGGCATATTTTTGGACTTGCATTAATTTTAATGTGGGATTTTCATAAAATTAAAATGGGGGGACATTAAAGAAAAAAGCACATTGTGAGGGGATGCATGACAGGTGTTGTGTTATGGTTTGGAGAATATTACCTTAGTGTATTAACTACATGTTCAGAAAAGGAAGATGTATTTTTGCAGTTGTTAGTTAATTTACATTACTTTTGGAACATTACTGATGTTTTTTTTAAAAGGCAGAAGGTGCATGCTTTCATTACAGGTGAAATGGTCCTAAGGCATGCTGCAATAAAGGTGTCATGAAGATGACTTTTTAGCAGCACAAGATTTAATTACATGAAAGCATGCAGTGGATGCACAGTTGGCAACCAGACCGCGTGACCTATCATTACTACATTACATAAAGTAAGGAGTAAACAACACAATGGTTATTTCGTGAATCATGATGGCTTCTGTGTGGTGGGTGCACTTTGTGTTATGTATGTAATGGGATTTACCAGTATGAGGGACAAGAAATACATGATTAAGAATGGTTACAACAGAAATAAAATAGTAACTGAACATGATCTTAGTTACATGTAACAAAAAAAAATATTGATTAATAAAGATATTAACAGCCAAGATGACCTTTTTTGTGTTGTGGACATTTTATTATTTGTGTATTTCTTGTCCCTGATGTTAAATCACATTACGCACATACCACAAAGCTACTCACCACCACACATGCCAATTTATGACTCAAGAAATAAACATTTTGTTGTTTAGTCCTTACTTTATGTAATGTAAGAATAATTATTAATAGGTCATGTGCTCGTTTTGCAAACTGGGCATACACTGCATGCTTTCATTTCACTTTAAAGAGCAGGTGCAGGCTGTCAGGTACCCAGTCCCCCTTAAACATATATGTTACCTGTCCTGCTGCAGTGTTGAGGGGTATTAATAGTACCATATGGTTCCATCCAGTGACAAAGTTACAGCACCCTGAATGTGTGCTCCCCAGAAAAAAAATGTTCATTTTGTGACGTCAGGTAATGAATGCTGAGTGTGCACTCTGTTGACCTTTAGAAAGATTATGCCCATATAGGACAATGGGGTGCACACTCAACATATATTTCCTTATGTCACAAAATGCACATGGGTGTTTTTCAGGGGACACACATTCAGGGCACTATTACTTTCTGACAGGATGGAACAGCATGGTATTCCTAATACCCCTCAACACTAGGGCAGATCAACAAATGCATATGTTTCATGGGGACTGGGTACCTGAAAGCATGCACCTGCACTTTAAATTGTGATGCTGAAAAAAACATCTGCATGACACCTTTATTGCAGCCAGGATTGTTTCACCTATAATGAAAGCATGCAGCATACGCCATTTGACTACCATCACTAATGTTAAAAATTAAGTAACACGTGGTGAAAATAACTAACATAACAATTACTGAACAGGAAGGTCATACAGGTTGTCTGGAAAAAAATAACACTACTGATGGGAAAACTCAACAGAAAAATGACACATTTTGGGTGGGGGAAATTAAAAGTTAGGATGAATAATAAAGCATAAACAAACTGAGATGTATGACTCACCATGTGGGGGCTGTCCTGGGCCAACAGCATTTAGGTACTCAGAAAAGGTTATCATCCTTTCATTTTAGCCCTCCATGTGGTAAATCTGGGTAGCCATACTCTCAACTCTTGTGCACAGGTCGATAACCTCTGCCCACAAAACAGCTAAGTCTGCTTGAGTGGTGGGCTGCTGTGAAGGGTCATCTTTACTGTTTCTGGCTGCTTGGGTGCTGCTGTGGGCTCTGACACCTCAGTAGCTTTGGAGAATGGTGTGCTGCACCTACAGTGCTACACAGGTGATGGGGAAGACTGTACAACTACTTTAGGAGGGCTGCAACCTCCTGCAGCACTGCCTCCCCATTCCGCCTTGTGGTGCAGCGCCATATGGGTCCGCGGTCTAGCGGTCCCCAGATGTCCACCCTTTCTGGCCCTTTGCACCACAATGCTGCAAATGCTGCAGCACATGACCATGCTGTTCCCCGGTATGTTGCAGAAAAACTGCCATACAAAAGAACTATGGGCAGGACCAGGCACTGGAAGGGGGGGAGAGAGCCCCGGGACGACCACAGGAGGGGACCATGCATCATTAGCTGCTTCCCATGATGCAGATGAGGCAGCAGGGGCGGAGTGGACTGCAATCTCTACCTGGGGATGTTCAGGTCACTACCCACTGCCCTAGGTGGCTGCTGCTGCTGCTGTTGCTGCTGATCCTCCAGCTCCACATGATCTGGACCTGGGGCAACACCCAGTGTCCCTCGGTTTATGTGGATTGGGCAGCCAAGGCTGCCATGCATGCATGGCCCCTGCTGGGCAGAACTTCTACCTCCCTCCTGCCCACAGCAACAACCACTGTCCTCCATCATCATAAAATAAAAATAAAAAGGGGGTGTGGAACTGAAAAAGGAACTTAACAGAAATTAAAACAAAACAAGGTTGGAAGAGAAAAACGAAACTCTCTAATTAAAAAAACTGCTTCCAAAAGCTGTAAAATATATAACTACTAAACAAATCAAACTATAAATAGATAGATATATTGAAATAGCAGCTAGATATCTAGCAAAGTCTCTTTCTAAGACACACCACACACTGACACCTCTAGCTCAGTCTCAGTAGAAAGTGAAACTGAAACACTCACTTCCTGCCTTGATAAGGTACTCCCTGCATCATGTGACCTGCAGAGACAGTCACACGTGATCTGGGGTCATTTTCTTACCAACTTCGCCTTATAAAGTTACTAACCTGAAGTGAGCCCAAAGTGAACAACCTGAAGTCCATTAAAAAAGGCAGTTTTTTTTTTAAGTAATGTTACGCTTAGCGTTATGCAAACCCGAAATGGTCCACCTCGGGTTCACTTCAGGTTAGTAGTAAAAATTAGTTGCATCTCTAGGTCTAATGGACAAAGTTTGATGGGCTAGGCATACACATTTGCTTCTTGATCACCTTCAAAAAAAATACATTTGAAAATGTTAACACCTGGGAGGAACCAAGTAGGAGCCTTTGTTTAAACAGTTTATAATGGAATACATTTAAACAAAGAGAAACTTACATGTCTTTTATTTCATTACATTCTCTGTTTGTGTCTTTGACGAGGAGATCTGCAGTAGGTCTCAGATACTGGGGTTCTGCTAATGTGTAGCTAAGAGTAACCATTTGATTCCATTGAAATGTAGGGAACACCCAAATCACTTATTATCTGAAAGAAAATAGTATCATCTCAATTTAGCCATGGCCAGGGCTTCAGTTGGTAGGGTGGTGTCATGCAGGGGTATGGCATATAGGAACATTTAAAAGGAATGCTTCTTCCAGCCCCCATATATCCACATCAGCCTTTCAAGTCAGATTACGGCATACTCTAACCCCCATATGCACCTCTACCAGTAGGTAATGTGTTTTTGTATGTTTGTGTTCCACATGGTCAAAGTTGATGGATGGCAGTTGGTTCTATAGTAGGGAAACAAAACTGAATGGAGAAATTGGAATTTAATTTAAGAGGTTAACATGTGACCTTAGCTTGTAGCCACACAGGCCCTGGGTTGCCAGATGGTGGCAGGGAGGTTGATGCTGCTACTCAGTTGATTACTATCCTAAGGTTTTTGCTGTCTCTGCTTAGCCAGCTGGCATCTTGAGGTTTTACTGTTGCTCCTCAGGCAGTTGGTGTCCAGAGGTTTTTAACTGTATTTGATAGGTCATAAGTGCTATAGAAACAAGAAATTTAAGGACATGAACAGACACTGAGAGAATGGTTTAAAATGCAGAGACTACCTCCCTTTGCCCCAGTTTTCTATTTTTGCAGATTACTTTCTGCAGAATCAGATTTTATTCCCACAAAAATAAATAACACCTTCTGTAGATGGCACCAATTAAGCTTAATATATATTTTTCAGTTTTTGGATAATCAGGGAGTAATCCCATTTGGACAACTTCAAAAGCAATACGGCCTTATGGGAAGAGAACATTTCCATTATTTACAGGTTAGGACATTTCTTCTCCATAAAGAAAATACTAAAACTCATCTCTCTGACACCATTCCAATACTGCTAAAGATACATTGCTTATGAAAGCCATTAAAGGAGAGACTTGGCAATATCTGATTAGTAGTATGTAGAGAGCGCCACAACTTTTTAGGTGACTCTACACAATCCATCTTAGCCACCAGAACAAGGAATTAGCAACAACGATCTCATTCTCAAACTAGTTAAGATATGAACGTCCTTTCATTAAAATATCAGCTCCACTTTGAAGAGAATTTTCCTGGAAGCGTAGAAGTCGCTATTTCTAGACTCCAGCTGCTCTTACACAATTCCTGCCATGATCATATGGATGATGTTGGAGAAACTGTGTCAAACAAGGTCAGAACAGACTTGTGTTCTGATCATATTTGTAAGGCTATGCCTGTGGTTCAATGGGTGGAGCAACAAACCATGCCCCAATCAGGCCTTAAAAGGCCACTCCACCTGATCGCTCCAGGATCATTTTTCATTGCAACCAGAGGCACCACTTCTCCTTGCCTTTTCCCTGTTACTCCTGCCTCTCTGCTGTTGCCATGTTTTGTTTTGTTTTTGCGGTGTCTCTGGCCACTGGCTCATTCCCTGTCTGTGTTTTCCCCCTTTCTGCCACTCATTCCATGGCCATTTCATTCTGTCCCTTCTGTGCCCCATTTTTCTCTTGCTCCTTTCTCCTGCATCTCACTTTCTTACAGCCGCTGGCTCTGTGGCTCTCTCTCTCTCTCTCTGTCTCTGCCCTCCTTGCTCCCTCTTCTGGGCTTTGGCCTGGCACCTTCCCTGGCTTGCTTTCTTCTCCCTGTCACTCCCAGACTCATCCTGGGCCTTGACTCTGCCTCCTATTCATGTTCCACCCCTTCCTACCCTACATTTGCCCTTACCACCTTTCTCCCATTTGGTTCGCCATATCCTGTTCCTTCTCATTGCAGAGCACTTCTCCCTGCCCTCGCCTTGCCTTCCTAGAGTTTGTAATGGTCTCTCCAGCTCAAGTGAGGCACCTGATTTCCCTCCAACTCACTGGATTGCCTTTTCCCTCGGCCTCTCTGGATGACTTCCTACCCTTCCAGCTCTTCTCCTGCAGAACTCTTCTCTGAGCAGCAGTGGCTACTTTTTCTGTCTCCTTGCCAGGCTTCACCTGATGGTCCATTGGTTCCCCATTCCTGTGCAAGGCATGCACTGTATATCTAGCTGCCGCGGAAGGTTGCTTTTACTGTTCAGACTGTACAGTTGTGTGTTCCTCTGTTCCATCATCCTCATATTTTTCCTTTGTCTACTGTTACCTCTCATGTACCTACCTCCTCCTGCTTTCTCCCTATCTACCCTAACTTTGCCTCGTCCCTTTGCCTATCGCACCTAATGCCAGTCACTGCCTCCTATGGCATTTTGCCCTGTAGCACGTCCCCCTTGAGTTTGTCTCTCAATGCCTTGCTTCTCTTTTGGGGTTTCCAGCCATGCTCATTCACACTGTTCCCTGCTCTGTATTTTACTCCCCTTTTTATCTGTCCAGCTTCAGCTGCTGGCTCGCATCCAGTTCTTTACCTACTGTTTTAGTCAGCTGTCCTGTCAGCCCTACTACAGCTGCCAGTTTTCATCAATTACTTTTTCTTCCTTGTTAAATAGCTGCTTGGCGTCAGGGTGCCTAGTTCTTGGCTACACAGTTTTTGCCACGGTGGGGGACTCTGCTGTTGCAGCAGGCATCATGGCTCTGGGCAGTGAGGGCAGCTTTCTCTTTCCATCCAGTTACTCAGAGTTGACTCCCCCCACCTACTTTTGCTACTCCATACTAGTCTTCAAGACATTCGTCAGCAGCTCCTCCTACCTACTGTTTTGCCTAGCTTTACTCCATGCAGGCCTTCAAGGCTTCCCTCCATCAGCATATATTGTCTATTCATTCTCGGACCTCCTCTTGTCCATTCAAACTTTGTAGCTCCTACCTCACTACTCCTGCTACTTCATACCTCACTCACTGGCTGTGGGCTTTGCCCGGCCATTCTCATCATTCCCCTCTAATTTGGCTCTCAGTAGACCCAGCTGGCATGCAGTTCTGTGGTAACTAATTGCTATCTGCCTCCTCCAGACACAAGTTGAGGTCCTTTCTATCAGTCCGACCTCTATGTAGATCTACTAGTCTACATAACTTTCTGAGCATAACCTTCATATGGGTCTCATGCTACCTCTCAATCCTATCTTCTCTCCACTAGGAGATGTGCCTTCTGTGTCCATAACGCCATGACTCAGGGCTAGCCTGTAGGTGACGGTCTCACTCTGCACCCCCGAAGTCCACATCTAGGGCATGCAAAGCTCAGAGTGGGGTCCTTCTCCCTGGCCCATAATGAGAATGTCTTTACTCCTGGTGGACCTTCAGTCGTCCCTCATTCTGGTGACACTTCTGGATGTAGAATTTATAGCTTCAGCTGCGAGGGTTGGGGCTGTCATTGGCAGGCCCCTTTGGCTGCCTGAGTGGGTTCGGGACATCCTTTATGTTATTCTCCCTCTGATCACCTCTGGTTCATCTGGTCTGTTTCATAGGCTCGTGTAGACCAGCTGAGTGACTTGGCAGTCATTTCTCTCCTCCTTTTCTTTTGGGCACTTAGTTGCAGAGATGTCACTCGAGGCCCCCAAAAGCATTCCTGTTAGAAGGATTGAGAGAGAGCTTCCTCCAAATTGGAATCTTTTCCTTTTCTTTTGCTCTCAACTCTAAATTGCCATAGCTGAGCCATCACTAACCAAAACATCCTTCAGCCTGGAGGGAAGGAGACCTAGGTCTAGGATCTACAGAAGTTTCCTCCTCAAAGGTTTTTTTTTTCTCTCCTCCATGCCAATGGTCATAATACTAGACAGGGTTAGTAATTTCATAGGTTCCGTAGTCTGATTCCACTGTTGGATGGAGTTGGATGGTGGCCCCCAGCTGTTTCCTCTCTCCATAGGAAGTCCTGCCCTCATGCCTCATATCAGCCTCCAGTCCAGTAGTTATTCCTCCATTGTCCACCGTTCCTCTCCAGTCCCTAACCATCTTCATGTACTGACCTCCATTCACATCCTCAATACTATTCTGAATCCCTTACCTTCTTCATGATGCTAGACACCTTTTTGGGTACTCTTTTTGGGCTCCTTCCTAAGCTACCTTTAGCCAAGGGAATCATTCCTGTGGCACCTCTAGGGGTGGAACCCTCCTCTAGGGTTCCTTGCCATTGTATCCTTATAGGGTGTTATATCCCATGGATAGAGAGGCAAACAGCCACACTGTATCCAAGTTGCTCAAGCATAACATGATACCAAGTTGTGTAAGCACATTGAACTTGTGCTTAACACAGTGCTGGGAGGAGTTATCTGCACAATTGTTTAAATTGTCTACAGAGGCAGATCTAATGTCCCCACTATAGTCCTTCATTCAATCCTCCACAGGGTATAAATGTTGCTGTTCATGCCATAACTTATTTATGCTTTCTGGGCAGCAAAAAAGACTATCACTTAATTATGGAAGCAATAGGAGCCTCCCACAGTAGAGGTCTACCACCAAATCCTTAGGAAATTTTGCACCGTGAAGCACATAAAGGCATCCCTATGGGCACGAAAACCTCAATCTGAGTCCAGGTGGCAGAGATGGGTACTTTACATGTTATCTGTGGGCAACACTTTTATTCTATAGAGCCACCAAAGTAGAGCTTGGGAAGATATCTGAGTCTCCTTATGAGTGGGAGTGGTTTGGGTCTCTTTCTATAGTTGGGAAGTGGGGACAGCCATTAAAAGCAATATTCCTGAGTTGAGGTTGCATGATTTAAGGTAAATACTGTTTGTATATATATATATATATATGCTGTAATAACCTGTGCTCTGCTGCTGCTCGTGTTTCAGTTTTTATACTTCGTCTGCTATATTTGATATTAATGATTTATTTGGTACAGTCTGTCTTAATAAACATAAAATAAAAAAAAAGAAATTTAAGAACAGAATGGACTCTAGAACCATCATGTCCACCTCTCCCTGCTTTAGTGGTTCCTATACTGGGTGCTCTCTATGGGAATCACTTCAACTTCCCCTGCTTTAGCAGTTCCTATACTGGGCACATTGCATATGTATTGCTTCAACTCCCCCAGTTTAGCAGTGTCTATACTAGGTGCCCTGTATAGGAATCACTTCTACCTTACTGCTGAAGCCAGACATCTTGCTGTATTCAGCACTGTTCTGTCACTCATTTATTATGGCCTCCCTGTCTATGCTGCTGCATCTGGCACTGTATTAAACAGAGGCTAGGTGATATGCAACAAGAGCTGTCATTTCATAATGT
This sequence comes from Neoceratodus forsteri, assembly GCA_016271365.2. Classification (NCBI taxonomy): domain Eukaryota; kingdom Metazoa; phylum Chordata; order Ceratodontiformes; family Ceratodontidae; genus Neoceratodus; species Neoceratodus forsteri. Next base: position 318,258,377 of record CM028130.1, read on the forward strand.
GGGTGAACAAGCTCACCCCCAACTGCACCCTGAATAACCTCATTAAATGATAACCTACATGACAGAGTGAAGTACCAAACCTGTCTCCTTACTAAAAAGGTGCTGTTCAACCTAACTCCTCTGGCCATACAAAACTGTTTCCACCCTCTTACCAATCAGCATAATATACGAAGCATGACTAGGAAAGCAGCCTTAAAATTGCCTCTCTAGTGAACTAATCAGAGTTAATACTCCTTTGCTGTATGGGCAGTAGGCTGACTGAATGAATTGCACAAATCCCTGCTAAGTCTCAAATATTGCCCAATTCAAAATATCTTTGTGCTTAGACCTCACTTCCAGTTCTAATTATACCTGCTTTACTAATCTGTATGCTTGCTTGACTGCTGTCCCCGACTTGCTCTCTGTCTTCACATTGTCTGTTACTACCAGTGCCCAGACACCAAGCGTTCACCAACCTAGGCCCCGTACTCCCTGATGACTACCTCACCAAGGCTCCAAAAGGTGTATGCCATGAGACAAACAGGCCAGCTGCCTGTAGCAATGGCACCCCCCCTTCCATTTCAGGCAGGTCTCCCATTCTGAGACACTTAGGTACATTAAGTGGGTTCTTGGAAAGACAAAGATAGGGAGCAACTGGGTCTATGTGATAACGGCGAACACCTTAAGGTGATCGCCGTTATCGCTCAATCAGAGTGTCAAACACATTTTCGGCACTCTGACAACCCTGGCGCACCAGCACAATGGCACCAGGACATATTTTACTACTTTCTGTAAGGGGCTGCCCCCTTCCCCCTATAAGGATTCTCAACTCCAAGGGGTGCATGTTGGGGTGAAAGTAGTAAAAATAAAGGTTCAGGCAGGCGTAATAAAAATCGCACCAGCGCCCAGACCAAAACCCAGTACCTTAGCCACCCCAGCCATTGCCCAATCCCAGATGTCATGCTGCAGCTCAACCAACGACTGCAGTGCCACCCCCTACAGCATCTCCCCCCCAGCCCACACTTGCTGTGCTCGCTCCCACCCCCCACGTGAATATGTATAGCGACATCCTGTCACATAGTTTGCCCACCCCCTCATCCGGTTGCCCTACCCATCAGTCGCCATGAGTGGATTGTATGAGGAAGGTGTTGCTGTAATGGACAGTGCCTTTCCTCATGCACCCACTTCACGGGTTACAGAAACAACCTAATAGACATGGAGATGGTAGCACTCACCCTTAATGAACTTGCTGACCCTCTCTCAAAAATCTTCAATGTCTCACTTAGAACGGGTAGATTCCCTGACAAGTGGAAGGTGGCACTTGTTACCCCAGTCCAGAAATCAGGGGAAAGAATAAACCTTTCCAATTATAGGCCTATCGCCATTCTACCCTCCCCCTTTCCACAGCTCTGGAGTGAGTGGTCGCAGACCAACTCACTGAATACCTGGACAAATACAACCTCCTCTGTAGCCAACAGCATGGGTTCTGGAAAAATCACTCAAGCCAAACAGCTCTAATCAACTACAGCTCCAAGATTTATAATGCTCTAGACAAAGGTCTAGCAGTGGGGTCTATCTTTATAGACCTTACATAGGCATTTGATACCATTAATCATGACCTGCTACTCATCTGCCTCCTATCTACTGGCTTATCTACCAACACTGTGGCCTGGTTCCACAGATATCACTCCCACAGAATACAGTGCATGAGAATTAGTGGTCAGATCTCAGAGCATAGAGAAGTTAACCTAGGAGTCCCCCAAGGGTCCATTCTCGGGCCCCTCCTCTTTAGCCTATTTATCAACAATTTACTCTCTAACTGCTCTGCACACTTGGTGCTTTATGCCAATGATGCGTTCATCTCAGTGCTCATCAAACAGATGACCGCTATGACTGCTGAGCTGCAAGATCATTTCTTCACACTTGAGCAGTGGTTCACTAAGAACAAACTGCTGCTCAACTATAAAAAGACAAAGAGCATGCTCTTCACTATCCCGAAGAGCAAAAAAAAGTTTGGTCCGGTATTGATTCGTAGCTCCAAGGGGGACATTCTGGAACAGCTATCCACTTTCAAATATCTAGGTATCCACCTAGATGACACTCTCACCTTCTCGAAGCATATTGACCATGTGGTCAAAACAGCTAATGCCAAACTGGGTGTTCTATATCACCACAGACAGTCTCTGACCTCTGATGCCTTAAAACTAGTTACTTTTTGCTCAGTATTATCAATCGTAGACTACGGCCTAATCATCTATGGTATTGGCTTCCACAATGAATTAAAGAGGATTGTGACTCTTCTTAACAAAGCATGCTGGCTGGTCCTTAGGGATGACCATCAAGCGCATACCTGCTCACTGTACAAAGACACAGAATGGCTCCCCCTCATATCCAGGACCATATATCAGAACTGCCTTCTGGTAAAAAAGTCATTACTTGGCAAAACCCCTGACTCAACCACCTCACTTTTTAAATTCATTCACCCTAGTGTCAACACCAGAAGCATAGCTAGAGGTGGGCTCCTGGTGCCCTTCAAGCACACCATGTTGGCTCAGAGATCCATCTCTTATCAAGGACCCAAATGGTTTAACGACCTGCCTTTAATGCTCTATGACTATAACAGTCTCAGCCTATTCAAATCTGGGTTCCTCTCTCACCTAATTCCTGTAAATGCTTGCTCCTGCAGAACACAACTCATGCTAATCCAAGACTTGCAATTTACCTGTGCAAACCACCTCTGGCCAACCCCCTACTTAACCACAAGACTCATCTGCACACCTTCCCCTTTGCCCCTCCCCACTCATCACTCCCCTGTCCCCGCGACACTACCTCGACAATGCCTCTCTGGCTGCTCCTGCCCCCTCCCCCCACACTGTTCAGGAGAACTCCTCCAACCTTTACCTCTTGGCACTTACTCAAGGGCTGTACCACACTGATGAAGTGTAATTTATTGCTGCTCCATCAAGTCCTAACTTTGCATTCTTAACCACATGTTAATTTTAAATCCCAATGACTACAACTATGTACTTGCAACATATTGCAACATTGGGCTGGTAGTATAGCCTAGAGGTTAGAGTAATGAGCTGTGAAAGAGCTTGGTATATCCAGAAGACCAGACCTGGGTTTAATTCTCACAACCTCCACTTGCATACTGTATGACTCTCAGCAAGTTACTTAACCACCCAGTGCTCCCAGGTTACCCTTGAAAACAGGCAATTGAGCCTAGTTGGCCTTACCTGGTTACCAAAGACTAAAATAAAAAAAAAATTCACTGCTTGTTGATTCCTCAATCAATGTATTACTTGGTATTGTATTGTACTGTGTAGTATTGTATTGCTTTGTTCTGTATCGTACTGTATTGTCTACCTCGACTTGGAACCTTTGTAAATGAACCTTGGCTCAAAGGTATTACTCCGAATCTGAATAAATAAATCAATAAAAATAAACTTCTGGTGGTACCTTAATTCCATTTGTATATCTGCACATCTTGTTGATTTGTTCAGACTATATTCCACTGGAACTGATGAAGTAACTGTTTTTCTGTTTGTTCATATTGTCTGGCTCTGACATGGAACCTTTGTAAATGAGCACCTGTGCTCAGAGGTACTTTCCAGATTAATAGATAACAAAAAGCAAGGATGAAATAAAATAGGAAGACTGTATTGTGCATGAAGTAATGGCGTTAGCAGTTATAAGACTTTTGGGCTTGCTTTTCCAGCATTCGCAACAAGAGGTGTGCAGCAATTCTCCAAAAAGGGCCATAGTTGTGGAGTTTAATGTACTCACCCTACACATACCCACATCATACATCATTTGAAAGCTTATTTCATGTATGTTTTGATGAGGTATGACACGGAGCTGTCAAGTGGATCTGTAAGCCTGTACATGAGGTTAAACAATGGTACCCAAAATGAGAAAGTGTCATTTTTGCACAGTTCCAGAAACACTGCAATGTGTCTGACTCCAGTTTTTATTGTTTAAGTTAATTTCAATACCTTAATGTGGTGTTTATCAGTCAAAGCTGCCAAATGACAATGTAGTAAAAGATTTTCATTGGTTTTATAATTAGCTAGTTTTTTTTTTTTCAGAAATGATGAAGCTTATTAGCATGTGGCAAAAATAGTGAATATCAACATTTTGCAGTATACTAAAATGAAATGTTTTCACATCACAGATTCTTAATTGTCAAAGTGTTTCACAAGTGATTATAATAGTTTTCTATATTTTCAACTGAAGAGGGGGGCATGGCCTAACCTCAGACAAGAAGGCTGACTAATTCTCCAGCACTACCCATCTTGAGGGATATATCCAACTGAAACCACCATTACCAGCCTGCTCAATGTAAAATAAACTATAAGAAATGACAGCTGTACACCTAAGGGTCATAGTGATCAACTTTTTTTGTAGCCAAACACAAATCTGGACCACGGATGTCGAAGAACCCACAGGATGCACATTAACCATGGCAGATCCCCCTGCCATAATCTGGAACCCTGCAGCAATTGAAAGCATGTTTGCCCAGGTAATGAACCAAATGTCAAATGTAATGATCATCTCAAATAATACTGCTCAGGTTATCCAAAACTTAGAGGTTGGTATTTACCAAATAGAACACGCTGTCAGCTCCCACAACATGGCAATTGCCAACCTCAGCAATACTGTCAGGGAACAGAAATGGGCCCTTCAAACTCTGATGGATAAAGTGGATGATGTAGAGAGCCAGATCAGAAGGAGCAACCTCTGGTTCCTAGGTTTTCCTGGAGGAGCAGAGATGAGGGACATCTGTGGCTTCCTGCAACATGTCCTGCCTGACATTCTCAGATGGAACCTGTCACAACCACTAGAGATTGATCGAGCTCACCAATCCCTGCCCCATTACCCATGTCCAGGGATAGACCTAGAACTATACTAGCCCATTTTCTAAACTTTAAGACTAAAGAAGGGACCATGGAAGCAGCTAGAACTCAGGGCCCTGTATTGGCAAACACACTGGATCTACATCTATAAAGATTATTCCAAAGACTATTTGATAAAAGAAAAGTTTTCACAGATGTATGCAAAGCTTTGCACCACATAGGAATTAACTTGCCTTGCGGTATCCAGCAGTATTGCGATTCATGCACAGTGGGGTCCCACTTACCTTTACCGCGCCAGAGGCAGCTATGGACTTTCTTTATCACACCTGGCTGAGGGAGATGAGTCTGGTCAAGAAATAAATATTACAGTAAGGACAACCTAGAAGAGAGGGGAAGAAGATGAATGCCACAAGAGGGAGAGGAGGAATTGAGCTGCAAAGACCAAAACAGACGAGGCATGGTCTCTTCCTTAATGTAACTGAAATAGACAGATTTTTACATCCCATGACAAACAGGAGCAGCCCAAACCAAGAGTCCCTTGGGAGCCCCCGAAACCCAACACTCAGTTTGGAGACTGAAGAACCAATGGAAGCCTACCACACAATGAACTGATTTGAAGTGCTGTGGCCTGCACTCTAGAGAGCCAGAATCACCAACCCTCCAAGTTTTCACCACAATCTGCAGCAGGGGTGCAATTGCAGAATTCAAGCACAGAGGACTCTTGGACCTTCAGAGTCACTGCGGAGGAACTGGACCTATCTGAAGAACCCCTGCAGCAACTAGCCACACTGGAGTTAAACCCAGAGGAGCCACAAGAAGACCAGCCTGCCGACAACCCAGAATCGGGATAAAAAAAATCAGATAAGTGCCTGTGCTCTGTTACGATTGGTTTTGAAGGAAGGGGGGAAGGAGGTTAGACTTGACTGGGGGCTGTACCTTAAAGATGATAGAATAAACGTCCCAGTAGAAGTGATGACATAAAACGAGGACAGAGGTACAAGGGGCTCCCTTCACTATCCAGTTGCAGGTCTAATATTCCAGGGCCCCCTTATCTCTGTAGCTGTACAGAACCCAGAGCTTTGCACTACTCACCTCATATACAAGCCATGCTGGGGACTGCTGCACAACTTAAGAAAAATGCCTGCAGTGCAGAGGGCTAAACTGTTAATAAATAAATGAATGTGAATAAACGTGTGATCACCGAGCCAGTTGGCTCGAGAGAACATAACTGAAGCATAACATGCTGCATGAAGTGAGGGATTTCAATGGGAAACTCAAATGAATAGAGGGTCAACAGGGAGCATTTAAAGCATTTAAAGCACAACATTACAATGAAGGAATGAGTATTAACAAGGGGGCAGACCTCCTTTTCACCCCTCCCAGGTTCACCCAAGCTGGGCCACTGCCCCCCCAACTGCTCACTGCTCTCTACTGCTTTCTACTCTAGTCCATAGGGTCAGAGGCTGAGTATGACACTTCAGTGTTACCACAAATCCAAGACAAATAGCCTTGGTACCGACTTTACCATTTAAGCCAAGAACAGTATGCCTCTAGGCTCATCCCACCCCATCACCCCAGTCTCATGGGCAAACTATAAGCATGCAAAGACAAAGGCCCCCACCCCTTGGAAGCTGCAGGATTATGGAGACCAGAGAAAAAAAGACCCAGATTCTCAGAAAATGTGGGCAACAGAGGCAGGGAAGCTGTCCTAAGGCTTAGAGGAACAGAATAGCGCCTCCAAAGCTGCACAAGGCACCAGCAACCTTGAGAGGGTATGGGGAAGGAGTGTGCCAACCCATCCCTCTATGTATGCAGACAGACATGCAAGCAGCCTCTGAAGATGCTACACATAAATGGTCAGTTTGGCACAGAGAGTTAGAATGCCCCAGGGTGATGAAAGTTGGGCTTATGCAGCTACCAGCTGCTGGCTAAAGGTTTCTACTGCCCTCCAAGTGAAAAGGGAAGGCTTGGAATACTGAATGTATATAGATATGTTTTGTGTACTATGTTAAAAGGAGACATGTATTCTGGAAATTGGAAGGCACCAGAGGGAATATCAGAGGAACAGGGGAAGGGAAATTGCATCAGTCATAATTATTTAGTTTTTGTTGACTGGGTAAGTGCACTAGACAAATCCCGCCTATTTTCAGGCACAACCCGGGGGAGGGGGATACAGATGGATGCCAACTGACCTAGAACCAGAATAAGTTGTTGGTGGTATTTTTAGTGAATGAGGGAAATTTGGCCAGGACACCAGGGAATTTCCCGTACTCTTTTCGATAAGTGCCATGGGATCTTTAACATCCACCTGAACTACCACCAATCCAGGCAGATGGGACCTTGGTTTAACGTCTCATCCGAAAGACGGCACCTCAGAAGTGCAGCACCCCTCTCATGCTGCACTACAGTGTCAGTACTGGGATATTAACCTAAGTGCCAGATGTGGGAACTGAACCCACAGCCCTCTGATCTCCCGGCCTCAGAGGCGAGTGTGCTACCTACTGAGCCACTGACACTGAATGTAGGTATGTGTGTATTTCAGATTCTATATGCAATGCAGGGAGAGCAGGTCTGGCTCATAACTTCCTGGTCAGCTAGTTCATTTGCAAAACATAAAGTCTACCTAGAAGACCATGGGTGAAATTAACCTACATACCTGGAATGTTAGGGGGCTCAATACCTGGATTAAACATAAGTAAGTACTTTCATGACTGGAGAAGCTGAGAGCCAACATGGTATTTCTGCAAGAAATTAAACTAATTAGAGAGGACCATGCAAAACTGAAGAGGGGATGGGTGGATAAAGTGTTATACACATCAGCCCCTACTTGAAAAAATGGGGTAGCGATACTAGTGCATGAAGCCCTCCCATGGATAATAGCCAAATCAGCTAGTGACATGTAAGCCAGGTGGGTGCTAGAACTGATGAACACCCCAATGGGCAAATCCTCTTAGGAAATGTGTATGGCCCTAATGAGGATGATCCAACCTTCTTCCATGCCATATCTCAGGAAATTAGAGCCCTGACCCAAGAAAGTACATCTTCCCTGCTGGAAGGTGAATTTAACTTCACTCTAATATCAGCAATGAACTGAACAGGGACAGATGCTGAATCCCATGCCAGAGGCCTCCAGGCCCAGAGACAACTGATGAGGGACTCAGGACTGGAAGATTCATGGAGGTTGCTTCACCCCCAAGTAAGAGATTACTCCTTCTTCTTGCCAATCCATGGCACACATAGCAGGCTAGACTTCTGGCTGATATCCCCCATACATCCCCCATACTCATGCAAGTGGTTATAGAAGCCAAAATATTCCCAGTAATGATCTCAGATCATACCCCAGTCCAACTGCTCATTTCTTGGGGGCCCTAAATCCCTAAATCTAAATCATTGAGGTTAGATCCCCTCCTTCTAAGGGACCACACATTTATATCATGGACTAAAACAGAAACATCCCAATTCTTCAAAGAGAACCCCCTAGATATGACCACACCAGGGAATATGTGGGAGGCATTTAAAGCCACACTTTGTGGGGCAATTATAGGGTATGCAACAGCACATAGAAAAAAAAGGGAACAACATCTTTCAAAACTGGAAGATGAACTCCAAAAAGCAGAGGCTAAGTTTAATGCCCTCCCTACTGCCAGCCACCGCTCCCCCTTAGGCTGCGCTATCATTGGCCTCTGTATAAAAATAAATGAGTTCCTGTCAATGAAGGCTCAGGTACAAGAACTAGGAGGGAGGGGGAAGGGGGAAGGTCCTACCATACAGGATGCAGAAGAAACAGGCAGAAAAAAATATTTCATGCCTAATGGATGAAAAAGAACTGGTTCAAACTAAATCAAAGGAGATAAATTATATTATGACTAAATTTTATACTACACTATACACTTCCTCAAGAACACTAGACACACAGACCATGGATAACTTCCTAAAATCCATTAAGATCCCATGCCTGACAGAACATCAAGCTGCAGTATTAGACTCCCCAATCTCAGAGGAGGAAATCAGGCAGGCCATTCAGGGCAAAACAAAGGGAAATCTCTAGGCGGGGATGGATACCCTGTGGAACTATGATAAGCCCTAGCCTTGGAAATCTCTCCATCACTCTGCTCAGTCTGCAATGAAGCTCTAGCAAATGGCAGGTTCCTTCCCACACTTAGAGAGGCAGCGATCACTGTGCTCCCCACAAAAGGGAACAACCCCACCAAGATGGGTAGCTATAGACTCATCTCCCTTATAAACACTTATAGCAAAATCTTCTCCAAGGTGCTCACTGCTAAACTCAACCTTCTACTGCCACACCCACTCCATCCATCCCAGGCCAAGTTGGTCCAAGGGAGATGTGGGGCAGGTCAAATTAGGACCCCTAGTAAATCTAATTCATGTGGCCCAAGGCCTATACTCCTCCACAGCAGTGGTGGTCATGAACTTTGAAAAGGCCTTCAATTCCATCAAATGGGACTATTTACAAGGGGTACTCAGCAACATGGAGTTCGGGCCTACATTTCAAAAATTGATAGGGGCACTATACAACCAACTGACTGCATGAGTCCTCACAAACTCCCTCCTATCAGATCCCTTCCCATTACAAAGAGGTACTTGACAGGGCTGCCCACTCTCCCCACTCTTATTTGTACTAGCAGTAGAGCCCCTTGCAGCAAAGATTAGGCAGTACACCAAAATTAAGGGAATGGGGTGGGTAAACAGCGATACTTAACACTCATGTAAGCAGACGACCTGGTAGTACCACTGGAAGACATAGATATGTCCCTTAAACCCTCCTTAACCTATTCATATAATTTATAATACTGCCAGATCTAAAGCTAAATCACACAAAGACAGAGATTCTCCCCTTAGTCTCTAAATGCACCCCGGTGTGGTTAACCAGCTAGGCCTGAAATGGGCACCAAAGGCTATTAAATACCTTGGCATTACTATTGCTCCTGCTTACCTACACTGTGGAAACTTAACCTGGACCCCATACTGATGGAAATACAAACCAAATTTGACAGGTGGAAAAGGCTAAATCTCAAATGGCAGGGAAAATTTCATCTATTAAATTGATCACTGCTCCCAAACTCTTCTATATACTATTCCTCACCCCCAGAATTATCTGCAAGCTGGATTACCAAAATTGACAAGGCCATCTGGAACATCTAGTTGGAAAACAAAAAACAAATATAGCAGAAACAAATGGAGAGCACATTGGACAATGTAAGGGTGGTGCCTCCCTTGGTGGGAAGGATACAAATGGGCTTTCCAAGCAACCCAAACCATGAAATGGTTGACAGACCAAACACCTAATGCACCACAATGACTGGGCATGCAGGAAGTCCAAAGTAAGGTGTAGCACTTAACAGTGCTCCTATATATAGTCTTACCAAAAACCCTAGTAACACACCCCACAATAGGTCCTTTGGTTAAATTCTGGGGTAAGTGACACAGAAGAATAAGGATGAGCCCTAACCCAATCAGCTTAACTCCAATATGAGGAAACTCAAACATAACTGTGGACAAAAAACACACAGCCTGGACAGAATGGAGTACCCAAGGTATAGGTCAACTGGTAGACATATTAGAGCAAAATACCTTATGGGTGGCCACATTCTTAGAGCTCCAAAGGTGCTGGTACATTCCCAAAGCTGACTTTTGGAGATACCTCTAAATCCAAGATGCAGTACAAACAAAACTCAGGAAGGAAGCACAATCCCCCCAAGGTGCCCCTAATTCAACAATGGCTAGCCACACCTCAAGGTGTAGCCAGAAAAACATACTCCGAAATCAGGGAAATAATCCCCTCATAATCAGATGATTACATAATTAGATGAGAAAAAGCATTGGGTAAAGTTATTTCTGTTCAGCAGTGGAAGGCATGCTGGAAACTGACACACCAGGCCTTCACAGATGGTAGAAGTAGGCTTCTATAGAACAAAATCATGCATTCTTGGTATAAAATCCAGCTGTTATTTATAAAACCAAACTCTTAAGCAACAACCTACACTGGAGATGTCAGAAGCAGAAGGGGAATCTATACAGTAGTAGCCAAAGACATTGCCAGCTATTTCCAGATATTTTGTGAAATTTCTATAGAGTTTCTTTCTGCTGTCCCACTGTGGAAATGCAAAAAGCAGGAGATTTCTCTAGAAATAGCACAGAGATATCAGGAAATAGCTGGCAATGTCTTTAGCTACTACTGTATCATATCCTCTGGGGATGCCCCAATATTCAGCCCATATGGCAACAAGTACAGACCATGAGCATTGATATTTTCTGCAAAGATGTATCACTACTGCCAGAATTGATGCTGCTCAGGGTGGCCACAGAAGTGCAATGGTTAACACTGCTCAGTATGCAGGCAAAAAGACTTATCCTGAGCAAATGGCGCACACCTGAAACTCCCACCATTCCATAAATACTCAACTCCCTGCTCAGAGTTGGTACCCTGGGTCAGAAAACACATGTCACTGCCAACACCCTACCCATCTACTACAGATGCTGGAACCCCTTTGTAACTTTTACCACAAACTCTGAAAAAATGTGTTATTTGCCAAGAAAATCAACAGAATTCGAAACTGTCAAAAGCCACCAGTGTTGGACAGAATTCTGTAATGCTGGTAGCAGAAGCCTGGCGAGATGAATTGTATTGATGGCTACTGGATGAGTTTTCTAGTTTACATGATGTGCCTCCAATACTCTATAACAGGGGATGCTTTCAGAAATACACAAGCAAGTCAGATTTGACACATATCAAAGTTGTATTCAACCCAGGAAAGAAAACAGACTGAATCCAATCAGACAGCATCATGTTCACCTGCTTCTATAACCACCAGAGCAAGCATGTCCTCCAGCAATTGGTCCTTTTGCATTGCTTGTTTGAGAAAAACACAAAAGAAAGATAAGAAACTTCATAAAAGTGAAACATTTGTGAGAGAGACCAATCTAAGGGAGACAGAACTTCAAAGAGGAGATGATGACATGTTCTGCAGAATTTCTGAATAAGGCTTGATTGCTAAGGATGCAGTTTATCACTCAACATGACTTTCTTCCTACTTGAGTAAAATTTCCACTGCAACAATACAGTCACCTAATGACATTGCATTCTGTCAGCTGATTGTAGAGCTAGACAATGATCTTATGTAAAACAAGAATGTACATCTCCTCTCCAAGCTGCTACAATGATATAAAGCCCAACTTCCCTCAGATGTAGAACTGAAAGCTATTCCAGTAGCAAATTACAGGCAGGATTAGAAAAACAATATGGTTCTGCAATTTCATTCCATGCACAGCATGGACAAGGCAAGACTACCATTTTTCTATGCAGTGCAATAACTTTAGCTGATGCTATCCAAGCTGCTAGTAGTATGAAGCTGGGACTTAAGTCATCCAAATGTTTTGTGGTTGTTCTTCTGGCAAGTGAGTCTGATAAACAACTTTCAAATGAACAAGTGGTTTTGTATAATGCCGCTTCAATACTTTGGTTTGAAATAGCAAAAATGAAACCCTCAGAATATTATCCAAAGCCAGGGAATTGTAGTTTACAGAGGTCAACTACTTTTGTGCCCCAGTTGGTGCATGAGTTTGTCCTTTGGTTGCTAGGTAAAGAGGCATACATTCAGCCAGCAATGAGTATCATCCTTCAGAAGATATTCAAAGAAGGTGCCTCATAATTGCAGAGTGGTTAGTATTTAACAGTTCCAAAAATATTGCACCACTGCATATAGGCCTTGCTGCACAGTTACACTATGAGTTTGATTCTTGTAAATTAATTGACATATTACACCTTCATGGACTCTGAATTAATTATGATTAGCTGAGGAAGTTCATGACTAGTGCTGCAAAAACTGAAGCAGATAAACTCCAAGGAGGTGTATTTATTCCAAATGGAATTGTACCACTTAATGCTGGCAGAAATCTCATCCATGAAGGAGATGATAATATAGATATCAATGTAGAGAACATTGATGGAAAAAATACTTTCCATTCAATGGCTAGAGTTGTACTTCAAGAACATTCTGTAGAAAGTTCAGCATCACAAGAAATATCTCAAAAGCTTTGGAAAGAAAAGTTATTTACTCTTCCTGGGCAATCAGAGTCTCTTATGCAGTGTGCAGCATTTGAAAAACCTAGAACATGTCCAGAACTGACTCACCATGAAAAAGTACTTTAGAAAATAATCTCCTGTCACCTACAAGTGAAAGCTGTCCAAGATCTCTCCTGGGGTCTTTCAAGACTACTACCTTGTGTTGTCCTACCAATACCATATGATATTGACAATGTTCAACATCAGGTAATTACATTTTGGACTGCTTTCAACCACAAGCTTGCCACAAAGAAGAACACCTACACAGCAGTTGCATATGCACCTACTGTGGATGCCAAACCAGCTGACATGGCCACAGTCTATACTGCAATGCTGAAATGTAAGGAAATGTCAGCAGTTGTAGGCCAGCAGCATGCCGTTCAGGCCATGGATAAGCAGCTGCATGCTGTTGCTCAGCAAGTAAAATGGACTCTACAAAATGAACTTGGTACCAATGTGATTCACCTGGGTGGTTTTTACACCCTGTGTTGTTTTATTGCATGTGTTTGGAAATGTTGGGGAGATGCAGGATTGCTAGACCTTCTTGTTGATTATGATGTGTATGCAGCTTGTAGTGCAGATCAAATGCTTGCCGTTAAGCAATTCAGCCATGCCCTACATGGCTTGACTCTAGCATTTGAGGCACTGAGTGCTCTGGAATGTTCTTCTTTTGTTAAATGGTGTGAGCAGGGAGGAAGTACTCATGGAGTTCCAGCATTTGTCTGGCAAATGTTGGCTGACACTCAAAAGGTGTTTGAGTCTGAAGATATTGAGTCCTTACAACACATCATTAAAGAGCTTGATGTTGCTCTAACTTAGCATATGCTACCACAACTGAAGGAATTTCAGACATGGGTATATGCCCAGTATCCTGCATTGAAGTTCTGGGATCATTTTCTCTAGGTTACACAGATACTACTTCTAAACATCCATGCAGAGCAAGAGGGTGATTGGAAACTTCACCTCCACACAGTGTGCCATGCTTCCATATTTCTTTGCTGCAAACAGGCCAAACTATGACAGGTGGATTCCAATCTGCATTCCTGATATGCTAAATCTCCTAGAAGAAGTACACAGTGCCTTTGATCTGGGAAATTTGCTGTGCATCAGACTCCTGGTTCATTCAATGGAATTTGGAGTGACATGGATGTGATGGGGTCAGGTAGTGCCCCATCACTGGTTAGGGAAAGGTCCCCCTCTTATGGAGCTAGGCCTTGGGCCTTGAAGGCTTCTTCTGGTTTGTTTTAGACAGGTATTGGTAAACTTGCTAGTGACCAGAGAAAATTAATTTCAGAAATTCACTTACCTGTGTCCACATTCATTCTTCACATTAGCTGTCCTGTTTCTTTGTCTCCCTATGGGTTGGCCACCCACAGTATCACCTTTTTTCTTCTATCTCCACTTTTTCAGGGCCAGGTATATTATAGAGAATAGCCTCACTGACTTTGAAGCTGCAATATTTAACAGGCATTACTCAGGAGGTTAACACTTCCTACTTTCTAGTTCTAACCCTCAGTATTCAAAAAAGGGTATTTACTGACTCAGCAAGTCAGTTACAACAAGCATTTGTCAATGCCGAATGTTTGCTTGCTGGCATTGGCAGTGGTAATGTAGAAGTTACAGAGCTGCGTAATAGGAAGTGCAGTGAAGTACTGAACTGAAGCCAACCCCACCACCACCCTGCAGAGAGTGACAGGCATTGGGGTGTGCATTTGGGTCATCAGGCATAACGGCCTTGCCATTTCACCACACCCCATCCTGCAGACACTGACAAGTGTCACGGTGTTCCTTGGGGTCTTTGGCCCTTATGCGCACCCTATTTCATTAGGAAATGCAGTGAGATGGGTGCGATATAGGAGAATGGGGTGAACTTTGGGGCTGAAGAGTCCAAGGCATACCTCGATGCCTCTCACTGACTGCAGGGTGTGGAATGGTATGAGCATTACAGGCAAGAATCCCAAGTCACACCCCTGATGCCTGTCATTCTCTACAGGGTTGGGCGTTATGGTTGGAAACCCTAATACCTCAGGCATTCGTTGGTATTTTCACTCCAAATTTTCAACATGTTTTTTTGTGGCCCACCTCATGAACAGGGGGAATATCAGTTTTTAGCTGAAAGCTGCTTATGCACAGCGAGTACGGCATTTAGCACCACAGGTGCAAAAACATTCCGAACAGGATGTAAAAAATGACAGCTGTACTGTTCATGGGGAGGTGTAAAAAATGGCAATGTTGCAAATCTGCAGTAAAAATATTTAAAAAAATGGTGAAGTCATGAGCGTAAATAGAAACTGTGCAACGCACACCTGTGATATAATTAGGTTGGGGATATTTTACAGCAGATTGTCAACTCAGGCATTTTGGTGCCTCTGATCATGAACAGTGTCACTGTGATTTTCTTTATCTGTGCGAACAATGATTTCCCCAGCGACCATGCATCTCAGCGCTGAAAGTGTGAAAAACACTTCAGCCATGTTGTAAAAATGACAGCTGTACTGTTCATAAGGAAGTGTGAAAAATGCCACTGGTGAAAATCTGGACTGAAAATATTACAAAGTCATGAACTTACAAGGGTGCGTGGAAACTGCGCATTGCTCACTCGTAACACAGTCATTTTATGGACTTTTGTCACCAAATTTTCAACATAGCCATTTTAAGACCTCTGCTCATGAACAGTGTAACTGTGATTTTCTTAATCTGTCCTAAACATTGCTTTCGCACACCAACAGCACCATTGTGCGCTACATGTGCGAAAACACATTTTGGGCGACATATGAAAAATGGCAGCTGTACTGTTCATAAGGAAGTGTAATAAAATGGCAATGTTGAAAATCTGGAGTGAAAATATTAAATTTGCAAACTTACGAGCATGCATAGGAACTGTGCAACGCACGCTCGTAAAACAGTCATTTTTAGGAATTTTTTCACCAAATTTTCAACATAGCCATTTTAAGACCTCTGCTCATGAACAGTGTCACTGTGATTTTCTTAATGTGTCCCATACATTGATTTTGCACATACTGTGCCATTGTGCACTACATGGGTGGAAACACATTTTGGGCAAGATGTGAAAAATGACAGCTATACTGCTCATAAGGAGGTGTGGTAAAATGGCAATGTTGAAAATCTGGAGTGAAAATATTGAAAATTCGCGAACTTACGAGTGTGCGTAGGAACTGCGCAATGCACCCTCGTAAAACAGTCATTTTTAGGAATTTTTTCACCAAATTTTCAACATAGCCATTTTAAGACCTTTGCTCATGAACAGTGTCACTGTGACTTTCTTAATTTGTCCCATACATTGATTTCGCACACTGACTGTGCCATTGTGTGCTACATGGGCGGAAACACGTTTTGGGTGAGATGTGAAAAATGACAGCTACACTACTCATAAGAAGGTGTGGTAAAATGGCAATGTTGGAAATCTGGAGTGAAAATATTGAAAATTCGTGAACTTACGAGAAGGTATAGAGCTGTGCAACGCACGTCAGAAACAGTCATTTTAGGAATTTTTCACCAAAATTTCAACATAGCCATTTTAACACCTGAGCTCATGAACAGTGTCACTGTGATTTTCTTAATTTATCCCGACATTGATCTCAGACACCGACTGCGCCATTGTGTGCTACATGGGCAGAAACACGCTTTGGGTGACATGTGAAAATGACAGCTGTACTGCTCATAAGAAGGTGTGATAAAATGGCAATGTTGGAAATCTGGAGGAAAATATTGAAATTCGCGACTCACGAAAAGGAGAACTGCGCAATGCACCCCTCGTGAAACAGTCATTTTTAGGAATTTTTTCACCAAATTTTCAACATAGCCATTTTAAGACCTCTGCTCATGAACAGTGTCACTGTGATTTTCTTAATTTGTCCCGTACATTGATTTCACACACCGACTGTGCCATTCTGCGCTACATGGGTGGAAACACATTTTGGGTGAGATGTGAAAAATGACAGCTATACTACTCATAAGAAGGTGTGGTAAAATGGCAATGTTGAAAATCTGGAGTGAAAATATTGAAATTTCGCCAACTTACGAGCCTGCGTAGGAACTGCGCAACGCACCCTCGTAAAACAGTCATTTGTTGGAATTTTGGCACCAAATTTTCAACATGGGGTTTTTGGGACCCCTTCTCATGAGTGATGTCACTGTCATGGTGGTATTCATGCCCAAAGGGTGATTTCGCAGTCACTGCATGATATCACCCTTCGGGCCCGAATAAAGCCATGACAGTGACATAATTCATGAGAAGGGGTCCCAAAAACCCCATGTTGAAAATGTGGTGCAAAAATTCCCCAAAATGCCCGAGATATGCAATAAAGTTGAAACCCCCTTATGTAACCCATTATACAGCTTACCGGCATTTCCTCAGTTTGCGGTTGGCTTTGAAGAGTGCAGATGTGTTCCCGGTCCACAAGATCATCGCACCGAGTCCGGAGGTAGTATGGGGTGGGGGTGTGGGCAGGCTGGGCGCAGTGGGTGGGTGCGGGTTGTGGGAGGGGGGTTGGGAGACGTGCCGCGGGACAGTTTTTATTTTACAGGGTTAAAAACAAAAAAAGATGTGGGACATTTGCCATGCTGGGGTGGGCTCCCAGAGTGGCACAAGGACTTGGGGGGGCATTCAGCTGATGGGGGATTGGGCACCCCCGTCGGCAAAATAAAAAAAAAAATCACAGCACCGTTTGCCACACTGGGGTGGGCTCCCAGCGTGGCACATGGACTTGGGGGGGTGCGTTCAGCTGACAGAGGATTGGACACCCCCGCCAGCCAAAGGATTACAGTGCTTGCCACGCTGGGGTGGGCTCCCAGCATGGCACCTACAACTGGGGGGGTTGGGGATGCAGCTCAGCCAACGGGGATTGGGCACCCTGTCAGCTATACAGTCGGGGCGCATGTCTGTCTGTGGTGCGGGGGAGATGCGTGCGAGCGCGCATATCTTATCGGTGCTCACCCGCGTAGCTCCCCTTTCAACTGGGAGGCTACTGCATTTTGAGTGTGTCATAGACAGCTCCAAAATGCATTGGCTTACAGGGGCCGCGCCTGCCAGCCCACTGACTGAATTGGAGGAGGAGGTGACACACCTCCGAAATCTCCGATGAAGGCACTATGTTTCTTGCACATGCGTGCAAGCAAACATAAAAATGCCTTTCCTTATTCTCCCCCTACCCTACAATTGCTTAATAGCTAGCAGTCAGCTGCTGCAAGGCAGATTCTCACTTTAAATAAAATATATATTGGGTCAGGGGCTGCTCCTAAACAGTTGTTCTTTTCAGCTCCAAGCAGCAATGAGAGTGGGAAGAGCTCTCTTTACCTTTGTGCTCCTATGTTGTTCCAGTGAGAAACTGTTGCCTAAAAGACAGCTTTGTGAGAGTGAACCCCATTTTAAATAAAATTGAATTGGGGGCATAGTAAAATAAATGAAAATTAAGCACTCAAATAGGATAAGAATTTAGGAGAACGGACAGAGTACTTTTATTTTCTCCCCCTCATTCCTGTCCTTCTAGGTTGGATCCATGACAGTCGGTCAATAAATTCGTTGTTGCCCAATGTTACAATGACACCTTTATGTCAACTGCAATTGGCGTCGGCATAAAACCAGTCACCTGAGACTGTGTTTTCTTTGGGGGGCTCTACCCCCGCACCACCTGTAACTAAAATAATCAGCTCTGAGCTAGAGTTGATATGGGGAGGGAGTGCAAAACACCTAGAAAGCAGTGTAGGGGTCCCACGCTGACACTACAGTGACCTGTCACTGTTGTCGCTGTACTGTCGGTTGTGGTAAAATTGTTGCTGTAGTGACGGCATACCTCAAGGTTTACATAGTAAAGTCAAAATTACACAATGCCATAAGTTTCTGTATTGTCTTCTTGCTCTTACATGGAAAGTTTTATAAATGAAGAAGAGTAAAAAACTGAAAGCAAACACTAAGTTCATAAGTGCAGGCTGTCCTTAAAGGTAATGCTTTAAAAGCACATGGCCAGCATGGCTTGTTTCTGTTTGCAGGCTTTTGGTCTGCAAATGAGCTTGTAAGATAATAAACATAATTCCATTTTCATTAGCATATAGAGCCATTGGATTAAAAACCCTTTGAGAACTGAATATGTGTGAACGTATATAGATTCTGGACGTATACATACGTTCACAGTCTTCTAAGGCTTAAAACACAAAATGGGGTAAATAACTTACAAAAGTGCATACTCACAAAACAAATGTTCCAGCCCTCATGGATTGTTTTCTCAGTCTCTCTATAGGGAGGCAGCGGCCATGTTTTCATTATATTTATATGTTTGTAGGAAAAGTAACTCCTAAGGGGTGGAGTTAAGGGCTAACCTGAGGGTGGAACCCAACTCATAAAAATGTTCTGGAGAATATTATGATGTAAAAAGTTGTAAATGTGTAAATAAAGGAAAGGTTATTGATTATTGCAAATGGCCAACAAAAAAAAGGATTTGTTCCAGTGCTCAAAAGTAGTGTAATTTTGAAATATGTGTATAATTAGTAAACTGGACTGATCATAAGACTCCATCACAGGTGTATATAAGCCAGCTTGTTTGGAAGGAGATCAGTTCAGAGCCAGCAGAGAGAGAATTTACATCTCCAACTACCACGACTGTCTCCCTAAAGCTAAAGGGAGCAGGTTTGATTGTCTGCCTTATAAAGAAGTTGGAGTTGTGCTAGTGTGTATAAAGTGTCTTGCTGTCTATAACTGAGTTACCATTCCAGTTGCCAAATGACTATAAGTGAAATGAACTTTGAATTTGCAGATTGAAAGAAAAGTGAAGAAATGCCTATGAAATCCTACTATATGAAGAGAATTGTGTTTTTTTGAACTTTAACCTGAAAATAAAATTATATAACTTTGTTTTTAAGTGAAAAAGGGCATCCTTCTTCTTTCACCTCCCACGCCCCTATCACAATGGGAACAGAGAAAACTGTCATCAAAGACTCAAAAGGCAGCAGTGGGATTGTAGTACTGACAAGAAAAAAGCCAGCCCTTGTCATATGGACCATCACAAGACATGAACATGTCCTGAGTGAATACACAAAAGCTATGAGAGAAAGAAGTGGCCTGTCAACAAGTAGTGAAGATAAAGTCAAAAAACAGGTCCTTGCCTCTGCACTGAAGAGGGATAATGAGCATGTTCTAGCCCTCACCAACCATGTCATCAACAATATGACAAACCCATTTGACCCTGAATCACATCCAGAGGTGCTTATCAACATATCTACTGGACTGCATGTAACATCAAATGTACAAGGATCTCTACTGAAAATAGCAGATGTTGGTGAAGAACAAATGTTGTGAGAGTTGCACTTGATTCTGATGGGATGTGTAGCTTCTTCAGCTCCATCAAGAAATCTGGCATCAAAACATTTGCTGACATGGCCAAGAAGATCAAATTTAAGTCTGGCAAGGGAGACACAATCACAGCAGCTATTGGTCCAGAAATCATTTTCTGCAGAGCCCTGTCCTTAGCAAGATGTCGCGATGATGTTTCAATGGCAACTGTTCTTAGTCATCCAATAGGACCTGTGCCTATGTCCCTCTTCCATGCTGATGGAAAAATGAGAAAAACAGACAAAGTTGAATTAGGGCATCAGCTGGAAGCTCAAGCTGAGAGCATCCATGAGCTACAAGGATGCAACAAAGCATCACAGTGTACATCAGAGATGCCATGGCTGTCATGCAATTGATGGCTGGAGGCAAATTTCATGCATTTGTTGAATTGGCTACTGCATACTTGAGGAAGGTCCTAAAAGGATTTGACAAAACTAATTCTGTAATCAAAGTATTTAACAGATATGACAACAGTAACTCTAAAAACTACAGAAAGACAGCACTGGACAGGATCTAAGGTTGGATGTAAGCAATACCAGGTGATTGGTGGACACCCTGTGCCTCCATGTAAAAGGTTTCTAAAAAGTGATCAGTGGCATTGCCGATTGGTGCTCTAATTGCCTGATGCTGGAACGCTAGTGAGTTCTGGGGGTGTAACTGGGGAGCTGGTTCCAGAATGAGTGAATTCAATATGAGAAGGCAGATCACACAGCAAAGGAGCAGGGTGAGAAGTGGCAAAAATGAAATGTTCCCTGGAATGGAGGGAACAGGAAGCAGGGGGGAAGTTGGGAAAGGAGCAAGCAGACATAAGAAAGAAAGGAACCAAACCAGTATTTTGACATGAAAGAGTAACAGTGAGCCTGGTGACATGAGGGCAGAGGGAGAATGGATAGGGAGGAAGATATTAAATAATGGTGTGTGTGGGGGGGGAGTTTGTAGCAAAGTGGCAGAAGGTGTTGTAGAGAGTGTCCAGTTTGGTGAGGGAAGTGGAAGAGGTGGTGCCATAGACCACATCCACACAGTAGAATACAGGGAGCACCATTATAGTAATAAGCTACCTGCAGACATGTGGAGATAAGTAGCATTTGTTGCAGTAGGGGGCACTGAGCTTGGGACCGAGGTTTGCGTGGATGGCATCTATGTGGGCTGACAAGTTAAGTTTACTGTCTAGCCACACTCCAAGGTATTTGAAAGACTGAACTGCGGCAAGAGGCATGCCATCCAGAGTGGTGAAAATGGTGGGTGGCAGTGAGTCTGGCCAGTTTCTGACTGGTACAAAAAGCCAAAGACATGATTTTTTTTTATTGTTGACTCTGAGTTGTTTGGATTGGAACTGGTGCAGAACATTGTTGAAGTCCCACTGGAACAGGTCTTCCACTGCTGCATTGGAGGGGCTGGAGGTGAGGATGACTGTCATCTGAACACATGTGGTTATGCAGATCGGCATAGACAGAGAGGTTGTTCAGGAAGATGCAAAAAAGGATGGGACCCAGAATGGAGCCCTGTGGGATCCCAGCCTGGATAGGGAGAGGAGGTATCAGTTTACCTCCAACCTGTACCAATTGTTGTTGTCCCATTAGGTAGGAATGGAATCAAGCAACAGCAGAAAATGAGAGGCTAGCAGAGCTCAGCTTATCCAGGAGGAGAGGATGGGACACCAAATCGAAGGCTTTGGCCAGATTGATGAATAGAGTGGCAGTAATGTGCACCTGGTTCATCCCAGAGAAGATAGAAGCAGTGACATGCAGCAGGGAGGAGATGGTGGAATGGTGATCCTGGAAACCAGACTGGAAGGGTGAAAAGAAGTTAGAGGATAAAAGGAAGTCAATGAGTTTAGAATGGACACATTTCTCTTGCAGCTTAGAGAGGGAAGGGAAGGGAGGAGGGGGATGGGACAGTAGTTGTCCAAGGAGGAGGGATCACACCCTTTATGAAGTAGAATAACTTTGACTTGCTTCCAGGATTGATGAACAGCACTAAGGGATAGGGAGAGGTTGAGTAGGTCAGTAAGGGGAGCTGTAATGGTTGGAGCTGAGACGTGGAGGACCTTGGGATCCAGATCATCAGGGCTGGGCTTTGACAGGTTGAAGGAGGAAAGGGCAAGTAAGGTTTCCTGGATGGTGATGGAGGGGAGTGGAAACCTGATGAAGAGTGAGGGGGTTGTAGAGTAGGAGTGGAAGAAGAGGAACCTGGAGAGAGAGAGAAGAAGGGAGGGTGCAGGTTGTGAAGAACTTGTTGAAGTAAGCAGTAACAGAGGTAGAGTCAGACACAGGTGAACCATTAGTCATGAGCACTGGGGGAGGGAGTGGGCAGGGAGGTTGAAAAGGGAGCAAATAACGTTCCAGAATTTAGTTGAGGAGTTAAGATTTTTCTGGGGGTTGGCTTTTAAATAGTATGATTTTGCTTTCCATACAGCCTTCATACGGTTGTTGCTCAGAGATCTGTACAGATGAGGTCAGGAAAGGATTGTGATAATTTGTAGTGGGCCCATGCAAGGACTTGGGACTTGCACAGACCAATGATTTTGGTGGTAATTCAAGAGTGGTGGAAAGTTTTTGCTCTGGATTTAGTGAGTGGGATATACTGTACATTTCCTAGATATAGAAGAATTTGGAGTGGAATAGTGCAAAGGCCATGTCAATATCAGAGGCAGAGAGGTTGGCCAACCACTCTGTTGCAGTGAGAATGCTCAGTAAAGCCTTGATGCTTAGTGACTTGAGAAACCTGGACCAGATGTATTTTGACGAAGAGGGGGATGCCAGATTTTGCTGATGCAGAATGTCATGCAGTGGTCACTGAATGAATCTGGCATCATATCAGCTGTAACAATGCAATGGTGGTGAGGGGTTAGAACCCAATCTAAAAGGGTATGGTTGTTAGAGCCAGGATTGAGCCGGGTGGATTCTGAAATATCCTGGGACAAATTAAGTAACTTCAATCATGTGAATGGTAAACTTGGAGTATGGGGATAGCCAATTCACATTGAAATCCCAGAGGACACTGAGTTCATCTGAGGAGGAATGAGAGGTGATGGAAGAATGAAAGTTAACAAGGGGTGAATGTAAGATCTTTTGGAGAGGCACAGACAGCAAAGTTCCTTACAGGAAATCTAATTTAGGACAATGGTCTTTTTCTAGTTGAGCAGCAAAGGTCTGGAATTTGCTTCCATCTGAAATTTGTGGTTTAGATACTTTTAATGCTTTAAAAATCATGTACTAAATTTGTTTTCAAGTAAGTTGGTCTGTAACTTTAAATGAAATTGTGCCACAGGGATCAGTCCTGGGGCCAGTCCTGTTTAATGTCTTCATAGATGACATTGCGGTGGGGCTGGAAGGGAAGGTGTGCCTCTTTGCAGATGACACTAAGCTCTGCAACAGAGTGGACATGCTGGCAGAGGTGTAAAAAATGGGGAGGGACCTAGGTAAACTGGAGGAATAGTCTAGAGTGTGGCAGCTGAGATCATGCATTTGGGGTGCAAGAACCCAGAGGAAGATTACATGAAGGGGGGGGAGATACTGATGGTCCTCAAATAGGAAAGTCATTTTGAGGTAATCATATCTGATGACCTAAAGCTGGCCAAAAAATGTGACAAGACTGCAGGTAGAGCCAGTGGGATGCTGGGGTGCATAGGGAGAGGTATCACCAGCATAAGAAAGGAGGCGGCGATGCCACTGTACAGATCATTGGTGAGGCCTCATTTGGAATACTGTATCCGGTTCTGGAGGCCATATCTCTGCAAGGACATAGACAGGGTGGAGACAGTTCAAAGGATGTCAACAAAGATGGTGCAGGGCCTGCACCAAAAGTCATATGAGGAGAGACCTCAATATGTATACCCTGGAGGAGAGGAGAGGAGAGACGGGAGATATGATAGAAACCTACAAATATCTAAAAAGTATAAATAGGGTACAAGAGGCTGGCATTTTTCAGAAGAGGAGATGTCCAGGAATGAGGGGGCATGACATGAGGTTGGACAGGGGTAGAATAAGGGTAGCATGAGGTAATATGACTTCACGGAAAGGGTAGTGGATACATGGAATAGACTCCCAGTGGAGGTGGTGGGGGCAAACACATTGGGGGAATTCAAACATGCATGGAACAGGCATAGAGGAAACCCTAGCAATAGGAACGATGAGGTAAAGCCAGAGATCAAGTAGGAGCTTCAGCTTTTACAGTAGGCAGGGAAAATGGGCAGACTGTATGGGCCTAATGGTCCTTATCTGTCATCAGTTTCTATGTTTCTATGTTACTGTATGGTTTTGGACTGTTTGTACTGTTTTTGTTTATTGTAATTAGGTGTACTTTTTTTGAAGTTTTAAATACAATAATAACAACAATTGCAAAAAAAACTCAAACAAATGCAACAATAACAAGAACATCTGTTTGTACTGTTTGTCTATATTGCCATGGATACCTTTGAAATAGGGCTATTGTAGCCCAAAGGTTGTCTGAATATAATAAACTAAACTAAATAACCTCAATGAATATTGGTATAGAGGAAGTGGAATAAGCCTGACTAGAAGAAATTCGTAGGAGGAAGGTTTAGCCTTTCTGATGGCCATAGAACAGGATAGGCTGTGGGAGACATAGATGGCAACCCCTCCTCCATGTTTTCCCCTCTCCTTCCTGAAAAGATGATAATCAAGAAGGGAAGGGTTATAGTCATGAGTCCTGGAGGAGAGTCAGAACTCAGTAATACAGAGGACATCAGGAGAGTGTAATTGAACAGAGACAGAGAGGACACTGAATTTAAATAGAAGGCTCCTAGCATTCAGATGAGAGACACTAAGACCTTTGGCAGTAGCAGAAGGAGGGAGGGAGGGAGAGAAAGGGCTAGGGTTGGGCTCCACATCATCAAACAAGAGGAGGAACAAGAGGATAAGGAGACGGATGGAGTGGGGCTGCCTACCCTTGGACCAGGTAGGACAACAAGGAGAAGAGGAGTGATAAGGGGAGAGAAGGGCATGGTGGAGAAATTCCAGGTTGATTGAAGGGAACAGAAGGACATCAGAGTGGATATGGAGGGAGGGGAGAAGAAGGGTAGGAAGAGAGGGGGAACATGTGAAGGGTGGGAGGGAAGGGAGGGTAGGAGAGTTGGATGGGGTAGGAGGAGGAGGAGTGGGAAAAGGAGCAGGCAGAGGAGTGTAAGGAACATTGCAGCTAGGTGGAGGAAGGCAACAGTAAAATGGCAAGCAGTACCCACAGTAGTTACGCAATGCACAACAGTAGGCAGATTACATCTAGGCAGATTAGTAGTTGGTTGAGCTAGACACATGATCAGTAGCAATTGATAACACCTGGTAATAGACCTGGGATGTAACTAAAACTGGAAAGCAACAAGCAGGTGAGAGCTGCAACACAGATGTACTCCACAAATTACTGGGAAGCTAAACAACTGCAAGTAGAGGGAGATTACTAACAGATGAACTTAGTACAAATAAATTCCTGTGTGTTACCTCTAAAGTGAAAATTAATAGGGACAACATGTGGAAAGTGGATGCACCCAGATAGAATTTTGCTAGGAGTTAGCAAAACAGTGGGTAGTTTGACTAAAGGCAGCTAACTACTGTACATAAGGGAAAGGGGACTTCATGGCTGGCAACAATGAACAAACAAGGACACTAGACGGGGAAAACTGAAGGTGTGTATACATAAACTAACTAACCAGTGAGCATGTCAAGTTGATACAAAACAGGTACATTTAAATGGAATGAGATTAACAACAAAGTAGAATTGAAAAGAGTAACAGTGCAGTAACTATGGTAGACAGTAGGCCCAGTCAATTAAAGGAGGTACTCACAGCAAAGCAAAGCAGCAGCCAGCTTGGGAAGAGGCTGGTCTGGGGTGCAGTATGGCTGGCCAACGACCAACCTGAGGCTGACTCCGGACAGACTCCTTTGATGTCATTATTCTTGAGGCCCTTACAACTCCAGCCTGTTTTGTGGAGGCCCGCTTGACTGGAGAGCTTGCAGATTAAAGCAGGAAGAAGCCTTGCCCCCACTGTAGTGATTGGCTGGAGCAGAAGGAGCTGGAAAATACAGTCCTTGGGGACAGAGGCTGGATCAGAAGGCGATCATTGGGGGGTAGCTGGTAGATGGAAGCCCAGATTTCCAAGTCCCCCATAGAGTGCTGACAGTAGTCCAAGAAGATGATATTCAAGTGAGATAAAGGGCAATCTAAAAGTGAGTAGTGGGATGGCTCAGGTGGCACTTACAAAAGCTGTGCTCAGATCTGGAGCCTTGCTCCGACTTGCAGTGATTGGCTGGTGTGAGAGGAACTGGAAAATACAGACCTTGGAGCTAGAGGCAGGATTGGATGGTGGTGCTGGAGTGGCGGAGGTGGTAGGTGAAAGCCCAGACCTCTGTGTCCCAAGTAGAGTGCTGGCAGTAGTCCAAGATGATGAAACTTAAGTGAGATAAAAGGCAATCTAAAAGTGAGTGGTGGGATGGTTTGGGTGGCACTTACAAAAGCTGTGCTCAGACCTGGATCTTTGCTCCCACCTGCAGTGACTGACTGAAGTGAGAGGAGATGGAAAATACAGTCATTGGATCTAGAGGCAGGATTGGATGGTCACCCTGGAGAGGGGGAAGTGGCAGATGAAATCCCAGACCTCCATGTCCCCTGTAGAGTCCTGGCAATAGTCCAAGAAGATAACACTCGAGTGAGATAAAGCAAAATCTAAACGAGAATAAAAAAGTATGGGTGAACATTATCACGTGACTTTCACTTGACACTGCAGACCATAATATTTTACTGAGTAAACTTATAAATGCTGGCCTAGGCCCAGCTGCTGATGCATGCTTTCGATGTTACCTTACTGGAAGATTCCAGCCGGTGAAAGTTGAAGATCTGTCCTCCACCTGTGTACCCACAGGTAAAGGTGTGCCACAAGGCTCTATACTGGGACCTGTGTTATTCATGGTGTATACTAATGATTTAGATCCTAATATCATTAATGCCAAACTACACTTTTATGCCTGTGGTACTATTCTCTATACTGCAAGTCCAGCACCTGAGTTACTCATACACTCTACACAAGATGCACTCAATCAACTCCAAGTCAACTTATACTTGTTGAAGCTGCTTTTAAATGCAGCTAAAACTAAGTACCTGATTCTCTGTCATAAACATGTCTGTCTTCCCCCTACATTAGATATTGCCACTTTATCTAAAGAAATGCTTGAATAGGTTGACTCCTTCAAATACATGGGCATGTGACTGGATAACAAACTATCCTTTGCATTCATGTAGAAAACCTTTGTAAAAAGCTTCACCAGTGTCTCGGGTTTTATTTCCTGAACAAATGTTGTGTTAAAACTGATACTAGGAAAACACTTGTTCAAGCCACTTTCCTCCCCATTCTGGACTATAGCAACACTTCATACGGAAATGCCACTGCCTCTAATTTATCTGGCCTTGACCTGCTTTATCATACAGCGTTGCACTTTATTAGTGATTGCCCTGTCAATACCCATCATTGTCTCCTTTATAAGGAATTAGGCTGGCCCTCACTTGAAACCAGAAGGCTAAGACACTTAATCACCTGGTCTTTTAAAGTACTGAGTAATTCCCTACCTCATTACATTTCTATGCTCCTCTGCAGATTTCTAGGGCAATACAATCTCAGAAAGAATAATGTCTTACTGCTTAATGTCTCCAGGTACTTCTTAAAATATAGGAAGATGGTCTTTAGCTGGGCTGTTCCCAAAGTCTGGAATACTCTTCAAAAAGCTCTCAAACTGACATCACTCATTAGTACTCGGTTTTTCCAAACCCTCCCTGGGCAACATTGTGTAGACAAATGTATCTGCTACTGGCACTATATATTCATCCCATATTAACCGTAGTCTTCCTGAGAATGTTATTTCATTGATGTGTAAGTATCTATGTGAACTAGTAAGTATTGATCTATATAGTTTGTAACTCTGATATGCAGTGTTATTTATATAAAACAACCTATTATGTTTTATGCTCTAAGCTAACTTCCCTGTATAGAACTGTAACACCTGTTAAGTATATTGTTATTTGTGTACTTTGTGGTCCTGAATTGTTTTAACCTGTTATTTCAATTTTATCAAACTGTAACTTGCTGCTTATTTCATTCTATATACTGTATTCTGTCCAATCCAGGACCTCCTTGTAAA
Source organism: Neoceratodus forsteri (assembly GCA_016271365.2). Lineage (NCBI taxonomy): Eukaryota > Metazoa > Chordata > Ceratodontiformes > Ceratodontidae > Neoceratodus > Neoceratodus forsteri. The sequence goes on from CM028130.1 coordinate 318,286,784, forward strand.
CGAGGGATGCCCAATGGAGTTTTTCCTGGTAAAATAAATAGAAACATAGAAACATAGAAACATAGAATTTGACGGCAGATAAGGACCGCTTGGCCCACCCAGTCTGCCCATTTCCCTACCTGATGGATAAGCTGCAGATCCTAGTTAACCAGCAGCCTACTTCTTCCTACCCCCACCTCCTAGAATTGCCTTATGACTGTCCCATGCATGCTTGAATTCCACCACTGTTTTTGACTCCACAACCTCCTCTGGAAGGCTGTTCCATGCATCCACAACCCTCTCTGTGAAAAAATACTTCCTTAAATTACCTCTGAGCTGCCCCTTCTATCTTCAAATTGTCCCCTTGTTCTTGCACCTCTTTTTTGAAAGATGCTACCTCTTGGACTTTGTTGATTCCCTTGAGGTACTTGAAAGTTTCTATCATGTCCCCTCTCCCTCCTTTCCTCGAGGCTATACATATAAGCTCCTTAAGTCTCACTTCATATGTCTTCCAGTGCAGACCCTGCACCATTTTAGTTGCCCTCCTCTGGACAGCTTCCATCCTGTCTATGTCTTTCTGAGATTGGGTCTCCAGAACTGCCATGCAGTACTCCAGATGTGGTCTCACCAGCTGTCTGTACAGAGGATAATAACTTCTTGTTTTCTGCTGGTGATGCTCGCCCTACATCCCAGTATCCCCCAGCCCTCCTTGCTGCCCTCTCACATTGCTTGCCCACCTTTAGGTCATCTGATATGACTACCCCCAGGTCCCTTTCCATTTTTGTTGTTGTTAGTATCTCACCCCCCATTGTGTACTCTTCCCCTGGGTTTTTGTTTCCCAGGTGCATTACCTTGCACTTCTTAGCATTGAATCTAAGCTGCCATACATTTGACCATTCCTCTAACCTTGCCAAGTCCCTTCTCATCCTTTCCACCCCACCTTGTGCATCAACTCTGTTGCAGATTTTTGTGTCATCTGCAAAGAGACATACTTTTCCTTCCAGTCCCTCTGCAATGTCGCTTATAAAGACATTGAAGAGGACCGGTTCTAATACTGAACCCTGTGGTACCCCACTGCTAACCCCCCTTTTTTCAGAGTGGACTCCATTTACTATTACTCTCTGTGTTCTATTCTCCAGCCAATTCTTTACCCAGGCTGTCATCTTGGGACCCACTCCAAGGCTGGCTAAATTGTATATTAATCTTTGTGTGGGACTGTGTCAAATGCCTTGCTAAAGTCTAGGTAGGCCATGTCCACAGCCCTCCCTGATCTACTACTTTGGTCCCAGTCAAAGAAATCTATCAGATTTGTCTGGCATGACCTTCCGCTGTGAATCCATGCTGCCTTGGGTCCTGTGCCCTCTGGCCTCTAGATACGTAACAATTCTTTCCTTCAGAAGTGATTCCATCATTTTCCTACCACTGAGGTTAAACTAACAGGTCTGTAGTTTCCTGCTTCTGCCTTGCTCCCACTTTTGTGAAGGGGAATCACATCTGCCCTCCTCCAGTCCTCAGGTACCACCCCATCCTTCCATGATTTGTTAAAGAGGGTAGTCAGTGGTGTCACTAGTTCTATCCTTAGTTCTTTTAGAATTCTGGGATGAATTTCATCAGGCCCCATTGCTTTGTCCACCTTCAGTTTTAAGAGCTCTTTCAGAACTCTTTCTTCTGTAAATGGGCTGGTATCAACTTCTGTATCCAGAGTGTTTCTACTGTTTGTTTTAGGTACCTCCCTCTCTTCCTTTGTAAATACTGAGCAAAAAATATTTGTTTAGTATCTCTGCCTTTTCACAGTAAAAACAAAAATATTTGTTTAGTATCTCTGCCTTTTCACAGTCACCCTCTGCCCACCCTCCTTCCCCTTTATTAATCCTCACTATCCCTTCCTTGGTCTTCCTTTGCTCCCTGATGTACCTATAAAAGGTTTTATCCCCCTTCTTAACTGAGTTGGCTATCTTTTCCTCGGTTTGAGCCTTTGCTGTTCTGACTGCCTTTCCAGCTTCCTTTTTGCTTTAACTGATACAGTTCTCTGTCCTGTTCCTTCTGTGATTTCTTGTACTTCCTGAATGCTTTCTTTTTCTCTTGAACCTTCACTGCCACTTACTTTGAGAACCATAGTGGTTTCTTACCTCGTTTCATTTTGTTTATTTGCTTTACACAAAGGCTTGTTACCTCTGTGATGGCAGTTTTTATTATTCCCCATTGTTCTTCCACCCCTCCTTCCTGCCCATTTGCTAGTGCATTCCTTAGGCACTCACCCATTTTGGCAAAGTCAGCCCTCCTAAAATCCAGTACCTTTGTCTTTGTATGGCTTGACTCTATTGCTGTGTTTATTGTGAACCATAGTGTTCGATGGCCGCTAGTTCCCAGATGGCTACCCACTTCTACATCTGTGATCCTCTCTTCATCTCCGTTTGAGAGAACCAGGTCTAAGATTGCTCCCTCTCGAATGGGCTCCAATACTAGTTGTCTAAGGCATGCCCCCTGTAGGGCATCCAGAATAACCCCACTCTTAGAAGTGGCTGCTGCAACTGCACTCCAGTTAACATCTGGAATATTCAGATCACCCATCAGCAATATCTCCCCTTTATCTGCCATTCTAAATATACTTTCTATCATTTCCTTGTCCATTTCCTCCCCCTGTGAGGGGGGTCTGTATACAACAACTGTGCGGATTGTGGTGCCATTGCCTGCCTCCAAATTGACCCACAGTGCTTCTTCTCCTCCCTGTTTACCCTTTTGTTCTGTTGCTTTGATTTCTTCTCTTATGTGAGAAGCTACTCCTCCTCCTCTTTTACCCTCCCTGTCCCTCCTGTAGATAGTGTATCCTGGTATGTTTATGTCCCAGTCATGGTTCTGTGTGTACCATATTTCTGTGACTGCCACAATATCCAGATCTTCCTCCTCCATCAAGGCCACTAATTCGGAAGCTTGTTACCCAGATTACGGGCATTGGTACTCATTGCTCTCCATTTTTGATGGCTTTACCTTCTGTGCGTGCAACCCCACTGACCTTTCTACCTTGGTCTTTTTCTCATTTAGTACCCTGTTTTGTAGGGGGAGGCTGGGATTTTCCTTCTGCTTATCAGTGCCTCCCCCCTTGACTAGTTTAAAGGCTTGCCAATGAAGCATTTAAACCGATTGCCCAAAAGACTTGTTCCCTTCCTGGACAGATGCAGACCATCCTGCCAGTATAGGCTGGTGTCCCTCCAGGTGGAACCCCAGTTCCCAATGAAGCCAAACCCCTGTGCTCTACACCATTTTTTTAACCATTTGTTAAACTGCATGGTGCAAAGTACCCTCGCCTCACTCATGCCACTGACAGGCAGCACCTCTGAGAAGGATACTATGTGTGCTACTTGTCTTAATCCCCTCCCCAACTCTACAAAGTCCTTTTGCACTGCTCTAATCTCATGATGAGCCAAGTCATTTGTCCCTAGGTGGACAATGATGTCCAGCTCAGTCTCCCGTGCAACTGTTCTCGTGATCCTAAGGATGCGCTTCCTGTCCCTCCAAGCCATGGCACCAGGCAGGCACCTTACTTCAGTTTTCCCTGCTCCCCCCAGTTCTATCTCCCTAATAATTGAGTCCCCCACCAGGAGCTGCTTTCTTTCCCTGTGGTGCCCTCTGCCTCCTTCCTGAGGGCCTCCCTTGTGACAGTTGTCTGCACCCTCCTTAGTCTCCTCTGTGGGTGCATCCATAGGGGAACTATGCTCCCCCAGAATGGTGTATGGTTTGTGGAGTGTAACAACTGACTGGGTGTGCCTCTGTTCCAACACTCTTACCCTCCCTGAGCCCACTGTGGTCCAACTGCTGTGCTTTCTTCACAACCTCTGAGGTAGTGGTGGTGGCTGTGGTGCTCCCTGGATGGGGAGGTTCCCTGCCACTGTCCAGTGTGGCCTGAAGATGGGCAACTTCCTCCCTCAGGGCAGATAGTTGTCTGCAAACAGGGCAGCATCTCAGCCTCCAGAAAGACTCCCGGAAGACTGCAGCCCCACAGCCATTACATTGTACTACTCCCCACATAACTGTCTACCTTGTTTAGTTTTTTTTTTGTGTGTGTGTGTGTGATTGGTGCGTTATATAGAAATATATGTATTTATATAATGTGTATGTTTATATTGTCAGTGCAGTGTGCTAGACAGGATATGGCAGTGATGTGTACCTTGACCTCTTGAGGAAATGATGTCAGAACCCCAGGTATAAATGAACTATTTCCAGGGGTGGGTGGGGTGAGGGTGGGAAGGGTTGGGCCTAAACTGTGCCCTCACGAAACAATCAGCTAAACGCTCTGACCTACCGATGCGATGAGTGCCTTCCTGTCAGCAAGATGCCATACACGACAATTTGTAATACTGCTTCAAACCAATTTGACAGAGAAAATACCCTGCTAATCAAACAGAGAAAAATCCAAACATCCAAGTCAGACACAGGTAAACCTCCCCAGCCCCAAAAGAGCCTGGTGACTTGTGCTCTGAAAACTGTCAGCCCCAAAACACGTCAGCTGTGCAGAAAGGCAGACACAGAAAACAGTATTTAGCCTATGTGGGTTTAAACTCTTCCTGCACTGAAAACCTTAACACTTGTAACACAAGTAAAGCAAACTCCACCTCCCTCTGTTGATTGAAAGACTGCCTTTTCTGATAATTCTAAGTTGCTTATTTCACCCTTCAGTTAGAAGTATCCTCCACCTGAAGAATATTAACTTTCCTAAGGAATCTGCTTCACACCAAACACAATTGTAAATTGTAAAGTTCACCTCCCTCTGTTGTGAGCACTACTCACTTTCTTGCAAATCTTAAGTCCAGTGTTGCAGCTTACAGCCAGAGGTAGCTTTACCTGAAGAAATAAATACAATACAAATACAAATACTTTTCTGCTGATGTTTTCTGTGTTGCAATGTTAACATGCACTGCTGCTTTAAACTACATTTTAAATAAGGTAAAATCCTTCTTACCAATGTAAAGCTTGTTAATTATCATTCCTATGAATAATGTTCTTTGACTTGAAAAATTTTTCTTTATGACTCAGTGGGACCTAGGCAAGTGCTGAATTGACTTGCTGGGGCATGACATGTGATACAGAAGAAAGTGAAAATCTAAGAGGACTGCATGCAAACACTGCTCACTAATTTAAGGTGCATTTACGTATACCTGGCTGATTCACTTCTGCACCGCTCATCCACTGCTTCACACACACTGCTCAAAAGATCCATTTACACAGACAGAATTGTGCACTGTTGCGGGGTGGCAGGCAGTACTTCTGTCATTTTTACTCAATTTCTGTTGTGGATTGAAAGAACAGCAAGGATAGTGATTGTGGTATACAAGCCTAAGATATTGCTCAAATAAATGAGAAAAAATGCTTTTGCAGACATCAACAGGAAAATCCATTGTTTGAATATAGTGAGTAGGGTGATATTACAGCAGGAGGGAGAGAGCAACTTATGCAGTGATAGAGCTGCCAGGAGGAAGAACAGTTCTGCTAGTGCAGTGTGCAGCAGGAGTGCACCAGTGCAGGCAGAGCAGTGTCTTCACACATTTGATAAAAACACCTGCACTGGTATATATTCACACAAAAACATGGATTGTGGTTTGAAACAGCATCGTGATCTGCAATGCTCCTCAAGTTGTTTACAAAACCTGGGGCCAGATTCACAAAATTTTGCCCTTTCGCAAACCGGGTATGGCACTGAAGTGTTATTCACAAAAGCATGGTTTGCATGCAGAAACTGGGTTTGCACTGGGGCACAGTGTGGAGGGGGCCACAATGCAAATGAGTGGGAGGAGACCTACTTAACGGCACTATCTCCTTCACAAAGCATTTGCACCATGCCAAGGACTTTTGCTTGTCCCCTTGGCATAGCAAATACTGCTGACCAAGACCTTGCTTTAATCCCCAGCAACCCTAGTGGCTGGTGGAGGTACTGCCGTGCCCCCCATGAAAACCAATCACTGGCCTGATCAAAAATATCCAGTCTCTCTGGAGACAGTGGTTCCCCCCTCATGATCGCCAATTGCCAGATCGATCAAAAATAACCAGTCTCCCTGGTGGTAGTTGTTCCCCCCCCCGATGTGATAGACAATTGCCGGCCTGATCAAAAATAACCAGTTTCTCTGGTGGTAGTGGTTCCCCTCCTGTGATTGCTGATTGCTGGTCCAATCAAAAAATAACCAGTCTCCTTGGTGGTAGTTGTCCAACACCCCCCCCCGGTGATTGCCGATCACCGGCCTAATTTATTTTAAACCTTTTCCCTAGTGTCTAGTTGTCCTCTTCACCAATCTCCAGGCTGATACAACTAAAGGTATTCCCTGGTGGTCTAGTGGTCTCCCCCCTCCGATCAGCAGGCCAATATAAATAAAGATATTCCCTGGTGGTCTAGTGGTTCCCTTCCCCACTGATTGCCCTTCCAATCACAGAACTGAATACCATTGTCACATCCCTGATGCTTAGTGGTCCCTCCCCTCCAACCAATCAACTGACAAAGTAACAAAAGTTGTCCCTGGTGTCCAGTGTAACCCCCCCTTCTGGATCCCCTGTATAGTAAATATAGACATGCCCCAATGGTCTAGTGGACCCCCTTCCTATCCCCGATGCCTTATATAGTGATTGTAAACCACTCCCTGGTGGTCTGGTGGACCTCTCACCCCCACCCCTGCAGGCAGTGCCCCACCACCCTACTTCCCCCTGTCCCATCCCTGAGTTGGTGACAGGCACAGCCCTCCTATCTCCACCATGGCTGGCTGCTGACTTAGCTGTCACTGAATGTGAGTGAGTCAGTGAGCTGTCAATCAATAACAGCATACTGTATACAGTAGGTGCTTAGTTACAGCTCAGCTGGCAGCCGGCCATGATGATGGAGAGAGGTGGGCTGTGCTGGTCCTTGGCTTGGGGATGGGATGGGGGAGCAGGCTGGTGGGGCACTGCCTGCCAGGGTGCGAGGTCCACTAGACCACCAGGAAACAGTTAATGTTCACTATACAGGGGATTAGGGTAGTGAGGGGGGTCCACTAGACCACCAGGGGCACATCTGTATTTACTATAGAGGGGGAACATGAAGGGGAGATTATACTGGACACCATGGGCAACTTTTGTATACTTCGGGCTATTGATCAGCTGTGGGGAGGGACCACTAGCCACCTAGAATGTGACAACAGTATTTACTTATGTGTCTGGGACGGCAATCAGTGGGGGAGGGGACCAGTAGATCACCAGAGAATATCTTTATTTGTATCAGGCCAGCAATTGGCAAGGGGGGTCACCAGATACCAGGGACAAGGTTCAGTAGATATCAGGCCAGTGATTGGTGAGCAAGGGGGAGGAGGATCCACTGGACACCAAGGAGTCTGGTTATTTTTCATCAGGCAGGCGATCAGCTGTCACAGTGGGGGGACCCATTACCACAAGGGAGACTGGTAATATTTTAATTGGGCCAGCACTTGGCAATCATGGGGGGGGACCATGATGGCAACTGGTGACTAGTGGAGGGCGAAGTGGCCCCAATTCGCTCCGTGAAGTGATCCGTGGAGTGAAGGCGAATTTTGCAGAGTGCTCCGCAACGCGAAGCGGAGTACTTCACATTACAAATGGGTAATGCGAAGTCCATTGAAATCAATGTACTTTGCCTTACTTCGCCTTATTTTTAAACTCCAAAGGCGAATTTTGCAGTGTTTCATGGGATTTCAGGTCACACGGGCTCTAGATTGTTCTGCACAGCCTCAGTTTTGGGTAGTGTGTGTAGGAAGCTGTAGGAGACAATCTGCTCTGAGAGTTCTCTGCAATTTAAACCTTCAAAAAGCTGTTAAAAAAGCCCTCTTGAGTCATTGTTTTTGCTGAAACTTTAGTTCATCGATTATAGGAAACCCTTTTGTGCTCATATCATCAAGCATTTATTGTTTGTGTATGGATTTTGAATGTTAATGTACAACATTCAGTCTGTGTACTGAGAGACAGTGGAAGTGTGCTTTGGGGGAGTGGTGTATCTGTGGTGTAGATAGATTAAATTGGAGAAAAAGACAGTGCTTTCTGTTTTGGTGCTATTTTTCTTGTTTAACTGTGTTAATGTACACACAGTAATATTTTCAATATTTCTTGCCATTTTTTTTGCTGATTGTTATGGTGCACCAGTGCATAATTTTAGTTTGTTTAAAATATGTGGTTATACTACTGAAGTTTGAAATTTGCTATGCATTACTTAGTGTGTGTGTGAGTATGTGTGTGACACGTGTCATCAAATCAGACAGCATTTATTGTGCCACATAATAATTTCAGCAATGTGAAGCTGCTGTCCACTGCAGCTGCGTGAGTTTTGTACTTTTTTGTGGTATCTTTACTGGTACTAGTATTAGTGACTGCTACTGCGGCAGTACAGTACACTGCCCCACCCCCGGCCCACCCCAACCAGTAAGGGTATTCTTTTCCAGATTTGAATTTCAGATGGTGAGCACTGGTTAGGTGTTTTATTTTATTTATTTAGTTGTTGTTGACTGGGTAAGTACACTAGACAAATCCTGCCTATTTTCAGGCATGACCCGGGGGAGGGGGATACAGATGAATGCCAACTGACCTTGAACCAGATTAAGCTGTCGGTGGTATTTTTAGTGAAAGAGGGAAATTTGGCCAGGACACCGGGGAAATTCCCCTACACTTGCTTCCTGTAAGCAGGGGGGATCCATTTGCTGGTGACTCCAAGATGGCTGCTGTTCCAGATCCTGGTGGAGGTGGTGGAAATGCTGCTCTCTGTGCCCAGGTTCCAGCTCCTGCTTTTCAGCTTACTTCTTCTGCTATGGATTTGTCCATTTTGCGTGTGGGTGGACAGCCGTCTCTGTGTGAGATGCCCACTCTGGGAGAGTTGTCTGAGGAGGCGGATGCATGTCTAGTAGTGGGGAAGGCCTCACTACTAGCAGAGGATGTTTTTTCTGATGCCGTGTTGAAAATGCCGGTTGGTGAAGGAGATGAGGTTTTTCATGAAGCTCTATTGGTACCGGAGCTGTTGGTACCAGACAGGTCTACAACAGAGTTATTAAGAACTGTAAGAAATTCTAATTTATGGAGTGAAGGCAAAGAAACCATGGTGGAAATTTCATACATTGCGCCGCTTGTTTTGCAAAGCTCTATGTTACACGCTATCTCAGCTGAGCAGTCTGACAAGCTGCCAGAGAATATTGACAGCAGGAATGAGGAAGTTGTTGGTCAGCTCCCTTTAAAGAAGATGGGTGAGTGCATTACTGTTTCTGCCAAGGCTTGGAAAATTGAAATGAGTGTGTCAGCTGGCAGGTTAATCGCTGAGAATAGCGAGTGCTGAAAGCCGGGCACGTCTCTTGAGACTGCCATTGTCGGTGAGCCAGTTTTGGCTCTTTCTGAACTTTTCAAATGGCCTACTGTGGCTTCAGTGCTGCAACAGGCGGATTCAAAGTTTTAAACTGCTATAACTTTGTCAAAGGAATCGGGTTTTGTGTTCCATCCGCAGTCGCCTTCTGGCACTGCATAGACTGAGGCCCATCTTATATCATATCAAACAAAGGTTAATGATCAACAAGGAGTGACTGAATTTAGTTTTTCTCTGCTGGTTACCCCTAAACACAATGCACCTTTACTACAAGGGTCTACAGCTGTTGCACAGGAGTTTTCCCAGTTTAAAAAAATGTGTGACTAATTCAGAATCTGTCCAAATACATCAAGGAAATGGGGTTCTAGTATACATGATGCTTCCTGGTCTCCTCAGAAAGCATTACAGGGAGCTGGATGGGAGAAGGGCCCATCAGGGATTTGGACCCCTGGTTCAGCCTGGGATCCTTCACTAATCTTCAGACTCCTGAGTGGCGGCCAAAGACTAATTTACAGAGTATCCCTTCTACTTTTCCTGCTACAGCTATGCCGGTACAAACATCTGCACCTAATCTGCAACCTTTTCAAAGGTGGACTTGGCTTCAGGATCACAGGCTTCAGCACAAAAGAGAGTGTGGGGCTTGGAGCCTATAACTAAACCTCTTATCTGAACTATTTTCAAAATCTAGAAGGAAGCTGCACCTCGGCGGAGCGCAGTGAGAATCGCTACAAAGGTGGCCTGGATGTCAGGCCGATAGACATTATGTGGGGAGATATTTAATTAAGGATTCATTGAAATTTTTACCAAGAGATGTTTTTGCATTTATAAATATTTCCGGGGAAGATAATTTTGACATTAGTTTTCGTTCAGCTTATAATTTAGACCTTTTCTGGGAACGTTATGGGCAAGTTAAATTTTCCCCTGTGTGGACCCCCTTCTTGGTAATTTCACTTTCTAAGCCTTCAATCAAAAATGTCACAGTGATGTTTAGGAATGAGGGGTCCATGTGGAAGATATTACTTATTGACTTTCCCAAAAATGTGATATACTAAGTGATCCAGACCCTATTTTGGACTCTCAGCAGTTTTGGACCAGTGGGTGGAAATATAGGGTGAAGCTTAGACAAACGGATTCCGAAATTGAGCATATTCCAAATGCCTTTTTGTTGGGGAGAGATCGAGGGGTATGTTTTTACAGTGGGCAACCCGGGGCATGCTATAAGTGTGGAGCTAAATCTCATCTTTCTAGTGTGTATGACCAGCCGAGATGTGATAATTGTGGGGAAGTGGGTCATATCACTATGTAGTGTGCGAACCACATGATGTGTGACTTATGTGAGGATTTTGGCCATGCCTTTAAAGATTTCCTTGGGCCGCTAAAAATAAGGCCTCCTGTGGTAGTACATACTTAATCATTCAGCAGGCCCATGATGCAGTTTCCAAAAAATTGGAGACTAAGGAAATGGCTCCTCTTCAGCAGGAATCCTTAGATTTGGTTTCCCAGTTCAAGGCCCCATTTGCTCCCCTCTTCCTCCTCCTACTTCACCTTCCCCTTCTGTAGTTCCAGCTAGTATTGTGAAATTTGAAGCAGAAGTGGTAAATCTTCTAGATCCTGTTTGTTACACTGACACTACAGAACCAGAACAACCTACTAGGGACAGTGTAGGATTATCTTCCCTTCCTCCATGTCAGTGAAATAGACATGTGAAGGCTGGGGTTGTTTCTAAAAATTAATCTTTTGAATCTCCAAATTCTTATGCTGCTTTGTTTGCCTCTTGGGGGGATTCAGAGATGGATGTTGGAGACTCGGACTCCCAAAAATCCTTTCAAGGTGGTATGAGTGCCCCTATAAAAGATTATAAGGAGAAAAAAAAGAAAAGGAGGAAAAAATAGGTTGTGTTTCCTTTGTTTTTTTTACTTTCATGGCCAGGTTTATTTGGGGCTTTCTTAATACACACAGTCTGCTTAACTTTGCTAAAAGACTAGCTGTTTTTCAGCTCCTTAGAGACCAATCTTTGAGAATATGTTTTCTCCAAGAAACCTGGATGTTTGCTCAAGAACAAATTCTTTCCTCCAAAAGGGACTGGCCTTGGGGCCTTCTTTTTGGTCCTTTGGAAGGGACAGAACAGATGGGATAGGTATTTGGTTTAATTCTTTTCATTTTGTGTTACTCAAACTAATTGAATTGATTCCGGGGAGAATTTTAATTATTGATGGTCTATGGCACTCTAGAGCTTATAGATTTATTAATATTTATAATCCCCAGACAAAGGCTCTTCGAACTGAGTACATGAAACTAATTCAACCCTTTTTGATTTCTTCCCTTACTATTTTTTGGGGAGGCGATTTTAATTGTACTCTCTCTATCAAAGGTGGGGTAAACAAAAAAATCTATTGTGACTCAAACTGTTTAGCATCAATTAACAAGACAGGAGATTTGGTTAATTGTAACTCCTTGGTAAAACTAGATTCTAATTTTACTTTTTTTAAGGGAAAAGTTGGTTCTATGATCGATTATCTATTCCTTTCAAAAAATACAGAAATAGGAAATTTAATATAGTCCCTATGGAATTCTCAGATCACCTCCTAGTGTTGGTTGAAGTGGGCACTTTCCCTCTGTTGGAGGAAATCTTCAAGATGGAAACTAAATACCTCCATCTTGAAAAAGCTGTAGTAATAAACTCAATTCCCTTATATTGAGGGCCAGGCTATCAATAGCATTTTGTATTCTGATTTAGGTATTTGGTGGTTGGAAACAAAGCAAGATTGTTGTTCTTGGTTTCAAAAATATGGTAAAGAAAGCGAATTCTGATTTTCTTTCATATTTAAAGTTAAGGTCTCAATTGCAATACCTGATTACCCTAGCCAATACATCTAAGTATGATTTTCAATCAAATTCAACACATTAAAGATCAAATGAAACTATATCAATATAATAGGTCTCAAACTTGCAAGCGGCCCTTACTAATCACTCTTCTAAAACAGTTTTGGGATCCCTTTGCATTATGTAAAAACTAAAGGATTCTACAGCTTTGGAATATCTAATGTGCAATCAGATTAAAGTGGAGGATGCAGGGGTATTAATTCTATTATTAAAGATTATTTTGATAGTTTAAAACCAATTTGGAACCTTCTGTTTTGAGCTTGCACATTATTTAGAGGTGCCTCCTGACCTTTAGAAGCCCAGGAGAGGATAAATTGGAAGTTTCTTTCTCCTGCTTGAAATTGAAACGGTTATTAAAAAGTAAAGATAATGTAACACCAGGTTTAGATGGCCTTCCAATTCTTTTATAAATCTTTTCTAACAGACATTACGGCTTGTTTACTTTTAGTTTTTCAATTTTTGTCTCTAAAGTTCAGTTCCCAGATTTATTTACAGAAGGACTATTGATTCATATATTTAAATCAGGGGATAAAGGACACCTTAGGAATTGGAGGCCCATTACTATTTTAAACACTGATTATAAAATCTTTGCCTCATTGTTGAACAATAGGTTATGATTATTGGCTGGTAAAGTTATTTCTCCATTTCAGTATTGTGAAGTCCCAGATAGGAATATCCAGTCGCCTTTAATAATCATTAGAGAGGTAATAGAATATTTATCTTTAGAAGGGAAGGCTGTTTTTTTATCAATTGATTTGGAGAAAGCTTTTGATAGAGTTAATCAGGGATTTTTATTTCAGGTCCTGCAATTTCTTGGGATCCCGATTTCATTTGTTGGGATGATTCGGGCTCTATATAAATCATCTAAAGTCTATCCAGTGGTTAAGGAGCATATAACAAAGGGAATAGAAATAAATACTGGGGTGCGTCAAGGGTGACCTTTGAGCCCCTTGCTATATGTTTTTTCATTAGAGCCTTTGTTACGTGCTTTAACTAACCATCCCCACTGGGAAGGGGTACATAAACCTTTATCAAATGATCAATTATTGGTACAGGCTTTTGCTGATGATGTTTGCCTTTTTTTTAATTCTCAGGAGCAGACAGCGGAATTTTTTACAGAATTTTCTCTTTTCTCTTCTTTGTCAAATGCTAAGCTTAATCACACAAAATCCAAAGGTCTTCTGATAGGGAGTGTTATTCATTTTCCTATTTTAGTTAATAATATTTGTTTCTCTATTGAACCTATAACTATTTTGGGTGTTCTTTTAGGACTAAAATTTGCCAGTAGATAACTGGATTTAGTTTGTAAAAGGTCAAGGGAAAATTGCTAGGTGGAAGCAGTTTAAATTTTCCAAACTCAAAAGAATACAGGTTCTAAAACAATTTATTTTACCCTGTTTACAATATATTGCCCAAATCTTTCCGGTACCTACTCAATATGAAGCCAGAATATATAGTTGTTGTTTCCAACTTCTATGGGGGAATAGATTGAATCCAGTGAAAAGATGTTATACATATTTGGCTAAGGACAAAGGGGGTTTGGGTATGGTGGACCAGTTATTTTTTGTCATGTATTGTTTATTTCATTTAATTTAAGGAAATGTTTTTTATTTTCAGTTAGTCAAGATAGGTTTTGGATTAGACAGTCTCTAGAGCGATATCTGCAGGCCTGGATAACTTATGCTCCTAAATTCATCCACATCTTCATTTCCCAGCATATTTCTGACCTTCCACACAAAAGCTGAATAAATGGCAGGTGTTGAAAGAACAAATTTCTTCCAATACAAAAATCTTTATAGGATGATAATGGCTAGAGTCTATCCTACTGACCCATGTTTTAAAATTGCCCTCTGCAGGTGTTAAAAATATTTTAGAACAATTAAATAACCCCAGACTCCCTATACAGATGTGGAAACCCAGTGGCTCATCATGTATGGTCGTTTAAATGTGAGGAGCACGCGCTAAATATAAGGCTAGGGAAGAGAATTGTCATTTTCCTGATTGTATAAACCAAGAGGAAACTATGGAGCATTTTTCTTATATTGTCCTTTTTCTAAATCAATATGGAAATATGCTGCTAATAGATGGAATATGCCTTGGTTGTCTCTTATTAATTATGAGACTTTAATTATTGGAATAGTGCCACCCTGCTTACAGATATATGATAAACACACGTTATTAATTTTTTTTGCATGTTTAAGATTTTGTTTATGGCAATTACGATGTCAATGGGTAATTTATCAGAAATTGAGTACAGTGGAAGGGTTTTGTTGTTATGTTACGAATGAATTGTTGAAAGTTTATTTGAAAGATAAACAAATGTATAACGTTGATTAAGTAAATTTTTTGGTGGAGGGGTTTTTCTTACATTATTAAATATAAATAACTTGGATAGTTAACCTTCCTCCCTACCCCCCCCTTTTTTTGGTGTTTTTTTTTTAGGCAGTATTACTGTTTGGTAATTATGAATTTTTTCCTTTTAATTTGTGTCCTTTATTATGTTTTTTTTCCCCTCTACATTTTCAGTTTCACTGTAGTTTATTATGAGGATCAAGTATCATCTTTATTGTTTCATGTGATTTCCTGTATATATTATTATAAATAAAAACACCCCTACTCTTTTCAATAAGTGCCATGGGATCTTTAACATCCACCTGAACTACCACCAATCCAGGCAGATGGGACCTCAGTTTAACGTCTCATCTGAAAGAAGTGTTGTGCCTTTGTGTCTGTATCTCTTCAGTGCACAGTGTAATCTTAACCTGTCTGTGCATGTGCATCTCTTTAGGGCCCAATCTCCATCTGTAACTTAAGTCACAGTTGTTTCTTTGGCTTCCCTTCAGAGTACTGGACAGGTCTGGTGCTTAATTCTGCATGAACATTGTACTCATTAATATGCGTTTTTAAGTCAGGGCCATCATCACGAGTCACTCGTGATACAAATCACGTTCTTTATCATCACAGTCACAAATGCAGTCACAAATCACGATTCATGATCATTCATGTTATGAATCACATAAAAATTTTTTCTAGTTACTTGGATGTATTGTAAGCCTGTTTTGCAGTATCTCTCCAGGCTTCACCACCCCACCATTGTACTCATTGATACATGTTTTTAAGTCTGGGAGTTTTAAGCTACAGCTCATCAGGGAAGTACAGCCGTAGGTGGTAAGCATTCACGTTTCTTCATCATCACGGTCACAAATGCAGTCACAAATCACAATTCACGATCATTCATGTTATGAATCACAATATTAATTTTTTTTCTAGTTACTTGGATGTATTGTAAGCCTGTTTTGTAGTATCTCTCCAGGCTTCACCACCCCACCATTGTACTCATTGATACGTGTTTTTAAGTCTAGGAGTTTTAAGCTACAGCTCATTGGGGCCTGGAGAAGTACAGCCATAGGCATTCACGTTTCTTCATCATCACAGTCACAAATGCAGTCACAAATCACAATTTACGATCATGTTATGAATCACAACATAATTTTTTTTAATAGTTCCTTGGATGTATTGTAAGCCTGCTGGTCACGGTGCTGAACAGGGATGGTATCCACACAATGGGCCCAGGGGAACAGGCACATCCTGCTCCAGAGGACCTGGTGCTGGACTTGGTGGTGGTGGTGGTGGTTCAACTGCCTCAGAGTCAGGACAGGCGGCAGTGCTGGTCCTGCTTCAGGGGGGCACTCACAAGTTTTGAGGGGTCCAACAGGAATGGGCGCCCATGCCCTCCACACATGCACGTGGTATGATGCTGACCACTACCACGATCTCCCAGAGCTGCCCCGTCCCAGATATTCCCTCACCCTGGTCCATCTCTCCTACTGAGCTCCCTGAGTCCGAGCAATCACTACTCACACTGTCACACAACACACACACACACACAGTCACACAGACACAGACAAACAACTAACTACTTATAAAGGTAAGAAAAATAAAATTTACAGAAAGAACAAATTAAGTAAAAAAGAGTACAGAAAAGACAAAAAAAAGCGGTTGGGTCTAAATCAAAGTTTAAATCTCCTCCTTACTCTGATCTAAAAGTATCAGCAATCACAAAACATACTACTCTCTCTCCGTCTACACAGGAGAAAGTAAAAGTGTCTGCTTTTATCAATCACTTTCTTCCTGCCTAGCTAAAGAGCATGTGACTTACAGTACAGTAAGCCATGTTATGTGTGGGGGGGCTGCCAAATCTGAAACACCAAGTGGATCACTTAGAATACTAATGAGGAAGCATTGTCATTCAGCCCAATGCGAAGTGGTAATGACAAGGTGAAGTGAGCACTTTGCATTGCCTACTCCATGTAGAGGAGTGGCAATGTGAAATGCCCACTTTGCATGCACTTCGCCAGCAAATTTTAAATTCACTGCATCTCTATTGGTGACTAGTTGAGGGTGGGACCATTAGCAGGACAGTGGATGGGGGGCCGCATTATGCTCGTCATAGCCTATGCAAATGGACCCATAATGGGTATGCAAATAGCCACCTAGTACCTTGCATGCCCAATGGGCTCATTTGCATGGCAACCTTTGTGAACTGGAATTAGTACCTCTGTGCTATTTCTTGCAGGTCCAGGCTCCTGGCTGCATGTTGGGGCAACACTACCGGGGTAGTGCTGGTGGTACTCGGGTTACCACTGGGTCAGATTAGCCCTATTCACAGTTGTATAGCATGGTGGGCTATCTGACTGTGAATAGCACTTTTGGGCACCTGGGCAACCTCAAAGCTCAATGCAACATTTTGCATTCCCTTTGTGATTTTTTTCTGAATTTAGCCTCTGGTCTGCAACGGTAGAACACATTTGCACCACTCACAATGGTACAGATCAGGTTGTGTAAATGGGTCTTTACTCTGTTTCCACAGAAATCATATATATATATATATATATATATATATATATATATATATATATATATATATATAATGGTAGCACGGTAGTGCTACTACAGTTAGGGTTGAGGAGCCCTTTTAAGGTTAAAGGGTCAAACTTTGCACCTTAATAACTTTACCACTGTTCAATAGATTTGCCTGAAATTTGGAATGCATGATCAAGAATCATACACCTTGGGATCTGCCAACTCTCATACTGGTCAGATTTATGGCTGTGGAGTTATTAAACATGATCTGCGCACGCGTTTACTCTATTTGGTGAATTCTTTACTCATGCCTACAGGTCGCATGGTTTGTGTGAGCAGTCTGAAAACTTCAGGGGAGATGAAGCTGGGATGTCCGATGTGCCTTTTGAAGATTTCGTGAAAAAATATTAAACAGTTCAAAAGTTATTCAAAAAACAAGTTCCCATTATAAGTAAATGGGAAAAGTTAACAAAAAGTCTGACACTTTCGAAAATGCACTTTTTGCTGTCTCAAATGACCCTAGCAGTGTTGCAAATCCACCATTTGTTTTCAGTTAGTGATCAGAAAAATGCCTGGCATTTAAATTTGGGACCCTCTAGCAACACAATTCTTTTTGTGTTCACCTAGTTGGACCCTGAGGATGCTAGCCATGTCTTTATTTTGGGG
This sequence comes from Neoceratodus forsteri, assembly GCA_016271365.2. Lineage (NCBI taxonomy): Eukaryota > Metazoa > Chordata > Ceratodontiformes > Ceratodontidae > Neoceratodus > Neoceratodus forsteri. The sequence continues at coordinate 318,304,503 of CM028130.1, forward strand.
TGAAACACCCTAGAAATATGTTTTTCAAATTTCTGGAAAAAGTAGTGTCGAAAAGTAGCATCACACTCACGACCCTTTCGCAAATGCTTGCGAAAAAGCTTTCGCAAATCACAGCACTACTTTTTCAGACTATGGCCAAAATGACAGCACTTCTTTGCCACCCTGCTGCAAAAGAAGAGTTTGGTCTTTTGAGCTGAAATTTGGAAGGAACGCAGCCAACATGTCACAGATATGCCTTTTTGGTGGATTGGTACAAAAATATTCCATGGCTGCAAAGTTACGATGCTCCGAAGTTGGCTTTTTGTCCCATAGACTAACATGGTGTCGTAGACCACCCCTTTCGGGTTTCACATCTCTAAAATTATACGAGATACACATTTTTTGCTGTGAGTTGCATAACCCAGCAGGCTATATAATGGCAAAATCCTAGCCAGGAAAATCATGATTTTTGTGAAATTTAAATTTTTTTTCTACGTCGTGTGCTGGCTGAGATATTTGCAATTAAGTACTTCCAGTGCTCGCTTTAAGCTTCGATGCCCATTACAATGCATACATTCTCTGTGTTTCACTATGCAGCTGTTAAGGACAAACAGGGTATGCGTTTCCATTACAGTTACATTTACTGTTTTCACTTGCGTTTATGTCCCCGTTTACGTTACCGTTCCCGTGTATGCCACAGTGTGCATTACCCTTTGAGTTGTTATTTGCGCTTGTGTTTTTGTTACTATTACCATTTGCATTTCTACCTTGTGTTTGCATTGCTGTTACTGTTATGATGTCACAAGACATCACGTAGCTGGAGCGCGGGCCCCCGCTCCCCCCACTGCATTACATTCACTATTTCTCATCATCATTCTCAAAAAGAAGGGAAATTAGAGGCAAAAAACTCCATTAAATGCATCAGTTATGGTTGCTCCACAGTGACAAAAGTGAGGAAATTCTGTTTTAGGGTTGAAACCGCCCTTGGACACCTCCAGCCCACCCCTCAACCGGCATCGGGGTGTGCGTTGGGGTTGTCGGACCTAACTCTCACCCCATTCTCCTATTCCTCAGCTTCTTTACATAGTGATGGGGTGAGAGTTGGACTGATGACCCAATGCACCCGATGCCAGTTGAAGGGGTGGACTGAAGGGTCAAGGGCGTTCAACCTAACACTGAATTTCCTCACTTTGTCACACAATGGGGCTAGTCTAACTGATGCATTAAATGAGTTTTACCTCTAACTATATATATATATATATATATATATATATATATATATATATATATATATATATATAGTAGTGCCACTATAGTTGGGTTGAGTACCCCATTTAAGGTTAAAGTGTGAAATTTTGCATCTTAATAACTTTGCCACTGTATAACAGATTTGCCTGAAGTTTGGCAGGCATAGAGCAGTACCAAAGATCTCTGGATCTGCCAAGTTTCGTAATGGTCAGATATATGGTTGTGGAGCTATATAGCACCATAGAAAGTCATATTTACGCTTTTTTGCGCATTCTTTGCTCTCGCCTACAGGTCACACGGTTTGCACGAGTGGTCCAAATACTTTAGGGAACATGCAGCCAGGGTCCCTGATGTGCCTTTTGAAGATTTCATGAAAAAATATTAAACAGTTCAAAAGCTATTAAAAAAAACAAATTTCCCATCATAGTCAATGGGAAAAGTTAACAAAAAGTTTGAGTGTCGCAAATGCAGTCTTAAGTGTAGCAAATGACCCCTGTAGTGATGCAAATACACCATCTTATTTTCAGTTGGTGGTCACAGAAATGCTTGGCATTTAAATTTGGGACCCTCTAGGGACACAATTCTTGCTGTGTTCACCTAGTCAAGTCCTGAGGATGTTAGCCATGTCTTTTTGGAGGGGGGTTAAACACCCCAGAAATATGTTTTAAAATTTTTTGTAAAAAGTAGTGTTGCAAAGTAGTGTTGCACTTGCAACACGTTCATGCTTTTAATTGCAAAAGTGTCATGATTTGAGACACTACTTTGCGACACAATGCCCAAAATAGTAGGAAATATTTGCTACCTTGCTGCAAAAGAACGGTTTGGTCTTTTGGGCTGAAATTTGGAGGGAAGAAAGCCAAGATCCCACCAATGTGCCTTTTGTTGGTTTGGTGACAAAATATTAGAGGGCTGCAAAGTTACGGTACTCTGAAATTAACAATTATTCCCTTAGGGTAACATTACGGCATATGCCACAACTTTCGGGGTCTGTATCTCGAAAATGATTCAAAATATGGACTTTTTGTCAGAAAAATGTTTATCCCCCTACTAGGGCTAAGTGCAAAACTAGCCAGGAAAGTCATAAGTAATATGAGATTTAAATTTTTTTCTACCTCATACGGTTCCTGAGATATAAGCAGTTTAGTATTCCAAGTGGTCATTTTCTACTCCGAGGGCCATTATTATGCATACATTCTTTGTATTCACTGTGCTTCTGAATGCACCTTTTTGGGAACAAAACTGTGTGCATTTGTGTTACTGTTACAGTCAATGTTTCCACTTCCATTTCCGTTACCATTTGTATTAGCGTTTCTGTTTACGTCACCATGTATGTTACCCTTTGCATTTGTGTTTGTGCTTGCTCTTGCATTACTGTTACCATTTGTGTTTCCATTACTGTTTTTATTTGCATTTCCTTTTGCGTTACCGCGTGCATTACCATTTGTATTTGCATATGCATTTCCATTTGCATTTCTGTTTCCTTTGGTGTCATCATTGGTGTTACCTTAAGCATTTACGTTTCCAATTGCATTACCATGACCTTGCACATTACCATTTGCATTTGTGTATGCGCTTGTGTTTCCGTTTGTGTTTGTGTTTCCTTTGGTGTCATCGTTGGTGTTACTGTAGGCGTTTGCATTTCCAATTCTGTTACCTTGACTGTGCGCATTACCATTTGTGTGTGTGAACACGCTTGTGTTTTCATTTCTTTTTTTAAATATAGCTTTTTATTTTATTTTGAAATAGAATGTCACATACATAATCACATTTTATGCAACATATTAGTTGTTGAAGTTCCTTGTTGCAACATATACAGGCAATTAATTTACAGGCATTTAATTTATACACATAGGACTGTTTAACATATCCCTGCAGTAGTATCCTACTATCTTTCTCTGTTTCGTAAATAGACCAGAATAAGATCTCATAGACTGTAGCCTTAAATAAATAGTGTTCCCTAGCTTCCCCCTCCCATGTTTTCCAAATCAACATCCCTCTCAGTCTGGGTCTCCTCCCCTTATCAGCAAAGACTCCAAGATAATGTGCTAACTCAACTAAGATTAAGATGATAATCATAGGATATTCATCTTTTTGTTTCATGGTACAAATTCTAGATAGGTCTCTAATTGATGTACAACCCATAATCCCCATCTAGTATTAAAGGTGTTTATCCTGTTGTTTATCTTATATGAGAGACGTTCCAAGTTATATAGTTCATAGGTGAGGTTTCTCAAAGAGGCTTTATCAGGGGCCATTTTAGTGAGCCATAGTCTGGTGATAACTTTTTTAGCTATTAAAATTAAAAGTGTGATAAGTTTATATTGAGACCAGTTGATCTGTATATCTTGTGGTGGCATTGCTGTCAGGATAAATCCTGCAGTAAATAGATCAGGGTTGCCAAAAATGTTGTAAAGTTCCACTATGATATCCCTCCAGTAATCAGATAGGAGGGGACAAGCCCATAATATGTGTTCTTGGCCTGCAGGAGAATATCCACATCCTCTCCAGCAAATATTTCCGTCTGGTGCCCCTAATTTTACCTAGATATCTGGAGTTCTAAAGAATCTAACCCTGGTCTTCCAGGCAAATACCATCCAATAAGATGTTGCTGAATTCTTAGAATAAAAGTAGGTGGATTGTAACCATCTATCCGGGTCTAGTTCTAATTTAAGTTCCCTTACCCATCTAGCTCTCACTTGGTCATGTTCTTGTGAGGACATGGGGTGCATTGCCTGATATATATTACTAATAATGTGTTCCTGTGACCTACCTTCTATGGCCTGGATAATCAATTGTACCTTTTTAGATGGGGCTTTTGCTATTCCAGTTACAGTCAACCATCTCAAGTAGAGCAGTATGTAGTGCCCCATAAATTGTGAGCTTTCTCTGGGGTAATCCATATGAGGACTGTAAATATGTGAATGGATGAATTCCTGAAGGGCCTACCAGCTGGAATACATATCTGATGGAATAGTGCTGCCATCTTAGTAGATCTGTCTCCAGTGAGGGAGGGAAAAGATCTTTATTAGGAGCTAGGGCATTTAAAAAGTATTCCTTCTGAGAGGTTAACCTATACCTAGTCACATAAAGCCAGTTTTTTAAAAATTCTGCAGTCATTTTCAGAAAGTGGGTGAGGGGATAACATCTGGTGAGGTCTCCCAGCAGGTACATTGGTAGAGATTCCAGTCCATTTAAGGTTATTTCTATTGTTTTCCAGTGCACCTTGTAAGAAGGATTAATGAGTAATAGGTCTGTGCGGGTTTGAGTTGCTCTGGAATATTCTTTCAGGTTAGGTAAATTTAGCCATCTCTGTGTCTTAGGAAGTTGTAATAAGGTGTATTTTACCCTTGGGGGTTTTCCTCCCCAGATAAACCTAGAGATGAGCTTATCCTGGGATTGAAAATTAAAGTCTAAGGGAACAGTTGACAACGTTTGTAGGAAAAATAATAAAAGAGGGAAAATATTTTGTTGAATTGTTTCCACTCGATTAATTAGACCCAAGGGAAGTTGTGTCCATCTAGACATATCCAAAGTAATTTGCTGTGTAATTGGCTCCATATTCACAATTTCGAGGTGTATTAGCTTGGCTGGGATTTTTATCCCTAGGTACCTCATCTCAAGTTCTGTGCCAGCGGAAAGGAAATTCCAGTTTCCATTCATCTGGAGGGAGAAAAGGAAAGATTAAGTACTTCAGTTTTTGAACAATTTATTTTATAGCCAGATAAGGTGCTGAAAAGCTGAAGTTGTTCACATACCGCCGGGACAGATGTCTCTGGGGAAGTAAGGGTCAACAAAATATCATCTGCAAAAAGGGATAATTTAAACATTTTGCCTCCTAATGGGATACCCTGCACATTACCATTTTCCCTTAATTTGGCAGCTAGGGGTTCCAAATAAAGTGCAAAAAGAAGTGGGGATAGGGGGCACCCTTGTCATGTACCTCTGTATAAAGTAAATAGTGCAGAAATTGAGCTGTCTAGTTTCAGATAGGCCACTGGGGAGTGGTACATGGCTTGGATTTGGGATATAAACTTTTCAGGGAAGTTAAATTCTTTAAGGGTAGCCCATAAGAAGGGCCACAATACCCTATCAAAGACTTTCTCAGCATCTAGCCCAAGAAAAATTAAAGAATTTTTCTTTGAGTGGCTTGTTCAACTAATAGTAGAACCCTTTGTACTGCGTCATGGGCTTGGCGCTTCATAATAAATCCCACTTGATCTCTATCGATTAGCTGAGGTAGAAATCTGTCTAATCTGTGAGCCAGAATAGACATGAAAACTTTATAGTCACAATTTAATTTAGATATGGGATGATGGGAAGCAGCCAGGATTGGATCTTTTCCAGGTTTTGGAATAGCTGTAATTTCAGCATATCGCCAGGATGGGGGGCCTCCCTCCTGTATTTCTCTGAAAGCCGGTAACAGAGTGGGTATAAGTGATTTCTGAAATTGTTTAAGAAACTCATTCGGGTATCCATCTGATCCCGGGGCCTTTTGAGTCTTGGTCAATTTAAGGGTAGCCATAATCTCTTGGTCAGTAATAGGGCATATCGGGGATTCAGCTTGGTGAAGATTTAGACATGGTAATTTAGTGCTCTGAAGGTATGTGGCTAGTTGATGTGGGCTCGAGGAAATATGTTCAGTATATAAAATTTTGTAAAAATCAGTCATAGCTTGTCTGATGGCAGTGGGATGGGACAGTAAATGATTAGTTTGTGGGTGCTGAAGTTTGGCAACTGCAGCCCTGCCTCTGGATCCTCGGAGATGTCATGCCAAGTTCCTCGCTCCCCTAGCACCCCTTCCACTGAATTTAGTTTCAAGTATAGCAGTTGTTGCTCTATTTTTTGGTCAGTTATTTTTTGAAGTTTTTGCTTAATTATTACCATCTCATGTTTGACAGAGTTATCACCCTGACATAACTTAGCTTGTAGCCTCAACAAAGCCTCTTGTGATTCCCGTTCTCTTTTTTCTCTGCCTCTTTTTTCCAAGAAGCGTGTTTGATAATATCACCCCTGAGCACTGTTTTGAGAATGTCCCATTTAATAGTAGCTGTTGTATCAGGTGATGCATTGTCTGCCTGGATAATCGGCATGTGGGACTTAACCAGATGAATGAATTCTGGATCCTTTAAGTGGGTTATATTAAACCTACAAAGGTTTTGTTTTTTAGGTCTTTCCACATCTATTTTTAGGAAAACAGCAGCATGGTCTGATAAAAGGGATGTCCATATATATATATATATATATATATATATATATATATACATATATATACACATATATATATCTCCAACATACTCAAGGTGTTCAGTTGAGGTTAGAAAATAATCTAGTCATGCTGCGGTATTAGTTTTGGGTGAGTAATGTATAAAAGCCCTTACAGAAGGGAAAAAGTGGCCCCAAGTATCTATGAGTCCCAACTCAGGGAGGGTTTGTCTTAAATATTTCTGGATACCTGATCGCCGATGTTTAGTGGGATTAGATGAATCTAACTTAATATTCAGGGTGATATGTAAGTTCCCTCCAATAACACACATGCCTTGAATGGCTGGCAATAAGGTATCCAGAAATCTTCACTCCACCGTCACTTTACTCCCTGGGGGAAGGTAGAGCGAGGCTAACATGATCTGCCTCAAGTAAAGTTGACCCACAGCAACTACATAGTTTCCGTCTGAGTCTATGATCTGTTTTTGCATTTGAAACTGTTTACCATATGGAATTAGGATTGCAGTACCCTGCCTCCGTCCAGAGGCATGGGCTGAGGCCACCACTTTATCAAACCTCCACGCCCTTAATTTTTAATGTTCCAACTGAGAAAGATGAGTCTCTTGAAGCATAATCACATCCGGCTTACTTTGTTTAAAATAACGTATTAATCTTCTACATTTTACCGGATTGTGAATGCCATTTACATTTGTGTTTTCATTTCTGTTTGTGTTAGTGTTCCCTTTTGCGTCATCGTTGGTGTTACCATAGCCGTTTGCATTTCCAATTGCATTACCGTTACTGTTTGCATGCTCGTCACCGTTTACATTTGCATTTCTGTTGGCCTTAGTGTTCACATTTTTGGTAGCGTTTCTGTTGTCACTTGTGTTACTGTTTCCTTCTGCGTTACCATTGCCATTACCGTTTGCATTTCTGTTTGCGTTTCCCTTACCATTTGCATTCTCATTACCATTTGCATTTGCATTTCTGTTGCCGTGAGCATTTGCGTTACCGTTTGCGTTACCATTTCTGTTTTCATTAATGTTTGCATTTGTGTTTCTCTTACCATTTGCTGTATCATTTAGATTTGCATCACCATGTGCGTTTCCATTTGCGCTTGCATTTGCATTACAGTTAGCATTACTATTTTATTTTACCTCACTGTTTCCATCACCGTTTGCATTAGCATTACCGTTTGTGTTTTTGCATTTGCGTAGTGCACTGTACTGTCTTCCTTGACACATAACACAGCCAGTGTGTGGCTGATTGCTAGGTAGAAAGACCTTTGTTTAAGGAACATGCCAATTTTTGTTTGGTTAAAACATGTTGTTCCGTTCCAAAGTTATGAGCATTTGAAGTTTCCCCGCTTTGCAGTCTGCCATTTTAGTGCATTTTCAGCAGCGATTTCCACCACTTTGTGTTGGAAGACTTCTTAAAGGTACAGAAACATAAAAATTGAATATCTCTGGAATGGTTTGGTCTTTTCACATGAAATTTGGAGGGTGTTAAGTGGATGTCATGGAGATGTGAATTATGCTGTTTACATTTTTTAAAACTAATTCACTGTGGAGATACTGCATGACACAGTTAACGTTTTTCGCATAGCATTCTGCATGGTTCTGCTGCCTTTAAATTTATAGTGTAGGTAGCCCTAGTGGCTCAGAGGTGCCTTGCAGTGGTTTCATGTATAAAACATTAACAGGTGTGGAATTATGCCACGCCGACAAATTAAAATTTGGTTCATTACGTTTCAATTACTTCTGAACCATGTGTACGTATTGCCTGGCATTTGGAATGTACAAAGATTAAGAATTCATTTTTAAGTGTTCCAATTTTCAGATCACTGGCACTTACGGTTCCAGAATTATGTATGTTACATTGTTTGTGCATGGCGCTGTGCGACCGTTGAACAGATGTACACACAACGCTGGACACACAGTGTGCTATGGTACGTCTTCATTTACAAATTTTCATTTCGCTCTGTCATACAGTTTTTGCGCAGCACAGTGACAAAACGGAGCGCTTCCACCATGACATTCCATTCACTATTGATAGTGCACATTCTCAAAAAGGAGGGAAATTCATGACAAAGAACTCCATTTAATGCATCAGTTAGGGTTATTCCACAGTGACAAAAGTGAGGAAATTCAGTGTTAGGGTTGAAAACCCTAACTGCGCATTCCCTCCCACACACACATACATGCAAGTAGGAGAAGGACCAAGGCAACACAACCTATCATGCACAACCAGCAGCAGGTAACAGGAATAACATACAACTATCTAAAGCACAAAACCACATACCCATGCTCCCATCAGGCTGGGGCATAGGGACGTCATTGCTAACTCTAAACCTGTACATTCCATGCACCACAAAACACATGTCACAATGGACAACTCGGCATGTTGGGCCACACGCTGCCACCAACATATAACACAGAGTACACATATGGGCCCAGATATTCAAAAGGGTTGCACATGGTGCAACAGTGTTGCACCATGCACAACCCACTGATGTGCCCCGGTGCGATATTTAAAAGGGAAAACTGCACCGTACAAATCCCGTCGCCAGATTGCATCAGTAATGTATGCAGGCACAGGTGGGGGGGCATGCCCATGCATAACCTGCACAGCCTGATATTCAGCCCGGGCTGTGCAGAGTCATGCATGTGCAACCCCTACCCGTGCCTGCACAAAGTTACTCCTAAAAAAAGGAACAAGTGATGGCCACACACAGGTGAGCTGCCGCATTGCAGGGTGCAACACAACAGCTGCCACCTGTGGGAGGCCATCACCGTTTCCTGCCACACCTGGTGGTGCCCCCTCATGCCCAGATTGTGGGCATCATTAATCCCCCCAAGTCTGATATCCCTGGTGGTCCAGTGGACCACGCTGAGCCCGATCACAGGCATCATTCATCCCCCCAAATACTGATATCCCTGATGATCTAGTGTACCTCCCACCCCACACACCCACTGAGCCCCACCACCCCACTACCCCTGTCAGCCAGCTGGCGGCAGCGAGCTTGAACCTGCCTCGCGCCTGCCAGCTTAACTGACAGTTCAGTAGTTGCATGCCCATTGCCCATGCCTGAACCAACGGGCGTGCAGCCGCGACCAAGCTGTCAGTCGGTGGCGGTGGTGGCAGGCTGGTGGTGCTGCTGCCCGCCGGCTGACGGGGAGTGGTGGGCCCAGTGGGCGGTGGGGTGGGGTACACTAGATCACCAGGGATACCGGAATTTGGGGGGATGAATGATGCCCATGATCAGGCTCAGCACCATCCACTGGACTACCAGGGATATTGGACTTGGGGGGAATGAATGATGCCCATGATCGGGCTCAGCGAAGTCCACTGGACCACCAGGGATATCGGACTTGGGGGGGAATTCAGTGATGCCCGCGATCAGGGCACATAGGGGTCCATTGGACCACCAGGGATATTGGCCATTTTTTTTAAATTACGGGACTTCCTGCGATTGGGCTGCAGGGGGCGTTGGTCCCCGATGGCTGCTGCCTGGCAGGGTGCCAGGCACAAGTCGTCAGGGATCGGTGCACCTGCATGCTAATGGCATGCAAATGGGGCCGTAATGAGATGCAAATGGCCCCCTGTGTGCCTTGCATAAATTATGGTCCCATTTGCATGTCCCCATTTGAATACCGCAGGTGCTGTGCATGGTGCAATGGCACTTGTGCCACCGCATCTCAATGCTCCACACTGACCACTTGCACTGGTGCAGTGCCACTGTGCCATGCACAGTGGGGGTGGCCAGGGTGCGATAATCAAAGCAGTTGTGCCATAGCGCAGCTTCTTTGAATATCGTCCTGGCCACACCCGTCCGCAACAAAGTTGAGCTGCGCCCAGGCTTGCGCCACAGCCTGGTGCAGTTTGAATATCCGGGCCCAGTATTTTGGAGTTTGCAAGGTCCAAAAAAGGATTTTGCACATTCCCTGAAATACTTTCTAAAATCACTTTAGCAAATGCGACAGTGTCGTACTATGCATTTGAGATACTTTCGTGTTTGTGACAGTATTTTACGACACTATTTTGCATGCTTTTGCAAATGCAACAATGTCATGTCTTCCATTTGAGACACTTTCATGTTTGAGACAGTATTTTGCAACACTACTTTATATACTACCACAAATGCAACACTTTTGTGTCTTCCATGTGCAACACTTTCATGTTTGAGAAAGTATTTTGCCAAAGTATGCTCCTGATGACTGCAAATTTTTGCCATCATCCTGCAAGCAAACAGATGTGCCTTTTCCTGCTTTTGTGCTAAAATACTTAAGGATTACAAAGTTACACTGTTCCAGAATTGAGCAATTTGCCATAGACTGACATTGCAGTACCCATGATGCCTTTTTCTACCCTTATGTTGAAAACAAAGTGAGGTACACCGTTTTCACTAGTGCCAGCTTGGTTCACCATTATGTGAACTAACCTTGTAGAACAACTTTGTAAATAATGTATGATATCTGAAGTTGGATTTCTTCACTTCCTACAGTAACGCAGGTATACATCTCCTGCTGGTTGTGTGTGATTGGTTGTGTTGCCTTGGTCCTTCCTCTACTTGCATGTATGTATGTGTGTGTGTGGTGGTGATGGGGGTGGGAGGAGAATGCGCAGTTAGGGTTTTCAACCCTAACACCAAATTTCCTCTCTTTTGTCACTGTGGAACAACCCTAACTGGTGCATTGAATGGGTCTTTGCCATATATATATATATATATGTGTGTATGTATATATGTATATATATATATATATATATATATATATATATATATATATATATATATATATATATATATATATATATATATATATATATATACATACACACACAAACACACACTACAGGGGTCATTGTGACAACCCACCTCTCTCCCTGGGCAGAAACAACTTTTAGAGAGGTGTCTGTCCTCAGGTATTCGCTGCCACCAGCGTAAGTCATCCAGCGCCAACCTTTAAGTTTACCAGCTTGGGTAAGTAAACGTAAAATTGCAGAAATCAGTGTCTGGTAGTGTGTCTCTCATTGGTGGTGAATGCTAAACAGAGTTTACCTCAGCCAGTGGAAACCATATATTACCGTAGAAAAATTACATCACAGTCACAACTGTTGAGTAAATAAATAGATTTTTAACTAACAGAAAGTGAACAGAGCCTTACAGGATATCTATTTACAACACATGAGAATAATACTGATACAGGAACAGTAAACAAATGTTTTTAAATAACAGATGATGAAAGAAAAAGGTTATTACTGCAATATGCTAGTATTAAACTTACCCTTCCCTGTCCTTTCAAGAGAATATTGGACCTAATGCTAACTGCCAGCTCCCATGGACAGAGCTAGAAGGGTAGGCTCCAAGCTTATGTTTCTACCTCCAGCTTCAAGAGTAACTAAACCCCTCCTCACTGTCTTTCAGCATCTTATATACTCTCTTGAGAACAGGTGATTCTTATTCCCCCTTTGAATGCACCAACCATCTACCATGTACGTATTTGATTGTCCCAATCAGACTGAACACCTATCAGTGACCAATTATATTCCCTTTTAACCTTAAGTTTATATTTGAGTGAACCAATCCCTTTAAACTGTGAGTCTGTGTGTGGACAGATCCACTTGAGATTTATGACCCAGGTCTTATCTAGCAGCTAGGGAGGACAGTGAGAATTCCAGATCTTGGAACTTCAGCTTGTGTGACTGCTAAAAAAATGTGTTTGGAAAATCCAAACATTAACTACTTCCTTCCCATTTCTGTCACATCTCCCCCCCAAGATGATGAAGGTGTGTCCCTTGGACCACCCCAAGTGATGCAGCCATTCATGTAACTGCTGGGAAGTGCCCAAAGTATCCAGCCATGCCATTAGCCCTGTCTAGATAGCCCATCTGCATTTGCATTTTGTTTGCCACTGCAATGCTGGATGGTCATGTTGTATGCATGCAGTACCAAACTCCAGTGTAGTAGTTTTCCATTTTGGCCGCTTGACCTATGAAGTCATATAAGGGGATTATGATCTGTGACCACAGTAAATTCTTTCCCATATAAGTAGGGCTGTAGCTTCTGAAGGGCCCACACTATTCCCAAGCATTTCTTCTCAACTGTGGCATATGCCTCCTCTCTGGGCAAAAGCCACCGGATGAGGTACACAACCGGGTGCTCCTCCCCCTGCTGGGTAACTTGGTTCAGCATGGCCCCCAGCCCATGATCTGAGGCATCCACATGTACCATAAACTTTAGACTGTAATTGGGGCTGACCAGTACAGCTGGGTCACTTAAGGCCTTCTTGAGCTCCTGTGAAGTGACCTCACAACCTTCTGACCACTGCTCCTTATCTGGCTTTCCCTTCTTGGTTAGGTCTGTCAGGGGCTTAGCCAGGTCACTATAGTGAGGAACAAACCTTTGGTAGTACTCTGCTGTCCCCAGAAATGGCCATACCTGTTTCTTGGTGGTAAGAGTAAGCCAGGCCAGGATGGCATCAACTTTGGCAGGCTCCTTGTGGATGTGTCCGCTACCCACCTGGTGCCCAAGGCAGGACACTTCTGCCATACCTGTCTGGTACTTTTCTGCCTTGACTGTCAGACCTGCATTCTTCAGCCTGTGGAACACATCCCGTACATTCTTGATGTGCTCATCACAGGTCTGGCTGTATATGGCTATATTATCCATATGTGCCAATGCAAACTCACCTACCCCAGACAGAATGCGATCCAGAAGCTTTTGAAAGGTTGAAGGTGCATTCTTCATTCCAAATGGCATTATCTTGAATTTGTATAAACCAAATGGAGTGACAAAAGCTGATCTCTCCCTGGCTGCAGGGGTCAGAGGTACCTGCCAGTAGCCCATTGTTAGGTCTATTGTGGTCAGATACTTGGCTCCCCCCAGTCACTCCATGGTCTCATCTGTTCTGGGCATGGAATAGGCATCAGACTATGTGCAGCTATTAAGCCTCTGGTAGTCAATGCAGAATTGTGTGGTGCCATCCCTTTTGGGTATCAATACCACAGGTGATGCCCAGGGGCTACTAGCTTCCTGGATTACTCCAAGTTCCAGCATCTCCTTGAGCTCCTCAGTCACGGTTTGCTTAACATTCTCAGGTACCCTGTAGGGAGACTGTTTCAGGGGAACCTGGGTCCCTGTATCCATATGGTGCTCTGCCATCATGGTGTACCCTGATTTCCCTGTGAACATGTCCTCAAATTCTCTCAGCGCACCCTGAATTTCTTCCACCTGGACTGGCGCCAGCTGTTCAGAGAGGGTTAGGTTGTCCACAGAGGATGCAACCCTGGCCTCCCCAAGTAGGTCCACCAGTGGATCCATCTCAGTTTCCTCCTCTGGGGCACTGCATACAGTGAGGACCAATTCCTCCCTGTCGTGGTAAGGCTTCAGCATGTTAACATGATACACCTTTCGCCTGCATCTCCTGTCCAGTAGCTCTATCATGTAGTTGACATTACTAACGTTTTTGGACAATGGAGAATGGCACCTCCCATTCTGCCTGTAATTTATTCTGTCAGACAGGGATGAGCGCCATCACTCACTGTCCCACCTCATACAGTGTCCTGGCCAAATTTCCCTCATTCACTAAAAATACCACCAACAGCTTAATCTGGTTTAAGGTCAGTTGGCATTCATCTGTCTCCCCTTCCCCCGGATCGTTCCTGAAAATAGGCAGGATTTGTCTAGTGCACTTACCGAGTCAACAAAAAACAAATAAAATAAAAAAATATTCTCTGGCTCAGTCCCCAAGGTCATACCAGACTTTCTGCTGCTGTTGTGCAGTGGCCAAGTGCTCCTGAGCAAGCCCCATGAGCTCCTCAAGGTGGGTCCTGAAGTTCAGGACATCCACCACAACAGACTCCCCTTGGGAGGCACAGTCACCCTCCCATTCATCCTGAATCAAATCTAGGAGCCCCCACACCCTATGACCAAACAGGAGCTTGAAAGGTGAGAACCCTGTGGACTCCTGTGGGACTTCCCTGAATTCAAATAGGAGATGAGGCAAATATTTGTCCCAGTCCCTCTTATGCTGGTCTGCAAATGTCCTTAGCATGGTCTTAAGGGTTGAATTAAATTGATCCACCAGACCATTAGCTTGGGGATGGTTTGGGGAGGTTTTGAGCTGCTTTACCCCACACTTCTCCCACAAACTACTCATTAACCCTGACATGAAACTGGCACCCCAATTTGACAGTATCTCCTGGGGAAAGCCCACAAGGCTAAATATTCCCAACAGTGCATCTGCCACTGGTTCTGCCTCAGAGGATGATAGGGCCACTGTCTCTGGATATCTTGTGGTGTAGTCAACAACTACCAGGATATATCACTTGTCAGTGTGACTTGGGGTGCTCAGTGGCCCCACTATGTCCACAGCTGCCCTCTTGAAGGGTTCATCGATAGTGAGCAGGGGCACCAAAGCTGCCTTGGACTTGTCTCCCATATTCCCCACCCACTGGCACTGTGGACAAGTCCTACAATAATTTTCTGTGTCCTTGCCAGTACCAGGCCAGAAGAAATTGTTGGTCAGCCACTTGTTCATGCGCCTCACCCCCAAGTGGCCTGAAAATGGGATATCATTGGCAAGGGCCAAATGCTGCTACAGTGAACCTTAGGGACTACCAGCTGCTTGAGCACCTCACCATCTAGCCCATTCTCTGTTGTACATTCTCTGTACAGCAGCCCATTGCCCCAGTAAATGGACAGTTTACCCCCCTGAGAACCCTCAGCCCTATTATCTATTTCCCTCAATTTTTGCAAGGTAGAGTCAGTTCACTGTGCAGCACTCAGCTGCCCTCATCTGACCCTTCCCAGTGCCCCTTCAGAAGGAAGTAATGTGGACTCCTCTATTTGTGACTAGGGTTCAGGACTGTTGCTTCTAGCCAGCCCCTCCTTGGTACTAGCCACTTCCTCAGCTGCTGAGGGAAGGGCTGGACCACCTTGAATCACCCCCCTCTTCCCCCTCAAAGCTTGCCCTTTACCTGACTACGAGTTGCAACACACACAATTTTTCCTGTGGCCAAAATCATTCCCACACACATTTACAGGAGGTCCTCTCATTACCCTCCTTTTCTCCATGGCCCCATCCCAATTCAGGAAGACTCTAGCTATTGGTATTTGGACTGCTGGCCCTGTGAATCTCTGGACCCTGGAGTATTTTCCAGGCAACATCTGCTCTGCCTGAATGAGATCCTGCCTCACCAGGGCGATATAAGCATCTGTGTCCCTCAGTCCCTGTGTTACTGTTCCATTAACTAGAATGGGATGCATATTCTCATCAGAGAGTGGGTCTTCAAGCTGGGCGCAACCCTCAAACAAACCAATGCTATTTTGATCACCCTCTCCCCCATGCTTCTGCCTCTTAACCATTTTCTGAGGGCAGTTGTATCTTAAGTGCCCCCACTTGATTGCAAATTTGACATTTCTTGGGTCCTGTCTCTTGAGTCCCTTTAGAACTACAGGGTTCTGCTTTGGGCTCAGGTGCAGGCTGGTTTCCTTTGGGCTGCCCCCCATGAGATCCCTTATAACCATGTGCTGCCCCCCACCATGAGACTTACGCTGTGCTTATGGCCAGCTAGACATGTACATATCAGTGGTTGCTGCCACCTCTTTTGAGGAGGTGCATGCCCTGTCTAGGAGCCATACACACATATCCTCATGTACCATTTTAAGAAATTGTTCCCTCACCAACACATCTTTGATTAGTTTCACAGTGTCTGCTTTAGCCCCCTCCACCCACCTATCAAGGTAAGTACACAGCTTTTTACTCCCTAAATTTCCTTCTATAAGCCTCAGGAGTTAATTCAAAACATTTCAACAACATTGTTTTAACTTTATCATAATCAGCATAGTCCTCATTTCTCATTTTAGAAAATTTGTGCAAAGCCCTCACAGTAAGTAAGGGTGTGAGATAAGTTGACCATGAAGCCTTAGTCAGTTGGAATTGCCCACAAACTCTCTCAAATGACCTTAAAAATAGATCAAGGTCATCTCCCTCTCTAAACTGAGGGAACAATTTAGAATTAATTTTGGCTTCATGAGGTGAACTTACTCCACCATTTCTCATGGTTTGCTGGCTGCGCAGGGTCAGCATCTCCTTCTCGTGCTGCTGTCTCTGGAGTTCATGCTGTCATTTTCTTTCTCTTTCTTTACATTCCTTCTCTCTAGCTTGGCATTCTTTCTCTCTGTCTGCCATTCTCTTTTCTTCCAGTTCTTTCTCTGCTTCCAACCTTCTTGCTTCTGCTTCAGCATCCAGTCTTTTTGCCTCCAGTACCTTGTCTTGCAGCAACAGCTGCAGCCACAGTGCATCAAGCTGGTTTGGGAGATCTGCTACATCAGTTCCTGACTCACCCCCAGAGACTGTCTGCTTCAAGTCATGTGCCACAAGGGCAGCTATGAGGTCTGCCTTTTCTTGTGTTTTAGACCTTCCAGATGAAGCCACTTTTCCTGGCACTTTTTGCAAAGCTGTTGCACAGTAAGTGAGTCATACTGTGTGGAGCTCATTCTGTACTGCTACACTATACTGTGCTAACTAGAACAGGAAAAAAAAGTTGTAAAAGTGTATTCTCTTATATATCCTGTTTTGCAACTGCTAAGGTAAATGTTCCACTGGCAAACTCTGTATCTCAGTGCACTATGCAGTCCACTATCATCACTCCACCACTGCTGACCAATTGTGACAACCCACCTCTCTCTCTCTGGGCTGGAACAGCTTTTGAAAGGTTTCTGTCCTTGGGTATTCACTGCCACCAGCTGGAGCCATCCAGTACCAACCTTTAAGTTTACCAGCTTGGGTAATTAAATGTGCAATTGCACAAATCAAAGTCTGGCAGTGTGTCTCTCTCGGGTGGCAGATGCTAAACAAAGTTTACCTCAGCCAGTGGAAACCATATATTACCTTAGAAAAATTACATCACAGTCACAACTGTTGAGTAAATAAATAGATTTTTACTTAACAGAAAGTGAACAGAGTATTAACCAGGATCTCTGTTTACAACACAAGAGAATAACAATGATACAGGAACAGTAAACAAATGTTTTTAAATAACATGATGAAAGAAAATGTCTATTAATGCAATATGCTAGTATTAAACTTACCCTTCCCTGTCCTTTCAAGAGAACACTGGACCCTATGCTAACTGCCAGCTCCCATGGACAGAGCTAGAATGGTAGGCTCCAAGCTTATGTTTCTCCCTCCAGCTTCAAGAGTAACTAAACCCCTCCTCACTGTCTTTCAGCATCATATATACTCTCTTGAGAATAGGTGATTACTATCTCTCCTTTGAATTACCAACCATCTACCATGTATGTATTTAATTGTCCCAATCAGACTGAAGACCTATCAGTGACCAATTATATTTCCTTTTAACCTTAAGTTTATATTTGAGTGAACCAATCCCTTTAAACTGTGAGTCTGTGTGTGGACAGGTCCACTTGAGATTTATTACCAGGTCTTATCTAGCAGCTAGGAGGACAGTGAGAATTCCAGGTTGTGGAACTTCGGCTTGTGTGTTTTTTTTTCCAGACTGCTAAAAAATGTGTTTGGAAAATCCAAACATTAACTCATTCCTTCCCATTTCTGTCATAGTCATCACATGGACCCCACCACTCATTTGCATATTTTCCCCACATATATTGTATTTGTATTGTATTTACTTTACTAGGAGAAAACTCCATTGAGCAAAGCTCATTTACAAGGAGGTCCTGCATAGGACAGAATACAAAACAGTAAACAATTTGCTAGCATAGGAATTACAGGAAATACAGTAACTAGTACAGTTCAAAGAGCACATAGAACATGAAATGGTGATACACACACACACACACATATATATATATATAATAAATATAGATATATAACAGGTACTGTGGTACTGGACAGTGAGAATTAGCTTAGCATAACAAACAATAGTTGACAATGGAAATGCAAAAGTATTATCATAGAAAAAGATAACAGAGCTACAAGATTACAATTAATTTTGCATAGGTAAGTGCAGTTCAGTAATGTAACAGTACATCATGAATTACCACGGGTACTGTGGGTTGCAGGTATAATGCTTTGTCTGCACAGTGTTGGTCAAGCAGTGTTTGCATGTACAGGCCACTTGTATAAGGCAACAAGAGAGCCCCTAATATGCCATGAAGTGTCCCCTCTAGGATCTCTGTTGTTTGCCACTCTTACTCCTTTCACACCATGCACCAACTCATCCCCTAGAGCACTTATATAGGGTGACTTTTCTCCATCCTCTGCTTTCTGTGCTATAACTATGAGGCATTTATAGTAATGCCTATACCGCTCATCACAATGATCTTTTCTGTCGAATCTCTGACTGCATGGGTTCATCACTGTGCCCTGCAACCATTTACTTCACTGTATTGCCCTAGTGCAAAATAAACAAGTTGTACTCCAGTTGCACCAAGGGCCCTCATGAAAATAAGTTCCTGCTCCCTACAGTGACATCCTGCCATCCATGCGATGCAAATCTCCAGTAATTAAAAAAAATATATTGTCTTTCTCTCTAATTATGATTAAGCTGGCAACATAGGCACAATTTACCATTCTCATGAAAACCATAAAGTGCTCTGTAATTCTCAGAACTAACCTTCACTTTCAACAAATAAAATAATCAGTTCTTCAAAGGTAAAAAGCAAAGAATCTGGTCCAGCAAACACCTTATAGGAAAATGGCCAGAGATGTAGATGAATGCAATGACTAACAGTAATACATTGACTTTCTGCATATGAGAAAGCACTCTGAAAATCTGACATTTTCTTAGAAAATTATATGAATTATTCCTCTTGATCAAATATTTAAGAGCAGACAACTGACTCATACTAATTGTTCTTCTTCATCACACAGAGAGCTCAGAGAGGACTTTTCACCAAGCAATGGGATTACTCTAATCAGTGAAGCCAAAATAGGAACAGCAAATCACACACATGCTAACATTGACATTTTTTTTTGATATATACAGCATTTTGCTTCCGTAGTGCTGCCACAACATTTATTTCTGGCCATTAAACCAGTGACATCCCAGCCCCATTTACCACACCCTCCACTGCTGGAACCAGTGGTGATCCACATGGGATGGTGCCAGAGATAACCAGCAACCTCTCTCATTCCCTAGAGCCTCCACCCTCTCCTATTCTAGGTAGTGCCACATCAACCTGGAAGGCTTGCACTAACTCTGCTATGCAGGAGGTGATCTTACCAGCCCACTGCAGGATCCCTACAGAAGTGGAAATACATCACCATCCATCCCCACATTGGAGCATTACTGCATGGCAGGGCTATTCCAGCCCTCACAGCCACTTGACATAGTTTCCAAGTCCACACCTGAATGTGGGTCATACAGTAGAGTGGTAGGACAATGTACCATCTGCTAAGCCATCAGACAGTGTATGATTCTCTTTTTGGCTTCAAAGTCCATTTTCTGCCAAGGAGGACAAGCTAGGACTAGCTCAGCTGGGGAAAGGACTTTGAACCACAACCTGAATTCTCATTTCCTTGTTTGGGTTTCAAGTGGATTTCAAATGGGAGTACGGTGATACACTGTGTCTTCAGTATCAAGAGTGAAAGGGGTTATGTATTATGAAATAAATGAGACTTTCTAACAAGAGAAAATACCTGCAGAAGTTTTTTTTTGAGGAGTAAAACACTTTATTAAAGGGGAATACTCAGCACCTAAGACCCCACAGTCAAGTGTGGGGGTTGTCCCAATGTAGACTTTGTGTAGAGAACCATTTTGGTTTCATTACTGTTTACAGCTTCATAGTAGTTTGTATCAGACATTTTTTTTTACTTCTATGCTGACATCTTCTTTATTACAAATCCCATAATTCCCTGTGGCTGACAACATAGCAGTAGACAGTGGGAGATTAATAGTCTGCAATGCATGTTAGAGTTTATATAAGGTTTGATTTAATGATCACCATGCACGTGTGTGCAGTGAACATCTTGCTATGATAGTGCCTTTTGAGGGGTGTGACACTGTCTGTTCAATGCAGAACAGTGTTTAAGAGCAAGTCAATGCCACACCAATCATCAGCCTTGCTAATCATGATGGAGTTTTGGATTGCTGGGCATGTACTTGAAAACAAAAACCTACACACACATAGGTCACCTTTCCTTTGAGCTACAGCAGAGCTGATCTGTCTGATTAGCCTGGAATTTCAAACACCCAGGGGCTCAGGCCAGCTGTAACAGAAAAACCTGGAGTGTGGTGTGTGAGAGTGTGTGTGTGTGTGTGTGTGTGTGTGTGTGTGTGTATGTGTGCGTGTGTGTGTGTCTCGGGAACATTAGCAGGCATACACAGTCAGAGATGGGTGAAGTCTGCAAAATTCGCTCCATGAAATAATTTGCTAATTTCTCAGAATTCACAAAGTGCAAATTTGTGAAATTCATAAAATTTATGGATCGTGAAGTGAGGAAATTCGCCGCAAAGTGTGGACTATAACCCCCGAATTCCATGCATTGTGGGTAAAATTCCACACTTCACAACAAAAATTTCACGATTCGGGTGAAGTTAAGTTTCCCAGGTGTGGGGAAACTTTGCGAAGCTCCATGAAGTGAGAATTTGTGGCACTTCACCCAAACTTTGCACTCAAAGTTTTACTTCGTAACATCTCTATACACAGTGTACACAACTGTGTACAAAATCTCTGAGTCAGAGGCATCATTAGAACTTCCATGAGACAATAATGGAGCAGGTTTGCTTTCTGTCTCCTTCAGGGATCGGATTTGAAATAGTGCTGGCTGTTAATTGAAAGTCTCAGTGATGCATGCACATCTGTTTTAAACATGAATGGAATTATAGATGTTTTCTCTTGAAAGCCACAGTGATGCAGGCATGTCAGTTTTAAACATGATAGGAATTAGAGATTTTAATCTACCTCAACACGGACCAGAGACTGTGTTTGTAGAAACCTTAAACAGAAAATGGTTAATTCTACAGCTGGCTCTGCCATATGGGGGTAGGGACTGAGACCCATGCTGCTCTGATAACATGTCATGTCAGTGCCTTTAAAGGACACCTAATCTCTCGTTTTACATTTTTTAAATAACTCCATAGGCTTGTAAAGGAAAGGCTGTTGTTTACATTTATACTGAAATTTATTAAAGAAGGATAAATGCACTTTGCAGCATTTGAAAATTGTAAACAGAAGTTTCTCCTGATTCAACAATCCTGCTCTAAAACCCATAATATGGGTAGCTTGATGATGTCAATGAATGAAGAGTGAGATGCCCAGCTCTGCAGATGTATACTAACTGTACTTATCATATTCAAATGTAAATAACTTTAAAAAGAAAATGATAGCAAGGTACTGTGAGCATGAAAGTTGTTCAGCAAAAATATCTACACCATGAGTGGTGTTTTATTTATAGATACCTTTTGGCTTTTTATGATTAGCAAAAAAAACAGCAGAAAATTTGTTTTATTTCACTTTTTCAATAAACAAATGCAAACAGGTTTCAAACAAAAGTGATCACATGGTACTTTGAGCACAAAAGTTGATCAGCACAAACCTATCCACCAAATGAGTTGTGTTTCATTTATAGATATAGTTTAGATTTTTTATAATCAGCAAAAAATGTCAGGAAATTCAATTGTTTTAACTTTTTTGGATGTATGGCATAAATAGAATATGCTACCCCCCCTACTGGAAATATTGTTGATATTTTTTTGTTCTTGTGCTGATTGACCTGATGACATCACTCATGGCTTTGCCAGTTGTGATGTCACTGGGTTAAGCAGCTGGAGAACAAAAAATATCAACAATATTTCCAGTGGGGGGGTAGCATATTCCTCATACAGTATATTCTTTGCAAAAAAACCTCCATTGATGAATCAGTTTGCATTGCTATTAAATCAACAAAAGTATAGAAATGCAATGTTATGGTTTTCAACACTAACTCCGCATTCCTGCCCAATCAGTCAAAGAGGGCAAGGCAACAAAGCAACCACAGGCATCCATCATCAGGTAAGACAAACAACATACAACTCTTTCCACATTACACAAGAGACATCCATAATCATGATCCAGTGCTTCTGTAGCCATGGATACACATGAACACCACCTGAGAAGTGCGGTAAAACAATTCCCATAGAATCACTTTGTAAATTGTAAGTAAGGAATAACACGACAGGGTATGCAGGAATGCTAAATTTCTGCACACCCCGGTGGATTGGGAGGCATGAGGTGCAACTGACTGCATTCAACCACCTGGGAAGTGTGATATATGATTCCCATAGGATTGCATTGTAATTTGTAAGTAAGCAATAACACGCAGCAGGGTTTGTGACAATGCTAAATTGCTGTATGCCCCAGGTGGGATGTAAGACATGAAGTGCACCTGAGTGCCTTCAACCACCTGGGAAAAGTGGTATATAATTTGCTTAAGATTACATTATACATTTTAAGTACTCAACACCATACTGCAGGGTGTGCAGCAAGGCTAAATTGTTGCATTCCTCAGGTGGGCTGTGAGGCACAAGGTGCATCTGAGTGCCTTCAGCCACCTGGGAAGTGTGATATAAAATTCCCATAGGATCACATTGTAAATTGCAAGTAAGCAACACATGGCAGGATATGTGGCAATGCTAAATTGCTGCATGCCTCAGGTGAGTTGTAAGGCACAAGGTACAGCTGAGTGCCTTCAACCACCTGGAACGTGTGGTATATGATTCACATAAGATTATATTATAAATTTGAAGTGATCAATACCACACAGTATAGTGTACAGTAAGGCTAAATTGCTGCATGCCCCAAGTAGGTTGTGAGGCAAGAGATGCAGCTGAGTGCCTTCAACCACCTGGGATGTATGATCTAAAATTCCCAAATTACAGCTGTTTCCACATCACACAAGAGACATCCACCATCATGTTCCAGTGCCTTTGTAGCCATGTATACACATGCACACTTGCACACCACCTGGAAAGTGCGGTAAAAAATCCCCATATGATCACATTGTAAATTGTAAGAAAGCAATAACACATGACAGGGTGAGCAGTAATGCTAAATTACTGCATTTCCCAGGTGGGTTCCCAGGTGGGTTCTGAAGATCAAGGAGCAGCTGAGTGCCATCAACCACCTGGGAAGTGCAGATGTCTTCATTCAGTTGCTGAAGGCACCTATGCTGCCACGGAAATGCATGCCAATGGTGTGGGAGAGTCAGCAGATGACAGCTGTGAGGAGAATCAGGCCCCTGTCTTCTTTACCTGGAAACAGAAGTAACATTTCAACTTAAATGACACAACTGAATGACACAAAATGAAACCAAAGAATGGTAAATGGCAGCAGACTGAGATTTAGCTCTGGGTAATATAGAGAAGGAAGTTTTCATGTGCACACCCTGTTTTGATTTCTTTTTGTGTCATTCAGCTAGCTATGTGCCACTTAAGCTGGAATGTTACCATTGTTTCCAGATGAAGAAGCCAGGAGCCTGGTGCTTCTCAGATCAGCCACCTGCTGACTCTTCCATGTCCTTAGCATGTGCTCCCATGGCAGCATAGGTGCTGTTTGCACGTGAGTGAAGACATCCACACTTCCCAGGTGGTTGATGGCACTCAGCTGTGCCACATGCCTTACAACCCACCTCACAACCCACCTGCGGCATGCAGTAATTTTGCATTGCCGCACACCCTGTCACATGTTATTGCTTACTTACAGTTTACAATGTGATCCTTTGGGAATCATATACCGCACTTCCCAGGTGTTTGAAGGCACTCAGCTGCACCTCATGCCTCACAACCCACCTAGGACATGTGGTAATTTAGCATTGTTGCACACCCTATTGTGTGTTATTCCTTAAATACAATTTACAATGTGATTCTGAGGGAATTTTTTACTGCAATTCCCAGGTGATGTGCAAGTATGCATGTGTATCCATGGCTACAGAAGTGCTTGTCTACAATCAGTGGCTTAAGTTACAGACATCTAACTAATCTTAATTTAAAACTCTTGAACAAATACCAGATTTAAATACCTGGGGATCACCTTAGACAGTTGTCTATCCTATGCTAAACATATAGATAATGTAGCCAGGGCTGTCAACATTAAGACTGGTCTCCTACATAGAAATAAACACTGCCTTACTCCAGAAGCCCTCCAACTTGCTATATATAGTTCCATCATATCCATTATAGATTATGGTCTTGTAATCTATGGAACAGCCCCAACGTCTTCATTGTGCAGGATATCCATTGCTCTGAACAAGGCATTCAGACTACTCATGGGGTCCACACATTTCACCCACACCTGTGACCTATACACTGAGACTGGTTGGCTACAGCTCTCTGGGGGATCCAATACCAAACCTGTCCTTTGGCCAAAAAAGCACTTCTTGGCCTCCTGCCACCAGGCACCACAAATCTGCTAAGCCCCCATTGTAGTTCACAGCATAAGCAATGCTCAAACAGCCATTATCTCCATGTTCCTAGATGCCAGACAGCCCAGGAGCAATGCTCATTTGCCTACAGATTACTTCACTGATCTAATACTCTTCATAGTGATATAACTACCCTACCTAAATTGGGACCATTGAAACTGAAGTTATGCCAACATCTTACTGCCAACAGTTCTTGTGACTGCTTCATCTGAGACTCCCATCTACTAGCATTCAATCTTCTCCTCACAACTGGATAACCCTGTATCTCTGTTGTTACCTCATTAATTAAAGGGCTACCCCCCTTTTTGCACTTTGAAAAGGCCCCTGGCTACCCTCCATCCACCTCACCCCCCTGCCCCTACCCCTCCCACACCAGCTTGACAAGGCCTAGGACTGTCACCTCCTACCTTTCTTACCCCCTGCCACCTCACCCCCTGCCCCTACCCTCCCCACACACCAGCTTGACAAGACCTATGGCTGCCACTTTCTACCTTTCTTTTTCCATCTTTAACCTTCCCCTCTCATCTATGCTTTCCTCGTATTAGAATGATAAACTATATATATATATATATATATATATATATATATATATATATATATATATGCATATATATATATATATATATATATATATATATATACATATATATATAATAGTAACATAGTGCTACCATAATTAGGTTGAGCCCTTTTAAGGTTAAAGGGTCAAACTTTACACCTTAATAACTTTGTGACCATTCAATGGATTTGCCTGAAATTTGGAATACATGATCAAGAACCATACACCTTGGGAAGTTTTGTAATGATCAGATATACAGCTGTGGAGTTATTAAGCATGATCTGAGCATGCATTTACGCTATATGGTGAATTATTTGCTCGTGCCTACAGGTTACACGGTTTGTGCGAGCAGTCTGAAAACTTCAGAGTACATGCAGCCAGGGTGCCCGATGTGCTTTTTGAAGATTTCATGAAAAAATATTGAACGGTTCAAAAGTTATTCAAAAAACAATTTCCCATTATAAGTCAATGGGAAAAGTTAACAAAAAATTTGACACTTTCGCAAATGCACTTTTTACTGTCGCAAATGGCCCTAGTACTTTCACAAATCTGCCATTTTGTTTTCAGTTGGTGGTCAGAAAAATGCTTGGTATTTAAAATTGGGACCATCTAGGGACAAAATTATTTTTGTGTTCACCTAGTTGGATCCTAAGGATGCTAGCCATGTCTTTATTTTGGGGTTAAACACCCCAGAAATATGTTTTTCAAAGTTCTGGAAAAAGTACTTTCACAAAGTACTGTCATGCTCACGACACTTTTGCAAATCTGTGTGAAAGCTTTCACAAATCACGAAAGTACTTTGCAACACTATGGATAAAATGACAGGAGTTATTTTGCCACCTTGCTGCAAAAGAACGGTTAGGTCTTTTGGCCTGAAATTTGGAGGGAACACAGCCAACATTTCACAGATGTGCCTTTTGGTGGTTTGGTGAAAAAAAATTGCATGGCTGCAAAGTTACTGTACTCCGGAGTTGGCATTTTTCCCACAGACTAACATGGTAGTGTATGCTGTTTTTTTCGAGGCTCGTATCTCGAAAACGATGCGAGATACAGATTTTTTGTTGCAAGTTGCATAGGGCTATGTAACAGCAAAATCCTAGCCAGGAAAATCATGATTTTTGTGAAATTAAAATTTTTTTCTATGTCGTGCAGTTGCTGAGATATTAGCAATTAAGTACTTAAAATGCTAGTTTTCAGCTTCGATGCCCATTACAATGCATACATTCTTTGTACACACTGTGTTTCCCTATGCACCTGTTCAGCAAAAACAGGGTATGCACTTCGTTACTGTTGCAGTTACTGTTTCAACTTGCATTTCTGTCCCGTTTGTGTTTACGGTCCTGTATGCGCACCATGTGCATTACCCTTTGCGTGTCATTTGTGATGCATTTTTGTTACTGTTACCATTTGCATTTACACTACTGTTTCTCTTTGCATTTTTGTTTGCGTCCCATGCATTGCCATTTCTGTTCTGCAGCCCTTTCATTTGCATTTCCATTTCTCTTTTGTTTTGCATCTTCCTTGCTGTTACTGTTACCATTTGCATTTGCAATTCCTTTAATGTGTCCATGCACATTATGGTTTGTGTTTCCATATGCTCTTGTGTTTCCTTTTGTGTTTCTGTTTGCTTTGGTGTTATTGTTGCTGTTACCATTACCATTTGCTTTTACAATTGTGGTATTGTGCCCTTGTGCATTTCAGTTTGCGTTTCCATACGTGCTTCTGTTCCCATTTCTATTTCTGTTTCCTTTGGCATTATTCTTCCTGTTATCTTTACCATTTGCATTTACAATTCCGGTACCATCTATGTGCATGTTATGGTTTGCGTTTACGTGTGCACTTGCATCCGCGTTTCCGTTTGTGTTCCCCTTCATGTTCTTTTTGCTGTGACACTTAACATTTCCATTTTAAATACCGCTGCCATCACTGTTCACATTACCAGTTGCTTTTCTGTACGTGCTTCAATGTCTGTTTGCGTCACTGTTCGCTTCGGCATCACTTTGTGCTTGTATTTCTATTAGCATTTCCTTTACCATTTACATTTGCATTACCATGTGAGCCACTGTTGGTGCTTCTGTTTGCATTGCTGTTCCTGTTACTATGTCACAAGACATCACGTGGTTGAAGCACCGCATTACATTCACTATTTCTCGTCATCATTCTAAAAAAGAAGGGAAATTAGAGGTAAAAAACTCTGTTTAATGCATCAGTTATGGTTGTTCCACAGCAATAAAAGTGAGGAAATTCAGTGTTAGGGTTGAAAACCCCCCTTGGACCCACCACAGCCCACCCTCCAACCGGCAACGGGGTGCGCCATGGGGTCATCGGTCCTAACTCTCTCCCCATTTTCCTACATCTCAGATTCTTTACACATGCATTGGAGTGTGAGTTAGGGTGATGACCCCATGGCGCACTATGATGCTTGGTTGGGGGTGGGCCCTGGGGTCCAAGGGGTTTTCAACCCTAACACTGAATTTCTTCACTTTTGTCGCTGTGGAACAACCCTAACTGATGCATTAAATGGAGTTTTTGCCTCTAATATATATATATATAAATATATACATCTACACACACACACACACACACACACACACACACACATATATGTAACATGAGGAAGAGAAAGGGTTGCACAAGATTGGTCCAAAAGCATCAGGTGATTGATGATTAATTCTCAAGAATCCATGATTGCCTGAGAATTAATTAATGGTAAAGTGCACCCAAATTCTGTTCCCCACGTTAGTTTCCTGTCCCAAAACAGTCTTAGCCTGAAATTCACAGTTGACCAACAGATGGCTGTCAAACAAGAATAGATATGCTTAAGTGAAATTTCTTGTAGTTCCATCATAAGTAGCTTGAAAACTTCTATATGACTATGTAATGTGTTTTTTTGTTTTACTTGGTTTATTGGCTCAGAAATACATACCCTTTAAGTAACTACACAGTGATGTATGCCACATATGATTTTCCAGATTGCCTGCTTTTCCAGATTGCCTCCATGTTTTTTATTAAATATTTAAAAAACTATTTTAACAGTGTAACCTATGTAAAGAAGAAATACAACAAATATGTTGCAGATGATACCTTTCATTAGACTAGCAAAATTATTTTTAAGACTAGCTTTCAGAGGTGAAACTCTCTTCCTCAGGTCAAAGTGAAAACAGCTAAGCAGTGTGACAGACATAAAGGTTGGATGTGGATTCTGAAGCCTAGACCAGCAGGTTACAGATCAAAGCATTGCAGTCAATTTCCACCTCTTACAAACAGGAAGACTAATTTTCACTGGAGTGTGTCCCTTGGAGCGATCAGCTTGTAAGATCAAAAGGCTGCCTAATTTTTCTCTGACTCTGGACCATTAATTAACATTTCTAAAAAGTCAAGGCAAAAAGATAATACATACCATTGTCTTAAGAAGAAACCTGTTAAAACAGCCAGAGGGTGCTGATGTGAGGGTTTAAAAAGAAACTCAGAAGCACTGCTTCAGTGCTTACAGTGTAACCTAAAAACCACAAAAGCACACACCTTGGACCAATGTCTATCAAACCAGAAAGTTTCACATTTCATAGAAGGCAGTACAGTGCAGTAGTTTAAGGCTCCGAGCTGCAAACCTGAGACCTGGGTTTGAATCCCACAGCCCACACTGTATACTGTGTGACTCTGAGCAAGTCACTTAACTTCCTTGTGCTCCCAAGTTGCACCTGTAAACAAGCTTTCAGCTTAGTGTGCCTCTCCTGGTTAAAATAAAAAAGTCTATTTTTTTTTAGTTATCAGGTGGCAAAAAAAGGCTTAACATTTTAAAAAACTGAGACTTTTGAATTGCTTGCATCTCTGTAACTTTGTCTCTCCTGAACCAATCTACATGGAAATTACAGGATCAAGAGTTCCTGACACGGAGGCTATATTTTCTAAATTTCATGTAAATCAGTTGAAAGGGGCAACGTTATTAATGTGCAATGCTGGATGTAAAATTCATGGATGAAAAAGATATGTCTCAGTGTACTACCATCTATAGGTCTGCAAGGTAATTGCAGCAGCAACTACCAGATCTCAAATCTCCTCTGCATTTAAATATATGCATTTCCTATAATGCACAGCAGCCAAATCCCAAACATCAAACATAGCAGAAAAATGGAGATGATTCCACAGTTTATAAAATGAAGTCAGTCAAATGAGCACATATTCTGAAATGTTGGTCACATCTGCATGTACTCAGTCATTGTTCACCCCTGCCACAATATAAAAAAAGTTAAAATGTTTTTCTCCAGTCAGGTGTAACCCCTTTCTCTTCCTTATGGTAGGAACCTTAATATCCTCCTGGAACCTTTGCAATTTTGCACTTCAAAATTACTTTTATATGAATGTAACATGAGGAAGAAAAACACATAAAAAGGCGCTGAACCCTTTCTGTTCCCCATGTTACAAGAGTTTAACCCACTCCAGAGTGTGAGTCTCTCTGGATTAATGTGGCTGGTGGTTGGAACCACTTGGCCTTGTGGTCCAACCCTACCCCAGCCATACATTAATCCCTGGAGACCATGCTCTGTCGTGGTTAAGCTTTACATAAATATATATATATATATATATATATATATATATATATATATATATATATATATCTATATATATATATATATATATATATATATATATAGAGAGAGAGAGAGAGATATGTATTTGCTCACTTTATTTTACTGTTTTGGAAATACTGTACTTTTCCTTCTTTGTATGTTTTGTCTCCTCCCACTGATGTGGAACATTTGTAACTTAGTTGTCTGTGCTCAGAAGTATTGTAATCTAAGAATGAATAAATAAAATAAAATAAATAAATAAATAAAAGGAGTTTATATATTTTTTAACAGAAGATGACTGATTTTAAACCTCTGGCAGCATGTCCGTTTCTACCTTTAACACTGCTTGTTTGGGCTACACTACAACAACAGAACCCTCTTGCTCTCCTTTCTCTACAGTCCACAACTTCCTTTACAGATATCTAAATAATCTTAAGAAAAGCAGCGTGCATACTTTTTTTAACATAAGATGCCTTATTTTAACCCTTTACCAGCATGCCTTTACCACCATTCACATCGCATAGTCACGCAAAGTATCTAGTACCTCAGGACTTCTATTCCAGTGGCAAACATCTGGCATTGACAACTGCTTGTTTGTTTGTTGGTTCCACTGTCCTCCCTGGGGTAAGTGCTGTCACACATGACAGTATTTAGCCCTTGGAGGAAAGCAGAGCCAGAAAACATTTCATCGGAGATTATAAAAGCTCTAACATGCACTGCAGGCTATTGAATCTCCTACTGTTACTTACTGCTCTGATGTCAGCTTGTAGGGGAGTCTGGGATTTGTAGTAACAGAAAGTGCCAGCCTAGATGTAAACAAAATTAGTCTGATTCAATCTACTATAAACAAGTAAACCAGTTTATGTTTGCACACAAAGTCCACATTGGGACTAGCTTCACACTTGAGTGTGGGCCCCTTTGTGTTGACTGTTCCTCTTTAAAAATGAACAAGAATGTGAAACAGGTACATGCTTGCAGCTTCTGCTAATCCGTTGCTGCAGTTTAGACTACTCATGGTGCAGGTGCATTGGCTCAGTAGGTTGTACACTTTGCTCTTGTCCCAGAAGATTCATGGGCCATGGGTTTCAGTTCCATAGCAGAATATTAGCTAATACCCAATACTGACACTGCTGCACTGTTGAGATGTTAAACTAATGCTACTTCTGCACATCTCTGATGGCAGTACAGGTACAAGGTAAAAGAAACATGCCACTGATCAGAAGAGTATGGGATTTCCTCTGGTGTTCTGGCCAACATTCCCCTGTCAATCAAAGAGGTCCATTTAATCCATTCCAGGACTAGGGATGGGGAACCACAAAAGGTTCTGAGGTTCTACAAGTTACAGATAGGCCATAAAAGGATCTCAAAGTTATCCAAGCATTATCATAACTTTCAGAACCTTTTAGTTTAAAGTACAAAAGATATTAGATCATCAGTGTCCATCCTTATACATGTGACTGTAATGGAAAAGTAATCAAAATCTGCAGCACTGGGACTTGTTTAAGCCTTTCTTCTAGCACCACACCACCAGCCTTTTTATTGATACACACCTGCTGAAGAAAATAATAAGCTCCAAAATCCCTGTTTTAAAAAATTTAAGAACCTGAAAAAAAGGTTCTTTAAAGTTCTTTTACAGAAAATGGCCCACATTCTGGATGATTATGACATTTTCTGAACTGATTCTCCCATCATAGAAACATAGAATTTGCCAGCAGAAAAGGATGTCATGGCCCATACAGTCTGCCCAGATTGTCACTTTCTAGTTTGTCTCCATAGACCCTTGCTGTTCTCTGGAGACCCTCCCTCCTCCTTTCCCATCCTTATTCAGGACATGCCTGGAAACAAGCTGTCACAGCTCAGTGTACTTTTCCCATATCATAGCGGTTAGAGCAACAAATAGTTATCCTAGAGACCCAGGCTGGATTTTTCCAACAGCACCACTAACACATAATGTGTTTGAGTTGCTTGCTCTCCCTTGTCTTCAAACCACCCAACCTCAAAATTGTGAAGCAAGACCCTATGCCAAAATTAATGTTGTGCCTCAATTGGACAACCCTCTGTAAAACATTTTATAAAAAGGTAATCCTGTACACAGTTTTTTTTTTTTTTTTTTTTTGGGGTGGGGGGTTATTTTGCCCTTGAAAACACTTACATTAAAAAAAAATATTTGTTTATTTATTTGCTTTTGGTTACCGGGTGGATGCACTAGACATAGCAATGCCTATTTTCAGGCACAACCCGGGAGTATACAAGTGAAACACATGACCAGTACAATGTGACGCAGCACAAGGAAGAGGTAGACAGTAGGACAAATGCAAATAGTGTGAGACATGTAGATTGTTTAGCGTATTCAACAAATAGTGCCAGTTAAACTAGAGCAGCACAGCTACCCAGACCATATATACAATGTTAGAGCTAACAGGTTCAAAGTAATCAACATTAAAGTCTCATTTACCTGGAGGTGAGAAAACAACATTTTTGCTTTTGATCCTGCTCCTGGGCATCAGTTCAAGTAATGTTAGCACTGATAGTTCCCAGAGCTGGGACAGAGAAACCCATGTGCACAGGCTCCAGCTCACCAGTCTCACCTCAGAGCTGTCCAATCATGAGCACAAGTGAGAAACCAGGAGTGTGAGTAGTCAAATTACTCAGTGTGCATCAAAGGCTAAAATGTTACATGTGAAAAAAATGTCTTTTATTAAGCAAAAGCTTACTCTTCACTCCTTCAAAGTAAGTTATTTCTTAATTTATATTATTTTATTATAGTAAGTAGTAGTAGTAGTAGTAAAATATTTTATTCATGAAAAAAGGAACATGAACAGGGACAAAACTCAATTGAACAAAGTTCATTTTCAATGAGGTTTCATTGGAATTAGACATACAGTTGCTGAGAAACAAAGATACATATTAATAAATGTGTCACTTAACACATGTAATAAATATATGGCATTCACAAACATACTTAAACATTCTTTAAGATTATCATCCAGACTTTCTACCTCCTTGCAACAATTAAACAATTCAAAAGCCACAAATGTGATGGCATTAGGTTTTTCAGGTAATCGCTTCAGAGCATCTGGAGCTTGCTCAGCAGTGAGGTTAATTTATTGAAAACTTCAGAGATTACCTTTGAGCACAAGTGCTTATTTACAAAGGTTCTGCATCAAATATATAGTCATAGAAGGATTACAATTATAATAAGCAGTTCCAGAGAAAATGTAGTTGAATGAGGCTCAAAGCACATAACGAGAATAATTAAAACAGTTTTAGAAAATACATACAGATCATTATACAAAACTCACAGATTGTGTACTGAGGAAACTGAGTAAAACTGTATAATGTTACAGTTGCATTGGACTGCAAAGGAAGACTGCAGTGATCTCTTAAACTGATTAAACTTAAGGAGATTCAGCAGTGTATAAGGCAATTCATTTAACCAGTTAACAGCCGGAAAGAAAATTACCATTTGCACAACTGAGAATGCGGAAAGGATGTTGTTGTTCTTTATTTGTTCAGTCTTAGAAAATGATTGTTACAAAACATAATTTACAAACAGCAGTGATACACATAAATACTTGACAGGCAGACAAAATACAAACATATTCAGGGCACTTTTAAAAATCTGACATGTCCGAGTAGGTCAAAAATTTGGGTACAAAAGAAAGTACATTTAACTGACTGCATTACAATTCTGATAGGTCTAGGATGTCCTAAATCTTTTCTTCCTTATTAACCTTGACAACATTAGATATTTCCCCACTGCAAAGATGGCCAAAGGGTCCTCGGTTGTAAGAAAAGCAAAGATTAATTCAGCATCGGCAGCTACAGTTAGTAAATTAATTAAAGGGTTTAACAAGATATTTGTAATTTTATCATACCATTTGCATCTCAGGAGAACATGGGAAAGTTCTTCTCTTTCAGTTGAATTACAATTACATAGATGTTCACTAGGGTCCTGAGAATATTGGATTCAAAGAGTTCCCGTCTGAATCTTGTAAAATTTTTTCACATGGTAGGATTCTCTAAGACATCTAGATAAAATCAAAATCCATGTTTGTTATCATTATCAGCATACCATTTGGCATACCTTGAGGCCCCTATATAAGCAAGATCTATGTCTTTATAATATTGAATTATTCTGTTTCTTACGTAAGGTCTATATTGAATGCTTATGATAATATAATCTCTTCTGAGATCCATAAGGAAGGACTAACAATATTTATCAAGTAATCTGGTCAAATGTTGGAACTAGCCATTAAGATTAAGCTACCTAACATCCCATGATTCTTTCTCTAAATAGCATTGTTTTATCCACCTGTTGTCAGGGAGACTCATTATCTTAATCCAATAGTTGATGAGTCTGGAATCCACCCATGCTTGTAATCTTGCAATTCCTAATTCAGATATTATAAAATATACCGGTGTAGACTTTGTACAACCTAGTATGGTCCTTAGCAACATTATTGCAGGGCTATCCAATTGATTGATTTGCCTCAATCCCCATATTTCTGCTCCATAAAGTGTTTGTGCATTATATTTAGCCTGAAGGGCAGCAAGTAAGGTCCTGATTGAATAGTCACCATACAAATAGTTACATTTCCCCAGAGCACCTACAGTTTTTTTTTAGTTTTGGATATGGTATAATCAACGTGGGATGTCCATGAGCCATTATTGGTATATACATTGCCCAAGTAGGTGTATTTACATACTATATCAAGTTTATCATTATTTAGTGACCAAGAATACTTGGTTTTCCTGGCTCCTATGATTAACATTTTTTATTTCTCCAGATTAACTCTAAGTGATAGGGATTCTGAAGATTTTGCCATAAGGTCAAGCTTGTTTTGAAGACCAGAAACTGTTAAGGAGTAGAGAATGAGATCATCAGCGTATGTAAGAGAGGCTCAGTTATTTGTGTCAATTTTCAGGGAATCAGAGTCAAAATTCTGTAATTCTTTAAGTTGTCTCAGTAAATGCAAAATAAAACAGTGGCTAAAATACAGCCCTGCCTGCCTGCCCCCCTTGTTGGTCCTTATGCTTTCAGAAAGGTTATGTCCAGTGCAGATTTAAACCCAAGTGTTTCAGTAAAGATTCATTACGATGTTTACCAGCACAGGAGAAAAACTTTGAGAAAGCGTTATATCCCACAAAGTGGATCTATTAATGGTGTCAAAAGCCAAGCTGTAATCAATAAATGCCAGGTATAATTTTTGTTTTCTAAGTTTAATGTATTTTTCAATCAAATGGGAAAGTATGCAACAATTATCTATGGTGAAATGATTTTCACAGAAGCTGACCTGAGGCAGGGCTAACCCACCAAGAGCTTCAAGTTCCATGAGTAATCTCCCAATAAGCAGTTTGTTAAAGGAGGGTGTAGACCCCAGAGTCAGTTGAAAAACAATTGTGATGGACTTACCACACATTTTGACTGATTTTTTCAACTAGTTTGACATTTCTGACTTCAACTAATCGAAGAAAATCAACCAATCTTTTCAACTTTCACCATCATTGAATTTTATTATGTAGTAGTTTGTCATACATTTTAACTTCATATATTTTTTATTAAAAGTTAGACTATAAACGTTAATAAAATGTTTGAAAAAATCTCCCCGAAATCACAGACAGCCTTCATCTTCTGACATCAAAAGCAGGGCTGCAGGTGCCTATGTGGGGACATGTTGTGGGTTAAGGTCAGGAAGCAGCTCTGTTTTTAGCATTTGGGTTTTAGCAGCATTATAACTTCATAAATGGGCAGAAACAAAAGAAATTACTTGTGCCCTCAACTCTGGTGCAGGTGAGATATTGAATATGTTGGAAGGAGCAGCAACTAGTCAACAGCGGCTAAGAAGCTGGCTGCTCTTTCAAATGCAAATACAAAGTGCAATGAAACAAATCTACACAGCAGGACATACTAAAGAACATTAACCAGTCAAAGCAACAACAAACTATATTAAGTCCCTGAAAGTAACAAGTTGAAGCACGGCAGTAAAACAGTACAGTATAGAAAAATAAGCAGCGGTAATACTAGTTACTTAAAAAAAGAACTGTGAGTCTAAGATACAGTATAGGTAGGGCCTCTTAAACACCCCACAGAAGCTAGAAGCCACCCTTTTGCAAACAGAGCTAACCATCAATATATGTTTACTAGTAGTCGTAGAATCTGTGAGACTAAAAACAGTTTAAGGGAGGACCCCTAGAAATACCTCATGTATGGTATACCAGAACTGAGATGTATCCATAGTTTAAATTTAAAGCTAAAAAAACCTCATGCATATTAAAAAAACATTTTCTGACACAGTTTCTGAACTTGTTTTGCATTTCAGCATGTGTTTTATAAAATTTTATTCATCTTGCCCTGAGGACTTTAATATTTAGTCTATCCGATTCCTACAGTGGCAAACAACAAACATTTTGTCCACTGGACCCAATCGACTATGCTCTGCACTAAGGCCTCTTATGGGTCCAGGAACTCACTAACCAACCACCTGCACCTGGCCTACTCCATGACCTCATGGGGAGTCTGACTTACTCACAATGCCACTGCAGTCAGAGACAGCCCGGCAGGGCCACCAGCAGTAGATCAATGATGATCGATCGCCTTGGCTTTTTCAAGTTCTGCCCCAGGGCCCCACAGCCCCAAGCCCGCAATCAGCCAGATAAGCCAGCCCAGCACTCAGCAGACACATAGACAGACTGAGTAGTCTCTGACAGATTATCCTCCTCTTTTCTACTGCCCACTGCCCAGCCCTGGTGGACCTTATATACACATCCCATATGGTACCTTGCTCACTGCAGTAGCCTGTTGCCAGTTCAGTCAGGTGTCTGATGATAATTTGGTTGGTGGCATTGAGTGGTTCCATGGCTCAGGCTGCCACTGCTGCTGTACTCAGTGGTGGTGCCAGTGTTTTTTTGGAACTGTGTGCTCCCTTCTCCCAACCCACACAGTTGGTCCCCAACCCACACCCATGTCCCCACTCTAGTACTCCATGCAGTGGAACTAGTGCACCTACCACTCCTCCTTCTCGATGACTCTGAAGACCTGACTGAGACTGGGTGAGAGTCGCCAGATGGGCCCAACTGACGGGGGGTCACTGGGCTGATCTCTGCCATGACCAGACCACTGACTTGCTGCCTTCACGTGATTGCTGCCTGGCTTTGCTGGAGGACTGACTGGGACCTGCACAGCCACAAACTAGTCTCTCTCTGGGCACTGTACACATCAGGGCAGTGGACACAGTTAAATTATTTTTAAATTAAAGGGTGAACTGCCAAACTTCCTCCCTGCACAAAAACGCTGCTCACTCCATTGCTCACATACCAGCACAGATGCCTCCTCTCCTGACAGTCTCCTCTCCTCCTAATGGCACGCTTCCAGGCCACCTCATGCAGCCAGTCACAGACACTCTCAAGCTCTGGCTCCTCCTCCTTATATCTCTCCTAATTGGTGGATGCTTTATGTCATGGTCAGGGGTGCATTTATTGACTGTAAGGCTTGGTGCTGGTGGTTGAGGATCATTAGATATTCACAGCCTCCCTGGTCCCCCTCTCCCCAGGAAAAAAAGAAAAAAACACACTGTAGTGCACCACAAATACTCACCTGGATGGGTCACAGAATCATCAACTGCAGTAGATTTCAACTCCACTATTTTATTACTGCAATCCAATGCAATTGCAACCGATTACAACTGCATTGAATTGCAACTGACTATTTCAACTGGCGATGACTGCTCCAGGGTCTAAAGGGGTGTTAGGTCCAAGAGTGCCTTTATGGCTTGCAAACAGGTCTGTAGCTTTATTCTGCTGGGAAGAGGTAGCCAGTTAGTGCGTGGGTAAAGGGTGCAACTATGAGTGCAGCTACCTGGGCCTAGTTGAAAGTGGCACACCTCACTAGAAATCAGCTTTACTCTGTTTAGCACAGTGTCACAGGCAGCTGCATAGACAGGGGGCCCATAATCTATATGTGACAGAATGGACCTGGCCACTATTAGGCATCTAGCATCCACTTAAACTGCTCTGTAATGTTACTCAACGCCCCCACCAAGTGTTCTCTCCATAACCTCTAACTCTCTGATAGCACATTCCGCATCCCGCTCCTGACTGCCCAACCACTCATATGTCCACCATACTATACTCCCTTGGCACACTGCCTTCCCCCATACATGCATCTATCTTCCCACAAAATCCTTTCACTCCTTGTACAGAATCATCCAATCTTCAGCACTCCCCCTACTTAACCTTCCCTTCTCCTTCCCCTTCCTCCAGCTGTCCCTCTCTCATACCTCCTCTCTACCTCACACCCATATCCTACTCTCCTACCTCTCACTCCACTGATGCCTTCCTATCTCCTTTTAATTTTTCCTCAGACTTTAATTTTGTAGTCCTGTGCCCCCCCCATTTATTACTATGCACTCACTTTAAGGTACCTAATGCACTGTAAGCTCTTACAATCTTCTTACCTCTCAAGCACCCATCCTAGGTGTACATTGTACGATGCCTGGAGCACTGTTCTAACTGCTTTTCTTACTTTAATCTCATGTATTTACTGAAAAAGTCTTTAGCGGCTCCATCTACGAAACCATTTGTATGTCTGTACTTTATCAATACTCTGTTTTTGTATTTTTCTTATGTTCTTGTCATATGATGTGGAACTTTGTAAAAAAGCCTTGGCTCAAAGGTGTTATCCGAAATTCTAATAAATAAATAAATAAAGCAGCCCCAGGGAAATTGTTTTGATTGCAATTACTGTACATGGCACCTAGTCTTCTGTTAACTCTGGCCACCAAGTTATCAACATAGGGTGCAAAGCATAAGGTGTTATCCAGAGTTACTCCAAGGTATTTATTTATTTATTCAAATGTTTAATCAGGAAGTACATACTGAGCTGAAAACAGCTTGTTTCCAGATAAGTCCAGGGGGAGAGACGAGAAGGAGATAGCTAACAGTAAAAAGAATAACAAGGGAAAATACAATAATGTAGTAATTACAAGCAGACCCATAAACATTAAAGGCAGAACAGTAGATGAAGGCAACTGGAAAATAAATGGTATTTGAAGGTCTTCATCTGTTCAAGGTTTTGTCCTTAGCCATTTTAGAATACAAAGGATGGAACTTTTCTCT
This sequence comes from Neoceratodus forsteri, assembly GCA_016271365.2. Taxonomy (NCBI): domain Eukaryota; kingdom Metazoa; phylum Chordata; order Ceratodontiformes; family Ceratodontidae; genus Neoceratodus; species Neoceratodus forsteri. The sequence continues at coordinate 318,343,562 of CM028130.1, forward strand.
TCTGTTGGAGCTATAGAAGAGTATGGTCTTTTTTTTTTTGTGTGTTTGTTTTTGTAATTGAGGACCACTTTGTTGTTGGAAAATCAGTTTTCAAGTTACTCAAAGTTACTTTGAAGAGCAGCGGTAAGGCTGTTAAGGTCAGGGATTTTGGAATAGATGACTGCATAATTGATATAGAGGAGTCCGTTGGCTGCCTGACAAGCATTGGGCAGCTGATTTATGAAGATGCCAAATAGCAGTGGGCCCAAGATGAAACCCTGAGGAACACCAATAGATTCCCCCCTAATGTTGAACAAAGATTTATCAATTTTCACCCACTGGGAGCCATTGATGAGATAGTTGTGGAACCAATCAACTGTGTTCTGTGACAAGCCCAGGCCAAGGAGTGTTTTAAGTAGGAGCCTATGGTTGACCAGGTAGAAGGCCTTAGTAAAGTTAATATACATAGCTCCAACTAGGTCATCATTGTCAAGGGCCTCATGAACATAGTTGGTGTATTCCTACAGCACTATGTTGGTGCTGTGGTGCTTCTGGAAGCCATAGTGCTGTACACACTGGACACAGTCTTGTTTAAGGTATGTGACAAGCTGATCAGAGACTATTCTCTCAATGGCATCAGACAGAGGGAGAGACTAAAAATGGGTCTGTAATTGGCAAGGCTAGTTCTGTCTCCACTATTATCCAATTAAACAGTGGGGAGTGTGTGTGAAAAATGCCAAACTGGACCAAAATCTCTTAAGTATATCCATTTAAAGCAGTGCCAGCCAGGATGTAATGCAGTAATGCTGCAGTATATCATGAAGTGCTACAGTATACTGCATAGAACAGTACAATTCAATGGCAATTGAGTCCTTTTGTCATGTAATATTTTGTGACGTGTCACTTACTGCAAGTTATTTTGTTACATCATTGTTTCCACAGTAGCCTTCCCTTTTGCTAGCAGCAGAGGGTGGAGCCTGATGTATATACTGCACACAATCAACCTTCTCCACACCTCCCCTACAGTACATTACTTATTTATTCAGCAGTGGAAGCACTGGCGGCAACATTGTTTGCTGCGACTCAGCTTGGCATGCCATAAACCCACAGTTTTCATTAGGCAGGAAAGAAGAGGAATGCATTTGGTTCTCTACAACATCTTGTATACACACTGTTTCCCAAATTGCTTTATAAGCCACAAACAATTGCATTTGTCATTAAAGTGATTTATGGAGCTTAGGTGGTAACTTACAGCAAGGAAAAGGTTACGCTGACAATAGTCCCTCTGCAGAAATCATTCAAATTTTTATGCAGCTATTATGTCATGGAATGGGATTATAGTTTGGCCCCAACAAGGTGGCAAGCCAGTCCCTCCCACTTCTGGATTACTTTCCATGCCCCTGTGCTCAGGCATGTTATGTAGTGCAGCAAGGGAGAGCACAGTGATGTGCCGTATTGAAATGAATGGGGGGTATTTTTTGTTAGTATTTTATACATTATGATGGTGAATTGGAGATTAATGAAGGCCACCACTCTACTAACAAGGTCCTTGTTAGTCGAGCGTGGCCTTCGATGTCTCTAGCCTCACCATCATAATGCTACAACTCTTAATAAAGAGTATACCAATTCATTTCAGTTTAATCACCCCTGCCCTCTTCCTTGTTGCACACCATAGCACAGGGCAAGGGATTGGCTACCTTGGTGATGCCAAACTATGATCCCTTCCCATGAAATAACAGCTACACAAAAATTTAAACGATTTCTGCAGAGGGACTATCGCCAGCATGATCATTTGCTGTAAGTAATGCAGTTAATACTTAAGTACATAAAATTCTTTTAAGTGAGAACAGGAAAGCTATGCAAGAACACAGTAGGTTAGAAAGTACATAAAAGTTAGAGATTGAGAGAGTGAGTAAAACAAAGAGAAAGAGGTTGGTGAAAGAAGAGAAATTACTTACTTAAAGTCTTACAGAAGTGGTGTGAGTCAAACATAGATCTCCAGATACACAGCTCTGTGCACTAACCACTAGGCTATATTGCCTCTCCAGTAATCCTTCATGATGTGTTCAGCACCCATGAAATGACAGCAACAGAACCAACAGGTGGAGAATACTGTAAGGGACTTTTACCTCAGCAAAGGAAGCCACTTATGCTGTCAAAAAGATTCTACAGGTTTTCAGTCTGTTTTTTCCCTGATCAGAGACAAATGTGGTATCCTTGTCTCAGACAATTGGCTTCAAACATTTTTTTTCCAATATTCCCAGCCCTCTCATGAGTGATATAAGACTTAGAAAATCTACTGTTTGGGTGATTCTGTCAAAGCATGACATGCATTCCAGATAACAGTCAGACACAAATACTTACTGTACATAGGTTTCAACACCTCACAGGTTTGCCAAATGTGAGATGAAGGCAGCCTGTTTTCATCTCACACACAAGCCTGGATTTCAGGTCTGAGCCACAGAACCCTGTACAACTGTTAAAAAAAAACATTTTAAAGGAAGAATTTTTTCTTACCGGTATAAGTCTATTCATAATTGCAATTTTTACTTCAGCATACGCAGTCCAGAGGGAATTCAGTTTAGAGGGTAATGCCACAATCCTGACAATTATCAATGAATTTGTGAATCCTGAATTAGCATATAAGTATCCAGTTACAGTAAAGAACTGCAATATATCTAGCCTCAGCACACAGGCATGAGTCTTTAAACTGTTCTTTATATTCATTTCTCTTGAATTCAGTTCAGAGGGATTTATGATACAATGTGCATTGAATTGGTTTTATCTGATGAGCAGCAAATGCATTCCTTCAGTAGATTTATTTTTTTATCAGTTACTTGTTTGAGCAGGTTCCACTGTACTATGTAAGTCTATCATAGATCATTGCATTCGCTGTGAGGTAATGGGAAAGCAATACAGTCTAGCTGTGGTATGACTATGCACTGTACCTCATTTTTGTTGAATTTTTTATTCACCTGCAGAACCGTAGTCTCTGTTGCAAGTATATATATATATATAAGCTGAGTTTCACATTTCAGTATTGAACTACTGGGCTAAACATGGAACAGAATAATTTTCTTACTATATTGAATTCTTCTCCTGTATTAAAAGAAAAGGAATGTCTTTGTTTCCTGTGTGACTGAATCAGTTGTTATCATATCAAGCAAATCTAGGGTTACAAGCATATCCTCTCACAAAAAAGAGGATACGTACAGTTTTGTGTACTAACATTAAGGTAGTATTGATCTTAAAGAGGAAAGGAATTTTTAAATAACACCAAGCATAAACACAGTGTTCCAAAGCATTTTAAAATAAAGAGTAAAGATTAGGGGACATTATTCTGAGTTGGGCACAGTGACAAGTGATGTGCCACAGGGCTCAGTTTTGGGCCCTACTCTATTCTCTGCCTTTGTATCCAGTATGCAAGGTCTGGATGGAATATGGATATGAAAGTACGCTGATGATATGAAGGTGGGGGCTATTGTTAATAATGAGGACTCAATTCAGAATTTACAAAACTATATACAGTCTCTGGAACAGCGGGCCTATCAATATAAATTAAATTCCAATAATAGCAAATGCAGAGCCATGCATTTTAGATACAATAAAGTAAAGGTGAAAGCTGACACTAAGGAATGTTACACAGGCACTATATGCACACAAGGTCCTGTTCCTAATAAAGACTCATCCAATAATAGAGGTAACTCAAATATAAATCCCACTATCAGAAAAAGAAATTGAGAGAATGAATTACCTAATAACACAGAATATAATTGGTATCATGTACAAAGCTCTAAAATAACCAAAAGAAGAAGGGAAGGAACAATGATCAGTTCAGCCTATCTATTCAGAACTGCTTTGACCTTTTAGTTCAAGGGAAGAACAAAATATTAGCACCAATATAATTCAGGCATCATCTTGTTACATACTACAGGAGTAACTGATACTGAACCTACCACTTCAGTTGACCCCATAGTAATTCTTGAACCAGTCACTGGCTGTTATGCACCAGTTGAGGAAATGGTTTTATGAACAGGGTCTATAGATTTGATGTGCCCAGCTGATAACATGGACACAGAAGTAACACTTAAAACTAAAAAACAGATATTTGTCTTAGGGGATTCTTTGGTCAAGAGGCTTGACAGTGCTTTAGAGGTGCTAAAGTGTCTGATATAATGCAAATGTCAAAAGTAATCTTACAAAACAGGGCAAATGAATCTCGTTATAATACATGCTGGAGCAAACAACATTTTTCAGCAAAATGAGCAGAATGAACAACAAATTAAACAGGAATTTGTTGATATGACAAGCATGTTAGCAGAGCTGGGATGTGAGTTTGCATTTTCTGAGATTTCACCAATTCAAAAGGTCACTTATCAGCAAGTAATCAAAGTCAAACGTGTAAACAACTGGTTAAGGTTATGTTGTATGAAGCAGGGAATTGGTTGCATTACTCATTGTGGGGGGAATTTGCTACTAATGAACATTACTTCAGCTGAGATGGGTTTCACTAAAGCAAACAAGGTAGTTCACATTTAGGACTCCACCTAAAAGCCTGTATTGATACTCATTTAAACTAATGGCTGGGGGGTGGGTGGTAAAATAGAATACCATCAAGCAGATAGAATAAAACAAGATCTGGGTAAGGGCAGGATAGTTAATAAATCTAAAATTATGGAAAATCAAAAATAAATTAAAACTTTGCTAATTAATGCAAGGAGCCTAACCAACAAAATTGATGAATTAAGATACATACTCGCCACTATGAATATTGATATCTGTGGAGTCTGTGAAACTTGGTTTTCTGATAATGACTAGTGCACTGACATACCAGGTTTTACCAAATTTATTAAAAAAATGAAAGTACAAAAAAGGTGGAGGCATTGCATTATATATTTCTGAAAAGATAAAAAATCTACAGAAATATCAGCAGGACATTGATTCTGAAATGTTATGGGTTGAACTCTATTTATGTGAAACAGCCTGGACAATAAGTTTGGGATATCGGTCACCAAACTTAGGAATAGAAGAAAATAGGGCATTTACTGATGAAATAGAAAATACTGAGATCACCAATGATTATATCTTAATAGGTGATTTCAACCTACCCAATATGAAGTGGGTTACCCATGAGGCTAATGGACAGTTGGAGAAAAAGTTCCTTGAGGTATCTCTGCAGCAAGACTTTGAACAGCTAATCACTGAAACAACCAGAAACAATAATATACTAGTTTTGATATTAACTAATATCAAGAATATAGAGACACTACCTCTCATTTTACCTCCACTCGGTGACAGTGATCATAATATTGTACAGTTTAATTTACAAATGTCTATTAATAATAATAATCATAAAGGCATTACAACAATAAGAGACTACTACAGGGCTGATTACAGAAGTATTAAAAATTATCTGGCTGCTTGGAACTGGGTAAATGAATTTAAAAATCTCAATCTGGAAAAACAGTGGGAAAAACTATATTATAGAATAGAATTTTGTATTGCTGCCTGGGTACCGCAATGGGTCAAATACAACAATAACAAAAAGAATACCCTATGGTGGAATAATGAAATAAAACATAGCACTAACAAAAACAATGTGCACACCATAAATACAGTAAATCTTGCACCACTGCACATTGGAATAGATTCAAAATACTGGCAAATAAAACTAAAAAAGTATGCATTCAACTAAGCAGAATTTAGAGTTCAACTCCCATGAATTCGAAAAATAATAAAAAGGTTTCTACAATTACAGTGGATCCTTAAATGGTAACAAAGTAGTGTGGGACCTTTGAAGACTGAAAATTCAACCATAACAGATGAATGGGAGAGTGTTAATGAATGTTATGCATACTTTTTGAATGTATTTAAACCAAAGGAGGATACTGTAATAAATTAATCAATCAATAGTGACTTAACTATTTTGTTGATCGAACAGGAAGTTGAAGCTGCTATCCATCAGATTAAAGTTAACTCTTTCCCAGACCCAGATGGAATTATGCCTAAGTTCATAAATGAACTCTCAAAGGAGCTTATTGGTCCTTTGACAGTTTAATTTAATACATCTCTTAGGCAAGGCATGACTCTGAAAACATGTAGGTCTGCTAACACTATACCAATACACAATGGAGATAGCAAACAATTGGTTGGTAATTACAGGCCTATTAGCCTGACCTCTATCATCTGCAAACCAGGATAGTTAATCACATTATTAGTAATGGCTATGTTGATATTTCACAACATGGGTTTACTTCTGGGAGATCCTGCCTAACTAATCTTATTAATTTATTTGAGCCATAAGTAGTACCTTAGATAATGGAATGCCAGTTGATGCCATTAATCTGTACTATGCCAAAGCTTTCAATACAGTCTCACATAAAATATTAATAGAACAATTAATCAAAATAAAATTACATATTAACTTCATAAAATGGATCTCCTCATGGCTTGATGACAGAAAGCAGAGAGTAGTATTATGAGGCATGAATCAGATTGGAGTACTGTTACTAGTGGAGTTCCCAAGGGCTCTGTGCTGGGTCATTTACTATTCAATAGCCTTGTTTCAAGTATGCAGATAATGAAAAGTGTTTGGATAAATAAATATGCAGATGACTGCACAGTCGGATGCATTGTTAATGATGCTCAATCAATTGTTAAGTTACAGGACAACCTGAATAAACTATGTAAATGGGTGAAGGAAAACCAACTAATATTTAATGAAACTAAGTGCAAGGTAATGCACCTTGGCAAAAATAATATAGGGGCAAGCTATACTATGAACAATATTAAACCAGAAGTTGCTACAGAGGAGAAAGATTTAGGAGCAACACTATCGGATGATCTTAAATTTGACAAACATACAAAAAAAAACAGTCAAAAAATTTTACTGTATATTAGGATGCATTCATAAGCATGTTAAAAGTCAAAAACATGAGGTTATTTTGCCTCTCTATTCAAACCTTGTCTGTCCTCATTTGGATTGCTGTGCTCCCTTATGTGCCCCTACAGCAGTTGCTGGGTTAAACTTGGTTGAAAATGTTCAGCACAAGGCCACAATATGGATTAATAATGTGTCAGATAAAAGTTATGAAGTTAGATTAAAAATGCTTAATTTATATTCCCTTGAATGTAGATTAAGAGGAGACCTCATATACATATATAATGCACTACAAAATGGTCTATTACTAGATACCATTTGTCTTGAAAGACAAGTACCTAGGAACAATACCAGGTTACATAAGGCCAAGTTACACTGAACTCTTAGTAAAACTTCAAGGAGACAAAGAGACAAAGGTTTTTTTACACAAAGAGTGCCTCCCATATGGAATTATTTACCAGCTATGTTTTAATGAGTGATAATGTAGAACAGTTTAAAATACAGCTGGACCATTATATGGGTGATAAAAAATATGATTTCCACCATTAAGTTAATGGTGGCAAGTTCACAATGGGCCTCTGACTCCCAAACTTGTATTCCACTATGAAACTAAGACACAACAAAAGTGCAGTATATAAGATAAACAACAATGTTATATGTGACACATCCTGTGAAATTGACTTGGGGAGTGTACATTTCTGATAAATTAAGTTTTGAATTCCATAATAGAGAGTCATTAAAAACAGCAAACAGAGTAATGAGCAACATACTTAGAAACATACAAAGCAAAAAAGAGGAGGTCTTGATACCCCTTTATAAGAAATTAATAAGATCAGTTCTTGAATTTGGTGCCCCATTTTCCATGCCACAGAGTATTAGCAGCATCAAATCACTTGAACGGGTTCAAAGGAGATTTACTAAGAAGGTCTATAAGGTAAAGAATAGCATATACCAAGAAAGGATTCAGAATCTATCCTTATACTCTCTGTCATATAGGAGAGTGAGGGGGATATGATGTTTGTTTATAGGACAACAAAAGATGATGCCCTGCTGGAATCTGCTGGTTTACGTAAGAATTGATAAGGGTTAGCAGAGGGCATAGTAAGCAGCTGCTAGGGGAGAAGTTTAGAACTATGAGAAGAGGGCTTTGGGTTAGCCAAAGAGTGGTGAGCATGTGGAATGCATTTCCAAGTGAAGTGGTAGATGCACCAATAGTCCATACATTTAAGATGAGATTTGACAGGTGTATGGGTGATAAGGTCAGGGAATTCTACCACTAATGTGGTGGCAGGTCTATTATGGCACTATAAGCCGTTTGACCTGTATTCATACCTATGAACCTATAAAACAAACTCAGAAGCAGCAAGCATTTAACAAATACAAGGAGGTTAATGATTGCTCAGGAAGTGTAAGTAAAGACAAAGATAAAGTTTGTTAAGAACAGGCAGGATTTCTCTTGCTCTGGATTACATAGTAAGTAAGTGATTGTGTCAGACTCAAACTTAGATCATCAGATGCATATGTAGATATGTGAATTAATAACTCAGCTTTAATTTATATAGTTTTATATTCTTGCCACTAAACTCTACTGCCATACAATGTTTACTTTTTATATCATATCACATACTTTTGTGCAGTAATAACAGGTAGTTCCAGAGCACTACACTAGCCAATTAGAAGTGATGTAGTCAGAAAGAGATTCAAGTGGATCCCAGAATTGCCCAGGTCTCAATTGTGCTCTCCAGTCAGTAAATGATGTTGTGATGATGTGATTTCATATGTGAAGCTCAATTGCAGTTATGAATTGTGCACTGTGTAAATGGGTTGTACCCAGTGATCCTTCAAGGAACTGACATGAAAAAGCAATATTTCTTCAAAGCTACCCAAGAGAAGTACTGGAAATGTGGCAAGTACTGATTCTGTATGATAAGGAAAAACTTTGATATTCATTCTGGCATTTTGATAAGTGCATGTATTGTCAGAGCTTCATAGTTCCAGTCTGCATTATGTACCAGTAATGGACCTGTTTGAGTAGAACAAGAGTGTGCTTTTTTCTAAGCTACTGAAATGTTTCCATTAGCTTGCAGGACACCTAGTAACATAGCAACACAGTAATTTAAGGTTAGAAGAGAATCTAGGTTCTCATTGTTTCCCCTCTTGCTTCAGAGTAAGTGTGCTGTGAAAACATGCACTCTTTTAAAGTGGTTCCCAACCTAACTACCTGATATTAGTGCTTCTCATTCAAATGTCATTAGTTCCAGGTTTTCTATTTTGCTTATGTGAGAATCTGGGCATTAGAGGGCAAAGAATAGTTAATTAATCAATCGATCAATCTATCTTTATTTTACCAGGTGAAATGCCACTGAGATAAATCTCATTTTCAAGATGGATCTGGATAGAAGCAATACACAGCATATACACAAAAGTAACAACATGGGAAAAAAATACGTAATATAAGTGAACAGAGCAAGTGATTCAGAGGTACAATTACATAACTGAATAACAGTGGAATACATTTTACAAATTTGGAGTACATACAGTTACCTAGTGGTAAAAATAGAAAACAAATTATATGCAGTAGCAACATACAGCAAGGGCCCTGTAAATCAATATAGGAAGATGCATAGTAGTGAGGAAAAAGAAGAAACAAATTAGATACACTAGCACACACGCTGCTGAGACAAGAGATCCAAGCAGGAGATGGAAAAGGCAATAAAGGCCAGAAAGGATGTCCATCAGGGCAAGTCAGTGGTAGTGGACAAGCAAAGTGCTAAATAGACCATCAACGGTTACATTTGCATGCCTCTGGGAAGGACTGCTCAAGTATAGTTTTAAATGTAGATAATTTTACAGTCATCACCAGTGTGAGGGTTTTGTGCAGTTTATTCCACATGGAGGGAAGAGCAAAGCTTATGGAAGAGTGGTCATTAGTAGTTCTAGCTTTGGGGATAATGAGAGATATATGAGGAACTTCTCAGTGAGTAACAACTGGGTGTGCAGACAGATAGGCAGTCTATGATGTATTAAGGAAGCTTATGCGTAATGGCTTTGAATGTCCAGATCACTGCACTTTTTTCTTTCACAGCTTTAGTGACGTTCAACCTACCAGGGAATAGTAGACACAATGGTGTGTGGAGTAAGGTGCGTCAGTGATGAACCATAGGTCATGGTGGTAGAGTGTGTCTAGCTTAGAGAGGGCAGTACTGATTCCTTGTCTTCATAAGATATCAGCATAGTCTATGAGTGGGAAAAAGGTAGCTTGGACTAATTGTGTCTTGGCTTCTTTGGTGAATAAGTGCTTGATTCTGAAGAAATCACCTAGGCTCCACTTAAGCTTTTTCACTAGGTCCTCAATATGCTCTAAAAAAGTCAGCTTATGATCAACTCAAATGCCTAGATATTTAAATTTGGTTACATATTCGAGCAGCTCACCTAAGAGGGTGGTAAGTTTAGGAAGAGTGTGAATGGAAGCAGCTTGATCTACTTTGGCAGAAGGCAAAAAATGTCCTTTTGTGTAGTCAAATCTAGTATTATACAATGGCATAAAGAATCTTGGACTCTGATTGGTCCATCTGGGACTGGAGCTGTGATGTTAACCCAGCACAACATCGGGCTCTAGTCCCAGTACACAGAAGACTGCAGGAACGTATGGAGAATCACTCCACTCAGCAAACTTCCACCCGCTCTGTAGCCACTTCAATTCTCACTATGCAACTCTTCAAAATACATAACCGGAGCTGCTTACTTGTGCTGCCACCATCCACAACCACAAACACTGGCGAAACCCCCAAAACACTATCTCACCAAGCAGATAAATGTTTGTTTGTTTTTAAAGAAAGCCATCATCTGAGGCGGTGATTCTATCCCTTTCGGCTGCAGGGCGAGATTTTCAAATACCATCGCGCCCTTGGCTTTTCATCAAGGTCATTCCCACTACCTCTTTCCTGACTGAAAATGAAAAAAAAAACAAAGTGAAAGATATTTTACCAGTCCCAGTGTAGGTGGGGCTGAATCAACAAACACCTTTTTTTTCAGTTTACATCGATTGTAATCGTGATCATAACAGAAAAGGGCACGAGATTACTCGCTCAGTACTGTTCAAAAAAACACGTTTCTCCCACTCCTGATCAAAAGCATTGGCCACAAACTAGAACACCTGTCCCTGTGAACAGGAAAAGGAAGCTGTGCATGTGTGTCTGTGTGTATTGGGGGGGAGGTGGCATTTGCACATACATAGCCAGTCTTTACCAGCAGCATCACCTACTGGCCAAACCAGAACTATTTTTTTCCTTGGTATATCTCCACATTAAGAAATAAAGTGAAAATCTATCTAAAAATGCTGTTTTATCTTTTTTTTGGTTTTTCAATATAAGTGAGCCATTGTATAATAGCAATAATGCACTCAGGGTGTGTGTTGTGCTGGGATAACGTCACTTCTGGGGTGAATAGTCACACTCGGCCTGCGCTCATGCCTAATCACCCCAGGCGTGATGTTATCCCAGCACAACACACACCCTGTCATGCATTATTGCTTAATTAATGTAGTGTCTGATTGGGAACTGATTGACTGGACTCATAGAGTGGTGCTGAATGGCAAATTTTTAGATTTCAGGGGTTCATAAGTGGAGTGACTCAAAGATCTGTCCTGTAACTAATATGATTTAACATGTGTAAATACAATGTCTGGAGGAGGGCAGGGTAAAATGAGTCTCTTTGCAGATGGCACAAAACAAGATGACACAAAACAGCTGGAGAGTGGATAGTGATGAAGGATTAGCAGCATGAAAATGGACATAGAAAACTGAAGCAATGGTCAGGCTTGGGCAATTGAAGTTTATTACCAAAAAATATAATGTAGTACACTGGGAAGAAACATTTGTAAACAGAATATTGAATCTATTGGAACCTGGTAATAAACCACAGTTTAAAAGCCTCTTCCCAATGCAGTACAGCATGTGGCAAAGCTACCAGGATGCTAAGATGAATCAGGTGGAGTTTCACTCTTTGCACACACAAGGTGATGGTACCACTGTACAGATCACTGTTTCATTTAATTTTCATTTTTATTGTATACTGAAGAGTCTGTGGGCTAAAAGCCCATTTTCAGAGATGTCCAGTGTATACATAAAAATAACAACAACATGGTCATATTATATATACTACAAACCAACACAGATGCAATACATGGGGTATAGTCATGAGAAATGTTTGCAAGCAGAATTTAACAGCATGTTACTTCTCAGAGTAGTCAAAGATAGATTATGTTGGGCAGCTTACAATAACACCAAATAATTTATTGTAAAGCTTTGTGGTGCAAAAGGTTAGCGAATTTTGGACAAACATTGTATGATAGAGGGAAACTATAAACGAGTTCCTGCATTGCATCCTTGTGTAACTCATATGACTGTTCCTTGGAAAAAGACTAATAATACTTTAAGGTACCAAACCCAATTGTATCTTATGCAAAAAAAATAAAGTTCTAAAATTACAATGTTCCGCCAGGGATAAGCAATTAAAAGAATTGTAAAGATGGCAATGGTGTGATAATCTAGATTGTCCAGTGGCAAAATGTAACACAATATGGTAAGTGGTAAGAAGTTTTGATAACATTCTATCCGAAGTATAAGAGTATATTAAAGAACCATAACCTAATACAGACAATAACAAGCTGTGTGCTAGAATATGCCTAGTTTCCATATTAAGGTTACTCTTGATTCTGTATAAAAAGCTCATTCTCATATGAAGTTTGTTAATTCCATGATGTGTTGTTTGTAAGACAGATGTGAATCTAAAATATGACTGAGATATTTAATAACTGAACATTGCTCAATATGGTTTCCAAAGTTGTCTATGAGGAATATATTTGAGGTGGGCACTTTCCCAGAACTGGAAAAGACCATGGTCTTAGTTTTACAAGAATTTAATACAAGTTTGTGTGGTTCAAACCAGAGATGTAGTAAACTAAAATCAGACTGTAGAGTTTTTTTGAGGGATAATAAGCTATTCCAGGCAAAAAAAAAAGAACAGCATCATTGGCATATATCAGTTCTGTATGTATAAACATGTCTGATAAAGAATTAATGAAAAGAGAAAACAACAAAGGTCCAAGTATGGAGCCCTGTGGTACTACACACTTTAGAAATTTTCTTTGGAAAAAATTCTGTTGATTATTGTTTTCTGATTCCTGTTGGAAAGACAGTTTCTTAACCAAGAGAACACTGTTTAGACCACACCTGGAGCTCTGCTTACAATTTTGGAACCTGCATCTGAAGAAGGAAAGGAGAGGTTAGAGACTATTCCATGAAGAGCTATGGGACTTAACCTGGGGCAGCAGGGTAAGACCTATAAGGAAAGAAAGGACAGTTTAAAAATGTACCCTCTGGAGGACAAGGAGAAACCACAGATGTGATATAAATGTACAAATACATGCAGTGACATAATATGGTGGATTACACAGAGCTATTTTAGTTAAGGAAAAGCACAAAGACCACTGGGTATAATCATAAGAAACAAAGAAATGTTTACAGGCAGAAAAAGAGTAAGGGTCCAACCAATTTGCTCTGGTGCTACCTACCCTTTTTTCAGCCTATCTTTAGGTAGGATCAAGACTGAGCCTCCTTCTGGTATAGCATGGTCCTATTTGTAGCTGTGGTTCCTCCCCTCCACTCCCACAACTATTAATCCTTATGACCCCCGGAAACCCTGCATTGCATTAGCCTCAATACTTCTCTTGGCATGCTATTCCATCTTCCCATGATGCTCACAGTAAAAAGATACTTTCTCCCATACCTCCTGAATTTACCTTAAGCTTAAATTAAAGGGTCAGCATGGCTCAGTTGGTAGCACATCCACCTCTGGGCCAGAAGGTTGTGGGCTGTAGTCCCACACTGGAATTGGGTGCATACCATAAATGCTGACACCTGAGAGCAGTACTATGGGGATACTGTATTGTTGGGATGTGACATCCTTCAGATGAGATGTAAACCAAGATCCCATCTGCTCATCTCTTGTGCTGTCTTGGTTGGTGTCCAGGAGAAAGGAAAAGAACTTGAAACACTTTTCACAAGAGTATAGAATGTTCCTGGTGGCCTGGTTCAAATTTCCCTTCCCATAAAACCAGTTCATATAATTGTCCAAGGTGTATTTGGCTGTTGATGTGCAAAATGGCTGCCACTACACATTTACAGTCACTTCAGTACCACTCTGTCATTGCTTGTAATGAGCTTTGGGATACAATGTGTATGAAAAGAGTTATATAAATGCTAATTCTTTTTCTTCTTCTTCTTCTACCTCCTGCCAGCTTATACCCATGCCTCCTTAAGTAGACCCCTTTGCTGTGTTTGAAAAATAATTGACAATCTACTGTGTTATTCCTATTGAAACATACTGTAGAAACATAGAAGTTTACAGCAGATAAGGACCACAAGGTACTTAAACATTTCAGTTATATTTCCCTCTCCTTCTGGCCTGTAGTGAGTGCATGCTCAGACTGTTCAACTCTTCTTCACACAAACTCTGCATACTTGCACCATTTTGGTGGCCCTCCTCTGCATTGTTTCAAAGCAATCACAGTAATTTCTGAGATCTTAGTTCCAAAACTCCATGTCGTACTCTAAGTGTGGCCTCACCAAGGATCTATAATGGAGCAAGATCACCTCCTGCCTCCTACTGGAGATGCCCCAGTCTACGCATCCCAGCATCCTAGTAGCCTTAGTGCATGCTTTTTTATAGTGGCATGATGACTTGAGATTATTGCTGATGATTACCAGACGGTCCCTTACCTATGTTATTTGGTTCACTGTGACACCCCCTATCCAATACTCAGTTTGGATTTCTTTTACCAATATACATTACATTTTATTTTATTTTTGCATGGAAGTTGAGATGCCAAACCCTGGACATTTTTTTATTGCCCTGGATCTTTCTTCATTTCTTTACTCCATCCCACATGTCCACCCTGCCACATAACTTTGTGTCATCTGTGAACAGGCTAATGTTTTCCTGCATGCCATCTCCTATGTTGCAGATGAACACATTAAAGAGCACAGGTCCAGTTGCCAAGCCTTGTGGTACACCACTAGTCACCCTTTGAACCTCTGAAAGAGTCCCACTTACCATCACCCTCTGTGTTCTCTCCTCCAACCAGTTGCTTTCCCATGCTAATAATATATATCCTAGACCCAGGTTCATCAGTTTTTTACTAGTCTTCTGTGTGGCACCAAATTAAAAGCTTTGTTGAAGTCTAGGGCATCCACAGCCTGGTTCTTGTCTGCTGATTGCCAGATCTTATTGAAAAAGTTGAGGATGGATGTTTGTTTGGTATGCTCTACCTTTACAAAGCCATGCTGCCTCTTATCCTGAAGGTCAAATTTCTTGAGAATTTTCACCATCCTGTACTTGATGACAAACTTTAGTACCTTCCCCATGACAGAGGTTAGACTTAAGCCTGGAGTTACCCGAGTTTCTTGTATCCCACCTTCATATACTGTAGAAGGATCATGCCTGCCACTCTTAGTGCTCTGGGACCACCCTGTTGCCACAGAAGAATTAAAAGATCAGACAGTGGTTGCACTATGGTTACCATCATCACCTCCTCTAGTGCACTGGGGTGGAGCTTGTCCAGCCCAGGTGTCTTGTTCAGCTTCAGTCTCTTGAGCTCTTTAGGTACTCTTTCCATTATAATACAGTATGTTCTTTTTCTAACTTCCAACATCTGCCCATCTTATGTTTGTTTGGGTATTTCATCACTGAACTCCTCTGCTCTACCATGAACACTGAAGCAAACTGTTCATTGAGTAGGTTTGTGTTCTCTGTATCCTTGAACCGCTATGACTCCCACTCCTCAGCCTGTCTTTGCCTGCTTAGGCTTTCTTATTTCATTAATATATCCAAAGAAGGCTTTTTTATAGTGCTGTGTGGAATTTTCAAATTCTGGTGGAATTTTCAAAATTCAGATGAAATTCCGCTGGAAATGGAATGGCAGAATTTCGCAGCATAAAATAGTTATGGAATGATTTTCCACAGAAAAATCACTGTTCTATGTGGATCTCAACATTCCGTGTGGAAATTGTTGTGGAATAATTTTCCACAGAAAAAAATCATTGTTCTGTAGAATATATTATTTCATGGATCACAGTAGGAGGAATTCTGCAGGTGAACAAGCAAAATTGTGGCTGAAATTCCACCAGTGAAATTGTCATTCTGCACTAATTCCACCGGAAGAATTCTACATTCCACACAGCACTACTTTTTCATTGTCCTTGATTGCCTCTGAAATTTTGTGTTCTGTTTCAGCCTTGGACCTTCTCACTCCCATCTCCCACTGTACCTAATCTCTCCTGGTAAGCTACCCTGTGCTGTGCTTTTATATTTTTTACTTCTTAAAGATCACCATTTTCACACTTACCACTTCTCTGCCCTCCTGAGAGAACCAAATAGGCTTCCTGTACTTCCTGGCCTTACCAAATGTTTTCAGGCACATCTGGTGACTTCCTTAACTACTGTTTTGATTGCCTACCACTTTGTCTCCACTCCCTCTAAATTACACATGTGTTCTACTTGGGCTTGCAAGAGTTTTGTCACCTTCTCAAAGTTCTATCTCCTGAAGTCTTGCACCTGTGTTGATTCTATGTTGCTGATCCCTGAGTAGTATACTAAAACACACAGTGTTTTGATCACTGGTCCCCAGTTGGGCTTTGACTCACACTTCCTCAAAAATAGTCTAATGTCAGAGTAACAGATCTAAGGTTGCTCCAGTCCTGAAAGGCATCCACTAACACTAAATGTGTTATGCTCCATGCTTTTGATATGTCCTAGTTGATGTGTGGGCATGTTTAGATCATGCATCACCTTTAAACTGGAACCAGGAATTCAGGAAGGACATCAGAAAGCATTTCTTCATGAAGCAGGTGGTGGATAGATGGCACTGTCTACCTGATAATGTGATCAGTGCTGTGGCTCTCTTCTGTTTCAAAACACAGTGGGACATTTTCAAGCGGGTAATTAGGATCCAAAAGGAAGGCAGACAGTGGTGGGAGCACTGAAAGGGTAGAGTAAACAATATATTAACATAAGGGCAAACTCAATGGTTTCATAGTCTTGTTTGTTTTGTTTATTTAAAATCTGGAAAAATCCATGGGCTAATGACTCATTTACATGGGTGACCAGATCAATCAACAAGGATACAATACAAAACAATACACAGTACACAATGCATTATTAATAAATATAACTCAACAATACAACAAAGCTAACCAGTGAAGCATTTATAATTACTGCAGGAAAAGAAATGTTTTTTTAAAGCTTGTCCAAAACAGCATATAGAATTATAAACACAGGCTATTGTAGGTGGCAGTGCATTATAAAAGGCTTATAGAACAATGTTTTTTGACCAGTCGTGGTTCTTTTCCTAGGGACGAGAATTGAAAACATAGGGAGGATCTGGTTAAGGCATTACTAACGTGTTTTAAACATGGCATTTAATGAATTTGTTACTCTTTCTAACATTACTCTTCTGGCAAGAATATCTAGTTGAAGTAAGAACCTCTGACCATGTTGTAACCAACTGATGTGTTTGTAAAGGCCACAGGGGTGGGTACAGTGTGGCAAGTGAGTAGAAAATATTGCTACCTGGTTCAGTGATGTCCTCACCTTATCCAGCAACCCCTCAGAAACTAAATAATAACACAATATGCCATAATCAATTAATGGAAAAATAAAACTGGGAGAGAAGCAACCTTGTAGAAGGGCTAAGCAGATAATTTAGTCTACAGAGTGAACCTAATCTTTGATGAATTGTTTTGACCATTAGGATTATATGCTAATAATAAGTAAGAAAACTGTCTAATGTGAGACCTAGATATTTAAAATTCCTAACTTGTTCAATATCCTCATCCTTAACAGTATGTAAAGAAAGAGCTGGTTCATGAATCAGCTTATTTCTATGATTATAGAATATCATGGATTTTTTTTTTCAAATTTAAAACTAATTTATTTGAGAGAAACCATATTTAGACTTCTACAAAATTGGATGCTGAATAATTACATACACCCTAAAAACTTTTCTTTTTGTGTCCTTAAGCAACTATTTATCTGTGATAAGATGCTTGCTTTCACATCTTATCACTTACTCTGTATTGCAATAATGACAAGGCCAGGCCGTTCTGGTGTTCTGTTTATGTTTAGCATATCATTAGCTAATTAGAAGTAGTATGCAGTACTCAGACAGAGATTCGTGTGGATCCAAGAATCAATCAATCAATTAAATCAATCAATCAAAAATTTTTATTTATCCAGGCGATCATCACTGAAGTCAACTCATTTACAAGATGGGCCTGGTTAGAACACAGGCAGGATATACAATATATAACAACACAAGATGAAACAAAAGTATGAAGCTTTACAATGACAGTGTCAAAAAATAAATAGAGGTACAAATGATGATGCATTTTAAGGGCAGTGGTTCAATATCTACATGCTGTCAGGAAACTCATACCAAAAGAGAGGAGAAGCTATACGTGAGTAGCAATTTGTAAGCTGTGTTACATATACTGTGCTGTGAGAGAGAGACACCCATGAGATTGGATTTGGAAGGAGAATGGGGAGGAGTGCAGAGGTGGGGGATTGAAGGGAGGGCTACCAGTGGGAGAGGTGGAAGGTCTAAAATAGTGTATAGAATTATTAACACAGTTATTGTTGGTGGCAGTGTATTATGAAAGGCTGGCAAGTTATAGAACAATGTTTTTGACCAGTCGTAGTTCTCTTCCTGGGACAGAGAATTGAAAACATAGAGAGGATCTGGTTGAGACATTACTAACATGTTTTAAATATGGCATGGAATGAATTGTTACTCTTTCTAACATTACTTTTCTGGCAAGAATATCTAGTTGAGTAAATACCTCTGATCATGTTGTAACCAACCAATGTGTTTGTAAAGGCCACAGGGGTAGGTATAGTGTGGCAAGTTAGTAACAAATCTTGCTACCTGGTTCAGTGATGTCCTCACCTTATCCAGCAACCCCTCAGCCACTGAATAGCAACACAATAAGCCATAATCAATTACTTGCAGAATATAACTGGGACAGAAGCAACCTTGTAGAAGGTCTAAGCAGACAATTTAGTCTACAGAGTGAACCTAATCTTTGATGAATTGTTTTGACCATTAGGTTTATATGCTAATAATAAGTAAGAAAGCTGTACAGTGTGAGACCTACATATTTAAAATGTCTAACTTGTTCAATATCCTCATCCTGAATAGTATGTAAAGAAAGAGCTTGTTCATGAATCAGCTTCTTTCTATGATAATAGAATACCATGGATTTTTTTTTTTTTTTTTTGCTTTTAAAACAAATTTATTTGAGAGAAACCATTTTTAGACTTCTACAAAATCGGATGCTAAATCATTACGTACACCTGAAATTGTGTCTTTTGTGTTCTTAAGCAGCTATTTATCTGTGATAAGATGTTTACTACATCTTATCCCTTACTCTGTATTGCAATAATGACAAGGCCAGGCCATTCTGGTGTTCTGTTTATGTTTAGCATATCACTAGCTAATTAGAAGTAGTATGCAGTACTCAGACAGAGATTCGTGTGGATCCAAGAATCAATCAATCAAATCAATCAAAAATCTTTCTTTATCCAGGTGATCATCATTGAGGTCAACTCATTTACAAGATGGACCTGGTTAGAACACAGGCAGGATATACAATATATAACAACACAAGATGAAACATAAGTATGAAGCTTTAAAATGACAGTGTCAAAAAATAAATAGAGGTACAAATGATGATGCATTTTAAGTGCAGTGGTTCAATATCTACATGCTGTCAGGATACTCATACCAAAAGTGAGGAGAAGCTATATGTGGGTAACAATTTGTAAGCTGTGTTACATATACTTTACTGTGAGACTGAGCCACCCATGAGATTGGATTAGGAAGGGAAAATGGGGGGGAGTGCACAGGAGGAGGGGGGGTTGAATGGGGTACCAGTGGGGGAGGTGGAAGGTCTAAAACAGTGTATAGAATTATTAACACAGATTATTGTTGGTAGAAGTGTATTACAAGAGGCTGGCAAGCTATAGAACAATGTTTTTTAACCAGTCGTAGTTCTCTTCCTGGGAACAGAGAATTGAAAACATAGAGAGGACCTGGTTGAGGTGTTACTAAAGTGTTTTAAACATGGCATGGAATGAATTTGTTACTCTTTCTAACATTATTTTTCTGACAAGAATATCTAGTTGAAGTAAGTACCTCTGATCATGTTGTAACCAACCAATGTGTTTGTAAAGGTCACATGGGTGGGTACAGTGTGGGAAGTGAGTATCAAATCTTGCTACCTGGTTCAGTGATGTCCTCACCTTATCCTGCAACCCCATAGCCACTGAATAGTAACACAATAAGCCATAATCAATTACTGGCAAAATAAAACTGGGACAGAAGCAACCTTGTAGAAGGGATAGGCAGATAATTTAGTCTACAGACTGAACCTAATCTTTGATGAATTGTTTTGACTATTAGGTTTATATGCTATTAATAAGTAAGAAAGTTGTCCAATGTGAGACCTAGATATTTAAAATTCCTAACTTGTTCAATATTCTCATCCTTAACAGTATGTAAAGAAAGAGCTAATTCATGAATCAGCTTATTTCTATGATTGTAGAATACCATGGATATTTTTTTTAAATTTAAAACTAATTTATTTGAGAGAAACCATTTTTAGACTTATACAAAATCAGATGCTAAATCATTACATACACCCTGAAAATTTTTCTTTTTGGGTCCTTAAGCAGCTATTTATCTGTGATAAGATGTTTACTTTCACATCTTATACCTTACTCTGTATTGCAATAATGACAAGACCAGGCCATTCTGGTTTTCTGTTTATATTTAGCATTTCACTAGCTAATTAGAAGTAGTATGCAGTACTCAGACAGAGATTCATGTGGATCCAAGAATCAATCATTCAATCAAATCAATCAATCAAAATCTTTATTTATCAATGATTATTGAGGTCAACTCATTTTATAAGATGGACCTGGTTAGAACACAGGCAGGATATACAATATATAACAACACAAGATGAAACATAAGTATGAAGCTTTACAATGACAGTGTAAAAATAAATTGAGGCACAAATGATGATACATTTTAAGGGCAGTGGTTCAATATCTACATGCTGTTAGGTTACTCATACCAAGAGTGAGAAGAAGCTATATCTGGATAGCAATTTGTATGCTGTGTTACATATACTGTACTGTGAGACAGCCACCCATGAGATTGGATTTGGAAGGAGAATGGGGGAGGGAGTGCAGAAGAGGAGAAGTGCTGAAGGGTGGGGTACCAGTGGGGGGATGGAAGGCCAGGAGGACACTGGGCAGAAGCAGTGAGGAAAGGTTGACCAGAGACAACCAGAATGATACATGAGCTAAAAGATAGGTTACAGAGCTGTGGTGAGAGATAGCCTTGAAAGAGAGCAGGCCGATGTGACAATGTCCAAATGGTGTTGTGGGGAGAGAGAACTGCTAGGCCAGGCAAGAGAGGGAGGCAGGCACCACCGGGAGCACATTAGATTGCTTAGGCTGCCTAGGACCGAGGAAAGCAGACACCATATATTTTACAGAAAAGGTATATAGTGACTTGAAGGTAGGCAGAGTGACAAAAGTACTGCACTTCAATGTTTTTTGTAGATGGTTCCATTGACATGGCAGCACATAACTTATGGCCGCTCTTCCAAAGTGAGTTTTGAGCTTAGGTACCTTTAAGGAAATATAGGAGTAACTTCTCAACACATAGTTCCCTAGTACACTTAGTGGAGACAGTCAACTATGTGTGGTGGAAGTTGTTTAGTAATATCTCTGTAAGTCCAGAGTGTGGCATTTCTGTTCCTTCTGTACTGTAGGGAGGACCACCCCAGTGGCATTAAGGAAGCAATGGTGAGTGGAAAGGTAGCGGTAATAAATCTCAGGGCCCTGTGATACAACATATCCAATTTGGCAAGACAGGAGACAGGGCACTGTCTATAAAGGAAGTCAGCATGGTCAATCAAGGAGAGAAACATTGTTTGTACTAGCCGGAACTTGGCTTCCTTAGTGAGGAAGTGATTTATTATGAAAAAGAGACCAAGCCTATGCCTCAGTTTTTGACAGATCCTCTGCATGGTCCATAAAGGACAGTTTATGATCAACCACACTCCCAAATACTTGAATTTCAGGGATGAATTCTAGAGTTCTCTCCCAGAGTGTGATGATCTGTACTAGCACCCCCACTAGCCAGGTTTGTTGCCAGCAGGAGAGGTGAAAACAGCATCGCCTTTGCTTTTTGGGGTTTAGACGGAGTTTTTTATTTAGGAGTTGGCTCTGAAGCAGGTTGAATTCATTTTGAGGTCTCTACAAGCAGCTTCTGGAGACGGATGGCTCAGGTAAGAACCGTGTCATCTGCAAACAGATGAATGTTCGCTTTGGTTATGTTGTCGTCGATATTATTTATATAAATTAGAAATAGTATTGGACCAAGGATCGATCCTGGGCACACCCTCTTTGTAAAGTCATGAGGTTAGAAAGTTCACCTTCACCTTAACCTGCTGCCAGCAAGAAGTGCCAAGATTTCTGTAAGGCTGGGCAAAATTCATCTTCGCCAACAGAATTCTGGCAAAATTACAATTTCGTTTCGATGAAATTTTGTGAAGTTTCTGTGAATATTTCACAATATTTCACAAAATTGTAATGTCTGTTATTTCCATCCAATTTAAACCAACCACAGTGGAGAGGTGTACTGAGTTTCAGATCTCTGTCTTTAAAGGTGACTAAGTTATAAGGCTTCAAACATGTGGGAATTTTAAAATTACATTATGCGAGTATGTAAACTGCAAAATATTAAGCCCATATAACTTCAACACTAGAGAATTGAATCTCACCAGTCTTGTTAAGTTCATTGATCCTAACAACGTGGCTGTGAGTTTGAGTCATAGAAACATAGAAACACAGAATTTAATGGCAGATAAGGATTGCTTGACCCATCCAGTGTGCCCATTTCTCCCTATCTACACTTTTTCATCAGACTGTACCCAGTCTACAGCTCTTTCTCTTCTCCCCTCCAGTCCACTATGATTCTGTTGTGCTTATCCCATATATTCTTAAACCCCACCAGTTTTGCTCCACCACCTCCTGCTGAAGGCTATTCCAAGAATCCAAGAATCCAACACTCTTTCTGTGAAGAACTACTGCCTGAAATCACTCCTGAATCTACCCCCTTCAGCTTCATAGCATGTCTCCTTGTTCTTGTGCACCTTTTCTTCTAAAATATACTCCCCTCCTGTACCTTATTTACCCCTATGATGTATTTAAAAATCTCTATCATATGTTTCCTCCCCATCCTCTGTTACAGGGTGTACATATTGATGTCATTTAGTCTATCCTCATAGGGCTTTTGATGCAGACCCTGCACCATTTTAGTTACCCTCCTCTGAACCACTTCCACTCTGTTTATGTCCTTTCAGAGATGCGTTCTCCAAAACTGGACACAGTACACTAGGTGGTGTCCTACCAGTGATTTATAGAGGGGCAACACCACTTCCCACTTTTGTGCTGGTGATACCCCCCTCTATGTACCCCAGCATCCTACTTGCCCTCACTACTGCCTTGTCACATTGCCTGGCCACCCTTAGGTTATCCGATATGATTACTCCCCACCCTCTTTCCTGCTTGGTGTTCATCAATACCACTCATAGAAACATAGAAACATAGACTTTGATGGCAGATAAGGACCGCTAGGCCCATCTAGTCTGCCCATTTCCCTACCTACAGGATAGGCCGCAGATCCTAGTTAACCAACAGCCTATATCTTCCTGCCCCCCACAAGAATTGCCTTATGTCTGTCCCATGCATTCTTGAATTCTCCCACAGTTTTAGACCCCACAACTTCCTCAGGAAGGCTGTTCCATGCATCCACTACCCTCTCTGTGAAATAATACTTCCTCACATTGCCCTGAACCGCCCTCCTTCTATCTTTAAATTGTGTCCCCTTGTTCTTGCGAGTCTCTTTTCTGAAAGATGCTACCCTCTTGGACTTTGTTGATTCCCTTGAGGTACTTGAAAGTTTCTATCATGCCCCCCTCTCCTTCTTTCCTCAAGGGTATACATATTAAGCTCCTTTAGTCTCTCCTCATATGGGTTCTCTTGCAGACCCTGCACCATTTAGTTGCCCTCCTCTGGACTGCCTCTATCCTGTCTATGTCCTTGCGGAGATGGGGTCTCCAGAACTGGACACAGTATTCCAGATGGGGTCTCACCAACTGTCTGTACAGAGGATAACAAATTCCTGTTTTCTGCTGCTGATGCCTCTCCCTATACATCCCGTATACCCCGGCCTTCCCTACTGCCTTCTCACATTGCTTGCTAACCTTAAGGTCATCTGATATGATTACCCCCAGGTCCCTTTCCTGTTTTGTTGTTGTTACTACCTCCCCACCCATTGTGTATTCTTCCCCTGGGTTCTTGTTTCCCAGGTGCATTATTTTGCACTTTTTGCATTGAATCCTAGCTGCCATATGTCTGACCATTCCTCCAACCTTGCCAAGTCCCTTTCATCCTTTCCACACCTCCTTGTGTATCAACCCTGTTGCAGATCTTTGTGTCATCTGCAAAAGGCATACTTTCCTTCAGTCCCTCTGCAATGTCACTGATGAAGACATTAAAGGACTGGACCCAATACTGAACCCTGCGGTACCCACTAGTAACCGCCCTTTCTTCAGAGTGGACTCCATTTACAATTACCTTCTGTGTCCTGTTGTCCAGCCAATGTTTTGCACAGGCTACCACCCTGGGACCCACTCTCAGGCTGGTTAATTTGACTAATAATCTTTGTGTGGGACTGTGTCAAATGCCTTGCTAAAGTCTAGGTAGGCCATGTCCACAGCCCCTCCCTGGTCTACTACTTTGGTCACCCAGTCAAAGAAATCTATTAGATTAGTCTGACATGACCGTCCCACTGAAGGTTCACCCATTTTGTACTCTACCCCTTGGTTTCTGTGCCCTAAGTGAATTAGTTTGTACTTTTTGCATTGAAACACAGCTGCTATACCTTTGACCACTCCTATAGTTTTCTTGGGTCTCTGCTCATCTTCTGCACCCCCACCCTGGAATGTCCACCCTATGGTAGATTTTGGTGTTATCTACAAAGAGTCTGATCATCTCTTCCATCTCCTCTTCAATGTCACTTATAAAGATATTAAAGAGGACCAGTACCAGCACTGATTCCTGAAGCACCCCACAGATCACCCTCCCTTCCTCAGAATGAACTCCATTTACCACCATCCTCTGTTGCCTATCCTCTAACAAATTTCTTACCTGGTTTACCACCTTTGGACCCACTTCTAAGCTACTCAGCATGTTTACTATTCTCCTACAGTGTGTGAAATGGTGTCAAACATCTTACTGAAATCTAAATAGACCACATCCACCACACCACCCTGATTTACTTTCTTGGGTCATCTAGTCAAAGAAATTGCTCATATTCATTTGACGTGAACTCCCCCTTGTGAAACCATGCTGTCTTGTGTCTTGTAACCCACCAGATTCAAGATATTGAACAATCCATTCCTTCAGCAGTAATTCCATTAACTTTAACACCTATGATGTCAGGCTGACTGAACTATAATTGCCAGCCTCCTCTGTGCTACCACATTTGTGTAATGGGACTACATCTACCCTTCTCCAGTGCTCTGGAACCACTCCTGTTTCCAGTTAGCTGTTATGTAGAACTGTCAGAGGTACATCCGTATTTCACTGAGCTCTCTCAATATCCTTGGGTGCACCCCATCTGGCACCCTTTGCTTTTTTTCCACCTTTAGATTAACAAGCCCCTTCAGGATTCTTTCCTCTAAAAGGGGACTAGTTTCCACATCCCTCCCTTCAAAACTTTTGTTACTTTTTTATTGCCCCTCCCCTTCTCCTTCCTCTGTGAACACTGAACAAAAATATTTGTTTGGGATGTCTGCCTTTTCCTGGTCCCCCTCTCTACAGTCCCCCTTCCCTTTTTAACCTTACGATCCCACACCTGGTATTCCTCTTTTTTTCTTACTTATCTAAAAATGTCTTGTTGTCTTTCATTACTTCCTTGGATATTCTCTCTTCAGTTTGCACCATTGCACTCCTTACTGCTTTCTCTGCTTCCCTCTGCTTCCCCTGCTACACCTCCCTATCCTCATCCCTCTGCATCTCCTTATACCTTCTGCATGCTACCTTTCTAGCTTTTACCTTGTCAATCACCTCTTTCTAGAACCGTAGTGGTCTCTTTTTCCTCTTGCTTTGCTCACTTGTTTGATACAGAGGTTTGTTGCATTTATTATGCTCCTTTTTATCTTCGCCCACTGTTCATCCACCCCACCCAGGTCAGCCACCCCTGCTAGGTCATATCTGAGGCATTCACCTATCTTTTTAAAATCTGTCCTCTTGAAGTCCAGGACCCCAACCCTTGTGTGGTTCAATTCTGCAGCCATCCTTATATTGAACCACACCATACATGTCAACTCCTTAATCTCTTGCTCAAATGATGGCCAAGTTATAAGCAGCCAAAGACTGCAAAATAACATCAGGAATTAAAGTTGAATTTCATAAGCTTTTGTGGAAATGTGGAATTTTGTGCTTCATTTTTGTCAAAGCCATATCCATACATTTTCAGAGCCATACACTTGAGCTGCCATTGTGGAGAAAGGAATATGCTGGGTAGAGTGATAATAAGGTAACATTCATGAGAAGTTCCATAGTAAAAGTATAGTGGTGCCAACCACTATATCTCAGTATATTGAGAGGAGAACCATGAAGAATAGTTACAGACATTCGTGTGTACTAACCTGTCTGTGCAATATGTCAGCTTACCACTAGAGCTCACTGACTAAATAACTTATGAAACATATGCATGCACATCATAGTTTCTGTACAATGCCACCTGTTGACTGTTCAACAACCATGTAAATAATGTATATTTTTAGCATTTGAAAACAGTGGCACTAGAGCTGTGCAAAATATTAAATTATGTCCAAAGAATGCCCACAGAATTACCATTCTGATTCTGTGGAATTTAGTGGAATTTGTAAGAAAATTCTGCTAAATTTTGCCAAACTTTAGATTTCAATTATTTTACTCTAGGATTACAAGTCAATCAATCAATCAATCAAAATATTTATTTATCCAGGTGAACATCACTGAGCAGAGCTCATTTGTAAGATGGACCTAGTTATGATAAGATATCAGACAAAATGCAAAAGATGAGGGATACGTAAGTAATGACAATGAGACAATTTGATACATGTAGGCCATAGAATACAAGACATCAGACAAATAGCATAGAGCAAACAGAGTTGCAGCAGTATCATCTGCACATGATGAAATTGTGGATATCTCATATTAAGTGACAAGATGATAATTTAGATTTGGGGTAATAGTAGAGAAGGAGAATAGGGTAGACCTAGAAGTAAGAGGCCAGGTGGTAGGGGAAAGTATCATCATAAGGCAGGGCCAGAATAAAACATAATTATTATTCAGTAGCTTTGATGGAGATCGGATAAGTAAATCAACAGAGGACAGTGGAAAGCAGTGAATGGAGGATAGAGCATAAGGAGAAGAAGGATTAAGGGAAATGTATGTAAAAGTGGGCAGGTTAAAGACAGCCAGTATGGGCATACTGTGGTTATTGGTTCCAATTAATGGTGAGAAAAGCACTTGCACAGTTCCTTGATGAAACAAAAGTGCAAGGTCTTGAATGAACTATGTTGATGAATGTATTCAGTTTTATGGTTTTCTGTAGATTGTTCCACAGGGAGGGCAGCGCAAAGCTGATGGCTGTTCTGCCTTGGTGAGAGTGAACTTTGGGAATTTTTAATGAGATGTAACAGGACTTCTCAGGGCATAGGTGCCTATGCATAAAGATGATGCCAACATTTGGCATGAAAACTGTTAACAAAGGCTTCCATACTTGTACAAAACATCAGAGTCGTAGGTTGAAAATGGTTGGAGTTATGGGTGGCCAAACATTTAATCAAAATGTAATTTTCAGTTATTTCGAGCTCATTTTAAAATTACTTATCTAAATTTCTCCACAGTTTCAGGATTTAGAGAAACTTACAACATAGGTATGTGCACTATGTTTTTAGTCTCAAGCTTCAAAGGGGGCTGAGTTATAGGTAGGCAAACATGTTATCAAAATTTATATTTCTGTTATTTTTGCCTAATTTTGATAGTAGTGTATTCATTGAAATGTTATAAAATCTTAAAGGTATACAGGTTTCCATTACTTTTATATATGTACATAGATTAATATTTCTAGCTTCAAATGGTGGTGGAACAGAGGCGCATCCCTCCAGTTGTACCTCTCCACAATTCCTATGCCATTCTGGCAAAGTGTGGTTCCTCTATGGAGGCATCCGCAGTGGAGACCACGGAGGATGCTGGGAACCTCCACAAAGGAGACCCACAGGAGGGTGGCAGGGGACCCTGCAGGGGAAGGAAACAACTCCTGGTGGGGGACTCCATTGTTAGGAAGGTAGAACTGGGGGAGGAAGGGGAGATGGAGGTTAGGTGCCTGCCTGGCACCATGGCTTGGAGGGACAGGGAGCGAATCCTCAGGATTGCTGGAGCAGCTGCACAGGGGAGGGAGCTGGATGTCATTGTCCACCTAGGGACAAATGACCTGGCTAAGAAAGGGATTAGAGAAGTGCAGGAAAAGTTTGTGGAATTGGGGAGGGGCCTTAGTCAAGTAGCACGCACGGTAACCTTCTCGGAGGTGCTGCCCATCTATGGCATAGGAGAGGCTAGGGTGTTCCACACCATGGGATTCAATCAGTGGTTGAAAAACCAGTGTGGAGTTCAGGGATTTGGCTTCATTGGGGACTGGGGGTCCACCTGGAGTGATGCAAGCCTATACTGGCATGATGGGCTGCATCTGTCTGGGAGGGGAACCAGGATCCTAGGTGATAGGTTTAAATGCTTCATTAGCAAGCTTTTAAACTAGCCAAGGGGGGAGGCACTGGAAAGGAGCAGGGAAATCCTAGCCCCCCCAAATAATCATGGTAGTAAGTGTGGCAAACACCAACATAGAGGGGTCGATAGGGAGAAGGGCAGGGGTAAATGGAGAAAGTGACAAAGGCAAGAAGGACAGGGATGGGGCAAAAGGGAGTAAGGCCATCAGGAAATGGAGGGTAATGAGTACCAATGCCCGTAGTCTTGGCAACAAGCTCCCTGAGCTGGTGGCCTTGATGGAAGAGGTATGCCTGGATATCGTAGCAGTCACAGAAACATGGTACACAGAGAACCATGACTGGGATGTTAACATACCAGGGTACATAACCTACAGGAGAGACAGGCAGGGGAGAAGAGGGGGAGGAGTAGCTCTCTATGTAAAGGAAGGGATAAAAGCAACTGAACAAAAGAGTAAACAGGGAGGAGAGGAGGCACTGTGGGTCACCTTGGAGACTGGAAAGGGTGCCACAATCCGCACAGGGGTTGTGTACAGACCCCCATGTCAGGGGGAGGGAATGGACAAGGATATGATAGAAGGCATTCTTAGAATGGCAGAGAAAGGGGAGATACTATTGATGGGAGACCTGAATATGCCAGATGTTAACTGGAGCACATTTGCTGCAGCCACATCTAAGAGCAGGGCCATTCTTGATGCTCTACAGGTGGCAGGCATTAGACAGCTAGTTTCAGAACCCACTTGTGAGGGAGCAATCTTAGACCTCATACTCTCAAACTGGGGCAGTGAGAGGATCTCAGATCTAGAAGTGGGTAGCCATCTGGGGACAAGTGACCATCAAACAGTGTGGTTCACGTTAAACTCAGCTACAGAGTCAAGCCATACAAAAGTGAGGGTACTGGACTTTAGGAGAGCTGACTTTGGCAAGATGGGAGAGTGCCTCAGAAAAGCACTAGCAAACAGGCTAGAAGGAGGTGTGGAGCAACAATGGGGAATCATCAAAACTGCCATCACAGAGGCAACAAGCCTTTGTGTGAAGCAAATAAACAAATCAAAATGAAAGAAAAAGCCACTATGGTTCTCAAAAGAGGTGGCTGTGAAAATCAGGAAGAAAAAGATAGCATTCCGGAAGTATAAGGAAACAAAGAAGAAGCAGAACAGAGAGCTGTACCAGTTAAGGCAGAAGGAAGCAGGGAGGGAAGTCAGAATAGCAAAGGCCCAAACTGAGGAAAAGATAGCCAACTCAGTTAAGAAGGATAAAACCTTTTATAGGTACATCAGCGACCGTGAAAGACAAGGGAGGATAGTGAGGCTGAATAGAATGAACGGTGGGTGGGCAGAGGGAGAGTGAAAAGCAGGGATACTGAACAAATATTTCTGCTCAGTATTCACAAAGAGGAGGAAGTGCCTAATCCAATTAATAGAAGCACTCTTGATAGGGGGTCGATCCCAGTCCTTTCACAGAAGAAAGGTTCTGCAAGAACTCCTAAAACTGAAGGTGGACAAAGCAATGGGTCCTGATGGAATTCACCCCAGAATTCTAAAAGAATTAAGGAGGAACTAGTGAAACCACTGGCTACTCTTTTAATAAATCATGGGAGGATGGTGTGGTACCCGAGGACTGGAGGAAGGTGGATGTGATTCCCTTCACAAAAGTGGGACCAAGACAGGCGGAAACTACAGACCTGTCAGTCTAACCTCTGTGGTAGGGAAAGTGATGGAGTCACTTCTGAAGGAAAGAATAGTTGAGTACCTAGAGGCCAGTGGAGCACAGGACCCAAGGCAGCATGGATTCACAGTGGGAGGTCATATCAGACGAATCTAATAGATTTCTTTGACTGGGTGACCAAAGTAGTAGACCAGGGAGGGGCTATGGACATGGCCTACCTAGACTTTAGCAGGCATTTGACACAGTCCCACAAAAGATTAATAGTCAAATTAACCAGCCTGGGAGTGGGTCCCAGGGTGGTAGCCTGGGTAAAACATTGGCTGCACAACAGGACACAGAAGGTAATTGTAAATGGAGTCCACTCTGAAGAAAGAGAGGTTACTAGTGGGGTACCGAGGGTTCAGTATTTGGTCCAGTCCTTTTAATGTCTTCATCAGTGACATTGCAGAGGGACTGGAAGGAAAAGATGCTTTTGCAGATGACACAAAGATCTGCAACAGGGTTGATACACAAGAAGGTGTGGAAAGGATGAAAAGGGACTTGGCAAGGTTGGAGGAATGGTCAAAGTATGGCAGCTAGGATTCAATGCAAAGTGCAAAATAATGCACCTGGGAAACAAGAACCCAGGGGAAGAATACACAATGGGTGGGGAGGTAGTAACAACAACAAAAAAGGCAAGGGACCTGGGGGTAATCATATCAGATGAACTTAAGGTTAGCAAGCAATGTGAGAAGGCAGTAGAGAGGGCTGGGGGTATACTGGGATGTATAGGGAGAGGCATCAGCAGCAGAAAACAGGAAGTTGTTATCCCTCTGTACAGACAGTTGGTGAGACCCCATCTGGAGTACTGTGTCCAGTTCTGGAGACCCCATCTACGCAAGGACATAGACAGGATAGAGGTAGTCCAGAGGAGGGCAACTAAAATGGTGCAGGGTCTGCAAGAGAACCCATATGAGGAGAGACTAAAGGAGCTTAATATGTATACCCTTGAGGAAAGAAGGGGGGGGACATGATAGAAACGTTTAAGTACCTCAGTGGAATCAACAAAGTCCAAGAGGTAGCATCTTTCAGAAAAGAGACTTGCAAGAACAAGGGACACAATTTAAAAGATAGAAGGAGGGCGGTTCAGGGGCAATGTGAGGAAGTATTATTTCACAGAGAGGGTAGTGGATGCATGGAACAGCCTTCCTGAAGAAGTTGTGGGTCTAAAACTGTGGGAGAATTCAAGAATGCATGGGACAGACATAAGGCAATTCTTGTGGGGGGTAGGAAGAAATAGGCTGTTGGTTAACTAGGATCTACGGCCTATCCTGTAGGTAGGGAAATGGGCAGACTAGATGGGCCAAGCGGTCCTTATCTGCCGTCAAAGTCTATGTTTCTATGTTACTATGTAAATGAGAATGAGTTATAGACTGCCAAACATGTTGCTGACATTTACATTTTTGTTATTTCACTCTAAATTTAAAACAACATATCCAAATTTAACCAGATTTGACATATTTAAACTACTATACCCCATGGTTGCTTCTTATAAAGTTCATATTTACAGCTTTAAATGGGCCTGAATTGAGAGTAGTCAAACTTTCACAACATTTTAAAACTGGATTTTGCAAGACTGTCAACTGCAAATTGATAAACCACTGAAACTTTAAAACTAGAGAATGCAATGCTATTAAATATGGCAGATTCTTGGACCTTATAAGGACACTGTGTGTGTGTCAGTTTTATTAATTGTTTGCTGCTAGAAATTGTAAAATAACATCTGTACTTAAAGTAAAATTCCGTGAATCTTTGTAAAACTTGTAAATTGGACTTTTGCTAATTTCACTCAACCTTATCTGGGGGATTCTAATTAAAGAATAGGGGTATGAGAAACAGGTAGTTCAGAGGGTCACCAGGTTCAGGAGTTAGATGTGTACTTTCACCAAGAAATGGACAGCTGAGCTGGGCAGCACACCAGTGATAGACCCCCAGTTGGAGCAAGGAAGCACAGAGTGTTAACAGTTCCAACCTGAATGCAGGCTATATAAGGATCAGATCCAGTAAATTGATAATCCAGGAAGCCTGTTATACATGGTTCCATGTCATAATAGCAATCACAAAACAGCGATCACTATTAAGGTGAGTGCATACTGCCGAAAAGCAAATCAGCAATTTACACTTGCCGGTGACCCAACATCTGGAACAACAAAAAGTTGTTTTTTGTGGGGGTGCCATGCCCCCTCACACTGCTGCTTTTAGATGCTCAACTCCAGGGGGTGCATGTCGGGGAGAGGGCACACTCCAGATTTCAAAAAAAAATAAGTCCCACAGACTCAGGCAGTGGCAACATTTCTTCCCTCCCAGTACCAGCCCCAAACCCAGTACCTGCTGAGCCAGAGCTAGCCACACACACCACCACATGACAAGGCTAGCTTTGTGGCGGCAGGCACACCAGTTCCCTAAAACCCCTTCCCTGTCCCTCACCTTCCCCTATCTATTCCCCCCTTCTGGTCACCCTTCCCTATTCTCACTCTCATGTAGGGTCACTACCCTTGCAGGGTAGCCCATGGGATAGCACTGAATATGAGTTGACATTTTAGAAGCTGGTAGCATCACACTTCAAATGTTTCTTAAGGTATATATTGTGTTTAAATATGTCATGAGAAGCTATTATAGCAGTAAAAGTATTATTTGTTTTTTTAAGTAATATAGGTTAGAATGGATTGGATTTTTTTTGTTAAACTGTTGTGCAAAGCAGTGTTGGAAATAGACCCATGGTGGTGGCAATGGCACTTGTTTGCATCAGCGATGAGTAGGTAACCCTAGGGCACAAAGAAAGATTGGGGCCACAAACATTCTTGGATAGGTGACTAAGATTATTATTTATGATATGTTGTTTTAGATATTCATATTTATTTTATAAAACTACATGTAATGGACATTTATATACTCACGTCTCGGTGTAGAGATAACAGCATGGATATATTTAAAATTGTTCAAATCATAATTGATAATTTGATCTGATTAAAATGATTCTGATGTTGATTTATTATCTTTTTACAGTTCTCCAGAAGACGCCATTGCTTGGCGAAATGTTGGGGCATCTATTAAATAAAATAAAAGATATACAAGAAACATACAATTGGTGCATGTTTGTTATTTACCAAGAGCAGCTGAACAATTAAGAACTTTTTACACAGATTGAATTTCCCTTGGATTTCTGGATTTTGAACTGTTAAGTCTATGCCTGCAAGTGCAGAGAAGTTAGAAACATCCAAATTTTTTAGAGTTTTCACAAAACTGTGCAAATATTTACATAGTAAAATTTGAATCCCTGTAACATAAAAATCTCTAAACCAAATCTCTTTATATTTAGAAGATTCTATAATTATTGCAAATGGGCTAAAGTTACACATGTCTAACTCCAAAGGTGCCTGAGTTATATGCATATAACATTTTTGATGAAATTTCCTCCAAAAAATAAAATGACAACCTTTAAGCAGGTATAGTTTTGAGACGATACACCATACTGTCATGAGAATTACCACATTTCTAGAACATCCATCACCAGGTAATCATGCCAAATTTAAGATATTTGTCCCAATAGATGGATGAAGTATATGCAGATAAATAATATTATGAACATTCCCACAAAAATAAAATGACAAATGTTGAGCACCTATACTTTTGAGACAATCAGTCCTAATACCATGAAATTCTGCACAGTGTTAGAACTCTTATCATCAAGTAATCATGCCAAACATAAGACCTCTGGCCCAATAGATGGCTGAGATATATGCAAATAAACATCTTTATGAAATGTCCCACTAAAAAGTAAAATGACAGACTTTGGGCACTTACAATTTTAAGACAATCCATCCTATTTTCATGATGTACAGCATGTCATTACAACACTTAAAACACTTAGAAAGTGTGCATGCTAAATATCACAGTTCTAGTTCAAAAGATGGCTGAGTTATGAATGAATTAATACATTTTACAAATTCTGCAAAAGTTCGACTAAATTCCACAAAATATTATTAGTAGTATAAATTTATTGATCGACAATTTATGTCATTACAAATTAACATTACTTAAAACCAATCATATTATTTACATTCATTACCTTGATCAAAACTTCCATTTGCCCTAATATGCCTATATGCCTCGATAATACATTTGCTTGCTACTAATCTATATTCCATTAATATGATACTTTCTTTGTTCAATACATTTAAAAAATTGATTACTTTTTCCAGTATCTGTAATGTGTCTGATCTCAGAAGAACTATTGCCATTTCATTTGATTCCCACACACAATATTACAGAATGTCATGAATTTCTTTTGAAACTCTGTGAATTCAGAATTTTCTCATTCTGCACAGCTCTAAGTGGCACCAAGTGATGCCAAACATTATAACTAGTTGTGATCGAGGCCATTGTGACAGAAGCATCTGGATATCTTTCATTATGATGGAGTCTGATACTGGGCATCACTGTCACAGGAGTATTGGAGGGGCATTGCAGAGCCATGATACTAGCACCAGTAAGGTGATTTGCTTGCCCACAGTAGAAGTGAAATGACCATGATTAATAATCAACCCATAATAGACAGAAGTTCTGCAAAGGGAGGAGGTATGGTCATGTCAATGGAAAGGGAAGTCAAAGGGATATGAACTATAGGATGGGGAGGTAGCTAGTGCAGGGGTCAACAGTGGCAGGAGTTAAATGCATTGGCTCACCTAGGGATGGGCAGCAGAGTTGATCAGCAAAAGAGTAGCAGATCACCAGTTGGAGCAATAAAGCATACAAGGACAATTCTCACTTGAAAGCAGGGTGTATGAGAATCACATCATGTGAAATGAACTGGTCTGAGCATAGAATACATTTGAAAGTAATTAGAAGGACACACAAATACCTAGTTAGGGAACAAAATGACTGGGGAATAAAGAAGGAGAAATTCTGGCTATTCCAACGGGAAAGGAGTGTGTGGCTTTCTTCTGAAGTGAGATTGTCTGTGAAAAATAAGGAGGAAATTAGTGTGACAAGCAGATCCAAAAAGTCCAGCTAGTCAAGCACTGAGAAAAAAGGTAGAAAGAGGACAAAATAGCAACCCAAAAAGGAACAACAGGATTGCAAACAGCTCAGCAAAGCTATAGGGATTAAGTGGTGATAAATTCTTTGTGAACATTAAATTCCACAAGTGGAATTCTAGTGGCATTACTTATTATGCATCTATGATTTTTTTGAGCTAATTATGCCAATTAGTAATTTCTGAAATGTCCACAGTAAATTTTATCCTACTATACTGTATTTATCTAGCTTTATTACAATCCCAGACCTATTTTATTTATTTATTTATTTACAAGATTTACCAGGAAGGCATACTGAGCAACATGCTCAATTCCAGATGTGACCTGGGGGCCTAGACCCAGTACATGGCAAATAATTAGAACAAATACAAGTACAAATATTGTAATAAAGAAATGATAGCAAATGATTTGTACAAATATGATACAATATAACATGTATAACAAGTACTGCAGGTATAGTAGTACAGTAGATTACAGACAGAAATGCACATAATAGGAATAATTACTGTACATTGTTTAGTTTATTACAGGGCCGAGCGTGCAGCATTAGCAGGAACAGCTGGAGGAGAAGTGTGCCTGGAGTAGTCTGGACCAGAGACCGGGATTATGAGCGAGTCTGATGGGAGCGGGAAGGGTGTTCCAGATCTGTGGGATTCTGAATCTAAAAGCTAACTGGCCTTTGGAGGGGCGCATAAATGGGATATGTAGGAGTCTAGGATCTGTGCCTCTTAGGAAGTATGCAGGGGAGGTTGTTGGGATAGGGTAGATTCAAGATGGGGGGGAAGGAGTGGGTCCAGAATTTAGCGGCAAACCTAGCGCAGTTTATTAATCTACGGTCAAGGAGAGATGGTAAGGCTAGAGAGTTATATAAAGTACAATGGTGAGTGGATTGTGGGGAGTCGAGGATGAAGCAACAAAAGGAGTGGAATAGAGTGTCTAGACTAGCCAGGGTGGATGCAGGGGTGACAGAGTATACTATGTCACCATAATCGAGTACCGGGAGTAACATTTTTTGGACTATGGTGAGCCTCGTTTCCTTGGGGAGACAGGTTTTGTTTCGGTAGAGTGCCCCCAGTTTTGGTAGCAGTCTTTTATGCAGGGAATCTATGTGAGAGGCAAAGTCAAGGTGTTGGTCCAGCCAGACGCCTTGGTATCTAAAGCTAGTGCATTGCTCAAGGGGTGATCCTTCCAGGGTTGAGAATGAAGGACACAGGGTTTGGCGGGAGAGTCTTTGCTGGGAGCCAAACATAAGCGACACCATTTTTTTAGGGTTTAGAGATAGTTGGTTCTTCCTGAACCAGTGCTGGATGGCTGTGAAGTCCTCCTAAAGATGAGGTGCTATGCTGCTTGTGGAGGGGCCGGATGTGTACAGAACTGTATCATCTGCATACATTTGGATGGAAGAGTGGGAGCATGCAGTGGGGAGGCCATTAAGAAAAATGGAGAAGAGTATTGGGCCTAGGACTGATCCTTGAAGGACCCCAGAATTGACTGGAAGGGGGATTGATGTATGAGAGGCCAGTCTGACTGCTTGCATCCTATCTGTAAGATAGTCTTGGAACCAGTCTATAGCTGGGTGAGCTAGACCTGCATCCCTAAGTTTTGAGATGAGAAGGGGATGTGAGATGGTATCGAAAGCCTTGGCTAGATCAATAAATATGGCTGAGGTGATGTGCCCTTTTTCGATACCTGTGAGGATGTCTCCGGTGACGTGTAGTAGGGAGGTGATGGTAGAATGGGATTTGCGGAAGCCAGATTGGAAGGGAGAAAAGAAGGAGCAGGTGTCCAGGAACTGGGAGAGTTGGGACAGGACCAGTCACTCCTGAAGTTTGGCCATGATTGGGAGTAGGGAGATAGGTCTATAGGTGCCTCGGGAGGAGGGGTCAGCGCCTTTAGGAAGGGGTATGACAGTGACCAGTTTCCAAGTCGCTGGAACCTTGCCCAGTGAGAAGGAGAGGTTGAAGAGTGTGGCCAGTGGAGTGGCCATGGCAGGGGCTGACAAGAATAGCATCTTAGCATCCAGAGACAATGGGCATTTGCCTTTATTTGGGTTTAACGCCCATAGGGAGTGGAGGACATCTGTGGGGGAAATTGGCTGGAACATAAAAGGTGGGATTGAGGGGTGAGTTCGGGGTGTGGGTGCTGTTTGGGTGGAC
Source organism: Neoceratodus forsteri (assembly GCA_016271365.2). Classification (NCBI taxonomy): domain Eukaryota; kingdom Metazoa; phylum Chordata; order Ceratodontiformes; family Ceratodontidae; genus Neoceratodus; species Neoceratodus forsteri. The sequence continues at coordinate 318,381,291 of CM028130.1, forward strand.
TGGGGAGTGAGTATTCTGGTAGGAGGATAGACGAGTGTTGGTGCAGCTGGAGAAGTGGGTGTTGAAAGCTTCTGCAACACAGATGGGGTCGGAGATAAGGGTGCCATTTATTAGAAGTGGGGGGGAGGTGGTTGGGTTGGGGGAGAGAGCAAGGATTTGAGGGATTTCCAGAAGTCCTTAGGGTGGTTAGAATTTTTATTGACCGTAGCTAGGAAGTAGGATTTTTTTGCTTGGTGAATGCTATTTGTGCAAGCATTTTGAAGGGCTCTATAGGTAGTAAGGGAGGCCTGGGAGCCCAGTTTCTTATAAGCTTTCCAGGCATGGTCTCTGGTAGGGCAATTTCTAATTATGTCAGCCGTGATCCAGGAGAGATGTGCTCCTCTAACACATTTTGTGCGCAATGGAGCATGCTTGTCCCAGACTGTTAGGAATCTGAGTTTAAAAGCATTAAAGGCATCATCAATGGAAGGTGCCTCAGTGATGCAGGACCAGGTTACCCTTCCCAGATCCACCAGGAGAGATTGTAAGTCTAAGGAGTTGTAAGACCTGGTGCGCAGTGTCTTTGGGGGGGGGGAGAGGGGCTATGAACCTTCCTAATCAGGTAAACCATGTGGTGGTCACTAATAGAGTCAGGAAGTAAGCCTGCTTTAAGGATTCTATGTGGGTGTGAGGTGAGGGCCCAGTCCAGTGGGGAGTGATTATTTGTCTTAAGGTTTAGTCTGGTAGGCTCATTTATAAGTTGCGTGAGGTTTTGGGCCTTTATTTTAGCCTTCAGGAGAACTTTTTCAGCTCCTAGCCAGTTGGCATTTACTTCAGGTATGCATGTCAAATTTTGCATGTACACTCTGATGAGGTGCCAAGTGTCATGAGATTTGGATAAGGGGCATTGTTCAAATTCTGGTAATGCAGTATTTATATGAACATTTCTGAAAATATTACAACTTAGCCACCTTTGAAGCCAGATAATTAAACATTTATCCACGTACTTTCTTGGAAGAGTCTTAAACACTGTTAAACAGCAAGGTAGTTGGCTACATGTACACCTGCAATAGCAGCCGATCTACAAACATCCAAGTATTTTGGAAATTTTCACACAATTTAACAAATGATTAAACTTTGAAATTATGAACTTCTGTAACTTATGATTTATGTAGCCAACTACCTTGCTGTTTAGCAGTGTTTAAGACTCTTCCAAGAAAGTATGTGGATAAATGTTTATCAGGCTTCAAAGGTGGCTAAGTTGTAAGCCAAGAAATATTTTCAGAAATGTTCATATAAATACTGCATTACCAGAATTTGAACAATGCCTCTTATCCAAATCTCATGACACTTGGCACCCCATCAGAATCCTAAACACACACTGAGCATGCCAAACTTGAGGTCTCTAGCTGTATGAATGATTGAGTTATGTGCAAATACAGAACAAATGGTTTGATACCTTTTATTGGACCAACAAGGATGTTACAAAAAGAACAGTTTAGCTTTTGGATCAACAAGTACTTCTTTGGAAGCTTAATGACAGTTATTTAGAAAATCCCACATTATTAATACTTAGAACATGCAGAAAAAAACAGAAATAATTCTCATTGATTTAAAACAGGCATTCAGTACATAATTAAAGTGACATCAGAGAGCTTGAATACATTAAGGGTGCTTTCTGTTGAACCAAACTTAAAGGTCAAATGTTGTCCAGAGATAACAGCAGGCAGAGAGTTCAACCCACATTTATTATATCACGTATCAGTCTAATGAATGACAAAATGCTAAGATTCTCTACTCACTAAATTATATGTCAAGTGAAAAAAACTCCCAAAGACACATACTTCAAGAGTGTGGTATGATTATACCAGTAGAAGCCATACCTCTCAACTGTACCACATTACGAGGAACGTTCCTCATTTTACTTCAGAAAAGGTCCCTGTTCCACATTGTGAGGACTTGTTCCACATTCAGAGTCAACATTTTAAAGCAAATATCCATAGTAAATTATGGAAAAAATAACTTATTCAATTAATAACAGCCATTCTCATCATAAATGCAACATTTTAATAGTGTTTTGAGCTTCTTAGGTAATGATTTGATTAAGTGTTCCACATTTTGCCCATTTGTTCCACATTGTGACAGGCAATGTTCCACATTTGGGGGACAAAAGGTTGAGAGGTATGGTAGAAGCCAGCTTCATTTCTGCTCAGAACTTTGTTAGTTAGTTTTTGAATATGGCCTATGCCAATAAAATGACCCTGGAGAAAATAATTGCATGCCAAAATGTAACATGTTAACAAGTAAAAAAAAAAATAAGCCCCCAAAATTACAACAACAGAAATTATCTTTACATGGCATATAGAAGGATGAAAGTGATGTAACTTACCATGATTGGGTAAGTGTCCACACAGCAACATTTGCACCACAGCAGTCCTAAGGCTTGGGTTGTTGTGGTGCAAATGTGGCCATATTAAAAGGCATTCTGAGGTCCAAAGCACTGTCTCAGAATTTGTTGCTGAGATATTCTCCTTCTGACACAGGATCATGAGTTTAGTAGAATAAGCATGATAATGGTCTTTTGAACAGCAGGGGAGAACATCATGAACTGGATGAGATTTCATAACTTGAAAGATCTCTTCTATTAGTCTACTTGTTAGGGCAAGTATTGTGGAGAACCAGAACATTTTAACAGTCAGTCAGTGATGCATTTTGTTTGTTCACTAGTTGACAGAAAGCAGGCTATGCTTTTATTGCTTCAACTTCAGTAGATGCTTATATTTTACACTGCATAGCCAGCAGGTGCTTGCTATTCAACCTGTAAAGCAGTAAAGGGCATGCCTGCTAGTCAGCTCTGGTCTCTGAACCTTTAGCCATGGAAATGTTACTTATTGTATTTATTCAGTGTCTGTATCTTTTTTCTATGGACTTTCTGACGTTTGCTGAGAAGTATCATCATTGCTAGCTTACTCCCTTTTAATTATTTACCTTTGAGGTATGCCAGCCCAGTGCTGGTGAGGGTTGAGGCATTATGCATAACCGCCTGCCACACTGGTGACCAGTGTTCGCAGTGTTCGCTTGTTGCCAGAGATCAGCTGGGGAGGGATAGAACTGAGCACCCAGAAGACAGCTCTCCTCTCCCTGGGAGGGTGGGGAATGGAGACTGGCACCTGCCTGACAACTAGCAGTGGCTGGATGTTGGCATGTTGGGTCCCGCATAACATGGGGTGGAGGCGGAGAAGCTATCTGGCATGCTGCATGTGATAGTGTGTGCAGCTCCCCCATTGTTGGCACTGCACACTTCCCCTCCAGCTCAAGGGTGAAAATGCCAAATATTCCCAGGTGTGTCAGATGACTGATGTCTTCCACAGGCTCTGCTCCTGATAGCAGGCAGCTCCCCAAACTGGAACCAGTCTCAGTGGGTTGAGGGGAACTCCTTGCTGACCTGCCATAGAGGGCATGTCATGTGGGAAGAAGGGAGGTGAGTCCTGTGGATTGGGGGATGGGGCTTGGAGGACAGCACAAATGTGGGCTGAATGGGAAGGAGGGGAGAAAAATAGAAAGAAAAGGAAATTACTCTTGAGGTATATGTTAGTGACAAGAGTGGTAGAATTAAATATTTCTAATCACCATGATGGAATGACCTTTCAAGATAGACTTATCAGCTTATAAGTGGAATTTTTTCTGCAGAATTTAGACTCTACATGATCACTACTGCAAAACACTAGTGGAACAACAATCTGCTGGTATAATTCTGATTTCAAATTCCAATTTTAAGGCAAATCTGCATTTGTAGAACAATTGAAATCCCTTACGTAGGGTCAATCAAGGACACAGAAATGGTGCTACTAGCTATCTGCAGAGTCTCACACAACTACAGTAGTGAATTAAAAAGAACACACAGCTCTACTGGTGACGTTTTATTTTATTTTTTATTTCTGAATGCATGCATACCAGAATAACCTAATTTGCTTAAAAACATGCATAGCATTGGTCAGCTTCATGAACTTGGTACACAATGCTATGGGCAATGGCCTGTTGACAGGTGCTTTATTTATGGAGCAGATTAAGGCCTTCAATTTGGTGAACCATGATTTGCTCATGCAGAAGCTGGCAAAGTTGGAGTGGTGGAACCAGATGCTGTGAGGTTCTCCAACTACCTACAAGACAGATCACAGTTAGCCAAAATTGGTAAAGTCTTGTCAAGGGCAAGTACTGTCTCATGTGTAGTTTCCCAGGGATCCATTCTAGATCCTCTCCTACTTATTATTTTCATTAATGACCCACCCAAGATGTGCAATACTGCCAAGACTCTGCTATATGCAGACAATACAGTCATCTTTATACTTGGGAAAGACACCATCACAATTAATTAAGTCCTTGGGCGCAACGTCTGCTCCCTTCAGTAGTGGTTCATAAATGAGAAATTGGTCTTAAACATCCCTCAAGCAAAAGTCATGTTACTTGGCTCTTCCCCAAAGGTTAGAAGTTTCTCCCAAAATTTCAGAATCTCAACTTTAGGCAGTGCAGCTGGAAGTAGTTAATGAATGGAAATATTTTGGTCTTACCATTGATTCCTATCTCACATTTGTCACTCCTATGACCAACAACTGGGCCTACTCTATTATATTGCAAAGTATCTGGTACCTGACACTAAAATCAGAATTGCACAAAGCTCCATGCTCCCCCTGATTGAATATGGCTCCATCATTACAGATGCAGGTCCCCTCACAATCCAGGCAAAGAAAATAATTTTAACCCACAAGGCTGCCAAATGTGCATCCTCACATGGTCCATGGTCTCATCACTGCACCCACTTCAAATGACTTGCTTGGTTGCAACCTAAAACCAGAGCCCACATAACCCTAGTGAATTTCATGCACAAAATTCTACACAGATGTACTCCTAAATGCCTATCCAAGTGATTCACGTATGTGGACAACTCCTTCTGTTGCTACTCTGTATACAATCTACTGAATTACCATTCATGCGCACAGGCATGGATGAGAACTATTTTGGCTACCGAGCAGCTTCATTCTGGAACACCATCCCTTTCGCTATCAGAACTGTCCCAAGCCATAAAGTGTTCACTGCCAAGCTGAAAGTACATGTAACCCCCCTACAAATAGGGGTTCCTTAAAGCCTTCCTGGAGCTTGCCTAAGTGCTCCCTGCCTAGCTGGTGTTCAGTGCAATGCCGCTTAAATGTGGGCACTGTGAGTGCTTTTAGAGCCTCTGGTACTGCCTCCTTAAGTGCTGCCTGCTTGCAGGCTTAATTAGTTTGTATGGGGGGACTGTGTGTTTAATGCCCGAATCCCACCCGAGCTGCTGTCTAATTGCTCCGTTTCTGCAGTAGCTAAGAGCACAGAGGGAGCCTGATTGAAAGATGTAACTGTTTACCAGAAATTATTTAGAGTGTTAGTGAAAATGCAGTTTGTCTAACCTGCCTTTCTTGCAGCTGGGACTCTGTGTGTTTTGCCCCTCCATTTTGGACCTGAACTGCTCAGCTGAGCCAGTTGGGTTAGGGGAGCCCTAAAATGGAGACTGCTTGGGCCAACCAGAACTTGGACTCTCACCTGGAGCCTGCTACAAAGGTGGATGTATGGCAGGTGCTTCTGGGAAATGTAGTTTGGACCTTGGCATATTTTTTCACCAACAGAGGGAGCCCTGCTGTGATTGACAGCCAAATCCACTAACCGAACTAGTGTGAAGCCAAAGGAAATGCCCTGAACTATTGCTGGAAAGCCAGATGTGAGGTGACTGAGTAAGGAGAAGGAGCTCTGTGCTGTTGCGGCGTGTAGCTCACACAGGAAGAACGTGGGAGGCCCTGACGTCAGCCTGCAGCCGTTAGAGTGTGTGAATCGGACTGAACCCAAATTCGGAAGAGAAGTAAGAAGTGTTCAGAACCAGGCTAGTCCTGTAGAAGACTGAAGATTTGTTGAAGTGTGATCGGCCTGTCGGGGACTGCTGATGCTGTGTGTGCTCCCGGGTAATTTGCAGTGTTTGTGAGTGGGATCGAGAAGCAGCTGCCTGGTATAGTAATTTCATTTACATATGAATCTGTCTAGTGCTTTTGGGGGATCGTGATTCTATTTTCCCTTTTACTGTGAGTTGTGAGCTGAAGCTGGAAGCTGAACTCAATTTAATCGGACTGAATCCGCCTGCTATCCAAAACAGTTGTGCCCTGCCATGAGGGCCTCGACTCCATGCCCTGCTCGTCTGGCAATCCAGAGCAGCCACTTCCATCAGGTTTTCTGCTTGGGGTATTGTGAGTCCAAATCGGGGTAGCTCCCTGCACCCTTCATTTAATCAAAGTGTGTCAATTGATTTCTTTGTGTTTTCCTTCTACAGACGGAGCCATCCCACTCTGGATTACAAGTTTGTGTTGTACATATATTTTCTTCCTACAGGGCCCCATCCATCTACCCAGCCACCCAACCCGGGGCATGTTCTTCATCCTGGTACCCAGAGAAGTGACATTTTGGACCTGTATGTATGCACAGTACTGTGATTTGAACTTAGCAAACCAAATCAACCGGATTGCCCCTCCGTGTTACTGTCCCCTAAATAAATCAGATTTGTTGTTATTATACTGTATACTGTCTGTGGTGTCAGTACATATAGAATCAGAATTGCATTTGTCTGTGCATATTGCCTAACCTTGTTTTACAGGGGGTCCTTAGAGACATGCTGCAGAATCAGTCTCAAGGGTAAGTGGTACCTATATGTGTAAAAAGTGTGCATATGTGGGGTATTGGGAAAGCAACTCCTGTGTACTGTGTGAGCCACTAGTGGGAACAAAGGGGGGTCACAGTGTCCCAGAGGGCTGTGCCCAAGCTAGTTTATCCACTACTAACCTTGACCTCTGTGTGGAGGCACCCGTCACTGGAACTAGGCCCCTTAACCTGTTCGTAGTCATACAGGCAGGGATAGTAGCCCTTGAGATAGCGCCACCTAGGTGTTACATACATCTGCAAGAATCTAATGTCTTCACCTACTTTGCATGACTCAGAAAACACTATTGATTGAATGTGCTATCTGAATGCTTTACTTTTGCACCATGTCACTTCTTTTTGTATTATGATAGTTATGCGCTTGTACCTGTTCCACTGTTTTGTTGTATACTCTTCTGTACCCAGGTCATACATGAAAAATGTGCTTCGGTTCCAGTGCACTTACATAGTTATCAAAATAAATAAATAAAAACTTACTGTAGGTTCAACAACTAGTTTAGGATAGGGTTACCACCTTTTAAGAAGCCCAAAGTGGGACATTTCTTATTGAAACATGATTTTTCACAGGACAGTAAATAACCTTGACCAATACAACAGACTTGTTTTCTCAACATAATCAGAATTAAGGCTAAGTATTGTAGTTGCTTAGTTGCTTCTATTGTTTCTTATCATTTTAAGGTATTTTAGTTAAGGTATTATAGTTTTCTGCAACGTTTAGTGGAAAATTAGAAAATAGTTTTACTACTATAAAGTTAGGACATGTAGCATTTTTCATGTTTTTTTGCAGGACACAGCTGCCCAAATCAGGACTGTCCTTCAAAAATAGGGACAGGTGGTAACCCTAGCTTAGGAGAGGGTCACAGGAGGATATTTACATAAGCAGAGTTATTTACATTTTAATGAAACTCTACGATACCACATGACTGTTTCTGCAAGGGGAGCCTTGACCAGTACAGGACATTTTTATACTATGTATGTATCTATATCCTGCACAGTGTAAAAAAACATGTGCCCTAACTAGTGATGGAACACAGGTCCCTGCAATATTATCCTGTTCCTTTGTCAGATAAACTATCATGCTGGATGGTTAGCTCAAGCTTTCTGCAGCTGCTTTCTCATTTTGTTTAGTTTTTGTTGACAAGGAAAGAAGGACTAAGGGGGTATTAGAGAGAATGGAATAAAGGGAGCAGTAATTCACAGGAGGAGGAAAGTGAGCAGCAAAACAATGGAAGGCTTTTTAGAGGGTGCCCAGCCTAGCAAGAGTGGAGGGAGGGGCTGTGCTGTAGACTACATCAGCATAGTCAACAAATTCTTGTCAGATCCACCACGGCTGCCTAATGAAGTTTGTGAAGAAACTGGGCAGACTAGGATGGCCCCTGTGGTTCTTACCTAGTATCAAATTGTATGTTTATGAGGGTAATGTATTTGTAAATGAGGCAGTATAGTGCAGTGGTCTAAGTCTCTAAGCTGCAAATCTGATGACATCCAGCACACCAGACCTGCGTTTGAATCTCACAGCTTCTACTTGCATACTGTGTGACCCTGAGCAAGTCACTTAACTCCCAGGTTGCTCCTGTAAAAAAGCTTTCAGCTTAGTGTGCTATACCTGGTTAAACAACTAAATTAAAAAAAATGTAGTCAGTTGCTTTGGAAAATATGGAATGTTAATATACCAAGAGCTAGCTTTTCTGTGTTATATTGCCAATTCTGATGGTAAATTCTGTTTAAAATTACACCAAGACTAGATGTAATTAAATATATTGTTACAAAACAAGGGCAGTTAACATCACCTGCTGAAAGCCAGGAGATTAGCTGGGGATAAATAATGGTGTGCTAAAGATTCATATTTAGTCCATTGTGTGATCCCTAACATTGTACTGCTAGGTGCAAGATCTTAAGGAGACGTTAATCACACCTGGGCATATGGAACAATGGCAAACATTAAAAGAAATTAACATGCTCAGTTATTCCAGAGAACACTAGCACCGCTATGAAATCCCTTCTCTGCACTTACTGCCCCCCCCTTGACAAAGTACCTAGGTCTTGTATGATTGAAGCCTCCCAACCCCCACCATCTACAACCAAGTATACACTACCACTGCAATGATGCTGGACCACACATAACTGAAACATAGAAAGGTGACAGCAGAAGGTGACTAGGGGTCCATCTAGTACGCTCATTTTTGTTTCTGTGGCATTTGCTGAAAGAGCAGCTGACATCAGCAAAGCAATGCATTTCTTTGGCCCTCCTATGGGCTAACTGCACCCTGGCTGGATCATTTCAGTGAAGTCTTTTGCTTTTCTTGGGTGCAAAAAGGGGTGGGGTGGGCTACAGGACTGAGTGTAGAGGCAACCAAGTGAAGCAACAAATTATAATAGCAGGTGCTGCAGAGTTAAATATTCAGTCCCTAATATGTACAACACACCTATCACCTTCACCATGCTGTAGACATGGTTTAAAAGTAATTATAAAAAGGATCTCAGAGTGTTGCAATATGATTGGCTGTTATGCCCCCAGCAGCCTTAAATTAATCCCCATTACAAAGTCATGTACAGCCTGATCACAATGGCATAGTCTTCCTGTCAATATTCCATCTTACATACTAACAAGCATACTAAAATGCAAGCAGAATAGGCCTAACGGTCTCTCGAGTCTGCTCAATTTTCAGCACCTGCACTGAGGGATGATTTTGGTGTCCCCCCCCTCCCCCTTGGGTTATACCATCCCCAGTTCCAGATGTTCCACCTGTATAGGGTCTGGTCAGATTTACCCTCCCCTTGTACCTGTCCCACCCACTCTTAAACCCATCTACAGTCTCCACCTTTACCAGCTCCCTGGGCAGTGCATCTTGTAGCACTGTTTAATTTCAGGACTGTTGCATTCTGGTTTTGAACCATCATTACGTAACTGTTGGAAGAAGAAATATTTAGATAACACTCTCCCTCTAAATTAGAAAAGCATTCAAAAAGTACAGTTTTAATGGTTTATTTTGAAATGTTTTTTATAATAGCAGTACAGCATGAACAGGGGTTAGATTTATCCTAAGTTAATAAACCCCTTGTGCAATATGGCACTCGGCCACACCTCATGCAATGTTACACTTCAAGTGGGTGACTAGCAGGCTATTAATCTAACCCCTGGTCATGCCTTATTGCTGTTATCAAATCAATTTGTTTCATTTATAACACTATAAACTGTGCATTATTTCATCCAACTCTAAACTGTTTACATGCTAGATGCATGAAATAATGGGCGTCAGATTATAGTTGGTAAGAAGTAAAACAGGGCAGTGACAGGGCTGTGGAATACTCTATAGAGGCAATGGGGCATTCAGAGAATCCTGTGCTAATGAGGCCAGACAAAACATAGTGCACAGTTCATTATGTTACAACTAAAACAAAATGCCAAGAAGCTCACAAGGTTGGGCTATAAAGTACGGGGTATCTTGCAAGTACAGGGGACTTAAAGCTGTCCAAATCAACTTGGTTAACAATCAGTAGAAATAATTCCCTTCTCAGAGTTGAAACACACAAAAATGAAATGTCTAGAATAACCAAGTGTCATGTACAGTACTTCTGTTTCACATTTCAGTCACAAAGGCACTACTTGGGGCACGAGAAAGGGTCCTGAAGGAACTGGAAGTAATAAGAGTTGATAAAGCAATGGGTCCAGATGGGGTGCACCCCAGGGTCCTTAAAGAACTAAGAGAGGTGGTGGCTGAACCTCTGGCTATCCTGTTTAGCCAATCACTGGAAACAGGGGAGGTACCCAAAGACTGGAGGACAACAGATGTAGTCCCCTTATACAAAAGTGGGAACAAAGAGAGCGGAGAACTACAGACCAGTCAGCCTCACCTCAGTAGTGGGGAAGATCATGGAAGCACTACTGAAGGAGATTGGTGGAACATCTGGTTGTCAATGGACTAGGACCCAAGGCAGCATGGTTTCACCAGGGGGAGGTCATGTCAGACCAACCTCATTGAATTTTTTGACTGGGTGACTAGGGAGGTGGATCAGGGGAGGGCAGTGGACATGGCCTATCTGGACTTCAGCAAGGCCTTTGACACTGTGCCACATAGAAGACTATTACACAAACTGGGGAATATGGGTGTGGGCAGGACAGTAGTGTGGTGGGTAGGTAACTGGCTGGGTTGCAGGACACAGAGGGTGGTGGTAAATGGCTGTCACTCCACAGAGGAAAGAGTGACCAGTGGGGTACCCACAGGGATCAGTGCTGGGACCAGTCCTATTCAACATCTTCATCAGTGACATTACTTAGGACCTAGAAGGCAAATTTCACTGTTCGCTGATGACACAAAGCTCTGTAACAGAGTAGACACATCAGAGGGTGTAGACAGAATGAGAAGGCACCTGCAGAAACTTGAAGAATGGTCAGGGGTTTGGCAGTTGAAATTCAATGCAAAGAAGTGCAAGATAATGCATATGGGGCACAAAAACCTGGCACAATATATCAGTTGGGGTGAGGATATAGCATGTACCAAGCAGGAAAGGGATCTTGGGGTTATCATCCTGATGACCTCAAGGTGAGAAACAGTGTGACAAGGCAGCAGGTAAAGCAAATAGGATGCTGGGATGCATAGGCAGGGGCATTACCAGCAGGAAAAGGGAGGTCATAATTCCACTATACAAGACACTAGTGAGGCCCCACCTGGAGTACAGTGTACAGTTCTGGAGACCTTACCTATGTAAGGACATAGACAGGGTAGAGAAGGTTCAGAGGAGGGCAACAAAGATGTTACATGGATTGCATCACAAGTCCTATGAGGAGAGGTTGAAGGAACTGAACATGTACTCCCTGGAGGAGAGGAGGGAGAGAGGGGATATGATAGAGACATACAAGTATCTTACAGGGAGGAACAGGGTGCAGGAATATTTTAAGTGAAAAGATGTTCCAGGACTAGAAGGCATGGGATGAAGTTGGAGGAGGATGATTCGAGGAAGCGTGAGGAAGAATTTCTTTACAGAACGGGTGGTGGACAAGTGGAAAACCCTGCCAGAGGAAGTGGTGGGGGCTGAAACAATCACAGGATTTAAGAATGCATGGGATAGACATAAAGGAATTCTGGAGGTCAGGGGTAAGGGGCAACAGACTTCTAGGAAAACATAAACTGAACTTACAAGCTCAAATGGGCAGACTGGGTGGGCCATAGGCCCTTATCTGCCGACTGTCTATGTATCTATGTATCTATATGCTTTACTGGACCGTTTTTATGAATGGAAGCCATGTGGTCCTGTATACCCTCCATGACTGACTTTTATCACCATGCTGATTTTTTTTAACCCTCTTCCTAGTACTTTGGTCACAATACATGTCACATTTAAAATAATGGTGTCCCATTCATTAAAAAATACAAAAACATTTTTTAAATCTCAAATAGTGGATCGTGGGTGATTCCTTGGAGTGGGACATAAAAAATATACTGTTCGGTTTTGTATTGCACTCCCCTTGTCCCCACAGTTCAGTTTTTTTCCCCATTGAAATAAATATACTGACTCTGGTGCAAGAGGAAGGAATACTATATATTTTTTAATAGAGGCTCAATTCTGATCTGGAAACCAAGGGTTTCTGGGCAGGCGTTATGATACACAATAGCGGTCCCACAAAGGCATGCAGTCCTGTTTTCTGTTCAAATTTGGCAGCTGCGGGAGAACTGAAGCACAGGGAGGTGAGGTGACATTTAAGTGCTGCCTTACTGAATTCAACCATGAAAACAGAAACCTCAGACATTGAACAAGCAGTGGAGAGGAAAACTAAAATCTGAATTTTCTGAAGATGAGAGTGGCATGATGGCACAAACACGCAAACAAAATATTAACCCAAACCTCCTGGAAACACAGAATTTGTTGACAGAAAAAGATGGCTTGACCCACCAAACCTGCCCAGATGGTCCTTGCCTGGTCTGTCTCTGCAGACCCTAGCTGGTGTCCTGTGACCCTCACTCCTTCCTGCCCATGGGCTCAACATTTTGGGGGTATAGTAGAGTCAGACCATTATATGCTCATGTATGTTTCTCTGTAATTAAAAGGTGCACCTAAATTTTGATATCCCGAAAAGATGGTAGCTTATTCCTGGGAGATCATCCAAGGCAGTATAGCCTAGAGGTTAGAGGAACGAGGTGTGAACTAGCTTGGTACATTCAGCAGACCAGACCTGAGCTTGATTCTCACAACCTCCACTTGCATACTGTGTGACTCTGAGCAAGTCACTTAACCATCCAGTGCCCCCAGGTCGCCCCTGAAAACAAGCTCTTGTGCCTAGTGGGCCTTACCTGGTTACCAAAGACTAAAATAAATAAATAAAAATAAGCTGGTGCCTAATGTACCTATCAGCATAACTTAAAAAGTGGGCATCTACTTCATTTACTTGTCTGATACTGAACTACTCCATTTACTTAATAACACATCTTTAAAATACCACTTGCCTTTCCCAGGTTTGCAGTATCTTGCCGAATTGCCCATGAAGTCTGATAAACTTGTACCAGGGCTTCCTGATTTCAAAGTGAAGGAAGGAAGGAAGGAAGGAAGAAGGAGGGAGGGAGGGAGGGAGGAGGGAGGGAGGAGAAAGATTCCACTATAATGAAGAAAACTATTCTAGATGCCTGTTCTGACTGCTTTATTCTTTAAATGAAATATAATATAATCTCTGAGGTATATCTTCTTGCTAATCAGTACTTCTCAGAACAGGAAGACCTGACTTCAGTACTGGGACTGGTCTTCTTAAATGTCTTTATAAGTGACATTGCAGAGGGACTGGAAGGAAAAGTATGCCTCTTTGCAGACAACACAACTATCTGCAACAGGGCTTATACACAAGGGGGTGGAAAGGATGAAAAGGGACATGGCAAGGTTGAAGGAATGGTCAAAAGTATTGCATCTTAGATTCAATGCAAAGAAGTGCAAATTACTGCACCTGGGAAACAAAACTCCAGTGGAAGAATACAGAATGGGGGGGGGGTACTAACAACAACAAAAATGGAAAAGGGCCTGGGGGTAGTCATATCAGATAACCTAAAGGTAGGCAAGTAATGTGAGAAGGCAGTAAGGAGGGCTGAGGGATACTGGGATGCATAGGGAGAGGCATTACCAGAAGAAAACAGGAGGATGTTATCCCTCTATAAACAGTTGATGAGACCCCATCTGGAGTACTGCCTGCAATTCTGGAGACTCCATCTCCACAGGGACATAGATAGGATGGAGGCAGTCCAGAGGAGGGCAGCTAAAATGGTGCAGGGTCTGCACCAGAAGCCATAGGAAGAGAGGCGAAAGGAGCTTAATAGGTATACCCTCGAGGAAAGGAGGGAGATGGAGGACGTGATAGAAACTTTCAAGTACCTCAAGCAGTGATGGTGATAGGGAATTTAAAACATAGGTCAAATTAGACTCATTGGTGGAAAAAAATTAGGTCAAAATAAGAAACAACTGGGTCAAACCCTAATCATAAGTACACATTTCACCAGTATAGAAGCTTACATTTTTCAAGTGAAAATACTTTTCTATTGTTTACTTTTCCATCTTTCAGCTATTGTTAAACAGGTGCACCACTTTGGACCCATTGTCATGTGGAAAGTGGGTCATTTGTGGGCAAGCTGCAACTTTTTCCCTTTTTGCCCTATCTAGCACTGTCCCTGACCACAAGGGAGTCAACAAAGTCCAAGAGGGTAGCATAGTTCAGAAAAAGAGATGTGCAAAAACAAGGGGGTACAATTTGAAGATAGAGGGGGGATGGCTGAGGGGCAACTGATGAAGTATTTTTTCATGGAGAGGGTGGTGGATGCCTGGAAGGGCCTTCCTGAGGATCTTGTGGGGTCAAAAACAGTGAGAAAATTCAAGAATGCATGGGACAGACATAAGGCAATTCTGGTGGGGGGTAGGAGGAAGTAGACTGTTGGTTAACTAGGCTCTGCAGCTCATTCAATAGGTCGGGAAATGGGCAGACTGGGTACACCAAGTAGTCCTTATCTACCGTCAAAGTCTATGTTTCTATGTTTTTACGTATTTTTTTCTATCCTTTCACAAACCAAATACTGTAGGGTTACCACCTTCCCTGATTTTCACACGACAGTCCTGATTTGGGCAGCTGTGTCCTGCAAAAATACTGTGAAAAATACCACATGTTCTGAGGTTATAGTAGAAAAAAATATCTTCTAACTTTCTTCTAAATTTTACAGAAACACCATAATACCGTAACTAAAATACCTTAAAATGATAAGAAACAATAGAGACAAGTAAAAAAACTACAACACTTAATCTTAATTCTGAGAAAACAAGTCTGTTGCACTGGTCTAGTTTACATATTGCTCCATGAAAAATTTTGATTCAAAAAAGAAATGTCCCACTTTGGGCTTCATGAAAAGTGGTAACCTTAGTGCTGGGGGCAAGGGTACAGGCATACTCACTGCACACATTCTTGTGCAATTGTACAAGTACCTGTCTGATATCTGTCTTTTTTCCTAAACATTATTACACAGATTTAGAACAGAGACAATGCCGCTGCTGCATTTGAAAGTAAGTGACAACTGTTAAAACTCGTCTTACTGTAAGTATATAAAACCTGTTTTAAAACTGATTTCATTTTAGAATCTGTTCAGAAAAAAATTAAAACACAGTAATTGTCTGCATTCATTGTTTTAAGAATAGATCATGTGCTTGCTGTATGTTAAAAAGCACTCAGCAATGACCATAAAGAAGTGGGTGGGCAGTCCTTGGAGATATATACCAAACTGACATTTTAGGCTACTCTAGCGGCTTAGGCCATCTTCACCTCCTGGGCATTAAATGGTCAAGTTGTAGGAAATGATGTAAATGTTCCATGAATGAAGAAGTGACTATAAGGCATTTGAATTTTGACTGTCAAAATACTGTATCAGGCAAATATATATATAAAAAAAAAACACTGTAACAGAGATAGAGAGAAAATTGGAATTCTTAGAATGGATTCTGTGCAGTGGCAGCAAATTTGTAATAATTGCTTTATTTGCAAAGTTTTGCACAAATGACTGTAGCATGTTATGTAAGCTATGAAGTTAATGTTTATGTCCCGTATGTACATTACATTTGTTCATAAGGATATATTTGTTTTAAACTGTATGTAACAAACTGATGTTTTTATACATGCAGCTTGCTTGAAAAATATCTTGACTTGACAACAGGCATGGATGAACTTGAAAGAAAATGTTTAGACTGCAAGTTATTTTACCCAGCATGGCCCAGTGTTCAAAATACACGTAGGTGGATCCTGCTTCTGTCTACTTTTATAGCTGTATCACATGGAGGTCAAATGATTTTCTTATGGTCACACAGTAAGTGGTGGGATTTAAACCTTACGAATTTCTTAGTTAACAGTTCTGAGGGTCTATACCGTGGACCACACTAAAGCATAACCCAGAAAGAAATGATGCACAGATGAGTAAGAGAACCCAACCTAAACAAGGGCCACACTTGTAGAAAGCTCTCTCTCTCTCTCTCTTCTTGCACTCCCCCCCCACACTCACCACCACCACTATCTCTCTCTCTCTCTCTCTCTTCACACACACACACACACACACACACACACACACACATACACACATACACACACACAATCACCACCACCATCAGGATAACAAGACAACTTCTAAAACATGTTTAGATACAGTTCTGCTTTATTGTATACATGTCCTGTCTTTATATTCCTTTTATTCTTCATGTGAATATTTACATAGAAATAATCAATTTTCCCAACAATAGGTCTATACCAACCAGACAGACCTGCCAGTAGTTCGGTTCTTACCTAGTCTAGATATTGTAATTTAGTTTGGAGTTTTATTCCAGTGAAATATGAGAGATTGGTAGGGAAAATGTAACAAAAGTAAACAGTAAATGACATCCAGAAAAGGCTTGTTAGAAGAGAGTATGGGAACCTGGCTCGATGAGAACCATTTTGAAACTGTCTCTGACCAGGTTCTGTTCATGTCATGACCATTTGCCTATTTTGGGAAACCAAAGTAAATCAGAGTAAATCAGAAATGTTTGGAAAAATATTGGTCTGAATCAGAACCAGGAGAAACTAGAAAAAGTAGGAGAAATCAAGAACCTTTGGAAAAGTGTCAGACTCTAAATTAGAACCAGGTTAGAGCAGACCCTCTTATCCCTACTCTTACTGTTACAGGAATAGAAAGAGAACATTGTTTAACCTGGAAAGGCACACTAAGCTGAAACTTGTTTTCAGGTGCAACCTGGGAGTACAAAGAAGTTAAGTGACTTGCTTAGAGTCACACAACATGCAAGTAGGGGCTGTGGGATTCAAAGCCAGGCCTCCAGTTTTGTAGCTTAGTCCCTAATCCACAGCACTATTCTGCCTTACCAAATGCCTGCAAAGAGACATGCAAGTAAAGCTGTTTCTGGCCATGGGCAATGTTGGCAGTAAGAGGTCAGTGGAGTGTGGTAGTACGCGGAAGGAGAAGTGCATTGCTGATGTGAGGAAAGGTATTTCTCCTGCAGTGTTTTACAGCCCAACCAGTAGCTTCACTGATAGTTGAGGAGAGATGTGTTTTCCCAGCCGGTGGTGTTAGTATTACTGGTGTTAGTGGTGGTGGAAGTAGTATTAACATTGTTGCGTCAAGTTCTAATTCTGACCAGTGTACCATATCCAAACATATTGAGTGTGAAGCAAGTACAGAGTAGTGACAGCGATGATATCATACTTCCCAGTAACATCCCATTAACTGAACCTATTCTGATGATCATGTCAACGATAGCATACAATGTGATATTCCATCCACCGTGGCACTTAATGTCACTCATTTTCCATGCAGTGATTCACAGTGTGGTGAAAAAATATCAGGTGATGGTGGTGTAGTTGCTGATGATGAATGTGATGATGCTGATGATGATGATGTTGCTGTTGTTGCAACATACAGTCCACATGTTAGCATCCAAGCAGAAGATGTGGATGTGTGTGACAGTGACATTGATGAATATGATGATGATGTAATTGACCCCAGTTGGGAACCAAAGAAACAGAAATTAAAAGTGGCTGTGTCTGAATCTGTTTGCAGGAATCTCCCCCGGTAAAAACTTGTGATTTACCGGTTTTAGTGGATGATAATGATGACGACGACCCAGTACTCAATATGATAGGTAGTCGTGGTGGTCAGTTGCATTCCAGGTGTGCAGTGCCAGAAACATCGCGTGCCCTCCCACTTCAGTGCTTAAAATAACAGACTTAAATAAGCCACATCATCATGGACATGTTAAAAGCAGAGCATCACAGTCCCTTGTTTGGGATTTTTTTGTTCAAGATGCAAATGATGATTCAGTTGCAATCTGCCAGGTTTGCCATGTGCGTGTGAGTCAAGGTAAAAAGTGGAGCCATCTTGGGACAGAAGGACAGCATATGCATCTTAAGAATAGGCGCTTGGCTCTGTGGACCCAGCACAGGCTGGCAGCTAATACCAGACTGGGGCATTCACCCATATCACCAACAACCATAGCCAGCATGTTATCCCCTTCCATGACTGTTAAGCCCAGTAGGAAATTAAACATGTGCAGTAGTGCGGTAATAAGAGCAGAGGATTACTACAGGCATGATGAGGTGGAGGACCATAATGACTTTGAAATGCTGTCCAGTGCTGGTCAGAGTAGCAGTTTTTGTGGTGGTGGTGATGGTGGTGGTGGTGGTGGTGGTGAAAGCAGTATGTCTAGTGCAAGTAGTACATCAACCCCGGTTGGCAAATCTGGAAAAATAACATCATTTCTGGGTTTGTCATCATCACCTGTGCAACCATCTTCATCAAATGTCCACACTCTACCTCCTGCCAATGCCATTCATCACAGAGCACAACCATTTGTGACCAGCAACACACCCCATGTAAAACGTTTAAGTCAGCCCATGTTACACAGTGTTTTTGTGCATTAGCTGAAGTACCCCCCCCCCAATCATACAGTGTCACTTGAACTTAATGCTGGCAAGTGATCTTTTGCCCTTCTCCTTTGTGGAGAATTCTAGGTTCCAGCGGTTTGCTACCCATGCCTGTCCAAAATGGAAAGTCCCATCCAGGGCTTACTTTTCTACCCATGCTGTTCCCGAGTTGTCCCGCACTGTTTCAGACTCAGTAAGAGATGCCCTTCAACATTCCTCCTCTCCATTCATCCATTTAAGTATGGATATGTGGAAAAGTGGCAAAACAGCAGGGAGTTCATATCTGTGTATAACTGCACACTGGCGCAGGTGATGGGGGTTGTTTGTGATACTGGTAGTGTGAATAATCAGTGCAGGAAGGTGGATTGTCGCAGTAGCAATCTTCCGGGAATTCACCAGCATGCAACAATTGCTATGCACAGTGTGACCTGCTCACACACTGGTGATAACATGTTGGACATAATACTGACGGAAATTGACAGATGGCTAAACCCCTGTTCCTGAGAGCTGGGTTCAAAGTGGACAATGGGTCAAATGTGGTGAAATGCATCACAATGGTGTTTTTTTTTGTGTTCCGTGCATGGCCCACTGTTTATATCTTGTGGTTCAGGAGTTTCTGCAGCACCCTGACATAAAAGAAATGCCGCACCACTGCACTACATATCTGCACTCACTTTCAAGATCTGGAAAGGCCCGTGACCAGCTGTGGCAGTTGCAGATACAAAACAGCCTGCCTCAGTACCGTTGAAGCTGGAAGTTGTCACCCAATGGAACTGCACGTTATACATGGCAGAGAGGTTGTATGAACACTACAAAGCCATCTCAGAATATCTTGCTATGCACACTAGCAGTGTCAGTTCTGGGGCCTCCTTGTCTATGCCGACTGAACAGTGGCACATCATGGACTCTGTAATAACAATTTTTCGGCCTTTTGAACATGTCACACAGGCAGTGAGTGGTGAGTCTGCCTCCATTAGCCAATCAATTCCACTGCTGCGGGTGCTGAGGCAGACATTGGTGAATGTACATAGCCTTGATGTTGCCGGAAACGGTGGTAGCAGTATGTTGCTGCGACACATGTTGACAGTATTCAACCACAATCGTCACATTGTGAGCATTCAGAGTAGTGACAACTTTGCCATGGCAACAATGCTGGACCCACGATACAAACGTGGGAATTGCATCAGTACTGGAAGGATGGCCTGAACTGGTAAAAAATATCAGTGGTCAACTGGTTCGCTTGGTTCATGGGGCACAGAAGTCATGTGCCAAGGTTTGCAAACCTCAGCAGCATAATACAGCTGAAGGTGTAGCTGGAGGACCAGCAAGCATATCATGCAAGGGTAAGGGGGACTGTAGTTCCTGATGGTCTGTCATCCAAAGTGGTTGGCGTCAACCCACTTTGGAAGGCTTTGTCCCAAGTGGGTATTTGTGAGATCATTGATTCCGGGGAACAGGCAAGTGGGTATTTGTGGAATCATTGATTCCGGGGAACAGGTTGATGCATCAACAATCGGACTTAGTGCAGCACAGAGAATGGTTGAGTCATATTTGTCTGAAAACAGGCATCTGACAATAAGTGAAGATCCTCTTTTGTACTGGAGTGGAAAGGTCAGTGAATGGCAAGAGCTGACTGCAGTGGCACTGAAGTACCTCACATGCCCACCCTCCAGTGTAAGTGTTGAGAGGGTATTCAGCTCAGCAGGTGCAATAATCAGGGATCATCAGACAAGCCTGTCTCCTGCAAATGTTAGTTTGCTAACATTCATTAAAATGAATGAGAGGCACATGCCAGCACAGACTGCAACCTCGGTATTCATACCCTGGCCTAGTTATGGTGGTCTTGCTGATGTGGAAATGGAGCATCCTGGTGACACTGGCAGTGGCTGCCTGAACCGGCCCACCACTGACGTAGATGATGACATTATGGAGAAAGAATTTCCCAGTTGTCAGACTTCAGACGTCGATGACTGTGAGGGCAATTTTCTTTATGAGGATGATGATGTGGTTAATGTTGGCAGGTTTTAACTGCAGTATTTAAAAGGTGGTGTGCCTCCACACCCTGGACCACCACCACTGGGACTGATGTTATCCAAGTCTGCTGCCACCATGAGTCTGTCTGCCCCCCACGGACCACCACCACAACCGGGACTGATATTATCCAACTCTGCTGCCACCATGAGTCTGTCTGCCCCCACGGACTACCACCACCACCGGGACTGATGTTATGCAACTCTGCTGCCACCATGAGTCTGTCTGCCCACCCCGGAGCACCACCACTGGGACTGATGTTATCCAAGTCTGCTGCCACCATAAGTCTGTCTGCCCCCCATGGACCACCACCACCACTGGGACTGATGTTATCCAACTCTGCTGCCACCATGAGTCTGTCTGCCCACCCTGGACCACCACCACCGGGACTGATGTTATCCAAGTCTGCTGCCACCATGAGTCTGTCTGCCCCCCACGGACCACCACCACAACCGAGACTGATGTTATCCAACTCTGCTGCCACCATGAGTCTGTCTGCCCCCACGGACCACCACCACCACCGGGACTGATGTTATGCAACTCTGCTGCCACCATGAGTCTGTCTGCCCACCCCAGACCACCACCACTGGGACTGATGTTATCCAAGTCTGCTGCCACCATGAGTCTGTCTGCCCCCCACGGACCACTACCACCACCAGGACTGATGTTATCTAACTCTTCTGCCACCAAGAGTCTGTCTGCCCCCCACAGACCACCAGTCCACCAGTGCACCACCACCACCACCAGCTTCTTAATATTTAAACCATAAAGTGAGTATGTGCACTCATGTTTGTTATGCTGCCTCACTTCCTTAAGTTGTCTGTTTTGTTTTCTGTAGCTTTTCAGAGCCGCAGTGGCAAAAACACATACAATACATTCTTTTGTTTCTTTTTTACACGAGAACAAAACAGGCTCCATCGCTATTACTCATTGGGAAAGATGCTGTAGCTATACCATATAAGAGGAACTGATGTAATGTCCATGTGAAATCCATTCTGTAAGTATGAAGATTTTATTTCATCCATTTCATTGCTTTGTAAAGACTGCGCAAATATTGCACACAACAGGTTGTCTTAGTAGTTGACAAGATGTGTCTCTGAAATGTAACTGACAATAGGGATTGAAATTTGAGAACCAGGAGGGACACATAACAATGAAGTTGTAACTTTTAAGAAATCATTCATTTCTTTTTCAGAAAAATTTAGGGATACTTTGTTGTTCTGTCAAAGTGGCCTTACAAAAGGTCGTCAACATCAGGCACACCCCTCCCCTACCCGAGCTTGGGCACACATGCAACATGCAGAAGTCGCTTCCTTCGATGACCATGACCATCATTAACAACCAGACTCAGAAGGATGCTGATGAAATCTGTGAAGAAGTAAAAATAAGAAACCATTACAGACAAAACTGAAAATATGATTCCCCCAAAAAATACTTACTTCATGTGCTTGAGAGTTATCCATTTCCATTTAAGTGCAAAAAATTCTCATTGAGCACTGGAAGGTGCACAGCAACAGTTTGGAGTCACCTGTGTGATGCAGAACAATAGCATGAGTACATGGCCATGTCAAGTTCAACCCCCCTCATCATCACCTACAAAATACATAACCATATATATATACATATATCTACTCACCAAGCCTACTATTACTGTACATCCAAAGGGCACCTTTCAATCCAGTTGAGATGATCACTTTTCACTTTTCTGCACACAAGGAGGATGCATTCTGGGCCTGCAGAAAAAATCTGGGGACTCTGTGCCACCACTGCCCACATGACCGAGTGTGCCATTAATTCTGTGGGACTTTGTAAGTGCTGAAACAGTCTCTTTTCACTTGGTTACCACTTGTCAATTTTCTGCACACAAGGAGGATGCATTGTGGGTCTGCAGAAAAAATCTGGGTACTCTGTGCCACCACTGTGCGCATGACTGAGTGCACCATTAATTCTGGGGGACTTTGTATGTGCTGAAACAGTCTCTTTTCACTTGGTTACCACTTGCCAGTTTTCTGCACGCAAGGAGGATGCACTGCAGGCCTGCAGAAAAAATCTGGGGACTCTGTGCCACCACTGCGCTCATGACTGAGTAAACCATTAATTCTGGGGGATTTTGTATGTGCTGAAATAGTCTGTTTTCACTTGCTTACCACTTGTCAGTTGTATGCACACAAGGAGGACGCATAGTGGGCCTGCAGAAAAAATCTAGGGACTCTGTGCCACTTTTGTGTGTTCTGTGATTGTTGCTGTGAGCTCATAGTCATGATGCCATAGTGACACTGTTACAGTTAAAGCAGCATTGCAAGAATGTCCTCACAGTTCTGAACTGTACTTTTTTATGCTACTTTAAATTGCCACAGCAACCACTACTTCTGTGCGAGTCATCAGTGACTTGAATGATACGATTCTTCTCACAATTTATGTCTGCTTACTCCTACTTTTTCATGTATGAAAACAAAATGAGCACATCTTCAATATTGTTCCGACCAGCTTTGTATTTATTCAGCAGCTTTTAATAACTATTGTTCCGTGGTGTCATATAAACACTGTCTGATATATATAACTGTTAGTTAACAACAGAAGTTATATATACAATTACTTAGACGTGATGGAGAAAAGCAGGGGAAAACAATGACAAAGACCTGGTCACACTCACTGTCAGCGGCACCAATTTAAAAGGAATGGTCCTTTCATTATTTCACAAATGAAAAAAGGTAGTACAGCACACTCAACTACTGCAAATTATGGTATCATTCCAGTCAGTTGGGATGTAAGTAAAGGAAACTGTAACATAGCATTAAAAAATATAGGTCAAAGTTATCAACAGATTGTTGCACTGCTGTTTTACAGACAGTCACCACATTACATAGTTATGGTGATTCACATAAACCAATATGTGGGGGCATTACTACCTCTGGAATATTTCTTGCTCCACAGAGTGCAATATATGTCTGTGAAAACCAACCATAATTTCATTACAGTGAGTCACACGATGGAGAATTAATCTGAAAAGCAACCCACATTTGTCCACACTCCTCAGCAACTTTAAGACGTGATGGCGGGGGCGCAGGTGCACTCCACTATACTGAATGTCAAGCAGCTATCCCAAGCAATGTTTCCTAATGTTATAAGGTTCACTTTGTGGAGAAATGTGGGATGTTTCCACTACCAAGGCTCTTCTTACTGGAAACGTGGCACAGATTTCACAACAAACTGACCATTAACATAAAAACATTCGCAAACCTGCACATTCCAATATTCACTATAAAGAGTGGAACACCCACGCCTGTCCCTGCCATCATGTAAAATAATGTTGCTGAGAAGGGAGGAAGAATGTGGGCATATTTTCAGAATGGGAATGCCTCTGTCACATGACTCACTGTAATGCCTTAGCACTGTTTTCAAAAAAATTTATTGCACTATGTGGTGCAAGAAAGAGTTCCCTGGAAGGGAAAATGTGTATGATTTAATAATAACAAACAAAAAATACACAACAAAAGTACAACACAGTAGTGGGGTGGGGTCAGGAGGGTGGGGTGTGTGTGTTGGGGCAGAAAGCAATACCTGGACTTACTATGGCCTTGGGATGCTGTGGTGGTCCAGCAGCAGATGCAGCACTGAAAGTATTGCTGCTGCTGTCCTTACACTCTGGTAACCTGCTTCTCCAAATTAATTAAATGCTTGTTGTTTTCCTCCAGTGCTACCACACCAGGAGGGAGTCAGACTGGCTAACAGGGACTGTGCCGGGTCCACTGCAGTGGGTAATCCAGGTAGTGGGGCTGGTGGTGGACAGGGTGGTGCTGGTGGTGGTGGTGGTGGAGCACCTGATGTAGCCCTCCTCCTCCTGCTGTGGCAGTGACTGCTGCGAGGCACATTTCCCACCCCAGCAGCACCCTCAGCCACTGCCACGGAAGGGCCAGTATGTGGACGCATGGCCCCCCATGGCAGCCTGCCACTCTGCCCTGTGGTGATTCATCATGTGGGTGTGCTGGCCACCAGTTCCCAAATGTGTCCCAGGGAGACCACGGCACACCAGCACACCACACACATGGCACTGCACCACTGTGCTGTCTCCCCCGACATAATTAAAAAACTCCCACACTGGGAAGCTGCAGGGGGGACCAGACACAGTACACACTTGGTATGCACAAGTTCTACCACCACCCACTATTGTCGGGGCACCTCCTGTGACTGTGGAGGTGGTGGAGGGGGTGCTGCTGGAGCCCCAACAACTTCTGCTAGTGGTGGTGGTGGTGGAGAAGGTGGATGAGCAACAGCCACCAGTGGCATTGGTGCTGCTGCTGCTCCTGTTGCTTCTGCAGGGGAAGCAACACTGGCCAGGAGTCTGGATCAGTCCAACATAACATGACCGCCCCCATGGGTCTGCACTGCTCCCCTCCTAATGCTCCCATGTGCCAGCGACTCGCCTTCCCCTACTCCAACCTGACCCTCCATCCTCCTGGGTCCACAGGACGACACACATACACACACACAGTCAGTCACATACACAAAACAAAAATAAAACTTATACAAAAAAATTCACTAACCATAAAAAACTAACACAATACAAACACTAAATAAAATAGCTTTTAAAAAAGCTGTTTGAAATACCAGTAACAAGAAACGACTCAGAGAGCCAAGCAAACTCCTCTCCTCTCAAAATTCTGCTTTCTCCCTGTACAAATGCAAAGGAGAAAGTGAAACTACTTCTCTGACTCACTTCCTTCCTGCCTGGCTAAAGCATGTGACTTACAGTACTGCAGGCCATGTGATGTGCCTATTTTCCTTCTCACTTAGCCTTACTTGGCGTTAAGGCATAATGAGAATACAAAGTGGCATGATAATGATAGGGTTAGGGAGCACTTTATGAGGTCCACTCTATGCTATGCTCTGCAGACGCAAAGTGGTCACTCGTCCACTTTGTGGGTGGATTTATAATTTGCTGCATCCCTAATTATGACTTTTCTTACCCATACCTGCGACTTTTGTGTTCTCTACTGATTGGTTGATGTTTGATTATATTAAATATTTAACAACAAATTAATGTTATTGTAGCATCAGTATAAAAATTATTTTTATTTGAGCTCAAGACTCATATAAATTACATGCTTTAAGGGTTATATTGGTTTTGGACAAGCTGTATCTATTGGCAAGCAGCTATCAACTACTGAAAGGACATATACAAAGCATATTTTTTACTAGTACAGATCATGCTTTTTCTAAACATGTATATTGTGGCCACACACAGACTGTTTATATCCATATTCTACTTATCATTTTGAGTGATAGAAAATTCATCACTTGCTATTATGTTGGTCAGTTTCAGTGGCTCAGTAGGTAGCACACTCGCCTCTGAGACCAGGAGATAAGAGGGCTGTGGGTTTAGTTCCACATCTGTCACTTGGTTAATATCCCAGTACTCATACTGTAGTGCAGCATAAGAGGGTGCTGCAATTCTGAGGTGCCGCTTTTGGATGAGACATTAAACCGAGGTCCCATCTGCCTGGATTGGTGGTAGTTCAGGTGGATGTTAAAGAGCACATGGCACTTATCGAAAAGAGTAGGGGAAATTTTTATTCAAAACATACAAAAAACTGTAGTACATCATACAAAATCATAATCAAAGGAGACAGAAAAAAGTAGCGCAACATACATAAACGTCAAACAAAAAATATTGCACATAAGTACATAACCCCCTTCCCAGCCCCACTAAAAAAGAAGGGAAATTTTCAAAAACTGAAAACACAATATACAGAAGTGTATTACAGCATACAAAATCAGAGAGCAAGAAACAAAAAACAGAAAACAAGCATGATAACATACATGAACTTGAAATCAGAAATAATCCGTATATGCATGTAATCCTCATCCCATCCCTACTAAAAGAGTATGGGAAAGTGTTAATATAAAACTCAAAAGAAAATATATATGAAATGGAAGTACAACACACAAAAGCATAATAAAAAGGGAAAGCATAAAAAAACAGAACAAAGAAGTCACAGTACATGTGAACTACAAACAAAAATAAAAATGCATAGGTACACAACCCACATCCCAACCCCACTAAGAGAGTAGGGGAAGAAGGGTAAAATAAACTAACTGTCAGGAAAATCCAAGAGCAGAGATTCCAATATCTCCAAAACCTCTGGGGCAATGAGACTTTCTCAGTGCAACAAACAGTGTTAGACCTTGCAAAATCTGAGCAATAATATGGGTAGGGTTGCACAGTTTCTGTTGCAGCAAAGATGCACATCTGGCCTGCCACAAATAGTAGATGCAAAAAGTGAAAATCAAATGGAGGGTACTAGGATGGTATGAATTCAGTCCGGGAGGATAGATGCCATAAATCAAAATATTATAAGTGAGAGTAGGAAGGGCCTTTTCCTTCCACTTATGAAGGAAGAGGGTCCAAACAGGTCAAGTAAAGGGGCAATCTATAAAAAAATGGAACATGGTTTCAGGGATGGAAGGACACGAGCCATGAGGACAAGTCCTTTCTTCCTGTGCTTTGTGCTTCAAGTTATCATGGACATCAAGCCTGCCGTGACAGGACAACCAAGTGATATCCCAAACCCGCTGAGGAATGCGAGGGTCAGTCAATTGATGAAAAACACAGGAGGAGTCCAGAATAACACCAAGGGAGTTCCATAACACCGGAAGATCCAGAAAGTAAGACCCCAAAACAGACCAATATAAATACCTTTGTGAGGAAGAAAGAATCATTGTAGGAGTCAAAGACCACTGGTGAATCTTTAAAAAGGAGGGGAGAATATAATAGGGAAGATTGTACTTCCAAAATTTCCAAGGAATCTCCAAAGGTGGAAGAGTCCACACCGTGCATAACGGGGCATCTCGATGATGGAGAAGAGACAACCAAAAGACCAACTGGTCATGCAATAAAGAAAGAAAGGTAGAGTTGAGAAACAAACAGTGAAAAAAGACCAAAGGATTCAACATTAGAACACCGCCATGGCAATAATCAGGATAAGTATAATTCCATTTGATCTGGTTTAAATGACTGCCCCAAAAACCCTAGAAAAAAACATTATACAAAAGAACTTCCAAGGAAAGGGGAACAGGAAAAACCGAAGCCACATGCAGAAACAAAGGAAGAATGAAGGTTTTCAACAGTAAAACCCGCTTCCACTTAGCTACAGTAAATCCCTTCCAGTAAGCAACTATGTGTAAAGCCTTATCAAGAATGGTAGTCCAGTTGGTGAGGGCATCATCAGCAGCACCAAAAGTCAATCCCAAGATTTTGATTGGAGAGGAGAACAAAGGCACCCCAGCAATACAACGAGGAGAATCAGGGGGTGGCAACATCGGGAGGTGTAGATCAGAGATCTTACTGTAATTCAACCTAGAACCAGATACCCTCTCGAAATCCATAAGGAGATGAAGCAAGTCCGACTCTTGAAGTTGTGGAGTAGTAATAACACAAAGGTCATCTGCATATGTCAACACCGTAGGGATAGGGGACAGAGAAGAAAAGGAAAGACGTGGAATAGTAGGATGATGCAAAAGCTTGAGAAGCAAAGGGTCAATATGAAAAACATAGAGAAGAGGACTCAAAGGGCAGCCTTGATGGATACCGGTATGACTAAAAAAGGGGGGACAAGGGGCACCATTTACATAAGAGTGGATCCAAGCAGTAGAATATAGTAGTCGTATCCACTGGATAAAGCGGTGTGAAACACCATAATGAGAGAGGACGTGAAAGAGATAGGCATGGTTCACACTATCAAATGCTTTCTCCTGATCAAGAGAAAGGAGTAGTGAGGGAGAAGAAGAAGAAGAAGAAGAAGAAGAAGAAGAAGAAGAAGAAGAAGAAGAAGAAGAAGAAGAAATGAAAACAGAAATATCTCAGAGAGAAAGATTTGAAACAATAGAGCGGTGGGGGATAGCACAAGTCTGAACCTCTGAGATAATCTGAGACGCATGAGGAAGAAGGCGATTGAGCATGACTGATGCAAAAATCTTGTAATCCACATTCAGGAGGCTCAATAGTCTCCAATTCTGAATATCTGTCCTGTCACCCTTTTTTAAAGAGGAGGAACATAATTGCATCCGAGAAATGTCGGGGGACAGAATGGGTAGTGATAATGGTATTAAAGAGCAGGGTAAGGATCGGAGAAAATAAATCAGAAAATGTGTGATAAAGTTCCGCGGTTAGGCCATCCAGCCCAGAAGAAGTACACCGTTACTGCTTCTTGATTGCTGCCTGTACCTCCAGTGAAGAAATCTGAAGAGTCAGCTGAGTACAGAGATCAGAAGAAGGAGATGGAAGCTGGAAATCAAGAAAAGGAGCAGCAGCAGACAAGGTCACAGCAGGAAAGCCAAAGATGCCATTCAGATAGGAAAATACTTTGTGCTGAAGAGAGGTCATAGTGTCAGAAACCATCAAGTAGTCTGGGTCTACAAAACGTTCAATATGCGTGGCCATTACCCTGTCAGAACAAAGCTTATAAATGTCAAAAGAGGCCTTAGAAGAGCCGGGTGCCACAAGAGGCCTCAAGACGAAGGAACAAGTTCTATCCGTGTCTTCAGAGAAGCAATAAGAGGGGAGTAATACTGTTCAGACTCATATGCCCTGGAAATGGTGTCCTGCAAATGTCGCCATAAAAGTAAATACAGTCGATAAGTGGAATCCGACTTTCTTCTACCCTGCCGATGAAAGAAATGTTTAAGATCTGATTTGGTGTCCTCCCACCAAGGTAAGGGGGAGGCATAGGCATCCAACACCGAAATGTGGGACAACAATAATTCTCGGCAATCTCTAACAATGCAACCATCTGACAACAAGGAGCTATTCAACTTCCAATGGGAAGAAACAATCAGAGGATGGGATGCTGAGGAGGGAGAGCAAAGCAAGGAAATGGCCATGTGATCCGAAGATTCACAAGGAATAACCTTAGCCTGGTGAACCCGGATATTATGAGAAAGAAAGAAAAAATCAGTACGAGTTGCTAGGGAGCCCCTGTAGTAGGTTTTAGCTCCCTTGGGGTGCACTGCACAGTAGCCATCCTGAAGAGAAGCAGTCTGAAGAACAGAACGTAAAGCAGTAGAGTCCCCAAAAAGTTTCTGAGTGAAGCCTCCTCTATCAGCCAGGGTGAGGCCGCAGTTGAAATCCCCCCCAGGCAAAGATGGCGGAAGGTATGTAAATAAGGTTGTAAGAGCTGAAAAAAGTTTGAACGAACGGCAATACTTTGGGGCGCATAAACATTTAGAATCCGGAGTCATAGATGATGGAACATGCAACCAAGCAACAATGCACAGCCTGGGACAATGTCAACTAGTCTGGTAAAAGCATAATCGAAACCGGAAAACAGAATGCCTAAGCCATTACATTTATCCTTGCCAGAGGACCAATAGGAAAGGCCCTTGGTCCACCTGGCAGAAGCCCGGGATGGTTCAAAATGGGTTTTCAGTCTAGTATCCTGAATCAGGTAAAAATCATGAGGGAGATCCATAAGATACTGTAAAGAGATAAGAAGTATCCTATGGGACTTTATGCTGCACACATTAAGTGTAAGGCAATGAAGGCTTAAACTCCCAGCCATAGGAAAAGCGGAGTAGGTGACAAGAAATCGGGGGAGAAAAAAAGAAAAAACTAAGCAGTTAAGTAACCACAGAACATTGCTCGGGCACAGGTCTAGAGGAAGAAGGATTCAGCTGGGAATCACAGGAGTAATCCATAAGGAAAGAGGAGGCCTGAGAGGAGTCAGAATCATTTTCCTCATCCATTATGTCACTCCACTGCTTCTGTTTGGTCAGAACCTGGTAATGATTTCTGGTCAGAATGGACTATCAAGGAGGAGGGCGGGGAGCATTCCGCTTGCCCTTAGACTTACCTTTCTTACCCTGAGAAACCTCCATAAAGGGATCCAGGTCTGGAGGGGGAGGGGGTGCATAGGGTCGGAGGGCATGATGACCTCTGAAGCTGGGTCCCCACAAGGAGGAGCAGGAGTCTGCAAGCTAGGAGTACATACCGAAGACTCAGGAGGAGAAGTCAGGACAACATCAGTGGGATGGGGTATCACTTCCTGGTGCAGATCTTCACGGTGACGAAGGACCTGAGATTGGGAGTCAGATATAAGAGCCATCTGGTCTTGAGGGGGTCAATCCAACCTGTTG
Organism: Neoceratodus forsteri; assembly: GCA_016271365.2. NCBI lineage: Eukaryota > Metazoa > Chordata > Ceratodontiformes > Ceratodontidae > Neoceratodus > Neoceratodus forsteri. Next base: position 318,412,084 of record CM028130.1, read on the forward strand.
TGGTCCGCCCACGGACACTGGTGATAGATATGACCAAATTCATCACAGAGGTTACATCTCTGGGGATTAGAGCAACCAAGACTGACATGACCATAGGCCAAGCAAATAGAGCACCGTGGCTTATCACAAGTATGGCTAAGGTGTGTTCGAGCACCACATTTATGGTAGTGCGGGCTGACCAGGTAAAAACACAAACCCCTGTCATGACCAATATAGAAGCTTCCAGGTAAATGTGTTATGCCCTGATCAGTCTGCCGCAATTGTACTTTTACTTTCCAACCCCCTGTCCAGATGAGGTCCTAGTCCAAAATAGGTGGAGGAGCCTCGAGAATATCGCAGCGCTGCTTAAGCCAGTACTGGACATCCACTATGCTCACTCCCTCATTGTGAAAAAGCAGGGTAATAACTTTTATGGTAGGCTTAGTAAGGGGAATGAGCATAAAGGGGGCCCACAATGGCTGAGATTTCACCAATTCATACTTAGACCAAAATCTTTCCAGAGTGTAAACATTTTTAAAGCTAAGATCATAAACTGATCCTCCCTTAACGTGTATGAATGCAAACAGTATACTCGCAGTAATACCCAAAGAGTCCCTAAGCTTGGAATGCAACACAGTCCTCCTATCAGGAGCAGTGGAAAGATCCCCAAAGTATATCAGGTGAACAGCATTTCTACACTGAGCAGATGCACCCAAGTTTTGAAACAAATCGCTAAGGCGAAACTGAGGTGTCTCCAACGGCTCACCTGCAGGCAGAGAAGGCAAGAGAGAATTGTACAAATGATGCTGAAAGTCCCCGTCCAAAGAGGAGTGCACTGTAGCAGAAGGTCTTGATGCAGAAGAGGAAGTCTGGAGGAGGGAAACAGAAGGAGGATGCACCGGAGAAATGTCCAGACAGAAAATCTGTGGAGGAGCTGAATCACCTTGGGGAGAGACCTTCTAGGGGTAACAAACAAGTGGAGGAGTATCCAAAATAGGCAACCAGAGGGCAAGGTGTGCAGTATAATGTCTTGGGCACTGACAGCCCACGGAGAGGTCCACAGGGCACCAGGACACTGTTGACTATGCTCAAGAGCAGCTGGAGACCAGGCCTATCGGTAGAGGAAGTATCACTTGAAGAAAGCACAGAAATGCCCAGCTGAGGAGCAGAATCAGGTAAAACCTTTCCAGATGAGAAAACAGGATAAACTGGCAAGGCAGGAAAGGCAGCGACTACTGGTGACTGAACCGTAGATGGTGGCAAATCAGTAAAAGCGTTGTCTTCCATAGCAAAGTCCCGCAAAACAGAGCGGTGGTGCAGATAGAGGGAGCACAGCTGCAACGGTGTCAGGGTTGTAACTGAGGCCTCAGTAGCAGAAGCAGGAGGACAGGCTGAATGAAGCAGGTCAGAATCCAGGAACACTGTAGTAATAGAAGGAAAACCATCCAAATCAGGCACTGTGTCTAAACGACTATTGCAGTGAGTTCCAGGCTCTTGCAGTTGTAGCATGCTACTGCCATTTGATAAGCCATCATCAGGATTGCACTTTGGATGGTGTCTGGCTTTTGGCTGTTTATCACATCCAAGCAACTTAGGACAGGCATCATCACATGGTTTATTCATTTTCTGAGCTGTAACATGGACTTGTATATCATCCTTCATAACAACCGCTTGCACGCCAGGACTGTCATCTGCCATCTTGGTCCCACAGGAAAAAGGTTCCCCCTGCTCACAGGAAGCAAGAGAAGGGGAATTTTCCCGTTGTCCTGGCCAAATTTCCCTCATTCACTAAAAATACCACTAAGAGCTTAATCTGGTTCAAGGTCAGTTGGCATTCATCTGTGTCCCCCTTCCCCAGGTCGTGCCTGAAAATAGGCAGGGATTTGTCTAATGCACTTACCCGGTCAACAAAAGCTAAATAAATAAATAAAAATTGTCTGCAGTTAATTTGATGGTGAAATGCACATTATGTATTATGCTTTTCCTTTAGGTATGAATGGAAGGGGATCATGAAAGCACCATAAGTATCTCCATTTAGTTGAGTAACACATGAATATAACTGACAGTCTGACAATGGGATATCTTATTAGTATAGTCCTTATTTGTTGGCAGGCTGATTCCTATCTGCTGAATTAAATTATAGGCAAAATCTATACCTTTTGCATGTCACATTTAATGAATAGTTATGAAATGCTCTGAGATTTTATATATATGACCAATCCTCATGCTTTAATCCACATGAATCTAGCCTTTATCATACAGTACCACACACTATGTTGTGGACTGCTGCTAAATTACAAGCTGCCAATCACCCATTGCAACCAAAATTGAGAACGGCAGGAACACCATAATGCTGAATATATTTCAGATAAATAGCATCTAAAAGCTCTTTGGATATATATATATAATGTGTGTGTGTGTATATATATATATATATATATATATATATATATATATATATATATATTATGATAACAGGTAGTGCTACCATAATTAGGGTTGAGAGCCATTTCTATGTTAAACCCAAAATTTTGCTCCTTAATAACTTTGCAACCGTTTGATGGATTTACCGGAAATTTGGAATACATGATCACAAACCATAGGCCTTGGGATCTGCCAAGTTTTGTACTGGTCGGATATACAGCTGTGGAGTTATTAAGCGTGATCTGCGTGTGCGTTTACGCTGTTTCTGGAATTCTGCTGTCGCACCTACAGGTTGCACGGTTTGTGTGACCAGCCCAAAATCTTCAGGGAACATGTGGCAGGGGTCCCCGATGTGCCTTTCGAAGATTTCGTGAAAAAATATTGAACGGTTCAACAGTTATTCAAAAAACAATTTCCCATTATAAGCCAAAGGGAAAAGTTAACAAAAAGTTCGACAGTGTCACAAATGCACTTTTTACTGTCGCAAATGGCCCCGTTACTGTCGCAAATCCACCATCTTGTTTTCAGTTAGTGATCAGAAAAATGATTGGCATTTAAAATTGAGACCTCTAGCAACCTAATTCTTTTTGTATTCACCTAGTCGGGACCTGAGGATGCTAGCCATGTCTTTATTTTGGGTAAACACCCCGAAATATGTTTTTCATATTTCTGAAAAGTACTTTCGCAAAGTAGTGTTTGACTCATGAAAGTGTCGGAAATTTTTGCAAAAGCTTTCGCAAATTGCGACACTACTTTTCTACACCATGCCCAAAATAACAGTAATTCTTTGGCACACCGCTGCAAAAGAACAGTTGGGAGTTTTGGGCTGAAATTTGGAGGGAACACAGCTGACATCTCACAGATGTGCCTTTCAGTGTTGTATTCATAAAATATTACATGGCGGCAAAGTTACGGCACTCCAAAATTGATGGTTTTTCCCATAGGATAACATTACGGCTCCCGACGCATTACAGGAATCCTTTGGCACCCTGCTGCAAAATAGTGGTTTGGTCTTTTTTCCTGAAATTTGAAGGGAAGACAGCCAACAGTCCACAGATGTGCCTTTCAGTGGTTTGGTGAAAAAATATTACAGGGAGGTAAAGTTATGGCACTCTGAACTTCTCTTTTTTTCCCATAGGATAACATTACGGCGTTCGCCGCGCCTTTCAGGGCCTGTATCTAGGAAACGGTGCGAGATACGAACTTTTCGTCAGAAAAATACTTAGCCCCCTAATGCGGGCTAAGTATAAAACTAGCCAGGACAGTCGTAAATCATATGACTTTTAAATTTTTTTCCTATGTCGTACGGTTCCTGAGATATAACCTATTTAGTATTCTAAGTCCTCATTTTCTGCTCCGATACCCATTATTATGCATACATTCTTTGCACTCACTGTCTTTCTCTATGCAGCTTTTGGGGAAAACCAGCCTGTGCCCTTACATTACTGTTACCATTACTTACGCTACGCGGTTCTGTACCTGTTTACTTACAGTTGACGTCTCACGCCACCTATGTGCGTTATCTAGCGTTTCATTTGCACTTGTGTTTCTGTTATTTTTTGCCATTTGTGTCTACAGTACTGTTTCTCTTTCTGTTTCACTTTGCGTCACCATGCCCATTGACATTTCTGTTTGCAGGCACCATGTTACTATGTGACAACAAATCATGTGGCAGACCGTTCCCGTCTACGCCACTATGTGCGTTACCCTTTCTGTTCTCATTCACACTTGTGTTACCATGTGCGCCACTGTTAGCACTTCTGTTTGCATTGCTGTTCCTGTTACTATGCCACAAGACATCCTTTGGGCCCCGTGCTCCTGCAGCTGCATTACATTCACTATTTCTCATTATCATTCTCAAAAAGAAGGGAAATTAGAGGCAAAAAACTCCATTTAATGCATTAGTTAGGGTTGTTCCACAGCGACAAAAGTGAGGAATTTGATGTTGGGGTTGAAAACCCCTTGGACCATCCCATCCCAACACGGCATTGGGGTGCGTGATTGGGATCATCGGTCCTAACTCTCACCCCATTCTCCTATTCTTCTGCTGCTTACACATGTCATGGGGTGAGAGTTAAGAACAACGTCAATCTTTTCTTTCTCCGGTTAAGCGAAGGCTCAACTCCCAACCTGTTCCTCACTTTTAAACTGTCTTCTTCATCAATGTTTTGCCTCTCTATCCTCTATATATATATATATATATATATATATATATTAACTTTTTAATATGGCTGAATACTTGTCAGAAAGGACACATGTTATGTTATACAGCAGACAATAATGATATCTGTGTTTAATGTACCATCCATCACAAATCACAACATCTTTGGGCATACAATTCTAATTTGGCACTACACACACTCACACAGGCCCGAGTCCCCACCCTCAACTCACAAAACACACATGCCACATAAAGCAAATGTATTCTTTTTGAAGGTATCAGGCTATAATATTCCTAGTTTGTACAAAAGATTAATGATATTTGGTTTAGAGCTGTGGAGAACAGTGGTGGTGAAGGTGCTGGATTTTAGGCACAGGGTTGGTTACATGGAAACTAAGTGAATATTGTGCATGTATAGAAATATACAGCAATAACATTTACAGTCATGACAGGGATAGTGGATTTCAAAATGTACTGGTTCCACGAATGTCACCCTATCTCAACAATTGTAGAGATGTTTTCACCTCCCATTGTAGCTAACAGGGCACTTGCCCTGATAAAGAAACAGTTTTAACCCAAGTAGTGATTCAAGGTGCAAACATAGCTCTAATTTGATTTCAAGCAGAATGCATATTCCTAATAATTATTTTCACTTTCAATACATGTTGCATCCCCCCCAGCCTCCCCCACACACATGCAAAACAGTCCTTTCCTCAACAAATCAATCCGTATTTATTGGGCATGTTACCAGTGTCACCCAAAATCCTCTTCAGTCACAAAATGTGTTAAAAGGATGCATGTGTATTTATGCACTCTAAAGTGATAATAATGCAAAGATCCTAAATCAGTAAGATTACAGTACAGTCAACATTGTTGTATAAGTATGTAAGTAATATTGAGCCAGATGCATGAAAGTGCAGAGTGACTCTGCACCACAGCACTCAGCACAAATCGCTCCCCTCTTGTGTGTGGGATGCACCAAGGGAGGTAGCATGCAGCCCTAATGCTCCTGATCCCCCATGCCTGCAGACTGCAATGTGCCAGGGGTAGGCTGGGGGCATGCCGGTGCTATACAACATACACTAAGGCACGTAGTGCTAGCCTTGGGGGGTGCAGAGGAGGGCACCTGTTACATCAGGGAGAACCCTGTGGTAAACCCCCTAAGTGCCCCACACACACAGCAGATCCATGCCTGAACAGGGTGGATAGCCCACCAACCCACTGGGACCACTGCAGCCATACTCCATGGCTGCCAAGCTACCACCCACCCAGCACCGGTGCGCGAGCCCCCACCAGGCACCCACCAACCAACACACACACATTAGGGGCACTGGCCCAAGGATGCTGCCCTCCAATTGCTCTGGCCTCTCCAGGAATACAATGTGTACAGTGCCTCACTGGCACTCCCAATGGACCCCCACCAACCCATACCTGTGGACTACTCTGGTGCAACATTGCAGGAGGGCCAGCAGCTTTGCCTCCTCTCACTCTCCACTGCTGCTGTCCATCAGACATCCATGGGGTACAATGCCAACATGCATTGTGCTGTGTAGGGGATCTACTGGGTGACCTAGTCCAGGCATCTGACTGGATGCCAGGCTGGGTCTGTGACTCTGCCTTCAGCTGCCCTGCAGAGTCCTGTGCACTGGGGAGGCTGTGGACAGGTAGCCACCGGTAGAGAATACCACCATGTGCGCACCTCTCCAAAGGTGCTAACCTATGCAGGTGGTACACGGGCCTCTGTGTCATAATTCCCACCCTATAGTGCATAGCCCCCAATAGCTGCAATGATTCATTTATGCATGATCCAACTACCACTGATTTTCTTTATGTCAAAAAAACAGAATACAAGTTAGAAGGATTTCAAAAAAGGAATGAAAAAAATTTCATGAGTATACCAAGGTGCAAACTTATTGTGTCAATGTTACATCATTGCTACAAAAGTAGAAAGAAAGTGTTAAAAAAATCATTAGGAATTAACAAGTGAATGAATTATATGTGACTTACTGATAATATATTTCCTTGGGTAGAAGATACACAGAATTAAAAAGTTACAAATGCTGGTCACATTATCAATATTTGAAATGTGCTTCATCATTTGGTCAGTAGTAAACATGGCATTGACAAGTATTTTAATGTTAAATGATTAAAATACAAATATCTATTATTTTTTCACAGTTCCGCAATATAGCAAGCATCCCATAAATTCTGTTAAATCCCGAGATCTTAAATATCATCCAGGCCACACCCTCATTAATGACAGCTCTTTACACATCAGTAATTTAAAAAAGTTATTATGGAAGCAACTGAAGTTCACAGCGATGAAATTCACTTCCAGCAATACAGTCATTATGGCTTGTGTTTTTGTTATTGTAAAGCATTATAAGGTCTGTTTCATGATTTCTTTTTTCATATAGTTCTCTGATCTTTTTTTAACTTGTCATTTTGTTTGGTTCCTCAACTAACCTTGAATGGAACCTGTGGGACACTCAGCACAAAAGCAAACCAGATATCACCAACATTAACATATTTGTACATATTTGTACAAATACCATGTTAGCTGTTATAAAATGAATATTAAAAACTAGAAAAGTGGAAACATGCTATGCACTGATAATTTAAACTTCTATAACAGACAACTCTTGACACTTTTAAAATGGGGTAAAAAGAATCAGAATAATTTGGCATGACATACACAGATATCTATGTTTGTGCCCTAATACAATTTAATATACATGCACACAATGTCATAAATATGAACAAGCAGATAGCACCTTTTCAATTGAACATGATCATGGCAGTGTGCACATCACAGCTGTTAAAATAAAATAACAATTTGTTGCATGCATAGGAGTGCTGATAGTGATAAGGGTGCACTACGAGGATGTATCCTGATGTTTTTAAAGAGTTTTAAAGTACTGTACTGTAAGGGTTGCAAGTGCACTATAGGGATTGGGAAGCCCACTTGAGTTTTTTTGTCACGTGACCTCTGCCTCCCATTCTCGAGGAGCAGAGGTACTCAGACTGCTGCACTAAAAAGGGCAGTTGGAGTAGTCCCTTTGTGCTCCCCAGTAGTTGTTTAGGTTGCCTTTTTAAAGGAAGTCCATGGTTGCAGTCTTTATCTGATGGAGAGTTTTGGGTTGTTAGGCAACCTACGGCAGTAGAGGAACATCACTTCCACCCTGAACATTACTTAAACAATGCCTCATTGAGTGGCTAAGTAGGAGAGCTTTTAGTGAAAAAGGTAAACTAAGAGGGTGTATCCTGATGTTTTTAAAGAACTTTAAAGTACTGTAAGGGCTGCAAGAACACAATAGGGCTTGAGAAGCCAACTTGAGTTTTTTTGTCACATGACCTCCACCTCCCGTTCTCGAGGGGCGTAGGTACTCAGACTGCTGCTCTAAAAAGAGCAGTTGGAGGAGTCCCTTTGTGCTCTCCAGCAGTTGTTTAGATTGCTGAAGGCAGTCCACAGAAACATAGAAACACAGACTTTGATGGCAGATAAGGACCGCTTGGCCCACCTAGTCTGCCCATTTCCCTACATACTGGATAAGCTGCAGATTCTAGTTAACCAACAGCCTATTTCTTCCTACCCACCACAAGAATTGCCTTATGTCTGTCCCATGCATTCTTGAATTCTCTCACAGCTTTAGACCCCACAGCCTCCTCAGGAAGGTGGTTCCATGCGTCCACCACCCTCTCTGTGAAAAAATACTTCGTCACATACAGTCCATGGCTATAGTCTTTTTCTGAGGCAGAGTTTGGGGTTTCTAGGCAACCCATGGGCAACAAAGGAACATCGCTTCCATCCTGAACATTATTTAAACAATGCCTCAGTGAGCGGAGGCAAGCACAGGGCTGAAGCGACACAGGCAGAGGCAAGCAGCATCTGCTGGCATCCATCAGGGAAGTCACGGATAAGGCTACAACCCCCTATCAACAATATATGTTAACTATACAAAGGAAACCACCACAATGAGTATAGATACAGATCCATCTGGGGGGCTACAGTTACTTGTGTAAGGAAGCCCCCAGTTGGTGCTTAAAATGCAAAATGCAGAAAATCCTGAGCTATGAACAAAACAACATATGTATGCATATAAAGTCAGGTATATAACACACTTCAAAGTAAACTAAATGAACTAGAAAGTGAAATAGGGAAACTACAAATAATTAAAACACAGGTAGTACTGTAAATCTGAAACAGCAATTGTTCTCAAACTCAAAAGGGAAAAGGACTAGGCAGAATGAACAGTACAGTAGTGACCTAGAAAAAGAACCAAGACAGAGAAAAAGAGGAAGGGAAGGTGCACATAAGAACAACAGCGACACATGATACACAATAAACCCAGGTAGAGGAAGCAAAAAAAGGCAGGAGGGCAGACATTGTAAACAAGCTACAACTAACAAACAGATACGAACTACTGGCAGCTATGGAAACACAGCAAACAGATAGCAACTCGGCACACATAGGACCCAAAGAAATAATTGTTTTAGGCAACTCCAACATGTAGAAATGTGACACAGTGATATGTGAGGGGGATAAACAAAACAGGATGGTCTATTGTTACCCTGGAACAAGAATTAATGACAAAAGACAAATAGCAACAGTTATGACAAAATCTAGTGAAAGCCTATTGTTACAATACACATAAGAACCAATGACATGAGATACAACCATGAATAGGATATTTGTCAAGATTTAGTTGGCAGAACCAAAGAGTTAAAAAAAACTAGGCGCAGAAGTCATAATCTTAGGGTTACTACCAATCCCCAGGGCAAAAAAAAGGAAAAAAAGGCACAATACAAAGGATTAACACTAGGCTGAAAACCTGGATTGTAGAAGAGGTCATAAGTTTTATAGACTCTTGGCCACTTTGTTTTAACAAATACCACCTGTTTAGTAAGGACGGCCTACATCTGAATAACATCGGGGTATTCATATTTGCCAGACTCATAAAAGCCCATATGGAACTGGTCCTTTTAAATTAGTTCAGATGGGGGACAGGGTACTCATAGCAAAAGTACAGCAAACAACTTGTAACCAACATACCAACAACAAGATGAATGTAACGGGGCAAAAACACATGAACAATCTGAGGTGTATGCTATGTAGTGCCAGAAGTATGAATAATAAAATTAGTGACCTGCAAGGACTTCTTAATATAGAGCAGGATATTGATCTGGTGTTAATAATTGAGTCATGGAGGAAAGAGAAAGAGAACTGGAATAAACACATCCCTGGCTATAATCTGTTTAGACTTGGCAGAAAGCATAGAAGGTATGGTGGAACTGCCATTTACATTTCAGATGGTATAAAGGCAGCAGATGTTACAATAACAATTAAAAGCACAAAGTTGAAGCTGAAACATTATGGCTGCAGTTCAACCCAAATACTTTCAGTGCATTTATCATAGGCCTGTGCTACAGACCACCAAATATTGAGGAAGATACACATACCCTACTCCTAGAAAAGATGACTATGGCTGCTGAAATGGGACAATTAGTCCTTGCAGGCAATTTTAATTTAAATGATATTGACTGCAAACAATACACAGCAAAAAGCAAACAGAGTGTGACATTTGTACAAACCTGCTTGGAACAAAACTTGGTTCGACATGTAAATAAACCCACAGGAAAAGAACTTGCTGGATCTAGTTTAAGTACTCAAAATGTAAACATCACTGTTGTAAAGTAACCTCTTCACTGGATAATAGGGACCACTTATGTATATGCTTTACTGTACAGTGTACCCCAAGAAGAGTAAAAGGTTGCATGGAAAATATATTTATACAAAACAGCAAAGAGAGAGAAATGAACCTGGAGATTACTAACATAGACTGGAATAAAACACTTAAAAATAAAATAGGGAATAATGCTGGTAAATAATAAAGAAAACAATACTAAGCTTAAGTGAAAACATATCAAGCATATTAACAAATTTAGCAGAAAAGGTGTCAAACCAAAATGGTTAAACAACCAACTCATAAAATTAATTAAACAAAAAACATGCAATGCTATTTTCAAGCAGTCAAAACCAGTGGAGAACTGGAAAAATTCAAACAAGCTCAAAAACAAATAAAAACACAATCAACAAGTCAAGAGAAGCATAAAATGAAAGATTGGCTAAAACTGCAGCTAAAGGTAACAGCAAACAGTTCTATGGATACATCAACACACTCCAAAGATCAGATTCTGGATTAACTACTATTATTGAACAAAATGAAATCATTTCAGATCCAGTACACTTGGTCGATACCTTTAACAAATATTTCTCTTGGTCTATTGGTTCAAGCCCACTAACCATTTAGAACACCGACACTACCACTGTATAATTCTGTACAAAAGAGAAATCAAAAATAAAGTAGTTTAATAAAATATGGTGCACCTGGTATTGACAACATTACCCCACAAATGCTAATCATGACAAAAGATAGCATTTATGTCCCTCTAGAAATATTATCTAACAGACTGTTGTACAGGTGAAGTACCAACAGAGGAAAGCTGCCAAAATCACCCCATCTATAAAAATGGACCAAAACATGATATCAGGAACTATAGAACAATAAGTCTAATATTGGTCCCTGGTAAATCCTTGAATCTATAATTAAAGATAGGCTTTGCCAACATATAAAATCAGCAAATAGTGCCAATACTAACCAAAATGGATTCACTTCATGACAGTCTTGTCTTACCAATCTCATTTGTTTTTATGAGAATTTTAGCAAACTTTTAGATAAGGATATACCAGCAGATGTTATTCTGTTGGATTTTAGTAGAGCTTTTGACACTGTACCACACTGGGCAATAATGAACAAGCTTAAAAAAACTAGATTTAGACCATCTTATAGTAAGATTGATAGGTAAATGGCTGCTGTGCTGAACCCAGAGGGTGACTATAAATGGTTACTTATCCACAGAGGGAAGTATGATGATCGGTGTCCCACAGAGTTTGATCTTGGGCCCTACATTGTTTCAATTATTTATTGTTGATTTAGGTAACAACTTGAGCCATAGAGTAATGAAATATGTAGATGATACTAAAATAGGAGGCCAATGAGGGACAAATGAGGAAGTCAAATCTATTCATCAGACTTGGATCAAATAACAGACCGAGCCTTCAAATGGGGATGTGTTTCAACACCGACAAGTGTTGTGTACTACACTTGGGTAAAAACAACACACAATCAAAATATATGTTATGTAACTCAACCCTAAAACCAACATACACTGAAAAAGACCTTAGCGTATTCTCTACTCTCCTTTTGTTCTCCTGCTCCATCTTGCTGTTAGTTTCCAATAGCTTTTATGTAGGTTGTCTATAATCTGATGGCACTTATTTGCTTTATTGTTATTTCTAATTTTAACTTATGTATTGTCCCTGTATCTCTGGTGCTATTTCTACCACTGTTGTAAACTAACATTGTACTGACTGTGCATCAGCTGTATTGTATTTCTTATTCATCTAAATGTTGTATAGTATTTCCTCCATTGTCATGTAGACAATCTGTTGTAACTTCCCGGGTCATCCCTGAAAATAGGCATTTCTATGTCTAGTGTACCCTACCCGGTTGCCAAAAACAAATAAATAATTTAGACTTCAGTAAACAATGTATATATGCTATTGCAAAGGCAAACGGAGTAGCAAGCTCCATTTAAAGAAACATAAAGAGTAGAAGGGTAAGATGTGATACTACCATTGTATAGATCTTATGTCAGGCCCCAGCTTGACTATTGCAGTCAACTATGGAACCCATACAAAAAAAACAGACATACAGAGCATTGAGAGGACACAGCATAACATGACCGGAATTGTTACCGGTGTTAAAGACCTCCCCTGTAAAGAAAGAACCAGCAATCAAAAATTATATACCCTAGAGGAGAGAAGTAAGAGTGGGGACCTGTTGCTATTCTATGATGTAATCAAAGACCTCACCCGTGTAAATGAGCTGCACATTACATTCAAAAACCTGAACTCCCAAACTAAGGAAAGAGACCTTTAAAAGAAGGTTAGACAAATTCCTGTTGGATGGTGGAAGACTTAAGTATTACTTCAACTTATAGGCGCTCACTTGGGCTTTGGCCTTTCTCTGCTCCTTTACAATACAGAACAATAGTGAACAATCTTTACATATAAAGACAAGCAACAAAAATAAGCAATTACTTGTTTCTGAAATACTATTAGATAAATGAAAGGCTTTTTTTATTTAATATAATTAGACGTCATCCACATTACAATACCTTTCATAGACAAACCGTTACTTGAATGACAGCTGTCTTTATAGTTTATATATGCTGCACCAACTGACAGCAAAATCTTCCCAATGTTTAGGCAGTGACATTTTGTTACAACAAGCTGTCACTGCACAGTTAAAATGTAGCAAGACTGTGCTCAAACTTAATTGTGTATAAATGAAGGATGGTAGATGTAGAGGAGTGCAAGCATTGCATTGATTTATCTCTCCTTGTATTTCCCACCACAGTCCTCTGTCATTCATAGGACTGAGTGCAATACATGACATGTAAATTACCCCTATGTACATCACTTCCTGTTTAGCGCCTGATACTGTTTTTCTCCCTGTCTAGAGTGTCAATTACTGGGAAAGTATCAGAAAGGTTAAAATAGAGAAAACTGTTCATAAATTGAGAAATAAAGACACAACACAGAGAAAGTTTATAAGGGGATATTTTATTTATAAAGTAGAATATCTCAAATAAATACTATCTGTTTAATTAAAACATGTCTGAATGTTTGGCTGTTTGTCAGTCAGCCCCTCTTTAAGGCAAAAGATCTAAAACATAGCAAACATTTTCTGTATGGAACTGCAAATATGCCAGATATGATGAATTTTGGATGAGTAGCTTTAAAATTAGATGGAAGTAATTGACAAAATACATTTAGGCAACATTTTATGTAGATACTGTGACATTTCACAAATGAAGACTCATAATTTTTGCATGAATTCTACCAGAAGAAATTAAACATTTTCTACAAATCGACCAAATACCATATTCAAAAGATCATTTCATAGCTTTGACAATTTGAGATGACCCCAAAATCCCATTAAAGCTGTGTTCAGCCTCCCAACTAAGCAGATATTTCCTTTAACTGTATGGTTAGAGCAACTAGCTTTGCAATTTGGCTTCCCTAGTTTGAGTCTCATGAAGTGCTTTTGGTGAATTTGCCCACCAGCTGCCTAGTCTAAACACAGAAAAATGATTACAAAGATGGGTTGCCTACAGCCCAACAAAAAGGAAGTAGAAGAAGTCACATATGTAAAAATCTGTCTGTAAGCAGAGCAATCTAGAAGGGATAACTTATATTTTAAGAGTTCAATAATACTGAGAAGCTGCAACAGAACATGCCCTCTAGTTGCCAGAAGATGAAGTGATAGAAATGTCCAGTGCAGTCTAACCTCACAGTTAGGGGAATTTCAATATTATTAAAAGGTCAAAGTTACTGCCTTTGGGTTCAGGGTCTTCACTTTGATTCCCATCAAAGATTCTTTTTAAGTCTGCCCACAGGCTGGGCCAAACATAATACAGTGACATACCATATTCTTTTATCCACTGTCAAGTGCGTAACCTACAGCAAGAACAACTTTGGCTTAGCTATTAATTTTATATTTATTTAGCTTTTGTTGACCGGGTAAGTGCACTAGACAAATCCTGCCTATTTTCAGGCACGACCCGGGAAGGGGGATACAGATGAATGCCAATTGACCTTGAACAGATTAAGCTGTTGGTGGTATTTTGAGTGAATGAGGGAAATTTGGCCAGGACACCAGGGAAATTCCCCTACTCTTTTCGGTAAGTGCCATGGGATCTTTAACATCCACCTGAACTACCACCAATCCAGGCAGATGGGACCTCAGTTTAACGTCTCATCTGAAAGACGGCACCTCAGAAGTGCAGCACCCCTCTCATGCTGCACTACAGTGTCAGTACTGGGATATTAACCCAAGTGCCAGACATGGGAACTGAACCCACAGCCCTCTGATCTCCTGGCCTCAGAGGCGAGTGTGCTACCTACTGAGCCACTGACACTGATATATGACACGGAGAAAATTTTAAAAAGCCTGTGATAGCAAGATAAATACACCAAAGCCTGAAATATTTTATATTTGTGTTATATTTTGTATTTATAGTTTAAATTGTTGTCAAAACATGTTATGTGATTAGAACAAAAATACATGGACTGTCTTCATACAATGTAACTATAAATCTAAGCTTGCATTTTTAAGGACACAAAATATTAAATACTATGTAAAACATATTGAATACTTCTGTATCTTAAAGGAGAATTGTACTGACTCTGCAAATCATTTTTCCTAATAGAATTAGATTTTTAAACAGTGGTTCCAGTTCTGTTAATGTTCTATCTCTCCTGGTATTTTAATTATCCTAGTGGGTGTTTTGATTTACACACAAGTAGTAAGTACCATTTTAGAACTATATGGTGACCATTGATCAACTCTTTCATTGTTACACGCAATGCATTAGTGCAACAATACATGTTCTACTGTAGAGTTCTTAAAGGGACATAAGCTACATCATACAGTTCTAAATGGTACTTAACAACACAGTATAAATAAGAAACACCTGCTGAGGTTACTAATAGGACTGTATAGATGGAACAAAATTATGAAACTGGAACCAGCACATAGCGATACACCAATGGCACTAAAGGAGCCAATAAGGTCTGTAAAGTGTAAAATAATTATTGTATTAAAATACATCATCCTGTGTGCTTACCGGAGTCAGACAACTAATCATTTGCCTGATTAGTGAACACACATTCAGTGAGCAACAGAGCTACAGATATGAGAATTGCAGTTTGTGTGCATTAGAGGTTAAGTCACAACCTGGAAATCAGGCAGCTATGCATCTAATTCCTGCAGATGATTTACTTTCACAAATTGTTGTTCTCATCTAAGTGTTCTCATATAATTTACTATTCCATCTCCACCCCTGTATGAATCATCACTCAAGTAAGTTTCCATCTCTGCCAGAATTTAAACTACTGATCCTTTGTCTGCTAAGTGATCACACATGCAGTGTGCCACTGAGCTACAGGTAAGTGAGGTGCAGGTCCTATGGTGTGGATGTTATGTCACAACTAGTGGTAGGCGAAGTGGCCTTAATTCGCTCCACGAAGTGATTCACAGAGTCAAGATGAATTCGCAAAGTGCTCTGCAATGTGAAGCGGAGTACTTAGAGTCATGATGGGCAATGCAAAGTCCATCGACAGCAATGACTTTGTGTTACTCCGCCTTCCCCAGGCCACTACTCCACAAATTGTGAGGTGAAGTTCATTGAAAACAATGTACTTTGCCTCACTTCACATTGTTTTAAGATCCAAAGGTGAATTGTGCAGTGATTCATGGGATTTCAGGTCACATGGGCTCTAGATTGTTCTGCACAGCCTCAGTTCGGGGTAGTGTGTGTAGGAAGCTGTAGGAGACAGTCTGCTGTGAGAGCTCTCTGCAATTTAGACTTTCTAAAAGCTGTTAACAAAGCCTTTTTCAGTAATTTATTTTGCTCAAACTTCAGTTCATTGATTGTAGGAAACACTCCTATGCTCATATCATCGAGTGTTTATTGTTTGTGTGTGGATTTTGAATGTTAATGTACAACATTCAGTCTGTGTACTGACAGACACTGGAAGTGTGCTTTGGGGGAGAGGTGTATCTGTGGTGTAGGTAGATTAAGTTAAAAATTACAGTTATTTCTGTTTTGGTGATATTTTTGTTGTATAACTGTGTTAATGTACACGCAGTAATATTTTCAATAATTCTTGACTTTTTTTGCTGATTGTTGTGGTACAGCAGTGCATAATTTTAGTTTGTTTAAAATATGTGGTTATATTACTGAAGTTTTCAAATTGCTACACATTACTTAGTGTGTGTGTGAGTGTCTGTGTGACAGGTGTCATCAAATCACACACCTTTTATTGTGCCACACAGTAAATGCAGCAATGTGAACCTGCTATCCAGTGCAGTTGCATGATTTTTGTACTTCTTTGTGGCATCTTTACAAGTACTAGTACTAGTACTAGTGACTGTTACTGCAGTACGCTCTCCCCCAACCCTCGCCCCAATCGGCAAAGGTATTCTTTTCCAGATTTGAATTTCTGACAGTGAGCACTGGTTAGGTGTTGTGCTTTTGCATCTGTATCTCTTCAGTGAGCAGTGCAATCTTAATCTGTCTGTGCATTTGCATCTCTTTAGGGCCCAAGCTCCATCTGTAACAAGTCACAGTTGTTTCTTTGGCTTCCTTCCAAGTACTGGACTGGTGTGATGCATATCACTGCATGAATATAGTACTCATTAATATGTGTTTTTAAGTCAGGGCCATCATCACAAGTCACTCATGATACAAACCACATTCTTCATCATCATGGTCACAAATGCAGTCACAATTCATGATCACATCACAAATCACAAAATATTTTTTTTTACTAGTTACTTGGATGTATTGTAATCCTGATTTGTAGTATCTCTCCATGCTTCACCACTCCACCACTGTACTCATTAATAATAGTTTTTAAATTGGGAGTTTTGTGTTACAGCTTATCAGGAAAGTACAGCTGTAGGCATTCAGGTTCTCGTACAGTTTCATATTGGTTAGCTCACACCGAACTGCCAGTAATTTCCAACAGAAAGAAGGGTTAAAAGGTCAGGTTAGTTGATATCTTGGAGGTAGAAGACTTGGTTTGCTGGCCAAGGCACCTAGCTTCTCCTGAGCTCTTTCCTTCTAAGATTGCGTGAAAGGACAGAGCAGAGAACCTTACCAGAGCAAGGAAAAAGGATTAAGACTTCTTTTGGCTAAGCAGATTTACTGCGTGTTGTTATTTTTATTTTGTACTCACAGGGATTGCTACTGTTTGTTGCTAACATTTCATTGCTTTATTTTTCTCTGATTCAAATTGTTGTTGCTGGTATACCTTCTTCTGCATTATTACAAGGTGTGCCTACAGGTGTGTGCTAACAGATTATTGCTGTAATCTTTTGATTCAAATTGATTTTTGCAAGGTATATCTTCTGTCAGTGCTTCATTTTTCTTTGTAGCAAAGTGTTTCTTACAGGGTTTATCTTCTCTGAAATTATTACAGGTGGTGCTTTACAGGTTTTACAGTGTTATCTAACATGAGGATAAGCTTTCAGGGTTACTGCATTTGTTGTTGACTGATTGTTTCTGCTCTTACCTTCTTGTTCTTTCATCTGTGGTTCTTCTTTTTGGCAGCGGAAGGGCCCAGCCACCCACCCCCATCTCCAACCACCCCACACTACACTCCTTTCATAGGGTGCCACAATTGTGATATTTCCTGTGGCAAAGCAGGAAGGGGCGGATCAGTGGAGCATCCACAAGGTGAGCTCATTTACAGGGGCACTAGTAATTTAACTTGTTATGACAAGTTATATGAAAACAAAACACAAAATCAAACCATTACTTGCATTTTCTTCCTTCTAATTACTCTGTCCAGGTTATAAACCCACCAACTTATCTGGAATGGATATCATTAACTGCAGGTACTGCTGAACACTTTTCAGAAGGACAGTCTTACAGGATTTAGGACACTGTCCTACATGCTGGGCCATTGGTGATCTTAGGGCTCAGCTCCGGGCAGCATGGGCAGAGATTGCAAGCCTCAAATTTCATATTCAAGAGGAAATACATTATAAGAACCACCCACCATTTCCCCAACATCCAACAGAAGAACCTCGACCACAGAGGGTAGTTGGTACAGGAGGTTGGCAGGTGGTTAGGAGGGGCAAATCAGGTGCTCCATCACTCTGTGGTCTCCAACATATTACCTCCATAAACAATATAAACACTACAAACAGGTATCTGCCTCTATCTCCGAAATCAAACAAAGGGGCACAGGACACTGCAGAGCAGGACACTGCATCACAGCAGTTAGCACAACAAAACTCGCCCAAATCAGGAACCAAAACAAAAAAAGCAAAAAGGAAATCAAAAAAACTTCTGATCATAGGAGACGCCATGATTCTGGGAGTTGATACCCATCTCCAGCTAGGGGTAATGGTCAGATGTCTCCCAGGTACATCAGCATGGAAAGACACTGACCACATTGCTAAAACTGTTCACAAAGCAGGAGAAAACATTGATGTCCTGGTGCACATAGGAACTAATGATCTCACCAGCCAGTCAGTTGTGGAGACCAAGGAACACCTGACCAGGCTGGGTGACAAACTATCATCCATTTCATCTGACATCTCCTTCTCTGAGATCCTGCCAGTCTGGGAGAGGGGGCAGATGGACAAAAGGTCAGAGAAGGGGAGATAGGGGAGCTAAACATGTGTCTCAAGGACTGGTGCCAGGAAAAAGGACACAGATTTGTAGGGAACTGGCAACAGTTCTGGGAGGGAAAGTTCTTTAAATTTGATGGACTGCATCTGACTAAGGAGGGAGTCAGTGCATTGGGGCAGAAGTTTGACGTCTTTGCAAAATATTTAAACTAGCAAATGGGGAGAGCGGTGCAGCACCCCATGCATCGAATGGGAAGAACACCCCTCTCTCCCTCAGCTAGTGGTCAAACAGGCATTCAGCATGTTTGCAGTTCATTTGCATCACCAGGTAAGAAGAAAGGTCCATCTCCCCATATGACACACAGGGAAAATGCCAAACCTCATCCAACAACTAACACACTGAAATCTCGCCAATGGAAAATCATGTACATAAATGCTCACAGCCTGGGAAATAAGATCACAGACCTGCAGGCAATAATGTCAGAGGTTAAACTGGACATAGTAGCAATTAGTGAGATGTGGTTTACCAGTAACCACACTTGGGAGACTTCAGTACCTGGCTATGTACTGTTCAGAAGAGACCGAGGTGCAAAAGGATTGGTGGAGTGGCCTGTATGTCAATGAAAATATCAAAGCTACAGAAATTCAGAATACATAAGAGCCAGAAGAACTGTGTATCACCCTGAAACAGAAATGGGACAGCCATAAGAATTGGGTTGTCTACAGGACCCCCAGACCGGGGGAGGACATAGACACATTACTGTTAGAAGATATACAAAACATGACAGCTAAAGGGGAGGTTCTGATAATGGGATACTTCAACATGCCAGATACAGATTGGTCAATACCAGCAGGAACATCTGCCAGAACTATACACATGGTGGATCCCCTTCATGGGGAGGGCTTCAAACAACTGGTACAACAACCCACAAGAGACAGGGCTATCCTAGATCTAGTACTGACTAACAGGGATGGGGGTCACAGATCTCCAGATAGAAAGTCAGCTGGGGGCCAGTGACCATCACATGGTATGGTTAAATTTGGCCACTACATCTAAATCATCCCATTCCAAGGCAAAAATATGGGACTTCAGAGAAGTTTACTTTGATAAGATGGCCAACAGAGTTAAGCTAGCCCTGGCAAAAAGAAACACAGGTGAGGAAGTACAGGCAAAGTTGGCAAGCATTAAGGATGCAAAACTTGAAGCAACATCCCATTGTGTAAGACAGAAAAGGAAGTGCAAAAGAAGAAGGAAACAACTTTGGTTCTCCACTACAGTAGCAGAAAAGGTCAGAGCCAAAAGGCTGGCCTTCAGGAAATATAGGGAAACACAGTGAGATGAAGATAGAGAGGCATACCAAACTGCCCTAAGAGAACCAGGGAAGGCAGTAAGGCAGGCAAAGTCCCAAACTGAGGAAACACTAGCACAAACAGTAAAAGAAGGTGATAAGACTTTTTATAGATACATTAGTGAAAGGACAAAGTCCAGAGGGGGTATTGCTAAGCTCAAAGGAGAAAAGGGGGCATGTGAGGAGGAGGACCCTATAAAAGCATCTATCCTAAATAGATACTTTTGCTCAGTATTTACTGAAGAGAAGGTAGGGCAGGGCCCACAGCTCAGCACCATGGACACAGGGGGGAGGGAGGTGAGCACTACTCCCTTCACAAAAGAAAGGGTCCTACAAGAGCTCACTAAGCTCAGGGTGGACAAGGCAATGGGACCTGATGGTATACATTCCAGGGTACTTATGGAGCTAAGGGTGGAACTAGCATAGCCATTAAGAATTGTTTAGTGAGTCTCTGAGCACAGGAGAGGTCCCAGAAGACTGTAGAAGGGTCTCATGTGATCCTGCTCCACAAGAGTGGTAGCAGGGAGGAGGCAGGAACTACAGACCAGTCAGTCTTACCTCAGTAGTGGGCAAGATTATGGAGACACTCTTAAGGAAAGAATAGTGCAACACCTGGAATCCACAGGGCATAGGATCCAAGACAGCATGGGTTTACAAAGGAAGTCCTGTCAAACTAATCTCATAGATTTCTTTGACTGGGTAACCAGAGTGGTGGACCAAGGGGGAGCAGTTGATGTTGCCTACCTTGACTTCAGAAAAGCTTTCGGCACTGTTCCACATAGAAGATTGATAAATAAGCTGGGTAGGCTCAAGGGTGGGTCAGAAGTTGGTCAACTGGGTGGCAAACTGGTTGACAGGCAGAAACAGAGAGTGGTGGTAAATGGTATGCAGTCAGAAGAGATGCAAGTCACAAGTGGGGTACCTCAGGGATCAGTCCTGGGGCCAGTCCTCTTCAATATCTTCATTAGTGACATTGCAGATGGACTAGAGGTAAGGCTTGTCTGTTTACAGATGACACCAAGCTCTGCAAACAGAGCAGATGATCCAGATGGGGTGGGCAGAATGAGAAGAGATCTGGATAAATTAGCAAAATTTAGTTTAGTTTAGTTTAGTTAGTTTTTGCTGACCTGGTAAGTGCACTAGACAAATCCTGCCTATTTTCAGGCACGACCGGGGGGGAGGGGGATACAGATGAATGCCAACTGATCTTGAACCAGATTAAGCTGTTGGTGGTATTTTTAGTGAATGAGGGAAATTTGGCCAGGACACTAGGGAAATTCCCCTACTCTTTGCCAGTGGGGGACCCTGTCACTGTGGGAAGCAGCCATTCTTTTCCCAGCTATGGAGGAGGAAGGAGCATTGCAAGGGGCTGCGATAGCCCAGAGCCCTGCAGTACATGTTGTACCCACTTTGAAGGGATCCACTGAGGTGGCAGCTCAGATGCACCCGCGAGGTGGCCAGCACATCACCCGACTCAGCGGTCCCTTGGAAACTACTGTAGTATCGGGTCTGAGCTTGGCTGAGAAACAGCATTGTTTAGAAGAGGAACTTCTTTGGGTGAGCGATTTGTTGGTGCAAGAGCGTCGGAAACTTGCCATGGAGGATGACAGGAAGTGGAAGAGATCTACAGGTTCGCTGAGTGCTTCTGAGACAGTGGGGCCCAGCAAGCTCCATTCAGCTGCTGAGAGGCAAGTTGCAGGTGGAAATTCGACTTCTCAGGCTTGGGGGCACCTCGTGGATGCAACCTGGTCTCCTGAGAGAGCGCTGTGAAGGGCGGGCTGGATTCCAATATCGGGGGCAGAATGGAAGCTGGATGAAGGAGCTTCAGCTATATGGGAGGATGCCCAGATAAGTACAGTGTCTATACTAACTCAATCTTCTGTTATTTTGGGTGCAGACTCCCCAGTTTCCCCTGTCCCTCAGGCTGCTTCTAATCCTGGCCTCCTCTTGGGGCGTTGTTGGATGCGGTGGCTGAAGATGAGCTTCTTCTTCTGAAGTGCAGGGCCAGCTCCAGAGCCCATAGAGAAGCCATCCTATGCTAGACATTTTCAGCAACCTTTAGAACTGGCTAAACAGCGCAATGCCATCCGTTTGCGCTATGTGGGACCCAGAGACAATCCCCCCAACAGGTTTTATTTTGGGAAGACACTTTTGAAACGTAGTATGGGGTTCTTCCCCTCTGAAGTTTACGCTTTGATTCATGTTCCTTGGGAGTTTATTTTTGATATAAGTTTCCATACCCCTGCACTTTTGGAACTCTTCTGGAGCCGCTATTTAAATCTGAAGACTAATCCTTTATGGTTGGACTTTATTGTGTTACCTCTTTCAAAACAGCCCTTTAGGGTTATTACGATCCTGTTCAGGAAATGAAGGGGTTAACATTGTAGATATTGTAAACTGGCTGTCTAAAAAATGTGATATCCAGGGGAATCCTGTTTCTATCCTGAATGCTAAGGGTTTTTGGAATGGGGGTTGGAAATTTCAGGTAAAACTCCATTCAACTGATTCCGATTTAATACATCTTCCTAATTGTTTTTTCCTGGGTAGAGATAAGGGCTTCCTTTTCTACCCAGGTCAACCCAGAGTCTGTTTTAAGTGTGGGTCTAGGACTCACATAAGCACCTCATGTGAAGTGCTCAAGTGCTCTTATTGTGGGGAGACTGGTCACCCTAGTGCCCATTGCTTTCAATCATCTAAATGTAATCTCTGTGATGAGGTCGGTCATACTTTTGAATCTTGCCCTTTGGCTGCTAAAAACACAGCCAAAGCAGATTTTTGGGTTCAGGATCATTATATCCGGGTGGCTGTGCAGCTCGGCCTATCTTCTGGGGGAAGGTTGGCTCCCAGTACCTTTGTGGCTGCACCCCCCTTGGCTGAGACAACCTTGACTGAGGAGCCTGATTTGGTTTCTGATAACATAGATTTATCTGCAGTTGGGGCTTCCAAAGTGTCTGAGCGGGAAATTGGGGGGTTGCTAGCCTTGCTCCTCCTTTGCCATCTGGTTTAGGCCCCTCAGGTGACTGTTTTATTATGGTTAGTGGGAAAAAAGGGAAGTCAGTTAAAGGGAAAAGTAAGATGTTTAAAAAACCCACTGTACCTGTTTCAACTTCTTCTATAGCTGACCCTAATATTGTTGAAGTTTTGGTGGAGGATCCAGAGGTGGTCCCAGAAATGGTTCAGCCTTCTGCACTCCCCCCTCTGCCTGAGCCTCAGGAACCTGCTGAAGCCCATTCAAACCCTAGGCCTCAAGATTTCAAAAGTGGTAGAGTAACAAGGGCATCCAGTAAGGTAACGTGAATTTATCCCTGATGCATTTCATGGCTCCCTTTCGCTTTCGGGTGACAACCTTAAATGCAAACAGCATTAAATTTCCTGTTAAGCATCAGAGCACTTATTCTCATTTTTTACATGAGAATTTGGATTGTGTTTTCCTTCAGGATGTTCGTTTGCACTCTCCTGAGGAGTTGGAGGCTGCCACTACTGGTTGGATGTGGGGGGATTGTTTTTGGTCACAAGGGAGGGATTTGTGCAGTGGGGTTGGGATTTGTTTTTTTCTCTCACACATTCAGATGATTCATCATATAGAAATCTTGGCAGGCAGGGCCTTAGTTTTGGATATTAAATGGGGTTCTCTGCCTTTGCGGTTAATAAATATTTATGCACCACAATCTAAATTCGATAGGGTGTCTCTTTTTAAATCTCTTTACCCCTTTTTGTGCACCTCTTCTTTAATTATTCTTGGTGGGAACTTTGACTGTTCATTACCCTCCCTGGTCCCTTCTGCTAGTAGGAAGAAGGTGTATTGTGATGTGGCTAGTTTGTCTCAACTTCTTGTAGATACTGGTCTGGTTGATGCTTTTGGGCCTACTACTGCAGGGTTTGGAAATACCTATTTTTGTGGTTCCAGAGCATCCTGGATTGATTATTTTTTCCTTTCTCCTGGGGTTGTTTTGCAATCACAATCCTTACAGGATGTGGCTACGTCAGATCATAAACTGCTTAGATTGGCTTTATGTGATGTGCCAGAAGTCCAAAGGGGGCTAGGCCTTTGGAAATTGAACACCGTATTATTAGCTATCCCTTGTGTGGCTGGTGGTCTGCATTCCCTTTTTTTGGCACTACAGTCTGTTTTGTTCTCATACGATGATTTAAATACTTGGTGGGAGGATACCAAAGGTGAAGTTAAAACCTACTTTAAAGTTATAGGTTGACCAAATGGGAGGTTGAAGCATGATGGGCTTCGTTATCTCAGAGGCCGGCTTCACTTTTGGTCTGCCTTTCACCAGCATCTGGGATCTGACTGCCTGGATCGAATTAAGGGGTTGAAAGTGGAGTTGGCTAGATTACAGTCTCAGGTTTTGCAGGATATGGAGAGGAAGCATAAATATGGGATTTGTGGTAAGAAGCAGGACACTTTACCTTTTGAAGCTCTGAAACTTGTTAAAAATCCTGGGGTATGTTGTATTTAAATACTACAGAGGGTGGGCGAGTAACAACAACTAATGGCATTTTAGACACTATAAATACTTATGCTTCTGCCTCCTTTAGGAGTAGATTGCTTTCAGAAGCCTCTGTTTGTGGTTGGTTTGCTAGCAGACTGGTTCCTGTCTTGTCTCCTGATGAGCAGGTTAATTTGGTACAGCCATTACGATGGAAGAATTAAAACTGTTATTTGGTCTTTAAAGTCAGGCACTACTCCTGGATCTGACGGGTTAACTCATGAAGTTTATAAAATCCTGTGGGAAGTCTTGGGTACTGAACTGTATAAGGTATTGAATGCTGGGTTGCAGGCTGGAGCTCCTCCTCAGAGCATGTTACAGGGTGTGTTACTCTTGCTTTATAAAAATAAGGGGGATCGTGGGGATTTGGCTAACTGGAGACCTTTGTCTCTTTTAAATACAGATTATAAGATTCTGATGAAAATCTTATGTATAAGCTATGGGGTTTTAGGTTCCTTATTACATCCATCACAGTTTAGTGGTGTACCTCATAAGAGAGTTCAGGATGCACTGATTCTTCCTAGGGAGCTTGTTTCTAAGGGAGCATCTGGGGAAATATTTGGGAATCTGGTTTGTTTAGATCAAGCCAAAGCTTTTGACCAGGTAGAATATAATTATCTCTTGGAGACCTTGCGGAGGTATGGTTTTCCCTTACAATTTGTCGGCTGGTTACAAACTTGCTATAAGGGCATCACTCTACTGCCAAGCATAAATGGCTGGTTGGGAAGGGAAATTGAGGTGCACAGAGGAGTTAGGCAGGGGTGTCCACTTAGCCCCTTACTTTATGTGCTCTCCTTGGATCCCTTCTTGCATGCCTTAAATAGAACTGAGGATATAATTGGGCTGTCATTCGGTTGTATGGATCCGCAGATAGTCTCTATAGTGTATGTGGATGATTTAGTTTTGGTTTTATCAGATAAGGCTTCTGCTGTTGCAGCTCAGCTGTTGTTACAATCCTTTTCTGACATGTCTGGTTCCTCCATCAATAAACTTAAAAGTGGAATATTGCCTTTTAGGCTATGGGGCCACTGATGTGGCTCAATTTGGGACATGCCTATTGATCCTGGGTATAGAAGGGTTCTTGGGGTTTATTTTGGGGCGTGGATGGCCAAAGGTACAATTGGATAGGCAGTTGTTGGAGGCTTATAACAGAGTGATGCTCTGGAATAAAGGCTCGAATGTCCAAAGCTAAACAGATTTATCTGATTAAGACCTTTTGTTGCCATATTTTTGTTTTAAAGCTGTGTTTTCCCTCCCCTTCTTTGGAATCATCTCTTTATGGTATGTTTTCTTTGTTTATGGAGCAGTAGATTAAACTCGGTGAGGAGGGTATTACCTATCTACCTATTGGTGAAGGGGTTTGGGAATGTTAAATCCGGTAGTGTTCCTGCATAGTATTTTATTTTTATAATTTAGTTCCATTGCTTAGAGGGATAATAAGATCTGGTCCCGTGGGTGGCTGATAGTATAGATCTCCTTCTCAGGCACTGGGATTCTGATTCCTTTATGGCTCATCAGGTTAGGCTGTGTACCTTAGCTAGTCATTTCCATGTGATGTTTCAGAATTGAAATCCTGGCATATTGTTAATAAATCCCTTCTTCTCTAATCCAACGACAATTTTATTGTACTGTATTGTAAGATTTCTTTTTGCAGATCCCTGGTTTCATGATTTACCTATTTCTGAACAACATTCTAAGTTGCAATTATTGGTCAGTAAGAGAGTTCCTAGGCACATGTGGGATTTTATGGCATTGTCTTCTACAAAAGATTGGGGGTGAAGGGTAACATGAGGCATAAAGAACTCTCAGAGAGGCTTTGTCCCAGGGAGGAAACTTTTATGGGTGTGGTTGAAACGATGCAACATTTTTTATGGATTGTCCATTTGATGTTTCCTTCTGGTCCCATTTTCATGCTTGTGGCTGCTGAACCCTTTTCAGGGTTCTTCATCTGAGATTTGGGTGGAGGGGTCCTTCCGGCTCCTGGGTTATTTATGATGCAGTCACAATTCGCCTGTTAATGGGTCATATTGGTTTTCAGCTGTGGCAGGCTCGGTGTAGTCTAACACTTAGGCAGCAATTACAAACTGAGTATCAGGTTATCTTTAATGTTTGGAAAACAGTACTTAGTTGGAGACTACAGGAAAGGGAGAAGGTGCATCCTAAACTATATAAACTATGGTGGAGGAAAATTACCTGGCTTGATACAGGTAAGGGTTGTTGTGGAATGTCCCTGCTCCTCTAGTGGGTCTGGAGTTAAAGGTATATGTCATTATAGTTGATTTAATTCTTCCATTTTTGTATGCTCCAGTATTTCTTCCAGAAGGGACTGGCTATGAAGTTTTCCTTAGGTTTGGGGTTATAGTATGCATTAATATATGTGTTTGTTTTCCCCCCCCTATGGTTATGATTTTGAATGATGTATACAGTTTTGTATATGATGCCTGTTCTGCTCTAATTAGATTCTCCTGCTCTTTAAGTGGGGGTATTCAGTAATTCATGCTCTATTGGGCTGCTAATACTAAAGATTTTTATGCTGAATATCTGCTGCAAATACTTATCTTTGTTTATTATCTGTTCTTGATTATGATTTGTGTGCAGTAACACTATCTTGTATATGTTTATTTTTTACTGATATATTTCCTTACTCTTTGAGTGGGGGGGAGCTGGCATTTATGGGTTTTTTTGTCACTAGAACACTGATAGCTTTTGAATGTATGATATAATACTTATTTCTGTTTATTCTTGTTTTATATTATGATTTTGTATGCTGTAAACGCTGTTGTGTATATGTTTTGCTCTCCAGTTGTAATAAAAAATTCCCCTACTCTTTTCAATAAGTGCCATGGGATCTTTAACATCCACTTGAACTACCACCAATCCAGGCAGATGGGACCTCGGTTTAACGTCTCATCCAAAAGACGGCATCTCAGAAGTGCAGCACCCCTCTCATGCTGCACTACAGTGTCAGTACTGGGATATTAACCCAAGTGCCAGGTGTGGGAACTGAACTCACAGCCCTCTGATCTCCCGGCCTCAGATGCAAGTGTGCTACCTACTGAGCCTCTGACACTGCCACTGACAATGGTCAGAAGAGTGGCAACTGGGATTTAATGCAAAGAAGTGCAAGATCATGCACATAGGGAAGAGAAACCCTGAAGCCACCTATAGGCTGGGAGAGGACTGGGTATCATCATCACCGATGACCTGAAATCATCAAAAGCAGACCTCTAAAGCAGTAGGTAAGGCTAGGAGGATGTTAGGGTGTATTAGTAGGGATATCACAAGTCGTAAGAGGGAGGTAATAATCCCTCTTTACAAGACACTGGTTAGACCCCATCTGGAGTACTGCATGCAGTACTGGAGGCCACACCTTCACAAGGACATTAACCAAATTGAGGCAGTCCAGAGAAGGGCAACCAAAATGGTGCAGGGATTGCATCAGAAGACATATGAGGACAGATTAACAGAGATCAATATGTATACCCTTTTGCAAAGGAGGGAGAGAGGTGATATGATTGAAATATTCAAACACCTTAAGGACATTAACAAGGTGAAAGAGTCTAACATGTTTAAATATAAGAAAAATAGCAGGACAAGAGGACACAGCATGAGATTAGAGGGAGGCCATTTAAGGAGGAATGTGAAGAAATTATTTTTCACAGAAAGAGTGGTGGATGCATGGAATGGCCTACCTCAGGAAGTGGTGGCTATGAATACAGTGCAGGGCTTCAAACAGGCATGGGATAGGCATAAGGGAGCAATACAGATGAGTATGAATAGATAGGCCACTGACAGAGCAAAGGCTGATGGCACATTTATAAGGTCGAAAAAGAAATGGGCAGAGTGTATGGGCCTTGCAGTCCTTATCTGCCATCAACCTCTATGTTTCTATGTTTCTATGAGTCACGTTCTTCATAATCATGGTCACAGATGCAGCCACAAATCGTGATTCATTATCACGTCACAAATCACAAAATCCATTTTTTTACTAGTTACTTGAATTTAATGAAAGCCTGTTTTGTAGTATCTCTCTAGACTTCACCCAGTCACCACCATTGTACTCATTTATACGAGTTTTTAAATTGGGAAGTTTTATGATACAGGCTTAGCTCATCGGGAAAGTACAGCGATAGGCATTCGCATTCCTTCCTGTACAGCATGTGAGTTACAGTACTGTAAGTAGTGATGGGTGAAGTGGCCCCAATTCGCTCAGTGATGTGATTCGTGGAGTAATGCGGAATCTGCGGAGTACTCTGCAATGTAAAGCGCAGTACTTTGCATCATAATGAGGAACACAAAGTCCATTGAAACCAATGACTTTGCATTATTCCGCCTTCCCCAAACCACTTCTCCACCAATTTTAAGGTGAAGTACATTGAAATCAATGTACTTTGCCTCACTTCCTTGTAATTGAGCTCTTTATGAAATTCTGCAGTGATTCATGGGATTGCAGGTCACATGGGCTCTAGATTGTTCAAGCAGCCCAGTTCTGGCCTGGTAGGGTGTGTGTAGTGGTAGCTGTTGACAGTTTGCTGTCCGAGTTCTGCGATTCAAAACCTCTAAGAGCTGTTAAAAATGCCTTTCTGAGTCTTTTTTCTTGCTCAAAATGTAGTACATCGATTGTAGGAACCCCTTCTGTGCTCATATCATCAAGTGTTTATTGTTTGTGTATGGATTTTGAATGTTAATTTAGAACAGTCAGTCTGTGTACTGTGAAGTGTGCTTTGGGGGAGGGGCATATTTGTGGTGTAGGTAGATTAAGTGGAAGAAAAAGGCAGTCTTTCTGTTTTGTTTATATTTTTCTTGAATAACTGTCAATGTACACGCAGTAATATTTTCAGTAATTCTTGACATTTGTTTGCTGATTGTTGTGGTGCAGCAGTATATAATTTGTTTAAAACATTTGGTTATATTACTAAAGGTTTTCAATTTGCTATGCATTACTTGTAGTGTGTGTGTGAATGTGTGTGCGATGCATGCCATTAAATCAGACACCTTTTATTGTGCCACAGAGTAACTGCAGCAGTGTGAACCTGCTATCCACTGCACCTGCATGAATATTTTGTTCTGCTTTGTGGTATCTTTACTGGTAGTGGATTGTTACTGCTGTGAACTAATCCCCCAACCAGCAAAAGATATTCCTTTCCAGATTTGGATTTGTGACTTGTGAGCACTGGTTAGGTGCTGCTGTGCCTTTTCTTATGCATCTCTTGAGTGTGCAGCGCCATCTTAATCTGTCTGTGCATTTGCAGTGCACCATTAATTCTGGGAGACTTTGCATTTCTTGTTATGTTCTCATTTCACTTCAGCAGCACTGGGGAATTTTCTGGACACAAGACAGTAGCATTTCGTCATCACTGGGGAATTTTCTGGACACAAGACAGTAGCATTTTGGGGATACACATTAATTCTGGTGACTGTGTGTGACCACTTTGTGCATGACTGAGTGTGCCGTTATTTCTGGGAGAATATGCATTTCTTGTTACGCTCTCATTTCACTACGTCAGCATTGGGGAATTTTTTGGACACAAGACAATAGCATTTCGTCATCACTGGGTAATTTTCTGGACACAAGACAGTAGCATTTTGGGGATGCACATTAATTATGGTGACTGTGTGTGACCACTGCATGCATGACTGAGTGCACCATTATTTCTGGGAGACTTTGCATTTCTTGTTATGCTCTCATTTCACTTCATCAGCACTGGGGAATTTTCTGGACACAAGACAATAGTATTTCATCAGCACTGGGGAATTTCCTGGACACAATACAGTAGCATTTCATCATCACTGGGGAATTTTCTGGACACAAGACAGTAGCATTTTGGAGACGAACATTAATTCTGGTGACTGTGTGTGGGGGGGCTGCCAGTATTGTTGTAACTTTACCTTACTTCATGCAAAGGTGGAATGACAACACAAAGTAATAATTACAAGGTATAGTGAGCCTTTCATATGGAACACTCCATGTAGTGAAGTGACAATGCAAAATGCCGACTTCACAGGCACTTCACCGGCAGAATTTAAATTCGCTGCATCTCCTGTCATAACCTGCAAAACAGCCAACTTGTAATTTAATACTAGCAGGTGATTTACTTTCACAAATTGTTGCTCTTTGTCAAATTTACTTCTCTTATGATTTACTAGCCCAGCTCCTCACCACCATGAATCACTACTTAAATGAGTTTCCGCCTTACACCAAATTAGAAACAAGAATACTAAAGGAACACCATCTGCTTTTGAAGTCATTTTATGACCCATCTACTACAGTGAAGCTCGCCAGGATTAAGCCCAATTCTGAAGAATTCTGCAATAGAGTTACTGCAGGAACAATGCAGTTTCAATGGGAGTTAATTCCTTTTGTCATGCAGGAAACTGTGACACTGTACTTGATCCTAGTGAGCTTCACTGTATGTGAACCTGTAAACTGCACTCTTAAAGCAGTTTCTGACATGAATGTCTAATTGTAGCTGGAAAGTGTGTGGACATCAATTTTTACAAATAAAATCAATTTTGCACAGACTGACCTTATATCTTCCAGGCCCTGCTCCCACGTGTTGCTGCTGTTGAATCATGCTAAACTCGTACATGAACAAGTTCAGCAGTTGTTGTGGCTGGTAAACAAAATAGCTGGCAGTATGGAGTAAAGTGCGCTGATTTTGCCAATACTAATTTCATGACAAACTGGACTTTATTTCACAAAGAAACATTACTTGCTATATATATATATATATATATATATATATATATGTATGTATATTTATACAATGGGGGTAAGACATATTCCAGTGAGATAAAACAAGTTATTTTCACTGCAGTGAAATAAATCCTGATGACATCAGCAGAGTTAAAATAAATGCCATTTATTACACCCCCAGAAACCTTTTTGCAACAATGAGGCCCCCATTGTATAAATAGGATACATTATGTGCACTTGTGTGATATGGGAAATATGTTCAGTCCTGTACAGTGACCTTTGAAACCTCACTCGTGGCTTTGCCACTCTTGAGTATACAGAGGTCACTCTAGAGGAGTGAAAATATTTTCCATATCACACTCATGCCATCATGTATCTTATATATGTGTATATATGTATATATATATATATATATATATATATATTAGTGTTATGCCTATATATAGTTCAAGTTCTATTTGTTGTTGTAACCTGTAATGTTTTATTATTAAAAATTATGCAATGGACCTCATTGTAAATAAGTCTTGGCTCAGTTCAGCTTATCCTTGTTCATGATCTCATGAATAAAATATTTTACTACTACTACTACTACATAATGGGATTCAGTGCATGCACGCCACCAGCACTAACACATATACTCTGAGTCCCATGTAAAACAGGTGACTGGGACCTAATCCCAGCAGGTGATTTACCTTCACAAATTGAATGCACCTAATATAATTTACTATACTAACTCCACAGCACCATGAATTACCACTAAAGTGAGTTTCCATCTTGCAAAAGAAATGCTTAAGTCCCTGTCCAGAATTGAATCACTGACCCCTTGCCTGTTAAGCAAACACACATTCAGGATGTTACTGAAATGCAGGCACTGTAAGTGAGTTGCAGTTTCTATGATGTAGAGTCTACGTCACACCTGCAAACAGGGACTAGGGATTTAATCCCAGCAGGCAATTTGCCTTTAGAGATTGTTTTTCTTAGCTAAATTTAGGTTTCATATAATTTACTATTTCACTCCACACCACCATGAATTGCTACTCAAGTCAGTTTCCATTGTACAAAAAAGGTTGAAAAAATATTTAAGTCCCTGCCAGGATTCAAACTATATCAACCTGAATTTAAACAACTCATGCTTTGCTTATTAAGCAAACACAAATCCAGTGTGTCACTAATCTGCAGATAAGTGAGTTGCATTTCCTATGATGTAGAGGTTATGTCACAACATACAAAACAGGTGACTGGGGATCTAATCTAAGCAAGCAATTCATCTTCACAAATTTTTGCTCTTAGCTAAATTTACTTCTCATATAATGTACTCTTCTATATCCACACCTCCATGAATTGCCACTCAAGTAAGTTTATATCTTAAGAAAAAGTTTACGTCCCTGAGGGGATTTAAACCACTGATCATTTGCTTGCTATGTAAACACATATTCAATGTGTCGCTCAGCTACAGGTAAGCGAACTGCAGTTTCTATGGTGGACATGTTATGTCACGATGTACAAAACAGGTAACTTAAATTGTTTTTAAACGTAGACAAGCCCCAACAGGGATTTATTTAATTGACTCTAATATACTTTAGATCTAAGTTCAGTTATCTGAAAGTCTGATATTTAGCTCTGCTGAAACCCTTCACTACATCTGCAATTACATCAAACAGCTTCTCTCATGCAACAAAAATTGTACTAAGAAAGAAATAAAAAATCTGCAGTAGAGGGGATCAAACCCAGGCTTGGGTACATCTGAAACCCCAGGCCAAGATCTAAAAGTTTTATCACTAACATGATCAGTGATATTGTGCAGATGAATCACCCACACTAAATGTAACCTTAAACTTTACTAAAGCACAAAAGAGAATGCATGACAACAATAGATGCTAACAGCTATATTGCTGGCACCTCCAAACAGTTTCTGCTGGAGAAAAATAACAATCAGTTGCTGGTCTTGCTCATACTCACTGGGACTGTCCAGTTATTAACAGCATCTGGTAAAGGGTCCATGGGATTTGCTCAAGTGTAACTCAAGCCAATATTACTTTTTCACCTACTTTATTTTTGTTAGGCAGTTTCCCTGAATCTTGTGAGCTAGATTTCTTTGAATGCATTTTGGTCTGTGTAGCATCTCTGACTCTTAAGTGGATTCTGTTGAGGAACTGGAAATCATGAAAGATCCTCTCTCTAGGAGATTGGTATGACACTATGGTCTTCTTTGTTAACAATGAAATAATTTGCTATAGTGTTCTCGGTAAATCTGACGTGTTCCAAAAAATTTTGACCCCTTTTCTGAATACATCTACAAGAAGTCAGTTTAAGAGGTTAACTTCAGTCTTTTTTCATATTTATTCACATATCTTAGTTTGATGTCATCATTTTTAACTGTTATTTGAATTCTAGAGGCATCTTACAAGGCTCTATCTTAAGTATTCTTTGTTTTTACCATCCTTACATTAAGTGATTGTAACTTTTTTCTGCATTTTTATGTTCCTAATTAAAAATCCAACAAAAACTTATCATGGTAAAAAAAGAGA
The DNA here is from genome assembly GCA_016271365.2 of Neoceratodus forsteri. Lineage (NCBI taxonomy): Eukaryota > Metazoa > Chordata > Ceratodontiformes > Ceratodontidae > Neoceratodus > Neoceratodus forsteri. Next base: position 318,445,994 of record CM028130.1, read on the forward strand.
AACATAACATACATGTTCAGCACAGTTCCCTTTTCAAAGAAACAAAAAGGACAGTTTTTGTAAGATCATCTTTAGAAGCATTACCCGTAGTTTATATCTACTTAAACCATTTAGACCGAGGGTCAGTCCTTGCCAAAATACTATTATGCTTCCTCCCCCTGGGTATATAAGCTTGATTTGCTAATTCTTTTTTTCTTCATACAATCAGGTTACTGGACTATTTGGGTGACACTGGTATCAATGTGAGTAAGCCATATTTGGAATTAAGAAATAAATTACAAATTAAGTCACAGTTTTTATCAGCAGGGCCTATCCCTCAATATTTAGAAAATATTGCAGTGTGTTTCACTAAAGATGTGGAAGACCTCATCTTAGGGGAGGAGAGGAATATATGCATTCCAACTTGACCTTTTGTGAATGATAGGCACTCAAACAACTTCAGACTAACCCCACACTTGTAATCAAGCCTGATGACAAGGATGGGGGATTGTGATTATGGATATCACAGATTATGGGACTGAAGTTCTGAAATAGCTCTCACTAGATACTAACTATGTTAAATTAAGAGGAGACCCCATTTCAACAGTATCAGAACTGGTTCAACTGAAAATACAAGAGGGAATCAAGGCAGAGTGGCTGGAGGACTGGGTGTCAAATGGCTAGTCAGGAGCCATCCAGTCTCTCTAGTGTTCTACTTCCTTCCCAAAATGCACAAAGGTATTTTTCCTTCCCCTTGGCTGGCCACTAGTATCTGACCTGGACTTCATTTTAGAACCCCTTTCCACTTTCATTGGTTTCTATATAAAGAACTTTTCACTTCTGTTCCACCTACTTATAGGATTCCACTGATGTTTTAAATTTATTAGCAGAACTAATTGAAAATCTTTACTTTTGGTAAAATGTTACTTGTGACTATGGATGTTTCAGAGCTATATATATCTGTCCCTCACAATGAGGGTCTGAGTGTTTGGAATCTGTACTTTATCTTAGAAATGTTTTGAGACACATGACTGCTTATTTGGTAGAACTGCCAGAAATGGTTCTAACAAATAATTACTTTAAGTTTGAGAAACATTTTTTCAGTAAATAAAATGCACACTGATGAGGTCTACCATGGCCCATCATACTCAAATGTATACAGTATATAGACGAATCTGAATCACATTTCACTTTGTTCAGAACAGTGAACAAATGGTATGACTGTATATTGATGTTTAAGTGCTTCATTGACCATTTGCTATTTTTGTGGAAGAGCTCAGTGTAAGACCTATGAGAATTTCATTGATAGTTAAATCACTATAATCAACATGTGAAATTTACATTAGAATACAGCAAAACCAACATACCATACATAGACTTGGATATTTATGTTAAAAACAATGAACTGTGCAGTAGATTGTACCGGAAGTCTACTGAAAGAAATATGTAACCAAGAAAAAATTATTGTTACACACAAAACTTGACTGACAATATCCCTTTTGGTTAATTTTTCTGGGCAAAGAGAAACTATTCAGAGCAGGATGAATTAAAAAAAAAAACTTCAACTCATGACTAAACATTTAAAGGAATGTGCTTAACCAGAGACAACTTTGTCCTCATCCCATAACAGAGTAAGATCCCTAGAGAGAGCTCCCTTATTAAAGCATAAAGGCAAAGACAGCAGCGGGAACTTTAAATGGACTACAATCTCTGCACCTTGTATCCCAAACTTTCCTAAGCTCAGCAGTGTAATTAGAAACCATTTGCACATTTTAAGTTCCACAACTAGGGGCAGGAATCCCGTCACTCTACCCCTTGTCATAGGTGTCTATGCACAAAAGGTCAGATTGCCTATATGCCATGTATCTTTGGTGCAAAGACAACCCTAACATGGAATGCCACAAACCAGTGGTCCAGCGGATCTCCTGAGGCATTCATGCAAGGGGTAGATGCCCCATGTGCACTCAATCCCCCAGCTGATCATGCAGCTATGCACTGCAGGCAGTCCGGTGGCATCTCTAGGGATGTGTCCATACTACACACCATTCACTAAGGTGTGGGGTGCTGGACATGGGTGGTACAAAATATGACAGCAGGGACCCTGCCGTATCTTTTGTGCATCTGCCTCTGACACTCTCCAGCTGTGGCATGAAAGGGAATCCCTCACTGTGCTGCCCCAGTCCACTTGGGTGACAAAGAAGATTAGTGGCAGTTCAGGCACTCATTCATACTTTGAAAAGCTTCCAGCCACATACCTTCCCAGTGTTTCCTTCTTGCAGAGCAAGGGATCCACTTCAGGGCCAGGATAGGCATCTGATTGGATGCCCACCTGTGTCCCTTGATCCACCCCAAACAGCTGCATGTTGAGGGGTGGGGCCATGGAGAGGCACCCTGTAGAGGTGCACAGTTGTGCATATCACACACCCTGTACCTATCCCCACATGCAGAGCTATGTGTGATGGGTACCCGTGAACTGCACAAGCCCATCCCACAAAAGTGCATAGCCCCCATAGTGCCTAAATGAAGTGCAACATTAAGAGACATAGTAGTTCATTCAGACTGAAGACCAATCTCAGAGGATAGGGGGTTTTCATTGGACCCACCACCAATTGAGAATTTTCCATGTGGGTCATACACACAGTGTTCTAATACCCACAAACTAATGGAATTCAAAATCCACACATGAATGAAACCATAAAAATTAAACAAAGAATGGCATGCTCCAGCACATATGGGATTTATATGCCCAAATGTCCCTGCTCAAAAATATACATGGAAAGACTAGCAGAATGTTAAGAACTAGAATTTTGGAACACAAATCTGACATTAGATGCCACTTCAGTAACACAAACCATCAGGTCTAAACCCTGAAATTTTATATAATTGAAAAAGCTGAACAACCTAGAAGGGGTGGGTGGAGATTAAAAGTGCCTGCCTCTGACAAAGAGGCTGCCTGGATAGAAAGACTTGCCACCCTCAGTGAAAAGTGAGGAATGAAAGACGTGATAGTTTGGGGCCTCATTGTACAAGTATGTTCTTCTATCTTGAAGGGAATCTATGTATTCCAGAAAGACTTTGTATGATCACATGTATGGTTATTTGTTTGTGGAAAGTTCAGGTTCAGTGATTGATTGTCATGGCACTTGGTTTAGATAAATGTCTCCCATTGTTTCTGAACTCCTTTATATGAGAAAAGTGTTAAACTATGTTCAGACACTGACAAATATAAAATTACATGACCACTTTTTATGGAGCACGTTTGAATATTTTGTATTGTATTTCTAGTCAGGTTTAAAATGCCCCTCCCTCCCAATTCCTTTGTCTACATTTTATGTGTCCCTAATCCCTTCCCAACATCCCACCCCATGTAAAGAGGTGTAAGTTATTAAACTTTTTTAATAAAACATTTTCCCTATTTGGTTTACCTTTTGAAAAAGAAAAAATAAATCCAAAGGAATGCCTCTTGAATATGAATGAACATATATGAAAGCATTTTATTGATTACCACACTGTAATCTTCTGTATATACACATTTATAAAAGAAGTACTTTCATTCTGGCTATGAGAAAGACATGGTTTACATTAAGATTTGTAATGCTACAGCCAGCTTTTCTTTAAAAGAGTTTTCCCTTTAAGGGAGGTATCCTTAGAAATACACTGACACTCCGCATGGGAGGTGTGTCTCTGCACTGAGACCCGTCAGCACCCAGCTCATCAACTGATGTGCTGTCATCCCCCACACTCTGGCACTCAGGTGTATGATATCATCAGGGTGACAACTCATACATTCCCTGAGATTGTGGGGGAGTGCCTGCCGATGTGGATAAAGGGGAAGGGGGCCCATTTAAAAGGCAGATGCTGCTAATGGTGTTTTCAAGATACCACTGGGCACTGATTTCCAGCAGTGAAATGCTACATATTGAGCCTGCTGTCAGAATAGTTTAATGGTGAGCATAATCATCACCGTTGTGTTAGCTTTACTTGAATCAAATGCTAAAACGTCAAAAAGTTATGAAGTTACAAGAGGATTTATAAGAAAATGTATTCAAAAGAACTATACCAGTGTACTTATATTTTATACAGGACCACTTCCATTGATAAAACTTGCCTCCTATAAGCAAAATATTGGTTATTAATATGTGACTTCATGGATTTGAAAACAAAAGATGAAAATTAAATAAAGTTTTGTCAACAACAAGCCAGTTGCTGTAGGTGTCAGCCTCTAAAATCCATTTTCAAGTTAAAAGTGGGCCTGTAAGAGGGGTAAAGTGAGGGGTAATAGTCCTTAGGAGCTAAGATAAACTCCATCAATTTAGGGCTGCAAAGTGGCCTAATGTAATCTAAGGGCTCTTTGATTTTTTTTTTAATTTAAGGTCCAAAACTTCAGGAAAAACTGGGTCAAGTGAGTGTATAAAATAGCAAGAGATTAAGTGCCAGTTGAAACCAATTGCTTGAAGCCAGGTTTATTAAGCTGAAGGAATAGATTTTTAGGTGGTATAAACCTCTAAGTAAGGGTGAACAAATTTGAAATCGGTCACTTCAGTTTGGCTTCAGTTCGGACCCTCTTTCTTCAGTTTGTCTTCAACACTTCAGCCAAAGACACTTTGAGTCCTGGGTACTGGGGTTTAGCAGGATACACATAGGGATAAGTGGTACCCTCATCGGTATCCCATAATTTGAGTGAAGTAATTTGGGTGAATCAAAAATAGCAAGTGAAAATGAGCAAGGAGTATTGACAACTGTGTCTTCACAGCATCAGTAAATGTGAGTGAGTATAACTCTGAGTCGCCAGTGGAGGAGTTAGTACTGAGGGATTAGAAGAGGCCTTTTGGCGGGGCACTGAGGTGTGCTGGCAGTGTAGCGTGAGGTTTGGGACAGCTTTTGCATGTGCTGAGTAAGAACCAGATGTTAGTTTGATTCCCAGAGTGACTTTTTTAATGGAATTTGTCCCCAGTGTTGCAGCCATGTTCTCTCCCTACCACCCACCTTGCCATATTTTTGCCCCATTCCATGTTTTTCTCCATCCCCAAGGTTGACACCACCCCCAGTGTTGATTATATATGTTTTGGAGGGGGAGTGAGAGGGGCATAGCCCCACACAGCGTGAAGCCCTCCACAGAAAACCCTTGCAGAGGTGAGATGTAGTATTGGCATCCAGCACCTGGTTCACTTTTTTGTGGGCACTACAAAGTGACCGCACTGTTTTTGGTTTCGCTATTGTTTCCTCGCTCATTTTGCCATTGCCATTTTTTTTTGCTTAAATCACATAGAACCCCCCCATGACCACTTCTCACCCAGCCCGTAGTCAATCCCAACCTCTTCCATCCTCCCTGCTCACGTTACTTTGAAAAAGAACTGAGTCAGCATCTGTTACAATGCCGGGAGCTGGATATGTGTTTTTGTTTGATTTTTGTTAAGAAAAAGACTGTCTGGAAAGGGAGATTATTCATTTATTTGTTTGCTTATGAACATACGAATCTACCAGCAGAAACAGGCTTCATGGTCTATCAAATCTGCTTGAGTGTACAGCTAGCACCCCTAGATTGCAGCTACCCCACCCTTTTGATTGTGTGTTGAAGACCATTTGGCACAAGTGTCCTTTTTCAATGGTGTCCAAGTCAGGTAGGTTACAACCATCAGAACAAGATACCAACATTCGAAACAGGAGAACTACATGCATCACAGTTTTCACAGGTTACATAGTGAAGGGGAAGGTTGGGGGAGAAATGGCTTGAGTGGTTTAAAAAGGTTGGTCATGGAACTAGCCTATGCCACTTGTGAATGTCTGAAGTATTTTTTTAATTAACTGGTCAAAGGTTAATGTATTCCAACAGAGGTTGCAAATGCTCTGCTGGGACAAATCAAAGGCAGAAGTGCAAAATTCTGACACATTCTCCACATACAAATTCAGCATCTACTCATCCTTAGGGGATAAAATATGTAGAGCTGTTTGTGTCAGCTGGGGGATGATCAGATCACTGAGGGAGTTTTGTAAATACAAATACACGAACATACGAATGTGCCAGCAGAAACAGACCACCTGGTCTAAGTCTGCTCGAGTATGCATCCAACACCCCTAGTTTGCAGCTGCCCCACCCCCCTCCCTTTTGTCATCCCACTGCCACCCCCACCTCTCCCCACCCTCACTCTCCACTCTTCCAAGTCCCATGCCCTTTTGAAGCTGTTCACAGATTTACATGATACCACCCATTCTGGCAGGGCATTTCATTTTGCTACCACCATCTCTGTGAAATAGTGTCTCCTCATTTCCTTCCTAAATCTTTCCCCCTCTATGAGCTGTTTGGAATTAGGCAGAGCTTTGAGGCCAGAGGTAAAAAAAAAATAGTACAAGGAAAGTGATGAGGCAGACAAGACTCCCACAAGAGGAGCTTGTCAGGCACACTCTGGTTTAAAGGTTAACTTACTTGCAATGTAGTAACCAGAGTCCAAACAGAGGGAAGGAAGGTAACGTGTTTTTATAGGTACACAGAAACAGGAAGCAAGGGTGAGCACTTCCTAGTATTTTGACTTCAAGAAGAACGAAAGTGTACTTGTACATTACTGCCATGGTACCACCTGGTGGGGAAATGCCACTCAGTTAAAGGGAAATTGTCATCATTCTATATGTAAAACCATAGGACCTATAGGTCCTAATGAGCTAAAATGCACAGACCATACTTTTTTTAAATACCTTAATTGTTTAAATCTGTATGATTATGTGGTTGATCCAGTGACCCTCCTCCCACAAGTATTGTCTGAGAGTCCCCCGTAGCCATCCCTCTGATGACACGAATGATAGACTAAGCTGCAGGGGACTCCTATGTGTCAGTACAGTTTCTGTAAAATTGTGACCGATATGAAGGGCATGTTTAGGCATCTAATGCTGGTACCAATCAACCTAGGAAAGTGTAGAGTGATGATAATTCCCCTTTAAGTGTAACAGGGACCTAACAGAAGAGGGGCATGACAGGATACAAGCAGGGGTAAAGAATGCTGTTGAGAGAGTGAGGCAGTAAGGATAGGGGACTGCAGGGGAGAAAAGTTACTGCAATGCTATTCTGATGTAAGTACAGTGTTGTTCTGAGCTAGGAGGTTAAGTAGAGCAGTTTCTGCTAGATCAGGGGTAAAATATGTAAGCATTTACGTATGTTGTAAAGAAACATAGAAAAGGATAGGACTAAAAAAGTCCTGAACAGTCCATCTAGTCCACCAAGATTCCCTAGTCGGACTTATTCTAAGGATCTTCATTTCCCTCTTACACCCAACTCCTTTCTACATTGTCCCATCCTGTAGCTCTCTTAAATACTTACCAACTTCTCTTTAACCCTGATATTATCTCTGCTGTTACAACCTTGACTGGAAATTTGTTCCACCCTGCAACACATGTTCTGTGAAATATTACTTTCTAATGTCTTTTTGAGCCCCCTTTCCAGTTTAAACACTCTAGTGGATGTTCTGTTTCTCAAATTATATAAACGTGATATGTACACTCTATTAAACCCTTTCATGAACTTGAAAGATTCCTGCATGCCACCTTCCTTCTATCCTCCAGTGAGCACATGTTAGCTTTTGAATCTTTCATTGTATGTTTTGCCTTTTCTTTGTGTATCATCTTATTTGACTTTCTCAGCACTGCCTATAATCTATTTTATCTCTCCTTAGATATGGACCCAGAACTGCACAAAGTTTTATCAATCAATCAATAGTACTTCAGTTGTTGCCTGATCAGTGGTCACTAGGGAGGTAGTATCATCTTGCTCCTTCTGCTAGTAATCCTCTCCCTATGTGACCCCAAAATCTTGTTAGCCCTCTTGTATGTCTTATTGCACTGAGAAGATGGTTTAAGTTATTTCTTATCACCATCCACGTCTCTCATCTCCTATGTACTCTACCAGTGTTCCATAAATGCAATTAACTGTTCAAGGATTCTTCTCCTTTAGATGCATCCCTATGTACTTTATATCACTGAATTTCAACTGCCAAATATTAGACCATTTCCCCAGTCTCCTTTCTTATAATGTTAACTACTTCTTTACTGTCAACCCTCCCACTGAGCTTTGTATCAACTGTTGAATGGACTTACCTTGCCCTAAAGTCCCTTGAATATGTTACAGATACAGTACATATTGAACAAACGTTGTCCCAGGACTGAACCCTGTGGTACTCCACTAGTCACTGTCCTGTTTTTTTAGAGTTTACCATTCAGGACCACCCTCTCCTCTGGGTTCTATTAGCCAACTAGTTTTTTATACAACCAGGTACCCCATCCACTAGCCATAATTAGCTCATCTTCCTGACTAGCCTGATATGATATACTGAGTCAAATGATTGCTAAAATCTAGGTATATCACATCCACAGCCTGGATCTTGTCTGCCGTTTGTCACTAATTTATAAAAGTGTATTAAATTGATTTGTCCAGCTCTTACTGAATCCATGCTGGTTCCTATCCATGAGTCATTTCCCTCAAAGAGTGCAACTGTCTCAACCTTGATAAATGTTTCCAGATATTTTTCCACAATTGTTGTCAGCTCATTTGCCTATAATTACCCAGATTTTCTGTTGTCACCCCCCTTTGTTTAGTGAAAACACATTTCCCACCTGCAAATCTATAAGCACTGCACCTGTTGCTGTTAATTACCCAAAGACCATAAATTACTGTTCCACCTGCAACTTACTTGTTGAATTCCATCCTGTCCTGCTGATTAATTGAATTTTAAGTTACCCAGTCCCATTCATACCCATTCAGTTTTAATTCTTCTCATCTCACACATGTTATATGTATCACCCAAGAATTTCCTCCTGCTGTCTATGAGTGGGCTTACTTTCTTGCCTATGAACACCAAACTAAAATATTAATTTAGTATTATTGTCTTCTCTTATCATCAGCTATATTAGCCCTTCATTCATGTCCTTTCTATTCTGTCCATTGCCTTTTCTGTAATGACTTAATAGCATAGCCATGCAAGATGTACAATCAGGTAAAAAATGGGCATGGGGAAGTGGAACCGATGCACACTGCATTTAGCTTTTGCAACTCCACTCAAATGGAATCAGGGGGCCGATTCCAGGATGAATGTCACAACTAGCAGGCATATGTGAGTTGTGACATTCGCTACTATGCCAGGGACCCTGCACAGTATTCTAAGAGTGGCAGGGTCCCAGCACTTATGACGTGTGACTTGCGACACGTGTAGGCTAATGCCACTGGCATGGCATAATTGCCCTGCATGTCACAAGTTGCAGCCCACTGCAGACTTCCCCCCCAGATCCCCCCCTGGAACATCATGGCACACAACAGGGAGCATGAGGGGGCTGGACAGGTGGCACAGGAGTCCAGGGTGGCACAGTGGAGAATGGGCCCCAAGGGGTTCCCGACATTCAGGGGTTGGGGCATGGTCGTGTTTGTGGGGGCATGGGAAGCACAGTGGAACCTTTGCTATGGTGCTGCAGAGTGGGCATCCATCGGACGGCACCAACGGATGCCCCTAAGAGCATCTCCGAGATGTTCTAAGTTAGCTCTGCCAGTGCGGCTCCTGGAATTGCGGTAGTGGATTACAGCAGTCGCTCTTCTAGAATAGGGCACAGTTGCTGCTGTAATCCACCCTTGCACATGTCATTGTGGGTTGCTGTGTAGTGTGTGATGTATCCCATGGTTGGCATAGCCCTCAGCCGACATGGTGCAAGGGGCCTTTTGAAATAGGGAATGGTGTAACACATGGTGCAAGTTGCTAGTTATGCCATGGGGTTTGGAATTACTCAGCTTGCGTTGGCATACGCCATCTTGGAATCAGGCCCTATATCACCAACTTAGTGCAAATCATAGCAATGCACTAGTTGGCCTTCTCAACTACTGCTGATGGGCAAAGGGGCAGAAAACATTTTACTGAATGGAACAACAGTGCTGGAGTCCCATGCTTCTGCTGTTGTACTCAGCAAAAATAAGGGAATGGAGGCAACTTTTAAAACTGTCAAAATGCCACTCTATTGTCTAAGTGAAATAAACAAACTATAACAGAATTAGAGACAAAAAAATACACATCATAGCATTGCTCTCAGGAAAACAGAGAATCTAAAATTAGGTTCAGTTATAGAAACATAACAGATTTTTTATGTTACCAGTTTTGGAACCTTAGTTACGATTATAAAATAAAAATCATAACCATACTAATGTATTATATAAAACAATTATTAAGTCTGCCATACTCAAAAATACAGTAATTGCTGTTACCCTGTTTCCCATTTCACATCATCACAAGGCACAGTCAGTGTTGTGCTCAAAGTACCATATACCCATCAAAGGGGTAGATACAAAAATCACTTGTCCTTTGGTATCATGGCCTTATTATCTGATTAGCCCTCTTGTTGGGTATAAATGGAACAAATCAGTTTGGCAAACCATACTACAGGCACCTATGTCTAAACAGCATGACCATTACCCAGATGTTTACTTTCCTCATCCATTATCCATTACTACAAGATATAAGTTTCCCCTCAGTTAACCAGACTGCAGAAATAGTCCTGTTTTTCTGCCATAATGGGACATTTATGGTTCATCAAGGGAAATGTATGCTAATCTTTAAATTCTGACTGGCTAACACCCACAAACTGCTCTTCATTGTCTATATTCTGTCACTAACATGTACAGTAAAACTGGCAAGAGGAAGCACATTTCAACTTTTAGAAACAGTTCTTCTAATTATTTTTATTAAAATTTCTTATCAGTATTATAGCTTTAGCTGTGAAGTTTAAACTCAGTAATGAAGAGCTCTGCGACTTCATAACCTTATCTTTCAGCCTTGGAGTTTATGTAGTCCCATGCACAGTTATTACCTTGTAAACCCTCATCACTATACTATTATTGCCATATTAAACCCCTCCCCTGACAACAGTACTCTACTGTAACAAACCTACTCCATACTATCAGTTCAAGGCAGCCATTTTGAATAAGATTAAGCATAGAACATTTCAAATTATATATATGCTGAGGCTAAATGAGTTAAGTTTCCAGTACTCATATTTAAATATCATAATTATGCAATATTATTACTACACACTGCATGTAGCTGTAAACATTGTAGTGTATATGTAAATGGCTTAAACAATAACAATAGCCTCCTAATTTTGTAAGAACACTAATGTTGTTATACCTTCAATATTCCTCTTGAAAATTCATTGTTTCACAGAAATAAGGCTATCACAGTATACAGGTTTAAGAATAGAAATAGAATAATGATTTTATATGGTCTTTTAAGGAAGAAACGTCAAAGAAAGGAATTTGTTTTTATATAGTTATATTTAGCACTCTTGTCTCCTACCCCTCCCACTGCATCTCCCTACCCCTTCCCACCCTTCCTCCCCGTCCCTTGCCCCACCTCTCTCCTCATGATCCACTCCCACCCCCTTCATACTCTTCCCATCCCACCTCCCACATCCCTTCTTACACCCTGTGCCCTGTTTGTCTTGACAAAGCCTGCTGGCTGATATCAATGTATGGTATGCATTTTCCTGTGCCTGAAACTGATTACCATAATGTGTCTCTGTTGTTTTGTGTTACTGTCCATTATGATTTTGTGTCCATTATGAGTTTGTAGCTCCTATTTACACTTTATTGTACTGTACTTTACTGTCCTGTATAATCTGTTGTCCTTTCTACTGATGTGGGACCATTGTAAAGAGTTCTTAGCTCAAAGGTAAATGCAATCTGAGACTTAAATAAATATACAAATAAAATAGTTGCTTTAGATTTTACCATTTTTCTGTGCCCATGAGATTCAAGCAACACAGAATTAGATGACAAAGAAATGTTACTTTTATGTTAAGTATGAGGAGGTTAAATTCCTTGCTCTGGGCACACAGTGAGTACAGTGCATGATAGTTATGGAACTTAAATCTGGGTCTCCAGGTTGACAGCTGTTTTGCTTTTACTAATTGGACAAATTGCCTCTAGCTAGGCATTCTAGGCTGGGCAGTGTTGAAATTCTACGTCTTTGCTCTGGGACCATAATTCAGTTGGTACTTAAGGATTTTGGAAAAGTTAGCACACTAAAATCTGCAAATCCTACAATTAGAGCACCATGAAAGAGTCAGTGCAGCAGACTTTAATCAAAGCTCAGGTACACAAAAACGGCATGCTACACAGCAGATGATGCAGCTATGCTATTGGTATAGTATTGAATGTGCAGACAGTTTCAGACACTGACACCTTCCTGATGGACAGCTTCCTGATGCTGTGAGTATGAGAATTTTAAATAAAGAGTGATTTCAGAGTTCTAATGGGGCTGGGCAGGGCGAGAGAGTGTGAACTTGGCATCCAACCATGACAATCATGTCACCAGAATTCCCAGGCAAAACATTTAACTGAATTCAATTAGAATGTTCAGCTGCCTACTTTTAAAATATAAAACTATTTTCATTTTATTATAGAAGGGAGTGTGGTGTGAGCTCTTTAATTTCTTTTATTCTGCATTTTATTTCTGTCCTCCCATTATAGCTAAGATTCTTACACACGTGGAAAATGGGCATCAGCCCTATGCTCCTGATCTGATGTCTGCAATAAATGCGAAAAGTCAGTCAATGTCCTTAAGGTTACTAGAGCAGGCATGCTGTAAACGATCCAGTGGCAAAGTCCTGTGCTTCAGACTGCAAGTAATTTGCATATTTGTGCAGCCACATTCATTACTAAATGCACAGGGCAGGGAATGTCATGCACAGTGTTGATCCACTGTTGATTTGATTCTATCTCAAACTGCATGCAACACTCCACATTGAATAGTTATGTAATGCAGGGGTTACGCTAGAAACAATTCTGAATGAATTTCACACTGCAAAGCAATGCAGCATGAACTTCATTTGAAGCATTAATAATGCACTGTGTGAAAAAGCAGTGAAAACAAAGACTGTTATGTACTACACAGGGATATACTAACTGACAAAAAAGTCTCTGTTTCTGTAACAGGGTTTATTGCTTTACTATAGTAAATAAAGGAAACAAGCTACAGGACAGGATAAAGTGTTGATGACCATCAATGTTTCTTTTGTCAATATAAATATGATGGGACCAGCTTTCCTCCTTGAAGTTGGCCTCATAGTTGGATTTCAGCTTACCTGACCAGGATATTTTTTTTGAAAGTGCCATTCATATTTCAGTGTGGGTCTGCCAATTGTATATGTGCCTGTGTAATGTTACTTTGATGAATTACTTTGGTTTGACACTTTCCTATGGATTTCCAGCATTGGTAGAGCTGCCAGAAGTTTTTTTTTTTAATTAAAGGAAATTGGTAGCTAAAAGTGCTACACCAGGGGCAGCACACCAGACAAGGATAAGGGGTGGAAGGTGAGCATGAAAATCACTAAGATGGGGAGATGTGTGAGGGTGTGGTTTATGTAGGGTGTGGGGGTGGTGTCTGTCAGCCCTCCATTGAACCACAGGTGAAACCTTTCAATTCAGTGTGTGGCTGCTAGTTGTGTAAGTGCTTTGCAAAGTTACACTGATGAGTTACTTGACTCTTCCTCTGAATTACTACCCTTGGTAGAGTGCCAGAAGAAGTTTCTTGAGGCTAGAGTAAGTTGGTAGCTAAAAGAGCCGAAACACCAAAATGTAATGTCACAGTACCCACTTCCTCCAGCTCATGGAATAGACCCAATCACAAGGAGGAGAAGAAACCCTCGTGGGAAACTTCTAAACAAGGTTACTTGGTTAGCCTTCTCCAGGCTTCTAAAATGATGATGCTAGTTATCGATAAGCTTAGCGATTAAATTTGGATGTCTAGGTTTCAAAACAGAATGGAAGTAAGTGACCCATGATCTAGATGATGTGAGCTGGTATGTTCTTTCTTGAAGCAGAGATGGCTGCTGCACTCCTAAATGAATAACTGAAAAAAAGATGAGGAATCAAGACCCAGACATGATGGCAACACTCTGACATGAAAGACAAACCAGCAAGTAGTCTTGATGTAAGAGTTTTTAGTACACAGAAGAGGATGAATAGAATCAGGATGTCTGCCAGTACCATGCAGTTGGTTGAGAACTTGAATAGCACACCAAGCTGAGTTTGTTGCAAAATAGGATAATAAGTGGACCCCTTTACTACTGCTGTCTGTTTTTTATCATGGAAAAGTAGAGATAAAGTTATCTGCTGATGCCTTCTTGAGACGTTTTTGTTAAGTGAATTGCAGGACTGAAGACAGAAAAAAGCCATAAATTCTTCAGATCGTAGGAATCCACAAAATGTTAAAGTCATGGCTACTTGTAGATAAAGTTTGGTGTAAGATCCAAAAACTCCATTTTTGAAGAGGCTCATCAGTAAAGAATATAGGGGCCTGTGAACTTATGTCAGGCACTCCTTGTGTGGTGTGTAACAGCCATGCATAAGCATACACTTGCCCAAACATGCAGGCCATGGCTATGTGCCATGCATATAGAGTGTGCAGAGGGTATAAATGCATTACACACATAATACTACCATGGTAGATCAATGCATGTGAGGGGACACGACCATGTAATGGCATGTGTGTGCCCCACATACGTGCCTTCATGAAGTACAATACTATGTCCCAGCACATGGTGCTGCATGCACAGCACTACATGATGTGGAGGGCTGCCATAAAATGCAGGCACCCAGGGCCAGCATACAGTGCCAGGCAGACACAGACTGCCAAGAGTGTATGGGACTCAGACACAGGACCAGATGGACCACCACTCATTATGACCCATAGTGAAATGGAAATTCATATTCAGCAGTGTAATAATATGTTAAATGTGCAGTCAAAATCCACAATGTAGGAACAGCACAGAAATACTGTAAGACACCAAGGGACAATGGAGTGTTCCCCCATGGGGATGACAGTCCCAGCCAGTGGCATGACACCGCTTGACTGGAAGAAAGACAATGACACGAGATGTGTATAGTACAGAACATTTTACTAATGGCACTTCAGTCATGCACACTGTACATGTATTAGAACAAAAACCTTGTCAATGGATAGGTGCAACTGACATTCTCACACAGGCATTCTCTGCCCAGCAAAGTGTCACCGCATTTCATCTTGGACTCCACCTAGGTCTCTTCCACCTCAGAGTCCCCACTTGACCCCATTTGGTGTAGAGGAGCTGCACTCCCTCTCCACCAGGACCAGCCTGCATAGAGATCCTTGTTACCCCTAAAATGGAAATAACACCAAGGACAAGCATGAGTGGGCTGCAAATGCAGGGCCACAGCTGAACATGTCCAGCAGTGCCCCCATGGCACTTACCTTCATGGCTCTGCCATGGACCACTTCTCTGCATCATCATCCTTATAGCAGGCAACCTGCACTATCCATCCACTAAAACAGAAACTCCAGGAGTTGCAGCACCCAGCTCTGTCTCCACCACTGGTGCAGCCTCATCTGGCTGCTCCTGGTGCTTGAGTATGATGTGGCCTCAGATGTCCTGCAGAGACATAAAGAAGGAAACAACATCACTGGCACAGCACACACAACACAGAGCATGCATGACCCAGCTCCCCTTGACAGTTGGATACCTACCTCTGCCCACTCAGTCACCTGCCACATGGCACCCCATCCAAAGCATCCTGGAAGGATGTCATGGACATCCATCATAACTTCTTGGGATACTCCCCCACTCTTCCAACTGATGCTTAGACACTAATGTAGCTGCTGCCATGTTTAACTAAGTCATGACACAGTGATGCCTGTGCATGTCATGTCAGCCTACTGGTATGCGAGTTGCAGGATGCAGGAAGCTCCCTTTCACATGGGTGGTTTGTGTAGCATCCCTATTAGAGCCTCAGTTAGGGGCCACATGGGTGGGTGTTTAACACACACCACCTAGCAGCCATGCAAGGGTCATTCCACAGGGGTACACAGGAAATACCTGGGGCTATTACTGAATCCTCTTGCTGGATGGTGAGAGTGAACATGAGCAAGCATTGAGGGTATGGCTGCAACCACATATATTCCAGCCACAACTGGACACCAGTGCCATGCAGGACACACACTACCTCCAGAGATTCCATTTGGTCCACAACACAATAATATAGCCCATGCACATATGGCGCGCGCCATGTACCTGTCTGTTGTGGGCAATTTCAGTGGAGACCACGGTTCCATGTCCATTGTCATACTATGCTATAGGGGCCTTCCAGAGGGTGGCAGTAGATGCCATGAGCATCAGTCTGTCCTCCATGTCCCAGGCACTGCACAAGATTTCCAACACCCTGCTACTGAGTGTGCATGAGTATATAAAATTATCCACCACACAGGCTGACTTATGGTTCATGAAGGAGGCATTCTATGCTTTGCTTGACATGTCAAAATATATTGGGTGCCATTGATGGTATGCATGTGGCAATTCTGGTTCTATCTGTACATGAGGGAGGCATATCAGAACTGCAGTGGGTATCACAGTATCAAATGCCAGATTTATGTTATTCCAAGGGTACCATTACTAATGTGTGTGCCAAGTACCTTGGTTCATGCCATGATGCGTATATCTTCAATGAGTCCAGGCTGAGCACACTCCTTGGTGCACACAAAGTCAGGGATGGATGTCTGATCAGTGGGTATCTGTACCCTACACATGTGGTACACCAGTATATGACAGGCAGCTGCATGGTACTAACCATGTCTTTTACCAACTGCAAAGGCAACAGTAGGTATCCAATATAGCTGAACCTGATGATACTCTACCTGGTGGCACATGAAACAGTGAAGGAGGCAGACAGTGAGAGACACCAGAAGACATGGTCCATGACCAAGAGAATGATAGGGCTACTGAAGATGTGGTTCACATGCCTGTATCTGACAGGTGTCACAATGATTCTTGCCCCATGGAAGGCATGAAAAATTTTCACAGTATGTGCTATGCTGCACAACATAGCTTTGTATTGTCATCTGCCCATCCCATTGGACATACAGGGGGAAGTCCCACCGTGTGATGGGGGAGCCTTACAGGGACAGGATGTAGGTCCATTGTCTGAATGGGTGGCATTGCATGGACTCATGCAGATGTCATTCTGCAGTTAGGGGGGCAATGTGGCACTGTGATGGTGATGCACCCTGAGTGCTGCACTGACCATGGTCAGGGGCCATTGGTGCCACTGCTTGGGCATATATGTACAGGGGTTATATGTGGTAGGGGTTATATGTACTGGGGAGCATGTGACTATAAAGTATGTACAGTGTGTATTTCTGTGACACTCTGTTTCTGGTGATGGGTGTCAGGCATCACTTCTAGCTTTTCTGCCCTCATCATATGGACACCCATGTACCCAAGTGCCAGGTTTTGACTATGGCCTTCCCCCCTTCACTTACTCATGTGTCTGGGTGTGTACCTATCTGCAGTTGTGGGTGGCTGTTCTCCTGCACCTCAGGCTTGCTCAGATGGGCAGGTGTGTGGTGCATAGCAGCCTCTTTTGGTGCCTCGGATGCATGGGGTGTAGCCCTGCTATACCCAGCTAGCATGTGCTTGGTAAACCTCTCAAGCATGCCTCCTATGTGTAAGATTCTGTGTGGCATGTCCTCACCTCTGCAGTCAGCTCCTTCAGTACCTCTGTGTTCTCCTGCTGTGTGTGGAGCCAGTCATAATCCAGTTGCCTCACCTCAGAGTAGTATGTGTGCAGTATACCCCTGGTGGCAGGTCTACATGTCCACTGGTTTAGGTGTCTCAACAGGCCATAGTCCCCACTGATGCAGGGGTGTTCTTTTTTCTTCTGTGGTCCCCCTGTGTTCTACTATCCAATGCTGAAGGATGAATGGACCATCTCCTGTTTCAGCCAATGGTGCAGGCAGGCCATGATGCAGGCTGACCAACTGTGGCTTCAAGGCTGGGTCAACAGTCTCCTGTAGGCTGTCCGGGGCTGACTGTCCAGGGCGTGTCTATGGTACAGGATCTGCACATGAGGTGATGGGGATCTGTTTGTAATAGGGGTGTACATCTCTTCCTTACCCTCCTGTGTGTCCAGTTAGGTTCTGTGCCAGTGTCCTCCAGCATATCTACCCCATCTGCTGTGGCATGGGCACCTGCAGGTACCTGCATTGAGGGAAAAGCTGTAATTACCAGCTGTTGCAGAGCTGTGGGGAATTGAGGATGTGTTGCAGGCAACAAATGGTACCACTCACCTGGGCTGTTCTCCTGTCCTTGGCTGCCACTACTGTCATCTGATTATGTAACTGCCACCACAGGTTTTGTGGCCTCCTTGTCAGGGGAATTTTCTATCACAGGGTTTGTAGGGTGCAACACAGAATGGTTAGCATGGCCATGTTGTTCCACCACTGACATGTCCCTGCGGTGAAGTATATATCTGGCAGTGTATCCATGCCCTTCTCTTACTCATACTGGGACACCTTGGTGAGGGTCTCTGCCACCATCCTCTCCATGGGGAACAGGATGTGTTCCTGTCCATGGTGGTCTGGGACTTCTCAACAGCTGCCAAGCTTTGCTTGACAGCTGACCAGAGGTCACGTCACTTGTGTTTTATCACTGACAGCATTCGTACCTCCAGACCAGAAGCATTGACTAAGGCCTGAATGTCGAGCCACAGCCTGGCTTTGGTTTTGGCCAGCACCTTCAGGGACTTTCTACCATACAGGATACAGTAGTGCTACCATATATTGGTGACCATGCTGGACAATTTAGAAGACCATGAATGGCCAACATGACATGTCCGGCCATGTCCCTGTAGCTCTGTAAGGCCACATTCCATGCCATCAGGTACCAGTGGTGGACCAGGTAATGCAGGCAGTGACCCTCACCCACTGTCCTCTGACACAGCACTGCCCTTAGCATCCATTATGGAATTCACTTCATTGGATGGGCATGGGGCAGTGCAGATGTCCATATAAATTGGGGAGCATGGCCATATACTGTAGGCCTGTCTGTGTCTACTCCATGCAGCTTTGTATGCATCTGCATGACACAGCCATGCCTCTGCCCATCCTGCACTCATGTTTGTGCTTAGTGCATACCTGCACCTGCCTGCACAGATTGTAGGTGCACATGACTGCTATGTTCAGGTACAATCCTGAAATAAGATCTGCTGCAAGCAAGAGCTGTGTGGACTTTCTGTGCTGTGTTTAATTTTAAATGACTATCCGGACTCTAGTCTGTGCCAGTGCTTCTCTTGTCTGAAGATACTAACAAAGAGACTCACATCAGCTGTGAGGAGGGCGGGTGTGGAGTTGCTGTGTGCAATGCAGAAGGAGGAGGGGCAGTCCACAAGTTTAAAGTTCAGGTTATACAGCACAGTATGCTGAGTGTGAAAGGGCACTGGCTACTTAGGAAGAGCAGAAATTGTCTTAGGAGAGGAACATTTGTTTAACCTAACTAAACTGGAGGCTTTGAATATTTTGGTAGGGGTAAGAGGTTTAGATTAGTATAAAACCTGTTTTCCATTTCCTTAGATATTTAAAGCGGCATTCAGGATAGTTTTATTTTTGTGAAGTTTGGATTTGACTTTCTAAATTAATAAGTATGGGTGTTTTAAATATTTGGGCGTACTGGATTGTGTTATGTTTGATTCTATGTTCTGTCCTTTTAAGTAAAGTAAAATAACAAAATACTGAGGATTTAGCCTCAAAAACATGCCTAAGGCATCAATGGAGGAAAATGCAGGCGGACAAAATGTCCCCTAAAAGATTAAAAAGATGTAACCCCTTTTCAGTGGTAAGGGAACATGTATCCAGAGTTGGATTTTTTAAATTATCTATGCATTTTAAATGTTTAGACAAGCAAACAAGTATATATTTGATCCTGATAATGGAAGGGGACATTGAAACAAATCCTGGACCACTCCCCCACTTGTAAATTAATATATGATAATGCTAGAAGCTTGAAAAATAAGGTAGACATGCTGAGAGTTTGGGAAGCTACAGAAAATCCAAATATTATAGCCTTAACTGAAACTTGGTTGACCCAAAAATTAGAGATGAAAATTGGGTTACATGGATATGGGTTGTATAGAAGAAATAGGCAGGGGAAGGGGGTGTTATTATACCTTAAATGGGATTTTGGACAAGTAAATGTGTTGTTCATGGGTGGATTAGGAATGATTGAATGTATCCTTGTGAAAATCAAAGACCTAAATTTGGTCTTGGGTGTAATCTACTCCCCCCCAAAGGTTAAAACTATGGATTTTGATAAACTGACCCATTTGTTACAGTCACACTCCAATGGTTCCGAATTTTTGTTAGTGGGCAATTTCAATGCTGCATGGAATAAACTGAGGGGAAATGTTTTGCGGAACAGTTTGGCTCCATTAAATTTAAACCAGAATGTTGCCCTTACCACTTGGAAAACTTCCTTTGTGAGTGAGGGGAACATTTTGGATCTCTTGTTTACTTCTGAGGGAATCTAGGTAACATCTATAACTGTGAAACAACGTATATTTGGGGACCATTGTTCTATTGTTTGTTCACGGGGGGGTGGATAATTTAAAAAAATGTAAAAAATGAGATCAAAACTCAAGTTAGATTGCAAAATATGAGAAAATACAATAAAGAGGCTTTTTTGCATACATTGAGGAATGTTAGATGGGACAGATTATTTTTAATACCAGATTTGGACTGGCTATAGAAGAATTCACTTTGTTCACCCAGATATGTAATGAAGTTGCCCTGTTAAAGTTAGAACAAAAGGAAATATAAGCTCCCTGGATTACAGATAAAATAAAATATAATATTCAATATAAAAATATGTTATGGAGGAGAGCTAATAAATCTCTGGAACCAAATGATTGGAAGAAATTTAAAAAAGAATGAAATTTACTTAAACGTAATATTAGATTAGCAAAAAAACATATTACATGACAAAGGTTGAACAATGTACAGAGCCAAAAAAATATTGGCATTTGATTCAGACTCTCTAGCACCCAATCAAAAATAGGCAACCTATCCAAATTAGGGAAAATGATATGTTGTTGTCATCTTCAGATTCAGCAGAGGTTAAATACTTATTTTATTACATTCCCAGATATTGAAATTCTGCATGGAATTTTTGGGGAGAATGGATCAAGGGAACATCAGTGCCCATCTTGGAAAAAATTTAGATTTAGAGTAATTACCTGTAGAGAGGTAAAGGCAGAATTAAGAAAACTTAAAGTGAATAAAGGTCCTGGGTTGGATATGATAGAAAACAGATTTTTAAAAGATTACCTAGAGGTAATAATCCCAATACTAACAACACTTTTTAATTGGATCCTATTAGATAGAAGTTTCCCATCCTTGTGGAAATGCGCAAAGGTCATTCCAATCCTTAAAGGTGGCCCCATGGGAGAACCAACAAATTATAGACCAATTTCGTTGTTGTCTGTGGTGTCGAAGGTCTTGGAGAGATTAGCTCAAAAGCAACTGAATAACTTTCTGGAGGAGAATCATCTCTTGTCCAGTTACCAGTCAGGTTTTTGTAGGAATCATTCCACGGACACCACCCTCACCGATTTGGTTGACATCGTAGCCTCCAAATTAAATGGAGGTGAATTGGTGGGCGCGGTGTTTGTGAATCTCTCCAAGGCCTTAGACACCATTGACCACAACATTCTATATGAAAGAATGTTGAGTTTGGGGATTGATAAAGAAACTCTTCCCTGGTTTCAGTCATATTTAACGGAAAGGGAGCAGCAAGTCCAGTTAGGAGATGTTCTTTCAAAGTCAGGGTTTATTAAAAGAGGAGTACCTCAAGTTTCGATTTTGGGCCCTTTATTGTTCTTAATGTATGTAAATGATGCACCTAAGGTAATAAATTATTTGGCTTTACGAATGTATGCAGATGACACTGTTTTGTTGACAAGTGGAAAAACCTTACAGATGGTGGAAGAACACCTTCAAAGAGATTTCAGTTTTCTGGAAACTTGGTTGAGGATGTCGAAGCTGGTTTTAAATAATAAAAAAACAAATACTATGTAATTTACATCTAAAGGGAATGAAAATCTAAAACGATATAAACTTTTTATAAGAACATTAAATAGTGAAACATTAGCACAGGTTGAATCTTATAAATACCTGGGGTTAAAAATGGACCAACACCTAAGATTTGATGTCCATATTAAGGAAATGGTTCATAAAATAAATAATGAGTTGGAAGCCTATCGAAGATCTAAGTATTGTATGAATATGAAGATGAGAAGGGATGTTATAAATCAATTAATCATACCATGTATAGATTATGGTAGCCATATATATGGTGTGGCTAATAAATCTGAATTAAAAGTGGTAAAAGTGTTATATAACAATTTGGCTAGATTTATCCTAAACTGTGATAAACATATGCATCATTGTGATATGTACTCTTTATTACAATGGCCTCATTCAGAGCAGAAAAGGGATCAAAAATGGACTAAATTAATTCATGGTGTGGTTCATAAACAATCCCCAGGGTGCTTAGTACAAAATGTGTTATATGTCACCCATGAATATCAATATAAACTTAGAAAAACTGAGGAGAAGACTTTTGTGAAACCTAAATTACTGAACAAATATGGAAAAATGACCTTTGGTTTTAAAATGGCTCACTTATGGGCTCCTCTTGAGGTAGAAAAGTGGAATATACAAAAATTTAAGCAATTTAAGGATATGATTGGATATGATCTGAAAATGAAGTGTATATGTAATGGTTAGAGCATTTGCATTGATCATTATTAAGTATCAGGGTATTATTATGTATGTTGTTCATTGTTAGGACAGACATATATGTTTTTTAACTTATGTGATATGTCTTATATTTTGTACTCAAGTCTTGGAATGAAAATTGATACAGGTTCGTCTTGTAAATGGGATTATCTCTCAATGATGTATTAAAACTAACCTGTTTAAAATACACTTTTCTACATGTTGCATGTAGGCAAAGTTCCTCCATGTTTGTGCAGAGGTCCCATAGGTTGTACTCTCCAGGCTTCCTTGTTGGAGGACCTTGAGGAATACATTTTCTTACAACTTGAAAAAAGCCTTCAATGTTAGGATAAGTAAGAGCATGTGTTATCGGGATGGAGGGATAGCAAGTTCAGCTCTATGCTTGAGATATATTGCTCCTTGTTGCTGTTGTTAATCTAAATGCTTAAGAACTAAAGGCTGCAAATTCCAGAACATGAGGAACAGAATATTTTGAGGGTCTATGTCTTTTAGGGCAGAAGATAGTATATTTCTTCCATGCTACTCTGTAGGCAGACTTATTTATTGCTGCTTGAGAATGCCAAATTGTAGCAGAAGCAGGGTTGAGATATATATTTAGGGCAGCCTTTGGAATGGTGGCGAAGTAATCATTTCTTTGTTGGTGTGAGGGTTTGCAGTTCTGAACTGATTAGAAAAGTGGATAGTGGGACTGAATGCAGCTAAGTAGAATGTACATTCCCCAGGTCTTAGGCATCCAAAAAAGGCTAAGGTCATAGCCTTTTGCAAGCACTGAGCGGTTAGTGATCTGAAGACTCCATTTTGTAAGACATACGCTAGTTTGCAACATACAGCATGGACTACAAGCTTCTTAATGCAGTCCTTGAGAAGTAGATTTCTTAGGTCTTGAAGGAATGCTTTAGCTGCTGGTCTGGATAAGTACAATCTAAAATAGATGAATATTATGTTAAACTAAATGCCCAATATATTTATATATTGTCTGATATTATTAGCCAACAGGTCTAATGCTTGAGAGCAGAAGAATTGGCTGACAGACCAAGTGCTTGGAGAAGGATGATATGGCTGACAGGCCAATTATTTGTGAGCAGTATGATGTAGCTGACAGACTGAATGCTTATGAATAGTATGATGAGGCCAAATGCTTGTGAATGGTATGATGTGGCCATCACACTGAATACTTGTTAGCAGTATCATGCGGCTGACAGGCCAGATATTTGTGAGCAGTATGATGTGACTGACAGGCCAAATGCTTACAAGCAGTATGTCAAGGCTGACATGCTGATGACTTGTGAGCAGTGTGATGTGACTGACAGGCCACTTACTTGTGAGCAGTATGATGAGACCAAATGCTTGTGAACAGTATGTCATGGCTTACAGGCTGATGGCTTATGAGCACTATGATGTGGCAGACAAACCAATTGCTTGTGAGCAGTAAGGGAGCCTAGGTTGATGGCGGAGGAGTCATAACTTTGTTGGCAAGAGGATGGAAGTTTTGGATTGAATAAAAGAAGTTCATGTTGATCTTCTCAGGAAGTTCTTTGTGGAGGAGAAAGATTGACCTGTATTTATTTTGGTTAAGGCAACTGGTTATCAGAATAGAATAAAACAGGTTGCTTGTTCCAACGGTGACCACAGGTGAGAGTGTCTATTGTAATGGGATATAGCTCAGACAAAGAAGATGTGGATTGAAAATAAGGGATATCTTGGATTTCTGATGCCCTTGGATAAAGCAAATCAAAATGGGCCAAAAATGCCAGAAAATCATAGGATGGAGTTGCAACAAGAAAATCTCATTTTTTATTCTGGAGCTGGACCTTTATAAACATGGATATGCTATTCCAGTGTACGATAAAACATGCCCACATGACAATGTCTGAACAAGAATTGTCAGTGATGGTAAGGGGAAAATCCAAAACATTGCCTCTTCCTAAAGGTGCCACATTATGAAGGGATATGAAACCTTTTCAGGAAATAATCCTTATCAAAAACTTGAGGTGTCTTAGGATAACAGTTTACATTTTATGCAGGATCATTTGGATGAGAAGGAAGAGACCAGATCAGAAATGTTGCGTAGTTTGTCTTGAGACATCTGCCTCCATAAAAGCAGACTGAAAATTTAGAACAAATAATCTGAGGTGGATGGTACGGAATTAAATCCTTTATGGAAGCCTTAGTTGAAACCTATGAGTAAAAATCAAAACAGATTCAGGTAGATGGGTACAGAATAATTGCTGGAGATGAGGAATGTTGATTGGAGTCAAAAGTAGGCAAAATGTCAGCTGTAGTTCTGGTTAGGAAAGAAGTAAAACTATATAGGCAGGCCATCTTAGAGTAGGGTTCCCAGCTGAAACTTCAAACTGGTCACAGTTCAGTTTATTGCTGTCTCTGGGAGGATAGAATGGTGCTCAGTGCTGTCTGTCCATAAGTTTGAGAGCACAATGCCTTTTCAGTTATACCGCTGATCTATGGCTGGTGACCACCATTTTCTGATTGTGCAGTTCAGAATTAGACAGTAACTGAGCAGACATTGCTCAAAAGCTGTGATTTGTGTAGGTTGTGAGGAGGTTTGCTAGCTTGCAGAGTTAAGGTACCATG
This sequence comes from Neoceratodus forsteri, assembly GCA_016271365.2. Taxonomy (NCBI): domain Eukaryota; kingdom Metazoa; phylum Chordata; order Ceratodontiformes; family Ceratodontidae; genus Neoceratodus; species Neoceratodus forsteri. The sequence continues at coordinate 318,471,187 of CM028130.1, forward strand.
CTTGCAAGATAATACATGCCGAACAACTTGAAGGTGCACCATTTTGACTCATTGCTGAGTTCTATTTGCATTTTTCTCTGAGGGTACAAGTACAGGGAAGGAAGTTCTGAAGGCAATTTGCTGAGATATTTGTTGAGGCAGTATACTGGGCATGGCATGTTGACATAGATTTTAAACACCAGGCCTCTTAGTTGAGCTCTTTGTCATCCTGTGTTAGTAGCATGATATTTTTTCTTCACTAAATGTCATTGTAACTTAGTTCAGCTCTTGCTGGTCAGTGAGCACTTGCAATAACTCGGGCTTTAGAGTTCAGTGTTGTTCACAACTGCGGCAGGTGAAATACAGCCGAGATCCAAACCAAACTCACCTTCTAAGCCCCACCACAGTTTCAGGATCTAGAGCTTCACTTTCCCTTAAAGTCTGCAGATTGTTTCTGGGATCTGGGGTGATGGCTTGCTTTATCTTGCTCTACTGGATGGAGATTTTTAAGTAGCCCAGAAAGACATTTTTGAGCTGGAGAACTCAGTGTCAGTATAACAACTTGCCATATAGTTTTGCATTGTTTTTTTTATTTATTTCATTCTTAATTTTAAATGGATTTATGAGGGCAAAATGAGATTAAGATAATTGCCAGAGACATGTCAGCTGCCTCTAGAGAATGATTACAATCTCTTTGACCTCTGACTACAGGGCCCCTGGCTAGTTAATGGGGACCTTCAGAGCTTCATAGCCAAAACAGCCCTTTCATGTCAGGAAGAGGCTCTGGCTAATGACTGAGTGGTCAATCCTGCTATGTGAGACAGGAAGCAAGACAAAGGAGGTGTCCTTTGTAATACACAAACTCCAAAAGTCCAGTTCAGGCCAGTTTCCCAGAGGTCTGTACCCTGGAGACACAAAGAATTAGTCTGGACATGATGTCATAGGACATGTATGCTGAGGGTGGGTGGAAACTGGTCTTTCGGTACCAAGTTAAGCCAGAGTTTTGTGAGACATACAGTAGCCAGACTGGTACTCTGAGAAATTACAATCTAAGTTTTAAGTCTGCACTGATTCACCAAGGTATCCTGAGTGGTAAGCTTGTGCTTAGTAGAGAGAGAAGAGTGAGATATTTTTTTCTGTGTGGTTTCTACTGTACAATACATTATCTTCTTACCTATGTAGAATTACTGTTCCCCATAGTTTCAATGTAGTTTCCTGTATTATTTGTGTAAATACCTTGGATCATTAAATATTATTTTTATACACTTCATGTTTCTGTGTCTGATTCCTTGAAAGTATAGATAACTGGGTACTATTGACTAAAACTGTATTCTGTCTCCAAAACAAAAGCTACAGCTACCATATTTTGTTTCTAAAGTGAGGTGTTCTCAGTTGTAACAGAGAGGGTGTTTTTTTTTTTTGCCCTTTGGTAAGGAGTGCTTTACTGTGTGAGCAGTGGCCCTGGTGGGATTTAGATCTAGAGATACCCCAAGGAAGTGTCTATTCTGAGTGATGGCAGCTACTGAGGTAACCTTGTAGGCGCCTGAAGAGTTTGAGAAAGTTTACAACAGTCACAAGCTAAGTCTTGTAGAGACCAGTTTGCCACAGTCAGATATTAAGTTAAAAGAGCAGCTGAATGGAAGCATGTTTAAGTGTCTTTTTATGCCAGCTCACAGGCTGATATAACTGGAAATGCTGCATGCCTCCAAAATCAAGGTATTGGTAGTTCTGTAGAAATCTCTCAGTGTTTGGTATTGAAAAGGATTCTTTAAAAGTGTATAGTTATAGCCTGTTCACAGAGCCAGTCTGGAAAGGCCCAAATAGCCCAGTTAGTTTGATGGTGGGTGCTGGGCTCACTTCTGTGAACTCTGATGTGTCTAGCTCAGACTGTGCCAGATATAAATGAAGCTTTTTTCTTTATGTTTAGCACATACTTCAAGTCCAGAGTCTGAGGTTGTAGCAGTGAACATGGTCTCAAAGGATTGTTCTGTAACATTTTGAAGTTGATTGCTGGCAGGAGGCTCATGTCAGATTGGTGACAGAATGACTTTGACACATACTGTATGTGAACATGTGATTAGGTCATCTATGTGCCTGGACTTAATACAGTGATGTTATGCTCAGATAACGTCACTGTTGTTGGGCCACACTGACTAATCATAGTCAAGGAAATTTTCTTCCCATTGTATAATGAGTAATATGTCATGTCACAACTAAACTTCAGTGGTCAGATATTCAAAAGTTAGTGCCACTGCTAACATGGTTTTGTCCATGCTATCCAGGTTTCAGCCTAGTGTTGAGGTGGGATCTATTTTCAGAAGCACCTGTAGGATGGGCTAAATCCATTAGCACCCAGGCACTAACATTACACTGCACCCATGCAAATGAGAAAGCCCCTCCTTCAAATGGGTACAGCCACATTATCAAAGTTTGCATAGTTGGTAAATGGCACCCAAAGTGACACCATTTATTGCCTCCAAAAGCCTTGACTTAACTGGGCACTAAGCCTGAATTCCAATGCCACTGATGGTGGGATGGCTATAGTGCAGCCACCCACCACTGTTTGCCCATCATATAACTGCCAGTTGGTTCTCTGGTATCTAGTGGCATCCCCCCCCCCATCACCTGCCCCGTATATGTTATACATTTCCATGGTGTCTAGTGGCACCACCACCTCAGTCATCCTTCCTGTGTCAGTAATGTATGTTAATTCATTCATTTCTCTGTTTCTCACATACAGACCTCCCTGCCATCTAGTGGCACCCCAACCCTGAACATATGTCCCATTTCACTAATGTATGTTAGTTTCTATAATTCACTATGTGCTATATACAGATCTCCCTGGCATCCAGTGGCACTACTTATGCCCAAACACCTATCCTATTTCAATATTTTCTGCTAGTTTATATATGTATCTATGTCTCACATAGAGATCTCCCTATTGTCTAATGGCACCTCCCACCCCTGAACATTTGTCCAGCATGTGAGAGCACTTTCTCTGGTGTCAAGTGGCACCTATCCCATACAGTGGAACCTTACCCCTGAAGTATAGTAGCACCACCACCTTCTGATCACCCTCCCAGTTCTGATGTACCTTTCCATGATGTCTAGTGGAACCCCCACCTTCAGATCACCTGAACTGTAGAGCAGACTCCAATCCCTGGTGTCTAGTGGCACTCTCATCCCTCTGCACACCTATGCCAGCTCTGATAAAAACCTCCTCCTGGTGCCTAGTGGCAATCCCACCATCTGATCTCCTGTCCCATAGATCAGAAGGTGTCTAGTGGCACCCTCTGCCACATCTCCTGTCCCATACAGTAGAAGCCTAACCCTGTTGTCTAGTGGCAACCTCATCTTCTGATCACTTGTCCCATAGAACAGTGGTGCTGAGAGTTGAAGTGGTGGACACTGCACCTCACACCATGCTGGTGACCCAGGTTTGGATGCAGACGCAGGTCACCAGGGGTCTGCAGAGAGGATTTAGCATCCTGAGGACTTCTCTCCTTTCCCAGGGAGGGAAGGTTTCAGTTTCTGGCACTTGTCTGGCCCTTGGTGTTAGCTAAGGCCAAGGAATGTTGGGACTGAAAGTAATGGGGGATTGAGTGATGGCTGTTGATGTTCCACTCATGGAAGTATGCATGAAGGCATCCAGGTGGCATTGAATGCAGCCTTTGAGGAGAAACTCTAGAAAATATTATTGCTGACTGAGCTGCTTATGGCTGGAACCACTAACTCCAAATTGCAAACTACTTTTTGCTGACAGAAGCATAGGCCCCTGTGGGGGTCTGTGCTTCTGCAGCCACAGTTGTAAAATATAAACACTAACTTCTGTGCTGTGTGGCATGAACTTCTGCTGCATATAGAAATCAATGATACCCAAATTGCAACACTACTCCTGTGGGGCCTGTGCTTCTGCAGCCACAGGTACTCATGTCAACTGTAAGACATACTGGCTTTGTACTGGCTTAAAGTTTATAATATGAATGAAGTGAGGTTACCCAGAATCTGTTTAGAAGAAGCTATGCTATATAAACAAAATGTTTTTATGTCCTATTATGGAAGTTTAGAGAATGTGATAAAGCCATTTGGGCTGTTTGATAATGTAATATTCATGCATATAAATCCTATAGATGAAATAAACAGTGAAATTAAAAACAGAATTAAAAATATTTATATTCAAAGGGATGTTAACTTGAGTAAAAGGTGTAAAATAAGCAACTGGTTAGCAGAAAATAAAACAAGAGAATTTGGAACTGAACCTTATCTAAATATAATCAAAGAAGTAGATAAGAGGAAAAGTTATGCTAGGTTACGATTTGAATATCACAATTCCCAATGCCTGAATGGAATATACTCAAAATCAATTAAAGCAAACAGTAAATGTGATCTTGGTATAGATAATAATCTGCATCTAATAATATTGTGCCCTCTGTATGAAAATTATAGACAACAAATATTAGGAAACATACTATCTCAGTTAAACATGGAGCCTAGATAGCAATTTAATTATTTATTGAAGACTGATAATGTAGAGGTTTTAAAAAAAGGTGGTAACATTTTGTAATATTATAGAACAAAAGAAATACCATATGGGACAATAAGGGCTAATCACTAAATAGATTATATGATATTTGAATACAAAGACTTTTATGTAATTATTTAAATGCCAAAGTTTTTTTATTGGTCACTATATTATATAGTAATGTGTATTTATATTTGTATGAAATTTTGGGAAAATCTTGTATGGTTTGTAATGGTCCTCGGGACTAAAGAAATAAAATGAATCTGAATTTGAAATTGCAACACTAGTCCTGTGGGGTCTGTGCTTCTGCAGCCACAGGTACTCATGTACACTATAAGACATACACACACACACTTCTAGCTGCAGAAGCACAGGACCCTCAGGGGCCTGTGCTTTTAAAGCTATAGATACAAATCCACACAGGTAGCAAATCAGTGCTACTGCATTTCAATCATCTGGAAACAAGTGTATGTAATTTGTCTTACCTGATGATGGTTGTTTGTGGTTGCTTGTGTGGTCTTGTCTTTTTGCTGCTGTTGGGGTGAGGAGTTAGGGTTGGAAACCTTAAAGCCACATTTCCCTACTTTATTGGTGTTAACTTGAACCCTAACTGGTGCATTAACACAATTTGCTGGAATTAATGTCCTTTCTTTTTGAGATAGAATTGTATTAGATACATAGATACATAGACACTGTCAACAGATAAGGGCCTATTGCCCAGCCAGTCTGCCCATTAAAGCTTGTAAGTTCACTTTATGTTTTTCTAGAAGTCTGTTGACCCTTACCCCTGACCTCCAGAATTCCCTTATGTCTACCCCATGCATTCTTAAATCCCAAGATTGTTTCAGCCCCCGCCACTTCTTCTGGCAGGGTGTTCCACTTGTCCACCACTCTTTCCATGAAGAAATTCTTCCTCATATTTCCTCTGAATTGCCCTCCCTCCAAATTCTCATTCATGTAGGTCCCTTTGCGACCTGCACCAGCAGATGCTGATGCACAGAGCCTCTGGGAGTTTCACCAAGGTTAGAGTCTGTCTGCAGTTAAGTGCAACCCAATAATTCAATGGTTGTTGCACATGGAAACTTTAAATATTGCAAATTTTAGTGTTCCACTTTAGTGATGCACTTAAATTTGTGATAGGTAAATTATTTTGATCCTACATTATAAACATGGTTGGAAGAATGTTTTAAATCCTGCTCAAAAGGTTGTTTTGCAGAGTCACTGCAAAATCACTTTTGACCTGTACTTGATAATTTCATCCTTGTTCATGAGGTAGGTCATGTAAACAGTATTCTCAAAATTTGGGACTAAAAAGGGGCAAGTTATGAGTAAAGATATATAAGACACAAACAGGGAATTTTAGAGTCGTACATTTTAGTGTTGCATGTGTATGTGCAACACCAACATTGTAGTGTCTCACATTTTAGTGTCACACTTTAGTGCTGCACTTGAATGTGCCAAAATTGATTTTGATCTTACCTGATGAACATGGTTGCAAGAATGTGCTAAATCAGGCTGAAAGGGTGGTTTTGCAGAGTGTCTGCAAAACCACCTTTTGAAGAGGTAGGGTAACAAGTAGTATTCAAAATTTGGAATCAAAATATTGTAAAACTGCCACAGAAATGTAATTTTAGCACTACATGTTTTGGTGGTGCACATTTAAGTGCAACACTAAAATGTACAATACAAATTTATGTGTTGTAAATTTTAGAGTTGCTCTTTAGTGTTGCACTTAATTGTGTGACTCTAAAATTCTCAGCTCATGACACATAAATAGGTCTGATAGCACTTTTATCTCTGTTGTCTAAATCTTTGGAACATCAAGTACATTCAGAGTTGGTTTAATAATTGGACAAATATACTGTGTAGATTCCTTTCCAGTTGGGGTTCAGGAAGGGCATTCAGCTACAACTGCTTTGTTGGAATTTAATGATTTGGTGTCCTCCTCCTTTGATGCCAGACTGGACACAGCAGTCATTTTATAGACTTGTCCAAGGCCTTGACCTGGTGGACCACTCCTGCTACTGGACAGAATAATAACAGTCCTAAGGATAAGAGATGGACACTGTGACTGGATTAGGTCGTATGTGAATAATGGCTTTCAGAGGGTGTCAGTCTCCAGGCTTTCTCACTGAGGAAAGATGTGGTCCAAGTGGTACCCCAGGCTGTCTCCTGGGGCTCCTTCTGTTTCTGCTTTTCAAATGATCTTCCTCAGGCAGTTCAGTTTCCTTGGTGAAATTATGAAGAGAACATGGTCTGATTGCTACAGGTCGACATGTTGGATCTCAGGGAAAATTACAGGTGGATTTTCGGAGTAAGCAGGAGTAGTTCACCAGGTTGAGACTTACAATGAATACTAAGAAAACCAAGTTGGTTCATTTTAAATTAAAAAATAAACTTCTGTTGCACATTATGACAAACTGTGATGAACAGATTGCTCAGGATAGTGAATACAGATATTTAAGTGTGTTTTTGATTCTGAGTTAACTTCCAAAGGACATGTAACTAACTTTAATTGTTATTAATGTTAATAAGAAAGTAGGAGCACTAAAATGTACTACTAGGTGTCTTAAAAGGTGTGCCAGGAAAACAATTGATGAGCAATTAGTTGAACCTTCTGTAATATGGTAATTTGATATATCATACCGCAACAAAAGGGTTGTTAGATTAGATGTTATATTTTATTAATGTATTTATTTGTTTGTTTATTTATTGAGTTTTGTTAACTGGGTAGGTCCACTGAGTCATTTACAGTCCCTTTTTCAGGGTCGACCCTCTGGGAACTAAACTTCCATTTGTAGGACAACAGCAACCAAATTGTCAGCATAGGCTTTTTATTACTCCACCTCATGTACCTGGTACAGAAGATGATCAAATCCCCACCAAAATGTGATTCTACACCACCACAACATCATTCCACACCACAGGTGTGAAAAGACAGTTTTGGCAGGATTTCTCTGGTGAGACCTCACCTTAAATACTGTGTACAGTTCTGGAGACCACACTTTTGAAATGACATTGACAAAATAGAGATGGTGCAGAGGAGGGCCACCAAAATGGTGAAGGGATTACATCACAAGCCTTACAAGGAGAGAGTGAGGGACCTCAGTTTGTACACACTGGAACAAAGGAGGATGAGAGGTAACATGATAGAAACATTCAAGTAGCTCAAGGGCATTAACAAGGTGGAAAGGGACAACATATTCCAGATTAATAGTAGAGCCAGAACAAGAGGACACGACATGAGACTATGGGGTGGCCACATAAGGGGAAATGTCAGGAAGTTCTTTTTTACAGAAAGGGTAGTGGATGCATAGAACAGCCTGCCCCAGGAAGTGGTGGCAGCCCATACAGTGGCAGGCTTCATGCATGCATGGGACAGAAACAAAGGAATAATAGCATTAAGAAGAAAAATCTAAAGCCAAAGACCAGATAGGGTCTCTGGATGCTTCGCTAAGTAGCTTATATGGGCAGACTGGATGAGTCTAGTGGTCCTTTTCTGCCAACAGCATCTATGTATCTATGTTATGTATCTATGTATCTATGACAGCTGTCCTGTTCATAAGGTGGTATAAAAATGGCTATTTTGAAAATTTGAGGTCAAAATATTTAAATTACCAAAGTTACAGTAAGAGTATAGCAAAATTGGAATGGATGTGAATAACTTTGACATTTTACATATTTGACCTAAATTTTAACATACCCTTCTTATGACCCCACCACATGAACAACGATGGAGAAAATGATCAAATCCTGCCTGGCAGATGATTTTGCCAAGTGACTGCTAAATTGCCTTTTGGACTGGAGTTACATAATTCCATCACCATTATTCATGAGATGAGGTCTCAAAAAGGCCATGTTGAAAATTTGGTGTGAAAATATGCAAACATGGCAAAGTTATACATCAAAGTTGAAAACCCCATTGAAATACATTTGCCCACACTTACCTTACTTTCTCATATAGCAGTTGATGTTTCCAGCAACAAGACATGTCTTTGATCAGAGAGTGGATCTTCACCCTTGGCCCTGTTCAGGTGAGTGAGGATGTGTGGTGGATGTGGGGAGGTTTCAGGGTGGTGGGTGCTGAGTGAGAGGTTGGGGTGGGGGCATTAGATCAGTGTGGGACAGTTTTCTTTCTTTACAAGTTTAAAAAAAGACATTGAGGACTGTTTTCTTTATTTCAGGCAGGATAGTGATCAGAGGGTGGGTTGCTACTAGACACCAGGGAAAAATATAGAAATTATGGGGATGGCAATGGGAGGGTGAGGGGGGTGTTGCAAGACATAAGAGAAATATAACATAATAATGGGTACACTAATGGGAGGATGGGGGTGCCACTAGACACCAGGGAAAGCTGAAATAATTATGGGAATGACAATCAGAGGATGGGGGGGTGCCACTAAACATAAGGGAAACATTACAGAACATGAGGATGGCAACTGGAGGGGTTTGTCGGGGAGGATGATGCCTCTAGACACCACGAAAAAGATTGAAATCTAGTAATTAATTGTGTTTTTCATGTCACAGGTTAAGAATCTTTTATAAAGTGTAATGCTAACATTCACATCATCACAAATTTCACAATCTAAGGTTTGAATCCAACTGTATGTGTGCAAGCTGAGCCTCTTATTAAAAACTTTTGATGTAATGCCATATTCGATTAGATCCTATCCAGTTTGGTTTAGTGAAAATCATGTATCTAATTTTGGAGCTAAATGCATATGGCATCAGATCACATTTCGACCTACTGTACGTCCCACTTGTATTTTTCATCTTTAAGACTTGTAAGTCTAGGATAAACCAAAATCACTTTAGATCACCTAATTCTCTTCCAATTCTGGATTGTTTCAACCATGGATGAGTCACTGAAATAATTTCATTCTATGCACATATTGTCATATGTCTACAGAAAGATTTAGTCAAAAACATACTCTCATTAGTTAAATATCATGCAGTCATTGCATAATTTACATTTTAACAAAATGAAAAACTGCTTAGAAGTCTGCCTCAGCTACTGAACTGAAGACTTACCATGATGACAACAGAATAAAGAATTGCCAATGAGGACACAGTCATGAAATAAAGGGGACTGAGGTAACTTGCTGGATGTTTATAAAGACCCACCACCATACATTAGGAGGTACCTCATCACAATGTTGTGTGACTCACTGGATTTTTATATCACCTGCTTGGATCGATCACCAGAATGAAAGCTCAGTTTCGCACTGGGAACTTGGAGACTGACTGACAGTAATCAATTGAGGCTGTTGGACATCGTATTAGACTGTAATTTTAGGTGAAATTATGTACAGAATAAGTACAAAGATCAAACTGCCATACTAGTGCTGATGAGACAGTTTAATGGTGGGATCAGGTAAAGTGACTGGTGCTTAGATTGTGATTGGTGTTAGTAGTTTATGGTGGAAAGAACTGAGTAATCCAGTGCTGAAAGACCTAAGATTGAAGTCGGGCCAGTAGTTAAATTTTTATGTGTCTATTTTAAACCAGTCGTGACACAGTCTGACATTGATGACAACACTGCTGAGCCTCATGAACAGCATGCCATGGGCTTGTTTCCAAGAATGCAAGCTTACCGGTTTACTCATATGATTGTGACAGCCTGAAAATTATAATTGTTTAATTTCTTGAGGAGTAATGCCAAAGAGATTCCAGCATGTACATAAGAAATATGTATGCAAGACACCTTTTAGAATGAGGACAATGTGGTTAAATGATATGTAAGAACGAAAGCTGATTTATGAAAAATGATTGTAGAAAATGGCAACGCTGATGACTAATCAATTTGCATAACAGAAGCACCAGATATTGACTGTTCTGGTACCCATGACATCAGTCTCTGATTGGTATTGAACAATCATCGAGGCTCTGATGAAATGGAGGTTCCTCCTCCTCCAACTCTAATACCCAGATCTATGGATAGATCTGATTATCACTGAACAGTCATTGAGGATTGCCATACAGTTTATCCAGTGAACAGAACAGTTGGTTCAGACAGAACCTCAAGAACATGAACCTGACTAAATGAACAGCTTTGTTGTATTATGTCTGCTGCATGCACAGTTGTAGCCTGCTTCTGTGAGTTTCACAAGGACCAGCATTCAGGCAAGCCTGCCTTCTTGGGGTAGGGGAGGAGACAGTGATGATAACATGGGAAGATGCCACCACCTGAATAGTTTCCTGGGTGTTAGAATTATGTCTGGCAAACCCATGAAGTCTGTCTGCTGTGTAGGTATCACCGAAGGAAGTAGGAAGATGGTTGGCCTCTTTCTAGCTCATACTGTGTGTGTGTGTGTGTGTGTGTGTGTATGTGTGTGTGTGTATACATATCCTGGACTGAAATATACAGGGACATGAAATGGGTGGGTGCCACTAGACAGCAGAGATACTTTAAAACTATCATTGATTGGAGGTGTGGGACCCAGGTGGCTAGCTTGGTGGCCAGATTCTTGTCCATTATTAGTGGTGGGGACCTTCATATGTTATCTGCCACAGTGCTTAAAGGAGGGCCTAGGTGGCAGTTCTGGTGCACCTGCAGGGTGCACCACTGGTGGAGGATGACCTATTTAAAGTTGACCAAGATCTGCAGAGGCTTTTGACAAGGTGAACAGGTGATACTTTATTTCTCCCTTGTTCTTTCAGACAGTCCTAGTCGCCTCTAGACTGGCTTTCAGTTTCAGTCCCTCGTGTGTGCTCCCAGTGTGTGGTATAAATTAGTTGTTGCATTCTAATTAGTGCCCGGGGAACTTCCGTGAGGCCTCGCCTCATGGCGCTGAGTGCTGGCGGGTCCTGGGGCACTTCCTGCCACCATCTGCCAAGGTGTTTTTGGGCACCGGCTTTGGCTATCCAGAACCTTGTGGGTGGCTCACATCTTGTACACTCCCATAGTAACTGCCTAGTTTGGGATAAAGACAGTTGGGTCCACTGTTTTTGTGGGCTCAGGCACATGGTTCCCTTAGATTATCTTTAAGGGTCAGTTTGGTGCACACCCTGTTTATTACCCTTCTGGTATTCGATCCATGGATAGTCGTGCTCTAGGCTCACACCAGACAGAGGAATCAACTGCTCATTGGTCCCTCTCCACACCCATTGGTCATTTCTGGGTTGGGTGTGGAATGGGGGGATCTCACCTTGAAGTTTCCAGTTACTTTATTAATATTGTTCATTGTTCTGCTGGGTTTTTTTTCGAATACTGTGAAGTTTAAGTTGTTTATGGTAAATTTTTATACACTTGTACCAGGCGTGTTCCCACTCACCCCTTTGTGCAAGTTTTCTTTGTTATCATAGTACGTAAACATGGCTGATCTTAACATTGTTGCATATAATGTAAGGAGCATTAGTAGTCCTGCAAAAGGGCCAGGATTTTACAAGATTTACAACACCAGAAGGCCACTGTGACCTTCCTCCAAGAGATCCACCTGACAGCTCCTGAGCATCTTAAATTGTGGAGGTCCTGGTGGGGATTTTTATGCTTCCCACTATGAAGCTCATACACACCATAGGGGGTAGCTATTCTAGTGTGGTGCAGTGAATCCTTGGTAGTGTCTCTAGTGGTGACAGTCTTATAGGGTAGGTTTGTCTTCAGTATGGGGAATATAGAGGTCACAAGTGTGTTTTAGTCAACCTCTATGACCTGATATGAGGAGACTTCAAGACTTCCCTTTTAGAGACGGTTCTGAAGGAGAGTGTGACTGATCCCAACAGTATGGAGGTTATAGGGGAGACTTCAAAGATGTTATAAACCCAGGGAGGGATCTTAATGGAGTTGGTTCCAGGGGCTTGACTTGAACTTGAAGGCTCATTTTAAGGCTGAGCCAGGAGCTGTGGCTTGTCAAAAACTGGTGTTTCCTCCACCGACGGGGCAAAGATTATGCTTATTATTCCCTGAATCATGGTGGTTACTCTAGAATTGATTATTTTCTGCTCTCAAATAATTGGATCCCTAAATTGGCTAAATGTGAGCTAGGAAACCTTACCATATCAGATCATGCCCCAGTGTCCCTACAACTCACCACTACCTATCTGTCCCTTGAGTCCTGCCAGAGAATAACGTTAGCTTGCTCACTAGAGAGGACTTCAAAGACTTAGTCCTTAAAACCATATAAAACTTTGTTCAAAATAATCCTCCACAAGATGTTGGGGTAGGTATTAGGTGGAATAGTCTGAAATGCTGTCTCAAGGGGGAATAATTAAATACTAGGCTAAGTTAAAAAAAGACAGGTTACAAGCAAGACTTAATTTGGAGAGCCAGATAGCTCAGCTTGAATCCCAACACCAGGTGAGTTTAGAGGAGAAGTGTAAAGCAGAGCTGGAGCAAAAACAAAGGGCCTTAAATCAGTTGCTGGATACCCATATAGAAGGGCAGTTGCAATAGGCCAGGCAGAAATATTTTGAGCATGGGAACAGGGCAGGACAGCTTCTTGCATGGCAGCTCCATAAGGAAGTGTCCAGCAGGGTGGTGGTTCATCTTTGGGACTGGGATGGTAATACAACCATCACCTGTCCAGGTCAGATTGTTCGACAGTTTGCCCAGTTCTATTCAAACCTTTACGATTCCCACCCCTCCAATGATCATCATGCCAAGGTGCAGCAGCTTCTAGATAATCTACCCCTGCCATCTTTAGAAACAGAAGTCCGCAAACCATTAAACACCTCTATTTCCAAGGGAGAAGTGCTTGCCAAGATTAAACCACTAAAACATGGGAAAGCACTGGGCATGGATGGTTTTCCATCTGAATTTTATAAACAATTTCACCCTCAGGTCACAGATCTGCTGGTAGCAACATATAATGAGATACTACATGGTGAGGATGGGGCCCTTCCTTCCTGGAATGTAGTGCAGATTTTGGTTATTCTTAAGCCAGATAAAATCTGAACTTTGTGGGTCGTATCACCAAGCTGTCTTCTGCCAGTTGGTATGAAAGTTTTACAGGCATACTAGTGGACTGTCTTCAGCACTGTATCACCTTCCTGGTGCACCCTAATCAACCGGCTTTATTTCAAGTAGGTTTCTCCAGGATAATATCCAGAGGCTCCTTAACATTATTTCAGCCCGATGCCATTCCAAATCATTTTAGTTGACTGTTAGCATGGACGGCGAAAAGGCTTTTCACAGGGTGGATTGGACCTCTATGGCTCCACCCTGCTAAATTCTGCCTGGGATGTAAATTTATTTCAACAGTGATCACTTTATATCGAAACCAAAGCTGAGAGTTAGGGTCAATTGATTGCTGTCGAAACGCTTCCTGCTAAAGAGAGGAAGCGCCAGGGTTGCCCACTTTCACCCTGTTTTTGCCCTGTATCTAGAGCCTTAAATCAACAATAACCTGAGTATTACAGGACAAGTAAACAAGCTTTTACATTTTTTTTTAAATGACTCCATAAAGGAGAGGCAGTTGTTTACATTTATACTGAAACTGCATTTATTAAAGCAGGAGAAATGCAGTTTCATAGCATTTGAACATTTTAAACACAGCCTCTCCTGGTTCAAAAATCCTGCTCTGAGAATCCTAAAATAACTGCCTTGCAGATGTCAATGAATTAAGAGATGGCAGCTATGTAGATGTATTTTAACTCCACTAACTGTATTTAAATGCAAATAACTTTAAAATGAAAAATGATAGCATGGTACGTTGAGCACGAATGTTGTTCAGCACAAAAATATCTACACAATGAGAGGTGTTTCATTTATAGATACCTTTTAGTTTGTTTTTAAATTAGCAAAAAAAGCAGCAGAAAATTCAGTTTTCTTTTCATTTTCTCAACAAACAGATGTAAATAACTTTAAAACAACAAACAATAGCATAGTACTGTGAGCACCAAAGTTGTTCAGCACAAACATATCTACAAAATGAGTGTGTTTCATTTATAGATACCTCTGATTTTTTTTATGAATAGCAAAAAAAGCAGCAGAAAATTCAATTATTTGTAACTTTGGAAACAAACAAATGTAAATATCTTAAAAAACATATCCTCGAGACTGATTCTGAGGTTCGTCTCTGAGGACCCCCTGTAAAATAAGGTTAATCAGCATACACCAACCAATACACAGCTTGACACATTGTGAATGACTGCCTGGATAAATAAAGATTTGATTGATTGATTGAACTTGAACCATCACTCTTCTGGCAAAAGCATGGGCTCTAGCAGGCAAAATACTTGCCTTGACCAGCAGCCCCTTGGGCAGTTTTCCATCTCCTGGTGCATCCAGCATTAATATTTTGTTCTTGACATCCTTTTTGCAGGACACATTGGGCATTTGGTGCCAAAAGCAGAAATTCAGGATCTTCTTCCAGACAGCCCCAACTGGTTCCTCTGGTTCCATTCTGTCAGCATCTCTCTGTGCCTCATAGGCCTTCTTGATCAAGGCCAGAATTCTAAGGGCCCTACTAGTCCAGGAGCCTTGTTTTTCATAACACAACTGTGCCAGTCACCCAAACATATGTGCATTAGTTCCAATTAGCAATGGAACCTCATCATACAGTCCACTAGGGGACACACTAAGGTTAAGGTCTCCACTTGCTCTGCCTACTCCAGCCACCGAGGTGGGAAAAGGACAACCAAATTCGGATACAGCCAGAGTAGGGGTAGGCCTTCTCACCAAGCCCCAAACATGTAGTCCTTCCAAGGGTTGCAGGGTACATTAGACAAATGCTTCTGATACCAGTCCTGCAACATAATTGTCATTTGGGAGCCACTGTCTAACACAGCACTTGTGAGTACCCCATTCACTTTCACAGTAGCCTCCATGGAGGGACCCACTACTCGGACCATTCTGGGGCATTAATTGGGATGTCGATCAGGCATTGGCCCTGGTGGCAAAACTTTTCCGGGTGGCTCCCCCTGGTGACTAGGCCTAGGTTTTGTGATGTCAGGCCACTAACCTGTTAGTAACTTTTCTCAAATTCTCTGGCAGCTGACAAGCAGACTGAAAGTGTCCATCCTCTCCACAACGGTAGCAGAACTTAGTGTCTCTGTCATCCTTGGAGGGAGGGGGATCTCTTATCTATTTGGGCATCTCTGGGGGCCCTGCAGGGCTCTTCTTGAACTGGGGGTTTACAATGTTGGACCTCAAGGTCTCCACTTCTATTGGGGGTGAGAGTAGCCCGTTGCAGTTCCCTCACCATCTCTCTTAAGTCCCTTATTTCTGCTCTCAGGTTACTCTAATCTGGGTTTCAGGGGAAATGACATGCACTTCCACTCCACTTTTAGGTTCAGGGGGAGCCTGATACAGATCTAGTTCTCGGTAGGTCTCAGTCAATTCCTTAATCAAACCTCTCAACTGTTGAGTCTCATCTGGCTCACTCTTCTCAGGGGTCTGACAAGGGTTCACAATCCCAGCATAGGGTTCCCATCTGTCTTCATCAGTTTCAATCTCACGGATCTCTCTCAAGTGGCAATACTTGGGAGGGTTGGCCCTCCTGTCTTGCAATTTGAGTTTCAGCATATACACTTGAAAATCTTGCTGACTTCAATATATGGTCTAATCAGACCTGGTTTAGTGCTTGTGCAGGCACTCCCCCATTTTGGTGGGCCTTTTGCAAAGCCCTTTACATCCTGGTAACAAAAGTAGACAATTTCTTATTTCTCCACTGTTTAGCTGACTTGAACTTCCATAATAGATCCTCTCCGGTTTCTGTGATGCCAAATACCCCCCTCTAATGTGGAAAGATATTCTGCTGTAGTGGCCTCCAGACTAGTGGCCCGTAGGAATCGAATGGCTTCCAGCACAGGACTCATCAAACTTTCCATCAACCATTTTCTCCTTTCCCCCTTGGAATGCTGCCACTCTTGTACTAAAGGGGTAGCATTGTCCATCCAGGTCTCCAAATCATCTTCCCCTGAAGGCACTGGAACAGTACTGGTGAAAAGTCTCAATCTCCAATAGGAATCCAGTTGAATGGGGGGAATAACCATGGGGGTGTGGCTAGTAAGGAGCTCTTAGAGGACCTAGGAGATGTACCTGAGGAAGGTAGGGGAGTGTGGTCACCCGAGATGTCTAATACTTTTACCTGTTCCTGAGCGGTTCTTCCTTCTGCGGCTAACAGTTTGAGCAGTTTTTCTTTAAAGCTATTGGTACTAGGGGACCCACCTGGGGTGGCCAAACCACTATGTGTGTGAATAACCCTCCATCCCTTCCGGGCACCTTCGGCAAAATCACAGGGGAACCTCTCAGGGTCTGTCTGGATACTGCATGAAAGCAGCACTTGCAGGGTTTGTTCCAAGCAAGTCAGCATATCGCCCTTTTACTTCCACCTTGCCCATATATTTAACAAGTTCTACAGTAGAGACAATGTCAGCGCTTTTAATCCCCAAAGGGACATCCAGCAATAAACAGCCTTTTTGGGAGTCCATTTCCTCAGCTTTGTACCACCCCATCAATTTGTGTACCATCATTTTAAGGGGGTCAAGTTTAACTTGGTGTGGTACTCCTCCATTTTCTCCTTTGTTAAACATAATGGGGCACTTCCTTCACTTGGTCACTAGAGGACGCTAATCCCAGTGGTGCCTCCAAGATGTAACTCCCAAGTGGCACTATCCTAAGGGTTACTACCCCTGCCTGCTTGACTACTGACAGGTTGAGGGGCTTAGGTTCTATGGCAGGTGCCTCCACCCAGAGGTCAGGGTTTGTAGTGGTTAGACTAGCTTGGTCACAGCCCTCTGGGACACATAGACCCCTTTATTCCTTCTAGTGGCTCACACAATGCACAGAAGTTACAATCCCAATATCCCACATGTACACACTGTTCAACCATAAAGTACCACTTACCCTAGAGAATGATTCTGAGGTTCATCTCTGAGGACCCCTGTAAAATAAGGTTAATCAGCATACACCAACAATACACAGCTTGATATGTAGGTACTGACACTTCAGACAGTTTAAACTTTAACAACATCAAATCTGGTTTATTTAGGAGGACTAAAACATGGGAGGGGAGATCAGGTTAATTGCAGAATTTACCCACAGTACTGTGCACATTTCAGGGTCCAAAAGTCACACTCTGGGTACCCAGGTTGGGGGCTTGCCAGGCCCATTGCCGGGGTTGGCCAGCAGGTGCAGATGGATGGGGCCCTGTAGAGAAAAACATGCACAACACCCAATTGTAATCCAGAGCAGGATGGCTCAGTCTTTGAGAAAATGAAGGAAAGAAAATCATTTGAAACACTGTTGATGGTTTACCGGTCACAGAGGATGCCCTGATTGGTACGCGACAATACCCCACGCTGAAAACCTGGCTCAGATGGTGGTTCTGGATTGCCAGACACACACAGCAGGGAGATGAGATTCTACAAGCCAGGCCACACAGCTTTGATCAGCAGATGGATTCAGTCCAATACATTCAGCTTGACTTTCAGTCCACGCTGCACGGTGACAAGAGAACCAGACTAGCTATTCCTCACAAGCATTCCACACATTTATATGTAAAGGAAATTACTATACCAGGCAGCTGTTTTGTCCCAATCGCAATTACTGCAAACACCCGGGAGTTCACACTGCAGCTTCAATTCCTGAAAGACTGAGCGCGATTCAGCAGTTTCTCCAGTCTTCTACAGGGTGAGCCTGGTTTCCACTCGTTCAGCCTCTCTTCCTCTCCATAGTCTCGGATTCAGTCCGAGTTAAGTTGGCAATGAATCAGCCCAACTTTAGGCCTCTCACGTGCTTCCCGCTTGAAACTGTACCGTGCAGAAGCTGGAGCTCCTTCTCTCCTCACCGTCACAGCTGATCTGCCCTCCATTCACAGGCAGGCATTCTCTTTAGGTGCCACCCAGTCCATTTCTTGGACTTAGCTGTCAATCACTCAGAAACTCTCCTGTTGGTGCAATTAGGTGCAAGGTCCCAACTTCACTTCCCAGAATTACTAGCTATATCTTCTCATTGTGTCGCTCCCAGGAGAGTCCGAATTCTGGCTGGTCAGAACAACTCCATTTTAGAGGTCCCCACACTAATTGGACCCACTCAGCAGTTCAGATACAAAATGGAGGGGCAAAACACATAGAGTTCGAGCTGCAAGAAAGGCAGGTTAGACAAACTGCATTTTTACTTAACATTCTAACTGGTTTCAGGCAAACAGTTAAATCTTTCATTGAGGCTCCCTTTGCACTCTTAGCAATTGCAGAAATGGAGTGACTTCCCTGCAGTTCAGGTGGGATTCAAGCAGAGAAACACTAGCCCCCCTTGAAACAGTAATCATGTCTGCAAGCAGATGGCTCTTAAAGAGACAGTATGTGGAGGCTTTTCCAGCACTCACAGTGCCAATCTAACGGCTTAAACTCTGAACGCCAGCAGGCAGGAAACACTTAGGCAAGCTCTACAGAGGCTTTTTCGGAACCCCCATTTGTAAGGGGGTTACACCAACATGGTACTGTCAGCACAATAGTTGTTCAGCACAGACATATCTACAAAATGAGTGGTGTTTCATTTATAGATACTTTTTAGTATTTTTATAATTAGCAAAAACTGCTGAAAAAATTCCATTTTCTTTTTCACTTTTTGCAACAAATAAATGCAAATAGCTTTAAAACTAAATATGATACCATGGTACTTTGGGCACTAAAGTTGTTGAGCACAAAAATATTTGCCACAAGAGTGGTGTTTCATTTTTAGATACCTTTTAAGTTTTTTATAGTCCACAAAAAATGACAGGAAATTAATTTTTTTTTTTACTTTTTTGGGGGTATAGCATAAATGGAATATTCTACCACCCTACTGGAAATATTGTTAAAAATCTGTCACATTAAACATACAACAGTTTTGCCCCCCCCCCGTTCAAATGGCAGTAGGTAGCAGCTATTTGAAAATCAAATTGCAGTTTGGTTAATTGGGAAAGGCACAAGAAAAAAAAAATATCAATAATATACCCAGTAGGGCGGTAGCATATTCCATTTATGCCATACCTCCAAAGAAAGGGAAACAAATGATTTTTCTGCCATTTTTTGCTGATTATTAAAAAAAATCTAACATGCATCTATAAATGAAACACCACTCATTTGGCAGATATTTTTGTGCTGCACAACTATTATGCTTAAAGTACCATGCTATCATATTTTGTTTTAAAGCTATTTGCATTTGTTTGTTGCAAAAAGTGAAAAAGAAAACTCACTTTGTCCTGCTGCTATTTTGCTAATTTAAAAACAAACTAAAAGGTATCTATAAATGAAACACCACTCATTTTGTAAATATTTTTGTGCTGAACAACTTTGGAGCTCAAAGTACCATGCCATCATTTTTATGTTTTAAAGTTATTTGCATTTGTTTGTTGAAAAAGTGAAAAAGAAAATTGAATTTTCTGCTAGTTTTTGCTAATTATAAAAAATAAAAGGCATACATACATGTAACACCACTCATTTTGTAGATATGTTTGTGCTGAACAACTTTTGTGCTCACAGTACCATACTATCATTTTTTTGTCTTTAAGCTATTGGAATTTGCCTGTTGTGAAAGTGACAACAAACTGAATTTTTTCCTGTTTTTTTTTGCTAATTAAAAAAAATGGTATCTATAAATGAAACACCTCTCATTTTGTAGGTATATTTGCACTGAACAACTTTCATGCTCAAAGCACCATGCTATCATTATTCATTTTAAAGTTGTTTGCTTTTGAATACAGTTAGTGGAGCAAGAATATATCTACAATATACAGCTGGCATCTCTCACTTCACTGATATGAGCAAGGCAACAATTTTAGGATTTCAGAGTAGGATTTTGAATCAGGAGAGGTTGTGTTTAAAATTTTAAATACTATGAAACTACATTTCTCCTACTTTAATAAATGCTGTTTCAGTATTAATGTAAACAACAGCATCCCTTTACAAGCCCATGGAGTAATGTTTTAAAAACAAAATGTGTAAAATCTTGTATACTTGTCCTTTAGCTAGTGATGGCAGGTGGAGTTGAACAGAAATTAGCACTCTATGCCAATGATTCCCTCCTCTTCATAAGTGAACCCGAGTCTTCTCCCACATTTGCTGGAGGTCCTCTAAGTGTTTGGTGAGTTAACTGGTTATAAAATCAACCTGTCTAAGTCAGAGGTGCTAATCCTTAGTGGAATGCCTTTGCAGGACTTTAACAAAACTTCCCTTTCTCTTGGGCCAAAAGAACATTTTCAGATACATAGGTATTCAAATATCTGAGGACCCCTCCGGTTTATTTAAAAACAATTATCTTAAAGTTTATAATAGCCTACAGATGGATTTTGCCTGCTGTACACTTTTACCCCTGTCTCTTTGTATGGCTGTGTACAAATGGTGAATGTCCTATGTAGATTACTTTTTTTTTTTGTTTCAGACCCTTCCCATTTCTGTCCCTAACTATTTTTGGAATAAGCTGAATAGGGATATTCAACACTTTCCTTGGGCAGGCAAAAGACCCAGCCTTTCTGTTAAGGTCCTACAAGCATGCCAGGAGGAGGGTGGTTTGGGACTCTCCCATCTATATCGTTACTACCTAGCTACACAGGTTGGTCCAACTATGCACATGGGTGAAACAACAACTGAATTCTGGATGGTACCCAATTGAGGAGGCCATGCTACCTGGCAGAGTGCTATGGATGCTACCAATGAATGTTATCCCCACCCATATCTGGTCTCAAACATCAAATCCCTGGCTAAAGCACTCTTGCATATACTCTTCCATCTGTGAAAACTCACTAATACCCTCAATTCATTAGTTCCCCTTTCCATTATTCACCATGAGGAATCTTTCCTCCCTCCCAATTAGACCCTGATTATCTATACTGGGAGCAGTGGGGCGTGCCACTTTTTCAATGCACCAATTGGACTGGCTTCCTTCCTTTTGCTACACTGAAGGAAATTTATTCTCTCTGCTGGAAAGATCACTTAGATATTTGCTAGTTTGAGATGTTATTCACTCAGCAGATGCTCTACAATGTGTATGCAGGGAGCAGACTTGTCTAGAATCTTTTTATGATGCAATTAAGCTCAAAGGTAAGTTTAGATATATTTCAGTTTTATATAAAATTGTATCTCCACAAATAAATCTCCACTAGATGAGATTCAGGTCAGGTAGGAATGGGAAAGTGGAATAACAATCCCACCAGTTCAGTAGTCCTGCAGACTAAAAGAGGCTGACAGGTCACTTAATCTCCAAAGTGGAGAGAATACAACTGGAAAGTAATGACTGATTTTTCTGGACTCTACCATCACAAAGCATTTTAACCGTAATGTAACAGGGCATGTTGGAGGCTTTGTGGTGAGTCCAGGGTATCCACTATCACACTTTCTAGGGCTACCCTAGGTTGGGTGGGTGGCACCAAATCCATAGGGAGATACAGCAGCTGACATGGATTTTCCTTCCCTTCACATTTACAGATTTAGCATTGGGCCTCCTTGCCATGTTATCGAAGAGGAGTAAGGCAGTTAAACTGGTGCAGATTCTAAGAATTGGGGCACTGAAGTGTATTATGGCCAAATGGTTATCACCCCCCGCCCACAGTGTATCAGTGGTTTTCCTGAGTAGCAGAGCTGGAGTACATGGAACAGATAACTTACTCTCTCTGGTTGGAACTGGAGAAGTTTCTGAATATTTGGCACCTGTGGCATGAAAGACTAGAATTAGAAAAATTCTAATGCACACCTCCAGAGTGCCTTTTGCACTTATAGAATTGTACTCTAAATTTAAATTTTACATTAATGTTAGAGGTAACATTCAAAGGTTTAAAGAGAGAAAAAATATTTCCCATGTATCCTTACATAAAATATTTCCTCTGCCTGTAAAGATTTGCGCTCTTTTAATTGAGAACTTTTGTCCTAAATAAGATTCTGTACCTGTAGTTTTTGTATTATGTCCAGTAGTTCACAATGATCCCTCCACACCCACAGAATTCTCCATACATGGGTCCTGACCCATAGATTAGCTTTGTAGGATAGTCTAGGTTGTTAGATGCAGTCTACAGCAACAGTGAACTAATGGTATTTTTTCTTGTTTGTTTAAAAACTCCATGACATGAAAAGCTAGAGTGAGACTGTTAGGTTGAACTGGGAGCTGGAGCATGACCTTGTGAAACCTACGAGGCATAACAGATCAGAGACAGAAAGCAAGTAGCTGCAGTCTGCAGCACTAATGTGCCAAATGTGTGGGTGTGTTTATTTATTTTTTGTTTGAAATCTCACTGACTTGGGAGAGATTTACTGATGTGTTTGTGTGAAGCAGCAGTGTGAGTATTGGCATGATTGTGTGTAAAGGCATTCAGTTATAGTTACTGGCTTCAGTAAAGTATCATTGACGGGTCTTCATGAGTTTGAAACAATTTTATTTATTTATAATGATGAATGAGTGCCTTATTTGTGCAATTTTTCTGCATTTTGTATGGTAAAAGGCAATCCACTCTTCTGTAAAGTGCCATGTGTGGTTTAAGAGAAGACCTTTTCAAATATTAAACAAGCATTTGTCAATGGCAAATGTTGTCTTGCTGCCATTGGCAGTGCAGGAGTGAGAGAGATGCAGCATAGGAGTGGCTGTCGAGTATTGAACTTATGCCAACCCACTCCCACCCTACAGAGAGTGAGAGGCATTAGGGTGTCCCTGTGGGTGTTTGTTAGTGCAGTGCGGGAAAACATGCTGGGCAGGATGTGAAAAATGACAGATGCACAGTTCATAAGGAGGTGTAATTAAATGGCAGTGCTGAAAATGTGGCATACAAATATATGAAAGTTGCAGAGTTGCAAGGGTGCATGGGAAATATGCAAGGCACGCTTGCAGCACTGGCAGTTTGTGGGCGTTCGGCACCAAATTTTCAACATAGGCATTTTAGCACCTCTGCTCATGTACAGTGTCACTGTCATTTCCTCAAAGTGTCCCAAGAAGTGATTTCGCACAGTGACCACACTATTCTGCGCCGGAAGTGCGGAAACACATTTTGGGCAGGATATGTGAAGTGACAGCTGTACTGTTCATCAAGAGGTGTAAAATGGCAGTGATGAAAATCCAGAGTGAAAATATCACAACGTGATGACGGGTACGTAATACGCATGCACCAATGCACACCGTGAATACAGTCATTTTTATGGAGTATCAGCTCCAAATTTTCAACATAGGCATTTTAGCACCTCTGCTCATGAACTGTGTCACTGTCATTTTCTTTAATCTGGCCCAAACACTGATTTCCCACAGCAGCTGTGTACTGTTCACAAGGAGGTGCACAAAATGCCAATGCTGAAAATACGCGTTAAAATATTACACGCGCAAGTTACGAGCCTCATGAAGCAACTGCGCAACACATGCTCATAAAACAGGCATTTGTTGGATTTTTCCACCAAATTTGGAACATAGGCTTTTGAGAGGCCTTCTCATGAACACTGGCACTGTCATTTCATTAATCGGTCCCGAAAGGTGATTTTGCGCAGTGACCGCGAAATCACCGAGGCTGATTAATGCCATGACAGTGACAGAATTATGAGGAGGGCCCCAAAACCCCATGTTGAAAATTTGGTGCCAGAATTCCAAGAAATGCCTGAGATATGCAGCAAAGTTGAAAACCCTATTCATTGCATTATACAGCTTACCGGCATTTCCTCAGTTCGCAGTCGGCTTTGAAGAGTGCAGACGTGTTCCTGGTCCACGGAAGATCGCGCTGGAGTCCGGAGGTAAGTATGGGGTGGTGGGTGAGGGGAGCAGGGTGCACAGTGGATGGGTGCGGGTGGGTGGAGGGGGGTATGTAGACTACAAGGACGGTTTTGTTTTGCAGGTGGACAAAAAAGCGAAACCGCCGTGGACAGTTTTTGTATTACAGGGCATTTGGCACACTGGGGTGGGCTCCCACCATGCCACCTAAGTTGGTTTTGTGGGGGTGTCAGTAGCCAAGAGGGATTGGGCACCATCGCCGGCACACAAACACGGGGGTAATGCCGGTGGGGATTGGGCACCCCAATGGCAAACAAAGAAAGGGGAGCATAAGCTGAGGGGGATTGGGCACCTCTCAGCATTCAACAGTTGGGGGTGTTGCCGACAGGAATGGGCCCCCTTCGCACACAAACATGTGGGGTTGCCGACAGGGCATTGGGCACCCTGACGTCAGAAACCATGAGGCGCCATCCGCTCGCCGACCATGATCATAATGGTGGCAAGCACGGCAAGCAAAGGACCACTGCATATGACAATTGCAGCGGAACTTTGCTTTGATGTGCTTGCCCCATTATGAATGCCTGGTGTGGCGGTGGCATGCAGGCTGATTGGGGAATGAGGGACGCACCTACTGATGCGTGCCCTGCATTCGACCAAGAGCAGCTGCGCCCCCAAGACCCACACTGTCGCAAGATGTTTTTTGCGCATGCGTGCAAGCCAACATAAAAAGGCAAGGGAGCAATCAGTGGGTGAGGGACAGATCGCTGGTGCTGCAGACAGAAAAGAGAGAAAAAATTTATAAAACCTGTGTTTGACTTTTTGTTTAATTTTTCTGTGTACTGTGTTGTGGCAGATAGAAATAAACAACTCATTTATAGCAGAGTTAGGCTGTGGGAAACTCTTGATAAGTGAGGGAGAATAATAGAGACTATTACTTTTTTTAAATTCTAAGACACAGGGATTTATTTGATGTCCTGCATCCAGGTTGGCAGCACTTATTATTAGCCATGCATTAGACATTTCTGATGCACAGCTAATGACCAATGAGGATGCAGAAGCAGGGATTTTCCTTCCCCTTGTTTTATAGAGATAGACAGACAGACATACAAAGAAACAGATAGATAGATAGATAGATAGATAGGTAGGTCACGGTAGTGCGGTAGTGCCCCATAGTTAGGGTTGCATGGCAACTTCTATGTTAACTCTCAAGTTTTGCACTTTAATAATTTTGCAAGCATTCTACCTATTTGCCTGACATTATGTATGTCCCGTCTGGTACCATAGATTTCTGGATCTGGTAAGTTTAGTTCTGGTCAGTGATACGGTTGCTGAGCTGAGGAGTACCAAAAAATGTGAAATTTACCATTTAGGTGCAAATTCTTGACTCACCTGTAAGGCCAAAATGTTTTGGGGGTCTGGTCTGAATTTGTTAGGGCATATGGAGACTTGGTCACTGATGTGTTTTTTTGAAGGTTTGTTGAAACAATATTTATCCATTCAAAAGTTATTAAACTTTAAAGTTTCTCATCATAGCCTAAGGGAAAAATATATGTGTCGTGCGAAAACAATTTTTGCTTTCTCGAAAGCAAGTTGTTTTTTTTTTTTGCAAATGGATTTAGTAGCGTCTTGCTGCCACCATCTTGTTTTCAGTTAGTGATGGGTAGAAAACACAGTAATTCAAAAAATACTGCCCCTTTCTAGTCACCAACAGCTGTGTTTTTCTAATCGGGGCCCGAGGAACATGATCCTAGCATCAGATTTTAAAAATAATGCTTGGAAATATGTTTTTCAGTTTGGCAGTTGTTAGTGTTGCAAATTTGTGCAAATAGTTTTGTGAAATGTTTGCAAATTGTAGAACGTTTCGCAAATGTAGTGTTGCAAGTTTGCAAAAGCTTAATTGTGACACTACTTTCAATAAATTGCTGTTTCTTTTGCACTTCACTGCAAATAAATGGTTAGGACTTTTGGCCTGAAATTTTGCGGGGTAGAAAGGGTTTGCCCCACAGATGAGCTAGTTGGTTGGTTTGGTGATAACATTTACATTGGTTCCATAGTTATAAATTCTGAAGTTTAGAAATTTTCCATAGGATAACATTGTGGTATTCACAGTACCCTTCAGCGGCTATATCTCGTAAACAATTTGAGATACGGATTTTTCGCTAAACATAGCTTAGTACACCTTTGGGTGTGCAAAGCAAGTATGCAGGTTGCCAGACCATGATAACAACTGCAGTGGAATTTTTCCAGTGTTCCTATTGTTACTGTGATATTGCACCATTTGCAGCAGAAGGCTTACTTGGAATGTCTCTAGGCCTGTGTTGTGTCTCTACACTTATGGGTAGATGGGGGGCCCTGCGCTCCCACATATGGATAACATTATGCAGTAATGGGAGCACAGGGCCCCCCATTATGCAGTAGCAGGCTCTGCACTCCCACAGGGAGATGAGAGTTCATTACAATGGCTCTACTCTTATGGATAGATGGGAGCATCATGGGAGTGCAGAGACTAGAGGGCCCTGCACTTCCACAGGGAGATGAGGGTTAATTACAATAGGCCCAATTCTCAAAGTCCAGAGTAGGACACAAGGTGTCTGCACCAAGCATATATGGTGCAAGGTGCACTTTGCGTCCAGAAATGCCCCCCAAGCTATTCACAAAGCCAGCCTGCATCAACCACAGGCTGCCTGTCTAAGGGGCTTGCACTGCTGGTGCACCCCAAAATAGGCTGTGATCTGTGCAAAGGGGCCTGTGGCAAATGCAAGCTGCCACATCCCCAAAAATGGTATTACAAATGCACCTCGAGAACAGTTTTCTAAGTACTCTTAGACCAGCCAGGGCTGGTCTAAGGGAACTTAGAAATCATCCTCGGGCTAGTTCAGCACAGTGCCATATCCCTGGTGGTCTAGTGTCCCTCCATACCTGATGCTGCCATGTTTGTTAACATTAAATAGATCCCCCACCTCAAATCCCGAAGCAGCCGTGTATGTTATTAATAGAGACCCCATTCCTCAAGCCCGATGCAGCCATGTGTGTTATTAACAAAGAGATCCCTCCTGAACCCCGATGCAGCCATGTTAGTATTAATAAGGAGACTCCCATCCCAAATCCCCATGAAGCCATGGGTATTAATTAATAAATTATCCCCCACTCCCAGAACCCTATTGCAGCCATATTTGTTATTAATGAAGAGATCTCCTTCCCTGAACCAGATGTTATCTGTAATAAATAATACCAAGACTACCCTCCCACATATTCCTGTTGCAATAAAACCTTTTACAATTTTCCTGGTAGTCTAGTGGCACCACCCGTCCTGTCAGTGCCCATCTCATGGGTGAGTTGGTGACTCACTCTGCCCACTGCTCACCTCCACAGCCAGCTGCTAACTGATCTCTGACTGAGCACTGTACTGTATATTGTAGAGCTCAGTTGATGACATCTCAATCACTGAGTGCATACTGTATACAGTACAGTACTCAGTCAGAGCTCAGTTGGCAGCTGGCCATGGATGTGAGCAGTGGGCAAAGCCAGTCACTGGCTCACTGTTGAGATGGGTACTGCTGGGTGGGGGTTTGAGGAGCCACTAGACTACCAGGGAAATTTTAAATGAGTTTATTGCAACAAGCTTTGGGGAGGGTGTCACTGTATTCATTAATTACTACAGACAGCATCTGGGTTCAGGGAGGGGAATCTCTTCATTACTAACAATCATGGCTGCATCAGGGCTTGGGGAGGGGGGCTGCTAGATCACCAGGGTCTAGTGTGGCACACTGCTGCCCTGCATCTTGTGGCTGACCCTCCTGGTCTTCTGTCTGGTGCACAAACAGGTTTGCCGCAAGAGGCAGGACTTAGTCACCGGGACCCTGCCCATTAGTGAATTGGACACAGGGTCCCTGGTGCACTGGTTTGGGAACAAACTGCTGTTAGCCACAACTTGCATCACTCTAAAGCCTGTTTTGTGAATCAGGCCCAATGTCTCTACAGTTATGGATTTACATAGGAGTGCAGGGCCAGAGGGCTCTTCACTCCCACAATGACATACAGGTAAGTTACACTTTCTCAAAAAGTGAAATTCATTCAAAAACTCTGCTAATGCATCAGTTAGGGTTTCTATCACAGTGACAAAATATGGAAATTTGTTGTAAGGATTACCAACCCTAACACCCACCCCCACCCTCCACACACCAACAGGCTTTGGGGTGTGCCTTGGGGTTATCGGACCTCTAATCCCATTCTCCTATGCCATACCATCTCAGCTTCCTTCACATGGAATGTGGTGAGGTTTGGCTTGATGACACCAAGCCACACCCCAAAGCCTGTATGTGTTTGTAGGGTGGGGTGGTAGGGTTAGTAACTCTAACACCATATTTCCATACTTTTGTTGCTGTAATAGGGACCCTAACTGATGCATTAACAGAGTTTTTTGCAATGTATGTATGTATATATATATATATATATATATATATATATATATAAATTATAGGGGTGCAGTAGTGCCCAATAGTTATGGTTGTACACACAGTTCTATTTTAAATTCAAAATGTTGTATCTTTACAACTTTGGCATTTTTTCTCAAAATAGCCTGACATGTGGCAAGCTAGGTCACCCGGTAAATATCTCAGGATGTGAAAAGTTTTGTGATGGCATCCTGTATGGGTTTTGAGATATAAAGTGGTAAGAAAAAGGAAAAAAAAACACTTTTTCCCCTTGGTGACATGGTATTTTTACTCTCATTTACAGATCAGATGAAATAAAACTTTTTCCTTAAATTTTCAGGGATGATGGGGACAGTGCAAAGGGTGTGCTTTTGGATAGTTTGATGAAAAGAAATGTCACCATTTTTGAATTTTGTGATAGCCGCCAGACAGGCAGGTTACTGACAATGATTCAAACTATTAAATGTGAAGGATTTTCTGGTCGAACTTCAGAGAAATATTGTTTGTATTTCCACCGTCTTCTTTTTTTTTCCTCATTTTGAAATTGGATTTCTAAAGAAATCCTTTTTGGTTATGAATGACAAAGACCTGTACTTAGGCCTTAGTCACATGCTGAATAACATTATTTTATTATTATGTAAAGATTTTAAGGTGACGTATGTGTTTTGGGGGCAAGAATCTTATCACCCATCCCTCACTTTGCAATGACCTTGCATGAACAGTACAGCTGTCACTTTTCACATCCTGTCTGGAATGTGTTTTAATACCTGTGAGATGGAATGGCATTTTGGCACAGATTTGAACATTTCCATCTATGGGTTTATGAGGTGGGGTAATAAGAAGATTATGTTGCAATTTGGGGTCAAAATATAAAAATGCCAAAATTATGACCATTCATTGTATTTTGCTTTTCCCACTCGTAAATTCAGAAATCTTAAATATTTTTCCCCAGATTTACAACATATCATTCTTATTACCCCACCTCATGTATGTCATAGCTGTCATTTTCAAATCCTGTCCAAATGTGTTTTGCACTGTGTGCGAAGAATGGCATTGCAGTTGTGCAGAATTACGCTTTGCAGGGATTCAAGAATTTTCTGTACTGGGTGCATGTGGTGGGGTGGGTAATAAGGTGACTATGCTGACAATTTGAGCAAAGTTGTCCTATAAATGGAAGCCCAGTGCCTCGGGGCCCTGTACTTCCACAGCTACATACATATATACATCTATGAAGGTATGGAGCTACCACAGTAAAATAAAGGTACTATTACACTGTCTCAAAAAGTAAGGAAATAAATTGCAAAAAACTGTGTTAATGCTCTAGTTTGATCAAAGTCAGTGAGGAAATGTTGCATTAATGTTGCCAACCTAACACCCCACCTCCACCTTGCACACACCAACAGGCATTGGGGTGTGCCATGGGGTCATGAGCCCTAACGCCACCCCATTCTCCCATACTGTACCATCTCAGCTTCCTTACCCATGGAATGGGGTGAGCATTTGGTGAATAACCCCAAGGAACACTCTGATGCCTGTTGGTGTGTGGAGGTGGGGTGGGGTGTTAGGGTTGGAAACCCTAACAGCACATTCCATACTTTTGTCACTTTAATATGAACCCTAACTGATGCACTAATGAATTTTGTTTTGCGATAGATAGATAGATAGATAGATAGATAGATAGATAGATAGATAAATAGATAGATAGATAGATGTTAAAGTGGTGTGGTAGCACCTTTATATTAAGAGTTGAATAGGCACTTCAAAGTTAAACCTCACATTTTGAACTTTAATATCTTTGCAACTGTTCAATGGATCTGCATGAAAGTGTGCATGTGTGGTCTCATTGGGGTAGACCTCTTAACATGCTAAGTTTTGTTCTGGTCAGATGTGTAGATTCTGAGATGTGAAAGACAAAGAATCAAGGTGTACAAGCACTGAGGCAATGGTTACCCAAAAGGGCATTTGGCCGGGAAGCCAAGTTTCAAAGAAATACAAAATCACACATGCCTCCACAATGCAAAGCATCATGGGCTGCATCTGCAAATCACCACAGAATATTATGCAGTTTCAACTTTAAGCAGACATGCATGTTGTCCGAAAGATCTCTCACACAGTTTGCAAAGGTGCTAACAGAAGCCATAGACACGTGTTTCGTCCTACCAGGACTCAGTATGCCTCATCTGTTTAACACCCCAGTGGAATGAACCAGCTACCATAAGATGGTCTATCTGGGTTATGTTGTGGTGAACCCAGTTAAAACAAAAAACAATTTAAAAGACAAAGAACCTTGGTGCACAAGCACTGAGGCAATGGTTACCTAAAAGGGCATTTGGCCGGGAAGCCAAGTTTCATAGAAATACAAAATCACACATGCCCCCAAAATGCAAAGCATCATGGGCTACATATGCAAATCACTACAGAATATTATGCAGTTTCAACTTTAAGCAGACGTGCATGGTGTCTGAGATGTGGATAGATAAAAATGTGAAATAATCTATATTTTTGCAGTTTTTGGTCATCTGTTTGTGTCCAGATGGTTTGGAATTTTGGTCTGTACTTCAGGGTAGAAAGGCCTTGGCTAATAGAAGTGCCTTTCCTTGGTTTAGTAAAAAAAAAATCAGTTCCAAAGTCATAAAATTTTAAAAATTTGGGTTCTGCTGGCCCAGTGGCACTGAAGGTTGAGGCGCTGAATGCCACACCTCACGCCATGCCAGTGACCCAGGTTTGGCAATGGACTCAGGTCATTTGGGGTTGGCAGGGGAGGAAGAAATGAGCATTTGTAGACAGCTCTCCTTCCTTGGGGAGGTGGGACAGTGCGTCATGCTATAAACTGACACCCAGCAGTGGCTGGGTGTTGGCACAGGCATGTCTCCCAGACCTGGGAAGGGCACCCGCTCCATGGTGTATGGCTGCTTCTGTGGAGGTGAGGGCAGCTGCCTCACCTATTTACATGATTCAGGTGCCCAGGGAGAAAAGCGGAAATGGCCAGGAGCTGATGGAGTTGGAGTACAAATCCCACTGAGGGAGTGGCAGAGCAACACCCCCCAGCTCTGTGGAGGAGCCGTAAAGGTATAAATTAAAAAAAGAAAAGGAAAAAATTCAGGTTCTGAGCATGCTGAGTCAGTACTTCAAAACAGCTATAAAAATTATTTTTCATGAGCTCATGAATAATAATGAACATATGTGCATAACTGTTTTTTTTAATTGAGGGAATTAGAAAAATCAGGTGAAAACCACAAGCTTATGTTAACTAACTAAGGATAGGTTGAGAAACTTGATAGCATTGAAGCCCATAATTGTTCTTATCTATTACCCATAAAAATGTGTTTGATAAAATAAGTTCATCTAGTTTATTTTTAAATGACTTTTTATTGTCACAGTTAACTACTGATGTAGGTAGTGAGTTCCATGGCCTAACTATCCTCTGAGAGAAGAAATATCCTCTGTTAGTACTTTTAAAAATGTTTCATGCTAGCTGGAGAGGGTGACCCCTGGTATTTATAATAATCTGTTTGAACTCAAGTTTAACTCTGGCCATTACATGAGGATCATTTATAGCTTCCCCCAGTAAACAGTAAGTCTCTGTGGCACCTACAAGTTTCTAGGCACATGAAACCAGTTTTTTTAGCCTTTCTCCATAGGAAAGTAACTCACGTCCTTTTATGTGTTTAGTGATTTTTTCTTTGTATTTTGGCAAGCCTGATGATATTGGATTGTTTATACAGTCTCCATAATTGAGAGAAGTGGTCCACCAGAGGGTGAATGTAAGCTCTGTAGAGTGGTAGAAGGACATTTTGTTCTTTTGAGTTAATGTTGCACCTTATTGAGCCCATACTTTGTTTGCATTTGTAATGTTTTTGGTTATTTGCTTATTAAAGGTGACGTCATTAGACATTATGATGCCTAGATCTCTTTCTTCCTTGAATTTTCTTAACTTGTGGTCATTAAAAAAAATGATCATTTGTTTGGATTCTTGCCCTGAAGTGAACCATGCTACATTTTTCTAATTGAAAGCCACACCCCAATATTTGACCATTCTAAGATTTAATCTAAATCATTTTGTATTGAGTTAATTTTGACATATGCTCTGCAGGGACCCCCAGTCTTACAATTGTCTGCATATATTTAATGATCCAGTATTCAAGATTTGATGACAGATTAGCAACAAAGATCTGAAAAACAAGGAGGGCAAGTACAGAGCTTTGGGGGACACCACTGCTTACTATTGCCCAGTTGGACAAATGCTCTTCTATAATTTATTTATTTATTTTTTTGCACTTTGGTGACTGGGTAAGTCCTCTGAGACAGTACAGTCCCCCTTTTCACGGGCGACCCGGGTATGGAATACATAC
Organism: Neoceratodus forsteri; assembly: GCA_016271365.2. Lineage (NCBI taxonomy): Eukaryota > Metazoa > Chordata > Ceratodontiformes > Ceratodontidae > Neoceratodus > Neoceratodus forsteri. Next base: position 318,504,070 of record CM028130.1, read on the forward strand.
AGTAGTGGTGCGAGATTAACAGGGTGTTAATGCATAAGACAATATAGAAATAGTGCAAATTAACAGTGGGGCAACAATTCAACATATTGGATATAGTGCAAATTAATAGAGAGGCAACAATTCAACATATTGGATAACAATAAAACATAGTCATGATAAACAACTTAAGCATGGTTTGTCAGGGTAAGAGATAAGAAAAAAACAGGGTTAGGCAATGGTACAGGATAATAATTTCATTGAGGCAACAGGTAGAGAAGTGCACAATAGGGGTTGATTAGGAAGGGTGAGGAAAAAGGAAGGACTTATTCAGGTAAAGCAGGAACAAGGTGAAGAGGGGGATAATGAGGCAGATAGTTTAGATTGGAACAAATAGAGAGAGGAGCAAGACAAGATAGCCAGAGAAAGAGAGTTCCAGATGGAGAGAGAAGAGAACAAGAAACATCTCCTGGCGGTGGTCAAACGTAGTTTCAGTAAGACAAGGAGAGGAAGAGAGGCGGAGTGAAGGGTATGCAGTGCATGCCAAAGGCGCACAAGCTTGTCAAGACAAGGAGGTGTAACGTGATGGACGAGCTTAAATATGAGGCTCATGGAGGAGTATCTTAATTCATCAACGTAAGTAAGCCAATCTAGCGAGGAAAGGACATCACAGTGGTGTGAGCGTGCATTTACTCCCAGGGCAAACCTTCCAATCCTGTGGTATGCCTGAGAGAGGAGAGACATGGAGGCAGAGTTGGTAGAGAGTAGCAAGGGAGCACAGTCGGTTAAAAGAGGTAGAAGGGAGGAGAAGGCAATTTTCTGGCAGGATTACTCTTTGAGAGTGATCTTGTAGCCAGTTTTGAATCCAATTGACATACAGTAGCAAGGTTCTATACTCATGGCATTAAGTTTATTGATTATTGCCCAATAGGGAACCAAATCAAATGCCTTTTTGAAATCCTGGTAAATTTCATCACAAGGTGTTTTATGATCAGGGTTTAGACTAACAGTTTTTTAGAAACTTAAGAGGTTAGTGGTGGAGGAGCATCCTTTACGAAACCCATGTTGGAATGGGTCAAAATCACCTAAGACTATAGATAGTTTCTCCTTAATAATTCCTTCCATGATCTTATAGAAAATAGAGGTGCTACTGATCGGTCTACAATTATCTCTGTCTCCTTTTGCAGTCTTTTGAATAAATGCATGACATTTTCTTTTTCCAATCCTAGAACCTCTCTGACATGACGCTTTTATCAAACAGTAATTTCAATTAAAGGGCTAGGTGGTTTTTCAAAATTCTAATCATGTCACCTGTTTTCTGTCAGGCCCTGGGGAGGACTCAGGTTTGATGTTCTTAAGTTTTTTGTTAATTTCTTCTATAGTAAATTCAGCCTTTAAAGTGATAGTCACATTTAAACCCTGTGTCAATGGCTGGGATGTATTAAATAAATGGGAAAAATGGTAATTCACGGAGTTAGCCATTTCAATTGGATCAGAAAAAGATTTATTATTTATTTGTAATGTTGTTTGTGGTTTATGTTGTTGATGTTCTATCATTGCTTTGTTTTTAAAATTAAATAAACAGTTTCATGATTATAAAAAGAAAACTACAAGATATCCCTCTTTGGGAAGCTTGATCTGTTCAAAATCATTGTTTACTAGAGTTTATTTTGGTTTCACCTGTTCACATTGCAATAAGAACAGTTCCTTATGTGCCCCACATTTTCAAAATATTAGTGTAAGCATAGCTTGTGAATAATCAAGAAGGTTGAGCAATGGTTTCTACGTTAAACCTCGTATTTTGCATTTTACTATGTTTTGAATCATTCAATGGATTTGTATGAAATTTTGCATGTCTGGTCTTGTGGGGGTAGGTCTCTTGATGTGCCAGGTTTTGTTTTGGTTGGATGCATGGATTCTGTGATACGTATAGTGAAAAAATGTAAAACAATCCCTGTATTGTTGCTGTTTTGGGGTTTTTGTCATCGCCTTGCTCCCAGACAGTTTAGAGTTTTGGTCTGAAAATTTTAGGGTGGAAAAAGTTTGGCCCACGATGTGCCATTGGCTGGTTTGGTGAAAAATATGACTCTGTTCTAAATATATTACATTTTGAAAATGTGGCTTCTGAACAAGTTCAGCAAGCACGTGCAGTATGAATTGTCGTTTGCTGCTTAAACCTTTCCCTTGAACTAGAAAAAGTGTTTTTCAGTTGGTAATGTGGTCCATGACTCCAAAACTGTGATTCCAACTAGTACCTTTATTTCTGGATACAGAAAATCTTCTTCAGCCCCTGGGAGTGGTGAAAGGCATGAGACACAGCTGGATGTAGTAAGGCATGCTGTGTAGTCTAGTGTCTTCAGCCCCTGGGCATGAAGTAAGTCATGAGGGTGAAGCCAAGTACCTTACAACACTGCCTAGAAGTAATGGGCATGAGGCACAGCTGAGTGCTTTCAGCCCCGGATATAGGGTGAAGACATGAGGCACAAACTGCGCCTTACTACTATGCCACAGTGGCGTAGCAAGGTATGAGGCAAAGAAAGTGTTTTCAGCCCTGTATGCCATTGTGCTATCTCAAAATGTAAGGAAAGTCTTTGCAAAAACTGCAACAATGCAAAATTTAGGTTAATCCTAAACTGACAAAAGTAGGAAATGCAGATTGAGTTTTTCAACCTTAAAACCCCGCTTCTAGTCTTTGTAGCAAATCAGGGTGGTGGCCTCTTGGGTTTTCAACCCCAAACTCACCCCATTGTGGTAGCAAGAAAGCTCAGAGTGATAGACACAAGTGTGTATGTTCAGAACTGTATAGAATGGGGTGAGCTTTAGGGTTGGCAACCCCATCGAAGTCTCCACCCCTGATTTGCTTCGGGGGTGGCTGGAGTTTTATGGTTGGAAACCTAAAATCACATTTCCCTACTTTTGTGGGTTTAGGCTTAACCCTAAATGTTGCATTAATGCAGTGTTTTACAAAGAGTATCTATATATATTTATACAACATATGTTTTGGGATATTGTCGTAGTTAGACAGTGCAGATATCAATGATATCTCCATGTTTCTATACATCATGGTGACATCTCAATGTTCATATGCATCATAGCAAACTTAAAATAACTTTCACTTTTCGTGATGTAACCTGGCGTCACAGAACGCTCTCACTAAGACTATATGATACACTCCCAGAATTTTTAAATCAGACATCCTGTTGTGGAAAACATAAGTAAACTTTGATTTTTTCCTGAAGTTTAGATACATTACATTAAAAACACCACCAACTGTAACAAGAGGACAGACAAGGAGTTTCACTATGCTCCTCTTGCCTCTCCACAGTCCATTTAAAAAAGTCTCAAAACCACTATGACAAGATTCAAAACAGAACAAAGAAATGAAACAACAACAGCAGGCAGCATGATTTGCACCACATTTTGCTCTAAAATTGCAATAAAAAAAACCTTACAGAGCGGTGAGTGCAGCGGCTCTGCATGGAATGGGAATATCAGCTTTCAGCAGGTCTTGTCCCACTTCACACAGATGACTTTGCCAAAAAAATACCCAAGTACTGGTATTTTTACACTGTCATAATTACAACATACATTTCTGTTTCTTTTGTCTACAATGACCGAATGCTTACAATACTGGAAAGTACGCTGCTAACAAGGATTTCAAACACAGCATTTTGTATTAAACATTACAAAATTCAGTACTTTTAGAAAGGTTTCTTAGATATATTGAAAAGAAGCTGCAAAGTGGGCAAGGACAACAGCGAGTGAGTTCAAAGCTTCAGAAAAGTAGGCACAACCCGATCAACCGCTGCTTTGGCAACACAGTAACACTTCCTCTGCTTTACTGAAGCCCCTGATGTGCTCACGCTTGTCCGTCTACAGTTTCTTTTTACTGTACTTCAGAAACTTTAAATTAAAATGCTGACCTTTGCAACATTTACAACACAGGCTGCTTTATTTAAAATGTCTGAAAGCAAATTAAGGCACACTATCCACACTGCTCTGACATATGGATCAAGCCACAATGCAGGCCCTCCTGTTCAGTGCCACACTTCCTGCTTTGAAGAGCAACAATAGAGCCCAGAGCCCTCCCACCCCAAACAGACCAAGCAGCACAGCAGGCATTCTCATTCAGTGATGCACTTCCATCTTTGAAGAGCAACAAAGGAGCCTGGAGCCCTCCTGCCCCAAATGGAGAAAGCTGCTCAGCAGGCCCTCCCATTCAGTGCTGCACTCCCTGCTTGGAAGAGCGGCAACAGAGCCTAGAGCCCTCTCACCCCAAACAGACCAAGCAGCACAGCAGGCCCTCCCATTTAGTGAAACACTGCCTGCTTTGAAAAGCAGCAAAGGAGCACAGAGCCCTCCTGCCCCAAATGGAACAAACTGCACAGCAGGCCATCTGATTCAGTGCTGCACTCACTGCTTTGAAGAGCAGCAAAGGAGCCGGAGCCCTCCGGCTCCAAGTGGAGCAAGATGCACAGCAGGTCCTCCTATTCAGTGCCATACTCCTAGCTCTGAAGAGCAGCAAGAGAGCCCAAAGCCCTCCCACTCCAAATGAAGCAAGCTGCACAGCAGGCCCTCCCATTCAGTGCCACACTTACTACTTTGAAAAGCAGCAACAGAGCTTGGAGTCCTCCAACCCCACATGGAGCAAACTGCACAGCAGGCCCTCCCATTCAGTGAAGCACTCCCTGCTTTGAAGAGCAGCAAAGGAACCCAGAGCCCTCTCACCCATGTGTAGCAAGCTGCACAGCAGACCTTCCATTCAGTGCCACACTCTGCTTTGAAGAGCAGCAACAGAGCCTGGAGACCTCCTGCCCAAAACAAGCAAGCTGCACAGCAGGCCTCATGTTCAGTGCTGCACTCCTTGCTTTGAAGAGCAGCAAAAGAGCCTGGAGTCGTCTTGCCCCAAATGAAGCAAGCTGCACAGCAGGCCCTCCCATTTAATGCTGCACTCCCTGTTTTGAAGACCAGCAATGCAGCATGGAACCATTCTGCCCCAAATGGAGCTAGCCGTACAACAGGCCCTCCCATTCAGTGAAACACTCCCTGCTTTGAAGAGCAGTAATGGAGCCCGGAGCCCTCCCTCCCCAAATGAAGCAAGCAGCATAGCAGGCCCTCCCATTCAGAGCCTCACTCAGCTGCTTTGAAGAGCAGTGCACACCAGGCACTCATGTTTAGCTGCCACACCCCTGCTTTGAAGAGCAGTAGATGGAGCCTGGAGCTCAGAGCTCCAAATGGAATAAGCAGCACAGAAGTCTCATTCTCGTGCCTCACTCTGCTTTGAAGAGCAGCAATGGAGCTCAGATCCCTCCGCCACAAAGGAAGCAAGCTGCACAGCAGGCCCCAAGTTCAGTGTCACACTCCTACTTTGAAGAGCAGCAAAGAGCCTGGAGCCCTACTGCCCCAAATGGAGCAAGCTGCATCAGGCCCTCCCATTTAGTGCTGTAATCCTTGCTTGAAGAGCAGCAACAGAGCTCAGAGCACAGAGGCCCAAAAGGAGTAAGCAGCACAGTAGGCATACCGTTAGGTGCCTCACCCCTGCCTTGAAGTGCAGCAACAGGTCACGGAGACCTGCCTTCCTAAATGGAGAAATCAGCACAGCAGGCCCTCCCATTCAGTGCCTCATTCTCTGCTTTGAAGAGCAGTAATGGAGTCCAGAGCCTTCCCACAACAAACAGAGCAAGCTCCACACCCTGCCCTCCCATTCCGTGCTGAATTCCCCACTTTGAAGAGCAGCAATGGAGCCTGGAGCTCTGCCGCCCCAAATGGAACAAGCTGAACAGCAGACCCTCCCACTCAGTGCCACAGTCTTTGCTTTGAAGAACAGGAACAGAGCCTGGAGCCCTACCACCCCAAATGGAGCAAGCTGCACAGCAGTCCCTCCCATTTAGTGCTTCACTCCCTGCTTTGAAGAGCAGCAATGGAGCCTGGAGCCCTGCCACCCCAAATGGAACAAGCTGCACAGCAGACCCTACAATTCAGTGCCACACTCCCTGCTTTGAAGAACAGGAACAGAGCCTGGAGCCCTTCCGCCCCACACGGAGCAAGCTGCACAGCAGGCACTCCCATTCGGTACTGAACTCCCTGCTTTGAAGAGCAGCAATGGAGCCTGGAGCCCTGCCACCCCAAATGGAGCAAGCTGCACAGCAGGCCCTCCCAATCAGTGTCACACTCCCTGCTTTGAAGAAAAGCAATGGAACCCAGAGTCTTACCACCCCAAGTGGAGGAAGCTGCACAGCAGGCCCTCCCAATCAGTGCCACACTCCATGCCTTGAAGAGTAACAAGAGAGCCCAGATCCCTCCCACCTGAAATGGAGGAAGCTGCACATAAGGCCCTCCCATTTGGTGCTGCACTTCTTGTTTGAAGAGCAGCAATGGAGCCCAGAGCCCTGCCAGCGGAAATGGAGCAAGGTGCACAACAGACCCTTCCATACAGTGCCACACTCACCACTTTGAAGAGCAGCAACAGAGCCTGGAGCCATCCCGTACCATAGGGAGCAAGCTGCACACCAGGCACTCATGTTTAGCTGCCGTACTCCCTGCTTTGAAGAGCAGTAATGGAGTCTGGAGCTCAGAGCCCCAAATGGAGTAAGCAGCAGAGAAGTCCTTATCATTTCATGCCTCACTCTTTGCTTTGAAGAGCAACAATGGAGCTTGGATCCCTCCCACCACAAAGGAAGCAAGCTGCACAGCAGGCCCCATGTTTCAGTGCCGCACTCTGCTTGAAGAGCAGCAATAGAGCCTGGAGCCCTACTGCCCCAAATGGAGCAAGCTGTGCATCAGGTCCTCCCATTTAGTGCTGTAATCCTTGCTTTGAAGAGCAGCAACAGAGCTCGGAGCACAGAGCCCCAAATGGAGTAGCAGCACAGCAGGCCTCCCATTAGGTGCCTCACCCTGCTTTGAAGCGTAGCAGCGGTTCATGGAGACCTACCTTCCTAAATGGAGAAATCAGTACAGCAGGCCCTCCCATTCAGTGCCTCATTCTCTGCTTTGAAGAGCAGTAATGGAGCCCAGAGACTTCCCACAGCAAACAGAGCAAGCTGCACACCCCGCCCTCCCATTCGGTGCTGAATTCCCTGCTTTGAAGAGCAGCAATGAAGCCTGGAGCCCTGCCACCCCAAATGGAAAAAGCTGCACAGCAGACCCTCCCATTCAGTGCCACAGTCCCTTCTTTGAAGAACAGGAACAGAGCCTGGACTCCTACCACCCCAAATGGAGCTAGTTGCACAGCAGTCCCTCCCGTTCAGTGCTTCACTCCCAGCTTTGAAGTGCAGCAATGGAGCCTGGAGCCCTGCCACCATAAATGGAACAAGCTGCACAGCAGACCCTCCCATTCAGTGCCACACTTCCTGCTTTGAAGAACAGGAACAGAGCCTGGAGCCCTTCCGCCCCAAATGGAGCAAGCTGCACAGCAGGCCCTCCCATTCGGTAATGAACTGCGTACTTTGAAGAGCAGCAATGGAGCCCAGAGCCCTCCCACCGCAAATGGAGCAAGCTGCACGGCAAGCCCTTCCATTCATTGCAGAACTCCCTGCTTTAAAGAGCAGCTATGGAGCCTGCAGCCATGCCACCCAAAATGGAGCAAGTTGCACAGCAGGCCCTCCCAATCAGTGTCGCACTCCCTGCTTTGAAGAGGAGCAAAGGAACCTGGAGTCTTCCCACCCCAAGTGGAGGAAGCAGCAGGCTCTCCCAATCAGTGCCACCCTCCATGCCTTGAAGAGCAGCAAGAGAGCCCAGAGTCCTCCCACCTCAAGCAGAGCAAGTTGCACACCAGGCCTCCCAATTGGTGCTGCACTCCTTGTTTAAAGAGCAGCAATGGAGCCCAGAGCCCTACCAGCCGAAATGGATCAAGGTGTACAGCAGACCCTCCCATTCAGTGCCACACTCACTGCTTTGAAGAGCAGCAACAGAGCCTGGAGCCATCCCGTACCATAGGGAGCAAGCTGCACACCAGGCACTCATGTTTAGCTGCCGCACTCCCTGCTTTGAAGAGCAGTAATGGAGCCTGGAGCTCAGATCTCCAAATGGAATAAGCAGCACAGAAGTCCTTATCATTTCGTGCCTCACTCTCTGCTTTGAAGAGCAGCAATGGAGCTCAGATCCCTCCCGCCACAAAGGAAGCAAGCTGCACAGCAGGCCCCCAAGTTCAGTGTCACACTCCCTGATTTGAAGAGCATCAATAGAGCCTGGAGTGCTACTGCCCCAAATGGAGCAAGCTGGGCATCAGGCCCTCCCATTTAGTGCTATAATCCTTGCTTTGAAGAGCAGCAACAGAGCTCAGAGCACAGAGCCCCAAAAGGAGTAAGCAGCACAGTAGGCATTCCCGTTAGGTGCCTCACTCCCTGCTTAAGTGCAGCAACAGGTCACGGAGACCTGCCTTCCTAAATGGAGAAATAAGCACACCAGGCCCTCCCATTCAGTGCCTCATTCTCTGCTTTGAAGAGCAGTAATGGAGCCTCAGAGCCTTCCCACAACAAACAGAGCAAGCTGCACACCCTGCCCTCCCATTACGTGCTGAATTCCCACTTGAAGAGCAGCAATGGAGCCTGGAGCCCCTGCCAACCCAAATGGAACAAGTTGAACAGCAGACCCTCCCATTCAGTGCCACAGTCCCTGCTTTGAAGAACAGGAACAGAGCCTGGAGCCCTACCACCCCAAATGGAGCAAGCTGCACAGCAGTCCCTCCTCTTCAGTGCTTCACTCTGCTTTGAAGTGCAGTAATGGAGCCTGGAGCCCGTCAGCCTCCCAAATGGAACAAGCTGCACAGCAGAGCCTCCCATTCAATGCCACACTCCCTGCTTTGAAGAACAGGAACAGAGCCCAGAGCCTTCCCACCACAAATGGAGCAAGCTGCACAGCAAACCCTCCCATTCATTGCAGAACTCCCTGCTTTGAAGAGCAGCAATGGAGCCCGGAGACCTACCACCCCAAATGGAGCAAGCTGCACAGCAGTACCTTCCATTCAGGGCTTCCCTCCCTGCTTTGAAGTGCAGCAATGAACATGGAGACCTGCCACCCAAAACAGAGCAAGCTGCACAGCAGGCCCTCAAGTTCAGTGCTGCACTTCTTGCTTTTGAAGAGCAGCAACAGAGCATGGAGCTCTCCTGCCCCAAATGAAGCAAACTGCACAGCAGGCCTCCCATTTAGTACTGCACTCTGCTTTGAAGACCAGCAATGGAGCATGGAACCCTTCTGCCCCAAATCAAGTAAGCTGTATAGCAGGCCTCACATTCATTGCCACACTTCCTGCTTTGAAAAGTAGTAATGGATCCTGGAGCCCTTCCTCCCCAAATGTAGCAAACAGCACAGCAGGCCTTCCCATTCAGTGCCTCATTCCCTGCTTTGAAGAGCAGCATTGGATCCCAGAGCTGTCCTGCCCAAAATGGAGCAAGCTGCACAGCAGGCCCTTACACTCAGTGCTCCACTCCAGCTTCAATAAGCAACAACTGAGCAAAGAGCCTCTCCAGCCCCAAATGGAGCAAGCTACACAGCAGGCTCTCCCATTCAGTAGTGCACCCTGCTTTGATGATCAACAATGGAGACCGGAGACCACCCGCCCCAAACAGAGCAAGCAGCACAGCAGGCCCTCCCGTGCAGTGCCTCACTCCATGTTTTGAAGAGTAGCAATGGAGCCCTGAGCCCTCCTGCCACAAATGAAGAAAGCTGTGTGACAGGCCATCCCATTCAGTGCCACACTCACTGCTTTGAAGAACAGCAACACAGCCTGGAGCCCTCCCACTCCACATGGAGCAAGCTATGCAGCAGTCAATCCCATTTAGTGCCGCACTCCTCGCTCTGAAGAGTAGCCATGGAGCCTGGAGCCCAGCCCCAAATGGAGCAAGCTGCACAGCAGGCCCCTGCTGAGTGCCGCACTTTCTTTGAACAGCAGGAATGGGGAATGGAGATCTCATACCCAAAATGGAGCAAGCTGCACAACAGGCCTTCCATTCAGTGCTGTACTCCCCACTTTGAAGATCAGCAATGGAACCCAGAGCCCTCCTGCCCCTAATGGACCAAGCTGCACAGCAGGCCATCAGGTTTAGTGCCACACTTCCTGCATTGAAGAGCTGCAACAGAGCCTGGAGCCCTTCCATGCCACATGAAGCAAGCTGCACAGCAGGCACTCCCATTTGGTGCCACACACCCTGCTTTGAAGAGTAGCAACAGAGCCCGGAGTCAACAGCCCCAAATGGAGTAAGGAACACAGCAGGCTATCCAGTTCAGTGTGCCATTCCCTGCTTTGAGGAGCAGCAATGGAGCCCAGAGCCCTATCACCACAAATGAAGCAAGCTGCACAGCAGGCCCCTCCGATCAGTGATGCACTCCCTGCTTTGAGGAGCAGCAATGGAACCCAGAGCCTTCCCACCCCAAGTGGAGGAAGCTGCACAGCAGGCCCTCCCAATCAGTGCCACACTCCATGCCTTAAAGAGCAACATGAGAGCCCAGAGCCCTCCCACCTGAAGCGGAGCAAGCTGCACACCAGGCCCTCCAATTTGGTGCTGAACTCCTTGTTTGAAGAGCAGCAATGGAGCCCAGATCCCTGCCAGCCGAAATGGAGCAAGGTGCACAGCAGACCCTCCCATTCAGTGCAACACTCACTGCTTTGAAGAGCAGCAACAGAGCCTGGAGTCATCCCGCACCATAAGGAACAAGCTGCACACCAGGCACTCATGTTTAGCTGCCGCACTCCCTGCTTTGAAGAGCAGTAATGGAGTCTGGAGCTCAGACCCCCAAATAGAGTAAGCAGCACAGATGTCCTTATCATTTTGTGCCTCACTCTCTGCTTTGAAGAGCAGCAATGGAGCTCGGAACCCTCCCACCACAAAGGGAACAAGCTGCACAGCAGGCCCCCATGTTCAGTGCAGCACTCCCTGCTTTGAAGAGCAGTAATGGAGTCTGGAGCTCAGAACCCCAAATGGAGTAAGCAGCACAGAAGTCCTTATCATTTTGTGCCTCACTCTCCGCTTTGAAGAGCAGCAATGGGGCTCGGATCCCTCCCACCACAAAGGGAGCAAGCTGCACAGCAGGCCCCCATGTTCAGTTCTGCACTCCCTGCTTTGAAGAGCAGCAATAGAGCCTGGAGCCCTACTGCCCCAAATGGAGCAAGCTGTACATCAGGCCTTCCCATTTAGTGCTGTAATCCTTGCTTTGAAGAGCAGCAACAGAGCTCAGAGCACAGAGCCCCAAATGGAGTAAGCAGCACAGCAGGTCCTCCTGTTAGGTGCCTCATTCCCTGCTTTGAAATGTAGCAACTGGTCACAGATACCTGCCTTCCTAAATGGAGAAATCAGCACAGCAGGCCCTCCAATTCAGTGCCTCATTCTGTGTTTTGAAGAGCAGTAATGGAGCCCAGAGCCTTCCCACAACAAACAGAGCAGCTGCACACCCTGCCCTCCTATTCCGTGCTGAATTCCCCACTTTGAAGAGCAGCAATGGAGCCTGGAGCCCTGCCACCAAATGGAACAATCTGAACAGCAGACCCTCCCATTCAGTGCCACAGACCCTGCTTTGAAGAACAGGAACAGAGCCTGGAGCTCCACCACCCAAATGGAGCAAGCTGCACAGCAGTCCCTCCTCTTCAGTGCTTCATCCCTGCTTTGAAGTGCAGCAATGGAGCCTGGAGCCCTGCCGCCCCAAATGGAACAAACTGCACAGCAGAGCCTCCCATTCTGTGCCACACTCCCTGCTTTGAAGAACAGGAACAGAGCCCAGAGCCCTCCCACCGCAAATGGAGCAAGCTGCACAGCAAGACCTCCCTATCATTGCAGAACTCCCTGCTTTGAAGAGCAGCAATGGAGCCTTGAGCCCTGCCACCCCAAATGGAACAAGCTGCACAGCAGACCCTCCCATTCAGTGCCACAGTCCCTGCTTTGAAGAACAGGAACAGAGCCTGGAGCCCTACCACCCCAAATGGAGCAAGCTGCACAGCAGTCCCTCCTCTTCAGTGCTTCACTCCTGCTTTGAAGTGCAGCAATGGAGCTTGAGCCCTGCCACCTAAAAGGAACAAGCTGCACAACAGACCCTCCCATTCAGTGCCACACCCCTGCTTTGAAGAACAGGAACAGAGCCCAGAGCCTCCCACCGCAATGGAGCAAGCTGCACAGCAAGCCCTCCCATTCATTGCAGAACTCCTGCTTTGAAGAGGAGCAATGAAGCCCTGAGACCTACCACCACAAATGGAACCAGCTGCACAGCAGTCCCTTCCATTCAGTGCTTCCTCCCTGCTTTGAAGTGCAGCAATGGACATGGAGACCTGCCGCCCAAAACAGAGCAAGCTGCACAGCAGGCCCTCAGTTCAGTGCTGCACTTTGCTTTGAAGAGCAGCAACAGAGCATGGAGCTCTCCTGCCCCAAATGAAGCAAACTGCACAGCAGGCCTCCCATTTAGTACTGCACTCCTGCTTTGAAGACCAGCAATGGAGCATGGAACCCTTCTGCCCCCAAATCAAGTAAGCTGTATAGCTGACCCTCACATTCATTGCCACACTTCCTGCTTTGAAAAGTAGTAATGGATCCTGGGCCCTTCCTCCCAAATGTAGCAAACAGCACAGCAGGCCTTCCCATTCAGTGCCTCATTCCCTGCTTTGAAGAGCAACCTTGATCCCAGAGCTGTCCTGCCCGAAATGGAGCAAGCTGCACAGCAGGCCTTACACTCAGTGCTCCACCTGCTTCTATAAGCAACAACTGAGCAAAGAGCCTCCAGCCCCAAAAGGAGCAAGCTACACAGCAGGCTCTCCCATTCAGTAATGTACCCCTTGCTTTGATGATCAACAATGGAGACCGGAGATCACCCGCCCCAAACAGAGCAAGCAGCACAGCAGGCCCTCCCGTGCAGTGCCTCACTCCATGTTTTGAAGAGCAGCAACAGAGCCCGGAGTCAACAGCCCCAAATGGAGTAAGCAACACAGCAGGCTATCCAGTTCAGTGTGCCATTCCCTGCTTTGAGGAGCAGCAATGGAGCCCAGAGCCCTCCCACCCCAAATGAAGCAAGCTGCACACCAGGCCTTCCCATTCAGTGCCTCATTCTCTGCTTTGAAGAGCAGTAATGGAGCTCAGAGCCTTCCCACAACAAACAGAGCAAGCTGCACACCCTGCCCTCCCATTACGTGCTGAATTCCCCACTTTGAAGAGCAGCAATGGAGCCTGGAGCCCTGCCGCCCCAAATGGAACAAGCTGCACAGCAGAGCCTCCCATTCAATGCCACACTCCCTGCTTTGAAGAACAGGAACAGAGCCCAGAGCCTTCCCACCACAAATGGAGCAAGCTGCACAGCAAACCCTCCCATTCATTGCAGAACTCCCTGCTTTGAAGAGCAGCAATGGAGCCCGGAGACCTACCACCCCAAATGGAGCAAGCTGCACAGCAGTACCTTCCATTCAGGGCTTCCCTCCCTGCTTTGAAGTGCAGCAATGAACATGGAGACCTGCCACCCAAAACAGAGCAAGCTGCACAGCAGGCCCTCAAGTTCAGTGCTGCACTTCTTGCTTTGAAGAGCAGCAACAGAGCATGGAGCTCTCCTGCCCCAAATGAAGCAAACTGCACAGCAGGCCTCCCATTTAGTACTGCACTCCCTGCTTTGAAGACCAGCAATGGAGCATGGAACCCTTCTGCCCCAAATCAAGTAAGCTGTATAGCAGGCTCTCACATTCATTGCCACACTTCCTGCTTTGAAAAGTAGTAATGGATCCTGGAGCCCTTCCTCCCCAAATGTAGCAAACAGCACAGCAGGCCTTCCCATTCAGTGCCTCATTCCCTGCTTTGAAGAGCAGCATTGGATCCCAGAGCTGTCCTGCCCAAAATGGAGCAAGCTGCACAGCAGGCCCTTACACTCAGTGCTCCACTCCCAGCTTCAATAAGCAACAACTGAGCAAAGAGCCCTCCAGCCCCAAATGGAGCAAGCTACACAGCAGGCTCTCCCATTCAGTAGTGCACCCCCTGCTTTGATGATCAACAATGGAGACCGGAGACCACCCGCCCCAAACAGAGCAAGCAGCACAGCAGGCCCTCCCGTGCAGTGCCTCACTCCATGTTTTGAAGAGTAGCAATGGAGCCCTGAGCCCTCCTGCCACAAATGAAGAAAGCTGTGTGACAGGCCATCCCATTCAGTGCCACACTCACTGCTTTGAAGAACAGCAACACAGCCTGGAGCCCTCCCACTCCACATGGAGCAAGCTATGCAGCAGTCAATCCCATTTAGTGCCGCACTCCCTGCTCTGAAGAGTAGCCATGGAGCCTGGAGCCTCCAGCCCCAAATGGAGCAAGCTGCACAGCAGGCCCTCCCGTTGAGTGCCGCACTCCCTTCTTTGAACAGCAGGAATGGGGAATGGAGATCTCATACCCAAAATGGAGCAAGCTGCACAACAGGCCTTCCATTCAGTGCTGTACTCCCCACTTTGAAGATCAGCAATGGAACCCAGAGCCCTCCTGCCCCCAATGGACCAAGCTGCACAGCAGGCCATCAGGTTTAGTGCCACACTTCCTGCATTGAAGAGCTGCAACAGAGCCTGGAGCCCTTCCATGCCACATGAAGCAAGCTGCACAGCAGGCACTCCCATTTGGTGCCACACACCCTGCTTTGAAGAGTAGCAACAGAGCCCGGAGTCAACAGCCCCAAATGGAGTAAGGAACACAGCAGGCTATCCAGTTCAGTGTGCCATTCCCTGCTTTGAGGAGCAGCAATGGAGCCCAGAGCCCTATCACCACAAATGAAGCAAGCTGCACAGCAGGCCCTCCCGATCAGTGATGCACTCCCTGCTTTGAGGAGCAGCAATGGAACCCAGAGCCTTCCCCCCCAAGTGGAGGAAGCTGCACAGCAGGCCTCCCAATCAGTGCCACACCCATGCCTTAAAGAGCAACATGAGAGCCCAGAGCCTCCACCTGAAGCGAGCAAGCTGCACACCAGGCCCTCCAATTTGGTGCTGAACTCCTTGTTTGAAGAGCAGCAATGGAGCCCAGATCCCTGCCAGCCGAAATGGAGCAAGGTGCACAGCAGACCCTCCCATTCAGTGCAACACTCACTGCTTTGAAGAGCAGCAACAGAGCCTGGAGTCATCCCGCACCATAAGGAACAAGCTGCACACCAGGCACTCATGTTTAGCTGCCGCACTCCCTGCTTTGAAGAGCAGTAATGGAGTCTGGAGCTCAGACCCCCAAATAGAGTAAGCAGCACAGATGTCCTTATCATTTTGTGCCTCACTCTCTGCTTTGAAGAGCAGCAATGGAGCTCGAACCCTCCCACCACAAAGGGAACAAGCTGCACAGCAGGCCCCCATGTTCAGTGCAGCACTCCCTGCTTTGAAGAGCAGTAATGGAGTCTGGAGCTCAGAACCCCAAATGGAGTAAGCAGCACAGAAGTCCTTATCATTTTGTGCCTCACTCTCCGCTTTGAAGAGCAGCAATGGGGCTCGGATCCCTCCCACCACAAAGGGAGCAAGCTGCACAGCAGGCCCCCATGTTCAGTTCTGCACTCCCTGCTTTGAAGAGCAGCAATAGAGCCTGGAGCCCTACTGCCCCAAATGGAGCAAGCTGTACATCAGGCCTTCCCATTTAGTGCTGTAATCCTTGCTTTGAAGAGCAGCAACAGAGCTCAGAGCACAGAGCCCCAAATGGAGTAAGCAGCACAGCAGGTCCTCCTGTTAGGTGCCTCATTCCCTGCTTTGAAATGTAGCAACTGGTCACAGATACCTGCCTTCCTAAATGGAGAAATCAGCACAGCAGGCCCTCCAATTCAGTGCCTCATTCTGTGTTTTGAAGAGCAGTAATGGAGCCCAGAGCCTTCCCACAACAAACAGAGCAAGCTGCACACCCTGCCCTCCTATTCCGTGCTGAATTCCCCACTTTGAAGAGCAGCAATGGAGCCTGGAGCCCTGCCGCCCCAAATGGAACAATCTGAACAGCAGACCCTCCCATTCAGTGCCACAGACCCTGCTTTGAAGAACAGGAACAGAGCCTGGAGCCCTACCACCCCAAATGGAGCAAGCTGCACAGCAGTCCCTCCTCTTCAGTGCTTCATCCCCTGCTTTGAAGTGCAGCAATGGAGCCTGGAGCCCTGCCGCCCCAAATGGAACAAACTGCACAGCAGAGCCTCCCATTCTGTGCCACACTCCCTGCTTTGAAGAACAGGAACAGAGCCCAGAGCCCTCCCACCGCAAATGGAGCAAGCTGCACAGCAAGACCTCCTATCATTGCAGAACTCCTGCTTTGAAGAGCAGCAATGGAGCCTTGAGCCCTGCCACCCCAAATGGAACAAGCTGCACAGCAGACCCTCCCATTCAGTGCCACAGTCCCTGCTTTGAAGAACAGGAACAGAGCCTGGAGCCCTACCACCCAAATGGAGCAAGCTGCACAGCAGTCCCTCCTCTCAGTGCTTCACTCCCTGCTTTGAAGTGCAGCAATGGAGCTTGAGCCCTGCCACCTAAAAGGAACAAGCTGCACAACAGACCCTCCCATTCAGTGCCACACTCCCTGCTTTGAAGAACAGGAACAGAGCCCAGAGCCCTCCCACCGCAAATGGAGCAAGCTGCACAGCAAGCCCTCCCATTCATTGCAGAACTCCCTGCTTTGAAGAGGAGCAATGAAGCCCTGAGACCTACCACCACAAATGGAACCAGCTGCACAGCAGTCCCTTCCATTCAGTGCTTCCTTCCCTGCTTTGAAGTGCAGCAATGGACATGGAGACCTGCCGCCCAAAACAGAGCAAGCTGCACAGCAGGCCCTCAAGTTCAGTGCTGCACTTCTTGCTTTGAAGAGCAGCAACAGAGCATGGAGCTCTCCTGCCCCAAATGAAGCAAACTGCACAGCAGGCCCTCCCATTTAGTACTGCACTCCCTGCTTTGAAGACCAGCAATGGAGCATGGAACCCTTCTGCCCCAAATCAAGTAAGCTGTATAGCTGACCCTCACATTCATTGCCACACTTCCTGCTTTGAAAAGTAGTAATGGATCCTGGGGCCCTTCCTCCCCAAATGTAGCAAACAGCACAGCAGGCCTTCCCATTCAGTGCCTCATTCCCTGCTTTGAAGAGCAACCTTGGATCCCAGAGCTGTCCTGCCCGAAATGGAGCAAGCTGCACAGCAGGCCCTTACACTCAGTGCTCCACTCCCTGCTTCTATAAGCAACAACTGAGCAAAGAGCCCTCCAGCCCCAAAAGGAGCAAGCTACACAGCAGGCTCTCCCATTCAGTAATGTACCCCTTGCTTTGATGATCAACAATGGAGACCGGAGATCACCCGCCCCAAACAGAGCAAGCAGCACAGCAGGCCCTCCCGTGCAGTGCCTCACTCCATGTTTTGAAGAGCAGCAACAGAGCCCGGAGTCAACAGCCCCAAATGGAGTAAGCAACACAGCAGGCTATCCAGTTCAGTGTGCCATTCCCTGCTTTGAGGAGCAATGGAGCCCAGAGCCTCCCACCCCAAATGAAGCAAGCTGCACAGCAGGCCCTCCCAATCCGTGATGCACTCCCAGTTTTGAGGAGCAGCAATGGAACCCAGAGCCTTCCCACCCCAAGTGGAGGAAGCTGCACAGCAGGCCCTCCCAATCAGTGCCACACTCCATGCCTTAAAGAGCAACAAGAGACCCCAGAACCCTCCCATCTGAAGCGGTGCAAGCTGCACACCAGGCCCTCCAATTTGGTGCTGCACTCCTTGTTTGAAGAGCAGCAATGCAGCCCAGATCCAAGCCAGCCCAAATGGAGCAAGGTGCACAGCAGACCCTCCCATTCAGTGCCACACTCACTGCTTTGAAGAGCAGCAACAGAGCCTGGAGTCATCCCGCACCATAAGGAGCAAGCTGCACACCAGGCACTCATGTTTAGCTGTCGCACTTCCAGCTTTGAAGAGCAGTAATGGAGTCTGGAGCTCAGAGCCCCAAATGGAGTAAGCAGCACAGAAGTCCTTATCATTTTGTGCCTCACTCTCTGCTTTGAAGAGCAGCAATGGAGCCGTATCCCTCCACCACAATGGGAGCAAGCTGTACAGCAGGCCCCCATGTTCAGTGCTGCACTCCCCTGCTTTGAAGAGCAGCACAGAGCCTGGAGCCCTACTGCCCCAAATGGAGCAAGCTGTGCATCAGGCCTTACAATTTAGTGCTGTAATCCTTGCTTTGAAGAGCAGCAACAGAGCTCAGAGCACAGAGCCCCAAATGGAGTAAGCAGCACAGCAGGCCCTCCTGTTAGGTGCCTCATTCCCTGCTTTGAAATGCAGCAACTGGTCACAGATACCTGCCTTCCTAAATGGAGAAATCAGCACAGCAGGCCCTCCCATTCAGTGCCTCATTGTCTGCTTTGAAGAGCAGTAATGGAGCCCAGAGCCTTCCCACAACAAACAGAGCAAGCTGCACACCCTGCCCTCCCATTCCGTGCTGAATTCCCCACTTTGAAGAGCAGCAATGGAGCCTGGAGCCCTGCCGCCCCAAATGGATCAAGCTGAACAGCAGACCCTCCCATTCAGTTCCACAGACCCTGCTTTGAAGAACAGGAACAGAGCCTGAAGCCCTACCACCCCAAATGGAGCAAGCTGCACAGCAGTCCCTCCTCTTCAGTGCTTCACTCCCTGCTTTGAAGTGCAGCAGTGGAGCCTGGAGCCCTGCCTTCCCAAATGGAACAAGCTGCACAGCAGACCCTCCCATTCAGTGCCACACTCCCTGCTTTGAAGAGCAGGAACAGAGCCCAGAGCCCTCCCACTGCAAATGGAGCAAGCTGCACAGCAAGCCTCCCAATCATTGCAGAACTCCCTGCTTTGAAGGGCAGCAATGGAGCCGGAGACCTACCAACCATATGGAGCAAGCTGCACAGCAGTACCTTCCATTCAGGGCTTCCTCCCTGCTTTGAAGTGCAGCAATGGACATGGAGACCTGCCACCCAAAACAGAGCAAGCTGCACAGCAGGCCCTCAAGTTCAGTGCTGCACTTGCTTTGAAGAGCAGCAACAGAGCATGGAGCTCTCCTGCCCCAAATGAAGCAAACTGCACAGCAGGCCCTCCCATTTAGTACTGCACTCCTGCTTTGAAGACCAGCAATGGAGCATGGAACCCTTCTGCCCCAAATCAAGTAAGCTGTATAGCAGGCCTCACATTCATTGCCACACTTCCTGCTTTGAAAAGTAGTAATGGATCCTGGAGCCCTTCCTCCCCAAATGTAGCAAACAGCACAGCAGGCCTTCCCATTCAGTGCCTCATTCCCTGCTTTGAAGAGCAGCATTGGATCCCAGAGCTGTCCTGCCCAAATGGAGCAAGCTGCACTGCAGGCCCTTACACTCAGTGCTCCGCCTCCCTGCTTCAATAAGCAACAACTGAGCAAAGAGCCCTCCAGCCCCAAACGGAGCAAGCTACACAGCAGGCTCTCCCATTCAGTAATGCACCCCTGCTTTGATGATCAACAATGGAGACCGAGACCACCCCCCAAACAGAGCAAGCAGCACAGCAGGCCCTCCTGCAGTGCCTCACTCCATGTTTTGAAGAGTAGCAATGGAGCCCTGAGCCCTCCTGCCACAAATGAAGAAAGCTGTGTGACAGGCCATCCCATTCAGTGCCACACTCACTGCTTTGAAGAACAGCAACACAGCCTGGAGCCCTCCCACTCCACATGGAGCAAGCTACACAGCAGTGAATCCCATTTAGTGCCCACTCCTGCTCTGAAAGTAGCCATGGAGCCTGGAGCCCAGCCCCAAATGGAGCAAGCTGCACAGCAGGCCCTCCCGCTGAGTGCCGCACCTTCTTTGAACAGCAGGAATGGGGAATGGAGCTCTCATACCCAAAATGGAGCAAGCTGCACAACAGGCCTTCCATTCAGTGCTGTACTCCCGCTTTGAAGATCAGCAATGGAGCCCAGAGCCCTCCTGCCCCCAATGGACCAAGCTGCACAGCAGGCCATCAGGTTTAGTGCCACACTTCCTGCATTGAAGAGCTGCAACAGAGCCTGGAGCCCTTCCATGCCACATGAAGCAAGCTGCACAGCAGGCACTCCCATTTGGTGCCACACTTCCTGCTTTGAAGAGCAGCAATGGAGCCCGGAGTCAACAGCCCCAAATGGAGTAAGCAACACAGCAGGCTATCCAGTTCAGTGTGCCATTCCCTGCTTTGAGGAGCAGCAATGGAGCCCAGAGCCCTATCACCACAAATGAAGCAAGCTGCACAGCAGGCCCTCCCGATCAGTGATGCACTCCCTGCTTTGAGGAGCAGCAATGGAACCCAGAGCCTTCCCACCCCAAGTGGAGGAAGCTGCACAGCAGGCCCTCCCAATCAGTGCCACACTCCATGCCTTAAAGAGCAACATGAGAGCCCAGAGCCCTCCCACCTGAAGCAGAGAAAGCTGCACACCAGGACCTTCAATTTGGTGCTGAACTCCTTGTTTGAAGAGCAGCAATGGAGCCCAGATCCCTGCCAGCCGAAATGGAGCAAGGTGCACAGCAGACTCTCCCATTCAGTGCAACACTCACTGCTTTGAAGAGCAGCAACAGAGCCTGGAGTCATCCCGCACCATAAGGAACAAGCTGCACACCAGGCACTCATGTTTAGCTGCCGCACTCCCCTGCTTTGAAGAGCAGTAATGGAGTCTGGAGCTCAGACCCCCCAAATAGAGTAAGCAGCACAGATGTCCTTATCATTTTGTGCCTCACTCTCTGCTTTGAAGAGCAGCAATGGAGCTCAGAACCCTCCCACCACAAAGGGAGCAAGCTGCACAGCAGGCCCCCATGTTCAGTGCAGCACTCCCTGCTTTGAAGAGCAGTAATGGAGTCTGGAGCTCAGAACCCCAAATGGAGTAAGCAGCACAGAAGTCCTATCATTTTGTGCCTCACTCTCGCTTTGAAGAGCAGCAATGGGGCTCGGATCCCTCCCACCACAAAGGGAGCAAGCTGCACAGCAGGACCCCATGTTCAGTTCTGCACCCCTGCTTTGAAGAGCAGCAATAGAGCCTGGAGCCCTACTGCCCCAAATGGAGCAAGCTGTACATCAGGCCTTCCCATTTAGTGCTGTAATCCTTGCTTTGAAGAGCAGCAACAGAGCTCAGAGCACAGAGCCCCAAATGGAGTAAGCAGCACAGTAGGTCCTCCTGTTAGGTGCCTCATTCCCTGATTTGAAATGCAGCAACTGGTCACAGATACCTGCCTTCCTAAATGGAGAAATCAGCACAGCAGGCACTCCAATTCAATGCCTCATTCTCTGCTTTGAAGAGCAGTAATGGAGCCCAGAGCCTTCCCACAACAAACAGAGCAAGCTGCACACCCTGCCCTCCTATTCCGTGCTGAATTCCCCACTTTGAAGAGCAGCAATGGAGCCTGGAGCCCTGCCGCCCCAAATGGAACAAGCTGAACAGCAGACCCTCCCATTCAGTGCCACAGACCCTGCTTTGAAGAACAGGAACAGAGCCTGGAGCCCTACCACCCCAAATGGAGCAAGCTGCACAGCAGTCCCTCCTCTTCAGTGCTTCACCCCCTGCTTTGAAGTGCAGCAATGGAGCCTGGAGCCCTGCCGCCCCAAATGGAACAAGCTGCACATCAGAGCCTCCCATTCAGTGCCACACTCCCTGCTTTGAAGAACAGGAACAGAGCCCAGAGCCTCCACACGCTAATGGAGCAAGCTGCACAGCAAGACTTCCCAATCATTGCAGAACTCCCTGCTTTGAAGAGCAGCAATGGAGCCTTGAGCCCTGCCACCCCAAATGGAACAAGCTGCACAGCAGACCCTCCTCTTCAGTGCTTCACTCCCTGCTTTGAAGTGCAGCAATGGAGCTTGGAGCCCTGCCACCCCAAAAGGAACACGCTGCACAACAGACCTTCCCATTCAGTGCCACACTCCCTGCTTTGAAGAACAGGAACAGAGCCCAGAGCCCTCCAACAAAATGGAGCAAGCTGCACAGCAAGCCTTCCCATTCATTGCTGAACTCCCTGCTTTGAAGTGCAGCAATGGAGCCTGAGACTACCACCCCAATGGAGCCAGCTGCACAGCAGTCCTTCCATTCAGTGCTTCCTCCCTGCTTTGAAGTGCAGCAATGGACATGGAGACCTGCTGCCTAAAACAGAGCAAGCTGCACAGCAGGCCCTCAAGTTCAGTGTGCTGCACTTCTAGCTTTAAAGAGCAGCAACAGAGCATGGAGCTCTCCTGCCCCAAATGAAGCAAACTGCACAGCAGGCCCTCCCATTTAGTACTGCACTCCTGCTTTGAAGACCAGCAATGGAGCATGGAACCCTTCTGCCCCAAATCAAATAAGCTGTATAGCAGGCCCTCACATTCATTGCCACACTTCCTGCTTTGAAAAGTAGAAAAGGATCCTGGAGCCCTTCCTCCCAAATGTAGCAAACAGCACAGCAGGCCTCCCATTCAGTGCCTATTCACTGCTTTGAAGAGCAGCATTGGATCCCAGAGCTGTCCTGCCTGAAATTGAGCAAGCTGCACAGCAGCGCCTCACACTCAGTGCTCCACCCCTGCTTCTATAAGCAACAACTGAGCAAAGAGCCCTCCAGCCCCAAAAAGGAGCAAGCTCACAGCAGGCTCTCCCATTCAGTAATGCACCCTGCTTGATGATCAACAATGGAGACCGGAGATCACCCCGCCTAAACAGAGCAAGCAGCACAGCAGGCCTCCTGCAGTGCCTCACTTCATGTTTTGAAGAGTAGCAATGAGCCCTGAGCCCTAATGCCACAAATGGAGCAAGCTGTGTGACAGGCCTCCCATTCAGTTCCACAGACCCTGCTTTGAAGAACAGGAACAGAGCCTGGAGCCCTACCACCCCAAATGGAGCAAGCTGCACAGCAGTCCCTCCTCTTCAGTGCTTCACTCCCTGCTTTGAAGTGCAGCAATGGAGCCTGGAGCCCTGCCTTCCCAAATGGAACAAGCTGCACAGCAGACCCTCCCATTCAGTGCCACACTCCCTGCTTTGAAGAGCAGGAACAGAGCCCAGAGCCCTCCCACCGCAAATGGAGCAAGCTGCACAGCAAGCCCTCCCAATCATTGCAGAACTCCCTGCTTTGAAGGGCAGCAATGGAGCCAGGAGACCTACCACCCCAAAAGGAGCAAGCTGCACAGCAGTACCTTCCATTCAGGGCTTCCTCCTGCTTTGAAGTGCAGCAATGGACATGGAGACCTGCCACCAAAGCAGAGCAAGCTGCACAGCAGGCCTCGAAGTTCAGTGCTGCACTTCTTGCTTTGAAGAGCAGCAACAGAGCATGGAGCTCTCCTGCCCCAAATGAAGCAAACTGCACAGCAGGCCCTCCCATTTAGTACTGCACTCCCTGCTTTGAAGACCAGCAATGGAGCATGGAACCCTTCTGCCCCAAACCAAGTAAGCTGTATAGCAGGCCCTCACATTCATTGCCACACTTCCTGCTTTGAAAAGTAGTAATGGATCCTTGAGCCCTTCCTCCCCAAATGTAGCAAACAGCACAGCAGGCCTTCCCATTCAGTGCCTCATTCCCTGCTTTGAAGAGCAGCATTGGATCCCAGAGCTGTCCTACCCAAAATGGAGCAAGCTGCACTGCAGGCCCTTACACTCAGTGCTCCCCTCCCTGCTTCAATAAGCAACAACTGAGCAAAGAGCCTCCAGCCCCAAACAGAGCAAGCTCACAGCAGGCTCTCCCATTCAGTAATGCACCCCTGCTTTGATGATCAACAATGGAGACGGAGACCACCTGCCCCAAACAGAGCAAGCAGCACAGCAGGCCCTCCCTGCAGTGCCTCACTCCATGTTTTGAAGAGTAACAATGGAGCCCTGAGCCCTTCTGCCACAAATGGAGCAAGCTGTGTGACAGGCCCTCCCATTCATTGCCACACTCACTGCTTTGAAGAACAGCAACACAGCCTGGAGCCCTCCCACTCCACATGGAGCAAGCTACACAGCAGTGAATCCCATTTAGTGCTGCACTCCTGCTCTGAAGAGTAGCCATGGAGCCTGGAGCCTCCAGCCCCAAATGGAGCAAGCTGCACAGCAGGCCCTCCCGTTGAGTGCCGCACTCCCTTCTTTGAACAGCAGGAATGGTGAATGGAGCTCTCCTACCCAAAATGGAGCAAGCTGCACAACAGGCCTTCCATTCAGTGCTGTACTCCCGCTTTGAAGATCAGCAATGGAGCCCAGAGCCCTCCTGCCCCCAATGGACCAAGCTGCACAGCAGGCACTCCCATTTGGTGCCACACTTCCTGCTTTGAAGAGTAGCAACAGAGCCCGGAGTCAATAGCCCCAAATGGAGTAAGCAACACAGCAGGCTATCCAGTTCAGTGTGCCATTCCCTGCTTTGAGGAGCAGCAATGGAGCCCAGAGCCCTCCCACCCCAAATGAAGCAAGCTGCATAGCAGGCCCTCCCAATCAGTGATGCACTCCCAGCTTTGAGGAGCAGCAATGGGACCCAGAGCCTTCCCACCCCAAGTGGAGGAAGCTGCACAGCAGGCCCTCCCAATCAGTGCCACACTCCATGCCTTAAAGAGCAACAAGAGAGCCCAGAGCCCTCCCACCTGAAGTGGAGCAAGTTGCACACCAGGCCCTCCAATTTGGTGCTGCACTCCTTGTTTGAAGAGCAGCAATGGAGCCCAGATCCCTGCCAGCCAAAATGGAGCAAGGTGCACAGCAGACCCTCCCATTCAGTGCCGCACTCACTGCTTTGAAGAGCAGCAACAGAGCCTGGAGTCATCCCGCACCATAAGGAGCAAGCTGCACTCCAGGCACTCATGTTAGCTGCCGACTTCCTGCTTTGAAGAGCAGTAATGGAGTCTGGAGCTCAGAGCCCCAAATGGAGTAAGCAGCACAGAAGTCCTTATCATTTTGTGCTCACTCTGCTTTGAAGAGCAGCAATGGAGCTTGGATCCCTCCCACCACAAAGGAGCAAGCTGCACAGCAGGCCCCATGTTCAGTGCTGCACTCCTGCTTTGAAGAGCAGCAATAGAGCCTGGAGCCCTACTGCCCAAATGGAGCAAGCTGTGCATCAGGCCTTCCCATTTAGTGCTGTAATCCTTGCTTTGAAGAGCAGCAACAGAGCTCAGAGCACAGAACCCCAAATGGAGTAAGCAGCACAGCAGGCCTCCTGTTAGGTGCCTCATTCCCTGCTTTGAAATGCAGCAACTGGTCACAGATACATGCCTTCCTAAATGGAGAAATCAGCACAGAAGGCCCTCCCATTCAGTGCCTCATTCTGTGTTTTGAAGAGCAGTAATGGAGCCCAAAGCCTCCACAGCAAACAGAGCAAGCTGCACACCCTGCCTCCCATTCGATGCTGAATTCCCAGCTTTAAAGAGCAGCAATGGAGCCTGGAGCCCTGCTGCCCAATGGAACAAGCGGCACAGCAGACCCTCCCATTCAGTGCCACACTCCCTGCTTTGAAGAACAGGAACAGAGCCTGGAGCCCTTCCGCCCCACACGGAGCAAGCTGCACAGCAGGCCCTCACATTCGGTACTGAACTCCCTGCTTTGAAGAGCAGCAATGGAGCACAGAGCCCTCCCACTGCAAATGGAGCAAGCTGCACAGCAGTCTCTCCCATTCAGTGCCACACTACCTGCTTTGAATAGCAGCAATAGAGTTTGGAGCCCTCCCATCCCAAAAGGACTGAGCTGCACAGCAGTCCCTCCTCTTCAGTGCTACACTCCCAGCTTTGAAGTGCAGCAATATGCATGGAGACTTGCCACCCAAAATAGAGCAAGCTGCACTGCAGGCCCTCAAGTTCAGTGCTGCACTTCTTGCTTTGAAGAGCAGCAACAGAGCATGGAGCTCTCCTGCCCCAAATAGAGCAAACTGCACAGTCGGCCCTCCCATTTAGTGCTGCACTCCCTGTTTTGAAGACCAGCAATGGAGCACGGAACCCTTCTGCCTCAAATGGAGTCAGCGGTATAGCAGGCCCTCCCATTCATTGCCACACTTCCTGCTTTGAAAAGCAATAATGGAGCCTGGAGCCTTCCCTCCCAAATGGAGCAAGCAGCACAGCAGGTCTTCCCGTTCAGTGCCTCATTCCCTGCTTTGAAGAGCAGCATTGGATCCTGGAGCCATCTTCCCCAAAATGAAGCAAGCTGCACTGCAGGCCCTTACACTCAGTGATCCACTCCCTGCTTTGATAAGCAACAACCAAGCCAAGAGCCCTCCAGCCCCAAATGGAGCAAGCTGCACAGCAGGCTCTCCCATTCAGTAATGTACCCCCTGCTTAGATGATCAACAATGGAGACCGGAGACCGCCTGCCACAAATGGAGCAAGCAGCACAGCAGGCCCTCCCATGCAGTGCCTCACTCCATGTTTTGAAGAGTAGCAATGAAGCCCTGAGCCCTCCCACCACAAATGGAGCAAGCTGTTTAACAGGCCCTCCCATTCAGTGCCACACTCACTGCTTTGAAGAACAGCAACAGAGCCTGTAGCCTCCCACTCCACATGGGGAAAGCTACGCTACAGTCAATTACATTTAGTGCCGCCCTTGCTCTGAAGAGCGGCCATGGAGCCTGGAGCCCACAGCCCCAAAGGGAGTAATCAGCACAGCAGGACCTCTCATTCAGTGCCTCATTCCCTGCTTTGAAGAGCAGCAATGGAGCCCAGAGTCCTGTCATCTGAAATGGAACAAGCTGCTCAGCAGACCCTCCCATTCAGTGCCATACTCCATGTTTTGAAGAGCAGAAACAGAGCCTGGAGCCCTTCCACCCCCACACAGAGCAAGCTGCACAGCAGGCCCTCCCATTTGGTGTCTCATTCCCAGCTTTGAAGAGCAGCAATGGAGCTCAGAGCCCTCCTGCCACAAACGAAGCATGTTGCACACCCCGCCCTCCCATTCAGTGCCAAACTCTCTGCTTTGAAGAGCAGTAATGGAGCACAGAGCCCAGCCAGAAAAAAGGGAGCAAGCTGTTCTGCAGACCCTCCTATTCAGTCCCACACTCCCTGCTTGGAAGAGCAGCAACAGAATCTGGAGCCCTTCCGCCACACATGGAGCAAGCTGCAGAGCAGGACCTCCCATTCAGTGCAGCACTCACTGGTTTGAAGAGCAGGAAAGGAGCCCGGATCCCTTCCACCCCAAGTGGAGCAAGCTGCATACCAGGACCTCCCACTCAGAACCACACTCCATGCTTTGAAGAGCCGCAAGAGGGCCAAGAGCCCTCCCGTCCCAAATGGAGCAAGCTGCACAGCAGGCCCTCCCATTCAGTGCCACACTCCTGCTTTGAAGAGCAACAACAGAGGCTGCAGCCCACCCGCCCCCACACAGAGCAAGCTGCACAGCAGACACTCCAGTTTAGTTCTGCACACCCTGATTTGAAGAGCAGCAACAGACCTCAGAGCCCTCCGGCCCCCAACGGAGCAAGCTGTACGGCAGGCCATCATGTTCAGTGCCATACTCCCTTCTTTGAAGAGCAGTAACACAGCCTGGATCCCTCCTGCACCACACAGAGCAAGCTGCACAGAAAGCACTCCCATTTGGTGCCACACTCCCTGCTTTGAACAGCAGTAACAGAGCCCGGAGCTAACAGCCTCAAAGGGAGTAAGCAACACAGCAGGCTATCCAGTTCGGTGTGCCATTCCCTGCTTTGAGGAGCAGCAATGGTGCCCAGAGCCCTCAAACCCCAAATGAAGCAAGCTGCACAGCAGACCCTCCCAATCAGTGTTGCACTCCCTGCTTAGAGGAGCAGCAATGGAGCCCGGAACCTTCCCACCCCAAGTGGAGGAAGCTGCACAGCAGACCCTCTCAATCAGTGCCACACTCCATACCTTGAAGAGCAACAAGAGATCCCAGATCCCTCCCACCTGAAGTGGAGCAAGCAGCACACCAGGCCCTCCAATTTGGTGCTGCACTCCTTGTTTGAAGAGCAGCAATGGAGCCCAGATCCCTGCCAGCCAAAATGGAGCAAGGTGCACAGCAGACTCTCCCATTCAGTGCCACACTCACTGCTTTGAAGAGCAGCAACAGAGCCTGGAGTCATCCCGCACCATAAGGAGCAAGCTGCACACCAGACACTCATGTTTAGCTGCCGCACTCCCTGCTTTGAAGAGCAGTAATGGAGTCTGGAGCTCAGAGCCCAAAATGGAATAAGCAGCACAGAAGTCCTTATCATTTCATGCCTCACTCTCTGCTTTGAATAGCAACAATGGAGCTCAGATCCCTCCCACCACAAAGGGAGCAAGCTGCACAGCAGGCCCCCCAAGTTCACTGCCGCACTCAGTGCTTTGAAGAGCACCAATAGTGCCTGGAGCCCTACTGCCCCAAATGGAGCAAGCTGTGCATCAGGCCTTCCCAGTTAGTGCTGTAACCATTGCTTTGAAGAGCAGCAACAGTGCTCGGAGCACAGAGCCCCAAATGGAGTAAGCAGCACAGCAGGCCCTCCCGTTAGGTGCCTCTCTCCCTGCTTTGAAGTGAAGCAACGGGTCACAGATAGCTGCCTTCCTAAATGGAGAAATCAGCACAGCAGGCCCTCCCATTCAGTTCCTCATTCTCTGCTTTAAAGAGCAGTAATGCAGCCCAGAGCCTTCCACAGCAAACAGAGCTAGCTGCACACCCTGCCCTCCCATTCGGTGCTGAATTCCCTGCTTAAAAGAGCAACAATGGAGCCTGGAGCCCTGCCGCCCGAAATGGAACAAGTTGCACAGCAGACCCCTCCCATTCAGTGCCACACTCCCTGCTTTGAAGAACAGGAACAGAGCCTGGAGCGCTTCTGCCCCACACGGAGCCTACTGCACAGCAGGCCCTCCCATTTGGTACTGAACTCCCTGCTTTGAAGAGCAGCAATGGAGCCCAGAGCCCTCCCACCGCAAATGGAGCAAGTTGCACAGCAGGCCCTTCCATTTGGTGCTGCACTCCCTGCTTTGAAGAACAGCAACGGAGCCTGGAGATTTGAGACCCCCAAAGGAGCAAGCTGCACAGCAGGCCATCCCATTCAGTGCCGCAGTCATTGTTTTGAAGAGCAGCAACTGAGCCTGGAGCCATGAAACCCCAAATGGAGCAAGCTGCACAGCGGCCACATAATTCAGTGCTGCAATCATTGCTTGAAGAGCAGCAATGGAGCCCTCCACCCCAGTAAACAAATGTTTTAAATAACATGATGAAAGAAAATGTCTATTAATGCAATATGCTAGTATTAAACTTACCCTTCCCTGTCCTTTCAAGAGAACACTGGACCCTATGCTAACTGCCAGCTCCCATGGACAGAGCTAGAATGGTAGGCTCCAAGCTTATGTTTCTCCCTCCAGCTTCAAGAGTAACTAAACCCCTCCTCACTGTCTTTCAGCATCTTATATACTCTCTTGAGAATAGGTGATTACTATTCTCCCTTTGAATGCACCAACCATCTACCATGTATGTATTTAATTGTCCCAATCAGACTGAAGACCTATCAGTGACCAATTATATTTCCTTTTAACCTTAAGTTTATATTTGAGTGAACCAATCCCTTTAAACTGTGAGTCTGTGTGTGGACAGGTCCACTTGAGATTTATTACCCAGGTCTTATCTAGCAGCTAGGGAGGACAGTGAGAATTCCAGGTTGTGGAACTTCGGCTTGTGTGTTTTTTTTTCCAGACTGCTAAAAAATGTGTTTGGAAAATCCAAACATTAACTCATTCCTTCCCATTTCTGTCATAGTCATCACATGGACCCCACCACTCATTTGCATATTTTCCCCACATATATTGTATTTGTATTGTATTTACTTTACTAGGAGAAAACTCCATTGAGCAAAGCTCATTTACAAGGAGGTCCTGCATAGGACAGAATACAAAACAGTAAACAATTTGCTAGCATAGGAATTACAGGAAATACAGTAACTAGTACAGTTCAAAGAGCACATAGAACATGAAATGGTGATACACACACACACACACACATATATATATATATAATAAATATAGATATATAACAGGTACTGTGGTACTGGACAGTGAGAATTAGCTTAGCATAACAAACAATAGTTGACAATGGAAATGCAAAAGTATTATCATAGAAAAAGATAACAGAGCTACAAGATTACAATTAATTTTGCATAGGTAAGTGCAGTTCAGTAATGTAACAGTACATCATGAATTACCACGGGTACTGTGGGTTGCAGGTATAATGCTTTGTCTGCACAGTGTTGGTCAAGCAGTGTTTGCATGTACAGGCCACTTGTATAAGGCAACAAGAGAGCCCCTAATATGCCATGAAGTGTCCCCTCTAGGATCTCTGTTGTTTGCCACTCTTACTCCTTTCACACCATGCACCAACTCATCCCCTAGAGCACTTATATAGGGTGACTTTTCTCCATCCTCTGCTTTCTGTGCTATAACTATGAGGCATTTATAGTAATGCCTATACCGCTCATCACAATGATCTTTTCTGTCGAATCTCTGACTGCATGGGTTCATCACTGTGCCCTGCAACCATTTACTTCACTGTATTGCCCTAGTGCAAAATAAACAAGTTGTACTCCAGTTGCACCAAGGGCCCTCATGAAAATAAGTTCTGCTCCCTACAGTGACATCCTGCCATCCATGCGATGCAAATCTCCAGTAATTAAAAAATATATTGTCTTTCTCTCTAATTATGATTAAGCTGGCAACATAGGCACAATTTACCATTCTCATGAAAACCATAAAGTGCTCTGTAATTCTCAGAACTAACCTTCACTTTCAACAAATAAAATAATCAGTTCTTCAAAGGTAAAAAGCAAAGAATCTGGTCCAGCAAACACCTTATAGGAAAATGGCCAGAGATGTAGATGAATGCAATGACTAACAGTAATACATTGACTTTCTGCATATGAGAAAGCACTCTGAAAATCTGACATTTTCTTAGAAAATTATATGAATTATTCCTCTTGATCAAATATTTAAGAGCAGACAACTGACTCATACTAATTGTTCTTCTTCATCACACAGAGAGCTCAGAGAGGACTTTTCACCAAGCAATGGGATTACTCTAATCAGTGAAGCCAAAATAGGAACAACAAATACACACATGCTAACATTGACATTTTTTTGATATATACAGCATTTTGCTTCCGTAGTGCTGCCACAACATTTATTTCTGGCCATTAAACCAGTGACATCCCAGCCCCATTTACCACACCCTCCACTGCTGGAACCAGTGGTGATCCACATGGGATGGTGCCAGAGATAACCACAACCTCTCTCATTCCCTAGAGCCTCCACCCTCTCCTATTCTAGGTAGTGCCACATCAACCTGGAAGGCTTGCACTAACTCTGCTATGCAGGAGGTGATCTTACCAGCCCACTGCAGGATCCCTACAGAAGTGGAAATACATCACCATCCATCCCCACATTGGAGCATTACTGCATGGCAGGCTATTCCAGCCCTCACAGCCACTTGACATAGTTTCCAAGTCCACACCTGAATGTGGGTCATACAGTAGAGTGGTAGGACAATGTACCATCTGCTAAGCCATCAGACAGTGTATGATTCTCTTTTTGGCTTCAAAGTCCATTTTCTGCCAAGGAGGACAAGCTAGGACTAGCTCAGCTGGGGAAAGGACTTTGAACCACAACCTGAATTCTCATTTCCTTGTTTGGGTTTCAAGTGGATTTCAAATGGGAGTACGGTGATACACTGTGTCTTCAGTATCAAGAGTGAAAGGGGTTATGTATTATGAAATAAATGAGACTTTCTAACAAGAGAAAATACCTGCAGAAGTTTTTTTGAGGAGTAAAACACTTTATTAAAGGGAATACTCAGCACCTAAGACCCCACAGTCAAGTGTGGGGTTGTCCCAATGTAGACTTTGTGTAGAGAACCATTTTGGTTTCATTACTGTTTACAGCTTCATAGTAGTTTGTATCAGACATTTTTTACTTCTATGCTGACATCTTCTTTATTACAAATCCCATAATTCCCTGTGGCTGACAACATAGCAGTAGACAGTGGGAGATTAATAGTCTGCAATGCATGTTAGAGTTTATATAAGGTTTGATTTTAATGATCACCATGCACGTGTGTGTGCAGTGAACATCTTGCTATGATAGTGCCTTTTGAGGGGTGTGACACTGTCTGTTCAATGCAGAACAGTGTTTAAGGGGCAAGTCAATGCCACACCAATCATCAGCCTTGCTAATCATGATGGAGTTTTGGATTGCTGGGCATGTACTTGAAAACAAGAAACCTACACACACATAGGTCACCTCTTTCCTTTGAGCTACACGGCAGAGCTGATCTGTCTGATTAGCCTGGAATTTCAAACACCCAGGGGCTCAGGCCAGCTGTAACAGAAAAAACCTGGAGTGTGAGTGTGTGAGAGTGTGTGTGTGTGTGTGTGTGTGTGTGTGTGTGTATGTGTGCGTGTGTGTGTGTGTCTCTCGGGAACATTAGCAGGCATACACAGTCAGAGATGGGTGAAGTCTGCAAAATTCGCTCCATGAAATAATTTGCTAATTTCTCAGAATTCACAAAGTGCAAATTTGTGAAATTCATAAAATTTATGGATCGTGAAGTGAGGAAATTCGCCGATAAGTGTGGACTATAACCCCAATTCCATGCATTGTGGGTAAAATTCACACTTCACAACAAAAATTTCACGATTGGAGTGAAGTTAAGTTTCCCAGGTGTGGGGAAACTTTAAGCTCCATGAAGTGAAATTTGTGGCACTTCACCCAAACTTTGCACTCAAAGTTTTACTTCGTAACATCTCTATACACAGTGTACACAACTGTGTACAAAATCTCTGAGTCAGAGGCATCATTAGAACTTCCATGAGACAATAATGGAGCAGGTTTGCTTTCTGTCTCCCTTCAGGGATCGGATTTGAAATAGTGCTGGCTGTTAATTGAAAGTCTCAGTGATGCATGCACATCTGTTTTAAACATGAATGGAATTATAGATGTTTTCTCTTGAAAGCCACAGTGATGCAGGCATGTCAGTTTTAAACATGATAGGAATTAGAGATTTTAATCTACCTCAACACGGACCAGAGACTGTGTTTGTAGAAACCTTAAACAGAAAATGGTTAATTCTACAGCTGGCTCTGCCATATGGGGGGTAGGGACTGAGACCCATGCTGCTCTGATAACATGTCATGTCAGTGCCTTTAAAGGACACCTAATCTCTCGTTTTACACATTTTTTTTAAATAACTCCATAGGCTTGTAAAGGAAAGGCTGTTGTTTACATTTATACTGAAATTTATTAAAGAAGGATAAATGCACTTTTGCAGCATTTGAAAATTGTAAACAGAAGTTTCTCCTGATTCAACAATCCTGCTCTAAAACCCATAATATGGGTAGCTTGATGATGTCAATGAATGAAGAGTGAGATGCCCAGCTCTGCAGATGTATACTAACTGTACTTATCATATTCAAATGTAAATAACTTTAAAAAGAAAAATGATAGCAAGGTACTGTGAGCATGAAAGTTGTTCAGCACAAAAATATCTACACCATGAGTGGTGTTTTATTTATAGATACCTTTTGGCTTTTTTATGATTAGCAAAAAAAAAACAGCAGAAAATTTGTTTTTATTTCACTTTTTCAATAAACAAATGCAAACAGGTTTCAAACAAAAAGTGATCACATGGTACTTTGAGCACAAAAGTTGATCAGCACAAACCTATCCACCAAATGAGTTGTGTTTCATTTATAGATATAGTTTAGATTTTTTATAATCAGCAAAAAATGTCAGGAAATTCAATTGTTTTAACTTTTTTGGATGTATGGCATAAATAGAATATGCTACCCCCCCTACTGGAAATATTGTTGATATTTTTTTGTTCTTGTGCTGATTGACCTGATGACATCACTCATGGCTTTGCCAGTTGTGATGTCACTGGAATTAAGCAGCTGGAGAACAAAAATATCAACAATATTTCAATGAAGGATACATCCTCATACAATATATTCTTTGCAAAAACCTCCATTGATGAATCAGTTTGCATTGCTATTAAATCAACAAAGTATAGAAATGCAATGTTATGGTTTTCAACACTAACTCGCATTCCTGCCCAATCAGTCAAGAGGGCAAGGCAACAAAGCAACCACAGGCATCCATCATCAGGTAAGACAAACAACATACAACTCTTTCCACATTACACAAGAGACATCCATAATCATGATCCAGTGCTTCTGTGAGCCATGGATACACATAGACACCACCTGAGAAGTGCGGTAAAACAATTCCCATAGAATCACTTTGTAAATTGTAAGTAAGGAATAACACGACAGGGTATGCAGGAATGCTAAATTTCTGCACACCCCGGTGGATTGGGAGGCATGAGGTGCAACTGACTGCATTCAACCACCTGGGAAGTGTGATATATGATTCCCATAGGATTGCATTGTAATTTGTAAGTAAGCAATAACACGCAGCAGGGTTTGTGACAATGCTAAATTGCTGTATGCCCCAGGTGGGATGTAAGACATGAAGTGCACCTGAGTGCCTTCAACCACCTGGGAAAAGTGGTATATAATTTGCTTAAGATTACATTATACATTTTAAGTACTCAACACCATACTGCAGGGTGTGCAGCAAGGCTAAATTGTTGCATTCCTCAGGTGGGCTGTGAGGCACAAGGTGCATCTGAGTGCCTTCAGCCACCTGGGAAGTGTGATATAAAATTCCCATAGGATCACATTGTAAATTGCAAGTAAGCAACACATGGCAGGATATGTGGCAATGCTAAATTGCTGCATGCCTCAGGTGAGTTGTAAGGCACAAGGTACAGCTGAGTGCCTTCAACCACCTGGAACGTGTGGTATATGATTCACATAAGATTATATTATAAATTTGAAGTGATCAATACCACACAGTATAGTGTACAGTAAGGCTAAATTGCTGCATGCCCCAAGTAGGTTGTGAGGCAAGAGATGCAGCTGAGTGCCTTCAACCACCTGGGATGTATGATCTAAAATTCCCAAATTACAGCTGTTTCCACATCACACAAGAGACATCCACCATCATGTTCCAGTGCCTTTGTAGCCATGTATACACATGCACACTTGCACACCACCTGGAAAGTGCGGTAAAAAATCCCCATATGATCCACATTGTAAATTGTAGGAAGCAATAACACATGACAGGGTGAGCAGTAATGCTAAATTACTGCATTTCCCAGAGTGGGTTCCCAGGTGGGTTCTGAAGATCAAGGAGCAGCTGAGTGCCATCAACCACCTGGGAAGTGCAGATGTCTTCATTCAGTTGCTGAAGGCACCTATGCCACGGAAATGCATGCCAATGGTGTGGGAGAGTCAGCAGATGACAGCTGTGAGGAGATCAGGCCCTGTCTTCTTTACCTGGAAACAGAAGTAACATTTCAACTTAAATGACACAACTGAATGACACAAAATGAAACCAAAGAATGGTAAATGGCAGCAGACTGAGATTTAGCTCTGGGTAATATAGAGAAGGAAGTTTTCATGTGCACACCCTGTTTTGATTTCTTTTTGTGTCATTCAGCTAGCTATGTGCCACTTAAGCTGGAATGTTACCATTGTTTCCAGATGAAGAAGCCAGGAGCCTGGTGCTTTCAGATCAGCCACCTGCTGACTCTTCCATGTCCTTAGCATGTGCTCCCATGGCAGATAGGTGCTGTTTGCACGTGAGTGAAGACATCCACACTTCCCAGGTGGTTGATGGCACTCAGCTGTGCCACATGCCTTACAACCCACCTCACAACCCCACTCGGCATGCAGTAATTTTGCCATGCACACCCTGTCACATGTTATTGCTTACTTACAGTTTACAATGTGATCCTTTGGGAATCATATATGACTTCCCAGGTGTTTGAAGGCACTCAGCTGCACCTCATGCCTCACAACCCACCTAGGACATGTGGTAATTTAGCATTGTTGCACACCTATTGTGTGTTATTCCTTAAATACAATTTACAATGTGATTCTGAGGGAATTTTTTACTGCAATCCCAGGTGATGTGCAAGTATGCATGTGTATCCATGGCTACAGAAGTGCTTGTCTACAGTGGCTTAAGTTACAGACATCTAACTAATCTTAATTTAAAACTCTTGAACAAATACCAGATTTAAATACCTGGGGATCACCTTAGACAGTTGTCTATCCTATGCTAAACATATAGATAATGTAGCCAGGGCTGTCAACATTAAGACTGGTCTCCTACATAGAAATAAACACTGCCTTACTCCAGAAGCCCTCCAACTTGCTATATATAGTTCCATCATATCCATTATAGATTATGGTCTTGTAATCTATGGAACAGCCCAACGTCTTCATTGTGCAGGATATCCATTGCTCTGAACAAGGCATTCAGACTACTCATGGGTCCACATTTTCACCACACCTGTGACCTATACACTGAGACTGGTTGGCTACAGCTCTGGGGATCCAATACCAAACCTGTCCTTTGGCCAAAAGCACTTCTTGGCCTCCTGCCACCAGGCACCACAAATCTGCTAAGCCCCATTGTAGTTCACAGCATAAGCAATGCTCAAACAGCCATTATCTCCATGTTCCTAGATGCCAGACAGCCCAGGAGCAATGCTCATTTGCCTACAGATTACTTCACTGATCTAATACTCTTCATAGTGATATAACTACCCTACCTAAATTGGGACCATTGAAACTGAAGTTATGCCAACATCTTACTGCCAACAGTTCTTGTGACTGCTTCATCTGAGACTCCCATCTACTAGCATTCAATCTTCTCCTCACAACTGGATAACCCTGTATCTCTGTTGTTACCTCATTAATTAAAGGGCTACCCCTTTTTGCACTTTGAAAAGGCCCTGGCTCCCTCCATCCACCTCACCCCTGCCCCTCCCTCCCACACCAGCTTGACAAGGCCTAGGACTGTCACCTCCTACCTTTCTTACCCCTGCCACCTCACCCCCTGCCCTACCCTCCCCACACACCAGCTTGACAAGACCTATGGCTGCCACTTTCTACCTTTCTTTTTCCCATCTTTAACCTTCCCCTCTCATCTATGCTTTCCTCGTATTAGAATGATAAAACTATATATATATATATATATATATATATATATATATATATATATATATATATATAATGGTAACACGGTAGTGCTACCATAATTAGGGTTGAATAGCCCTTTTAAGGTTAAAGGGTCAAACTTTACACCTTAATAACTTTGTGACCATTCAATGGATTTGCCTGAAATTTGGAATACATGATCAAGAACCATACACCTTGGGAAGTTTTGTAATGATCAGATATACAGCTGTGGAGTTATTAAGCATGATCTGAGCATGCATTTACGCTATATGGTGAATTATTTGCTCGTGCCTACAGGTTACACGGTTTGTGCGAGCAGTCTGAAAACTTCAGAGTACATGCAGCCAGGGTGCCCGATGTGCTTTTTGAAGATTTCATGAAAAAATATTGAACGGTTCAAAAGTTATTCAAAAAACAATTTCCCATTATAAGTCAATGGGAAAAGTTAACAAAAAATTTGACACTTTCGCAAATGCACTTTTTACTGTCGCAAATGGCCCTAGTACTTTCACAAATCTGCCATTTTGTTTTCAGTTGGTGATCAGAAAAATGCTTGGCATTTAAAATTGGGACCATCTAGGGACACAATTATTTTGTGTTCACCTAGTCGGAGCCTGAGGATGCTAGCCATGTCTTTATTTTGGGGTTAAACACCCCAGAAATATGTTTTTCAAAGTTCTGGAAAAAGTACTTTCACAAAGTACTGTCATGCTCATGACACTTTCGCAAATCTGTGTGAAAGCTTTCACAAATCACGAAAGTACTTTGCAACACTATGGCCAAAATGACAGGAGTTTTTTGCCACCTTGCTGCAAAAGAACGGTTAGGTCTTTTGGCCTGAAATTTGGAGGGAACACAGCCAACATCTCACAGATGTGCCTTTGGTGGTTTGGTGAAAAAATATTGCATGGCTGCAAAGTTACTGTACTCAGTTGGCATTTTCCCACAGACTAACATGGTAGTGTGTGCTGTTTTTTAGAGGCTCGTGATCTAAAGAAAGCTGATACGAGATACAGATTTTTGTTGCAAGTTGCATAGGGCTATGTAACAGCAAAATCCTAGCCAGGAAAATCATGATTTTTGTGAAATTAAAATTTTTTCTATGTCGTGCAGTTGCTGAGATATTAGCAATTAAGTACTTCAAATGCTAGTTTTCAGCTTCGATGCCCATTACAATGCATACATTCTTTGTACACACTGTGTTTCTCTATGCACCTGTTCAGCAAAAACAGGGTATGCACTTCCGTTACTGTTGCAGTTACTGTTTCAACTTGCATTTCTGTCCCCGTTTGTGTTTACGTTCCTGTGTACGCCACCATGTGCATTACCCTTTGCGTTGTCATTTGTGATGCATTTTTGTTACTGTTACCATTTGCATTTACACTACTGTTTCTCTTTGCATTTTTGTTTGCGTCACCATGCGCATTGCCATTTCTGTTTACGGCAGCCCTTTCATTTGCATTTCCATTTCTCTTTTGTTTTGCATCTTCCTTGCTGTTACTGTTACCATTTGCATTTGCAATTCCTTTAATGTGTCCATGCACATTATGGTTTGTGTTTCCATATGCTCTTGTGTTTCCTTTTGTGTTTCTGTTTGCTTTGGTGTTATTGTTGCTGTTACCATTACCATTTGCTTTTACAATTGTGGTATTGTGCCCTTGTGCATTTCAGTTTATGCTTCTACACGTTCTGTTCCCATTTCTATTTCTGTTCCTTTGGCATTATTCTTCCTGTTATCTTTACCATTTGCATTTACAATTCCGTACCATCTATGTGCATGTTATGGTTTATGTTTACGTGTGCACTTGCATCCAGCTTTCGCTTTGTGTTCCTTCATGTTCTTTTTGCTGTGACACTTAACATTTCCATTTTAAATACCGCTGCCATCACTGTTCACATTACCAGTTGCTTTTCTGTACGTGCTTCAATGTCTGTTTAGCGTCACTGTTCACTTCGGCATCACTTTGTGCTTGTATTTCTATTAGCATTTCCTTTACCATTTACATTTGCATTACCATGTGAGCCACTGTTGGTGCTTCTGTTTGCATTGCTGTTCCTGTTACTATGTCACAAGACATCACGTGGTTGAAGCACCGCATTACATTCACTATTTCTCGTCATCATTCTAAAAAAGAAGGGAAATTAGAGGTAAAAAACTCTGTTTAATGCATCAGTTATGGTTGTTCCACAGCAATAAAAGTGAGGAAATTCAGTGTTAGGGTTGAAAACCCCCCTTGGAACCACCACAGCCCACCCTCCAACCGGCAACGGGTGCGCCGGGGTCATCGGTCCTAACTCTCTCCCATTTTCCTACATCTCAGATTCTTTACACATGCATTGGAGTGTGAGTTAGGGTGATGACCCCATGGCGCACCATGATGCTTGGTTGGGGGTGGGCCCTGGGGTCCAAGGGGTTTTCAACCCTAACACTGAATTTCTTCACTTTTGTCGCTGTGGAACAACCCTAACTGATGCATTAAATGGAGTTTTTGCTCTCTATATATATATATATAAATATATACATCTACACACACACACACACACACACACATATATGTAACATGAGGAAGAGAAAGGTTGCACAAGATTGGTCCAAAAGCATCAGGTGACTGATGATTAATTCTCAAGTAATCCATGATTGCCTGAGAATTAATTAATGGTAAAGTGCACCCAAATTCTGTTCCCCACGTTAGTTTCCTGTCCCAAAACAGTCTTAGCCTGAAATTCACAGTTGACCAACAGATGGCTGTCAAACAAGAATAGATATGCTTAAGTGAAATTTCTTGTAGTTCCATCATAAGTAGCTTGAAAACTTCTATATGACTATGTAATGTGTTTTTTTGTTTTACTTGGTTTATTGGCTCAGAAATACATACCTTTTAAGTAACTACACAGTGATGTATGCCACATATGATTTTCCAGATTGCCTGCTTTTCCAGATTGCCTCCATGTTTTTTATTAAATATTTAAAAAACTATTTTAACAGTGTAACCTATGTAAAGAAGAAATACAACAAATATGTTGCAGATGATACCTTTCATTAGACTAGCAAAATTATTTTTAAGACTAGCTTTCGAGAGGTGAAACTCTCTTCCTCAGGTCAAAAGTGAAAAACAGCTAAGCAGTGTGACAGACATAAAGGTTGGATGTGGATTCGAAGCCTAGACCAGCAGGTTACAGATCAAAGCATTGCAGTCAATTTCCACCTCTTACAAACAGGAAGACTAATTTTCACTGGAGTGTGTCCCTTGGAGCGATCAGCTTGTAAGATCAAAAGGCTGCCTAATTTTTCTCTGACTCTGGACCATTAATTAACATTTCTAAAAAGTCAAGGCAAAAAGATAATACATACCATTGTCTTAAGAAGAAACCTGTTAAAACAGCCAGAGGGTGCTGATGTGAGGGTTTAAAAAGAAACTCAGAAGCACTGCTTCAGTGCTTACAGTGTAACCTAAAAACCACAAAAGCACACACCTTGGACCAATGTCTATCAAACCAGAAAGTTTCACATTTCATAGAAGGCAGTACAGTGCAGTAGTTTAAGGCTCCGAGCTGCAAACCTGGAGACCTGGGTTTGAATCCCACAGCCCACACTTGTATACTGTGTGACTCTGAGCAAGTCACTTAACTTCCTTGTGCTCCCAAGTTGCACCTGTAAACAAGCTTTCAGCTTAGTGTGCCTCTCCTGGTTAAAATAAAAAAGTCTATTTTTTTTTAGTTATCAGGTGGCAAAAAAAGGCTTAACATTTTAAAAAACTGAGACTTTTGAATTGCTTGCATCTCTGTAACTTTGTCTCTCCTGAACCAATCTACATGGAAATTACAGGATCAAGAGTTCCTGACACGGAGGCTATATTTTCTAAATTTCATGTAAATCAGTTGAAAGGGGGCAACGTTATTAATGTGCAATGCTGGATGTAAAATTCATGGATGAAAAAAGATATGTCTCAGTGTACTACCATCTATAGGTCTGCAAGGTAATTGCAGCAGCAACTACCAGATCTCAAATCTCCTCTGCATTTAAATATATGCATTTCCCATAATGCACAGCAGCCAAATCCCAAACATCAAACATAGCAGAAAAATGGAGATGATTCCACAGTTTATAAAATGAAGTCAGTCAAAATGAGCACATATTCTGAAATGTTGGTCACATCTGCATGTACTCAGTCATTGTTCACCCCTGCTGCCACAATATAAAAAAAGTTAAAAATGTTTTTTCTCCAGTCAGGTGCAACCCCCTTTCTCTTCCTTATGGTAGGAACCTTAATATCCTCCTGGAACCTTTGCAATTTTGCACTTCAAAATTACTTTTATATGAATGTAACATGAGGAAGAAAAACACATAAAAAGGGCGCTGAACCCTTTCTGTTCCCCATGTTACAAGAGGTTTAACCCACTCCAGAGTGTGGGTCTCTCAGGGATTAATGTATGGCTGGGTGGTTGGAACCACTTGGCCTTGTGGTCCAACCCTACCCCAGCCATACATTAATCCCTGAGACCCATGCTCTGTCGTGGGTTAAGCTTTACATAATATATATATATATATATATATATATATATATATATATATATATATATATATATCTATATAGATATATATATATATATATATATATATATAGAGAGAGAGAGAGAGAGATATGTATTTGCTCACTTTATTTTACTGTTTTGGAAATACTGTACTTTTCCTTCTTTGTATGTTTTGTCTCCTCTCCCACTGATGTGGAACATTTGTAACTTAGTTGTCTGTGCTCAGAAGTATTGTAATCTAAGAATGAATAAATAAAATAAAATAAATAAATAAATAAAAGGAGTTTATATATTTTTTAACAGAAGATGACTGATTTTAAACCTCTGGCAGCATGTCCGTTTCTACCTTTAACACTGCTTGTTTGGGCTACACTACAACAACAGAACCCTCTTGCTCTCCTTTCTCTACAGTCCACAACTTCCTTTACAGATATCTAAATAATCTTAAGAAAAGCAGCGTGCATACTTTTTTTAACATAAGATGCCTTATTTTAACCCTTTACCAGCATGCCTTTACCACCATTCACATCGCATAGTCACGCAAAGTATCTAGTACCTCAGGACTTCTATTCCAGTGGCAAACATCTGGCATTGACAACTGCTTGTTTGTTTGTTGGTTCCACTGTCCTCCCTGGGTAAGTGCTGTCACACATG
The DNA here is from genome assembly GCA_016271365.2 of Neoceratodus forsteri. NCBI lineage: Eukaryota > Metazoa > Chordata > Ceratodontiformes > Ceratodontidae > Neoceratodus > Neoceratodus forsteri. The sequence continues at coordinate 318,546,069 of CM028130.1, forward strand.
ACAGTATTTAGCCCTTGAGGAAAGCAGAGCCAGAAAACATTTCATCGGAGATTATAAAAGCTCTAACATGCACTGCAGGCTATTGAATCTCCTACTGTTACTTACTGCTCTGATGTCAGCTTGTAGGGAGTCTGGGATTTGTAGTAACAGAAAGTGCCAGCCTAGATGTAAACAAAATTAGTCTGATTCAATCTACTATAAACAAGTAAACCAGTTTATGTTTGCACACAAAGTCCACATTGGGACTAGCTTCACACTTGAGTGTGGGCCCCTTTGTGTTGACTGTTCCTCTTTAAAATGAACAAGAATGTAAACAGGTACATGCTTGCAGCTTCTGCTAATCCGTTGCTGCAGTTTAGACTACTCATGGTGCAGGTGCATTGGCTCAGTAGGTTGTACACTTTGCTCTTGTCCCAGAAGATTCATGGGCCATGGGTTTCAGTTCCATAGCAGAATATTAGCTAATACCCAATACTGACACTGCTGCACTGTTGAGATGTTAAACTAATGCTACTTCTGCACATCTCTGATGGCAGTACAGGTACAAGGTAAAAGAAACATGCCACTGATCAGAAGAGTATGGGATTTCCTCTGGTGTTCTGGCCAACATTCCCCTGTCAATCAAAGAGGTCCATTTAATCCATTCCAGGACTAGGGATGGGGAACCACAAAAGGTTCTGAGGTTCTACAAGTTACAGATAGGCCATAAAAGGATCTCAAAGTTATCCAAGCATTATCATAACTTTCAGAACCTTTTAGTTTAAAGTACAAAAGATATTAGATCATCAGTGTCCATCCTTATACATGTGACTGTAATGGAAAAGTAATCAAAATCTGCAGCACTGGGACTTGTTTAAGCCTTTCTTCTAGCACCACACCACCAGCCTTTTTATTGATACACACCTGCTGAAGAAAATAATAAGCTCCAAAATCCCTGTTTTAAAAAATTTAAGAACCTGAAAAAAAGGTTCTTTAAAGTTCTTTTACAGAAAATGGCCCACATTCTGGATGATGATTATGACATTTTCTGAACTGATTCTCCCATCATAGAAACATAGAATTTGCCAGCAGAAAAGGATGTCATGGCCCATACAGTCTGCCCAGATTGTCACTTTCTAGTTTGTCTCCATAGACCCTTGCTGTTCTCTGGAGACCCTCCCTCCTCCTTTCCCATCCTTATTCAGGACATGCCTGGAAACAAGCTGTCACAGCTCAGTGTACTTTTCCCATATCATAGCGGTTAGAGCAACAAATAGTTATCCTAGAGACCCAGGCTGGATTTTTCCAACAGCACCACTAACACATAATGTGTTTGAGTTGCTTGCTCTCCCTTGTCTTCAAACCACCCAACCATAAAATTGTGAAGAAGCAAGACCCTATGCAAAATTAATGTTGTGCCTCAATTGGACAACCCTCTGTAAAACATTTTATAAAAAGGTAATCCTGTACACAGTTTTTTTTTTTTTTTTGGGTGGGGGGTTATTTTGCCCTTGAAAACACTTACATTAAAAAAAAATATTTGTTTATTTATTTGCTTTTGGTTACCGGGTGGATGCACTAGACATAGCAATGCCTATTTTCAGGCACAACCCGGGAGTATACAAGTGAAACACATGACCAGTACAATGTGACGCAGCACAAGGAAGAGGTAGACAGTAGGACAAATGCAAATAGTGTGAGACATGTAGATTGTTTAGCGTATTCAACAAATAGTGCCAGTTAAACTAGAGCAGCACAGCTACCCAGACCATATATACAATGTTAGAGCTAACAGGTTCAAAGTAATCAACATTAAAGTCTCATTTACCTGGAGGTGAGAAAACAACATTTTTGCTTTTGATCCTGCTCCTGGGCATCAGTTCAAGTAATGTTAGCACTGATAGTTCCCAGAGCTGGGACAGAGAAACCCATGTGCACAGGCTCCAGCTCACCAGTCTCACCTCAGAGCTGTCCAATCATGAGCACAAGTGAGAAACCAGGAGTGTGAGTAGTCAAATTACTCAGTGTGCATCAAAGGCTAAAATGTTACATGTGAAAAAATGTCTTTTATTAAGCAAAGCTTACTCTTCACTCCTTCAAAGTAAGTTATTTCTTAATTTATATTATTTTATTATAGTAAGTAGTAGTAGTAGTAAAATATTTTATTCATGAAAAAGGAACATGAACAGGGACAAAACTCAATTGAACAAAGTTCATTTTCAATGAGGTTTCATTGGAATTAGACATACAGTTGCTGAGAAACAAAGATACATATTAATAAATGTGTCACTTAACACATGTAATAAATATATGGCATTCACAAACATACTTAAACATTCTTTAAGATTATCATCCAGACTTTCTACCTCCTTGCAACAATTAAACAATTCAAAAGCCACAAATGTGATGGCATTAGGTTTTTCAGGTAATCGCTTCAGAGCATCTGGAGCTTGCTCAGCAGTGAGGTTAATTTATTGAAAACTTCAGAGATTACCTTTGAGCACAAGTGCTTATTTACAAAGGTTCTGCATCAAATATATAGTCATAGAAGGATTACAATTATAATAAGCAGTTCCAGAGAAAATGTAGTTGAATGAGGCTCAAAGCACATAACGCAGAATAATTAAAAACAGTTTTTAGAAAAATACATACAGATCATTATACAAAAACTCACAGATTGTGTACTGAGGGAAACTGAGTAAAACTGTATAATGGTTACAGTTGCATTGGACTGCAAAGGAAGACTGCAGTGATCTCTTAAACTGATTAAACTTAAGGAGATTCAGCAGTGTATAAGGCAATTCATTTAACCAGTTAACAGCCCGGAAAGAAAATTACCATTTGCACAACTGAGAATGCCGGAAAGGATGTTGTTGTTCTTTATTTGTTCAGTCTTAGAAAAATGATTGTTACAAAACATAATTTACAAACAGCAGTGATACACATAAATACTTGACAGGCAGACAAAATACAAACATATTCAGGGCACTTTTAAAAATCTGACATGTCCGAGTAGGTCAAAAATTTGGGTACAAAAGAAAGTACATTTAACTGACTGCATTACAATTCTGATAGGTCTAGGATGTCCTAAATCTTTTCTTCCTTATTAACCTTGACAACATTAGATATTTCCCCACTGCAAAGATGGCCAAAGGGTCCTCGGTTGTAAGAAAAGCAAAGATTAATTCAGCATCGGCAGCTACAGTTAGTAAATTAATTAAAGGGTTTAACAAGATATTTGTAATTTTATCATACCATTTGCATCTCAGGAGAACATGGGAAAGTTCTTCTCAGTTGAATTACAATTACATAGATGTTCACTAGGGTCCTGAGAATATTGATTCAAAGAGTTCCTGTCCTGAATCTTGTAAAATTTTTTCACATGGTAGGATTCTCTAAGACATCTAGATAAAATCAAAATCCATGTTTGTTATCATTATCAGCATACCATTTGGCATACCTTGAGGCCCCTATATAAGCAAGATCTATGTCTTTATAATATTGAATTATTCTGTTTCTTACGTAAGGTCTATATTGAATGCTTATGATAATATAATCTCTTCTGAGATCCATAAGGAAGGACTAACAATATTTATCAAGTAATCTGGTCAAATGTTGGAACTAGCCATTAAGATTAAGCTACCTAACATCCCATGATTCTTTCTCTAAATAGCATTGTTTTATCCACCTGTTGTCAGGAGACTCATTATCTTAATCCAATAGTTGATGAGTCTGGAATCCACCCATGCTTGTAATCTTGCAATTCCTAATTCAGATATTATAAAATATACGTGTAGACTTTGTACAACCTAGTATGGTCCTTAGCAACATTATTGCAGGCTATCCAATTGATTGATTTGCCTCAATCCCCATATTTCTGCTCCATAAAGTGTTTGTGCATTATATTTAGCCTGAAGGGCAGCAGTAAGGTCCTGATTGAATAGTCACCATACAAATAGTTACATTTCCCCAGAGCACCTACAGTTTTTTTTTAGTTTTGGATATGGTATAATCAACGTGGGATGTCCATGAGCCATTATTGGTATATACATTGCCCAAGTAGGTGTATTTACATACTATATCAAGTTTATCATTATTTAGTGACCAAGAATACTTGGTTTTCCTGGCTCCTATGATTAACATTTTTTATTTCTCCAGATTAACTCTAAGTGATAGGGATTCTGAAGATTTTGCCATAAGGTCAAGCTTGTTTTGAAGACCAGAAACTGTTAAGGAGTAGAGAATGAGATCATCAGCGTATGTAAGAGAGGCTCAGTTATTTGTGTCAATTTTCAGGGAATCAGAGTCAAAATTCTGTAATTCTTTAAGTTGTCTCAGTAAATGCAAAATAAAACAGTGGCTAAAATACAGCCCTGCCTGCCTGCCCCTTGTTGGTCCTTATGCTTTCAGAAGGTTATGTCCAGTGCAGATTTAAACCCAAGTGTTTCAGTAAAGATTCATTACGATGTTTACCAGCACAGGAGAAAAACTTTGAGAAAGCGTTATATCCACAAAGTGGATCTATTAATGGTGTCAAAAGCCAAGCTGTAATCAATAAATGCCAGGTATAATTTTTGTTTTCTAAGTTTAATGTATTTTTCAATCAAATGGGAAAGTATGCAACAATTATCTATGGTGAAATGATTTTCACAGAAGCTGACCTGAGGCAGGGCTAACCCACCAAGAGCTTCAAGTTCCATGAGTAATCTCCCCAATAAGCAGTTTGTTAAAGGAGGGGGTGTAGACCCCAGAGTCAGTTGAAAAAACAATTGTGATGGACTTACCACACATTTTGACTGATTTTTTCAACTAGTTTGACATTTCTGACTTCAACTAATCGAAGAAAATCCAACCAATCTTTTCAACTTTCACCATCATTGAATTTTATTATGTAGTAGTTTGTCATACATTTTTAACTTCATATATTTTTTTATTAAAAGTTAGACTATAAACGTTAATAAAATGTTTGAAAAAGTCTCCCCCCCCCCGAAATCACAGACAGCCTTCATCTTCTGACATCAAAAAGCAGGGCTGCAGGTGCCTATGTGGGGACATGTTGGTGGGTTAAGGTCAGGAAGCAGCTCTGTTTTTTAGCATTTGGGTTTTAGCAGCATTATAACTTCATAAATGGGCAGAAACAAAAGAAATTACTTATGCCCCTCAACTCTGGTGCAGGTGAGATATTGAATATGTTGGAAGGAGCAGCAACTAGTCAACAGCGGCTAAGAAGCTGGCTGCTCTTTCAAATGCAAATACAAAGTGCAATGAAACAAATCTACACAGCAGGGACATACTAAAGAACATTAACCAGTCAAAGCAACAACAAACTATATTAAGTCCCTGAAAGTAACAAGTTGAAGCACGGCAGTAAAACAGTACACGGTATAGAAAAATAAGCAGCGGTAATACTAGTTACTTAAAAAAAGAACTGTGAGTCTAAGATACAGTATAGGTAGGGCCTCTTAAACACCCCACAGAAGCTAGAAGCCACCCTTTTGCAAACAGAGCTAACCATCAATATATGTTTACTAGTAGTCGAGAATCTGTGAGACTAAAACAGTTTAAGGAGGACCCTAGAAATACCTCATGTATGGTATACAGAACTGAGATGTATCCATAGTTTAAATTTAAAGCTAAAAACCTCATGCATATTAAAAAACATTTTCTGACACAGTTTCTGAACTTGTTTTGCATTTCAGCATGTGTTTATAAAATTTTATTCATCTTGCCCTGAGGACTTTAATATTTAGTCTATCCGATTCCTACAGTGGCAAACAACAAACATTTTGTCCACTGGACCCAATCGACTATGCTCTGCACTAAGGCCTCTTATGGGTCCAGGAACTCACTAACCAACCACCTGCACCTGGCCTACTCCATGACCTCATGGGGAGTCTGACTTACTCACAATGCCACTGCAGTCAGAGACAGCCCGGCAGGGCCACCAGCAGTAGATCAATGATGATCGATCGCCTTGGCTTTTTCAAGTTCTGCCCCAGGGCCCCACAGCCCCAAGCCCGCAATCAGCCAGATAAGCCAGCCCAGCACTCAGCAGACACATAGACAGACTGAGTAGTCTCTGACAGATTATCCTCCTCTTTTCTACTGCCCACTGCCCAGCCCTGGTGGACCTTATATACACATCCCATATGGTACCTTGCTCACTGCAGTAGCCTGTTGCCAGTTCAGTCAGGTGTCTGATGATAATTTGGTTGGTGGCATTGAGTGGTTCCATGGCTCAGGCTGCCACTGCTGCTGTACTCAGTGGTGGTGCCAGTGTTTTTTTGGAACTGTGTGCTCCCTTCTCCCAACCCACACAGTTGGTCCCCAACCCACACCCATGTCCCCACTCTAGTACTCCATGCAGTGGAACTAGTGCACCTACCACTCCTCCTTCTCGATGACTCTGAAGACCTGACTGAGACTGGGTGAGAGTCGCCAGATGGGCCCAACTGACGGGGGTCACTGGGCTGATCTCATGCCAGACCACTGACTTGCTGCCTTCACGTGATTGCTGCCTGGCTTTGCTGGAGGACTGACTGGGACCTGCACAGCCACAAACTAGTCTCTCTCTGGGCACTGTACACATCAGGGCAGTGGACACAGTTAAATTATTTTTAAATTAAAGGGTGAACTGCCAAACTTCCTCCCTGCACAAAAACGCTGCTCACTCCATTGCTCACATACCAACACAGATGCCTCCTCTCCTGACAGTCTCCTCTCCTACCTAAGCACGCTCTTCCAGGCCACCTCATGCAGCCAGTCACAGACACTCTCAAGCTCCTGGCTCCTCCTCCTTATATCTCTCCTAATTGGTGGATGCTTTATGTCATGGTCAGGGGTGCATTTTATTGACTGTAAGGCTTGGTGCTGGTGGTTGAGGATCATTAGATATTCACAGCCTCCCTGGTCCCCCTTCCCCCAGGAAAAAAAAGAAAAAACACACTGTAGTGCACCACAAATACTCACCTGGATGGGTCACAGAATCATCAACTGCAGTAGATTTCAACTCCACTATTTTATTACTGCAATCCAATGCAATTGCAACCGATTACAACTGCATTGAATTGCAACTGACTATTTCAACTGACGATGACTGCTCCAGGGTCTAAGGGGGTGTTAGGTCCAAGAGTGCCTTTATGGCTTGCAAACAGGTCTGTAGCTTTATTCTGCTGGGAAGAGGTAGCCAGTTAGTGCGTGGGTAAAGGGTGCAACTATGAGTGCAGCTACCTGGGCCTAGTTGAAAGTGGCACACCTCACTAGAAATCAGCTTTACTCTGTTTAGCACAGTGTCACAGGCAGCTGCATAGACAGGGGGCCCATAATCTATATGTGACAGAATGGACCTGGCCACTATTAGGCATCTAGCATCCACTTAAACTGCTCTGTAATGTTACTCAACGCCCCCACCAAGTGTTCTCCCATAACCTCTAACTCTCTGATAGCACATTCCGCATCCCGCTCCTGACTGCCCAACCACTCATATGTCCACCATACTATACTCCCTTGGCACACTGCCTTCCCCCATACATGCATCTATCTTCCCACAAAATCCTTTCACTCCTTGTACAGAATCATCCAATCTTCAGCACTCCCCCTACTTAACCTTCCCTTCTCCTTCCCCTTCCTCCAGCTGTCCCTCTCTCATACCTCCTCTCTACCTCACACCCATATCCTACTCTCCTACCTCTCACTCCACTGATGCCTTCCTATCTCCTTTTAATTTTTCCTCAGACTTTAATTTTGTAGTCCTGTGCCCCCCCCATTTATTACTATGCACTCACTTTAAGGTACCTAATGCACTGTAAGCTCTTACAATCTTCTTACCTCTCAAGCACCCATCCTAGGTGTACATTGTACGATGCCTGGAGCACTGTTCTAACTGCTTTTCTTACTTTAATCTCATGTATTTACTGAAAAAGTCTTTAGCGGCTCCATCTACGAAACCATTTGTATGTCTGTACTTTATCAATACTCTGTTTTTGTATTTTTCTTATGTTCTTGTCATATGATGTGGAACTTTGTAAAAAAGCCTTGGCTCAAAGGTGTTATCCGAAATTCTAATAAATAAATAAATAAAGCAGCCCCAGGGAAATTGTTTTGATTGCAATTACTGTACATGGCACCTAGTCTTCTGTTAACTCTGGCCTCCAAGTTATCAACATAGGGTGCAAAGCATAAGGTGTTATCCAGAGTTACTCCAAGGTATTTATTATTTATTCAAATGTTTAATCAGGAAGTACATACTGAGCTGAAAACAGCTTGTTTCAGATAAGTCCAGGGGAGAGCAGAAGGAGATAGCTAACAGTAAAAGAATAACAAGGAAAATACAATAATGTAGTAATTACAAGCAGACCCATAAACATTAAAGGCAGAACAGTAGATGAAGGCAACTGGAAAATAAATGGTATTTGAAGGTCTTCATCTGTTCAAGGTTTTGTCCTTAGCCATTTTAGAATACAAAGGATGGAACTTTTCTCTTCTGTTGGAGCTATAGAAGAGTATGGTCTTTTTTTTTTTGTGTGTTTGTTTTTGTAATTGAGGACCACTTTGTTGTTGGAAAATCAGTTTTCAAGTTACTCAAAGTTACTTTGAAGAGCAGCGGTAAGGCTGTTAAGGTCAGGGATTTTGGAATAGATGACTGCATAATTGATATAGAGAATGCGTTGGCTGCCTGACAAGCATTGGGCAGCTGATTTATGAAGATGCCAAATAGCAGTGGGCCCAAGATGAAACCCTGAGGAACACCAATAGATTCCCCCCTAATGTTGAACAAAGATTTATCAATTTTCACCCACTGGGAGCCATTGATGAGATAGTTGTGGAACCAATCAACTGTGTTCTGTGACAAGCCCAGGCCAAGGAGTGTTTTAAGTAGGAGCCTATGGTTGACCAGGTAGAAGGCCTTAGTAAAGTTAATATACATAGCTCCAACTAGGTCATCATTGTCAAGGGCCTCATGAACATAGTTGGTGTATTCCTACAGCACTATGTTGGTGCTGTGGTGCTTCTGGAAGCCATAGTGCTGCACACTGGACACAGTCTTGTTTAAGGTATGTGACAAGCTGATCAGAGACTATTCTCTCAATGGCATCAGACAGAGGGAGAGACTAAAAATGGGTCTGTAATTGGCAAGGCTAGTTCTGTCTCCACTATTATCCAATTAAACAGTGGGGAGTGTGTGTGAAAAATGCCAAACTGGACCAAAATCTCTTAAGTATATCCATTTAAAGCAGTGCCAGCCAGGATGTAATGCAGTAATGCTTCAGTATATCATGAAGTGCTACAGTATACTGCATAGAACAGTACAATTCAATGGCAATTGAGTCCTTTTGTCATGTAATATTTTGTGACGTGTCACTTACTGCAAGTTATTTTGTTACATCATTGTTTCCACAGTAGCCTTCCCTTTTGCTAGCAGCAGAGGGTGGAGCCTGATGTATATACTGCACACAATCAACCTTCTCCACACCTCCCCACAGTTACTTATTTATTCAGCAGTGGAAGCACTGGCGGCAACATTGTTTGCTGCGACTCAGCTTGCATGCCATAAACCCACAGTTTTCATTAGGCAGGAAAGAAGAGGAATGCATTTGGTTCTCTACAACATCTTGTATACACACTGTTTCCCAAATTGCTTTATAAGCCACAAACAATTGCATTTGTCATTAAAGTGATTTATGGAGCTTAGGTGGTAACTTACAGCAAGGAAAAGGTTACGCTGACAATAGTCCCTCTGCAGAAATCATTCAAATTTTTATGCAGCTATTATGTCATGGAATGGGATTATAGTTTGGCCCCAACAAGGTGGCAAGCCAGTCCCTCCCACTTCTGGATTACTTTCCATGCCCCTGTGCTCAGGCATGTTATGTAGTGCAGCAAGGAGAGCACAGTGATGCCGTATTAGAAATGAATAGGGGTATTTTTGTTAGTATTTTATACATTATGATGGTGAATTGGAGATTAATGAAAGGCCACCACTCTACTAACAAGGTCCTTGTTAGTCAGTGGCCTTCGATGTCTCTAGCCTCACCATCATAATGCTAAACTCTTAATAAAGAGTATACAATTCATTTTCTAGATTTAATCACACCCTGTCCTCTTCCTTGTTGCACACCATAGCACAGGGGCAAGGGTTGGCTACCTTGGTGATGCCAAACTATGATCCCTTCCCATGAAATAACAGCTACACAAAATTTAAACGATTTCTGCAGAGGGACTATCGCCAGCATGATCATTTGCTGTAAGTAATGCAGTTAATACTTAAGTACATAAAATTCTTTTAAGTGAGAACAGGAAAGCTATGCAAGAACACAGTAGGTTAGAAAGTACATAAAAGTTAGAGATTGAGAGAGTGAGTAAAACAAAGAGAAAGAGGTTGGTGAAAGAAGAGAAATTACTTACTTAAAGTCTTACAGAAGTGGTGTGAGTCAAACATAGATCTCCAGATACACAGCTCTGTGCACTAACCACTAGGCTATATTGCCTCTCAGTAATCCTTCATGATGTGTTCAGCACCCATGAAATGACAGCAACAGAACCAACAGGTGGAGAATACTGTAAGGGACTTTTACCTCAGCAAAGGAAGCCACTTATGCTGTCAAAAAGATTCTACAGGTTTTCAGTCTGTTTTTTCCCTGATCAGAGACAAATGTGGTATCCTTGTCTCAGACAATTGGCTTCAAACATTTTTTTTCCAATATTCCCAGCCCTCTCATGAGTGATATAAGACTTAGAAAATCTACTGTTTGGGTGATTCTGTCAAAGCATGACATGCATTCCAGATAACAGTCAGACACAAATACTTACTGTACATAGAGTTTCAACACCTCACAGGTTTGCCAAATGTGAGATGAAAGGCAGCCTGTTTTCATCTCACACACAAGCCTGGATTTCAGGTCTGAGCCACAGAACCCTGTACAACTGTTAAAAAAAAAACATTTTAAAGGAAGAATTTTTTTCTTACCGGTATAAGTCTATTCATAATTGCAATTTTTACTTCAGCATACGCAGTCCAGAGGGAATTCAGTTTAGAGGGTAATGCCACAATCCTGACAATTATCAATGAATTTGTGAATCCTGAATTAGCATATAAGTATCCAGTTACAGTAAAGAACTGCAATATATCTAGCCTCAGCACACAGGCATGAGTCTTTAAACTGTTCTTTATATTCATTTCTCTTGAATTCAGTTCAGAGGGATTTATGATACAATGTGCATTGAATTGGTTTTATCTGATGAGCAGCAAATGCATTCCTTCAGTAGATTTATTTTTTTATCAGTTACTTGTTTGAGCAGGTTCCACTGTACTATGTAAGTCTATCATAGATCATTGCATTGCTGTGAGGTAATGGGAAAGCAATACAGTCTAGCTGTGGTATGACTATGCACTGTACCTCATTTTGTTGAATTTTTATTCACCTGCAGAACCGTAGTCTCTGTTGCAAGTATATATATATATAAGCTGAGTTTCACATTTCAGTATTGAACTACTGGGCTAAACATGGAACAGAATAATTTTCTTACTATATTGAATTCTTCTCCTGTATTAAAAGAAAAGGAATGTCTTTGTTTCCTGTGTGACTGAATCAGTTGTTATCATATCAAGCAAATCTAGGGTTACAAGCATATCCTCTCACAAAAAAGAGGATACGTACAGTTTTGTGTACTAACATTAAGGTAGTATTGATCTTAAAGAGGAAAGGAATTTTTAAATAACACCAAGCATAAACACAGTGTTCCAAAGCATTTTAAAATAAAGAGTAAAGATTAGGGGACATTATTCTGAGTTGGGCACAGTGACAAGTGATGTGCCACAGGGCTCAGTTTTGGGCCCTACTCTATTCTCTGCCTTTGTATCCAGTATGCAAGGTCTGGATGGAATATGGATATGAAAGTACGCTGATGATATGAAGGTGGGGGCTATTGTTAATAATGAGGACTCAATTCAGAATTTACAAAACTATATACAGTCTCTGGAACAGCGGGCCTATCAATATAAATTAAATTCCAATAATAGCAAATCAGAGCCATGCATTTTAGATACAATAAAGTAAAGGTGAAAGCTGACACTAAGGAATGTTACACAGGCACTATATGCACACAAGGTCCTGTTCCTAATAAAGACTCATCCAATAATAGAGGTAACTCAAATATAAATCCCACTATCAGAAAAAGAAATTGAGAGAATGAATTACCTAATAACACAGAATATAATTGGTATCATGTACAAAGCTCTAAAATAACCAAAAGAAGAAGGGGAAGGAACAATGATCAGTTCAGCCTATCTATTCAGAACTGCTTTGACCTTTTAGTTCAAGGGGAAGAACAAAATATTAGCACCAATATAATTCAGGCATCATCGCGCTCGTTACATACTACAGGAGTAACTGATACTGAACCTACCACTTCAGTTGACCCCATAGTAATTCTTGAACCAGTCACTGGCTGTTATGCACCAGTTGAGGAAATGGTTTTATGAACAGGGTCTATAGATTTGATGTGCCCAGCTGATAACATGGACACAGAAGTAACACTTAAAACTAAAAAACAGATATTTGTCTTAGGGGATTCTTTGGTCAAGAGGCTTGACAGTGCTTTAGAGGTGCTAAAGTGTCTGATATAATGCAAATGTCAAAAGTAATCTTACAAAACAGGGCAAATGAATCTTGCTATAATACATGCTGGAGCAAACAACATTTTCAAGCAAAATGAGCAGAATGAACAACAAATTAAACAGGAATTTGTTGATATGACAAGCATGTTAGCAGAGCTGGGATGTGAGTTTGCATTTTCTGAGATTTCACCAATTCAAAGGTCACTTATCAGCAAGTAATCAAAGTCAAACGGTAAACAACTGGTTAAGGTTATGTTGTATGAAGCAGGGAATTGGTTGCATTACTCATTGTGGGGGAATTTGCTACTAATGAACATTACTTCAGCTGAGATGGGTTTCACTAAAGCAAACAAGGTAGTTCACATTTAGGACTCCACCTAAAAGCCTGTATTGATACTCATTTAAACTAATGGCTGGGGTGGTGGTAAAATAGAATACCATCAAGCAGATAGAATAAAACAAGATCTGGTGAGGGCAGGATAGTTAATAAATCTAAAATTATGGAAAATCAAAAATAAATTAAAACTTTGCTAATTAATGCAAGGAGCCTAACCAACAAAATTGATGAATTAAGATACATACTCGCCACTATGAATATTGATATCTGTGGAGTCTGTGAAACTTGGTTTTCTGATAATGACTAGTGCACTGACATACCAGGTTTTACCAAATTTATTAAAAAATGAAAGTACAAAAAGGTGGAGGTATTGCATTATATATTTCTGAAAGATAAAAATCTACAGAAATATCAGCAGGACATTGATTCTGAAATGTTATGGGTTGAACTCTATTTATGTGAAACAGCTTGGACAATAAGTTTGGGATATCGGTCACCAAACTTAGGAATAGAAGAAAATAGGGCATTTACTGATGAAATAGAAAATACTGAGATCACCAATGATTATATCTTAATAGGTGATTTCAACCTACCCAATATGAAGTGGGTTACCCTTGAGGCTAATGGACAGTTGGAGAAAAGTTCCTTGAGGTATCTCTGCAGCAAGACTTTGAACAGCTAATCACTGAAACAACCAGAAACAATAATATACTAGTTTGATATTAACTAATATCAAGAATATAGAGACACTACCTCTCATTTTACCTCCACTCGTGACAGTGATCATAATATTGTACAGTTTAATTTACAAATGTCTATTAATAATAATAATCAAGGCATTACAACAATAAGAGACTACTACAGGGCTGATTACAGAAGTATTAAAAATTATCTGGCTGCTTGGAACTGGGTAAATGAATTTAAAAATCTCAATCTGGAAAAACAGTGGGAAAAACTATATTATAGAATAGAATTTTGTATTGCTGCCTGGGTACCGCAATGGGTCAAATACAACAATAACAAAAAAAGAATACCCCTATGGTGGAATAATGAAATAAAACATAGCACTAACAAAAAACAATGTGCACACCATAAATACAGTAAATCTTGCACCACTGCACATTGGAATAGATTCAAAATACTGGCAAATAAAACTAAAAAAAAGTATGCATTCAACTAAGCAGAATTTAGAAGTTCAACTCGCCATGAATTCGAAAAATAATAAAAAAGGTTTCTACAATTACAGTGGATCCTTAAATGGTAACAAAGTAGTGTGGGACCTTTGAAGACTGAAAATTCAACCATAACAGATGAATGGGAGAGTGTTAATGAATGTTATGCATACTTTTTGAATGTATTTAAACCAAAGGAGGATACTGTAATAAATTAATCAATCAATAGTGACTTAACTATTTTGTTGATCGAACAGGAAGTTGAAGCTGCTATCCATCAGATTAAAGTTAACTCTTTCCCAGACCCAGATGGAATTATGCCTAAGTTCATAAATGAACTCTCAAAGGAGCTTATTGGTCCTTTGACAGTTTAATTAATACATCTCTTAGGCAAGGCATGACTCTGAAAACATGTAGGTCTGCTAACACTATACCAATACACAATGGAGATAGCAAACAATTGGTTGGTAATTACAGGCCTATTAGCCTGACCTCTATCATCTGCAAACCAGGATAGTTAATCACATTATTAGTAATGGCTATGTTGATATTTCACAACATGGGTTTACTTCTGGGAGATCCTGCCTAACTAATCTTATTAATTTATTTGAGCCAGTAAGTAGTACCTTAGATAATGGAATGCCAGTTGATGCCATTAATCTGTACTATGCCAAAGCTTTCAATACAGTCTCACATAAAATATTAATAGAACAATTAATCAAAATAAAATTACATATTAACTTCATAAAATGGATCTCCTCATGGCTTGATGACAGAAAGCAGAGAGTAGTATTATGAGGCATGAATCAGATTGGAGTACTGTTACTATAGTGGAGTTCCCAAGGGCTCTGTGCTGGGTCATTTACTATTCAATAGCCTTGTTTCAAGTATGCAGATAATGAAAAGTGTTTGGATAAATAAATATGCAGATGACTGCACAGTCGGATGCATTGTTAATGATGCTCAATCAATTGTTAAGTTACAGGACAACCTGAATAAACTATGTAAATGGGTGAAGGAAAACCAACTAATATTTAATGAAACTAAGTGCAAGGTAATGCACCTTGGCAAAAATAATATAGGGGCAAGCTATACTATGAACAATATTAAACCAGAAGTTGCTACAGAGGAGAAAGATTTAGGAGCAACACTATCGGATGATCTTAAATTTGACAAACATACAAAAAAAACAGTCAAAATTTTACTGTATATTAGGATGCATTCATAGCATGTTAAAAGTCAAAAACATGAGGTTATTTTGCTCTCTATTCAAACCTTGTCTGTCCTCATTTGGATTGCTGTGCTCCTTTATGTGCCCCTACAGCAGTTGCTGGGTTAAACTTGGTTGAAAATGTTCAGCACAAGGCCACAATATGGATTAATAATGTGTCAGATAAAAGTTATGAAGTTAGATTAAAAATGCTTAATTTATATTCCCTTGAATGTAGATTAAGAGGAGACCTCATATACATATATAATGCACTACAAAATGGTCTATTACTAGATACCATTTGTCTTGAAAGACAAGTACCTAGGAACAATACCAGGTTACATAAGGCCAAGTTACACTGAACTCTTAGTAAAACTTCAAGGAGACAAAGAGACAAAGGTTTTTTTACACAAAGAGTGCCTCCCATATGGAATTATTTACCCAGCTATGTTTTAATGAGTGATAATGTAGAACAGTTTAAAATACAGCTGGACCATTATATGGGTGATAAAAAATATGATTTCCACCATTAAGTTAATGGTGGCAAGTTCATAATGGGCCTCTGACTCCCAAACTTGTATTCCACTATGAAACTAAGACACAACAAAAGTGCAGTATATAAGATAAACAACAATGTTATATGTACATCCTGTGAAATTGACTTGGGAGTGTACATTTCTGATAAATTAAGTTTTGAATTCCATAATAGAGAGTCATTAAAAACAGCAAACAGAGTAATGAGCAACATACTTAGAAACATACAAAGCAAAAAAGAGGAGGTCTTGATACCCCTTTATAAGAAATTAATAAGATCAGTTCTTGAATTTGGTGCCCCATTTTCCATGCCACAGAGTATTAGCAGCATCAAATCACTTGAACGGGTTCAAAGGAGATTTACTAAGAAGGTCTATAAGGTAAAGAATAGCATATACCAAGAAAGGATTCAGAATCTATCCTTATACTCTCTGTCATATAGGAGAGTGAGGGGGATATGATGTTTGTTTATAGGACAACAAAAGATGATGCCCTGCTGGAATCTGCTGGTTTACGTAAGAATTGATAAGGGTTAGCAGAGGGCATAGTAAGCAGCTGCTAGGGGAGAAGTTTAGAACTATGAGAAGAGGGCTTTGGGTTAGCCAAAGAGTGGTGAGCATGTGGAATGCATTTCCAAGTGAAGTGGTAGATGCACCAATAGTCCATACATTTAAGATGAGATTTGACAGGTGTATGGGTGATAAGGTCAGGGAATTCTACCACTAATGTGGTGGCAGGTCTATTATGGCACTATAAGCCGTTTGACCTGTATTCATACCTATGAACCCATAAAACAAACTCAGAAGCAGCAAGCATTTAACAAATACAAGGAGGTTAATGATTGCTCAGGAAGTGTAAGTAAGACAAAGATAAAGTTTGTTAAGAACAGGCAGGATTTCTCTTGCTCTGGATTACATAGTAAGTAAGTGATTGTGTCAGACTCAAACTTAGATCATCAGATGCATATGTAGATATGTGAATTAATAACTCAGCTTTAATTTATATAGTTTTATATTCTTGCCACTAAACTCTACTGCCATACAATGTTTACTTTTTATATCATATCACATACTTTTGTGCAGTAATAACAGGTAGTTCCAGAGCACTACACTAGCCAATTAGAAGTGATGTAGTCAGAAAGAGATTCAAGTGGATCCCAGAATTGCCCAGGTCTCAATTGTGCTCTCCAGTCAGTAAATGATGTTGTGATGATGTGATTTCATATGTGAAGCTCAATTGCAGTTATGAATTGTGCACTGTGTAAATGGGTTGTACCCAGTGATCCTTCAAGGAACTGACATGAAAAAGCAATATTTCTTCAAAGCTACCCAAGAGAAGTACTGGAAATGTGGCAAGTACTGATTCTGTATGATAAGGAAAAACTTTGATATTCATTCTGGCATTTTGATAAGTGCATGTATTGTCAGAGCTTCATAGTTCCAGTCTGCATTATGTACCAGTAATGGACCTGTTTGAGTAGAACAAGAGTGTGCTTTTTCTAAGCTACTGAAATGTTTCCATTAGCTTGCAGGACACCTAGTAACATAGCAACACAGTAATTTAAGGTTAGAAGAGAATCTAGGTTCTCATTGTTTCCTCTTGCTTTAGAGTAAGTGTGCTGTGAAAACATGCACTCTTTTAAAGTGGTTCCCAACCTAACTACCTGATATTAGTGCTTCTCATTCAAATGTCATTAGTTCCAGGTTTTCTATTTTGCTTATGTGAGAATCTGGGCATTAGAGGGCAAAGAATAGTTAATTAATCAATCGATCAATCTATCTTTATTTTACCAGGTGAAATGCCACTGAGATAAATCTCATTTTCAAGATGGATCTGGATAGAAGCAATACACAGCATATACACAAAAGTAACAACATGGGAAAAAAATACGTAATATAAGTGAACAGAGCAAGTGATTCAGAGGTACAATTACATAACTGAATAACAGTGGAATACATTTTACAAATTTGGAGTACATACAGTTACCTAGTGGTAAAAATAGAAAACAAATTATATGCAGTAGCAACATACAGCAAGGGCCTGTAAATCAATATAGGAAGATGCATAGTAGTGAGGAAAAAGAAGAAACAAATTAGATACACTAGCACACACGCTGCTGAGACAAGAGATCCAAGCAGGAGATGGAAAAGGCAATAAAGGCCAGAAAGGATGTCCATCAGGGCAAGTCAGTGGTAGTGGACAAGCAAAGTGCTAAATAGACCATCAACGGTTACATTTGCATGCCTCTGGGAAGGACTGCTCAAGTATAGTTTTAAATGTAGATAATTTTACAGTCATCACCAGTGTGAGGGTTTTGTGCAGTTTATTCCACATGGAGGGAAGAGCAAAGCTTATGGAAGAGTGGTCATTAGTAGTTCTAGCTTTGGGGATAATGAGAGAGATATATGAGGAACTTCTCAGTGAGTAACAACTGGGTGTGCAGACAGATAGGCAGTCTATGATGTATTAAGGAAGCTTATGCGTAATGGCTTTGAATGTCCAGATCACTGCACTTTTTTCTTTCACAGCTTTAGTGACGTTCAACCTACCAGGGAATAGTAGACACAATGGTGTGTGGAGTAAGGTGCGTCAGTGATGAACCATAGGTCATGGTGGTAGAGTGTGTCTAGCTTAGAGAGGGCAGTACTGATTCCTTGTCTTCATAAGATATCAGCATAGTCTATGAGTGGAAAGGTGAGCTTGGACTAATTGTGTCTTGGCTTCTTTGGTGAATAAGTGCTTGATTCTGAAGAAATCACCTAGGCTCCACTTAAGCTTTTTCACTAGGTCCTCAATATGCTCTAAAAAAGTCAGCTTATGATCAACTCAAATGCCTAGATATTTAAATTTGGTTACATATTCGAGCAGCTCACCTAAGAGGGTGGTAAGTTTAGGAAGAGTGTGAATGGAAGCAGCTTGATCTACTTTGGCAGAAGGCAAAAAAAAATGTCCTTTTTGTGTAGTCAAATCTAGTATTATACAATGGCATAAAAGAATCTTGGACTCTGATTGGTCCATCTGGGACTGGAGCTGTGATGTTAACCCAGCACAACATCGCGGCTCTAGTCCCAGTACACAGAAGACTGCAGGAACGTATGGAGAATCACTCCACTCAGCAAACTTCCACCCGCTCTGTAGCCACTTCAATTCTCACTATGCAACTCTCTTCAAAATACATAACCGGGAGCTGCTTACTTGCCGCTGCCACCATCCACAACCACAAACACTGGCGAAAACCCCCCAAAACACTATCTCACCAAGCAGATAAATGTTTGTTTGTTTTTAAAGAAAGCCATCATCTGAGACGGTGATTCTATCCCTTTCGGCTGCAGCGCGAGATTTTCAAATACCATCGCGCCCTTGGCTTTTCATCAAGGTCATTCCCCTACCTCTTTCCTGACTGAAATAAAAAACAAAGTGAAAGATATTTTACCAGTCCCAGTGTAGGTGGGGCTGAATCAACAAACACCTTTTTTCAGTTTACATCGATTGTAATCGGATCATAACAAAAAGGGCATTAGATTACTCGCTCCAGTACTGTTCAAAAACACGCTTCTCCCACTCCTGATCAAAAGCATTGGCCACAAACTAGAACACCTGTCCCTGTGAACAGGAAAAGGAAGCTGTGCATGTGTGTCTGTGTGTATTGGGGGGGAGGTGGCATTTGCACATACATAGCCAGTCTTTACCAGCAGCATCACCTACTGGCCAAACCAGAACTATTTTTTTCCTTGGTATATCTCCACATTAAGAAATAAAGTGAAAATCTATCTAAAAATGCTGTTTTATCTTTTTTTTGGTTTTTCAATATAAGTGAGCCATTGTATAATAGCAATAATGCACTCCAGGGTGTGTGTTGTGCTGGGATAACGTCACTTCTGGGGTGAATAGTCACACTCGGCCTGCGGCCTCATGCCTAATCACCCCAGGCGTGATGTTATCCCAGCACAACACACACCCTGTCATGCATTATTGCTTAATTAATGTAGTGTCTGATTGGGAACTGATTGACTGGACTCATAGAGTGGTGCTGAATGGCAAATTTTTAGATTTCAGGGGGTTCATAAGTGGAGTGACTCAAAGATCTGTCCTGTAACTAATATGATTTAACATGTGTAAATACAATGTCTGGAGGAGGGGCAGGGTAAAATGAGTCTCTTTGCAGATGGCACAAAACAAGATGACACAAAACAGCTGGAGAGTGGATAGTGATGAAGGGATTAGCAGCATGAAAATGGACATAGAAAAACTGAAGCAATGGTCAAGGCTTGGGCAATTGAAGTTTATTACCAAAAAAATATAATGTAGTGCACACTGGGAAGAAACATTTGTAAACAGAATATTGAATCTATTGGAACCTGGTAATAAACCACAGTTTAAAAGCCTCTTCCCAATGCAGTACAGCATGTGGCAAAGCTACCAGGATGCTAAGATGAATCAGGTGGAGTTTCACTCTTTGCACACACAAGGTGATGGTACCACTGTACAGATCACTGTTTCATTTAATTTTCATTTTTATTGTATACTGAAGAGTCTGTGGGCTAAAAGCCCATTTTCAGAGATGTCCAGTGTATACATAAAAATAACAACAACATGGTCATATTATATATACTACAAACCAACACAGATGCAATACATGGGGTATAGTCATGAGAAATGTTTGCAAGCAGAATTTAACAGCATGTTACTTCTCAGAGTAGTCAAAGATAGATTATGTTGGGCAGCTTACAATAACACCAAATAATTTATTGTAAAGCTTTGTGGTGCAAAAGGTTAGCGAATTTTGGACAAACATTGTATGATAGAGGGAAACTATAAACGAGTTCCTGCATTGCATCCTTGTGTAACTCATATGACTGTTCCTTGGAAAAAGACTAATAATACTTTAAGGTACCAAACCCAATTGTATCTTATGCAAAAAAAATAAAGTTCTAAAAACAATGTTCCGCCAGGGATAAGCAATTAAAAGAATTGTAAAGATGGCAATGGTGTGATAATCTAGATTGTCCAGTGGCAAAATGTAACACAATATGGTAAGTGGTAAGAAGTTTTGATAACATTCTATCCGAAGTATAAGAGTATATTAAAGAACCATAACCTAATACAGACAATAACAAGCTGTGTGCTAGAATATGCCTAGTTTCCATATTAAGGTTACTCTTGATTCTGTATAAAAAGCTCATTCTCATATGAAGTTTGTTAATTCCATGATGTGTTGTTTGTAAGACAGATGTGAATCTAAAATATGACTGAGATATTTAATAACTGAACATTGCTCAATATGGTTTCCAAAGTTGTCTATGAGGAATATATTTGAGGTGGGCACTTTCCCAGAACTGGAAAAGACCATGGTCTTAGTTTTACAAGAATTTAATACAAGTTTGTGTGGTTCAAACCAGAGATGTAGTAAACTAAAATCAGACTGTAGAGTTTTTTGAGGGATAATAAGCTATTCCAGGCAAAAAAAAGAACAGCATCATTGGCATATATCAGTTCTGGTATGTATAAACATGTCTGATAAAGAATTAATGAAAGAGAAAACAACAAAGGTCCAAGTATGGAGCCCTGTGGTACTACACACTTTAGAAATTTTCTTTGGAAAAAAATTCTGTTGATTATTGTTTTCTGATTCCTGTTGGAAAGACAGTTTCTTAACCAAGAGAACACTGTTTAGACCACACCTGGAGCTCTGCTTACAATTTTGGAACCTGCATCTGAAGAAGGAAAGGAGAGGTTAGAGACTATTCCATGAAGAGCTATGGGACTTAACCTGGGGCAGCAGGGTAAGACCTATAAGGAAAGAAAGGACAGTTTAAAATGTACCTCTGGAGGACAAGGAGAAACCACAGATGTGATATAAATGTACAAATACATGCAGTGACATAATATGGTGGATTACACAGAGCTATTTTAGTTAAGGAAAAGCACAAAGACCACTGGGTATAATCATAAGAAACAAAGAAATGTTTACAGGCAGAAAAGAGTAAGGGTCCAACCAATTTGCTCTGGTGCTACCTACCCTTTTTCAGCCTATCTTTAGGAAGGATCAGACTGAGCCTCCTTCTGGTATAGCATGGTCCTATTTGTAGCTGTGGTTCCTCCTCCCACCCCACAACTATTAATCTTATGACCCCCCGGAAACCCTGCATTGCATTAGCCTCAATACTTCTCTTGGCATGCTATTCCATCTTCCCATGATGCTCACAGTAAAAAGATACTTTCTCCCATACCTCCTGAATTTACCTTAAGCTTAAATTAAAGGGTCAGCATGGCTCAGTTGGTAGCACATCCACCTCTGGGCCAGAAGGTTGTGGGCTGTAGTCCCACACTGGAATTGGGTGCATACCATAAATGCTGACACCTGAGAGCAGTACTATGGGGATACTGTATTGTTGGGATGTGACATCCTTCAGATGAGATGTAAACCAAGATCCCATCTGCTCATCTCTTGTGCTGTCTTGGTTGGTGTCCAGGAGAAAGGAAAAGAACTTGAAACACTTTTCACAAGAGTATAGAATGTTCCTGGTGGCCTGGTTCAAATTTCCCTTCCCATAAAACCAGTTCATATAATTGTCCAAGGTGTATTTGGCTGTTGATGTGCAAAATGGCTGCCACTACATTTACAGTCACTTCAGTACCACTCTGTCATTGCTTGTAATGAGCTTTGGGATACAATGTGTATGAAAAGAGTTATATAAATGCTAATTCTTTTTCTTCTTCTTCTTCTACCTCCTGCCAGCTTATACCCATGCCTCCTTAAGTAGACCCCTTTGCTGTGTTTGAAAAATAATTGACAATCTACTGTGTTATTCCTATTGAAACATACTGTAGAAACATAGAAGTTTACAGCAGATAAGGACCACAAGGTACTTAAACATTTCAGTTATATTTCCCCTCTCCCTTCTGGCCTGTAGTGAGTGCATGCTCAGACTGTTCAACTCTTCTTCACACAAACTCTGCATACTTGCACCATTTTGGTGGCCCTCCTCTGCATTGTTTCAAAGCAATCACAGTAATTTCTGAGATCTTAGTTCCAAAACTCCATGTCGTACTCTAAGTGTGGCCTCACCAAGGATCTATAATGGAGCAAGATCACCTCCTGCCTCCTACTGGAGATGCCCCAGTCTCGCATCCCAGCATCCTAGTAGCCTTAGTGCATGCTTTTTATAGTGGCATGATGACTTGAGATTATTGCTGATGATTACCAGACGGTCCCTTACCTATGTTATTTGGTTCACTGTGACACCCCCTATCCAATACTCAGTTTGGATTTCTTTTTACCAATATACATTACATTTTATTTTATTTTTTGCATGGAAGTTGAGATGCCAAACCCTGGACATTTTTTCTTATTGCCCTGGATCTTTCTTCATTTCTTTTACTCCATCCCACATGTCCACCCTGCCACATAACTTTGTGTCATCTGTGAACAGGCTAATGTTTTCCTGCATGCCATCTCCTATGTTGCAGATGAACACATTAAAGAGCACAGGTCCAGTTGCCAAGCCTTGTGGTACACCACTAGTCACCCTTTGAACCTCTGAAAGAGTCCCACTTACCATCACCCTCTGTGTTCTCTCCTCCAACCAGTTGCTTTCCCATGCTAATAATATATATCCTAGACCCAGGTTCATCAGTTTTTTACTAGTCTTCTGTGTGGCACCAAATTAAAAGCTTTGCTGAAGTCTAGGGCATCCACAGCCTGGTTCTTGTCTGCTGATTGCCAGATCTTATTGAAAAAGTTGAGGATGGATGTTTGTTTGGTATGCTCTACCCTTTACAAAGCCATGCTGCCTCTTATCCTGAAGGTCAAATTTCTTGAGAATTTTCACCATCCTGTACTTGATGACAAACTTTAGTACCTTCCCCATGACAGAGGTTAGACTTAAGCCTGGAGTTACCCGAGTTTCTTGTATCCCCACCTTCATATACTGTAGAAGGATCATGCCTGCCACTCTTAGTGCCTCGGGACCACCCCTGTTGCCACAGAAGAATTAAAAGATCAGACAGTGGTTGCACTATGGTTACCATCATCACCTCCTCTAGTGCACTGGGGTGGAGCTTGTCCAGCCCAGGTGTCTTGTTCAGCTTCAGTCTCTTGAGCTCTTTAGGTACTCTTTCCATTATAATACAGTATGTTCTTTTTCTAACTTCCAACATCTGCCCATCTTATGTTTGTTTGGGTATTTCATCACTGAACTCCTCTGCTCTACCATGAACACTGAAGCAAACTGTTCATTGAGTAGGTTTGTGTTCTCTGTATCCTTGAACCGCTATGACTCCCACTCCTCAGCCTGTCTTTGCCTGCTTAGGCTTTCTTATTTCATTAATATATCCAAAGAAGGCTTTTTATAGTGCTGTGTGGAATTTTCAAATTCTGGTGGAATTTTCAAAATTCAGATGAAATTCCTGGAAATGGAATGGCAGAATTTCAGCAACATAAAATAGTTATGGAATGATTTTCCACAGAAAAATCACTGTTCTATGTGGATCTCAACATTCCGTGTGGAAATTGTGGTGGAATAATTTTCCACAGAAAAAAATCATTGTTCTGTAGAATATATTATTTCATGGATCACAGTAGGAGGAATTCTGCAGGTGAACAAGCAAAATTGTGGCTGAAATTCCACCAGTGAAATTGTCATTCTGCACTAATTCCACCGGAAGAATTCTACATTCCACACAGCACTACTTTTTCATTGTCCTTGATTGCCTCTGAAATTTTGTGTTCTGTTTCAGCCTTGGACCTTCTCACTCCCATCTCCCACTGTACCTAATCTCTCCTGGTAAGCTACCCTGTGCTGTGCTTTTATATTTTTTACTTCTTAAAGATCACCATTTTCACACTTACCACTTCTCTGCCCTCCTGAGAGAACCAAATAGGCTTCCTGTACTTCCTGGCCTTACCAAATGTTTTCAGGCACATCTGGTGACTTTAACTACTGTTTTGATTGCCTACCACTTTGTTCCTCCCTCTAAATTACACATGTGTTCTACTTGGGCTTGCAAGAGTTTTGTCACCTTCTCAAAGTTCTATCTCCTGAAGTCTTGCACCTGTGTTGATTCTATGTTGCTGATCCCTGAGTAGTATACTAAAACACACAGTGTTTTGATCACTGGTCCCCAGTTGGGCTTTGACTCACACTTCCTCAAAAATAGTCTAATGTCAGAGTAACAGATCTAAGGTTGCTCCAGTCCTGAAAGGCATCCACTAACACTAAATGTTTATGCTCCATGCTTTGATATGTCCTAGTTGATGCATGTTTAGACTGCTGCATCACCTTTAAACTGGAACCAGGAATCAGGAAGGACATCAGAAAGCATTTCTTCATGAAGCAGGTGGTGGATAGATGGCACTGTCTACCTGATAATGTGATCAGTGCTGTGGCTCTCTTCTGTTTCAAAACACAGTGGGACATTTTCAAGCGGGTAATTAGGATCCAAAGGAAGGCAGACAGTGGTGGGAGCACTGAAAGGGTAGAGTAAACAATATATTAACATAAGGGCAAACTCAATGGTTTCATAGTCTTGTTTGTTTTGTTTATTTAAAATCTGGAAAAATCCATGGGCTAATGACTCATTTACATGGGTGACCAGATCAATCAACAAGGATACAATACAAAACAATACACAGTACACAATGCATTATTAATAAATATAACTCAACAATACAACAAAAGCTAACCAGTGAAGCATTTATAATTACTGCAGGAAAAAAATGTTTTTAAAAGCTTGTCCAAAACAGCATATAGAATTATAAACACAGGCTATTGTAGGTGGCAGTGCATTATAAAAGGCTTATAGAACAATGTTTTTTGACCAGTCGTGGTTCTTTTCCTAGGGACGAGAATTGAAAACATAGGGAGGATCTGGTTAAGGCATTACTAACGTGTTTTAAACATGGCATTTAATGAATTTGTTACTCTTTCTAACATTACTCTTCTGGCAAGAATATCTAGTTGAAGTAAGAACCTCTGACCATGTTGTAACCAACTGATGTGTTTGTAAAGGCCACAGGGGTGGGTACAGTGTGGCAAGTGAGTAGAAAATATTGCTACCTGGTTCCAGTGATGTCCTCACCTTATCCAGCAACCCTCAGAAACTAAATAATAACACAATATGCCATAATCAATTAATGGAAAAATAAAACTGGGAGAGAAGCAACCTTGTAGAAGGGCTAAGCAGATAATTTAGTCTACAGAGTGAACCTAATCTTTGATGAATTGTTTTGACCATTAGGATTATATGCTAATAATAAGTAAGAAAACTGTCTAATGTGAGACCTAGATATTTAAAATTCCTAACTTGTTCAATATCCTCATCCTTAACAGTATGTAAAGAAAGAGCTGGTTCATGAATCAGCTTATTTCTATGATTATAGAATATCATGGATTTTTTTTTTCAAATTTAAAACTAATTTATTTGAGAGAAACCATATTTAGACTTCTACAAAATTGGATGCTGAATAATTACATACACCCTAAAAACTTTTCTTTTTGTGTCCTTAAGCAACTATTTATCTGTGATAAGATGCTTGCTTTCACATCTTATCACTTACTCTGTATTGCAATAATGACAAGGCCAGGCCGTTCTGGTGTTCTGTTTATGTTTAGCATATCATTAGCTAATTAGAAGTAGTATGCAGTACTCAGACAGAGATTCGTGTGGATCCAAGAATCAATCAATCAATTAAATCAATCAAAAATATTTCTTTATCCAGGTGATCATCATTGAGGTCAACTCATTTACAAGATGGACCTGGATTAGAACACAGGCAGGATATACAATATATAACAACACAAGATGAAACAAAAGTATGAAGCTTTACAATGACAGTGTCAAAAAATAAATAGAGGTACAAATGATGATGCATTTTAAGGGCAGTGGTTCAATATCTACATGCTGTCAGGAAACTCATACCAAAAGAGAGGAGAAGCTATACGTGAGTAGCAATTTGTAAGCTGTGTTACATATACTGTGCTGTGAGAGAGAGAGACACCCATGAGATTGGATTTGGAAGGGAGAATGGGGGGAGGGAGTGCAGAGGTGGGGGGGATTGAAGGGAGGGCTACCAGTGGGAGAGGTGGAAGGTCTAAAATAGTGTATAGAATTATTAACACAGTTATTGTTGGTGGCAGTGTATTATGAAAGGCTGGCAAGTTATAGAACAATGTTTTTTGACCAGTCGTAGTTCTCTTCCTGGGACAGAGAATTGAAAACATAGAGAGGATCTGGTTGAGACATTACTAACATGTTTTAAATATGGCATGGAATGAATGTGTTACTCTTTCTAACATTACTTTTCTGGCAAGAATATCTAGTTGAAGTAAATACCTCTGATCATGTTGTAACCAACCAATGTGTTTGTAAAGGCCACAGGGGTAGGTATAGTGTGGCAAGTTAGTAACAAATCTTGCTACCTGGTTCAGTGATGTCCTCACCTTATCCAGCAACCCCTCAGCCACTGAATAGCAACACAATAAGCCATAATCAATTACTTGCAGAATAAAACTGGGACAGAAGCAACCTTGTAGAAGGGATAAGCAGACAATTTAGTCTACAGAGTGAACCTAATCTTTGATGAATTGTTTTGACCATTAGGTTTATATGCTAATAATAAGTAAGAAAGCTGTACAGTGTGAGACCTACATATTTAAAATGTCTAACTTGTTCAATATCCTCATCCTGAACAGTATGTAAAGAAAGAGCTTGTTCATGAATCAGCTTCTTTCTATGATAATAGAATACCATGGATTTTTTTTTTTTTTTTTTTGCTTTTAAAACAAATTTATTTGAGAGAAACCATTTTTAGACTTCTACAAAATCGGATGCTAAATCATTACGTACACCCTGAAATTGTGTCTTTTGTGTTCTTAAGCAGCTATTTATCTGTGATAAGATGTTTACTTTCACATCTTATCCCTTACTCTGTATTGCAATAATGACAAGGCCAGGCCATTCTGGTGTTCTGTTTATGTTTAGCATATCACTAGCTAATTAGAAGTAGTATGCAGTACTCAGACAGAGATTCGTGTGGATCCAAGAATCAATCAATCAAATCAATCAAAAATCTTTCTTTATCCAGGTGATCATCATTGAGGTCAACTCATTTACAAGATGGACCTGGTTAGAACACAGGCAGGATATACAATATATAACAACACAAGATGAAACATAAGTATGAAGCTTTAAAATGACAGTGTCAAAAATAAATAGAGGTACAAATGATGATGCATTTTAAGTGCAGTGGTTCAATATCTACATGCTGTCAGGATACTCATACCAAAAGTGAGGAGAAGCTATATGTGGGTAACAATTTGTAAGCTGTGTTACATATACTTTACTGTGAGACTGAGCCACCCATGAGATTGGATTAGGAAGGAAAATGGGGGGGAGTGCACAGGAGGAGGGGGGGTTGAATGGGGTACCAGTGGGGGAGGTGGAAGGTCTAAAACAGTGTATAGAATTATTAACACAGATTATTGTTGGTAGAAGTGTATTACAAGAGGCTGGCAAGCTATAGAACAATGTTTTTTAACCAGTCGTAGTTCTCTTCCTGGGAACAGAGAATTGAAAACATAGAGAGGACCTGGTTGAGGTGTTACTAAAGTGTTTTAAACATGGCATGGAATGAATTTGTTACTCTTTCTAACATTATTTTCTGACAAGAATATCTAGTTGAAGTAAGTACCTCTGATCATGTTGTAACCAACCAATGTGTTTGTAAAGGTCACATGGGTGGGTACAGTGTGGGAGGTGAGTATCAAATCTTGCTACCTGGTTCAGTGATGTCCTCACCTTATCCTGCAACCCCATAGCCACTGAATAGTAACACAATAAGCCATAATCAATTACTGGCAAAATAAAACTGGGACAGAAGCACCTTGTAGAAGGGATAGGCAGATAATTTAGTCTACAGACTGAACCTAATCTTTGATGAATTGTTTTGACTATTAGGTTTATATGCTATTAATAAGTAAGAAAGTTGTCCAATGTGAGACCTAGATATTTAAAATTCCTAACTTGTTCAATATTCTCATCCTTAACAGTATGTAAAGAAAGAGCTAATTCATGAATCAGCTTATTTCTATGATTGTAGAATACCATGGATATTTTTTAAATTTAAAACTAATTTATTTGAGAGAAACCATTTTAGACTTATACAAAATCAGATGCTAAATCATTACATACACCTGAAAATTTTTCTTTTGGGTCCTTAAGCAGCTATTTATCTGTGATAAGATGTTTACTTTCACATCTTATACCTTACTCTGTATTGCAATAATGACAAGACCAGGCCATTCTGGTTTTCTGTTTATATTTAGCATTTCACTAGCTAATTAGAAGTAGTATGCAGTACTCAGACAGAGATTCATGTGGATCCAAGAATCAATCATTCAATCAAATCAATCAATCAAAAATCTTTATTTATCAAGGTGATCATTATTGAGGTCAACTCATTTATAAGATGGACCTGGTTAGAACACAGGCAGGATATACAATATATAACAACACAAGATGAAACATAAGTATGAAGCTTTACAATGACAGTGTAAAAAAATAAATTGAGGCACAAATGATGATACATTTTAAGGGCAGTGGTTCAATATCTACATGCTGTTAGGTTACTCATACCAAGAGTGAGAAGAAGCTATATCTGGATAGCAATTTGTATGCTGTGTTACATATACTGTACTGTGAGACAGCCACCCATGAGATTGGATTTGGAAGGGAGAATGGGGGGGAGGGAGTGCAGAAGAGGAGAAGTGCTGAAGGGTGGGGTACCAGTGGGGGATGTGGAAGGCCAGGAGGACACTGGGCAGAAGCAGTGAGGAAAGGTTGACCAGAGACAACCAGAATGATACATGAGCTAAAAGATAGGTTACAGAGCTGTGGTGAGAGATAGCCTTGAAAGAGAGCAGGCCGATGTGACAATGTCCAAATGGTGTTGTGGGGAGAGAGAACTGCTAGGCCAGGCAAGAGAGGAGGCAGGCACCACCGGGAGCACTGTTGCTTAGGCTGCCTAGGACCGAGGAAAGCAGACACCATATATTTTACAGAAAAGGTATATAGTGACTTGAAGGTAGGCAGAGTGACAAAAGTACTGCACTTCAATGTTTTTTGTAGATGGTTCCATTGACATGGCAGCACATAACTTATGGCCGCTCTTCCAAAGTGAGTTTTGAGCTTAGGTACCTTTAAGGAAATATAGGAGTAACTTCTCAACACATAGTTCCCTAGTACACTTAGTGGAAGACAGTCAACTATGTGTGGTGGAAGTTGTTTGGTAATATCTCTGTAAGTCCAGAGTGTGGCATTTCTGTTCCTTCTGTACTGTAGGGAGGACCACCCCACAGTGGCATTAAGGAAGCAATGGTGAGTGGAAAGGGTAAGCCGGTAATAAATCTCAGGGCCCTGTGATACAACATATCCAATTTGGCAAGACAGGAGACAGGGCACTGTCTATAAAGGAAGTCAGCATGGTCAATCAAGGAGAGAAACATTGTTTGTACTAGCCGGAACTTGGCTTCCTTAGTGAGGAAGTGATTTATTATGAAAAAGAGACCAAGCCTATGCCTCAGTTTTTTTGACAGATCCTCTGCATGGTCCATAAAGGACAGTTTATGATCAAGCCACACTCCCAAATACTTGAATTTCGGGATGAATTCTAGGTTCTCTCCCAAGAGTGTGATGATCTGTACAATAGCACCCCCACTAGCCAGGTTTGTTGCCAGCAGGAGAGGTGAAAACAGCATCGCCTTTGCTTTTTTGGGGTTTAGACGGAGTTTTTTTATTTAGGAGTTGGCTCTGAAGCAGGTTGAATTCATTTTGGAGGTCTCTACAAGCAGCTTCTGGAGACGGATGGCTCAGGTAAAGAACCGTGTCATCTGCAAACAGATGAATGTTCGCCTTGGTTATGTTGTCGTCGATATTATTTATATAAATTAGAAATAGTATTGGACCAAGGATCGATCCCTGGGGCACCCCTCTTTGTAAAGTCATGAGGTTAGAAAGTTCACCTTCTACCTTAACCTGCTGCCAGCAAGAAGTGCCAAGATTTCTGTAAGGCTGGGCAAAATTCATCTTCTGCCAACAGAATTCTGGCAAAATTACAATTTCGTTTCGATGAAATTTTGTGAAGTTTCTGTGAATATTTCACAATATTTCACAAAAATTGTAATGTCTGTTATTTCCATCCAATTTAAACCAACCACAGTGGAGAGGTGTACTGAGTTTCAGATCTCTGTCTTTAAAGGTGACTAAGTTATAAGGCTTCAAACATGTGGGAATTTTAAAATTACATTATGCGAGTATGTAAACTGCAAAATATTAAGCCCATATAACTTCAACACTAGAGAATTGAATCTCACCAGTCTTGTTAAGTTCATTGATCCTAACAACGTGGCTGTGAGTTTGAGTCATAGAAACATAGAAACACAGAATTTAATGGCAGATAAGGATTGCTTGACCCATCCAGTGTGCCCATTTCTCCCTATCTACACTTTTTCATCAGACTGTACCCAGTCTACAGCTCTTTCTCTTCCCCCCTCCAGTCCACTATGATTCTGTTGTGCTTATCCCATATATTCTTAAACCCCACCAGTTTTTGCTCCACCACCTCCGCTGGAAGGCTATTCCAAGAATCCAAGAATCCAACACTCTTTCTGTGAAGAACTACTGCCTGAAATCACTCCTGAATCTACCCCCTCCAGCTTCATAGCATGTCTCCTTGTTCTTGTGCACCTTTTCTTCTAAAATATACTCCCCTCCTGTACCTTATTTACCCCTATGATGTATTTAAAAATCTCTATCATATGTTTCCTCCCCATCCTCTGTTACAGGGTGTACATATTGATGTCATTTAGTCTATCCTCATAGGGCTTTTGATGCAGACCCTGCACCATTTTAGTTACCCTCCTCTGAACCACTTCCACTCTGTTTATGTCCTTTCAGAATCGTTCTCCAAAACTGGACACAGTACACTGGGTGGTGTCCTACCAGTGATTTATAGAGGGCAACACCACTTCCCACTTTTGTGCTGGTGATACCCCCTCTATGTACCCCAAGCATCCTACTTGCCCTCACTACTGCCTTGTCACATTGCCTGGCCACCCTTAGGTTATCCGATATGATTACTCCCCACCCTCTTTCCTGCTTGGTGTTCATCAATACCACTCATAGAAACATAGAAACATAGACTTTGATGGCAGATAAGGACCGCTAGGCCCATCTAGTCTGCCCATTTCCCTACCTACAGGATAGGCGCAGATCCTAGTTAACCAACAGCCTATATCTTCCTGCCCCCACAGAATTGCCTTATGTCTGTCCCATGCATTCTTGAATTCTCCCACAGTTTTAGACCCCAACTTCCTCAGGAAGGCTGTTCCATGCATCCACTACCCTCTCTGTGAAATAATACTTCCTCACATTGCCCTGAACACGCCCTCCTTCTATCTTTAAATTGTGTCCCTTGTTCTTGCGAGTCTCTTTTCTGAAGATGCTACCCTCTTGGACTTTGTTGATTCCTTGAGGTACTTGAAAGTTTCTATCATGCCCCCTCTCCCTTCTTTCCTCAAGGGTATACATATTAAGCTCCTTTAGTCTCTCCTCATATGGGTTCTCTTGCAGACCCTGCACCATTTAGTTGCCCTCCTCTGGACTGCCTCTATCCTGTCTATGTCCTTGCTGAGATGGGGTCTCCAGAACTGGACACAGTATTCCAGATGGGGTCTCACCAACTGTCTGTACAGAGGATAACAAATTCCTGTTTTCTGCTGCTGATGCCTCTCCCTATACATCCCGTATACCCCGGCCTTCCCTACTGCTTCTCACATTGCTTGCTAACCTTAAGGTCATCTGATATGATTATCCCCAGGTCCCTTTCCTGTTTTGTTGTTGTTACTACCTCCCACCCATTGTGTATTCTTCCCCTGGGTTCTTGTTTCCCAGGTGCATTATTTTGCACTTTTTGCATTGAATCCTAGCTGCCATATGTCTGACCATTCCTCCAACCTTGCCAAGTCCTTTTCATCCTTTCCACACCTCCTTGTGTATCAACCCTGTTGCAGATCTTTGTGTCATCTGCAAAAGGCATACTTTCCTTCAGTCCCTCTGCAATGTCACTGATGAAGACATTAAAGGACTGGACCCAATACTGAACCCTCGGTACCCACTAGTAACCGCCCCTTTCTTCAGAGTGGACTCCATTTACAATTACCTTCTGTGTCCTGTTGTCCAGCCAATGTTTTAGCCAGGCTACCACCCTGGGACCCACTCTCAGGCTGGTTAATTTGACTAATAATCTTTTGTGTGGGACTGTGTCAAATGCCTTGCTAAAGTCTAGGTAGGCCATGTCCACAGCCCCTCCCTGGTCTACTACTTTGGTCACCCAGTCAAAGAAATCTATTAGATTCGTCTGACATGACCGTCCCACTGAAGGTTCACCCATTTTGTACTCTACCCCTTGGTTTCTGTGCCCTAAGTGAATTAGTTTGTACTTTTTTGCATTGAAACACAGCTGCTATACCTTTGACCACTCCTATAGTTTTCTTGGGTCTCTGCTCATCTTCTGCACCCCCACCCTGGAATGTCCACCCTATGGTAGATTTTGGTGTTATCTACAAAGAGTCTGATCATCTCTTCCATCTCCTCTTCAATGTCACTTATAAAGATATTAAAGAGGACCAGTACCAGCACTGATTCCTGAAGCACCCCACAGATCACCCTTCCTTCCTCAGAATGAACTCCATTTACCACCATCCTCTGTTGCCTATCCTCTAACAAATTTCTTACCTGGTTTACCACCTTTGGACCCACTTCTAAGCTACTCAGCATGTTTACTATTCTCCTACAGTGTGTGAAATGGTGTCAAACATCTTACTGAAATCTAAATAGACCACATCCACCACACCACCCTGATTTACTTTCTTGGGTCATCTAGTCAAAGAAATTGCTCATATTCATTTGACGTGAACTCCCCCTGGTGAAACCATGCTGTCTTGTGTCTTGTAACCCACCAGATTCAAGATATTGAACAATCCATTCCTTCAGCAGTAATTCCATTAACTTTAACACCTATGATGTCAGGCTGACTGAACTATAATTGCCAGCCTCCTCTGTGCTACCACATTTGTGTAATGGGACTACATCTACCCTTCTCCAGTGCTCTGGAACCACTCCTGTTTCCAGTTAGCTGTTATGTAGAACTGTCAGAGGTACATCCGGTATTTCACTGAGCTCTCTCAATATCCTTGGGTGCACCCCATCTGGCACCCTTTGCTTTTTTTCCACCTTTAGATTAACAAGCCCCTTCAGGATTCTTTCCTCTAAAAGGGGACTAGTTTCCACATCCCTCCCTTCAAAACTTTTGTTACTTTTTTATTGCCCCTCCCCTTCTCCTTCCTCTGTGAACACTGAACAAAAATATTTGTTTGGGATGTCTGCCTTTTCCTGGTCCCCTCTCTACAGTCCCCCTTCCTTTTTAACCTACGATCCCACACCTGGTATTCCTCTTTTTTCTTACTTATCTAAAAATGTCTTGTTGTCTTTCATTACTTCTTGGATATTCTCTCTTCAGTTTGCACCATTGCACTCCTTACTGCTTTCTCTGCTTCCCTCTGCTTCCCCTGCTACACCTCCCTATCCTCATCCCTCTGCATCTCCTTATACCTTCTGCATGCTACCTTTCTAGCTTTTACCTTGTCAATCACCTCTTTCTAGAACCGTAGTGGTCTCTTTTTCCTCTTGCTTTGCTCACTTGTTTGATACAGAGGTTTGTTGCATTTATTATGCTCCTTTTTATCTTCGCCCACTGTTCATCCACCCCACCCAGGTCAGCCACCCCTGCTAGGTCATATCTGAGGCATTCACCTATCTTTTTAAAATCTGTCCTCTTGAAGTCCAGGACCCCAACCCTTGTGTGGTTCAATTCTGCAGCCATCCTTATATTGAACCACACCATACATGTCAACTCCTTAATCTCTTGCTCAAATGATGGCCAAGTTATAAGCAGCCAAAGACTGCAAAATAACATCAGGAATTAAAGTTGAATTTCATAAGCTTTTGTGGAAATGTGGAATTTTGTGCTTCATTTTTGTCAAAGCCATATCCATACATTTTCAGAGCCATACACTTGAGCTGCCATTGTGGAGAAAGGAATATGCTGGGTAGAGTGATAATAAGGTAACATTCATGAGAAGTTCCATAGTAAAAGTATAGTGGTGCCAACCACTATATCTCAGTATATTGAGAGGAGAACCATGAAGAATAGTTACAGACATTCGTGTGTACTAACCTGTCTGTGCAATATGTCAGCTTACCACTAGAGCTCACTGACTAAATAACTTATGAAACATATGCATGCACATCATAGTTTCTGTACAATGCCACCTGTTGACTGTTCAACAACCATGTAAATAATGTATATTTTTAGCATTTGAAAACAGTGGCACTAGAGCTGTGCAAAATATTAAATTATGTCCAAAGAATGCCCACAGAATTACCATTCTGATTCTGTGGAATTTAGTGGAATTTGTAAGAAAATTCTGCTAAATTTTGCCAAACTTTAGATTTCAATTATTTTACTCTAGGATTACAAGTCAATCAATCAATCAATCAAAATATTTATTTATCCAGGTGAACATCACTGAGCAGAGCTCATTTGTAAGATGGACCTAGTTATGATAAGATATCAGACAAAATGCAAAAGATGAGGGATACGTAAGTAATGACAATGAGACAATTTGATACATGTAGGCCATAGAATACAAGACATCAGACAAATAGCATAGAGCAAACAGAGTTGCAGCAGTATCATCTGCACATGATGAAATTGTGGATATCTCATATTAAGTGACAAGATGATAATTTAGATTTGGGGTAATAGTAGAGAAGGAGAATAGGGTAGACCTAGAAGTAAGAGGCCAGGTGGTAGGGGAAAGTATCATCATAAGGCAGGGCCAGAATAAAACATAATTATTATTCAGTAGCTTTGATGGAGATCGGATAAGTAAATCAACAGAGGACAGTGGAAAGCAGTGAATGGAGGATAGAGCATAAGGAGAAGAAGGATTAAGGGAAATGTATGTAAAAGTGGGCAGGTTAAAGACAGCCAGTATGGGCATACTGTGGTTATTGGTTCCAATTAATGGTGAGAAAAGCACTTGCACAGTTCCTTGATGAAACAAAAGTGCAAGGTCTTGAATGAACTATGTTGATGAATGTATTCAGTTTTATGGTTTTCTGTAGATTGTTCCACAGGGAGGGCAGCGCAAAGCTGATGGCTGTTCTGCCTTGGTGAGAGTGAACTTTGGGAATTTTTAATGAGATGTAACAGGACTTCTCAGGGCATAGGTGCCTATGCATAAAGATGATGCCAACATTTGGCATGAAAACTGTTAACAAAGGCTTCCATACTTGTACAAAACATCAGAGTCGTAGGTTGAAAATGGTTGGAGTTATGGGTGGCCAAACATTTAATCAAAATGTAATTTTCAGTTATTTCGAGCTCATTTTAAAATTACTTATCTAAATTTCTCCACAGTTTCAGGATTTAGAGAAACTTACAACATAGGTATGTGCACTATGTTTTTAGTCTCAAGCTTCAAAGGGGGCTGAGTTATAGGTAGGCAAACATGTTATCAAAATTTATATTTCTGTTATTTTTGCCTAATTTTGATAGTAGTGTATTCATTGAAATGTTATAAAATCTTAAAGGTATACAGGTTTCCATTACTTTTATATATGTACATAGATTAATATTTCTAGCTTCAAATGGTGGTGGAACAGAGGCGCATCCCTCCAGTTGTACCTCTCCACAATTCCTATGCCATTCTGGCAAAGTGTGGTTCCTCTATGGAGGCATCCGCAGTGGAGACCACGGAGGATGCTGGGAACCTCCACAAAGGAGACCCACAGGAGGGTGGCAGGGGACCCTGCAGGGGAAGGAAACAACTCCTGGTGGGGGACTCCATTGTTAGGAAGGTAGAACTGGGGGAGGAAGGGGAGAGGGAGGTTAGGTGCCTGCCTGGCACCATGGCTTGGAGGGACAGGGAGCGAATCCTCAGGATTGCTGGAGCAGCTGCACAGGGGAGGGAGCTGGATGTCATTGTCCACCTAGGGACAAATGACCTGGCTAAGAAAGGGATTAGAGAAGTGCAGGAAAAGTTTGTGGAATTGGGGAGGGGCCTTAGTCAAGTAGCACGCACGGTAACCTTCTCGGAGGTGCTGCCCATCTATGGCATAGGAGAGGCTAGGGTGTTCCACACCATGGGATTCAATCAGTGGTTGAAAAACCAGTGTGGAGTTCAGGGATTTGGCTTCATTGGGGACTGGGGGGTCCACCTGGAGTGATGCAAGCCTATACTGGCATGATGGGCTGCATCTGTCTGGGAGGGGAACCAGGATCCTAGGTGATAGGTTTAAATGCTTCATTAGCAAGCTTTTAAACTAGCCAAGGGGGGAGGCACTGGAAAGGAGCAGGGAAATCCTAGCCCCCCCAAATAATCATGGTAGTAAGTGTGGCAAACACCAACATAGAGGGGTCGATAGGGAGAAGGGCAGGGGTTAATGGAGAAAGTGACAAAGGCAAGAAGGACAGGGATGGGGCAAAAGGGAGTAAGGCCATCAGGAAATGGAGGGGGTAATGAGTACCAATGCCCGTAGTCTTGGCAACAAGCTCCCTGAGCTGGTGGCCTTGATGGAAGAGGTATGCCTGGATATCGTAGCAGTCACAGAAACATGGTACACAGAGAACCATGACTGGGATGTTAACATACCAGGGTACATAACCTACAGGAGAGACAGGCAGGGGGAGAAGAGAGGGAGGAGTAGCTCTCTATGTAAAGGAAGGGATAAAAGCAACTGAACAAAAGAGTAAACAGGGAGGAGAGGAGGCACTGTGGGTCACCTTGGAGACTGGAAAGGGTGCCACAATCCGCACAGGGGTTGTGTACAGACCCCCATGTCAGGGGGAGGGAATGGACAAGGATATGATAGAAGGCATTCTTAGAATGGCAGAGAAAGGGGAGATACTATTGATGGGAGACCTGAATATGCCAGATGTTAACTGGAGCACATTTGCTGCAGCCACATCTAAGAGCAGGGCCATTCTTGATGCTCTACAGGTGGCAGGCATTAGACAGCTAGTTTCAGAACCCACTTGTGAGGGAGCAATCTTAGACCTCATACTCTCAAACTGGGGCAGTGAGAGGATCTCAGATCTAGAAGTGGGTAGCCATCTGGGGACAAGTGACCATCAAACAGTGTGGTTCACGTTAAACTCAGCTACAGAGTCAAGCCATACAAAAGTGAGGGTACTGGACTTTAGGAGAGCTGACTTTGGCAAGATGGGAGAGTGCCTCAGAAAAGCACTAGCAAACAGGCTAGAAGGAGGTGTGGAGCAACAATGGGGAATCATCAAAACTGCCATCACAGAGGCAACAAGCCTTTGTGTGAAGCAAATAAACAAATCAAAATGAAAGAAAAAGCCACTATGGTTCTCAAAAGAGGTGGCTGTGAAAATCAGGAAGAAAAAGATAGCATTCCGGAAGTATAAGGAAACACAGAAGAAGCAGAACAGAGAGCTGTACCAGTTAAGGCAGAAGGAAGCAGGGAGGGAAGTCAGAATAGCAAAGGCCCAAACTGAGGAAAAGATAGCCAACTCAGTTAAGAAGGGGGATAAAACCTTTTATAGGTACATCAGCGACCGTGAAAGACAAGGGAGGATAGTGAGGCTGAATAGAATGAACGGTGGGTGGGCAGAGGGAGAGTGAAAAGCAGGGATACTGAACAAATATTTCTGCTCAGTATTCACAAAGAGGAGGAAGTGCCTAATCCAATTAATAGAAGCACTCTTGATAGGGGGTCGATCCCAGTCCTTTCACAGAAGAAAGGTTCTGCAAGAACTCCTAAAACTGAAGGTGGACAAAGCAATGGGTCCTGATGGAATTCACCCCAGAATTCTAAAAGAATTAAGGAGGAACTAGTGAAACCACTGGCTACTCTTTTAATAAATCATGGGAGGATGGTGTGGTACCCGAGGACTGGAGGAAGGTGGATGTGATTCCCTTCACAAAAGTGGGACCAAGACAGGCGGAAACTACAGACCTGTCAGTCTAACCTCTGTGGTAGGGAAAGTGATGGAGTCACTTCTGAAGGAAAGAATAGTTGAGTACCTAGAGGCCAGTGGAGCACAGGACCCAAGGCAGCATGGATTCACAGTGGGGAGGTCATATCAGACGAATCTAATAGATTTCTTTGACTGGGTGACCAAAGTAGTAGACCAGGGAGGGGCTATGGACATGGCCTACCTAGACTTTAGCAAGGCATTTGACACAGTCCCACACAAAAGATTAATAGTCAAATTAACCAGCCTGGGAGTGGGTCCCAGGGTGGTAGCCTGGGTAAAACATTGGCTGCAGAACAGGACACAGAAGGTAATTGTAAATGGAGTCCACTCTGAAGAAAGAGAGGTTACTAGTGGGGTACTGCAGGGTTCAGTATTTGGTCCAGTCCTTTTAATGTCTTCATCAGTGACATTGCAGAGGGACTGGAAGGAAAAGATGCTTTTGCAGATGACACAAAGATCTGCAACAGGGTTGATACACAAGAAGGTGTGGAAAGGATGAAAAGGGACTTGGCAAGGTTGGAGGAATGGTCAAAGTATGGCAGCTAGGATTCAATGCAAAGAAGTGCAAAATAATGCACCTGGGAAACAAGAACCCAGGGGAAGAATACACAATGGGTGGGGAGGTAGTAACAACAACAAAAAAGGCAAGGGACCTGGGGGTAATCATATCAGATGAACTTAAGGTTAGCAAGCAATGTGAGAAGGCAGTAGAGAGGGCTGGGGTATACTGGGATGTATAGGGAGAGGCATCAGCAGCAGAAAACAGGAAGTTGTTATCCCTCTGTACAGACAGTTGGTGAGACCCCATCTGGAGTACTGTGTCCAGTTCTGGAGACCCCATCTACGCAAGGACATAGACAGGATAGAGGTAGTCCAGAGGAGGGCAACTAAAATGGTGCAGGGTCTGCAAGAGAACCCATATGAGGAGAGACTAAAGGAGCTTAATATGTATACCCTTGAGGAAAGAAGGGAGAGGGGGACATGATAGAAACGTTTAAGTACCTCAGTGGAATCAACAAAGTCCAAGAGGGTAGCATCTTTCAGAAAAGAGACTTGCAAGAACAAGGGACACAATTTAAAAGATAGAAGGAGGGCGGTTCAGGGGCAATGTGAGGAAGTATTATTTCACAGAGAGGGTAGTGGATGCATGGAACAGCCTTCCTGAAGAAGTTGTGGGTCTAAAACTGTGGGAGAATTCAAGAATGCATGGGACAGACATAAGGCAATTCTTGTGGGGGGTAGGAAGAAATAGGCTGTTGGTTAACTAGGATCTACGGCCTATCCTGTAGGTAGGGAAATGGGCAGACTAGATGGGCCAAGCGGTCCTTATCTGCCGTCAAAGTCTATGTTTCTATGTTACTATGTAAATGAGAATGAGTTATAGACTGCCAAACATGTTGCTGACATTTACATTTTTGTTATTTCACTCTAAATTTAAAACAACATATCCAAATTTAACCAGATTTGACATATTTAAACTACTATACCCCATGGTTGCTTCTTATAAAGTTCATATTTACAGCTTTAAATGGGCCTGAATTGAGAGTAGTCAAACTTTCACAACATTTTAAAACTGGATTTTGCAAGACTGTCAACTGCAAATTGATAAACCACTGAAACTTTAAAACTAGAGAATGCAATGCTATTAAATATGGCAGATTCTTGGACCTTATAAGGACACTGTGTGTGTGTCAGTTTTATTAATTGTTTGCTGCTAGAAATTGTAAAATAACATCTGTACTTAAAGTAAAATTCCGTGAATCTTTGTAAAACTTGTAAATTGGACTTTTGCTAATTTCACTCAACCTTATCTGGGGGATTCTAATTAAAGAATAGGGGTATGAGAAACAGGTAGTTCAGAGGGTCACCAGGTTCAGGAGTTAGATGTGTACTTTCACCAAGAAATGGACAGCTGAGCTGGGCAGCACACCAGTGATAGACCCCCAGTTGGAGCAAGGAAGCACAGAGTG
Organism: Neoceratodus forsteri; assembly: GCA_016271365.2. NCBI lineage: Eukaryota > Metazoa > Chordata > Ceratodontiformes > Ceratodontidae > Neoceratodus > Neoceratodus forsteri. The sequence goes on from CM028130.1 coordinate 318,587,015, forward strand.
TTAACAGTTCCAACCTGAATGCAGGCTATATAAGGATCAGATCCAGTAAATTGATAATCCAGGAAGCCTGTTATACATGGTTCCATGTCATAATAGCAATCACAAAACAGCGATCACTATTAAGGTGAGTGCATACTGCCGAAAAGCAAATCAGCAATTTACACTTGCCGGTGACCCAACATCTGGAACAACAAAAAGTTGTTTTTTGTGGGGGTGCCATGCCCCCTCACACTGCTGCTTTTAGATGCTCAACTCCAGGGGGTGCATGTCGGGGAGAGGGCACACTCCAGATTTCAAAAAAAAATAAGTCCCACAGACTCAGGCAGTGGCAACATTTCTTCCCTCCCAGTACCAGCCCCAAACCCAGTACCTGCTGAGCCAGAGCTAGCCACACACACCACCACATGACAAGGCTAGCTTTGTGGCGGCAGGCACACCAGTTCCCTAAAACCCCTTCCCTGTCCCTCACCTTCCCCTATCTATTCCCCCCTTCTGGTCACCCTTCCCTATTCTCACTCTCATGTAGGGTCACTACCCTTGCAGGGTAGCCCATGGGGATAGCACTGAATATGAGTTGACATTTTTAGAAGCTGGTAGCATCACACTTCAAATGTTTCTTAAGGTATATATTGTGTTTAAATATGTCATGAGAAGCTATTATAGCAGTAAAAGTATTATTTGTTTTTTTAAGTAATATAGGTTAGAATGGATTGGATTTTTTTTGTTAAACTGTTGTGCAAAGCAGTGTTGGAAATAGACCCATGGTGGTGGCAATGGCACTTGTTTGCATCAGCGATGAGTAGGTAACCCTAGGGCACAAAGAAAGATTGGGGCCACAAACATTCTTGGATAGGTGACTAAGATTATTATTTATGATATGTTGTTTTAGATATTCATATTTATTTTATAAAACTACATGTAATGGACATTTATATACTCACGTCTCGGTGTAGAGATAACAGCATGGATATATTTAAAATTGTTCAAATCATAATTGATAATTTGATCTGATTAAAATGATTCTGATGTTGATTTATTATCTTTTTACAGTTCTCCAGAAGACGCCATTGCTTGGCGAAATGTTGGGGCATCTATTAAATAAAATAAAAGATATACAAGAAACATACAATTGGTGCATGTTTGTTATTTACCAAGAGCAGCTGAACAATTAAGAACTTTTTACACAGATTGAATTTCCCTTGGATTTCTGGATTTTGAACTGTTAAGTCTATGCCTGCAAGTGCAGAGAAGTTAGAAACATCCAAATTTTTTAGAGTTTTCACAAAACTGTGCAAATATTTACATAGTAAAAATTTGAATCCCTGTAACATAAAAATCTCTAAACCAAATCTCTTTATATTTAGAAGATTCTATAATTATTGCAAATGGGCTAAAGTTACACATGTCTAACTCCAAAGGTGCCTGAGTTATATGCATATAACATTTTTGATGAAATTTCCTCCAAAAAATAAAATGACAACCTTTAAGCAGGTATAGTTTTGAGACGATACACCATACTGTCATGAGAATTACCACATTTCTAGAACATCCATCACCAGGTAATCATGCCAAATTTAAGATATTTGTCCCAATAGATGGATGAAGTATATGCAGATAAATAATATTATGAACATTCCCACAAAAATAAAATGACAAATGTTGAGCACCTATACTTTTGAGACAATCAGTCCTAATACCATGAAATTCTGCACAGTGTTAGAACTCTTATCATCAAGTAATCATGCCAAACATAAGACCTCTGGCCCAATAGATGGCTGAGATATATGCAAATAAACATCTTTATGAAATGTCCCACTAAAAAGTAAAATGACAGACTTTGGGCACTTACAATTTTAAGACAATCCATCCTATTTTCATGATGTACAGCATGTCATTACAACACTTAAAACACTTAGAAAGTGTGCATGCTAAATATCACAGTTCTAGTTCAAAAGATGGCTGAGTTATGAATGAATTAATACATTTTACAAATTCTGCAAAAGTTCGACTAAATTCCACAAAATATTATTAGTAGTATAAATTTATTGATCGACAATTTATGTCATTACAAATTAACATTACTTAAAACCAATCATATTATTTACATTCATTACCTTGATCAAAACTTCCATTTGCCCTAATATGCCTATATGCCTCGATAATACATTTGCTTGCTACTAATCTATATTCCATTAATATGATACTTTCTTTGTTCAATACATTTAAAAAATTGATTACTTTTTCCAGTATCTGTAATGTGTCTGATCTCAGAAGAACTATTGCCATTTCATTTGATTCCCACACACAATATTACAGAATGTCATGAATTTCTTTTGAAACTCTGTGAATTCAGAATTTTCTCATTCTGCACAGCTCTAAGTGGCACCAAGTGATGCCAAACATTATAACTAGTTGTGATCGAGGCCATTGTGACAGAAGCATCTGGATATCTTTCATTATGATGGAGTCTGATACTGGGCATCACTGTCACAGGAGTATTGGAGGGGCATTGCAGAGCCATGATACTAGCACCAGTAAGGTGATTTGCTTGCCCACAGTAGAAGTGAAATGACCATGATTAATAATCAACCCATAATAGACAGAAGTTCTGCAAAGGGAGGAGGTATGGTCATGTCAATGGAAAGGGAAGTCAAAGGGATATGAACTATAGGATGGGGAGGTAGCTAGTGCAGGGGTCAACAGTGGCAGGAGTTAAATGCATTGGCTCACCTAGGGATGGGCAGCAGAGTTGATCAGCAAAAGAGTAGCAGATCACCAGTTGGAGCAATAAAGCATACAAGGACAATTCTCACTTGAAAGCAGGGTGTATGAGAATCACATCATGTGAAATGAACTGGTCTGAGCATAGAATACATTTGAAAGTAATTAGAAGGACACACAAATACCTAGTTAGGGAACAAAATGACTGGGGAATAAAGAAGGAGAAATTCTGGCTATTCCAACGGGAAAGGAGTGTGTGGCTTTCTTCTGAAGTGAGATTGTCTGTGAAAATAAGGAGGAAATTAGTGTGACAAGCAGATCCAAAAAGTCCAGCTAGTCAAGCACTGAGAAAAAAGGTAGAAAGAGGACAAAATAGCAACCCAAAAAGGAACAACAGGATTGCAAACAGCTCAGCAAAGCTATAGGGATTAAGTGGTGATAAATTCTTTGTGAACATTAAATTCCACAAGTGGAATTCTAGTGGCATTACTTATTATGCATCTATGATTTTTTTGAGCTAATTATGCCAATTAGTAATTTCTGAAATGTCCACAGTAAATTTTATCCTACTATACTGTATTTATCTAGCTTTATTACAATCCCAGACCTATTTTATTTATTTATTTATTTACAAGATTTACCAGGAAGGCATACTGAGCAACATGCTCAATTCCAGATGTGACCTGGGGGCCTAGACCCAGTACATGGCAAATAATTAGAACAAATACAAGTACAAATATTGTAATAAAGAAATGATAGCAAATGATTTGTACAAATATGATACAATATAACATGTATAACAAGTACTGCAGGTATAGTAGTACAGTAGATTACAGACAGAAATGCACATAATAGGAATAATTACTGTACATTGTTTAGTTTATTACAGGGCCGAGCGTGCAGCATTAGCAGGAACAGCTGGAGGAGAAGTGTGCCTGGAGTAGTCTGGACCAGAGACCGGGATTATGAGCGAGTCTGATGGGAGCGGGAAGGGTGTTCCAGATCTGTGGGATTCTGAATCTAAAAGCTAACTGGCCTTTGGAGGGGCGCATAAATGGGATATGTAGGAGTCTAGGATCTGTGCCTCTTAGGAATGCAGGGGAGGTTGTTGGGATAGGGTAGATTCAAGATGGGGGGGAAGGAGTGGGTCCAGAATTTAGCGGCAAACCTAGCGCAGTTTATTAATCTACGGTCAAGGAGAGATGGTAAGGCTAGAGAGTTATATAAAGTACAATGGTGAGTGGATTGTGGGGAGTCGAGGATGAAGCAACAAAAGGAGTGGAATAGAGTGTCTAGACTAGCCAGGGTGGATGCAGGGGTGACAGAGTATACTATGTCACCATAATCGAGTACCGGGAGTAACATTTTTTGGACTATGGTGAGCCTCGTTTCCTTGGGGAGACAGGTTTTGTTTCGGTAGAGTGCCCCCAGTTTTGGTAGCAGTCTTTTATGCAGGGAATCTATGTGAGAGGCAAAGTCAAGGTGTTGGTCCAGCCAGACGCCTTGGTATCTAAAGCTAGTGCATTGCTCAAGGGGTGATCCTTCCAGGGTTGAGAATGAAGGACACAGGGTTTGGCGGGAGAGTCTTTGCTGGGAGCCAAACATAAGCGACACCATTTTTTTAGGGTTTAGAGATAGTTGGTTCTTCCTGAACCAGTGCTGGATGGCTGTGAAGTCCTCCTAAAGATGAGGTGCTATGCTGCTTGTGGAGGGGCCGGATGTGTACAGAACTGTATCATCTGCATACATTTGGATGGAAGAGTGGGAGCATGCAGTGGGGAGGCCATTAAGAAAAATGGAGAAGAGTATTGGGCCTAGGACTGATCCTTGAAGGACCCCAGAATTGACTGGAAGGGGGATTGATGTATGAGAGGCCAGTCTGACTGCTTGCATCCTATCTGTAAGATAGTCTTGGAACCAGTCTATAGCTGGGTGAGCTAGACCTGCATCCCTAAGTTTTGAGATGAGAAGGGGATGTGAGATGGTATCGAAAGCCTTGGCTAGATCAATAAATATGGCTGAGGTGATGTGCCCTTTTTCGATACCTGTGAGGATGTCTCCGGTGACGTGTAGTAGGGAGGTGATGGTAGAATGGGATTTGCGGAAGCCAGATTGGAAGGGAGAAAAGAAGGAGCAGGTGTCCAGGAACTGGGAGAGTTGGGACAGGACCAGTCACTCCTGAAGTTTGGCCATGATTGGGAGTAGGGAGATAGGTCTATAGGTGCCTCGGGAGGAGGGGTCAGCGCCTTTAGGAAGGGGTATGACAGTGACCAGTTTCCAAGTCGCTGGAACCTTGCCCAGTGAGAAGGAGAGGTTGAAGAGTGTGGCCAGTGGAGTGGCCATGGCAGGGGCTGACAAGAATAGCATCTTAGCATCCAGAGACAATGGGCATTTGCCTTTATTTGGGTTTAACGCCCATAGGGAGTGGAGGACATCTGTGGGGGAAATTGGCTGGAACATAAAAGGTGGGATTGAGGGGTGAGTTCGAGGGGTGTGGGTGCTGTTTGGGTGGACTGGGGAGTGAGTATTCTGGTAGGAGGATAGACGAGTGTTGGTGCAGCTGGAGAAGTGGGTGTTGAAAGCTTCTGCAACACAGATGGGGTCGGAGATAAGGGTGCCATTTATTAGAAGTGGGGGGGAGGTGGTTGGGTTGGGGGAGAGAGCAAGGATTTGAGGGATTTCCAGAAGTCCTTAGGGTGGTTAGAATTTTTATTGACCGTAGCTAGGAAGTAGGATTTTTTTGCTTGGTGAATGCTATTTGTGCAAGCATTTCGAAGGGCTCTATAGGTAGTAAGGGAGGCCTGGGAGCCCAGTTTCTTATAAGCTTTCCAGGCATGGTCTCTGGTAGGGCAATTTCTAATTATGTCAGCCGTGATCCAGGAGAGATGTGCTCCTCTAACACATTTTGTGCGCAATGGAGCATGCTTGTCCCAGACTGTTAGGAATCTGAGTTTAAAAGCATTAAAGGCATCATCAATGGAAGGTGCCTCGGTGATGCAGGACCAGGTTACCCTTCCCAGATCCACCAGGAGAGATTGTAAGTCTAAGGAGTTGTAAGACCTGGTGCGCAGTGTCTTTGGGGGGGGGGAGAGGGGCTATGAACCTTCCTAATCAGGTAAACCATGTGGTGGTCACTAATAGAGTCAGGAAGTAAGCCTGCTTTAAGGATTCTATGTGGGTGTGAGGTGAGGGCCCAGTCCAGTGGGGAGTGATTATTTGTCTTAAGGTTTAGTCTGGTAGGCTCATTTATAAGTTGCGTGAGGTTTTGGGCCTTTATTTTAGCCTTCAGGAGAACTTTTTCAGCTCCTAGCCAGTTGGCATTTACTTCAGGTATGCATGTCAAATTTTGCATGTACACTCTGATGAGGTGCCAAGTGTCATGAGATTTGGATAAGGGGCATTGTTCAAATTCTGGTAATGCAGTATTTATATGAACATTTCTGAAAATATTACAACTTAGCCACCTTTGAAGCCAGATAATTAAACATTTATCCACGTACTTTCTTGGAAGAGTCTTAAACACTGTTAAACAGCAAGGTAGTTGGCTACATGTACACCTGCAATAGCAAGATCTACAAACATCCAAGTATTTTGGAAATTTTCACACAATTTAACAAATGATTAAACTTTGAAATTATGAACTTCTGTAACTTATGATTTATGTAGCCAACTACCTTGCTGTTTAGCAGTGTTTAAGACTCTTCCAAGAAAGTATGTGGATAAATGTTTATCAGGCTTCAAAGGTGGCTAAGTTGTAAGCCAAGAAATATTTTCAGAAATGTTCATATAAATACTGCATTACCAGAATTTGAACAATGCCTCTTATCCAAATCTCATGACACTTGGCACCCCATCAGAATCCTAAACACACACTGAGCATGCCAAACTTGAGGTCTCTAGCTGTATGAATGATTGAGTTATGTGCAAATACAGAACAAATGGTTTGATACCTTTTATTGGACCAACAAGGATGTTACAAAAAGAACAGTTTAGCTTTTGGATCAACAAGTACTTCTTTGGAAGCTTAATGACAGTTATTTAGAAAATCCCACATTATTAATACTTAGAACATGCAGAAAAAAACAGAAATAATTCTCATTGATTTAAAACAGGCATTCAGTACATAATTAAAGTGACATCAGAGAGCTTGAATACATTAAGGGTGCTTTCTGTTGAACCAAACTTAAAGGTCAAATGTTGTCCAGAGATAACAGCAGGCAGAGAGTTCAACCCACATTTATTATATCACGTATCAGTCTAATGAATGACAAAATGCTAAGATTCTCTACTCACTAAATTATATGTCAAGTGAAAAAAACTCCCAAAGACACATACTTCAAGAGTGTGGTATGATTATACCAGTAGAAGCCATACCTCTCAACTGTACCACATTACGAGGAACGTTCCTCATTTTACTTCAGAAAAGGTCCCTGTTCCACATTGTGAGGACTTGTTCCACATTCAGAGTCAACATTTTAAAGCAAATATCCATAGTAAATTATGGAAAAAATAACTTATTCAATTAATAACAGCCATTCTCATCATAAATGCAACATTTTAATAGTGTTTTGAGCTTCTTAGGTAATGATTTGATTAAGTGTTCCACATTTTGCCCATTTGTTCCACATTGTGACAGGCAATGTTCCACATTTGGGGGACAAAAGGTTGAGAGGTATGGTAGAAGCCAGCTTCATTTCTGCTCAGAACTTTGTTAGTTAGTTTTTGAATATGGCCTATGCCAATAAAATGACCCTGGAGAAAATAATTGCATGCCAAAATGTAACATGTTAACAAGTAAAAAAAAAAATAAGCCCCCAAAATTACAACAACAGAAATTATCTTTACATGGCATATAGAAGGATGAAAGTGATGTAACTTACCATGATTGGGTAAGTGTCCACACAGCAACATTTGCACCACAGCAGTCCTAAGGCTTGGGTTGTTGTGGTGCAAATGTGGCCATATTAAAAGGCATTCTGAGGTCCAAAGCACTGTCTCAGAATTTGTTGCTGAGATATTCTCCTTCTGACACAGGATCATGAGTTTAGTAGAATAAGCATGATAATGGTCTTTTGAACAGCAGGGGAGAACATCATGAACTGGATGAGATTTCATAACTTGAAAGATCTCTTCTATTAGTCTACTTGTTAGGGCAAGTATTGTGGAGAACCAGAACATTTTAACAGTCAGTCAGTGATGCATTTTGTTTGTTCACTAGTTGACAGAAAGCAGGCTATGCTTTTATTGCTTCAACTTCAGTAGATGCTTATATTTTACACTGCATAGCCAGCAGGTGCTTGCTATTCAACCTGTAAAGCAGTAAAGGGCATGCCTGCTAGTCAGCTCTGGTCTCTGAACCTTTAGCCATGGAAATGTTACTTATTGTATTTATTCAGTGTCTGTATCTTTTTTCTATGGACTTTCTGACGTTTGCTGAGAAGTATCATCATTGCTAGCTTACTCCCTTTTAATTATTTACCTTTGAGGTATGCCAGCCCAGTGCTGGTGAGGGTTGAGGCATTATGCATAACCGCCTGCCACACTGGTGACCAGTGTTCGCAGTGTTCGCTTGTTGCCAGAGATCAGCTGGGGAGGGATAGAACTGAGCACCCAGAAGACAGCTCTCCTCTCCCTGGGAGGGTGGGGAATGGAGACTGGCACCTGCCTGACAACTAGCAGTGGCTGGATGTTGGCATGTTGGGTCCCGCATAACATGGGGTGGAGGCGGAGAAGCTATCTGGCATGCTGCATGTGATAGTGTGTGCAGCTCCCCCATTGTTGGCACTGCACACTTCCCCTCCAGCTCAAGGGTGAAAATGCCAAATATTCCCAGGTGTGTCAGATGACTGATGTCTTCCACAGGCTCTGCTCCTGATAGCAGGCAGCTCCCCAAACTGGAACCAGTCTCAGTGGGTTGAGGGGAACTCCTTGCTGACCTGCCATAGAGGGCATGTCATGTGGGAAGAAGGGAGGTGAGTCCTGTGGATTGGGGGATGGGGCTTGGAGGACAGCACAAATGTGGGCTGAATGGGAAGGAGGGGAGAAAAATAGAAAGAAAAGGAAATTACTCTTGAGGTATATGTTAGTGACAAGAGTGGTAGAATTAAATATTTCTAATCACCATGATGGAATGACCTTTCAAGATAGACTTATCAGCTTATAAGTGGAATTTTTTCTGCAGAATTTAGACTCTACATGATCACTACTGCAAAACACTAGTGGAACAACAATCTGCTGGTATAATTCTGATTTCAAATTCCAATTTTAAGGCAAATCTGCATTTGTAGAACAATTGAAATCCCTTACGTAGGGTCAATCAAGGACACAGAAATGGTGCTACTAGCTATCTGCAGAGTCTCACACAACTACAGTAGTGAATTAAAAAGAACACACAGCTCTACTGGTGACGTTTTATTTTATTTTTTATTTCTGAATGCATGCATACCAGAATAACCTAATTTGCTTAAAAACATGCATAGCATTGGTCAGCTTCATGAACTTGGTACACAATGCTATGGGCAATGGCCTGTTGACAGGTGCTTTATTTATGGAGCAGATTAAGGCCTTCAATTTGGTGAACCATGATTTGCTCATGCAGAAGCTGGCAAAGTTGGAGTGGTGGAACCAGATGCTGTGAGGTTCTCCAACTACCTACAAGACAGATCACAGTTAGCCAAAATTGGTAAAGTCTTGTCAAGGGCAAGTACTGTCTCATGTGTAGTTTCCCAGGGATCCATTCTAGATCCTCTCCTACTTATTATTTTCATTAATGACCCACCCAAGATGTGCAATACTGCCAAGACTCTGCTATATGCAGACAATACAGTCATCTTTATACTTGGGAAAGACACCATCACAATTAATTAAGTCCTTGGGCGCAACGTCTGCTCCCTTCAGTAGTGGTTCATAAATGAGAAATTGGTCTTAAACATCCCTCAAGCAAAAGTCATGTTACTTGGCTCTTCCCCAAAGGTTAGAAGTTTCTCCCAAAATTTCAGAATCTCAACTTTAGGCAGTGCAGCTGGAAGTAGTTAATGAATGGAAATATTTTGGTCTTACCATTGATTCCTATCTCACATTTGTCACTCCTATGACCAACAACTGGGCCTACTCTATTATATTGCAAAGTATCTGGTACCTGACACTAAAATCAGAATTGCACAAAGCTCCATGCTCCCCCTGATTGAATATGGCTCCATCATTACAGATGCAGGTCCCCTCACAATCCAGGCAAAGAAAATAATTTTAACCCACAAGGCTGCCAAATGTGCATCCTCACATGGTCCATGGTCTCATCACTGCACCCACTTCAAATGACTTGCTTGGTTGCAACCTAAAACCAGAGCCCACATAACCCTAGTGAATTTCATGCACAAAATTCTACACAGATGTACTCCTAAATGCCTATCCAAGTGATTCACGTATGTGGACAACTCCTTCTGTTGCTACTCTGTATACAATCTACTGAATTACCATTCATGCGCACAGGCATGGATGAGAACTATTTTGGCTACCGAGCAGCTTCATTCTGGAACACCATCCCTTTCGCTATCAGAACTGTCCCAAGCCATAAAGTGTTCACTGCCAAGCTGAAAGTACATGTAACCCCCCTACAAATAGGGGTTCCTTAAAGCCTTCCTGGAGCTTGCCTAAGTGCTCCCTGCCTAGCTGGTGTTCAGTGCAATGCCGCTTAAATGTGGGCACTGTGAGTGCTTTTAGAGCCTCTGGTACTGCCTCCTTAAGTGCTGCCTGCTTGCAGGCTTAATTAGTTTGTATGGGGGGACTGTGTGTTTAATGCCCGAATCCCACCCGAGCTGCTGTCTAATTGCTCCGTTTCTGCAGTAGCTAAGAGCACAGAGGGAGCCTGATTGAAAGATGTAACTGTTTACCAGAAATTATTTAGAGTGTTAGTGAAAATGCAGTTTGTCTAACCTGCCTTTCTTGCAGCTGGGACTCTGTGTGTTTTGCCCCTCCATTTTGGACCTGAACTGCTCAGCTGAGCCAGTTGGGTTAGGGGAGCCCTAAAATGGAGACTGCTTGGGCCAACCAGAACTTGGACTCTCACCTGGAGCCTGCTACAAAGGTGGATGTATGGCAGGTGCTTCTGGGAAATGTAGTTTGGACCTTGGCATATTTTTTCACCAACAGAGGGAGCCCTGCTGTGATTGACAGCCAAATCCACTAACCGAACTAGTGTGAAGCCAAAGGAAATGCCCTGAACTATTGCTGGAAAGCCAGATGTGAGGTGACTGAGTAAGGAGAAGGAGCTCTGTGCTGTTGCGGCGTGTAGCTCACACAGGAAGAACGTGGGAGGCCCTGACGTCAGCCTGCAGCCGTTAGAGTGTGTGAATCGGACTGAACCCAAATTCGGAAGAGAAGTAAGAAGTGTTCAGAACCAGGCTAGTCCTGTAGAAGACTGAAGATTTGTTGAAGTGTGATCGGCCTGTCGGGGACTGCTGATGCTGTGTGTGCTCCCGGGTAATTTGCAGTGTTTGTGAGTGGGATCGAGAAGCAGCTGCCTGGTATAGTAATTTCATTTACATATGAATCTGTCTAGTGCTTTTGGGGGATCGTGATTCTATTTTCCCTTTTACTGTGAGTTGTGAGCTGAAGCTGGAAGCTGAACTCAATTTAATCGGACTGAATCCGCCTGCTATCCAAAACAGTTGTGCCCTGCCATGAGGGCCTCGACTCCATGCCCTGCTCGTCTGGCAATCCAGAGCAGCCACTTCCATCAGGTTTTCTGCTTGGGGTATTGTGAGTCCAAATCGGGGTAGCTCCCTGCACCCTTCATTTAATCAAAGTGTGTCAATTGATTTCTTTGTGTTTTCCTTCTACAGACGGAGCCATCCCACTCTGGATTACAAGTTTGTGTTGTACATATATTTTCTTCCTACAGGGCCCCATCCATCTACCCAGCCACCCAACCCGGGGCATGTTCTTCATCCTGGTACCCAGAGAAGTGACATTTTGGACCTGTATGTATGCACAGTACTGTGATTTGAACTTAGCAAACCAAATCAACCGGATTGCCCCTCCGTGTTACTGTCCCCTAAATAAATCAGATTTGTTGTTATTATACTGTATACTGTCTGTGGTGTCAGTACATATAGAATCAGAATTGCATTTGTCTGTGCATATTGCCTAACCTTGTTTTACAGGGGGTCCTTAGAGACATGCTGCAGAATCAGTCTCAAGGGTAAGTGGTACCTATATGTGTAAAAAGTGTGCATATGTGGGGTATTGGGAAAGCAACTCCTGTGTACTGTGTGAGCCACTAGTGGGAACAAAGGGGGGTCACAGTGTCCCAGAGGGCTGTGCCCAAGCTAGTTTATCCACTACTAACCTTGACCTCTGTGTGGAGGCACCCGTCACTGGAACTAGGCCCCTTAACCTGTTCGTAGTCATACAGGCAGGGATAGTAGCCCTTGAGATAGCGCCACCTAGGTGTTACATACATCTGCAAGAATCTAATGTCTTCACCTACTTTGCATGACTCAGAAAACACTATTGATTGAATGTGCTATCTGAATGCTTTACTTTTGCACCATGTCACTTCTTTTTGTATTATGATAGTTATGCGCTTGTACCTGTTCCACTGTTTTGTTGTATACTCTTCTGTACCCAGGTCATACATGAAAAATGTGCTTCGGTTCCAGTGCACTTACATAGTTATCAAAATAAATAAATAAAAACTTACTGTAGGTTCAACAACTAGTTTAGGATAGGGTTACCACCTTTTAAGAAGCCCAAAGTGGGACATTTCTTATTGAAACATGATTTTTCACAGGACAGTAAATAACCTTGACCAATACAACAGACTTGTTTTCTCAACATAATCAGAATTAAGGCTAAGTATTGTAGTTGCTTAGTTGCTTCTATTGTTTCTTATCATTTTAAGGTATTTTAGTTAAGGTATTATAGTTTTCTGCAACGTTTAGTGGAAAATTAGAAAATAGTTTTACTACTATAAAGTTAGGACATGTAGCATTTTTCATGTTTTTTTGCAGGACACAGCTGCCCAAATCAGGACTGTCCTTCAAAAATAGGGACAGGTGGTAACCCTAGCTTAGGAGAGGGTCACAGGAGGATATTTACATAAGCAGAGTTATTTACATTTTAATGAAACTCTACGATACCACATGACTGTTTCTGCAAGGGGAGCCTTGACCAGTACAGGACATTTTTATACTATGTATGTATCTATATCCTGCACAGTGTAAAAAAACATGTGCCCTAACTAGTGATGGAACACAGGTCCCTGCAATATTATCCTGTTCCTTTGTCAGATAAACTATCATGCTGGATGGTTAGCTCAAGCTTTCTGCAGCTGCTTTCTCATTTTGTTTAGTTTTTGTTGACAAGGAAAGAAGGACTAAGGGGGTATTAGAGAGAATGGAATAAAGGGAGCAGTAATTCACAGGAGGAGGAAAGTGAGCAGCAAAACAATGGAAGGCTTTTTAGAGGGTGCCCAGCCTAGCAAGAGTGGAGGGAGGGGCTGTGCTGTAGACTACATCAGCATAGTCAACAAATTCTTGTCAGATCCACCACGGCTGCCTAATGAAGTTTGTGAAGAAACTGGGCAGACTAGGATGGCCCCTGTGGTTCTTACCTAGTATCAAATTGTATGTTTATGAGGGTAATGTATTTGTAAATGAGGCAGTATAGTGCAGTGGTCTAAGTCTCTAAGCTGCAAATCTGATGACATCCAGCACACCAGACCTGCGTTTGAATCTCACAGCTTCTACTTGCATACTGTGTGACCCTGAGCAAGTCACTTAACTCCCAGGTTGCTCCTGTAAAAAAGCTTTCAGCTTAGTGTGCTATACCTGGTTAAACAACTAAATTAAAAAAAATGTAGTCAGTTGCTTTGGAAAATATGGAATGTTAATATACCAAGAGCTAGCTTTTCTGTGTTATATTGCCAATTCTGATGGTAAATTCTGTTTAAAATTACACCAAGACTAGATGTAATTAAATATATTGTTACAAAACAAGGGCAGTTAACATCACCTGCTGAAAGCCAGGAGATTAGCTGGGGATAAATAATGGTGTGCTAAAGATTCATATTTAGTCCATTGTGTGATCCCTAACATTGTACTGCTAGGTGCAAGATCTTAAGGAGACGTTAATCACACCTGGGCATATGGAACAATGGCAAACATTAAAAGAAATTAACATGCTCAGTTATTCCAGAGAACACTAGCACCGCTATGAAATCCCTTCTCTGCACTTACTGCCCCCCCCTTGACAAAGTACCTAGGTCTTGTATGATTGAAGCCTCCCAACCCCCACCATCTACAACCAAGTATACACTACCACTGCAATGATGCTGGACCACACATAACTGAAACATAGAAAGGTGACAGCAGAAGGTGACTAGGGGTCCATCTAGTACGCTCATTTTTGTTTCTGTGGCATTTGCTGAAAGAGCAGCTGACATCAGCAAAGCAATGCATTTCTTTGGCCCTCCTATGGGCTAACTGCACCCTGGCTGGATCATTTCAGTGAAGTCTTTTGCTTTTCTTGGGTGCAAAAAGGGGTGGGGTGGGCTACAGGACTGAGTGTAGAGGCAACCAAGTGAAGCAACAAATTATAATAGCAGGTGCTGCAGAGTTAAATATTCAGTCCCTAATATGTACAACACACCTATCACCTTCACCATGCTGTAGACATGGTTTAAAAGTAATTATAAAAAGGATCTCAGAGTGTTGCAATATGATTGGCTGTTATGCCCCCAGCAGCCTTAAATTAATCCCCATTACAAAGTCATGTACAGCCTGATCACAATGGCATAGTCTTCCTGTCAATATTCCATCTTACATACTAACAAGCATACTAAAATGCAAGCAGAATAGGCCTAACGGTCTCTCGAGTCTGCTCAATTTTCAGCACCTGCACTGAGGGATGATTTTGGTGTCCCCCCCCTCCCCCTTGGGTTATACCATCCCCAGTTCCAGATGTTCCACCTGTATAGGGTCTGGTCAGATTTACCCTCCCCTTGTACCTGTCCCACCCACTCTTAAACCCATCTACAGTCTCCACCTTTACCAGCTCCCTGGGCAGTGCATCTTGTAGCACTGTTTAATTTCAGGACTGTTGCATTCTGGTTTTGAACCATCATTACGTAACTGTTGGAAGAAGAAATATTTAGATAACACTCTCCCTCTAAATTAGAAAAGCATTCAAAAAGTACAGTTTTAATGGTTTATTTTGAAATGTTTTTTATAATAGCAGTACAGCATGAACAGGGGTTAGATTTATCCTAAGTTAATAAACCCCTTGTGCAATATGGCACTCGGCCACACCTCATGCAATGTTACACTTCAAGTGGGTGACTAGCAGGCTATTAATCTAACCCCTGGTCATGCCTTATTGCTGTTATCAAATCAATTTGTTTCATTTATAACACTATAAACTGTGCATTATTTCATCCAACTCTAAACTGTTTACATGCTAGATGCATGAAATAATGGGCGTCAGATTATAGTTGGTAAGAAGTAAAACAGGGCAGTGACAGGGCTGTGGAATACTCTATAGAGGCAATGGGGCATTCAGAGAATCCTGTGCTAATGAGGCCAGACAAAACATAGTGCACAGTTCATTATGTTACAACTAAAACAAAATGCCAAGAAGCTCACAAGGTTGGGCTATAAAGTACGGGGTATCTTGCAAGTACAGGGGACTTAAAGCTGTCCAAATCAACTTGGTTAACAATCAGTAGAAATAATTCCCTTCTCAGAGTTGAAACACACAAAAATGAAATGTCTAGAATAACCAAGTGTCATGTACAGTACTTCTGTTTCACATTTCAGTCACAAAGGCACTACTTGGGGCACGAGAAAGGGTCCTGAAGGAACTGGAAGTAATAAGAGTTGATAAAGCAATGGGTCCAGATGGGGTGCACCCCAGGGTCCTTAAAGAACTAAGAGAGGTGGTGGCTGAACCTCTGGCTATCCTGTTTAGCCAATCACTGGAAACAGGGGAGGTACCCAAAGACTGGAGGACAACAGATGTAGTCCCCTTATACAAAAGTGGGAACAAAGAGAGCGGAGAACTACAGACCAGTCAGCCTCACCTCAGTAGTGGGGAAGATCATGGAAGCACTACTGAAGGAGATTGGTGGAACATCTGGTTGTCAATGGACTAGGACCCAAGGCAGCATGGTTTCACCAGGGGAGGTCATGTCAGACCAACCTCATTGAATTTTTTGACTGGGTGACTAGGGAGGTGGATCGGGGAGGGCAGTGGACATGGCCTATCTGGACTTCAGCAAGGCCTTTGACACTGTGCCACATAGAAGACTATTACACAAACTGGGGAATATGGGTGTGGGCAGGACAGTAGTGTGGTGGGTAGGTAACTGGCTGGGTTGCAGGACACAGAGGGTGGTGGTAAATGGCTGTCACTCCACAGAGGAAAGAGTGACCAGTGGGGTACCCACAGGGATCAGTGCTGGGACCAGTCCTATTCAACATCTTCATCAGTGACATTACTTAGGACCTAGAAGGCAAATTTCACTGTTCGCTGATGACACAAAGCTCTGTAACAGAGTAGACACATCAGAGGGTGTAGACAGAATGAGAAGGCACCTGCAGAAACTTGAAGAATGGTCAGGGGTTTGGCAGTTGAAATTCAATGCAAAGAAGTGCAAGATAATGCATATGGGGCACAAAAACCTGGCACAATATATCAGTTGGGGTGAGGATATAGCATGTACCAAGCAGGAAAGGGATCTTGGGGTTATCATCCTGATGACCTCAAGGTGAGAAACAGTGTGACAAGGCAGCAGGTAAAGCAAATAGGATGCTGGGATGCATAGGCAGGGGCATCACCAGCAGGAAAAGGGAGGTCATAATTCCACTATACAAGACACTAGTGAGGCCCCACCTGGAGTACAGTGTACAGTTCTGGAGACCTTACCTATGTAAGGACATAGACAGGGTAGAGAAGGTTCAGAGGAGGGCAACAAAGATGTTACATGGATTGCATCACAAGTCCTATGAGGAGAGGTTGAAGGAACTGAACATGTACTCCCTGGAGGAGAGGAGGGAGAGAGGGGATTTGATAGAGACATACAAGTATCTTACAGGGAGGAACAGGGTGCAGGAATACACTATTTTTAAGTGAAAAGATGTTCCAGGACTAGAAGGCATGGGATGAAGTTGGAGGAGGATGATTCAGAGGAAACGTGAGGAAGAATTTCTTTACAGAACGGGTGGTGGACAAGTGGAAAACCCTGCCAGAGGAAGTGGTGGGGGCTGAAACAATCACAGGATTTAAGAATGCATGGGATAGACATAAAGGAATTCTGGAGGTCAGGGGTAAGGGGCAACAGACTTCTAGGAAAACATAAACTGAACTTACAAGCTCAAATGGGCAGACTGGGTGGGCCATAGGCCCTTATCTGCCGACTGTCTATGTATCTATGTATCTATATGCTTTACTGGACCGTTTTTATGAATGGAAGCCATGTGGTCCTGTATACCCTCCATGACTGACTTTTATCACCATGCTGATTTTTTTTAACCCTCTTCCTAGTACTTTGGTCACAATACATGTCACATTTAAAATAATGGTGTCCCATTCATTAAAAAATACAAAAACATTTTTTAAATCTCAAATAGTGGATCGTGGGTGATTCCTTGGAGTGGGACATAAAAAATATACTGTTCGGTTTTGTATTGCACTCCCCTTGTCCCCACAGTTCAGTTTTTTTCCCCATTGAAATAAATATACTGACTCTGGTGCAAGAGGAAGGAATACTATATATTTTTTAATAGAGGCTCAATTCTGATCTGGAAACCAAGGGTTTCTGGGCAGGCGTTATGATACACAATAGCGGTCCCACAAAGGCATGCAGTCCTGTTTTCTGTTCAAATTTGGCAGCTGCGGGAGAACTGAAGCACAGGGAGGTGAGGTGACATTTAAGTGCTGCCTTACTGAATTCAACCATGAAAACAGAAACCTCAGACATTGAACAAGCAGTGGAGAGGAAAACTAAAATCTGAATTTTCTGAAGATGAGAGTGGCATGATGGCACAAACACGCAAACAAAATATTAACCCAAACCTCCTGGAAACACAGAATTTGTTGACAGAAAAAGATGGCTTGACCCACCAAACCTGCCCAGATGGTCCTTGCCTGGTCTGTCTCTGCAGACCCTAGCTGGTGTCCTGTGACCCTCACTCCTTCCTGCCCATGGGCTCAACATTTTGGGGGTATAGTAGAGTCAGACCATTATATGCTCATGTATGTTTCTCTGTAATTAAAAGGTGCACCTAAATTTTGATATCCCGAAAAGATGGTAGCTTATTCCTGGGAGATCATCCAAGGCAGTATAGCCTAGAGGTTAGAGGAACGAGGTGTGAACTAGCTTGGTACATTCAGCAGACCAGACCTGAGCTTGATTCTCACAACCTCCACTTGCATACTGTGTGACTCTGAGCAAGTCACTTAACCATCCAGTGCCCCCAGGTCGCCCCTGAAAACAAGCTCTTGTGCCTAGTGGGCCTTACCTGGTTACCAAAGACTAAAATAAATAAATAAAAATAAGCTGGTGCCTAATGTACCTATCAGCATAACTTAAAAAGTGGGCATCTACTTCATTTACTTGTCTGATACTGAACTACTCCATTTACTTAATAACACATCTTTAAAATACCACTTGCCTTTCCCAGGTTTTGCGAGTATCTTGCCGAATTGCCCATGAAGTCTGATAAACTTGTACCAGGGCTTCCTGATTTCAAAGTGAAGGAAGGAAGGAAGGAAGGAAGAAGGAGGGAGGGAGGGAGGGAGGAGGGAGGGAGGAGAAAGATTCCACTATAATGAAGAAAACTATTCTAGATGCCTGTTCTGACTGCTTTATTCTTTAAATGAAATATAATATAATCTCTGAGGTATATCTTCTTGCTAATCAGTACTTCTCAGAACAGGAAGACCTGACTTCAGTACTGGGACTGGTCTTCTTAAATGTCTTTATAAGTGACATTGCAGAGGGACTGGAAGGAAAAGTATGCCTCTTTGCAGACAACACAACTATCTGCAACAGGGCTTATACACAAGGGGGTGGAAAGGATGAAAAGGGACATGGCAAGGTTGAAGGAATGGTCAAAAGTATTGCATCTTAGATTCAATGCAAAGAAGTGCAAATTACTGCACCTGGGAAACAAAAACTCCAGTGGAAGAATACAGAATGGGGGGGGGGTACTAACAACAACAAAAATGGAAAAGGGCCTGGGGGTAGTCATATCAGATAACCTAAAGGTAGGCAAGTAATGTGAGAAGGCAGTAAGGAGGGCTGAGGGATACTGGGATGCATAGGGAGAGGCATTACCAGAAGAAAACAGGAGGATGTTATCCCTCTATAAACAGTTGATGAGACCCCATCTGGAGTACTGCCTGCAATTCTGGAGACTCCATCTCCACAGGGACATAGATAGGATGGAGGCAGTCCAGAGGAGGGCAGCTAAAATGGTGCAGGGTCTGCACCAGAAGCCATAGGAAGAGAGGCGAAAGGAGCTTAATAGGTATACCCTCGAGGAAAGGAGGGAGATGGAGGACGTGATAGAAACTTTCAAGTACCTCAAGCAGTGATGGTGATAGGGAATTTAAAACATAGGTCAAATTAGACTCATTGGTGGAAAAAAATTAGGTCAAAATAAGAAACAACTGGGTCAAACCCTAATCATAAGTACACATTTCACCAGTATAGAAGCTTACATTTTTCAAGTGAAAATACTTTTCTATTGTTTACTTTTCCATCTTTCAGCTATTGTTAAACAGGTGCACCACTTTGGACCCATTGTCATGTGGAAAGTGGGTCATTTGTGGGCAAGCTGCAACTTTTTCCCTTTTTGCCCTATCTAGCACTGTCCCTGACCACAAGGGAGTCAACAAAGTCCAAGAGGGTAGCATAGTTCAGAAAAGAGATGTGCAAAAACAAGAGGTACAATTTGAAGATAGAGGGGGGATGGCTGAGGGGCAACTGATGAAGTATTTTTTCATGGAGAGGGTGGTGGATGCCTGGAAGGGCCTTCCTGAGGATCTTGTGGGGTCAAAAACAGTGAGAAAATTCAAGAATGCATGGGACAGACATAAGGCAATTCTGGTGGGGGGTAGGAGGAAGTAGACTGTTGGTTAACTAGGCTCTGCAGCTCATTCAATAGGTCGGGAAATGGGCAGACTGGGTACACCAAGTAGTCCTTATCTACCGTCAAAGTCTATGTTTCTATGTTTTTACGTATTTTTTTCTATCCTTTCACAAACCAAATACTGTAGGGTTACCACCTTCCCTGATTTTCACACGACAGTCCTGATTTGGGCAGCTGTGTCCTGCAAAAATACTGTGAAAAATACCACATGTTCTGAGGTTATAGTAGAAAAAAATATCTTCTAACTTTCTTCTAAATTTTACAGAAACACCATAATACCGTAACTAAAATACCTTAAAATGATAAGAAACAATAGAGACAAGTAAAAAAACTACAACACTTAATCTTAATTCTGAGAAAACAAGTCTGTTGCACTGGTCTAGTTTACATATTGCTCCATGAAAAATTTTGATTCAAAAAAGAAATGTCCCACTTTGGGCTTCATGAAAAGTGGTAACCTTAGTGCTGGGGGCAAGGGTACAGGCATACTCACTGCACACATTCTTGTGCAATTGTACAAGTACCTGTCTGATATCTGTCTTTTTTCCTAAACATTATTACACAGATTTAGAACAGAGACAATGCCGCTGCTGCATTTGAAAGTAAGTGACAACTGTTAAAACTCGTCTTACTGTAAGTATATAAAACCTGTTTTAAAACTGATTTCATTTTAGAATCTGTTCAGAAAAAAATTAAAACACAGTAATTGTCTGCATTCATTGTTTTAAGAATAGATCATGTGCTTGCTGTATGTTAAAAAGCACTCAGCAATGACCATAAAGAAGTGGGTGGGCAGTCCTTGGAGATATATACCAAACTGACATTTTAGGCTACTCTAGCGGCTTAGGCCATCTTCACCTCCTGGGCATTAAATGGTCAAGTTGTAGGAAATGATGTAAATGTTCCATGAATGAAGAAGTGACTATAAGGCATTTGAATTTTGACTGTCAAAATACTGTATCAGGCAAATATATATATAAAAAAAAAACACTGTAACAGAGATAGAGAGAAAATTGGAATTCTTAGAATGGATTCTGTGCAGTGGCAGCAAATTTGTAATAATTGCTTTATTTGCAAAGTTTTGCACAAATGACTGTAGCATGTTATGTAAGCTATGAAGTTAATGTTTATGTCCCGTATGTACATTACATTTGTTCATAAGGATATATTTGTTTTAAACTGTATGTAACAAACTGATGTTTTTATACATGCAGCTTGCTTGAAAAATATCTTGACTTGACAACAGGCATGGATGAACTTGAAAGAAAATGTTTAGACTGCAAGTTATTTTACCCAGCATGGCCCAGTGTTCAAAATACACGTAGGTGGATCCTGCTTCTGTCTACTTTTATAGCTGTATCACATGGAGGTCAAATGATTTTCTTATGGTCACACAGTAAGTGGTGGGATTTAAACCTTACGAATTTCTTAGTTAACAGTTCTGAGGGTCTATACCGTGGACCACACTAAAGCATAACCCAGAAAGAAATGATGCACAGATGAGTAAGAGAACCCAACCTAAACAAGGGCCACACTTGTAGAAAGCTCTCTCTCTCTCTCTCTCTCTCGTGCGCGTGCACTCCCCCCCCACACTCACCACCACCACTATCTCTCTCTCTCTCTCTCTCTCACACACACACACACACACACACACACACACACACATACACACATACACACACACACAATCACCACCACCATCAGGATAACAAGACAACTTCTAAAACATGTTTAGATACAGTTCTGCTTTATTGTATACATGTCCTGTCTTTATATTCCTTTTATTCTTCATGTGAATATTTACATAGAAATAATCAATTTTCCCAACAATAGGTCTATACCAACCAGACAGACCTGCCAGTAGTTCGGTTCTTACCTAGTCTAGATATTGTAATTTAGTTTGGAGTTTTATTCCAGTGAAATATGAGAGATTGGTAGGGAAAATGTAACAAAAGTAAACAGTAAATGACATCCAGAAAAGGCTTGTTAGAAGAGAGTATGGGAACCTGGCTCGATGAGAACCATTTTGAAACTGTCTCTGACCAGGTTCTGTTCATGTCATGACCATTTGCCTATTTTGGGAAACCAAAGTAAATCAGAGTAAATCAGAAATGTTTGGAAAAATATTGGTCTGAATCAGAACCAGGAGAAACTAGAAAAAGTAGGAGAAATCAAGAACCTTTGGAAAAGTGTCAGACTCTAAATTAGAACCAGGTTAGAGCAGACCCTCTTATCCCTACTCTTACTGTTACAGGAATAGAAAGAGAACATTGTTTAACCTGGAAAGGCACACTAAGCTGAAACTTGTTTTCAGGTGCAACCTGGGAGTACAAAGAAGTTAAGTGACTTGCTTAGAGTCACACAACATGCAAGTAGGGGCTGTGGGATTCAAAGCCAGGCCTCCAGTTTTGTAGCTTAGTCCCCTAATCCACAGCACTATTCTGCCTTATTGCTAGCCCTTTGTTAAAGTCACAGTCCTCTGTGATATCATAATACTGTAATTTTCAAAGCAGCAAACTATGATATCCCAAACAGAGGATTATTACTTCAGCTAAGGAGGGAGCAGTAGAAACAGGTGAACGCTAGGCACCTGGGATCTTGTTTCCAGTTCCACACAAATTAACCAGGCAATAAAAACAAAAGAAAGACAAAACCATGGACTTTATTACATATATTCTGAAGAGTGTGTAAATATTGTGTTTTAATGTTGTAAGAACAAAAATATGCAATTTAATATAAAAACAAGTAATAAATAGCAAATCACAGAAACATATTTGTCGGCTAAACGATCCCGTGACCGATCTTTACTGTTTGAGCATTCCTACCTAATGTTGAACAAGACAGCCCTAGCTTTAGCATTGTGTCCCTCTCCCCTACCCCTTACAGAGTCTGTCAAGAAAATGCAGAAATTGTGAAGAGGGGGTGTTGACCTCTGTCTCATACCAGAACCTTCCACCATTCATTGAAATAGTTCCATAGCTGTCAAGATCTTAGGGCCCTTATCGGGGAGATTTGGGAAATTGTGGCAAATAGTCTTTAAAAAGTTTAAAATAATCAGATCATATGAAGGAGATCCTATTTAAATATGTTTGTGATCTTACTTGTGGGAAGACACGAGACTGTCCGAAAATGAACCTTCCTAGTCTCTCATGATAAGAGAGAAAGCAGGATGCTTTAAACTTGAGCTAAAGAAAAATAAAACCAAAGAGGAGAGAAAGAGAGAGAGAAAGAGAAAGAGAGAGAGTGAGTGTGTGTGTGTGTGTGTGTGTGTGTGTGCGCGTATCTCGGAGGTCCTAGAAGGAAATTAGCAAATCTCAATGTCATCTCAGGACACTTTATTCATGATTACAGCCAAAAACAAACTAAAAAAAAAACACACGGATGAAAAGTATCATATGTGTCTCTGTAGCAAGGGGGAGGGGCACGTTGTAGCCATAAAATGCTGTCTGCTTGACTCTTTTAACTAGGGAGAAAAAGAAAAAAAAAAGACAACTACTTGACTTTTCAACCCAAGAACAACTTGACATGTTGTGCCTAGCATGCACTTCAGCCCTCACCCTGATAATTCAACTTGATCTGGTTAAGTGTTACAAATGGAATGGAAAACCAAAGTGCCATGCAGACTGCAGTCAGAACACACACAACAAAAAAGGAAAAAGAACCCTACCCCCGAGAGGAGAGAAAGAGAGAGCTGGGGAGGGACTGTGTCTTTGGAGCCCTCCTATTGAGATTTATTCATTAGGGGGGCCCAGCTAATCACTTGCTATTAATGGTCCTTCAGTTTATTACAGGGAGGCGCAGATGCGGTGCAGACTCTCCGCTGCTGCAGGGTTCCGAGAGCCTGTTAAAGGAGGGGAGGCAGGTTAACTGATCAATTATGTTGACTAGTTGGTGTTGGGCAAATTCAGAAACCATATGGCATTGAGATGTTCGCAGCCTGCTTCACACCAACTCGAATACACAGCCTCCATGACAGTTGTTTTAATTTAGACACACCTCCCTTTGCTTTGCCTTGCACTCGTTTCCCCTACTGTTAGTTGAATAACACTGGAAAGTAAAAGCGAAGCAGAGTCCCATATTATAAAAAAAATGAGATGGGGAAGCGAATGAAAATGTATTTTGTGACATACTTATTCTACTGAATGGGGACTCATTATGTCCTATAGTGCTTATGACATGTGCGATCAGATCAAATCAGCAACCCATATACTGCACAGAACTTGTGCAACTTGCTAAAATGTTTCTCTGCAGCTCTCTGAGTCAGTGACAAAAAAACACGCCCAATTTAGGTGGGACTGAGAACATTTTGGAGGTGAAATCCGGGACGTCAATAAAAATCAGAGACTTTAGAGAGGTATAAAAAGACACTAAAATACTCACACTAAACATATTCAGTCTTGCAAGAGAATACACAGACAGGAGGACAGCTATATCTATCTACAGTATCTATCTATCTATCTATCTATCTATCTATCTATCTATCTATCTATCTATCTATCTATCTTTCCCTAAATAAAATAAAAGGCCTGTGATGTACTTGTAAAAAAGTTTCTTCTCCCCCTTAGGTGTACCAAGCAGAGAAGTCCAGTACTGTACAGTTTCCTCAGCCTGCAGTAATGCTGCAGAACACACTTAAGAGAGATTACCTTCAGCAGCCTACAGCACACTCACTTCCAAGCCTTTGAAAGTTTTGCTGGCCAGCTCCTCCAGGGCACAGAGCGGCGATGATTGGATGGCTTTGCCATTGTGGGGTGCCCCAGGCCCTTCGGCTACTTTCTCCTGCAGCTCCCTGGGCAGCAGTCTGAGGCTGGCTGTGGTGGGGACTTTCCTCACTGAGGGTTTGTTTAGGATGTCCTCGATACCGAATGGGGTGAAGGGCTTCTACGCCCTTACTGTTAAGGGGAAGGGACAGAAATGACAGGGATGCAGAAATGTACAAAAAAAAGGCCCTAAAAAAGGAACGAACACTGTGATACAGTGCAGTGCTGCAGTCCATAGGGACAACATGGGCAGATTGCTTCTTGGGGGAGGGTCAGGTGGAGGAAACACAGTTTCATGGACAGAAAACATGACGTTAGCCCTTTTCTACATGCAAAACATTGGCAGGGTTCCGCCCATGCAGCTGTAAAAATGAGGATGATAATTTGACAAGCAGATCCTTTTGTACGATAGTGGGGAGACAGTCCTTGTTTCAATAGAGGATGCCTAGTTTGGTGAGGAGCTTTGAGTGTACAGCATTGAGGTATGCTGAGAAGTCTAGGTTGCTGTCAAGCCACACACCGAGATATTTATAAGTGTGGACAACCTCCATTTGGGTACCATTGAGGGTGGAGAACACAGGGAGAGGTTATAGCTTTGCTAGCTTTTGACTAGTGCCAAAGGTCATTTACATTACCTTTTTTATATTTATTTTTAGCTGGTTGGTTTGAAACCAACATAATACGTTATGGAAGTCTTGTTTTAGTGAGGATTCTACAGAGGGTGTGGAGGTGCCAGATGCATAGATGACAGTATTTTTGGCATACATATGAATATGGGAGGAGACACAGACAGAGGGGAGGTCATTGAGGAAAATCAAGAATAGTATGGGGCTAAGGATAGAGCCCTGGGGGACTTGTGTGAATAGGGAGGGGGGATATAAAATACCACCTACCTGCACAGATTGTTAGTGGTTGGTCAGATAGGAGTGGAACCACTGAACTGCTGAAGAAGACAGACTGACTTGCAAGAGGTCTGAACCTCACCTTCAGGTTCTTGGCAATATTGGGAATGCAAATAATCACACACAAGTTGCATTCGAGTAATAAACAAGTTTATTACTACAAAAAGGGATAAATCACAGTTGCCCTAAGCAGTTCTTACCAGTACGAACTGGGAGCCAGTGCTAAGCATTCCCTACACCTCGAAGTTTCTCTGTAGTCTCTTGGGATCTCTCGGGTCTCCGAGGTGTAAAGCCTGTGCATAACATTATATACCTGTGATAATTACTATGGTTACTAAAAAGATAGAAACATTTCTAGTTACAGAGATGAGCCCTATTGGCTAAATTAGAGGTGGCTCCATGGTCCAAGATAACATTATATAATTCTGTAAAGTCATCAGTTTTAGAACAAAGACATTCTTATACAGAGTCTTACATAACAAGGTGAAGTGGTACACATCACCAAAGGATGGCAATGTTGCCTTACATATTACAATTACTTCAAGGACAGGTGTCTTGGCATCTGACAAGTAAGAAATAGACAGAAAATACATGGTATAATATGTGTGCATTAGCAAGCAAAGTGGGTTACAATAATATGCATTCATATCCTGACATCTACTCTTATACGGTAGATGCCCTTAGCCCTATGTATTAGTATAGCCTATGCCTAAACATTAGCTGTCTACGGTGTACCCCGAGGGTATCAATTAGGGTGTAGGGACCTTGTGTAACAGGCTGATGTCAACTTGTTTAAGAGTAGGGGGTGGGAAACCGATTCAAAGGGCTTGGCAAAATCAATAAAAATAGTCACTGTGATAAGACCCTTGTCCATACCTAGCAGAAAAGAGTCAGTAATGCAGAAAAGGGAGGTGATTGTGAAGTGTTTTTTTTTCTCACACCAGACTGGAAAGGGGATATGAAGGAGGAGGAGTCAAGGAAGTCGACTAATCTGGAGTGGACTATTTACTTCTGTAGTTTAGCAAGGGAGGTAAGAGAAATGTGGTTAGAGAAATAAAGAATTGCATCAAGCCAAACATCAGAAGACTTGAAGGTAGGGACTTTTTCAAAGGGGGTGACTTCAGAGTCTTGAAGATGGGGGTATTTTGGATGCTGATGAGCCAAAAGTCATAGAGTTTAGTACTGGGAGAGTTGGTTAGAATGGAGCAAACATTGAGTATTGCTGAAATCATACTGAGGTGCTACTTCTACCTCAGGAGGCAAGGTTTCTGTAATGAAAAATACAGTGTCATCTAGGTACATATGAATTTTAGGGAGGAGACAAACCAACGTAAGGTTGTTGAAAAAGATAGAAGATGTGGATGAGGCCAGGGAAAGAACCCTAGGGAACAAAAGGCTAGATCAGGATCAGGGGCTAATGAGTTACTTTTTAGGACTGACTGCCATGGATCAGACAGGTAAGAGTGGAAACATCTGACTATGACGTCAGATAGGTGGTAGTATGGAGCAGTGGTTTAAGGCTCTAAGCTGCAAACCTGGAGACCTGGATTTGAATCCCCCAGCCCCCACTTGCATACTATGTGATCCTGAGCAAGTCACTTAACTTCCTTGTGCTCCCAGGTCACACCTGTAAACAAGCTTTCAGCTCAGTGTGTCTCTCCTGGTTAAAAAAAAAAGTGATACACCAGTCCATGCAAATTTATTAAGTGAGATGGGGTAAGTAACAGTGCTGATGGCCATAGCAAGGTCAAGAAATATAGCAGCAGCATACAGGCTGTTACCAGTTTCCTTCAAGACGGAATCAGTTAGCCATAGTAGTGAGGAGACATTGGAGTGTGATTTTTGAAAGTGAGACTGGAAAATGAAAGGAGGAGTCAAACAAGTAGGAGTTTTAAGATATCACAAGTTTTTTTCTGCCTTTTAACCAAAGTAAGGAGAAGAGCTCTAAGGTTCTAGCTCCCTGTTTTTGGACTCTGTGTGGAGGAGTTGAACTTTGCATACTTCATGCCCCAGGTGCAATACCTAGGCAAAATGAGAGATTGAAGAGGGAATGAATACAATGATAGCATGAGCAGAGTGGAGGAGGTTAGAGTCAAGGTAATTAGGGCTGTTACCATTAGATGGGTTGAGAACAGAAATATGTGAAGCTGACTTAAGTTCACTTGCTGTAGTTTCACCATGAAGTTCTACAATTTGTAGAGATTTTTGCTTCACAAAGAGTGCACTTTGTGGGAAGAAAAACTCTGCAAAGTTCAGACACAGCACAGAGTGCTCACTTCAGTAGAACTCCATAAAATGCAATTAGGAAACTTTGTGGGTAAAATAAAATTTCACCCCCTCAGCCAATGATAGACAGCAGAGTAGTAAAAGAGAGAGCGAGGGAGAGACAGAAGGGAAGATAGGAGAAAAGGTGAAGATAGATGGGGAGAAAAAATGGTGGAACGGTTAGGAAGGAGAAGGGTGTATTAGGTCAGCAGGTGTAGAGTAGGAGAGAGTAAAGGTGGGAGAAGCGAGAGGGCACAAGTGGCAAAGACTTTCTTAAAGGAGGAAGCAACTTCAGTGGGGATAGAGATTGGAGTATCTGCTACCTTGAGGAGTGGGGTTGTTGGGGGGGGGCCAAAAACAGAGTGGATCACCTTTCAGAATTTTGATGGTCTCTTAGGGTTGTTCTGGAGGTTGCTGGAAAAACAGTTTAACTTCACTGATAACTTTGCTACTGGCGTTATGAAGCTGCTTACAATTCACTAATTCCCCTGGGGATCCAGAGAACTTACATTGGCATGAGAAAAGTCACACACTTATATGTTAACAGTCAGATCTGTGATTATCCAGGGAATAAGGGAACCTCATATACAGTGCTGTCTATTAAGATTAAGTGCTCTATATTAGAGTTCCATTTACTGCATCACACATCAGAGTAATTGTTACAGAATAACACTGAGGTTTTACAGAAATCTGCAAGATATCACAGCAAGAATTGTAATGAGAGCAATTGATCAATGTGGACAGCACTGTACATGACCTCAGGAGCATGTGTGTTTGTCTCTAATAGCCAAGAATTTCAAGTGCAAAAGCTCCTGTGTCAGCTGACACAGAGATGGGGCAACAGTCAGAGTGGGATGGATCATCTACTAAAGAAGATAGGTGGAAGGACTTGTGTGACCTGTTCAAGATGTATTTTGGTGGTGGTGGTGGGGCATTGGGATGATGGATCTTACATACTGTACACAGTAGATCATCGAATGGCTACTGTATGTGTTGGGAAAGATGACAATTTTAATCATATAATGGGTACAGGTGGAGAAAATCTAGTTAATGAGGGAGTGGTTTGATGTGTTAGGACCTAGGAGAATGGTCTCTGAAAACAGTTGTGTGAGCTGGAGGATCAGAATTCACTAGATGATGAGTTTGCTTTTTTTTTGCTCCTCCCAGGGCACCCCCAAATTACCACTCCTTAGGGCCTCCAAGGTGCACCTCGGCACCACTCGTCCCCTTGTCACCATCCACCACCCCCTAGCAGTCACCCCCGGGTAACCCAACATATCCCTTCATCAGAAGGGTTCCTCCCTTCCGGGGGGAAGCTCCCATTAGGCACAACTCTGTATCCCAAGTGCTACAGGGTCAGTCTGGACACCTTTCAGTGCTCTGTGGCATCGGGGAACCAGAGATTGTCATCCAGTCACTCGGGGGGCTTTTTATGTTTTCTGCTCTCCCTCTCCTTCATCCCTGATTGGGCCAACTCATGATGGCAACCTGAGGTATGGGTGTGCGGGGGCATGCTGAGTCTTCATGCTGCCTTGCATGTTGCCCAATCCACCTCTAGGTGCCAAAGCCATGCCCCCCCAGGAGGAAGCTTCCAAAGGATGCTCTGGATTCCCTCCCTGCCGGTCTTCGCTCCTGACACCCAGGTTCGGGGCACAAACCTGGGTCACCAGCATGCCGAACGAACTCCTTCAGATGAGTTTACTTGAAATTTAAAACAGAGTCACTCCTTAATGTGCTCAATCTTCATTGATGAGGTAACTTGTGCAGGTAGCAGTATCAGCATCAGGAGTCACTACTCTACTGATACTACCAATGATGTCACAGGTTGCAGCATCTCTATAATGGTACACTGGGGGCTGCAAACAGAACTGGTTTTAATGATCAGATAATCAAAAATAAAGGGAGATACAGAAAGAGAATGTGTGGTAAGCAAATCTGAATTGGGACTGCAACAATGCTTCACATTCTACTCTAAATGAATAACTATTAGTGACCAGGAAAGGCAAAGTGAGTTGAGGCTCATGTTCAAGTATAAATTAGATTTTCACATCCATTAAATAACCTTTCTTAGGTGCCGTATGTTTGACTACCAGTGGTTACTTAGATTCTATAACATCAAGATGGTCAAGAAAAGGGGAAATTGCCAGCTCTGGTTTTAAAAGAACACGGTAAATCCCATTTCCATGACTTTAAGGACTCTAGACCTCTTACACTTTCATTACACTGTTCCTCAGAATATTTGGCTATAGTGGTAGCCAATGATATGATGTAGAATATCTAGAAATATAACAGTATATCACATAACATTTCATTCATTTCTATTGGATTTCCTGTGATATACTCAGCTATATCTAGATATATGGCATATCTTGTCACGGGCTAGTACTGTAAGAGATCAAATATGGGATGCACCATCAAATTAAAGATAAGGACCAGAAATTTCAGAAGTATCAATCCTGGTTGCACCTGCTGGTATTTAAAACTGAAAATAGATCCACGCTGTAATGTCATTTATTAAATGGTCTTACAATGCCCAAAGATTATGTCCAAAAAAAAAGACTCAGTTGTGTGAATTGATGACACAAATTTGACATCCATTTCTTACCACAAATTGACCACTATGCATTGGGGAGGAAAGGTGAAATTGTTTAATCAGGAAAGGCACACTTGCTGGAACTTGTCTCCAGGTATGAACTGGGTGCACAAGGAAGTTAAGTGACTTGCTCAGAGTCACACAATTTGCAAGTGGGGGCTTCAAACCCAGGTCTCCAGGATTGCAGCTCAGTGCCCTTAACCGCTATACTGTACTGCCTCCTTTGTATAAGTACATTTGTTTTGGTTTATGTACTTGGCTCCATGTATCAGCAGCATGTAGTCAACCTTAAGTTTGAATTCCACAGTGGCGTTCATGGAAGGGGTGCATGTCCCTTGCACACCTGATCTCCTTGCCGATCACGTAGCTATGCACACAGCCAATCTGGGGACATGTCTGGGATGTGCTTGCACTATTCGTGAAAGTGCACAGTGCTGGACAAGGGTGGTGCAGGATACAGCAGCAGTGAGCCTTTCAAATATTTTGCATGCCCCCCCAATGTCACCCACCATCTGCAATGGGACTGGAAATCCCCCCACCATGATGCTCCAGCACACAGGGCTGATTGAGGGGAGGCTGGGAGCATCCATTTTGGCAGTTTCTTGTACATTTAGAAACTTGGGAATCACACCTACCCAGACTCCCCTGCTCATATGAAGCAGGCAATTCAATATGGGACCTAGGACAGGCATCCCATTGGATGCCTGTCTGCATCCTCAAACCACCCTCTGCAATCATGCACATCCAGGGGGGTGGGGCAATGGAGAGGTGCCCTGTGGGGGTCGACAATTGTGCATTCCATGCACCCTACACCTTTCTGAAGGTGCATATTGTCATAGGCCAGGTATGCATTAATTGCACATATCCAGCACGCAATAGTACATAGCCCCCAGTGTAACGTTCTGTTGCAGATGGACACATCTTTTGACAATAGCAGCAGGACTGCTTAGACACAACTGCTTGGATGCAAATGTGGAAGCAGCATGCATTAGCATCTTCATCCAGCCTTCTGAGAATTCCCCCCAAAGCTCAGAATGTAAAGGAACCTAGAACTTGCATTCTCATAAGTATTTTGTTTAATAGAAATATCATGTCCTCAATCATAAACATGAATATTTCAGTGTTTGTAAAAATCTACTAACACTATATATGGAGAGTTGCACCTTAAAAAGTACAACTAACCAAACATTCAAGCACATTTATAAGTGGGGAGCATTTGGTGAACCACACTTTAGGACAGGGATAATTTATTTAATTCTTAAAATATTTTACTTCACGCTAATATCTCTTCAAGACAGAAAAAGATTTCTTGTTAATATTCATTGATCAAAAGTAATGCTTGCTTTATAATCTTATTGCCAAATGTGGGCAAAAGCTTCTACATGAGAGACAGCAGGCTTCTGAGTAATAAAATTACTGGGGACATTCCTTGGAATGTGAGACAGCTCAGTGATATGTACGCTGCTCTTCAGTGAGAGATAGCACCTCCTTCATGTGTGACAGAGGGATTCATAGTGTATGTTAATACCAGAGCAGAGTGTCTGAGGAATTTCCTTACAGCCACACACACACCTTTCTCTAGTGTTGTGCAATTATGCAACTAGGAACCAATGTCAGAAATACCACTTCTCTCAGTGCAGTTTAACCCCTACAAGGTATACATATTTTTAAATCAAGGATGGAAATGAGAAAGGAAAAGTGCATAATTGTGCAACACTAGAGAAAGGAGTGTGTGTGGCTGTAAGGAAATTCCTCAGACGCTTTGACCAGTGAGCCTGTAGCTTAATGGTTAGAGCGTTGGAACGGCATACCAGAGATCTGAGGTTCAAATCCCAGTAGGCCACACTTTTCCTTTCTCATTTCCATCCTTGATTTAAAAATATGTATACCTTGCAGGGGTTAAACTGCACTGAGAGAAGTGGTATTTCTACCAGAGCAGAGGCCATTCTTATGGTTGTAAGACTGGTCTCACATGCACTTTTAGTGTGTGAGAACTGTGAACCAAATGTGAGTGGTTCTGATACCTTAAGAGAATGAGTCCACTCTTACAACAGTAAGAGTGGTCTCGACGGTGGTATTAATACAGTATATTATTGATCAAGTTCTATCAATAATATATATTTTTTTTAAACTGTCCTGGAATGTGCCCATTTCCAGGGCATCTGTGTGAAAGACACTCTTCACAGAATAACAGTGTCTCACCTGCAGAGAAGAAAAGTGCTCCCATTGGTTGAGAGCACTACCTTAATCTGTAATGCTCAAATGAAGGTGCATACCTCTCAGTGTGGGACAGTTGAGAGGTATGACTGAGCCTTCAGGACAATGTTGAATAACAATAATTACTGAAGGTAACATTAAGTTTACATTTCATATATTTTTGGTTTTCCCCAGTTTACCCTTCCCACATTTCCCACCTGAAATTCAAATCTGCTGTTTTTGTACCCTTCCTATGATCATAGCTTCTAAGGACGGTTGAATGACTGCCTTCACAAATCAGTGTCACTGCTTTTCACTGATCAGCTGGCATGAAGTGCACAAATTCCAGGTAATCTGTGCCCGAAGTGCCTCATCTCTATTTTGTGCTCAGCCCCTGACAGGATTCAATATAGGATTCCAATAATCCAGCTAAAAAATATGAGAGATAGCAGTGAGATGTGCTTCTACTACACCATTTTATGTGAGGTAGCAGGAGCTCCTTAATGCTCATTACTCAGATTCGAGTTCTGTAAACCATGTCTTTCTGGCTAAAATGGCAGTACACCCTGAGGCTGAAATATAAAATATGTAAATTTAATGAAACTAGTAATTTGATTTTAGCTGTGATAATATTTTTGTTTGCTAGTTTGCTGGTTTCCTGCCCAATGCTAAAAGCACAGGAGTTATGTATAAAACATTACTCTGCCTTTAGGCTAGTAACTATGTCTAGTTCTTCCCCCATATTATCTTATTTGCATTTTTACATCACTATCTGTGAAATCACAACTAGCCAGCAAGGGACACTAATTCTTCTGCCTGATTGGTCACCCTAACTGAAACTGCAATGATGATGACTTTTAGTTTCTTAATCTTTAAAATTAATTTAGCACAAAATATTCCAAAAGAGAAGCAACATCTCATTTGCAGTGGGTTCAGCTTTTACCCAGTTCTTCAACTAAAAAAAGTTTAACAAACACATGGAGTGTAACATATTCAATAGGCCAGTGACTCTCATGGAAATCATGTCTGGGATCTATTATTACAGGGAGATGGTGCAATGTCTAAACCAGGCTGACTTCTCTAAACCTAACAAACTCTGGTCAGAGCCAATACAGCTGCTAATGCATTAGTCTGATTAGGGATATAGAATAATGTGTGGTTTAGTTGTAATTTACTTGTTGTATTATTATGATGTAGAAATCCCACATTTATTAGACAATAAGAAAATGTTTATGAGGCATGGATTTTGCTACCCTCTGGGAACAACTTCAAACTGGGGGAAGGTCAAACAGCTGGTATGCAATGCTTTATATTCCTTCGCAATCTACAGCATTGCATTGCAGCTCTGCTGTGATTAGCACCCTGCTGACCTTTTCCCTCCAAGGCGTTAAAACAGCAAAGTTCACCTCTTCCAGTTTTGGCCACACCCTGCAGAACGCCAACAAGAAGTCTGCTTTCAGTGTTTAATATGGAAATGATTCACTGAGTGACCCAGTTACCTGTGATCTAGTAGCAAACATATCTGATAGGAGTTGAGGGATATGTTTATTCATTATATGTTGCATTTCCACACTTCATTCAGTCAGTTTTATGCCTTTAGGGGTATGTATTTTACATTGAAGCAGTCCTTCCTAATTGTACTCATGGAATTAAGTTACACTTTTAGTTTCACTTCCAGAACTGGGTTCCCCAGGGATTCCTCTCATTTCCACTACAATCTGATTTAAGCTTCACTAAGCAGTCTTAAAAATCTAACTGAGGGGTGGTATTGGTGTCTAGTGGTCAGAACACAGGCTCTGGAGGCAGGAAGTTCAGGTTCAAATCCCACCAGAGCAACTTACTGTAATCCCAAGCAAGCTGAAGTAGCTAAGTGTAAGAGAAAAGTTTGTGATATCAGGAATTAGTAAGTTTTGAAACAGGTTAAAATGTGGTTTGCTCTGCTCCTGTTAAAAAGCCAGTGCTGAACTGCTCTTTCTCACCAAAAGTATTGCCCTCACTTTTCTTATTCTTTCTTCTCCCCTCCCTCATAGCCACTGATTTCCATAGAAGACATTGTGCATGACAATGTGTATCTAGTTAGGTCTATTCTGATGGAGAAATGTGGCAGTCACGTTAGTCCAGTCTATGATATAGAATAAAAAAAATGTTGCAGCTGATACCTTTTATTGGATTAACAAAACCATTTTAGATACCTGCTTTCAAGAAATAATACCAATAAAAGGTATCACTCACCTGTAACATGTTATATGTTTTTTTTCATCTACTGTATTCTGTTGCAAAACAGTATAATTACTTGTATTATGGTCTTGGATTGGTAAAGTTATTTGGTGATCAGATAGGCTGTATCTTAGGGTTGTGGATCACAGGATCAACCAGAAAAGTATGCTGCTATTTAAAAAAAAAAAAACAGTCAGAAAATTGTATTTTGCACATAAAGTGCTAATTGGGGTCATCCCCACACATAGGTGTAATGCCAGCATTCATGACTGTTCCATTTAAGGATAGAGTCATGATGCCAGGTTTCTTTTTTTTTTAGTGTTACCTTTATTCTCCTTGGCCACCTCTCTGCCTCCCGTTATAGTCCTAGCATCCTTCCAGGGATATGGCTGCCGTCTGTCTTGACCAGGACTGCAGGCACCCTGAAACTCCTGTGGTTTACTCCCAGCAGCGGGGTGGCAGGGAGGCCCCTAACTCCCCACCCTTGTGGATCCAGTTAGGGTGCCCATTTCCCGGCAAACACTCATGGACAACCATCAAGCCGTGTGATAGGTGTCACCTTTTTCCACTTCTCACTCCCCCCACATTGTAGTATTGAAGTCTTGGGCATGCAATGATGCTAGCGGGGGCAGAGGCACATGCATCCACATGCTCCTCCCCCAGGCCTCTGCCCAGACGCCACCCATAGCTGTTACCCCGTGCTGACCCCCAGCCTCTACCAGGGGTAATCAGACATTGGGAAGTGAGACCACCCTCCCCGGAGAAGGAGAGCAGTCCATCAGACACTAAATCCTTCTCCTCCCCGCCAACCCCTGGTGACCCATGCTCATTCTCGAACACAGGTCGCCAGTGCAGCACAAGGTAAAGCATCCAGTGCCTCAGCCCTCAGCACCACTGGACCAGCAGTATGATGCGTGGTTTCAATGTGTGGAGAAAGAGAGATGTTGGTCGAGTAATAGTCTAAGGTACTGTACTGACACTATAACATACCACATGCAGTCAGGCAAAAAATAATATTTTTTTTTTAAATTAAAGTTTATTACATTTTTGGATTTCAATGACATCAACATAAAAATCAAGTAAATTATTACAGTAACAAAATCAATGCATTACATCTTCATCTCTGAATTAACATATATACTTATTTCATTTCCCAATTGTTTTGTTCTCAATACTCCATTACCAATGTTTGGGAAGACACCATCGGGGGAACTGGGCATGTAAAAACATGCAAAGTCAACCATATCATCTGGTGATGTTCCACCAGCGGTTACCAAGAGGGGAGAGCCACCTTAACTACAGAGGACTATAAGGTTCCCTCTGTGTCTCCTATCTACTACAGTACTCTGCTCATGAATGAGGTGTTGACCCTGCTGTGCTGTGCATTAGTTGCTATATTTATTACTGCATTTCAGCGAGCAAAACAGAAGAAAACATGGATATAGTTAACTATGTACAATGTGGTGAAGGTACTGCATCATCCTTAAGCATGGTGTCTGGGATCATAATGAAGGTAAGGGGGAGGGCTCAGAGGCTATCTCCCTGGAATTCCCCAAGCTACACCTATAATTCTGATGCCCATATTCATATCTCTATATTATGTTGTAGTTGCCCCTAAGAGCCTATTCCTCTTTAAGAGCAAAATTGGGTTCCTGTTCCAGTGCTTATTGTACCCAGAAAGCCCAGGTGCCTTCAAAGAGTTGTGTGTGCTATTTTTTCCACCTAATATAATTTCATTACAATTCCCCTCCAATTAGCAGTGTCCAGATACTTAGCCATTAACCAGTTTTTTGTTAAAGCCTTTTTAAATGCAGCAAGTAACATTAACAAATGCTGCCTTTTCTTCCTATCTTAAGTTGCAGAGGAGGCATTATGAGTTATGAACAACAGTGGTCTGATGGGATTGCACACCCAGTTGCCTTCTCCATCTCTGCACAGCATTGGGACCAGTACATAATCTGTATATACTGTACTGCAGTTGCTATACTTTTTAGCTGCATACCCTTCATGGTCTTAGCATAATGACTCGTTTTAACACTCTATTTCATGTGTATTGCAAACTTCCTGTGTATAATTACTGCTCTATGTAAATACTATGTTAAGTGTGAATTCATTTTGTTTATATTGTTTACCCAATTATGACGTAACTGAGTATTCCTTTGTATGTATTGTTAACCTCTCCTTTCCAGGTCCATCTTGAAAATGAGTTTGCTCAACAATGTTTGCCTGGTTAAATAAAGGTTTTGATTGATTGATTAGATACATAGATACATAGACAGTGTCGGCAGATAAGGGCCTATGGCCCACCCAGTCTGCCCATTTAAGTTTGTAAGTTCAGTTTATGTTTTCCAGGAAGTCTGTTGCCCCTTACCCCTGACCTCCAGAATTCCTTTATGTCTATCCCATGCATTCTTAAACCCCCTGATTGTTTCAGCCCCCACCACTTCCTCTGGCAGAGTGTTCCACTTGTCCACCACCAGTTCTGTGAAGAAATTCTTCCTCACGTTTTCTCTGAATCGTCCTCCCTCCAACTTCATCCCATTGATTGATTGATTGGTACTTCCTAATTTGGGGGCCGGACCGCTTCACATGTGTATGGTCTGCTGGTGCCAGACAACATTCCATCCAGTATTATATTAGAGATCTGAGGAATAGACTTAGTCTAAACTGCTGGAGTCCGGAAATACAGACCCAGGCTAAATGCTTTCAGGTATTTTTATGCCAACTAGGGACACTATTTGTTTCATTTTGCACCATACACAGGCGTTTCCAGGTGCTGTCAGTAATCTCAACCCCATCATTCCACCTCCTATTTTTGTTTACTTACCCGTATATTCAAGGGGCTCAATGCTTCTAGTGCTCTGTATATTCTTGAAATTAGTCTGTCCCCCAAGGAGCCCTAGTTTGTCTTATAGAACAGGATAATGAGATATAATGGTGCCTGGTATACCTTTTCTTGGTCTGCCAGGGATGACACATGGGTTCTAAGCAGCAAGTACCTGTACAAATCTATACGGTGTAGTTCAAACTCACTTTCAACTCTTCAAAAGACTTGATGACAGCCCCATTAAGGGTCTGTCATGATGTGGCTAGGCCCCACCTGTCCCACCTCTGAAAGCAGTGATCTAATGTCCCTGGTATGAAGAAGGGATCTTTCAAAAATTTCAGCATCAGCTTAGTATGAGGGAAAAGCTGAAACTTAGTTCCCAGCTTTCTCCAAATCACCAGTAGATCTTTTAGCCAAATTTCTCTTTCTGGTAACTGCCCTGATTGTATGCTGTCATTAAATACAGCATCTGGGATTTGTCAGTCCCTTCCTACATCGGTTTTCATCATTATTCACCGTGCTTCATATGCTGGTGAGCTCTTGTGCACCAATGTGTGAAGCTCAGCCACCCAAAATTATCTATTGGGCATTGGCAGACCCAGTTCACCGTACCTTCCTTGTCAGAATCAGCATATTAAACTGAATTCTAGGGAGGGCATTTTTCCAGATGAATTTTGAGACCATTTTGTTCTGGTCCTAAGATGCAACCTGGGGAAAAGACTCTGGGAGGGTATGGAAAAAATACAGTAGGCAAGAGATAATATTTATCCTGATAGTCTGAACCCTGTGTATGAGGCCTATGAAGAAGAACTGACCACCATTGCAAAACCTGCATTACTTTAACTGTGAGAGTTAATGTAATTCTTTTCATATAAATTCCAGTGCTGCTTGGGAAGAATAGAGACACCCAGATATTTTATCACTCTCTGTTCCCATTGTAGGGGAATTTGTGCTTTAATGAGTCTGAAGGTTGAAAATGAAAGGTCATGGTCTCTGTTTTCAGAAGGTGGATCTTCTCACTCAAAACTTGCCCAAATTATTTTAACATTTCTACCTCCTCAGGTAACGATTAGTTGGAAAGGGTAAGGAGGGCATTGTCCACTTAGACATGAATTTTAAATTCCTCTTCTAATATCCTCACCACCTCCACTCCCTCAGCCTCAGCTGATAGCCTGAAGTAACAGCTCAGTATAACTAGGAAAAAAGAAATGAGTAGAAGGGGGTACCCCTCCCCAAAGAGAACATACCTTCTGCTTGACCGTTGACCTGTACTCTTGGTTTCAGATCTGAATAAATCTGAACTGCTGCCACCAGTGGATCCAGAAATCCCATGAGTTGCAGGACTCTAAATAAATATCCCCATTCCATCCTATCAAATGTTTTTTCTGTGCCAACCTCTTCAAGGATTGATGAGATCTTATGGGCACTGATATGTTCTAGAAGGTGCCATACTCTCTTAATGTTTTCCTGGTTCTGTCAGCCTAGGATGAACCCCCTCAGATCCAGTGCCACCAGCAAGGGTAAGAATGACAGCTTACCTGTGTCACTTTTATAGTCCAGATTTAATACTGATATGGGCCTATATTACTCACAGAGCTTATCGTCTTTACCCTCCTTTGGAATGACTGAAATTATGGCATATGACCTGTTGGGAGATAACGGCCCGGTTTGGAAAACTTCGTTAATGGCCTTGGGCCTCAACATGGTAGAAGTAAGCTGTCTCTGAAAGTTTTATGCCACTCACTCATGAACCCATTTGAACCCAGGCTTTTATCTGAGTTCATGGCTGAAATTTTTTCCTCTGCACTTTAAGGTATGATAAGTGACTGCCTTTACTCATCTGTTAGAGATGGTAAGTTCAGCCTCCCCAAGAATACCTCTCTAGTCTGACTCACCTTGTCTAGCAGGGTAGTATACAGATAATTGTAAAAGCTTGTGAAGGCCTTTGTTATTTGCTCTAGTGCAGGTGACCAATTACCCTAAGTCTGGGTGTCACAATTGTGGGACCTTTATTCCTTTCTGTTGCTGCCTAAGTCTATACCCAAAAATCTTCATTGCTCCCCCAACCTGTATAACACTTTTGCTTTGGCATGTGGAGTGTCAGATCAGTGTGGGTCAGGGCTAAGTCATCCAACTGTCTTGTAGAGTATTTGATAGTTTCACAAGCTCCCCATCACCCTCTGCATGTCCTTGTCCTGCCACCTCTAGTTGGTTCTGCAGTCCTAATCTCTTTTC
Organism: Neoceratodus forsteri; assembly: GCA_016271365.2. Classification (NCBI taxonomy): domain Eukaryota; kingdom Metazoa; phylum Chordata; order Ceratodontiformes; family Ceratodontidae; genus Neoceratodus; species Neoceratodus forsteri. The sequence goes on from CM028130.1 coordinate 318,626,884, forward strand.
CTGAATTTGTTTTTTAAGATGACCTGCCAGACTAATTAGTTTACCTCTGAAAGTAACCTTAATCATTCCCCATACTGTAGTAGTCATAGTAAAATGTTTTTATTCATTACATATGATTAAAGGATAAACTCAATTGAGCATAGCTCATTTTCAACGAGGTCCCACAGTAGAAAATACAATATAAAAAAAGGAAAATGTTACAATAACATACAACACCACTAAATAACAGTTGACTAATAAAGAAAAGAAATACAAAACCAAAAAGAAAATTTATACAAAAAATTACAAATTGACACATATCATGAATACCATCAATATAATCTTATTCTTAACAGCTCTAATTTAAACCTACCTAAATGTAAAATAAGATTAAAAATATAACATATAACATAATGGAAAAAAATAAATAGAACATCCCTATGATACAATATATTCTAACTTAGTAATAACAATTCATGCTATAAATAAACATATATCCTTTATATGTCAATACAGCATTGCCTTTTTTGACGTGAATTATTATGGTACCAACGTTGTATCAAAGGGCAGTAATTTTTTACATTATGCAGGAACAAGGACTCAGGAATTGCATTCCAACTCAACACCTCTCTATAATATATAGATTGTCATCCAATATTCAAATTACATCTAGGCAGCTCCAAGCTGGGCACTTGACAATTTCTCAAAGAGGCCAATTTATCCCTATAAATCACATTTTCTACAACATTCATAGGTTACTTCTCCTGCAGTCCTTTATAAACAAAGGCTAATCAATGTTTGTGGTTATGCTCATAGAGCGTTTGCCACCTTAACTGATCATAAAGCAAACATCTATGGGTTAATCTGGGGGCCCCTAGGGCAAATCTGGCTAGGCTGTTATAACTTGCTTCCAACTTCTTTAAGTCCTGCTTTCTCCCACATGAGTAAACTATGTCCCCATAATCAATCATGGAGATAATCATCGTGTTTACTACTTTTTTTCTTACTTCCATGCTCATTAATGATCTAACCCTATAAAGAGCCCCTATTCTTTTATTTACACTCTTTGTCAAATTATCAATATGTTTGTCCCAACATAGTGAGCTATTGATCCAAAGACTGTGGCTGACAGAAACCACTGAGGTAGTATTTAGCCTCATTATTTCCTGCATAAAAGAATCCCCCCCCCCCAACTGTAACTCACTATAAGACAAATTAGGATTGATCAGCCAAAGGGAGTCCTTAGGATCAGTCCTTAGGTTAAGTTTGATTTTGATAAGAACGTACTTAGAGACTGGTCTAGAGAGCAACTCCATTGATTCTACGCTGGGTAGCAGCTCCTGTTTGACAAACAGGAAATCTATTCAAGAATATTTGTGGTGAGGGTGGGAAAAAACATTCTGTGTGGCTCTGGGGTACAGTCCTCTCCACACATCCAGGTGGGCCAAATTCTTTAGCTATTTCATAACATACCTCTGTTCCACTGAGAACTTTTCATTGACCTTGTATTGACCTTACCAAATCCTTCGACACCGTCAACCATGCGTTGCTGCTTGAACAGCTCTCCAACACTGGACTATCTGCTAACACTGTAAGTTGGTTCGATAGCTATCTAGGAAATCGATCACAGCAGGTAAAGGTAGATGGAGTACTCTCTGAAAGCAGACAAGTGCACACAGGTGTCCCCCAAGGATCCATATTAGGCCCCCTACACTTCAGTTTCTTCCTAAACCACCTCCCCCTTGTATGCCCTGATAGAATTTTCCTCTAAATGGATGATGCCATGATCTTTAGCAGTCACCCTGGCCTCAGTTGAATTTCACTTATGTCAAGGAATAGTTCTTGAAACAAAAGCTTCTCATGAATTATAAAAAAACAAAAGTCATGATGTTTATAAAGCCTCACAAAAAAACATAAATCTCACCAGCTCACAATCCAAACAGCGTTAACACCCCTCTTAATCTGTTTCACTCCTTCAAAAACCTAGGGGTATCCATTGACAGCTCCTTATCTTTTGCAAACCATGCCATCCACATTGCCAAAGCTGTCAGTACTAGAACTGGTCTACTGCACAGAAACAAACACTGCATGACCTCCAAGGCACTCCAGGTCACAATATATAGCTCTGTTATCTCCACCATTGATTATGGCCTGGTTATCTATGCTGTGGTGGCAGACACTACCCTAAAAAGGATTGCAACAGTGCTAAATAAAGTCTGTAGGCTGATTACAGGAGCCCACTGGCTCACGCACAGTTGTGATATATATGCTCAGACTAAGTGGCTAAGTACCATACTTGTCTGCTGGCAAAAAAAAAAAAAACAGCCTGGGCCTACCCCCTAGGTGTCCAGAACCTCCTAAGTCTAAATACCATCCCCCATCAAACTAGGGGAAAGGACAGTCAGCCCTTCAAGCTGCCATTCCTCCACACCTCACAAGATCAATGGTCTTTCATGTACCATGCCCCCAACTGGCTTAACTCCCACCCCTCCATCATCCCGACTGAAACTAAGCTTGGCCCATTCAAACTTAAGCTTTGCCAACATCTCATATCACTTTGTGGCTGTGATTGCCCATCCTAAGATGGAATCCCTAAATGTTACCCTGTAGTCTATCCACCACACTGTAGCAGCTGGGCCTGCCTGCCATGGCCACCCTTCCCCCTCAACATCCTCCCGGCTCTCCACCTCTACCTTCCCTTACCCATCCCATCTATCCCACCCAACCCCACCTGTCCCTTTTGGCCTTCTATCCCCCACCCCTTCAACCACTCTCCCTACCACTGGACAAAGCCTTCTTGGATGATTCTTTTTGATAACTAGTCACTCGTCAGGCTTGTTCAACTGTTTTTTGACTGATGTTAACATAGCTATTGTGATGACTGTAGCCTGTCTAATTTGTATACTACCTGTTAAATGTATTTTACCGCTGTATCAGTTTCAGTTTGCCAATGTTTGTATACTGTATTATCTCTGACATAAAACAAACCTTTGTAAATGAGCTCCTATCTCAAAGGTACTTGTAATCCTAGATCTTGTTAAATAAATTAATAAATAAATAAAATAAAACCTTTGCCCTATGTGTGCTCGTGGTATCAAGATATAGTGAGAGTATCATATTGAGATTTTCACCCCACGGTACACTTCCCTCCTCCTTAAGAACCAAAATAGAATGAAAGACTGCTTTTGTTGCCTTCTGGGGGGGGCATACATTTTGAGAAGTGTAATTTCCACCCAGTACAGATCCCTTTATCAGGGCATACCTCTCTTCTTTGTCTAAGCACACCTCCTCATCTTCAAACCAGAATGACTGACTAAGTATAACAGAGACTCCCTGTCATCTCCCTGAGGAGCATACTGCATGATAACCCTGCTGTACCCAAAGGTTTCCAATTTGACATGTTCCTCAAGGGAGAGATGTGTCTCCTGCAGAAAAATAATTGCCCTTCTCCTTCTGCAGTAGATCTATAATGTTATGCCCCTTCATTGGGTTAGACAGGCCATTAACACTGAACAAAAGCACTGTATGAGGGACACTAGCTGTGGCTCTCTTGCAAGTGTAATATATTATGTGAAATCTGGGTGCACCCCATTCTCATCTCCCTCTCATGTTGTACCTTCATTGAAACAGACAGACAGAAACAAGTGTTAAACTGAAAACCATAACACAACAGGGACTTGACAAAGAACCAAAATCAATAGACTGCAAAAACTGTTGACCTCCAAGGTATGAAGCATCCCCAGATATAGCAAGCAAGCAAGCAATTTTTTATTTCTTACATGGAAACATAGAAGTTGTTGGCAGATAAGGAACTCTTGGCCCACCTAGTCTGCCGTATTTTCCTTACCTACTGTGCCACCATAAACCCTACTCGATCTCTGGTCTTTTCTCCCCTTGCCTTATTACTAAGGTCTTCTTGTGACTATCCCATGCATGCTTGATCCTGTTACCATTTCATCACTCACCAACTACACTGGAAAGCTGATCCAGGTATCCACCACCCTTTCCTTGAAGAAGTATTTTCTCTCATCCCTTTTGAGTCTCCACCTTCCAGCTTCGTGGCATGTCCCCTTGTTCCTGAGCATCTTTTTCTATTTAAAATTCTACCCTCCTGTTCCTTATTAATACCTTTAAGGTATCTGAACTTCTCTATCATGTCCCCCTTTCCCTCCTTTCCAACAGAGAGTACATATTTAATTCCTTGAGTCTTTCCTTCTAGGGCTTTTGATGCAGGCCCGGCACTATTTTGGTTGCCCTTGTGTCTACCTCCTCCACCCGATCAATGTCCTTTTGGAGATGGGGCCTCCAGTACTGGACACAGTACTTGAGGTGGGGCCTCACCAACAGTCTATACAGGGATAGAACTACCTCCCTCTTTCTGCTGGTGATACCTCTTCCTATGCACCTGAGCATTCTGGTAGCCTTCCACACTGCCTTATCACACTGTTTTGCTACCTTCAGGTCATCAGAAATGGATACTCCCATGTTCCTTTCCTGTTTTTGGTTGCCAATACCTCCCTGCCCAATATATTTCTGTGCCCCAGCTGCATGATTTTGCACTTTTTGGCATTGAGTGTTGCCAAACCCTTGACCAGTCTTCCAGCTTCTTTAAATTGTCTCTCATTTTTTTCACCCTCCTGGTGTGTCCACTCTGTTGCAGATTTTTGTGTTATCCATGAGCAAGCATACTTTCCCTTCTAGCCCTCCTGCAATGTTGCTAATAAGCACATTGAAGAGGACTGTGCCTAGTACTGACCCCTGTGGCACTCCACTGGTCACCTTACCTTCTTCAGAGTGAACACCATTTTCCACCACCCTCTGACTCCTATTGCTTAGCCAACTTCTTACCCATTTTACTACTTTTGGACCATCTCCTAGGATGCCCAGCTTGCTCACCAGTCCTCTGTGTGGAACAGTGTTGAAGGTCTTACTGATATCCAGGTAGGCTCACAAAATGTCATATATATAAAATCCAGTTTTTATTTTCAGACCAGAATCCTCTTGATATCCAACGTTTCATCTGAAGGGCTTCCTCAGGGGAGAGGATCTATTTTGTAGTCTGCATTAGTATGATCCATTCTGCATCTCATTTCCTGAGATTAATGCACATTCCTTTGTTGAGTATTAGTGTAGCAGTTTCTTTTTTTCCTTTTTTTCCTCTTTTTTCAGACTTCAGTGTCTCCTATTCGGTTTCCCATTTTTTGTATCCTTCATATTTGGCAGTCGAGAGAGGAATGTGCATTAATCTCAGGAAATTAGATTCTGAATGGATTATACTAATACAGACTACAAAATAGATCATTTCCCCTGAGGAAGCCCTACAGGGAAATGTTGGTTATCAAGAGGATTCTGGTCTGAAAATAAAAATTGAATTATGTATATGACATTTTGTGAGTGTGGCTGGCTTTTCTTGCTTTTCGCTACAGTACTTATGCTTACCAGCCCCACAACAGTACTGGTTCTATATAACATTCTTGGAAAAAGTACACACCCAGCACTGAGCACTGACAATGAAATCCAGGTAGGCCACATCCACCACTCCAACCCGATCCACTTCCCTGGTCAACCAGTCAATGAACTCGATTAGGCTTGTCTGACACAATCTCCCTCCATGAAACCATGCTGCTTTGGATCCTGTAATTCACTGGTCACAAGATATTCCCCATTCCTTTCCTTCTGTAGTGATTCCATTACTTTCCCAAACACCGATGTAAGGCTGACAGGTCTGTAATTTCCTGCTTCCTCCCTATTTATTTATTTAATTTTGTTGACCCAGTAAGCCCACTGGGCCTAGAAGTCCCTTTTCCATGGTTGACCAGGGGAGGGGGGATACAGATGGTAAGCAACTGAAACTGAACCAGATTAAGTTGTTGGTGGTATTTTTAGTGAATGGGAGAAATTTGGCCAGGACACATGGGAAATTCCCCTACTCTTCTGTATGGGGACTCTTTAGCCATTTGGCTGTTGGCCAAGATGGTGGATGCTAGTCAATCGACAGAAGCACTGGCTCCTGATGTGGTACCTGCTGTGGAATTACTTAATGGTGAGGAAATGCCTTCTGCTTGTGATTTGCCTTCTGGATTGGACTCTAATGCTGTGCTTCCTAAGGCTTCTGATTCTGTAAGTGATTTGATTGATTTATGTCTTCCTGAGACTGTCCCTAACTTGCCTAGTGACTCTGACTCTGAGCTGGCAGCATGTTGTTCAACACAGCAGAACCCTCCATCTACAAGCTTTATGTCTGAACAAGAAAAAGTATTGCGTCAAACCTTGCTGTTGCAGAGTGTGATTTTTTTCACAAATGGGCACAACTTGACACTTCTCTTCAGCAACTATGATCTGACAGCAGCAGCCCGACTGTCAAACCAAGCCAGCTAAACGTGGTGGATGCACCTGGTCCTGTTACGGAACCTCAGAGTTAGGCGGCATGTGTAGAAGCCACAGAAATGGCCGGACTTCTCGATATTTCAGTTCCCTCATTGCCCTCCACTGCTACCACATCGGGAATGGCAATTCCAAGCCCAAATAGGCTTGGCCTAAGACAATCTGTGGTGTCGGCGGCTCATACAGTGGGGACATCTACCTGGTCAGTTCCTACAGTGCTGCAAGACGCAGGCTGGAAATTTGATAAGACTTCAGGCAACTGGATTTCAGGTGACACTCCAATCATTATGCCTACCAAATCTACTTCTTGAGCTCAGACACCTGCAGCCTCTGTGAACAGTTCAGATTTAGATGTGCCTATGGATTTAGCCCTAACTCAAAACCCTGAGTTGCCTTTTCTAAAACACTTCTCAGTCCCTTCTCAGGGCCTGGAGGTTAATCCTGTTGCTACGTCCTCAACACCTCAGTGGCCTTTAAACTTGATTAATAAAACCGCACCAAAATGCTTTGCCTGTCTATTTAAAACTCCTGTTTATACTGCTAAGACGCATGATGCAGTTCGACTGACATATACAGGAGGCATGCCCCCCCTCCAGATAGGATCTTTATTGCCAAAATTCGGCTGAATGACTCAATGGAGTTTATTGCCGCATAACTATATGCCCTGATACACGTCTCTGGAGAGACAACATTTCATATTAGTTTTAAAACTGTTCGGGGTTCAGAGAGATTTTGGGTCAAATACAATCAATTGAAAAATTCCTCTTTATGGTCCCCCTTTTTTATGGTTATGCCTTTGTCTAAACCTTCTCATAAGGTTATTACTATGCTTTTTAGAAATAAGGGGTGAGTGTTCAGGATTTCATTATTTGGCTGAAACATTGCTGCACCCAACTGGAACATCCTGTGACTATCCTTGACTCAGAAAATATCTGGATGAGGGGTTGGAAAGTGAAAGTCATGCTTAATACTAATGAATGACATTGGTCCAATTCGTTTGCCTAATTCATTTTTTTTAGGTCGAGATAGGGGAATCCTCTTCTATGCAGGTCAACCAAAAATTTGCTATAAATGTGGTTCATTGGAACATCTAAGCAGTGCATGTGATCTGGCCAGATGTGTAATTTGTGGTGAATTAGGTCACTTTAGCTCATCTTGCTTAAATGAAAGTAAATGTAACGTCTGTGGAGAACTAGGTCATACCTTCCAGAATTGCACTGCTGCTGCGCACAATTCTCCTGATCAGGCTGATGGGGCTGAACAGCATTTTTTGATCGCTTTAACACAAAAGAAAGCAAGTTGTCAGGTGTTTTCTGTCCCTGAATTCTCAGGTGATTTTGTTATCCCTCCTAAAATTCTGACTACCATTTTGCCTCAATCTGCTCCTGGCCCCCCTCCCCCCCCCCAAAATCCCCTGACAGCTCCACCCAGGGCGGCTGACCCATCTTCTGCTCCTAATAATGTGCAGCAATCTACAACACAGGTTTCTTCTCTCTCATCAACTTCATTAAAAGAGCCTGCTATGCCCCCTCCTCCTACTCTGGGAAAAAAAATGGCAGTAGAATCACCAGACAATCCATTAAAGAGTCTGCAGATAAACTGATTCCTCCACAAGCTGCTACTATACCAACCTTGAACAAATTTGATGTTCTACAATCTGAACACTCTGACATTGACTCTGAAGACTCTTCGGTACCCGAGGATACTATTGATACTGGGGGGGGGGGGCTCCATCCTCGTAGACAGCCAAAACAGAAAGCAAAAGTTAAATTAAAAAATACGGACAAGCTCAACCTAAAAAAACCCTTTTAAATGAACTTAATGACTGAACCCTTTTCTTTTTATAGCATAAATGTAAATAGTATTAAATGGGTAAATAGAAGACAAATGATTTTTTCAGTCCTGACCCACTTCCATCTAGGTTTTTTTTTCCTGCAGGACACTCACCTGCATACTCTGCAGGAAATTCAGAAAGCCTCTCAGGCCTGATATTTGGGTCCATCCTTTTGGTCCTTAAGAACAGAACCTTGTGCTGGTTTAGATATTCTTTTTAAATATCCTGATACAAAAGTTCTGAAACTTTTTGACCTACTTTCAGGAAGGGCTTTGATTTTAGATGTTTTGATTCAGGAAGTGCCTTATCCTTTGATTAAAGTATATGTTCCCCAACAAAAAGCTCAAAGATGTAATCTGTTTTGGTTACTGAAACCCTATCTACATACCCCTTATAATGTAATTTTTGCAGGAGACTTTAATTGCCCTATTATTGCCAAACAAGGCAAATAATACTGTGATTCCAACTTGTTATCTCACATAGTACTTAAAGCAAAATTATTAGATGCAGTCTATCACTTTACTAATTCAGCCCTTCCTACCTTCCATAAAGGTCCTTTACACTCTAGAATTGATTATATTTTTGTTTCCTCTGCTGTTTCTATACTCTCAGCCACAGTTTCTGCTCTTGAGTTTACAGACCACCATATTATTTCTGTAACCACTGGAGTAACCGCCAGGCCACTAAAGGGTCTGGGCTTTTGGAAATTTAATTCCTCCTTGCTATCAAACCCACATATCTCTCTGCTCCTTCATAACTTTGTTTCAGCACAAAAAACAGTTCTTATTTTTTTTTTGATAACCCCACATTATGGTTGGAAGACACTATGTTGGAACTAACTAAGCTATGTAAACAGCTAAGTAAAGGGGTTGCAAAAATGTCTATTTTGAATATTTACAGAACAGAAGAATACTTCAACAGCTTTATTCGGTATCTTTTGAAACGGGTCAAGACTTAACTTCCTAGATCTCTCAGGTCTCTGAAAAAATTATTCATTTTTATGCCAATAGAGCAAAAACCTTATTGTTTCAACAAGTTTTGTACTCAGGGCGATTTGGTGATTGCTTGTCCATATGAACATTGGCAATTTCAATTACGTAGAAAAACTATTTCTGCTGTTCAGGATCATAATGGCACAGTGTTACAGGACATTAAGGACATCATTAAATTTGTTTCTGATTATACTGCCTGAACATATAGCCCTTTGGCAGCCCCTGCTGTAGAAGTGCAATCCTTTTTGCAAGATTTAACTATCCCATTGCTGGAGGATACAGATATACATCTTTTAATATCTCCTATTTCTGTTATGGAACTTAAATTGGCACTATCCTCCATGGCCAGAAAGAAATTCCCTGGTCCTGATGGTATTTCCATAGAACTCATGAGGTTTGTGGGTAATCTTTGCCTAGAGGAACTAGCTCTGGTTTTTAATAATATTTTGAGTACTGGGTTAGTTCCACTGCCTATGAACTCAGGGAGTCTGACCTACATTTATAAAAGTAATGGAACACTTAATTTAGACAATTGGCACCCTATTACACTTTTGTATTCTGATTTTAAATTACTAATGACATTTCTGGCAAACAGGCTTTCATTGGTAGCCATCAAATTGACTTCCTCAGCACAAGCATATGTGATCCCAGGAAGAAAAATTCAGACTCAACTTTTTCTTCTACAGGAGTTGATTGAGCAGGGGGGAAATTGGGGACCGTGGATGGATACCTGCTTTCCCTGGATCAATCCAAAGCTTTTGATAGACTCTGTCATTATTCCTTATGAATCATACTGGCCTACTATAATATTCCAAATACTATGATTCAATGGTTTCAATGCCTATATCGTACAGCAACTGTTTGTCCAGTTATTCAAGGCTGGAAGGGCACTTTCATTCCTTTACTTACAGGTGTGCGACAGGGTTGTCCTCTAAGCCTAATCCTATATGCCTTTTTTATTGATCCTCTGCTAAGAAAAATGAATGACTCAAAAGAGGTACAAAACATAATTTATCATAATCAGACCCTTCCATACAAAATTATGGCTTATGCGGATGACATAATCCTTATGGTATGTGTGAGCCTTCGATTCACTGCAGTCTGGATATTTGTTCTAAATTTGGTACACTTACAGGAACTGCTCTTAATCGCAATAAATGTGTTGGTCAATGATTATCATACACCTTATATACTTCAGGTTCTATTGCTGGTTTCTTAATTACTACAGACCCTCTGAAAATTTTAGGTATATACTAGGGAAATATAGAATTAGATATTTGTAATTGGAAAAAAAACTTCTTTTGGGCAAACAAAAAGTTGCAATGTGGAACAAATGGAAATTTGGAAAAAAGAAAAGGGAGTTTCTTATTAAATCGTGTCTGATTCCTGTGTTTTTATATCTTTGTTACATACCCCTCCAAAGTCCTCGGAAGTTGAGCTATTAGGAATCTTCTTCCAGGCTTGTTGGGGCAGCCGACGCAATGCCATAAAGCATAATATTTTACACCTTCCCTTTACTGAGGGTGGACTTAACATGCCTAACCCCATTCTTTTCTTCAATATTTTTTTTAATATTGAACAATATCTGACCATTATTACTAAATGAAACTCAAGGCTGGAAAATTTTTCTAAAACCAATTTTCCAACAATGGATTCTATTACAGGAAGCTCAATCTCTGAAATGTTTTAAGAGGGCTGCAATAATTCCTGAGTATATCAGATGTACCTTTTTACAAATCAAGCAATGAGGTCTACTAACTATTCATGTTATTAATTTTTCATGAAAAAACTTGTATTTCCACTTATTGAACGCAACCTGTCAGATAGAGACTGTCTTTCCTAAATGTCCTTTACAATATAGAACTACGTTGCAAGGATTCCTTGTCAATAAACATATTCCTCCCCACATGTGGGACTTTCACTGGTTGGCCTGTCATGGCAAAATAAATGTCAAGTCAAACCAGAAACATAAGGCCCTACAAGAAAGAATTTGTGCTCGTCCAGATTATACTCAACAGGAAGAAACTGTGGAGCATCTCCTGTTTTCATGTTCTTTCATTTATGATTTCTGGGCCTTTATAGCATGTGAAGGGGGGAAATTCTTTTCTCAACCTTATCTTTTGAAATTCTGATTTTTTTTGTATTTCATGGACTTGTAAATGGCATCTCAGCACATTGCAATTATTAGTGACTGTATGTAAATGGCAAATTTGGTTAGCAAGATGTGCCTATACGTTACAGCAAAAGGAGGGGATGTCATTAGAATTATCTCAAAAAATACTGCATCAAATGAAATGTATTTATAAAACAGAAAAATCTTCTCTAGCCAATAGTCATCTACTAGAGCTATAGATTGGATTTCCTTGGATAACTGACACTGATGCTCCAATTACTTGACCTTAGTACTATTTCTGTATATTATGATTTTATTGTATTCCTCTAAATAATGGAATGTTCATGCATCCTAGAATTGTCTCAAATGTAAGGGGAAAGGGTGTGGGGTATACTGTATGTGAACAATTTATCTATATTTATTTTGGTTTTCATTTTTTAGCTTTAGTCTAATTACAGTATCATTATTTTTTCTTTTCATCTATTTTTAGGTGTGATCATGTATGATGAAATACTTCTTTGTTGTTTTATTTCACCCAAAGTTTGATATGATATGTTACTATCCTTGCATGCTTTCTTTTTTGTTTCTTAATAAAACAATTTCCCTACTCTTTTGGTGGGGGGTGGTAGAGGTTGGGGCTACTGCATGATGAAGTACTTACTTATGTTCTTTTGACTTTCATCTTTTTTTGTATGATGTAATACTGTTCTTGTACTATTTGTTTTTCAATAAAAAAATTCCCCTACTCTTTTTCAATAAGTGTCATGGGATCTTTAGCATCCATCTGAACTACCACCAATCCAGGCAGATGGGACCTCGGTTTAACATCTCATCCAAAAGATGGCACCTCAGAAGTGCAGCACCCACCTCATGCTGCACTACAGTGTCAGTATTGGGATAGTGACCTAAGTGCCAGATGTGGTAACTGAACCCACAGGCCTTTGATCTCCCAGCCTCAGAGGTGAGTGTGCTACCTACTGAGTCACTGACACTGCTATTACCACTTTTGTTAAGTGGAATCACATCTGCCCTCCTCTAGACCCCCAGAACTTCCCCCATATCTAGTAATAGATTAAACAGGGCTGTTAGAGATGTAACCAGCAGTTCATTGAGCTCCCTCAGTATCCTAGGGTGTACCCCATCAGGCTAGATTGTTGGCAGATTAAGCACCCATCCCCAGAGGCTCTAGGTGCTGAACAATGATATATAAATTAAAATCAAATAATATAAGGAAATTAGGTAAACTAGTTAAAGTAAATAAGCTAAGCTAGAATAAAATAAATATCATTATACCAGTAGTAAATTAAGAAATTAAGAAGTAGTAAGTAGCTAACTGAGATGATACAAAGAAAAAGTTTCTTTAAACAGGTGGGACTTCAGCCTCTTCTTAAAGGCTTCCAATAAGGGGGTCTCCCTCAAATATCTTGGGAGTGAGTTCCACAGGGTTGGAGCTCTCACCAAAAAGGCACATTCCCCAGATGACTTTAGTCAGGCCATGGGAACCGCTAGAAGGCCTTCCTCAGAAGAAAGAAGAGGCCGTGAGGGTTGATATGAAGACAGTAGGTCACAAAAGTAGCTAGGCTCCAATCCTTGCAGGGATTTATGGGTCAGTAAACCAGCCTTGAAGGAAATCCACCACCTCATCAGCAGTCAATGCAGATTGCGTAGGACTGGTGTTATATGGTGAGACCTGGAAAGGCCTGCCAGCAATCTGCCTGCTATGTTCTGCACTAGCTGCAGGAGATGTAGGGCTCCTCCACTTAGCTCCAGGTACAATGCATTGCAGTAATCAAGCCAAGAGGTCACAAAGGTATGGATTAGTAAGGGCAGGTGATCTTGTGGGATAAGGTACTTAATCTTGGAGATATTCATCAGGAGGTAAAACCCATTTTGGACAATGGTCAACACCTGAACCTCTATTGTCAGTTCACTGTCAAGGATCACACCCAGGTTTTTCACCTTCACAGATGCAGTCAGCTGACAGAAACTGATCATGAGGCCGGTTGCATCTTCAGGTCATCTAATACCCCTGTGGATTCCAGACTCAATCACTAATACATCCATCTTGACTGAGTTAAGCTTTAACCAGTTGGACAAGATCCAGTCATGGACTTCAGGCAGGCAGGAGTTCTGTACAGAGACTGCGTTCCATAGGCCTGGTGAAAAAGATATATACAGCTGGGTGTCATCCTCATAGCAGTGAAAACCCATACTGTACTGTCTAATGATATCTCCAAGAGGCAGCAAATACACTGAAAACAGGAGTTGTGAAAGAATCAAGACCTGTGGAACTCCACAAGACAGGGGCTTTGGGTGGGAGGAATAGGTTCCAATGACCACCGTTTGCATCCTCCTTGTGAGTAAGGACTAGAACCAGCAGAAAACAGTACCAGTGAGTATACAACATTCTTTAAGGTGATCCAACAATACCACATGGTCTACAGTGTCAAATTCTCTAGAGAGGTCGAGGAGAATGAGAATAGATTGCTCACCTCTATCTCTCACACTAAGGAGATCATTTTGCACCTTGACAAGCGCAGTCTCTGTACTATGCCTGGACTTGAATCAAGATGTGAGCAGCTCATAGAATTCAAAGGAAGTGAGATGTACCTTGGGTTGAATGGCCACCACTTTCTCAATAACCTTCCTCAGAAAGGGTAGGTTAAAAATGGAGCTATAGTTCACCTGACAGTCTGGGTCTGGGGAAATCTTTTTCAAGAGAGGAATTTTGAGAGGCTCTTTCAAAGGCTCAGTAAAGACCCCCTTGAAAGGGAACACTGGATTATCTTGGTGAACTCTGGATCAGTAGATTCCACACAACTCACAAAAAGGTGGGTTGGACCCAGGTCCAGGTCACAGTACAGTATATAGGTTGTACCTTCAAGTTTATCTCATTAACCTCTTCCACTCCCACTCGGTCAAACCCTCCCCAGGCCCAAGGAAGGGTCCTGTTAGTCTCTGACCTGATGCCTTATGCCTGAGTTGCCCCTGGGGAGATTTCCACCTGAGAGTACACTTTGTCAATAGAAAAACAGAGCAAGTTCCTTGCATCTAGCAGCTGATAAGGCTCTGACCAACTGAATACATACAGGATGAAGAAGTCTGTCCACAGTCCAGAAGAGCAGAGCTGGTCTGTTCTTCATGGTGGCAATCTCCCTGGACAGGAATTCTGCCTTCTTATGGGAGATTGTCATTTGATACACCTTGTAATGGGATCTCAAAGCCAGTTTGTCCTCCTCTATGTGGGATCTCCACCAGCAGCACACCAACCTTCGACCTTTAGTCCCTAACTCCTTGAGCCCCCAATCGAACCATGGGGATCTCAAATGCAAGGACCTCAGTCATACATGGAAAAGTGCTACAGAATCAAGAGCCACAGCAACATCCCTGTTATAGGCTCGCACTGTCTCCCCTGGTGCTGTTTTGCATGCAGTCATCACAATTGATAGGTTCAGTACTATCTGAAATACTGTTGGGGTCAAGCCCCTTAAATGTTGGTAATAAATCATCTCCACAAGGGGAACATCACTGAGCAGTGATCTGATGAAATGACTGGATCAATCTCCAGATTGTCAATCTTGAGTCCGACAGAGAACACCAGGTCCAAGGTGAGTCTCTGTGAGTGGGTTGCAGATGTAATTACTTTCGTCAGATCCAGAGATTCCTTAATCTGGAGGAAGTCCTGACCAAAACATGAGAGTTCATTATTGACCCAGTCATTTAAGTTACCCAGGACTAACCACTTGGGTGACTCCAACAACAGGTCAGCCAAGAAGTCCACAACTTCCCACAGGAACTCACCCTTGTAGCCCAGAGGATGTTATATGCAAAGGATACTGCAGACTGCACCCAGGCCCCCTCAGACAGTCACACACTTGAAAGACATGGTAGGTTCCACTGGGAGCATTGAGAACTTCAAGCTGGATCTAAAGCAGATGGCCACTCCCCCACCCCTGTGGTTCCTCCTCAGGCAATGCACAACAGAGAACCATGCGGGATCAATGCCTCCAACACTGGGCCAGCATCATCATAAGGCAGGTCTCCGTAATGCAAGCCAGGTTGATCAAGAAAATCAGGTCTGCCATATGGCAGTTTAGTTCCTCATTGACATAGTATTGCAGAGGACAGCATGAGTGGGACAAGAGGAGAGAGCTGGCCCATGTGCTACCTGCCCACTTGAATCAGTGGAACATCTGGGTATGGAAACCAGACAGGGGGGAATCCCTCTCCAGTACCCATTTCACCCCAGGGTGCTTCCTGAATATCATCACCCTAATACTAGCCTCCTTGTTAGCCTTCCTCAAGCCCTTCCATCTGGACCTCTACCTCCTCACAATACCTGCCACCCTGCAGCATCTATCTGCATCTCCTGACAGATGGTGGTCTTCAAAAAGGTATAGATCCAATAACTGGGCTGAGAAGTAGCTAAGTCTGAAGGGCCAGAAGTCCCAACAAATTCAAAGCAGGCTACTTAAAACTCAACTACAAAACACAAGGTATTGCGCACTGGGATGATGGTGCTCTTGAAATACGATGCTCAAACAGTTACTCAGAAATTCAGGCACACCCCAGACTTGTGAATTCAGACTCCAAAAAGTGACTGTTTAAAACTCAACAACTATCTTGTATCACTACATTGAGGACTTGTATAAACCCAAAGTGTAAAATCAATTAAATAACTTAACACCTGAACCAACCCCATCGAGGCCCTAATTCCTAACACAATTAACCCACAACAATCAACCAAGAATAATAAAATATTGTGACACTCACATTCACTTCTAGAACTACCCAGTCATAGAAAACACAGCCCCCTCAAATTAAACACAGTTGAGGAGAACCAAATATACAGTCCTGCCTGCTATTAGGTCCAGTATGTAAAATTCACCCAAATACAGAACTTAGGGCACAGGAAATACTGTTCTGCTGTAACTAAGAAGTCACTACACTCCTTGACAAACTAATAGAACTGCAAATAGTAAAACAAAGCTCTCATTTCTATAAAAAAGATCCAATAGTAAATTTCTTGGTAAAGGGTTAGTTATAATGTGGAGAAATTTACTTATTTAGTTTTTGTTTACCGGGTAGGTGCACTAGCCATAGCAATGACTATTTTCAGGCACGATCCAGGAGGGTACAGTACAACAATACAGGGAAACATTTCAATACAAGAACAAAAATAGTTGACAATAGTATACAGAGCAATTTGCAAATGTAATACTAGTGTAAAGAAAAAATAAATAAAAATAACAGAGGAGCAGTACAAAACCAAAAACTACAATTTGCTTAAAGGAAGAAAAACATGAACAGATTGAACATTTTAGTGCTAATAAGGGAATTAATTTAGTACTGGAAAGGGATACTAGTAAGTGATAGAAGTAAGAGCCAAGAAGGGAGGGATGAGAGTGAAATTAAGGTGGGAGATGGGACAGATAGGTAAGGAGAAGTGCATAGCGTATAGAAGGTCAGATCAATAAATGCCATGGAGAGAGGAGGCTGGGAATGAAATGAGCTATGGAGGTTTGAAGCAGGAGCACTTGTGGGAAGAATCAAGATAGTTTCACAGCCCTTTTTTAAAAGATGCATGAGATGGTGATTGGCGAAAAGCTAGTGGAAGGGAGTTCCCGTATTTTGCAGTTCAATAAGTAGATTAAAGCTAGACGGTAGTTGTGGAATGCTAAGCAATGTTGAACCAGTTCACAAGCCAAACATAGTCATTTGGGAGGGTAGGCAGCTACAGTCATGGCAAAATTCAGGCACCAGAAACCAGCCTAGATTAAATGATGGCAGCGTTAACAGCCACAGAAGCAAATACAATATAGGGTCATACCTTTAAAGAAAAAGGCTCAGACCAATTCACACCTTGCAACCTTCAAGCAATGCAAACTTGTTAGGAGTACATTTAAATCTGTAGAGTCTGGTGCCACGTGTTATAATGCTGTCAGATATTCAATAAGGCAGTATAGTGCAGTGGTTTAAGGCTCTGAGCTACAAACCTGGAGACCTGAGTTTGAATCCCACAGCCCTCACTTGCATACTGTGTGACCTGAGCAAGTCACTTAACTTTCTTGTGCTCCCAGGTCACACCTGTAAACAAGATTCAGCTTAGCGTCTCTCTCCTGTTAAAAAAAAAGATATTTGTCAAAGTTGCATAGTTTGCAATCTTTGAAATATTTGGAGCTGTTGAAGTTTCACTGAAATCCAAAAGCCCAAACTGATAAAATGTGGAGCTGTGAGCTGAACATACAGACCAGCTCATCTGAATTTACTCAGAGGAAAATTACATTGGGCTGAAACTGTCTGAATTGTTGAGATACAGAAAATAAAGAAAAGCCATAATGAAACTGCAGTCAGACTAGATAAAATCCCTACCGGACCACTGACTAAAAACAAAAAAGCTAACTCCTCACCCTAACTCACTAAGGAGTCCCTAGCTATGCTAATAATCCACTAAAACTATGCAGCTAGCTAAAAATGTAATGAATCAATTCAAGTTCCCACCATAATTCCTTTTAAAGTTCTTAAAAAGGATTCAAGAGCTGAAAAGTTAGCAGTTCCAGCCGGCCCAGTGGTGCTGAGGGTTGAGGTGCTGAATGCCACACCTTGCTTCATGCCGGCGACCCGGGGTCGGGAGTTACCTCAGGTTGCTTTGGATCAGCAGTGGAGGGAGAGAACTGAGCAATCAAGGGAGTGCTTTCCTATCTCTCAGGGAGGGGAGGGGAAGGTTATCATCCTGATCCTCTTCTGCCCTCTAGTGGAGGCCGGAGGGCAGTGTTGGAGTCTGAGAGACATAGAAGCATGGAAATGTGGTGTGCGTGTGCCTCCACACAGCATGTTCACACTGTGAGGGAGGGAGGAATAAGGGGAAAAAAACAAGGGAAAGGGTCTGGCAGGCTTCTTGAATCTGCGGTGCTGCGCTAGGCCTTCGGTGACCCAGGATTGTGCTTGGGGGAGGATGGCCCTTCCCCTCCGGCCATGCCATGGGGGGAAAATCTATGGGGGAGTACTGGGGAGACCCAGGGGCCAAGGAAGCACAGGAGTTCTAAACACCCTGGGGGAGGGTGTAGCCACCTGATGGACTGTCAGGGGGAAAAACAAGATGGAAAAAAAAGGAAAAAGCTAACAATTCCTTTAAAGTCCAACAGACATCTAGCCACTTGGTTCTCTTTTAAAAAAAAAACCTTCCATGGAGTACATTTCTGCCACCCAGCCCAGTGGCCATGTTTCTCCTCCTGTCATCATGGATTTTATGGAGCACTCTGCCCAGGTATCAGATGCTCTGAAGAGGCCTCCTACCAGCAGAAAGGAGAGTTGGAGCCCAAGGTGACCAGAGCTTCTTCTGCATCATTCAGGATTCAATATTACTCACCCTCAGGTGGTGGTGGGGGGGTGACAACTCATAGGACATGGCAAATGTGAGCAGGTTCCCTCCAGCTCTCAGCATGCCAATAGTCTCACCAGTCAGTGCCATTTCTCTCTAGGTGCTGTCTCCTGTGTTAAACTAAGACAGCTGCTGTAACACTTGTACAGTGCCCCTCTGAAAAGAATGAATATATGTCAAACCCCTGAGGCCAGAGTTACTTGAAAAACAAAACAAAAGAAAAAAGGGGTTAGGCAGTGGGCCTTGTACAAACTAGATCGGTATCAGTGAACTCCCGGGTCACAGTACTGTTTCTTCCCATTAGCCCCCCCCCCCATTATGTCACATATCCCCTCCTCAGCCCACACATACAGAGTTTAAAGGTCCATAGACAGTAGCCATTTTGGTGGCTGAAATAAGTCCCTTCATGCTGACTTGCATCTGTTGCTAAGTCCAACAGTGGCAAACAACACCTGAAAGCTTGTTTACAGGTGCAACCTGGGAGCACAGGGAAGTTAAGTGACTTACTCAGGGTCACACAGTATGCAAGTGGGGGCTGTGGGATTCAAACCCAGGTCTCCACATTTGCAGCTCAGAGCCTTAAACCACTGTACTATACTGCCTCCCTAGAGTTGACTATGCAGTCATCAGTCCAAAAATTTTTCCCATGTCCATATTTTCAAAGCCTCACAGGGAGCACAAGCAAAAGTCCATCAGATTGCAAGCATGTAGATCCTAAATGGGGTGTGGGGGAGGAGCCAGGGCCATCTCACAAGCAAGCCCAGAAGATGTTTAATAGGTCATGCAGTGAGAGGGTTAACTTGAACATAATAACTGATGTTCTAAGCTGATAAAGGTGGTGTTTTATACTGCCAGGTGTCCTGCTCCATCCTTCTTTCTCACTATGAGCACCAGGCTACTAAACTGACATGCATAATACTCAATTCTGTACTGTATGATTGACATGCCCATGGAGTATGTGTGTTGGGGGGATCCAGCTTCATGTGATACAGGAATGGGAATCACTATGCAACTTATTTAGCAACATGTGGTAGCAGAACCAGGGGAACCTCCTAGAGAAACTCTGCCAGATTAAACCCTCTTCACTTGACATACCACCAGCAGAAATGTCAGCAATCAATGTTCTTAAGGCTACTTGATCCAGTGGCAAACTTCCAACACCATACCTGGTGTAGTATCAACTCCAGCCCCAGATCAGGTAACCATGATAGATTCTCATATTTTGATAGGTGATTTCAGAAAGGCAGGAACCCTGGGGGCCCTTCACCACCAAGCATGCAGGCGAACTGCTGAAACATCTACCTAGTCAGAAGGATCTGATCCAAAGCCATGCACTGGGCTTGCATCTCCAAAAATTTATCTCTGAAGCTTTACCATCATAAATAGTCATTACTCTGCAAAGAGTCCAAGCCCCCTACCAACCCCAGTAAAAGCATCAAATATACCTGATCTCATGACTGTCCTTAGTAGCAAAAGATAATTCCCCCAGTCTAGAGATCACCAGATCTGATTTTCCTGCCAATTCTTCTCTCCTGCAGTCAAAGCCATCCATGGCAAATGACTTCTGAAGGAATTGAGGAGATTCTTAATATCCTGCTTTACCTAGTTGGTGTGGAGTTGACTTTCCACTGAACCTGTTACCAGTTACTATCCCTCTCTTTTGTGGTCAACATAGTTGGAGTCATAAAAGCTTCTGCAGAGACTGTGGCAATACCCAATTTCTGCAAGTCAGATGTGGCCTCCAGCAATGATTCATAGGTTCTTGTCCCTCTAGGGAACATTACTCCAAGGCGGGCCAGGTATAGAGTCTGAAACTTGATACCCTATTCTTTTAAACCTTTTTTCAGAGCATTTTGCATTTGTTTTTGGTCATAGAATTTCTTGTGGATAATCATTATCTAACACTATTTTTAAGCCCTTAAAAGTTAAGTCATTCTGCTTCCAGACACAGGTAATCACCTCCAGTTTAGTTTTAAAGCTTTGAAATTGCAATACAATTGATCTTGGTGTAGCATGGGGTTCAGTGGCTTTGGGATGAGTGTCCTGTGAATCCACTCCACATTCATCTGGCAATCAGAGGGCAGATGTAGGAGTACATTTAAGAACTGCTCCATGAACTCGGTCATGTTTGATGTTTGTAGCCCCTCTTTGAGCCTGTATATTCTACTGTCCTTCTTGTGGGAGTGCCCTTCTAGGTTCACACACATGAATTTGAGCCATGCCTGGGTGTCCAAAAGATGCATTGGGAGCCTTTGTGAATGAGAGTTAGTATCTTCTAAATCCAACACCCATTGTTCCACTACATCAGGGGTTCTCAAATGGTGAGGCCAGCCTCCCTTGGGAGGCCCCAATCTGTTCCAAGGGAGGCTCGAGCAAGTCTGAAAAAGTACTGTATTAAAATTTTGAGTTTTATGTATTTTGTGTGAAGAGATGAAGCAAACTGAAAGAGGATAATAGTAGGTGAATTTAATATATTTATTTACAAATAGGTGACAAGGAAAGGTGAATGAGCCAAGGCTCATCTCAGGTGTACCCAGGGAAGGGTAGGGAGTGAATACATTTCAAAAGGTAACTGCAAAACAATCAAGAAATACACAGTGAACAATAGTGCAAACAAATATAAACAATAAACTAATAATGAGTGGTGGCAATTGATCAATTTGTAGCCTGATGGCAGAACAGCCCAAATACAAGGGTTGAGCATAGAAGTGCTAAGAGCAGTAGCAGGAAGGAGAAAGTAATAAGCTGAATAACAATATTTGTTTATTTGTTATTCAGATAACACCTTTGAGCACAGGAGCTCTTTTCAAAGGTTTCACGTCAGTATAAGACAAAAGAACTGAATGTAAGCCAACTACTCTAAAGGGTTTCAATATATTCATGGTGTACTGCGCAAATAACCGTATGTTATTTTTCTTTGGGGGGGCCCAAGATTATTTCAGTTTTTAAGGGAGGCTCAAAATCTTTTCCATGGATTTGGGGAGGCTCACTGTGACAAAGTCTAAGAACTGTTGCACTACATCAACTCGTATATCAATTTTTTTAATGTCCTCTCTTAGTTTAGCTAACATCTGTTGCTTCTTTATACTGCAGTTTACATTCCAGTTTCAGAGATGGGATTAGATAATTTGTCGGCACTTGCCCATCTCATAATTCATATTATACGTGTTTTGAGTTTTCCCTTCTGTAGCCAGTTGTTAAGACCCTTTTTAAACATATTGATGTTTCTATGGTTCATCAAGTTATATGGTAAGTTATTCCGTAGATTGACTTCCCTCTGTGTGGAAAACTATTTCCATGTATTGGTTTTAAATACTGATGTTTTTAGTTGTTTATTATGATGCCTTAGTGCATATGTTTCTTGCCCTCCAACCAAATTGAGTGCATCCATCAAGTCCCTGTCATTTTGTATGTTAAATAAAAATATGTCATCCCTTATTCTACGCTGTTCCACTGAGTGAAGTCCTAAATGTGTTAACCTTTCATCACATGAAAAATGTTCCAATCCCCCTATCATTTTTGTTGCCTTATGTAATTTTTTTCTATTTTGATATTCTCCCTTATATTCAGCATCCTGAGAATTGTGACCCATAGTCTATTATTGTATGCTGTATCTAGATTTCAGCAAAACCTTTGACTCAGTGCCACATGGAAGGTTGCTGGGTGAACTAATGAACCTGGGGGCCTGGGAGAAACTAGTGGAGTGGGTCAGCAGATGGCTGCAGAACAGACAGCAGAGGGTAATCATAAGTGGGGAGTCCTCAAAGCCAAGACCTGTAACCAGTGGGGTATCTCAGGGCTTGGTGCATGGACCAGTGTTATTCAACATCTTTAACGGTGCTATAGTAGAAGGGATCAAGAGTAAGATCAACCTGTTCCTAGATGACATGAAAATCTGAGCGACTGTGGACAGTGAAGAAGGGAGGCAAGAACTCAGGGAGGATCTGGCAAAACTCAAGTTCTGGTCAAATATATGGCAGTTGGGGTTTAATGCTATGAAGTGCAAGGTCATGCACCTAGGAACCAGAAACCCCAGAACTAGCTACTGGCTGGGGGAAGTGCAGGTATCCATTTCCAAGGAGGAAATGGACCTAGGAGTGCTAGTCATGGGGGACATGAAGCTTTTGGAGCAGTGCTGAAGGGCAGCAGAAAGATCCAACCAAATGCTGGGGTGCATAGCCAGAGGAATCACTTCGAGGAGGGAGGAAGTTATCCTGCTACTGTACAGATCACTGGTGAGACCACACCAGGAATACTGTATGCAGTTCTGGTACCCCTATTTAAAAAATGATGTCAAATTCCTGGAGGGGGTGCAGCATATGGTGACAAAGATGATCCCTGGACTGGTGAAAAAACCCTATGAGAAAAGATTGAATTAGCTCAATGTGTATTTCCTGGAAGATGGGGGGGGACATGTCAGAGACCTTCGAATACTTTAAAGGTATAAATAGGGTTAGTATGGAAGGCATGTTCAGCTTAAAGGGAGGGAGGGTCACAAGGGGATACAGGGGAGGGTGGCAAAGGCAGGTGGGGAAGATCAGGAGGGGGGACCTGGGGGTGTTAGCTGCAGTAAAGTATCCTGTGAGCTGCACACTCAGGCATACTTGATAGACCTTTAGGCCTTTTTCTGCCAGCATTTTTGTATGTTTGTTTGCTTGTATTACTGGCCTAACATATGATCTGTAAAGTGGCATGAAATTCCTGGAGTTCTTTCAACACAACCTGCAGATCATCTGAGGAGCATCATCTGCATTCCTGTTGAAGGCCTCTAAGCCATGGCTGCTTCAACACTGTCAGAGTTGCTCTCACTGATTAATCCTCCTACATCCTGCAGGGGTTTGCGAGTTTGAACTATGCAGACAGTTTCCAGACACTGACACCTTCCTGATGGACAGCTTCCTGATGCTGTGAGTATGAGAATTTTTAAATAAAGAGTGATTTCAGAGTTCTAATGGGGCTGGGCAGGGCGGGAGAGAGTGTGAACTTGGCATCCAACCATGACAATCATGTCACCAGAATTCCCAGGCAAAACATTTAACTGAATTCAATTAGAATGTTCAGCTGCCTACTTTTAAAATATAAAACTATTTTCATTTTATTATAGAAGGGAGTGTGGTGTGAGCTCTTTAATTTCTTTTATTCTGCATTTTATTTCTGTCCTCCCATTATAGCTAAGATTCTTACACACGTGGAAAATGGGCATCAGCCCTATGCTCCTGATCTGATGTCTGCAATAAATGCGAAAAGTCAGTCAATGTCCTTAAGGTTACTAGAGCAGGCATGCTGTAAACGATCCAGTGGCAAAGTCCTGTGCTTCAGACTGCAAGTAATTTGCATATTTGTGCAGCCACATTCATTACTAAATGCACAGGGCAGGGAATGTCATGCACAGTGTTGATCCACTGTTGATTTGATTCTATCTCAAACTGCATGCAACACTCCACATTGAATAGTTATGTAATGCAGGGGTTACGCTAGAAACAATTCTGAATGAATTTCACACTGCAAAGCAATGCAGCATGAACTTCATTTGAAGCATTAATAATGCACTGTGTGAAAAAGCAGTGAAAACAAAGACTGTTATGTACTACACAGGGATATACTAACTGACAAAAAAGTCTCTGTTTCTGTAACAGGGTTTATTGCTTTACTATAGTAAATAAAGGAAACAAGCTACAGGACAGGATAAAGTGTTGATGACCATCAATGTTTCTTTTGTCAATATAAATATGATGGGACCAGCTTTCCTCCTTGAAGTTGGCCTCATAGTTGGATTTCAGCTTACCTGACCAGGATATTTTTTTTTGGGGGGTGCCATTCATATTTCAGTGTGGGTCTGCCAATTGTATATGTGCCTGTGTAATGTTACTTTGATGAATTACTTTGGTTTGACACTTTCCTATGGATTTCCAGCATTGGTAGAGCTGCCAGAAGTTTTTTTTTTTAATTAAAGGAAATTGGTAGCTAAAAGTGCTACACCAGGGGCAGCACACCAGACAAGGATAAGGGGTGGAAGGTGAGCATGAAAATCACTAAGATGGGGAGATGTGTGAGGGTGTGGTTTATGTAGGGTGTGGGGGTGGTGTCTGTCAGCCCTCCATTGAACCACAGGTGAAACCTTTCAATTCAGTGTGTGGCTGCTAGTTGTGTAAGTGCTTTTGCAAAGTTACACTGATGAGTTACTTGACTCCTTCCTCTGAATTACTACCCTTGGTAGAGTGCCAGAAGAAGTTTCTTGAGGCTAGAGTAAGTTGGTAGCTAAAAGAGCCGAAACACCAAAATGTAATGTCACAGTACCCACTTCCTCCAGCTCATGGAATAGACCCAATCACAAGGAGGAGAAGAAAACCCCCTGTGGGGGAAACTTCTGGGGAACCAAGGTTACTGGGTTAGCCTTCTCCAGGCTTCTAAAAATGATGATGCTAGTTATCGATAAGCTTAGCGCATTAAATTTGGATGTCTAGGTTTCAAAGCAGAATGAAGTAAGTGACCCATGATCTAGATGATGTGAGCTGGTATGTTCTTTCTTGAAGCAGAGATGGCTGCTGCACTCCTAAATGAATAACTGAAAAAAAGATGAGGAATCAAGACCCAGACATGATGGCAACACTCTGACATGAAAGACAAACCAGCAAGTAGTCTTGATGTAAGAGTTTTTAGTACACAGAAGAGGATGAATAGAATCAGGATGTCTGCCAGTACCATGCAGTTGGTTGAGAACTTGAATAGCACACCAAGCTGAGTTTGTTGCAAAATAGGATAATAAGTGGACCCCTTTACTACTGCTGTCTGTTTTTTATCATGGAAAAGTAGAGATAAAGTTATCTGCTGATGCCTTCTTGAGACCGTTTTTTTGTTAAGTGAATTGCAGGACTGAAGACAGAAAAAAGCCATAAATTCTTCAGATCGTAGGAATCCACAAAATGTTAAAGTCATGGCTACTTGTAGATAAAGTTTGGTGTAAGATCCAAAAACTCCATTTTTGAAGAGGCTCATCAGTAAAGAATATAGGGGCCTGTGAACTTATGTCAGGCACTCCTTGTGTGGTGTGTAACAGCCATGCATAAGCATACACTTGCCCAAACATGCAGGCCATGGCTATGTGCCATGCATATAGAGTGTGCAGAGGTATAAATGCATTACACATAATACTACCATGGTAGATCAATGCATGTGAGGGGACACGACCATGTAATGGCATGTGTGTGCCCCATACGTGCCTTCATGAAGTACAATACTATGTCCCAGCACATGGTGCTGCATGCACAACACTACACAGATGTGGAGGGCTGCCATAAAATGCAGGCACCCAGGGCCAGCATACAGTGCCAGGCAGACACAGACTGCCAAGAGTGTATGGGACTCAGACACAGGACCAGATGGACCACCACTCATTATGACCCATAGTGAAATGGAAATTCATATTCAACAGTGTAATAATATGTTAAATGTGCAGTCAAAATCCACAATGTAGGAACAGCACAGAAATACTGTAAGACACCAAGGGACAATGGAGTGTTCCCCATGGGGATGACAGTCCCAGCCAGTGGCATGACACCGCTTGACTGGAAGAAAGACAATGACACGAGATATTGTATAGTACAGAACATTTTACTAATGGCACTTCAGTCATGCACACTGTACATGTATTAGAACAAAAACCTTGTCAATGGATAGGTGCAACTGACATTCTCACACAGGCATTCTCTGCCCAGCAAAGTGTCACCGCATTTCATCTTGGACTCCACCTAGGTCTCTTCCACCTCAGAGTCCCCACTTGACCCCATTTGGTGTAGAGGAGCTGCACTCCCTCTCCACCAGGACCAGCCTGCATAGAGATCCTTGTTACCCCTAAAATGGAAATAACACCAAGGACAAGCATGAGTGGGCTGCAAATGCAGGGCCACAGCTGAACATGTCCAGCACGCAGTGCTCCCCCATGGCACTTACCTTCGATGGCTCTGCCATGGACCACTTCTCTGCATCATCATCCTTATAGCAGGCAACCTGCACTACCCATCCACTAAAACAGAAACTCCAGGAGTTGCAGCACCCAGCTCTGTCTCCACCACTGGTGCAGCCTCATCTGGCTGCTCCTGGTGCTTGAGTATGATGTGGCCTCAGATGTCCTGCAGAGACATAAAGAAGGAAACAACATCACTGGCACAGCACACACAACACAGAGCATGCATGACCCAGCTCCCCTTGACAGTTGGATACCTACCTCTGCCCACTCAGTCACCTGCCACATGGCACCCCATCAAAGCATCCTGGAAGGATGTCATGGACATCCATCATAACTTCTTGGGACCTCCCCACTCTTCCAACTGATGCTTAGACACTAATGTAGCTGCTGCCATGTTTAACTAAGTCATGACACAGTGATGCCTGTGCATGTCATGTCAGCCTACTGGTATGCGAGTTGCAGGATGCAGGAGCTCCCTTTCACATGGGTGGTTTGTGTAGCATCCCTATTAGAGCCTCAGTTAGGGGCCACATGGGTGGGTGTTTAACACACACCACCTAGCAGCCATGCAAGGGTCATTCCACAGGGGTACACAGGAAATACCTGGGGCTATTACTGAATCCTCTTGCTGGATGGTGAGAGTGAACATGAGCAAGCATTGAGGGTATGGCTGCAACCACATATATTCCAGCCACAACTGGACACCAGTGCCATGCAGGACACACACTACCTCCAGAGATTCCATTTGGTCCACAACACAATAATATAGCCCATGCACATATGGCCATGTACCTGTCTGTTGTGGGCAATTTCAGTGGAGACCACGGTTCCATGTCCATTGTCATACTATGCTATAGGGGCCTTCCAGAGGGTGGCAGTAGATGCCATGAGCATCAGTCTGTCCTCCATGTCCCAGGCACTGCACAAGATTTCCAACACCCTGCTACTGAGTGTGCATGAGTATATAAAATTATCCACCACACAGGCTGACTTATGGTTCATGAAGGAGGCATTCTATGCTTTGCTTGACATGTCAAAATATATTGGGTGCCATTGATGGTATGCATGTGGCAATTCTGGTTCTATCTGTACATGAGGAGGCATATCAGAACTGCAGTGGGTATCACAGTATCAAATGCCAGATTTATGTTATTCAAGGTACCATTACTAATGTGTGCCAAGTACCTTGGTTCATGCCATGATCGTATATCTTCAATGAGTCCAGGCTGAGCACACTCCTTGGTGCACACAAAGTCAGGGGATGGATGTCTGATCAGTGGGTATCTGTACCCTACACATGTGGTACACCAGTATATGACAGGCAGCTGCATGGTACTAACCATGTCTTTTACCAACTGCAAAGGCAACAGTAGGTATCCAATATAGCTGAACCTGATGATACTCTACCTGGTGGCACATGAAACAGTGAAGGAGGCAGACAGTGAGAGACACCAGAAGACATGGTCCATGACCAAGAGAATGATAGGGCTACTGAAGATGTGGTTCACATGCCTGTATCTGACAGGTGTCACAATGATTCTTGCCCCATGGAAGGCATGAAAAATTTTCACAGTATGTGCTATGCTGCACAACATAGCTTGTATTGTCATCTGCCCATCCCATTGGACATACAGGGGGAAGTCCCACCGTGTGATGGGGGAGCCTTACAGGGACAGGATGTAGGTCCATTGTCTGAATGGGTGGCATTGCATGGACTCATGCAGATGTCATTCTGCAGTTAGGGGGGCAATGTGGCACTGTGATGGTGATGCACCCTGAGTGCTGCACTGACCATGGTCAGGGGCCATTGGTGCCACTGCTTGGGCATATATGTACAGGGGGTTATATGTGGTAGGGGTTATATGTACTGGGAGTGCACATGTGACTATAAAGTATGTACAGTGTGTATTTCTGTGACACTCTGTTTCTGGTGATGGGTGTCAGGCATCACTTCTTAGCTTTTTCTGCCCTCATCATATGGACACCCATGTACCCAAGTGCCAGGTTTTGACTATGGCCTTCCCCCCTTCACTTACTCATGTGTCTGGGTGTGTACCTATCTGCAGTTGTGGGTGGCTGTTCTCCTGCACCTCAGGCTTGCTCAGATGGGCAGGTGTGTGGTGCATAGCAGCCTCTTTTGGTGCCTCGGATGCATGGGGTGTAGCCCTACTATACCCAGCTAGCATGTGCTTAGTAAACCTCTCAAGCATGCCTCCTATGTGAGATTCTGTGTGGCATGTCCTCACCTCTGCAGTCAGCTCCTTCAGTACCTCTGTGTTCTCCTGCTGTGTGGAGCCAGTCATAATCCAGTTGCCTCACCTCAGGTAGTATGTGTGCAGTATACCCCTGGTGGCAGGTCTACATGTCCACTGGTTTAGGTGTCTCAACAGGCCATAGTCCCCACTGATGCAGGGGTGTTCTTTTTTCTTCTGTGGTCCCCCTGTGTTCTACTATCCAATGCTGAAGGATGAATGGACCATCTCCTGTTTCAGCCAATGGTGCAGGCAGGCCATGATGCAGGCTGACCAACTGTGGCTTCAAGGCTGGGTCAACAGTCTCCTGTAGGCTGTCCGGGGCTGACTGTCCAGGGCGTGTCTATGGTACAGGATCTGCACATGAGGTGATGGGGGATCTGTTTGTAATAGGGGTGTACATCTCTTCCTTACCCTCCTGTGTGTCCAGTTAAGGTTCTGTGCCAGTGTCCTCCAGCATATCTACCCCATCTGCTGTGGCCATGGGCACCTGCAGTGTACCTGCATTGAGGGAAAAGCCAGTTATTACCAGCTGTTGCAGAGCTGTGGGGGAATTGAGGATGTGTTGCAGGCAACAAATGGTACCACTCACCTGGGCTGTTCTCCTGTCCTTGGCTGCCACTACTGTCATCTGATTATGTAACTGCCACCACAGGTTTTGTGGCCTCCTTGTCAGGGGAATTTTCTATCACAGGGTTTGTAGGGTGCAACACAGAATGGTTAGCATGGCCATGTTGTTCCACCACTGACATGTCCCTGCGGTGAAGTATATATCTGGCAGTGTATCCATGCCCTTCTCTTACTCATACTGGGACACCTTGGTGAGGGTCTCTGCCACCATCCTTCCATGGGGAACAGGATGTGTTCCTAGTCCATGGTGGTCTGGGACTTCTCAACAGCTGCCAAGCTTTGCTTGACAGCTGACCAGAGGTCACGTCACTTGTGTTTTATCACTGACAGCATTCGTACCTCCAGACCAGAAGCATTGACTAAGGCCTGAATGTCGAGCCACAGCCTGGCTTTGGTTTTGGCCAGCACCTTCAGGGACTTTCTACCATACAGGATACAGTAGTGCTACCATATATTGGTGACCATGCTGGACAATTTAGAAGACCATGAATGGCCAACATGACATGTCCGGCCATGTCCCTGTAGCTCTGTAAGGCCACATTCCATGCCATCAGGTACCAGTGGTGGACCAGGTAATGCAGGCAGTGACCCTCACCCACTGTCCTCTGACACAGCACTGCCCTTAGCATCCATTATGGAATTCACTTCATTGGATGGGCATGGGGCAGTGCAGATATCCATAAAATTGGGGAGCATGGCCATATACTGTAGGCTGTCTGTCTACTCCATGCAGCTTTGTATGCATCTGCATGACACAGCCATGCCTCTGCCCATCCTGCACTCATGTTTGTGCTTAGTGCATACCTGCACCTGCCTGCACAGATTGTAGGTGCACATGACTGCTATGTTCAGGTACAATCCTGAAATAAGATCTGCTGCAAGCAAGAGCTGTGTGGACTTTCTGTGCTGTGTTTAATTTTAAATGACTATCCGGACTCTAGTCTGTGCCAGTGCTTCTCTTGTCTGAAGATACTAACAAAGAGACTCACATCAGCTGTGAGAGGGCGGGTGTGGAGTTGCTGTGCAATGCAGAAGGAGGAGGGGCAGTCCACAAGTTTAAAGTTCGTGCTGCTACTGCGCGAGCACAGTGGCGCGAGTGTGAGTGGCACGAGCGCCACTAGGAAGAGAAATTGTCTTAGGAGAGGAACATTTGTTTAACCTAACTAAACTGGAGGCTTTGAATATTTTGGTAGGGGTAAGAGGTTTAGATTAGTATAAAACCTGTTTTCCATTTCCTTAGATATTTAAAGCGGCATTCAGGATAGTTTTAATTTTGTGAAGTTTGGATTTGACTTTCTAAATTAATAAGTATGGGTGTTTTAAATATTTGGGCGTACTGGATTGTGTTATGTTTGATTCTATGTTCTGTCCTTTTAAGTAAAGTAAAATAACAAAATACTGAGGATTTAGCCTCAAAAACATGCCTAAGGCATCAATGGAGAAAAATGCAGGCGGACAAAATGTCCTAAAGATTAAAAGATGTAACCCCTTTTCAGTGGTAAGGAACCTGTATCCAGAGTTGGATTTTTTAAATTATCTATGCATTTTAAATGTTTAGACAAGCAAACAAGTATATATTTGATCCTGATAATGGAAGGGGACATTGAAACAAATCCTGGACCACTCCCCCACTTGTAAATTAATATATGATAATGCTAGAAGCTTGAAAAATAAGGTAGACATGCTGAGAGTTTGGGAAGCTACAGAAAATCCAAATATTATAGCCTTAACTGAAACTTGGTTGACCCCAAAAATTAGAGATGAAGAAATTGGGTTACATGGATATGGGTTGTATAGAAGAAATAGGCAGGGGAAGGGGGGGTGTTATTATACCTTAAATGGGATTTTGGACAAGTAAATGTGTTGTTCATGGGTGGATTAGGAATGATTGAATGTATCCTTGTGAAAATCAAAGACCTAAATTTGGTCTTGGGTGTAATCTACTCCCCAAAGGTTAAAACTATGGATTTTGATAAACTGACCCATTTGTTACAGT
This sequence comes from Neoceratodus forsteri, assembly GCA_016271365.2. NCBI lineage: Eukaryota > Metazoa > Chordata > Ceratodontiformes > Ceratodontidae > Neoceratodus > Neoceratodus forsteri. Next base: position 318,658,411 of record CM028130.1, read on the forward strand.
CACACTCAATGGTTCCGAATTTTTGTTAGTGGGCAATTTCAATGCTGCATGGAATAAACTGAGGAAATGTTTTCGAACAGTTTGGCTCCATTAAATTTAAACCAGAATGTTGCCCTTACCACTTGGAAAACTTCCTTTGTGAGTGAGGGAACATTTTGGATCTCTTGTTTACTTCTGAGGGAATCTAGGTAACATCTATAACTGTGAAACAACGTATATTTGGGGACCATTGTTCTATTGTTTGTTCACGGGGGGGTGGATAATTTAAAAAAATGTAAAAAATGAGATCAAAACTCAAGTTAGATTGCAAAATATGAGAAAATACAATAAAGAGGCTTTTTTGCATACATTGAGGAATGTTAGATGGGACAGATTATTTTTAATACCAGATTTGGACTGGGCTATAGAAGAATTCACTTCTTTGTTCACCCAGATATGTAATGAAGTTGCCCCTGTTAAAGTTAGAACAAAAAGGGAAATATAAGCTCCCTGGATTACAGATAAAATAAAATATAATATTCAATATAAAAATATGTTATGGAGGAGAGCTAATAAATCTCTGGAACCAAATGATTGGAAGAAATTTAAAAAAGAATGAAATTTACTTAAACGTAATATTAGATTAGCAAAAAAACATATTACATGACAAAGGTTGAACAATGTACAGAGCCAAAAAATATTGGCATGATTCAGACTCTCTAGCACCCAATCAAAAATAGGCAACCTATCCAAATTAGGAAAATGATATGTTGTTGTCATCTTCAGATTCAGCAGAGGTTAAATACTTATTTTATTACATTCCCAGATATTGAAATTCTGCATGGAATTTTTGGGGAGAATGGATCAAGGGAACATCAGTGCCCATCTTGGAAAAAATTTAGATTTAGAGTAATTACCTGTAGAGAGGTAAAGGCAGAATTAAGAAAACTTAAAGTGAATAAAGGTCCTGGGTTGGATATGATAGAAAACAGATTTTTAAAAGATTACCTAGAGGTAATAATCCCAATACTAACAACACTTTTTAATTGGATCCTATTAGATAGAAGTTTCCCATCCTTGTGGAAATGCGTAAAGGTCATTCAATCTTAAAGGTGGCCCCATGGAGAACCAACAAATTATAGACCAATTTCGTTGTTGTCTGTGGTGTCGAAGGTCTTGGAGAGATTAGCTCAAAAGCAACTGAATAACTTTCTGGAGGAGAATCATCTCTTGTCCAGTTACCAGTCAGGTTTTTGTAGGAATCATTCCACGGACACCACCCTCACCGATTTGGTTGACATCGTAGCCTCCAAATTAAATGGAGGTGAATTGGTGGGCGCGGTGTTTGTGAATCTCTCCAAGGCCTTAGACACCATTGACCACAACATTCTATATGAAAGAATGTTGAGTTTGGGGATTGATAAAGAAACTCTTCCCTGGTTTCAGTCATATTTAACGGAAAGGGAGCAGCAAGTCCAGTTAGGAGATGTTCTTTCAAAGTCAGGGTTTATTAAAAGAGGAGTACCTCAAGTTTCGATTTTGGGCCCTTTATTGTTCTTAATGTATGTAAATGATGCACCTAAGGTAATAAATTATTTGGCTTTACGAATGTATGCAGATGACACTGTTTTGTTGACAAGTGGAAAAACCTTACAGATGGTGGAAGAACACCTTCAAAGAGATTTCAGTTTTCTGGAAACTTGGTTGAGGATGTCGAAGCTGGTTTTAAATAATAAAAAAACAAATACTATGTAATTTACATCTAAAGGGAATGAAAATCTAAAACGATATAAACTTTTTATAAGAACATTAAATAGTGAAACATTAGCACAGGTTGAATCTTATAAATACCTGGGGGTTAAAATGGACCAACACCTAAGATTTGATGTCCATATTAAGGAAATGGTTCATAAAATAAATAATGAGTTGGAAGCCTATCGAAGATCTAAGTATTGTATGAATATGAAGATGAGAAGGATGTTATAAATCAATTAATCATACCATGTATAGATTATGGTAGCCATATATATGGTGGCTAATAAATCTGAATTAAAAGTGGTAAAAGTGTTATATAACAATTTGGCTAGATTTATCCTAAACTGTGATAAACATATGCATCATTGTGATATGTACTCTTTATTACAATGGCCTCATTCAGACGAAAAGGGATCAAAAATGGACTAAATTAATTCATGGTGTGGTTCATAAACAATCCCCAGGGTGCTTAGTACAAAATGTGTTATATGTCACCCATGAATATCAATATAAACTTAGAAAAACTGAGGAGAAGACTTTTGTGAAACCTAAATTACTGAACAAATATGGAAAAATGACCTTTGGTTTTAAAATGGCTCACTTATGGGCTCCTCTTGAGGTAGAAAAGTGGAATATACAAAAATTTAAGCAATTTAAGGATATGATTGGATATGATCTGAAAATGAAGTGTATATGTAATGGTTAGAGCATTTGCATTGATCATTATTAAGTATCAGGGTATTATTATGTATGTTGTTCATTGTTAGGACAGACATATATGTTTTTTAACTTATGTGATATGTCTTATATTTTGTACTCAAGTCTTGGAATGAAAATTGATACAGGTTCGTCTTGTAAATGGGATTATCTCTCAATGATGTATTAAAACTAACCTGTTTAAAAATACACTTTTCTACATGTTGCATGTAGGCAAAGTTCCTCCATGTTTGTGCAGAGGTCCCATAGGTTGTACTCTCCAGGCTTCCTTGTTGGAGGACCTTGAGGAATACATTTTCTTACAACTTGAAAAAAAGCCTTCAATGTTAGGATAAGTAAGAGCATGTGTTATCGGGATGGAGGGATAGCAAGTTCAGCTCTATGCTTGAGATATATTGCTCCCTTGTTGCTGTTGTTAATCTAAATGCTTAAGAACTAAAGGCTGCAAATTCCAGAACATGAGGAACAGAATATTTCAGAGGGTCTATGTCTTTTAGGGTGCAGAAGATAGTATATTTCTTCCATGCTACTCTGTAGGCAGACTTATTTATTGCTGCTTGAGAATGCCAAATTGTAGCAGAAGCAGGGTTGAGATATATATTTAGGGCAGCCTTTGGAATGGTGGCGAAGTAATCATTTCTTTGTTGGTGTGAGGGTTTGCAGTTCTGAACTGATTAGAAAAGTGGATAGTGGGACTGAATGCAGCTAAGTAGAATGTACATTCCCCAGGTCTTAGGCATCCAAAAAAGGCTAAGGTCATAGCCTTTTGCAAGCACTGAGCGGTTAGTGATCTGAAGACTCCATTTTGTAAGACATACGCTAGTTTGCAACATACAGCATGGACTACAAGCTTTCTTAAGTGCAGTCCTTGAGAAGTAGATTTCTTAGGTCTTGAAGGAATGCTTTAGCTGCTGGTCTGGATAAGTACAATCTAAAATAGATGAATATTATGTTAAACTAAATGCCCAATATATTTATATATTGTCTGATATTATTAGCCAACAGGTCTAATGCTTGAGAGCAGAAGAATTGGCTGACAGACCAAGTGCTTGGAGAAGGATGATATGGCTGACAGGCCAATTATTTGTGAGCAGTATGATGTAGCTGACAGACTGAATGCTTATGAATAGTAGGATGAGGCCAAATGCTTGTGAATGGTATGATGTAGCCATCACACTGAATACTTGTTAGCAGTATCATGCGGCTGACAGGCCAGATATTTGTGAACAGTATGATGTGACTGACAGGCCAAATGCTTACAAGCAGTATGTCAAGGCTGACATGCTGATGACTTGTGAGCAGTGTGATGTGACTGACAGGCCACTTACTTGTGAGCAGTATGATGAGACCAAATGCTTGTGAACAGTATGTCATGGCTTACAGGCTGATGGCTTATGAGCACTATGATGTGGCAGACAAACCAATTGCTTGTGAGCAGTAAGGGGAGCCTAGGTTGATGGCGGAGGAGTCATAACTTTGTTGGCAAGAGGATGGAAGTTTTGGATTGAATAAAGAAGTTCATGTTGATCTTCTCAGGAAGTTCTTTGTGGAGGAGAAAGATTGACCTGTATTTATTTTGGTTAAGGCAACTGGTTATCAGAATAGAATAAAACAGGTTGCTTGTTCCAACGGTGACCACAGGTGAGAGTGTCTATTGTAATGGGATATAGCTCAGACAAAGAAGATGTGGATTGAAAATAAGGGATATCTTGGATTTCTGATGCCCTTGGATAAGCAAATCAAAATGGGCCAAAAAATGCCAGAAAATCATAGGATGGAGTTGCAACAAGAAAATCTCATTTTTTTATTCTGGAGCTGGACCTTTATAAACATGGATATGCTATTCCAGTGTACGATAAAACATGCCCACATGACAATGTCTGAACAAGAATTGTCAGTGATGGTAAGGGGAAAATCCAAAACATTGCCTCTTCCTAAAGGTGCCACATTATGAAGGGATATGAAACCTTTTCAGGAAATAATCCTTATCAAAAAACTTGAGGTGTCTTAGGATAACAGTTTACATTTTATGCAGGATCATTTGGATGAGAAGGAAGAGACCAGATCAGAAATGTTCGTAGTTTGTCTTGAGACATCTGCCTCCATAAAAGCAGACTGAAAATTTAGAACAAATAATCTGAGGTGGATGGTCGGATTAAATCCTTTATGGAAGCCTAGTTGAAACCTATGAGTAAAAATCAAAACAGATTCAGGTAGATGGGTACAGAATAATTGCTGGAGATGAGGAATGTTGATTGGAGTCAAAAGTAGGCAAAATGTCAGCTGTAGTTCTGGTTAGGAAAGAAGTAAAACTATATAGGCAGGCCATCTTAGAGTAGGGTTCCCAGCTGAAACTTCAAACTGGTCACAGTTCAGTTTATTGCTGTCTCTGGGAGGATAGAATGGTGCTCCAGTGCTGTCTGTCCATAAGTTTGAGAGCACAATGCCTTTTCAGTTATACCGCTGATCTATGGCTGGTGACCACCATTTTCTGATTGTGCAGTTCAGAATTAGACAGTAACTGAGCAGACATTGCTCAAAAGCTGTGATTTGTGTAGGTTGTGAGGAGGTTTGCTAGCTTGCAGAGTTAAGGTACCATGCTTGCAAGATAATACATGCCGAACAACTTGAAGGTGCACCATTTTGACTCATTGCTGAGTTCTATTTGCATTTTCTCTGAGGGTACAAGTACAGGAAGGAAGTTCTGAAGGCAATTTGCTGAGATATTTGTTGAGGCAGTATACTGGGCATGGCATGTTGACATAGATTTTAAACACCAGGCCTCTTAGTTGAGCTCTTTGTCATCCTGTGTTAGTAGCATGATATTTTTTCTTCACTAAATGTCATTGTAACTTAGTTCAGCTCTTGCTGGTCAGTGAGCACTTGCAATAACTCGGGCTTTAGAGTTCAGTGTTGTTCACAACTGCGGCAGGTGAAATACAGCCGGAGATCCAAACCAAACTCACCTTCTAAGCCCCACCACAGTTTCAGGATCTAGAGCTTCACTTTCCCTTAAAGTCTGCAGATTGTTTCTGTGGATCTGGGGTGATGGCTTGCTTTATCTTGCTCTACTGGATGGAGATTTTTTAAGTAGCCCAGAAAGACATTTTTGAGCTGGAGAACTCAGTGTCAGTATAACAACTTGCCATATAGTTTTGCATTGTTTTCTTTTTTTATTTATTTCATTCTTAATTTTAAATGGATTTATGAGGGCAAAATGAGATTAAGATAATTGCCAGAGACATGTCAGCTGCCTCTAGAGAATGATTACAATCTCTTTGACCTCTGACTACAGGGCCCCCTGGCTAGTTAATGGGGACCTTCAGAGCTTCATAGCCAAAACAGCCCTTTCATGTCAGGAAGAGGCTCTGGCTAATGACTGGAGTGGTCAATCCTGCTATGTGAGACAGGAAGCAAGACAAAGGAGGTGTCCTTTGTAATACACAAACTCCAAAAGTCCAGTTCAGGCCAGTTTCCCAGAGGTCTGTACCCTGGAGACACAAAGAATTAACTGGACATGATGTCATAGGGACATGTATGCTGAGGTGGGTGGAAACTGGTCTTCGGGTACCAAGTTAAGCCAGAGTTTTGTGAGACATACAGTAGCCAGACTGGTACTCTGAGAAATTACAATCTAAGTTTTAAGTCTGCACTGATTCACCAAGGTATCCTGAGTGGTAAGCTTGTGCTTAGTAGAGAGAAGAGTGAGATATTTTTTCTGTGTGGTTTCTACTGTACAATACATTATCTTCTTACCTATGTAGAATTACTGTTCCCCATAGTTTCAATGTAGTTTCCTGTATTATTTGTGTAAATACCTTGGATCATTAAATATTATTTTATACACTTCATGTTTCTGTGTCTGATTCCTTGAAAGTATAGATAACTGGGTACTATTGACTAAAACTGTATTCTGTCTCCAAAACAAAAGCTACAGCTACCATATTTTGTTTCTAAAGTGAGGTGTTCTCAGTTGTAACAGAGAGGGTGTTTTTTTTTGCCCTTGGTAAGGGTGCTTTACTGTGAGCAGTGGCCTGGTGGGATTTAGATCTAGAGATACCCCAGGAAGTGTCTATTCTGAGTGATGGCAGCTACTGAGGTAACCTTGTAGGCGCCTGAAGAGTTTGAGAAAGTTTACAACAGTCACAAGCTAAGTCTTGTAGAGACCAGTTTGCCACAGTCAGATATTAAGTTAAAAGAGCAGCTGAATGGAAGCATGTTTAAGTGTCTTTTTATGCCAGCTCACAGGCTGATATAACTGGAAATGCTGCATGCCTCCAAAATCAAGGTATTGGTAGTTCTGTAGAAATCTCTCAGTGTTTGGTATTGAAAAGGATTCTTTAAAAGTGTATAGTTATAGCCTGTTCACAGAGCCAGTCTGGAAAGGCCCAAATAGCCCAGTTAGTTTGATGGTGGGTGCTGGGCTCACTTCTGTGAACTTCTGATGTGTCTAGCTCAGACTGTGCCAGATATAAATGAAGCTTTTTTCTTTATGTTTAGCACATACTTCAAGTCCAGAGTCTGAGGTTGTAGCAGTGAACATGGTCTCAAAGGATTGTTCTGTAACATTTTGAAGTTGATTGCTGGCAGGAGGCTCATGTCAGATTGGTGACAGAATGACTTTGACACATACTGTATGTGAACATGTGATTAGGTCATCTATGTGCCTGGACTTAATACAGTGATGTTATGCTCAGATAACGCGTCACTGTTGTTGGGCTCACACTGACTAATCATAGTCAAGGAAATTTTCTTCCCATTGTATAATGAGTAATATGTCATGTCACAACTAAACTTCAGTGGTCAGATATTCAAAGTTAGTGCCACTGCTAACATGGTTTTGTCCATGCTATCCAGGTTTCAGCCTAGTGTTGAGGTGGGATCTATTTTCAGAAGCACCTGTAGGATGGGCTAAATCCATTAGCACCAGGCACTAACATTACACTGCACCCATGCAAATGAGAAAGCCCCTCCTTCAAATGGGTACAGCCACATTATCAAAGTTTGCATAGTTGGTAAATGGCACCCAAAGTGACACCATTTATTGCCTCCAAAAGCCTTGACTTAACTGGGCACTAAGCCTGAATTCCAATGCCACTGATGGTGGGATGGCTATAGTGCAGCCACCCACCACTGTTTGCCCATCATATAACTGCCAGTTGGTTCTCTCTGGTATCTAGTGGCATCCCCACCCCCATCACCTGCCCCGTATATGTTATACATTTCCATGGTGTCTAGTGGCACCACCACCTCAGTCATCCTTCCTGTGTCAGTAATGTATGTTAATTCATTCATTTCTCTGTTTCTCACATACAGACCTCCCTGCCATCTAGTGGCACCCCAACCCTGAACATATGTCCCATTTCACTAATGTATGTTAGTTTCTATAATTCACTATGTGCTATATACAGATCTCCCTGGCATCCAGTGGCACTACTTATGCCCAAACACCTATCCTATTTCAATATTTTCTGCTAGTTTATATATGTATCTATGTCTCACTAGAGATCTCCCTATTGTCTAATGGCACCTCCCACCCTGAACATTTGTCCAGCATGTGAGAGCACTTTCTCTGGTGTCAAGTGGCACCTATCCCATACAGTGGAACCTTACCCCTGAAGTATAGTAGCACCACCACCTTCTGATCACCCTCCCAGTTCTGATGTACCTTTCCATGATGTCTAGTGGAACCCCCACCTTCAGATCACCTGAACTGTAGAGCAGACTCCAATCCCTGGTGTCTAGTGGCACTCTCATCCCTCTGCACACCTATGCCAGCTCTGATAAAAACCTCCTCCTGGTGCCTAGTGGCAATCCCACCATCTGATCTCCTGTCCCATAGATCAGAAGGTGTCTAGTGGCACCCTCTGCCACATCTCCTGTCCCATACAGTAGAAGCCTAACCCTGTTGTCTAGTGGCAACCTCATCTTCTGATCACTTGTCCCATAGAACAGTGGTGCTGAGAGTTGAAGTGGTGGACACTGCACCTCACACCATGCTGGTGACCCAGGTTTGGATGCAGACGCAGGTCACCAGGGGTCTGCAGGAGAGGATTTAGCATCCTGAGGACTTCTCTCCTTTCCCAGGGAGGGAAGGTTTCAGTTTCTGGCACTTGTCTGGCCCTTGGTGTTAGCTAAGGCCAAGGAATGTTGGGACTGAAAGTAATGGGGGATTGAGTGATGGCTGTTGATGTTCCACTCATGGAAGTATGCATGAAGGCATCCAGGTGGCATTGAATGCAGCCTTTTGAGGAGAAACTCTAGAAAATATTATTGCTGACTGAGCTGCTTATGGCTGGAACCACTAACTCCAAATTGCAAAACTACTTTTGCTGACAGAAGCATAGGCCCCTGTGGGGGTCTGTGCTTCTGCAGCCACAGTTGTAAAATATAAACACTAACTTCTGTGCTGTGTGGCATGAACTTCTGCTGCTGCATATAGAAATCAATGATACCCAAATTGCAACACTACTCCTGTGGGGCCTGTGCTTCTGCAGCCACAGGTACTCATGTCAACTGTAAGACATACTGGCTTTGTACTGGCTTAAAGTTTATAATATGAATGAAGTGAGGTTACCCAGAATCTGTTTAGAAGAAGCTATGCTATATAAACAAAATGTTTTTTTATGTCCTATTATGGAAGTTTAGAGAATGTGATAAAGCCATTTGGGCTGTTTGATAATGTAATATTCATGCATATAAATCCTATAGATGAAATAAACAGTGAAATTAAAAACAGAATTAAAAATATTTATATTCAAAGGGATGTTAACTTGAGTAAAAGGTGTAAAATAAGCAACTGGTTAGCAGAAAATAAAACAAGAGAATTTGGAACTGAACCTTATCTAAATATAATCAAAGAAGTAGATAAGAGGAAAAGTTATGCTAGGTTACGATTTGAATATCACAATTCCCAATGCCTGAATGGAATATACTCAAAATCAATTAAAGCAAACAGTAAATGTGATCTTGGTAGATAATAATCTGCATCTAATAATATTGTGCCCTCTGTATGAAAATTATAGACAACAAATATTAGGAAACATACTATCTCAGTTAAACATGGAGCCTAGATAGCAATTTAATTATTTATTGAAGACTGATAATGTAGAGGTTTTAAAAAAGGTGGTAACATTTTGTAATATTATAGAACAAAAGAAATACCATATGGGACAATAAGGGCTAATCACTAAATAGATTATATGATATTTGAATACAAAGACTTTTATGTAATTATTTAAATGCCAAAGTTTTTTATTGGTCACTATATTATATAGTAATGTGTATTTATATTTGTATGAAATTTTGGGAAAATCTTGTATGGTTTGTAATGGTCCTGGGACTAAAGAAATAAAATGAATCTGAATTTGAAATTGCAACACTAGTCCTGTGGGGTCTGTGCTTCTGCAGCCACAGGTACTCATGTACACTATAAGACATACACACACACACTTCTAGCTGCAGAAGCACAGGACCCTCAGGGGCCTGTGCTTTTAAAACTATAGATACAATCACACAGGTAGCAAATCAGTGCTACTGCATTTCAATCATCTGGAAACAAGTGTATGTAATTTGTCTTACCTGATGATGGTTGTTTGTGGTTGCTTGTGTGGTCTTGTCTTTTTGCTGCTGTTGGGGTGAGGAGTTAGGGTTGGAAACCTTAAAGCCACATTTCCCTACTTTATTGGTGTTAACTTGAACCCTAACTGGTGCATTAACACAATTTGCTGGAATTAATGTCCTTTCTTTTTGAGATAGAATTGTATTAGATACATAGATACATAGACACTGTCAACAGATAAGGGCCTATTGCCCAGCCAGTCTGCCCATTAAAGCTTGTAAGTTCACTTTATGTTTTCTAGAAGTCTGTTGACCCTTACCCTGACCTCCAGAATTCCTTATGTCTACCCCATGCATTCTTAAATCCCAAGATTGTTTCAGCCCCGCCACTTCTTCTGGCAGGGTGTTCCACTTGTCCACCACTCTTTCCATGAAGAAATTCTTCCTCATATTTCCTCTGAATTGCCCTCCCTCCAAATTCTCATTCATGTAGGTCCCTTTGCGACCTGCACCAGCAGATGCTGATGCACAGAGCCTCTGGGAGTTTCACCAAGGTTAGAGTCTGTCTGCAGTTAAGTGCAACCCAATAATTCAATGGTTGTTGCACATGGAAACTTTAAATATTGCAAATTTTAGTGTTCCACTTTAGTGATGCACTTAAATTTGTGATAGATAAGTTATTTTGATCCTACATTATAAACATGGTTGGAAGAATGTTTTAAATCCTGCTCAAGGTTGTTTTGCAGAGTCACTGCAAATCACTTTTGACCTGTACTTGATAATTTCATCCTTGTTCATGAGGTAGGTCATGTAAACAGTATTCTCAAAATTTGGGACTAAAAAGGGGCAAGTTATGAGTAAAGATATATAAGACACAAACAGGGAATTTTAGAGTCGTACATTTTAGTGTTGCATGTGTATGTGCAACACCAACATTGTAGTGTCTCACATTTTAGTGTCACACTTTAGTGCTGCACTTGAATGTGCCAAAAATTGATTTTGATCTTACCTGATGAACATGGTTGCAAGAATGTGCTAAATCAGGCTGAAAGGGTGGTTTTGCAGAGTGTCTGCAAAACCACCTTTTGAAGAGGTAGGGTAGTGCAAGTAGTATTCAAAATTTGGAATCAAAATATTGTAAAACTGCCACAGAAATGTAATTTTAGCACTACATGTTTTGGTGGTGCACATTTAAGTGCAACACTAAAATGTACAATACAAATTTATGTGTTGTAAATTTTAGAGTTGCTCTTTAGTGTTGCACTTAATTGTGTGACTCTAAAATTCTCAGCTCATGACACATAAATAGGTCTGATAGCACTTTTATCTCTGTTGTCTAAATCTTTGGAACATCAAGTACATTCAGAGTTGGTTTAATAATTGGACAAATATACTGTGTAGATTCCTTTCCAGTTGGGGTTCAGGAAGGGGCATTCAGCTACAACTGCTTTGTTGGAATTTAATGATTTGGTGTCCTCCTCCTTTGATGCCAGACTGGACACAGCAGTCATTTTTATAGACTTGTCCAAGGCCTTTGACCTGGTGGACCACTCCCTGCTACTGGACAGAATAATAACAGTCCTAAGGATAAGAGATGGACACTGTGACTGGATTAGGTCGTATGTGAATAATGGCTTTCAGAGGGTGTCAGTCTCCAGGCTTTCTCACTGAGGAAAGATGTGGTCCAAGTGGTACCCCAAGGCTGTCTCCTGGGGCTCCTTCTGTTTCTGCTTTTCAAATGATCTTCCTCAGGCAGTTCAGTTTCCTTGGTGAAATTGTATGCAGAGAACATGGCTCCGATTGCTACAGGTCGGGACATGTTGGATCTCAGGGGAAAATTACAGGTGGATTTTCGGAGTAAGCAGGAGTAGTTCACCAGGTTGAGACTTACAATGAATACTAAGAAAACCAAGTTGGTTCATTTTAAATTAAAAAAATAAACTTCTGTTGCACATTATGACAAACTGTGATGAACAGATTGCTCAGGATAGTGAATACAGATATTTAAGTGTGTTTTTTGATTCTGAGTTAACTTCCAAAGGACATGTAACTAACTTTAATTGTTATTAATGTTAATAAGAAAGTAGGAGCACTAAAATGTACTACTAGGTGTCTTAAAAGGTGTGCCAGGAAAACAATTGATGAGCAATTAGTTGAACCTTCTCTGTAATATGGTAATTTGATATATCATACCGCAACAAAAGGGTTGTTAGATTAGACAAGTTATATTTTATTAATGTATTTATTTGTTTGTTTATTTATTGAGTTTTGTTAACTGGGTAGGTCCACTGAGTCATTTACAGTCCCTTTTTCAGGGTCGACCCTCTGGGAACTAAACTTCCATTTGTAGGACAACAGCAACCAAATTGTCAGCATAGGCTTTTTATTACTCCACCTCATGTACCTGGTACAGAAGATGATCAAATCCCCACCAAAATGTGATTCTACACCACCACAACATCATTCCACACCACAGGTGTGAAAAGACAGTTTTGGCAGGATTTCTCTGGTGAGACCTCACCTTAAATACTGTGTACAGTTCTGGAGACCACACTTTTGAAATGACATTGACAAAATAGAGATGGTGCAGAGGAGGGCCACCAAAATGGTGAAGGGATTACATCACAAGCCTTACAAGGAGAGAGTGAGGGACCTCAGTTTGTACACACTGGAACAAAGGAGGATGAGAGGTAACATGATAGAAACATTCAAGTAGCTCAAGGGCATTAACAAGGTGGAAAGGGACAACATATTCCAGATTAATAGTAGAGCCAGAACAAGAGGACACGACATGAGACTATGGGTGGCCACATAAGGGGAAATGTCAGGAAGTTCTTTTACAGAAAGGGTAGTGGATGCACAGAACAGCCTGCCCCAGGAAGTGGTGGCAGCCCATACAGTGGCAGGCTTCATGCATGCATGGGACAGAAACAAAGGAATAATAGCATTAAGAAGAAAAATCTAAAGCCAAAGACCAGATAGGGTCTCTGGATGCTTCGCTAAGTAGCTTATATGGGCAGACTGGATGAGTCTAGTGGTCCTTTTCTGCCAACAGCATCTATGTATCTATGTTATGTATCTATGTATCTATGACAGCTGTCCTGTTCATAAGGTGGTATAAAAAATGGCTATTTTGAAAATTTGAGGTCAAAATATTTAAAATTACCAAAGTTACAGTAAGAGTATAGCAAAATTGGAATGGATGTGAATAACTTTGACATTTTTACATATTTTGACCTAAATTTTTAACATACCCTTCTTATGACCCCACCACATGAACAACGATGGAGAAAATGATCAAATCCTGCCTGGCAGATGATTTTGCCAAGTGACTGCTAAATTGCCTTTTGGACTGGAGTTACATAATTCCATCACCATTATTCATGAGATGAGGTCTCAAAAAGGCCATGTTGAAAATTTGGTGTGAAAATATGCAAACATGGCAAAGTTATACATCAAAGTTGAAACCCCATTGAAATACATTTGCCCACACTTACCTTACTTTCTCATATAGCAGTTGATGTTTCCAGCAACAAGACATGTCTTTGATCAGAGAGTGGATCTTCACCTTGGCCCTGTTCAGGTGAGTGAGGATGTGTGGTGGATGTGGGGAGGTTTCAGGGTGGTGGGTGCTGAGTGAGAGGTTGGGGTGGGGGCATTAGATCAGTGTGGGACAGTTTTCTTTCTTTACAAGTTTAAAAAAAGACATTGAGGGACTGTTTTCTTTATTTCAGGCAGGATAGTGATCAGAGGGTGGGGTTGCTACTAGACACCAGGGAAAAATATAGAAATTATGGGGATGGCAATGGGAGGGTGAGGGGGGTGTTGCAAGACATAAGAGAAATATAACATAATAATGGGTACACTAATGGGAGGATGGGGGTGCCACTAGACACCAGGGAAAGCTGAAATAATTATGGGAATGACAATCAGAGGATGGGGGGGTGCCACTAAACATAAGGGAAACATTACAGAACATGAGGATGGCAACTGGAGGGGTTTGGCGGGGAGGATGATGCCTCTAGACACCACGAAAAAGATTGAAATCTAGTAATTAATTGTGTTTTTCATGTCACAGGTTAAGAATCTTTTTTTATAAAGTGTAATGCTAACATTCACATCATCACAAATTTCACAATCTAAGGTTTGAATCCAACTGTATGTGTGCAAGCTGAGCCTCTTATTAAAAACTTTTGATGTAATGCCATATTCGATTAGATCCTATCCAGTTTGGTTTAGTGAAAAATCATGTATCTAATTTTGGAGCTAAATGCATATGGCATCAGATCACATTTCGACCTACTGTACGTCCCACTTGTATTTTTCATCTTTAAGACTTGTAAGTCTAGGATAAACCAAAATCACTTTAGATCACCTAATTCTCTTCCAATTCTGGATTGTTTCAACCATGGATGAGTCACTGAAATAATTTCATTCTATGCACACATATTGTCATATGTCTACAGAAAGATTTAGTCAAAAACATACTCTCATTAGTTAAATATCATGCAGTCATTGCATAATTTACATTTTAACAAAATGAAAAACTGCTTAGAAGTCTGCCTCAGCTACTGAACTGAAGACTTACCATGATGACAACAGAATAAAGAATTGCCAATGAGGACACAGTCATGAAATAAAGGGACTGAGGTAACTTGCTGGATGTTTATAAAGACCCACCACCATACATTGGAGGTACCTCATCACAATGTTGTGTGACTCACTGGATTTTATATCACCTGCTTGGATCGATCACCAGAATGAAAGCTCAGTTTCGCACTGGGAACTTGGAGACTGACTGACAGTAATCAATTGAGGCTGTTGGACATCGTATTAGACTGTAATTTTAGGTGAAATTATGTACAGAATAAGTACAAAGATCAAACTGCCATACTAGTGCTGATGAGACAGTTTAATGGTGGGATCAGGTAAAGTGACTGGTGCTTAGATTGTGATTGGTGTTAGTAGTTTATGGTGGAAAGAACTGAGTAATCCAGTGCTGAAAGACCTAAGATTGAAGTCGGGCCAGTAGTTAAATTTTTATGTGTCTATTTTAAACTAGCCGCGGACACAGTCTGACATTGATGACAACACTGCTGAGCCTCATGAACAGCATGCCATGGGCTTGTTTCCAAGAATGCAAGCTTAACGGTTTACTCATATGATTGTGACAGCCTGAAAATTATAATTGTTTAATTTCTTGAGGAGTAATGCCAAAGAGATTCCAGCATGTACATAAGAAATATGTATGCAAGACACCTTTTAGAATGAGGACAATGTGGTTAAATGATATGTAAGAACGAAAGCTGATTTATGAAAATGATTGTAGAAAATGGCAACGCTGATGACTAATCAATTTGCATAACAGAAGCACCAGATATTGACTGTTCTGGTACCCATGACATCAGTCTCTGATTGGTATTGAACAATCATCGAGGCTCTGATGAAATGGAGGTTTCCTCCTCCTCCAACTCTAATACCCAGATCTATGGATAGATCTGATTATCACTGAACAGTCATTGAGGGATTGCCATACAGTTTATCCAGTGAACAGAACAGTTGGTTCAGACAGAACCTCAAGAACATGAACCTGACTAAATGAACAGCTTTGTTGTATTATGTCTGCTGCATGCACAGTTGTAGCCTGCTTCTGTGAGTTTCACAAGGACCAGCATTCAGGCAAGCCTGCCTTCTTGGGGTAGGGGGAGGAGACACAGTGATGATAACATGGGAAGATGCCACCACCTGAATAGTTTCCTGGGTGTTAGAATTATGTCTGGCAAAACCCATGAAGTCTGTCTGCTGTGTAGGTATCACCGAAGGAAGTAGGAAGATGGTTGGCCTCTTTCTAGCTCATACTGTGAGTGTGTGTGTGTGTGTGTGTGTGTATGTATGTGTGTGTGTGTATACATATCCTGGACTGAAATATACAGGGACATGAAATGGGTGGGGTGCCACTAGACAGCAGAGATACTTTAAAAACTATCATTGATTGGAGGTGTGGGACCCAGGTGGCTAGCTTGGTGGCCAGATTCTTGTCCATTATTAGTGGTGGGGACCTTCATATGTTATCTGCCACAGTGCTTAAAGGAGGGCCTAGGTGGCCAGTTCTGGTGCACCTGCAGGGGTGCACCACTGGTGGAGGATGACCTATTTAAAGTTGACCAAGATCTGCAGAGGCTTTTAGACAAGGTGAACAGGTGATACTTTATTTTCTCCCTTGTTCTTTCAGACAGTCCTAGTCGCCTCTAGACTGGCTTTCAGTTTCAGTCCCTCGTGTGTGCTCCCAGTGTGTGGTATAAATTAGTTGTTGCATTCTAATTAGTGCCCGGGGAACTTCCCGTGAGGCCTGCCTGCGGGCGCTGTAGTGCTGGCGGGTCCTGGGGCACTTCCTGCCACCATCTGCCAAGGTGTTTTTGGGCACCGGGCTTTGGCTATCCAGAACCTTGTGGGTGGCTCACATCTTGTACACTCCCATAGTAACTGCCTAGTTTGGGATAAAGACAGTTGGGTCCACTGTTTTTGTGGGCTCAGGCACATGGTTCCCTTAGATTATCTTTAAGGGTCAGTTTGGTGCACACCCTGTTTATTACCCTTCTGGTATTCGATCCATGGATAGTCGTGCTCTAGGCTCACACCAGACAGAGGAATCAACTGCTCATTGGTCCCTCTCCACACCCATTGGTCATTTCTGGGTTGGGTGGAATGGGGATCTCACTTGAAGTTTCCAGTTACTTTATTAATATTGTTCATTGTTCTGCTGGGTTTTTTTTCGAATACTGTGAAGTTTAAGTTGTTTATGGTAAATTTTTATACACTTGTACCAGGCGTGCTCCCACTCCCCCTTTTGTGCAAGTTTTCTTTTGTTATCATAGTACGTAAACATGGCTGATCTTAACATTGTTGCATATAATGTAAGGAGCATTAGTAGTCCTGCAAAAAGGGCCAGGATTTTACAAGATTTACAACACCAGAAGGCCACTGTGACCTTCCTCCAAGAGATCCACCTGACAGCTCCTGAGCATCTTAAATTGTGGAGGTCCTGGGTGGGGGATTTTTATGCTTCCCACTATGAAGCTCATACACACCATAGGGGGTAGCTATTCTAGTGTGGTGCAGTGAATCCTTGGTAGTGTCTCTAGTGGTGACAGACCCATAGGGTAGGTTTGTCTTGGTGTAGGGGGAATATAGAGGTCACAAGTGTGTTTTAGTCAACCTCTATGACCTGAACGAGGAGACTTCAAGACTTCCCTTTTTAGAGACGGTTCTGAAGGAGAGTGTGACTGATCCCAACAGTATGGAGGTTATAGGGGAGACTTCAAAGATGTTATAAACCCAGGGAGGGATCATAATGGAGTTGGTTCCAGGGGCTTGACTTGAACTTGAAGGCTCATTTTAAGGCTGAGCCAGGAGCTGTGGCTTGTCAAAAACTGGTGTTTCCTCCACCGACGGGGCAAAGATTATGCTTATTATTCCCTGAATCATGGTGGTTACTCTAGAATTGATTATTTTCTGCTCTCAAATAATTGGATCCCTAAATTGGCTAAATGTGAGCTAGGAAACCTTACCATATCAGATCATGCCCCAGTGTCCCTACAACTCACCACTACCTATCTGTCCCTTGAGTCCTGCCAGAGAATAACGTTAGCTTGCTCACTAGAGAGGACTTCAAAGACTTAGTCCTTAAAACCATATAAAACTTTGTTCAAAATAATCCTCCACAAGATGTTGGGGTAGGTATTAGGTGGAATAGTCTGAAATGCTGTCTCAAGGGAATAATTAAATACTAGGCTAAGTTAAAAAAAGACAGGTTACAAGCAAGACTTAATTTGGAGAGCCAGATAGCTCAGCTTGAATCCCAACACCAGGTGAGTTTAGAGGAGAAGTGTAAAAGCAGAGCTGGAGCAAAAACAAAGGGCCTTAAATCAGTTGCTGGATACCCATATAGAAGGGCAGTTGCAATAGGCCAGGCAGAAATATTTTGAGCATGGGAACAGGGCAGGACAGCTTCTTGCATGGCAGCTCCATAAGGAAGTGTCCAGCAGGGTGGTGGTTCATCTTTGGGACTGGGATGGTAATACAACCATCACCTGTCCAGGTCAGATTGTTCGACAGTTTGCCCAGTTCTATTCAAACCTTTACGATTCCCACCCCTCCAATGATCATCATGCCAAGGTGCAGCAGCTTCTAGATAATCTACCCCTGCCATCTTTAGAAACAGAAGTCCATGAAACCATTAAACACCTATTTCCAAGGGAGAAGTGCTTGCCAAGATTAAACCACTAAAACATGGGAAAGCACTGGGCATGGATGGTTTTCCATCTGAATTTTATAAACAATTTCACCCTCAGGTCACAGATCTGCTGGTAGCAACATATAATGAGATACTACATGGTGAGGATGGGGCCCTTCCTTCCTGGAATGTAGTGCAGATTTTGGTTATTCTTAAGCCAGATAAAAATCTGGAACTTTGTGGGTCGTACCGCCCAAGCTGTCTTCTGCCAGTTGGTATGAAAGTTTTTACAGGCATACTAGTGGACTGTCTTCAGCACTGTATCACCTTCCTGGTGCACCCTAATCAACCGGCTTTATTTCAAGTAGGTTTCTCCAGGA
Source organism: Neoceratodus forsteri (assembly GCA_016271365.2). Lineage (NCBI taxonomy): Eukaryota > Metazoa > Chordata > Ceratodontiformes > Ceratodontidae > Neoceratodus > Neoceratodus forsteri. The sequence goes on from CM028130.1 coordinate 318,677,035, forward strand.
TAATATCCAGAGGCTCCTTAACATTATTTCAGCCCGATGCCATTCCAAATCATTTTAGTTGACTGTTAGCATGGACGGCGAAAAGGCTTTTCACAGGGTGGATTGGACCTTTATGGCCTCCACCCTGCTAAATTCTGCCTGGGATGTAAATTTATTTCAACAGTGATCACTTTATATCAGAAACCAAAGCTGAGAGTTAGGGTCAATTGATTGCTGTCGAAACGCTTCCTGCTAAAGAGAGGAAAGCGCCAGGGTTGCCCACTTTCACCCCTGTTTTTTGCCCTGTATCTAGAGCCTTAAATCAACAATAACCTGAGTATTACAGGACAAGTAAACAAGCTTTTTACACATTTTTTTTTTTAAATGACTCCATAAAGGAGAGGCAGTTGTTTACATTTATACTGAAACTGCATTTATTAAAGCAGGAGAAATGCAGTTTCATAGCATTTGAACATTTTAAACACAGCCTCTCCTGGTTCAAAAATCCTGCTCTGAGAATCCTAAAATAACTGCCTTGCAGATGTCAATGAATTAAGAGATGGCAGCTATGTAGATGTATTTTAACTCCACTAACTGTATTTAAATGCAAATAACTTTAAAATGAAAAATGATAGCATGGTACGTTGAGCACGAATGTTGTTCAGCACAAAAATATCTACACAATGAGAGGTGTTTCATTTATAGATACCTTTTAGTTTGTTTTTAAATTAGCAAAAAGAGCAGAAAATTCAGTTTTCTTTTCATTTTCTCAACAAACAGATGTAAATAACTTTAAAACAACAAACAATAGCATAGTACTGTGAGCACCAAAGTTGTTCAGCACAAACATATCTACAAAATGAGTGTGTTTCATTTATAGATACCTCTGATTTTTTTTATGAATAGCAAAAAAAGCAGCAGAAAATTCAATTATTTGTAACTTTGGAAACAAACAAATGTAAATATCTTAAAAACATATCCTCGAGACTGATTCTGAGGTTCGTCTCTGAGGACCCCCTGTAAAATAAGGTTAATCAGCATACACCAACCAATACACAGCTTGACACATTGTGAATGACTGCCTGGATAAATAAAGATTTGATTGATTGATTGAACTTGAACCATCACTCTTCTGGCAAAGCATGGGCTCTAGCAGGCAAAATACTTGCCTTGACCAGCAGCCCTTGGGCAGTTTCCATCTCCTGGTGCATCCAGCATTAATATTTTGTTCTTGACATCCTTTTTGCAGGACACATTGGGCATTTGGTGCCAAAAGCAGAAATTCAGGATCTTCTTCCAGACAGCCCCAACTGGTTCCTCTGGTTCCATTCTGTCAGCATCTCTCTGTGCCTCATAGGCCTTCTTGATCAAGGCCAGAATTCTAAGGGCCCTACTAGTCCAGGAGCCTTGTTTTTCATAACACAACTGTGCCAGTCACCCAAACATATGTGCATTAGTTCCAATTAGCAATGGAACCTCATCATACAGTCCACTAGGGGGACACACTAAGGTTAAGGTCTCCACTTGCTCTGCCACTCCAGCCACCGAGGTGGGAAAGGACAACCAAATTCGGATACAGCCAGAGTAGGGGTAGGCCTTCTCACTCAAGCCCCAAACATGTAGTCCTTCCAAGGGTTGCAGGGGTACATTAGACAAATGCTTCTGATACCAGTCCTGCAACATAATTGTCATTTGGGAGCCACTGTCTAACACAGCACTTGTGAGTACCCCATTCACTTTCACAGTAGCCTCCATGGAGGGACCCACTACCTCGGACCATTCTGGGGGCATTAATTGGGATGTCGATCAGGCATTGGCCCTGGTGGCAAAACTTTTCCGGGTGGCTCCCCCTGGTGACTAGGCCTAGGTTTTGTGATGTCAGGCCACTAACCTGTTAGTAACTTTTCTCAAATTCTCTGGCAGCTGACAAGCAGACTGAAAGTGTCCATCCTCTCCACAACGGTAGCAGAACTTAGTGTCTCTGTCATCCTTGGAGGGAGGGGGATCTCTTATCTATTTGGGCATCTCTGGGGGCCCTGCAGGGCTCTTCTTGAACTGGGGGTTTACAATGTTGGACCTCAAGGTCTCCACTTCTATTGGGGGTGAGAGTAGCCCGTTGCAGTTCCCTCACCATCTCTCTTAAGTCCCTTATTTCTGCTCTCAGGTTACTCTAATCTGGGTTTCAGGGGAAATGACATGCACTTCCACTCCACTTTTAGGTTCAGGGGGAGCCTGATACAGATCTAGTTCTCGGTAGGTCTCAGTCAATTCTTAATCAAACCTCTCAACTGTTGAGTCTCATCTGGCTCACTCTTCTCAGGGGTCTGACAAGGGTTCACAATCCCAGCATAGGGTTCCCATCTGTCTTCATCAGTTTCAATCTCACGGATCTCTCTCAAGTGGCAATACTTGGGAGGGTTGGCCCTCCTGTCTTGCAATTTGAGTTTCAGCAATATTACACTTGAAAATCTTGCTGACTTCAATATATGGTCTAATCAGACCTGGTTTAGTGCTTGTGCAGGCACTCCCCCATTTTGGTGGGCCTTTTGCAAAGCCCTTTACATCCTGGTAACAAAAGTAGACAATTTCTTATTTCTCCACTGTTTAGCTGACTTGAACTTCCATAATAGATCCTCTCCGGTTTCTGTGATGCCAAATACCCCCTCTAATGTGGAAAGATATTCTGCTGTAGTGGCCTCCAGACTAGTGGCCCGTAGGAATCGAATGGCTTCCAGCACAGGACCGTCAAACTTTCCATCAACCATTTTCTCCTTTCCCCTTGGAATGCTGCCACTCTTGTACTAAAGGGGTAGCATTGTCCATCAGGTCTCCAAATCATCTTCCCTGAAGGCACTGGAACAGTACTGGTGAAAAGTCTCAATCTCCAATAGGAATCCAGTTGAATGGGGGAATAACCATGGGGTGTGGGCTAGTAAAGAGCTCTTAGAGGACCTAGGAGATGTACCTGAGGAAGGTAGGGGAGTGTGGTCACCCGAGATGTCTAATACTTTTACCTGTTCCTGAGCGGTTCTTCCTTCTGCGGCTAACAGTTTGAGCAGTTTTTCTTTAAAGCTATTGGTACTAGGGGACCCACCTGGGGTGGCCAAACCACTATGTGTGTGAATAACCCTCCATCCCTTCCGGGCACCTTCGGGCAAAATCACAGGGGGAACCTTCTCAGGGTCTGTCTGGATACTGCATGAAAGCAGCACTTGCAGGGTTTGTTCAAGCAAGTCAGCATATCGCCCTTTTACTTCCACCTTGCCCATATATTTAACAAGTTCTACAGTAGAGACAATGTCAGCGCTTTTAATCCCCAAAGGGACATCCAGCAATAAAACAGCCTTTTGGGAGTCCATTTCCTCAGCTTTGTACCACCCCATCAATTTGTGTACCATCATTTTAAGGGGGTCAAGTTTTAACTTGGGTGTGGTACTCCCCTCCATTTTCTCCTTTAAGTTAAACATAATGGGGCACTTCCTTCACTTGGTCACTAGAGGACGCTAATCCCAGTGGTGCCTCCAAGATGTAACTCCCAAGTGGCACTATCCTAAGGGTTACTACCCCTGCCTGCTTGACTACTGACAGGTTGAGGGGCTTAGGTTCTATGGCAGGTGCCTCCACCCAGAGGTCAGGGTTTGTAGTGGTTAGACTAGCTTGGTCACAGCCCTCTGGGACACATAGACCCCCTTTTATTCCTTCTAGTGGCTCACACAATGCACAGAAGTTACAATCCCAATATCCCACATGTACACACTGTTCAACCATAAAGTACCACTTACCCTAGAGAATGATTCTGAGGTTCATCTCTGAGGACCCCCTGTAAAATAAGGTTAATCAGCATACACCAACCAATACACAGCTTGATATGTAGGTACTGACACTTCAGACAGTTTAAACTTTAACAACATCAAATCTGGTTTATTTAGGAGGACTAAAACATGGGAGGGGGAGATCAGGTTAATTGGCAGAATTTACCCACAGTACTGTGCACATTTCAGGGTCCAAAAAGTCACACTCTGGGTACCCAGGTTGGGGGGGGCTTGCCAGGCCCATTGCCCGGGGTTGGCCAGCAGGTGCAGATGGATGGGGCCCTGTAGAGAAAAAACATGCACAACACCCAATTGTAATCCAGAGCAGGATGGCTCAGTCTTTGAGAAAATGAAGGAAAGAAAATCATTTGAAACACTGTTGATGGTTTACCGGTCACAGAGGATGCCCTGATTGGTACGCACAATACCCCACGCTGAAAACCTGGCTCAGATGGTGGTTCTGGATTGCCAGACACACACAGCAGGGAGATGAGATTCTACAAGCCAGGCCACACAGCTTTGATCAGCAGATGGATTCAGTCCAAATACATTCAGCTTGACTTTCAGTCTACGCTGCACGGTGACAAGAGAACCAGACTAGCTATTCCTCACAAGCATTCCACACATTTATATGTAAAGGAAATTACTATACCAGGCAGCTGTTTTCAGGTCCCAATCGCAATTACTGCAAACACCCGGGAGTTCACACTGCAGCTTCAATTCCTGAAAGACTGAGCGCGATTCAGCAGTTTCTCCAGTCTTCTACAGGGTGAGCCTGGTTTCCACTCGTTCAGCCTCTCTTCCTCTCCATAGTCTCGGATTCAGTCCGAGTTAAGTTGGCAATGAATCAGCCCAACTTTAGGCCTCTCACGTGCTTCCCGCTTGAAACTGTACCGTGCAGAAGCTCGGAGCTCCTTCTCTCCTCACCGTCACAGCTGATCTGCCCTCCCATTCACAAGGCAGAGCATTCTCTTTGGGTGCCACCCAGTCCATTTCTTGGACTTAGCTGTCAATCACTCAGAAACTCTCCCTGTTGGTGCAATTAGGTGCCAAGGTCCGCAACTTCACTTCCCAGAATTACTAGCTATATCTTCTCATTGTAAGCCGGCTCCCAGGAGAGTCCGAATTCTGGCTGGTCAGAACAAACTCCATTTTAGAGGTCCCCCCCACACTAATTGGACCCACTCAGCAGTTCAGATACAAAATGGAGGGGCAAAACACATAGAGTTCGAGCTGCAAGAAAGGCAGGTTAGACAAACTGCATTTTTACTTAACATTCTAACTGGTTTCAGGCAAACAGTTAAATCTTTCATTGAGGCTCCCTTTGCACTCTTAGCAATTGCAGAAATGGAGTGACTTCCCTGCAGTTCAGGTGGGATTCAAGCAGAGAAACACTAGCCCCCCTTGAAACAGTAATCATGTCTGCAAGCAGATGGCTCTTAAAGAGACAGTATGTGGAGGCTTTTCCAGCACTCACAGTGCCAATCTAACGGCTTAAACTCTGAACGCCAGCAGGCAGGGAAACACTTAGGCAAGCTCTACAGAGGCTTTTTCGGAACCCCCATTTGTAAGGGGGTTACACCAACATGGTACTGTCAGCACAATAGTTGTTCAGCACAGACATATCTACAAAATGAGTGGTGTTTCATTTATAGATACTTTTTAGTATTTTTATAATTAGCAAAACTGCTGAAAAATTCCATTTTCTTTTCACTTTTTGCAACAAATAAATACAAATAGCTTTAAAACTAAATATGATACCATGGTACTTTGGGCACTAAAGTTGTTGAGCACAAAATATTTGCCACAAGAGTGGTGTTTCATTTTAGATACCTTTTAAGTTTTTATAGTCCAAAAAATGACAGGAAATTAATTTTTTTTACTTTTTGGGGTATAGCAAAATGGAATATTCTACCACCCTACTGGAAATATTGTTAAAATCTGTCACATTAAACATACAACAGTTTTGCCCCCGTTCAAATGGCAGTAGGTAGCAGCTATTTGAAAATCAAATTGCAGTTTGGTTAATTGGGAAAGGCACAAGAAAAAAAAATATCAATAATATACCCAGTAGGGGGTAGCATATTCCATTTATCCATACCTCCAAAGAAAGGAAACAAATGATTTTTCTGCCATTTTTGCTGATTATTAAAAAAATCTAACATGCATCTATAAATGAAACACCACTCATTTGGCAGATATTTTTGTGCTGCACAACTATTATGCTTAAAGTACCATGCTATCATATTTTGTTTTAAAGCTATTTGCATTTGTTTGTTGCAAAAAGTGAAAAAGAAAACTCACTTTGTCCTGCTGCTATTTTGCTAATTTAAAAACAAACTAAAAGGTATCTATAAATGAAACACCACTCATTTTGTAAATATTTTTGTGCTGAACAACTTTGGAGCTCAAAGTACCATGCCATCATTTTTATGTTTTAAAGTTATTTGCATTTGTTTGTTGAAAAGTGAAAAGAAAATTGAATTTTCTGCTAGTTTTTGCTAATTATAAAAATAAAAGGCATACATACATGTAACACCACTCATTTTGTAGATATGTTTGTGCTGAACAACTTTTGTGCTCACAGTACCATACTATCATTTTTTGTCTTTAAGCTATTGGAATTTGCCTGTTGTGAAAGTGACAACAAACTGAATTTTTTCCTGTTTTTTTGCTAATTAAAAAATGGTATCTATAAATGAAACACCTCTCATTTTGTAGGTATATTTGCACTGAACAACTTTCATGCTCAAAGCACCATGCTATCATTATTCATTTTAAAGTTGTTTGCTTTTGAATACAGTTAGTGGAGCAAGAATATATCTACAATATACAGCTGGCATCTCTCACTTCACTGATATGAGCAAGGCAACAATTTTAGGATTTCAGAGTAGGATTTTGAATCAGGAGAGGTTGTGTTTAAAATTTTTAAATACTATGAAACTACATTTCTCCTACTTTAATAAATGCTGTTTCAGTATTAATGTAAACAACAGCATCCCTTTTACAAGCCCATGGAGTAATGTTTTAAAAAACAAAATGTGTAAAAATCTTGTATACTTGTCCTTTAAGCGAGTGATGGCAGGTGGAGTTGAACAGAAATTAGCACTCTATGCCAATGATTCCCTCCTCTTCATAAGTGAACCCGAGTCTTCTCCCCCACATTTGCTGGAGGTCCTCTAAGTGTTTGGTGAGTTAACTGGTTATAAAATCAACCTGTCTAAGTCAGAGGTGCTAATCCTTAGTGGAATGCCTTTGCAGGACTTTAAACAAAACTTCCCTTTCTCTTGGGCCAAAAAGAACATTTTCAGATACATAGGTATTCAAATATCTGAGGACCCCTCCGGTTTATTTAAAAACAATTATCTTAAAGTTTATAATAGCCTACAGATGGATTTTGCCTGCTGTACACTTTTACCCCTGTCTCTTTGTATGGCTGTGTACAAATGGTGAATGTCCTATGTAGATTACTTTTTTTTTTTGTTTCAGACCCTTCCCATTTCTGTCCCTAACTATTTTTGGAATAAGCTGAATAGGGATATTCAACACTTTCCTTGGGCAGGCAAAAGACCCAGCCTTTCTGTTAAGGTCCTACAAGCATGCCAGGAGGAGGGTGGTTTGGGACTCTCCCATCTATATCGTTACTACCTAGCTACACAGGTTGGTCCAACTATGCACATGGGTGAAACAACAACTGAATTCTGGATGGTACCCAATTGAGGAGGCCATGCTACCTGGCAGAGTGCTATGGATGCTACCAATGAATGTTATCCCCACCCATATCTGGTCTCAAACATCAAATCCCTGGCTAAAGCACTCTTTGCATATACTCTTCCATCTGTGAAAACTCACTAATACCCTCAATTCATTAGTTCCCCTTTCCATTATTCACCATGAGGAATCTTTCCTCCCTCCCCAATTAGACCCTGGTTATCTATACTGGGAGCAGTGGGGCCGTGCCACTTTTTTTCAATGCACCAATTGGACTGGCTTCCTTCCTTTTGCTACACTGAAGGAAATTTATTCTCTCTGCTGGAAAGATCACTTCAGATATTTGCTAGTTTGAGATGTTATTCACTCAGCAGATGCTCTACAATGTGTATGCAGGGAGCAGACTTGTCTAGAATCTTTTTTTATGATGCAATTAAGCTCAAAGGTAAGTTTAGATATATTTCAGTTTTATATAAAATTGTATCTCCCACAAATAAATCTCCACTAGATGAGATTCAGGTCAGGTAGGAATGGGAAAGTGGAATAACAATCCCACCAGTTCAGTAGTCCTGCAGACTAAAAAGAGGCTGACAGGTCACTTAATCTCCAAAGTGGAGAGAATACAACTGGAAAGTAATGACCTGATTTTTCTGGACTCCCACGATCACAAAGCATTTTAACCGTAATGTAACAGGGCATGTTGGAGGCTTTGTGGTGAGTCCAGGGGTATCCACTATCACACTTTCTAGGGCTACCCTAAGTTGGGTGGGTGGCACCAAATCCATAGGGAGATACAGCAGCTGACATGGATTTTCCTTCCCTTCACATTTACAGATTTAGCATTGGGCCTCCTTGCCATGTTATCGAAGAGGAGTAAGGCAGTTAAACTGGTGCAGATTCTAAGAATTGGGGCACTGAAGTGTATTATGGCCAAATGGTTATCACCCCCCCCGCCCACAGTGTATCAGTGGTTTTCCTGAGTAGCAGAGCTGGAGTACATGGAACAGATAACTTACTCTCTCTGGTTGGAACTGGAGAAGTTTCTGAATATTTGGCACCTGTGGCATGAAAGACTAGAATTAGAAAAATTCTAATGCACACCTCCAGAGTGCCTTTTTGCACTTATAGAATTGTACTCTAAATTTAAATTTTACATTAATGTTAGAGGTAACATTCAAAGGTTTAAAGAGAGAAAAAAAATAATTTCCCATGTATCCTTACATAAAATATTTCCTCTGCCTGTAAAGATTTGCTGCTCTTTTTTAATTGAGAACTTTTGTCCTAAATAAGATTCTGTACCTGTAGTTTTTGTATTATGTCCAGTAGTTCACAATGATCCCCCTCCACACCCACAGAATTCTCCATACATGGGTCCTGACCCATAGATTAGCTTTGTAGGATAGTCTAGGTTGTTAGATGCAGTCTACAGCAACAGTGAACTAATGGTATTTTTTTCTTGTTTGTTTAAAAACTCCATGACATGAAAAGCTAGAGTGAGACTGTTAGGTTGAACTGGGAGCTGGAGCATGACCTTGTGAAACCTACGAGGCATAACAGATCAGAGACAGAAAGCAAGTAGCTGCAGTCTGCAGCACTAATGTGCCAAATGTGTGGGTGTGTTTATTTATTTTTTGTTTGAAATCTCACTGACTTGGGAGAGATTTACTGATGTGTTTGTGTGAAGCAGCAGTGCGAGTATTGGCATGATTGTGTGTAAAGGCATTCAGTTATAGTTACTGGCTTCAGTAAAGTATCATTGACGGGTCTTCATGAGTTTGAAACAATTTTATTTATTTATAATGATGAATGAGTGCCTTATTTGTGCAATTTTTCTGCATTTTGTATGGTAAAAGGCAATCCACTCTTCTGTAAAGTGCCATGTGTGGTTTAAGAGAAGACCTTTTCAAATATTAAACAAGCATTTGTCAATGGCAAATGTTGTCTTGCTGCCATTGGCAGTGCAGGAGTGAGAGAGATGCAGCATAGGAGTGGCTGTCGAGTATTGAACTTATGCCAACCCACTCCCACCCTACAGAGAGTGAGAGGCATTAGGGTGTCCCTGTGGGTGTTTGTTAGTGCAGTGCGGGAAAACATGCTGGGCAGGATGTGAAAAATGACAGATGCACAGTTCATAAGGAGGTGTAATTAAATGGCAGTGCTGAAAATGTGGCATACAAATATACGAAAGTTGCAGAGTTGCAAGGGTGCATGGGAAATATGCAAGGCACGCTTGCAGCACTGGCAGTTTGTGGGCGTTCGGCACCAAATTTTCAACATAGGCATTTTAGCACCTCTGCTCATGTACAGTGTCACTGTCATTTCCTCAAAGTGTCCCAAGAAGTGATTTCGCACAGTGACCACACTATTCTGCGCCGTAAGTGCGGAAACACATTTTGGGCAGGATATGTGAAGTGAGAGCTGTACTGTTCATCAAGAGGTGTGTAAAAATGGCAGTGATGAAAATCCAGAGTGAAAATATCACAAACGTACGACGGTACGAACATGCATGCAATCTGCCAATGCACACTCGTAACACAGTCATTTTATGGAGTATCAGCTCCAAATTTTCAACATAGGCATTTTAGCACCTCTGCTCATGAACTGTGTCACTGTCATTTTCTTAATCTGGCCCAAACACTGATTTCCCACAGCAGCTGTGTACTGTTCACAAGGAGGTGCACAAAAATGCCAATGCTGAAAATACGGCGTTAAAATATTGCGAATGCGCAAAGTTACGAGCCTGCGTAGCAACTGCGCAACACATGCTCATAAAACAGGCATTTGTTGGATTTTTTCCACCAAATTTGGAACATAGGCTTTTTGAGAGGCCTTCTCATGAACACTGGCACTGTCATTTCATTAATGGGTCCCGAAAGGTGATTTTGCGCAGTGACTGCGAAATCACCTTCCGAGGCTGATTAATGCCATGACAGTGACAGAATTCATGAGGAGGGGCCCCAAAAACCCCATGTTGAAAATTTGGTGCCAGAATTCCAAGAAATGCCTGAGATATGCAGCAAAGTTGAAAAAACCCTATTCATTGCATTATACAGCTTACCGGCATTTCCTCAGTTCGCGGTCGGCTTTGAAGAGTGCAGACGTGTTCCTGGTCCACGGAAGATCGTCGCGCCGGAGTCGGAGAGTATGGGGTGGGTGGGTGAGGGCAGGGTGCACAGTGGATGGGTGCGGTGGGTGGAGGGGGGTATGTAGACTACAGGACGGTTTTGCAGGTGGACAAAAAAGCGAAACCGCCGTGGACAGTTTTTGTATTACAGGGCATTTGGCACACTGGGGTGGGCTCCCACCATCACCTAAGTTGGTTTTGTGGGGGTGTCAGCCAAGAGGGATTAAGCACCATCGCCGGCACACAAACACGGGGGTAATGCCGGTGGGGATTGGGCACCCCAATGGCAAACAAAGAAAGGGGGGAGCACAAGCTGAGGGGGATTGGGCACCCCCTCAGCATTCAACAGTTGGGGGGGTGTTGCCGACAGGGAATGGGCTCCCCCTTCGGCACACAAACATGTGGGGGTTGCCGACAGGGGCATTGGGCACCCCCGATGTCAGAAACCATGAGGCGCCATCCGCTCGCCGACCATGATCATAATGGTGGCAAGCACGGCAAGCAAAGGACCACTGCATATGACAATTGCAGCGGAACTTTGCTTTGATGTGCTTGCCCCATTATGAATGCCTGGTGTGGCGGTGGCATGCAGGCTGATTGGGGAATGAGGGACGCACCTACTGATGCGTGCCCTGCATTCGACCAAGAGCAGCTGCGCCCCCAAGACCCACACTGTCGCAAGATGTTTTTTGCGCATGCGTGCAAGCCAACATAAAAAGGCAAGGGAGCAATCAGTGGGTGAGGGACAGATCGCTGGTGCTGCAGACAGAAAAGAGAGAAAAAATTTATAAAACCTGTGTTTGACTTTTTGTTTAATTTTTCTGTGTACTGTGTTGTGGCAGATAGAAATAAACAACTCATTTATAGCAGAGTTAGGCTGTGGGAAACTCTTGATAAGTGAGGGAGAATAATAGAGACTATTACTTTTTTTAAATTCTAAGACACAGGGATTTATTTGATGTCCTGCATCCAGGTTGGCAGCACTTATTATTAGCCATGCATTAGACATTTCTGATGCACAGCTAATGACCAATGAGGATGCAGAAGCAGGGATTTTCCCTTCCCTTGTTTTATAGAGATAGACAGACAGACATACAAAGAAACAGATAGATAGATAGATAGATAGATAGGTAGGTCACGGTAGTGCGGTAGTACCCCATAGTTAGGTTGCATGGCAACTTCTATGTTAACTCTCAAGTTTTGCACTTTAATAATTTTGCAAGCATTCTACCTATTTGCCTGACATTATGTATGTCCCGTCTGGTACCATAGATTTCTGGATCTGGTAAGTTTAGTTCTGGTCAGTGATACGGTTGCTGAGCTGAGGAGTACCAAAAATGTAAATTTACCATTTAGGTGCAAATTCTTGACTCACCTGTAAGGCCAAAATGTTTTGGGGGTCTGGTCTGAATTTGTTAGGGCATATGGAACTTGGTCACTGATGTGTTTTTGAAGGTTTGTTGAAACAATATTTATCCATTCAAAAGTTATTAAACTTTAAAGTTTCTCATCATAGCCTAAGGGAAAAATATATGTGTCGTAAGAAAACAATTTTGCTTTCTAAAGCAAGTTGTTTTTTCAAATGGATTTAGTAGCGTCTTGCTGCCACCATCTTGTTTTCAGTTAGTGATGGGTAGAAAACACAGTAATTCAAAAAATACTGCCCCTTTCTAGTCACCAACAGCTGTGTTTTTCTAATCGGGGCCCGAGGAACATGATCCTAGCATCAGATTTTAAAAATAATGCTTGGAAATATGTTTTTTCAGTTTGGCAGTTGTTAGTGTTGCAAATTTGTGCAAATAGTTTTGTGAAATGTTTGCAAATTGTGAACGTTTCGCAAATGTAGTGTTGCAAGTTTGCAAAAGCTTAATTTGTGACACTACTTTCAATAAATTGCTGTTTCTTTGCCACTTCACTGCAAATAAATGGTTAGGACTTTTGGCCTGAAATTTGCGGGGTAGAAAGGGTTTGCCCCACAGATGAGCTAGTTGCTGGTTTGGTGATAACATTTACATTGGTTCCATAGTTATAAAATTCTGAAGTTTAGAAATTTTCCATAGGATAACATTGTGGTATTCACAGTACCCTTCAGCGGCTATATCTCGTAAACAATTTGAGATACGGATTTTTCGCTAAACATAGCTTAGTACACCTTTAGGTGTGCAAAGCAAGTATGCAGGTTGCCAGACCATGATAACAACTGCAGTGGAATTTTTTCCAGTGTTCCTATTGTTACTGTGATATTGCACCATTTGCAGCAGAAGGCTTACTTGGAATGTCTCTAGGCCTGTGTTGTGTCTCTACACTTATGGGTAGATGGGGGGCCCTGCGCTCCCACATATGGATAACATTATGCAGTAATGGGAGCACAGGGCCCCCCATTATGCAGTAGCAGGCTCTGCACTCCCACAGGGAGATGAGAGTTCATTACAATGGCTCTACTCTTATGGATAGATGGGAGCATCATGGGAGTGCAGAGACTAGAGGGCCCTGCACTTCCACAGGGAGATGAGGTTAATTACAATAGGCCCAATTCTCAAAGTCCAGAGTAGGACACAAGGTGTCTGCACCAAGCATATATGGTGCAAGGTGCACTTTGCGTCCAGAAATGCCCCCCAAGCTATTCACAAAGCCAGCCTGCATCAACCACAGGCTGCCTGCCCCAAAGGGGGCTTGCACTGCTGGTGCACCCCAAAATAGGCTGTGATCTGTGCAAAGGGGGCCTGTGGCAAATGCAAGCTGCCACATCCCCAAAAATGGTATTCACAAAATGCACCTCGAGAACAGTTTTCTAAGTACCCTTAGACCAGCCAGGGCTGGTCTAAGGGAACTTAAAAATCATCCCCGGGCTAGTTCAGCACAGTGCCATATCCCTGGTGGTCTAGTGTCCCTCCATACCTGATGCTGCCATGTTTGTTAACATTAAATAGATCCCCCACCTCAAATCCCGAAGCAGACGTGTATGTTATTAATAGAGACCCCATTCCTCAAGCCCCGATGCAGCCATGTGTGTTATTAACAAAGAGATCCCCCTTCCTGAACCCCGATGCAGCCATGTTAGTATTAATAAGGAGACTCCCATCCCCAAATCCCCATGAAGCCATGGGTATTATTAATTAATAAATTATCCCCCCCTCCCAGAACCCTATTGCAGCCATATTTGTTATTAATGAAGAGATCTCCTTCCCTGAACCCAGATGTTATCTGTGGTAATAAATAAATACCAAGACTACCCTCCCATATTCCTGTTGCAATAAACCCTTTTACAATTTTCCTGGTAGTCTAGTGGCACCACCCCGTCCTGTCAGTGCCCATCTCATGGGTGAGTTGGTGACTCACTCTGCCCACTGCTCACCTCCACAGCCAGCTGCTAACTGATCTCTGACTGAGCACTGTACTGTATATAGTACGAGCTCAGTTGATGACATCTCAATCACTGAGTGCATACTGTATACAGTACAGTACTCAGTCAGAGCTCAGTTGGCAGCTGGCCATGGATGTGAGCAGTGGGCAAAGCCAGTCACTGGCTCACTGTTGAGATGGGTACTGCTGGGTGGGGGTTTGAGGAGCCACTAGACTACCAGGGAAATTTTAAATGAGTTTATTGCAACAAGCTTTGGGAGGGTGTCACTGTATTCATTAATTACTACAGACAGCATCTGGGCTAGGGAGGGGATCTCTTCATTACTGTCAAATCATGGCTGCATCAGGTCAGAGGGGGGCTGCTAGATCACCAGGGTCTAGTGTGGCACACTGCTGCCCTGCATCTTGTGGCTGACCCTCCTGGTCTTCTGTCTGGTGCACAAACAGGTTTGCCGCAAGAGGCAGGACTTAGTCACCGGGACCCTGCCCATTAGTGAATTGGACACAGGGTCCCTGGTGCACTGGTTTGGGAACAAACTGCTGTTAGCCACAACTTGCATCACTCTAAAGCCTGTTTTGTGAATCAGGCCCAATGTCTCTACAGTTATGGTTACATAGGAGTGCAGGGCCCAGAGGGCTCTTCACTCCCACAATGACATACAGGTAAGTTTACACTTTCTCAAAAAGTAAGGAAATTCATTCCAAAAAACTCTGCTAATGCATCAGTTAGAGTTCCTATCACAGTGACAAAAATATGGAAATTTGTTGTAAGGATTACCAACCCTAGCACCCACCCCCACCCTCCACACCAACAGGCTTTGGGGTGTGCCTTGGGGTTATCGGACCTCTAATCCCATTCTCCTATGCCATACCATCTCAGCTTCCTTACACATGGAATGTGGTGAGAGTTGGCTTGATGACACCAAGCCACACCCCAAAGCCTGTATGTGTTTGTAGGGTGGGGTGGTAGGGTTAGTAACTCTAACACCATATTTCCATACTTTTGTTGCTGTAATAGGGACCCTAACTGATGCATTAACAGAGTTTTTGCAATGTATGTATGTATATATATATATATATATATATATATATATATATATATAAATTATAGGGGTGCAGTAGTGCCCTCAATAGTTATGGTTGTACACACAGTTCTATTTTAAATTCAAAATGTTGTATCTTTACAACTTTGGCATTTTTTCTCAAAATAGCCTGACATGTGGCAAGCTAGGTCACCCGGTAAATATCTCAGGATGTGAAAAGTTTTGTGATGGCATCCTGTATGGGTTTTGAGATATAAAGTGGTAAGAAAAAGGAAAAAAAAACACTTTTTCCCCTTGGTGACATGGTATTTTTTACTCTCATTTACAGATCAGATGAAATAAAACTTTTTCCTTAAATTTTCAGGGATGATGGGGACAGTGCAAAGGGTGTGCTTTTGGATAGTTTGATGAAAAGAAATGTCACCATTTTTGAATTTTGTGATAGCCGCCAGACAGGCAGGTTACTGACAATGATTCAAACTATTAAATGTGAAGGATTTTCTGGTCGAACTTCAGAGAAATATTGTTTGTATTTCCACCGTCTTCTTTTTTCCTCATTTGAAATTGGATTTCTAAAGAAATCCTTTTTGGTTATGAATGACAAAGACCTGTACTTAGGCCTTAGTCACATGCTGAATAACATTATTTTATTATTATGTAAAGATTTTAAGGTGACGTATGTGTTTTGGGGGCAAGAATCTTATCACCCATCCCTCACTTTGCAATGACCTTGCATGAACAGTACAGCTGTCACTTTTCACATCCTGTCTGGAATGTGTTTTAATACCTGTGAGATGGAATGGCATTTTGGCACAGATTTGAACATTTCCATCTATGGGTTTATGAGGTGGGGTAATAAGAAGATTATGTTGCAATTTGGGGTCAAAATATAAAAAAATGCCAAAATTATGACCATTCATTGTATTTTTGCTTTTCCCACTCGTAAATTCAGAAATCTTAAATATTTTTCCCCCAGATTTACAACATATCATTCTTATTACCCCACCTCATGTATGTCATAGCTGTCATTTTTCAAATCCTGTCCAAAATGTGTTTTTGCACCTGTGGCGAAGAATGGCATTGCAGTTGTGCAGAATTACGTTTTGGCAGGGATTCAAGAATTTTCTGTACTGGGTGCATGTGGTGGGGTAATAAGGTGACTATGCTGACAATTTGAGCAAAGTTGTCCTATAAATGGAAGCCCAGTGCCTCGGGGGCCCTGTACTTCCACAGCTACATACATATATACATCTATGAAGGTATGGGAGCTACCACAGTAAAATAAAGGTACTATTACACTGTCTCAAAAAGTAAGGAAATAAATTGCAAAAACTGTGTTAATGCTCTAGTTTGGATCAAAGTCAAAAGTAGGGAAATGTTGCATTAATGTTGCCAACCCTAACACCCCACCTCCACCTTGCACACACCAACAGGCATTGGGGGTGTGCCATGGGGTCATGAGCCCTAACGCTCACCCCATTCTCCTATACTGTACCATCTCAGCTTCCTTACCCATGGAATGGGGTGAGCATTTGGGTGAATAACCCCAAGGAACACTCTGATGCCTGTTGGTGTGTGGAGGTGGGGTGGGGTGTTAGGGTTGGAAACCCTAACAGCACATTTCCATACTTTTGTCACTTTAATATGAACCCTAACTGATGCACTAATGAATTTTGTTTCGAGATAGATAGATAGATAGATAGATAGATAGATAGATAGATAGATAAATAGATAGATAGATAGATGTTAAAGTGGTGTGGTAGCACCTTTATATTAAGAGTTGAATAGGCACTTCAAAGTTAAACCTCACATTTTGAACTTTAATATCTTTGCAACTGTTCAATGGATCTGCATGAAAGTGTGCATGTGTGGTCTCATTGGGGTAGACCTCTTAACATGCTAAGTTTTGTTCTGGTCAGATGTGTAGATTCTGAGATGTGAAAGACAAAGAATCAAGGTGTACAAGCACTGAGGCAATGGTTACCCAAAAGGGCATTTGGCCGGGAAGCCAAGTTTCAAAGAAATACAAAATCACACATGCCTCCACAATGCAAAGCATCATGGGCTGCATCTGCAAATCACCACAGAATATTATGCAGTTTCAACTTTAAGCAGACATGCATGTTGTCGAAAGATCTCTCACACAGTTTGCAAAGGGTGCTAACAGAAGCCATAGACACGTGTTTCGTCCTACCAGGACTCAGTATGCCTCATCTGTTTAACACCCCAGTGGAATGAACCAGCTACCATAAGATGGTCTATCTGGGTTATGTTGTGGTGAACCCAGTTAAAACAAAAAACAATTTAAAAGACAAAGAACCTTGGTGCACAAGCACTGAGGCAATGGTTACCTAAAAGGGCATTTGGCCGGGAAGCCAAGTTTCATAGAAATACAAAATCACACATGCCCCCAAAATGCAAAGCATCATGGGCTACATATGCAAATCACTACAGAATATTATGCAGTTTCAACTTTAAGCAGACGTGCATGGTGTCTGAGATGTGGATAGATAAAAAATGTGAAATAATCTATATTTTTTGCAGTTTTTTGGTCATCTGTTTGTGTCCAGATGGTTTGGAATTTTGGTCTAAAATTTCAGGGTAGAAAGGCCTTGGCTAATAGAAGTGCCTTTCCTTGGTTTAGTAAAAAAAAAAAATCAGTTCCAAAGTCATAAAATTTTAAAAATTTGGGTTCTGCTGGCCCAGTGGCACTGAAGGTTGAGGCGCTGAATGCCACACCTCACGCCATGCCAGTGACCCAGGTTTGGCAATGGACTCAGGTCATTTGGGGGTTGGCAGGGGGAGGAAGAAATGAGCATTTGTAGACAGCTCTCCTTCCTTGGGGAGGTGGGACAGTGCGTCATGCTATAAACTGACACCCAGCAGTGGCTGGGTGTTGGCACAGGCATGTCTCCCAGACCTGGGAAGGGCACCCGTCCATGGTGTATGGCTGCTTCTGTGGAGGTGAGGGCAGCTGCCTCACCTATTTACATGATTCAGGTGCCCAGGGAGAAAAAGCGGGAAATGGCCAGGAGCTGATGGAGTTGGAGTACAAATCCCACTGAGGGAGTGGCAGAGCAACACCCCCCAGCTCTGTGGAGGAGCCGTAAAGGTATAAATTAAAAAAAGAAAAAGGAAAAATTCAGGTTCTGAGCATGCTGAGTCAGTACTTCAAAACAGCTATAAAAATTATTTTTCATGAGCTCATGAATAATAATGAACATATGTGCATAACTGTTTTTTTTAATTGAGGGAATTAGAAAAATCAGGTGAAAACCACAAGCTTATGTTAACTAACTAAGGATAGGTTGAGAAACTTGATAGCATTGAAGCCCATAATTGTTCTTATCTATTACCCATAAAAATGTGTTTGATAAAATAAGTTCATCTAGTTTATTTTTAAATGACTTTTATTGTCACAGTTAACTACTGATGTAGGTAGTGAGTTCCATGGCCTAACTATCCTCTGAGAGAAGAAATATCCTCTGTTAGTACTTTTAAAAATGTTTCATGCTAGCTGAGAGGGTGACCCCTGGTATTTATAATAATCTGTTTGAACTCAAGTTTAACTCTGGCCATTACATGAGGATCATTTATAGCTTCCCAGTAAACAGTAAGTCTCTGTGGCACCTACAAGTTTCTAGGCACATGAAACCAGTTTTTTTAGCCTTTCTCCATAGGAAAGT
This sequence comes from Neoceratodus forsteri, assembly GCA_016271365.2. Taxonomy (NCBI): domain Eukaryota; kingdom Metazoa; phylum Chordata; order Ceratodontiformes; family Ceratodontidae; genus Neoceratodus; species Neoceratodus forsteri. The sequence goes on from CM028130.1 coordinate 318,695,753, forward strand.
AACTCACGTCCTTTTATGTGTTTAGTGATTTTTCTTTGTATTTTGGCAAGCCTGATGATATTGGATTGTTTATACAGTCTCCATAATTGAGAGAAGTGGTCCACCAGAGGGTGAATGTAAGCTCTGTAGAGTGGTAGAAGGACATTTTGTTCTTTTGAGTTAATGTTGCACCTTATTGAGCCCATACTTTGTTTGCATTTGTAATGTTTTTGGTTATTTGCTTATTAAAGGTGACGTCATTAGACATTATGATGCCTAGATCTCTTTCTTCCTTGAATTTTCTTAACTTGTGGTCATTAAAAAAAATGATCATTTGTTTGGATTCTTTGCCCTGAAGTGAACCATGCTACATTTTTCTAATTGAAAGCCACACCCCCAATATTTGACCATTCTAAGATTTAATCTAAATCATTTTGTATTGAGTTAATTTTGACATATGCTCTGCAGGGACCCCCAGTCTTACAATTGTCTGCATATATTTAATGATCCAGTATTCAAGATTTGATGACAGATTAGCAACAAAGATCTGAAAAACAAGGAGGGCAAGTACAGAGCTTTGGGGGACACCACTGCTTACTATTGCCCAGTTGGACAAATGCTCTTCTATAATTTATTTATTTATTTTTTGCACTTTGGTGACTGGGTAAGTCCTCTGAGACAGTACAGTCCCCTTTTCACAGGCGACCGGGTATGGAATACATACAGTAGTGGTGCGAGATTAACAGGGTGTTAATGCATAAGACAATATAGAAATAGTGCAAATTAACAGTGGGGCAACAATTCAACATATTGGATATAGTGCAAATTAATAGAGAGGCAACAATTCAACATATTGGATAACAATAAAACATAGTCATGATAAACAACTTAAGCATGGTTTGTCAGGGTAAGAGATAAGAAAAAACAGGGTTAGGCAATGGTACAGGATAATAATTTCATTGAGGCAACAGGTAGAGAAGTGCACAATAGGGGTTGATTAGGAAGGGTGAGGAAAAAGGGAGGACTTATTCAGGTGAAGCAGGAACAAGGTGAAGAGGGGGATAATGAGGCAGATAGTTTAGATTGGAACAAATAGAGAGGAGGCAAGACAAGATAGCCAGAGAAAGAGAGTTCCAGATGGAGAGAGAGAGACAAGAAACATCTCCTGGCGGTGGTCAAACGTAGTTTCAGTAAGACAAGGAGAGGAAGAGAGGCGGGTGGAAGGGTATGCAGTGCATGCCAAAGGCGCTAAGCTTGTCAAGACAAGGAGGTGTAACGTGATGGACGAGCTTAAATATGAGGCTCATGGAGGAGTATCTTAATTCATCAACGTAAGTAAGCCAATCTAGCGAGGAAGGACATCACAGTGGTGTGAGCGTGCATTTACTCCCAGGGCAAACCTTCCAATCCTGTGGTATGCCTGAGAGAGGAGAGACATGGAGGCAGAGTTGGTAGAGAGTAGCAAGGGAGCACAAGTCGGTTAAAAGAGGTAGAAGGGAGGAGAAGGCAATTTTCTGGCAGGATTACTCTTTGAGAGTGATCTTGTAGCCAGTTTTGAATCCAATTGACATACAGTAGCAAGGTTCTATACTCATGGCATTAAGTTTATTGATTATTGCCCAATAGGGAACCAAATCAAATGCCTTTTTGAAATCCTGGTAAATTTCATCACAAGGTGTTTTATGATCAGGGTTTAGACTAACAGTTTTTTAGAAACTTAAGAGGTTAGTGGTGGAGGAGCATCCTTTACGAAACCCATGTTGGAATGGGTCAAAATCACCTAAGACTATAGATAGTTTCTCCTTAATAATTCCTTCCATGATCTTATAGAAAATAGAGGTGCTACTGATCGGTCTACAATTATCTCTGTCTCCTTTTGCAGTCTTTTTGAATAAATGCATGACATTTTTCTTTTTCCAATCCCTAGGAACCTCTCCTGACATGACGTTTTTATCAAACAGTAATTTCAATTAAAGGGCTAGGTGGTTTTTCAAAATTCTAATCATGTCACCTGTTTTCTGTCAGGCCCTGGGGAGGACTCAGGTTTGATGTTCTTAAGTTTTTTGTTAATTTCTTCTATAGTAAATTCAGCCTTTAAAGTGATAGTCACATTTAAACCCTGTGTCAATGGCTGGGATGTATTAAATAAATGGGAAAAATGGTAATTCACGGAGTTAGCCATTTCAATTGGATCAGAAAAAGATTTATTATTTATTTGTAATGTTGTTTGTGGTTTATGTTGTTGATGTTCTATCATTGCTTTGTTTTTAAAATTAAATAAACAGTTTCATGATTATAAAAAGAAAACTACAAGATATCCCTCTTTGGGAAGCTTGATCTGTTCAAAATCATTGTTTACTAGAGTTTATTTTGGTTTCACCTGTTCACATTGCAATAAGAACAGTTCCTTATATGCCACATTTTCAAAATATTAGTGTAGCATAGCTTGTGAATAATCAAGAAGGTTGAGCAATGGTTTCTACGTTAAACCTCGTATTTTGCATTTTACTATGTTTTGAATCATTCAATGGATTTGTATGAAATTTTGCATGTCTGGTCTTGTGGGGGTAGGTCTCTTGATGTGCCAGGTTTTGTTTTGGTTGGATGCATGGATTCTGTGATACGTATAGTGAAAAAATGTAAAACAATCCCTGTATTGTTGCTGTTTTTTGGGGGTTTTTTTGTCATCGCCTTGCTCCCAGACAGTTTAGAGTTTTGGTCTGAAAATTTTAGGGTGGAAAAAGTTTGGCCCACAGATGTGCCATTGGCTGGTTTGGTGAAAAAAATATGACTCTGTTCTAAATATATTACATTTTGAAAATGTGGCTTCTGAACAAGTTCAGCAAGCACGTGCAGTATGAATTGTCGTTTGCTGCTTAAACCTTTCCCTTGAACTAGAAAAAGTGTTTTTCAGTTGGTAATGTGGTCCATGACTCCAAAACTGTGATTCCAACTAGTACCTTTATTTCTGGATACAGAAAATCTTCTTCAGCCCCTGGGAGTGGTGAAAGGCATGAGACACAGCTGGATGTAGTAAGGCATGCTGTGTAGTCTAGTGTCTTCAGCCCCTGGGCATGAAGTAAGTCATGAGGTGAAGCCAAGTACCTTACAACACTGCCTAGAAGTAGTAAGGCATGAGGCACAGCTGAGTGCTTTCAGCCCCTGGATATAGGGTAAGACATGAGGCACAACCAAGTGCCTTACTATGCCACAGTGGCGTAGCAAGGTATGAGGCAAAGCAAAGTGTTTTCAGCCCTGTATGCCATTGTGCTATCTCAAAATGTAAGGAAAGTCTTTGCAAAAAACTGCAACAATGCAAAATTTAGGGTTAATCCTAAACTGACAAAAGTAGGAAAATGTAGATTAAGAGTTTTTCAACCCTAAAACCCCGTCCTAGTCTTTGTAGCAAATCAGGGTGGTGGCCTCTTGGGTTTTCAACCCTAAACTCACCCCATTGTGGTAGCAAGAAAGCTCAGAGTGATAGACACAAGTGTGTATGTTCAGAACTGTATAGAATGGGGTGAGCTTTAGGGTTGGCATCCATCAAGTCTCCACCCTGATTTGCTTCAGCGGCTGGAGTTTTATGGTTGGAAACCCTAAAATCACATTTCCCTACTTTTGTGGTTTAGCTAACCCTAAATGTTGCATAATGCAGTGTTTTACAAAGTATCTATATATATTTATACAACATATGTTTTGGGATATTGTCGTAGTTAGACAGTGCAGATATCAATGATATCTCCATGTTTCTATACATCATGGTGACATCTCAATGTTCATATGCATCATAGCAAACTTAAAATAACTTTCACTTTTCGTGATGTAACCTGGCGTCACAGAACGCTCTCACTAAGACTATATGATACACTCCCAGAATTTTTAAATCAGACATCCTGTTGTGGAAAACATAAGTAAACTTTGATTTTTTTCCTGAAGTTTAGATACATTACATTAAAAACACCACCAACTGTAACAAGAGGACAGACAAGGAGTTTCACTATGCTCCCTCTTGCCTCTCCACAGTCCATTTAAAAAAAAGTCTCAAAACCACTATGACAAGATTCAAAACAGAACAAAGAAATGAAACAACAACAGCAGGCAGCATGATTTGCACCACATTTTGCTCTAAAATTGCAATAAAAAAAACCTTACAGAGCGGTGAGTGCAGCGGCTCTGCATGGAATGGGAATATCAGCTTTCAGCAGGTCTTGTCCCACTTCACACAGATGACTTTGCCAAAAAAATACCCAAGTACTGGTATTTTTACACTGTCATAATTACAACATACATTTCTGTTTCTTTTGTCTACAATGACCGAATGCTTACAATACTGGAAATACGCTGCTAACAAGGATTTCAAACACAGCATTTTGTATTAAACATTACAAAATTCAGTACTTTTAGAAAGGTTTCTTAGATATATTGAAAAGAAGCTGCAAAGTGGGCAAGGACAACAGCGGTGAGTTCAAAGCTTCAGAAAAGTAGGCACAACCGATCAACGCTGCTTTGGCAACACAGTAACACTTCCTCTGCTTTACTAACCCCTGATGTGCTCACGCTTGTCCGTCTACAGTTTCTTTTACTGTACTTCAGAAACTTTAAATTAAAATGCTGACCTTTGCAACATTTAACACAGGCTGCTTTATTTAAAATGTCTGAAAGCAAATTAAGGCACACTATCCACACTGCTCTGACATATGGATCAAGCCACAATGCAGGCCCTCCTGTTCAGTGCCACACTTCCTGCTTTGAAGAGCAACAATAGAGCCCAGAGCCCTCCCACCCCAAACAGACCAAGCAGCACAGCAGGCATTCTCATTCAGTGATGCACTTCCATCTTTGAAGAGCAACAAAGGAGCCTGGAGCCCTCCTGCCCCAAATGGAGAAAGCTGCTCAGCAGGCCCTCCCATTCAGTGCTGCACTCCCTGCTTGGAAGAGCGGCAACAGAGCCTAGAGCCCTCTCACCCCAAACAGACCAAGCAGCACAGCAGGCCCTCCCATTTAGTGAAACACTGCCTGCTTTGAAAAGCAGCAAAGGAGCACAGAGCCCTCCTGCCCCAAATGGAACAAACTGCACAGCAGGCCATCTGATTCAGTGCTGCACTCACTGCTTTGAAGAGCAGCAAAGGAGCCGGAGCCCTCCGGCTCCAAGTGGAGCAAGATGCACAGCAGGTCCTCCTATTCAGTGCCATACTCCTAGCTCTGAAGAGCAGCAAGAGAGCCCAAAGCCCTCCCACTCCAAATGAAGCAAGCTGCACAGCAGGCCCTCCCATTCAGTGCCACACTTACTACTTTGAAAAGCAGCAACAGAGCTTGGAGTCCTCCAACCCCACATGGAGCAAACTGCACAGCAGGCCCTCCCATTCAGTGAAGCACTCCCTGCTTTGAAGAGCAGCAAAGGAACCCAGAGCCCTCTCACCCATGTGTAGCAAGCTGCACAGCAGACCTTCCATTCAGTGCCACACTCTCTGCTTTGAAGAGCAGCAACAGAGCCTGGAGACCTCCTGCCCAAAACAAGCAAGCTGCACAGCAGGCCCTCATGTTCAGTGCTGCACTCCTTGCTTTGAAGAGCAGCAAAAGAGCCTGGAGTCGTCTTGCCCCAAATGAAGCAAGCTGCACAGCAGGCCCTCCCATTTAATGCTGCACTCCCTGTTTTGAAGACCAGCAATGCAGCATGGAACCATTCTGCCCCAAATGGAGCTAGCCGCATAACAGGCCTCCCATTCAGTGAAACACCCTGCTTTGAAGAGCAGTAATGGAGCCCGGATGCTCCCTCTCCCAAATGAAGCAAGCAGCATAGCAGGCCCTCCCATTCAGAGCCTCACTCAGCTGCTTTGAAGAGCAGTGCACACCAGGCACTCATGTTTAGCTGCCACACTCCCTGCTTTGAAGAGCAGTAATGGAGCCTGGAGCTCAGAGCTCCAAATGGAATAAGCAGCACAGAAGTCCTTATCATTTCGTGCCTCACTCTCTGCTTTGAAGAGCAGCAATGGAGCTCAGATCCCTCCCGCCACAAAGGAAGCAAGCTGCACAGCAGGCCCCCAAGTTCAGTGTCACACTCCTACTTTGAAGAGCAGCAAAAGAGCCTGGAGCCCTACTGCCCCAAATGGAGCAAGCTGTGCATCAGGCCCTCCCATTTAGTGCTGTAATCCTTGCTTTGAAGAGCAGCAACAGAGCTCAGAGCACAGAGGCCCAAAAGGAGTAAGCAGCACAGTAGGCATTACCGTTAGGTGCCTCACTCCCTGCCTTGAAGTGCAGCAACAGGTCACGGAGACCTGCCTTCCTAAATGGAGAAATCAGCACAGCAGGCCCTCCCATTCAGTGCCTCATTCTCTGCTTTGAAGAGCAGTAATGGAGTCCAGAGCCTTCCCACAACAAACAGAGCAAGCTCCACACCCTGCCCTCCCATTCCGTGCTGAATTCCCCACTTTGAAGAGCAGCAATGGAGCCTGGAGCTCTGCCGCCCAAATGGAACAAGCTGAACAGCAGACCTCCCACTCAGTGCCACAGTCTTTGCTTTGAAGAAGGAACAGAGCCTGGAGCCCTACCACCCCAAATGGAGCAAGCTGCACAGCAGTCCCTCCCATTTAGTGCTTCACTCCCTGCTTTGAAGAGCAGCAATGGAGCCTGGAGCCCTGCCACCCCAAATGGAACAAGCTGCACAGCAGACCCTACAATTCAGTGCCACACTCCTGCTTTGAAGAACAGGAACAGAGCCTGGAGCCCTTCCCCCCACAGACAAGCTGCACAGCAGGCACTCCCATTCGGTACTGAACTCCCTGCTTTGAAGAGCAGCAATGGAGCCTGGAGCCCTGCCACCCCAAATGGAGCAAGCTGCACAGCAGCCCTCCCAATCAGTGTCACACTCCCTGCTTTGAAGAAAGCAATGGAACCCAGAGTCTTACCACCCCAAGTGGAGGAAGCTGCACAGCAGGCCCTCCCAATCAGTGCCACACTCCATGCCTTGAAGAGTAACAAGAGGCCCAGATCCCTCCCACCTGAAATGGAGGAAGCTGCACATAAGGCCCCTCCCATTTGGTGCTGCACTTCTTGTTTGAAGAGCAGCAATGGAGCCCAGAGCCCTGCCAGCGGAAATGGAGCAAGGTGCACAACAGACCCTTCCATACAGTGCCACACTCACCACTTTGAAGAGCAGCAACAGAGCCTGGAGCCATCCCGTACCATAGGAGCAAGCTGCACCAGGCACTCATGTTTAGCTGCCTGCTCCCTGCTTTGAAGAGCAGTAATGGAGTCTGGAGCTCAGAGCCCCAAATGGAGTAAGCAGCAGAGAAGTCCTTATCATTTCATGCCTCACTCTTTGCTTTGAAGAGCAACAATGGAGCTTGGATCCCTCCCACCACAAAGGAAGCAAGCTGCACAGCAGGCCCCCATGTTTCAGTGCCGCACTCCCTGCTTTGAAGAGCAGCAATAGAGCCTGGAGCCCTACTGCCCCAAATGGAGCAAGCTGTGCATCAGGTCCTCCCATTTAGTGCTGTAATCCTTGCTTTGAAGAGCAGCAACAGAGCTCGGAGCACAGAGCCCCAAATGGAGTAAGCAGCACAGCAGGCCCTCCCATTAGGTGCCTCACTCCCTGCTTTGAAGTGCAGCAGCGGTTCATGGAGACCTACCTTCCTAAATGGAGAAATCAGTACAGCAGGCCCTCCCATTCAGTGCCTCATTCTCTGCTTTGAAGAGCAGTAATGGAGCCCAGAGACTTCCCACAGCAAACAGAGCAAGCTGCACACCCGCCCTCCATTCGAGTGCTGAATTCCTGCTTTGAAGAGCAGCAATGAAGCCTGGAGCCCTGCCACCCCAAATGGAAAAAGCTGCACAGCAGACCCTCCCATTCAGTGCCACAGTCCCTTCTTTGAAGAACAGGAACAGAGCCTGGACTCCTACCACCCCAAATGGAGCTAGTTGCACAGCAGTCCCTCCCGTTCAGTGCTTCACTCCCAGCTTTGAAGTGCAGCAATGGAGCCTGGAGCCCTGCCACCATAAATGGAACAAGCTGCACAGCAGACCCTCCCATTCAGTGCCACACTTCCTGCTTTGAAGAACAGGAACAGAGCCTGGAGCCCTTCCGCCCCAAATGGAGCAAGCTGCACAGCAAACCCTCCCATTCGGTAATGAACCGTGCTTTGAAGAGCAGCAGGGGCCCAGAGCCCTCCCACCGCAAATGGAGCAAGCTGCACGGCAAGCCCTTCCATTCATTGCAGAACTCCCTGCTTTAAAGAGCAGCTATGGAGCCTGCAGCCCTGCCACCCAAAATGGAGCAAGTTGCACAGCAGGCCCTCCCAATCAGTGTCGCACTCCCTGCTTTGAAGAGGAGCAAAGGAACCTGGAGTCTTCCCACCCCAAGTGGAGGAAGCTGCACAGCAGGCTCTCCCAATCAGTGCCACCCTCCATGCCTTGAAGAGCAGCAAGAGAGCCCAGAGTCCTCCCACCTCAAGCAGAGCAAGTTGCACACCAGGCCCTCCCAATTGGTGCTGCACTCCTTGTTTAAAGAGCAGCAATGGAGCCCAGAGCCCTACCAGCCGAAATGGATCAAGGTGTACAGCAGACCCTCCCATTCAGTGCCACACTCACTGCTTTGAAGAGCAGCAACAGAGCCTGGAGCCATCCTGTACCATAGGGAGCAAGCTGCACCAGGCACTCATGTTTAGCTGCCGCACTCCTGCTTTGAAGAGCAGTAATGGAGCCTGAGCTCAGATCTCCAAATGGAATAAGCAGCACAGAAGTCCTTATCATTTCGTGCCTCACTCTCTGCTTTGAAGAGCAGCAATGGAGCTCAGATCCCTCCCGCCACAAAGGAAGCAAGCTGCACAGCAGGCCCCCAAGTTCAGTGTCACACTCCCTGATTTGAAGAGCATCAATAGAGCCTGGAGTGCTACTGCCCCAAATGGAGCAAGCTGGGCATCAGGCCCTCCCATTTAGTGCTATAATCCTTGCTTTGAAGAGCAGCAACAGAGCTCAGAGCACAGAGCCCCAAAAGGAGTAAGCAGCACAGTAGGCATTCCCGTTAGGTGCCTCACTCCCTGCTTTGAAGTGCAGCAACAGGTCACGGAGACCTGCCTTCCTAAATGGAGAAATAAGCACACCAGGCCCTCCCATTCAGTGCCTCATTCTCTGCTTTGAAGAGCAGTAATGGAGCTCAGAGCCTTCCCACAACAAACAGAGCAAGCTGCACACCCTGCCCTCCCATTACGTGCTGAATTCCCCACTTTGAAGAGCAGCAATGGAGCCTGGAGCCCTGCCAACCCAAATGGAACAAGTTGAACAGCAGACCCTCCCATTCAGTGCCACAGTCCCTGCTTTGAAGAACAGGAACAGAGCCTGGAGCCCTACCACCCCAAATGGAGCAAGCTGCACAGCAGTCCCTCCTCTTCAGTGCTTCACTTCCTGCTTTGAAGTGCAGTAATGGAGCCTGGAGCCCTGCCGCCCCAAATGGAACAAGCTGCACAGCAGAGCCTCCCATTCAATGCCACACTCCCTGCTTTGAAGAACAGGAACAGAGCCCAGAGCCTTCCCACCACAAATGGAGCAAGCTGCACAGCAAACCCTCCCATTCATTGCAGAACTCCCTGCTTTGAAGAGCAGCAATGGAGCCGGAGACCTACCACCCCAAATGGAGCAAGCTGCACAGCAGTACCTTCCATTCAGGGCTTCCCTCCTGCTTTGAAGTGCAGCAATGAACATGGAGACCTGCCACCCAAAACAGAGCAAGCTGCACAGCAGGCCCTCAAGTTCAGTGCTGCTTACTTGCTTTGAAGAGCAGCAACAGAGCATGGAGCTCTCCTGCCCCAAATGAAGCAAACTGCACAGCAGGCCCTCCCATTTAGTACTGCACTCCCTGCTTTGAAGACCAGCAATGGAGCATGGAACCCTTCTGCCCCAAATCAAGTAAGCTGTATAGCAGGCTCTCACATTCATTGCCACACTTCCTGCTTTGAAAAGTAGTAATGGATCCTGGAGCCCTTCCTCCCCAAATGTAGCAAACAGCACAGCAGGCCTTCCCATTCAGTGCCTCATTCCCTGCTTTGAAGAGCAGCATTGGATCCCAGAGCTGTCCTGCCCAAAATGGAGCAAGCTGCACAGCAGGCCCTTACACTCAGTGCTCCACTCCCAGCTTCAATAAGCAACAACTGAGCAAAGAGCCCTCCAGCCCCAAATGGAGCAAGCTACACAGCAGGCTCTCCCATTCAGTAGTGCACCCCCTGCTTTGATGATCAACAATGGAGACCGAGACCACCCGCCCAAACAGAGCAAGCAGCACAGCAGCCCTCCCGTGCAGTGCCTCACTCCATGTTTTGAAGAGTAGCAATGGAGCCCTGAGCCCTCCTGCCACAAATGAAGAAAGCTGTGTGACAGGCCATCCCATTCAGTGCCACACTCACTGCTTTGAAGAACAGCAACACAGCCTGGAGCCCTCCCACTCCACATGGAGCAAGCTATGCAGCAGTCAATCCCATTTAGTGCCGCACTCCCTGCTCTGAAGAGTAGCCATGGAGCCTGGAGCCTCCAGCCCCAAATGGAGCAAGCTGCACAGCAGGCCCTCCCGTTGAGTGCCGCACTCCCTTCTTTGAACAGCAGGAATGGGGAATGGAGATCTCATACCCAAAATGGAGCAAGCTGCACAACAGGCCTTCCATTCAGTGCTGTACTCCCACTTTGAAGATCAGCAATGGAACCCAGAGCCCTCCTGCCCCAATGGACCAAGCTGCACAGCAGGCCATCAGGTTTAGTGCCACACTTCCTGCATTGAAGAGCTGCAACAGAGCCTGGAGCCCTTCCATGCCACATGAAGCAAGCTGCACAGCAGGCACTCCCATTTGGTGCCACACACACCTGCTTTGAAGAGTAGCAACAGAGCCCGGAGTCAACAGCCCCAAATGGAGTAAGGAACACAGCAGGCTATCCAGTTCAGTGTGCCATTCCTGCTTTGAGGAGCAGCAATGGAGCCCAGAGCCCTATCACCACAAATGAAGCAAGCTGCACAGCAGGCCTCCCGATCAGTGATGCACTCCTGCTTTGAGGAGCAATGGAACCCAGAGCCTTCCCACCCCAAGTGGAGGAAGCTGCACAGCAGGCCCTCCCAATCAGTGCCACACTCCATGCCTTAAAGAGCAACATGAGCCCAGACCCTCCACCTGAAGCGGAGCAAGCTGCACACCAGGCCCTCCAATTTGGTGCTGAACTCCTTGTTTGAAGAGCAGCAATGGAGCCCAGATCCCTGCCAGCCGAAATGGAGCAAGGTGCACAGCAGACCCTCCCATTCAGTGCAACACTCACTGCTTTGAAGAGCAGCAACAGAGCCTGGAGTCATCCCGCACCATAAGGAACAAGCTGCACACCAGGCACTCATGTTTAGCTGCCGCACTCCCTGCTTTGAAGAGCAGTAATGGAGTCTGGAGCTCAGACCCCAAATAGAGTAAGCAGCACAGATGTCCTTATCATTTTGTGCCTCACTCTGCTTTGAAGAGCAGCAATGGAGCTCAGAACCTCCCACCACAAAGGGAACAAGCTGCACAGCAGGCCCCATGTTCAGTGCAGCACTCCTGCTTTGAAGAGCAGTAATGGAGTCTGGAGCTCAGAACCCCAAATGGAGTAAGCAGCACAGAAGTCCTTATCATTTTGTGCCTCACTCTCCGCTTTGAAGAGCAGCAATGGGGCTCGGATCCCTCCCACCAAAGGGAGCAAGCTGCACAGCAGGCCCCCATGTTCAGTTCTGCACTCCCTGCTTTGAAGAGCAGCAATAGAGCCTGGAGCCCTACTGCCCCAAATGGAGCAAGCTGTACATCAGGCCTTCCCATTTAGTGCTGTAATCCTTGCTTTGAAGAGCAGCAACAGAGCTCAGAGCACAGAGCCCCAAATGGAGTAAGCAGCACAGCAGGTCCTCCTGTTAGGTGCCTCATTCCCTGCTTTGAAATGTAGCAACTGGTCACAGATACCTGCCTTCCTAAATGGAGAAATCAGCACAGCAGGCCCTCCAATTCAGTGCCTCATTCTGTGTTTTGAAGAGCAGTAATGGAGCCCAGAGCCTTCCCACAACAAACAGAGCAAGCTGCACACCCTGCCCTCCTATTCCGTGCTGAATTCCCCACTTTGAAGAGCAGCAATGGAGCCTGGAGCCCTGCCGCCTCAAATGGAACAATCTGAACAGCAGACCCTCCCATTCAGTGCCACAGACCCTGCTTTGAAGAACAGGAACAGAGCCTGGAGCCTACCACCCCAAATGGAGCAAGCTGCACAGCAGTCCCTCCTCTTCAGTGCTTCATCCCCTGCTTTGAAGTGCAGCAATGGAGCCTGGAGCCCTGCCGCCCCAAATGGAACAAACTGCACAGCAGAGCCTCCCATTCTGTGCCACACTCCCTGCTTTGAAGAACAGGAACAGAGCCCAGAGCCCTCCCACCGCAAATGGAGCAAGCTGCACAGCAAGACCTCCCTATCATTGCAGAACTCCCTGCTTTGAAGAGCAGCAATGGAGCCTTGAGCCCTGCCACCCCAAATGGAACAAGCTGCACAGCAGACCCTCCCATTCAGTGCCACAGTCCCTGCTTTGAAGAACAGGAACAGAGCCTGGAGCCCTACCACCCCAAATGGAGCAAGCTGCACAGCAGTCCCTCCTCTTCAGTGCTTCACTCCCTGCTTTGAAGTGCAGCAATGGAGCTTGGAGCCCTGCCGCCCCAAAAGGAACAAGCTGCACAACAGACCCTCCCATTCAGTGCCACACTCCCTGCTTTGAAGAACAGGAACAGAGCCCAGAGCCCTCCCACCGCAAATGGAGCAAGCTGCACAGCAAGCCCTCCCATTCATTGCAGAACTCCCTGCTTTGAAGAGGAGCAATGAAGCCCTGAGACCTACCACCACAAATGGAACCAGCTGCACAGCAGTCCCTTCCATTCAGTGCTTCCCTTCCTGCTTTGAAGTGCAGCAATGGACATGGAGACCTGCCGCCCAAAACAGAGCAAGCTGCACAGCAGGCCCTCAAGTTCAGTGCTGCACTTCTTGCTTTGAAGAGCAGCAACAGAGCATGGAGCTCTCCTGCCCAAATGAAGCAAACTGCACAGCAGGCCCTCCCATTTAGTACTGCACTCCTGCTTTGAAGACCAGCAATGGAGCATGGAACCCTTCTGCCCCCAAATCAAGTAAGCTGTATAGCTGACCCTCACATTCATTGCCACACTTCCTGCTTTGAAAAGTAGTAATGGATCCTGGGCCTTCCTCCCCAAATGTAGCAAACAGCACAGCAGGCCTTCCCATTCAGTGCCTCATTCCCTGCTTTGAAGAGCAACCTTGGATCCCAGAGCTGTCCTGCCCGAAATGGAGCAAGCTGCACAGAGCCCTTACACTCAGTGCTCCTCCCTGCTTCTATAAGCAACAACTGAGCAAAGAGCCTCCAGCCCCAAAAGGAGCAAGCTACACAGCAGGCTCTCCCATTCAGTAATGTCCCTTGCTTTGATGATCAACAATGGAGACCGAGATCACCGCCCCAAACAGAGCAAGCAGCAGCAGAGCCCTCCCGTGCAGTGCCTCACTCCATGTTTTGAAGAGCAGCAACAGAGCCCGGAGTCAACAGCCCCAAATGGAGTAAGCAACACAGCAGGCTATCCAGTTCAGTGTGCCATTCCCTGCTTTGAGGAGCAGCAATGGAGCCCAGAGCCCTCCCACCCCAAATGAAGCAAGCTGCACAGCAGGCCCTCCCAATCCGTGATGCACTCCCAGTTTTGAGGAGCAGCAATGGAACCCAGAGCCTTCCCACCCCAAGTGGAGGAAGCTGCACAGCAGGCCCTCCCAATCAGTGCCACCTCCATGCCTTAAAGAGCAACAAGAGACCCCAGAACCCTCCCATCTGAAGCGGTGCAAGCTGCACCAGGCCCTCAATTTGGTGCTGCACTCCTTGTTTGAAGAGCAGCAATGCAGCCCAGATCCAACCAGCCAAATGGAGCAAGGTGCACAGCAGACCCTCCCATTCAGTGCCACACTCACTGCTTTGAAGAGCAGCAACAGAGCCTGGAGTCATCCCGCACCATAAGGAGCAAGCTGCACACCAGGCACTCATGTTTAGCTGTCGCACTTCCAGCTTTGAAGAGCAGTAATGGAGTCTGGAGCTCAGAGCCCCAAATGGAGTAAGCAGCACAGAAGTCCTTATCATTTTGTGCCTCACTCTCTGCTTTGAAGAGCAGCAATGGAGCTCGTATCCCTCCCACCACAATGGGAGCAAGCTGTACAGCAGGCCCCCATGTTCAGTGCTGCACTCCCTGCTTTGAAGAGCAGCAATAGAGCCTGGAGCCCTACTGCCCCAAATGGAGCAAGCTGTGCATCAGGCCTTACAATTTAGTGCTGTAATCCTTGCTTTGAAGAGCAGCAACAGAGCTCAGAGCACAGAGCCCCAAATGGAGTAAGCAGCACAGCAGGCCCTCCTGTTAGGTGCCTCATTCCCTGCTTTGAAATGCAGCAACTGGTCACAGATACCTGCCTTCCTAAATGGAGAAATCAGCACAGCAGGCCCTCCCATTCAGTGCCTCATTGTCTGCTTTGAAGAGCAGTAATGGAGCCAGAGCCTTCCCACAACAAACAGAGCAAGCTGCACCCCTGCCCTCCCATTCCGTGCTGAATTCCCACTTTGAAGAGCAGCAATGGAGCCTGAGCCTACCCAGCCCCAAATGGATCAAGCTGAACAGCAGACCCTCCCATTCAGTTCCACAGACCCTGCTTTGAAGAACAGGAACAGAGCCTGAAGCCTACCACCCCAAATGGAGCAAGCTGCACAGCAGTCCCTCCTCTTCAGTGCTTCCTCCCTGCTTTGAAGTGCAGCAGTGGAGCCTGAGCCCTGCCTTCCCAAATGGAACAAGCTGCACAGCAGACCCTCCCATTCAGTGCCACACTCCTGCTTTGAAGAGCAGGAACAGAGCCCAGAGCCCTCCCACTGCAAATGGAGCAAGCTGCACAGCAAGCCCTCCCAATCATTGCAGAACTCCCTGCTTTGAAGGGCAGCAATGGAGCCCGGAGACCTACCACCCCAATGGAGCAAGCTGCACAGCAGTACCTTCCATTCAGGGCTTCCCTCCCTGCTTTGAAGTGCAGCAATGGACATGGAGACCTGCCACCCAAAACAGAGCAAGCTGCACAGCAGGCCCTCAAGTTCAGTGCTGCACTTCTTGCTTTGAAGAGCAGCAACAGAGCATGGAGCTCTCCTGCCCCAAATGAAGCAAACTGCACAGCAGGCCCTCCCATTTAGTACTGCACTCCCTGCTTTGAAGACCAGCAATGGAGCATGGAACCCTTCTGCCCCAAATCAAGTAAGCTGTATAGCAGGCCTCACATTCATTGCCACACTTCCTGCTTTGAAAAGTAGTAATGGATCCTGGAGCCCTTCCTCCCCAAATGTAGCAAACAGCACAGCAGGCCTTCCCATTCAGTGCCTCATTCCCTGCTTTGAAGAGCAGCATTGGATCCCAGAGCTGTCCTGCCCAAATGGAGCAAGCTGCACTGCAGGCCCTACACTCAGTGCTCCGCTCCCAGCTTCAATAAGCAACAACTGAGCAAAGAGCCCTCCAGCCCCAAATGGAGCAAGCTACACAGCAGGCTCTCCCATTCAGTAATGCACCCCTGCTTTGATGATCAACAATGGAGACCGAGACCACCCGCCCCAAACAGAGCAAGCAGCACAGCAGGCCCTCCGTGCAGTGCCTCACTCCATGTTTTGAAGAGTAGCAATGGAGCCCTGAGCCCTTCTGCCACAAATGGAGAAAGCTGTGTGACAGGCCCTCCCATTCAGTGCCACACTCACTGCTTTGAAGAACAGCAACACAGCCTGGAGCCCTCCCACTCCACATGGAGCAAGCTACACAGCAGTGAATCCCATTTAGTGCCGCACTCCCTGCTCTGAAGAGTAGCCATGGAGCCTGGAGCCTCCAGCCCCAAATGGAGCAAGCTGCACAGCAGGCCCTCCCGTTGAGTGCCGCACTCCCTTCTTTGAACAGCAGGAATGGGGAATGGAGCTCTCCTACCCAAAATGGAGCAAGCTGCACAACAGGCCTTCCATTCAGTGCTGTACTCCCGCTTTGAAGATCAGCAATGGAGCCCAGAGCCCTCCTGCCCCCAATGGACCAAGCTGCACAGCAGGCCATCAGGTTTAGTGCCACACTTCCTGCATTGAAGAGTAGCAACAGAGCCTGGAGCCCTTCCATGCCACATGAAGCAAGCTGCACAGCAGGCACTCCCATTTGGTGCCACACTTCCTGCTTTGAAGAGCAGCAATGGAGCCCGGAGTCAACAGCCCCAAATGGAGTAAGCAACACAGCAGGCTATCCAGTTCAGTGTGCCATTCCCTGCTTTGAGGAGCAGCAATGGAGCCCAGAGCCCTATCACCACAAATGAAGCAAGCTGCACAGCAGCCCTCCCGATCAGTGATGCACTCCTGCTTTGAGGAGCAGCAATGGAACCAGAGCCTTCCCACCCCAAGTGGAGGAAGCTGCACAGCAGGCCCTCCCAATCAGTGCCACCTCCATGCCTTAAAGAGCAACATGAGAGCCCAGAGCCCTCCCACCTGAAGCAGAGAAAGCTGCACACCAGGACCTTCAATTTGGTGCTGAACTCCTTGTTTGAAGAGCAGCAATGGAGCCCAGATCCCTGCCAGCCGAAATGGAGCAAGGTGCACAGCAGACTCTCCCATTCAGTGCAACACTCACTGCTTTGAAGAGCAGCAACAGAGCCTGGAGTCATCCCGCACCATAAGGAACAAGCTGCACACCAGGCACTCATGTTTAGCTGCCGCACTCCTGCTTGAAGAGCAGTAATGGAGTCTGGGCTCAGACCCCCAAATAGAGTAAGCAGCACAGAGTCCTTATCATTTTGTGCCTCACTCTCTGCTTTGAAGAGCAGCAATGGAGCTCAGAACCCCCACCACAAAGGGAACAAGCTGCACAGCAGGCCCCCATGTTCAGTGCAGCACTCCTGCTTTGAAGAGCGTAATGGAGTCTGGAGCTCAGAACCCCAAATGGAGTAAGCAGCACAGAAGTCCTTATCATTTTGTGCCTCACTCTGCTTTGAAGAGCAGCAATGGGGCTCGGATCCCTCCCACCACAAAGGGAGCAAGCTGCACAGCAGGCCCCATGTTCAGTTCTGCACTCCCTGCTTTGAAGAGCAGCAATAGAGCCTGGAGCCCTACTGCCCCAAATGGAGCAAGCTGTACATCAGGCCTTCCCATTTAGTGCTGTAATCCTTGCTGAGCAGCAACAGAGCTCAGAGCACAGAGCCCCAAATGGAGTAAGCAGCACAGTAGGTCCTCCTGTTAGGTGCCTCATTCCCTGATTTGAAATGCAGCAACTGGTCACAGATACCTGCCTTCCTAAATGGAGAAATCAGCACAGCAGGCACTCCAATTCAATGCCTCATTCTCTGCTTTGAAGAGCAGTAATGGGCCAGAGCCTTCCCACAACAAACAGAGCAAGCTGCACACCCTGCCCTCCTATTCCGTGCTGAATTCCCACTTTGAAGAGCAGCAATGGAGCCTGGAGCCCTGCACTTCAAATGGAACAAGCTGAACAGCAGACCCTCCCATTCAGTGCCACAGACCCTGCTTTGAAGAACAGGAACAGAGCCTGAGCCCTACCACCCCAAATGGAGCAAGCTGCACAGCAGTCCCTCCTCTTCAGTGCTTCACCCCCTGCTTTGAAGTGCAGCAATGGAGCCTGGAGCCCTGCCGCCCCAAATGGAACAAGCTGCACATCAGAGCCTCCCATTCAGTGCCACACTCCCTGCTTTGAAGAACAGGAACAGAGCCCAGAGCCCTCCCACCGCTAATGGAGCAAGCTGCACAGCAAGACTTCCCAATCATTGCAGAACTCCCTGCTTTGAAGAGCAGCAATGGAGCCTTGAGCCCTGCCACCCCAAATGGAACAAGCTGCACAGCAGACCCTCCTCTTCAGTGCTTCACTCCCTGCTTTGAAGTGCAGCAATGGAGCTTGGAGCCCTGCCACCCCAAAAGGAACACGCTGCACAACAGACCTTCCCATTCAGTGCCACACTCCCTGCTTTGAAGAACAGGAACAGAGCCCAGAGCCCTCCCACCGCAAATGGAGCAAGCTGCACAGCAAGCCCTCCCATTCATTGCTGAACTCCCTGCTTTGAAGTGCAGCAATGGAGCCCGGAGACCTACCACCCCAAATGGAGCCAGCTGCACAGCAGTCCCTTCCATTCAGTGCTTCCCTCCCTGCTTTGAAGTGCAGCAATGGACATGGAGACCTGCCGCCCAAAACAGAGCAAGCTGCACAGCAGGCCCTCAAGTTCAGTGCTGCACTTCTAGCTTTAAAGAGCAGCAACAGAGCATGGAGCTCTCCTGCCCCAAATGAAGCAAACTGCACAGCAGGCCCTCCCATTTAGTACTGCACTCCCTGCTTTGAAGACCAGCAATGGAGCATGGAACCTTCTGCCCCAAATCAAATAAGCTGTATAGCAGGCCCTCACATTCATTGCCACACTTCCTGCTTTGAAAAGTAGAAAAGGATCCTGGAGCCCTTCCTCCCAAATGTAGCAAACAGCACAGCAGGCCTTCCATTCAGTGCCTCATTCACTGCTTTGAAGAGCAGCATTGGATCCCAGAGCTGTCCTGCCTGAAAGTGGGCAGCTGCACAGCAGGCCCTTACACTCAGTGCTCCACTCCCTGCTTCTATAAGCAACAACTGAGCAAAGAGCCCTCCAGCCCCAAAAGGAGCAAGCTACACAGCAGGCTCTCCCATTCAGTAATGCACCCCCTGCTTTGATGATCAACAATGGAGACCGGAGATCACCCGCCCCAAACAGAGCAAGCAGCACAGCAGGCCCTCCCGTGCAGTGCCTCACTTCATGTTTTGAAGAGTAGCAATGAGCCCTGAGCCCTAATGCCACAAATGGAGCAAGCTGTGTGACAGGCCCTCCCATTCAGTTCCACAGACCCTGCTTTGAAGAACAGGAACAGAGCCTGGAGCCCTACCACCCCAAATGGAGCAAGCTGCACAGCAGTCCCTCCTCTTCAGTGCTTCACTCCCTGCTTTGAAGTGCAGCAATGGAGCCTGAGCCCTGCCTTCCCAAATGGAACAAGCTGCACAGCAGACCCTCCCATTCAGTGCCACACTCCCTGCTTTGAAGAGCAGGAACAGAGCCCAGAGCCCTCCCACCGCAAATGGAGCAAGCTGCACAGCAAGCCCTCCCAATCATTGCAGAACTCCCTGCTTTGAAGGGCAGCAATGGAGCCAGGAGACCTACCACCCCAAATGGAGCAAGCTGCACAGCAGTACCTTCCATTCAGGGCTTCCCTCCCTGCTTTGAAGTGCAGCAATGGACATGGAGACCTGCCACCAAAGCAGAGCAAGCTGCACAGCAGGCCCTCAAGTTCAGTGCTGCACTTCTTGCTTTGAAGAGCAGCAACAGAGCATGGAGCTCTCCTGCCCCAAATGAAGCAAACTGCACAGCAGGCCCTCCCATTTAGTACTGCACTCCCTGCTTTGAAGACCAGCAATGGAGCATGGAACCCTTCTGCCCCAAAACAAGTGCTGTATAGCAGGCCTCACATTCATTGCCACACTTCCTGCTTTGAAAAGTAGTAATGGATCCTTGAGCCCTTCCTCCCCAAATGTAGCAAACAGCACAGCAGGCCTTCCCATTCAGTGCCTCATTCCCTGCTTTGAAGAGCAGCATTGGATCCCAGAGCTGTCCTACCCAAAATGGAGCAAGCTGCACTGCAGGCCCTTACACTCAGTGCTCCCCTCCCTGCTTCAATAAGCAACAACTGAGCAAAGAGCCCTCCAGCCCCAAACAGAGCAAGCTACACAGCAGGCTCTCCCATTCAGTAATGCACCCCCTGCTTTGATGATCAACAATGGAGACCGGAGACCACCCGCCCCAAACAGAGCAAGCAGCACAGCAGGCCCTCCCGTGCAGTGCCTCACTCCATGTTTTGAAGAGTAACAATGGAGCCCTGAGCCCTTCTGCCACAAATGGAGCAAGCTGTGTGACAGGCCCTCCCATTCATTGCCACACTCACTGCTTTGAAGAACAGCAACACAGCCTGGAGCCCTCCCACTCCACATGGAGCAAGCTACACAGCAGTGAATCCCATTTAGTGCTGCACTCCCTGCTCTGAAGAGTAGCCATGGAGCCTGGAGCCTCCAGCCCCAAATGGAGCAAGCTGCACAGCAGGCCTCCCGTTGAGTGCCGCCTCCTTCTTTGAACAGCAGGAATGGTAATGGAGCTCTCCTACCCAAAATGGAGCAAGCTGCACAACAGGCCTTCCATTCAGTGCTGTACTCCGCTTTGAAGATCAGCAATGGAGCCCAGAGCCCTCCTGCCCCTAATGGACCAAGCTGCACAGCAGGCACTCCCATTTGGTGCCACACTTCCTGCTTTGAAGAGTAGCAACAGAGCCCGGAGTCAATAGCCCTAAATGGAGTAAGCAACACAGCAGGCTATCCAGTTCAGTGTGCCATTCCCTGCTTTGAGGAGCAGCAATGGAGCCCAGAGCCCTCCCACCCCAAATGAAGCAAGCTGCATAGCAGGCCTCCCAATCAGTGATGCACTCCCAGCTTTGAGGAGCAGCAATGGGACCCAGAGCCTTCCCACCCTAAGTGGAGGAAGCTGCACAGCAGGCCCTCCCAATCAGTGCCACACTCCATGCCTTAAGAGCAACAAGAGAGCCCAGAGCCCTCCCACCTGAAGTGGAGCAAGTTTACCTCAGGCCCTCAATTTGGTGCTGCTCCTTGTTTGAAGAGCAACAATGGAGCCCAGATCCCTGCCAGCCAAAATGGAGCAAGGTGCACAGCAGACCCTCCCATTCAGTGCCGCACTCACTGCTTTGAAGAGCAGCAACAGAGCCTGGAGTCATCCCGCACCATAAGGAGCAAGCTGCACTCCAGGCACTCATGTTTAGCTGCCGCACTCCCTGCTTTGAAGAGCAGTAATGGAGTCTGGAGCTCAGAGCCCCAAATGGAGTAAGCAGCACAGAAGTCCTTATCATTTTGTGCCTCACTCTCTGCTTTGAAGAGCAGCAATGGAGCTTGGATCCCTCCCACCACAAAGGCAGCAAGCTGCACAGCAGGCCCCCATGTTCAGTTCTGCACTCCCTGCTTTGAAGAGCAGCAATAGAGCCTGGAGCCCTACTGCCCCAAATGGAGCAAGCTGTGCATCAGGCCTTCCCATTTAGTGCTGTAATCCTTGCTTTGAAGAGCAGCAACAGAGCTCAGAGCACAGAACCCCAAATGGAGTAAGCAGCACAGCAGGCCCTCCCGTTAGGTGCCTCATTCCCTGCTTTGAAATGCAGCAACTGGTCACAGATACATGCCTTCCTAAATGGAGAAATCAGCACAGAAGGCCCTCCCATTCAGTGCCTCATTCTGTGTTTTGAAGAGCAGTAATGGAGCCCAAAGCCTTCCCACAGCAAACAGAGCAAGCTGCACACCCTGCCCTCCCATTCGATGCTGAATTCCCAGCTTTAAAGAGCAGCAATGGAGCCTGGAGCCCTGCTGCCCCAAATGGAACAAGCGGCACAGCAGACCCTCCCATTCAGTGCCACACTCCCTGCTTTGAAGAACAGGAACAGAGCCTGGAGCCCTTCCGCCCCACACGGAGCAAGCTGCACAGCAGGCCCTCACATTCGGTCACTGAACTCCTGCTTTGAAGAGCAGCAATGGAGCACAGAGCCCTCCCACTGCAAATGGAGCAAGCTGCACAGCAGTCTCCCCATTCAGTGCCACACTACCTGCTTTGAATAGCAGCAATAGAGTTGAGCCCTCCCATCCCAAAGGACTGAGCTGCACAGCAGTCCCTCCTCTTCAGTGCTACACTCCCAGCTTTGAAGTGCAGCAATATGCATGGAGACTTGCCACCCAAAATAGAGCAAGCTGCACTGCAGGCCCTCAAGTTCAGTGCTGCACTTCTTGCTTTGAAGAGCAGCAACAGAGCATGGAGCTCTCCTGCCCCAAATAGAGCAAACTGCACAGTCGGCCCTCCCATTTAGTGCTGCACTCCCTGTTTTGAAGACCAGCAATGGAGCACGGAACCCTTCTGCCTCAAATGGAGTCAGCGGTATAGCAGGCCCTCCCATTCATTACCTCACTTCCTGCTTTGAAAAGCAATAATGGAGCCTGGAGCCTTCCCTCCAAAATGGAGCAAGCAGCACAGCAGGTCTTCCCGTTCAGTGCCTCATTCCCTGCTTTGAAGAGCAGCATTGGATCCCGGAGCCATCTTCCCCAAAATGAAGCAAGCTGCACTGCAGGCCCTTACACTCAGTGATCCACTCCCTGCTTTGATAAGCAACAACCAAGCCAAGAGCCCTCCAGCCCCAAATGGAGCAAGCTGCACAGCAGGCTCTCCCATTCAGTAATGTACCCCCTGCTTAGATGATCAACAATGGAGACCGGAGACCGCCTGCCACAAATGGAGCAAGCAGCACAGCAGGCCCTCCCATGCAGTGCCTCACTCAATGTTTTGAAGAGTAGCAATGGAGCCCTGAGCCCTCCCACCACAAATGGAGCAAGCTGTTTAACAGGCCCTCCCATTCAGTGCCACACTCACTGCTTTGAAGAACAGCAACAGAGCCTGTAGCCCTCCCACTCCACATGGAGAAAGCTACGCTACAGTCAATTACATTTAGTGCCGCACTCCCTGCTCTGAAGAGCGGCCATGGAGCCTGGAGCCCACAGCCCCAAAGGAGTAATCAGCACAGCAGGACCTCTCATTCAGTGCCTCATTCCCTGCTTTGAAGAGCAGCAATGGAGCCCAGAGACCTGTCATCTGAAATGGAACAAGCTGCTCAGCAGACCCTCCCATTCAGTGCCATACTCCATGTTTTGAAGAGCAGGAACAGAGCCTGGAGCCCTTCCACCCCACACAGAGCAAGCTGCACAGCAGGCCCTCCCATTTGGTGTCTCATTCCCAGCTTTGAAGAGCAGCAATGGAGCTCAGAGCCTTCCCGCCACAAACGAAGCAAGTTGCACACCCCGCCTCCCATTCAGTGCCAAACTCTCTGCTTTGAAGAGCAGTAATGGAGCACAGAGCCCAGCCAGAAAAAAGGGAGCAAGCTGTTCAGCAGACCCTCCTATTCAGTCCCACACTCCCTGCTTGGAAGAGCAGCAACAGAATCTGGAGCCCTTCCGCCACACATGGAGCAAGCTGCAGAGCAGGACCTCCCATTCAGTGCAGCACTCACTGCTTTGAAGAGCAGGAAAGGAGCCCGGATCCCTTCCACCCCAAGTGGAGCAAGCTGCATACCAGGACCTCCCACTCAGAACCACACTCCATGCTTTGAAGAGCCGCAAGAGGGCCAAGAGCCCTCCCGTCCCAAATGGAGTAAGCTGCACAGCAGGCCCTCCCATTCAGTGCCACACTCCTGCTTTGAAGAGCAACAACAGAGGCTGCAGCCCACCCGCCCCACACAGAGCAAGCTGCACAGCAGACACTCCAGTTTAGTTCTGCACACCCTGATTTGAAGAGCAGCAACAGACCTCAGAGCCTCCGCCCCCAACGGAGCAAGCTGTACGGCAGGCCATCATGTTCAGTGCCATACCCTTCTTTGAAGAGCAGTAACACAGCCTGGATCCCTCCTGCACCACACAGAGCAAGCTGCACAGAAAGCACTCCCATTTGGTGCCACACTCCCTGCTTTGAACAGCAGTAACAGAGCCCGGGCTAACAGCCTCAAAGGGAGTAAGCAACACAGCAGGCTATCCAGTTCGGTGTGCCATTCCTGCTTTGAGGAGCAGCAATGGTGCCCAGAGCCCTCAAACCCCAAATGAAGCAAGCTGCACAGCAGACCCTCCCAATCAGTGTTGCACTCCTGTAGAGGAGCAGCAATGGAGCCGGAACCTTCCACCCCAAGTGGAGGAAGCTGCACAGCAGACCCTCCCAATCAGTGCCACCTCCATACCTTGAAGAGCAACAAGAGATCCCAGATCCCTCCCACCTGAAGTGGAGCAAGCAGCACACCAGGCCTCAATTTGGTGCTGCACTCCTTGTTTGAAGAGCAGCAATGGAGCCCAGATCCCCCAGCCAAAATGGAGCAAGGTGCACAGCAGACTCTCCCATTCAGTGCCACACTCACTGCTTTGAAGAGCAGCAACAGAGCCTGGAGTCATCCGCACCATAAGGAGCAAGCTGCACACCAGACACTCATGTTTAGCTGCCGCCTCCTGCTTTGAAGAGCAGTAATGGAGTCTGGAGCTCAGAGCCCAAAATGGAATAAGCAGCACAGAAGTCCTTATCATTTCATGCCTCACTCTCTGCTTTGAATAGCAACAATGGAGCTCAGATCCTCCCACCACAAAGGGAGCAAGCTGCACAGCAGGCCCCCAAGTTCACTGCCTCACTCAGTGCTTTGAAGAGCACCAATAGTGCCTGGAGCCCTACTGCCCCAAATGGAGCAAGCTGTGCATCAGGCCTTCCCAGTTAGTGCTGTAACCATTGCTTTGAAGAGCAGCAACAGTGCTCGGAGCACAGAGCCCCAAATGGAGTAAGCAGCACAGCAGGCCCTCCCGTTAGGTGCCTCTCTCCCTGCTTTGAAGTGAAGCAACGGGTCACAGATAGCTGCCTTCCTAAATGGAGAAATCAGCACAGCAGGCCCTCCCATTCAGTTCCTCATTCTCTGCTTTAAAGAGCAGTAATGCAGCCCAGAGCCTTCCACAGCAAACAGAGCTAGCTGCACACCCTGCCCTCCCATTCGGTGCTGAATTCCCTGCTTAAAAGAGCAACAATGGAGCCTGGAGCCCTGCCGCTCGAAATGGAACAAGTTGCACAGCAGACCTCCCATTCAGTGCCACACTCCTGCTTTGAAGAACAGGAACAGAGCCTGGGCGCTTCTGCCCCACACGAACCACTGCACAGCAGGCCCTCCCATTTGGTACTGAACTCCCTGCTTTGAAGAGCAGCAATGGAGCCCAGAGCCCTCCCACCGCAAATGGAGCAAGTTGCACAGCAGGCCCTTCCATTTGGTGCTGCACTCCCTGCTTTGAAGAACAGCAACGGAGCCTGGAGATTTGAGACCCCCAAAGGAGCAAGCTGCACAGCAGGCCATCCCATTCAGTGCCGCAGTCATTGTTTTGAAGAGCAGCAACTGAGCCTGGAGCCATGAAACCCCAAATGGAGCAAGCTGCACAGCGGGCCACATAATTCAGTGCTGCAATCATTGCTTTGAAGAGCAGCAATGGAGCCCTCCCAACCCAAACTAAGCAAGCTGCACACCAAGCCCTCCCATTTGGTGCTACACTTCTTGCTTTGAAGAGCAGCAACAGATCCTGGAGCCCTGCCACCACAAATGGAGCAAGCTGCACAGAAGGCACTCCCATTCAGTGCAACACTCCTGCTTTGAAGAGCAACAACAGAGGCTGCAGCCCACCCGCCCCACACAGAGCAAGCTGCACAGCAGACACTCCAGCTTAGTTCTGCACTCCCTGATTTGAAGAGCAGCAACAGACCCCGGAGCCCTCCCGCCCCCAACAGAGCAAGCTGCACAGCAGGCCATCATGTTCAGTGCCATACTTCCTTCTTTGAAGAGCAGTAACAGAGCCTGGAGCCCTTCTGCCCCACACGGAGCAAGCTGCACAGCAGGCCCTCCCATTTGGTACTGAACTCCCTGCTTTGAAGAGCAGCAATGGAGCCCAGAGCCCTCCCACCGCAAATGGAGCAAGCTGCGTAAGCCCTCCCATTCATTGCAGAACTCCCTGCTTTGAAGAGCAGCAATGGAGCCCAGAGCCTTGCCACCCCAAATGGAGCCAGCTGCACAGCAGTCTCTCCCATTCAGCACCACACTACCTGCTTTGAAGAGCAGCAACACAGCCTTGATCCCTACCACCCCAAATGGAGCCAGCTGCACAGCAGGCCCTCCCATTCAGTGCCACACTCCCTACTTTTAATAGCAGCAATAGAGTTTGAAGCCCTCCCATCCCAAAAGGAGCAAGCTGCAGAGCAGTCCCTCCTCTTCAGTGCTTCACTCCCTGCTTTGAAGTGCAGCAATGGGCAAGGAGACTTGCCGCCCAAAACAGAGCAAGCTGCACAGCAGGCCCTCAAGTTCAGTGCTTCACTTCTTGCTTTGAAGAGCAGCAAAAGAAGCAACAGAGCATGGAGCTCTCCTGCCCCAAATAGAGCAAACTGCACAGCAGGCCCTCCCATTTAGTGCTGCACTCCCTGCTTTGAAGACCAGCAATGGAGCACAGAACCCTTCTGCCTCAAATGGAGTAAGCTGTATAGCAGGCCCTCCCATTCATTGCCACACTTCCTGCTTTGAAAAGCAATAATAGAGCCTGGAGCCTTCCTCCCAAATGGAGCAAGCAGCACAGCAGGTCTTCACATTCAGTGCCTCATTCCCTGCTTTGAAGAGCAGCATTGGATCCTGGAGCCATCTTGCCCAAAATGGAGTAAGCTGCACAGCAGGCCTTGCACTCATTGATCCACTCCCTGCTTTGATAAGCAACAACCAAGCCAAGAGCCCTCCAGCCCCAAATGGTGCAAGCTGCACTGCAGGCTCTCCCATTCAGTAATGCACCTTGCTTTGATGATCAACAATGCAGACCGGAGACCGCCTGCCACAAATGGAGCAAGCAGCACAGCAGGCCCTCCCATGCAGTGCCTCACTCAATGTTTTGAAGAGTAGCAATGAGCCCTGAGCCCTCCCACCACAAATGGAGCAAGCTGTTTAACAGGCCCTCCCATTCAGTGCCACACTCACTGCTTTGAAGAACAGCAACAGAGCCTGTAGCCCTCCCACTCCACATGGAAGCTACAGCTACGCAGTCAATTACATTTAGTGCCGCACTCCTGCTCTGAAGAGCGCCATGGAGCCTGGAGCCCACAGCCCCAAAGGAGTAATCAGCACAGCAGGACCTCTCATTCAGTGCCTCATTCCCTGCTTTGAAGAGCAGCAATGGAGCCCAGAGACCTGTCATCTGAAATGGAACAAGCTGCTCAGCAGACCCTCCCATTCAGTGCCATACTCCATGTTTTGAAGAGCAGGAACAGAGCCTGGAGCCCTTCCACCCCACACAGAGCAAGCTGCACAGCAGGCCCTCCCATTTGGTGTCTCATTCCCAGCTTTGAAGAGCAGCAATGGAGCTCAGAGCCCTCCCACCACAAACGAAGCAAGTTGCACACCCCGCCCTCCCATTCAGTGCCAAACTCTCTGCTTTGAAGAGCAGTAATGGAGCACAGAGCCCAGCCAGAAAAAGGAGCAAGCTGTTCAGCAGACCCTCCTATTCAGTCCCACTCCCTGCTTGGAAGAGCAGCAACAGAATCTGGAGCCCTTCCGCCACACATGGAGCAAGCTGCAGAGCAGGACCTCCCATTCAGTGAGCACTCACTGCTTTGAAGAGCAGGAAAGGAGCCGGATCCCTTCCACCCCAAGTGGAGCAAGCTGCATACCAGGACCTCCCACTCAGAACCACACTCCATGCTTTGAAGAGCACTAAGAGGGCCAAAGCCCTCCGTCCCAAATGGAGCAAGCTGCACAGCAGGCCCTCCCATTCAGTGCCACACTCCTGCTTTGAAGAGCAACAACAGAGGCTGCAGCCACCGCCCCACACAGAGCAAGCTGCACAGCAGACACTCCAGTTTAGTTCTGCACACCCTGATTTGAAGAGCAGCAACAGACCTCAGAGCCCTCCACCTCAGCAGACAAGCTGCTGCGAGGCCATCATGTTCAGTGCCATACTTCCTTCTTTGAAGAGCAGTAACACAGCCTGGAGCCCTCCTGCACCACACAGAGCAAGCTGCACAGAAAGCACTCCCATTTGGTGCCACTCCTGCTTTGAACAGCAGCAACAGAGCCTGGAGCTAACAGCCTCAAAGAGAGTAAGCAACACAGCAGGCTATCCAGTTCGGTGTGCCATTCCCTGCTTTGAGGAGCAGCAATGGTGCCCAGAGCCCTCAAACCCCAAATGAAGCAAGCTGCACAGCAGACCCTCCCAATCAGTGTTGCACTCCCTGCTTAGAGGAGCAGCAATGGAGCCCGGAACCTTCCCACCCCAAGTGGAGGAAGCTGCACAGCAGACCCTCTCAATCAGTGCCACACTCCATACCTTGAAGAGCAACAAGAGATCCCAGATCCCTCCCACCTGAAGTGGAGCAAGCAGCACACCAGGCCCTCCAATTTGGTGCTGCACTCCTTGTTTGAAGAGCAGCAATGGAGCCCAGAGCCCTGCCAGCCAAAATGGAGCAAGGTGCACAGCAGACCCTCCCATTCAGTGCCACACTCACTGCTTTGAAGAGCAGCAACAGAGCCTGGAGTCATCCCGCACCATAAGGAGCAAGCTGCACACCAGACACTCATGTTTAGCTGCCGCACTCCCTGCTTTGAAGAGCAGTAATGGAGTCTGGAGCTCAGAGCCCAAAATGGAATAAGCAGCACAGAAGTCCTTATCATTTCATGCCTCACTCTCTGCTTTGAATAGCAACAATGGAGCTCAGATCCCTCCCACCACAAAGGGAGCAAGCTGCACAGCAGGCCCCCAAGTTCACTGCCGCACTCAGTGCTTTGAAGAGCACCAATAGTGCCTGGAGCCCTACTGCCCCAAATGGAGCAAGCTGTGCATCAGGCCTTCCCATTTAGTGCTGTAACCATTGCTTTGAAGAGCAGCAACAGTGCTCGAGCACAGAGCCCCAAATGGAGTAAGCACGAGCAGCCCTCCCATTAGGTGCCTCTCCCTGCTTGAAGTGCAGCAACGGGTCACAGATAGCTGCCTTCCTAAATAGAGAAATCAGCACAGCAGGCCCTCCCATTCAGTTCCTCATTCTCTGCTTTAAAGAGCAGTAATGCAGCCCAGAGCCTTCCACAGCAAACAGAGCTAGCTGCACACCCTGCCCTCCCATTCGGTGCTGAATTCCCTGCTTTGAAGAGCAACAATGGAGCCTGGAGCCCTGCCGCCCCAAATGGAACAAGTTGCACAGCAGACCCTCCCATTCAGTGCCACACTCCCTGCTTTGAAGAACAGGAACAGAGCCTGAGGCGCTTCTGCCCCACAGAACCTGCTGCAGCCCTCCCATTTGGTACTGAACTCCCTGCTTTGAAGAGCAGCAATGGAGCCCAGAGCCCTCCCACATAAATGGAGCAAGTTGCACAGCAGGCCCTTCCATTTGGTGCTGCACTCCCTGCTTTGAAGAACAGCAACGGAGCCTGGAGATTTGAGACCCCAAAGGAGCAAGCTGCACAGCAGGCCATCCCATTCAGTGCCGCAGTCATTGTTTTGAAGAGCAGCAACTGAGCCTGGAGCCATGAAACCCCAAATGGAGCAAGCTACAGCGACCCATCAATTCAGTGCCGCAATCATTGCTTTGAAGAGCAGCAATGGAGCCCTCCCACCCCAAACTAAGCAAGCTGCACACCAAGCCCTCCCATTTGGTGCTACACTTCTTGCTTTGAAGAGCAGCAACAGAGCCTGGAGCCCTGCCACCACAAATGGAGCAAGCTGCACAGATGGCACTCCCATTCAGTGCAACACTCCTGCTTTGAAGAGCAACAACAGAGGCTGCAGCCCACCCGCCCCACACAGAGCAAGCTGCACAGCAGACACTCCAGCTTAGTTCTGCACTCCTGATTTGAAGAGCAGCAACAGACCCGGAGCCCTCCCCCCAACAGAGCAAGCTGCACAGCAGGCCATCATGTTCAGTGCCATACTTCCTTCTTTGAAGAGCAGTAACAGAGCCTGGAGCCCTTCTGCCCCACACGGAGCAAGCTGCACAGCAGGCCCTCCCATTTGGTACTGAACTCCCTGCTTTGAAGAGCAGCAATGGAGCCCAGAGCCCTCCCACCGCAAATGGAGCAAGCTGCACAGCAAGCCCTCCCATTCATTGCAGAACTCCCTGCTTTGAAGAGCAGCAATGGAGCCCAGAGCCTTGCCACCCCAAATGGAGCCAGCTGCACAGCAGTCTCTCCCATTCAGCACCACACTACCTGCTTTGAAGAGCAGCAACACAGCCTTGATCCCTACCACCCCAAATGGAGCCAGCTGCACAGCAGGCCCTCCCATTCAGTGCCACACTCCCTACTTTTAATAGCAGCAATAGAGTTTGAAGCCCTCCCATCCCAAAGAGCAAGCTGCAGAGCAGTCCTCCTCTTCAGTGCTTCACTCCCTGCTTTGAAGTGCAGCAATGGGCAAGGAGACTTGCCCAAAACAGAGCAAGCTGCACAGCAGGCCCTCAAGTTCAGTGCTTCACTTCTTGCTTTGAAGAGCAGCAAAAGAAGCAACAGAGCATGGAGCTCTCCTGCCCCAAATAGAGCAAACTGCACAGCAGCCCTCCCATTTAGTGCTGCACTCCCTGCTTTGAAGACCAGCAATGGAGCACGGAACCCTTCTGCCTCAAATGGAGTAAGCTGTATAGCAGGCCCTCCCATTCATTGCCACACTTCCTGCTTTGAAAAGCAATAATAGAGCCTGGAGCCTTCCCTCCCAAATGGAGCAAGCAGCACAGCAGGTCTTCCCATTCAGTGCCTCATTCCCTGCTTTGAAGAGCAGCATTGGATCCTGGAGCCATCTTGCCCAAAATGGAGTAAGCTGCACAGCAGGCCCTTGCACTCATTGATCCACTCCCTGCTTTGATAAGCAACAACCAAGCCAAGAGCCCTCCAGCCCCAAATGGTGCAAGCTGCACAGCAGGCTCTCCCATTCAGTAATGCACCCCTTCTTTGATGATCAACAATGCAGACCGGAGACCGCCTGCCACAAATGGAGCAAGCAGCACAGCAGGCCCTCCCATGCAGTGCCTCACTCCATGTTTTGAAGAGTAGCAATGGAGCCCTGAGCCCTCCCACCACAAATGGAGCAAGCTGTTTAACAGGCCCTCCCATTCAGTGCCACACTCACTGCTTTGAAGAACAGCAACAGAGCCTGTAGCCCTCCCACTCCACATGGAGAAAGCTATGCTGCAGTCAATTACATTTAGTGCTGCACTCCCTGCTCTGAAGAGCAGCCATGGAGCCTGGAGCCCACAGCCCCAAAGGTAGTAATCAGCACAGCAGGACCTCTCATTCAGTGCCTCATTCCCTGCTTTGAAGAGCAGCAATGGAGCCCAGAGACCTGTCATCTGAAATGGAACAAGCTGCTCAGCAGACCCTCCCATTCAGTGCCATACTCCATGTTTTGAAGAGCAGGAACAGAGCCTGGACCCTTCCACCCCACACAGAGCAAGCTGCACAGCAGGCCCTCCCATTTGGTGTCTCATTCCCAGCTTTGAAGAGCAGCAATGGAGCTCAAACCCTCCACCACAAAGCGAAGCAAGTTGCACACCCGCCCTCCATTCAGTGCCAAACTCTCTGCTTTGAAGAGCAGTAATGGAGCAGAGCCCAGCCAGAAAAAGGAGCAAGCTGTTCAGCAGACCCTCCTATTCAGTCCCACACCCCTGCTTGGAAGAGCAGCAACAGAATCTGGAGCCCTTCCGCACACATGGAGCAAGCTGCAGAGCAGGACCTCCCATTCAGTGCAGCACTCACTGCTTTGAAGAGCAGGAAAGGAGCCGGATCCCTTCCACCCCAAGTGGAGCAAGCTGCATACCAGGACCTCCCTCAGAACCACACTCCATGCTTTGAAGAGCCATAAGAGGGCCAAGAGCCCTCCCGTCCCAAATGGAGCAAGCTGCACAGCAGGCCCTCCCATTCAGTGCCACACTCCTGCTTTGAAGAGCAACAACAGGGCTGCAGCCACCGCCCCACACAGAGCAAGCTGCACAGCAGACACTCCAGTTTAGTTCTGCACTCCCGATTTGAAGAGCAGCAACAGACCTCAGAGCCCTCCGCTCCAGCAGACAAGCTGCTGACGAGCCATCATGTTCAGTGCCATACCCTTCTTTGAAGAGCAGTAACACAGCCTGGAGCCCTCCTGCACCACACACAGAGCAAGCTGCACAGAAAGCACTCCCATTTGGTGCCACACTCCCTGCTTTGAACAGCAGCAACAGAGCCTGGAGCTAACAGCCTCAAGAGAGTAAGCAACACAGCAGGCTATCCAGTTCGGTGTGCCATTCCTGCTTTGAGGAGCAGCAATGGTGCCCAGAGCCCTCAAACCCCAAATGAAGCAAGCTGCACAGCAGACCCTCCCAATCAGTGTTGCACTCCTGCTTAGAGGAGCAGCAATGGAGCCGGAACCTTCCACCCCAAGTGGAAGCTGCACAGCAGACCCTCTCAATCAGTGCCACCTCCATGCCTTGAAGAGCAACAAGAGATCCCAGATCCCTCCCACCTGAAGTGGAGCAAGCAGCACACCAGGCCCTCAATTTGGTGCTGCACTCCTTGTTTGAAGAGCAGCAATGGAGCCCAGATCCCTGCCAGCCAAAATGGAGCAAGGTGCACAGCAGACCCTCCCATCAGTGCCACTCACTGCTTTGAAGAGCAGCAACAGAGCCTGGGTCATCCGCACCATAAGAGCAAGCTGCACACAGACACTCATGTTTAGCTGCCGCCTCCTGCTTTGAAGAGCAGTAATGGAGTCTGGAGCTCAGAGCCCAAAATGGAATAAGCAGCACAGAAGTCCTTATCATTTCATGCCTCACTCTCTGCTTTGAATAGCAACAATGGAGCTCAGATCCCTCCCACCACAAAGGGAGCAAGCTGCACAGCAGGCCCCCAAGTTCACTGCCGCACTCAGTGCTTTGAAGAGCACCAATAGTGCCTGGAGCCCTACTGCCCCAAATGGAGCAAGCTGTGCATCAGGCCTTCCCATTTAGTGCTGTAACCATTGCTTTGAAGAGCAGCAACAGTGCTCAGAGCACAGAGCCCCAAATGGAGTAAGCAGCACAGCAGGCCCTCCCATTAGGTGCCTCTCTCCCTGCTTTGAAGTGCAGCAACGGGTCACAGATAGCTGCCTTCCTAAATAGAGAAATCAGCACAGCAGGCCCTCCCATTCAGTTCCTCATTCTCTGCTTTAAAGAGCAGTAATGCAGCCCAGAGCCTTCCACAGCAAACAGAGCTAGCTGCACACCCTGCCCTCCCATTCGGTGCTGAATTCCCTGCTTTAAAGAGCAACAATGGAGCCTGGAGCCCTGCCGCCCGAAATGGAACAAGTTGCACAGCAGACCCTCCCATTCAGTGCCACACTCCCTGCTTTGAAGAACAGGAACAGAGCCTGGAGCGCTTCTGCCCCACACGGAGCCTACTGCACAGCAGGCCCTCCCATTTGGTACTGAACTCCCTGCTTTGAAGAGCAGCAATGGAGCCCAGAGCCCTCCCACCGTAAATGGAGCAAGTTGCACAGCAGGCCCTTCCATTTGGTGCTGCACTCCCTGCTTTGAAGAACAGCAACGGAGCCTGGAGATTTGAGACCCCCAAAGGAGCAAGCTGCACAGCAGGCCATCCCATTCAGTGCCGCAGTCATTGTTTTGAAGAGCAGCAACTGAGCCTGGAGCCATGAAACCCCAAATGGAGCAAGCTGCTGGCAGACACATAATTCAGTGCTGCAATCATTGCTTTGAAGAGCAGCAATGGAGCCCTCCACCCCAAACTAAGCAAGCTGCACACCAAGCCTCCCATTTGGTGCTACACTTCTTGCTTTGAAGAGCAGCAACAGATCCTGGAGCCCTGCCACACAAATGGAGCAAGCTGCAAGAAGGCACTCCCATTCAGTGCCACACTCCTGCTTTGAAGAGCAACAACAGAGGCTGCAGCCCACCCGCCCCACACAGAGCAAGCTGCACAGCAGACACTCCAGTTTAGTTCTGCACTCCCTGATTTGAAGAGCAGCAACAGACCCCGGAGCCCTCCCCCCCAACAGAGCAAGCTGCACAGCAGGCCATCATGTTCAGTGCCATACTTCCTTCTTTGAAGAGCAGTAACAGAGCCTGGAGCCCTTCTGCCCCACACGGAGCAAGCTGCACAGCAGGCCCTCCCATTTGGTACTGAACTCCCTGCTTTGAAGAGCAGCAATGGAGCCCAGAGCCCTCCCACCGCAAATGGAGCAAGCTGCACAGCAAGCCCTCCCATTCATTGCAGAACTCCCTGCTTTGAAGAGCAGCAATGGAGCCCAGAGCCTTGCCACCCCAAATGGAGCCAGCTGCACAGCAGTCTCTCCATTCAGTCCACACTACCTGCTTTGAAGAGCAGCAACACAGCCTTGTCCCTACCACCCCAAATGGAGCCAGCTGCACAGCAGGCCTCCCATTCAGTGCCACACTCCCTACTTTTAATAGCAGCAATAGAGTTTGAAGCCCTCCCATCCCAAAAGGAGCAAGCTGCAGAGCAATCCCTCCTCTTCAGTGCTTCACTCCCTGCTTTGAAGTGCAGCAATGGGCAAGGAGACTTGCCGCCCAAAACAGAGCAAGCTGCACAGCAGGCCCTCAAGTTCAGTGCTTCACTTCTTGCTTTGAAGAGCAGCAAAAGAAGCAACAGAGCATGGAGCTCTCCTGCCCCAAATAGAGCAAACTGCACAGCAGGCCCTCCCATTTAGTGCTGCACTCCCTGCTTTGAAGACCAGCAATGGAGCACGGAACCCTTCTGCCTCAAATGGAGTAAGCTGTATAGCAGGCCCTCCCATTCATTGCCACACTTCCTGCTTTGAAAAGCAATAATAGAGCCTGGAGCCTTCCCTCCCAAATGGAGCAAGCAGCACAGCAGGTCTTCACATTCAGTGCCTCATTCCCTGCTTTGAAGAGCAGCATTGGATCCTGGAGCCATCTTCCCCAAAATGGAGCAAGCTGCACAGCAGGCCCTTACACTCAGTGATCCACTCCCTGCTTTGATAAGCAACAACCAAGCCAAGAGCCCTCCAGTCCCAAATGGTGCAAGCTGCACAGCAGGCTCTCCCATTCAGTAATGCACTCCCTGCTTTGATGATCAACAATGGAGACGGAGACCGCCTGCCACAAATGGAGCAAGCAGCAAGCAGCCCTCCCATGCAGTGCCTCACTCCATGTTTTGAAGAGTAGCAATGGAGCCCTGAGCCCTCCACCACAAATGGAGCAAGCTGTTTAACAGCCCTCCCATTCAGTGCCACACTCACTGCTTTGAAGAACAGCAACAGAGCCTGTAGCCCTCCCACTCCCACATGGAGAAAGCTACGCAGCAGTCAATTACATTTAGTGCCGCACTCCTGCTCTGAAGAGCGCCATGGAGCCTGGAGCCCACAGCCCCAAAGGGGTAATCAGCACAGCAGGCCCTCCCATTCAGTGCCTCATTCCTGCTTTGAAGAGCAGCAATGGAGCCAGAGACCTGTCATCTGAAATGGAACAAGCTGCTCAGCAGACCCTCCCATTCAGTGCCATACTCCATGTTTTGAAGAGCAGGAACAGAGCCTGGAGCCCTTCCACCCACACAGAACAAGCTGCACAGAGGCCCTCCCATTTGGTGCCTCATTCCCTGCTTTGAAGGGCAGCAATGGAGTTCAGAGCCTTCCCGCCACAAACGAGGCAAGTTGCACACCGCCATCCCATTCAGTGCCAAACTCTCTGCTTTGAAGAGCAGTAATGGAGCACAGAGCCCAGCCAAAAAAGGGAGCAAGCTGTTCAGCAGACCCTCCCATTCAGTCCCACACTCCTGCTTGGAAGAGCAGCAACAGAATCTGGAGCCTTCCACACATGGAGCAAGCTGCAGAGCAGGACCTCCCATTCAGTGATGCACTCACTGCTTTGAAGTGCAGCAAAGAGCCGGATCCCTTCCACCCCAAGTGGAGCAAGCTGCATACCAAGCCCTCCCACTCAGAACCACACTCCATGCTTTGAAGAGCAGCAAGAGGCCAAGGCCCTCCGCCCAAATAGAGCAAGCTGCACAGCAGGCCCTCCCATTCAGTGCCACACTCCTGCTTTGAAGAGCAACAACAGGGCTGCAGCCACCGCCCCCACAGAGCAAGCTGCACAGCAGACACTCCAGTTTAGTTCTGCACACCCTGATTTGAAGAGCAGCAACAGACCTCAGAGCCCTCCGCTTCAGCAGAGCAAGCTGCGGCAGCCATCATGTTCAGTGCCATACTCCCTTCTTTGAAGAGCAGTAACACAGCCTGGAGCCCTCCTGCACCACACAGAGCAAGCTGCACAAAAGCACTCCCATTTGGTGCCACACTCCTGCTTTGAACAGCAGCAACAGAGCCCAGAGCTAACAGCCTCAAACGGAGTAAGCAACACAGCAGGCTATCCAGTTCGGTGTGCCATTCCCTGCTTTGAGGAGCAGCAATGGTGCCCAGAGCCCTCATATCCCAAATGAAGCAAGCTGCACAGCAGACCCTCCCAATCAGTGTTGCACTCCCTGCTTAGAGGAGCAGCAATGGAGCCCGAAACCTTCCCACCCCAAGTGGAGGAAGCTGCACAGCAGACCCTCCCAATCAGTGCCACACTCCATGCCTTGAAGAGCAACAAGAGATCCCAGAACCCTCCCACCTGAAGCGGAGCAAGCTGCACACCAGGCCCTCCAATTTGGTGCTGCACTCCTTGTTTGAAGAGCAGCAATGGAGCCCAGAGCCCTGCCAGCCAAAATGGAGCAAGGTGCACAGCAGACTCTCCCATTCAGTGCCACACTCACTGCTTTGAAGATCAGCAACAGAGCCTGGAGTCATCCCGCACCATAAGGAGCAAGCTGCACACCAGACACTCATGTTTAGCTGCCGCACTCCCTGCTTTGAAGAGCAGTAATGGAGTCTGGAGCTCAGAGCCCAAAATGGAATAAGCAGCACAGAAGTCCTTATCATATCGTGCCTCACTCTCTGCTTTGAATAGCAACAATGGAGCTCGGATCCCTCCCACCACAAAGGGAGCAAGCTGCACAGCAGACCCCCAAGTTCAGTGCCGCACTCCCTGCTTTGAAGAGCACCAATAGTGCCTGGAGCCCTACTGCCCCAAATGGAGCAAGCTGTGCATCAGGCCTTCCCATTTAGTGCTGTAACCATTGCTTTGAAGAGCAGCAACAGTGCTCAGGCACAGAGCCCCAAATGGAGTAAGCAGCACAGCAGGCCCTCCATTAGGTGCCTCTCTCCTGCTTTGAAGTGCAAGCAAGGGTCACAGATAGCTGCCTTCCTAAATAGAGAAATCAGCACAGCAGACCATCCCATTCAGTGCCTCATTCTCTGCTTTGAAGAGCAGTAATGCAGCCCAGAGCCTTCCACAGCAAACAGAGCTAGCTGCACACCCTGCCCTCCCATTCGGTGCTGAATTCCCTGCTTTGAAGAGCAACAATGGAGCAAAGATCCCTGCCGCCCCAGAGGGAACAAGTTGCACAGCAGACCCTCCCATTCAGTGCCACACTCCCTGCTTTGAAGAACAGGAACAGAGCCTGGAGCGCTTCTGTCCCTCACGGAGCAAGCTGCACAGCAGGCCATCCCATTCAGTGCCGCAGTCATTGTTTTGAAAAGCAGCAACTGAGCCTGGAGCCTTGAAACCCCAAATGGAGCAAGCTGTAAAGTGGGCCATACAATTCAGTGCCGCAATCATTGCTTTGAAGAGCAGCAATGGAGCCCTCCCACCCCAAACTAAGCAAGCTGCACACCAAGCCCTCCCATTTGGTGCTACACTTCTTGCTTTGAAGAGCAGCAACAGAGCCTGGAGCCCTGCCACCACAAATGGAGCAAGCTGCACAGATGGCACTCCCATTCAGTGCCACACTCCTGCTTTGAAGAGCAACAACAGAGGCTGCAGCCCACCCACCCCACTCAGAGCAAGCTGCACAGCAGACACTCCAGTTTAGTTCTGCACTCCCTGATTTGAAGAGCAGCAACAGACCCCGGAGCCCTCCCTCCCCCAATGGAGCAAGCTGCACAGCAGGCCATCATGTTAAGTGCCATACTTCCTTCTTTGAAGAGCAGTTACAGAGCCTGGAGCCCTTCTGCCCCACACGGAGCAAGCTGAACAGCAGGCCCTCACATTTGGTACTGAACTCCCTGCTTTGAAGAGCAGCAATGGAGCCCAGAGCCCTCCCACCGCAAATGGAGCAAGCTGCACAACAAGCCCTCCCATTCATTGCAGAACTCCCTGCTTTGAAGAGCAGCAATGGAGCCCGTAGCCTTGCCACCCCAAATGGAGCCAGCTGCACAGCAGTCTCTCCCATTCAGCACCACACTACCTGCTTTGAAGAGCAGCAACACAGCCTGGAGCACTACCACCCAAAATGGAGCCAGCTGCACAGCAGGCCCTCCCATTCAGTGCCACACTCCCAACTTTTAATAGCAGCAATAGAGTTTGAAGCCCTCCCATCCCAAAAGGAGCAAGCTGCAGAGCAGTCCCTCCTTTTCAGTGCTTCACTCCCTGCTTTGAAGTGCAGCAATGGGCAAGGAGACTTGCCACCCAAAACAGAGCAAGCTGCACAGCAGGCCCTCAAGTTCAGTGCTTCACTTCTTGCTTTGAAGAGCAGCAAAAGAAGCAACAGAGCATGGAGCTCTCCTGCCCCAAATAGAGCAAACTGCATAGCAGGCCCTCCCATTTAGTGCTGCACTCCCTGCTTTGAAGACCAGCAATGGAGCACGGAACCCTTCTGTCTCAAATGGAGTAAGCTGTACAGCAGGCCCTCCCATTCATTACCACACTTCCTGCTTTGAAAAGCAATAATGGAGCCTGGAGCCTTCCCTCTCAAATGGAACAAGCAGCACAGCAGGCCTTCCCGTACAGTGCCTCATTCCCTGCTTTGAAGAGCAGCATTGGAGCCCAGAGCCCTCCCACTGCAAATGGAGCAAGTTGCACAGCAGTCTCTCCCATTCAGTGCCACACTACCTGCTTTGAATAGCAGCAAAAGAGTTTGGAGCCCTCCCATCCCAAAAGGAGCGAGCTGCACAGCAGTCCCGCCTCTTCAGTGCTACACTCCCAGCTTTGAAGTGCAGCAATATGCATGGAGACTTGCCACCCAAAATAGAGTAAGCTGTACTGCAGGCCCTCAAGTTCAGTGCTGCACTTCTTTCTTTGAAGAGCAGCAACAG
This sequence comes from Neoceratodus forsteri, assembly GCA_016271365.2. Lineage (NCBI taxonomy): Eukaryota > Metazoa > Chordata > Ceratodontiformes > Ceratodontidae > Neoceratodus > Neoceratodus forsteri. The sequence continues at coordinate 318,734,563 of CM028130.1, forward strand.
AGCATGGAGCTCTCCTACCCCAAACAGAGCAAACTGCATAGCAGGCCCTCCCATTTAGTGCTGCACTCCCAGTTTTGAAGACCAGCAATGCAGCACGGAACCCGTCTGCCTCAAATGGACTCAGCGGTATAGCAGGCCCTCCCATTCATTGCCTCACTTCCTGCTTTGAAAAGCAATAATGGAGCCTGGAGCCTTCCCTCCAAAATGGAGCAAGCAGCACAGCAGGTCTTCAAATTCAGTGCCTCATTCCCTGCTTTGAAGAGCAGCATTGGATCCCGGAGCCATCTTGCCCAAAATGGAGCAAGCTGCACTGCAGGCCCTTACACTCAGTGATCCACTCCCTGCTTTGATAAGCAACAACCATGCCAAGAGCCCTCCAGCCCCAAATGGAGCAAGCTGCACAGCAGGCTCTCCCATTCAGTAATGTACCCCCTGCTTTGATGATCAACAATGGAGACCGGAGACCGCCTGCCACAAATGGAGCAAGCAGCACAGCAGGCCCTCCCATGCAGTGCCTCACTCCATGTTTTGAAGAGTAGCAATGAAGCCCTGAGCCCTCCCACCACAAATGGAGCAAGCTGTTTAACAGGCCATCCCATTCAGTGCCACACTCACTGCTTTGAAGAACAGCAACAGAGCCTGTAGCCCTCCCACTCCACATGGAGAAAGCTACGCAGCAGTCAATTACATTTAGTGCCGCACTCCCTGCTCTGAAGAGCGGCCATGGAGCCTGGAGCCCACAGCCCCAAAGGGAGTAATCAGCACAGCAGGCCCTCCCATTCAGTGCCTCATTCCCTGCTTTGAAGAGCAGCAATGGAGCCCAGAGACCTGTCATCTGAAATGGAACCAGCTGCTCAGCAGACCCTCCCATTCAGTGCCATACTCCATGTTTTGAAGAGCAGGAACAGAGCCTGGAGCCCTTCCACCCCACACAGAGCAAGCTGCACAGCAGACCCACCCATTTGGTGTCTCAGTCCCTGCTTTGAAGAGCAGCAATGGAGCTCAGAGCCCTCCCGCCACAAACGGAGCAAGTTGCACACCCCGCCCTCCCATTCAGTGTCAAACTCTCTGCTTTGAAGAGCAGTAATGGAGCACAGAGCCCAGCCACAAAAAAGGGACCAAGATGTTCAGCAGACCCTCCCATTCAGTCCCACACTCCCTGCTTGGAAGAGCAGCAACAGAATCTGGAGCCCTTCCGCCACACATGGAGCTAGCTGCAGAGCAGGACCTCCCATTCAGTGACGCACTCTCTGCTTTGAAGAGCAGGAAAGGAGCCCGGATCCCTTCCACCCCAAGTGGAGCAAGCTGCATAGCAGGCCCTCCCACTCAGAACCACACTCCATGCTTTGAAGAGCCGCAAGAGGGCCAAGAGCCCTCCCGTCCCAAATGGAGTAAGCTGCACAGCAGGCCCTCCCATTCAGTGCCACACTCCTGCTTTGAAGAGCAACAACAGAGGCTGCAGCCCACCCGCCCCACACAGAGCAAGCTGCACAGCAGACACTCCAGTTTAGTTCTGCACACCCTGATTTGAAGAGCAGCAACAGACCTCAGAGCCCTCCGGCCCCCAACGGAGCAAGCTGTACGGCAGGCCATCATGTTCAGTGCCATACTCCCTTCTTTGAAGAGCAGTAACACAGCCTGGAGCCCTCCTGCACCACACAGAGCAAGCTGCACAGAAAGCACTCCCATTTGGTGCCACACTCCCTGCTTTGAACAGCAGCAACAGAGCCTGGAGCTAACAGCCTCAAACGGAGTAAGCAACACAGCAGGCTATCCAGTTCGGTGTGCCATTCCCTGCTTTGAGGAGCAGCAATGGTGCCCAGAGCCCTCAAACCCCAAATGAAGCAAGCTGCACAGTAGACCCTCCCAATCAGTGTTGCACTCCCTGCTTAGAGGAGCAGCAATGGAGCCCGGAACCTTCCCACCCCAAGTGGAGGAAGCTGCATAGCAGACCCTCCCAATAAGTGCCACACTCCATGCCTTGAAGAGGAACAAGAGATCCCAGAACCCTCCCACCTGAAGTGGAGCAAGCAGCACACCAGGCCCTCCAATTTGGTGCTGCACTCCCTGTTTGAAGAGCAGCAATGGAGCACAGAGCCCTGCCAGCCAAAATGGAGCAAGGTGCACAGCAGACTCTCCCATTCAGTGCCACACTCACTGCTTTGAAGAGCAGCAACAGAGCCTGAGTCATCCGCACCATAAGAGCAAGCACACAGACACTCATGTTTAGCTGCCGCACTCCCTGCTTTGAAGAGCAGTAATGGAGTCTGGAGCTCAGAGCCCAAAATGGAATAAGCAGCACAGAAGTCCTTATCATTTCGTGCCTCACTCTCTGCTTTGAATAGCAACAATGGAGCTCAGATCCCTCCCACCACAAAGGGAGCAAGCTGCACAGCTGGTCCCCAAGTTCAGTGCCGCACTCCCTGCTTTGAAGAGCACCAATAGTGCCTGGAGCCCTACTGCCCCAAATGGAGCAAGCTGTGCATCAGGCCTTCCCATTTAGTGCTGTAACCATTGCTTTGAAGAGCAGCAACAGTGCTCGGAGCACAGAGCCCCAAATGGAGTAAGCAGCACAGCAGGCCCTCCCGTTAGGTGCCTCTCTCCCTGCTTTGAAGTGAAGCAACGGGTCACAGATAGCTGCCTTCCTAAATAGAAATCAGCACAGGAGCCCTCCCATTCAGTTCCTCATTCTCTGCTTTGAAGAGCAGTAATGCAGCCAGAGCCTTCCACAGCAAACAGAGCTAGATGCACACCTGCCCTCCCATTCGGTGCTGAATTCCTTGCTTGAAGAGCAACAATGGAGCCTGGAGCCCTGCGCCTGAAATGGAACAAGTTGCACAGAGACCCTCCATTCAGTGCCACACTCCCTGCTTTGAAGAACAGGAACAGAGCCTGGAGCCTTCTGCCCCATGGAGCAAGCTGCACAGCAGGCCTCCCATTTGGTACTGAACTCCCTGCTTTGAAGAGCACAATGGAGCCAGAGCACTCCACGCAAATGGAGCAAGTTGCGTGAGCCCTCCCATTTGGTGCTGCACTCCTGCTTTGAAGAACAGAGACCTGGAATTTGAGACCCCAAAAGAGCAAGCTGCACAGCAGGCCATCCCATTCAGTGCCGCAGTCATTGTTTTGAAGCAGCAACTGAGCCTGGAGCCATGAAACCCCAAATGGAGCAAGCTGCACAGCAGGCCACCATTTCAGTGCCGCAATCATTGCTTTGAAGAGCAGCAATGGAGCCCTCCCACCCAAACTAAGCAAGCTGCACCAAGCCCTCCCATTTGGTGCTACACTTCTTGCTTGAAGAGCAAGCAACAGAGCCTGGAGCCCTGCCACCACAAATGGACAAGCTGCACAGAGGCACTCCATTCAGTGCCACACTCCTGCTTTGAAGAGCAACAACAGAGGCTGCAGCCCACCGCCCACACAGAGCAAGCTGCACAGCAGACACTCCAGCTTAGTTCTGCACTCCTGATTTGAAGAGCAGCAACAGACCCTGGAGCCCTCCGCCTAACAGAGCAAGCTGCACAGCAGGCCATCATGTTCAGTGCCATACTTCCTTCTTTGAAGAGCAGTAACAGAGCCTGGAGCCCTTCTGCCCCACCGCAGACAAGCTGCACAGCAGGCCCTCCATTTGGTACTGAACTCCCTGCTTTGAAGAGCAGCAATGGAGCCCAAAGCCCTCCCACCGCAAATGGAGCAAGCTGCACAGCAAACCCTCCCATTCATTGCAGAACTCCCTGCTTTGAAGAGCAGCAATGGAGCCCAGAGCCTTGCCACCCCAAATGGAGCCAGCTGCACAGCAGTCTCTCCCATTCAGCACCACACTACCTGCTTTGAAGAGCAGCAACACAGCCTGGAGCCCTACCACCCCAAATGGAGCCAGCTGCACAGCAGGCCCTCCCATTCAGTGCCACACTCCCTACTTTTAATAGCAGCAATAGAGTTTGAAGCCCTCCAATCCCAAAAGGAGCAAGCTGCAGAGCAGTCCCTCCTCTTCAGTGCTTCACTCCCTGCTTTGAAGTGCAGCAATGGGCAAGGAGACTTGCCGCCCAAAACAGAGCAAGCTGCACAGCAGGCCCTCAAGTTCAGTGCTTCACTTCTTGCTTTGAAGAGCAGCAAAGAAGCAACAGAGCATGGAGCTCTCCTGCCCCAAATAGAGCAAACTGCACAGCAGGCCCTCCCATTTAGTGCTGCACTCCTGCTTTGAAGACCAGCAATGGAGCACGGAACCCTTCTGCCTCAAATGGAGTAAGCTGTATAGCAGGCCCTCCATTCATTGCCACACTTCCTGCTTTGAAAAGCAATAAAGAGACCTGGAGCCTTCCCTCCCAAATGGAGCAAGCAGCACAGCAGGCCTTCCCGTTCAGTGCCTCATTCCCTGCTTTGAAGAGAAGCATTGGATCCTGGAGCCATCTTCCCCAAAATGGAGTAAGCTGCACAGCAGGCCCTTACACTCAGTGATCCACTCCCTGCTTTGATAAGCAACAACCAAGCCAAGAGCCCTCCAGCCCCAAATGGTGCAAGCTGCACAGCAGGCTCTCTCATTCAGTAATGCACCCCCTGCTTTGATGATCAACAATGCAGACCGGAGACCGCCTGCACAAATGGAGCAAGCAGCACAGCAGGCCCTCCCATGCAGTGCCTCCTCCATGTTTGAAGAGTAGCAATGGAGCCCTGAGCCTCCCCCACCACAAATGGAGCAAGCTGTTTAACAGGCCCTCCCATTCAGTGCCACCTCACTGCTTTGAAGAACAGCAACAGAGCCTGTAGCCCTCCCACTCCCACATGGAGAAAGCTATGCAGCAGTCAATTACATTTAGTGCCGCACTCCCTGCTCTGAAAGAGCATGGAGCCTGGAGCCCACAGCCCCAAAGGGGTAATCAGCACAGCAGCCCCTCCCATTCAGTGCCTCATTCCCTGCTTTGAAGAGCAGCAATGGAGCCCAGAGACCTGTCATCTGAAATGGAACAAGCTGCTCAGCAGACCCTCCCATTCAGTGCCATACTCCATGTTTTGAAGAGCAGGAACAGAGCCTGGAGCCCTTCCACCTCACACAGAACAAGCTGCACAGCAGGCCCTCCCATTTGGTGCCTCATTCCCTGCTTTGAAGGGCAGCAATGGAGTTCAGAGCCCTCCCGCCACAAACGGAGCAAGTTGCTCACACCGCCCTCCCATTCAGTGTCAAACTCTCTGCTTTGAAGAGCAGTAATGGAGCACAGAGCCCAGCCACAAAAAAGGGACCAAGATGTTCAGCAGACCCTCCCATTCAGTCCCACACTCCCTGCTTGGAAGAGCAGCAACAGAATCTGGAGCGCTTCCGCCACACATGGAGCTAGCTGCAGAGCAGGACCTCCCATTCAGATACGCACTCTCTGCTTTGAAGAGCAGGAAAGGAGCCGGATCCCTTCCACCCCAAGTGGAGCAAGCTGCATACCAGCCCTCCACTCAGAACCACACTCCATGCTTTGAATAGCCGCAAGAGGGCCAAGAGCCCTCCGCTCCCAAATGGAGCAAGCTGCACAGCAGGACCTCCCATTCAGTGCCACCTCCTGCTTTGAAGAGCAACAACAGAGGCTGCAGCCACCCGCCCCACAGAGCAAGCTGGACAGCAGACACTCCAGTTTAGTTCTGCACACCTGATTTGAAGAGCAGCAACAGACCTCAGAGCCTCCGCCCCCAAGCAGACAAGCTGCACGGCAGGCCATCATGTTCAGTGCCTACTCCCTTCTTTGAAGCAGTAACACAGCCTGGAGCCCTCCTGCACCACACAGAGCAAGCTGCACAGAAAGCACTCCCATTTGGTGCCACACTTCCTGCTTTGAACAGCAGCAACAGAGCCTGGAGCTAACAGCCTCAAACAGAGTAAGCAACACAGCAGGCTATCCAGTTCGGTGTGCCATTCCCTGCTTTGAGGAGCAGCAATGGTGCCCAGAGCCCTCAAACCCCAAATGAAGCAAGCTGCACAGCAGACCCTCCCAATCAGTGTTGCACTCCCTGCTTAGAGGAGCAGCAATGGAGCCCGGAACCTTCCCACCCCAAGTGGAGGAAGCTGCACAGCAGACCCTCCCAATAAGTGCCACACTCCATGCCTTGAAGAGGATCAAGAGATCCCAGAACCCTCCCACCTGAAGTGGAGCAAGCAGCACACCAGCCCCTCCAATTTGGTGCTGCACTCCCTGTTTGAAGAGCAGCAATGGAGCACAGAGCCCTGCCAGCCAAAATGGAGCAAGGTGCACAGCAGACTCTCCCATTCAGTGCCACACTCACTGCTTTGAAGAGCAGCAACAGAGCCTGGAGTCATCCCGAACCATAAGGAGCAAGCTGCACACCAGACACTCATGTTTAGCTGCCGCACTCCCTGCTTTGAAGAGCAGTAATGGAGTCTGGAGCTCAGAGCCCAAAATGGAATAAGCAGCACAGAAGTCCTTATCATTTCGTGCCTCACTCTCTGCTTGGAATAGCAACAATGGAGCTCGGATCCCTCCCACCACAAAGGGAGCAAGCTGCACAGCTGGTCCCCAAGTTCAGTGCCGCACTCCCTGCTTTGAAGAGCAGCAATGGAGCCCAGAGCCTTGCCACCCCAAATGGAGCCAGCTGCACAGCAGTCTCTCCCATTCAGCACCACACTACCTGCTTTGAAGAGCAGCAACACAGCCTGGAGCCCAACCACCCCAAATGGAGCCAGCTGCACAGCAGACCCTCCCATTCAGTGCCACACTCCCTACTTTTAATAGCAGCAATAGAGTTTGAAGCCCTCCCATCCCAAAAGGAGCAAGCTGCAGTGCAGTCCCTCCTCTTCAGTGCTTCACTCCCTGCTTTGAAGTGCAGCAATGGGCAAGGAGACTTGCCGCCCAAAACAGAGCAAGCTGCACAAGGCCCTCAAGTTCAGTGCTTCACTTCTTGCTTTGAAGAGCAGCAAAAGAAGCAACAGAGCATGGAGCTCTCCTGCCCCAAATAGAGCAAACTGCACAGCAGGCCCTCCCATTTAGTGCTGCACTCCCTGCTTTGAAGACCAGCAATGGCGCACGGAACCCTTCTGCCTCAAATGGAGTAAGCTGTATTGCAGGCCCTCCCATTCATTGCCACACTTCCTGCTTTGAAAAGCAATAATGGAGCCTGGAGCCTTCCCTCCCAAATGGAGCAAGCAGCACAGCAGGCCTTCTCGTTCAGTGCCTCATTCCCTGCTTTGAAGAGAAGCATTGGATCCTGGAGCCATCTTCCCCAAAATGGAGTAAGCTGAACAGCAGGCCCTTACACTCAGTGATCCACTCCCTGCTTTGATAAGCAACAACCAAGCCAAGAGCCCTCCAGCCCCAAATGGTGCAAGCTGCACAGCAGGCTCTCTCATTCAGTAATGTACCCCCTGCTTTGATGATCAACAATGGAGACCAGAGACCGCCTGCCACAAATGGAGCAAGCAGCACAGCAGGCCCTCCCATGCAGTGCCTCACTCCATGTTTCGAAGAGTAGCAATGGAGCCCTGAGCCCTCCCACCACAAATGGAGCAAGCTGTTTAACAGGCCCTCCCATTCAGTGCCACACTCACTGCTTTGGAGAACAGCAACAGAGCCTGTAGCCCTCCCACTCCACATGGAGAAAGCTACGCAGCAGTCAATTACATTTAGTGCCGCACTCCCTGCTCTGAAGAGTGGCCATGGAGCCTGGAGCCCACAGCCCCAAAGGGAGTAATCAGCACAGCAGGCCCTCCCATTCAGTGCCTCATTCCCTGCTTTGAAGAGCAGCAATGGAGCCCAGAGACCTGTCATCTGAAATGGAACCAGCTGCTCAGCAGACCCTCCCATTCAGTGCCATACTCCATGTTTTGAAGAGCAGGAACAGAGCCTGGAACCCTTCCACCTCACACAGAACAAGCTGCACAGCAGGCCCTCCCATTTGGTGCCTCATTCCCTGCTTTGAAGGGCAGCAATGGAGTTCAGAGCCCTCCCGCCACAAACGGAGCAAGTTGCTCACCCCACCCTCCCATTCAGTGCCAAACTCTCTGCTTTGAAGAGCAGTAATGGAGCACGGAGCCCATCCACAAAAAAGGGAGCAAGCTGTTCAGCAGACCCTCCCATTCAGTCCCACTCTCCCTGCTTGGAAGAGCAGCAACAGAATCTGGAGCCCTTCCGCCACATATGGAGCAAGCTGCAGAGCAGGACCTCCCATTCAGTGATGCACTCACTGCTTTGAAGTGCAGGAAAGGAGCCCAGATCCCTTCCACCTCAAGTGGAGCAAGCTGCATACCAGGAGCTCCCACTCAGAACCACACTCCATGCTTTGAAGAAGCAGCAAGAGGGCCAAGAGCCCTCCGCCCCAAATAGAGCAAGCTGCACAGAGCCCTCCCATTCAGTGCCACCTCCTGCTTTGAAGAGCAACAACAGAGGCTGCAGCCACCCGCCCCACACAGAGCAAGTTGCACAGCAGACACTCCAGTTTAGTTCTGCACACCCGGATTTGAAGAGCAGCAACAGACCTCAGAGCCCTTCCGCCCCCAACAGAGCAAGCTGCACGGCAGGCCATCGTGTTCAGTGCCATACTCCCTTCTTTGAAGAGCAGTAACACAGCCTGGAGCCCTCCAGCACCACGCAGAGCAAGCTGCACAGAAAGCACTCCCATTTGGTGCCAGACTCCCTGCTTTGAACAGCAGCAACAGAGCCCGGAGCTAACAGCCTCAAACGGAGTAAGCAACACAGCAGGCTATCCAGTTCGGTGTGCCATTCCCTGCTTTTAGGAGCAGCAATGGTGCCCAGAGCCCTCAAACCCCAAATGAAGCAAGCTGCACAGCAGACCCTCCCAATCAGTGTTGCACTCCCTGCTTAGAGGAGCAGCAATGGAGCCCGGAACCTTCCCACCCCAAGTGGAGGAAGCTGCACAGCAGACCCTCCCAATCAGTGCCACCCTCCATGCCTTGAAGAGCAACAAGAGATCCCAGAACCCTCCCACCTGAAGCGGAGCAAGCTGCACACCAGGCCCTCCAATTTGTTGCTGCACTCCTTGTTTGAAGAGCAGTAATGGAACCCAGATCCCTGCCAGCCAAAATGGAGCAAGGTGCACAGCAGACTCTCCCATTCAGTGCCACACTCACTGCTTTGAAGAGCAGCAACAGAGCCTGGAGTCATCCCGCACAATAAGGAGCAAGCTGCACACAGACACTCATGTTTAGCTGCCGCCTCCTGCTTTGAAGAGCAGTAATGGAGTCTGGAGCTCAGAGCCCAAAATGGAATAAGCAGCACAGAGTCCTTATCATTTCGTGCCTCCTCTCTGCTTTGAATAGCAACAATGGAGCTCAGATCCCTCCACCACAAAGGAGCAAGCTGCACAGAGTCCCCAAGTTCAGTGCCTCACTCCTGCTTTGAAGAGCACCAATAGTGCCTGGAGCCCTACTGCCCCAAATGGAGCAAGCTGTGCATCAGGCCTTCCCATTTAGTGCTGTAACCATTGCTTTGAAGAGCAGCAACAGTGCTCGGAGCACAGAGCCCCAAATGGAGTAAGCAGCACAGCAGGCCCTCCCGTTAGGTGCCTCTCTCCCTGCTTTGAAGTGCAGCAACGGGTCACAGATAGCTGCCTTCCTAAATAGAGAAATCAGCACAGCAGGCCCTCCCATTCAGTTCTCATTCTCTGCTTTGAAGAGCAGTAATGCAGCCAGAGCCTTCCACAGCAAACAGAGCTAGCTGCACACCCTGCTCTCCCATTCGGTGCTGAATTCCCTACTTTGAAGAGCAGCAATGGAGCCTGGAGCCCTGCCGCCCCAAATGGAACAAGTTGCACAGCAGACCCTCCCATTCAGTGCCACACTCCCTGCTTTGAAGAACAGGAACAGAGCCTGGAGTGCTTCTGCCCCACACAAAGCAAGCTGCACAGCAGGCCCTCCCATTTGGTACTGAACACCCTGCTTTGAAGAGCAGCAATGGAGCCTAGGGCCCTCCCACCGCAAATGGAGCAAGCTGCACAGCAGGCCCACCCATTTGGTGCTGCACTCCCTGCTTTGAAGGACAGAAACGGAGCCTGGAGATTTGAGACCCCCAAAGGAGTAAGCTGCACAGCAGGCCATCTCATTCAGTGCCACAGTCATTGTTTTGAAGAGCAGCAACTGAGCCTGGAGCCTTGAAACCCCAAATGGAGCAAGCTGCACAGCAGGCCATCCAATTCAGTGCCGCAATCATTGCTTTGAAGAGCAGCAATGGAGCCCTCCCACCCCAAACTAAGCAAGCTGCACACCAAGCCCTCCCATTTGGTGCTACACTTCTTGCTTTGAAGAGCAGCAACAGAGCCTGGAGCCCTGCCACCACAAATGGAGCAAGCTGCACAGATGGCACTCCCATTCAGTGCCACACTCCTGCTTTGAAGAGCAACAACAGAGGCTGCAGCCCACCCGCCCCACACAGAGCAAGCTGCACAGCAGACACTCCAGTTTAGTTCTGCACTCCCTGATTTGAAGAGCAGCAACAGACCCTGGAGCCCTCCTGCCCCCAACAGAGCAAGCTGCACAGCAGGCCATCATGTTCAGTGCCATACTTCCTTCTTTGAAGAGCAGTAACAGAGCCTGGAGCCCTTCTGCCCCACATGGAGCAAACTGCACAGCAGGCCCTCCCATTTGGTACTGAACTCCCTGCTTTGAAGAGTAGCAATGGAGCCCAGAGCCCTCCCACCGCAAATGGAGTAAGCTGCACAGCAAGCCCTCCCATTCATTGCAGAACTCCCTGCTTTGAAGAGCAGCAATGGAGCCCGGAACCTTGCCTCCCCAAATGGAGCCAGCTGCACAGCAGTCTCTCCCATTCTGCGCCACACTACCTGCTTTGAAGAGCAGCAACACAGCCTGGAGCCCTACCACCCCAAATGGAGCCAGCTGCACAGCAGGCACTCCCATTCAGTGCCACACTCCCTACTTTTAATAGCAGCAATAGAGTTTGAAGCCCTCCCATCCCAAAAGGAGCAAGCTGCAGAGCAATCCCTCCTCTTCAGTGCTTCACTCCCTGCTTTGAAGTGCAGCAATGGGCAAGGAGACTTGCCGCCCAAAACAGAGCAAGCTGCACAGCAGGCCCTCAAGTTCAGTGCTTCACTTCTTGCTTTGAAGAGCAGCAAAGAAGCAACAGAGCATGGAGCTCTCCTGCCCCAAATAGAGCAAACTGCACAGCAGGCCCTCCCATTTAGTGCTGCACTCCCTGCTTTGAAGACCAGCAATGGAGCACAGAACCCTTCTGCCTCAAATGGAGTAAGCTGTATAGCAGGCCCTCCCATTCATTGCCACACTTCCTGCTTTGAAAAGCAATAATAGAGCCTGGAGCCTTCCCTCCCAAATGGAGCAAGCAGCACAGCAGGTCTTCACATTCAGTGCCTCATTCCCTGCTTTGAAGAGCAGCATTGGATCCTGGAGCCATCTTCCCCAAAATGGAGTAAGCTGCACAGCAGGCCCTTGCACTCATTGATCCACTCCCTGCTTTGATAAGCAACAACCAAGCCAAGAGCCCTCCAGCCCCAAATGGTGCAAGCTGCACTGCAGGCTCTCCCATTCAGTAATGCACCCCTTGCTTTGATGATCAACAATGCAGACCGGAGACCGCCTGCCACAAATGGAGCAAGCAGCACAGCAGGCCCTCCCATGCAGTGCCTCACTCCATGTTTTGAAGAGCAGCAATGGAGTCCTGAGCCCTCACACCACAAATGGAGCAAGCTGTTTAACAGGCCCTCCCATTCAGTGCCACACTCACTGCTTTGAAGAACAGCAACAGAGCCTGTAGCCCTCCCACTCCACATGGAGAAAGCTACGCAGCAGTCAATTACATTTAGTGCCGCACTCCCTGTTCTGAAGAGCGGCCATGGAGCCTGGAGCACACAGCCCCAAAGGGAGTAATCAGCACAGCAGGCCCTCCCATTCAATGCCTTATTCCCTGCTTTGAAGAGCAGCAATGGAGCCCAGAGACCTGTCATCTGAAATGGAACAAGCTGCACAGCAGACCCTCCCATTCAGTGCCATACTCCATGTTTTGAAGAGCAGAAACAGAGCCTGGAGCCCTTCCACCCCACACAGAGCAAGCTGCACAGCAGGCCCTCCCATTTGGTGCCTCATTCCCTGCTCTGAAGAGCAGCAATGGAGTTCAGAGCCCTCCTGCCACAAACGGAGCAAGTTGCACACCCCGCCCTCCCATTCAGTGCCAAACGCTCTGCTTTGAAGAGCAGTAATGGAGCACAGAGCCCACCCACAAAAAAGGGAGCAAGCTGTTCAGCAGACCCTCCCATTCAGTCCCACACTCCCTGCTTGGAAGAGCAGCAATAGAATCTGGAGCCCTTCCACCACAGATGGAGCAAGCTGCAGAGCAGGACCTCCCATTCAGTGACGCACTCACTGCTTTGAAGTGCAGGAAAAGAGCCCAGATCCCTTCCACCCCAAGTGGAGCAAGCTGCATACCAGGCCCTCCCACTCAGAACCACACTCCATGCTTTGAAGAGCCGCAAGAGGGCCAAGAGCCCTCCCCCCAAATGGAGCAAGCTGCACAGCAGGCCCTCCCATTCAGTGCCACCTCCTGCTTTGAAGAGCAACAACAGAGGCTGCAGCCCACCCGCCCCACACAGAGCAAGCTGCACAGCAGACACTCCAGTTTAGTTCTGAACTCCCTGATTTGAAGAGCAGCAACAGACCTCAGAGCCCTCCACTTAGCAGACAAGCTGCGGCAGGCCATCATGTTCAGTGCCATACTTCCTTCTTTGAAGAGCAGTAACACACCCTGGAGCCCTCCTGCACCACACAGAGCAAGCTGCACAGAAAGCACTCCCATTTGGTGCCACACTCCCTGCTTTGAACAGCAGCAACAGAGCCCAGAGCTAACAGCCTCAATCGGAGTAAGCAACACAGCAGGCTATCCAGTTCGGTGTGCCATTCCCTGCTTTGAGGAGCAGCAATGGTGCCCAGAGCCCTCAAACCCCAAATGAAGCAAGCTGCACAGCAGACCCTCCCAATCAGTGTTGCACTCCCTGCTTAGAGGAGCAGCGATGGAGCCCGGAACCTTCCCACACCAAGTGGAGGAAGCTGCACAGCAGACCCTCCCAATCAGTGCCACACTCCATGCCTTGAAGAGCAACAAGAGATCCCAGAACCCTCCCACCTGAAGCGGAGCAAGCTGCACACCAGGCCCTCCAATTTGGTGTTGCACTCCTTGTTTGAAGAGCAGCAATGGAGCCCAGAGCCCTGCCAGCCAAAATGGAGCAAGGTGCACAGCAGACTCTCCCATTCAGTGCCACACTCACTGCTTTGAAGATCAGCAACAGAGCCTGGAGTCATCCCGCACCATAAGGAGCAAGCTGCACACCAGACACTCATGTTTAGCTGCCGCACTCCCTGCTTTGAAGAGCACTAATGGAGTCTGTAGCTCAGAGCCCAAAATGGAATAAGCAGCACAGAAGTCCTTATCATTTCATGCCTCACTCTCTGCTTTGAATAGCAACAATGGAGCTCGGATCCCTCCCACCACAAAGGGAGCAAGCTGCACAGCAGGCCCCCATGTTCAGTGCCGCACTCCCTGCTTTGAAGAGCACCAATAGTGCCTGGAGCCCTACTGCCCCAAATGGAGCAAGCTGTGCATCAGGCCTTCCCATTTAGTGCTGTAACCATTGCTTTGAAGAGCAGCAACAATGCTCGGAGCACAGAGCCCCAAATGGAGTAAGCAGCACAGCAGGCCCTCCCATTAGGTGCCTCACTCCAAGCTTTGAAGTGCAGCAACGGGTCACAGATAGCTGCCTTCCTAAATAGAGAAATCAGCACAGCAGGCCCTCCCATTCAGTGCCTCATTCTCTGCTTTGAAGAGCATTAATGAAGCCCAGAGCCTTGCACAGCAAACAGAGCTAGCTGCACACCCTGCCCTCCCATTCAGTGCTGAATTCCCTACTTTGAAGAGCAGCAATGGAGCCTGGAGCCCTGCTGCCTCAAATGGAACAAGTTGCACAGCAGACCCTCCCATTCAGTGCCACACTCCCTGCTTTGAAGAACAGGAACAGAGCCTGGAGCCTTTCTGCCCCACACGAAGCAAGCTGCACAGCAGGCCCTCCCATTTGTACTGAACTCCCAGCTTTGAAGAGCAGCAATGGAGCCCAGAGCCCTCCCACCGCAAATGGAGCAAGCTGCACAGCAGGTCCTCCCATTTGGTGCTGCACTCCCTGCTTTTAAGAGCAGCAATGGAGCCTGGAGCCTTGAGGCCCCCAAAAGAGCAAGCTGCACAGCAGGCCATTCCATTCAGTGCCGTAATCATTGTTTTGAAGAGCAGCAACAGAGCCTGGAGCCTCGAAACCCCAAATGGAGCAAGCTGCACAGCGGGCCATCCAATTCAGTGCCGCAATCATTGCTTTGAAGAGCAGCAATGGAGCCCTCCCACCCCAAACTAAGCAAGCTGCACACCAAGCCCTCCCATTTGGTGCTACACTTCTTGCTTTGAAGAGCAACAACAGAGCCTGGAGCCCTGCCACTCCAAATGGAGCAAGCTGCACAGATGGCACTCCCATTCAGTGCCACACTCCTGCTGAAGAGCAACAACAGGCTGCAACCACCACCCCGCCAAGCAAGCTGCACAATAGACACTCCAGTTTAGTTCTACACTCCCTGATTTGAAGAGCAGCAACATACGCCGGAGCCCTCCTACCCCCAATGGAGCAAGCTGCACAGCAGGCCATCATGTTCAGTGCCATACTTCCTTCTTTGAAGAGCAGTAACAGAGCCTGGAGCCCTTCTGCCCCACACGGAGCAAGCTGCACAGCAGGCCCTCCCATTTGGTACTGAACTACCTGCTTTGAAGAGCAGCAATGGAGCCCAGAGACCTGTCATCTGAAATGGAACAAGCTGCTCAGCAGACCCTCCCATTCAGTGCCATACTGCATGCTTTGAAGAGCAGTAACAGAGCCTGGAGCCCTTCCACCAGACACAGAGCAAGCTGCACAGCAGGACCTCCCATTTGGTGCCTCATTCCCTGCTTTGAAGAGCAGCAATGGAGCCCAGAGCCCTCCTGCCACAAAAGGAGCAAGCTGCACACCCCACCCTCCCATTCAGTGACAAACTCTCTGCTTTGAAGATCAGTAATGGAGCCCAGAGCCTTGCCACAAAAAAGGGAGCAAGCTGTTCAGCAGACCCTCCCATTCAGTCCCACACTCCCTGCTTGGAAGAGCAGCAACAGAATCTGGAGCCCTTCCGCCCCACATGGAGCAAGTTGCAGAGCAGGACCTCCAATTCAGTGCTGCACTCACTGCTTTGAAGAGCAGGAAAGGAGCCCGGATCCCTTCCACCCCAAGTGGAGCAAGCTGCATAACAGGCCCTCCCACTCAGAACCACACTCCATGCTTTGAAGAGCAGCAAGACGGCCCTGAGCCCTCCAGCCCCAAATGGAGCAAACTGCACAGCAGGCCCTCCCATTTGGTGCTGCACTCCCTGCTTTGAAGAGCAGCAACGGAGCCTGGAGCCTTGAGACCCCCAAAGGACCAAGCTGCACAGCAGGCCATCCCATTCAGTGCTGCAATCATTGTTTTGAAGAGCAGCAACAGAGCCTGGAGCCTTGAAACCCCAAATGGAGCAAGCTGCACAGCGGGCCATCCCATTCAGTGCCACAATCATTGCTTTGAAGAGCAGCAATGGAGCCCTCCCACCCCAAACTAAGCAAGCTGCACACCAGGCCCTCCCATTTGGTGCTACACTCCTTGATTTGAAGAGCAGCAACAGAGCCTGGAGCCCTGCCACCCCAAATGGAGCAAGCTGCAGAGCAGGCACTGCCATTCAGTGCCACACTCCTGCTTTGAAGATCAACAACAGATGCTGCAGCCCACCCGCCCTACACAGAGCAAGCTGCACAGCAGACACTCCAGTTTAGTTCTGCACTCCCTGATTTGAAGAGCAGCAACAGACCCTGGAGCCCTCCTTCCCCCAACAGAGCAAGCTGCACAGCAGGCCATCATGTTCAGTGTCATAGTCCCTTCTTTGAAGAGCAGTAACAGAGCCTGGAGCCCTCCTGCACCACACAGAGCAAGCTGCACAGGAAGCACTCCCATTTAGTGCTGCACTCCCTGCTTTGAAGAACAGCAATGGAGCCCACAGCCAACAGCCCCAAACGGAGTAAGCAGCACAGCAGGCCATTCCATTCGGTGCCTCATTCCCTGCCTTGAAGAGCAGCAATGAAGCTCTGAGCCCTACCACCTCAAATGGAGCAAGCAGCACAGCAGACCCTCTCATTCAGTGCCACACTCCATGCTTTGAAGAGCAGCAACAGAGCCTGCAGCCTTCCCACATCAAATGCGGCAAGCTGCACTGCAGGCCCTCCCATTCAGTGCTGCACTCCATGCCTTGGAGGGCAGCAAGAGAGCCCAGAGCCCTTCAGCCCAAAACAGAGCAAGCTGGAAGCAGGCTCTCACATTCAGTGCCACACTCCCTGCTTTGAAGAGCAGTAACGGAGCTCGGAGCATTCAAAACACAAATGAAGAAAGCTGCACAGCAGATCTTCACATTCAGTCCCACACTGCTGCTTGGAAGAGCAGCAACAGAGTCTGGAGTGCTCCTGAACCACACAGAACAAGCAGCACAGCAGGCACTCCCATTACTGCTGCACTCCCTGCTTTGAAGAGCAGCAACGGAGCCCATAGCTCAGAGCTCAGACCCCCAAATGGAATAAGCAGCACAGCTGTCTTTCTCATTTGGAACTTCACTCCCTGCATTGAAGAGCAGCAATGAAGCCCTCCCACCCCAAATGAAACAAGTTGCACACTATGTTTTCCTATTCAGTGCAGCACTCACTGCTTTGAAGAGCAGCAACAGAGCGTGGAGACCTGCCACTCCAAAAGGAGCGACACAGCAGACTCTCTCATTCAGTGCTGCACTCACTGCTTTGAAGAGGAGCAACAGATCCTGGAGACCTCCCAACCCACATGGAGCAAGGTGCACAGCAGGCACTCCAATTTAGTGCCGCATTCCCTGCTTTGAAGAGCAGCAATGGAGCCTGGAGCTCAGAGACCAAATGGAGTAAGCAGTACAGCAGGCCTTCCCATTTAGTGCAAAACTCCCTGCTTTGAAGAGCAACAATGGAGCTCGGAGCCCTCCCACCACAAAAGGAGCAAGCAGCACAGCAGGCCCTCAAGTTCAGTTCCATACTCCCAGCTTTGAAGAGCAGCAACAGAGACTGGAGCCTTCCTGCCCCAAATGGAGCAAGCTACACAACAGGCCCTCCAGTTCAGTGCCACACTCCCTGCTTTGACGAGAAGCAACAGAACCTGAAGCCCTCCCTCCTCACATGAGGCAAACTGCACAGCAGGAACTCCCATTTAGTGCTGCAATCCCTGCTTTGAAGAGCAGCAATGGAGCCTGGAGCCCTGTCATCTGAAATGAAACAAGCTGCTCAGCAGACCCTCCCATTCAGTACCTTACTCCATGCTTTGAAGAGCAGGAACAGAGCCTGGAGCCTTTCCACCCCACATGGAGCAAGCTGCACAGCAGACCCTCCCATTTGGTGCCTCATTCCCTGCTTTGAAGAGCAGCAATGGAGCCCAGAACCCTCCTGCCACAAACGGAGCAAGCTGCACACCCCGCCCTCCCATTCGGTGCCAAACTCTCTGCTTTGAAGAGCAGTAATGAAGCCCAGAGCCCTGCCAAAAAAATGGAGCAAGCTGCTCAGCAGACCCTCCCATTCAGTCCCACACTCCCTGCTTGGAAGAGCAGCAAAAGAGTCTGGAGCCCTTCCGCCACACACGGAGCAAGCTTCACAGCAGGACCTCCCATTCAGTGCAGCACTCACTGCTTTGAAGAGCAGGAAAGGAGCCCAGAGCCCTCCCACCCCAAGTGGAGCAAGCTGCACAGCAGGCCCTCCAATTCAGCACTGCACTCCATGCTTTGAAGAGCAGCAAGAGAGCCTGGAGCCTTGAGACCCCCAAATGGAGCAAGCTGAACAGCAGGCCCTCCCATTTGGTGCTGCACTCCCTGCTTTTGAAGAGCAGCAATGAGCCTGGAGCCTTGAGACCCCAAATGGAGCAAGCTGCACAGCAGGCCATCCTGTTCAGTGCCGCAATCATTACTTTGAAGAGCAGCAATGGAGCCTTCCCACCCCAAACTAAGCAAGCTGCATACCAGTTCATCCCATTTGGTGCTACACTCCTTGCTTTGAAGAGCTGCAACAGAGCCTGGATCCTTGCCACCCCAAATGGAGCAAGCTGCATAGCAGGCACTGCCATTCAGTGCCACACTCCCTGCTTTGAAGAGCAACAACAGAGGCTGCAGCCCACCTGCCCCACACAGAGCAAGCTGCGCAGCAGACACTCCAGTTTAGTTCTGCACTCCCTGCTTTGAAGAGCAGCAACAGACCCCGGAGCCCTCCCAACCCCAATGGAGCAAGCTGCCCAGCAGGCAATCATGTTCGGTGCCATACTCCCTTCTTTGAAGAGCAGTAACAGAGCCTGGAGCCCTCCTGCATCACACAGAGCAAGCTGCACAGCAAGCACTCCCATTTAGTGCTGCGCTCCCTGCTTTGAAGAACAGCAACGGAGCCCACAGCCCACAGCCCCAAAAAGAGTAAGCAGCACAGCAGGCCATCCTGTTCAGTGCCTCATTCTCTGCTTTGAAGAGCAGCAATGAATCTCTGAGCCCTACCACTCCAAGTGGTGCAAGCAGCACAACAGACTCCCCCGTTCAGTGCTATACTCCATGCTTTGAAGAGCAGCAACAGACCCTGGAGCCCTCCCACCTCAAATAGAGCAAGCTGCACAGCAGGCCCTCCCATTCAGTGCCACACTCCATGCCTTGAAGAGCAGCAAGAGAGCCCAGAGCCCTCCAGCCCGAAACAGAGCAAGCTGCGAAGAAGGCTCTCACATTCAGTGCCACGCTCCCTGCTTTGAAGAGCAGTAACGGAGCTCTGAGCATTCCCAACCCAAATCGAGCAAGCTGCACAGTAGACCCTCACATTCAGTCCCACACTTCCTGCATGGAGGAGCAGCATAAGAGTCTGGAGCCCTTCCACCCCACATGGAGCAAGCTGCACAGCAGGACCTCCCATTCAGTGCTGCACTCACTGCTTTGAAGAGCAGGAATGGAGCCCGGATCCCTCCCACCCCAAGTGGAACAAGCTGCACAGCAGGCCCTCCTATTCAGCACCGCACTCCATGTTTTGAAGAGCTGCAAGAGAGCCCAGAGCCGTCCCGCCCCAAATGCAGCAAGCTGCACAGCAGACCCTCCCATTTGGTGCTGCACTCCCTGCTCTGAAGAGCAGCAATGGAGCCTGGACTCTTGAAACCCCAAATGGAGCAAGCTGCACAGTGGGCCATCCCACTCAGTGCCACAATCATTGCTTTGAAGAGCAGCAATGGATCCCTCCCACCCCAAAATAAGCAAGCTGCACACCAGGCCCTCCCAGCTGGTGCTACATTCCTTGCTTTGAAGAGCAGCAACAAAGCCTGGAACCCTGCCACTCCAAATGGAGCAAGCTGCACTGCAGGCACTCCTATTGAGTGCCACACTCCCTGCTTTGAAGAGCAACAACAGATGCTGCAGCCCACCAGCCCCACACAGAGCAAGCTGCACAGCAGTCACTCCAGTTTTGTTCCGCACTCCCTACTTTGAAGAGCAGCAACAGACCCCAGAACCCTCCTCCCTCCCTCAACAGAGCAAACTGCACAGCAGGCCATCACGATCAGTGCCACACTCCCTACTTTGAAGAGCAGCAATGGAGCCCTCCCATCCCAAGCGGATCAAGCTGCACACGAGGCCCTCCCATTTGGTGCCACACTCCCTGCTTTGAAAAGCAGCAACAGATCCCGGAGAGCTGTCACCCCAAATGGGGCAAGATGCACAGCACACCCTTCCATTCAGTGCCACATTCACTGCTTTGAAGAGCAGCAACAGAGCCTGGATCACTCCTGCCCCACACAGAGCAAGCAACACAGCAGGCACTCCCATTTAGTGCCGCACTCCCTGCTTTGAAGAGCAGCAAAGGAGCCCATAGCTCAGAGCTCAGAACCCCAAATGGAGTAAGCAGCAGAGCCGGCCTTCCCATTTGGTACTTCATTACTTGCTTTGAAGTTCTGCAATGGAGCCCTCCCTCCCCAAATGAAAGAAGTTGCACACTAGGCTCTCCCATTCAGTGCTGCACTCACTGCTTCGAAGAGCAGCAACAGAGAGCGGAGATCTGCCTCCCCAAAAAGAGTGATATACACAGCAGACTCTCCCATACAGTGCAGCATTCACTGCTTTGAAGAGCAGCAACAGATCCTGGAGCCCTCCCGCCCCACATGGAGCAGGGTGCACAGCAGGCACTCCCATTTAGTGCCGGACTCCCTGCTTTGAAGAGCAGCAATGGAGCCTGCAGCTCAGAAACCAAATGGAGTAAGCAGTACAGCAGACCTTCCCATTTGGTACAAAATTCCCTGCTTTGAAGAGCAATAATGGAGCTCGGAGCCCTCCCACCACAAAGGGAGCAAGCTGCACATCAGGCCCTCAATTTCAGTTCCGCACTCCCAGCTTTGAAGAGCAGCAACAGAGACTGGAGCCCTCCTTCCTCACATGAGGCAAACTGCTCAGCAGGAACTCCCATTTACTGCTGCAATCCCAGCTTTGAAGAGCAGCAGTGGAGCCCAGAGCCAAGAGACACAAAAGGAGTAAGCAGACACCAAAGTCCCTCATGTTCAGTACCGTCACTCCCTGCTTTGAAGAGTAGCAATGGAGCCCAGAGCCCTCCATCCGCAAATGGAGCAAGCTGCACAGCAGGCCCTCCCATTCAGTGCCGCATTTCCTTCTTTGAAGTGCAGCAATGGGGCATGGAGTCCTCCTGCCCCAAATGGAGCAAGCTGCACTGCAGGCCATCAAGATCAGTGCTGCACTCCCTTCTTTGAAGAGCAGCAACAGAGCCTGGAGCCCTGCTACCCAAAATGGAGAAAGCTGCACAGCAGACCCTCCCTTTTAGTGCCGCACTCACAGCTTTGAAGACCACCAATGGAGCATGGAACCCTTGTGCCCCAAACGGAGCTAGCTGTACAGCAGGCCCTCCCATTCAGTGCCACACTCCATGCTTTGAAGAGCAGTAATGGGGCCACGAACACCTCCCTCACCAAATGGAGCAAGCAGCACAGCAGGCCCTCCCATTCAGTGCCTCACTCCCTGCTTTGAAGAGCAGCAGTGGAGCCCAGAGCCCTTCGGACCCAAATAAAGCAAGCTGTATAGCATGCCCTCCTATTCGGTACCGCAATCCTTGTTTTGATGAGCAGCAATGGAACCCAGAGCCTTCCTGCCCCAAATGGAACAAGCAGCACAGCAGGTCCTCCCGTTCAATGCCTCACTCCCTATTTTGAAGAGCAGCAACAGAGCCTTGTGTACTCTCACCTCACATGGAGGAAGCTGCACAGCAGCCACTCCCATTTAGTGCCGTACTCCCTGCTATGAAGGGCAGCAATGAAGCCTAGAGTCACAGCCCCTAACAGAGTAATCAGTATAGCAGGCCCTCCCATTTGGTGCCTCATTCCTGCTTTGAAGAGCAGAAATGGAGTGCAGAGCCATCCCGCTGCAAAAGGAGCAAGATGCACAGCAGGCCCTCCCATTTGGTGTTGAACTCCTCGCTTTGAAGAGCAGCAATGGAGCTCAGAGCCCTGCCACCCCAAATGAAACAAGCTGCACAGCAGACCTTCCCATTCAGTGCAAAACTCCCAGCTTTGAAGAGCAGCAACAGAGCCTGGAACCCTGCCACCCCAAATGGAACAAGCTGTACAGCAGACCTTCCCATTCAGTGCCACACTCCCTGATTAGAGAGCAGCAACAGAGCCTGAAGCCCTTCCACCCCACATGGAGCAAGCAGCAAATCTGGCCCTCTAATTCAATAAGAAACTCTGTGTTTCAAAGAGCAGCAATATAGTACAAAGCCCTCCCGCTACAAATCGAGCAAGCTGCACAGCAGGCCCTTACATTCGGTGCTGAACTCCCTGCTTTGAAGAGCAGAAAAGGAGCCTGGATCCCTTCCACCCCACACAGAGCAAGCTGCAAAGCAGGCCCTCCCACTCAGAACCACACTCCATGCTTTGAAGAGCAGCAAGAGGGCCCAGAGCCCTCCCGCCCCAAATGGAGCAAGCTGCACAGCAGGCCCTCCCATTCGGTGCCAAACTCTCTGCTTTGAAGAGCAGTAATGGATCCCAGAGCCCTGCCAGAAAAAATGGAGCAAGCTGTTCAGCAGACCCTCCCATTCAGTCCCACACTCCCTGCTTGGAAGAGCAGCAACAGAATCTGGAGCCCTTCCGCCCAACATGGAGCAAGCTGCAGAGCAGGCCTCCCATTCAATGCTGCACTCACTGCTTTGAAGAGCAGAAAAGGAGCCCGGATCCCTTCCACCCCAAGTGGAGCAAGCTGCACAGCAGGCCCTCCCATTTGGTGCTGCACTCCCTGCTTTGAAGAGCAGCAATGGAGCCTGGAGCCTTGAGACCCCCAAAGGAGCAAGCTGAACAGCAGGCCATCCCATTCAGTGCTGCAATCATTGTTTTGAAGAGCAGCAACAGAGCCTGGAGCCTTGAAACCCCAAATGGAGCAAACTGCACAGTGGGCCATCCCATTCAGTGCCGAAATCATTGCTTTGAAGAGCAGCAATGGAGCCCTCCCACCCCAAACTAAGCAAGCTGCACACCAGGCCCTCCCATTTGGTGCTACACTCCTTGATTTGAAGAGCAGCAACAGAGCCTGGAGCCCTGCCACCCCAAATGGAGCAAGCTGCACAGCAGGCACTCCCATTCAGTGCCACACTCCTGCTTTGAAGATCAACAACAGAGGCTGCAGCCCACCCGCCCCACACAGAGCAAGCTGCACAGCAGACACTCCAGTTTAGTTCTGCACTCCCTGATTTGAAGAGCCGCAACAGACCCCAGAGCCCTTGCCCCCAATGGAGCAAGCTGCACAGCAGGCCATCATGTTCAGTGCCATACTCCCTTCTTTGAAGAGCAGTAACAGACCCTGGAGCCCTCCTGCACCACACAGAGCAAGCTGCACAGCAAGCACTCCCATTTAGTGCTGCGCTCCCTGCTTTGAAGAACAGCAACGGAGCCCACAGCCAACAGCCCCAAACGGAGTAAGCCGCACAGCAGGCCATCCCATTCGGTGCCTCATTCCCTGCCTTGAAGAGCAGCAATGAAGCTCTGAGCCCTACCACCTCAAATGGAGCAAGCAGCACAGCAGACCCTCCCGTTCAGTGCCACACTTCATGCTTTGAAGAGCAGCAACAGAGCCTGCAGCCCTCCCACCTCAAATGGGGCAAGCTGCACTGCAGGCCCTCCCATTCTGTACTGCACTCCATGCCTTGGAGAGCAGCAAGAGAGCCCAGAGCCCTCTAGCCCAAAACAGAGCAAGCTGGAAGCAGGCTCTCACATTCAGTGCCACACTCCCTGCTTAGAAGAGCAGTAACAGAGCTCGGAGCATTCCAAACACAAATGGAGAAAGCTGCACAGCAGACCCTCACATTCAGTCCCACACTGCTGCTTGGAAGAGCAGCAACAGAGTCTGGAGTGCTTCAGAACCACACAGAACAAGCAGCACAGCAGGCACTCCCATTACTGCTGCACTCCCTACTTTGAAGAGCAGCAACGGAGCCCATAGCTCAGAGCTCAGACCCCCAAATGGAATAAGCAGCACAGCCGTCTTTCCCATTTGGAACTTCACTCCTTGCATTGAAGAGCTGCAATGAAGCCCTCCCACCCCAAATGAAACAAGTTGCACACTACGCTTTCCTATTCGGTGCAGCACTCACTGCTTTGAAGAGCAGCAATAGAGTGCGGAGACCTGCCACTCCAAAAGGAGAGATGTACACAGCAGACTCTCTCATACAGTGCTCACTGCTTTGAAGAGCAGCAACAGATCCTAGAGCGCTCCCACCCCACATGGAGTAAGGTGCTCAGCAGGCACTCCAATTTAGTGCCACACTCCCTGCTTTGAAGAGCAGCAATGGAGCCTGGAGCTCAGAGACCAAATGGAGTAAGCAGTACAGCAGGCCTTCCCATTTAGTGCAAAAATCCCTGCTTTGAAGAGCAACAATGGAGCTCGGAGCCCTCCCACCACAAAAGGAGCAAGCAGCACAGCAGGCCCTCAAGTTCAGTTCCGTACTCCCAGCTTTGAAGAGCAGCAACAGAGACTGGAGCCTTCCTGCCCCAAATGGAGCAAGCTACACAACAGGCCCTCCAGTTCAGTGCCACACTCCCTGCTTTGAAGAGAAGCAACAGAGCCTGAAGCCCTCCCTCCTCACATGAGGCAAACTGCACAGCAGGAACTCCCATTTAGTGCTGCAATCCCTGCTTTGAAGAGCAGCAATGGAGCCCGGAACCCAGAGTCACAAATGGAGTAAGCAGTAAAAAATGCCCTCCTGTTCAGTGCCGTCACTCCCTACATTGAAGAGCAGCAATGGAGCCCAGCGCCCTCCATCCGCAAATGGAGCAAGCTGCACAGCAGGCCCTCCCATTCAGTGCTGCATTTCCTTCTTTGAAGTGCAGCAACGGGGCATGGAGTCCTCCTGCCCCAAATGAAGCAAGCTGCACAGCAGGCCTTCAAGTTCAGTGCTGCACTCCCTGCTTTGAAGAGCAGCAACAGAGCCTGGAGCCCTCCTACCCAAAATGGAGCAAGCTGCACAGCAGGCCCTCCCTTTTAGTGCTGCACTCCCTGCTTTGAAGAGCAACAACAGAGCACGGAACCCTTGTGCCCCAAATGGAGCTTGCTGTACAGCAGGCCCTCCCATTCATAGAAACATAGAATTTGATGGTAGATAAGGACCGCTTGGCCCACCCAATCTGCCAATTTCCCTACCTAATAGATAAGCTGCAGATCCCAGTTAACCAGCAGCCTACTTCTTTCTACCCCCAACCCCTAGAATTGCCTTATGGCTGTCCATGCATGCTTGAATTCAACCACTGTTTTTGACTCCACAACCTCCTCCGGAAGGCCATTCCATGCATCCACAACCCTCTCTGGGAAAAAATACTTCCTTATATGACCTTTGATCTGCCTCTCCTCTATCATCAAATTGTGCCTCCTTGTTCTTGCACACCTCTTTTTTGAAAGATGCTACCCTCTTGGACTTTGTTGATTCCCTTGAGGTACTTGAAAGTTTCTATCATGTCCCCCCTCTCCCTCCTTTCCTCAAGGCTATACATATGAAGCTCCTTTAGTCTCTCTTCATATGTTGTCTGGTGCAGACCCTGCACCATTTTAGTTGCCCTCCTCTGGACAGCTTCCATCTTGTCTATGTCCTTGCTGAGATTGGGTCTCCAGAACGGCACACAGTACTCCAGATGGGGTCTCACCAGCTGTCTGTACAGAGGGATAACAACTTCCTGTTTTCTACTGGTGATGCCTCTCCCTATGCATCTCAGTATCTCCCCAGCCCTCTTTACTGCCCTCTCACATTGCTTTCCCACCTTTAAGTCATCTGATATGACTACCCCAGGTCCCTTTCCATTTTTGTTGTTGTTAGTATCTCATCCCCCATTGTGTACTCTTCCCCTGGGTTTTTGTTTCCCAGGTGCATTACCTTTCACTTCTTAGCATTAAATCTAAGCTGCCATACATTTGACCATTCCTCTAACCTTGCCAAGTCCCTTCTCATCCTTTCCACCCCACCTTGTGCATCAACTCTGTTGCAAATGGAGCAAGTAGCACAGCAGGCCCTCCCATTCAGTGCCTCACTCCCTGCTTTGAAGAGCAGCAATGGAGCCCAGATCCCTCCAGCCCCAAATGAAGCAAGCTGTACAGCATGCCCTCCTATTCGGTACCACACTCCTTGTTTTGATGAGCAGCAATGGAACCCGGAGCCTACCTGCCCCAAACCGAACAAACAGCACAGCAGGCCCTCCCGTTTTGTGCCTCACTCCCTGTTTTGAAGAGCAGCAACAGAGCCTGGAGCCCTGCCACCCCAAATGGTGCAAGTTGCACAGCAGGACCTCTCATTCAGTGCCACACTGCCTGCTTTGAGAAGCAGCAACAGAGCCTGGTGCACTCTCACTTCACATGGAGGAAGCTGCGCAGCAGTCACTCCCATTTAGTGCTGCACTCCCTGCTATGAAGGGCAGCAATGGAGCCTGGAGCCACAGCCCCAAACAGAGTAATCAGTACAGCAGACCTTCCCATTTGGTGCCTCATTCCTGCTTTGAAGAGCAGAAATGGAGCCCAGAGCCCTCCCGCTGCAAACGGCGCAAGCTCCACAGCAGGCCCTCCCATTCAGTGCTGAACACCCTGCTTTGAAGAGCAGCAATGGAGCTCAGAACCCTACCACCACAAATGGAACAAGCTGCACAGAAGACCTTCCCATTCAGTGCCACACTCCTGCTTTGAAGAGCAGCAACAGAGCCTGGTGCATTCTCACCTCACACGGTGGAAGCTGCTCAGCAGCCACTTCCATTTAGTGCCACACTCCCTGAATTGAAGGGCAGCAACGGAGCCTGGAGCCACAGTCCCAAACAGAGTAATCAGTACAGCAGGCCTTCCCATTTGGTGCCTCATTCCGTGCTTTGAAGAGCAGCAATGGAGCCAAGATCCCTTCCACCACAAACAGAGTAAGCTGCACACCCTGCCCTCCCATTCGTTGCCAAATTCCCTGCTTTGAAAAACAGCAACAGAGCCTTTAGCCCTCCCACCCAACATGGAGCAAGTAGCACAGCAGTCAATCCCATTTAGTGCCGCATTCCTTGCTCTGAAGAGCAGCCACAGAACCTGAAGCCCACAGCCCCAAAGGGAATAATCAGCACAGCAGGTCCTCCCATTCGGTGCCTTATTCCCTGCTTTGAAGAGCAGCAATGGAGCCCAGAGCCCTCCTGCCACAAATGGAGAATGCTGCACACCCCACCCTCCCATTCAGTGCCAAACTCCCGGCTTTGAAGACCAACAGTGGAGCCTGGAGCCCTGCCATCTGAAATGGAACAAGCTGCTCAGCAGACCCTCCCATTCAGTACCATACTCCATGCTTTGAAGAGCAGGAACAGAGCCTGGTGCCCTTCCACCCTACATGGAGCAAGCTGCACAGCAGGCCCTCCCATTTGGTGCCTCATTCACTGCTTTGAAGAGCAGCAATGGAGCCCAGAGCCCTTCTGCCACAAACGGAGCAAGCTGCACACCCCGCCCTCCCATTCGGTGCCAAACTCTGCTTTGAAGAGCAGTAATGGAGCCCACAGCCCTGCCACAAAAAATGGAGCAAGCTGCTCAGCAGACCCTCCCATTCAGTCCCACACTTCCTGCTTGGAAGAGCAGCAACAGAGTCTGGAGCCCTTCCACACCACATGGAGCAAGCTGCACAGCAGGATCTCCCATTCAGTGCAGCACTCACTGCTTTGAAGAGCAGAAAAATAGCCCAGAGCCCTCCCACCCCAAGTGGAGCAAGCTGCACTGCAGGCCCTCCCATTTGGTGCTGCACTCCCTGCTTTGAAGAGCAGCAATGGAGCCTGGAGCCTTGAGACCCCAAATGGAGCAAGCTGCACAGCAGGCCATCCTGTTCAGTGCCGCAATCATTACTTTGAAGAGCAGCAATGGAGCCTTCCCACCCCAAACTAAGCAAGCTGCATACCAGTTCATCCCATTTGGTGCTACACTTCTTGCTTTGAGGAGCTGCAACGGAGCCTGGAGCCTTGCCACCCCAAATGGAGCAAGCTGCATAGCAGGCTCTGCCATTCAGTGCCACACTTCCTGCTTTGAAGAGTAACAACAGAGGCTGCAGCCCACCTGCCCTACACAGAGCAAGATGCGCAGCAGACACTCCAGTTTAGTTCAGCACTCCCTGCTTTGAAGAGCAGCAACAGACCTTAGAGCCCTCCCAACCCCAATGGAGCAAGCTGCCCAGCAGGCAATCATGTTCATTGCCATAATCCCTTCTTTGAAGAGCAGTAACAGAGCCTGGAGCCCTCCTGCACCACACAGAGCAAGCTGCACAGCAAGCACTCCCATTTAGTGCTACGCTCCCTGCTTTGAAGAACAGCAACAGAGCCCACAGCCCACAGCCCCAAAAAGAGTAAGCAGCACAGCAGGCCATTCTGTTCAGTGCCTCATTCCCTGCTTTGAAGAGCAGCAATGAAGCTCTGAGCCCTACCACTCCAAATGATGCAAGCAGCACAACAGACTCTCCCATTCAGTGCCACACTCCATGCTTTGAAGAGCAGCAACAGAGCCTGGAGCCCTCCCACCTCAAATGGAGCATGCTGCACAGCAGGCCCTCCCATTCAGTGCCACACTCCATGCCTTGAAGAGCAGCAAGTGAGCCCAGAGTCCTCCAGCCCAAAACAGAGCAAGCTGCGAAGGAGGCTCTCACATTCAGTGCCACACTCCCTGCTTTGAAGAGCTGTAACGGAGCTCTGAGCATTCCCAACCCAAATCGAGCAAGCTGCACAGCAGACCCTCACATTCAGTCCCACACTCCCTGCATGGAGGAGCAGCATCCTGAGTCTGGAGCCCTTCTGCCTCACATGGAGCAAGCTGCACAGCAGGACCTCCCATTCAGTGCCGCACTCACTTCTTTGAAGAGCAGGAATAGAGCCCGGATCCCTCCCACCCCAAGTGGAACAAGCTGCACAGCAGGCCCTCCTATTTAGCACCATACTCCATGCTTTGAAGAGCAGCAAGAGAGCCCAGAGCCCTTCCACCCCAAATGCAGCAAGCTGCACAGCAGGTCCTCCCATTTGGTGCTGCACTCCCTGCTCTGAAGAGCAACAATGGAGCCTGGAGTCTTGAAACCCCAAATGAAGCTAGCTGCACAGCGGGCCATCCCACTCAGTGCCGCAATCATTGCTTTGAAGAGCAGCAATGGAGCCCTCCCACCCCAAACTAAGCAAGCTGCACACCAGGCCCTCCCATTTGGTGCTACATTCCTTGCTTTGAAGAGCAGCAACGAAGCCTGGAGCCCTGACACTCCAAATGGAGCAAGCGGCACAGCAGGCACTCCAATTTAGTTCCACACTCCCTACTTTGAAGAGCAGCAACAGACCCCAGAGCCCTCCCTCCCCCAACAGAGCAAACTGCACAGCAGGCCATCACGATCAGTGCCACATTCCCTACTTTGAAGAGCAGCAATGGAGCCCTCCCATCCCAAGCGGAGCAGGCTGCACACGAGGCCCCTCCCATTTGGTGCCACACTCCCTGCTTTGAAAAGCAGCAACAGAGCCCAGAGAGCTGTCACCCCAAATGGGGCAAGATACACAGCAGGCACTCCCATTTAGTGCAGCACTCCCTGCTTTGAAGAGCAGCATCGGAGCAGATAGCTCAGAGCTCAGAACCCCAGATGGAGTTAGCAACACAGCCGGCCTTCCCATTTGGTACTTCATTACCTGCTTTGAAGTGCTGCAATGGAGCCCTCCCTCCCCAAATGAAAGAAGTTGCACACTAGGCTCTCCCATTCAGTGCTGCACTCACTGCTTCGAAGAGCAGCAACAGAGCGTGGAGACCTGCCTCCCCAAAAAGACTGATGTACACAGCAGACTCTCCCATACAGTGCAGCACTCACTGCTTTGAAGATCAGCAACAGATCCTGGAGCCCTCTCACCCCACATGGAGCAGGGTGCACAGCAGGCACTCCCATTTAGTGCCACACTCCCTGCTTTGAAGAGCAGCAATGGAGCCTGCAGCTCAGAAACCAAATGGAGTAAGCAGTACAGCAGACCTTCCCGTTTTGTGCAAAACTCCCTGCTTTGAAGAGCAATAATGGAGCTCGGAGCGCTCCCACCACAAAGGGAGCAAGCTGCACATCAGGCCCTCAATTTCAGTTCCGCACTCCCAGCTTTGAAGAGCAGCAACAGAGACTGGAGCCCTCCTTCCTCACATGAGGCAAACTGCTCAGCAGGAACTCCCATTTAGTGCTGCAATCCCAGCTTTGAAGAGCAGCAATGGAGCCCAGAGCCAAGAGACACAAATGGAGTAAGCAGACACCAAAGTCCCTCATGTTCAATGCCGTCACTCCCTGCTTTGAAGAGTAGCAATGGAGCCCAGAGCCCTCCTGCCCCAAGTGGAGCAAGCTACACAGCAGGCCCTCCCATTCAGTTCTGCACTCCATGCATTGTGAAGCAGTAAGAGAGCCCAGCGCCCTCCTGCCCTAAACGGAGCAAGTTGCACAACAGGCCCTCCCATTTGGTGCTGTACTTCCTGCTTTGAAGTGCCGCAACGGAGCCCGGAGCCTTCCGACCCCAAATGGAGCAAGCTGCACAACAGGCCCTCACGTTTAGTACCACAGTCACTGTTTGAAGAGCAGCAATGGAGCCCAGATCCCTCCCGCAGCAAACGGAGCAGGCTGGACAGCAGGCCCTCCAGAGCAGCAATGGAGCCCAGAGCCCTGTAACCCCAAATGGAGCAAGCTGCAGAGCAGACCCTTCCATTCTGTACCACAATCCTTTCTTTGAAGAGCAGGAACAGAGTGTGAAGCTCTTCAACCCCACATGGAGCAAACAGCACATCAGGCTCTCCTATTCAGTGTTGCACTCACTGCTTTGAAGATTAGCAAAGGAGCCAGGAGCCCTCACACTCAAAGCTGAGCAAGCAGCAGAGCAGGACCTCACATTCAGTGCCACACTCCATGCCTTGAAAAGCTGCAAGAAAGCCTGGATCCCTCCTGCCCCACACTTAGCAAGTTGCACAGCAGGCACTCCCATTTAGTGCTGCACTCCCTGCTTTGAAGAGCAGCAATGGAGCCCAGAGCTCAGACACCCAAATGGAGTAAGCAGTACAGCAGGCCTTCCCGTTTGGTGCCTCACTCCCTGCTTTGAAGAGCAATAACGGAGATGGGAGCATTCTCACCCAAATGGAGCAAGCTGCTCAGCAGGACATCCCATTCAGTGATGCACTCCCTACCTTGAAGAGCAGCAATGGAGCTCTCCCACCCCAAGCGGAGCAGGCTGCACATCAGGCCCTCCCATTTGGTGCCGCACTCCCTGCTTTGAAGTGCAGCAACAGAGCCTGGAGCCCTGCCACCCCAAATGGGGCAAGGTGCACAGCAGATCCTTCCATTCAGTGCCACACTCACTGCATTGAAGAGCAGCAGCAGAGCCTGGAGCCCTCTCGCCCCAAACTTAACAAGCTGCACAGCAGGCACTCCTATTTAGTGCTGTACTCCCTGCTTTGAAGAGCAGCAATGGAGTCCAGAGACTTTCCACCCAAATGGAGCAAGAAGCACAGCATGCCCTCCCATTCAGTGCCGCAATCCCTTCTTTGAACAGCAGGAATGGAGAATGGAACTCTCCCCCCCAAAATGGAGCAAGCTGCAATACAGACCTTCCATTCAGTGCTGTACTCCCTGCTTTGAAGAGCAGCAATGGAGCCCAGAGCCCTCCAGCCTCAAATGGAGCAAGCTGCACGGCACGCTTTCCAATTCAGTGTTGCAATCCCTGATTTGAAGAGCAGCAATGGAGCCTGGAGCCTTCCCACCCCAAATATAGCAAACTGCACAGCAGGCCCTACCAATCAGTGCAGCACTCATGCCTTGAAGAGCAGCAAGAGAGCCCAGAGTCCTCCCACCTAAAGCGGAGCAAGCTGCACACCAGGCCCTCCCATTTGGTGTTGCACTCCCTGTTTGAAATGCAGCAACAGAGCCCAGAGTGCTGCCACCCAAAAATAGAGCAAGGTGCACAGCAGACCCTCCCATTCAGTGCCACACTCACTGCTTTGAAGAGCAGCAACAGAGCCTGGAGCCATCCCTCCCCATAAGGAGCAAGCTGCACAGCAGGCACTCAAGTTTAGCTGCCACACTCCCTGCTTTGAAGAGTAGTAAAGGAGCCAGGAGCACAGAGCCCCAAATGGAGTGAGCAGAAAAGCAGGCCTTATTGTTTGGTGCCTCACTCCCTGCTTTGAAGAACAGCAATGGAGCTCGGGTCCTTCCAACCACAAAGGGAGCAAGCTACACAGCAGACCCCCATGTTCAGTGCCACACTCCATGCTTTGAAGAGCAGCAATAGAGCCTGGAGCCCTACTGCCCCAAATGGAGCAAGCTGTGCATCAGGCCCTCCAGTTTAGTGCTGTAATCCTTGCTTTGAAGAGCAGCAACAGAGCTCAGAGCCCAGAGCCCCAAATGGAGTAAGCAGCACAGCAGGCCCTCCCGTTAGGTGCCTCACTCCCCGCTTTGAAGTGCAGCAATGGGTCACAGAGACCTGCCTTCCCAAATGGAGAAATCAGCACAGCAGGTCCTCCCATTCAGTGCCTCATTCTAAGCTTTGAAGAGAAGTAATGGATCCCAAAGCCTTCCCACAGCAAACAGAGCAAGCTGCACACGCCGCCCTCCCATTCAGTGCTGAATTCCCTGCTTTGAAGATCCGCAATGGAAACTAGAGCCCTGGCACCCCAAATGGAACAAGCTGCACAGCAGACCCTCCAATTCAGTGCCACACTCCCTGCTTTAAGGAACAGGAACAGAGCCTGGAGCCCTTCTGCCCCACACAGAGCAAGCTGCACAGCAGGCCCTCCCATTCAGTACTGAACTCCCTGCTTTGAAGAGCAGCAATGGAGCCCAGAGCCCTTCCACCACAAATGGAACAAGCTGCACAGCAGGCCCTCCCATTCATTGCAGAACTCCCTGCTTTGAATACAAGCAATAGAGCCTGGACCCCTGCCACCCCAAATGGAGCAAGCTGCACAGTAGACTCTCCCATTCAGTGCCATGCTACCTGCTTTGAAGAGCAGCAACCGAGCCTGGATCCGTACCACCCCAAATTGAACAAGTTGCACAGCAGGCCATCCCATTCAGTTCCACACTCCCTACTTTGAATAGAAGCAATAGAGTTTGGAGCCCTCCTGTCCCAAAAGGAGCAAGCTGCACAGCAGGCCCTCCCATTCAGTGCCATACTCCCTGCTTTGAAGAGCAGCAACAGAGCCTGGACCCCTCCCTTCCCACACAGAGCAAACTGCACAGCAGGCAATCTCATTTAGTGCTGTAATTCCTGCTTTGAAGAGCAGCAACAGAGCCCAGAGGCCAGACCCCAAAAAGGAGTAAGCAGCACAGCAGTCCCTCCTATTCAGTGCTTCACTACCTGCTTTGAAGTGCAGCAATGGGCACAGAGAACTGCCACCAAAAACAGAGCAAGCTGCATAGCAGGCCCTCAAGCTCAGTGCTGCACTCCTTGCTGTGAAGAGCAGCAACAGAGTCTGGAGCTCTTCTGCCCCAAATGGAGCAAACTGCGCAGCAGACCCTCCCATTTAGCACTGCACACCTTTCTTTGAAGACCAGCAATGGAGCATGGAACCCTTCTGACCCAAATGAAGCAAGCAGTATAGGAGGCCCTCCCATTCATTGCCACACTCCCTGCTTTGAAGAACAGTAATGAAGCCTGGAGCCCTCCCTCCCCAAATGGAGCAAGCAGCGCAGTAGGCCTTCCCTTTCAGTGCCTCACTCCCTTCTTTGAAGAGTAGCATTGGAGCCTGGAGCCATCCCACCCCAAATGGAGCAAGCTGCACAGCAAGCCCTTACACTCAGTGCTCCACTGCCTGCTGAGAAAAGCAACAACTGAGCCAAGAGCCCTCCAGCCCCAAATGGAGCAAGCTACACAGCAGGCTCTCCCATTCAGTAATGCATTCCATGCTTTGATGATCAACAATGGAGCCCGGAGCCTGTCCATCCCAAACGGAGCAAGCAGCACAGCAGGCCCTCTCATGCAGTGCCTCACTTCATGTTTTTAACAGCAGCAATGGAGCCCTGAGCCCTCCCGCCACAAATGGAGCAAGCTATGTAACAGGCCCTCCCATTCAGTGCCACACTCACTGCTTTGAAGAGCAGCAACAGAGCCTGGAGCCCTCCAGCCCCAAATACAGCAAACTGCACAGCAGGACCTCCCTGTCAATGCCACACTCCCTGCTTTGAAGAACAGCAACAGAGGCTGTAGCCCTCCCACTCCACATGGAGCAAGCTACGCAGTAGTCAATCCTGTTTAGTGCCACACTCCCTGCTCTGAAAAGCAGCAATGGAGCCTTGAGCCAACAGTCCCAAAGGGAGTAATCTGCAGAGCAGGCCCTCTCATTCGGTGCCTCATTCCCTGCTTTGAAGAGCAGCTATGGAGCCCAGAGCCCTGCCACAAAAAATGGAGCAAGCTGCACAGCAGACCCTCCCATTTGGTCCCACACTCCCTGCTTGGAAGAGCAGCAACAGAGTCTGGAGCCCTTCCGCCCCACATGGAGCAAGCTGCACAGCAGGACCTCCCATTCAGTGCTGCACTCACTGCTTTGAAGAGCAGGAAAGGAGCCCAGAGCCCTCCCACCCCAAGTGAAGCAAGCTGCACAGCAGGCCCTCCCATTTGGTTCTGCACTCCCTGCTATGAAGAGCAGCAATGGAACCTGGAGCATTGAGACCCTACATGGAGCAAGCTGCACAACAGGCCACCCTGTTCAGTACCACAATCATTGCTTTGAAAAGCAGCAATGGAGGCCTCCCACCCCAAACTAAGCAAGCTGCACACCAGGCCCTCCCATTTGGTGCTACACTCCCTGCTTTGAAGAGCAACAACAGAGGCTGCAGCCCTCCTACTCCACACAGAGCAAGCTGCACAGCAGACACTCCAGTTTAGTTCTGCAGTCCCTGCTTTGAAGAGCAGCAATAGACCCCAGAGCACTCCCACCCCCAACGGAGCAAGCTGCATAGCGGGCCATCATGTTCAGTGCCATACTGCCTTCTTTGAAGAGCAGTAACAGAGCCTGGAGCCCTCCCGTGCCACACAGAGCAAGCTGCACAGCAAGCACTCCCATTTACTGCTGCACTCCAATCTTTGAAGAGCAGCAACGGAGCCCACAGTCCACAGCCCCAAATGGAGTAAGCAGCATAGCAGGCCTTCCCATTCGGTGCCTCATTCACTGCTTTGAAGAGCAGCAATGAAGCTCTGACCCCTAGCACCCCAAATGGAGCAAGCAGCACAGCAGACTCTCGCGTTCAGTGCCACACTCCCTGCTTTGAAGAGCAGCAACAGAGCCTGGAGCCCTCCTGCCTCAAATGGAGCAAGCTGCACAGCAGACCTTTCCCATTCAGTGCTGCACTCCATGCCTTGAAGAGCAGTAAGAGAGAGACTAGAGCCCTCCAGCACAAAACAGAGCAAGCTGCAAAGCAGGCTCTCACATTCAGTGCCACACTCCCTGCTTTGAAGAGCAGTAACGGAGCTCGGAGCATTCCCACCCCAAATGGAGCAGCTGCACAGCAGGCCATCACGTTCATTGCCACACTTCCTACTTTGAAGAGCAGCAATAGAGCCCTCCAACCCCTAAGCCGAGCAAGCTGCACACAAGGCTCTCCCATTTGGTGCCACACTCCTGCTTTGAAAAATCAGCAACCAAGCCCAGAGAGCTGTCACCCCAAATGGGGCAAGATGCACAGCAGACCCTTCCATTCAGTGCCACATTCACTACTTTGAAGAGCAGCAACAGAGCCTGGATCACTCCTGCAACACACAGAGCAAGCAGCACAGCAGACACTCCAAATTTAGTGCCACACTCCCTGCTTTGAAGAGCAGCAATGGAGCCCGTAACTCAGAGCTCAGAGCCCCAAATGTAGTAAGCAGCACAGCCGACCTTCCCATTTGGTACTTTACTCCCTGCTTTGAAGAGATGCAATGGAGCTCTCCCACCCCAAATGAAACAAGCTGCACACTAGACTCTCCCTTTCAGTGCCACACTCACTGCTTTGAAGAGCAGCAACAGAGCCTGCAGCCCTCCCGCCCCACATGGAGCAAGGTGCACAGCAGGCACTCCCATTTAGTGCCACACTCCCTGCTTTGAAGTGCAACAATGGAGGCTGGAGCTCAGAGCACAAATGAAGTAAGCAGTACAGCAGGCCTTCCTGTTTGGTGCAAAACTCACTGCTTTAAAGAACAGCAATGGAGACCGGAGCCCTCCCACCACAAAGGGAGCAAGCTGCACAGCAGTCCCTCATGTTCAGTTCCGCACTCCCAGCTTTGAAGAGCAGCAACACAGCCCAGAGCCCTTCAGACTCAAGTGGAGCAAGCTGTGCAGCAGGCATCCCCCATTCAGTGCTGCACTCCATCCTTTGAAGAGCTGCAACAGAGCCTGGATCCCTCCTGCCCCAAATGGAGCAAGGTGCGCAGCAGGTCCTCCTGTACAGTGCCACGCCACTGCTTTGAAGAGAGAAGCAATGGAGTTGGAAGCCTCCCTCCTCACATGAGGCAAATTGCACAGCAGGAACTCCCATTTAGTGCTACAATCCCAGCTTTGAAGAGCAGCAATGGAGCCTAGAGCCCTCCATCAGCAAATGAAGCAAGCTGCACAGCAGGACCTCCCATTCAGTGCTGCATTTCCTTCTTTGAAGTGCAGCAATGGGGCATGGAGTCCTCTTGCCCTAAATGGAGCAAGCTGCACAGCAGGCCCTCCCACTGCATTTCCTTCTTTGAAGTGCAGCAATGGGGCATGGAGTCCTTCTGCCATAAATGGAGCAAGCTGCACAGCAGGCCCTCAAGTTCAGTGCTGCATTCCCTGCTTTGAAGAGCAGAAACAGAGCCTGGAGCCCTCCTACCCAAAATGGAGCAAGCTGCACAGCAGGCCCTCCCTTTTAGTGCTGCACTCCCTGCTCTGAAGACCAGCAACGGAGCACGGAACCCTTGTGACCCAAATGGAGCTAGCTGTACAGCAGGTCCTCCAATTCAGTGCCACACTCCCTGCTTTGAAGAGCAGTAATGAGGCCAAGAACACCTCCCTCACCAATTGGAGCAAGCAGCACAGCATGCCCTCCCATTCAGTGCCACACTCCCTGCTTTGAAGAGCAGCAACAGAGCCTGGAGCCCTCCTGCCTCAAATGGAGCAAGCTGCACAGCAGACCTTTCCCATTCAGTGCTGCACTCCATGCCTTGAAGAGCAGTAAGATAGAGACTAGAGCCCTCCATCCCAAAACAGAGCAAGCTGCGAAGCAGGCTCTCACATTCAGTGCCACACTCCCTGCTTTGAAGAGCAGTAACGGAGCTCGGAGCATTCCCACCCCAAATGGAGCAGCTGCACAGCAGGCCATCACGTTCATTGCCACACTTCCTACTTTGAAGAGCAGCAATAGAGCCCTCCAACCCCAAGCGGAGCAAGCTGCACACAAGGCTCTCCCATTTGGTGCCACACTCCCTGCTTTGAAAATCAGCAACCAAGCCCAGAGAGCTGTCACCCCAAATGGGGCAAGATGCACAGCAGACCCTTCCATTCAGTGCCACATTCACTACTTTGAAGAGCAGCAACAGAGCCTGGATCACTCCTGCAACACACAGAGCAAGCAGCACAGCAGACACTCCAAATTTAGTGCCACACTCCCTGCTTTGAAGAGCAGCAATGGAGCCCGTAACTCAGAGCTCAGAGCCCCAAATGTAGTAAGCAGCACAGCCGACCTTCCCATTTGGTACTTTACTCCCTGCTTTGAAGAGATGCAATGGAGCTCTCCCACCCCAAATGAAACAAGCTGCACACTAGACTCTCCCATTCAGTGCTATACTCACTGCTTTAAAGAGCAGCAACAGAGTGCGGAGCCTTGCCACCCCAAAAGGAGCAATGTACACAGCAGACTCTCCCTTTCAGTGCCACATTCACTACTTTGAAGAGCAGCAACAGAGCCTGGATCACTCCTGCAACACACAGAGCAAGCAGCACAGCAGACACTCCAAATTTAGTGCCACACTCCCTGCTTTGAAGAGCAGCAATGGAGCCCGTAACTCAGAGCTCAGAGCCCCAAATATAGTAAGCAGCACAGCCGACCTTCCCATTTGGTACTTTACTCCCTGCTTTGAAGAGATGCAATGGAGCTCTCCCACCCCAAATGAAACAAGCTGCACACTAGACTCTCCCATTCAGTGCTATACTCACTGCTTTAAAGAGCAGCAACAGAGTGCGGAGCCTTGCCACCCCAAAAGGAGCAATGTACACAGCAAACTCTCCCTTTCAGTGCCACACTCACTGCTTTGAAGAGCAGCAACAGAGCCTGCAGCCCTCCCGCCCCACATGGAGCAAGTTGCACAGCAGGCACTTCCATTTAGTGCCACACTCCCTGCTTTGAAGTGCAACAATGGAGGCTGGAGCTCAGAGCACAAATGAAGTAAGCAGTACAGCAGGCCTTCCTGTTTGGTGCAAAACTCACTGCTTTAAAGAACAGCAATGGAGACCGGAGCCCTCCCACCACAAAGGGAGCAAGCTGCACAGCAGTCCCTCATGTTCAGTTCCGCACTCCCAGCTTTGAAGAGCAGCAACACAGCCCAGAGCCCTTCAGACTCAAGTGGAGCAAGCTGTGCAGCAGGCATCCCCCATTCAGTGCTGCACTCCATCCTTTGAAGAGCTGCAACAGAGCCTGGATCCCTCCTGCCCCAAATGGAGCAAGGTGCGCAGCAGGTCCTCCTGTACAGTGCCACGCTCACTGCTTTGAAGAGAAGCAATGGAGTTGGAAGCCCTCCCTCCTCACATGAGGCAAATTGCACAGCAGGAACTCCCATTTAGTGCTACAATCCCAGCTTTGAAGAGCAGCAATGGAGCCTAGAGCCCTCCATCAGCAAATGAAGCAAGCTGCACAGCAGGACCTCCCATTCAGTGCTGCATTTCCTTCTTTGAAGTGCAGCAATGGGGCATGGAGTCCTCTTGCCCTAAATGGAGCAAGCTGCACAGCAGGCCCTCCCACTGCATTTCCTTCTTTGAAGTGCAGCAATGGGGCATGGAGTCCTCCTGCCATAAATGGAGCAAGCTGCACAGCAGGCCCTCAAGTTCAGTGCTGCATTCCCTGCTTTGAAGAGCAGAAACAGAGCCTGGAGCCCTCCTACCCAAAATGGAGCAAGCTGCACAGCAGGCCCTCCCTTTTAGTGCTGCACTCCCTGCTCTGAAGACCAGCAATGGAGCACGGAACCCTTGTGACCCAAATGGAGCTAGCTGTACAGCAGGTCCTCCAATTCAGTGCCACACTTCCTGCTTTGAAGAGCAGTAATGAGGCCAAGAACACCTCCCTCACCAATCGGAGCAAGCAGCACAGCATGCCCTCCCATTCAGTGCCTCACTCCCTGCTTTGAAGAGCAGCAATGGAGCCTGGAGCCCTCCAGCCCCAAATGAAGCAAGCTGTACAGCACGCCCTCCTATTTGGTTCTACACTCCCTGTTTTGATGAGCAGCAATGGAACCCAGAGCCTACCTGCCCCAAACGGACCAAGCAGCACAGCAGGCCCTCCCGTTCAGAGCCTCACTATCTGTTTTGAAGAGCAGCAACAGAGCCTGGAGCCCTGCCACCCCAAATGGTGCAAGCTGCACAGCAGGACCTCCATTCAATGCCGTACTGGCTGCTTTGAAGAGCAGCAACAGAGCCTTGC
Source organism: Neoceratodus forsteri (assembly GCA_016271365.2). Taxonomy (NCBI): domain Eukaryota; kingdom Metazoa; phylum Chordata; order Ceratodontiformes; family Ceratodontidae; genus Neoceratodus; species Neoceratodus forsteri. Next base: position 318,773,781 of record CM028130.1, read on the forward strand.
GCACTCTCTCCTCAAATGGAGGAAGCTGCACAGCAGCCACTCCCAATTTGTTCCACACACCCTGCTATGAAGGGCAGCAATGGAGCCTGGAGCCACAGCCCCAAACAGAGTAATCAGTATAGCAGGCCCTCCCATTTGGTGCCTCATTCCTGCTTTAAAGAGCAGAAATGGAGCCCAGAGCCCTCCCTCTGCAAACGAAGCAAGCTGCACAGCAGGCCCTCCCATTCGGTGCTGAACTCCCTGCTTTAAAGAGCAGCAATGGAGCTCAGAGCCCTGCCACCCCAAATGGAACAAGCTGCACAACAGACCTTCCCATTCAGTGACACACTCCCTGCTTTGAAGAGCAGCAACAGAGCCTAGAGCCCTTCCACCCCACACGGAGCAAGCAGCACAGCTGGCCCTCCAATTCAGTACCAAACTCTGTGCTTCAAAGAGCAGCAATGGAGTACAGAGTCCTCCCGCCGCAAATGGAGCAAGCTGCACAGCAGGCCCTCAAGTTCAGTGCTGCATTCCCTGCTTTGAAGAGCAGAAACAGAGTCTGGAGCCCTCCTACCCAAAATGGAGCAAGCTGCACAGCAGGCCCTCCCTTTTAGTGCTGCACTCCCTGCTCTGAAGACCAGCAACGGAGCACGGAACCCTTGTGCCCCAAATGGTGCTAGCTGTACAGCAGGCCCTCCAATTCAGTGCCACACTCCCTGCTTTGAAGAGCAGTAATGGGGCCAAGAACACTTCCCTCACCAATCGGAGCAAGCAGCACAGCATGCCCTCCCATTCAGTGCCTCACTCCCTGCTTTGAAGAGCAGCAATGGAGCCTGGAGCCCTCCAGCCCCAAATGAAGCAAGCTGTACAGCACGCCCTCCTATTTGGTTCTACACTCCCTGTTTTTATGATCAACAATGGAACCCAGAGCCTACCTGCCCCAAACGGACCAAGCAGCACAGCAGGCCCTCCCATTTAGAGCCTCACTATCTGTTTTGAAGAGCAGCAACAGAGCCTGGAGCCCTGCCACCCCAAATGGTGCAAGCTGCACAGCAGGACCTCCCATTCAATGCCGCACTGGCTGCTTTGAAGAGCAGCAACAGAGCCTTGTGCACTCTCTCCTCAAATGGAGAAAGCTGCACAGCAGCCACTCCCATTTTGTTCCACACACCCTGCTATGAAGGGCAGCAATGGAGCCTGGAGCCACAGCCCCAAACAGAGTAATCAGTATAGCAGGCCCTCCCATTTGGTGCCTCATTCCTGCTTTAAAGAGCAGAAATGGAGCCCAGAGCCCTCCCTCTGCAAACGGAGCAAGCTGCACAGCATGCCCTCCCATTCGATGCTGAACTGCCTGCTTTAAAGAGCAGCAATGGAGCTCGGAGCCCTGCCACCCCAAATGGAACAAGCTGCACAGCAGACCTTCCCATTCAGTGACACACTCCCTGCTTTGAAGAGCAGCAACAGAGCCTAGAGCCCTTCCACCCCACATGGAGCAAGCAGCACAGCTGGCCCTCCAATTCAGTACCAAACTCTGTGCTTCAAAGAGCAGCAATGGAGTACAGAGTCCTCCCGCCGCAAATGGAGCAAGCTGCACAGCAGGCTCTCACATTCAGTGGTGAACTCCCTGCTTTGAAGGGCAGCAATGGAGCCTGGAGCCCTGCCACCCCAAACAGAGTAAGTTGCACTGTAGACCCTCCCATTCAGTGCCACACTCCCTGATTTGAAGAGCAGCATCAGAGTTTGTAGCCCTACCGGCCCTCATGAAGCAAGCTGCACAGCAGGCCCTCCCATTCAGTGCCACACTCACTGCTGTGAAGAGCAACAAAGGAGCCCAGACTCCTACCGCCCCAAGTGGAGCAAGCTACACAGCAGACCCTCCCATTCAGTTCCACTCTCCATGCTTTGTGGAGCAGCAAGAGAGCCCAGGGCCCTCCTGCCCCAAACGGAGCAAACTGCCCAACAGGCCCTCTATTCAGTGCTGCACTCCCTGCTTTGAAGTGCAGCAATGGAGCCTGGAGCCTTCCGACCCCAAATGGAGCAAGCTGCACAACAGGCCATCACATTCAGTACCACAGTCACTGTTTGAACAGCAGCAATGGAGCTCAGATCCCTACTGCAGCAAATGGAGCAAGCTGGACAGCAGGTCCTCCCATTCAGTGTCGAACTACCTGCTCTGACAGTGCAGCAATGGAGCCCAGAGCCCTGCCACCTCAAATGGAGCAAGCTGCACAGCAGACCCTTCCATTCCATGCCACAATCCCTTCTTTGAAGAGCAGAAACAGAGTCTGGAGCTCTATGACCCCACATGGAGCAAGCAGCACATCAGGCTCTCCTATTCAGTGTTGCACTTACTGCTTTGAAGATGAGCAAAGGAGCCAGGAGCCCTCACACTCCAAGTTGAGCAAGCTGCACAGCAGGCCCTCCCATTCAGTGCCACACTCCATGCCTTGAAGAGCTGCAAGAGAGCCTGGAGCCCTCCCACTCCACACTTAGCAAGCTGCACAGCCAGAACTCCCATTTAGTGCTGCACTCCCTGCTTTGAAGAGCAACAATGGAAAGCAGAGCTCAGAGACCCAAATAGGGTAAGCAGTACAGCAGGCCTTCCCATTTGGTGCCTCACTCCCTGCTTTGAAGAGCAGTAACGGAGATCGGAGCATTCTCACCCCAAATGGAGCAAGATGCACAGCAGGCCATCCCATTCAGTGACACACTCCCTACTTTGAAGAGCAGCAATGGAGCTCTTCCACCCCAAGCGGAGCAAGCTGCACATCAGGCCCTCCCATTTGGTGCCACACTCCCTGCTTTGAGGAGCAGCAACAGAGCCTGAAGCCCTGCCACCCCAATTGGGGCAAGTTGCACAGCAGATCCTTCCATTCAGTGCAACATTCACTGCATTGAAGATAAAGCAACAGAGCCTGGAGCCCTCCCGCCCCACACTTAGCAAGCTGCACAGCAGGCACTCCCATATAGTGCTTCACTCCCTGCTTTGAAGAGTAGCAATGTAGCCCAGAGCTCAGAGATGCAAATGTGGTAAGCAGTAAAACAGGCCTTCCTGTTTGGTGCCTCACTCCCTGCTTTGCAGAGCAGCAATGGAGCTCTGAGCCCTCCTGTAGCAAAGGGAGCAAGCTGCACACCATGCCCTCAAGTTAAGTGCTGACTCCCAGCTTTGAAGAGCAGCAAAAGAGTCTGGCACCCTCCCTCCCCAAATGGAGCAAGCTGCACAGCAGGTCCTCCCATTCAGTGCCTCCCTCTCTGCTTTGATAAGCAGCAACTGAGCCTAGAGCCCTCCCATCACAAACATAGCAAGCAGCACAGCAGGCCCTCCTATTCAGTACCGCACTCCTTGCTTTGATGAGCAGCAATAGAGCCCCAAACCCATCTGCCCCAAATGGAGCAAGCAGCACAGCAGGCCCTCCTTTTCAGTGCCTCACTTCCTGTTTTGAAAAGCAGCAATGGAGCCCTGAGCCCTCCCACCACAAATGGAGTAAGCTGTGCAGCAAGCTGTCCTATCCAGTGCCACACTCCCTGCTTTAAAGAGCAGCAATGGAGACTGGAGCCCTACCACACCAAATGAAACAAGCTGCACAGCAGACCCTCCTATTCAGTGCTGCACTCCCTCCTTTGAAGTACAGCAAAAGAGCCTGGAGCAATCCATCCACAAATGGAGCAAGCTGCATAGCAGGCCCTCCCTTTCTGTGCCATACTTCCTTCTTTGAAGTGCAGCAATGGGGCATGGAGTCCTCCCACCCCAAATGGAGCAAACTGCACAGCAGGCCCTCAAATTCAGTGCTGCACTTCCTGCTTTGAAGAGCAGCAACAGTGCCTGGAGCCCTCCTTCCCCAAATGGAGAAAGCTGCACAGCAGGCCCTCCCATTTAGTGCTGCATTCCCTGCTTTGAAGACCAGCAACGGAGCACAGAACCCTTCTGCCCCAAATGGATCCAGCTCTACAGCTGGCCCTCTCATTCAGTGCCTCACTCTCTGCTTTGAAGAGCAGCAATGGAGCCCAGAGCCCTCCAGCCCCAAATGAAGCAAGTTGTACAGCAGGCCATCCTAGTCAGTACCATGCTCCCTACTTTGATGAGCAGCAAGGGAACCCAGAGCCTACCTGATCCAAATGGATCAAGCAGCACAGCAGGCTTTTCCATTCAGTGCCTCACTCCCTGTTTTGAAGAGCAGCAATGGAGCCTGGAGCCCTCCTGCTGCAAACGGAGAAGGCTGCACAGCAGGACCTACCATTCAGAGATGAACTCCCTGCTTTGAAGAGCAGCAATGGAGCTCAGAGGCCTGCCACCCCAAATGGAGCAAGCTGCACAGCAAAGCCTCTCATGCAGTGCCACACTCCCTGTTTTGAAGAGCAGCAACAAAGTTTAGAGCCCTCCAGCCCCTTTTTACGCTTGGGTTATTCCCCCTATTGTCCCATATACACCTCACATACACCTCACATTGTATTCCTAGTCTATTGTACTGTGATACTGCTATTTTGCACTTATATATAGATATGAGTGCTAGGAAAGTGCTTTGCTGCTAAGATATGCTAATATTGCCATGCATGATTTATTATACCTCACTATAATACATTTATCTAGATTAGTTTGTCTTTTATAGATATTCCATATATTATATACCTAATCACTGATAAGATGACTCAGAGGGATCATCAGTGATTAATGTTTGCATATATTCTCATATAATTACATGTAATGTGTTTTACACTCAGATATGCCATGTAATAGGCCTGTCAGCAGTTCTCTTTGTCTAAGCAAGCTGACAGAGAGAGACAGCTTTTGTTATGTCTCTATGTTTTATATTGTACATAAGTAAGAAATGTGCATGTAGTTTGAACTGTCAGCATTTCTTTTGTCTAAGCTATAATGTTAATGGAAGCATATTCTGTCTCATATGATACTCATTAGTAATTCTGTCTCCTAAGTCAATCTCCAATGGAGAATGACTTAGGACTAATTCATATTGTTTTTCATATCTGTAACTATGTTGTAATCTCTGTTGCCATGCTGTTATCTGTAGTATTTAGCTGTCTGCAACCCATTGTAGCGCTCTCGAGATGCTACTGTAACTTCTCTAGAAGGGCAGAGAGCTGGAGCGTGGGGAGAGATAGAACAAGATCTTAGAGAACCTAAAATCTACAATTCTGGAGATTATGTACATTCTTCAGGAATGGTGATAAAGCCATCTCCTATGTGATTTTCTCTGTCACATGCTTGGCATAAGTAGCATAATAAACTTTATTAGTACTCCTTGCTTGTTTATGAATGTTTATTGGCAGACTCCGAGACACAAGAATCTGTATTATTATTATTTTTATTGTTTACCCTACACACCAAGAGTGTTTAGACAACATAATGGTGATGACAAAATGGAGTCTGGATGTTTTTGCCAAGTTTCATTTTAATTTCCTCTTTAAATTAAAACACTGGGTGAGAGATCCCCAGTAAAAACAAGCTGAAAGAGTCTAATGTTTAAAATTTTTTGGTCAGTTGTATGTTCTACAGTGCAGACAAAACAATCTCTTGGCAGATATTCAATTTCTGTGTAATGAGTTGTTTTATTTTTGATTTTTTTTCCCTATCCTTTCTCTGTGGGAACACAGCTATAAAGGATCCAAAACAAACAGTTAGACAGCTTTCTTGTGCTTTCAAATCCTGATGGGTATTTACTCATCTAGGTGTCCATAGATGCCAAAGGCTGTTTGTGTGCTTTCATGAACTTTGGTTGCAAACAAGGTTTTTGTGATCCACAGACAGCTAAGGGTTTCTTATCTTAAGACATGCTTAAATATATCAGTACTGAGTTGAGACTGGATGCCTTAGCAAGCCAAGCTGCAAACAGCAGTTGGCTTGATTTTACTAAAGTAGGAGAATCCAATGATAGTCCTTTAAGGGATATCATAAAAGCCCATTATGGGAAATAGAAAAATGGTGCCAATGATCCTGAAGGATTATTAAATGCAACATTGTTTAATTGTTTTGATGCTGTTCTAAATAAGATATCTGTTTTGAAAAGTGAGTATATTGCTTGCAAAATGGAGAATTTTGCATACAAGCAGGAGATTAGTCTAAAAAGGGCTTCTCATACAGAAAAAATAATTGGACTACAGTCTGAGCTGGAGTCTGTCCGTCTAGTAAATGAGTCTCACTTTAATGAGAGAAGCAGCCATGATCTGCATACCTTAAGAGCTAATGCTCAAAAGGCAACACTTAAAAAAAAATGTTTTTAAAACTAATGGTGTTCTGGCTAGTAACACTGATTCCTTACGTTTTGAAAATAAGGAACTTAGAGATAAGTCTGAAGTAATTACTGAAAACGTTAATGTGCTGGTACTTCAACACCAGACATTGACGGAACAGCGTGATTTAGTATGTTTTAATTACAGCAGACTTGAAATGAAGGTTTTGAATCTAAATCATGATGCAGTTTCTGTTGATAAAAAACAAGTTTTATAAGATGTAAATGTCTTGAAATCTGAAAACAAAGTACTTTACAGCATGCTAACTCCTGTATCTGAGTTAGAATGTAGGAGTACAAAGTCAGATATGGCAAAATTGCGCCATCAGCCAGAGGTATTGGCCAGGCATACTAACTTAATGCCCAAAGACCTTGCCTCTTCTCATGTTGAAGAGTTTGATTTTGAACACTCACAGTTTGCTGTGGGGTGGACTAGAGCAAAGGCTAGCCACTTGTTTTTATGTGATTCACAAAATGGAGAATTGTTAGAGTCTCAAAATGGTGGACACACATGTCATCAGATTGCATCTCCATACCATCCCCAAGATGGCCGCTCATGGTCATGTGATGATGGTCATGACACAGTAACCCATGATGCCCATGAGATAATCCAAAATGGACAACCACCATATCACGGAGATTCGACCCTGCAGTCACAGGGACCTGTGATTGCTGCCATAACCAAATAAAACAAACCAGAGTTGTTTGGCATGATTAGTAATGTTATCAGTAACACTAGTGTTTCTGAGGGACAGAAGATTCTCATTAAAAATGATGCTGATGTACTTTTCAATAAGGTTAAAATGCAATCTGTCATGAAGTCAGCATCTGATGCTGCAGAACAGCTGTTGCTTGTAACAATGTTTGCTTTATTAGCAGTATTTATGTTATTCGAGTGTCCTTGGATAAAGAACACATTGAAGTTAATTACATGAAAAGTTGTTTTCATTTCTAGTGCAATGTAACATCAGCTGAGAAGACTGAACGTACTGCTTTTCCTATGCAGTGCATTAATACCTTAAGCTGCAACATTAAAAACAATGTTGCTACCATCCAGCAACATTCCGGTGGGGAAACCCACTTTACATTCGATGGGGGAGGGGACAGCCCTGATTCTGAAAGCCCTGTGGCTGTGATATTTTCAGCATTACAGGCCACATTGGGGGGGAGGGTTACAGGTTTGATTTCTGAACCTGAGCTGACAACTGTCTCAGCACTACTTTCTCCACCCCTGATGGCTACTGAACCACAATCTATAGCTGGAGAACTACATGCAGCTTGCACAACACTTTTCTCCACTGTGCAGGCACCCTTGACAGTGCCAACACTCCCTGAACATGATGCAGAACCCCCCCTCCATCAGTGACACCTGGATCATCCCATATTGTGACTGCAATGGCAGGCACTACAGGTAAGAAGGTACAAGGTATTCTAATACTGATATTATTGTCTTTTCTTTTGGGATCACTGACCATGGCCCTAGCATTGATAAATTCTAACACAGTTTTAGGACATTATTTCAAAACTGCTACATCAGATAACGCAATCTCAGCAGTTTTAGCTCAAACACACAATGGACACATCAGACCCATTGCTTATGCATCACAGATGCTTGCCCCAGTGGAGCTGAAATACAACCTTTGTGAAAGGAATCTTTTGGCTACATACTGGGCAGTGAGATACTTTATGTACATAATTGGATATGCACCCATTGTGCTGCATTCCAATCATTTGCCAACTGACTTTCTGTTGTCAGACTGAGTAAAAGATGACTCTTGCTGTAATGCCAGACTTACACACTGGTCTCTCATTTTACAGGATTATGACATCACTGTCCTTCCTATCAAAACTCCATCTTTGTTGGCCCGTGGCCTACAATTTACAAGAGAGACCCATGATTGTTCACTCCAACTCACTGACCTACCTGTCCCAGTGCCCTTTCTGACAGAAACTCAGAAAGTGTTAAAAGACACCACTGTTTGTCATGTTTTGACTGATGACTCAGCCACACATACCAACGAGGGTCAGATAGCAGGATTTGGAATTATTTTACATTCTGGTGATGACAGAGTGTGCATGGCTAGTAATTGCATCATCGTATATGTACCATTCATAGGCAATGATAAAACACGCCTGGCAAATAAAATGAAAAGCAGGGAGGCGAGGAGTCTCTTAATTACCACAAATATTTGTGAATGGTTTAGAGAGCTGAAACGTCCTTGAGAAATAACAGCTTGTGTTAAGAAAGGAATAAAAAGATTTTTCCTTACATAAAATGATACCAGCACTACATGAGAGGGTTAAGTTCTGCCCGCTTCAAGAAATGTCCTCGAGATAATTACAGAAAGCACTGCAGATACAATGTTTTTATTACAGTTTCTAATTGGGTCTGTTTCTCTCTAAACTGAATTTCTTTGGCAGAAGACAAACTTCTGTTCCAATTCTCTGATATTACCTCTGAGAAACAGAGTGACTTGCTTGTGTACGCCACAACACTAATTAGTTTAAATACTGTACATTCATAAGGTTTGAGCATGTTGTATGTATACTCTTTATGCTCCATAAGAAGGACCATCATATGAGGGCAGTGTATAGGTTCTTTAATAAAGGAACTGAGGAATAACTTCCAGAAAATAGCTCTAATAAGAAAGTGAAAATGACATATACAGTACCTATCAAGTGATGGCCTACTCATTTGGCATCACTACTGTAACACTCATGAAAAGTTACAGGTAATTCCAGAACACCTGAGAGTAGATTTTATATACTATACCAAATACATGGTACTCCAACTGGTTTACATCAGTGAGTCAGTAAAAACCCTAGACAGACTAAAATCCTCTGTCTTACGGCTACACATGAGAAATGATGTAGAACACTACATTAGTAACTGTTTGATCTGTGCACAGAACAATCTTACACCAGCTAGGACAAATGCATTATTACCCCACAGGCAAAGGCCCCTGGAACAGAATCCAGTTTAACTACATTGGCCTTACACCAACCACTAAGACCAACTAATTTGCACTAGTGATCACCGACCTATTTTCCAAACAGTTTAAAGCTATCCCAAAACAGAACAACACAGTCAAAGGGACTGTAAATGTCTTGGTAAACCAGCTATTTACCAGGTAGGGTTTTACCCCTAAAGGTAAATTCTGATTACAGGGATCTGGCTTTATAGCCAAAGTAATGTAGGAAATTCTAGATTTGTTACGGGTAAAACAAAAGTTTTATATCCCTTACAACCCACAGTCATCCGGACAGGTGGAATGGGTTAACAGGCAGACCAAAGTTATGTTACCCAATCTTGCTCAGAAAACCCTAAAAGGACTGAAATTCATTATTGCCTTTACTCCTTATGGCAACAAGAGGGACATCCTCTGCAGGTACACAGCGTACTCAAATTTTAAATCATGACTGGACAGTTCATGAGACTCCCAGAACATTTACTTCTGGACCTGTGTACTGCCACTGCTGATGTAGCATCAGTAGATAAATTTGTTAAATATCTCAAATAAGACATTGAAAAGGTACACTTGTTTGCTTCACAATGTATGGGCAAGACCCAAAAATATGCCCTATTCCATTGTAAACAAATACAGTCGAGCAGGCTACCAAGTTTGACTGCCTCACAATAACAGTGACTGATAAATGGTTATATGCCTATCAAATGAACCTGTTTAAAGGAGATTAAATTACTTTTCCATACCACAATGGGTGGAATAGTTTAAACTAACTATGTTTGTTCTTGTTCTCTTTTCTTTTAGGCTCCAGAGAGAGAGAGAGAGAGAGAGATGCTTGCTTTTATGCTTATTATTCTTTTTAAAAGTATTGGTCTTCTTACAAGCCCAAACTGCACATTTTATTGCAGAGAAGGACCAATGACGTAATCCTAAAAAGGTTGTTGAGGCAGAATACCTCACAAGCCCACATGGTTTAATTGCATCCTGTGGAATTCACACTAAAGTTCTAAAATACATGTTCACTGTCCAGAAGGGTAGTAAGGCCCTACGGAATGTTATGATCATTGCTCTGAATCAATTCTAGCAGTCAGACTTGATCTGGACTCCTGTTTACATTTTATTGATAATCAGGAAATATGCATCCAAATTTATACGGCATTAAAAGCCATTAGACCTTAAGGTTTTTAACCCTATGATGCTTCATAATTTATGACACTTAATACTGAGTGCCCAAAACAGAACCCTGGCCCACCCAGTGGTCTAATAGCCACTTCTCAACCAGGTACCCTAGTTAATAATGTGCAGTTCATGCACATCCCAGTGATTTTTAAATATCACCCTTTAGAACTTGGAATGATGTGTTATGTTTCACAACAAACATTTCCCACTTTTTTTTTAAATAATGATGTAATTGAATACCCTGGCAGCATACCAAGTACTCATTAATGACTCCCTATACAGGGACTGATAGCACCACACATACACACACTTAGGGTTTTCACATCCTGACTGCTAGTGGTGCATCTTATGACTGTAAACCTACCCAAACACACTAGGCATTTTGGTTTTGTTTTGATTTTTTTTTTAGCAAAACACAGGTTTAGACTCAGACCTACTTGGTTCTGACATATCTATTTGAAATAAGACTGATATAGCCATTATACAAGCATACATATGTTAAAGGCTCATGATAGTATGAAATATATGATACCCCCCCATTGCATGGTATACATGATTTTGATCATAAAGAGTGATTTACATTTACAATATTAAGGATATTGTGAAGGGGTTTGACCTGACAAATGTTCATGTTAATCAATTAATTTCTGCTCACATTAAGGAAGCAGATGAGCATCACATAGCTAAGAAAGTCTTTTGCATTGCCTACAGTTATTCTGTTTTTACAACCCTTTGGTTATCTCTTCTGGGATTTGGAATTAGGATATATCCTTGATCTCATACATGACAGACATATGGGTCAGTGGCATTGCCACATTTTGCACTTCTATTGCATGTGTTAATAAATGTTTTTTTAAATCTAGCAATAGTCCATTGTCAATGGCAAGGAACCTTGGATATGTCACCACACACACCAGTATTGCTCTATGTTTCGAAACGTATTCCTGCACAATGCAGAAAACCATGTTTATGACTCTCACAGTGTCACTGCCACATTTTTATCCTGCAACATCCATCTCTGATCATCTGGCAATCGTCCATTCTATTGATCATCTTGATGGGAACTTTTATCGTGAAAAGGTTGAAACTACCTCCTTTGCTTGTTTACCATGAGGTCTTGGAATCGTGACTGACTCCGAACTTTGAATGTCGTACTTGAAAGGAACATCATCTTTTATGCAGATGTGACATCTTCCAACTTGTCTTACCAACTTGTGAATACTGGTCTAATAACTGAAATTAGGCTTCCATTTGTGAACTTTCAAAGAAACTGTATTCAGTCCAGCCAATTAAGATTCTACAATCAAGCTCATTGTTATGCATACCATGAAACTAGTCTGGGGTAAGGGCAATCCCCTAGCTCAGCAAGAAGACTCTTCTTCATTTGATCTACAATCAAGAAATCTATTTTCTTCACTGCTTGTTTTCCAAGCCTGGTTGGCACCTCATACAAACTGAGTACTGTTATAAACTTTTACACTTTGTGCAGCCGTGTGATCATCTTTAACTGAACACTGTTACCATTCCATTGTGAAACTCAATGTGCAATCTAATGCACCCCCTACTGAGGCCTATGAAAATACTGCTGAATCCTGAACATTTTGATTAACCTTTGGAAAATCTGAGTGCATCAAATTTGAACTATGAATCTTCATCTAACACTTGAAGAAACCTTGGATTTATCCCTGGAACTGTTCATAGTGTATGCCTTGTGGGCATTGACATTTTGTGTCCTATTCAACTTACCAACTGAAAAATGCCATCCTTCAAGGTGGTATATTCTGCAGATGTGGAACATTGTGTGGTGACCAACAATACATTCTTCTGATATGGACTAAAAGTTACGCAAAGTGAACATTTCTAACTTCTGTTTTTATTCCCTAAACAGGTAATAGGTTATATGGTAATCACACCTATTCCCATCCTGGAACCAGATATCTTTAAGTCTAGTCCTAACTATCTTGATGCTCTATCTCGATTTTTTACTTATTTTTAATATCCATACAGGCAACTTAAGTTTGTCTCTTCAATTTCTTCCTAATTAGGACAGATACACACCTGATACATACCAGTATTTACTGATTGTTTTGATATTGAAAAACCCCATTGTGAAGTTTTATTCCAAATGTTTATAGTAATACAATGTTTACTAACATTTTCCCTTATAATTACATTTTGTTGTTTAAGGATATCCCCGATACACCACCATGACCAGTTAATATTTCTCTATCAGGCTCATGCCTTGGGCCTGTAAACCAATGGTGCCTAACCTCCATCTTTTTGTTGTGTTGCCACTTTTGCAATTAGGGCAACAAAGAGGGAATTGTTATGTTTGGGTTATGTCCCCTATTGTCCCACATACACCTCAAATTGTATTCCTAGTCTATTGTACTGTGATACTGCTATTTTGCACTTACATATAGATATGAGTGCTAGGAATGTGCTTTGCTGCTAAGATATGCTAATATTGTCATGCATGATTTATTATACCTCACTAGATTAGTTTGTCTTTTATAGATATTCCATATATTATCTACCTAATCACTGATAAGATGACTCAGAGGGATCATCAGTGATTATTGTATGCATATATTCTCATATAATTATATGTAATGTGTTTTACACTCAGATATGCCATGTAATAGGCCTGTCAGCAGTTCTCTTTGTCAAAGCAAGCTGACAGAGAGAGAGACAGCTTTTGTTATGTCTCTGTGGTTTATATTGTACATAAGTAAGAACTGTGCATGTAGTTTGAACTGTCAGCATTTCTTTTGTCAAAGCTATAATGTTAATGGAAGCATATTCTGTCTCATATGATACTCATTAGTAATTCTGTCTCCTAAGTCATTATCCAATGGAGAATAACTTAGGACCAATACATATTGTTTTTCATATGTGCAACAATGTTGTAAACTCTGTTGCTATGCTGTTATCTGTAGTATTCAGCTGTCTGCAACCCAATGTAGCACTCTCGAGACACTACTGTAACTTCTCTAGAAGGGCAGAGAGCTGGAGCGCAGGGAGAGATAGAACAAGATCTTAGAGAACCTAAGATCATTATGTACATTCTTCAGGAATGGTGAGAAACCCATCTCCTTTGTGATTTTCTCTGTCACGTGCTTGGCATAAGTAGCATAATAAACTTTATTAGTACTCCTTGCTTGCTAACGAATATTTCTTGGTAGACTCTGAGACACAAGAATCTGTATTGTTATTATTTTTATTGTTTACCCTACACACCACGAGTGTTTAGACAGCACCCTAACAGAGCAAGTTGCACAGCAGGCCCTTCCATTCAGTGCCACACACCATACCTTGAAGAGCAGCAAGAGATGCCAGAGCCCTCCAGCAGCAAAAGGAGCAAGCTGTACAGCAGGCTCTCCCATTCGATGCTGCACTCCTTGCTTTGGAGAGCAGCAACAGAGCCCATAGCCATCCCACCCCAAATGGAGCAAGCTGCACAGCAGGCCATCCCAATCAGTGCTGCACTCCCTACTTTTAAGAGCAGCAATGGAGCCCTGCCACCCCAAGCATAGCAAGCTGCACAACAGGCCCTCTCATTCGGTGCTACACTACCTGCTATGAAGAGCAGCAACAGAGCCCAGAGCCCTGCCACCCCAAATGCAGCAAGGTGCACAGCAGACCCTCCCATTCAGTACAGTACTTCCTGCTTTGAAGAGCAGCAATGGATCCCAAAACCTTCCGTCCCCAAATGGAGCAAACTGCACAGCAGACCATCCAATTCAGTGCTGCAATCCCTAGCAAAAGAGCCCATCCACCTCAAACATAGAAAGCAGCATTTCACACCCTCCCATTCTCTGCCTCACTCCCTGTTTTGAACAGCAGCAATGTAGGCCTGAGTCCTCTCACCACAAATTGAACAAGCTGTGCAGCAGGCCTTCATGTTCAGTGTTGCACTCCCTGCTTTGAAGAGCAGCAACAGAGTCTGGAGCCCTCCCACCCCAAAAGGAGCAAGCTACACAGCAGGACCTTCCGTTCAAAGCTACACTCCTTGCTTTGAAGAGTAGCAACAGAGCCTTGAGCCCTTCATCCCCCAGGGAGCAAGATGCACAGCAGGCACCCTCATTTAGTGCTGCACTCATTATTTTGAAGGGCAGCAATGCAGCCTGGAGCCCACAGCCCGAAACAGAGTAAGTAGCACAGCAGACCATCCCATTCTGTGCCTCATTCATTGCTTTGAAGAGCAGCAATGGAGTAAAGAGCTCTCCCACAACAAATGTAGCAAGCTGCACAGCAGTCCCTCCCATTTGGTGCTGATCTTCCTGCTTTGAAAAGTAGCAGTGAAGCCTGGAGACCTAGGACATTAAATTGATCAATCTGCTCCACAGACCCTCCTTTCAGTGCCACACTCCCTGCTTTGAAGAGCAGCAACAGAGCCTGGAGCCCTTCCACCCCACATGGAGCAAGCTGCACAGCAGGCCCTCCCATTCAGTGCCAAACTATTTGCTTTGAAGAGCCGAAATGGAGTCCACAGCCCTCCTTCCACAAACTGAGGAAGCTGCACAGCAGAACCTCCCGTTCAGTGCAGAACTCCCTGCTTTGAAGAGAAGCAACAGAGCATGAAGACCTTCTGCTCCACATGGAGCAAGCTGCATAGCAGGCCCTACCAATCGGTGCTGAACTCCCTGCTTTAAAGAGCAGCAATGAAGCCCAGAGCCCTCCCGCCAGAAGTGGAGTAAGATGCACAGCAGGACCTCCCATTCATAGAAACATAGAAATATAGAATTTGACGGCAGATAAGGACCGCTTGGCCCACCTAGTCTGCTCATTTTCCTACCTAACAGATAAGCTGCAGATCCTAGTTAACCAACAGCTTACTTCCTCCTACCCCCCACTTGGACTGCCTTATGTCTGTCCCATGCATTCCTGAATTCCTCCACTGTTCTTGACTCCACGACCTCCTCAGGGAGGCTGTTCCATGCATCCACAACCCTCTCTGTGAAAAAATACTTCCTCACATTACCTCTGAGCCGTCCCCCCTTTATCTTTAAATTGTGCCCCCTTGTTCTTGCACATCTCTTTTTCTGAAAGTTGCTACTCTCTTGGACTTTGTTGATTCCCTTGAGGTACTTGAAAGTTTCTATCATGTCCCCTCTCTCCCTTCTTTCCTCAAGGGTATACATATTAAGCTCCTTTATTCTTTCTTCGTATGTCTTCTGGTGCAGAACCTGCACCATTTTGGTTGCCCTCCTCTGGACAGTCTCCACTCTCTCTATGTCTTTGCGGAGATGGGGTCTCCAGAACTGCACACAGTACTCCAGATGAGGTCTCACTAACTGTCTGTACAGAGGGATAACCACTTCCTGTTTTCTACTATTGGTGCCTCTTCCTATGCATTCCAGTATCCCCCCAGCCTTCCTTACTGCCTTCTCACATTGCTTGCCCACCTTTAGGTCATCTGATATAATTACCCCAAGGTCCCTTTCCATTTTTACTGTTGTCAGTATCTCACCCCCATTGTGTACGCTTCCTCTGGGTTTTTGTTTCCCATGTGCATTACCTTGCACTTCTTTGCACTGAATCTGAGCTGCCATACATTTGACCATTCCTCCAACCTTGCCAAGTCCCTTCTTATCCTTTCCACTCCATCTTGTGTATCAACCATGTTGCAGATCTTTGTGTCATCTGCAAAGAGACATACTTTTCCTTCCAGTTCCTCTGCAATGTCATTATAAAGACATTAAAAGGCCGGTCCCAGTACTGAACCCTGCGGTACCCCACTAGTAACCCTCCTTCTTCACTGTGTACTCCATTTACTACTACTCTTTGCGTCCTGTTGTCTAGCCAATTTTTTATCCAGGCTACCACCTTGGGACCCACTCCAAGGCTGGCTAACTTGTGTATTAATCTTTTGTGTGGGACTGTATCAAATGCCTTGCTAAAATCTAGGTAGGCCATGTCCACAGCCCCTCCCTGGTCTACTACTTTGGTCATCCAGTCAAACAAATCTATTAGATTCATCTGACATGACCTTCCCATCGTGAATCCATGCTGCCTTGGGTCCTGTGCCCCACTGGCCTCTAGGTACTCAACAATTACTTCCTTCAGAAGTGAATCCATCATTTTCCCTACCACTGAGGTCAAACTAACTGGTCTGTAGTTTCCTGCCTCTGTCCTGCTCCCACTTTTGTGAAGAGGAATCACATCTGCCCTCCTCCAGTCCTCGGGTACAACCCCATCCTCCCATGATTTGTTAAAGAGAGTAGTCAGCGGTGTCACTAGTTCTACCCTTAGTTCTTTTAGAATTCTTGGGTGAATCCCATCAGGCCCCATTGCTTTGTCCACCTTCAGTTTTATTAGTTCTTTCAGAACCCTTTCTTCTGTAAATGGACTGATATCGACCCCCATCTTCAGAGTGTTTCTCTTGTTTGGTTTAGGTACCTCCCCCTCCTCTTCCTTTGTGAATACTGAGCAGAAATATTCGTTCAGTATCCCTGCTTTTTCACTGTCACCCTCTACCCACATTCCCTCCCCTTTATTAAGCCTCAGTATCCCTCCTTTGGTCTTTCTTCACTCCCTAATGTACCTATAAAAGGTCTTATCCCCCTTCTCAACAGAATTGGCTATCCTTTCCTCGGTTTGGGCCTTTGCTATTCTGACTGCCTTCCCAGCCTCTTTCTGCTTTAACTGATAAAGTTCTCTGTCCTGCTCCTTCTGTGTTTCCTTATATTTCCTGAATGCTATCCTTTTCTCCTTAACCTTCCCTGCCACCTCTTTTGAGAACCATAGCGTTTTTTTCCTTCATTGTGTTTTATTGATTTGCTTTACACAAAGGCTTGTTGCCTCTGTGATGGCTGTTTTGATTACTCCCCATTGTTCCTCCACCCTCCTTCTTGCCTGTTTGCTAGTGCTTTTCTGAGGCACTCTCTCACTTTCCTAAAGTCAGCCCTCCAAAGTCCAATACTCTTGCTTTTGTGTGGCTTGATTGTATGGCTGTGTTTATCGTGAATCACAGTGTTTGGTGGTCACTTGTTCCCAGATGGCTACCCACTTCTAAATCTGAGATTCTTTCTCCATCCCCATTTGAGAGTACCAGGTCTAAGATTGCTCCCTCCCGAGTGGGTTCCAATACTAGCTGTCTGAGGCATGCCCCCTGTAGGACATCAAGAATGACCCTGCTCTTGAATGTGCCTGCAGCAAAGGTGCTCAGTTAACATCTGGCATATTCAGGTCCTCCATCAACAATATCTCCCTTTTCTGCCATTCTAAGAAGCCTTCTATCATTTCCTTGTCCATTCCCTCCCCCTGAGATGGGGTCTGTATACAACTCCCATGTGGATTGTGGTGCCATTTTCTGTCTCCAGGGTGACCCAGAGTGCCTCATTTGCTCCCTGTTTACTCTTTAGTTCTGTTGCTTTGATCCCTTCCTTTACATAGAGAGCTACTCCTCCTCCTCTTTTACTCTCCCTGTCCCTCCTATAGACTGTGTATCCTGGTATGTTGACATCCCAGTCATGGTTCTCTGTGTACCATGTTTCTGTGACTGCCACAATATCCAGGCAACCCTCTTCCATCAAGGCCACTAGTTCAGGGAGCATGTTACACAGACTATGGGCATTGGTACTCATCACCCTCCACTTTTTGATAGCCTTACCCCATTTACCTCTGTTCTGCTCTCTAATAACTTCTCTACCTTGGTGTTTACCTCACTAATTACCAAGTTTTGTAGGGGGAAGCTGGGATTTCCTTGCTCCTTTTCAGTGCCTCCCCCCTTGGCTAGTTTAAATGCTTGCCAATGAAGCATTTAAACCTCTCACCTAAGATCCTGGTTCCCCCAGACAGATGCAGACCATCGCACCAGTATAGGTCTGCATCCCTCCAGAATAGCTCCACCAGTCCCAAATGAAGCCAAAACCTTGAGCTCCACACCAGTTTTTCAACCACTCATTGAATTCCCTGGTGAGAAGTGCCTTAGCATCACCCTTGCCATAGACAGGCAGCACCTCCAAGAAGGTTACCATATGCGCTACTTGTAAAAGGCCCCTCCCCAACTCTACAAACTCCTCTTGCACTGCTCTGATCCCATTCCTAGCCAGGTCATTTGTCCCTATGTGGACAATGACATCCATCTCCCTTCCTCGTGCAGCTCCTCCCATGATCCTGAGGATTCGCTTCCTGTCCCTCCAAGCTATTGTGCCAGGAAGGCACCTTACCTCCCTCTCCCCTTCCTCACCCATTTCTACCCCCCTAATGATTGACTCCCCCACCAGAAGTTGTTTCCTTCCCCTGTGCGGTCCCATGTCACCATCCTGTGGGTGTCCTTTGTGAAGGTTCCCAGCATCCTCCTTGGTCTCCACTGCAGGTGCCTCCATAGAGATTCAGTGCCAAACTTCCTGCTTTGAAGAGCAGCAATAGAGCCTGGAGCCCTGCCACACCAAACGGAGCAAGCTGCGCAGAAGACCCTCCAATTCAGTGCCATACTCCATGCTTTGAAGAGCAGCAACAGAGCCTGGAGTCCTCCCATCCAAATGGAGCAAGCTGCACAGCAGGCCCTCCCATTCAGTGACACACTCCCTACTTTGAAGAGCAGGAACAGAGCCTGGATCCCTTCCACCCCACAATTAGCAAGCTACACAGCAGGTGCTCTCATTCAGTGCCAGACTCATTGCTTTGTAGAGCTGCAAGAGAGCCCAGAGCCCTCTCACTCAAAATGGGGCAAGCTACACAGCAGGCCCTCCCATTCAGTGATGCACTGCCTGCTTTGAAGAGCAGCAATGGAGCCTGGAGGCTTCCTACCCCAAATATAGCAAGCTGCAAAGCAGGCCATCCCATTCAGTGTTGCACTCCCTACTTTGAAGAGCAGCAACACAGCCCACCCATCCCAAATGGAGGAAGCAGCACATCAGGTCCCATCACTAACTGCCTCACTCCCTGTTTTGAACTGCAGCAATGGAGTTCTGAGCCCTCTCACCTGAAATGGAGCAAGCTACACAGCAGCACCTCCCATTCAGTGCCATTCTCCCTGCTTTGAAGAGCAGCAACAGAGCCTGGAGCCCTTCCACCCCAAACGGAGCAAGCTTCACAGCAGGCCCTCCCATTCAGTGCCAAACTATCTGCTTTGAAGAGCAGCAATGGAGCCCAGAGCCCTCCTTCCACAAACAGAGGAAGCTGTACAGCAGAACCTCCCATTCAGTGCTGAATTCCCTGCTTTGAAGATCAGCAATGAAGCAAGGATCCCTGCCTCCCCAAATGGAGCAAGCTGCACAGCAGGCCCTCACATTCAGTGCCAAACTCCTTGCCTTGAAGAGCAGCAATGGAGCCCAGCGCCCTCCCACTCCAAATGGAGCAAGCTGCACAGCAGGCCTTCCCCTTCAGTGCTGCACACCCTGCTTTGAAGAGCAGCAACAGAGCCTGGAGTCCTCCCACCCCACACAGAGCAACTTGCATAGCAGGCACTCCCATTTAATGCTGCAGTCCCTGCTTTGAAGTGCAGCAATGGAGCCCGGAGCCCACAGCCCCAAACGGAGTAAGTAGCACAGCAGGCCCTCCTGTTCAGTGCCTCAATTCCTGCTTTGAAGAGCAGCAATGGAGCCTACAGAGCTCCCACAGGAAATGGAGTAAGCTGTACAGCAGGCCCTCCCACTCTGAACCGATCTCCTTTCTTTGAAGAACAGCAATGGAGTAGGAGCCCTGCCACCCAAAATGGAGCAAATTGCTCAGCAGACCCTCCCAGTCAGTGCCACACTCCCTGCTTTGAAAAGCAGTAACAGAGCATGGAGCCCTTCTGCTCCACACGGAGCAAGCTGCAAAGCAGGCCCTACCATTCGGTGCTGAACTCCCTGCTTTGACAAGCAGCAACAGACCCTGGAGCCCTTCCGCCCAACATGGAGCAAGTAGCACAGCAGGCCCTTCTATTCGGTGTTGAACTTTATGCTCTGAAGAGGACCAATGGAGCTGAGAGATCTCCTGCTGCAAACAGAGCAAGCTGCACAGCAAGCCCTCCCATTCAGTGCCAAACTCCCTGCTTTGAAGAGCAGCAATGGAGCCCGGAACCCTGCCACCCCAAATGGAGCAAACTGTACAGCAAACCCTCCCATTCAGTGCTGCACTCCCAGCTCTGAAGAGCAGCAATGGAGCCTGGAGCTCTTCCACCCCACACGAAGTAAGCTGCATAGGAGGCCCTCCCATTCAGTGCTGAACTCCCTGCTTTGAAGTATAGCAATGGAGCAAAGAGCCCTCCCTCCCGAAATGGTGAAAGCTGCACAGCAGTCCCTTCACTCAGTTCCACACTGCCTGCTTTGAAGAGCAGCAACAGAGCCTGGAGACCTACTGACCCAAGTGGCACACATTGTGCAGCGGGCCTACCCTTTCAGTGCAGCATTCCCTGCTTTGAAGAGCAGCAACAGAGCCTGGAACCCTCAAGCCCCAAGTGGACCAAGCTGCACAGTAGGCTCACCTTCAGTGCCACACTCACTGCTTTGAAGAGCAGCAATAGAGCCCATCCACTCTAAATGGAGCAAGCAGCACATCAGGCCCTCCCATTTGCTGTCTCACTCCCTGTTTTGAAGAGCAGCAATGGAGCCCAGAACTCTCCCTCCACAAATGGCACAAGCTGCACAGCATGCCCTCCCATTTGGAACTGAACTCCCTTCTTTGAAGAGCAACAAAGGAGCCTAGAGCTCTCCGTCTGCAAATGGAACAATCCACACAGTAGGCCCTCCCATTCAGTGCCAATCTCCCTTCTTTGAAGAGCAGCAATGAAGCCCGGAGCCCTGTCAATGCAAATGTATCAAGCTGCTCAGCTGATCCTCCCAATCAGTGCCACACTCCCTGCTTTGAAGAGCAGCAGCAGAGCCTGGAGCAATTTCGCCCCACATGAAGCAAGCTGCACAGAAGGCCCGGCCATTCAGTGCTGAACTTCCTGCTTTAAAGAGCAGCAATGGAGCCCAGAGCCCTCTCGCTACAAATGGAGCAAGATGCACAGCAGGCCGTTGCACTTGGTCCGAACACCCAGCTTTGAAGAGCAGCAATGGAGCGCAGAACCCAGCCACCCTAAATGGAACAAGCTGCACAGAAGACCCTCCAATTCAGTGCCATGCTCCCTACTTTGAAGAGCAGCAACAAAGCCTGAAGCAATCCCACCCCGATGAATCAAGCTGCACAGCAGTCCCTCCCATTCAGTGCCACACTCCCTGCTTTGAAGAGTAGCAATGGAGCATACAGCCCTCCCACCCCAAGTGGTAAAAGCTACACAGCAGTCCCTCCTTTCAGTGCTGCACTGCCTGCTTAGAAGAGAAGCAACAGAGCTTGGAGACCTACTGCATCAAATGGTGCACGCTGTACAGCAGGCACACCCATTCAGTGCTGCACTCCTTGCTTTGAAGAGAAGCAACAGAGCCTGGAGCCCTCCTGCCCCAAATGGAACAAGCTGCACAGCAGGCCCTTTCATTCAGGGATACACTCACTGCTTTGAAGAGCAGCAAGAGAGCCCGGAGCCTTCTGACCCCAAATACAGCAAGCTGAACAGCAGGCCATCCCATTCAGTGATGCACTAGTTGCTTTGAAGGGCAGCAACAGAGCCCACCCACCCTAAATGGAGCAAGCAGCACATCAGGTCCTCCCGTTCACTGTCTCACTCCCTGTTTTGAAGAGCAGCAATTAAGCCCCGAGCCCTTCAGCCACAAATGGAACAAGCTGTGCAGCAGGCACTCCTGTTCAGTGCCACATTCCCTACTTTGAAGAGCAGCATCGGAGCCTGGAGCCCTCCCACCCAAATGGAGCAAGCTGCATAACAGAACCTCTGTTTCTGTGCCACACTCCCTGCTTTCAAGAGCAGCAATGGACCCAGAGCCCAGCCACCCCAAATGGAGCAATTTGCAGAGCAGACCCTCTGATTCAGAGCCACACTCCCTGCTTTGAAGAGCAGCAACAGAGTCTGGAGCCCTTCCGTCCCACATGGAGCAAGCTGCACAGCAGGCACTCCCTTTGGGTTCTTAACCCCCTGCTTTGAAGAGCAGCAATGGAACTCAGAGTCCTCCTGCCACAAATGGAGCAAGCTGCACAGCAGGCCATCCCATTCAGTGCCGAAGTCCCTGCTTTGAAGAGCAGCAACAGAGCCTGGAGCCTTCCAACCCCAAATGGAGCAAGCTGAACAGCACGTAGTCACATTCAGTGCCACACTCCCTGCTTTGAAGAGCAGCAACAGAACCTTCCCACCCCCAAATGGAGCAAGCTGCACACCAAGAGCTCCCATTCAGTGCCACACTCCATACTTTGAAGAGCAACAACGGAGCCGGAGCCATGCCACCCCAAACGGAGCAAGCTGCACAGCAGATCCTCCCATTCAGTGCCACACTACCTGCTTTGAAGAGCAGCAACAGAGCCTGGAGCCTTCCCGCCTCACACGGAGCAAGCCGCACAGCAGTCACACCCTTTTAGTTCCACACTCCCTGCTTTGAAGAGCAGCAGTAAAGTTTGGAGCCCTACAACCTCCAGGGAGCAAGCTGCACAGCAGGCACTCCCATTTAGTGCTGCACTCACTGCTTTGAAGGGCAGCAATGCAGCCTGGACCCCACAGCCCCAAACGGAGTAAGCAGCACAGCAAGTCCTACCATTTGGTACCTCATTCCTTGCTTTGAAGAGCAGTAATGGAGCCCAGAGCTCTCCCCCCACAAATCTAACAAGCTGCACTGCATGCCCCCTCCATTTGGTGTCAATCTCCCTGCTTTGTAGAGTAGCAATGCAGTCTGCACCCCTAGCATCCCAAATGGAGCAAGATGCTCAGCAGACCCTCCCATTCAGTGATACACTCCCTACTTTGAAGAGCAGCAACAGAGCCTGGAGCCCTTCTGCCCTATACAGAGCTAGCTGCACAGCAGGACCTCCCATTTGGTGCTGAAATCCCTACTTTGAAGAGCAGTAATGGAACCCAGAGCCCTTCTGCTGCAAACGGTGCAAGCTGCACAGTAGACCATCCCATTCAGTGCCAAACTCCCTGCTTTCAAGAGAGTAATGCAGCCCACAGCCTTGCCACCACAAATAGAGCAAGCTGCAAAGCAGACCCTCCCATTCAGTGTTGCACTCCCTGCTCTGAAGAGCAGCAATGGAGCCTGGAGCAATTCCACCCCACAGGGAGCAAGCTGCACAGCATTCCCTCCCATTCGGTGCCAAACTTCCTGCTTTGAAGAGCAGCAATGGAGCTCAGAGCCCTCCCACCCCAAATGGTGAAAGCTGCACAGCAGTCCCTCCATTCAGTGCTACAGTGCTTGCTTTGAAGAGCAGTAACAGAACTTGGAGATCTACTGCATCAAATGGTACATGCTGCGCAGCAGGCCCACCTGTTCAGTGCTGTATTCCATGCTTTGAAGAGCAGCAACAGAGCCTGGAGCCCTCCCATCCCAAATGGAACAAACTGCACAACAGACCTCCCATTCAGTGCCACACTCCCTGCTTTGAAGAGCAGCAACAGAGCCTGGAGCCCTCCCACCTGCATGGAGAAAGCTGCACAGCAGGCACTCCCATTTAGTGCCGCACTCACTGCTTTAAAGGGCAGTACTGGAGCCTGGAGCCTACAGCCCCAAATGGAGTAAGCAGCACAGCAGGTCCTCCCATTTGGTGCCTCATTTCCTGCTTTGAAGAGCAGAAATGGAGCCCAAATTTCTCCAGCTTCAAAGGGAGCAAGCTGCACAGCAGGCCCTTCCATTCGGTGCTGAATGCCCTGCTTCCACGAGAAGCAATGGACCTGGAGCCCTTCCACCCCAAATGGAGCAAGTTGCTCAGCAGGCCCTCCCATTCAGTGCCACTCTCCCTGCTTTGAAGAGCAGCAACACAGCCTGGAGCCCTTCCACCCCACATGGAGCAAGCTGCACAGCAGGCCCTCCCATTCAGTTCTGAGTTCCCTGCTTTGAAGAGCAGCAACAGAGCCCTGAGCCTTCTGACCCCAAATGGAGCAAGCTGCACACCAGGAGCTCCCATTTGGTGCCACCCTCCATGATTTGAAGAGCAGCAACAGAGCCCGGAGCCCTGCATCCCCAAACAGAGCAAGCTGCACAGCAGATCCTACCCTTCAGTGCCACACTCCCTGCCTTGAAGAGCAGCAACAGAGTCTGGAGCCCTGCAAAACCAAATGGCACAAGCTGCACAACAGTCCCTCCATTCAGTGCCGCACACACTGCTTTGAGGAGCAGCAACTGAGCCCAGAGCCCTCCCCCCCAAATGGTGCAAGCTGCACATCAGTCCCTCCATTCAGTGCCATACTGCCTGCTTTGAAGAGCAGCAAAAGAGCCTAGAGGTCTACTGCCCCAAATGGTGCAAGCTGCGGTGCAGGCCCACCCATTCAGTGACACACTCCCTGCTTTGAAAAGCAGCAACAGAGCTTGGAGCCTTCCCGCCCCAAGTGGAGCAAGCTGCACAGCAGGCTCTCCCATTTAGTGCCACACTCACTGCTTCGAAGAACAGTAACAGAGTCCAGAGCATTCTGACCCCGAATGGAGCAAGCTGCACAGCAGGCCATCCAGTTCAGTGCCACACTCATTGCTTTGAAGAGCAGCAACAGACCACACAAGCCCCAAATGGAGCAAGCATCACATCAGACCCTCCCATTCAGTGCCACACTCCCTGCTTTGAAGAGCAGCAACAGAGCCTGAAGCCCTCTCACCCCAAATGGATCAAGATACACAACAGGACCTCCCATTCAGTGCCTCACTCCCTGCTTTGAAGAGCAGCAACAGAGCCTGGAGCCTTCCCGCCGCACATGGAGCAAGCTTCACATCAGACCCTCCCATTCAGTGTCACACTCCCTGCTTTGAAGAGCAGCAACAGAGGCTGGAGCCCTTCCACACTCCATAGAGCAAGCTGCAAAGCAGGAACTCCTGTTTAGTGCTGCATCCCCTGCACTGAAGGGCAGCAATGGAGCCTGGAGCCCACAGCCCCAGAGTAAGCAGCATAGCAGGCCCTCCCATTCAGTGCCTCAGTCCCTGCTTTGAAGAGCAGCAATGGAGCCCAGAGCTCTCCCGCTGCAAATAGAGCAAGCTGCACAGCAGGCCCTCCAATTCAGTGCCAAGCTCCCTGCTTTGAAGAGAGCAATGGAGACCATAGCCCTGCCATCCCAAATGGAGCAAGCTACAAAGCAGACCCTCCCATTTACTGCTGCACTCCCTGCTCTGAAGAGCAGCAATGGAGCATGGAGCACTTCCGCCCCACACAGAGCAAGTTGCACAGCAGGCCCTCCCATTTGGTGTCAAACTCCCTGCTTTGAAGAGTAGCAATGCAGCCCAGAGCCCTCCCACCACAAAAGGCAAAAGCTGCAAAGCAGTCCCTCCATTCAGTGCCGCACTGCCTGCTTTGAAGAGCAGCAACAGAACCTGGAGACATACTTCATCAAATGGTGCACTCTGCACAGCAGGCCCACCCATTCAATGCTGCACTCCCTGTTTTGAAGAGCAGCAACAGAGCCTGGAGCCCTCCAGCCCCAATTGGAGCAAACTGCACAGCAGGCCCTCCCATGCAGTGTCACACTCACTGCTTTGAAAAGCAGCAAGAGACCCTGGAGCCTTCCAACCCCAAATGGAGCAAGCCGAACAGTAGGCCATCCCATTCAGTGGTGCACTCAATGCTTTGAAGAGCAGCAACATAGCCCACCCGCCCTAAACGGAGAAAGCAGCACATCAGAAACTCTCATTCACTGTCTCACTCCCTGTTTTGAAGAGCAGCAATGGAGTCCTAAGCCCTCCTGCCACAAACGGAACAAGCTGTGCAGCAGCCTCACCCATTCAGTGCCACATTCCCTGCTTTGAAGAGCAGCATCAGAGTCTGGAGCCCTCTGAAACCAAATGGAGCAAGCTGCACAACAGGACCTCCCATTCAGTGCCACACTTCCTGCCTTGTAGAGCAGCAACAGATCCTGGAGCCCTTCCGCCCCCATGGAGCAAGCTGCACAGAAGCCTGGAGCCCACAGCTTCAAACGGAGTAAGCAGCACAGCAGGCCCTCCCATTAAGTACCTCATTCTCTGCTTTGAAGAGCAGCAATGGAGCCCAGTGTTCTCCCTCCTCAAACGGAGCAAGCTGCACAGCAGGCCCTCCCATTCGGTGCTGAAGTCCCTGCTTTCATGAGCAGCAATGTACCCAGAATCCTGCCACCCCAAAAGGAGCAAGTTGCTCAGCAGACTCCCCCATTCAGTGCCACACTCCCTGCTTTGAAGAGCAGCAACAGAGCCTGGAGCCCTTCCACCCCACATGGAGCAAGCTGCACAGCAGGCCCTCAAATTCAGTTCTGAACTCCCTGCTTGGAAGAGCAGTAATGGAGCCCAGAACCCTCCTGCTGCAAATGGAGCAAGCTGCACAGCAGGCCATCCCATTCAGTGCTGAACTCCCTGCTTTGAAGAGCAGCAACAGAGCCTGGAGACTTCTGACCCCAAAAGGAGAAAGCTGAACAGCAGGCCATCATGTGTAGTGCCGCAATCTTTGCTTTGAATAGCAACAACAGATCCTGGAGCCCTGCTCCCCACATGGAGCAAGCTGCTCAGCAATCACACCCATTTAGTGTCACACTCCCTGCTTTGAAGAGCAGCAACAGAGTATGGAACCCTGCAACCCCAAATGGCACAGACTGCACAACAGTCCCTCCATTCAGTGCCACACACACTACTTTGAGGAGCAGTAACAGAGCCTGGGTCCCTTGCATCCCAAATGGTGTAAACTGCACAGCAGTTCCTCCATTCAGTGCCACACTGCCTGCTTTGAAGAGCAGCAACAAAGCCTAGAGTCCTACTGTCCCAAATGGTGCAAGATGTGGTGCAGGCCCACCCATTCCATTCCACACTGCCTGCTTTGAAGAGCAGCAACAGAGCCTGGAGCCCTCCTACTCCAGTGGACCAAGCCGCACAGAATGCCCTCCCATTCAGTGCCAAACTCACTGCTTAGAAGAGCAGCAACAGAGTCCAAAGCCTTATGACCCCAAATGAAGCAAGCTGCACAGCAGGCCATCCTGTTCAGTGCCTCACTCATTGATTTGAAGAGCAGTAAAAGATCCCACCTGCAACAAATGGAGCAAAAATCTCCTCAGACTCTCCCATTTGCTGCCTCATTCCCTGTTTTGAAGAGCAGCAAAGGAGCCCTCAGCCCTCCCACCACAAATTGAAAAAGCTGTGCAGCAGGCTCTCCCATTCAGTGCCACACTCCTGCTTTGAAGAGCAGCAACAGACTCTAGAGCCCTCCCGCCCCAAATGGATCAAGCTGCACAACAGAACCTCCCATTCAATGCCACACTTTCTGCTCTGAAGAACAGCCACAGAGCTTGGAGCCTTCCCTTCCCAAATGGAGCAAGCTACACAGCAGGCCCTCCCATTTGATGTGGCACTCCCTGCTTTGAAGAGCAGCAACAGAGCCTGGAGCCATTCCACCACAAATGTAGCAAGCTGCACTGCAGGCCCTCCCATTCAGTCCTGCACTCCCTGCTTTGAAGAGCAGCAACAGAGCCTGGAGCCTTCCTACCCCACACGAAGCAAGCCACACAGGAAGGAATATTGTTTAGTGCTGCACTCCCAGCTTTGAAGGGCAGCAATGGAGCCCAGAGCCCAGAGACCCAAACAGAGTAAGCAGCATAGCAAGTCCTCCAGTTCGGTGAATCAATCCCTGCTTTGAAGAGCAGCAATGGAGCCCAGAGCTTTCCCACCACAAATGGAGCAAGCTGCACAGCAGGTCATCCTATTCGGAGCTGAACTCCCTGTTTTGTAGAGTAGCAATGGAGCCCAGAGCCCTACCACCTCAAATGGAGCAAGCTGCTTAGCAGACCCTCCCATTCAGTGCCACACTCCCTGCTTTGAAGAGCAGCAACAAAGCCTGGTGCTCTCCCGGCCCAAATGGAGCAAGCTACACAGCAGACACTCCCATTCAGTGCCACACACCCTGCTTTGAAGAGCAGCAATAGAACCTGGAGCCCTCCCACCCCACATGGAGCAAGCTGCACATCAGGAACTCCTGTTTAGTGTTGCATTCCCTACTTTGAAGAGCAGCAACAGAGCCTGGAGCCATCCCGCTCCCATGGAGCAAGCTGCACAGAAGGCACTCCTGTTTAGTACCGCACTCATTGCTTTAAAGAGCAGCCATGGAGCCCAGAGCCCTCCTGCTGCAAAAGGAGGAGGCTGCAGAACAGTACATCCCATTCGATGCGGCACTCCCTGCATTGAAGAGCAGCAACAGAGCATGGAGCCCTCCTGCCACAAGCAGACAAGCTGCTCAGCAGCCCTACCATTCAATCCTGCACTTCATGCTTTTAGAGCAGCAACAGATCCTGGAGTCCTCCAGCCACAAACGGGTCAAGCTGCACAGCAGCCCCCATTCAGTGGCACTCCTGCTTTGAAGAGCAGCTACAGAGCCTGGAGCCCTCCGCCCCAAATGTATCAAGCTGCACAACAGGATCTCTTGTTCACTGCCACACTCCCAGCTTTGAAGAGCAGCAACCGAGCCTGCAGCCCTCCCGCCCCAAATGGACCAAGCTGCACAGCAGGCCCTCCCATTCCATGCTGCACTCCCTGCTTTGAAGACCAGCAACAGAGCCTGGAGTCCTCCCACTCCAAATGGAGCACGCTGCACAGCAGACCCTCCCATTCAGTGCCACACTCCCTGCTTTGAAGAGCAGCAACAGAGCCCTCTCACCCCAAAGGGAAGAAGCAGCATACCAGGATCTCCCATTCAGTGCCACACTCCATGCTTTTAAGAGCAGCAACAGAGTCTGAAGTCATGCCGCTGCAAACGAAGCAAGCTGCTCAGCAGGTCCTCCCATTTGATGTGGCACTCCCTACTATGAAGAGCAGCAACAGAGCCTGGAGCCCTCCCACTGCAAACAGAGCAAGCTGCACAGCAGGCCCTCCCATTTGGTCCTGCACACCCTGCTTTGAAGAGCAGCAACAAAGCCTGGTGCTCTCCCGCCCCAAATGGAGCAAGCTACACAGCAGACACTCCCATTCAGTGCCACACACCCTGCTTTGAAGAGCAGCAATAGAACCTGGAGCCCTCCCACCCCACATGGAGCAAGCTGCACATCAGGAACTCCTGTTTAGTGTTGCATTCCCTACTTTGAAGAGCAGCAACAGAGCCTGGAGCCATCCCGCTCCCATGGAGCAAGCTGCACAGAAGGCACTCCTGTTTAGTACCGCACTCATTGCTTTAAAGAGCAGCCATGGAGCCCAGAGCCCTCCTGCTGCAAAAGGAGGAGGCTGCAGAACAGTACATCCCATTCGATGCGGCACTCCCTGCATTGAAGAGCAGCAACAGAGCATGGAGCCCTCCTGCCACAAACGGAGCAAGCTGCTCAGCAGGCCCTACCATTCAATCCTGCACTTCATGCTTTTAAGAGCAGCAACAGAGCCTGGAGTCCTCCAGCCACAAATGGGTCAAGCTGCACAGCAGCCCCCCCCATTCGAAGTGGCACTCCCTGCTTTGAAGAGCAGCTACAGAGCCTGGAGCCCTCCCGCCCCAAATGTATCAAGCTGCACAACAGGATCTCTTGTTCACTGCCACACTCCCTGCTTTGAAGAGCAGCAACCGAGCCTGCAGCCCTCCCGCCCCAAATGGACCAAGCTGCACAGCAGGCCCTCCCATTCCATGCTGCACTCTCTGCTTTGAAGATCAGCAACAGAGCCTGGAGTCCTCCCACCCCAAATGGAGCAAGCTGCACAGCAGGCACTCCCATTCAGTGCCACTCTGCCTGCTTTGAATAGCAGCAACAGAGCCCTCTCACCCCAAAGGGAAGAAGCAGCACACCAGGATCTCCCATTCAGTGCCACACTCCGGAGCCTTCTGACCCCAAATGGAGCAAGCTGCTCAGCAAGCCATCCCGTTCAGTGCCACACTCCCTGCTTAGAAGAGCAACAACAGAGCCCTCCCAACCCAAATGGAGCAAACAGCTCATCAGGCCCTCTCATTTGCTGCCTTAATCCCTGTTTTGAAGAGCAGCAAAGGAGACCTGAGCCCTCCCTCCACAAATGGAACAAGCTACGCTGCAGGCCCTCCCATTCAGTGCTGCATTCCCTGCTTTGAAGAGAAGCAACAGGGCCTGGATCCCCTCCCACCCCAAATGGAGCAAGCTGCACAACAGGACCTCCCAATCAGTGCCACACTCCTTGCTTTGAAGAGTAGTAATTGAGCCCAGAGCCTTCTGCCGCAAGCAGAGCAAGCTGCTCAGCAGGCCCTCCCATTCAGTGCTGCACTCCTTGCTGTGAAGGGCAGCAACGGAGCCCCGAGCCCACAGCCCCAAATGGAGTAAGCAGCACATTGGGCCCTAACTTTTGATGCCAGATTCCTTGCTTTGAAGAGCAGCAAAGCAGCCCTGAGCCCTCCCGCCACAAACGGAACAAGCTGTGCAGCAGACCCTCCAGTTCAGTGCCACGTTCCCTGCTTTGAAGAGCAGCATCAGATCCTGGAGCCCTCCCATCCCAAATAGAGCAAGATGCACAGCAGGAACTCCTGTTGAGTGCTGCACTCCCTGCTTTGAAGAGCAGCAACAGAGCCTGGAGATCTCCCACCACCATGGAGCAAGCTGCACAGAAGGCACCCCCCTTATAGTGCCGCATTCACTGCTTTGAAGAGCAGCAATGCAGCCAAGAGCCCTCCTGCCACAAATGGAGCAAGCTGCAGAGCAGGCTGTCCCATTCAGTGCTGCACTCCCTGCTTTGAAGAGCTGCAATAAAGCCCTCCCCATCCAAATCTAGCAATCTATACACCAGGAGCTCATATTCCATGCCATACTCCATGCTTTGAAGAGCAGCAATGGAGCCCAGAGCCCTGTCACACCAAACAGACCAAGCTGCAGTGGAGATCTTCCTGTTCAGTGCCGCATTCCCTGCTTTGAAGAGCACCAACAGAGCCTGGAGCCCTCTTGCCCCACAAAGAGCAAGTTGCACAGCAGTCACACCCATTTAGTGGTATACTCCCTGCTTTGAAGAGCAGCAATAGAGGCCAGAGCCCTGCAACCCCAAATGGCGCAAGCTGCACAACAGTCCTTCCATTCAGTGCAGCACACTCTGCTTTGAGGAGCAGCAATAGAGCACAGAGCCCTCCCACCACGAATGGTGAAAGTTGCACAGCAGTCCCTCCATTCAGTGCCATATTGCCCACTTTGAAGAGCAGCAATAGAGCCCGGAGCCCTGCCACCCCAAATGGAGCAAGTTGTACAGCAGACCCTCCCTTTCAGTGCTGCTCTCCCTGCTTTAAAATGCAGCAACAGAGCCTGGATCCCTCCCGCCCCAAATGTAGCAAGCTGCACAGCAGGTCATCACATTTGGTGCCGAACTTCCTGCTTTAAAGAGCAGCAATGGAGCCTGGAGTGCTGCCGCAACACATGGAGCAAGCTGCACAGCAGACTCTCCCATTCAGTGCCACACTCCCTGCTTTGAAGTGCAGCAACAGAGCCCCGAGCTTTCAAACCCAAAAGGAGCAAGCTGAACAGCAGGCCATTCCATTCAGGGCCACACTTTCTGCTTTGAAGAGCAGCAACAGAGCCCTCCCACCCCAAACGGAGTAAGCTACACACTAGACCCTTCCATTCGGTGCAACATTCCCTACTTTGAAGAGCAGCAACAAAGCCCGGAGCCCTGCCACCCCAAATGGAGCAAGCTGCATGGCAGAGCCTCCCATTCAGTGCTGTACTCCCAACTTTGAGTGCAGCAACAGAGCCTGGAGCCCTCCTGCCCCATATGGAGCAAGCTGCACAGCAGGCACTCCTGTTTAGTGCTGCACTCCTTGCTTTGAAGAGCAGCAATGGAGCCTGGAGCCCACAGCCCGAAACAGAGTAAGCAGCACAGTAGACCCTTCCATTCATTGCATCATTCCTTGTTTGAAGAGCAACAAAGGAGCCCTGAGCCCTCCCACCACAAACGGAACAAGCTGTGCAGCGGGCTCTCCAGTTCAGTGCCACATTCCGTGGTCTGAAGAGCAGCATCAGATCCTGGAGCCCTCCCACCCCACATAAAACAAGATGCACAGCAGGAACTCCTGTTGAGTGCTGCACTCCCTGCTTTGAAGAGCAGCAACAGAGCCTGGAGATCTCCCACCACCATGGAGCAAGCTGCACAGAAGCCACTCCCTTTTAGTGCCACACTCACTGCTTTGAAGAGCAGAAATGCAGCCAAGAGCCCTCTTGCTGCAAACGGAGCAAGCTGCAGAGCAGGCTGTCCAATTCAGTGCAGCACTCCCTGCTTTGAAGAGCAGCAATAGAGACCTCCCAGCCCAAATCTAGCAATCTACACACCAGGAGCTCCCATTCCGTGCCATACTCCATGCTTTGAAGAGCAGCAATGGAGCCCGGAGCCCTGTCACCACAAACAGAGCAAGCTGCAGAGGAGATCCTCCCGTTCAGTGCCGCACTCCCTGCTTTGAAGCTGAACAACAGAGCCTGGAGCCTTCCTGCCCCACACAGAGCAATTTGCACAGCATTTAAACCAGTTTAGTGGTACACACCCTGCTTTGAAGAACAGCAATGGAGGCCAGAGCCCTGCAACCCCAAATGGCACAAACTGCACAACAGTCCTTCCATTCAGTGCAGCACACTCTGCTTTGAGGAGTAGCAACAGAGCCCAGATCCCTCCCACCCCAAATGGT
Source organism: Neoceratodus forsteri (assembly GCA_016271365.2). Classification (NCBI taxonomy): domain Eukaryota; kingdom Metazoa; phylum Chordata; order Ceratodontiformes; family Ceratodontidae; genus Neoceratodus; species Neoceratodus forsteri. Next base: position 318,806,707 of record CM028130.1, read on the forward strand.
GTAAGTTACACATCAGTCCTTCCATTCAGTGCCATACTGCCCACTTTGAAGAGCAGCAATAGAGCCTGGAGCCCTGCCACCCCAAATGGAGCAAGTTGTACAGCAGACCCTCTCTTTTTAGTGCTGCACTCCCTGCTTTAAAATGCAGCAACAGAGCCTGGATCCCACCCACCCCATATGGAGCAAGCTGCACAGCAGGCCATCACATTTGGTGCTGAACTACCTGCTTTAAAGAGCAGCAATGGAGCCTGGAGAGATGCCACAACACGTGGAGCAAGCTGCACAGCAGACTCTCTCATTCAGTGCCACACTCCCTGCTTTGAAGAGCAGCAACAGAGCCCAGAGCCTTCAACCCCAAATGGAGCAAGCCGAACAGCAGGCCATTCCATTCAGGGCCACACTTTCTGCTTTGAAGAGCAGCAACAGAGCCCTCCCACCCCAAATGGAGCAAGCTACACATCAGGCCCTTCTATTCAGTGCAACACTCCCTACTTTGAAGAGCAGTAACAAAGCCCGGAGCCTTGCCACCCCAAACGGAGCAAGCTGCACAGATGAGCCTCCCATTAAGTGCCGCATTCCCAACTTTGAGAGCAGCAACACAGCCTGGAGCCCTCCTGCTCCACACGGAGCAAGCTGCACAGCGGACACTTCTGTTTAGTGCCTCACTCCCTGCTTTGAACAGCAGCAATGAAGCCTGGAGCCCACAGCCCCGAAATAGAGTAATCAGCACAGCAGGCCCTTCCATTCATTTCATCATTCCTTGTTTGAAGAGCAGCAATGGAGCCCAGAGCTCTCCCACCACAAAATGAGCAAGCTGCACAGCAGGCTGTCCCATTCGGTTCCACACTCCCTGCCTTGAAGAGCAGCAACAGAGCCCTCCCACCTCAAATGGAGCAATCTGCACACCAGGCCCTCCCATTTGGTTCCACACTCCCAGCTTTGATGAGCAGCACCGGAGCCCAGAGCCCTGCATCCCCAAATTTCACAAGATGCACAGCAGTCCCTCCATTCAGTGCTGCACATACTGTTTTGAGGAGCAGCAATAGAACCTGGAGCCCTCCCACCCCAAATGGTGCAAACTGCACAGCAGTCCCTCAATTCAGTGTCGCACTGCCTGCTTTGAAGAGCAGCAACAGAACCTGGAGTCCTACTGCCCCAAATGGTATAAGCTGCACAGAAGGCACACCCATTCAGTGGTGCACTCCCTGCTTTGAAGAGCAGCAAAAGAGCCTAGGGTCCTACTGCCCCAAATGGAGCAAACTGCATAGGAGGCCGACTCATTCAGTGCTGCACTTCCTGCTTTGAAGAGCAGCGACAGAGCCTGGAGCCCTCCGGCCCATATGAAGTAAGCTGCACAGCAGACACTACCGCGTAGTGTCGCACTTCTTGCTTGGAAGGGTAACAATGGAGCCCAGAGCCGGAGCACCACAAATAGAGCAAGCTACACAGTAGACCTTCCCATTCAGTGCTGAACTCCCTGCTTTGAAGAGCAGCAATGGAGCCTGGAACAATACCACCCTAAATGGAGCAAGCTGCACAGCATGCCCTCCTGTTCAGTGTCACAGTCCCTGCTTTGAAGAGCAGCAACAAAGCCTGAAGCCCTACTGCCCCACATGAAGCAAGGTGCACAGAAGGCACTCCTGTTTAGTGCTGCACTCCCTGATTTGAAGGGCAGCAATGGAGCCCAGAGCCATCCCACCAGAAGTGGAGCATGCTGCAAAGCAGGCCCTCCAATTCAGTGCCACACTCCCTGCTTTGAAGAGCAGCAACAGAGCCAGAGCCCTGCAACCCCAAATTTCACAAGCTGCACAGTAGCCCCTCCATTCAAATCTGCACACACACTGCTTTGAGGAGCAGTAACAGAGCCTGGAGCCCTTCCTGCACAAATGGTGCAAGCTGCAAAGCAGTCCCTCCATTCAGTGCCGCTCTGCCTGCTTTGAAGAGCAGCAACAGAGACCGGAGTCCTACTGCCCCAAATGGCGCAAGCTGTGCAGCAGGCCCACGCCTTCAGTGATGCACTCCTTGCTTTGAAGAGCAGCAACAGAGAGTCCTACTGCCCCAAATGGCACAAGCTGCACAGCAGACCCACCCCTTCAGTGATGCACTCTCTGCTTTGAAGAGCAGCAACAGAGCCTGGAGCCCTCCCACCCCACATGAGGCAAGCTGCACAGCAAGCACTCCAATTTTGTGCCACACTCCTTGCTTAGAAGGACAGCAATGGCACCCTCCTGCTGCAATTGGATCAAGCAGCACAGCAGGACCTTTGATTTGATGCTGAACTCCCTGCTTTGGAGAGCAGCAATAGAGACTGGAGCCCTGCCACCCCAAATGGAGGAAGCTGTACAGGTGACACTCCATTTCAGAGCCACACTCCCTGCTTTAAACAGCAGCAACAGAGCCTGGATCCCTCCCACTCCAAATGGAGGAAGCTGCACAGCAGGCCCTCCCATTCACTGCCACACTCCCAGCTTTGAAGTGCAGCAACAGAACCTCGAGTCCTCCTTCCCAACATGGAGGAAGCTACAAGGCAGGCACTCCCGTTTAGTGCCACACTCCTTGCTTTGAAGAGCAGCAACGGATCCCAGAGCTCAGATTACCAAATGGAGTAAACAGCACAGCAGGATTTCCTGTTTGGTGCCTGACTCCCTGCTTTGAGGAGCAGCAATGGAGAGTTTGCCCTCCCGGCGCAAAGGGAGCTAGCTGCACAGCATGCCCACCCATTGAGTGCAGCATTCCCTTCTTTGAAGTGCAGCAACGGGGCATGTAGCCCTCCCACACCAAAAGGTGCAAGCTGCACAGCAATTGCTAAATTCAGTGCTGCACTTCCTGCTTTGAGGAGCAGCAACGGAGCCCCAGTGCCCTCCCACCACAAATCATGCAAGCTGCACATCAGGCACTCCTGTTTAGTGCTGCACTCCCTGCTTTGAAGGGCAGCAATGGAGACCGGAGCCTTCCGACCCCAAATGGAGCAATCCGAACAGCAGGCCATACCTTTCAGTGCCGCACTCCATGCCTTGAAGAGCAGCAACAAAGTCTGGATCCCTGCCACCATAAAGGGAGCAAGCTTCACAGCAGACCTTCCCATTCAGTGCCACACTCCAAGCTTTGAAGTGCAGCAACAGAGCCTTGAGCTCTACTGCCCCACACGGAGCAAGCTGCACAGCAGGCCCTCCAATTCAGTGCTGAACTCCCAACTTTGAAGAGCAGCAATAGAGCCTGGAGCCCTGCCACCCCATATGGAGCAAGTTGTACAGCAGACCCTCCCTTTCAGTGCCACACTCCCTGCTTTAAAATGCAGCAACAGAGCCTGGATCCCTCCTGCCCCAAATGGAGCAAGCTGCACAGCAGGGCCTCCCATTTGGTGCTGAACTCCCTTCTTTGAAGAGCAGCAATGGAGCCTGGAGCCCTGCCACCCCACATAGAGCAAGCTGCACAGCAGACCCTGCCATTCAACACCACACTCCCTGGTTAGAAGTGCAGCCACAGAGCCTTGAGCTCTCCTGCCCCACATGGAGCAAGCTGCACAGCCGGACCTCCAATTCAGTGCTGAACTCCCTACTTTGAAGAGCAGCAGTAGAGCCTGGAGCCCTTGCACCCCAATGGAGCAAGCTGCACAGCAGGCACTGCCATTTAGTGCCACACTCATTGCTATGAAGGGCAGCAATGGAGCTTGGAGCCCACAGACCGAAATGGAGTAAGCAGCAAAGCAGGCCTTCCCATTCAATGCATCATTCTTTGCTTTGAAGAGCAGCAATGGAGCCCAGTACTCTCCCGCCACAAACAAAGCAAGCTGCACAGTATGTCCTCTCATTCAGTGCCGAACTTCCTGCTTTGAAGAGCAGCAATGGAGCATGGAGCCATGCCACTCCAAATGGAGCAAGCTGCTCAGCAGACCCTCCCATTCAGTGAAACATTCCCTGCTTTGAAGAGCAGCAACAGAACCTGGAGCCCTTCCACTGAATACGGAGCAAGCTGTACAGCAGGCCCTCCTATTCAGTGCCACACTCCCTGTTTTGAAGAGCAGCAATGGAACCCGGAGCCCTCACACCCCAAATGGTGCAAACTGGACAGCAGTCCCTCCATTTAATGCTGCAATGCCTGCTTTAAAGAGCAGAAACAGAGCCTGGAGTCCTACTGCCCCATATGGCGCAAACTGCACAGCAGGCCCTCCCATTCAGTGCTGCACTCCCAGCTTTAAAGTGCAGCAACAGAGCCTTGAGCCCTCCTGCCCCACACGGAGCAAGCTGCATAACAGGCACTCTTGTTTAGTGCTGCACTCCCTGATTTGAAGAGCTGCAATGGAGTCCAGAGCTCAGAGCACCAAATAGAGTAAACAGCACAGCAGGCCTTCCCATTTGATGCCTGACTTCCTGCTTTGAAGAGCGTCAATGGAGATGGGAGCCCTCCCACCACAAAGGGAACTAGCTGCACAGCAGGCCCACCCATTGAGTGCAGCATTCCCTTCTTTGAAGAGCAGCAACGGGGCATGTAGCCCTTGCACCCCAAAAGGCACAAGCTGCACAACAATTGCTAAATTCAGTGCTGCACTACCTACTTTGAGGAATAGCAATGGAGCCCGGGAGCCCTGCTACCATAATTCATGCAAGCTGCACAGCAGACACTCCCATTTAGTGCTGCACACCCTACTTTGAAGGGCAGCAACAGAGCCCAGAGCTTTCTGACCCTAAATGGAGCAATCTGAACAGCAGGCCATACCGTTCAGTGCCGCACTCCATATTTTGAAGAGCAGCAACAAAGTCCGGAGCCCTGCCACCCTAAAAGGAGCAAGCTTCACAGCAGACCTTTCCATTCAGTGTCACACACCCAGCTTTGAAGTGCAGCAACAGAGCCTTGAGCTCTCCTGCCCCACACGGAGCAAGCTGCACAGCAGGCCCTCTGATTCAGTGATGAACTCCCCTACTTTGAAGAGCAGCAATAAAGCCTGGAGCCCTGCCACCCCAAATGGAGCAAGCTGCACAGCAGACCATCCCATTCAGTGCCACACTTTCTGCTTTGAAGAGCAGCAACAGACCCCTCCCACCCCAAATGCAGCAAGCTGCACACCAGACACTCCTGTTTAGTGCTGCACTCCCTCCTTTGAAGAGCACCAAATGGAGTAAACAGCATAGAGGGCCTTCCTGTTTGGTGCCTGTCTCCCTGCTTTGAAGAGCAGCAATGGAGATGGGAGCCCTCCCACCACAAAGGGAGCTAGCTGCACAGCAGACCATCCCATTGAGTGCAGCACTCCATTCTTTTAAGAGCAGCAACGGGGCATGCAGCCCTCCCACCCCAAAAGGTGCAAGCTGCATAGCAATCACTAATTTCAGTGCTGCGCTACCTGCTTTAAGGAGCAGCAACGGATCCCGGTGCCCTGCCACTACAAATCGTGCAAGCTACACAGCAGGCAATCTTGTTTAGTGCCACACTCCCTACTTTGAAGGGCAGCAACAGAGCCCAGACCCCACAGCCCCAAACTGAGTAAGCAGCACACCAGGCCCTCCAATTCAGTGCCTGATTCGCTGCTTTGAAGAGCAGCAATGGAGTGCTGAGCCCACCCACCTCAATCGGAGCAAGCTGCACAGCAGACCCTCTGACTGAGTGTCAAACTCCCTGCTTTGAAGAGCAGCAATAGAGCCTGGAGCCCTGCCTCTCCAAATGGAGCAAGCTTTACAGCAGACCCTCCCTTTCAGTGCTGCACTCCCTGCATTAAAGTGCAGCAACAGAGCCTGGATCTCAACTGCCCCAAATGGAGCAAACTGCACAGCAGGTCCTCCCATTTGGTGCTGAACTTCCTGCTTTGAGGAGCAGCAATGGAGCCTGGAGCCCTGCCACCCCACATGGAGCAAGCTGCACAGCAGACCCTCCCATTCAGTACCACACTCCCTGGTTTGAAGTGCAGCCACAGAGCCCTTCCACCCCAAATGGAGCAAGCTGCACAGCAGGCCCTTCCATTCAGTGCCACACTCCTTACTTTGAAGATCAGCAACAAAGCTCGGAGCCCTGCCACCCCAAATGTAGAAAGTTGCACAGCAGACCCTACCATTCAGTGCCGCACTCCAAGCTTTGAATTGCAGCAACAGAGTCTGGAGTCCTCCTGCCCCACACGGAGCAAGTTGCACAGCAGGAACTCCCATTTAGTGCCGCACTTCCTGCTCTGAAGAGCTACAATGGAGCCCGGAGCTCAGAGCACCAAATGAACTAAACAGTACAGCAGGCCTTCCCGTTTGGTGCCTGACTCCCTGCTTTGAAGAGCAGCAATGGATCTGGGAGCCCTCCCACCACAAAGGGAGGATGCTGCACAGCTGGACCTCTCATTGAGTGCAGCACTCCCTTCTTTGAAGAGCAGTAATGGGGCACATAGCCTTCCAGCCCCAAAATGCGCAAGCTCCACAGCAGTCACTCCATTCAGTGCCGCATTACCTCCCTTCAGGAGTAGCAATGGAGAGCAGAGCCATCCCACCACAAATGGTGCAAGCTGAACAGCAGGCCCTCCATTCAGTACCACACTCTCTACCTTGAAGAGCTGCAACAGAGCCTGGAGCCCTCCTGCCCCAAGTGGAGCAAGTTGCACAGCAGGGTCTCCCATTCAGTGCCACACTTCCTGCTTTGAAGAGCAGCAACAGAGTCTTAAGCCCTCCCACCCCACATGAAGCAACGGCACAGCAGGCACTCCCATTTAGTGCCACAATCCCAGCTTTGAATGGCAGCAATGAAGCCCGGAGCCCACAGCCCTAAACGGAGTAAGCAGCACAGCAGACCCTATCGTTTGGTGCCAGATTCCCTGTTTTGAAGAGCAGCAATGGAGTCCAGAGCCATTGTGCTGCAAATGGAGCAAGTTGCAGAGCAGACAATCCAGTTCAGGGCTGAACTCCCTGCTTGAAGAACAACCACAAAGCCTGGAGCCCTTTCACCCCACACGAAGCTAGCTGCACAGCTGGCCCTCCCATTCAGTGCCGCATTCACTGCGTCGAAGAGCAGCAACAGAGCCTGGAGCCCACCCACACCAAATTGAACAATCTGCACAGCAGGACCTCCCATTCAGTGCCACACTCCCTGGTTGGAAGAGCAGCAACAGAGCCTGGATCCCTCCTACCCCCATGGAGCAAGCTGCACAGCAGGCACTGCCATTTAGTGCCACACTCATTGCTTTGAAAAACAGCAATGGAGCCTGGAGCCCACAGCCCGAAATGGAGTAAGCAGTATAGCAGGCCCTCCAATTCGGTGCATCATTCCTTGCTTTGAAGAGCAGCAATGGATCCCAGAGCTCTGCCACCTCAAACGGAGCAAGCCGCACAGCAGGCCCTCCCAATCAGTGCCAAACTCCCTGCTTTGAAGAGCAGCAATGGAGCCCGAGCCCTCCCCCCCTAAATGGAGCAAGCTGCTCAGTAGACCCTCCATTCAGTGACACATTCCCTGTGCTGAAGAGCAGCAACAGAGCCTGGAGCCCTTGTGCCCCATATGGAGCAAGCTGCACAGCAGGCAATCCCATTTGATTCCACACTCCCTGCTTTGAAGAGCAGCAATAGAGCCTGGAGCCTTCCGATCCCAAATGGAGCAAGTTGCACAGCAGACCCTTCCATTCAGTGCTGCACTCCCAGATTTGAAATGCAGCAACAGACCCTTGAGCCCTCCTGCCCCACGGGGAGCAAGCTGCACAGCAGGCACTCCCGTTTAATGCTGCACTCCCTGTTTTGAAGATCAGCAATAGAGCCCAGAGCTCAAAGCACCAAATGGAGTAAACAGCACAGCAGGCCTTCCTGTTTGGTGCCTGACTCCCTGCTTTGAAGAGCATCAGTGGAGATACAAGCCATCCGGCCATAAAGGGAGCTACCTGCACAGCAGACCCTCCCCTTCAGTGCAGCACGCCCTTCTTTAAAGAGCAGCAATCTTGCATGTAACCCTCCCATCCCAAAAGGCGCAAGCAGCACAGCAATTGCACCATTCAGTACCACACTATCTGCTTTGAGGAGCGGCAACGGAACCCGGAGCCCTCCCACCACAAGTTGTGCAAGCTTAACAGCAGGCACTCCCATTTAGTGCCGCACTCCCTGCTTTGAAGGGCATCAATGGAGCCTGAAGCGCACAGCCCCAAATGGAGTAAGCAGCACACCAGGCACTCCCATTCAGTGCCTGATTCCCTCCTTTGAAGAGCAGCAATGGAGTGCTGAGCTCTCCCGCTGGAATCTGAGCAAGCTGCACAGCAGGCCCGCCCATTTGGTGCTGAACTCCCTGCTTTAAAGAGCAGCAATGGAGCCCGTAGCCCTGCCATCCCACACGGAGCAAGCTGCACAGCAAACTCTCCCATTCAGTGCCACACTCCCTGCTTTGAAGTGCAGCAACAGAGCCCAGAGCCTTCCAACCACAAATGGGACAAGCTGCACAGCAGACCATCCCATTCAGTGCCACACTTTCTGCTTTGAAGAGCAGCAACAGAGCCCTCCCACCTCAAATGAAGCAAGCTGCACACCAGGCACTCCTGTTTAGTGCTGCACTCTCTCCTTTGAAGAACACCAAATGGAGTAAACAGCATAGAGGGCCTTCCTGTTTGGTGCCTGACTCCCTGCTTTGAAGAGTAGCAATGGAGATGGAAGCCCTCCCACCACAAAGGGAGCTAGCTGCACAGCAGACCATCCCATTGAGTGCAGCACTCCCTTCCTTGAAGAGCAGCAATGGGACATGTAGCCCTCCCACCCAAAAGGTACAAGCTGCACAGCAATCACTAATTTCAGTGCTGCACTACCTGCTTTGAGGAGCAGCAACGGATCCCAAAGCCCTGCCACCACAAATCATGCAAGCTGCACTGCAGGCAATCCTGTTTAGTGCCGCACTCCCTGCTTTGAAGGGCAGCAACAGAGCCCAGAGCCCACAGCACTGAACTGAGTAAGCAGCACACCAGGCCCTCCAATTCGGTGCCTGATTCCCTGCATTGAAGAGCAGCAATGGAGTGCTGAGCCCACCTGCCGCAATCAGAGCAAGCTGCACTGCAGACCCTCTGATTCAGTGCCAAACTCCCTGCTTTGAAGAGCAGCAATAGAGCATGAAGCCCTGCCACCCCCAAATGGAACAAGCTGTACAGCAGACCCTCCCTTTCAGTGCTGCACTCCCTGCATTAAAGTGCAGCAACAGAGCCTGGATCTCAACTGCCCTAAATGGAGCAAGCTGCACAGCAGGACCTCCCATTTGGTGTTTAACTCCCTGCTTTGAAGAGCAGCAATGGAGCCTGGAGCTCTGCCACCCCACGTGGAGCAAGCTGCACCGCAGACCCTCCCATTCAGTACCACACTCCCTGGTTTGATGTGCAGCAACAGAGCCCTCCCACCCCAAATGGAGCAAGCTGCACACCAAGCCCTTCCATTCAGTGCCACACTCCTTACCTTGAAGATCAGCAACAAAGCTCAGAGCCCTGCCACCCCAAATGGTGAAAGCTGCACAGCAGACCCTCCCATTCAGTGCCGCACTCCCAGCGTTGAATTGCAGCAACAGAGTCTGGGGCCCTCCTGCCCCACATGGAGCAAGTTGCACATCAGGAACTCCCATTTAGTGCCGCACTCCCTGCTCTGAAGAGCTACAATGGAGCCCGGAGCTCAGAGCACCAAATGAACTAAACAGCACAGCAGGCCTTCCCGTTTGGTGCCTGACTCCCTGCTTTGAAGAGCAGCAATGGATCTGGGAGCCTTCCCACCACAAAGGGAGGATGCTGCACAGGAGGACCTCCCATTGAGTGCAGCACTCCCTTCTTTGAAGAGCAGTAATGAGGCACATAGCCTTCCAGCCCCAAAATGCACAAGCTCCACAGCAGTCACTCTATTCAGTGCTGCATTACCTCCTTTGAGGAGAAGCAATGGAGAGCAGAGCCCTCCCACCACAAATGGTGCAAGCTGCACAGCAGGCCCTCCATTCAGTACCACACTCAATACCTTGAAAAGCAGCAACTGAGCCTGGAGCCCACCTGCACAAAGTGGAGCAAGTTGCACAGCAGGCTCTCCAATTCAGTGACACACTAGCTGCTTTGAAGAGCAGCAACAGAGCCTTAAGCCCTCCCACCCCACATGAAGCAACTGCACAGCAGAAACTCCCATTTAGTGCTGCAATCCCTGCTGTGAAGGGCAGCAATGAAGCCCGGAGCCCACAGCCCTAAACGGAGTAAGCAGCACAGCAGACCCAATCGTTTGGTGCCTGATTCCGTTTTGAAGAGCAGCAATGGAGTCCAGAGCCATTGTGCTGCAAATGGTGCAAGTTGCAGAGCAGACAATCCACTTCAGTGCTGAACTCTCTGCTTTAAAGAGCAACCACAGAGCCTGGGGCCCTTCCACCCCACACAAAGCTAGCTACACAGCTGGCCCTCCCATTCAGTGCCGCACTCACTGCATTGAAGAGCAGCAACAGAGCTTGGAGCCCTCCCACACCAAATGAAGCAATCTGCACAGCAGGACCTCCCATTCAGTGCCATACTCCCTGCTTGGAAGAGCAGCAACAAATCCTGGAGCCCTCCCACCCCCTGGAGAAAGCTGTACAGCAGGCACTGCCATTTAGTGCCACTCTCATTGCTTTGAAATGCAGCAATGGAGCCTGGAGCCCACAGCCCGAAACAGAGTAAGCAGCACAGCAGGCCCTCCCATTTGGTGCATCATTCCTTGCTTTGAAGAGCAGCAATGGATCCCAGAGCTCTCCCACCCCAAATGGAGCAAGCTGCTCAGTAGACCCTCCCATTCAGTGACACATTCCCTGCACTGAAGAGCAGCAACAGAGCCTGGAGCCCTTCCACCCCATACGGAGCAAGCTGCACAGCATTCACTCCCATTTGATGCCACACTCCCTGCTTTGAAGAGCAGCAATAGAGCCTGGAGCCTTCTGACCCCAAATGGAGTAAGTTGCACAGCAGACCCTTCCATTCAGTGCTGCACTCCCAGCTTTGAAGTGCAGCAACAGACTCTTGAGCTCTTCTGCCCTACGGGGAGCAAGCTCCACAGCAGACACTCCTGTTTAATGCCGCACTCCCTGTTTTGAAGATCAGCAACGGAGCCCAGAGCTCAGAGCACCAAATGGAGCAAACAGCACAGTGGGCCTTCCCATTCGGTGCCTGAATCCCTGCTTGGAAGAGCAGCAATGGAGATGGGAGCCATCCGGCAGCAAAAGGAGCTAGCTGCACAGCAGGACCTCCCATTGAGTGCAGCACTCCCTTCTTTAAAGAGCAGCAATGGGGCATGTAGCCCTCCCATCCCAAAAGGCACAAGCTGCACAGCAATTGCTCCATTCAGTACCACAGTATCTGCTTGAGGAGCAGCAACGGAGCCCGGAGTCCTCCCACCACAAATCGTGCAAGCTTAACAGCAGACATTCCCATTTAGTGCCACACTCCCTGCTTTGAAGGGCAGCAATGGAGCCTGGAGCCCACAGCCCCAAATGGAGTAAGCAGCACACCAGACACTCCCATTCAGTGCCTGATTCCCTCCTTTGAAGAGCAGCAATGGATTGCTGAGCCCTCCCGGCGGAATCTGAGCAAGCTGCAAGCAGGCCCTCCCATTTGGTGCTGAACTCCCTGTTTTGAAGAGCAGCAATACAGCCTGGAGCCCTGCCACCGCAAATGAAGCAAGCTGTACAGCAGACCCTCCCTTTTAGTGCTGCACACCCTGCTTTAAAGAGCAGCAACAGAGCCTGGATCCCTCCCACACCAATTGGAGAAAGCTGCACAGCAGGCCCACTAATTCAGTGCCGAACTCCCTGCTTTGAAGAGTAGCAATGGAGCCCAGAGCCCTGCCACTCCCCATGGAGAAAGCTGCACAGCAGACCCTCCCATTCAGTGCCACGCTCCCTGCTTTGAAGTGCAGCAACAGAGCCCGGAGCCTTCAAACCAAAATGGAGCAAGCTGCACAGCAGGCCTTCCATTTAGTACCCCACTCCATACTTTGAAGAGCAGCAATAGAGCCTGAAGCCCACCTGCCCTAAGTGGAGCAAGTTGCACAACAGGCCCTCCCATTCAGTGCCGCACTCCCTGCTTCCAAGGGCAACAATGAAGCATGGTGCCCACAGCTCTAAACTGAGTAAGCAGCACAGCAGGCCCTATCATTTGGTGCCTGATTCCCTGCATTGAAGAGCAAAAATGGAGTCCAGATCCATTCTGCCATGGATGGAGGAAGTTGCACTGCAGACAATCCCATTCAGTGCCAAACCCCCAGCTTTGAAGAGCAGCCACAGAGCCTGGAGCCATTCCACCCCACATGGAGCAAGCTGCACAGCTGCCCCCCCATTTAGTGTCACATTTACTGCTTTGAAGAGCAGCAACATTTCCTGGAGCCCTCCCACCCACATGGAGCAAGCTGCACAGTAGGCATTGCTGTTTTGTGCTACGCTCATTGCTTTAAAGGACAGCAATGGAGCTTGGAGCCCTCAGCCAGAATGGAGTAAGCAGCACAGCAGGCCCTCCCATTCAGTGCATCATTCTTTCCTTTGAAGAACAGCAATGAAGTCCAGTGCTCTCCTGCCACAAACGGAGCAAGCTGCGCAGCAGGCCCTCCCATTTGGTGCTGAACTCCCTGCTATGAAGAGCAGCAATGGAGTCTGGAGCTTTCCTTCCACAAATGGAGCAAGCTGCCCAGTAGGCCCTTCCATTCAGTGACACATTCCCTGTGCTGAACAGCAGCAACAGAGCCTGGAGATCTTCCGTCCCATATGGAGCAAGCTGCACAGCAGCCCCTCCCATTCAGTGCCACACTCCCAGCTTTGAAGAGCAGCAATAGAGCCCAGAGCCTTCTGACCCCAAATGGAGCAATCTGAACAGCAAGCCATACCATTCAGTGCTGCATTCCTTGCTTTGAAGAGCAGCAATAAAGTCTGGAGCTCTGCCACCCCAAATGGAGCAAGCTGCAGAGCAGACCCTCCCATTCAGTGCTGCACTCCCAGCTTTGAAGTGCAGCAACAGAGCCTTGAGCTCTCCTGCCCCACATGGAGCAAGCTGCACAGCTGCCCCTCCCATTCAGTGCTGCACTCACTGCTTTCAAGAGCAGCAACAGAGCCTGTAGCCCTCCCACCCCAATGAAGCAAGCTGCACAGCAGGCACTGCTGTTTAGTGCCACACTCATTGCTGTGAAGAGCAGCAATGGAGCTTGGAGCCCACAACCTGAAATGGAGTAAACAGCAAAGCAGGCCCTCCCATTCAATGCATCATTCCTTGCTTTGAAGAACAGCAATGGAACCCAGAGCTCTCCCGTCGCAGACAGAGCAAGCTGCACAGCAGGACCTCCCATTTGGTGTCGAACTCCCTGTTTTTAAGAGCAGCAATGGAGCCGGGAGCCCTGCAACCCCAAATGGAGCAAGCTGCTCAGTAGATCATCCTATTCAGTGACACATTCCCTGCTTTGAAGAGCAGCAATAGAGCCCGGATCAATACAGCTACAAACAGAGCAATCTGAACAGCAGGCAATACCATTTAGTGCCACACTCCCAGCTTTGAAGTGCAGCAACAGAACGTTGAGCCCTTCTGCTCCACACGGAGCAAGCTGCACAGCAGGTCCTCCAATTTGGTGTTGAACTCCCTACTGTGAAGAGCAGCAATAGAGCCTGGAGCCATGCCACCCCAAATGCAGAAAGTTGTACAGTAGACCCTCCCTTTCAGTGCCACACTCCCTGCTTTAAAATGCAGCAAGAGAGCCTGGATCCCTCCCACCCCAAATGAAGCAAGCTGCACAGCAGGCCCTCCCATTTGGTGATGAACTCCCTGCTTTAAAGAGCAGCAATGGAGCTCAGAGTCCTGCCACCCCACATTGAGCAAGCTGCACAGCAAACTCTCCCATTCAGTGCCACACTCCCTGCTTTGAAGTGCAGCAACAGAGCCCAGAGCCTTCCAACCCCAAATGGAGCAAGCTTCACAGCAGGCCATCCCATTCAGTGCCACACTTTCTGCTTTGAAGAGCAGCAACAGAGCCCTCCCACCCCAAACAGATCAAGCTGCAGACCAGACCCTTCTATTTGGTGCAACACTCCCTACTTTGAAGAGCAGAAACAAAGCCCGGAGCCCTGCCACACCAAATGAAGCAAGCTGCACAGCAGACCCTCCCATTCAGTACCACACTCCCTGGTTGGAAGTGCAGCCACAGAACCTTGAGCTCTCCTGTCCCACACAGAGCAAGCTGCACAGCAGGCCCTCTGATTCAGTGCTGAACTCCCTACTTTGAAGAGCAGCAATAGAGCCTGGAGCCCTCACACCCCAATGGAGCAAGCTGCACAGCAGGCACTGCCGTTTAGTGCCACACTCATTGCTATGAAGGACAGCAATGGAGCTTGGAGCCCACAGACTGAAATGGAGTAAGCAGCAAAGCAGGCCCTCCCATTCAATGCATCATTCCTTGCTTTGAAGAACAGCAATGGAACCCAGAGCTCTCCTACCACAGATGGAGCAAGTTGCATAGCAGGACCTCCCATTTGATGCCGAACTCCCTGCTTTTAAGAGCAACAATGGAGCTTGGAGTCCTCCCACCCCAAATGGTGCAAGCTGCTCAGTAGACCCTCCCATTCAGTGACACATTCCCTGCGCTGAAGAGCAGCAACAAAAGCCTGGATCCCTTCTGCCCCATACGGATCAAGCTGCACAGCAGGCCCTCCCATTTGGTGCCATACTCCCTGCTTTCAAGAGCAGCAATAGAGCCTTCTGACCCCAAATGGAGCAATCTGAACAGCAGGCCATACCATTCAGTGCCACACTCCCTGATTCAAAGAGCAGCAATAAAGCATGGAGCCATGCCACACAAACAGAGCAAGCTGAACAGCAGACCATCCCATTCAGTGCTGCACTCCCAGCTTTGAAGTGCAGCAACAGACCCTTGAGCCCTCCTGCCCCACAGGGAGCAAGCTGCATAGTAGGCACTCCTGTTTAGTGCCTCACTCCCTGCTTTGATGAGCAGCAGTGGAGCCCCGAGCTCAGAGCACCAAATGGAGTAAACAGCTCAGATGGCCTTCCTGTTTGGTGCCTGACTGCCTGCTTTGAAGAGCAGCAATGGAGATGGGAACCCTCCCACCACAAAGGGTGCTAACTGCACAGCAGGCCTTCCCATTGAGTACAGCAATCCCTTCTTTAAAGAGCAGCAATGGGGCATGTAACCCTCCCACCCCAAAAGAAATATGCTGCACAGCAATCACTCCATTCAGTGCCACATTACCTGCTTTGAGGAGCAAAAATGGAGCCTGGAGCCCTCCCACCACAAATCAAGTAAGCTGAAAAGCAGGAACTCCCATTTAGTGCCACACTCCTTGCTTTGAAGGGCAGCAATGGAGCCCAGAGTCCACAGCCCCAAACGGAGTAAGCAGCACACCCAGCACTCATATTCAGTGCCTGATTCCCTGCTTTGAAGAGCAGCAGTGGAGTGCTGAGCCCTCCCACCACAATTGGAGCAAGCTGCACAGCAGGTCCTATGATTTGGTGCTGAACTCCTGGCTTTGAAGAGCAGCAATAGAGCTTGGAGCCCTGACACCCCCAATGGAGCAAGCTGTACAGCAGACACTCCCTTTCTGTGCCGCATGCCCTGCTTTAAAGAGCAGCAGCAGAGCCTGGATCTCTCCCACCCCAAATGGAGAAAGCTGCACAGCAGGCCCTCTCATTCAGTGCCGAACTCCCTACTTTGAAGAGCAGCATTGGAGCCCGGAGCCCTGCCACTCCACATGGAGCAAGCTGCACAGCAGACCTTCCCATTCAGTGCCACACTCCCTGCTTTGAAGACCAGCAACAGAGCCCGGAGCCTTCCTACCAAAATGGTGCAAGCTGCGCAGCAGGCCCTCCATTCAGTACCCCACTCCCTACTTTGAAGACCAGCAACAGAGCCTGGAGTCCTCCCGCCACAAGTGGAGCAAGTTGCACAGCAGGCCCTCCCATTCATTATCACAATCTTTGCTTTGAAGAGCAGCATCAGAGCCTTAAGCCCTTCCACCCCACATGAAGCAAGCTGCACAGCAGGCACTCCCATTTAGTGCCCGCACTCCCTGCTTTGAAGGGCAACAATGAAGCCCGGTGCCCACAACCCTAAACGGAGTAAGCAGCACAGCAGGCCCTATCATTTGGTGTCTGATTCCCTGCCTAGAAGAGCAGCAATGGAGTCCAGAGCCATTGTGCCGCAGATGGAGGAAGTTGCACAGCAGACAATCCCATTCAGCACCAAACTCCCCACTTTAAAGAGCAGCCACAGAGCCTGGAGCCCTCCCACCCCCATGGAGCAAGCTGCACAGCAGGCACTGCCGTTTAGTGCCACACTCATTGCTTTGAAGGGCAGCAATGGAGCTTGGAGCCTACAGCCTGAAACAGAGTAGGCAGCACAGCAGGCCTTCCCATTCAGTGCATCATTCCTTGCTTTGAAGAACAGCAATGGAACCCAGAGCTCTCCCACTGCAGAAGGAGCAAGCTGCACAGCAGGCCCTGCCTTTCAGTGCCAAACTCCCTGCTTTGAAGAGCAGCAATGGAGCCATCCCACCCCAAATGGAGCAAGCTGCTCAGTAGTCCCTCCCATTCAGTGACACATTCCCGGTGCTGAAGAGCAACAACAGAGCCTTGAGCCCTTCTGCCTCATATGGAGCAAGCTGCACAGCAGGACCTTCCATTTGGTGCAACACTCCCTGCTTTCAAGAGCAGCAATAGAGCCTGGAGCCTTCCGACCGCAAATGGAGCAATCTGAACAGGAGGCCATAATGTTCAGTGCCACACTCCCTGCTTTGAAGAGCAGCAATAAGCCTGGAGCCCTGCTACCCCAAACAGAGCAAGCTGCACAGCAGACCCTCCCATTCAGTGCTGCACTCCCAGCTTTGAAGTACAGCAACAGACTCTTGAGCCCTTCTACCCCGCACGGAGCAAGCTGCACAGCAGGAACTCCCATTTAGTGCCGCATTCCCTGCTTTGAAGAGCAGCAATGGAGCCCAGAGCTCAGAGCACCAAATGGAGTAAACAGCACAGCAGGCCTTCCCATTTAGTGCCTGACTCCCTGCTTTGAAAAGCAGCAATGGAGATGGGAGCCCTCCCATCGCAAAGGGAGCCAGCTGCACAGTAGGCCCTCCCCTTGAGTGTAGAATTCCCTTCTTTAAAGAGCAGCAACAGGGCATGTAGCCCTCCCACCCCAAAAGGCACGAGCTGCACAGCAATCGCTCCATTCAGTGCCACACTACCTGCTTTGAGGAGCAGCAACGGAGACCGGAGCCCTGCAACCCCAAATGGAGCAAGTTGCTCAGTAGACCACCCATTCAGTGACACATTCCCTGTGTTGAAGAGCAGCAACAGAGCATGGAGCTCTTCCACCCCATATGGAGCAAGCTGCTCAGCAGGCCCTCCCATTCAGTGCCAAATTCCCTGCTTTGAAGAGCAGCAATGGAGCCCAGAGCTCAGATCACCAAATGGAGTAAACAGCACAGCAGGCCTTCCCATTCGGTGCCTGACTCCCTGCTTTGAAGAGCAGTAATGGAGATGGTTGCCCTCCCATCATGGGAGCTAGCTGCACAGTAGGCCCTCCCATTGAATGCAGCACTCCCTTCTTTGAAGAGCAGTAACAGGTCATGTAGTCCTCCCACCACAAAAAGGCACAAGCTGCAGAGCAATCGCACCATTCAATGCCACACTACCTGCTTTTAGGAGCAAAAATGGAGCCTGGAGCCCTCCCACAACAAACCGTGCATGCTGAAAAGCAGGCACTCCCATTTAGTGCCGCACTCCTTGCTTTGAAGGGCAGCAACGGAGCCCGGCACCTACAGTCCCAAATGGAGTAAGCAGCACAGCAGGCACTCCCACTCAGTGCCTGATTCCCTGCTTTGAAGAGCAGCAATAGAGCATTGAGCACTCCCACCACAATCGGAGCAAGCTGCACAGCAAGCCCTCCGATTCTGTGCCGAACTCCCTGCTTTGAAGATCAGCAATAGAGCCTGGAGCCCTGCCACCCCAAATGGAGCAAGATGTGCAGCAGACCCTCCATTGTAATGCTGCACTCCATGCTTTAAAGAGCAGCAACAGAGCCTGGATCCCTTCTGACCCAAATGGAGCAAGCTACACAGCAGGCCCTCAAATTCAGTGCCGAACTCCCTGCTTTGATCAGCAGCAATGGAGCCCAGAGCCCTGCCACTCCACATGGAGCAAGCTGCACAGCAGACCCTCCCATTCAGTGCCACACTCCCTGCTTTAAAGAGCAACAACAGAGCCCTGAGCCTTCCAACCCCAAATGGAGCAAGCTGCACAGCAAGCCCTCCCATTCAGTGCTGCACTCTCTGCTTTGAAGAGAAGCAATGGAGCCTGGAACTCAGAGCTGAACAGAGGCCCTCACATTCAGTACTACTCTCTGTGCTTTGAAGTGTTACAACAGAGCCTGGAGCCCAGACACTCCACATGGAGCAAGCTGCACAGCAGACCCTCCCATTCAGTGCTGTACTCACTGCTTTAAAGAGCAAGAAAGGAGCCCAGAGCCCTCCTGACCAAATGGAGCAAGTTGCACAGCAGGTCCTCCCATTCAGTGCCGCAGTCTCTGCTTTGAAGAGCAGCAATGGAGCCTGGAGCTCAGAGCCCCAAATGAAGAAAGCAGCACAGCAGGCCCTCCCATTCGGTGACTTACCCCTTCTTTTTAAGAGCAGCAATGGAGACCTGAGCCCTCCCACCCCAAATGGAGCAAGCTGCACAGCAGTCCCTCCTTTCAGTGCAGCACTCCCTGCTTTGAGGAGCAGCAAATGAGCCTGAAGCCCTCTGGCCCCAAACGAAGCAAGCTGCACAGCAGGCCCTCAAGTTCAGTGCCACACTCCATGCTTTGAAGAGCAGCAACACAGCCTGGAGCCCTACTTCCCCAAATGAGGCAAGCTGCACAGCATGCCTACCCGCTCACTGCTGCACTCCCTGCTTTGAAGAGCAGCAACAGAGCCTGGAGCCCTCCTGCCCCAAATGGAGCAAGCTGCACAACAGGCCTCCCCTTCTGTGCTACACTCCCTGCTTTGAAGAGCAGTAATGGAGCCCAAAGCCCACCCACTCCAAATGGAGAAAGCTGCACAGCAGGCCATATCATTCAGTGCTGCACTCCCTGCTTTGAAGAGCAGCAACAGAGCCTGGAGCCCTACTGCCCCAAACAGAACAAGCTGCACATTAGGCCCTCCTTTTCAGTGCCACACTACCTGCTTTGAAGAGCAGTAACAGAACCTGGAGCCCTCCAGCCCCACACGGATCAAACTGCACAGCAGGTCCTCCCATTCATTGCTGCACTCCCTGCTTTGAAGAGCAGCAAAGGAGCCTGGATCCCTCCCGCTCCAAGTAGAGCAGCTGAACAGCATGTCCCCCTGTTCAGTGCTGCACTCCTTGCTTTAAAGAGCAGCAAGAGAGCCCAGAGCCCTCCCATCCCAAACGGAGCAAGCTGCACAGCAGGTGCTCTCATTTAGTGCCACACTTCCTGCTTTGACTAGCAGCAACAGAGCCCAGAGCCCTCCTACCCCAAACAGAGCAAGCTGCACAGCAGGCCCTCCCATTCAGTGCTGCACTCCCTCCTTTAAGAGCACCAATGGAGCCTGAAGCCTTCCCACCCCAAATTTAGCAAGCTGCACAGCAGACCATCCTATTCAGTGCCTCACTACTTGCTTTGAAGAGCAGCAATGGAGCCCTTCCACCCCAATGGAGCAAACTGCACTGCAGGCCCTCCCATTCAATGCCACACTTTCTGCTTTGAAGAGCAGCAATGGATCCCCGAACCCACCTGCCCTAATCGGAGGAAACAGCACAGCAGGCCTTCCCATTCAGTGCCTGACTCTCTGTTTTGAAGAGCAGCAATGGAGCCCTGAGCCTTCTCACAAAAAATGGAGCAAGCTGCAAGGCAGACCCTCCCGTTCAGGGCTGTACTCCTTGCTTTGAAGAGCAGCAACATAGTACAAAGTCCTCCCACCCCAAATGGAGCAAGCAGCATACCTGGTCCTTCCATTTGATTACTCACTCCCTCCTTGGAAGAGCAGCAATGGAGCCCTGAGCCATCCCACCACAAATGGAGCAAGCTGCACTGCAGGCCTTCCCATTGAGTGCCGCACTCCCTGCTTTGAATAGCAGCAATGGAGTCTGAAGCCCTCCCACCCCAAATGGAGCAAGCTGTACAGCAGGCCCTCCCATTCAGTGCCACACTCCATGCTTTGAAGAGCAGCAAAAGAGCCCAGAGCTCTCTCACCCCAAATGGAGCAAGCTGCACAGCAGGCTCTGCTGTTCAGTGCCACGATCCCTGCTTTCAAGAGCAGTAACAGAGCCCGGAGCTCTCCCACACCAAATGAAGCAAGCAGCACAGCAGGCCCTCCTGTTGGGTGCCTCACTCTCTGTTTTTAAAGAGCAGCAATGGAGCCTGGAGTCCTCCCACCAAAACGGAGCAAGCTGCACAGCAGGACATCCATTCAGTGCCACACTCCCTGCTTTGAAGAGCAGCAACGGAGTCTGGAGCCTTCCAGCCCCAAATGGAGCAAGCTACAGAGCAGGCCCTAATGTTCAGTGCCACACTTCCTGCTTTGAAGTGCAGCAACAGAGCCTGGAGCCCTCCCGCCCCAAATGCAACAAGCTGCACAGGTGACCTTCCATTCAGTTCCACACTTGCTGCTTTGAAAAGCAGTAACAGAGCCTGGAGCCCACCTGTCCAAAATGAAGAAAGCAGCACAGCAAGCCCTCCCATTTGGTGCCTCACTCTCTCTTTTTAAGAGCAGCAATGGAGACCTGAGCCCTCCCACCCCAAATGGAGCAAGCTGCACAGCAGTTCCTCCTTTCAGTGCAGCACTCCCTGCTTTGAGGAGCAGCAAATGAGCCTGAAGCACTCTGGTCCCAAACAGAGCTAACTGCACAGCAGGCCCTCATGTTCAGTGCCACACTCCATGCTTTGAAGAGCAGCAACAGAGCCTGGAGCCCTACTGCCCCAAATGGGGTAAGCTGCACAGCAGGCCCACCCATTCAGTGCTGTACTCCCTGCCTTGAAGAGCAACATCAGAGCCCAGGGGCGTAGGCGGGGGGGTGTTTATGGTGTTCAAACACCCCCCGAAATTACCTCAAAAAATAAATTTACTGTACAGACCACACAGTCCCTTTAAATTTGTGCTTCAGCACCTGTTTCTGCTGTACTGTCAGTGTCAGATGCCAAGGTACAAGTCAAGTATGGAACTTAGTCTATTGGGGGAGGCTGGCTCTTTCTTGGTGCGTGACTCGCGGTCCTCCTCCTAGCTTCTGCCTCTCAACAGACAGCCAGTTAAGCCACACACTGTGTATTTGGCAGCTTGGCACACCAACTCACGTGCTGCTATTTCCCTCAAATACAGAGAATGAGCGAGTCAGCCAGCGAATACAAGTACCGTGCGTGAAACGAGAGTCGTATCTATGGGACTGTGCTGCAGCTGCCACTCGTCATCAGTGGCTGTATGTGTTTTGTGGCACTGAGGGCAATCACCTCTCTAGCATTTTTTTACCCTGTCAGTTACTATGCTATCACAGGTGTCTGTAGTCAGATCCAGGAGTCGCGATCATGAGTAGAAGCCACAGGGCTCAGGCCTGTCGCTGACAGGAGCGAGAAGAGAAAGAGTGAGCATCCATACAGTGAGCCAGCCACCTGGCCTGCTGCAGTCTGTTCCTGCCTGAACAGTTACATGTCAGTCCCTCTCAGACGGTCGTCCTCCCCATCTGAAGTCTTCAGAGTCTGGACCAGAGCCTGGAGGCGAATTGTAGTCAGGTAAGCAATTGCCTGAGTGTCACTGGCAGGGGAGGGGTGCAAGTACCAGAGGAGCTGTCAGAAAACTGTTGTTGTAAGACTAAATGATGATTATGCAATGGCTCGTGTGTACAATAAAGTAAAAAAAAGTGTAGAATTATGTTTACAATGATTTTGTCATTTTTTATTGCATAGGTATACATTCTGATAAGATAGTACTGCTCTGTCATTTGCCCAGTAGGTGGTTCTGGTTTTATACAGTGGGCTTGTTCCATTCCTCCACCAGTACCCTCTCTTACTCTCTAGGTAGTTATCTTAATTGCCCCTGTCTTGTCATCTTCCCTGGGACCGAGTGATTATGTTTTTTTTATTTCATTTTTTTTTTACTCTGTTAAAACCGCAAAGTGCCTTCACACTGAGTAGCTAGCCTCACTTACAGTTTCAAGTCTGTGATGATTTAACTAAGGAGATGAGTTTAGTGAAAATGTTTTTAAAAAAGGAAAACTTATTTTGTTTTATGTAGAGATGCCTCCTGAGGTTGTTCTTGGAGGAATGACTGAGTTACAAGGGACAAACACATGATAGGTTTCTGACAGAGCCATTTCAAATGTCAGAAATGTTGTAGTATCGATGTGATGTCAGAACAATAGTACAACAACATTTCTGACCTCTGAACTGTCTTCCCATATACTGTTTAAGCAATATACCCCTCCAGGGAATGGGTATACTGGTGGATTTACCACAGCTGGTGTGGTTCGGTCATGAGAAGCAGAAGTGGTAAATCCACCAGTATACTCACTCCTTGGGAAGGGTATATTGCTATTATACAATGGGCCCATTTTTTTGTTTGAAAAAAATAGAAATACTTTTTGTTTTCCTTTTTAATGATTTTTTGTCATTTTATTGCTCCACCAAAAAAATAGTTCTTTGTTGCTAGGTAGAGATATCCCGTGAGGCTTCAGTTTTGTTTTTTTTTGTTTGTTTTTTATAATTGTACTGTGTTCCATCTCAGAAGATATGTTTCTTTTTCAAAATGTGTTAGGCAGGATTTACAGTCAGTGTTGTGTTTTAGTGTTTGTTCACAAACTTCGCATGCTGTGAAATGTAAAAGGCTGCAGTGTATGATCTCATGCTTCCAGTTCACTGTACGATCCAGAGAGAATTTATTGGAAATGGCAGGGTGCCGGTGTATGAAAGTTTGAAGGCTTGCCATTTGAGAACTGAGGAAGGTTGACTGGTGTATTTTTGTGACGGAATGTAGCCGGTATTCAAATGTGACGGACAGCAGGTAAGGCTGTTGCAAATGGCTACTGAGGGTCTGTTTCAGAAAAATACAGTTTGAATTTTTTAAGAGGGCTAAAAGCGAGAACTGCTGGTACTGTGACTGGTTATGGAATCGAGCTCAGCATCGTACTGTGTTTGCCACTGTTTGGTTTATGGCAGTTGGAGTGATTTTTGCAAGGGTTCATGCTATGGCTGACTGGCAGCTGGCACCTTTTCCAGTGGGTACACTGGAGGATTTACAGCACTGAAAAGGTGCCTGCCAACCAGCCAATCAAAATGCAGGATTTGTTGTGTTTTTTGTGCCCATTGTATGATATCTTATGGTGTATAGTGGAGTGTTCCATACAGAATTACATTCTTTTCCAAATGCTGTTCTACTACAGTTCCAAGGTCATGAAATGTGATTCTACCCTACTGTGGTACAACAACATTCTAGATCCTCTAGAGACTGCATGAATCGGTTTTATTTTTAAATCAAAGAACTCACAATACACATTTCACACAGTACTACACACTATCAAAAATACAGGATGAGCAACTCTATGCATAACCTGTGTGTTTTACCACCTCAGGGTTCTGATTCCTATGGACCTCTAGAGCTTCAATCTCGAGGTCAGAGGGAATCAGACCCCTCTGTGGCAGAATGCACTGGTTTTGCATAGTTGCCCATCCAGCAGTTCTCTAGTTCCCATCTCTTTCTCTGTATTGTTGGAAGCAGTAACAGTCATACCAAGGTTCTTATGTTGCTGAGTACCAGTGATCTGGGCAATAGGGGGTCATGGGAAGGATACTGGGCTGTTATGGATGTGGGCCGGCAGTTTGGATAAATATATTGTGGACGCTGGGGGGGTATCCAATCTGTCACAGGCTGAAAAAACCCAAGGAGGAGGTATTGTGGCCTGGTAGAGAGTTGAAGAGGATGGAAGGTGGAGCTGGGGCAGGAGGGTCCAACTCAGGGAGTGATATGAGGACACCACAGGGGAGGAACATCGGATTGATGGAGGGGATGGGGAGTGACATGAGGACACCACATGGGAGGAACATCAAATTGGGGGAGGGTATGGGGAGGGTGTGTGGGGTCAAAATGAACAGGAGGCCTGGCACTCAAGGGACAGCTCCAGTCAGGAGCAAGAAGTTAATGCACAGTATTGCAGAGGGGGCAGATAATAAGTTTGCAGTGCTTGCAACATTGGGGGAGGAGGAAGGAGTGAAGGATCTCAAGAAGGGGCAGGAGAGGGAAAGGGGGAATGCACAAGGGATGGTAGTAGGTCAGAGGAGGGTAGCAGGAGAATGGTGTTGATCCTTGGGGTATGGGTTGGTAGGGCAGAACCCAAAACAGTAATGATCAATATGCAAGTAACAGGCTACACTTGAACTGGGGTAACAAGGCATTGTACCACTATGTACATGGATTATGGTGGAATGTCATGCCACCAGCATCAGGTAACTGTTGCTCCTTGCTTATGCAAACCATTGCATCATGCCTACTGCCATCCCCTCAGCTTCAGCATCTGGGACTCTGCTACACTCAATTCTGCATTCGACCTTACAAGGTCTCAGCACTCAATGCTCATTACGATCTCAGCATGCCATGCTCATTCAGCTCACCAGCCTTTCAGCTGTCAATTTCTGGGGCATGCCAGCCTTTCTATTCTATTCTGGCACAGGGTTCTTGCAGCCGACGGTCTCGCTCTGCATTTAGTCCACATCTTGAGTGTGTCCAACTTGGGGCAGGATCCTTCTCACCTGGCCCTTAGTTGGGAATGTCCTCACCCTGGGCTTGGCTTTAGCTGCCTGCTATGTGACAGCAGCTCCTGGTGTAGAATTTAAGACCAGTGGTGAAAGGTGGAAAAAATTACCTCCTTTGGCTCTAGTGTTCCATTATAACAGTTAGCCATTGACTTTAGTGGTTTTCCTAGCAAGGCACTTTCACCGCATTCTCAGGAATGTATTGGAGAGACACAAGGGAGTCCCGATTACAATGGGCAAGTACAGTGTCAAAATATGGTTAAAACAAATGGGCAGACTAGACTGGCCTTGCGGTCTCCTTCTGCCGTCAACTTCTTTGTTTCTATTTTTCTACGTCATGGAGTACCAGGAGGGAGTTTTGGGCACTTGTCTGTGGACACACTTGTGAAATGATTTTCAGGGCCATATACCAGCCAGCAGGTAATATTTAGAAGCCTGTTTTATGGCATCATTGGTTATCAAGCCCTTTTTGTCATGCCACCGCACACCAGACATGGAGTGCACTATTTATTAGCGCTGATCTACAAGTGGAAATGTAACATTTCTAAACAAGAATGAATGAGACAGCTACATAGTTGGTGGGACAGTCAGCATGAGTAATGCATAATTATGCCTGAGCCTTGCTGGACAGTCAGCTACGAAAATGTATTTCTTGCCCTGATTGCAGGCTTTTGCAGCTGATTGCAGCACTAACCAGTACCACTATGCTATGGTGGCACACTGGTGGCTGGTTAGCAAGTGATCCCAGATCAGTTTGAAAACTGGTCCCAGAGTCCCAGACAGAGCAATACTCAGACATCCTGTGAAACTGTTCACAGACCAGTACTCCTTGTGGGAGATGTGGCGATAAGAATGAAGGTTAGAGCGCCGCTTGTGGAAATCCACCCTGGATGCAGACCACCTTAGATTGGTGGAACATTACCAATCCTATCAATCTGCAATCTTGTGAAGAGTCAAGAGACTGTTTCCAGTCTGTGACCCTTGAAAGCGCAAGGTTTTCCTCAGTCAGATGTCTGTATTGCAAGTTAAATAAAACTGAGAGTACAGAGAGGGAGACTAGCAATTTTTTTGTTGCTGTCTCTTGGTGCATGTGCACAGAGATAAGGCTAGAATACACCAGTCCGAGCCCCAGCCTCACCACAAATATGTGCTGAACTTGAACTTAGTGGATACATTTAGCACCCTAGAGTGTGTAGACAGTCCGGTCATTATGTTCAACCCCAACTGAATGGCATGACAAAGGCTGGCTAGGGCTAGGGTGGGAGGAACCTCACCTGAAATTCCCAGAAAGAAAAGATGTAATGTCCTAGATATCTTTTAACAGAGTGGTGGGCATGTTTGAATTTGTCTAGTGAAAACTCAATGCCTTTGTGCTCTGAGGAAAAATGAGAGTTGCTGCCTGCCTCACCAGCAGTGTGTAACATGACAAAGTTTGGAGGACTACCCAGTTGTGTGTTTACCATCTTGTGAGTTGAAACAGCCATACTTCACAATCCCATTTCCAGTAGTGGACAATTCGATCTGTGTTTCCAGTGTGGACCGACATGGGTGGGGCACCCTCAGAAGTCAGACCTAGCAGCATAAGCCTAACAGTTTCCTCTCAGAACTTGGATTACATATAACTGTTCATTTTTGACATACAAATATACAAAAGGGGCACATGGCGCACATTAGTAACATAAGGGGACAACTAGGACACCGTGACAGAAAACATGGGTGACTTATGGATGGTTACCTGGTGCTGGTGGCATGACATTTCACCATAATCCATGTACATAGTGGTACAATGCTTTGTTACCAGGTAGCATTACTAACACTGCAGGTAGAACCACGTGGGTAGTTGATCACACTGAGAGATAACCAGTTATCCACAACCATTGGAGGTTCTTTAGACTGTTATGACAGCCAGAGTCTCCCACAACCCTGATCCCATGTGAAAAAAAAATGTTTCCCATGAAATTAGGGGTGGAGAACATGTAACAAAAGTGTGTTTTTTCTTCAAGAAAACCCCCAAAACTCACCACAGAACATGTACACCCCCTAGAGCTGACCACCAGCATTTATTTGTCCCTTTTCAAAAACATCAGATTTAATCATCCCCCAAAACAAAATTCTGGCTATGCCCCTGTGAGAGCCTGGAGCTCTCCTGCCCCAAACAGAGCAAGCAGCACAGTAGGCCCTCCCTTTCAGTGCTGCATTCCCTGCTTTGAAGAGCAGCAATGGAGTCTGTAGCCCTGCCAACCCCAAATGGAGCAAGCTGCACACAACAGACCCTCCTTTTCAGTGCTGCACTACCTGCTTTGAAGAGCAGTAACAGAGCCTGGAGTCCTCCAGCCCCACATGGAGCAAGCTGCACAGCAGGCACTCGCATTCATTGCTGTACCATCTGCTTTGAAGTAGGGCTGTGCAAACCCCTTAAAGTTCTAGCTTGCGAACTTTCTGAGTAGAACCCAAAAAAGTTCTACCAGGTAGAACCCAGTAGAATCAGGTTCTACCAGGTAGAACTGGGTTCTACCATTTATAATCAAGTTCTACCAATTAAAACCAGGTTCTACCAAATAAAAATAGTTCTACTACAAAAAAAAAATTCTGCGAAGTAAAACCAGGTTCTACATGGTATAACAAAGTTCTATAGTATATAACGCAAAAAAAAAACCTTAAGTTTACATGGTTCTACTTAATTAAGAAATCCATAGAAGTATTGTTTTTTTTGTTTGGGAAAGTACATGTAGTACTAAGAATAGTATAAATACAATTAAGTATTGCAAAGCTTTGGTGCATAGGATTCTGTCTCGGTGCTCAAAAGCTTTGCAAAGCTTACCATTCTTAAAGTTAGAATCTTAGTATTACATATATATTCCCAAACATGCAAAATAAAATATGTGGATTTTTTTTGTTAAAAGTAGAACCATGTGAGAATAAACTTACTGCTAATATATTATAGAACCACCTGGTTACCAGCAGATGCTTAAAAATACTAGTGTTGAAACAGATTTAACAAGTAGTAAGGTCAGGGATGATATATGACCATATATCATCCCTGACAACTTTTAGCTTTTAAATCTGGTTGCAGGCACTAAAAGGGTTAACCCAATTGAGCTACACCCTGTTACAACACTTTAAATCTTCCCCACTGTTAGACTCATGTACTAATAGAGCCCAGTTCAAAATAACTGGTGCCCATGGTACCTATAGCTTCACCTGCTTTAGTACCAAATAAGTACATGGACAGCAGTTTACAGTACAAAATGTATTTAATCCACACAATGTGGTAAAGCAAAACGCCACACTGCCCCAGTGCTTCTGTACCTTACCTTCCTCAGTGCCCCCCCCCGAGAAAGGCATGGTGCCGATGCACTGGGGTAGTGTGGCATTTTGCTTTACCAGATTTTGTGGATTAAATTATGTTTGTACTTTAAATTTTGTCTGTGTAGTTATTAGTTTGGGGCTTTCTGTTATTCTGAGTAACTAATGTTGATGTTAGTAATACATTACCCACCACACTCTCCTGCCCTGATCTCTATACCTCCCATAGGTAACTATGTCAATACTGTATTACTTTATTTATCCCACCCTCCCAAACATCTGCCCCTTCCTCATCTTTACTCAGAATAATTGAAAAACCCATAACAGTATAGTATCTGCAAATTGTGTTTATTTATGATGCCAGGTCACGTGCTTGGTTTGGTGTCTAACAATGGAGAGTGAATAGTATTTGTAAGAGGGAGTGTCCCAGGGGGTTTGGAGGGCTTGGAGTTTTGGACAGGGGCAAGGGTAAGATCAGTGATTTTTTTTTATTGTCATGAGAACAGCATTTTGTAAAATCTATTTTTTTTATTTTCATTTTACAAGTTATAATGAAAACAGTTTCTATCTGGTGAATGGTTCCTTCAGATCAAAACATTGGATGTCATTGGGTGCAACATTGAAATTGGGAATGTATTGTAAAGTTCATATTTTACAGCAAAAAAAAAAAAAAAATTAAATTTCCATTAAATTCCAATCTGGAATTGAACCAGAAGAACAGTTATTTATTATTTATTTATTTTATTAATGTTTTTGTTTGTTAACAGCCAGTAATAAGTATTCATTGAGTGTGTATTTTGTAATAAAAATCCAACAAAACAAATGGATGAAGACAGAGCTGTGTGACAATGTGTAGTCATTTCTGGTTATTTTTGTTGAACTGTCATATGCAGTGGTCCTTCAGTTTCTGGTGCTAGTCAGATTGGGCCTTAGTGGCACATGAGAACAAGCAGTGGATGTTTGTTTCTGAAATTAATGGAACTCCAGGATGAGGAGGAGACAGGGGGACCCACAAGTGGAGGAAAGACAGTTGGAAAGGCTAGTGGCTACTAGTGGCAACAGAATCCTTCACCATCATCATCGTCATCATCAGCGTGGCATGATGCCATCTGTGTGCTGTCACCCTGCATAAATTTGGGACCGTATATGTTTTTGAACTGAGGCAGGTTCATTTTTAAAAAAAGCCTTTCTACATTCTTCATGGAAAGACATGTTCTTATGTCATTCACTATTGCCCCAGCAGCACTAAAAATTCTCTCTGAATATGTGCTGGCAGGTGGGCAACTGAGGTATTCAATTGTGATCTCAGTTAAAGAAGGTCAGATCAATTTTTTCTGTTGCCAATAAAGCAATGGTTCATCACCTGCAGTGAGATGTACAGTCTCCTCCATATAATCCTTAACCATTTTTGCAGCAGGGACTTCTGGTACCACTACTGCCGCCTGAGCCTTCCCAGCTGTCTTTATTAGACCAAAGTCTGACAGCGTGTCCCACAGTGGTTTGTCCTCTTGTGGTGTAGCAGCAGTTCTGGTTTGTGTTTGATGAGCCAAAATATCAGTAGTGGTGGCAGCAGCAGCAGCAGATTGTGCTCCCTCCCTCTCCATCAGATTTTGGTCAGAATTTGAATGTTGTCAAAAGGGCACTGATAATGTACTACTTTTCTGAACTATACATGCTGACACTTTCTCAATTAACAGTTCACGATAGTGTTCCAGGTCTTTAAAGTCATGTGGTTTGAAGAATGTCTCAATTGTATCCTTAAACCGAGGGTCCAGAAATGTGGCCAAAATGTAATGTTCTGCTTTGCACATATTTACAATGTGCTCATCAGCCAGGAAGGTTTGTATCATTTTTCCAACAAGTGATGCAACATTGATGTCATCATTGTCAAAGAACTGTGACTCGAGATGCTGCAGTCTCATCCTGATGAGTGAAATTAAGGGTAGGATATGACTTAGTCCGGCACCATCAGAGCTCACCACTCGGGTAGCCTCTTCAAAGGGTTTAAGGATACAGCAAAGATTCCCCATCAGACACCACTGATTGGGGCTGATATTCACATCTCCTTTCCCAATGCCATGTTGGACTGCATACTGATGAATGGCTTTCTGTTGTTCAAGCATTCTCTGCATCATATAGTAAGTGGAATTCCACCGGGTTGGAACTTCCTGTATCATCTGGTGGAGAGGAGGCTGTTTTCAATCTGAATCTGCTGCAACAACTTTTGGGCTTTCATAGAATAGCTAAAGTGAGTGCACATAGAGCGGGTAGCTGCAATCAAGTTGTGCACATTTCGGTCCTCACTGATGAAGTCCTTTACCACCAAGTTAATAGTGTGTGCAAAGCATGGTACGTGTGTAAACTTACCAAGTCTTATTGCTCTCACAATATTTGAAGCATTGTTAGACACTATAAACCCTGGTTGCAAGGACTTTGGAGTCAGCCACTCAGCAAACTTTTCTTTGAGGCCCTCCAGAAGATGTTCCGCTTTGTGATCTTTTTCAAAACCATAAATACATAAAGCTGCCTGCCTTCGAACTGTGAAAGTCCCTTGCTTCTTGCTGCTGCTGCTGTCACCAGTGCCACCACATGATGATGATGATGAGGAGGAGGAGGAGGTGGAGGGAGAAAAGTTTAACCAGTGGCCAGTCACAGCCATGTAGTCAGTCGTCTGACCACTGGTCCACATATCTGTCGTGACATGCACATTTTTGCCCACTGAACCTTTCAGAGCATCAGACACGCTTTTCCAAACAGCGTCATACAAATCTGGAATGGCAACACTGGGGAAATAGGTCCAGTTGGGGACCTGATACTTTGGCACAGTGATTTCCATGAGTGCTTTACAACCTGGGTTAGCCACAAATGAGAATAGGAGCAAGTCAGTGGCTAATCATCTCCCCAATTGCCTTTGTCAATCGCCTTGCCTCAGGCCTGTTGAGCTTATATTTCTGTGACCGCTCAAAGCAGTCTTTCAAAGAAATTTGAAGCCCGCTATGCTTGCTGCTATCACCTGATTTTCTGGGCTGCTTCCCTTGACCTTTACCACCATGAGGGGTGGATGTTGTGGCCATGGGTGGTATATGACTCCGATTGGGCTGTGGTGGTGGAGTCAGAGGGGTAAAGAAATGAGAAATAGAGGATGCTGTGCTTTGACTGGAAGGAAGACTTTGATCATCCTCCACCTCCGTATCAGTTACTTCATCACCTTGGTAAACATCCATTACCTCATCCTCCTCAGCTGAGTGCAGAAGTGCAACAATGTTTGTGTGCTCCTTTTGTGCTTTTTGATACTGACAAATGTGAGACTTGTTCATATGTCTTATCATTGTTGATGTTCCCAGTTGAGTACTCATTTTACCACGACTTAATTTTGTTTTGCATAATTAGCAAACCACATGGCTGCCAGATGATTTATCTTGTGTGAAAAAAATCCCACATAATGGATTTCACAGATTTTGTTGCTCTGCTGCTTATAGGGAGGATAGGTTCATTACTACCACTGCCCCCACCACCACAGCCACTACTATTTCCATTACCTCTTTGAGGTCTTTCCAGCCCATCTGCA
Source organism: Neoceratodus forsteri (assembly GCA_016271365.2). Lineage (NCBI taxonomy): Eukaryota > Metazoa > Chordata > Ceratodontiformes > Ceratodontidae > Neoceratodus > Neoceratodus forsteri. Next base: position 318,838,267 of record CM028130.1, read on the forward strand.
TGTAATTTTGAAGATGCACAACATCTCTGACTGGTTGAACCATCTCTTCTTCCCTCATGAACCTGTCCATCTTCTGTCCTCTGTTGTTCCTCTGCATGTGTGGGTGTCTGACTCCAAGTTATGCCCCACTATCATTAATGTTTTTTTAGCACCACTGTCATCCTTCCAAGAACTTGTTTTTGTTCTTTTTCTGCCTCTGTATTCCTCCTCTTCATCCCACTCCCCAGAGCTACTACTACTTGACATACTGACTGCTGCCTTATCTACTACAAACTCAGGATCTGTTCCACTGATTTCCCCCTCATTCTCATCAGTCTTCTCCTCCTCATCATCATCATCCATCACTTTGCTTACTAAAACTGGCTGCCGCACTATTATGGCCCTTGTGCTCATCCTCTGAGTACCACGACGGGTTACTCCTGCAACATCCTGAATTTTCTGTGCTGTTGTTACTGTTGCCTGGATTGCCTGAGAAGTGCTGCTATTTTTTTTTACCACTCATGGCTGCGTTGAGTCAAGTACTTTTAGTAAGACACAGGGAAATTTACTCCCAAACAGGAAAATATAGCACTGCTGGCTGCGTCGAGTCAAGTACTTTAAGTAATAAGGCACAGGGATATTTTCTCCCCAACAGATAAATACAGCACTGCTTGCTGCGTCGAGATAAGTACTTTAAGTGGTAAGACACAGGGATATTTTTATTTTCTCCCTAACAGGTAAATAACAACACTGCTTCCTGTGTCGAGTCAAGTACTTTAAGTAGTAAGGCACAGGGATATTTTCTCCCTAACAGGTAAATACAACACTGCTTGCTGCGTCGAGTCAAGTACTTTCAGTAGTAAGACACAGGGATATTTTCTCCCTAACAGGTAAATACAGCACTGCTTACTGCGTCGAGTCAAGTACTTCAAGTAGTAAGGCACAGGGATATTTTTATTTTCTCCCTAACCAGTAAATACAGCATTGCTTGATCCGTCGAGTCAAGTACTTTAAGTAGTAAGGCACAGGGTTATTTTCTCCCTAACCAGTAAATACAGCACTGCTTGTTGCATCGAGTCAAGTACTTTAAGTGGTAAGACACAGGGATATTTTCTCCCTAACTAGATAACAGCACTGCTTGCTGTGTTGAGTCAAGTACTTTAAGTGGTAAGACACAGAGATATTTTCTCCCTAACTAGTAGATAACAGCACTGCTGGCTATGTCAAGTGAAGTACTTTAAGTGGTAAGATATTTTCTCCCTAACAGGTAAAAAAAAAACAGCCTTCCTGCCTAAAAACTAAATATTCTTTAATTTTTTATTATTCTGCACAAAGAAAAAACAGCTTGCCTACCTAATGCCAAAAAATTAAATAAATCTGTAGCAAATGGCACCAACAGAGGAGCTGAGCACTGTATCTTACACCTCCACCCTACCACACACACACACACACACACACACACTCTGCTTTGCCTTGCTGTGTAGTGGGTTGGCGCTGTTATAGTAGAAAAAAGACACACACACAAAAAAAACTACTTCCTTGTAAGAACTGCTGGATTTATTTAAACGCCTTTAGTTCTGAACTTCTGAATCACCACCACACAAACTGGATTGGACGGAGCGCCTGCCCTTCACTAGAGAAGACACTCAGCTCCCGAGCCCCTGCTGGATTTTTCCCTTCCCCACTCCATGTGTTCTTTCCAGTTTCCACGGTGTAATGAAAAAATAAATAAAATGCCTTGGGGGAGAAAGAAGAAGCAAGTATTGTGTTTTTTTTTTTTGCTTCACAATATCAGACACAAGCCATCCGATTGAAAGAGTCTACAGTCGTACTGGTTCTTCTTCACACTGCTGTGTGCTGTCTTCCATTCTCTTCTACAATATGAGTAGCACACCAACTGCCACTGAGAACTTCAGCTGCAAGACTTACCCAGCCAGCCACATGACTATTGTTCTGTCATAGCCAACAATAGGAGTTGTCTCTTCAAACAGCCTTTCAGCAGCCAATCACCCACACCCTTACAAATGTTCCAGGTGGTAACTTGGGAAGGAATAAGGCTGACGTGGTGGGCGGAGGTGAAGCTGCTGAGGCTGACGTGGGGGGGCTGCTGACTTAACATACATTTGGACTTGGAGGAGTCACATGATGGTGGAAATATGCAAACTTTGGTTCACCTGGTTTGCCTCTGCAATGCCCATTGTAATCTTTCATGGGTTCTGCAGGGGTGAACCGGATGAACCAGGTGAACCAAAGTTTGCACATTTCATTCATATGTTCACGCGTTGATGAACTAGCATGAACATCGGGGTTCGACCATTTAAACAGAATGGTCAAACCGAACTTGCAGCCCTACTTTCAAGAGCAGCAAAGGAGCTCAGAACCCTCCCGGCCCAAGTGGAGCAGCTGGACAGCAGGCCCTCCTGTTCAGTGCTGCACTCCTTGCTTTAAAATGCAGCAAGAGAGCCCAGAGCCCTCCCATCCCAAATGGAGCAAGCTGCACAGCAGGCTTTCTCATTTAGTGCCACACTCCCTGCTTTGACTAGCAGCAACAGAGCCCAGAGCCCTCCTACCCCAAACAGAGCAAGCTGCACAGCAGGCCCTCCCATTCAGTGCTGCACTCCCTCCTTTAAGAGCAACAACAGAGCCCGGAGCCTTCCCACCCAAATTTAATAAGCTGCACAGCAGACCCTCCCATTCAGTACCTCACTCCCTGCTTTGAAAGGCAGCAACAGAGCCCTCCCACCCCAATGGAGCAAGCTGCACAGCAGGTCCTCCCATTCAATGCTGTAATCCCTGTTTTGAAGAGCAGCAATGGAGCCCTGGGCCTTCCTGCCACAAATGGAGCAAGCTGCACAGCAGGCCTTCCCATTCAGGGCTGCGATCTTTGCTATGAAGAGCAGCAACAGAGTATAAAGTCCTCCATCCCCAAATGGAGCAAGCAGCACATCTGGTCCTCCCGTTCGATGCCTCACTCCCTCCTTGCAAGAGCAGCAATGGAGCCCTGATCCCTCCTGCCACAAATGGAGCAAGCTGCACCACAGGCCCTCCCATTGAGTGCCGCACTCCCTACTTTGAATAGCAACAATGGAGTCTGAAGCCCTCCTGCCCTGAATGGAGCAAGCTGTACAGCAGGCCTTCCTGTTCAGTGCCACACTCCATGCTTTAAAATGCATCAACAGAGCCTGGATCCCTCTTGCCCCAAATGGAGCAAGCTGCACAACAGGCCCTCCCATTTGGTGCTGAACTCCCTGCTTTAAAGAGCAGCAATGGAGCCTGGAGCCCTGCCACCCACATGGAGCAAGCTGTACAGGCTCTCCCATTCAGTGCCACACTCACTGCTTTGAAGAGCAACAACAGAGCCAGGAGCCCTCCCACCCCAAATGGTGCAATCTGCTCATGTACTGCTGAAGGTGGAAAAGGATATTTGGATTACCATTCTGCTCTTTACTGTAGTGTTGCCTTAAGTGTTTTTGGTTGGCAAAGCTCAACAGGTTATCTTGTTTTATTGCATGTAGTGTTTCGTTGACTGTTATTACTGCAGGATAGCTTATTTTTGTGCATTTGCCTAGTGTTCCATTAACTGGGTTTCAGCCTTTCTGTGTGCTGCAACATTTTGCCTAAGAGCTTAGCAGGGAATGTTGATGTGCTAATTTGTTGTATCGCTCAATCCTACTGTACCTGTCCTCTCCCCATTGTTCTGCTCTCTGTGTCCTTTCCCCAGGGAGCCATTCTGTCTGTCCTTCCATCTGTGCTGCGCATGCACAGTCCGTATCCCCTTCCCCCTGTTTCCCTCTCCCTCTTTCCTTTGTCTGCCCCAACACTGCATCTTATATCCAGCAGGCCCTCCTGTTCAGTGCTGCACTGCCTGCTTTGAAGAGCAGCAATGGAGACCAGAGCCCTCCCAGCTGCATGCCAACTGCCCACCCTTCTCCCACCACAACCACCATTGGTTATCATTTCCTTTATCTGCCTTAACTGGTCTTGTGACCGATCACGTGACACCCAGCTGCTCTGTCTAACACCCAAATTTTCCATTTGCTGTTTATACTCTTCTACCACTAGGAGTCACTGTCAGCTTCTACATTTCCTTCACAACCCCTATTCTTTTTACTCCTACTCAAGTAACCAAGAGACCTAAAACTCACCACTGTTCTGCTCTGCTCTGTTCACCTCCAGTACTCCTCTCTTCTTATGTGTCTCCTTTCTGATACCACCCAGGATTTGAACACTAACCCTTACACTATTTTGAGTTGGCAATAGTACCCAACACTTTTAACAACCCCTTAACTTTTCTGCTTACTTTCCCCTGTTCTCTGCCCTCCCTACCTCAGCATTTATCCCTCAATTTCTCCCTTTTCTTCTCCTTTAGTGTCTGCATCCTACATGGCAATTCTTCTCTCACTACTTTTATTCCTGCACCCCTCCCATTGCCCTTGCCCTCCTATTCCAGCCCACAAAGAATGTTTAGACTAAACACCCCACCTCGATCTCCCCCAAGCCATTTCATTCTTTCACTTCATCCCTACCCCTTCAATCCCCGTCTATCTGTACAATTTTCCCCCAATGACCTTTGTCCCTCTTCTCCTTCCCCCTGCTCCTTCACTGCCCCAGTGCCTTGCTTTCCACACTCTCATCACCACCATTAAATGCTCCAGACCCAAAAAATATAAGTGGATTGCATTCAACTATTTTTTTGCCAGGACCCTCACCCACCTCCTGCTCCTCTCTGGCACCATTAACCCCAACACCGGCCCTGGAAACCCCAGCAACCCTAGTCTCCCTACCAAACAGCCCTTCCTTATAAAGACAGAAACATCAGCATAGTCCACCTTAACATACAGAGCCTCTGTGCTAAACTAGATGCTTTCCAAGCATGGGTTGCCTCGCATGATTGTGATGTTATCACCCTGTCTGAAACCTGGCTCTCCCACAAAATACCAGATGGGGAAATCGAGCTCAGCGGCTACACCTCTCTCAGAAATGACAGATGGGGAAAAAGGGGGGGGTGTATGTTCTACATCTCCAATAAATTCTCCTTCACCAAACACACTCCCATCACTGAGTTTGAACTTCTTGAAACCCTCTCAATCTACCTCCTTTTGGGCCCAAACAAAACCTCACCCTCGCCATTACCTATCTCCCCCCCGAAGACCCGTGCTCTGACCTTGAGGCTCTACTTGCCCTTAAACACTCCCACCCTCTGAATAGAGAGTGAATCCTCCTAGGTGACTTTAACAGTAATTGGGACTCTAGCCATACTGGCACTGCCAAAGCCTATATAGCTAATCTAGGGCTCCACCAGCTTATCTCCTCACACACTGGCAATCAGTCACTTAAGGACTGTATCATAGTCACTCATCCCTTCCACATCACTGACTGCCTCCATCAATGATCATTGTGCCACTTTTTGTCTTTGGTAGACCCATCTACCCAAACACCCCCCTTCCAAATTTATATACACCAGGAGACTAACTGATCGGAACCTCGAGCCAATAACCCACAGTCTCAGTCTAGTTGACTGGTCCTTCCCCAAGGGACCAGGTGACTGTGAGTCCATCCTCCACCTATTTTCTAATATTCTTGTCAGTGTCTGTGATAAGCATACCTCTTTAAAAAGAATCAGAACCAGGGGCCACACTAATGAATGGATTTCTGCCAATATTATCAAGCTTATGAGAACCAGGGACAAAGCTTGGATCTGTTACCATAAACACAGAGGCCTCTACCAGCTATCCCTTTATAAGTCACTATGAAATGAGTCTAAATCGGCTGTAAGAAAAGCAAAAACTGACTTCCTTCATGATAAGCAACTTGGTGAATCATCAAATCCCCATCAGCTCTTGGGTACCCTCAATTCACTGCTTGGCAAGATCAAGAATTCAAATCCTATTACATTGTACCATGGCGATAAATAGAACAATAGCCTAATCAAAGTAGCAAACATTTTCAACACTTTCTTTGGCAACCTTGAAAAATACAGACCCACTCACTTCTCTCCTCTGCCAACCCCTCCCCCCACCTCATGTATGCCCCAACCCCTCCGGTAGACCTTTCTCCAATTTTTTACTTTAGGACACTAAAACCTGCAGACACCATCAAGCTCATCCTTAGGAACAACCCCAAACCCAGTAAAGGTGTTGATGGCATTGACTATAAAATCTTTAAACTCTCCATCATTGCCTTGGCAGTCCCTATTACCAACCTACTCAACCACTCCCTCTGCACTAGCTATTTCCCCACCACTTGGAAAACCACTACCATCAGGCCTTTATTCAAGTCTGGGTTCAGAAATGAAGTTGGAAACTACTGTCTCATTTCCTTTCTCACTCCTCTTTCTAAAATTATCGAGAAAGTCATGCATACTCAGCTTACCTCCTACCTTGACTACAACAACCTAATTGCTAGTGCTCAGCATGGGTTTATATCTGGACACAGCACCAAAACAGCCCTGGTCAGGTTCACAAGTGACATCCTCATAGCTAATGACAAAAAGCCAGTACACCAGCTCTGTCTTCGTTGACCTGACCAAGGCGTTCAACCTTGTGGATCACACCCTCCTCCTGGACACCCTAAGAAGTATTCATCTCTATGAAAATGCCATCAGTTGGGTCAGTAGCTACCTCACTGGGAGATCCCACAAGACCTCAGTTGAAGGTCAACTCTCTGCTGAATGTCCAATTAAATACAGAGTCCCCCAAGAATTAATCCTAGGCCCCTTTTCTTCTCTCTCTCTCTCTCTTTATTAACAACCTCCCCTCCATCAGCCATTCCACGCAACTTGTTCTGTATGCAGATGATGCAGCTCTGTACTGCAGTGGCAATAACCCCTTTACTATGTTTTGCAATCTGCAGTCTGATTTTTGGAGGTTGCATTCCTGGTTCCAAGAAGACAAGTTCATGATCTTCTCAGGCCCCAGGAAAGCCCCAGTTTCCAACCTTAAAATTTTCAACAACACTGGTAACCTCATCAAACAAGTATCAGAATTAAAATACCTGTGTCTGCACCTTGACCCCCACCTCACCTACAACCTTCACATCAGCAGCCTCATTAAGAATGTCCTTGTCAGGCTTGGTCTTCTACACTGGATCAGAAAGTTCCAGATCCCAGCATCAAGATGTCACCTACCTAGCTCTCTACTCCCACCTCTTAATGACTATGGCCCTATCATCTTCTCCCCTCCCACCTCTTCCATCCTCTACACTAAACTCAGAGCCACATACAACAGCATAGCATGCTTCCTCACTGATCTCCCCCTGGCATACACATCACTGCTCTCTTTACTCCATACTCAGCTGGCCCACTTTAGAGGGGAGGTTCCAACTTAAGATGCTCTCCTTCCTTCATAAGATATCCCTTAATACTCCCCCCCAGTATCAACTCTCTATTCTCATTTGCAGCACCTGAGTGAGCTACCAGTGGTTCCTCCAGTCTTGTCTTCACACCCCTTTTTACAGGACTAACCAGGGCCAGAACTCAATCACCTACAGGGGCAAAAATCTGTACAACAAACTGCCTCCTGTAATACAGGTCTGTAGATCACTGTACCCTTTCAACATTACCCTCTAAGAGTACCTCCTCAAGTCATCCACTTGCCGATGCCCTGATAGACCGCCACCCTGGTCCACTCATTAAATCCAGTGGTCTATTTCTATCCCCAATACCTGCACTTCTCCACCTCCCCCATTCCTACAGCACTTAAATAAATGGTTCTATGTATGGCACAACCTCCTTCTGCTCTCCCCTTTACTCTTTCAAGTAAAAACTGCAGATACAAATTACCCCACTGTCTCCTGTTAACTTTACTTTTCTGTTTTTGCCATCCCTCTACTCCTCCTCAGCATCTGTTTGCCTTTTCTTTGTAATGAATCACCTTTACCCCACTTTTCTACACTATTTTTTTTGCTTTCTCCAATTGTCTTTCTGGTTTGCATTTTGTGCCAATCTTTATTGTTATACCCTAGTACTTATTATGTCCCTAGTTTGTACCTGTTAGCCTCTTCTGAGTCTTTTAACACTGTAAATATAATCATACGCTACTGTAAATCTTACAAATGTTTAAATGATGTTCACACTATGTACTGTCTTTGGTCTCTATAAAATATTCTCTTTGGTCTTTGTTATGATTTTTGTTGACTTCCAACACTGGACATTTGTGAAAACTTGCATTTTGCTCACACACCTTTCAGAACACAAATAAAAATTGAGTTGATTGATTGATACAAAAGAGCATGCAAGAAAGTGAAACTCCTTCTTGTTAACATAATGTAGAAATTGCAGGAATAAATCATTTTCTCAAAACTCCAGTGTGAAAACTTGCAATTACTACCAAGACAAATTAATCTCACAGAAGACATTGCCATCCCGAGTGAACCAAACCCACTGCCCTCACCACTGTTTGACTTGCTTCTTTTTATTTCATTTGCCAGCACACTGTTCCACAACCCATGTTCAGTCATGGTCCATTGTTACTCCCTATCCTGAGACTACTCATGCAGACCCCTCCACTGACTGTCATTATTCAGATACCTGACGGTCAATACTCTGCATCAAAATGGCATAACTTCAACAAACTAGCATGCAAAATAAAAGTGACACCATGACTATATTACAGCATTTCAAAGCAATGTGTGTGACCACCCACGACACAGCAGATCCCTTCCCTCATGCAAAAGCACAGTAGTGCCCACACCAGTGCCACTCACATAATGAAGTAGCACAAGCTCACAAACAACATCATTCCATATAACCAACAGGACACCCAGAATTCTCATGTTATTAAATCAAAGAAAAAAAAGGTGGCCATAGGCAGAAAGACTAGTCTGAAAGTCGTCTAAACAACACAAAGTACAATGGAGCTAAAACTCTGTGCCTAAAATGTCACAACACTGAAAAGTACCAAACCCATGAACGTCTCCTTTGAAATACAACCAGAAACTGTCCCTATCATAAACAGCCAAACAAGAGAATCCAGTTCAAGAAACACAGAAATGGAACAGCTCCAGCCTTTATCGCCTACAAAAGAGAACACACCATCAGCCTCTGCTGCATTCACAACAGATAAGCCACATAAGTACTTAACTAGTGAGGAGTCAGTATTAAATTTTATAAAGGGACAAGGAAATAAAAATACAAACAGAAAAAACAACTATGACATACTAGCTATACAAAAATATTTTGCAGACACATACCCTAAGAAAAAATTGATCCCATAACACTGAACAGTCATTTATCTCAAACTGTGAATGCCAAAAAAATAAAAGAAATGGTGATCCATATGAACTCATCGGCTTAAGGGCATTATGTCAAAGTATTGACAGATACATAAGGTCAAAAAGTTGCAGTCAATCCATAACAAAAGATAAAGAGTTTGAAATAACAAGACAAGCACTGGCTGCTAAACAAAAAAAACTGAAAGCATGTGACAAAGGATGCAAATCAATGCTTCAGATGAACTATCAGACACCATAATTGACCAACTGTATGAAAAAAAAACCAATTGGGTCATTCTGCAGCATCTTTAATAAATAGAGTATGGCTCATCTGTTGCACATTTTTTTGTTATCAGATGATCCAGTGAAATTAGACAAATGAAATGGGGTGATGTCACAAAAATATAGATGAAAATGGCTTCCAGTACATTCAATATTCAACTGAAAGGAAAACAAAAATTCAAACTGGCCTGAACATAAGAGACACATGCAAAATTAAAGGGCATATAAAAACAAACAGAATCCTACAGGATGTCCAGTGACAGCATACAGAGCATACACAAGTCAATGCTCAGAATCCTGCATGCACACTGAAGCTCCATTTTTTTGGGGCAATAAACAACAACACAGAACTATATACTGGACTAGGAGCAGTGAAATGGTTTAAAAATCAACTAATTGGAGTGAATAAAATAGTCACTATTATGAAAACAATGATTGCAAATGCCAGGATAATAACAGAGCAAAAGGTAACAATCATAGTGCATGCCGTAAAGAAGATCAATGACAGCAGAATACAAGCAACAGAGATAATGCAGATCACTGGACACAAATCTGTATGAAGCATAAATGACTACTTGCACATCAATGAGCAGCAACAAAAGAGAATTTCAGACCTACTTACTGTAGTGCAGCTATTAAGCAAACACCTGAAAAAGAACAGCACAATGAACATCTGCAAATGACACAGCACTCATCTAATATTTGAGATTCATGGGCTGGGTATTTTTCCAGCCAACTTTCCATGCTATTAACATTAACTTTCACTACCATAACGGTACTATTTTTTTTCTTTGGTGTTCCATTATTAAGCAGTAAAAACACACAGCAAAACCACATTAAACATTTCAGTCATACAACACATCCTCAAGCATGCACCAGCATCACACACACACACACACACAACAGTAGCACACAGTTCTCATTAACCGCAAACCAACAATCCAACATACAAAGGATAAAACTACAAAAAGAATAACACCTAAGAAAAACTAAATAATTCTTATAATTCTTCTATCCCACTTCCTTAACAGAAACCACCAAAAAATATGCCACATAAAGAAGACTACAAGTGATCTCAAGTGACACTGACTGTGACTAGTGGGTGTATACATTAAACAACTAAGAATGCATAATAAACATCTTACATCATTATACCAAAAATAAGCAATGCTAAAAAAAGAGATTCCAAAGTCTATGCAACAACATTGTACTTTAGCTCAGAAACAAGAATTTATTAATATTGGAAAAAAGTACTAAAGCAGACTAAAAAGATACATAATAATGCAAAAAAATATATAAAATTAAAAGGGACAGAGACATATCTGAGGGGTGGCTGTCAACTTGGTAGAAGACTAGAAGCAAAAAATGTAAAAAACAAACCCATAAAGTACAGTGCTATAACTGGAAAAAATATATACTATATACAGTATATTATTACTACAATGCAATCATTAAAAATGTATCTTTTCTATTCACCCATAGGATTAGGTGACCATACTTAAGCAAAATCAAAGAATGACTGTGAACACAGAACTGGTATGGATCTCCAAGCAGAAAATGAGAAAGGAAAAGCAAGGAAGAGACATATGAACTTTTAGAAAATAAAAATTGCTAAACAGCATCAAAAACCTGAGCAGCATCAAAAGAACAGCATCAATGAGACAGTATAGCGCAGTGGTTTAAGGCTCTGAGCAGCAAATCTGGAGACCTGGGTTTGAATTCCACAGCCCCACTTGCATACTGTGTGACCCTAAACAAGTCACTTAACTTCCTTGCGCTCCCAAGTCTCACCTGTAAACAAGCTTTCATCTTCGTGTGTCTCTCCTGGTTAAAAAAGAAAGGAATTGTTTATGAAACACTTCACTGCTATGACTATGTGGTTTGCTACTAAAAGAAATTATACATACAGAAAAGTGTTCTATTATTTAAAAATACACAGAAAACAGATTTTCACCCAGTATACTAACCAAACAAACAAACAAAAACAATCATAGTCTTGCAATATGAATCTGTTTACTATTTATTGTACTGTAATTAGCTGCATCTGCCTCAAAATATTAGAGTTTCCACTATTACTTTCTCAGTTATCAAATGATTAAAATATTTCCCAGATATGAAGTTGTTAAAATAAAAAACAGCTAACACTCTGTAAGAGTATCTTTATTTTATATCTAAAAATCACACTTAAGTACTACAAGATGTTTAATTTACTTATACCTCAAATATTTCAACAAATAGAATTCAAATGCTAAGAACAGGATAGAAAGACCCTTTTAAAAGTTGCTTCATTCAGGTGGGAGGACTGTGTCTGTGTGCATGAGGGGGAAAAATGGGTATGAGACCTGGGGAGGGACTATGTTTGTAGTGAGGGCGATGAAAGAGTATTTTTTTTTTCAGTTAGTATACTTAATAATGATATACTTTATTACACAATGGGAGGGAAGGTAGTAACAACAACAAAAATGGAAAGGGACCTGGGGGTAATCATATCAGATGATCTAAAGGTTAGCAAGCAATGTGAGAAGGCAGTAGGGAGGGCTGGGGGGATACTGGGATGTATAGGGAGAAGCATCGCCAGCAGTAAACAGGAAGTTGTTATCCCTCTGTACAGACAGTTGGTGAGACCACATCTGGAGTACTGCATCCAGTTCTAGAGACCCCATCTCCATAAGGACATAGACAGGATACAGGCAGTCCAGAGGAGGGCAACTAAAATGGTACAGGGTCTGCAAGAGAAACCATACGAGGAGAGACTAAAGGAGATTAATATGTATACCCTTGAAGAAAGGAGGGAGAAGGGGGGCATGATAGAAACTCTGAAGTACCTCAGTGGAGTCAGCAAAGTACAAGAGGGTAGCATCTTTCAGAAAAAGAGATGTGCATGAACAAGGGGATGCAATTTGAAGATAGAGGGGAGGCGGTTCAGGGGCAATGTGAGGAAGTACTATTTCACAGAGAGGATGGTGGACACATGGAACAGACTTCCTGAGGAGGTTGTGGGGTCTAAAACTGTGGGACAATTCAAGAATGCATGGGACAGACATAAGGTAATTTTTGTGGGGGGTAGGGAGAAATAGGCTGTTTTTTAACTAGGATCTGCAGCTTATCCTGTAGGTACTGTAGGGAAATGGGCAGAATAGGTGGTCCAAGTGGTCCTTATCTGCCATCAAAGTCTATGCTTCTATGTTTCTATGTTATTGGTTTTCCAAAAACACAACATAAAGAAAAGAAATAAAAAACAACCCAACAATACAGTAACAACACATAATCCCCCAAACAATAAAAAAAGGAAAAAACATGCAGTCAATGAAATATAAATGAAAGAAAAAATATAATCAACCCCGCTCAGTCAGGAAAGGAAACCAATATAATATCCAACCACCAAATAAACATGAACAATAGGACCCAACAAGTATATACAATATTCTCTGACTATAAGGTAGAAAGCAAAGCTTATAAGGGTCCCCATTTAACAAAAAAAGGATGACCTCTTATCTTGTACATTCACAATATGAAGTTCTACATTAAGGGCTCTAAGGAGTTCTTTATACCATTCACTTCAAGATGGTGTTTGATCATTCACCCAATGGCAAATAATAACCATTTTAGCCACTGTGGCAAGCAAAGCAATATAATAACGCTGAAAAGGAAAAGAAGAAAGGAGTAATTCGTAAGAAATTCACAGTCCAAAATACAATAACAAAAAATAAAAGACAAAACAAAAGAAAAAAAAGCTATTAAAAGTTTCTTGTTTCAGCTTGGGTGCTGACATTGCTGGACTCTTAATGGCAGGGGAAAGAGAGTGGTAAAGTCAGAGGGGTGTAAACTCTAGGCAAGATGGGGGGGGGGTTCTAGGCAGAAACAAAAGGGATTAAAGAAATTGAAAGCCCAAATACAGAAACCTTGTTAAAAATCTGCTCTCTGAGGTGGAGTAATGTGTTTCCAAATGTGTGAGAATTGGAGTGGTGGAGGAGGACTGACTGCTGCAGTGTGGAGTCTGTGCTAGAAATAAGGGGGTTGGATTAGAAAGGTCAGCAATATAAAATAAAAAAGACAGCCCTGAGAATAAAAAGTGTGTTAAAAACATTCTTGGAGCTTGGCAATGATTTTTAGTAAGGTGTCAATGTCAGGAGGGGGGTTTGTAGGGGCAGGGACATCATTACAATAGTGGATATGGGAATCTGTAATAGGGAGTCATGCACGAAAGGGAGATCATTACAATACTGGAGGGGAGACTCTGTGGTAGGGGTGGTTGCATGAGAAAGACGGGGGACTTTATGGTAGAGGGTGGCTGCACAAGAAATATGAAGGCGATGTTTATTGTTCGACATAGCTCTTGACATTCTATTCTATTGTGTGGGGACAGACACTGATACAAAAACATATGGGGCTGGATATTCAGACTGTGCCAGGCAGGGACGCAAGCCTGGGTGCAGCGCAACTGGGTTGCACCAGGGCAGGGACCAAGCGATATTCAACTGTGTTGCACCATGGCTCAGCACCATTGAATATGGCACTAAGGGTGCATGCACTGCACATGGTGCAGTGGCACTGTGTCAACACAAGTGGCAGAAGGGAGCAAGAGGATGAGCCAGCGCAAGTGGGGTTGTGCTGTGCACATCAACTGCGATATGCAGCACTGGGCATGCAAATGAGGCCATTATGCATGCAAGGCACAAATGGGGCCATTTGCATGTGATTATGGCCCCATTTGCATGCGGTGCGCCGATCCCCGGTGACTTGCATCTGGCGCCCTGCTAGGTTGCAGCCGTCGGGACCGCCACCCTGCAGATCAAAGGTGGTCCCTGCTTCTGCTCACCCGATCATGGGCATGTGGTCTGAACAGGTCCATGGTGGACCAATGTAGTCCCCCTCTTTGCCTGATCGCAGGCATAAGTATTAAGATGGTCCCAGGTGGACCTCTGTATCTCCCCTCCATGCTCAATCATGGGCAGAATAATTATGAAGGTCCCTGGTGGACATGTGAACCCCCATGTGCAATCGTGGGCATCAGGTACATGAAGGTCCCAGGTAGACCTGTGAACCCCCCCTTGCCTGAATGCTGGCAGAAGTATTATGAAGGTCCCTGGTGGACCACTGAATACCCCCCATTGCCCAATTGTGGGCATATGCGCACTGTAAGTCCCTGGTGGTCAGTGGTGCCCCTCCCCACCCACCCACTGAGGTGCCCACCACCCAGCACCCCCTGTCATTGGTGGGCAGCAGCACCCACCCACATGCCACCGGCTGCCCCCAAATGACAGCGTGCAATGCTGTCTGCATGCCTATTGGTCACTGTGTGGACCAATTGTATCATGACTCCTCTGATACTACACAGACCCAATATGTGAATGAACTGCATTCATTCACATATCAGGCCTGTGTAGTACAGTATGTCTGCATGCTCATGAGTCCATGCCTTGGACCAATATGCACCTGAACAGTACTATCGCTGTCATGCGGTGGCGGCCAGGCGGCATGCGAGGCGTGGTGCTGCCGCCCGCCAATGATGGGGAGAATGCTATGAAAGGATTCTCAGTGAGGAGGAATGAGGGAGGTACCACTGGGTCACCAGGTCCCTTGTGCTATTGCCACCTGCGATTGGGTATTGGGGGGTTTCCACTGAACCACCAGGGACTTACAATGCATGTGTTACCGTGATCAGGCAAAGGGGGGGTATTCACAGGTCCACCAGGGACCTTCATAATACTTCTGCCCATGTTTGGGCAAGAGGGGGTATTCACAGGTCCAACTGGAACCTTCATGTACCTGATGCCCGCAACTGGGCAAGGGGGGGATACAGAGTCCACCTGAGACCTTCATAATGCTTATTCCCACGATCAGGTGGTGGGGGGCATCCACTGGACCACCAGAGTTTGAAATGCACAGTCACCCATGATCAGGTGAAGGGGTAGGGAGGCACAAGGCTCCTAGGGCAGGGGGCTTAGGGTCCATGTTCTTGGTGGGCGGGTGGTCACCCACGGCTGTTGGCTGCTGTATTGCACCCTACACTATGGCAGCTTACCTGTGGGTGGCCTGGACTTGTTCCTGGTTTTACCAGGGACATCTTTGCATCGCCCTGAGCTTTGAAAGTGGGTTTGTGCCAGCATATGCACCCGCACATCCCGGGCTGAATATTGGGATGTGCTTCATATGCATGGGCATGCCCCCCGCACATGTGCCACATACATTACTATTGCACCCCAGTACATCAGGAGTTGCACACTACAATCTTCCCCTTTCAATATCGCACTGGGGCGCATTGGTGGGTTGCGCATGGCACGTCCCTGTTGTGCCATGTGCAACCCTTTTGAACAAACAGGCCATGCTGTATAAAATATCCCAAAACATATGTTGTATTAATAGAACATGACATTGCCTGGCTGAAGATATCATATTTATCTTCAGTCAGGCCATGTCATATCCACTATTTATATAATGGGGGTGGAGATAAATGTAGTCTGTTAAATGCATTTATCAGAGCATGTATATGTACTGTATAAATCATAGACCTCTTATTTATACAGATAGTAAGTAAATCACTGATTTATGTATCAAGTTACTACGTCATCACTGAGCCATTCCTCCCCCCCCGCGCTACTTAAAAACACTGTTAATTTCCCAGTTTCACCCAACTGTTCTTTACCTCCCTCAGTTTCCTTCCACTGAATTCTCCATAACTTGCAGTTAGCTGAGCCTTTTCCTGCTACAGATTGTTAAAATGTGTCTTTTTCCTCAAGGCTTGAAGTGCACAATCTCAGCTAACCATGGCATTTACCACATCACATACACAGATAATGCTGTTTCTCCTGGCTGTGTCCACAGCTAGGAACCTTTCACGTGTTACTGACATTCCCCATGGCACCTGCTGTTTCCTCCTTAACATTCTAACTCTTCTGCCTCTAGCACACCAAGTGACTGGAAAAAAAACTCTTCAAAAAAAGAAATTCCCAAACTGAGAGTTACGAGTGAGACAGCATTACAACATTTGCACACACATACACTCCATCCCTGACCACAACCATGCTCTCTCGGCACTGAAACCAAAAGGCAGAATAAACCAGATAATAGAAGTATAGTTAATTTAATAAAAATTAAAAACACAAATTGAAAGAACAGTGAAGTGGCAACCCACCTTTCTCATTAGGCAAGAGCTGCCAATGCCACTTTTTGAAAACTCTTCTGCCCACTGTCACACACACCATAGGAGCCGATGCAGTAATGTGTTGAACATGTAAATGCATAGGAGCCCTAGCTATCACACTAGCATCCCTAGTTACCTTACTGTAAATGATGAAGTGACAAAAGATACACCACAAAAAATCCTCAATATTATATATAAAAATATTATAAAATAATGTCTGAAAATATCTACATCGAAATGCTGTCAATAATGTCTGTGACAAATGTCTGTAACACATGCTTAATGTAATTGTTATTATACCGTGTTCTGTATTACCATCTGTCTTGCATGTGACGAGGTACCTTTGTAAATGAGACTGTGGCTCAAAGCTTGTAAACTGATATATCAAATAAATAAATAAATAAAAACTGCTAAATGAAATGCAATAAAATAAAAACTACAAAAAAGCAAATCCCTATTGCATAAATGGAATATGAAGTGGGGATTTTCCAAGATGGCGGCTGAGCTGAGCCAGCCAGAACACTAGGCTCTGAGATTTGTTTGTTTAGTTTAATTTTACATTTTTTGTGCATTTTTATTTACTTTTAGATTAGCTTAGGGCTGAAGCAGTGAGAAGACCAGGTCGTTTTGCCGTTTTACTGATTTTCGTAGTTTGGCATTTGTTTTGCTCCCCAAAGATTTTTGCGCTCTCCTGCTGTCTCCCTGATTTCAACGTGAGAGGCTGTGGAGTCGGGGTGTGTGGGAACAGCAAGGAAAGAACTGTGCTGAAATTGGAATATTGTATTTGTTTGGCCCCGGTGAGTCTGTGTGGGTCCTTGTGTCCCGGGTGTAGTTTGGAGTCGCGGTGTGGGAAGCTGTGGAGTCGGGGAGTTGTGTGAGCAGCTGTGGAGAAGAATTTGTGCTGGATGTTGGAGCACTGAGTCCATTTGCCCCCAGTGACTCTGTGCTGCTCTGCTTCTTCGAGTGCCTGTTGGTCACGGCGTGAAGGGCTGTGGAGACGAGGATTTGGGGAGCAAGTACTAAAGGAGGTTTTTGTTAGTATTGGATTTGGAACCTCAACTGTTGGATTTTTAATGGATTCATGGGGAGAACCTTCTCTGTGTTTTTGAATATTTCCTGGCCGATGTATGTGAACTGTGACATTCAGGACTGACAAGTAGAATCCTTTCAGCTTGTGGCAGGTGTTTGCAGGGTTTTCGAGTCATTTTGCTGCTTATTCTGCTTGCTCCCTTGTTTGGACTCAGTGGACTGCTGGACTTAAAGCCGAGTCATTGGCTTTCTGTGTTGTGGAATCGTGTCAGAGAAGGAGGAAGAGAGACCTGACTGACTGGCCCAATTGTTCCAGAGGTGGGTGCGGGGTGCTGCTGTCTGTCCCTGGGAGGGTCGGGAGTACCTGCCGATGGGTTGGCATTCTCGGGGCCTCCGGGTGGTGCCGTAGTAGCCTGGCAGAGGCCGGGCTTCATCTGGCATCCCAAGTAGGGGAGACTGGCTTCATAAATGCAACCTCCTAGGGTTCATTGGGTTAAGAGCGTTTCCTCCTGTTGGAATATTCCGAATAGTGAGAATATGAAGTGGCTGGAGCTGAATGCCAGGAACATGAAGAATGTGCACTGACTCTGAGATTCAATGGACCTTTGCTATATGGGGCTTATGATTAGTTCTATTAGATTTAGTGACTCATTAGTGGGGCTTATAAAAGTACAACAGCTTTAGACCCATGCTATTTGTTTTATCTGTTTTTATGTGATTTTTATTTTATCTTGCAGTGAGAGTGTCAAGATATTTTTCCCCTCTCTCTTTTGCTGTGAGAGAGCTAAGGGGGGATGTAATTTTTGTGTAGGGGTAGTGAGAGTCCCCTTTTATATTTATATTTATTTATTTATTTTTACTTGCGTGTTGTTTTGTTTATTATTCTTCTTTTTTCCTTTTTGTGTGTTATTTTGTATGGGTTTTTAGATTAGATTAGTTTTTTGTTTATATTTGATGTATATTGTTTAGTTTTAGCAGTAACATGTGTTGACCTGCAGGTTCCACGGGGGTGTGTTATTCATCCTCCTCTCTTCACGCCCTCTGCCATTTTTATACTCCTCACCTGCAATTTGAGATTTACCAGCGCTGTAGAGTGCTGGGATTTGCTCGTAGGCGAGTGAGGAGGGTGGGGGTGGGAGAACAGGGGAGTATGAAAGAGCGGAGCCACCGTATCGGGGTTATTGAGTCCAGAAGGTGCCCTGGGGTGAAATGGAATCCAGACAGGGGTCTCCCATGTCTGGTGCCCATACCCAAGGGCACTGCTGAACTTGGTGGGCAGATAGGCCGGACAGCCTCCGAGGTTTGTCCAACTCAGGCAGTGTTATGCAATGCCAGGTCTGTTAGGAATAAGACCGCTATTATAGCTGATCTTATTAGTTCAGTTGACCTGGCTTGCATCACCAAGACCTGACTGGATGAAAATTCTGGCCCCATATTGGAGGCCATAGTTCAGGCCAAGTACTCGGTGATACACCGCCCGAGATTGGACCACAGGGGAGGGGGGTTGCAGTCTGTTTTAAGACTAAATTGGGCCTCACGAATGTGGTAGTAGGTGAGGCTGAATCCTTTGAGTGTGCAGTTGTAGCAGGTGTAGGCATTCGAATCGTTCTCATCTACCGTCCACCCGGAGATGGGAAACGTTTCTTACAGGAAGTAGCAGACTTCCTCGTCGATATGTTGTTTGAGTCACCCAGATTGATGGTTCTGGGTGACTTTAATGCCTGGATCGATGATGAACTCTCACAATTTGGTAATTACTTCCTCCAACTTATGTTTTCTTTGGGACTCGCACATGTAGTTTCCACTGCTACACATAGATCTGGGCACTCTCTGGATTTAGTCTTCCTCTTAGGGATTGATTCATCCGACATGGGGGTGGAACCAGTCACTTGGTCTGACCACCACACCATGAGGTTCAATTTTTACACCCCCCCTGAGAAGGCCTTCCCCTGTGGAGATGGTCAGGTACCGCCCATTATGGAATATTACTTCCCAGGGCCTTGCAGTGGTCCTTGATCTCTCATCCCCCATGTTGACTAGCAGTAACCCAGGGGCACTGGTGTCGGCTTATAATACGGCCATTACTGTGGCCCTGGATCTTATTGCTCCTGTTCATGAGTGCCCCTATCCCTTCACCCCAGGTTCCCTTGGTTCGATGGGACACTGATGGAGTTGCGGAGACAGGGGCGAAGGTTAGAGTGGTGCTGGCGCAAGTCTGCCCATGATGCCGACCACCTTAGATTGATGGAACATTATTCTATCTATCAATCTGCAATCACCCATAAGGAGGCAGAATTCCTGTCCAGGGAGATTGCAGTTGCACAGAATCGACTGGCTCAGCTGTTTCAGACTGTGGACAGACTGTGCAACCCAGTCTGTCTACAAGTCCGAAAAGCTTTTTCGCAATTGGAGTGCGAGGAGCTCGCTCGGTTCTTTGCAACTAAGGTGGCTGACATCAGGGCGGGCTTGCATCCGGCAGTCTCTAAGGGTGATGTTGTGGAACAGTGAGAGATCACAATACCTCAATTCTCTTGGAGTTCCTTTTGCCAACCGGAGGTTGTGGATATTATGAGGATCATCCACAGCGTGCGGCCCATGAGCTGTAGTTTAGACCCTGGACCCACTCCCCTAATTTTGGGTTGTCTTGAGATCATCGGTCCAGTTATGGTGCAAATAGTCTGGTGCTCCTTAGAGTCAGGTGAGTTTCCTAACTCCCTGAAAGAAGCAGTGGTTACACCCCTACTGAAGAAAGTTACTTTGGACCCAGACTGTTTCTCAAACTACAGACCTATCTCTAACCTTCCCTTTATTGGGAAGGTTATTGAGAAGGTAGTGGCAGCCCAATTGGAAGACCATTTAACCATCCATAATGTCTACAAATCCTTCCAATCTGGTTTTTGTAAAAGACACAGCACCGAGACTGCACTGGTTCGGGTGCTTAATGATCTTCTGAGGGCGAGGGATCAGAAGAGACATTCTATTCTAGTTCTTCTTGATCTCTCGTCAGCCTTTGACACTGTGGATCACCTGATGTTGTTAGCATGCCTGAGGCTAATATGTGGAATGTCGGGAACTGTTTTAAAATGGTTCACTTCATTCCTTACTGGGAGATCACAAAGAGTTGTGTCTGGGGTTCATTCATCCAGCCCAACTTCTTTGTTGTGTGGGGTGCCTCAGGGTTCAGTGCTGTCACCCCTGTTATTCACAGTGTATATGCTGCCCCACGGAGACATTATAAGATTGTATGGGCTGAGGTTTCACTGCTATGCAGATGATACCCAGCTATACCTGTCTTTTGCACCTGACCAGGATGGAGCTCTCTCAGTGTTTAATAACTGTCTGGAAGAAATCCAAGGGTTGATGGATTGTAGTTGGTTAAAGTTGAACTCAGAGAAGACAGAGGTATTAGTGGCGAACCCGGGTGGTCAGATAGCGAGGTCGCATGATGGCACGCCCTCTGGAATTTTTCTTGATGGCGTGTCACTTCTGACCTCTGAACGGGTGTGCAATCTTGGGATTTTCCTAGACAACAAGCTGACCCTTCAATCTCAACTGTTGCCCATTGTCAGGACTTCCTTTTACCATCTTAGGAATATTGCCAGGGTGTGTCACCTTGTTCTGTCTGACTCTTTGCCAACGTTGGTCCACGCCTTTGTGTCCTCATGTCTGGACTACTGCAATGCCCTATACTTTGGGCTTTCTGGGGTTGAAATCCATTGCCTACAGCTGGTGCAGAATGCTGCAGCCAGGGTGTTGACTGGGACAAGGAGATCCAGTCACATTACCCCGGTACTGGGCGAACTGCACTGGCTTCCTATACGGTGGCGGATTACCTTTAAAGTAATTTTATTGACATTCAAAGCACTTCATGATCAGGGTCTGACCTATCTGAAAGAACTTCTGGTGCCTTACTGCCCAGGCCGATCGCTTCGCTCGGCTGACGAGGGGCTGTTAGAGATTCCAAGAGTGAGTTTAAAATCTTCTGGTAGTAGAGCTTTCTCTTATGCTGCTCCCACTCTTTGGAATTCTCTACCACGTCGGTTAAGGGAGTGCACCTCCGTGGAGATATTTAAGAAAAACTTGAAAACTTACCTGTGGCATATGGCCTACTTGGAAGATTAACGATATCTGAGTATAAATATTATTTTTGACTCTGTGGATGATTTTATTGTTGGTTTTTCGCATATGATGTTGCTAAGTATTTACTTTATTTATATGTTTTTAACTGGCATTTTATATTGTGGCTTCTGATATGTAGCGCCTTGATATTTTGAAAGGCGCTTTAAAAATAAAGTTATTATTATTATTATTATTATTATTAAACAAAAGGATTTATCTGCACTTGAGCAGTCTGACCTTGGATACCTAACTCATGGCTTACGCTACTTATGAGGTTATCACAGGTCAAGCTACTTTTCTACAGGTAAATCATTTAACTTGTCCCTATTTCATACTTAATATATCTCTATCTATATATGTAGAGTAATGCTACCACACCAGTGTAGTGTGTGTGTATATATATATATATATATATATATGTGTGTGTGTATATCTATATATATGTGTGTGTGTGTATCTATATATATATATATATATATATATAATAGTTGTACGGTAGTGCCACTATAGTTAGGGTTGAACACCCCATTTAAGGTTCAAGTGTGAAATTTTGCAGCTTAATAACTTTGCCACAATATGACATATTTTCCTGAAATATGGCAGGCATAGAGCAGTACCAACGGTCTCTGGATCTGCCAAGTTTTGTAATGGTCAGATATACAGTTGCAAAGTTATAAAGGGATATTCCATAATGCATTTACACTTTTTTGTGCATTCTTTGCTAGCACATACAGGTCACATGATTTGTGCGACAAGTCTGAAAATGTCAGACAACATGTGGCTGAGGACCCCAATGTGCCTTTTGAAGATTTCATGAAAAAATATTAAATGGTTCAAAAGTTATTTAAAAAACAAGTTTCCCATTTTAGTCAATGGAAAAAGTTAACAAAAAGTTCGACAGTGTCACAAATGCAGTTTTTAGTGTCACAAATGACCCATGTAGTGTCGTGAGTCAGCCATTTGTTTGTCAGTTAGTGGTCACAGAAATGCTTGGCATTTAAATTTTTGTGTTCACCTAGTCGGACCCCGAGGATGCAAGCCATGTCTTTTTGGAGGAATTAAACATCCCAGAAATATGTTTTTTAAATTTTTGTAAACTGTAGTGTCACAAAGCGGTGTTGCACTTGTGACACTTTTGTGATTTTTTTCGCGAAGGTGTAATGATTTGCGACACTACTTTGCAACACTATGGCCAAAATAACAGGAATTCTTTGTCACCTTGCTGCAAAAGAACAGTTTGGTCTTTTGAGCTGAAATCTGGAGGGAAGAAAGCCAACGTCCCGCAGATGTGCCTGTTTATAGTTTGGTGACAAAATGTTTCAGGGATGCAAAGTTACAGTACTACAAAGTTGATGCCTTTTCTCATAGACTGACTTTACCGCATCTGCTGCACCTTTCGGGGCCCGTATATCAGAAACGATTTGAGATATTAACTTTCCATCTGAAAAATGCTTAGACCCCTTTAGGGGGCTAAGTGCAAAACTAGCCAGGAAAGTAATAATTTACATGAAATTTAAATTTTTTTTCTATGTCGTACTGTTTCTGAGAAATAAGCAATTTAGTATTCCAAGTGCTCATTTACTGCTCTGAGGCCCATTATTATGCATTCATTCTTTGTATTCACTGTGGTTCTCTATGCAGCTGTTGGTGAAAAAAAGGGTGTGTGCTTTTGTTACTGTCACAGTTAGCGTTCCCAATTGCGTTTCCATAACCATTTGCATTAGTGTTCCCATCTACGCCACCATGTGCATTACCCTTTGCATTTTCATTTGTGCTTGCATTTGCATTACTGTTAACATTTGCGTTTCCATTACTGGTTTTGTTTGCATTTCATTTTGTGTCACTGTGTGCATTACCATTTGCATTTGTGTATGCGCTTCTGTTTGCATTTCCTTTGGCGTCATCATTGCTGTTATTAGCATTTGCATTTCCTATTGCTTTACTTTGATCATGCACGTTACCATTTGCATTTCCATATGCACTTGCATTTCTATTTCTGTTTGCATTACCTTTTCCATCTACACCACCACGTGCGTTACCCTTTGCATTTTTCTTTGCACTTGAGTTTGCGTAACTGTTAACATTTGAGTTTCCATTATTGGTTTTGTTCATGTTTCCTTTTGCATCACTGTGTACATTTCTATTTGCGTTTGCGTATGTGCTTCCATTTGCATTTCTGTTTGTGTTTCCTTTGGTGTCATATTTGTTACCGTAAGTGTCTGCCTTTCCAATTACATTACCGTGTCTGTGTGCATTACGGTTCGTGTTTCCATACGCTCTTGCATTTGCCTTTCTGTTTTCATTAACATTTGCACTTGTGCTTGTATTACCATTTGCATTATCGTTTATGTTTACATCACCATGTGCGTTAACATTTGCGCTTGTGTTTGCTTTGCTGTTACTTCACTATTTGTAGTGCACATTCTCAAAAAGAAGAGAAATTCATGGCAAAAAACTATGTTTAATGCATCAGTTAGGGTTGTTCACAGTGACAAAAGTGAGGAAATTTGATGTTAGGGTTCCCACCCCCTTTGCATCACCGCCCCCACCAACAGGCATCGAGGTGTGCTTTGGTCATTGGTCCTAACTCTTACCCCATTCTCCCATATTGCACCACCTTAGCTTTTTGCACATGAGATGGGGTGAGAGTTAGGGACCTATGACCCCAATGCACACCCCAATGCCTGTTGGTGGGGGAGGGGTGGGAGTGGGGTACAAGGGGGGTGGGAACCATAACATTGAATTTCATCACTTTTTTCACTGTGGAACAACCCTAACAGATGCATTAAACTGAGTTTTTATTGCCATGAAAAAAAAATATACATATATATATACACATATATATATATTATGGTAGCACTGTAGTGCTACCATAGTTATGGTTGAGTACCCCTTTTAATGTTAAATGGTGAAACTTTGCACCTTAATAACTCTGCCACCATTAATGGATTTGACAGAAATTTGGCAGGCATGGGGCATAACCATAGATCTCAGGATCTGCCAACTTTCATACCGGTCGGGTATACGGCTTCGGAGTTATTAAGCGACATCCATGTGCACATTTACATCTTCTTGCGCATTCTTTGCTCATGCCTATAGGTCACATGGTTTATGTGACTGGTCCAAAAACTTCAGGGAATGTGTGGCCGGGGTGCAATGTGCCTTTTGAAGATTTCGTGAAAAAATATTGAACGGTTCAAAAGTTATTCAAAAAACAAGTTCTCATTATAAGTCAATGGGAAAAGTTAACAGAAAGTGTGAAAGTGTCGCAAATGCACATTTTAGTGTTACGAATGACCCCTGTAGTGCCATAAGTCAGCCATTTTTTTTTTCAGTTACTGGTCACAGAAATGCTTGGCATTTAAATTTGGGACCCTCTATGGACACAATTCTTTTTGTGTTCACCTAGTCAGACCCTGAGTATGATAGCCATGTCTTTATTTTGGGGTTAAACACCCCAGAAATATTTTTCAAATTTCTGGAAAAAGTAGTGTCGCACTTGCGTATACTTAGCAATTCTGTGAAAGCTTTAAACTGTGACACTATTTTTCCAGGCTATGGCAAACTGACAGGAATTCTTTTGCCACCTCGCTGCAAAAGAACGTGTTTGGTCTCTTGAGCTAAAATTTGGAGAGAAGGCAGCCAACATCTTACAAATGTGCCGTTTTGTAGTTTGGTGAAAAAATATTGCACAAATGCCAAGTTACACTGCTCCAAAGTTGGTGTTTTCTCCCATAGACTAACATGGTGGTGTCCACCATGCATTTCGGGGCTCATATCTCGGAAATGGTGCGAGATACGGAATTTTTGTTGCGACAATGCATAGTCTATGGCTACGCATGC
Source organism: Neoceratodus forsteri (assembly GCA_016271365.2). NCBI lineage: Eukaryota > Metazoa > Chordata > Ceratodontiformes > Ceratodontidae > Neoceratodus > Neoceratodus forsteri. Next base: position 318,863,873 of record CM028130.1, read on the forward strand.
AGCGAAAATGTAGCCAGGAAAATCATGATTGTTGTGATTTTTTTTTCTACATCGTACAGTTCCTGAGATATAAGTAATTTAGTCTTCCAACAGCTCATTTTCTGCTCTAAGGTCCATTATTATGCATACATTCTTTGTACACACTGTGTTTCTCTATGCAGCCATTGGGCAAAAACAGGGTGTGCGCTTACGTTACTGTTACACTTAACATTGCCACTTGTGTTTCCATACCTGTTTGTGTTACCAATCCCATGTATGCCACCACGTGCTTTACCCTTTGCATTCTCATTTGCGCTTGCATTTGCGTTACTGTTGCCATTTGCGTTTCCACTATTGTTTGTTCATGCTTTGGTTTGTGTCACTGTGTGCATTGCCATTTGCATTTCGCAGCCCTTTCATTTGCATTTGTGTTTGTCTTTTGTTTTGCATCTTCGTTGTGTTACTTTTACCATTTGCATTTGCAATTGCAAGACAGCCACAAGACACGGTTCATGCTTCCATATGCGCTTTGTGTTTCCTTTTTCCATTTCTGTTCCCTTTGCCATTCTTTTTTCTGTACCACTTAACATTTGCATTTAAGACACCACTGCTGTCACTGTGTGCGTTACCTGTTGCATTTTTGCATGCGCTTGTGTGTCCATTTGTGTCTCTGTTTGCTTCCGTGTCACTTTGCGCTTCTGTTTCTATTAAAGTTTACTTTACCATTTACGTTTGCATTACCATGTGCATAACTGTTGGTGCTTGCATTTCCATTGCTGTTCCTGTTACTATGTGGCAAGATATCACCAGGTGGAAGTTCAAGGCCCTTCAGGCCCCGGGCCCCCGCCACAGCATTCCATTTACTATTTATCATCCTCATTCTCAAAAAGAAAGGAAATTAGAGGCAAAAAATCTCTGTTTAATGCATCAGTTAGGGTTGTTCCACAGCAACAAAAGTGATGAAATTCAGTGTTGGGGTTGAAAGCCCCCCTTGGACCCCACAGCCCACCCCCCCAACTGGCATTGGGGTGTGCCCTGGGGTCATCGGTCCTAACTCTCACACCATTCTCCTATACCTCTGCTGCTTTACACATGTGGTGGGGCAAGAGTTAGGGCTGATGACCCCAATGCACACCCCGGTGCTGGTTGGGGGAGTAGGCTGGTGGGATCCAAGGGGGGCTTTCAACCCTAACACTGAATTTTGTCACTTTTGTCACTGTGGAACAACCTTAACTGATGCATTAAATAGAGTTTTTTGCCTCTAATATATATATATCTGTATATATCTATGGAGAGAGAAATATATATATATATATATATATATATATATATACATGTATATATATATATATATATATATATATACAAATATCTATTAATATATCTATATCTATCTATCTATCTATCTATCTATCTATCTATATATATATATATATATATATATATTTATTCATGGCAAAAAACTCTGTTTAATGCATCAGTTAGGGTTGTTTCACAGCAACAAAAGTGAGGAAATTCAGTGTTAGGGTTGAAAACCCTAACTCCGCATTCACTCCCCCCAGCACCACACACACACAGACACACACACACACACATGCAAGTAGGGGGGAGGACCAAGGCAACATGACCAATCACAGACAACCAGCAGCAGGTGACAAAAATAAAAAAAACAACTGTCTAAATGTACTACAAGACATCCCCACACACCTGACCAGATGCTGCATGCTCAGTAGGTATCCACAGCAAAACTGAGGCCATGTACACCAAATGTACACATCCCTGATTGTAGGTGCACACAACGTACCACACTTAGGAGTTGCATGGCCTTACCTAGCGATGCCCCACACCCTCACAGTTTTAAGAGTTTTACTAATATCATACACAACAGGTACTCATAGGAGACAGTCAACATTATCAATACAAGTGTATTCTTACCATCTGACTCCACAAAGATAACACTCTCTGAGTCAGAGTCCACAGCCTCCACAGTTTCTGTCTGTGCTGGGACTACCTCGGCACTGCTGGGGGATGCCTCTGACAATCTGTAAAATTAACATAAAAAGGAGATTTAGTAACTGTGTCATTCGAATGGTCAGTTATTTAGGTAAGCTTTTTATAAGTTATTGACATATATCTGTTACTTAACATGTCCCTTGATCAAGTATTGTGCAGTTATGGTACAGCCATGTTAAGTTTCAAATGTATTATTAGGAATATTACAACTAAACAACTAATTAATTTAGTTTAAATATTTATCACTTCAACAGTGCTACTTATATGATAACCATTGTTCTTCCATTGAATAGCCACTGTATACTCAGTACACACTAGCGTATGACAACAATGGAAGATATATGGCATAATCCCTGATTTGTAAGTGATAACCATCGTATAATAACCTCGGCTGCTTCCTACGGCATCAGTAAACCTCAACAGTGCAGCTCAAGACGTCTACAGTTACCTTACCAACCACAAGAGATGATTACACTGTGGTTATCAACTGTACATCAAGCATTGTCATTTACAGTGTATGGTACTCTACATGAGAAGGTACCTCCCCCCCTGCAACGCAAGTAATTTAACGTTACCTTATTAATAAATCTGTACTAGAGCCACATGATTGTGTAGGAAAACTATTTATTAGGATACACAGACTGAATGACATCGGTCCAAAATAGCACCAGAGTTAAAATCTCTATCAGACATAGAGATTGCTAGACTCCGTAACAGTAAACTGAGAGAACTGTAATGTTACTTGAACAATAACAGAAGGAACAAGGCTTCAAAGTATCAGGACAAACAGTGATAATAACAGACACAGCTTAAGAATTATACACTCAGAATGCTAATACAATAAGGAGATTTGTGTTAAGAAGCAGTTTTAGTAACAGCAGCAACTTGCAACAGTCAATTCTGAATGTCTAAGATAAATCCCCACTGTTCTGTAACTGTAACAGATATTCTGTGATGGGCACAAGAACATTTGGAGCCTAAATCAGGGACCACCCTGAATAGTAGTAACACTCAAGAGGTATGACTGCATGCAACCCTCCCACCCATATGTGTTCTTGATACAGACAAGTCACCCTGGCAGTGTACTATAGCTGCCACTCCAGAGCATGACTCCCACCTCCCACTCTACCATATAACATTTTTTGTTTCCCATGGTAGTGTAGTCCCCTCTCCCCCACCCCCAAGTGCAATCCTCGATCCTTATACTCACATCACTGTAATAATTACCCTGCTCTTCTAGTAGTCACCCACTCCCTAATCATGATAGTCAACCCACGTAGCCACCTTAATTACCAAATATGCCTGCTGTTGTACTGGTCCCCCCAACCCTCAAGTGCAATCCTTAACCTTTGTTGCCATGTTAATGTCAGAATATCCCAGGTATTCTACTGGTATCCCCACCCCACCAAATGTGATTCTGACCCCTGTAGCCAGGGAAATTCACTTCTTTCCCTGCTGTTGTAGTACTCCCCTCAGCCCCCAAGCATAATCCATGACTCACAGCAACCCCAATATTACAGCAATACCTGGTGTTTTTCTGGTCCTCACCACACCTTGAAGTCTGCTGTCCATCCATCAATACAGAGAGTAGGTACACCGCCGGCAAGCAGGTCAGCCCTACTCTCCCCACCACAGCTGGCCAGAGACTGCAGTAGTGCTCAGGCATACACAGTAATCAGCCAGCTGTAGTTGGGAGAAGAAGGCTGAACTTGTTGCCAGCGATGTACCTAGTATGTGAACAGGAACATGGTCTACACATTTCTGGAAGGGTGGCACCACTACAACACCACATATTACTGTCATTGAGCAACTACCAACAGTTTGTGATCATGCTTGGGGGGTTTGCGGATCACCAAAACATCAAGAAAATAATTTAACTAAGTGGGTATGGTGATTGCACATTGCACTTGGTGGGTGTGGGGACCACCACAACACCAGAGACATGCTGTCATTAACACAACTACGGCAGGTGCTGATCATGCTTGGGGAATGGGGGGACCACAACAACAAAACACAAGTAATTCAATTAATGTGCATAAAGGATTTTGTGAATCATGCTTGGCAGTTGTGCAGAACAATAGAACAGCTAGGACATGCTATCATGAACATGCCTACAGCAGTTGTGAACCATGCATGGGAATGGGTGTAGTACTGCTACATCATAAAAATTATTGCATTAACATAACTACACTGGGCATGGAGGATGCTTGGGGGGTAGATACACCAATAGAACATGAGGTATATGCTGCCATCAACGGAGGTATAAGAGTCACAGATTCTGCTTTGGGGGGTGGGGATAACCAGTAGAACACCAAGAACATTATTAAAGTCATGTGGCTAAAGAGGTCACAGATCATGCTGGCATGGCAGAGGTGGCCACTACCACCCCACGGATGAAAATGCTTATTGGGTTACTGTGGGTACAGGCTCATGCTGGGAGGGTGTTACTGTTACATTACTGCCAGTATTTTGTTGCTGTGATTTAACACCACAGCACAGATTACACTAATCCCTTTACTGCGCTGCTATACATTTGAATATACCATGCAGCCTACAGTTATGCCACTCCCCTAACTGCCACCCCATGCCTGACACAACTATGAACTTCAAGCCTAGCTGATTCTCCTATTTTAATTCTACATTCATATCTTCTGGTACACTATATTATCCTATTACCATGCCACATGCAGTGTTAACATACCATTATCCCTGGTAGTTGACCACCTCCATGCAACACAATCATACCCAATGAAAAAAAAATGTTGTACCATAGTAGTATGCCATTACACCATTGATACGCCCCACAAATTGACTGCTACCACAGAACTATTACCCACCCACTCAGCACTACTTCAGAGCTCACTAGCTGCAAGCCACATAGCTGTGCCCCAGGCCATTATTGGACTGAGAGACAGACTACACACTGCACCACCAGATATGGGCATAGCTTAAGACACCTCAATCAGTCTACAACCTATTACTCACTGCACACAGGTGATTCTTAGCACTGAAGAAAGCTGTCATTGAACAGCAATGTAGGAGACATGAAGTAGTGTTCCATGGCAATATTCTATTTTAGACTGTGCACAATATGATGTCTAGACGCCTTCATACAAAAGAACAGTGGACATGAATCTGTAGCATGCACAGTGTGACAGACCACCAGCTGCAGGTCACTGGGAATTGTCACAACAAAATGAACATGGTACCATAAAGGTATGATAATCACCCATTTGTACCACGCATACATGATGTCTCCATTTGCATGCACAGTACTAAATATCAAAGTAACATTATTATGAAAATATTGTTACTTTACTTATGGTGTGTAAGATGCTCCCCAGCATTTGGCTTTCCAGCTGCCTCCCAAAGCTCATAGCCGAGGTAGTACCAGCCTGTGTCTTGATCTGGTATCTCCCCCCTCTGCTTCAGCTGGTAGAAATGCTGCTGCAACAGCTTCCACTTTCATTTGCACTGAAGTGCAGTCTTATTCCTAACTTTAAGGATCACATACAAATAGGTATGTATGCGCCTCCACATACAGTCCAACTTCCTGTTTGTGCTACGCATCAGTACGCGTGCACTCCCATGCACCTGAACTGCCTCGAGCAGTGAGCACACCTCTCTTAAACTCCAAAGCCTCATTGTTCTGCAAAAAATATACAAAAATAATACTACATTAATGGAATGTTCTGTAACATGTTTGACTTTGTGTTCTGTTAAGTTTCGCAGAGAAAATACAAACCACTGTATCTTATTAATTCTGTAGTTATTATTACAAATATTTACAGGCATACACAAAAATACTGGCAGTATATAACATATGCAATGAGTAGTAACTACTGTTGTACAACATAACATTTTATAAATGTTTTTGTTTAACAGAGGTTGTATTGTGGCATAGTAACACTTGTATGCACACTTGACACATCCTAATATTGATGCCATCATACCATTTATATCTGCAAACACAACCTGTAATTGCACTGCACACTGTTGAGGCCCCCCCAAACAATAAAAAAAATGCCAAACACAGTGGAGTTACATTATTATATAGATCAACATGGTAGCAACCAAGTGTGGGTGCGCACCCAAGCCACAGCACTACTGTATGTCGGCATCACCCTCCCTCACCAACTGTGATTTACCTTTTAAAAAATATATCCATGGTGCACCACGGCACCCCACCCCTTCACATAATTCTCAGCTTTCTGTATAAAAATACCCTTGTGATGTACTGCAGTTGCCACTGCACCCAATCAGGTGACCAAGTATAGTGAACATGGTCACAAGGGATAAACTGTAAAAAATAAAACCATTATAAAGTGAATGGGAACACTCCACTGTACTACCAGCAGTATTTTTTTTACCAAAAACAAGAGCTAGTTTTGAAATACATTACTACAAAGATATGGGGGTTGTGCATCACTAGACAACAAGTGCTGACTCACACAATACAGCAACAAGTTACTGATAAACAGGACAAGTGCATACTAATGACGCCATGATAATATGAAAATAGGTGTGTTGACACCTTGCATGTATTATGGTTCCATTTGCATGTATAGTACTAAATAGTGTAATACTTAAACATACCATCACTGCACTTCAGTGTTGTGAACTCCCCCTACTCCTCTCTGCCCACTTACACTCATACAGTGCCAGAGTAATGTGTACAATGCACCATACAGAGTGAAATATTTCAGAATGCTAAGCATATCACAGTACTGTTAAATATTGTACTAACAACAAGCTGTTGCATTAGAATTGCACTTTGCCAAGAGTTGTTCCACAGCATGCACGGTCATGTGTTACATGTGTCTGAGTGATGTATGCAGCAGTTCTATTTTTTTACCAAGATTTTTTGGTTCTGAAAAGAACCCTTGTTAGCACTTTGATATTTAATAAAACAGTCTGACATTCTTAGAGGACTTTGAGGATTGCATCTCGAAGGTCTCCCAGGAAATGGCAATTGCCAGCATGTGAAAAATGTACACCGTCTGGTAGGTATATCCAATCATAACAAAACTTAACTTCGGGGTGACGTATGGTGCACATTCCAGACACGCGTAGAAATGCAGTTATTTGTATGTTGACTCTTTTTTAGGCTCTGTCAATCAGGTACATATGGTGTTCTGCTTGCCAGACCCTGCACTCTGTAATATCCAAAAACATGATTATACAGGCAGGCAACATACTCATAATAGAAGCGAGGTCCAATTTTACTTCTGTTACTAAATCTACCCAGCATTTAGTGCCCAAATCATTGCCTTCAAGATGTATCAGCAGTATGTCAGGATGAGGCTGAGTACTAAAAAGTCTGTGCACGGTTGGCATGAGATGCTCCCACCTCATTCCACCCCTACCAAACCACTTTACAGAGCAATTTGGGAGCTGCAGATTTCTCCCATAATCACTATTTTTAGCATACTCAGACGCTCGTCTCACGATAATGCTTCCAACTATCCACAAAGTCCTTTTGCTATTTTCTGCCATTCTCAGGTTTTAAACTCAGAAGTGGACAGAGAGCTACCAAAAAAGTTAGTGTTCACCCTGCAGTGGCTAGGCAGTAGTGAAAGTAAAACTGATATTTTCCCTCATAACTTCAAGCCAGCTTCACTGGGCTGATTCATAAAACACAAATAAAAAAAAATCATTGGCTGGTACTGTGGCTTCATTAGCCAATGTAGGCCATGCACTGACTATTACTAGACTTCTGCTACAGCTAAGATGTGCAAACATTGAGAGGTGGGAAAAATGCATCCTTTTCATAGGCAGTTTTAAACAATTACAACTGCAGAAACATGTCTGATTGGTTCCCTCTTCTGTTATTTGTCCACGTGCAGTTTCCTATCTCCCTCTATTTGCAGCTGTATCTGTACACGTAAGTACTAAACCACTATCTGACTTTAAACAGTTTTATCTAAATAATACAGCATCTTAGATTATCACAAGTAACATTATCAAATACAGTACTGAAAAATGTTTTGATTAATAGTATTAACATGTTACTACCACTTCTTTAATAGTAGAAAACTGTGTCATAAAATATACTGTACTTACAATTTTGGAAAATGCTGTCTCTCAGTTTGCACTAAGATGGCTGCTGTTGCCTTCTTCTTCAGTGTTGTCTGTCTCTGATTGGTTGTCTCACATGGCCTGACAAATCTTGCATTACATTGGTAGAAGAAGCTGTCACTCAAATACAATCAGATCTGATTCGATAATGAATCCATTTTACACTCCCAAGTTTAAAATTTGTGACACTTTCGAATGTACGACAGTAACTTATGACAGTGTCAAACGTATGAAAGTACTTTTCTGCGACACTTTCAAATGAGTGAAAGTGAATTTTGTGACACTTTCGCAGTGCAACATTATTTTTGGCCATACTGTCAAATGCACGACAGTACCATTTGCGACACTGTCGAATGCACAACACCAATATTTGTGACACTTTCGTGCATTCGACTGTATTTTTTCCAAATTGTCTATTTTTACAGCAATTTGATGCTTAGTGACAACAGTAACCAAATTTTTCAATGCCGAATAGTGCTGCACTGCATTGGCACTGTCACAAGTGGAAACACATGGTATTGTAACTTTGTAAATACACTCACAAAAAGGTGAATTTCTTCAGTGACAACGGAACAGCGCAAGTAACTTGTAGTTATGCACTGTTTGACAGCTGTTAAGCATGTCACAAAGCAGTCATTTTTTAATGCAGCATTGACAACTACTTTCCAACAATGTCATCTTAGGACGTAAATGCAATGTTAACAAACTGACATGGAAATACTGCAACTACACAAACTTACAAATGTGTGTAGTGAAGTCCATACGCAAACTCACATAAACATTCATATTATAGACTATGATTGCCAAATTTTAAATGTACTCATTTCACACCTCTTCTGATGAATAGTGGGACTGTCATTATCACTGCACGCTCTGAACAGTGGCTTCACAGAACACCTGCAATAGTAGTAACTGTAACAACATAAAAACCATCTCACAAAACAGTTGTGTTAAAATGCCAACCTTAACATTCTCACATGAAATATTCATAATGCACTAACAATGACTAAGTGGGAAAAGTTTACTTATTAATGTGGCACTAATTAACAGAAAGATCATTTAAAAAGTTATTGTGTAACCAGCAGTGTGGCAACAACATCTATATAAAAGTTTCTGAAAAATACTAATTGTAAATAACTTAACAGAGAAAATCATTTGAAAGAACATCTAGATGCTATAGTGATAATGATATGCAAGACAATATTACAGAAATAAAGAACAACTGTTACAATGTTAATAACTCATCCGATTAAAAGCTTGAAAATAGTATCTTTTTTTAATTGATGCGATACTTAAATCAGATGTCTCAATGAACAATGTTATAAGGCATGAACAGAGTCATATAGTAACATTGTCTTTTTCTCTGTCTTTCACACAGGTGCCTGATACTTCTGTAAGATTGCTTCTGCCACTGTGGGCTATCATATGAAAAATACCAACTAAATACAGACGTAGATGTATAAGTAAACGAGACAGGTATCATAGTACTTCACTGTTGCTTAAGGCTGGCAAAGAAAACACAAATGTGATGCCAGAACATGAACAGAAACAGACCTTCACTGCAACAGTGACCCCAACTATAACTCACTGGGCATCAAAAACATATACTGCCTCAAGAGCAAGTAAAAAATGCTTACCTCTGCAACAGTTCTGTAGATATCTCAGAAGAAACACAACCATTGTAATTGCAACCATAAACAGACCTCCAAAACAATGACGTTAAACTCACACCTGGTGATTATCATCTGAGAAAGCAGAAGTACTTTCGTTCACCAGCAAGTAAAGCTAAGATCGACAGACTTATTGCAGCTGTGATGAGACATGAGCACAAAAAGACAAAGAGCCATCTGTCTTTGATGAAATTGCATCTCAAAGTGTGCACCTTTGTTAACAGAGCAGTGTTTGTTCTGCAACAGTTGTGGCATAAGCTGTCTCATGTGCTTGAACAATTCAGAAAAGTTGTGTATGACATTAAAAAAAGGCTACAACAGTATCCTTCTTTGACTGTTAACAATTTCTGTGATGTTTTCACAGGTCACTGGATGCACACACAGCACTCAGAGGCATATTTCTGGGAAGAATCTTATTATTCTCAGAAAAAGGAACTCAAGTTCACCATTGATGAGTCCAGTAAAGTGGTCAATGTCCTCAGTGTCTGTGATGACAGCGAAATGGACACAAATGATGACTGTGATGCAACCAGCGTGTCCAATAAACGACTCTGTCTGTCATGGGCATGTGATGACACCTGCAACCGAAGGCAATCATCATTTGAAAAAGTAGAACAGTTTGTCAACCTGTTTGTGATTACATATCACAAAGAAAGATATAAACTGTTCAGCAAAATTGACCATTGTGAAATTCACCCACATACTGGACTAATGGGTCACTGACTTACATGCCTCGATAGTGGTGTTTGTGATAGTCTTTTTACAACATGCGGATGCATGGAGTGCATCAAACAGGCATGCGAAACTTTGTATACAGAGTACATGAAGTACGATGAGTTGCAAATCAGTACACTTGTTTAAATGACTTATTGCAGTCAGGTGACATGCAGGGTGCCATCGCATTTCTAAAACAACTACAACATGTCACTTTTGTATCTGATACACAAATTTTTCAGTTTAACACTTCTGTCGAAACATCAGTCTCAGTCTTAGAAAGTGACATACTGAGATAGTACGGCAAAGAAATAGCAAAATTTGAACTGGCAAAGTCTCAGAAGTTTGACTCTGTATGTGTGTCATGTGACCGTTTGTGCTACAGTAAGCAAACAGTTACAGTGAACCTGGAAACCTTGTCACCATACAATGACATGTGGTTCCGTCTGTCAGAATTTTTGCTGATGAAATCTGGCTTTCAGTTAGAGAATACCATTTTACTGTGCAAACGCTGTTTCTCCAAACTAAAAAGTAACATTTTGCCACCAAGGTCACTGCTGAATAATATGGAGACACATGTTATGCCAAGTGAGATTTCAACATTGAATATGTTTGAACGCATTCTAATTCAGACAATGAAACCATTCCAAACCATTCTACATCTGAACACAAAGACACGGAACATTCCACAGAAAGAACTTGTTAGATCCCTAAAGGGTTTCGTGATGTGTTTACCACTTCCTTTACAGGAAAATGTGGAAGCAATCTCAACTGAAAATAGGTTAGTTATTCTCATAAATGGTGTTCCAACAAATTCCAAGGTCATCTGGCAAGATGTTGTCAATGTACAAAGGTGAAGCTTGCTCTTAGTTATCTAAAGAATAATAATCCCTTTTATGCAGACCTTGACATAGATCAGATGACTAGTCTCTCTGTCCAACATGATCAATTAGAAAAAAGTCAACCAATCATTGAGAAGGTCAGTGGACAGACAAGTGACAATGTGTATGAACAGTACACAGTCCACACATTACATGGTAGAGACCCAGTGGGAGACAACATTGATCTCTATCAAATGAAACAGGTGGAAGGTTGAGCCTTTCAGCATCTGGGAGGCAGCACTAGAAGCACTTTGTTTCCCCAGACTTATACCCAAAAGGGTCAGGTGGACACCTAGATAAAAGAGAAGTGTGTGTGCAGGATGCTGAGTACCGCACTAGCCGTATCCTCAGTAAAGACGGCAAATTCAGACATAACATACAGTACCTGTTTCATCTCCTCTGGGAGAGTGAACTTAGCATTCTGTCTGCATCCATTGCACATACAATTTGTTTCACAAGTCCCTAGATGGAATAACAGCTGCTCAATTTCTAGAGAAATTAAAGCAGAAAGATGAAAAATGTGCAAGTGAATCTGTCTTCCATTCTTTCAAGTCTTCGAGGTGCCAAAGAATATTGGTATCACAGACACTCTGAAGTGATGACAATGCTGCAAGAGTATGGTGCAGCCACATGGTTTGTCACACTTAGTTGTGCTGACTATGCCTGGGACGAGCTCATTGAACTGTTGAAGTGGGCAAATTCTAATGTCAACTGCATCTCATCAATGACTGTCGGAGAAATGTGCTCACTTGATCCTGTGTCTGTCACAAGACATTTTCACAAGCGGTTCCATGATATTCTGGCTTTCATATTGTCAAAAAGACAATCCACCTCTTGGTATTGTGGAGCATTACTTTTGGAGGATGGAGTAACAAGCACGGGGTGCCCCTCACATCCATATGTTGTTGTGGATCAAGGATGCACCACACATACTGTAGGTGAACATGAAGCTGCACAAGTGTTAGCATTCATCAAGAAATATATCACTTGTCACATTCCAGACAAGTATGATAGTCCTACACTATGGAAGTTGGTTCAAAAAGTTCCAGCGACATATTTGTGCAAAATACTGCTGGCGAGTAGTAAAGAACAAATCTAATTGGTACACACGATGTTGCTTTGGATTTCCTAGAAGAGTTTGTCAGGATGGTGCCATGAATGACCTTTTCTCAGCAATGCGACACCACTTGAAGGCAAAATCAACCAAGAGGGTATATGAGTTACCCAGAGATGAGAAAGAGGTGTACATAAATGACTACAACCCAACTCTTCTCCTAATGTGGCAAGCAAACATAGATGTTCAGTTTGTGGCTGATAACTCATTGGCCCTGGTGTGGCACATCACTTCATGCTTAACCAAACATGAGCAGACTAGCTTGCAAGATCTTTGGGAAGATATTGCCAATTCAAGCAGAAACCTGACATCTCAGCTTTGGTCATTGGGCTTGAAGACTCTTTCACACAGAGAATGTGGAGCTTATGAAGCCAGTGACCGTTTAATGGGTACACATCTGTATGAGAAGTCTGATGCTGTCCAGTTTCTCAGCATTAACTACAAAGAGAAATGCAAACGTGTACTAATTCCTCATGCTGAAATTGAGGAACTTGCTGTCAGTAGGCCTTCTTCAAAACATATCTTGAAGAATAACTTGATAGACACATACTACTCCCGTAGACATGACGACATGGATGATATGTGTCTCTTTCAGGTGGCTGAGTGGTATGACTACAAGTCAGATATATTGTCTGACTCAACACACCAGATTTACAAGGTCAATGGAGTGGATGACTGTCTCGTAAACAGACACAAGCCATGGCTCATAGACCACTGTAGATTGCATCTAGGCACAACGGAGAGCAGAGAACACTACTACTTTGCTCTCCTATTCCTATTTAGACTGTGGAGGAGTGAGTCTGAATTAAAAGGTGACTGTGATACATTCGAGGAAGAATTCAATCACAGTTATGAGACTTTCAAAAGTGAATACTCAGACACATACATACAGAGACTAGAGGCTGAGAAAAAACAGCTTGAGAAGGCAGAGAAGCGGCTTCAGGAAGACACCTCTGTTAGTTCACAAGAAAACCTTGATCCAGAAGGACAAGCTGTTCTAGGTGAACCTCTGCCCTTAAATGCCCCAAAAGTGTTAATGTCAGAAATTGAGACAGCCATGGCACATGGAACACACTCCACTGTCAACCCAGCTGACTTGAGAGAAAGACTAAATCAGGAGCGGCACACAGTTCACTCTCAAGTAGTTGGCGCTGTCCAACATGGGCTACAACATGAAACAAAGAAATGTGACTGTCATGACTATAAACCACTACTGATCTTTGTTAGTGGTTCAGCTGGCACAGGAAAGAGTTTCCTTATTGAAGCCATTACTGCTGAAATACAGAGCCTGACAGGGTCATCAATGGCTGTTGCTGTTACTGCTCCCACAGGTCTAGCCACATACAACATCGGTGGAGTTACATTACACCATCTCTTTATGCTGCCAGTGGAACATGGCAGAACTGGAGAGTATCGTAAACTGTCATTTGAGGTTGCAGCTCAGCTCCATTCCATGTTCACAAAGATGAAGTTACTCATCATTGATGAAATCAGCATGGTCTCCAATGTCATGCTTGCCTGTATTCATCTTCATCTACAGGAGATCTTAGGTACTGATGATGGAGTACCATTTGGTGGTAAAAGTATAGTTGTTTTGGGAGACCTTTTACAGCTTGCACCAGTCAGTGCAGAGCATGTGTTTACAACTTTAACTGTCAAGCAAGCTAAGAATATTCTCGGCTGCATTGCAGGCTATAACATTTGGGAATTATTTACCTACATTGAGTTGTCTGAGAACATGCACCAAAGTGGTGATCTGGCTTACAAATCACTTTTAGATGAAGCTTGTACAAGTTCTCTATCACCAGAACATGTTTGCATGTTAAACGATTGGAGAATCACAGTAGATACTGCATCCATAGAAACAGCATGTAATGTTTTCAGTGATGTATACTCTACAGGGACACACATGCTGTGTCTTATGCCACGACTAAAGAAATGCACTGAGTTCAACAATCTAATGCTGCAGAGAGAAAAACAAGAAATTCTAACTCTGCATGCTGTTGATACAGTTGATGGTGTCATTCTTAGTCGCAACCTAGTATCAAAGATGACTGAACGACTCAGTGAACTCAAGTCAGATGTTTCATGCACAGCTGGCCTAGAAGCTGTTCTCACACTTTGTAAGAATGCACGTATCATGCTGAGATGTAATCTAGATGTTGAACGAGGGATGGTAAATGGTGCCATGGGAAACATAACTGACCATTTCTACAATGTCCAGAAGACATATATCGAGATACTTGAAGTCCATTTTGACAACATGGAACAGCCTGTACACATAGAATGGACCTGTGTAAAATTCCAGGTATTTAAGGATATCTATGTTAACAGGAAACAATTCCCATTATGTGTTACATATGCTGTGTCCATTCACAAATCTCAGGGCTTGAGTTTGGATTCAGCAATGGTGGACATAGGTACAGACATTTTCAAGGATGGCATGAGGTACATGGTACTTTCACATGTTCGCAGTCTTTCTGGGTTGCACATTATAACTCTGGCACCTCAGAAAATACAAGCTGACAAATGATGTATTCTTGAGTACAACAGGTTACATATGCTACATCAGCCACAAATGTCTTTAATACCACTGCCTACATATCTGGCTGTCTCACATCATACAGTCAAATCTACAGGTGTCAACAAACAGACACAAGCTTCCAGAAGTGATTCAACTCAAAAGAGTTCAATAAAGGTCACAACTCAAGTAAACATTCACAGCCAGCAATTCATCAGAAATCAGTTGGTAGTAGCTGTGTCAGTGTTTGACAACAGCACTAGAGTGAACTGCTATGCTAACTCAGCTATGCACGTTTTTCTACACATGCCACACTTTAGCAGGCAATATCTGCTTCACAAGACAATGCCCTATCAAAGACATTGAAGCAGATACTCACATGACTTCTGACCAGTCTCATACTACAGTCACTAACACCATTTCAACAGCTGTTGGTACATATGACGGATGTAGTACATTTGCTGCTGACATACAGCAAGACACTGGTGAGTTTATGATGGCTGTCATAAACAACTTGGATGAATACGGCACCCCAATGCACTACTATCAGTGTCATATGTAGCAAATATGTATGTGTTTCGGTGGCTATTCACAGCGTGAAACCACAGAAGGACATGCTGTGATTACCTTTTGTCCCTCAAGCCAAAAGTGTAAAATTCCAACAGCTATTCACCAATGCTCAATGTGGTCACTCCTGCAAAAGGTGTGGATGCAGATGCACTCAGTCCATACGTCTCAGGGGTTCATCTCAATATCTGTTACTTATGTTGCACAGATTTGACTCCAATGGGCTCAGAGTTGACACTCCTATCACAGATTACACAGTTGGTAGAATAGTCTTTAACTAATCAGTGTGTTTGACACTCACAGTATAATCTATCACCTTGGCCAATCCATGCATTCTGGTCATTACACCTGTTTACTAAGGTACAGAAGTGGATGGGTAGAGTGTGACGAATCTACAATCAGTTTCAAACAGAGACTGCCACGTCACTTAAGAAATGCATATCTTTTAATATTGAAGAATCATGATGACCTTCATATTTTAGAAGAATAGGACAGAACATGTTGCATTTTTTTAAATGACTACTTTAACAGAAAGTCATAGTTTACTACAATTGTTTCCAGTCTATGACTCTAAACAAACCATAGCATTGCAACAAAATGCTATACTGGCAGATACATTTCATGCACTATGACATCTAAGATCTTGTGTGGATCAGTGACAACATGGAAATTGTTGTAGTGGCTTCAATCGGTGCCAACAGTATTCACAGTTACTCGAGAAACCATGCTTACATGTCTATCAAAGATTATACATCTCGAAACACAGGCCTTCCTGCATCTCCTCTTCTGTACATATCTTTTCTTGTTACTGTATCATACCCATACATAAGAAGTTGCTGCCAGTTTGTAACTATTACTCTCTGAAGATAAAGAAAAGTTCTCAGTTACCATCATAAACAACTGAGCAACACATGTCTCACTCACCAAACGATGCACTCTGTCACAAGTTGTCTATCACCACTTGTAGTTGTCTATTAGCTGTTGCCATGTAGACAACAACATCATTCGTTCACCATGCAACAGTGTTGAACTATGCCTGCTTTATTTGTTATACTGATACTGTACATATATAAAAATAACAATCTTTATTCATTATACAACAAGTTGAATGAAGTAAGTGTAAATACTGAACGATTGCATCTTACCATTAACTAAATTTGCCATGGCTTTGCAATTACTTGTAAATAATATTACATTCTTATTCCACCTTGTCATTGTTGCTAACTACTTTTTATTGTTCTACTAAAAGTATTAGTATAGGAGTAAAGTACAAATGAATGTTTTACATATAATACAGTACTATTCTGTTTAAGTCCAATGCACCATGTCTTTGATAAAGACAGCATACCATGCAATTTTTTTTTTACTAGTCCAGAAGTAACATATAAACCAATGTAACAATTGAAAATAAAGTTTTTTGTTCCTATAACAATATGACTTTTTTGTTCTTCTCATACAAGTTATTCTAGCCTATGTAAACAATGTTGACAATTGTAAATCAGACACTGTTACTGATCACAACATACTTTATACCTGTTCCTGACAATATCTATGATCCACTCTATTGAGGGGTCAGGTGTGATTTTCCATATGTGCCTAATCAGTGTCATATCATTCAATATTTAACTAAACATGCCAGTAATCTAATGTCACTGAAATCAGAATTTTTAAATATTCTATTACTTAAACACTTAGTATATGGTTTTTCACCTACCCCAGGAACATCCATATTATCAGTCACACAATAACATCTACCCATTTCTGTTTCATGTGTGTAATCACTGCTTAGAAGATCCTGATATACCTTTATTAACATAGGACACAAGTAATGGATGACACATAACTAGAATATTCAACTACTTTAAAAACTGACAACATTCTTACACAAAGTCTCTTCAAGATCAGTAACAAATATACAATGAAGAGCCACAGGTAAAGCTTGAGTGTCACAACTACAGCAAGAATGTCAGAAATCACTTCCTACCACAAACAGTAGTGAACACTTAAACGTCACTGTAAACACAGAAAACCTGATTAAAGACAGTGACCAGCAATTAGAGAACCAGGTATATGCATAGAAGGTGGATAACAACCCCACCAACAAAAGATAGGAGAGCACTGCAGAGACAGCAAGCACTGAACCTCAACATATGTGCCCTACTACACAATCACAATAAATAGTACCGATTTCCTTCTTATGCTACCTTCTTTCTATACTGTTTTACAATATCACATACTTGCTCAAATGCATATAATCTACTCACTATAAATGTGACACATGTACATATATTCCAAGCAATGATTACGCACATACAATGATTGTATTGTGAGACTGATTTTGTAAAGTAAAAACAGTCTTAATTGGGCCTTTTTCTGTTTCACCAATTGGCGATAATTTTTTTTTAAAACATAACCACCTGTGTTGAGTCTTTACTGACAATAGTGTTAGGGCATTAGAACAGAACTGTTCTTTCTATTAACATGCAAATCAACTGCAACAAATAGTGCCACAACTCTGTGTCCATTTTTTTTGGGCTGCTATGCTGTCCACTTAGCATCCACTACGTAGGCCATGATGTGGCACATTGCATGTCACACTTCCCATAACTCCTAAGAGTGTAAAAAAGTCTGCAATGCACTTACTTTTCCTGTGCCTCTACATTCAGCATGTAGTAATTACTGCAGCAAGGTGCCGCACATCACCACCTAACACTATGCAGCTGTGGCGATACACTTAGGATCCTGTCACTGCTATGTCTACTGCGATTCCCTGGCTAAGCTTCTGCAACTCCTAACTGTGGCAACTTCACTGAACAAGTCATAATGCACCACTAATTGTCAGAGGTGCAGCAGCTCTAGCTGCACAGATCCATGCAATCCCAAGTAAGGTAACTCAGTTGTATTGCAAGCAGTGATGTGCCATTCATGCACAAACCCTCACCTGAGTTCTCTATATCCACTAACATGTGCATTCCCTGACTTGTGTTCTGTATCTACACTTACAATGTAGTACCCACTGTCACATTTGTATACACATTTCCTGTCTGAATACATTCAAGTTCCAACTGTGCTTACTTGACAAGTACTGTAATCAGAGATCTACACTACTGATTTACATTCCCTATCTTTGCCTGCAGCTGTTTACTTAGGATGCAGCAAGTAATGTGGAAGTGCAGTTCCCCCTATTGCACAGTTAACCTCCATGTTTTTTTTTCTGTTCTGCACTGTCAACAAAGTGTGGTATATGTGGGCTAGGTGTTCATACATTCAGTTACAGATACCCTGTAACTCCTAAGTAAGTGAACTAACATGTCCCGGACTTCCATCTACAGTCACTCAACAGTCAGAGTGCAGTACCTATTCTACAGAGCTGTGGGACATCCTACATAAGGACATGCAGTTGTTAATCGACAGTCCGAATCAGTAACTGGTACGCATCTGAGAATTGCCTGTGTGAACCCATAGAAACCCTAACTGTGCTAAGTTATGTGTATCAACAAATACAGAGCTGTACCATTTATGTTACTTGCCTCATTCTTGCTGTATATCGGTACTCATAATGCTGTGCAAACTTTGAGGGAGGGGGTATTACCTATCTCAGCCAACACAAACACTAACTGTTCTAACTTGAGTGTCCCTGTAAATCACAGATGTCTACCGTTGATGTCCACACCCTCAGCTATGCTGTGGGTTTCTACTAAGGACCCAGTACCTGGTGTTGTAGTTTGAAGAGCCATTGCCTGACTGAAAACATTCAAGCAACAACAATGCTAACTGCAGTTTACCTGTAATCAGGAAGTTGTACAACTAATCTGCATCACCATTCTTTCCCTGTGGTTCTTCACTTAACATGCAGCAAGTCTTATAGTATTCCTGTTACCATAGGCTTCCCCCCTACTACCATGTGTGCCTGTCTCTCTGTGTAACACTGTTGTTCAGGATGAATAGGTGTCACATGATGTCCTCACACACAATAGCACAGTGTCACCAAACAGAAATGCCAATACACATGGTAGCACAATGCAAAGCACAAAGATAAACAATTCTGAAAAACACTGCATGTAATACAGTGATGTGAGCATGGGTCCCAAAGGACCCCACACTCACGCCACATAAAACACAAACATATACAGTTCTGAAACATACTACATATAATACAGCACCAGAAGCACATAATGCGGCAGCAGAAGCACACCCCACGCCCCGTCACATACAATGATGCCAGGGGTACAGGGCCCTTTGGGCCCCATGGCCCTGTCACATGATGTTTTTCTCACATAGTAACATTGTGCCTGCAAACACAAATCGTTATGCAAATGATGAGACAAAATGAAACAAAATAGAAACAGTGACACGCACAAATAGTGAACGTAATGCATTGGCATCAGAGTGGGGCCCTTTGGGACCCACGCTACTGCCACATAATGCAGCAGCAGGAGCACGGGGCCCTTCAGGCCCCACACTCCCACCACGTAATGTGGCAGCAAAATACATGCAGCGGGAGCACGGGGCTCCTCAGGGTCCGCACTCCCACTACGTAATGCAGCAGCACAAGCATGCTTCACACTCCTGCCACATACTGCTCTAACTGATGCAGTAAATAGACTTGATTGCCTCTAAATTCCCCTCTTTTTGAGAATGATTATGAGAAATAGTGAATGTAATGCACTGGCGGCAGTGCCACATAATGCAGCTGTGGGAGCATGGGGCCCTTCAGGTCCCGCACTCCCACCACATAATGAGGTAGCAGAAGCATGCCACATGCTCCCACCACATACTGCCCTAACTGATGCAATAAATGGGGTTGATTGCCTCTAAGTTCCCCTCTTTTTTGAGAATGATTATGAGAAATAGTGAATGTAATGCACTGGTGGCAGTGCGGGGTCCTTCAGGACCAATGTTGCTGCCACATAATGCGGCATTGGGAGTATGAGGCCCTCAAGCCCCACATTACAGCCACATTATGTGGTAGTATAATATGGTGGTGGCTCCCACCATGTGATGTCTTGTGACATAGTAACAGGAACAGCAACGCAAACAGAAGTGCTAACAGTGGTGCACATGGTAACACAATCGCGAATGAGAACAGAAAGAGTATCACACGCGGTGGTGTAGACAGTAACAGTCCGCCACGTGATATCTTCACATAGTAACATGGTGCCCGCAAACGCAAATGGCAATGGGCATGCTGACACAAAGCGAAACAGAAAGAGAAACAGTACTGTAGACAAAAATGAGAAAAAATAATGGAAACACAAGCGCAAATGTAAACGCTAAGGATAACGCACATGGTGAAGTGCACATGAACGATAAGTGAAATGGGTACTGAACCGCAAGCGGAAAGGGCAACGGTAACAGTAATGTAAGCGCACAGGCTGGCTTTCCCCAAAAGCTGCATAGAGAAAAACAGTAAGTACAAAGAACGTATGCATAATAATGGGTCTCTGAGCAGAAAATGTGAAGTTGGAATACTAAATTGCTTACATCTCAGGAACCGTACGACGTAGAAAAAAATTTAAAAGTCATATGATTTACAACTTTCCTGGATAGTTTTATAGTTTTAGCTCCCATTAGAAGGCTAAGCATTTTTCCAACAAAAAGTCCATATCTCGCACCGTTTCCAAGATACAGGCCCGGAAAGGCGCGGCAAACGCCGTAATGTTATCCTATGGGAAAAAAGAGAAGTTTGAAGATCCATAACTTTGGCTCCCTGTAACATTTATTCACCAAACCAGTAAAAGGCACATCTGTGGGATGTTAGCTGTCATACCTCCAAATTTCAGCCCAAAAGACCAAACCGTTATTTTGCAGCAGGGGGCCAAATGATTGCTGCAATGCGTCGGATATCATAATGTTATCCTATGGGAAAAAGCATCACATTTGGAGTGTCGTAACTTTGCCACTGTGTAATATTTTTTCAACAAAGCACTGAAAGGCACATCTGCGAGATGTCCGCTGCGTTCCCTCAAATTTCAGGCCAAAGCACCAAACCGTTCTTTTGCATCAGGGTGCCAAAGAATTGCTGTCATTTTCTGATGGCCTAGAAAAGTACTGTCAATTGCGACAGCCAGTCTAATTTTGACAGTGTCGTAAGTGCGACAGCATTATGAGGTAATTTTTCCAGAAATTTGGGAAACATATTTCTGGGGTGTTTTACCCCAAAATAAAGACATGCCTAGCATCCTCAGGACCTGACTAGGTGAATACAAAAAGAATTAGGTTGCTACAGGGTCCAAATTTTAAATGGCAAGCATTTTTCTGATCACTAACTGAAAAAAAATGGCAGATTTGTGACAGTAAAAGGCCCATTTGTGACACTAAAAAGTGCATTTGTGTCACTGTTGAACTTTTTGTTGACTTTTCCAATTGACTTATAATGAGAACTTGTTTTTTGAATAACTTTTGAATCGTTTAATATTTTTTCATGAAATCTTCAAAAGGCACATCGGGGACCCTGGCTGCACGTTCCCTGAAGATTTTGGACCATTCACATAAACCGTGCAACCTCTAGAGGCGACCGTAGAATTCCAGAAAAAGCGTAAATGCATGCGCAAATCATGCTTAATAACTCCGCAGCAGTGTATCCAACTGGTACAAAACTTGGCCAATCCCAAGGCGTATGGTTCTTGATCAGGTATTCCAAATTTCAGGCAAATCTGTAAAATGGTTGCAAAGTTACTAAGGTGCAAAATTGTGATTTAACATGTAAATGGCTCCTCATCCCTCACTATGGTAGCACTACCGTCCTACCATAATATATATATATATAGGCACAGAATTTCCTTGATGCTGATTGGCTGAAAGCCTTTGCCAGCTGTGTCCTTATCACGACATAACTTTGTAACTGGCACTCATTGTGCCAACCTGACCCTACAACAAAAAGATATCACTGTGCCACCACCCTCAACACAGTACTGCCAGCTCAGACTTCAATCAATCAATCAATCAAAATATTTATTTATCCTGGTGGTCATCATTGAGCAATGCTCATTTGCAAGATGGACCTGTGTAGAACATATTCACATATTTATACAAGGCCACACAATAATTCACGTTCAGGTAAAAATAGGTACAACTATAATACAGGGTATAAATAAGATAAGACAACACATAAGTTCATACAAGCCTGGAATTGTACAGGCAAGGTACAAGGTGCAGAAGGCATATACATACACAAAAGTAACTTCAAGCAGCAAGGAGAGCATGGTTGACTAATATAGTGGAAGGAATACATTTAGGGCAGCAAAGGAGATCGAGGAGAGGAGAGGGGAGGGAGAGGAAGGACTGGGAGGGTAGCAGATATAGAACATGGTAGGGGAGGAAGGAGTGTTAGGGTAGAGGAACAGAATGAAGTAGACCACTGGAGACACAGGAAAGAGAAGGGAAGTGGCTGGGAGGTTATCTCAACCAGAGGGTGAGGAAAGCGCATACCTGAAGAAGGGAGACAGGGAGAAAGGTTGTGATGTACTGTCAATAAGGCAGGGGATCTGGGAGATAGGGCAACTATATCTAGGGGGGAGGCAAAGCAAAGTGACAGTGGCTTACGGGTGGGTCCATGTGGGGAAGGGTTCCAGGGCAGACACTGGTACAGATCCTGGATATATAAAGCAGTTGCACTCTTCTTTGATTGTGTGGGAATATAATGTCTTGAATGCAGTCAGACAGACAAGAGTGCTCAGTTTGACAGTTTTTTGCAGATTGTTCCATAAGGTAGGCAGCACAACATTTATGGCTGCTCTGCCAAAATGAGATTTTGCCTTAGGCACTGTAAGTGTGATAAATGAGTAGCTTCTTAGTGCATAATTCCCTATTTCACTTAGGGGTAGACAGCAGGAGATATAGTGAGGCAGTTTTTTTTGATATTGCTCTAAAGGTCCAGAGTGTGGCATTTCTGTGATGCCTAAACTTGAGGGAGGTCCACCCCATGGCCATATATGGTGCACAGTGATGCAGGCAAAAGAAAATCCCGTGATAAATCTCAAGGCTATGTGGTAAAGCATGTCCAGTTTTGCCAAGTAGAGCTAGGACACTGGCTGTAGAGGAAATCTGCATAATCAACCAGTGAAAGAAAAGTTGATTGGACAAACTGTAGCTTGGAATCTCTGGTGAGAAATCAGTTGATTCTAAAGAAGAGTCCTAACCTCTGTCAGAGTTTTTTTTAGCAAGTCCTCAATGTGCTCAATGAAGGAGAGTCTGCGGTCAATCCACACTCCCAGATACTTAAATTTTGAAACAAACTCTAATTTGTCTCCTGGGATTGTGATAATTTTGGGGAACTGACCCACAGGATGCTGGGTTTGCTGCATGGATAAATGGGGAGAAGAGCATCGCTTTTGTTTTGTTTAGCGTTGAGAAGTAACTTTTTATGAACTAGTTAGCTTTGCAAAAGATTGAATTCAGATTGGAGGTCATTGCAGGCAGCTTCAGGCATTGGTCGACTTACAAAGAGGACTGTATGAGCTGCAAACAGATGAATGCTGGTATTTTTAATGCAGCAGTTGATATTGTTAATGTAGATTGCAAATAGAAGGGGACCTAATATAGATCGAGTCACCCCTCTTTGGAGAAGTTTAAGAGGAGACAGGTCTCCTTCAGCTTTAACTTGCTGGAGGCGCCCTGTAAGATAGTTAGTAAACCAGCACAGGGAGGAGGAGTCCACACCTATAGTTCATAAGGAGGAAAGGAGAAGGCTATGGTTGATGGTGCTGAAGGCCTTGCATAGATCCAGGAAAACAGCACAGGTAAAATTTCTGTAATCAAGATCATGCTGCCAATCATTGGTTACTTTAGTAAGGGCCATTATAGTGCTATGTTGAGCTCTGAATCCTGACTGCATAGGATTTAATAAATTCATTGTTTCAAGGTAAGATCTTATCTGTGCATTTACAATTCTCTCCAGAAGTTTGGACAAAACTGGGAGTAGAGAAATTGGCCTATAGTTGTTGAGATCACAGGGGTCGCCTTATTTGAAGAGCGGGATGACATGTGTTGTCTTCCACACAGGTGGCAAAATACCTTTAGATAAGGATAAATTAAATAGGTGGGTGATAGGGATGGCTAGGGTATGATGGGCTATCTTTATGAAGTATGGGTCTAAAGTGTCAGTGCCAGAACTTTTTCTGATGTCCAGCTGTAGCAAGAGGTCCTTGACCTCTTTTAGTGAAGCAGGTTGAAGCATAAATAGCAAGGAAGTGGCCAAGGATTCAGAAAGGTAGTTGTCTGCCTGCAGTTGCAAAATGGTTATTGAAAGAATCTAAGATTTCCATCCTTTCACTGATAATTGCATTGTCAGAGATAATCTTGGTCAGAAGGGAATTTCCTAGGGAGTGGCCCAACAGGTCCTTAACAGTGTTCCAGAATTTAGTTGGGCTCTTGGCAGCAGAGTCAAGTTCAGAGCGGAAAAAAGTAGCCTTTGATTCTCTAATTGTTTTTGTGCATTAGTTTCATATCCTCCTGAACTGACTCCAGTCATTAGGAGTGTTCAGTCTGCATGCTTTTTTCCAAATCTTGTTCCTTTCTAGGAGCATAGACCTGATTTCAGGGGAGAACCATTTACAGGTTTTATTCCTTGCGTGAATTTTAGTCAAGGGAGCATGCTTGTTGAGGGCCTCCGACAGGATGTCATGGAAAATATTGTAAGCAGAGGTAACCGTTTTGGCTAGGTAAAAATCCTGCCAGTGCAGGGGGTGCTTACGCTCATTAAGATAAGCAAATACATCAAAGTTATGTCTGGATCTCTTCATAGAGAACTTTGATGTGGGTGACGGTTTGTTGGCTGATCTTACTCCCGCAATAAAACAATGGTCGCTGACGTCTGGGAAGAAAGTGCCAGCATGGGAAAAAAGATGGGGTTTACTCACTATGAATATATCCAGTAGGGCACTTTTACTTGGGTTCTTTATATTAGGGTCTGTTGGGTCAATGATAAGTTGGGTCAGCCCATGGGCATCACAGAAGGATGCAAGTGAGGCTGATGCATTGGAAAGCCAGTCAAGGTTAAAGTCTCTGAGAATAATGGTTTCTGGCAGACCTCATCCCAACTTGTCACTTAGGTATGACAGAAGCTGTGAACCAGCAGACAGAGGCCTATAACATCCTATTACACAAAGTGTGCTAGCCTGTGTGATCTCCACTTTGAGTATTAGACATTCAAATTCCATTAGCGACAGATGACGAAGCAATGCAGGAATCCACAAATTTGTCTTTGACATAGATAGCCACCCCTCCTCCTTTAGTTTGCCTGTCAGCTCTGAACAGGACATAGTTGGGGATGTTTACTTCCCGATCAGGGGTGGCAGGTCTGAGCCAGGATTCAGAGATCACCAGTACATTGGGAGAGGTATGATTCACCCAAGCTTGGATCAAGGTGAGCTTTTTTTGCAGGCTGCATACATTAATATGCAGGAAGCTCATGCCGTTTAGTCTTGCTAGGTCTGATGGTGAAGCAATGGCTTCTGGTGCGCCAGGGTTAAGTTATACATTGGTGAGCACAACAGTAGGATAAGTAGTATTTTCCTAAGTGTGCCAAATGTAAGCTTAAGGTTCCTATTTTATCCCGTCTACCAGATTTGGTGCCTTTAGAATGTGGGACATTACCATCACAGGTGAAGTGGCCTGCTATTGCAACAACTAATACTCCAACTGTGACCTGCATGGGGAGGTAAGTAGTTTGCATGGCAGGAGGCAGACCTTGTGGTACAGTCATGGTACAAGTACTGCTAGAGTGAGTAAGCCAAGCATAGGGCTGCAGATATGGATACTTGAACTCACAAAGGCAAACAAGGAATTGGTTACCAGATGGCACAAGGTGGGATTGTAATTCATGCATGGCGGCAGCTCGGATGGCAGGTACAGGCCATCTGGTACTGCAACTAGAAGAGGCAATAAGAGGAGCTATATAAATCCTCACATGATGGAACCTAGTGGTAAAGTAAGCCACTCAAGTAGCCCAGTGATCAATACAGGCTGCTAAGTTGTTGCCTGCAAGCAACTGAGTCTATAGGGTTAAATCTCTAAGGTCAAGGCAAGTTTCCGTGTTTTGTAGAGGTTATTTGCTAGAGAATGTAAACTCAAGAGGAGTCAACTTACTTAGGCAAGGCATGGCCTTATGAGTTTGGACCCCATAGATTGGACAGACAAGAAGAGATGAGGAGCTGAATCTTATTAGAGGGGTGCAGAACCAGGGGGTGTGGCTCAAAAGTGGGCAGAAAGCTAGTGTATTTAATAATAAGTGGAGGTGGGGGGGTGGGAAAAAATGTTGCAGCAGTTGCCATACCTTTGAGAGATAAGAGTCTGGGGCTGTGGTCTCAGGCAGTGGCTGAGGTAGCACTGGCCATCCGGTGGCTGGAAGTCCTACAGCTTAGGTGCAGGGAGCCTGGAGAAGTGTTTCTCAGCTGGGGGAGCAAAGGAGAGTGAGGATTACTAACAGGCCATGGATAATAGGACAGACAGAGCTGCAGGAGGTCTAATTTTGTAGCACAAAAGGGAATGTGGATTACTTTGGCACCCAAAAATCTGGGGCCGGTGCAAATGAGCAGAGAAGGGCTGTAAACACAGATTTCATCCTACTAGTCTCAAACTTAACCCTTCTACATACAATTTGTACTAGTGGCAAACATTTAAACAATTTTCTTTCAACAACAAGCACTTAGAATTGACTTTTTTTAGCAGAAGAAACTGGGTTTTCATCAGGGACCAATGGAAGCATGGCCTGAAAAGGTGCTCACAATCCAGTTGGTTGTGGCAGTTGCTGTATCTTTGAGAACTGAAAGTCTGGGGCTGTGGTCTCGAGCAGTGGCTGAGGTAGCGCTGGCCAGCCGGGGGTCAGGAATCCTGCGGCTCAGGTGCAAGAAGCCTGGAGTAGTGTTCATTGGCTTTGAGAGCCGAGAGTCCAGGGATGTGGTCTCAAGTGGTGGCTGAGGTAGCACTGGCCACCCAATGGCTGGGAGTTCCACAGCTTAGGTGCAGGGAGCCTGGAGAAGTGTTCATCAGCTGGCAGACTTGACAGGGGAGTGTATTTTCCTTGTTGTTTGAAAGCCAAATTGAGGCAGTATGTGATACAATCAATCACTGTACAAAAAGGTTTGCATGCATTTTCTATTGATTTCAAAAAAAGAAATCTCTAGTGGCCCAGTGGCACTGAGGGCTGAGGTGCTGGTCACCTTACCTCACGCTACGCTGATGACCCATCTTCAGGAATGAGCACGGGCCACCGTGGTTGGCCAGGGAAGAAAAGGATCAAGGGTTTGATGGATTGCTCTCCTTCTCTGGGGAGGGGGGACAATAGCTGTCAGTGCATGACTAGCCCCTAGTGCTGGCTAGGGACTAGTGCACTGATGCTTCTGATGGGAGAGAAATGAGGCAGGTGGTTGAAGAAGGGCATGCAGATGCATGAGCACTGTCTCCTGAGGTGTCATTACATGCCTTATCTCTGGGAGAAATACAAGGAGGAGAAAAAGTGGTCGGGCACAGCAGAATAAAGTTGATCCCTTCAGAGGCTGCCGCATGAATGGCAGCAACCTCCAGCACCAGATTTGTGCGTTCGGCAGGTTGAGGTATCCTCACTGCCCACCATGGGGGGTACAGCCATGGGGCTGCTGGAAGGTGAACTGTGAGTAGGGGATGGGGCTGGGGGATTTGGCAAGATGTACAGCCACCCATCAAAAGGAGTACAAACAATTTAACTGCAAAAAAAAAAAAATCTCACCTCTGCTGCTTCAGTATAGAAAGCTGGCCCTGATCCATTGATTGTTGTGCATGCAGCTTTCAATGCACCACAGAAACCCAATCTTCCATTAAGAAACCACATGTACCAATTAGGTTTCATTATTTTTAATAGGTCTATTTGTAAAAATGGAGGAATGGGCATCGCTCGTACAGCAGCACTAAGTAGAGGAAGCAATGGTGAGGAAAACCACTAACTACAGCAAATGATAGGAGACATGGTCGCTCCCACTTCTTGCCAGGGAAGTTGACTCTGTGCAATCCAGTCATTACATAATACAGGGAAAGTAACAAATGTACCCCACCCCTCAAAAACAAAACAGTATAATGAGCATTTTCTGCAGGATTGTGTGTGTCAGGGGGGTTGATGGCAAGCACCCTCACTCATGCTCTGCAAATGCCCCTAACTCCACACAAAAAAATAAAAAAATAATAATATTAAATAGAAACAGTGTTTGTGTGTGTGCGGGGGGGGGAGACAGACAGACACCACTGCCCTTTAGTAACCTTCTCCATTGCAATACAATAACAAGGAAGGACTACCTTTTGTTATTTTCTCCTGATGTCATTATATTTTTAACTGTATTTATTCACAGTTTCTCGTGACTTTTTTGAATTAACTATTTTACTGGGGTTTACTTGGGGCAAGGGCCTTGTGGCTTATAACACACCAGAGCATGCTCTTATCAGGAGATAACCCACACCACATCATGTGTTATTGCTTGCTTATAAAATGGGTAGGCAAAATCCAAGATTCTGATTGGCTAAATACACATGCATGAAATATGTTCCATGCATGACTAAGAAAAACTGCTGGCAGTAAAAAGGCCAATATCCATAAGCCATAGAATGTTGGCATTTTTACTGCTGGACATCTTTGTATTTGCCAAGCAGGACAAAAAGCTACTTGGATTTTTGTACCAAAAAGCAGGACGTAGTGTAAAAAAAAGAAAGAAATCAATAAGCCATTTAAATGTTCCCTTTTCAAATGCTGCCATTTATTTTTACACTCCATAACACGACTCATCAAGTGCTCGCCATCTGATTGGAGAAACTCTGGTGCCACTCACTCATGCTTCACAGGCTAAAATGAACATCCCAGATGACAGTTTAAAAAAAAATTTACTGACTTTTAGATTTGTCCCATAGTCTTGCCAACTGATCGGGTAACCTCTGGAGCCACTCACTCTCCCACTTCACAGGCTATTTGACAGTCCCAGATGACAGTTTAAAAATCAATCTACTGACTTGTCCTGTGGTCTGATTTGTTACAGTCCCATTGCCAGTTCCACAACATGCCTCTGTTGTGCTGACATGTTGCTAATAGGTGAGGGATTAAATAATAAATGTAAAAAAAAAAATGAAAACACTTCTCTCTCACACTCTGTTGTGCAGATAGGTAGCTGAGTAAATTAACAGAGTTGAGCAGACAGCTGTACAATTGAACAGCTGGGCTGGTGGCAAGGAGGAAACATGCAAGCAGAGCTGGTAAAGGAGTTGAGAGCTTGGTTGGCAGCAGGAGGGAAAGATGTGAGCAGAGCAACGCTGATGAGTTGAAAAAAAACACTTTCCACGAGCTGCTCATCTAATGCATCTGTTCCTCATTTGTACCTGTACAGTGCAGTTAAATGAAGAACTGTA
Organism: Neoceratodus forsteri; assembly: GCA_016271365.2. NCBI lineage: Eukaryota > Metazoa > Chordata > Ceratodontiformes > Ceratodontidae > Neoceratodus > Neoceratodus forsteri. Next base: position 318,893,774 of record CM028130.1, read on the forward strand.
TGCAGTCATGGAGGAACTTGGGAAAAACAACAGGGTGCTTTATCAAGTGGATCAGGCAAAGGAATTAAGGTAGAAAATAAAACAAAAAAACAGATAAAATTGCTTAGTAAATAACAGACCCACTAGTAAAAAAAAATAAAAAAAATTAAAGTGTGTGTGTGTGGGGGTGAACTTTTTCAGAAGTATGGATGCCACAGAAGGACAGAAATGCCCAGTGGCAAAATACAATGGCATCATCAGGTAGCAGGCGGAAGGACTATTTTAACTCAAATTTACATAAAGATTTCTGTTTTTAGATATTTAAATATAATTTTTAGGGTGAAAAAATATTTTTTAAAAATGTAGTCCATTTTATAAGCACAATAAGACACTCCAGGTGTGTTCATGGAACATATTTTACCATATGCCACGGGCTAAAGGCACTCAACCAAGGCCTTGTGCCTTTTTATTCCCCTTGCTGTGTGGTAAAATATGTTCCATGCACACCCTGTCATGTCTCATGAGGCCGGGAGATCAGAGGGCTGTGGGTTTAGTTCTCACATCTGGCACTTGGGTTAATATCCTAGTACTGACACTGTAGTGTAGCATGAGAGGGTTCTGCACTTCTGAGGTGCCGTCTTTTGGATGAGACATTAAACCGAGGTCCCATCTGCCTGGATTGGTGGTAGTTCAGGTGGATGTTAAAGATCTCATGGCACTTTTCGAAATGAGTAGAGGAATTTTTTATTTAGAACTTCAAAGGAAAATACATACAAACTAGTATTACTTCATGCAAAATCATAAAAAATAAAATTGAAAACATAAATATTATATCATACATACACACACTGCAAACATAAAAAAAAAACTGTAAACAGATCCCCTCCCCCTTCCCACTAAAAGAGTAGGGGAATTTTACTTAAGACTTCAAGACAAAAAGTATACGAAAAGGAATATTATGGATGAATTCATTGCAATTGCAAATGCAAAACAGAAATAGATAGTGCAACATAGAGTGGTATGAAACAAAAGTCAATGAATAAAGCCACCCCCCCACTATAACTGTAAGGAGTGTTCTTTTTTTACATAATTCATATGTTAACAAAACATTATATCAGACATTGTTTGACATCAAAACACAGTCCTTAAAAGTGCTACATCCTATTTCAACCTTTTAACTTTTGCCAATGTAGGAATCTCCTTCCCCTTATTGATTTATATTCAAAAAGAAAAGCTGTTTTCCTAAAACATTCTTATTTACATCAAATAGGATTTCTTGTGGCTAATTTTTTCCACAACATTTTCAAACATTTTTAAGCCCATAATCGTTATCTAGATAGAAAATCAGTAAAGAAACTATTTCAGGAAACAAAATGCCAATACCTCTCCCAGATACCTCTTTTTAAAGAAACAAATTCAGTATTTCTAAGAGGCATAATATCATTTTGAATAAAATAAAATAATATGGCAGGAGGGAGATCTTGTTGCTGAAAGAGAAACTTACACCTAACTTGCCAAGTCGAATACAGAATGAAAGTTGCAAAAACATTCAGAGTACTTGTATTATATTTTTGCCGTGATGAAGGAAATATACCATAAAATAGTTGCCTATCTAACCATTTTGAGAATGGAAATGCTTTCCAGTAGTCTCCCCACAAAGCCCAGAACTCTATAGTAAAAGGGCATTCAAAATATAAATGAGTTACTGATTCTATTTGCAAAATACATGAACTCCTGAAACAGTATCATTCTGAGATTTGTTTGTGTTTGTTGTTTCCTCTCATACTAATTTTGTTATGGACACCCAGCCAAACAATATCCCACATATGTTTTGGGATTCTACAGTCCACTAGCCGATCCATTATTTTTTGTTTGATCTATATGCAAAAATTCAGAGACTGGTGCTTCATAAAAATTGCTTTGTAAAATAACTTGATACAATCCTTCCCTAGAATATTGAGCCACATCTGTGTATTTTATGTGCCATGCACGTATATGATCACATAATGTATTCCATTCAAGAAGTAGTTTATATTTTCTTTTGTTCTTGTGTATAAAAGATAAGTTTTGCCATTCCAGTAAGATTTGTTGTAGATGGTAAACTATTTACTGTTGCCATGGTTTATTTGTGACCCGAATTATGGGCTGTAAATTTTATGCTACAAAGGTTGATAAAAAAATACTACTGGCTGAATCATATTCATTCCACCTGATTTTACATCTAGATAAAATGTATTTCTTTTTTCTCAGGTTTAGCCTGCTTCCCTAGAATCCTGTGAAGAAGCAAGCTTTTAATGTGGTTTCAAACGTTTTGGGTAACAAAAAAACATGGCTGATAAATAAAAACATAGGTACTAGAAAGGTTTTAATCATGAAAATTCTCCTTTTCTTACCCATCTTCCAATTTGACCATGAATTTACCATCCCCCTCCCTTTATTTATGCATAACTCCCAGCTATATTCTGCCATATCAATTGTCCCAAAGTATACCCCTAAGATTTTCTGTGGGGTCTCTGAGATGTAAATATCTCCAATATAGGTTTTATTTTCTGTATTTCTAGCTAGCTTAAGGCAGACACTCTTACTTTTATTTATACTTGACCCAACTGTTTGTAATAGAGAAATCAGTACTTTACTGATTAATATTCCAGTATGTTCATCTAAAAAGAGAACACATAAATCATCAGCATACACAATTGTTTTTAGGGTACCAAACCATGGGTACCACATTCCATTTATTAACGGTGATTTATTCAATGTCCTGGCTATTGGATCCAGTGCTAAAATGAACAATATCGGGCTGAGGGGGCAGCCTTGATGATCCCCCCTTCTGGTAAAACAGATCTTTTCCACCCATCCATTCACATATGGCTTAACGTAAGCTAAAGCATAACATAGTTTTATCCAATTAACAAATTCTATTGGAAACCCATATGCGTGTAATGTCTCCCATAAATATTCTTGAGATATCCTGTCAAAAGCCTTTCTTTGGTCAAAATTGATTAAATATCCAGTGTTACAGTTTTCTGAAGTAGAAATAAATAATTATTTTAATAGTAACAGGGCATCATAAATGTGTCGGCCGAGTATTGAGCAGAATTGTGAAGGGTGTATTAAATTATCCTTGGGTTTTGTTATTCTATTACATAGGAGTTAAGAAAAAATTGTAAAATCTAGATTTAATGAAGTGATGGGACTCCAGTTATCAATTAAAGTTTTATTTCCTTGCTTATGAAGGAATATCATGAGGCCTTCACACATTGAGTTTAGTATTCTATCGTCTGATAAAAAGGCATTATATACTTGTACTAGGATAGCTGGAATATATGTCCATAGTACCTTGTAAAATTCCAATGGGAGTCCATCAGCGCCCAGAGCTGTATTATTGTGCAATCCTGTAATCACCAAGTTTAGCTCTTCAGCCAAAAAATCCTGTTATAAGGTTGCTCATTCTTGCTGTGTTAGTTTGGGGGGGGTGTTGCTGCTTGAAAAAGAAGTACCATATCCTCAGAAACCATAAACAAATGACCAAATCTGGAACTTATATCATTTTCTAAAACTGTCATTTCCCTGCCTGAGACTAATAGGTCTGCCTCTTTTTGCAATGCCTCCATATGTTTTTTTTTGCATTCTTTGTTTGCAGTCCTCGAAAGAATTGGTTTGATTTCTTTTACCTTGTGTTCCAAACTGTTGTTCCTTAATTAGAGATTTCTGTCTATCATATTGCAAATTGGTTAATTTATTTTTTAAGTTTGAAATTGCATCTGTATCAATTAACTTCCCCTCATTTATTTGCAATACTAGGCTGTTTAATTTATCCCTTAAACTAATATAATCTTGTTACTGTCTGTATGCAAAAAGGCGAGATTGATTTTTACAAAAATCAATTAGACACAATTTTGTGTCAGACCACCAATCAATGAGGTAGTCATATAAAAAAAATTACTGATACTCGATCTTCTAATGTTTCTTTTAATATCTGAAGGAATTTGGGATTTTTAAGTAGGCTAGTAATAAATCTCCAAATACCTCTACCATGTAGGTGAGACTGATGCGGCACAATTTGAAGGCTAAGTAAACAATGATCAGATGTCTCTATTACATGGATTTGTGCTCTTGAAATGGGTAATTGGCCTGAAAATAAAACAATAATCAATTTGTGATTTTAAAGCCCCTCTGAAAAAAGTAGGGTAAATATTTGTAGAAAACCCATCTTTGAGTGATGCTTGTTTAAGAATTTGCTTCAATTCATTAATATCACGATATATTTTATGATTTCCTTTGGTTTAGATGTTGATATTAAAATGTCCCTCCAGATGATTTGTTTACTGTAAATAAAAAAGGTTTCATTTTCTTAAGAAGCTCCACTCTTCTCACTTTTTGCTGGGGGCCACAGATATTACTTAATCTATAATATACACCTTGGATATTAATGTCTAACATCATTGCCCTGCCAGGTTCTATGTCAACCATTTTTTGAAGTGAGAAATTTGGTATAGTTAAAAAAATGCCTAAACCTGAGCAATGTTCCTGATTCAATGACCAAAAGCATTTCCCTGTGAACCAATCTCTTGATGCCAGTAATGTATCATGATCCGAATATAACCATGTATCCTGCACAAAAAAATACATTGTGAGGTAGAGATTGTAATATAGCATAGCTAGCCTGCCTTTTAAAGTTAGATCTTATACTATTCACATTCAGACTAGCAATGCTTTGAGATGTATCGGCCACTATTTAACAAGAAGAGATTAAGAGTTCTTTTTCCTTTGACAGCTGGTTACTGTCTTCTATTCTTGTGAGGTTTCTTGCTGTTTTTCTGGTTTTTCTAATGGTGGGTCACTTTGAGTGGATTGTAGAGATGCATCTGAATCCTCTTCTTCCATAATATCACCCCGACTTTGTAAGGGCTCATATTGGTTGGTTGTACTAACCGGTGGATTCAAAGTTTTGTTTGCAGATTTTTTTTCCCGTCCTTTTTTGGAATAGACTGAAAATCTGAGTCCTTTTGTCAAGGGGTGGAAGTATCCAATTTTTTCTGCTTGAGCAGGTGCAGGAGGAGGGGGAGGGACATTGGTGATCTAGACCTTGGAACAGAGTCTCAGCATTCATCTGAACATAAATTAGATTGCTGTGGAGGCCTATAAAGCATTTGTTGCACTTTTGTTGGCGGTCCAGAGCTACTTGGGTTGATTGTTGTAGAGAACCGAGATCAAGTAGCTTTATTAATATAGTAATCATGTTTCATGAAATCTGAGGTGTTATGAGCTGCCCATGGGCAGGAAGCAAAGACTTGATCTTCTGCCCCACATAAATTGCACATTGCAGGAACTACACAGGTAGCGGCAGAATGGCCCAAAGCCCCACAAACAGAACACTTCATTTTAGTACAGACTGAATTGAGGTGGGATGCAGAGCCACACCAATAACACGAGCAGGGCTGACCAGGGTAAAAAAGTATACCCCATCTCTCCCAATATACAAACAATTTGGCAGATGCTGTATGCCATTTTCCCCCAATTTTAATTGCTCAGAAAATTTCCAGCCCCCATCCAGAAACCATTTTCATCTATGATAGCATTCGGGATTCCATTTACAGTGCACCTTTTCTCAAGCCAATAAATTAGATCTAGGACATTTACCCCCTCATTTTGAAATAGAATGGTACTTACTTTTACAGTGGGTCTGGTGATAGATAGTGCCACAAACAGTTTCCATAATGGTATGCTCTTAACTCCATAATAAGTTGCCCAAAATCTGTCTAATAATGCAGCTGATCTGAAACTGACATCGAAATTATGGTCTCCTGAGGCATGTATAAAAGCATAGTCCTCCGAAGGAGTAAAGTGTAGGGACTCAATAATTAATTTTTTTTCCCCAATGTAGTTCCTATCTGGAAGCAAATTTAGTCCTCCTTTATAACAGATACGAACTGCAAAATGTCTTCTTGCAGCTTCTTCTGTCTTTCTGAACAGATTTGCAAAGCTAGGAAGCCTTTCATTTTCTCCTGTTTTACCCAGTTCCCCAGTATTATTCATAGATGCTTCAGAAGTAAAGGAAGAAGGTTTAACTGGTGTGTTTCACTTCCCCGTGGAAATTGTAGTTTCAATCAATCAATCAATCGATCAAGTCTTTATTTAACCAGGCGTTCATCGTTGAGCAGAAGCTCATTTGCAAGATGGACCTGGGTGGAGCATGAACAATTGTATATACAGGTCAGCACAGGTATTTACAAGGCAATACAGATAATATTCTTTACAGAGAGGAAGAAAAAGAAGTTCATATGTACATAGAATTATACAGATATTGTACAGATTACACGGTATTTACATACATAGAAGTGTCTATAGGAAGATAAAGCAGGTTATCTAAGGTTGCAGGAGGAGGTAACGGAAGAAGAAAATAAAAATAAAAACATACACCAGATAGAGGTGAAGGTAGGGGGGAAGAGAGGGAGGGAAGTAGGAGGAGAAAGGCTAGGAGGGCACGGTGCACAGAAAGGAGTTGGTAAAGCTGGATGTAGAGAAGGTGGATGGAGAAAGGAGTATGTGTGAGCCCCGGGATTGAATGCTATAAAGTACGGGGCATGGTAGGATGTCACAACCCAGGGTAGTGAGCTCCTATCCGAGGTTGGGAAAGGAAGAATAAGGGGATGGAATAAGTTTCCTTTGTCATTGTTTCAGGCTGTGTGCCTGGTTCTTGTAAACTCTCTGATAGCAGCTTACTCCTGCTGTCATTGATAGTGTCTGATGCAGTATCATCAAAGACCAGAGCCTTGCCCTTTGATCCTGCCAACAATGTATTATCTTCATGGTGCAGTCCATTCATTCTTGTTTCAGTTTGAGCTTCAATATGAGTCAGAAATAAGGACCTGCCTTCTGAAAGTTCAATTCCTGGTATGGAAATGCTTGGATCTCAAATCCGTATACAATTTTTGTAGAGCCATCCTGCTTTTTTTAATGCTGCTTCAGGTTTCCAATTAGTATCCTCCTCTGTTAAAGGCATTAAAACAGAGTCTTGTGAGAGGGAACCGGGTAATGGATCAGAAGGTGATTCATGGAAAAGGCCTTTTTTATTGGAATAGTATCTGGGCTTTGACCAGTTCTTTTCCATTTTTTTCTTCTTCTGTATGTAAATCTGACAATTTTACTTCAGAACTAGTCTTAGCATCTGATATTAACAGTTCTAGGTGTGATTCTTGTTCCAATATACCTTCTTGTAACATTACTTCTTCAGAAATACTTGCATTTTCTTGCTGGTTGATATCTTGAATCTTCTTTTGTTGGTCTGGTGCTGTTTCTGCTAAAAGGATACAAACTTCTTCACCTTCAGCTTCTGGCAGACTGGCAGACTCCAGCACTCCATCTTCCATCTTTGTCCCACAGTCAAAGGGGTCCTCTCTGCTCACAGAAAGCAAGGCCCCCTGCAGGAAGAGTAGGGGAATTTCCCTGGTGTCCTGGCCAAATTTCCCTCATTCACTAAAAATACCTCCAACAGCTTAATCTGGTTCAGTTTCAGTTGCTTGGCATCTGTATTCCCCCTTCCCCCACAGTCACCCCTGAAAAAGGGACTTCTAGGCCCAGTGGGTTTACCGGGTCAACAAAATTCAACAACAACACACACACACACACACACACACACACACACATATATATATATATATATATATATATATATATATATATATATACACACACATATATATATATATATATATATATATGTATATATACACATATATATATATATATATATATATATATATATATATGTATATATACATTAGAGGCAAAAAAAAACTCTGTTTAATGCTTCAGTTGTTTACTCTTACATATTACTGATCTATTTTAATCTCTCCTGGCAATTTTCTAAATTATTTCCCAATTTGAGTCATTTTCTAATTATAAGCTCAACATGGGGAAAACGGAGGGTTATCCACTTAACAAATTTACTATGAAGAGTGAAATTGCTCAACTGGGGGTTCGTTGGAACACTGAAAAATTTAAATATTTAGGAGTAATTATTCATCCTCTCTCTCTTGTTATGAAAAAACTTAATTTAGACGTTCTCCATAAAACTCTGTCTGAAGATTTCAAGCATTGGTCAAAACTGCTTATCTCACTATGGGGCCATTTGAACATGGTAAAAATGAATGTGTTACCCCAGATTTTATATCCCCTACAAATGTTCAATGGGTCCCTACCACTTTCATGGTTCACACAGATACATAGAACCATCAGTTCCTTCATATGGCAAGGGAAGAAAGTAAGGCGTAGTTACCTTAAACTCACATGGCAGAAATTTGATGGTGGCCTGCAATCCCCTAATTTTTACATTTATTATTTAGCCATACATTTAGCAAGAATTAGATTCTGGATCCAACCCTCAGATGCTCTACTGGAATCTACCAGTTGCCCTTCTTGGGTCAGAATTGAAATGGTTTTAAGCTTTGCAAATGGAATTGATCCCAGGACTCTTCCCTTTATTTCTAAGAAGAATCTCCTGAAGGCCCTAAAGGAAACATCGTTAGATGCTTTACTTCAAACTCAATAGCACTTAAATAACTTTCTAAAAGTGGAGGCATCCAAAGATATTACTCAACCTTTGTTTTCTAACCCCAGTTTTCTCATTTTAGGTAAGAATATTAAGCGTCAATAATTTTGGCCACAAATGGGAGTGAATTCGGTGGCTCAACTAGTGAAAAATCAAAAAACACTTCCCTTCAGAGAGGCTCAATCCATTTTTAAATGGCCAGATAACCTTGTGTTCTGATATCTTCAAATAACTCATTTACTGGTTAAACACTTTGGAGTGGACAAATGATCTAGCCCCCCTCATGTTATTGTTTCTCTCTTATGTGGAATCCATTCCTACAACTCATATTATATCCTTCTCATATAAATTTCTATTAAACGAAATGGCCAATACAGAAGGTCAAAGAATTTATTGGTGGGATGGTGGGATAATGTTCTACCACCACATTCCCCTTGTAGGAATTGGTCCAAGATTTGGAAACAGCTATATAAGTATATTAAATGGGATAGGTACCGATTAATGCAATATTATATCATTCATAATTTATATTATACACCAGTTCAGTTGTGCCGTATGGGTGCTTCACCTTCCAGTATATGTCCTAAATGTCAACATGAGTCAGCGGATTTACTTCATATGCTTTGGGACTGTGCTTCTATTAATTCCTTTTGGAGGGAAATTCAAAACCGTCTCAACCCCATGCTTACGATCACAGATAAATTTACTCCAGAAATTTGTATTCGGGGTGACTTTATGCAGATTCAAGGGGCACAGCAGAAAGCACATATGGCCTTGATCACTGTATGTGCCAAGAAAATAATATTAAGACACTGGATTGATCCATCTATTCCACTCTATTTAGAGTGGTTTAAAGAAATCATGTTTGCCTTACAAGCAGAACTTATACTGGCTAATATTAAGAATAGATCTAGTGCATATAAGCAAAGGTGGGGGATACTTCAGACCCTTATCTCAGTACAGTAGCTCTAATTTGAAATATTTTTGTTGTTGTTGTTGTCTACACCCCAACAGAGGGTCATATTTGTTGGGTGTATTCAAATAGCCAGTATCTACTTCATTGTTCTTGGTTTTTTCTTTCTTTTTTTTTTCCTTTACATTCAGTGTCCTGTCATTTCAAATCTCTTTTTCTTAATTGTAGTAAATATAGAATCCTGTGGCAGACTTGGGGGAGGGGGGGTACAGGCAACTTAAAAGTATTATAATATGGAATTGTTATGTTTTCATGTCCTTGCTTGGTTATTGTCTTCTCTTTCTTTCTATTTGTCCGAATGCAATTATAATGTAAATGTTTTTTTTTTCTCCTGGAAAGTTCATATATTGCATTATCATGTTGCCTGTACTCGGAGGTTGTTAAAAAAAATCTTACAATGAATAAAGCTTATTAAATTAAAAAAAAAGAATTGTGTCCCTAGATGGTCCCAATTTTAAATGCCAAGCATTTTTGTGATCACCAACTGAAAATGAAAAAGCAGATTTGCGACACTATTAGGGCCATTTGCGACACTAAAAAGTGCATTTGGGACACTGTCAAACTTTTTGTTAACTTTTCCCATTGACTTATCATGGGAACTTATTTTTTGAATAACTTTTGAACCATTTAATATTTTTCACGAAATCTTCAAAAAGCACATCAGGGACCCTGGCTGCACGTTCCCTGTAGTTTTTGGACCAGTCGCACAAACCATGCAACCTGTAGGCGAGAGCAAAGAATTCACAAAAACTGTAAATGCATTCACAGATCTCACTTAATAACTCCACAGCCATATATCCAACCACTACGTACATTGACAGATCCCAAGATGTATAGTTCTTGATCATGCATTCCAATTTTCAGGTAAATCTGTTGAATGGTGGCAAAGTTATTAAGGTGCAGTTTGACTCTTTAACCTTAAAAGGGCTACTCAACCCTAACTATGGTAGCACTACCGTGCTACCACCATATATATATATATATTATGGTAGCACGGTAGTGCTACCGTAGTTAGGCTGAGGGTTCATTTCTATGTTAAACCCCAAAACTTTGCACCTTAATAACTTTGCAACCGTTTGATGGATTTGCCTGACGGCTGCAGAGTTATTAAGTGTGATCTGTGCGCGCGTTTACGCTTTTATGGAATTCTGTGGTCGTGCCTACAGGTCATGGCGTGGGTTTAGGATTGGCCCAAATCTTCAGGGAATGTGCAGCCGGGTCCCTGATGTGCCTTTTGAAGATTTCATGAAAAATATTAAACGGTTCAAAAGTTATTCAAAATAGTTTCCATTGTAAGTCAATGGGAAAAGTAACAAAAAGTTCAACACTTTGGCAAATGCATTTTTACTTTCACAAATGGGCCTGTTAATTTCGCAAACTGGCCATTTTGTTTTCAGTTGGTGATCAGAAAAATGGTTGGCATTTAAATTTGGGACCCTCTAGCAACCTAATTTTTTTTGTATTCACCTAGTCGGGCCCTGAGGATGCTTGCCATGCCTTTATTTTGTGGTAAAACACCCCAGAAATATGTTTTTCAAATTTCTGGAAAAAGCACTTTCGCAAATTACTTTCGTGCTCACGAAGTTAGCAAATTTTATGAAGCTGCAAATTGCGACAGTAGTTTTCTAGTCTGTGGGAAAATGACAGCAATTCTTTGGCACTGCGCTGCAAAAGAACCGTTGGGAGTTTTGAGCTGAAATTTGGAGGGAACGGAGCCGACATCTCACAGATGTGCCTTTCAGTGTTGTATTGAAAAAATATTACACAACGGCAAAGTTACGGCACTCCAAATTGACAGTTTTTCCCATAGGATAACATTACGGCGCCCGACGCATTACAGAAATCCTTTGGCACCCTGCTGCAAAATAACGGTTTTGTCTTTTTTCCTGAAATTTGGAAGGAAGACAGCCAACAGCCCACAGATGTGCCTTTCAGTAGTTTGGTGAAAATATCACATGGCGGCAAAGTTACGGCACTCAAAGTTGATGGTTTTTCCTATAGGATAACATTACAGCTTAACGCATTACAGAAATCCTTTGGATTCCTGCGCAAAATAACGGTTTTGTCTTTTTCCTGAAATTTGGTGGAAGACAGCCAACAGCCCACAGATGTGCCTTTCAGTGGTTTGGTGATAAAACATTACAGGAGGCAAAGTTGGCACTCCGAACTTTTCTTTTTTTCCCATAGGATAACATTACGGGCCCGTATCTCGGAAACGGTGCGAGATACGGACTTTTCATCGGAAAACTTCTTAGCCCCCTAATGGGGCTAAGATTCAAATTAGCCAGGACAGTTGTAAATAATATGACTTTTAAATTTTTTTTCTACATCATACGGTTCCTGAGATATAATGTATTTAGTATTCCAAGATCTCATTTTCTGCGCCGATACTCATTATTATGCATATATTATTTGTACTCACTGTCTTTCTCTATGCAGGTTTTGGGAAAACCAGCCTGTGCGCTTACATTACTGTTACTGTTGCCCTTCCACTTACGGTTCCTTGCACTGCTTACTTTACCATTGACGCCTGCGCCACCATGTGCGTTATCCTTTATGCTTTCATTTGCTTGTGTTTCTGTTATTTTTGCCATTTCTGTCTACAGTACTGTTTATCTTTCTGTTTCACTTTATGTCACCATGCCCATTGACATTTCTGTTTGCAGGCACCATGTTACTATGTGACAACACATCACGTGGCAGACCGTTCCCTGTACACCACCATGTGCGTTATCTTTCTGTTCTCATTAGCGCTTGTTTTACCATGTGCACCACTGTTAGCATTTCTGTTTGCATTGCTGTCCCTGTTAGTATGCCACAAGACATCATGTGGCGGGAGCACGGGGCCCTCTGGGCCCCACGCTACCGCTGCTGCATTACATTCACTATTTCTCATTATCATTCCCAAAAAGAAGGGAAATTGGAGGCAAAAAACTCCATTTAATGCATTAGTTAGGGTTGTTCCACAGTGACAAAAGTGAGGAAATTCGCTGTTAGGGTTGAAAACCCCTTTGTAACCCCCCATTGGGGTGTGCATTGGAATCATGGGTCCTAACTCTCACCCCATTCTCCTATACTTCTGCTGCTTTACACATGTCATGGGGTGAGAGTTAGGGCTGACGATCCCAATGCACACCCCAATGCCATCACGTGCGTCATCCTTTGCGTTTTCATTTGCTCTTGCGTTTCTGTTACTTTTTTGCCATTTGTGTCTACTGTACTGTTTCTCTTTCTGTTTCACTTTGCATCACCATGCCCATTAACATTTCCATTTACAGGCACCATGTTACTATGTGACAAGACATCACGTGGCACACCGTTCCCGTCTATGCCACCGTGTTCGTTACCCTTTCTGTTCTCATTCGGCTTAGCACCTTTGTGCACCACTGTTAGTGCTTCTGTTTGCATTGCTCATCCTGTTACTATGCCACAAGACATCATGTGGGGAGTGTAGGCCTTTTTAGTCTCAGGGCCCCTGCTGCATTATTTGTCGGAGCCAGCCCTATCAAAGTTCCTTTGTGTTTTCATTTGCACTTGCGTTTCTGTTATTTTTGCCATTTGTGTCTACAGTACTGTTTCTCTTTCTGTTTCACTTTGCGTCACCATGCCCACTGACATTTCCATTTACAGGCACCATGTTACTATGTGACAAGACATCACGTGGCACACCGTTCCCATCTACACCACCATGTGCGTTACTCGTGCTTGTGTTACCATGTGTGCCACTGTTAGCATTTCTGTTTGCATTGCTGCTCCTGTTACTATGCCACATGACATCATGTGGTGGGCTCCTTGCTCCCACTGCAGCATTACATTCACTATTTCTCATTATCATTCTCAAAAAGTAGGGAAATTAGAGGCAAAAAACCCCGTTTAATGCATTAGTTAGGGTTGTTCCACAGTGACAAAAGTGAGGAAATTCGCTGTTAGGGTTGAAAACCCTAACTCCGAATTCACCCCCAGCACCACACACACACAGACACACACAAACATTCAAGTATGGGGGAGGACCAAGTCAACACAACCAATGACAGACATCCAGCAGCAGGTGACAGAAATAACAAACAATTGTCTAAATGTACTACGAGACATCCCCACCCACCTGACCAGGTACTGCATGCTCAGTGGAGATCAACAGCAAAACTGAGGCCATGTACACCAAACGTACACATCCCTGATTGCAGCTGCACACAATGTAGTGTAGTTGACAGTGATCTTAAGTAACCTCAAAAGTGTTGAAGCCACAAGTGATTTATTTTTTTATTTAACTTTTGTTTACCAGGTAGGTACACTAGACAAGTTATATGCCTATTTTCAGGAACGACCCAGGAGAGTACAACAGGTATAACAGGTACATAAATACAGCAAAGCAGGTGGGCAAACAATTATACATTTGTGGTGAGGTACAAGGAGTCAACAAGACGGGGGGCAAGATACATTTTGTGAATTAGGTACATAGTCAACAGAGCAAACAGAAGATAAGGTGCGTAGGGTCAACAAGACATCAGACAATAAGTAGTGCATAAGTTCAAGTTGTGGTTCAGAGAGTAGTGATGGTTATCAGAGGTCACTGTCAACTACACTAGATAAATCTGTTATCATACTGTCACTCCCCATATATTCGATTTATGCAATGAAAGTGTCGGGGGTGTTTGTATTGTTTTATTTTTTGTGGTATTTTAAGTTATTTATGGGCTCTTTTGGACTACTTGTTACTGTAGTAAAAGTGTGCTATGTCTTTTTGGTGCTTCGTTTTTTGTTTCTTTCAATGAGTATTGTGTTGTAGAATGTGATTGGAGAAGGTGTGGTTGTGGGTGTGGTTTTGCTGTACCCTGATTGGTTAAGGGGTGTGCTTCAGAGTGAGGAGCTGCATTGCGATTGGTTGAGGGGTGTGGACTTGTGCAGTGGAGTAATTCTTGGTTAGTTTGTTGGGAGTCATTGACCGGGAAGGATCTCTGCAGTGTTAGTGTCTTCTAATAGCAGCAGCAGTGTAGAAGGTGATGCTGGAAGTCGGGTTGTGTGGAAGAGAGTAGTGGTGTGTTTGGCCTATCAATGGACAGAAGTTTCAATGGGAGTTTTTGTGCCATGAAGATCTTGGATATTGCATTTGCGGGTGAAGATTTTTGGAGGAATTGTAGAGCGTTTGTGATGTTTTCGAATTGGGATGTATTTTTTTATTTTTAGTAGTTTTCACATGGAAGTCATGGCTGGATGTATTTTTTATGTTTTTTAAGGGTGGAGTGTATTTCTGGGGAATCAATGGAGAGGAGTCGTCATGCCATGAAGAGAGTGGATTTTAAAACTATGAGTGGAAATGTTTTTGGGTATGAGACACTGCTTTGGTGGGATTGATTTTTGCTTGTTTTTTTGTTACTGTTGGATTACCACTGTGAAGAATGGACATATTTTGGTTGCTTTTACATTTTTTTGGTTGTGTGTTGGTAAGAAGACAAAGCAGGTAAGTTAACATTCCAAAAAACTTAATGAGAAAAATATTGCTGTTTTTTTTTTTACAGTTTACTACGCATAGCAAAGACTTGGTTATGGGATTTACAAGTTGGTAAAGTACATTTCTGTTAAAAAAATAGGCTGCTAAGTTTCTTAGTTAAGTGAACGTAACAAACGGTAGGAAAATATACAGTATGTACTGAACTTGGAGATAACATAGCTATTGGGGGTGAAACGGTTTACTTAGCTGTACTGGAAATTGCAAACAGTGCACATGCAATGAACATATTTTTATTACTAGAAAACTGTAACCTAAGGTCATGTTTCAGAACCAAGAAAACTATTCAGAACAGGCTGATGTATACCTTAATGTTGTGACTGGCTATACATTTTTTAGTAATTCTAGAACTTTTTAAGTAACATATGTAAACAGTTTCTATGCAACATTTCTTATCTGTTACTAAGCAACATGTTTCACAATACATAAGTATAGTATGCATCAAACAATAACAAAGAGGTTTAGCTTGCATCACTTTTATAGCAATATCTTTGCATGGTTGCTAAAGAAAAAGGAAAAATCATGCTGATTTCTTGCATTTTTTCGTAGTATGTGGCATTCTATCTGTTGATGTGGAAGTAAATCAAGGTAAAGGAAAAGTCTTTTTGTAGTTTTTAACTTTGAGGTTAGAATTGTTCTGGAGAGTTGTTTGGTGAGAGATCCAGTTGTGAAGCTGTTTAGACTTTCATGGTGTGAAATAGGTGACAGATGTCTGCTGTTGCTGCGGTGATCTTGTTTGTACAGGTAGATGTTGTGCCCTGCAGTGATATAGGGATAAAGAATACATGTTAGATTTATGAAATGTGTGTTATGAATATTCCTTTTTTTGGTAGGTGGTGGGATGTGGGAGGTGAAGTATGTGTTTGTGGTGTGTGGGCTAGTCTGAGTGTAGGATAACTAGTGACATGTTGTAATGAATGTGTGAGTTAGTTTTAATTTTTTTTTTGTTTATTTGCTTGATGATTATGTCATCTGGTTTAATGTGATGACACAAATAAAGTGATTGTGGAATCAATCTTCACATTTGCCTTATAGTGTGGAGAGACTGTGAGTTTCAAATTGGGTAACTAATAAAGAATCAATCTTCACCAGTTTTCTACAATTGCTTTTCAGAAATGGTAAATAATTGTACTTACCCTTAGTCACTGTCACTGTCTGAAGCAATTTGTTGGGGACTCTTTCTTTTTGGGGTGCCATAGCTGTTTCCTGTGGGAGAAAAGGGTACAAAACAGTGTATGATAGTATGTTTTTTAGGTAGTATGTGAATAGTTGAAGTTTTTTTTGAGGGGGGTGTTTTGATTTTTAATTTTGTCTTTATAACACAGTATGTACCATGTTGAGTTGCTGCTCTTTATTTCAGAGATGGATTTGCTGGTTCTTCTAAACTTGTAAAAATATATCTGATGCATTAATATTACTACGTTGTTTAATGACTTGCTTAAACTTGTTATCAGATGCTAAGGTGATATCAAACTGTCACTTCCCTGCATCTCTGCCCCGCAGTCACAGACTCTGTGCGCATAAATAATTATATAGTGAGACATAGGAAACTGTATATAAATGGGATGGACTGGATGTGATGTTGTAGGTGTCATGATAGTATGGCTATTACACATCACTGGTTTACTGTAAGGTCTTGTGATGCATAAGAAGAGGCTTACCTTGAACAATGTTAAAGGTGATGTTTTGTGCTGTGATTGTAGGCCTATTGAAGCAGAAACCCAGGATTTCTGAATAGTTGCTGGAGATGGTAGATAGTGGTTGTGATCCTTGTTGTGTTGTAGGTAGAGATGCTGAACTTAATATTCCAGAAATCTACTTTTGTTTCTCATCATTTAATTTGGCATAGTCATTTAAGCTTTGGAGTTGCTTATGCCCAGAGATTTGGATTATTTCTGTGGGGGCAACACCTGAGTCTGTTAATTTTTGGATTAGGTGTTTTCAGACTGAGTGGTTGGTTAAGTGCTTATCAGTGTTGAGGGAATATTTATTCACCATGGTTTTAACTATTTTGGCAGACTTGTTTACACCTACTGGCTGGTTTTTGAACCAGGGACTCTGTGTTAAATGCAGCGTAGTGGTTTGTTGCTAGGAAAAAAAGATTTGTCTTCTGACAGTACTTCTGGGGCTTTGGTTTTTGTAGGCTATGTAGTTTTCTACTGGACATTTCGTGGGATAGTCTGGGCACTCGTATACTCGTGGTTTGATTTTTTGAGTGTCTTTAGGATTAGCTCCAGAACAAGTTTTAGTCCATCTTTCTTGACAGTATTGTAAGAACCTGTTGCCATTTCATCATTTTTTAAGGTTATGTCACCCCATTTAACATTGCGCATTTCGATATTGCCTCTATCTCAAAAGTACATACTAATTGTTAGCCACATGGTGTTTAATAGTGATTCTGGTGAGTCTGGTCCAAGAAGCCCTTCAGAATATAGTGCTTCTATTGCATTGTCAGTTAGTTCATCAGCTGTCATAGGCTTTGAACCTTTGCCTTCACTTTTTAGTTTTTTTCTCTGCACTGCAGCACTGTTCTGTCTTTTTCGAACATAGGAGAAGTTGACAGAGAGTGAGCATAATTTTTTTTTAAAGTACCTTTCTAAGTTTTGGATAGTTGAGCATAGTGTTAGTGGCTTCATAAAGGGTGCCATCCTTTTTTCTGCATGACATGGAATAGTGGTATAAGTACTGGTTCATTTCCGGAGGCTCAATTTGCTGTAGTGGCACCTGTAGTCCAAAATGTTCTGTGAGAAATCTTGAAAACACGACAACATCTGCTTGCATTTTTCTGGCTGTATTGATGTTTTTACCTTTGTCAATGAAGTTTTCTACATCTTCTATGTTAATTGGGTTTTGATATCAGGTACTGTGGCATTTCATGCTGTCAGTTATGGATGATGTTTCTGTGCAGTCCATGGTTGGGGTTTGGGGAGCTGCTGAAGTGGATGGCTGATTTGTATCTAGTAGTAGCTCTGTGTCATTTTGTAGTTGAGTCATTATTTGACTCAGTTCAATATTGAATTGCGTGCTTTGTGGTGCTATAGCCATAGCTTTTTTAATATTATTATAGGATTTTTTTACATTTAAAAATGGAAAAAAAATGGCGACGTAAATGGAAGCTTCGTGTTCATTTTGTAGTGTTAACTACTCGATTGTGCAGTTGTTTTGGTTTACACTGTGGTGTTATGTTGGCTCGAGAAGGAATAATTTGTGTGACTCCCACTGGGTGCTGTGCTCATGATGCCATGTCAGGTGTGAGTTTTTGATGATGATACAAGTGGCTGCTTTTTTAATTTTGTTCGGTTTTGGACATAGTCATTACTGTGTGTATAAATGGTCACTGTATGTATAAATTTATTTATACATACAGTGAATGAGATAACTCTGTATATCTAATTGAATATATGGACACCCTATTGCATATATACATATATATATATATACTGCATATATATATATATACATGTATATATACATATACATACATATATATATATATAGTACATACACACACATGCACACACACACACACACACATATATATATATATATATATATATATATATATGTTCTAGTGGCGAGATTGCACCAGTATAGTTAGGATTGAGTAAGCAGTTTAATATACATTTATATCTATATACAGTACATACATACATATATATATTATATATGTGTGTGTATATATATATATATATAATATGGGCGCAGTTGTGCCCCTATATTTAGGGTTATGAAGACACTTCTATGTTAAACTCAAACATTTGCATGTTAATAACTTTGGACCTGTTCAACAGATGTGCATGAAATTTGGTATGTGGAGTGGGGCATGGCAGATCTTTTGATTTGACAAATTTTGTTTCAGTCGGACTTATGGTTTTTGCACACCAAAATGCTGGAAAATGCACTTTTCACTAGTTGTGTGGGCAGTTTTTTCAGATTTTGTCCATGGCACTGTGCAGCTGTTTTGTTGTGTGCCACTCTGCAACTTTACAAATGTGAAGGAGCTTGGGTCAAAGAATATGGCCCTTTTTGTTTGGTGAAAAAATATTAATCCATTCAAAAGATATTAAAGTTTTAACTTCCCATTATAAGTCTATGGGAAAATGTATATGGTTATTTAGTGAACTAAGAATGGGGTTTTGGCCATCTGGTCCCTCCTCACAATCAAAGAATTTGCAGGCTCACAATCAAAGATTCTTTGATCCTGAGGGAGGGAGGGAGGGACTTGATGGCAAGATTCGGAGGGACCAGATAGCCCAATTTTAACAACTTTTAAAATTAAGTATCTTGGAAATGGTTTGGTCTTTTAACTTGAAATATTTAAGGTGTTGATGGGATGTTCTGTAGATGTGAATTATGGTGTTTAGGTGTTGGAAAATACATTTGTTGTGGAGATATTGAGTGGCGCAGTTTACATTTTGTGGACAGTGTTTTGTATTGTGGTAGTGGCTTGAAATTTATAGGTTAGCTAGCCTTACTGCCATGGATGTACTTTTCAGTTGCTAGGTGTGTGAAATGTAAACAGGTGTTGAATTCTGCCACTCCGACCAATGAAAATCTCAAACTTTAAAATGTTATATCTTGGACACGGTTTGGTCTTTTAAATTGAAATTTGTAGAATGTTGAGGGGATGTCATAGATATGTGAACTATACTGTTTAGGTGCTGGGGAAATTATTTGTTGCAGAGATATTCAATGACTTAATTGACATTTTTCCCATAGGATTGCACTGCAGTCTGTGTCATGACTTGCGGCACCGTTGTCTCAGAAACTAAGCGAGATATAGACTTTTTACTACAGATGGCTTAGAACACCTCTAGGTAATCTAAGCCACAGAAAAAAACATTTGAAATCATAGAGTAAGCCTGCAGTGGAATTTTGTTTGTACATTGCACGGTTCATGAGATATTGTGAAATTACTGTCACAAGGGTTGAACAAGTGCCTGTCCAGTGCTTTCTGGTGCCCATAGCTCAGACACGAAGTGTGACATGGGTACAGTCAGTGATTGTGGTATGATCTACCCACTGTCATGGTTACAATGACACTTGAATTATTTTTCTAGCTGTTACAGTTCCCAAGATATGGACAAATTACTGTTACAAGCATTTGGTGGCCAGTAGGAATGCTGCATGACTCTCTAGCTATGCATAAATGGCAGTGCAGGCTCACAGGGCCCATGCTTCCTCAGATGTATATTGTTATGCAGAAATGGGAAAGTTGATGGGAGCACTGGGCCTTCTCCCACCAATCAATGCTTTTTAGTGGCTATTATTATAGGGGCGCAGTTGTGCCCCTATATTTAGGGTTATGAAGTCACATCCATGTTAAACTCGAGATGTTGCACGTTAATAACTTTGGACCTGTTCAACGTATGTGCATGAAATTTAGCATGCACAGTGGGGCATTATAGGTCTCTTGATCTGCCAAATTTTGTTTTGGTCAGACATATGGTTTTTGCACACCAAAACACTTAAAAATGCACTTTTCGCCAGTTATGTGGGCAGTTTTTCAGATTTTGTCTGTGATGTTGCACAGCCATTGTGTGGTGTGCCACTCTGCAATTTGCCGCTTTAAAAGAGCTTGGGTGAAGGAACATGCCGTCTTTTGTTTGGTGAAAAAATATTAATCCATTCAAAAGTTAAACTTTTAAGTTCCCGTTATAAGTCAATGGGAACACTTACATTGTTATTTTGCGAAAGAAGAATTTTTTTTTAGCCTCACAATCAAAGAATTTTCAAGCTCATGATCAAAGAATCTTTGATCATGAGGAATTCTTTGATCACAATGGCCGCCATCTTGTTTTCAGTTTATGTTCGGAAAAATTCAAATATTCCAACCCAAGGGAGACTTCTGAGGTGAAACTATGGTGGGTTTTTTCCTCAGGGGTCTTCCCTTTATCGAGCCATGCCTGTGGTTTCTTTCAAAATGGTCATAAAATAGAGTTTTTAACTTATTTATTCTTTGATCGTGGCTCACTAATGATCTTTGATCATGAGCATGCAAATTCTTTGATCGCGAGATTCTTTGACCATGATCTTTGATCATGAGGGCACAACTAAATGGCCACTTGAAAAAATCTATTTTCTTAGCTCAGGGGTGGCTTATTAATTCAAAAGAGGATGGGTTTTGCTCAGGGGGCTTTGTTCTATCAAGGCATGGCTGTGGTTTCATGCATTTCTGCCTAAAAATTTATTTTTAACATTTTTTATTGTTTGATCATGACCCTGCAAATTCTTTGATCACGAGATTCTTTGACCGCGATCATTGATTGAGAGGGCGCGACTAGATGGCCACATGAAAAATTCTATTTTCTCAGTGCAGGAGTCACTTGTAAAGGCAAACTAGGGTGGGATCTGCTCAGGGGCCTTCGTTCTGTCTAGTCAAGGCTGTTATTTCATGTATTTTTCTCTAAAAATTGAGTTTTAACATTTTTTATTCTTTGATCGCAAGCCTGAAAATTGTTTGATCATAAGCCTGCAAATTCTCTGATCACGAGATTCTTTGATTGCGATCTTTTATCATGAGGGAGGGACTCAATGGCCAGATTTGGAGGGACCAGATAGCACAATTGTAATAATTTTTCAAATTAAATATCTCAGAAATGGTTTAGTCTTTTAACTTGAAATTTTGAGGGTGCTGACAGCATGTCCTGTAGATGTGAAGTATAGTGTTTAGGTGTCAGACAATAAATATTTTGTGGAGATATTGTGTGGTACAGTTTATGTTTTGTGGAGAGCATTTTCCATGGTAGTAGTGGCTTGAAATTACAAAGGTAGCTACCATGGATGTACCTTTAAGTTGTTAGGTGTGTAAAATGTTAATAGGTGTGGAATTCTGCCAGTGCAATGAATGAAAATCTAAAATGTTCACATCTTATATCTCAGGAACAATTTGGTCTTTTACATTGAAATTTGGAGTGTGTCGAGGGGATGTGCTGTCCATGTGAATTATGATGTTGAGGTCTTGGAAAATTCATTTGCTGCACCCATATTGCATGACACACTTTATGTTTTGCATATGGCATTTTGCATTGTGGTACTGGCTTCACATTTATAGGGTGCCTAGCATTACTGCCATGGAGGTAATTTGTAATTGTTAGGTGTCTGACATGTAAACAGGTGTTGAATTATGACACTTTGATGACTGACACTTTGGTTTCTTTCAAGGTGGTGGGCCCCACACTCCCACCCATATGTCTTGCCAGCAATACATATGATGTTCAGTACTTGTACTCTTATCTTAGGCAGGAATTTGCAAGTCGTTGGGAGCACAGGGCCTGAAGGGCCCACACTGCCCCCAACATGTGCAACTTTCTACTTTTCTATTCTTTCTTTCTTTTGTGTTCTGGACCCTGCCTTGTTGTGTGAGACGCCACTCGTTAGCAGCTGAAGTTTATCTGAGGTTCGAGACGGGACTTGCCTTTTTTTCTTTGTGTCTCTACTTCTCTATCTGGCTGACTCACCTGGAACCGGCTGATGTGCATGGTGTGAGAGGCCATGCTAATTTATGTTCGATCCCAGCTGGAGCTGGTGAAGTGAGTTCGGGTGATATTGAAATTGTGGAGGGGGTTGGGAGGTCTCCCTATAAAGTAAAGCACCGCTCGCAAGCGCGAGCGTAGTGCGAGCGGTGTGAGTGGCGTGAGCGCCACTCGGTGCCAAAATTACCTTATATGAGTCAGGAGGAGGGTTGCTTTGAATATAAGGGTTTTAACTTGTGTTTGTTAGGTTATTTAGATAGGAGTATTTTATTATTCTTGAGTTTTCATTATTTAATGTCTGTATGGTAGTTTGTAAATCTGTTTAAATTTTAGAAATGTGTAGGGGGTCCGTAGGGTGACCTGTCGGGGCTAGAATCAGCTATGGAAACTCGTTGCTGCATGCTCTGCGGCCCTTTACCCCTCCCCCTGTATCTAATATTACTATCAGGCATTGCAGGGCGGTGGGAATTGAAAGGGACTGCTCTGCTTGTGGGCTATGGGGTGACCAAGAGCGGTTGATGGAAGGATAGAAGTACTTAGGTCCAGGAGATGCCCTTGATTTTTTAGGGTATCTAGGCAAAGCCAGACGGGGTTGGTGCCCATTTACAGGAAGACCACCAGACCGAGTGGTCAGGTAGCCAGAGGGGCTGCACCACCCTCTACATCTCTGATGGCAGTGCTATGCAATGCCAGATCAATCAGGAACAAGTCGGCCATTATTGCTGACTTGATTTCTTCGGTTGACCTGGCTTGCATAACGGAGACCTGGGTGGGAGATGATGCTGGCCCTGTTTTTGAGGCTGCAATCCCCCCCCAGGATACACCGTTGTGCACTGCCCCAGAGAAAATCGCAGGGATGGTGGTGTAGCCATTTGCTTTAGATCTAGCCTGACCTTCACCGTGCATCCAGTGGGAACTCCGGGTTCTTTTGAGTGTGTGGCAATTCATGGTGGACTCAGCATTGGCTGCAGGATTCTCCTCATCTATCACCCTCCTGGCCCGATGGGGGGTTTCCTGCAGAAATTTGCCGAGTTTGTTGCCGGCGAGACGTTGGATTCCCCCAGATGTGTTTTTCTGGGGGAGTTCAACATCTGGGCTGAGGATAAGAATCAAAGGTGCACCGGCGAATTTCTGCAAAATATGTCCTTATTAGGGCTGATGCAGTTTGTTGGTGCACCCACTCATCGAGACGGCCACACACTGGATCTGGTTTTCTCACTTGGAATTGAGATTGTTGATCTTATGATTGATCAGGTTTTCTGGTCTGACCATTGCACCGGTGAAGTTCATGCTTGGAGCTCCCGCCATAAATTCTTCCCCTGCTGAGATGTTTCGCTGCCGCCCTCTATGTGATCTTACCCCTGAGGGTTTTATGGCGGCAGTTGACTTTTCTACGATGGGTGATGTATGCGTCAGGGCTGTTGATGTCGGAGTGGATACCTATAACAAGGTGTTATCCTACACCATAAACTCCCTCGCACCTATCCATGTACGACCCAAAACTTCATACCTAAGGTCTCCGTGGTATGATGGAGATCTCAGGGAAATGAAGAAGATGGGTTGGAGATTAGAGTGCTACTGGAGGAAGTCCTATCTGGAGATGGACAAACTGGTCCTGCGTGTGCATTATGGCGCATATCAGGAGGCAATCAACCTAAAGAAGACAGCATTTTTGTCTCGGGAGATTGCTGCTGGGAGAAACCGACCAGCCTCACTTTTCTGGACTGTTGACAGACTTCTCCATCCTGTTTGTCTCCAGCCCCGAAGAATTTCCTCAAATGAGGATTGTGAGGATTTTGCTCGGTTTTTCTCAGACAGAGTGTCTTTGATCTGGTGGGAGGTTTCTTCAGATAGCAATACCATTGCTGACAGTGGTCGCCAGCTGTGTGCTAAGTGCACTCTGCCTAGTTGGGGAGAGTTTAGGCCAGTGGAGGTCCGTGAGGTTATTGAGGTGGCAGTCAACTTGAAGCATACCTTTTGTGAGCTGGACCCGGTGCCAACGCATTTCTTAATGAGATGCATTGACTCTGTTGGCCCCGGTGTTTGCCCTGATTGTCCAGTGTTCCTTGAGTCAGGATGTCTTTCCAGATGCCTTGAAGGATGCTCTGGTGAGACCCCTTTTAAAGAAACCTTCTCTGGACCCGGAGGTCAGGGAAAATTACTGTCCTATCTCCAATCTCCCATTCTTGGGGAAGATTGTTGAGAAGGTGGTATCGCTTCAGTTGGAGGAACACCTCATGACTCACGAGTTATATGATCCTTTCCAGTCGGCCTTTTGGGCCAGACATAGCACCGAAACTGCGTTAGTTTGGGTGCAAAATGACCTCCTCAGGGCTAGAGACCGGAGGGGACAAGTCAATTCTTGTTCTCCTCGATCTCTCATCAGCATTTGATACTGTGGACCATTGTGTGTTGCTTCTTCACCTGAGAGAATTATGTGGACTCACCGGTAATGTTATCAAGTGGTTTGAGTCCTTTCTCACTAATAAGAGACAGCGGGTTGTGATGGGAAATTTCTCATCCACATCCCACCCCCTTTTGTGTGGAGTTCCTCAGGGTTCAATACTGGCCCCAATGTTGTTCGCAGTATACATGCTGCCCCTGGTGGGGATCATTAGGAAGTATGGTTTGAGTTTTCATTGCTATGCTGATGATACTCAGCTATACTTGTCCTTTGCCCCAGGAACATCAAACGCAGTGGATGTATTAAATATCTGTCTGTCTGAGATTAGCGACTGGATGGCCACCAGCTGGCTACGACTGAACCCCGACAAGACTGAGGTACTGGTAGTGGAGTCGAATAGAGTCGGTGATGGGATGACCTCTGACTCGGCAACTGGACTTGTGCTAGGAGCTGCGTCATTGATGGCCTCCCCTTGGGTGCGAAATCTTGGTGTGATTCTTGACAGGAATTTGCCCATGGAGACTCAGATTTCCTCTGTGGTACGTTTCTGTTTTTTCCATCTTAGAAACATTGCCAGGATTAAACCCCTTGTCTCGTCTCTGGACCTCCCTACCTTGATACATGCCTTGGTCACTTCTAGGCTCGACTACTGTAATGCCCTCTACCTCGGGGTCTCTGGGGGCTCTCTCCACAGACTGCAGCTAGTGCAAAATGCTGCTGCCTGACTTTTGTCTGGGCAAGGGAAATTTTGTCATATTACCCCTGTGTTGCGTGAATTGCACTGGCTGCCTGTCAGGTGGAGAGTGCTCTTCAAGTGAGTTTTCTCACCTATAAGATCCTACACGGACACGGCCCTGGCTATCTGTCAGATCTCCTGGTACCTTCATCCTCTTCCCGAAATCTCCGCTCTTCAAGTGGTGGCCTCCTAAATGTTCCAAGAGCGAGGTTAAAATCTGCCGGCGACCGAGCCTTTAGTGTCGCCGCTCCCGCTTTTTGGAACTCTTTGCCAGCAGTAGTTAGGGAGGCCACCACTTTAACTGCCTTCAAGGTTTGCCTAAAGACCTTCCTATTTATGCAGGCTTTTGGGATGTAATTTTGTTGTCATATGTTGCTTATTTATATGTTTTTAATCTGTTGTAAATTTTAAGATTATACAGTATGAAATGCTGTTAAGTTTTTGTACGACGCCCAGAGCCTTCGGAATTGGACGTCCTTTCAATTAAATATGACTTGACTTGACTTGACTTCTCAAAAAGTAAGGAAACTCTATGCAAAAAACTTCATTAATGCATAATTTAGGGTTAAAACACAAAAAGTCAGGAAATGAGACCTTTAGGGTTGCCCCAACCCCCCACTCATGGACCTGCCCATCATCCCAAGAGTGACAGCTGATGGGGTGTGTCATTGGGGTTGTGAGGCCTAAATGTCACCCCATTCTTCTTTACTGTGATTTGTGAATATGATTACAGTTGGAATGGGATGACATTTAGGCCTCACAACCCCAATGATGAACCCTGTCAGCTGTCAATCTTGGGATGATGGGAGGGTCCATGAGGGAGGGATGGGGCAACCCTACCCTGAAGGTCTCATTTCCTGACATTTTGTGATTTAACCCTAAATGATGCATTAATGAAGTTTTTTTGCATGGAATATCTATATCTATATCTATATCTATATCTATATCTATATCTATATCTATATCTATATCTATCTATCTATCTATCTATCTATCTATCTATCTATCTATTTATCTATCTCTCTATCTCTGTCTCTCTCTCTCTCTCTCTCTCTATCTATCTATCTATATTTGTGTGTGTGTGTGTGTGTTATACTGGCTCAATTGCACCAATATTGTTAGGATTGAGTAAGCGGTTTAATGTTAAACCCCAAATTTTGCACCTTAATAACTTTGCAACCATTTAATGGATTTACATAAAAATTGGGAATGTGGTGTCTCATGTGGTAGATCTCTAGATTTGCTAAATTGCATTTTGATTGAACTTGCAGTTATCATCCAGCGAAGCACCAAAAATGAGTTTTTCACTTTTTAGGCCCATTTTGCTGATTTTTGACCCATCGAGCTGTGGGATCACTATTTGGGATTTTGATTTGACATTATCAGAGTAGAAAGAGGTTTGGTAAAAGAGCAATCCAGCATTGGCTTGGTGAAAAAATGTTAATCCATTCAAAAGTTATTTAATTTTGAATTTTTGAGTTCTGAGCATGCTCAGTTCACTCCAAGATTTATATGTATGTTTTGCAAAATGGGATTGGGCTCACAATCAAGGATTTTGTCAACTCACAAAAGGGGATTTATAAAATCCTCATTTGTGAGGAACAATTCTTCTTTCATGGGCCACCATCTTTTTTCATTTTTCCCCCAAAACAAAATGTTGTAACTTGCCCCACAGCTGACTTCTTTTACAAATGAGACATGAGTTTTGTTTAGGGAGATGCCTTCTACAAATCCATGCCTTTGGTTTCCTTTGTTCTGGCCAAAAAATGGGTGTTTTAGATTTAAAAATACTTAATTTGTTACTCGTTTCCGATCCTCTTTCGTGAGGTGACAAAATCCCTGTTCGCCTGCTGATCCATTTTCTTAAGGTATCAAAATCCTTGATCATGACTTAGGGACCAGATGTCCCTATCTTACGAACAAGGATTGGCTCTCAAAAGGGGATTTTGTCAGCTCATGAAAGAGGATTGGGTTTTTGAATCTCCTTTTGTGAGCTGACAAAATCCTTGATCGTCATTTCACAACCAGACGGCTCTTGTCATGAATGAGAATTGGCTAGTGAATGGGGATTTTGACACCTCACAAAAGGAGATCAACTTATGAAAGGGGATTTTGTCAGCTTGTGAAAGTGGACTGTTTTTTTAATTCCTCTTTTGCGAACTGACAAAATCCCCATTAGCGAGCTGTCAAAATCCCCTTTTGCAAGCTGACAAAATCCTTGATCACAACTTCCAGAACAGATGGCCAGAATCTGATGATCAAGGATTCCCCACAAATGAGGAGTCTGACAACTTGCCAATGGGTATTGACCTCGCAAACAGGGATTTTGCCACCTCATGAACTAGGATTTTAAAAACCTTGCCAGTGCACTGTAAATAAAGTTTGGTCTTTTGGCTTGAAATTTGCAGAGCATAAAGGGAGTGTCCCAGAGACATGAATTACACTGTTTAGGTCTAAAAAAGTTAATCAGTTCCGTAGGTTAAAACAGTCACTAGTAATGAATACATGTAGCCAGAACAATAACAATCAAAGAAATTCACATAGAATTTTGGGCATAAAAACCCACACAGTCATTGAGGAGATATCACAACATAGCATCAAAGAAACATTAGTCAAATTAGTCACAACAATGAAGGTTCAAATAGGCAGCAAAACAAGGCAAGGGCAAATTCCTGACTGTGCAGGATGCATTATCATGGCCTCTGAAACAAGACTCAGGTGAGTAGGGGGGTAGATTAGCATTCAAGGAGATAGTAAGGATAAAAAGTTCTATGTGGTAGGGAGGTGAAAGTTAGTCGAGGAAGTATCTGGTAGGTGAGTGGATTAAGGAGGATTAAAACAAGTGCAGAGGTCAGCAAGAGATATGCAGTGCCTACTGTGACTTTCGGTGCCCTTATCTTGGAAATGATGTGAGATATGGATTTTTTGCTACCTGCAACATAGTCCACCTTTAGGAGAGTTAAGCTTAATGACCCCATGGCACACCCCGATGCCTGTCAGTGTGTGGAGGATGGGGGGGTAAGGTGGGGGGGTTAGGAGCTCAACCCTAACATCTTGTTTCCCTACTTCTGTCACTTCAACCCTAACTGATGCATTAACAAAGTTTTTTGCAATGAATTTCCTTACTTTTTGAGAAAGTGTAATGTAACTGCTAAGTGGTATGTGTTGGGAGTGCAGGCCCTCCGGGCCCCATGCTCCCACCAAGCTGAGCATTTGTGCATAATGATACGAGTCTGTGGGAGCATGGGCCCTCTGGGATCTGCACTTCCACTTACACATAACAATGGAGCCATACAGTAGCCCTATAGGGATGAAAACGAACCCTTATAACATGAATTTGCTAATATCTCAGTAACCGTACAAGCTATGAAAAATATTCCACTGTAGTTGTAATAATGACTTTGAAACCTCCATGCATGCTTAGTCCAATTAAAGGTGGATTAAGCTTTGGGTAGAGAAAAAGATCTAGATCTCGCATCATTTCCAAGATATGGGCACCAAAAGTCTCTGTGGGCACCACAGTGTTATCCTGTGGGAAAAATCTCAACTTCTTGATGGCATATCTATGGAACTGCTTAACCTTTTTACACCTAAATGGCATAATTCACATCTCTGGGACACCAAAATTTATGCCCTGCAAATGACAAGCCAAAAGAGCAAACCATTTATTTACAATGCACTGGCAAAGTTTTTAAATTCCTAGTTCGTGAGGTGGCAAAATCTCCATTTGTGAGGTCAATCCCCATTAGCGAGCTGTCAAAATTGCCATTCATGAGAAATCCTTGGTCATAAGAGTTTGGCCATATTGTCTGGAAATTGTGATCAAGGATTTTGTCAGCTCGTAAAAGGGGATTGGCTCACAAAAGGGGATTCTGACAGCTCATGAACGGGGATTTTGTCACCTCATGAATGAGGAATTAAAAAAAAAAGTTCATGAATTGTCAAAAGCCCCTTTCGTGAGTCAATCCCCTTTCATAAGGTGTCAGAATCCACATTGATGAGCTAATCCTTGTTCGCAAGAAGGGCCACCTGGTCAGGAAATGATGATCAAGGATTTTGTCAGCTCACGAAAGGGGTTTTGTCAGCTCATGAAAGGGGATTTAAAAACCCAGTCCTCTTTCACAAGCTGACAAAATCCACTTTCATGAGCCAATCCCCTTTCACGAGCTGACAAAATCCCTGTTTGTGAGAAGATCCTGTTTCATGAGATAGGGCTATCTGGTCCATAAGACATGATCAAGAATTTGTTACCTCGCGAATGTGGAACTGCTCATGAAAGAGGATATTGTCAGCTTGCGAGAAAGGATCAGAAGCGAGTCACGAATGAAGAATTTCAAACTTTAAAATGGCTATTTTTTGGACAAAATGAAGGAAATCAAAGGCATTGTTTGTAGAGTGTGTGACCCTGAACAAAACCCATGCTTCATTTGCTAAAGAAGTCAGCCGTGGAGCAAGCCACAACATTTTGTTTTGGGGGAAAATGAAAATAAGATAGGTCACGAAGAAGGAATTTTTCCTCATGAACGGGGATTTTATAAATCCCCTTTTTTGAGGTTACAAAATCCTTAATTTTGAGCCCAATCTACTTTTGCAAAACATACATACAAATTTTGGACTGAACTGAGCATGCTCAGAACCTGAAAATTCAAAATTAAATAACTTTAGAATGGATTAATATTTTTTCATCAAACCAATGCTGGATTGTCTTTTTACCAAACCTCTTTCTACCCTGAAAATGTAAGATCAAAATATCAAATGGTGTGGCTGCAGTGCGATGGGCAAAAATCAGCAAAAATGTGCAAACAAAAGTAAAAATTGCATTTCGTGGCACTTCGCTGCACAAAAACTGCAAGTCTGATCAAAATACATCTTGGTAAATCAAGAGATCTACCATACAAGACTGTGCATTCCATATTTCATGCAAATCTGTTGAACGGTTTCAAAGATATTAAAGAGCACAATTTGGGGTTTCACATTAAACTGCCTACTCAACCATAACTATACTGGCACGACTGTGACACTTTTATATATATGTATGCAAAAAACTACATTAATGCATCATTTAGGGTTAAAACACAAAAAGTCAGGAAATGAGACCTTTAGGGTTGCCCCCTACCCTCCTCGTGTACCCCCTCCTCCTCCTCCTCCTCCTGAGATTGATAGCTGACGTGGTGTGTCATTGGGGTTGTGAGGCCTAAATGTCACCCCATTCTTCTTTGCTGTGGCATGTGAACATGATTACACATGGAATGGGGTGACATTTAGGGCCTCACAACCCCAATGACACACCCTCGGTATCTGTCAATCTCAGAGGGATGGGGATACACAAGGGGGGGTAGGGGCAACCCTAAAGGTCTCATTTCCTGACTTTTTTGTTTTAACTCCTAAATGATGCATTGACACAGTTTTTTTGCATAGAATTTCCTTACTTTTTGAGAAAGCATAGAAAAGTACAAACTCAATAGTTAGTGTAAGCGTAGGGCCCTTTGGGCTCTGCACTCCCACCAACTTGCAAATTTCTGTCTAACATAACAGTACAAGTACTGAATATCATATGTATTGGTGGGAGTGAATATTTGTGGAAGTGTGGGGCCCAGCTTGAAACTAAACAAAGTTCAATTCATCAGAGTGGCATAATTCCACACCTGTTTACATTTCACACACCTAACCACTGAAAATTACCTCCATGGCAGTAAGGCTAGCTAACCCATAAATGTCAAGCCACTACCACAATGCAAAACGCTATCCACAAAATGTAAAGTGTGTCCCACAATATCTTCACAGCACATTAATTTTCTAACACCAAAATACCATAATTCACATGTACAGGACATCCCCTCAACACCCTCCAAATTTCAAGTTAAAAGACCAAACCATTTCCGAGATATTACATTTTAAAGTTTGAGATTTTCATTTGTTGGAGTGGCATAATTCTGCATCTGTTTACATTTTGCACACCTAACGACTGAAAACTATGTCCATGGCAATAATGCTAGCTATCCTATACATTTCAAGCCACTACTACAATACAGAACACTCTCTGCAAAATGTAAATTATGCCATGCAATATCTCCACAACGAATGTATTTTCTGACACTTAAACAGCATAATTCACATTTACATGACATCCCCATAACACTCTCCAAATTTCAAGTTAAAACACCAAACCCTTTCAGAGATATTCAATGTCAAAGTTTGTTTAAGAATTCTTTGCTCACAAGAATAGGCTGCAACACACAAAATGATGAACCTTGCAGCCAAAAATGCCCTAAAATGGCAGATTCTTGATCAAAGATAATTTTTGATCATGATGGGGGGAGGGCAACTTCAAACCCTTATAACTCTGGAATAAAACAATATTGTTTCACCAAATAAAAACTGACTTGCTCCATAAATGAAGATCTTTCTACTTACCAAGTTTTAGACAAATCAACTACACAGTGGCTGTGCTATGTTTCATGGAAAACAGTGAGCAAAAATATCAGAAAATCTTTGATCGCAAGCGGAGGAATTTAAAGCCTTATAACTCTGGTATGGAACAACATGTTTTCACCAAACAAAACTGGCACGTTTCCAAAATAGGAACCTTTCTATGTGCCAAGTTTCAGACAAATAAACCATACAGTGGCTGTGCTATGTGTCACAGAAGACAGTGAGCAAAAATAGCAGAAAATCTTTGATCGCGAGGGGGGAGCAACTTCAAACCCTTATAACTCTGAAACAGAACAACATTTTTTCACCATATAAAAACTGACACATTTCATAAACAAAAGGGCTTTCTATGTGGACAATGTCAGACAAATTGACTACACAGTGACTGTGCTATGTCTCATGGAATGCAGAGAACAAAAATAGCAGAAACTGCATTTTTTGGTACTTCTCTACACAAAAAATGCATACACTAGTGAAAAAGAAATTAGTAAAATCTTCAAAACACTCCTCTATAGCCCTGCAACCATGCATACAAGTAAATCTGAAGTCACTCAAATGCATTCTTCAACAACTGCTGGGAGTGCAGGGCCCTTCAGGCCCCACGCTACCACCAACATATCCATTTCTCCCTAACATCACAGTACAACTACTGAATATCATACGTATTGGTGGGAGCACAGATTGCTGGGAGCATGGGGCTCTTTGGGCCACACACTCCCACTGACTTATCCATTTCTAACTAACGTTACAGTACAAGTATTAAATCTCATATATATTGGTGGGAGCATGTATTGCTGGGAGTGCGGGGCCCTTCGGCCCCACGTTCCCACCAACTAGTCTACTTCTCCCTAACATCACACTGCAACTACTGTATAGCATATATATTGGTGGCAGCACATATTGGAGGGATTGTGGGGCCCTTTGAGCCCCATGCTCCCATCAAACTTGTCCACTTCTGCTTTCGGACCCCGCGCGCCCTCCCATATTGCCCAGAGCTCCATAACCACAAACATCTGCCATACAATTTTAGCTGTCCTATACCTTATCATGAACTCTTTCTACAGAACCAAAAATATGCTTACCATGCCATTTCACAATGCACAGAAATGTTTTCCCACTAACTGTAATGAACATCACCACAATTCAGCAACTGTAATTGCCACCAACGCAAAAATTGACACAATCCATCATCTATGATGACTCTTTCCAAATGCCAAATTTCACGCAAATCATCCACACAGTTCAAAAGTTACTGAAGCAAAACAAACCAAATTTTAATTCATCAGAGTGGCATCCTTCCTCACCTGTTTACATTTCACACACCTAACCACTAAAAATTTCCTCCGTGGAAGTAAGGCTAGCCACCCTAGAAATTTCAAGCCACTAGCACAATGCAGAACGCTATCCACAAAATGTAAATTGTGTCATGCAATATCTCCACAGCAAATCAATTTTCCAACACCAAAACACAATAATTCACATCTACAGGCCATCCCCTCAACACAATCCAAATTTCAAGTTAAAAGACCTAACCATTTCCCAGATATTTAATTGTAAAGTTTTTGCACCTTTAAAAATTCTTTGATTGTATCAACCGCAAAGTCGTGATCAAAGATGGTTGGACAATTTTTAACCCTTATAACTCTGGAACCGAACATTTTTTCACCAAACAAAAAACTGGCATATCCCCTAAACAAAGAGCTTTCTACGTGCCAAGTTTCAGACAAATCAACCAGACAGTGCCTCCGGTATGTGTCATGGAAGACAGTGAGCAAAATTAGCAGAAAATCTTTGTTCATGAGGTGGAGCAACTTCAAACCCTTATAACTCTGACACAGAACACCATTTTTTCACCAAACAAAAACTGACATGTTCCTTAAATAGTGGGTGCTCTACATGGCTATTGTCAGACAAATCAACCACAAAGTAGCTGTGCTATGTGTCACAGAACGCAGTGAAAAAACATAGCAGAAACTGCATTTTTTGTACTTATCTCCACAAAAAATGTATACATTACTGAAATAGAAATTGGTAAAATCTTCAAAGGACACCAGCAAAGCCCAGCACCCATGCATACAACCCAATCTGAAGTCACTCAAATGCATTCTTCAACAACTGCTGAGAGCATAGGGCCCTTTGGGCCCAGTGCTCCCACCAACACATCCATTTCTCCCAAACACCACAGTAAAAGTACTGAATATCATATGTATTTGGTGAGCACACAGATTGCTGGGAGCATGACACCCTTTAGGCCCCAGGCTCCCTCCAACTTGACCACATCTGCTGAACATCACACTTCAACTACTGAATATCACACATATCGGTGGCAGCACGGGGCCCTTCAGTCCCCACGCTCCCACCAACTTGTCCATTTCCACCTAACATCACAGTACAAGTGCTAAACCTCATATGTATTGGTGGGAATACATATTGCTGGAAGCATGGGGCCTTTCAGGCCCCACTCTCCCACCAACTTGTCCACATCTGCCTAACATCACACTGCAACTACTGAATAGCATACGTATTGATGGAGGCACATGTTGGTGGGAGTGTGGGGCACTTTGAGCCCCACACTCCCACTAACTTGTCCACTTCTGCCTTCAGACCCCGGGCTCCCTCTCACATTGCCCAGCACTCCATAACCACAAACATCTGCCATACATTTTTAGCTCTCCTATACCTTATCATGAACTCTTCCTACACAACCAAATATATGCTCACCATGCCTTTTCACAACACAGAGAAATGCCGTTCCCACCAACTATAATGAACATTCACCACAATTCAACAACTGTAACTGCCACCAACACTAAAACTGACACAATCCA
The DNA here is from genome assembly GCA_016271365.2 of Neoceratodus forsteri. NCBI lineage: Eukaryota > Metazoa > Chordata > Ceratodontiformes > Ceratodontidae > Neoceratodus > Neoceratodus forsteri. The sequence goes on from CM028130.1 coordinate 318,928,661, forward strand.
ACATCTATGATGACTCTTGCTATATAACAAATTTCATGCAAATCATCCACACAGTTCAAAAGTTACTAAAGCAAAACAAACCAAATTTTCATTCATCGGAGTGGCATAATTCTGCACCAGTTTATATTTCACACACCTAACCACTGGAAAGTACCTCTGTGGCAGTAAGGATAGCTACCCTATAAATTTCAGGCCACTAGCACAATGCAGAATGCTATCCACAAAACGTAAACTGCAACACACAATATCTCCACAGCAAATTAATTGTCCAACACCTAAACACCATAATTCACATCTACAGGACATTCCCTCAACACCCTCTGAATTTCAAGTTAAAAGATCAAACAGTTTCTGAGATATTTAATTTTAAAAGTTGTAGAAATTGGGCTACCTGGTACCTCCAAATCTGGCCATCTAGTCCCGGCCTCGTGAACGAAGATCATGATAAAAGAATCTCACGATCAAAGAATTTTCAGATTCACAACCAAAGAATCTGCAGGCGTGCGATCAAAGAATAAAAAATGTTAAAACTCAATTTTTTCAGAGAATTACATTAAACCACAGGCATGACTCGATAGAACGAAGCCCCCTGATCAAAACCCATCTGAGTTTGGCTTCATATGTCACCCCTGGACTGAAATATTTGATTTTTAAATCTGGCCTTCTAGTCTCTTCCTCGTGATCAATGATTGCAGTCAAAGAATCTTGCGATCAAAGAATTTGCAGGCTTGTGATCAAAGATCATAGCTAGCCACGATCAAAGAATTAAAAACTTTAAAACTCTATTTTTTTGACATAAATCAGGAAGCCACAGCCATGGCTCGATAGAAAGAAGACCCCTAAGCAAAACCCATCATAGTTTTACTTCAGAAGTCACCCCGAGCTGAGATATTTGTTTTTTTCTGACTGCAAAATGAAAACAAGATGACATCCGTCATGATCAAAGAATTCCTCACGATCAAAGATTCTTTGATCATGAGCCTGAAAATTCTTTGATTGTGAGGAGAGACAAGATGGCCAAAACCCCATTCTTCTTTCACAAATAATGATATAAATTTTCCCATAGGCTTATAATGGGTGCTAAAAAGTTTAATAACTTTTGAATGGATTAATATTTTCTCACCAAACAAAAAGTGGCATGTCCCTTGACCCCAGCTCTTTCTATGTCTTATGTTACAGACCAGCATGCCACACAATGGCCATGCAGCACCATGGACAAAATCAAAAAAACTGCCCACAAAACTGATGAAAAGTGCACTTTTCAGTGTTTTGGTGTGCAAAAACCAACTGAAATGAAATTTAGCAAATCAAGAGATCTACCATGCCCACTTCGCATACCAAATTTCATGCAAATCCGTTGAACAGGTCCATCATTATGAACTTGCAAAATTTTGAGTTTAACGTGGAAGTGGCTTCATAACCCTAAATATAGGGGTGTGACCACACAATGGCACAGTAGTGCCACTATAGTTAGGGTTCAGTATCCCATTTAAGGATAAATCTGAAATTTGGCAGCTTATTAACTTTGCCACCATATGACAGATTTGCCTGAATTTTGTAATGCACAGTCTGACAACATAGGTCTGTGGACCTGCCAAGTTTTGTTTCAATTGGATATATGGTTGCAGAGCTACAGAGCACCAAAAATGCACAAATTATGTGGTTTTGTGCACTTCTTTGCTCATGCCTACAGGTTGCACAGTTTGTGCCATCGGTCCAAAACCTCCAGAGAACATGCAGCCTGGGTTTCTGATGTGCCTTTTGAAGATTTCATGAAAAAAATATTAAACGGTTCAAAAGTTATTAAAAAAAAAATGTTCCCCATTATAGTCAATGGGAAAAGTTAACAAAATATTCAAAAATGTCACAAATGCACTTTTTACTTTCGAAAATGGCCCTTTGTAGTGTCACAAATTGGCCATCTTGTTTTCAGTAGGTGGTCATAGAAATGCTTGGTGTTTAAATGTGGGACCCTTCAGGGACACAATTCTTGTTGTGTTCATCTAGTGGAGCCCTGAGGATGCTAGCCATGTCTTTTTTGGGGGATAAAACACTCCAGAAATAAGTTTTTTTAATTTTTGCAAACAATAGTTTTGCAAAGTACGTTTGAATATCCGACACTTTCGTGATTTTATTTGTGAAAGTGTCATGATTTACAAATGTACTTTGAGACACTATTGCCAAAACAGTAGGGAAACTTTGCCATCCTGCTGCAAAAGAACAGTTTGGTCTTTTGGGCTGAAATTTGGACAGAAGAAAGCCAACATCCCATAGATGTGCATTTTCATGATTTGGTGACACAACATTAGAGGGCTGCAAAGTTACGGCACTCTGAAGTTGATGATTTTGTCCATAGTCTAACATTACGGCATCGGGGCCAGTATCTCGAAAACGCTTCTAGACACAGAATTTTCGTTGGAAGAATGCTTAGTCTTCCACCAGGGGACTAAGTACAAAACTAGCCTGGAAAGTCATAAATAATATGAGATTTTAAATTTTTTTCTACGTCATACGGTTACTGAAATATAAGGAATTTAGTATTCCAAGTGCTCATTTTCTGCTCTTAGGGCCATTACTATGCATACATTCTTTGTAGTCCCTGTGTTTCTGAATGCACCTTTTTGAGAAACAAAAGGGTGTGCATTTACATTACTGTTACCGTTAGCATTTCCACTTGCATGTCCATAACCATTTGGGTTAGCCTTTTCCATTTATGTCACCATGTGCATTACCCCTTGCATTTGCATTTGCACTTGCATTTGTGTTACTGTTACCCTTTGCATTTCCATTACTGTTTTTGTTTGCATTTACTTTTGTGCCACCGTGTGCGTTACCATTTGCTTTTGCATACACACTTGCATTTGTGTTTCTGTTTGCATTTGTATTTCCTTTGGTGTCATCATTGGTGTCACTGTAAGCATTAGCATTTCCAATTGTATTACCGTGACAGTGTGTATTACCATTTTCATTTGCATATGTGTTTGCATTTCCATTTGCATTAGTGTTTCCTTTGGTGTCATCGTTGCTGTTACCATAACCATTTGCGTTTCCAATTGTGTTACCATTACTGTTTGCATGTTCGTTACCATTTGAGTTTGCTTTTCCATTGGCCTTATCATTTTCAGTAGCATTTCCATTGTTGAGTGCGTTACTGTTTACTCTGTGTCACCCTTGTTGTTACTGTTTGTGTTTCTGTTTGCATTTGTGTTAGTGTTTGCATTTTCGCTACTGTTTTCATTATCATTTGTGTTTCCATTGCCATTAATGTTTGAGCTACCATTTTCGTTACTATTTGCGTTTCTGTTGCCATTAGCGTTTGCGTTACCATTTGCATTACCATTTCTGTTTTCATTTACATTTGCACTTGCATTTTCTTACCATTTGTATTATCATTTCTCTTTGCGTCACCATGTGTGTTACCACTTGCACTTGCGTTTGCATTACCGTTAACGTTACTATTTTCTTTTACCTCAGTGTTTCTATCACCATTTACGTTAATGCTACTATTTGTGTTTTTGTATTTGCGTAGTGCAGCACAAAGCATTATGTTTTTGCTATATTTCTGCACTGTCGTCTGTGATGAATAGCACAGCCATTGTGTGGTTGATTGGTCTGAAACTTGCCATGTAGCAAGACCTTTGTTCAAGGAACATGCCAGTTGTTTATTGAGAAAATGTGTTTCTGTTCCAGAGTTATTGCAATTTGAATTTGCCCCACTTTGCAGTTACTGATTTTTCAGCCCCCAGGTCTGCCATTTTAGCACATTTTCAGCCATGATTTCCACCATTTTGTGGTGGAAGACTTCTTGAAGGTGCAGAAATGTAAAAATTGAATATCACTGGAATGGTTTGGTCTTTTCACATGAAATTTGGAGGTGTTGAGTGGATGTCCTGGGGATGTGAATACTGCTGTTTACCTGTTGGAAAAATAATTTGCTACAGAGATACTGCATGACGCAGTTCATTTTTTGTGCATAGCATTTTGCATGGTGCTAATGACTTGAAATTTATAGCATAGGTAGCTCTAGTGGTATGGAGGTGCCTTGCAGTAGTTTCATATATAAAACTTTAACATGTGTGGAATTATGCCACTCCAACAAATGAAAATTTGGTTTATTATGCTTCGATAACTTCTGAACCGTGTGTCCAATTTGCTTGGCATTTGGAATGTACATAGATTTATAATACATCTTTGACGGTGACAATTTTTGGGTCACTGGCACTTACTGTTGCTGAATTGTGTATGTTACATGGTTTGCTCATGGCGCTGTGTGACCGTTGAATGGATGTACACACAGTTCTGGACACACGATGCGCTGAGGTGCATGTCTTCTTTTAACAATTTTTGTTTCTGTCAGATATATGGTTTTTGTGTGGCAAAGTGGCAAAAATTTTCTTTTCGGCATTCCTGCGCAGTTTTCCCAGTTTGATGCTGTGCAACTGATTCAGACAACATTTGTTATAAATGTTGTGGTATAGTACCTGTCTTCATTTATCAATTTTCATTTCAGTCGGTCATACAGTTTTTGTGCAGTGAAGTGACAAAAATCCACATGGTGGAAGCACAGAACCCAAACTGCCCGCGCTCCTACCACCACATTCCATTCACTTTTTATAGTGCACATTCTCAAAAAGAAGGGAAATTCATGGCAAAAAAAACTCTATTTAATGCATCAGTTAGGGTTGTTCCACAGTAACAAAAGTGAGGAAATTCTGTGTTAGGGTTGCCACCCTTTGCACCCCACGCCCACCCCACCCCCACCTACAGGCATTGGGGTGTGTGTTGGGGTCATCGGTCCTAACTCTCACCTCATTCTCTATACTGCACCACCTCAGCTTATTTACATGGAATGGGGTGAGAGTTAGGACCGAAGACCCCAATGTACACCATAATGCCTGTTGGTGGGGGCAGGGTGGGTGTGGGGTGCAAGGGTTGGTAACCCCTAACACAAATTCCTTGCTTTTGTCGGTGGAACAACCTAACGATACATTAAACTGAGTTTTGCCATGAATATTATATATATACATATATTGCAAAAATATTGTTAATGCATCAGCTAGGGTTGAAGCAACAAAAGTAGGGTAATGAGGCATTAGGATTGACACCCTAACACCCCCCACCTGACCACCCCATGCCATCCTCACCCTTTACAGACCAATAAATGATGGGATGTGCCTTGGGGTTGTTAGCCATAACTCTCACCCCAGTCCATGTGTAAGAAAGCTGACATGGTACAGTATAGCAGAATGGGGTGAGAGTTAAGCCCTACAACCCCAAGGCACACTCCATCACCTGTTGGCCTCTGGAGGGTGGGATGGTCAGGTGGAGGATGTTATGGTATCAACCCTAACACCTCATGTCCCTACTTTTGTCACTTCAACCCTAACTGATGCATAAACAAAGTTTTTTGCAATGAATTTCCTCACTTTTTGAGATAGTTTATTTGTATTCTTATATGAGAGCCCTGCACTCCCATCAGTCCATAGTTTTTATTATCATATTTTTATTATAAATAGTGGCCCAGATATTCAAAAGGGTTGCACCATGCGCAATAGGGTTGCGCCTGTGCAAGTCCGAAATTGCGCCATTCTGCAATATTCAGCAGGAGGCAGTTGCACCACTGAAAACATGCTGAGCAACAGCGCAATGCGAATGAATGCATGTTGAACTGGAGGGGGAGGAACCATGCATAAACTGCACAGCCCGATATTCAGCCGGGCTGTGCAGAGTTGTGCAGGTGCAACCCCCAACCTGCGCCTGCACAACTTTGAGCCAAAAAAAGGATCAAGTCGAGGGCCACCCACAGGTGAGCTGCTGCATTGCAGGGCACAACACAGCAGCTGCCACCTGTGGCTGGCCCTCAACCTACTCGCTGTGCCCCCCCTGCAGCCCGATCATGGGCAAAAGTGTAAAACATCCCACCACCCCCCGACTGGCCCGATCGCGGGCAAAAGCAGAAAAGTCCCCCCTCCCCCGACTGGCCCGATCACAGGCATAAGCTTAAATCACCCTCCCAACCAGCTCTATCATGGGCAGCAAAGTGTTCCCCACCGAACATATCCCTGGTGGTCCAGTGGACTGATAAGCCCGATCGCGGGCTGCAGAGTTTTAAAACCCCCCCGAACATATCCCTGGTGGTCCAGTGGACCGATAAGCCTGATCGCAGGCTGCATAGTTTTAACCCCCAAGACCACATCCCTGGTGATCTAGTGTCCTCCCCACCCACCATGAGCTCCATCACCCGCCCCCCACAGCGGCGGGCGGCAGCATCCACCCACCTGCCACCCCGCTGCCCACTGACTGACTGCCGGTGAGGGCTATCGCCAGTGGTGCAGAGCCAGGCCAGAGCCAATGGGCATACAGCCCACACCGTGACGAGGCAGTCACACATGTGAATGAATGAATTCGTTCACAAATCTGGACTGCTACAGATGAGCCACACACCCATTGGCTCTTGCTCTGCAACAATGGGTGTGAGCTCTACCGGCAGCCGTCAGTGGAGCGAGGCAGCAGGTGGGTGGGATGCTGCCGCCCGCCGCAGCAGAGCGGAGGCTGGTGGGGCTTCATGGTGGGTGGGTGGGTAGGGGGACATCTAGATCACCAGGATGTGGTCTTGAGAGGAGTTGCAAACTAATGCAGCCCACGATCAGGCTTGTCGGCAACTGGACCACCAGATATGTTCAGAGGGTGTTTAAACTCTGCGGCCCACGATGGGGCTTATCGGTCCACTGGACCACCAGGATCGATCGGGGATACTTTGCTGCCCGATCGGGCTGGTGAGGGGTTTTTCAGCATTTGCCTGCAATTGGGCCAGTCTGGGAGGAGAGTTAGCGTTTTGCCCGCGATCAGGCCAGTGGGGTGGGGGATTTTACTCTTTGCCTGTGATCGGGCTGCAAGGCATCGATCCCAATGGCTGCTGCCTGGCAGGTGCCAGGCACAAGTCCTCGAGTATCACGCACCTGCATGCTAATGGCATGCAAATGGGGCCATAAACAGATGCAAATGGCCCCCGTGCCTTGCATGAATTATGAGCCTATTTGCATGTCACCTTTTGAATATCAGAAATTTGCGCATGGGCGCAATGGTACTTGTGCCACCGCAAGTTGAATGCTCCACTCTGACCACTTGCGGTGGCGCAAGTTCCACTGCGCCATGCAGTGGCTGTGCCGGTGATATTCAAAGGAGTTGCTCAATAGTGCAACTCCTTTGACTATCGCTCTGGCCACACCCCTGCGCAACTATTTTGTGCAGTGCAAGGGCTTGAGCCACAAAATAGCGCAGTTTGAATATCCGGCCCAGTAAGTATTGTACACAAACATTCATATGTTAATAAAGTACAGAAATAATTATTACACACATGAGTAACTTCATCGATCTACCCCAACCCCCTTCCTCAAACCTTTGAAGAATTGCCCTTAAACACAACAATTATATTTTGATTTTAAAATAACAGTTACTTAAACTTTAAGTAAGGGTGGCATATTTTGTTCTAAAAGAAGATATCATCATGTACTTCATCTAGGGTATATACTAGCTTTTCAAAAAAAAATGTTCTTCTAATACTGTCCACTCCCTTGATAGAATAAACATTTTCGATGTTTCAGCTTTCCAATTTTCCAAAAACATTCTTTTTACTGCCATTGCAGCCAGTGCCAAAATGTTTTGCTGTGTTAGGTTCAAGTCCAAATTGTCAGTATAATTAAACAGATAAAGATCTTTGTAACACTGAAGGTTTTTACCCAGCCATTGAGACATTATTTGAATAATTTTGATCCACCAGCGCATTAACGTCGGGCATTCCCACAAACAGTGGATCAGATTCACCACTTGGCCACACTTATGCCATGATACATTGGGATATTCTTTATTGATTTTATTAATTTGGGCTGGAGTATAATAGGCTCTGTCTCTAACATTTCTTTGAATGGATTTATTTTTTGCTGAGAAAAATTGTATTGCCTTTAACTCTAATTTGTTGCCATTGGTGGTGATCAAAACATAAGCCAGTTTTCATGTTCCATTTATTATTAGTCTTATTAGATGACATTTTATATTTTGATAATTAGTTTGTTGTAAATGTTGGCCAGTTGCTTATTTAATCCCTTGTTTATAGTTCTTTCTTGTGTTTTTATTGTCTCCAAAATATCTTGTCCTGGAGGATCAAAAATTGAGTGTATTTTGTTAAATTTACTTTTTAATGTGTAATAATACATAATATTCCACTTCGGAATATTCAATAATTTAAGAAGCTGTGGATACGTTGGAAATTAACTACTTTTTTTTTATAATTTAAAATGTATTGAAAGTTTCACAATATACAATGGACATGGTCAGAACATCCATAGTGTAAAACTTGAGACAAAACAGAATTACTGACCCCGTCCCCCTCCCCAACACCCCCTGAAACCCCCCTCTCACAGTCCCAAGAGCTTGACAGTCCATGACATCAGAGAGATTAGAGATTAAATATTAATAATTAGATAGTATATAACGTATGAAGCGAGGCTCAGATCCGTTCATATTTGGAATTATTGTTATTGATACTCAAAATAGTCTTCTCACTTGGAGATTAAATAATAGCTCGTTTAGCCATTCAGAGTAAGAGATAACCTCAGAACTCCTCCAATACTTAAGTACCAGTTTTTTAACAGACATGGAAATTAAAGCAATATGAAACTTACACTTATTAACAGAAATCTGCGAATAATCCCCGAAAATACAAACCTCTGGAATGAACAAGTCTCTCAGCCCAAGGAGTGGATGGCCTTGTCCCTTATAGCCTTCCAAAGGGTTGATATCTTAAAACATTCCCAGAAAATGTGGAATAAAGAACCTTCTGCTTGAGCACACTTAGTACAAACATTAGAGGAAGTTATTTCCCATTTAGCCAGTTTCTGAGGATAGTAGTAGAGATTATGGAGAATATGAAATTGCATCAACCGTAGCCTATCTTGTGTTACAAAATGATGGCAGTTATTCCATATAGTCATCCAGTCCCTATCCCAGTGTGGGAAGAGGGAAGACCAAAACTCTGTAGGGCCAAACGGCACAGGGAAATGCCAATCATACAAAATATTGTACAATTTGGAGATACTCCGGGGAATTAACCAAAGAAACTAGTTCAGTGAGGAAGGTGAAATCATAAGATATAGGGGTATCCTCCCCCAATTTTTTAGTGAGAAGGTGTCTAAGCTGATGCACCTTGAAATAGTCACTTTCCTTGAGCCTGAATTTTGCCATGATATCCTCAGCTGAAAACCAGGTACCATCCTCCTTAAGAAATAAGTGAACCCTCCCATCGCCTAAACTAGGTAACCATCTGGGGGATAACACTTTGTTATCTATTTTAAAGGCAGGAGAGTTCCAAATTGACTGCTCCACATCCAACCAATTTTTATATTTTAGGAATCTGCACAACTGTAAATGAATCCTCACAGAAATTCCGATTGTGGTACTTTTTAACTCCTTAGGTACTGAGGTGGTATTGAGGAATAATAGAGCGGAAGGGGCTATATTAGCCGAGCTGATCATTTCCCTCTCTATTTGAGCCATGCAGGCAAATAACCTGAGGAATTGGAGACCATCCACCTTAGGTATTTGGCCGCACAACAGGCCCAGTAGTACATACACATGTATGGAAGTCGTAAACCGCCCTTAGACTTGGGCACCACAAGCTTGTAAAAAGCTAATCTAGGCTTCTTTTTAGACCAGATAAAATCACCAATCAAGCTCTGGGCCTTTTTAAACCAGCCACTTGGTAGACAAATGTCGTAGCTGGAGGGGGTATAAGAGATGCGGGAGAATATTCACCTTGACCAGGCTGACTCTTCCCCAAAAAGAGATAGGTAGAGTCGACCATCTAGCTAAATCTAGAGCCACCGTGGAAAGTATAGCCTCCAGGTTGTATTTAAAGGTAGTCTGCAGGTCCCTAGTTAACACAATGCCCAAATACCGCAACGAGTCTTTAGACCAGGCCAGACCCAGGGAAGTAATATTATTCTTAAAAACTTTGTGATTTAGGGGAAACACAATCGACTTCCCTACATTTAATCTGTAATTGGATAGTTTACTGAAATGCTCAATTATATCCAACATGGCGGAAATAGAAGTCTCTGGATAAGAAAGGTGCAAAAGCAGGTCGTCCGCATATGCAGCAACTTTAAGCTCAGTACCGAGAATGGTTATCCCTGGACCTTGAACATGAGATTAATTTATGGATTAATGGCTCAGGTAGAGATTGAAAAGTAGAGGAGAAAGGGACAACCCTGCCTGGTTCGAATGCAAGATGAAGGTCCTGGAGAACACCCCATTCCCCGAAATCTTAGCCGTCTGTTGCTGATATAAGGCCTTTATCCAAGATTGAAATTGTTGAGGAAATCCAAAGGAATTTAGTGTTTGAAGTAAAAAACTCCAATTGACTCTGTCAAAGGCCTTCTCAGCGTCCAGAGAGACCAGTGCCATTGGAAAGGAAGTATCCCTGGACACCGATAGGACATGCGAGAGAGTGCAGAGATGGTCTGCGGAAAATCTGCCTTTCATAAAACCCACTTGGTGTGAACCAATTAAATCGGGGAGAACCAAGCTGAGTCTATCCGCCAAGATCTTTGTTAGAATTTTTATGTCTTGGTTCAACAATGATATCGGTCTATAACTCTCAACACATTCTAAATCTTTCCCCAGTTTTGGAAGGAGCACAATGAGGGCCTCAAATAGAAAGGAGTCAATTTGCACACCTGATAATATATAGTGAAAGAGAGAAAGAAGATGGGGAGTAATTTGCTCCTTAAAACACTTCTAGAAATTTGCTGAAAAACCATCTAATCCAGGTGACTTGTCTGAGGGTAGGGCCTTTATTGCCTCCAAGATTTCCAACTCCGTAATAGGAGCTATTAACATCCTACCCTGGGACTCTGAAAGACAAGGTAGATGGGCCTCCACCAGGTAAGAGGAGAGAGTAAGGGCTGAGGGGGGGTTAGGCATTTCGCCATATAGATGTTCGTAATAACTTACGAACTCCGAAACAATCTCCTGAGGATTAGATTTGAGAGTTCCATCAAATTTGGAGTGGATCGGAGGAATAAACCGAGTGGACTACAATTGTCTAATTCTCTGGGCCAGTAGTTTGCCCATTTTTCCCCCGTGTTCTATGTAGGAAGCTTTAGTACATAAGATAGCAAACTCTGCTTTCTCATTGAGCATAGCTATATAGGAGTCCCTCAATTTTGCCAGCTCTTGTTCAGAGTCGTCGGATGGGTTTGATTGTAGGTTAGTCTCTAAAGTTCTTATCTGAGTTAACACCTCCCTCAGGCTAGCCTCCTGTCCCCTTTTCCTCGTCACGGCCATCCCAATTAGGATGCCCCAGAGATATGCCTTGAAGGCACACCATAACACATCTGGACTAGTGTCCTGAGTAGCATTCAAATCAAAGAATTGTGTGATATGCTCCTTGATTTGGTTTCTACACTTAGAATCCTTAAGCAGTTGACCATTCAGTTTCCACCTGGTTTGCCGCTTAGGCAAAGAAGTAAGGGACAGCTTACAGAGCACCACAGAGTATTTGGAGGGCAGACCTGACTGGATAGTAGAACTTGTCACCCCTGGTAACAAGGCCTGAGACACCAGCAAGTAGTCAATACAGGAAAAAGACCTGTGAGCAGGGGACACAAAAGTGTATTCCCTCTTCGCAGGGTGTAGAACCCTCCAAATATCACAAAGGCCCAATCTGTCTATTAGCTCATGTAATGCATGCTGTGCCAGGGAGAGGGGAACCGAGAGAGAGCCAGTGTGGTCTTTACATGAGTCCACCACTAGGTTCCAATCCCCCCCTAAAATAATGGTGGAAGGCAACAAGGAAAGAACATTATTAAGTAATCTCGTAAAGAATAGAGGGTCATCTTTGTTAGGGCAATAGATGCTTCCTAATACAAAATCTACTGAAAACAAAGTTCCCTTAACCAGAACAAATCTACCCTGGGGATCATTAATTTCCCAGGTAACCTGAAAGGGAATGCCTCTGTTAATGAGAATTAAGACCCCACAGCTGTTTGAAGATCCTTAGGCTGAGAAGACCTGTCCAATCTGCATCCATCTCATCTGAATGGCTTCCGAGTCAAGCAAATGAGATTCCTGGATAAAAACAACATTAGCACCTAAAATATCTAAGTGCTTCAATATCTTATATTGCTTAGTTTTTTTACAGGCCCCTTTAACATTCCAAGTTGAAAAACAAAGCACCTTAGCCATTATACAAATACGATATATAACTGCAGTAGCTAAAGTCACAGACTACCTTAAGAAGAGACTTCAACCAACCTATAATGGACTGTGTCCCCCAAAAAAATACCTCTCCAACCCCCAAACCTCCCCCCTCAACCCTACTGAAAACATCCCCCAAACTATCCAACCATAACACAAACTCCAAATACCATACCCATTGATCCCCGCCTCCCATCCCATCCAAATCTCCTACGATCGCTAAGCAGCACTCCTCAAAACAGCCACTCCCATCCTCCCACCCACCCCCATACACAAACTCAGCATGGTAACCAGCCATGACAAAATGAAAAAATAAAGCAAGTTCAACACACTTATGGAACCCACAAACAACAAAACTAAGCGTGAGAACCACTATTAAAGCCAGAATAGTAAAATTGGCAGATCTCGAAAAACATGTCCTTAATCCAAACTCCTTACAAGAATGGGTATCACCCCTGATAGTGAATAACATGAGGCAGGGTACCTCCCATCCTATGCCTCGCCTCGAGGCTAGTGCACAAGAAGGGGGTAAAGTCACCACCCCTAGATCCAAACAAGAGTAGGTCTCCTCCCTTTAATCAAGCAAAGAAGGAAATGAGAGTGAAAAAGGAAAGAGAAAAAATATTATTTACCAAAATAGGCAAAACCCAAACTCGGGGAGTTCCCCCTGTAAAAACGAGATGAGAAACATCAAAATGAGCCGAGCCCCGGCTCCATCCCAGAACAATAATCTTGCCACTGAACCCAGCCTCTATCCCGATTGCCACCCATTCTGCCTTGCAGCTTCTTCAGTACTGTGAAGGCTGCATGTAGTCCAGAGAAATACTCCCCACTAATGGTTGCCAATCACAACTGCATGGAAACCATCCTCCCCGTAGATGATCCTTGCATCCCTTCGTGTGGCTACATTAACCGAAAAGAACCTAAAAAGGCTTCTACCTCGCTAATTTCACTTGAAATTCGATAAGCCCTGCAAAGCCACCCATAAACCGGTCACCCAAACTGTCATCTCCAGGGCTGTTAAATCAGTGAGGAGTTCCCATACCCCAGCTATAAAGAGAAAGGGGAGGAACAGAATTGGACCCACACTAATCAAAAACAGGATGCAAACGCCGCCCTACCCTGAGACCTCGTCCCTGCAACCCAAATCACCACGATGGGTGGCCCAGCACAACGATGCCCCCCCTTACTCTCTGAAGACCTTCACAGTCCCCCAAAAAGAAGCCCTATGCATAAACGGGCATTGTCCTCCCATAACTTTAGTCATGGATGTCCCCACGATTCTCCTTACCCTCCCCCCAGATGGTCTAAAATGTGCCTAGTTAACCAAAAAGTTTAAGGATATCGCAACTTTTCGTTTTTTAACCCCAAATAGAGAAACAGTCGGAAATAAATAGTAATAGACCAGAAAATAAAACACTAGACATCTCCATGAATTCTGTTACATCTCAGACTAGCAAAACGGTCCCCTCTAATAACCCCCATGATATTCAAGAGTCTTTAAAGAGATCAGGCATAGCTTTTCTTAGTCCATCCATAGCAGAGTCGGAGTCCTCATATGAGTGCCACTGTCCGGATATCTGAACCTGTAATTTCGAGGGATACTGCATTCTGAATTTAAGACCAGCTGCCAGGAGTTTCTTCACCACCAGGTGGAAGGCAGCTCTGTGTTGCCTAACAGACAGCGGCAAATCCTGGGTAATTCTGACTCTCGTTCCTTCCCACTGTAGCTCTTGTATGGCTTTCAGTTTAAGAAAAAAATGCTGTTTCTCCAAAAAATTAAGAAAATGAAAAATTAACAGTCTAGTAGAAGCCCCCATCAGAGGCTTAGAATGCAATGCTTTATGGGCCCTCTCTATAATGTAATGGGGCCATAGGGAGAGGGTTCAATAATTATCTCTATGAACTTCTGCACAAACACAACTGCATCTTGCCCTTCTTCCATCTCAGGTAGACCGATAATAACCGCATTGTTCCTGCAGCTACGACCCTCAAGGTCTTCGAGCTTTTGTTCCATCTTGTTAATTTTTTGCCGAAGCATGGCCACCTCAGGATTCTGCTTGTCCACCCTCCTTTCTAAAGAAATGAGGTGAGTCTCGACATCCGAAGTTCTTAATGCTATATCCTCGATAGCCTGAGAGAGGGATTTGAATTCAGAAGTGAGGTTTCTTAGCTCTTCTTTGAATGGCCTAAATTCGGCCAGGAATCCGGTGAGGGTTAATGGCTCCTGATCTGAGCTTGGAGGTGCCATTGCCTGCGCTGAGCCTGTAGTTCCAGCTCACGGTTTCTTAGAGGCCTTCTCTGGGGTAACCGGGGGGGTGTGTTTAGGCAGAGGCTTCTTCATTTCGGCTTCCATTCTTCACCAAACACACCAATTACACACTTGTAAGCTTCCCCCACCAGATTATAGCTTAGATCAGGCTCTCGATATTAGAAAGCACAATAAAAATATATAAAGTTAACGGCGGTGGGCAGGAGAGAACGGGAAAGCGTCTTCTCGGGCCTGCTGCATCACGTGATCCTGGAAATTAATTACTAACAACTCCTTCCATCTAAGTATTCTGCAAAAATCTAAAATTGACCTCACCTTCCCATCCCCATATTTTATTGTAGTGTTTAATCTTGAAATAAAGCCATGGGAGACCTAAGCTTTTGGGTTTTTAGAACACATTTTTCAAGGGGTGAAACTAGTATGGAAGAAATTATACATGCCCTTGATATACTTCAAAGTTTAGCCATATATCCTCAAAGGTATATAGCCCACTATGGAAAAAGTATCCACATACAATTGTACATTTTCTGGTTTGAGAAAGACCCAATTAAAAATTGTGACAAATGTGTTAGCCACCCTGCAAGTCATGGGATTCGTACATCCTAAACCACCCAATTTACTCATAGTTATAAGAGAAACCCATGTTATTCTGGGTTTACCCCCCTTCAAATTAATTTATAAAAAATTATTTTTAAATCCTCAAACCAACTATCTCATCATGCACCCCATTAAGTTCTGCATTACATACATCAAATGAGGCATAGCCATCATTTTGATTTTATTGATGTACCACCAAATTCATAAAGTAAGATTTTTCCATGAATCAAGTAGGTTAATCATTTGGGGGCTGAGTCCAAGTTAGCATATGTTGGCATAAGTCAAGATACACCAAACCCCTTAGTGTATTTCATGACTTATGCCAAGCATTAAGCCTGTCCCGATTACAAGCAGCACCTTGTGCTATGGCAGCTGTGTGATACAACAACCGTGGGTTATGCCACCCACTATGCCACAGCCCAAAATGCCATGGCACAAGGGTTGGAAATGGCATCATCTGTGCCCTATTCCAAGAGGTCAACTGCCATAACATGCTGGCATGATTCTAAGTGCCACAGTGGTGGGGATAAAATAGAGCAGCTCAGAGCTGCTTCAAGGTGCCCCTGACAGTGCCATCCATTGGATGCCCACTCTGCAGCACCACAGCAATGGTGCTGATGTGCTTCCCATGCCTCCACAAGCACACCCCTGCTCCCCACCCCCAAAGTCCAATCACCAGTGCACCTCCAGACTCCTATGCCTCCTGTCCTGTCTCCCCATTCCACCTGGTGTGTGCCTTGGTGTTTCGGGGCAGGGGGGCTTCGGGGGCTGTCAGTAGTGGGCTGCAACTTGTGACATGTGGAGCTTCTATGTCATGCCCGTGGCATTAGCCTACACATGGCATAACCCACATGTCACAATTGCAGGGACCCTGCCACTCTTGGAATGCAGTGCAGGGTCTCTGGCATAGCAGTGAATGTTGCAGCATTCGACTTGGAATCTGGCCCATTATCTTTTGGTTTATTATAATTAATTTTGATATTAAGATTTTGGTAAGGGGTCAAATGAATTCCCTAATATTTAATATAGTTTTGTATTTTAAACTCACTTCTATACAGATCTAAATTTTCTTGCGCCATCTAGAAATTTGCATAGTAATTGATTTCGATTTGTTAATCATATAGCCCAATATGTGAGAATAGTTTTGGGTGTCCTGTAAGAAGGCTGGTAATGAAGAGTTAACATTTTTAATTTTGAGAAGGATGTCATCCACAAATACACTAAGTTGTATCTGTTCATTTCCTAATGTTCTAACGAAATTTTATAAGGGCTCCAAGGTCAAAATAAAAAGGGTCAGAGAAAGTGGTCAACCTTGATGAACTCCTTTTAACATATCAAATTCAACTGAAAGCATACCATTAATTTCTAATTTAACTTTGGTATTTTTATATAATTGTTTGATCATATTTATCAGTTCTTGTGGTATGGCCCAGTATTGTAGTGTATGTAGCATAAATTGTCTATTAATTAAATCAAATGCTTTGGCCAGCCCACCGGTGCAGCAGTTAGATTTATGTGGCACTGATGACCAGGGTTTGGGTATGGACCCAGGTCACTGGAGGCGGGCCAGGGGAGAAGGATGGAGCATCCCAAGGACTGCTCTCCTTCTCCAGGGGGGAGGATGGGGACACCACCTGGCACTTGATGGACCCCTGGCAGAAGCTGGGTGTACAGCAACTACTGGTGCTTGACAGGATTTAGAAGGTGGGGCAGATGCAAGATGTCATTGCATGTCCCCGCCCCTGCACAGAACAAGGGGGAGAAAAACGTGCTCCCACTGCCTTATTGACACCAGCTCAGGCTGCATGGGCTCTCAGGCTGACTCCCATCTTTCCCAGGTTCATGGCACCCTTGGTCAAGACGCCAGGACCCCACCCTGAGGGGCAAGCCAGGGGGTTCAGGGAGGGTGGCTAATGTGAAGAGGCCCAGCTGCAGTCCGTTTCTGGGCAGATGGTCCTGGCATGGGATGCAGGACAAAATTATAGAATTGAAAAAAAAAATCAAATGCTTTGGATGCAGCCAATGCTATAGTAAAAAATATATCTTTAGTAAACTTTTTGTTAATATTTATTTGCTGTATGATGGTTTGTATTTTAATATTTGCATCATCCATAATCTTCCTACCTCTCATAAGACCATATTGATTTTTATGTACGTATTTATGTAAATGTACCTGTAGTCTAGAATTTATTAGTTTAGCTATTAATTTATAATCAATGTTTAGTAAAGCAATTGGTCAATAGCTTTCTGGATTTTGAAGTGGTTTGTCTTGTTCAGGAATTAACACAATTCTAGCTTGCTGCATTGATGCTGATAAGTCATTATTCCCTAAATTTGATAAGTCTTGGATTAGTAGTTTAACTCAGGAAGCCAGATGATTAGTGAAAGCCATGTAAAACTCATTAGTGAACTCATTCAACCCAAACGATTTATTTCTAGGTCTTTTTTTATATTGGATATTATGTCTGTTAATGTAAACTCTTAAAATTGGAAGGGTTGTGATTTTATAGCTGATTTAATCATAAAAATCACTAACCAAGATATGGTCAGGTACAACATTATTGTTATAAATTGTTTTATAATACTCCATGAAGGTTAGAGAATTTTTTTACATCTGAAATGTGAATTTGTCCAAAAGGATCAAGAATCTCCGATTTAATATTTTTCTGCTTTTCTTGTCTAAAGATGTTAATAGTTTCACAGCCTTATCCATATGGAAGCATTTGGTTTTTCTAATTGTTTTGGCTATTTTAATAGTTTTCTGATGAATTATATTTTGTTGTTTTTTAATTATACATGTTTCCCATTCTTCCCTATTGTGGTCATGGTCTGTAATAATTACATGACTTAATAACTTAATGTTATTATCCAATCTTAAAGCCTCAGCTCTTTTTATCTTATTTACTTTTATCTGAAAAGATATAATTACCCCCTAATTGTTGCCTTAACGGCATCCCATAACTGAGTGATGGGATCATTACGAACTCTATTATATTCCCAGTATTCCTGAATAGCTTTGGAAATCTGTTCTATAAGCTCAGTGTTTTTTAGAAGATCATTATTAAATCTCCATATTGGGGAATAAGATCTATTTGAATTAGTAAGAAAGTAAGTTTCTAGAAGGCCATGGTCTGAGACCGAAATTGAGTAGATGTCTGTTTTTAATACTCCAGATGCCAAATCCCTTGAAACAAAAAAAAGAATACATTTTTGAAAATTATTTATTTTCTATCATAGTGAGTAAAAGATCTAGCTGTTGGGTTAAGTATCCTCCATATATTGATTAATGATTCATTAATTAAGAAATCATTTAACTTATGTGCAATGGTTAAATTATTAGTGGTTGGTTTAGTTACTTTATCAATTAAGGGGTTTAAGGGGTTTACAATAGCATTCCAATCCCCCACTATAACAATTTAGTTAGCTGTAGTTTCTGGAAGCCTGCATTAATATTGGCTAGGAATTTGCATATTCAGAAAAGGGCGCATGTACAGACCCAACAAGGATAGTCTGATTATTTATTTTAAGACTAAGAATAATGCACTCTTCCAAATCATGGTACTGGTCTAAAATAATAATATCCAGTCCTTTTTTTGTTAATATAGTTACCCCTCTGCTCTCTTTAGTTCAAATACTATAATAACAATACTCTAGCCACTTCTTTTTTTAGCTTTAGCGTCTCTTTCTCCTCTACATGTGTTTCCTATAGGCATATGATATTAGCTCCTGTATTTTTTAAGATAAGATAAAATGGTATTCCTTTTTATGGGAGTAATAATGCCATTAACATTAAGAGATGTGATTTTTATTATATTCCTGTAAGCCATAAAAAAGTTTGTTTGAATCTATAGTAAGGAATTATGGGTGGTTATAGTTCCTTTTGATACTCCCTAGTCCCTTGTAAAACCAACTGATGGTGTGGTGTGGGCATAAGCATTTATTTGCATCACTCCCCCCTCCCACACAAAAGCAGAAACTAAGCACTTGTAGTAATAAAAATAAGTTATGGTTGACATCTTGTTAGTACAAAACATGTTTGCAGATGCTCTAGTAGCATCGCACATCTTGGAACAAACCCTTCCTTAACCCGATGCTGAAGGAAAATCTTCTTCCTCTCTCCCTCACCCCTCTGCACACACCTACACCCTGTGTATAATTGCCTTCTCTAATTTAATCGGCTTTAGTTATGTCTCAAAGTCCCCTTAGTGATAGTAATTAATTTCATCATAATAACTTTAAACATAACAAACTGTAACTCAGGTTTGTTCCAAATCCTTAGAAATAGCAAGTAATAGTCCAACTTTCAGATGGCTCCTGGAAAGAAAAAATAAATATTGATCAAACAAGTTAGGCATCTTTTGTTTCAAGTCCTTAGTAGCCTTTTCAGTGGAGTTGTAGGTATATCTTATATCATCCAAAACAATGTTTAGTTTTGCTGGGAAAATAATTGATGTTTTCACCCCATTAGCCCACAGTTTTGATCACAGCCAATTATACTGTTTCCTTTTTTTAACTATGTCTGGTGGGTAGTCATTATAAATTTTGATTGGTGACCCCATCACATTAACTCTGTTCTTTTTATATACTGCTGACCTTAACTTGTCCTTTTCTCCAGATCTTATGAACTTCAAGATCACTGGGGGAGGGAGGGCAGAGTCATCCGGCCTTGTTTTCAGCCTTCGATTTATTTGGTCAATCTCCTTATCTATATTTGATGGTTCAGTGTCTAGGTAGTTAGGTGCAACTATTTTGAGGGTCTCTACTAAGGAATGTTGCCAATCCCAAGCTTCAGGTACTCCTATTATACATAAATTGTTTCATCTTGCACACAGCTCAAAGTCTGTTAATTTCTCCTGCATTTGAGATTGGGAGACCTGAATTTGCTTAATTGAGTCAGGCAAGGGTTGTATTTCATCTTGAATGTGGTTTATTGTTTTTCTAATGATGGAGAGCTAGGATATCAGCTCTTTGTTTTCTTTAACTAATGACCGCATGATAGTGTAGTAAGAATCCAATTTATCTTGCATAGCTAAGAGATATTCTACTTTCTGTGATAAGGTTGCAATGTGGTCAAATAATTTATATACCCAAGTGGGAGGTTCAACTTCTTCTTGTCCACTACTATCGTTATCAGAATAATCAGAGCTGGAACATTGTGAAGAGAGCAGTACCTTAAAGCTAGATCCTCCCTTGGCTCCATCTGAAGTGGTTGAATTCACTCCTACAACCTCTGTTGGTTCATTATATGATTCATTTGTTTGTGCATATAAGCTATCAATGAGTGGTGAATTTAATTTAGGCTTTTCGGTTTGGGCTCTAGGCACCTCCGACTGCTCATCTAACACTGGCTGACTTATTTTTTCTTTAGACCTATTCTGGTCTGTTTCTACTTCATAGGCCTTGATATTACAGATGATGTAATTAAAACAGGTTCTATGTGATAATAGTGAGTGCCAAATGGCGACTTGCATTATTGTGATGTCAGTGCGGCAAAAACAATTTCGCCACCATGACATCCTTGGTGCATGGAAGAATGGCGCCAGGGGTTTCTATACTTTGCTTTCTATGTGGGGCTGTGCCCCTCCACACCCTCCTCATGTGGGGGGCTTTGCTCCCTGCACCCCCCTAATTAAGGATTCTCAACTCCAGGGGGGTGCATGTTGGGGGGGATATAGCAAAATAAAGATAACTTCTGGGCCAGGTGCAACAAAAACACAGTAGTGCCTGGACCCAGACCCGAACCCGGAACCCCAGTACTGCAAGCAGAGGCCAACCCCTGATGCCATGGTACAGCTCAGCAGCTGACCACAGTGCCACCCCCTACTTCCCTTCCACCCCACTCCCAGTCCATGCTTGCTCCCCCCCGCGTGCGTGTACGTATAGCGACATCCTGTCACTAGGGTTGCCCACAACCCCACATCCAGTCACCCTCCCTGCCCCCTTGCCTTTCAGGATTTCGCCTACATCGCATCTCTGTTTTGGATGGCCCCATCTTTTGGGTGCCAACCTCACATACTACCACTAAGATATGTTCAATATTTTCCCCTTGTGCATATAAATCTCCCATGTTCACAAGACATTGATAATTTCTTGAGTTAGGGTCTAATATAGTCAAAACAGTGTTATTTACTGCACAGTCATGGATGGTTTTGCTTACCCCCTCCATTTCTGCAGGTAATAGGTTCTCATTCTCTGGACTCAGCTATCTCTAGGATTGAAGGCTCCTCAGCAATGGTTTTGATATTTTGTACTGTAGTCATCTGAATAAGAGCTACTTCATCATCACCAGTCTCAGTCATAAGTAGGGTCCCTTCCCTTGAAACAGTGGTGTTTGGAAGGACACCAGCATGCTTATTCTGCATCTTTAGCCAGACGTCTGCCTGGTATGGAGTTTCAAGATCAAGGTCAACTAGTTTCTTTTTTTCCATGTTTTGGAACATGGGAAACACAGCGTAAAGTGGTAATTTTTTTACTGCTTTTCTGTCAAAGAAGCCACTGCAGTTCTTCTGGTCAGCATAGTTGGATTTCTCAGCTGCTTAGGTCTCTCTCCAACCAGTGCTTTTTTTGCGTACTTTTTGGAAGGCAGCATGCTGACCTCAAGTAAATTTTTAACAAGCTTTTTAGCTTCTGCCTGATTTTCACCATCAGTGCGAAGGAAGTTCATAATATAAGCAAAAGATTTAGTGCAGTTGGTGTTTGCTAGGAGAGAGGGAGATGCAGCGTTCGCACCACTGAAATTTCAATCCTCACACCATAGTGCTTCCTCCTCTTTCGTGGGTGGAGCTCCTGAAGCACATGCACCATTTTGTCCCATCAGTCCATAGTGTGTTGTGGTTGGACAGGACCCTCCATCATGTGGAAGTGCAGATCCTGGATGTTACCATAACTGTATTCACATTGTAATCAACCCTCATCTCCCTGTGGGAGCACAGGGCCCTCTGGGCCCTGCGCTCTGATCACACCCCCATCACTCCGTAATGGTGTCCATTTGTGGGAGCGCAGGGTCCTATGGGCCTTGCACTCCCATCTATCCATATGTGTTTAGACATTGTCATGAACTGTCATCTACTTCATAATGGAAGTCCCTGCATGCCCAGTACTGCATAGTAGTATCCATATTGGCCCTGCACTCCCATCTACTATAATTGTAGAGACGTAGCACATGCCTACAGAAATTCAAAGTAACCCTTGTGCTGCAAATGTGGCAATATCTCAGTAACCAAAGGAACATCAGAAAAAAATTCCACCACAGTTACAATTATGACCTGGTAACCTGCACACATGAAGCTGTGCTTAGCAAAACATCCATATCTCAAGCTATTTTTGAGATATAGCCATCAAAAGGTACTACATATGCCACAATGTTATTCAATGGGAAATTTCCAAACTTCGAAATGTTATAACTGGGGAAGAGTGATTTTGACAGCTCACTAAAAGGGATCAACTCACAAAAAAGGATTTAAGGATTTTAACACCTCATGGAAAGGGATCAGAAGTGACTCATGAAAAGGGATTTTAAAATTTTAAAATGAGCATTTTGGGGCTGAAGTAAAGTAAACCAAAGGCATAGTTTTGTAGAGGAGTTACTAATGAACATAACCCATGCTTGGATATCTTCAGAAGACATCCTTGGGGCATGTTATAATGTTTTCTTTTTCAGGAAAAATAAAAACAAAATGGCAGCTTGCAAAGAGGGAATTTTCCTCATGAAGAAGGATTTTATAAATCCCTCTTCATGAGCTGTCAAAATCCCTGTTCATGAGGTCAAAATCCTTTTTTGTACTGTGCAGCTAGCCATGCTCAGAACCCGAAATTTCAAAACTGAATAACTTTTAAATGGATTAACATCTTTCCACCAAACCACTGAAGTCTTGTTCTTTGGAGCATGCTCTCTCTACCCTGAAAATGTCAGGCCAAAATTCCTAATGGTGTGGCTGCAGCCTGATGTGGAAAAATCTGCAAAAATGGGCAAAATTAGTGATTTTTACACTTTTTCACTATGTGCTGAGCAAAATCCACAAATCTGGTCAAAACAAAAGTTGGCTCATCAATAGATCTAGCTCAAGGTACTGCACATACATGATTTTGTGCAAAATCTGGGGTTTAACATTAAATTGCCTACTCAACTCTAACTATAGTGGCCATTTATGTATATACAGTATATATATATATATATATATATATATATATATATATATATATATATATATATATATATATATATATGTATGTGTGTATATATATATATATATATATATATATATACTGGTGTAGTCACGCCAGTATACAGTAATTAGGGTTGAGTAGGCTTTTTAATGTTAAACTCCAGATTTTGCACGTTAATCATTTTGCAACCATTCAATGGATTTGCACGAAATTTGGAATGCGCAGTCTGGTATAGTATATCTCCTGGTTTGCCAAGTTGCGTTTTGGTTAGGTTACAGTTTTTGTACAGTGAAGCATTGGAAAATGCATTCCACCCCCCATGAACAGTCTCCTGACATCCCCACCTCCCACACAGAAACTGCCTGAGCACC
Organism: Neoceratodus forsteri; assembly: GCA_016271365.2. Taxonomy (NCBI): domain Eukaryota; kingdom Metazoa; phylum Chordata; order Ceratodontiformes; family Ceratodontidae; genus Neoceratodus; species Neoceratodus forsteri. The sequence continues at coordinate 318,952,322 of CM028130.1, forward strand.
ACCCCATCACACAGCATCCCCCCAACAGTTTATTCACACACTCTCACTTCTTCCACCACAGACAAGTGTGGACCCCCCACCTCCTTGTCCCCCTCCCTTTCTCCCCACACATTACTGCTGCTTCCACCTTTGATTGTATATAGTTTGATTGATATGTTAAGATTTAGAAAGATGACACAGATACATTTTTTATGTTTAGAAAAATTATTCGTTTTTAGTAAAAAATAGACATTTTTTAAGATTTTACAAAAAAAATACAACTTTTCTTTTTTTTGCATTATACAAGTGATTAAATTAAATATTACTATATAAAAAACATTAAATATGTGTTAATTTCATATGGGGATAAAAAACAAGAAAAAATAGAAAAAAATGGGCATCGCTTAAATAAAAACAAAATAGACAAATTAAGGTGACTGTCTGTGACAGTGATGTGCTAGCCCTTGTTCTGTGATGAAGGCACCTTGGGGGAGCTGGAGGAAGTGGAAGGGTCCACAGGAGAACTTTCTTGGGTCAGGAGTTGGTTCCCCTCCTCCACTGGTGTTGTGCTGGGAGGGGCACTTGGTAGAGGTTCCTGGTACTGCTGAGGCTGCTGGAGGAATGGGTCCATTTCCTGATAATGCTGCAGGTCCTGGTGGATGAGATGGTGTATTCCTTCCATGGCATCCAATTGGCTCTTGGCCAGCTGCAACATGAGGCCATGTGTTTGTCTCTTGGGCAGCAATATTGGCCTCTTCATGCTCATGCAATTAATTTATTGCATGAGAGAGGCCTCTGTTGTTTCCCTCAAGACCATGGACAGCAACCATGGCTGCACGCCCAACACAGCCCTGTCATTGCAGCAAATTGATAATTTTTTCTTGTTTCATCAACATCTTATTTTATTTGCTGCCACAACCTGACCACGTTGGGCTGCAGCTTGGTTGCCATCCTCAATGGCCTCAAGTAGCCAGCTGAGGCTGCACTGTATGTTTTTGAGCTGTTCTATAGATTCTGTGAGACAAAAAAAAAGATTATGTAAGTAAATGTTAAATAGCATTGCTGTTTAGTTTTAATGATATGGGGTTTTAAATGTGCATATTTCTTTGCTATTTACTACTTGTACTGCTGAGCAGTGACAAGCTATATGATTTATGAAGGCCATGGTAGTGATGTTGGTATGTTAAGAATGTTCTGAAATACAATGCATGGATAAGAAAGATTATACAAAATATCTGTGAATTTGAGATGTACTGTACGGACACAGACTGGATTTTCTTTCTGCCATATCATACAGCTTTTATTGATCTCTGTGCTTGATAGTCTAACAAGAGTAAAATTGCGACAATATAGCAGCAGTCTGCCGTATTATGTTGCTGACTCTGCCATAGCAATCATATCATGAAAACGGGATTATGAGAAGAATATTTGTTTTGTTAAGGAAATTGAAGAGATGAAGTTGCTCAATTTGGTATGAAACAATGTTTGTTGCCATACTGTATTAAATGGTATATATGGGTACTGGTTACACAGATGCACTGATAAATGCTTCTAGAGTGTTGCTTGTGATGTGTAACAGTTCTTAGCTGGCTTGTTGAGATTTAGAATTACTTTTTTTTGCTTGCCTCTTTAAGTGTTTACAATGTTGTTAATGTCAAAAGTCCATGCATCACATTTCATGTTGTTTTGAATGCGCTGTTTGCAAGTGATATGCAGAAACTTATAGCTCAGGGTGTGATTTTAGGTGGCTGGCAGTAAGCATGAGCATATACATATATATATATATATATATATATATATATATTAGCGTATCTTGACATGCAAGCTGTATGGCGCATGTGATGATGCTGAGGTGTAGATTGGAAAGATGATAGAGCAGAAATTATGAAAACAGCTATGCATGCAGTCATGAATTTCTACTGTTTAGCCCACTATAAAGCATTTCAAAGTACTACAGCACTGTAATCCACCCTTTTCATAGTATGAGACACATATTGTTTACTGTTTCTCTTTTTCTTGACAGTGTGTGGCATTATGGAAAGAAAGAAGAAAATAATTTTTACATTAATATATCATTGAAAGACCTCTCCCCTTCCCCTTTCGAAGATACATATATTTTTTTTTAATTCAATTCATCTTTATTTATAAAAAAGTGCTTTTCCAAACCAAGGCACCTGTACAATAAAAATATAATTAAATAATTATCCCATTAAAGTAAAACCAATAAAATACTATGGTAGCTTCAATAATCACCTGGTGTCTGTGCCCTCCTTAAGCCTAGACATAGGAATGTCACTACAAGGAGATACAATTCCCATCTACTACATATCCCACGATGTCACACGACCCAAGGACTAAGATCATTTGCCTATCGGGCATCCAACTGGCTCAACTCTCTTGGCAGTGACATAACGGCCGCTTCAACACTCTGCCTCTTCAAGTCCAAGCTGTGCCTCTCACTGCTTGTATCCTGCAATTGCCCATCTTAACATTTCCACCATTCCAGCTGCAAATGCCCCAGCACTCAGCACTTACAATCAGTCTTTGCACCCCTAGCACCTTATCTGTCATATTCCCTCGACAAAGCCCCCTGGCTGCACTGTCTCCCACCCTCTCTCACCTCTCCCCCATATCTCCACTTCTTCCCCCGCCCCAACCACCTCCCGTACTCCCCCTTATCCCCTGCACCTCCTTCCCCTCCTCGATCTCCTACTCTCACTTCCCCACCCCCACCCCCTTCCCTTGTCTTGCTCATAGCTCAAGTCTTTGTACTGGTTATTACATGTCGGTAAGTCAATGACTATATGTTTGTAACTAAAAATGATGACTGTTGCACATGCTGACGTGGAACCTTTGTAAAAGAGCCTCGGCTCAAAGGTATTGTAATCCTAGATTGAAATAAATAAATAAAAATAAATAAATAAAATAATCAGGGAAAGCCAGATTAAAAAGGTATGTTCTTAATGCAGTCTTAAAACTCTGAAAGGTCAGGCAGTCTCGTACCTGATAAGGTAGATAATTCCACAGGGTCGGGGATGCATGACTAAATGCCCTTGCCCCAGATGTCTTTAAACAAACCCTGGGAATCTCTAGCAATCCCTCATCAGTGGATCGGACAGGGCAGAGGGGAAAGTAGGGACAAAGGAGATCTTTCAGGTAACCCGGTCCCTGGTTGTGTGGGCCTTATAGGTTGACAAAGCAACCTTGAAGGTGATCTGACACTCCATTGGCAGCCAGTGCAGTCCGCGGAGCACAGGCATTATACGACTGGTTCTAGAAGTATTAGTCAACAGCCTGGCTGCCACGTTCTGCACCAGCTGCAGGGGGTGGATATCAACCCCCATTAGCCCTAGGTAAAGGGCATTGCAATAATCAAGACAGGAGGTAATGAAGGCGTGAACCAATGTTGGAAGATCATCAGGAGGCACCAGGTGTTTAACCCGGGCAATATTCCTCATATGAAAAAAGGAAGTTTTAACAACTGTAGACACCTGCCACTTTAGGGTCAAACAGTCATCAAACATAACACCCAAGTTTCGCACCCAGTCTACCCACTTGTATGGTAAGACTGACAGTGTTAGTGTCTTAATTGAGGATACTACATTCATAACAGTTAAACAGACATATAAATATTATGTGATCAATGACTGATCTCGTAGAATTATAGTTTCATCTGCTATTCTTCTCATCTGTACCTTTTTTTCAGACTGTGTGCCAATGCCCCTTCCCTGCACAATGTGTTTACACCCTTCTAGTACATCAAGTATCTTTGGACTCTGTACACTTGCTGACAATGACAAAATACTCACTTGTAGCCCTTCAAAGGATGATTCATCTTGTGCAGGAGTTTATCTGTTCCTTTGTAACATCACCTTCTTACCATCAAATTACTGTGTACTCTCTCTACTTACCATCTAAAGGTCTGTGTCTACAGAATGAGCTGTGTGAAGAGCCTTCTTACTGTACAGACTCTAAAAGATTTCATCAAACTGTGCTGAACTGAAAACGTGAGTCCAATAATACAGTGACAGGGTTGGTACCATTGGCTATACAGGACCTTCCAGGAGTAGAGATGCAGCGAAATAAAATTTTGCTGATGAAATTGTGGCGAAATCAGCAATTTCACCAGGTGAAATGTTTCATGAAATCACAGCAAACTTTCACAATTTTACCTGCAATTTCACCCATTGCTGCCGGCCACCACAAGTCTGTAAATTGTTCCCCCCAAAAAACAAGTTACCCTGCACCCCCCATTTGTTTTATTTAAAAAAATTAAACCCTCCACTCTCTGGTGTCTAGTGCCCCAGGAGTGGAGGTGACTTATTTTTTAATACAAAACAAATGAAAACTGTCGAAGTAACTTTGAGGAGGTCTTTTATTTTTATTTTATTTAATGTCATTATGGCCAATGATGGCGGGGGGCCACTAGACACCAGGGAGTGGAGGGTGAATTTTTTTAATAAAGTAAAGCGGAGGCAGCAAGGTAACTTTGGGGGTGCTTATTTAATATTATTATGGCCAGTGAAGGCTGGGGGGGTTGGGGGACCACTATACACCAGGGAGATCTTTGGCCAGTGGCCACAACTTTTCACCATGGGAGGTAAAATTACTTAGGCAGTTGACTTAATTCACATTTATGGGACTGTCTAGCACAGTATGCCTTTACAGCCCATACTGTACCTACCATTTGGTGGGCAGCCACGTGGTATGCGGGTGGGTTGCAGCCACCCATCGATGATGGGGGGAGCAAGGTGGGCATGGGGTTCTTTGTGGGTGGGAGGGTGGGGTGCCAATGGATCACCAGGGAAGTGTTTTATTTAGCCATACCATGATCATGGCAATGGGAGGGAGGGGGGTACCACTAGACTACCAGGGCTTCAATATCTCTACTTTTACCACTGATCATGGCAATGGGAGGGAGGGGGTACCACTAGACTACCAGGGCTTCAATATCTCTACTGTTATTGCAGATCAAGAACACAGGAGGGAGGGAGGGGTGTACCATTAGACTACCAGGCCTTCAAAATCTCTACTGTTACTGCTGATCGGGGACACAGGAGGGAGGGGAGCCCACTAGACTACCAGGGAATTGTTGTACTATGGTTTTACTGTGATCATGGCTATGGGGCTGAGGATGCCCCAGGACCCCCACTGTGCACAGGTTATTCTGTGCAGGGTGCCAGACACACTTCACAGGTTGCCCGGCACAAGCCATGCAAGTGGGGCCATAATGACATGCTAATGGTCCCAGTTGTGCCTTGCATATATTATGGTCTCATTTGCATGTCCTCTGCTGAATATCGTGGGTGATGCGCCCAGCACAACTGGGTTTGCACTGGCACATCCCCGTGCTCCCTATCTGTGGCTTGCGCTGGTGCAGTGCCACTGCACCATGCACAGTATGTGCACTGACCTTGCCATATTCAATGATGCCATGCCATGGCACATCACCATTGAATATCACCTGGTCCTGGCCCTGTCACAGCCCAGTTATGCTTCACTGAGGCTTGTGCCACTGCCCGGACCAGTCTGAATATCTGGGCCAGTATATTTAAGTAATCCAGTCTGTGATTACACAACCTTGGTAACCCATACAACATTAAATATAATGTATGGTGTTTGTTAACAATCACGCTGAAAAAAATTATTGAGGTTGCCATGATATTTGAAAATGTCTTGAGCTGCGATCTTGAGGTGTAAAATGATGCCATGGCAATGTCTTGAAGTGTTAACAGTGTAGTTATTAAGTAAAGACTGTACATTATCCTTTATATAGTGTATGGTTCAGTGTTGTTAGGGATGAAAATATATCCCTTTTCAAAAGTTGTTATGCTGCACTACATACACTTACAAGTTTTTAATGGTGCAGTAGTATGTAGTTGGTGTAGTATAACAACTTTGAACATGAGCTACAGCCCTCTGATTCTTTGGAAATGGTTAAGATACTGAGATATGGTCCAGGAGGCAAGCCTCAGCAAAAAATTAAAAATCTGAAAACAAAAAAACATACTTCACCATAAGAACTTACCATACACTATGAAACATAATGTGTGGTTGATGAAATATGACAGGACTATTTTTAAACTCTTGAGAATTCCATGGTAATAAGACCTGTTAGGTTGTGCTTTTGAGGTGTCTGATTAACATGGAAACCTCTTGTGTGGAAAATATTCCTTTTGTGTATGGGTGATCATACAGTATCTTCAATGCAACTTTGGAATATTCAAACATGATACATAGTTATGCTGGTGTTGAACAACATCATGAAATGAGCAAAATAGCCTTCCTACAGCCAGAACTATGTATACTGTGTACCCCTACAACCGTTTCCTTTTTACTATCACATATAGATGTCACAGTCACAATGTATTTGAAACTTTGACTGTGTTGTGAAAAAAAAAACACACTACACTGTATAGAAAAAAGAGAGGCAATTAATTAATTTTTGTTAACCTGTCCATCACATAGTAGTCAGACACATTGATACATTAGAAATATGCATTCCTTAAAATTTACATCACAGTTGTTTGTTTGACAGCAGTGAAAAATTCTCATTCTGACTGTATCTGTTTTTTGGAGAAATGTGTACTGTTTTTTTTCTAATTGCGATATGCTTAAGTCTGTGCCTGTAGAGAAGGCCTTTTGTTGTGTGTGTGTGCACAGTATGTTGGGAGAGGGATAGTCTAACTGGTTAGCTGTTATCTGTTAATTTGTAAAAAGGGTGTATAATGTATGGGGGGCACTTATTATTAACTGAAATTAAGCAGATTACAACCTTGTTATGCCATCACTATGACATCACTCTGTTGTTAACCCTTCTTGAGTATGTCATATCAATGGTATAACAAAATGGAATAATCACAACAATCAATGTTCTAATAAAACAGAATGCTCACAACAATCAATGTTCTGTGAAGTCATTCAGTAAAGTAATTCAATTTGTGATTACACAATCTTGGTAGCCCATGTACTATAAAATATAATGTATAATCTCCGGTTAATAACTGCACTGAAAACACTTCTAGAGGTTGCCATGACATCTGAAAACCTATCGAGCTGTGCTCTTGATGTTTACAGTGATGTCATGGAAACTTCTCTAAGTGTTTGCAGCGTGGTCATTAACCAAAGACCATACATTATCCTCTATATCATGTTTGCAAGTGGTGTGAAGTGTGGTAACAGAATTGTGCAAGACATGTGTTTGGCTGTTGTGACCTCTCTTTTCCTACTTAGGGGTGAGATTTTACTTTATTGAAGTGTGTAGTTATGTTCTGTGCATGACTATTGTTTTGAATGTCACTGGTTACTGCAACATGGTGATGGGGGGAGACGACTGCTGTGTGTACTGAGTGCACAACAGCATGGGGTTGTTACACCTAGTGGGTTTTTCTAGCAGTTAATACTGTGCATTAATAGATGTCATGGACTGCTTTTCACTGTCTATTCCCCCTTCAGATCTTATGCAGAGCTGTTAAGTGATGAGCTGTGTGTTGAGTTGTTGAATGAGTGATTGAACTAACAGAGAAATCTGAGGTTATGCTAAGATAGTGATGTATAGTTTGATATAATGGTACTTATGTTGCTCACCCAGAGGCCTGCAAGACCAGCAGCATCTGTGGATGGACCTGGGCGGGGCTGTGATGTTTTTGTTGTTCGAGCCTCAGCCACTGTTGTGACAGATGCTTGAGCCACAGAGGATTCAACCACCATAACATCTTCTTCACCCTCTGTGGCCTGTTGGTCACCCCCAACAGTGCCTCCATCTGATCTTCCTCCTCTGGAAAACAGTAGGTGATATTTCTTTGTTGAATTGCATAAGCTGTAACACTTTTGTTGTTGTTTCAAGCTCTACATTGTACAGGTGCTTGTGGCTCACTTAAGGTGCAAGATGTTTTTTGGCCAAAAAAGTGTGATAAACTAGAGTGATGTTGCTTTTTGTTGTAGTCTAGTGTATCCCCCCTCCCCAACTGATAGCATGATTGTGGCCCACACAGGACCCTTGGCTCATACCACTCTCCTCCCCGACCTCCTGCAGTCATTGCTGGGCAGTGAACCCACCCGCAGATCTTCGCAGTTGTCTGACAAATGACATCTTACAGTATGTGCTGCAGTTGCAGTGGTCCACATTGTGGACCAATATGTTTGATATATATACTGTAATTGTCACACATAACTTTCTGTATGAAGTCAACACTGCACAAGTGATGCATATGTGGGCACAAAGTTATGTCTGTACAAAACAGGTGTAAATGGTAGCTACAGACAGGTGGGCTGCTGTAATGCACGTCATAATGCAGCAGCCACCAGTCATCAGTGACGACCTCCCCGAGCCCCCTTGAAAATGTTCCATAAGCACCCACAGTGTGTCCTGGTAGTCTAGCGACTGTACTCCCTGTGTGGTGCTTTGAACCCTGTGAAAAATAGTTTCATGCATCTCTAGTAGTCTAGTGGTTCCTTCCTCCCTGACTGATAATGTGACTGTGGACAAATAAGTGACGTGTCTGTTCCTAATAATCTGGTAGCACCCCTGTACTCCCTCCCCCTCACCCAACACCCACAGAGGACACCCAGCTCATACCAGTCCCTTCCCTGTGCTCCTGCAGTTATCAACTGGCAGTGAACACACCCGCAGACCTCTGCTGCTGTCCAGCAAAAAACAAGTTACACTATCTACTGCAACTGCATTGGTTCACTCTGTGGGCCAATACACTTGCTATACATACTGTAATAGTCATACACAATTTTATGTATGAAATCATTCATTGAGAAAGTTGTGGATGACTATCATAGTATGTAGTGCAAGCCCATTGGTCCCTCAGCATGTAACAATGCAGTAGCAGCAGCTACTGCATGTTGTCATTCAGTAGGCACACATGGAGGAGTGCGGTTGCATTTGCTGCTCATAAATGATGGGGAGGGTGAGCTGCATGTCCTGTGTGGGTGTGGATGTAGAGGAGTAGGGGTGCCACTTGATGACCAGGGATGGATAAAACTGTCTTTCACATGCACTAAGAGGAACACTTGCTGTGCTAGGTGCTTGGCACATTTTGCTGGTGAACACTGCACAACTCACGCATACATGGGCATAACGTTAAGACTGTACAAAAGATGTGTAAACGGTAGCCACAGACTGGTGGGCTGCTGTATTGCATGGTACAAAACAGCATCCAGCAGTCTTGCATCTCTGGTAGTCTAGTGTATCACTGCTACCCGACTGATAACGTGATTGTGGCCAAATAAGTGACGTGCCTGTTCCTGATTGTGTTGTGCTACCCCTGCCCTCCCCTTCGGAGCACCCACACAGGACACCTAGCTCATGCCACTCCCCTCCTCTCCCTCCTGCAGTCATTCCAGATGATGTACCCACCTGCAGATCTTCGTGGCTGTCTGACAAATGATAACTTACAGTATGTGCTGCGAGTGCAGTGGTCCACACTGTGGACCAATTCATTTGATATTCATACTGTAATTGTCATACACAACTTTCTGTATGAATTCATTCATTGAGAAAGTTGTGAATGACTATTACAGTATGTAGTGCAAGCCCATTAGTACCAAGTGTGAAATAATGCAGTAGCAGCAGATATTGTATGCTGTCATTTGGCAGGCAGCCATGGAGGTGTGTGGTTGGGTTTGCTGCTTTTCGATGACTGGGGGTAAGGGGAGGTAGTGGTTTGAGCTGGGTGTGATGTGTGGGTGTGGGTTTGGGGTGCTACTAGACTACAATGAAAGGATAAAACTGTCTTTCACATGAACTAAGAGGACCACATGCTGTGCTGGGTGCTTCATGCATTACGGTGATGAACACTGTACAACTGATGTATATAAGGGCGCAAACTTATGACTGTACTAAACATGCATAAATGGTAACCACAGACAGGTGGGCTGCTGTAATGCATGTCACAATGCAGCAGCCACCAGTTGTCAGTGACAAACCCCCCATATCTCCTTGAAAACTGTCTACAATCACCCACAGTGTGTCCTGGTAGTCCAGTGAGCCTACTCCCTGTGTGGTGCTTTGAAACCTGTGAAAAACAGTTTCATGCATGTCTGGTAGTCTAGTGGTTCCTCCCTCCCTGACTAATTACATGATTGTGGCCAAATAATTGATATGTCCATTCTTGATAGTGTGGTGGCACCTCTGCACTCCCCACATTCTCCAACACCCACAGAGGACACCCAGCTCATACCACTCCCTTCCCCATGCTCCTGCATTTATTGGCAGTCAGTGAATACACCCACAGACCTCTTCGGCTGTCTGACAAATAGCAACTTACAGAATCTACTGCAGCTGCATTGATTCACACTGTGGAGCAATACGCTTGCTATACATACTGTAATAGTAATACACAACTTTATGTATGAAGTCATTCATTGAGAAAGTTGTGGATGACTTTCATAGTATGTAGTGCATGCCCATTGGTCCCCCAGTGTGGAATAATGCAGTAACAGCAGCTACTGTATGTTGTCATTCAGCGGGCACATGTAGAGGAGTGCAGTTGCATTTGCTGCTCCTCAATGATGGGGGGGCGGTGAGCTGGATATCCTGTGTGGGTATGGGTGTAGAGGGGAAGGGGTGGCACTACACTACAAGGGGTGGATAAAACTGACTTTCACATGCACTAAGAGGAGCACATGCTGTGCTGGGTGCTTGGTGCATTTTGCTGGTGAACACTACACAAGTCACGCATACATGTGCACAAAGTTACGACTGTACAAAACAGGCATAAATGGTAGCTACAGATAGGTGGGCTGCTGTATTGCATGCTACAACACAGCAGCCACCAGTTATGGGTGGCAGCCCCCTGCACCCTCTACCCCCTTGGTTTGCTGCTCCTCAATGATTGGGGAAGGGTGAACTTGGTGTCCTTTTAGTAGGGGGGTAGGGGTGCCACTAGACTACAAGAGATGGATAAAACTGTCTTTCACATGCACTAAGATGAACACATGATGTGCTGGGTGCTTGGCGTACTTTGCTGGTGAACACTGCACAAGTCATGCATACATGTGCACAAAGTTACGGCTGTACAAAACAGGTATAAATGGTAGCCACAGACAAGTGGGCTGTTGTATTGCATGCCACAATACAGCAACCTCCAGTCATAAATGGCAGCCCCCCTCCCCCTACTCTCTTGAAAACTGTCCATAAGGAGCCACAGTGTGCTCTGGTAGTCTTGTGACCCTACTCCCTGCCTGGTGCCTTGATCACCACAAAAAAACAGTTCCATGCTTCTCTGGTAGTCTAGTGTACCCCCCCCACCAACTGATAATGTGATTGTTGCCAAATTAGTGTTGTACCCATTCCTGATAGTGTGGTGGCACCCCTGGCCCCCAAGCACCCACACAGGACACCTAGCTCATACCACTCCCCTACCTGCCCCCCCTGCAGTCATTGCAGGGCAGTGAACAAACCTGTAGACCTCTGTGACTGTCCGACAAATGACAACTTACAGTATGTGCTGCAAGTGGATTGTTGCACACTGTGGACCAATACACTTGCTATGCATACTGCTGTTGTCATACACAACTTAGTGGTGTATTGTATTCTTTGCAGGAAGTGTTCAGCTATTTACATCGGAGAAACTGGTAGGTGTCTTGCTGACCGTTTCAGGGAACATTACAGAGCAGTCAGGAATGGTGAAACTGCTAAACCCATTGTATCCCACTTTATCTCCAGGGACCACAATGTCAATGACCTTTCTGTTTGTGTCCTTCAGCAGGGCTTCCAGGATCCTGACCATAGAAAAAACATGGAAGCCAAGCTGATCATCCGCCTTGGCTCCCAACAGCCCTCTGGTTTAAATGATAGACTTATTTTCCACTAACATCTTTCAGCCATCCCTTTTTTCCCCTAAAGTCAATTTGTTTTTGTACTCATTTATTTTTCATTTTCACCATATGTCTCCATTTCTGTCTCCTTCCCACACATTTGTCACCTTTCAGCCTTCTTACAAGGCCCTGTTAATTAGTCTCCACCTGGGAACATCCCCAGCTCTTTCTCTCCCATTATGCTTTATCTTTCCCATCATCACCTTTTTGTTTCACAGATTCTCTTTTAATCTTACCATTTATCACTTCTTCTCCCTTAGCCTCCCCCTTCTTCTTTCTCCACATATATATCTCTCTCTCTCATTTTACCTCTCCTCTACACTAACTTGTTTTTTTTTCTCTTTAGATATTTCCTGAAGAAGACCTAAGGTCGAAACGTAGATTTTTAACTCTATTTTCTATTTTCAGCGTGCATTTAATACAACTGTTTTGTTTTGCTTTTAGACCACATGCTGACGCAGCACCTTGTTTTTGTTTTTTTACAATTTGTATGCTACATTTGCTGCGACCCACTATGCCTAATCTGAAATCTCTTCTGAATTCTCTACGATGCTCCTTCATTTCTTCTATGTCTGCATTCCCTTCTCATATTTCTAAGCCTTCTCTTGAATTATTTTCTGCCATTTTCTCTAAGACTAAACTCTGCAGTCACTTACAGTTTCTTTCCAAATGCCGCCACCTGGGTATTATTCCTAAAGGTTTCTGTTTGAAATTTCATCCTTGTTCATTTGGATCTGTGACACATGTTTCCTCTACTAACAAGCTTTTGAAAACTTTCTCTAGGAAACTTATCATGCACCATTATCTCCATCAAAACACAGCTGATCTCTGTGGACAAAACCATTCAAAGGCAAAAGGATTTCCTGCAAGAGCGCTCACATGACCTTCCTTTTATTAAGCACTGCATCCAAAACCTTAACTCCACTCTCTTTCAGTTTCTCAAGGATACCAAATCTGCAAAACTCCAGTCTCACCCAGCAGATCGACAACCAACATGAGCCCTCGAGTCAGACACAACCTAACAATTTGGTATTTTGTATTCCTCCAGACCTTCCCCTGACACAAGATGAGCAATCACTCCTTAGCAAAGGTCTCTTTTTTGTGCCCACACCCAGATATCTTGATGCACCCCAGGTTCAAGTTGATCTGCAGTGCTTCTATCATAGAGTACGCCTTGCAGCTCATGTTTCTAATATGACTCCTCTTCCCACAGATGATGACAGTATCACCAGAACTATTAATGACATCAATCCCCAGCGAAGTGCATGGACACCCCCTCCAGGACGTTTTGCTGCTGTTGATTATTTTGTTAACCAATGTATGGAAAACACCACTAACTTTAATCTTCATTGCAGGCACAACCATTCCAACCTGACACCTGGTGAGCTTGCAGCCCTCAGATCTCTACAATGTAGGAATGACATTGTTATTAAACCAGCTGATAAGGGAGGTGCTGTTGTGGTCTGGCAAAGGGCTATACATCATGGAAGCCACACAGCAACTCTCCGACACCAGGTTTTATTCTTCTCTTTCACAGGACCCCACTGCTGACTATCAGACGGAGGTCACCACCACCATCACCTCTGCTATTGAAACAATGAGCTCCCTGCTTCTGCTAAGAGACTCATAGTTCAGCATCCCCAGACATCCAGGTTTTATCTTCTTCCCAAAATCCACAAAACAGGTAACCCGGGTCATCCCATAGTGTCTGCCTGCTCCTGCCCCACATCCCACATCTCCGCATTTTTGGATGGCCTCATGAGACCCCTTGTTGAGTCCCTACCATCCTATGTTAAAGACAATAACCATGCTCTCCAGTTATTTGACAGGTTCAGATTCAGTGACTCTCATCAGCTCATCTTCACCATGGACATCAAATCTCTTTACACAGTGATCCCCCATGATGATGGTCTGACAGCTTTGCAGCATTTCTTGAACAAGTGGGAAGTCCAGCAGCCACCCACACACACACTAAGTCATCTGGCAGAACTGGTTCTTACACTCAATGCTTTTTCTTTTAATAACAGTTTTTTTCAGCAGGTCAGTGGAGTTGCCATGGGTACCAAGATGGGTCCCAGCTTTGCTAATCTGTTTGTGGGTTGGGTGGAGGAACGTTTTTTTCTGTCATTCACAGGGACTGTGCCTGAACTCTACAAATGCTACATTGATGACTGTGTGGGGGGCCACCTCCTGCTCCAGGGAGACCCTCCAAGTCTTCCTTGACAAGTTCACCACAGCCCATCCTTCCCTTCAGTACACTGTTGAAGTATCCTTCTCTACACTGCCTTTTCTGGATATCTAGCTCTCAGTCCAGAACACTGGTCTGAAGACATCAATCTATTACAAACCCACTGACTCCCATAGTTTCCTCCTCCATAGCTCCTTCCATCCTAAACATGTCAAGAATGGCCTGCCTTATTCACAGTTTCTTAGACTTCGCAGGTTATGCAGTGAGGAGGATGATTTTGCTGAGCAGACCCAAATAATGCATATTTTTTTTATCAACAGGGGATACCCTAAAAGCACAGTGGACAGAGCACTCTCCCGGGTCAGTAACATGCCCTGTAACCTTGACCCCCGCAGGAGGGATACTGTCACACAAGAACAACGGCGAATTCCACTAGTTCTTCCTTTCCATCAGAGCACACCTTCTCTTCACAGGATCATCACTAGTAACTTTCCCATTTGCAACTGACCCTAACATTGGTGCTTCCTTTACAGAACCACCTATTGCCTCCTACCGCCGGCCACCTAACCTGGAATCTCCTGGTTAAAGCAGCCTACCCACTCCTAACAGTTCCTCCCCTCCAGGTACCAAACCTTGCAACAGGGCTCACTGCTACACCTGCAAATTTATTTCCAGTGTGACTGAGATTCGGGGGCCTACAGGTGTTTTTCACATCACCAAGGAGTTCTCATGCACCTCCACTCATGTGGTGTATTGTATTCTTTGCAGGAAGTGTTCAGCTATTTACATCGGAGAACTGGTAGGCGTCTTGCTGACCGTTTCAGGGAACATTACAGAGCAGTCAGGAATGGTGAAACTGCTAAACCCATTGTATCCCACTTTATCTCCAGGGACCACAATGTCAATGACCTTTCTGTTTGTGTCCTTCAGCAGGGCTTCCAGGATCCTGACCATAGGAAAAAACATAGAAGCCAAGCTGATCATCTGCCTTGGCTCCCAGCAGCCCTCTGGTTTAAATGATAGACTTATTTTCCACTAACATCTTTCAGCCATCCTTTTTTTTTTCCCTAAAGTCAATTTGTTTTTGTACTCATTTATTTTTCATTTTCACCATATGTCTCCATTTCTGTCTCCTTCCCACACATTTGTCACCTTTCAGCCTTCTTACAAGGCCCTGTTAATTAGTCTCCACCTGGGAACATCCCCAGCTCTTTCTCTCCCATTATGCTTTATCTTTCCCATCATCACCTTTTTGTTTCACAGATTCTCTCTTAATCTTACCAGTTATCACTTCTTCTCCCTTAGCCTCCCCCTTCTTCTCTCTCCACATATATATCTCTCTCATTTTATCTCTCCTCTACACTAACTTGTTTTTTTTTCTCTTTTAGATATTTCCTGAAGAAGACCTAAGGTCGAAACGTAGATTTTTAACTCTATTTTCTATTTTCAGCGTGCATTTAATACAACCGTTTTGTTTTGCTTTTAGACCACATGCTGACGCAGCGCCTTGTTTTTGTTTTTTTACAATTAGTGTATGAAGTCCTTTATTGAGAAAGTTGTGAATGACTGTTATAGTATATAGTGCAAACCCATTCGTACCCAGTGTGGAAGAATGTAGTAGCAGCAGATACTGTATGCTGTCATTTGGTGGGCAGCCATGGAGGTGTGCAGTTTGGTTCTCTGCTCCTCAATGACTGGGGGAGTGGGGGGGAGCGGTGTGAGCTGGGTGTCCTGAGTGGGGGTTGTACTGAGAGTACTACATTGTGTGGTGGGTGCTTGACCCATTTCAGTGGTTAGCCCTGCACATCTAAAGTAAATGGGTCATAATGACAAACAAATGGCCTCATTTGCGTCTTGTATGGATAATGGTCCTATTCGCACATTTTGTTCTAAACATCAGGAATCTGTGCACATTGTAATTTGAATGTTCCTGTGCATTTCCCATTCTAGGTATTCAGAACTGTTAGGGAGATGCACTGGCACATTGTATTTGCAATGCCTGCATTTCTTATTATATTTAGTAGGGATGCGCCTTGGTAAATCTCTTCTGAATATGTTGATTTTGTGCTCCAGCACAACTCAGTTGTGCAGATAAAGTGATTGTGCCCTGGCCAGGTGCAAGCCTAAATATCTAGCCGTATATCTATAACTGTGGTTGTGGAATGTGTGTGACTTTTACTTACCAGCAGAGTCAACTACTAGGATTTGGCCGACTGCAGGAACCTCCCGCTCCTCACCCTCTGGGACTGTTAGAGGTGGAGTCTGTGTTCTGTGGTGGCTTAGAAAATTTGTTGTGCTCTTTGTGAAAAAACAATAAACAAATTACACAAATAAAAAAGATGCTGTGTCTTAGAGAAAACATTTAATGTCATTTGAAAATCAAAAGTCACTCATGCTGTATGTGTTATTACACGTTATGATTCTAGATTCCTTTTATGGATAACTGTTACAATGTTTGAGGCAGTATACTAATCATTATGCATCATTATTTCATTACAAATGTTATTCTCTAACACTGTTTGGTGAGTTCAATATTGCTACTTGAACTAGTTTCATAAATCTTAACGCTGAATAGTTTGAGTTTTTTTTTTATTTAAAAACAGTAAAGGACTAACAGTGCCTACATCATCAATACATTGATTGAAGCTTGTGGTTATATGGAATTATACAATGGATACACAAAATGCTGTTTCCTGATTGGTCAGTTGGCACTTTGAACCCATTGTAAATCCTCACCACAACCAGCAGGAAGAGGTGTCAGCTGCCAGGCAGATGCAGCAGAACCCATCTTCAAAATAACTTGGCATATAGGTGTCATGACCAAACAACTTAGCAGGTGCTGTTAATCTTAACATAACCCACAATGTGTCATGGTAGATTGCTTACCTTGACTACAAGTTATGTCAGGTAGCTCCCCCCCCCAGGACTATTGCCAGGATGTTACTGATAGACCATTAATGTGAGTTGTATTCATGCCTGGCTGTTAAATTGACTGTACAGACTTACATGATTGAATAAGTTTAGATATAGATATTGTTCCTTATTGCTTAAATGTTCTACAACTGGGTGTGGATGATGACAGGACTTATACACTTCTTGTGTGGTTTGTTCAGTCAGTTGTCCATTGTGAACAAAAGCACAGGTGATGTGGGTTAATCCTGTTGGCAACCACAGTCGCTTGTGATATGCTGCTTAAATACTGCACAACCTGTTGTGGGCGATGCAAGATTTATATACTTCTGGTGTCATTTGCACACTTCACTCTACTTCAGAGGAAACTATACTAGACATTAGTAAATTGTGCTTTAAGCTATATACAGTTCTGTTATATTGATTTATTAAATTCTTGTGATGTACTATTCATCATACTAAGGAGCATACATACATCCGTGGTGGCGATCACCAAATTCAGGTTTCCCTGCCACGACCCACATGTTGTAAGCAATATCGTACCTGTCCCGGTTCCTCCTATGTACCTCACCAGAAGGCTTACTTTGATAGAATGTCTGCCGGATGAACTTCCATGTCCTCTGACACTGTTCTGGCATCCTTTCAATGCCTTGCTCCCCCAAGACATGACCAACCTGTGAAAGAAAAGAGATATAAATGTTTTTGATATATGCAATGTAAAGTACTCACTCCACCTTGTCATTACCTCTTCGCGTTAAGGCAGAATGGCAATGCAAAGTAAGGCAAAGTCATTGTTTTTAATGGACTTCGTGTTCCTCATTATGATTCTAAGTGATCCACTTCGTGTTTCAGATTTGGCAGCCCCCCCACACACACACACACATCACATGGCTTACAGTACTGTAAGTCACATGCTCTTTAGCTAGGCTGGAAGAAAGTGAGTCATGCAAGCAAACACTTTTATTTTCTCCTGTGCAGATGGAGAGAGAGAGTAGTGTGTTTTGTGACTGCTGATACTTTGAGATCAGAGTGAGGAGGAGATTTAAACTTTGATTTAGACCCAACAGCTTTTTTAAAAGCTACATTTTTTTTGTCTTTTCTGTACTCTTTTTTACTTAATTTGTTCTTTCTGTAAATTTTATTTTTCTTACCTTTATTAGTAGTTACTTGTTTGTCTGTGTGACTGTGTGTGTGTTGTGTGACAATGTGAGTAGTGATTGCTTGGACTGAGGGAGCTCAGTAGGAGAGATGGACCAGGGTGAGGGAATGTCTGAGGTGGGGCAGCTGTGGGAGAGCCTGGTAGTGGTAAGCATTGTATCATGCGAATGTGTGGAGGGCATGAGCGCCCATTCCTGTTGGACCACTCAAAACTTGTAAGTGCCCCCCCGAAGCAGGACCAGCACCACCTCCTGTTCTGACTCTGAGGTAGTTGAATCACCACCACCACCACCAAGTCCAGCACAAGGTCCTCTGGAGCAGGATGTGCCTGTTCCCCTGGGCCCAGATGTGGATCCCATCCCTGTTCAGCACCGTGACCAGCCGGCTGACAGTACATCTGGCCATCTCCTGCCTGTGCCTAGTCCTCCCCACACCTCCGTTGTTCTGCAGTTTTTTGACTGTATCCGGGGGGACAGCAGTGTGGTCAAGTGCTGCTTATGTAAGGTGGAGGTGCACCATGGCCCCGGGGGACTTACCTGGTGACTGGGGGCCAGTACACTCATATGCTCAATCACCAGCAGTTGGAGTGGCAGGCTGCCACAGAATGGACCATGCCTGCACCTGCTGACCATTCTGTGGCAGAGGGTGCAGCAGTGCATTGCAGCATCCCTAAGAAGAGGAGGGCCACAGCAGCACCTGCTGCTCCACCAGCACCCCCACCACCACCACCAGCAGGTCAGCCTGTAGAACGTGTGGACCCCAGAGGACTGCATGTAACACAGGCTGACTTTGCAGTTTTCTGGAGTGCTGTCGAGGAAAACAATGAAAGGGTGAGTGCTGTAGAGCAGCTGCTTGATCACACAGAGGGACATCAGTTGCAAATTATGTCCATGCTGGAACTGCTGCTGGATCATCATGGGATCCCACATTCATTTTTTTTCTCACACCAGGTTCCCCCCACACATTCCTTGCTGTGTTATAAAATGTATTCCTCCACCATCCCCACCCTTGTATGTAATTATGCCCTTTTTTTGTTGTCTTCCATATGCATGACACTTTGTATTCTGAGCAGTGCAAGTATACTGTACTAAACTGCTTGTGTGCAGTCAATCTTCTTTTCAGTCTGTGTATGTACTGCAGACACTGTCCAACTCCCTGACTTAAAAACAAACATTAATGAGTACAATGGTGGGGTGGTGAAGCATAGAGAAATACTACAAAACAGGCTTACAATACATCCAAGTAACTATTAAAAAAAATTAATGTTGTGAATCATGACGTGATCATGAATCATGATTTGTGACTGCATTTGTGACCATGATGATGAAGAAATGTGAATGCCTACAGCTGCACTTTCCTGATAAGCTGTAACTTAAAACTCCCAGACTTAAAAACACGTATCAATGAGTACAATGGTGGGGTGGTGAAGCCTGGACAGATACTACAAAACAGGCTTACAATACATCCAAGTAACTAGAAAAAAAATTAATGTTGTGATTTGTAATGTGAATGATCGTGAATCATGATTTGTGACTGCATTTGTGCCCGTGATGATGAAGAACGTGATTTGTATCACGAGTGGCTTGTGATGATGGTCCTAACTTAAAAACGCATATTAATGAGCACAATGTTCACGCAGAATTAAGCATCACACCTGTTCAGTACTCTGAAGGGAAGCCAAAGAAACAACTGTGACTTAAGTTACATATGGAGATTGGGCCCTAAAGAGATGCAAATGCACAGACAGATTAAGATTGTGCTGTGCACTGAAGAGATGCAGACACAAAGGCACAACACCTAAGCAGTGCTCACCATCAGAAATTAAAATCTGGAAAAGAATACCTTTGCCCATTGGGGCGAGCCGCGGGGGTGGCGGCAGTGTACTGAACTGCTACATTAACAGTCACTAGTACTAGTACCAGTAAAGCTACCACAAAGAAGTACAAAAATCACACAGCTGCAGTGGATAGCAGCTTCACATTGCTGAAATTATTATGTGGCACAATAAAAGGTGTCTGATTTGATGACACACATCACAGAGGGTTTCCTATAATCAATGAACTAAAGTTTCTTTTGAACCTGTTCAAGAATTGCTATGTCTTTTTTTTGGTTTGGATTCCGGAAAGGGGAGCCATAGTCTAGATACGGTCTAATGTATGCCCTATACAATGGAATAAGGCATTGTTCAGTGCGATTAACAAAAATGCATTTTATTTGCCTCAAAAGTCTGTTGGTCATGCAAGCAGTTCTAACACAGTGATCATTTGATGTAAGTTTATTATTAACATATGTCCCTAAATCTTTTTCACAATTTCATGAGTGAAGTGGTAGTCCGTTTATATGATATATCGTTTTTGGATTATTTACACCGAAATGCACTACTAAACATTTGCCTTGATTAAACTGCATATGATTTTCATTTGCCCAAAGTGTTAATTTTTCCAGATCCTTCTTTAATGCAGAAATATTTTCTTGATTATTAACCTTGCCCCCCAATTTAGTATCATCTGCAAATTTAACTATGAAGTTATTTGGCCCTGTTTGTAAATCACTGATAAAGAGGTTAAACAATGTTGGTCCCAAGACCGACTCGTAAGTTACACCACTTGTCACGCTACCCAATCAGACAAGATATCATTAATTCTGACTCTCTGAGAATGATTTGTCAACCAGTTTAAAGTCCAGTTGACAATATCAGGTGACAAACCTAGATTGTGCATTTTAGTAATGAGTTTTTCATGTGAGACTTTATCGAAAGCTCTACTAAAGTCCAAAAGAATTACATCAGTAGGGATACCCACATCTAGTAGAGTACTCATATTATTGTAAAAAGATATCAGATTGGTGGTGCAAGAATACTTGGGAGTAAACCCATGCTGATTTGAATTATAAATTTCTAATTTTTTACAATCTTGATCTATTAGAGACTTCATTACTCGTTCCATTAATTTACCAGCCACTGAGGTCAGGCAAATTGGACAATAATTTTGCACAGAACCTCTGTTGCCTTTTTTAAATATGGGAGTAACTATTGCTGAACGCCAATCATTTGGTACAATGCTTTCTTGTAAGGATTTATTGAAAATAATTGACAAAGGTATAGAAATATTTATAGAGGTTTCGATCAGAGACCATGGATGAATACCGTCTGGGCCCGGACTAGTATTTTTTTTTAGTTTTTTGATAGCCTGTATAATGTCAGTTGGATAGAACCTATGACGGTCTACTTGGTGAACTTTAAATGTACTAATAGGTGATTTTTGAGAGAAGACAGAACAAAAGTACTTATTAAAGAGATTTGAGGTTTCTATATCAGATAGAGAAGAGCTATTGGTTATAATGGGACCAATGGTCCTTGATACACCTTTTTTACTATTTATATAGGAGAAAAGAGATTTGTGACAGTCTTTTGTGTGAGCTAGTTTAAATTCTAGCTTATTTTTTGCCAATTTAATAGAATTTTTTAAGTTTTTCACAGATAGTCTGTATTTATGTAATAGAGTAGTTTTAAATGGAACAGAACTATTCTTAAGTTTCCTAAAAAGTTTAATTTTTATTTTAATCTGATTTTTAATTGTCTTGTTGAACCAAGGGGGAATTTTTCCTTTATTACTAAATTTCCTCTTAGATGGAATAAAGGTATTTTCCAAATAATGTACAATGTTTTTAAAAAAGTCCCAAGCTTGTTGTGTTGTACAATTAAGAAGATTAGATTCCCCAGTTTATATTTTGTAAGTATTCATTGATTTTAGAAAAATTTGATTTGTTATAATTTTACAAATTCAATTTAGTATTAAAGATTGTGCTTCAAAATCTCTTTTCAGACCATTTACATATTTCCTAATCTTAAGAATGTGTAATTCATTCTTGGATACATGGGAAAAAAAGAGGTTATAAACTTGTCTAAACAGTATTTTGAATCACTCATCATGTTTAAATATTCTTATTCTAAATATCTTACAGTTGTAGAAGGAGAGATAGATACAGAGGAATAATAGTGGACCCATCTGTGCTGGAAAAATTTCAGGAGAGCCAACTGTACCGGAACGATGTTTTTTTCCCAATATGAGGCAACTTAAGGAAATTGCAAAAAATAATCAATTTAGGACACACAACTGCATCATTAAATCAACTTGTATCAACTTATTTGAAACAAGAGCATAGATCTAAATATGATTCATTAAGTTCCTTACACACATAAAACCAATTCAAAAAGACGTCTTTCCATCTGATGTATAATCTATGTTCTTAAAAAAGATTTGGATCACATCTCTTATTTAGTCCAAATGGAATAACTGTATTGACTTTAAAAATCCAAGTACTTTCTTTTTGCAGTAATTTGTTGGGCCAGCCCCCGTCCCCAGGATTCTCTTTCACACGTTCCAATCCCATGAACTTTAACTGTAGCACATTGTTATTATACATACATACGTGCATACATACAGTGTAATTTTAAGTCAGTTGGCTTTTATGGTGCAACCTAAATTTGTTTTTTGTCTGTCCTCAATGTGACGAAGTACCTTTGGAAATGAGACTCTGGCTCAAAGGTTATAAACCGATGCACAAATAAATAAATAATAAAATAAATTATCTGTAGTAGTGAAATGTCTTCCTATGGGTGTGTCCATTTTCTGATTAATAATGGACCTTACGTGCTCCTGAATACATTCTTTCAGGGGTCTAATAGTCTTTCCTATGTAATATAGGTCACATGTAGACCATAACATATATACCACAAAAGGTGTTTTATAGGTAATGAATTCTCTGACCTCAATTTCAGGATTATTGGGCAATAATAGACCATTGCCTGTATGCATGTATTTACATACATTACAATTACCACATCTGTGATTTCCCATTGGTTTTTGTGGTAACCACATCTTTTTGGGGGCAGTTGTCTGATAAAATTGGCTATTAACCAACTTATCTTGGAGGTTTGCTGTGTGTCTGAAAGTTATTTTTGGTATGTCAGGGATAGTGCTGCTTAATTCGGGATCACTTTTTAATATGTCCCAGCTGTTCCATACAATATTTCCTACTGCTCCTGCAATAGCATTGAATTAAAGTGAACATGTAATTGGATTTATTTTATTGTAGTTCTCTCTGTTTGTCTTTTTTAAAAAATCCCTTTGTTTCTTTCCCCTTATTCTAGTTAGTGCTTTGTTTAACATTGCATCTTGGTAGCCTTTTTCCCTGAACCTTTGCAACAGTTCTTCAGCTTGTTGCTCAAAATCACTATCAGACGTACAGTTCCTCCTAATTCTAACCAATTGCCCATATGGTATAGAATTTTTCAGTTTCACAGGATGTGAACTATCATTCCTTAATAATGAATTTGTGCAGCTCTCTTTCTTGTACCCTTTTGTGTGAATGCATTTCTTGTCTTTGTCACCCTCTAGTGTGATATCTAAAAAATTCAAAAAACTCTCATTTATAGTAGCTATAAAATTCAAATTCAAATCATTCTGATTAAGCCACTGAATAAATTCTTCTGCACTCTCTATGTCACGGTTCCATATGCAAAGGCAATCATCAATGTATTTCTTCCACTGTATGATATTTTCTGTATAAGGGTTAATATTAGGGTCATATAGTATCTCTAATTCCCACAACCCTAGGAAGAGATTGGCATATGATGGGGCCATTGATGCTCCCATCTCGGTACCACACACCTGTAAATAGAATTCATTATTAAATTCAAAATAGGTATGATGCAAAATGAATTCTAGTGATTCCACCAAAAACTGTACTGGCGCACCAGTGTATCTCTGATCTTTCATCAAAAAATATTGTGCTGCTCTAATACCTTCATTATGCCTTATTGAGGTATATAAAGCCTCTACATCTATACTTATCCACAAGTATTTTTCATTCCATTAAATATTGCACATTTTGCTTATGGTATCCCCAGTGTCTCTTAAATAGGATGGTAATTCTTCCTTACTGTGTTGTAAGTATAGGTCCACAAATTGGCTCAAGTGTTCTGTGATTGAACCAATACTAGAAACAATTGGTCTTCCTGGTGGAGTAATCATACTTTTGTGAATCTTATGGAGGCAATACAGGGTAGGAACTACAGGGAATTCACATAATAGATATTTCAATTCTTGGTCATTGACATCCCCCCTGTGAACAGCTTTATCTAATAATTCACATAGATGTTTCCTAAATAGTTGTGTTGGATTTAGAGATACTTTCTTGTAGTTGTTAACATCAAATAATTAAGTCTCTACAATTTCTTTATATCCATTTCTGTCCATTAGATTTGCAACCCTTATCAGCTTTTTTTATTACTAATTCCGAATTAGTAGTTAGTTCCTTAAGGGCCTGTCTCTCTGTATTGACAAGGTTAGAAACTGTAATTTCTTATTTTTGGACAGCAGTTCTCTCACCTTAAAAAGTACTGTGTTTTCAAAGGCAACCATGTTATTGTTCATGACAAATGGACAGAAGTCTGAAATGTTTTTAAACATAAGATTGCATGTCCTCTTGAAGTCTTCCGGTGTTGTAAATTCTTCTATATATGAATTCTCATCACTTTCTAACATATCCACCAGACCAGTTAAATCTGATTCTACAATTTCCATGGATGACTCATAAGGCATTTGGGTTTCAATTACTCTAGAGTCCCCATTTGGATCCATCTCAGCAAGTAAATAATCCAATGTCTCATCTAATATCCCTTCATTTATTTCCCTGGTCTCCAAGAAAAACATATTTTCACAAATTTCTGTGTTCTCTTTTCTTGAGAAGAATATTTTAAGCTTGATTTTTCTAAACAGTTTAAACAGATTGATGAAAATAGGAAAACTATCTATAGGGGGAGTCGGGACAAAGTTCAAGCCCTTCTTAAGCAATGTTAAGTGATTATTGCTTAAAGTAATGGAGCTGAGGTTGATTATCTGTTTTTTTGAATCTTCTAATTCCTCAGTGCATGCTTTCTGCTTTTTATAGCCTCTGTACTTGCCACCTCTGGTATCTCTCCTAGTTCTTCTATTCCTGTGTCTTTCTGTCCTCTCTTCTCTAAAAAAGGTATAAACACTGGATTCATGGTTACAGATCTCTGTCATTTATTCCTAGCACTCCCAGTCGGTTCTCTACTATTCTGGCTTTGACTTTTACTATTGCTTCTTTTCTGGTCTTGATATTTTCTATTTCTGGAACGACCTCTGCTCAATGTTCTCCCCTCAGTGCTTTTCATAGGAATATATGCATAGCCTAATTCATAGTCCTTTTCATCTCTACTATGTTTAGATTGTTTTCTTTCTATGATCTCTTTTTCATGCTTAGAAATCTTATTCTGTAGAGCTTTATCTAAACTTGCAAATATGCTGTGCCCTTTAAAATGTCCAACTTGTTCCTTGGCTGCTTGTATTTCCTCAATTAAGCACTGATAATTTTCATTATTTTTCTCAATGATTAAATTAGTATAGGCTAGAGATGCTGTCTCAGAGATTTTCAACCATTGTTCCTTTCTTTTAAAGTTATCCAAACCGCAAGAAGGAATTTTCTGCACTAGTAAACCGTGTGGGGCTTGTTTCTTTTCTTTGTATGTTACAAGTGAAGATATGTTATAACTTAGGTTTATTTCTTTAATAAGTAGCCACTTTAGTTTGAGGAATGAAGTTTTAATATTACCTCTCGCAAAATCAGGGGGTTCATAATCCTCTGCTGGAATCCCTGTCTCCAAAACAGCTTGTAATTCTTGTCTCCGTGACTGCAAGGAACTGATGTTTGCCAAACAAAAACTTTCATCCTCGATGTCTGCCTCCACTTCCTGGTGACTACATCCTAGTTCTTTGACATTACTGTGATTTTCTTATGTGGAACATACAACCCAACTTGCTCCACTAACTCAATAATACGTGATACTAGTCAAAAAGATTAAACCAAAATGAAATGGACTGTCAAGATTGATAATTTTGCCTGGTAATTTGACTCACGGCTCCCGTCAGCTCTGTAATATCTGAATACAGAATCTTACAAGCAGGTAATATCTCAATAAGAGACTGCAAATCTGACTGAGCAGCCTCAATTAAATCTAATACCCTTCTGTGGCCCAAATTATTAGCTCCGAGGTGGACGAGGAGCATATTTGGTGCAGGGTGTTTCTCCAGTAGGTGACACATAGTTGGCATAAGCTGCTCCATCTCATCCCACCCTTGCCACACCATGACACAACACAATTTGTTAGCTGCAAGTTATTGCCAAAATAGCTTTCTCTACTAAATGCAGCTGCCCTTCAGACCAGACTGCTCCCCACAATCCAAGCACTGTCTCTGGAGCTTTCTGCCATTCTGAATATAAAGCAATATTCTGACACAGGCAGCAGTCTCAGGAATGTGTCTCTCTGAGCAGTCCTCAAGCAAATTCCTAGTATTACCATAGGATGAAGCTGTGACAATAAGATAAACTATCTCATATAGCAACATATAGTGTATACACATGTCATTGGTTGTCTGGTGCTTCAAATCACTAATCCACTCAATACTTATTGTTGTGTCTACAGATTTGTTTGCTATTGGCCTTTTATTTATTAAACATTCTTTTTATTTTGGTGGGATGAGGCTGATGCTTGACTGGGCACATGATGTTGCAAATCAACATAGAACATTTCTATTGGTCACTGCCAATCTCTATTAAGGTAGACTGGCCCTGTGTTCCCTCTCTTTTTGAACTGCCATTCTGAGTGGTAAGCAATCTCCTCACTTATGGTTATTTAAATGATGCTTGAAATACACTGGCAATCTGTAATTAAATATATGTAAGAGAAGGCTGTTTGTGACAGCATATTTTTCAGTCATACTTAGTTAAATTGCTATTGTTGTTCATTCATTCATTCATTCATTTTATTGGTTATACTGGAAAAAGCTTGTGAGCATTGCTGCCCATTTACACAAATGCCAGTTACATGAAACAATCATGAGAATTTACAAGACCAGAACTAATAACATAAAGTGTGGTTTAGAGCAGGTACAAAGAATCAAGCCAATAATGACAAAGGGAACTTGAGAATTCTAGCCTAGGTGAATTAACAACAGCTGATGACATAATGCATACAAAGAGGTTTTAAACAGATTTACAATATAACATTGGAACTAATGGAGTAAAGTGCATTCAAGACTATCCCAAGTGACTATGTAATCAACAAGTGCTGTACAAGAGAGGGTAAGTGCCAAAGGATAAGACCAGAGAATGAGGGAGAAGGGCATGCATGGAGCTAGTTTAGGGCTGCATACAGGTGCAGAAGTGGGTGTAGGAGAAATGTTTTCTGATATTGTGTTTAAAGGTGTAGGTGGAGGGACAGAGTTTTAGTTCTGGACGGAGGGCATTGAAGAACCTGGGTCCCATATAGAATAGTGTTTTTTGGGTTTGAGTGGTTCATCAGAAAGGGACAGAGAAAGCAAGAGTGGAGGACAGTCTGGTGGTCCTGGAGGAGTTGGCTGACTAGAAGAGGGAGGTGAGGAAGACAGGGAGCAGCCCATGAGAGAATTTGAAAAAGAAAGTGGCCATCTTGCAGTTGTGTTATATTTACAGAAATTAAATGAGTAAAATAGCTGATTAATTAGGCTGTTTAAGTGTGGTTCCCTTTAAAATTTACTAGTTTGAAAATGCAACATGGTGCAGGTTTGTGAGACACATCATTTAGCAGCATGAATAGTACAATGTTTATTTTATGTACAACTTTTGATTAATTTTATCAAATTAAAAAAATATACTGAAGCATTATATATTTCTGTTCAGTACTAATGTGGTTGAAAAAAATAGCCAGTAATAGTTTTGGCATGGTGCTTTTCAAACTGATGTAGTTTAAAAATGCCAATGATACAAATTTGGGAAATTGAGCACCTGTCAGAACACACAATCTGATTTTTAAATATTCTATTTTTATGTAAATCCATTCATGTATTATATATTTAAACAGTGCTGTTTTGTATAGTGTAAATGTCAAAACAAAATTCTGCACCACAGTAAAACTATGAAACATGTTTAGTTTGAACTCCTTTTTTTAACTTGAATGATAAATTACACAGAAGTATGGAGAACAGCATTTAAAAGCTCAGAAATTCCGATTTTAAGATTGATGCTACTAATTTTTTAAAAAGTGTTATGATGTAAAATGTTACTTACTATTTTACTGAGAAAATCCATGCTGCTAGACTGTAAAATCCAAGATTGCCAACTTCCTGTTGTTTCCTGGCTTCCATTGGTCTAGAAAGCTCATTTTCTGTTGTCTTTCGAATTCTCATTCACAAGCATGCAAACTTCTTGACTGCAACTCATACAAACGGGACCCCTTTTGTGAGCCGACAAAATCCTTGACCGTGAGATTAATGCAAGGAGCGAGAGTAGGAAATCAGTTTATTTATTTATTTACTTATCTATTTGATTCTAGGATTACAAATACCTTTGAGACAAGGCTCTTTTGCAAAGGTTCCAAGTCATTTAAAGTACAATACAGGGGATACAACAGAAATAACATCATTGCAGGTAAACAGAACATTATACAGTTATTAATTAAGGGAGGAAGCAACACAGAGAGCTCAGTACATAGAATGGCATGGAGCAGCATCAACTAGGAGAGGGGTAAAGAACAATGGATGAGGAACAGGATGGCAAGATGGGAGTAGTAGCATCTGGAGACATTGTCAGACATCACCGGGAGAAGTGCTGGAGAGAGGGGGTGGGTAGGGGGCAGATGGGAAGGGGGAGGGTCATGGGAGCAGAGGTAAAATAGGAGATAAGTGCTATGAGGGGGTGGCAAGGCAAAGCTATTGGTGGTGGCAAGTATTTCTGATTAGGTGAGACAATCACAAGAGCTGGAGGCAGTAAAATGGAGTTGGAGCCTGGTTTTAAACATGCCAAGTTTGGGAGCAGTGGAGATGGTGGTACTGAGTCCATTCAGCCATGAGGGAGCCCTAGAGGTGAAAGATCATTGACCCTGGGTAGTGTGACAGCAGGGAACTTGCAAGAGCTGTGATTTGGAGCTCCTGAAGCTTCACAGATTAGTGCTAGGGCACAGTAGAGCTTGGACACCAGGAGGGGCAAGGCCCAGGATAATTTTGCTTGCCATGGTGCAGGTCAGATACTTAATATGGTTGGAGAGTTGGAGTCATCCAGATTGAGTGTAAAGATCACAGGTACGAGTAAGATAGTGGTCTCCAGTGATAAGCTGACAGGCCTTGTTGAGGTATGTTGATACGCATCTGAGGGTAGTTGCCATGGCTGAGCCATAAATGATTAGGCTGTAATAAGTCATGGTGATCACAGAACTCTGGTCAGTGATCTTCAAGTCTTCCGGGTGAGATGTTGTATGTGCTTGAACAATAAGCCTAGTTGCATATTAGCAACTTTTGCTATGCTGTCAATGTGGGCCCCATAGGATACTTTGAAGTCAAGCAGAATCCCTAGGTATTTGAAAGATTGGACCTGTTCAAGGGTATTCCCCTGACTGGTGGAGATAGTCAGGGGGTGTAGCCTGTGCTGGTTGTGAGAGCTACTAAAAAGCATAGACTTTGTTTTTTGTGATTAAGGACAAGTTTATGATTAGTAAACCAATTCTCAACAGAGATGAAACCATGTTGTAGATTGAGTTGTAGTGGTGTAGGTTCTTTTTGTGAAACCATGTTGTAGATTGAGTTGTAGTGGTGTAGGTTCTTTTTGTGAAGAGACAACAACTGTGTCGTCAGTGTACAGGATGATTTGTTCTGAGCAGGATTGTGGAAGGGAATTTAGAAAAAGGCTAAAAAGAAGTGGACCCAGTATGGATCCCTGGTGGACACCAGAGTGAACTGGTCGAGTATCAAAGAGTACATTGGCAATTTTTATTCTTTGCAAATGACTTTCAAGGTAGCTTTTAAACCACACTGTAGAGTCATGAGAGAGCCCAGCGTTCAGCAGCTGGTCTATTAGCAGCCAATGGTGGACAGTATCAAATGCCTTGGTCAAGTCGATAAAGACTGCTCCAGTTAGGTGGCCACTGTCCAGAGTGCTGTGCAGTGCTCTAGTGAACTCCAGGATGGCAGAGGTGGTGCTGTGACTTTTTCTGAAACCATGTTACTGTGCGCACAGAATATTATATTTTATTAAACATAAAATGCATATTTTAAGTCAAACTAATTGATTGAATATACTTTTGTGTAACTTTTGGGGGATCTATAAGTTATTATTTAATATTATTTCCTACAGTTTAGAAAATAAAACTTTTTTTATCGATCCTCGTTTGCAAGCATGCAGATTCATTGACCACGACTCGTACGAACATGGATCCTCTTTCATGAGCCAACAAAATCCTTGACCACAAGATTAACGTGAGGAATGAGAATAGGTAATCAATGATTTTACTAAAAGTAAAATACATGTCTTAAGTCAAAAAAAAGAATGAAAATACTTTTGTATAACTTTTGAGGCTGTATAATTTGTTTTTTAATATTATTTTCTACATTTTAGAAAAGAAAAAAATTTTCATCAATCCTCATTCATAAGTATGCAAATTCTTTCACTGCGACTAGTACGAATTGGGATCCCCTTTCGCAAGCTGACAAAATCCTTGACCATGAGAGTAAAGTGAGCAATGAGAATAGGAAGTCAATGATTTAAAAAAATGAAATACACCCATTAAACTGTAAGAATTTTGCTGAATATACATTTTTGTGACTTTTGGGTATTTTACAAGTTATTATTTAGTATTATTCTATACATTTTAGCAGAGAAACAGTTTGTATTAATCCTCGTTCGCAAGCATTCAAATTCATCAATCACGACTCTTATGAATGGGGATCCTCTTCCGCAAGTCAACAAAATCCTTGGCCGCAAGATTAAAGCGAGGAATGTGAATACAGAATTAATATTTTTTTATGGTAAAAAATGCATTTTTAATTGTTATAACTTGTTGTATGAGCCTTTGTATGGCTTTTGAAGCTTTTATAAGTTAGTGCTTAATATTACTGGTACATTTTTGTGTTAATTATAAAAAATGCTCAGTCTTCATCCACGAGCATGCAAAATCCTTGACCATCAGCAATTTGTGGTCAAAGATCCTAGTTCATGAGGATGCAAAATCCTCGCTCAAGACCAAATTTTCAGAAATTGTATTTTACAATATGTTGTCTTGTGTATTTGCATGGGGATATTAAATTTAAAGATCAAAAATGAGTTTCTATGTATAGTGGCTGAATGGTATCAATTAAGACAGTGTTGATAAAAAATGTTTTTTTGCTTATGAAAACAGAGTGTGCAATGTTGTTAATATTATATTTGTTGGGGGCATGGCTTGGCTTCTAATGAGATGGCTGCCTAATGTGAACGCTCTCTAACTTGGGGATAATATTTTGCGATAAACTCCACTTTCCATTATGAGTGATATTCTATAGCAGCAAGGTGGGTAACGGGAGACATTCAGGAAGTTGGGTCTACCACGGATTTCTTCTTTGTACTCTTCTGTGTGGAGCAATCAGCTCTTAAGCTTCTTCAATATGTCAAGATGCAGGGGTCCTGGGAAGGCCTCAGGACCTAGTACTCAGCAAACCCAGGACACGTTCGCCACATTGCTGAAACAAATGGCTGAAGTTACATTAGCCTTAAACAACACTACAATGGCTATTAACAGACTCGAAGCTCGGTTAGACCAAACCAAGATAAAAATAAAAGAGAACACTACAGCCCTGGAAAATCTTTCCTCAACAGTGCGGGTGCAGGAGAGGACAATTCTTATACTACAGTCCAAAGTGGACGATATGGAGAACCGGAGCCGATGTAATAATTTGAGACTCTTAGGTTTCCCCGAAGATGCAGAGCAGGGGAACCCTATTGAATTTCTGTGTGACACTCTCCAGGTCTCCTGAAACACAGTCTCCCTCTTGGCTTCACAATCGAACATGCTCATAGAACCCTAGCCCCCAAGCTGAAACCGGGCGACAGACCTAGGCCGATCATGTTACGCATCTTAAACTTTGCATACAAAGAGTGGATTGCATCTCGTGCCTGTGAGCTTGGAGCTCTTTCTTGGTGAGGGCACAAAATCCTTGTCTTTCAGGACTATTCCCGAGATCTGGTGGTTCGTCAGAAAGAATACTCCGAAGCTCGGTGAAAAATGCATGAGCTGGGAATCAAATTCTTGCTTAGATATCCAGCGACCACGTGCCTCGAAGTGATTGGAACATAAATCTCCTTTGCCACCCCAAATAGCCTCATGGCGTATCTAAATAAAAACTGGCCATCGCATACTAGTGGGGACAGGGCCCAAAAGGAGACTGCTATATCTGTGGGACTCCAAAATAAGAATATATCTCTAGGTGGCACCTTCACTACAGAAACACAGCCATATGGCTTCCAGTTTTAGGGTCGGAGTTCACCTTTACCAGCCAGGTCACGGAAGCGACAGCAAACCGAGAAGCACTACAACAGAGTACATCCCCAAGATCGGACATGAAACGCCTCTGGTATGGCAGCTGATCTGTTGTTCCCCTCTACTGAATGTGAATCTCAATTCCTCTCACCTAATAGGTATGCACTGCTTGCATCTGCCACCCAGGATGACTTCCCTGCATATCTGGAGGAGGAGATGGCGCAGTAGGCCACTAAAAATGAATCCCCTTCTCGTGGAAACGCTCCAGCTGAACCTACGCCTAGGGATTCCCCCCAGAAGCCACAGACAAGTACTGTATAGGTTAGTGGTTCAGAATTTGGTGATTACCAGTCTCCCTCAGACACTGAAATAATGCAGGCACTGGAATCACAGGATCAATCATAGATAAGTGCCCCTAATCTTATATCTGTTTGCTTGACTTGATAAAGGTCGAGGGAGGGGATTGGTTCATGTTGTGGTTATTTATGTTATCTGCTGGGTTAATTTCTTCCTCGTCCTACATGGCATAGCCCTGTAATTTATGTAGGAGTCTGGGATGTATTTTGACCACATTGTTGCTATTTTTTTTGGGATGTCAGGATATCCAGCTAACCTGAAATGGAGGGGGGGGGATCGTGAACTTAAATTCACTTTCTCCTCTATGGGATAGGTCCTGGAGAATACAATTTTTTTAGGGAGGTTCAAAGGTGAGCGCCATCACATAAGGGGAGGGATATAGTAATATATGAATACAGTTTTTTTTTTATGTAAAGTTGATACTATGATTTAATGCAATGGGTACTAAGTGATTTCTCAGTATTGCTATCCTTCAGTTTTTTATAACTACATGGGGAAACTATGTATATAGCATGCTGTGATGAGCATTACTCATTCTAAGTGGTGTCTGCAGAGAAACAAAGGACCAAATATTATACCTGTATTTTTAATAGACTAGAATACTGCTATGGTAATAACGTGTGGGTTTATCAATAGTAATCCATCATAGCCAATTATAAGGATCACACAGGGCGAGATCGCTCACCTGGGGCAGTGTAGTCCCTATCAGTTTATAGTCTCATCACCCTCAATTTAGGAGAAGTGGTACGGCCTGTAAGGAGTATGATCCCTCAGCCTGGGATACCACTATACACCTCTGCGCGAGGTAGCGCATTGTTTGTAAATAGTTTGTGTTTTTTTCTTTATGATTCTATTGTTATGGTTCATCATTGTTCAGATTATGCATATAAGTCTCTCGAATAGGTCAGAGAAACATGTCACTAGCAACTCTTGGCTATTGTTTAATCCACAGCAGTCTGAGTCAGTAAGAACTTTCAGTTGTGTCAGTGCCTTTCTTTGGTCAGTGGACTTTATCCTTACCCATACCCCCAAAATATTTTATTATAGACTACCCAATGAGTAACATCTCCTTTATAACATGGAATGTACGAGGGTTAAATTCCCCTTCCAAAAGGAAACAGGTGTTTACCCATTTAAAGAGACTTAAAGCCCAGGTTGCCTTTTTGCAAGAAACAAAACTTACTGAACAAGACTGCAAATATTTAATCAGAGACTGGGTGGGCTTAGAATTGCACTCTTGTGCTGCTACAAAAAAAAGAGGTGTGGCAATCCTGCTTCACAAGTCACTTCCTTGGTCTGTATTGAGGAGAAAGGTGAACCCCCAGGGATGATGGGTAATAGCCTTGCTGGACACCCCCAATGGTCACCTCCTAGTGGTAAATATCTATGCCCTGAATCTGGATGACCCCTCCTTTTTTCTGGATTTGAACACCAAATTAGGGTCAATGGTAGAGACTGACACACCTATTATTTTGGGGGGGATTTTAATCTCACCTTAGTCCCTGTGTTAGACAGGAGTGATCAAGGTAGGGAAACACATACCCGAGGGGTGCAGGCGGCTCTTCACCTTAGCTCTGAGTACCAGCTGGTAGACGTATGGTGGTTAGTGCACCCTGCAGTTCAGGATTATTCCTATCACTCTGGGGTGCATGGCACATATAGCAAGCTGGACTTTTGGCTTATCTCTCAAACTCTTACATATCAGGTCTTGGAATCTGCTATTTTTCCCATGGTAATTTTTGACCATGCGCCAGTATGACTGATTATATCATGGGGCCCTCCTGCTCTACGGTCATCTACCTGGAGATTGGACCCGCTTCTTCTACGGGACTCTGATTTCATAAAATTGGCTAAATCAGAAACCATAAACTTTCTTCAGGATAACCCTATAGAAGACACCTCTGCCCAAAACACCTGGGAAGCATACGAAGCAACTATGCGGGGTAAGATCATATGGTATGCCTCACCATACCTCTCAACTGTCACACATTATGAGGTACATCACTCATTTTCCCCTCAGAAAATCTTTGTCTCGCATGGGGAAGGTGATATTCAGCATTTCCCACTGAGACTTTAAAGCAGAAATTCATAATACTCTATTATGTTCCATTATCAGCAAACATTAAGAACATTCGTGCACTGATAGCCATAGTGTTCTGAGCTTGCAGTGCCATGTTTGATGATATGTCACACATTTTGGTCATTTTTCACACATCTTGTCACACATTTTGGTGAAGAAAGGTTGAGAGGTATGTGCCTCACATAGGAAGAAAACTAGAGAAGGGGAACTGACACAACTGTAAGGAGATTTGCTCAATGCTGAAAAGACTTTTAAGGCTCAATCTCACCATCTTCTCAGTCACTGTGGGGATGACGGGTCCTTGCTATAAGAACCAGGTTAAGTGAACTTCTATCTAGAAAGGCTGATTTGGTGCTCATCAGGATAAAGCACTCTTACTGGGAGGGTGGGGAAAAAGGTGGGAAAATTCTAGCCTACCAACTGCAGAGGCAACAAGGGAATAGATATATAGGGGGGCTGAGAGATCCAGTCTCAGGGTAGTGAAAACCAATCCTCAGTAGGTGAATGATATAATGACTGCATTTTATTCTCAACTATATATGTCAACCAGAGCAGAGCCAAGTCTGGACATGACAGCATTCTTGCAAAGTGTTAGTCTTCTGAAGCTATCCCCAGTGCAAAGTGCCACACTCAAAGAGCCCCTGACACATGAAGAGGTAGGGAATGCCCTAATGGCCCTAAAGAAAGGGAAGTCCCCTGGAAGTGATGGGTTTCCTGTAGATTTTCTACAGTTGATGTCCCCTCTGATCTCCCCTTTGTTATGCCAGGTATTTAAGGAGACCGAAGAAAAAGGTATATTGCCCCTCACTCTTAGGGAAGCAATTATTACAGTAATTCCAAAAAAAGATAAACCTCCTGAGGAGGCAGCTAGTTATTGCCTTATATCCCTGATAAACTCAGATAGCAAGATCTATGCTAGACTGCTAGCTAACAGATTGGCCCCATCTTATCCTTCTTGATACAGCCATCCATCTCAGGTGGGTTTTGTAAAAGGCAGACATAGTGCTGACCACATTAGAACACTTATTAATCTCATTCACGTGGTTAGTCAAGACATATCAGTGCCGGCAGCTGCCTTGGCCATCGACTTTGAAAAGGTGTTTGATTCCATAGAATGGAATTATTTGCAGAAAGTGTTACAACACCTGGGCTTCAGGCCCCATTTCAGAGCAACTGTTTCTTCCATATATACATCCCCCCTAGCTAAAGTCCTCACCAATTCTGTACTATCTGAACCCTTTCAACTGAACAGAGGCACAAGACAGGGATGCCCTCTCCCCCCCCCGTTTGTCTTGGCAATTGAACCTTTGGCAGCTGCAATTAGACAGAACCCCCGTATAAAAGGCATCGGTTTGGGGCAAGCACAAATTTCCACCTTGCTATATGCTGACGACTTACTAGTAACACCGGGGGACATTAAGGAATCCATACCCCAACTATTAGGTATTCTTGATCACTTCTCTACCATTTTGGGACTAAAGGTTAATCAATCCAAAACAGAAATACTTCCCCTTAACTCTCAGTGTCAACCCCAACTCTTGGCTCATTATGGTTTAAAATGGTCTGAGCAAGTTATCAAGTACCTGGGTATTAAAGTCGGGGTCAACCTTGCAAAGTGGTGGGATAATAACCTAGGCTCCTTGCTGAATAAATGTAAACTTGAGCTTGATTGTATAGATAGGCTTCATTTGACTATGGCAGGCAAGATAGCGGCCTTTAAGATGACCCTTGCCCCTACAATATTTTATTTGCTAACACATATCTGCATGTCTCTCCCATCTCACTGGCTTTGAAAAATAGATGTGATGATTGTTTCCTTCATATGGGGCTCCAATAGACCCTGGTTTAGTAGAAACCAGCTCAAGGCCCACTGGCATGGGGGGTTGGGGCCTGCCCTGGATCAAAGGTTATAAACTGACTTTTCAATGTGCACAAACTTTAAAATGGTTCCATCCTTATAATAGTGAATCTCCTCAGTGGTTAGTACTTGAGCAGACTCTCTGAAATAGCCCTGTAGCAGCCTCTTTACTTTAGTTCTCCCCTCACCATGAGTCTCTATCACATCCCACTATTGGCTCCTCAATCAGATATTGGAGGCTCTTACACAAAAAACTAAAACTCCCAGCCCTTCCCATTGTGTATACACCTTTATGGGGTAACCCCAACCTTACCACTGGGGGCCAAATGGTGGCTTGGCCTCTTTGGCAGGAGAAAGGGATTATATTTATTCAGACCATATTGGAGCCTAATTCCCTGGTGGTATATACGTATCAGAACTTGCAATCCAGATGGAATCTGGTCAAATCAGACTTTTGGAAATATTTGCAAATCCATGACACTCTTAAGCTCCTTCTACGGCAGAGAAATGCACTTTCAGATCTTAATCCTCATTTAAAGGGATGGCTCCACTTATCCAACAAGGTTGCTGCCTCTATGTATGCAGCAGTGAGGGACACATTACCCTCCTCTAATATAACATCTAAATCTAAATGGGAAAAGGCCCTTCATATACAAATTTCTGAGATGCAATGGAAACAGTGCTGGCAAGTTGGATACAAGATTCACAAAGACACCAGCAGCAGACTTATACATAATAAAATACTGCACTCTTGGTATAGGACACCAGAAATGCTAAAGAAAATGAAAGTCCTTGTACATGATACATGTTGGAGCTGTATCCAGCCTTGGGGGGTCTGTATCATATTCTCTGGCATTGTCCTCCGATCTATGGTCTATGGGAGAAGGTGGTATATGAAGCTAGCCTGATCTTATGTAGTCCAATCCCAGTCAATGCAGCTCTCCTGCTGTTGGGCCTGAGATCTGAAGCTCCGCACCTTAAATATCAGGAATTTAGATGGCTAATGCTGTTTAGTATGCAAGTGAAATGGACACTCCTACAGAACTGGAAAAGTACTATTTTGCCAGGTATCAATGACATTATATCAGCACTTCCTTCCATATATGAAATGGATAGACGTTCACATATAATTACTGAGAAGATGGGTTCCTTTTTTCTCTGTTGGGCCCCTTTCATGGCTTATCTGTCAGCCAGGGCTGGTATTGGCTGACCTATGTTTTAATTCTCTTTTTGTTACCTCCCATGCTCTTAACTGACTGTTGTACATCATACTTACATGACCTTTCTGCTATAAATACAAGGATATTTGTGATTAGACTTCCTTAGGCTCTGTCTGAAATGATATTGGTTGTATATAGTTTACCCACAAAGTTGTACTGTTTTGCTCTGTGTGTATTAGTAGTTATCAAGGTGGATCCGTGGTTGTTTACTATGATGTTGTTATGTTATATAACTCAAATGATTTTACCAGGGACCTCCCTTTTTCATATATATACAGACTGTGCCTTCATGTTTCACTAACACAGTAGCAAGGCCACATAGCAGGAGTAGCTTAATATATCCATATGGCTTTGTTTACTCTGTGGTGCCATTCCTCCGGATGCAGTCTTGGGAAACGACCATGAGAAGGTGTAACTACCGTATTCCATGATGCCATGTCTCATATGTGGTGATACCTCTCTATGGTTGTGAGTGGCTGGAATTGTTAAGGTAGGTGCATCTGTTCATCTCCTTTTATACCATGCTGTCTGATTGCATAAGTGATACAGGCCCTAGTGGGGTCCTTTTTTTTCTCCTTCTACTTGTATATTACTTTCAAGTTAGCAACATGCTGGTACATTCAAGGAGGATGTTTGCGCTCCAGTTTTATATAAGGGAAGGGGAAATTGTTTAACCAGGAAAGACACATTAAGCCGAAGCTTGTTTCCAGGTGCGACCTGGGAGCACAAGGAAGTTAAGTGACTTGCTCAGGGTCACACAGTATGCAAGTGGGGGCTGTGGGATTCAACCACGGTCTCCAGGTTTGCAGCTCAGAGCCTTTAACCACTGCACAATATAAGTTAGACATGTGCTTGGAAGGGCACATTGTGCTGATCCATACAGGTTTAGTAGTGTGGTCTTGAAAATCATGTTTGTAGCTGTATGTATACAGTATGTATTGTAATGAAAACAGTAAAACATTCAACTGAAAAAAAATATTATATTTGCTGGAATTTTAAAGAAGACACTCTCCCCCCCCTTCCCCATGATAGGGACTGGTAAGACAATGTACAATACTCAGTATAGGCTAATTGGAGAACAGAGTCCTCGAAGTCACCTTTAGTACTACAGTACATCAGACTCTTGTATAGCTGTGTTGGTGGGTGGCTGCGATGGAGAGCAGAGTAGCATGTGGTGCCTGCTGATGTTTGGGAACTGATGGTAGCCAAGAAGCAGGGTCTGGTGAGGGTGTATGACCTGGTGGGGAAGTAGAGGCTGCTGAGATAATCGGAGGGGTGGGGAAGGGGTATGTTGGGTGTGTTGGTAATGTATGTATATTGGGGAACAGGTAGACAAGTGCTTTGTACAGGATGTTACTGTCAATGGGTAGGTTCTGGAGTATTTATGATTCTCAAAAGAAGTGGCGGGGAAGGTTAGGGAAAAAAAGATAGCATTCAGGAAGTAAAAGGATACACAGAAGAAGCAGGACAGAGAACTGTACCAGTTAAAGCAGAATGAAGTGGGGAAGGCATTCAGAATAGCAAAGGCCCAAACTGAGGAAAAGATAGCCAACTCAGTTAAGAAGGGGGATAAAATCTTTTTTAGGTACATTAGGGAGCAAAGAAAGACTAAGGCAGGGATACTGAGGCTGAATAAAGAGGAAGGTGGTTGGGCTGAGAGCAGCAGTGAAAAAGCAGGGATACTGAATGAATACTTCTGCTCAGTATTCACAGTGGAAGAGCAGGTGGAGATACCTAATCCAGTCAGTAGAAGTACTCTGGATGGGGGGGTGATATTAGTCCTTTCAGAGAAGAAAGGGTTCTGAAAGAACTCTTAAAACTGAAGGTGGATAAAGCAATGGGGCCTGATGGGATTCACCCCAGAATTCTAAAAGAACTAATGGAAGAACTAGTAACACCACTGACTACCCTTTTTAATAAATCATGGGAGGATGGTGTGGTACCTGAGGACTGGAGGAGGGCAAATGTGATTCCCCTTCACAAAAGTGGGAGCAAGACAGAGGCAGGAAACTACAGACCTGTCAGTTTGACCTTAGTGGTAGGGAAAATGATGGAATCACTTCTGAAGGAAAGAACTGTTGAGTACCTAGAGGCCAGTGGGGCACAGGACCCAAAGCAGCATGGATTCACAGCAGGAAGGTCATGTCAGACAAATCCAATTGATTTCTTTGATTGGGTGACCAAAGTAGTAGACCAGGGAGGGGCCGTGGACATGGTTTACCAAGACTTTAGTAAGGTATTTGACACAGGCCCACACGAAAGATTAATAAATAAATTAGCCTGCCTGGGAGTGGGTCCCAGGGTGGTAGCCTGGGTAAAACACTGGCTGGACAACAGAACACAGAGGAGGGCTGGGGGAATACTGCAATGTATAGGGAGAGGCATCACCAGTAGAAAGCAGGAAGTTGTTGGCCCTCTGTACAGACAATTGGTAAGACCACATCTGGAGTACTGTGTACAGTTCTGTAGACCCCATCGTAGATTGTTTAGGACTGCTGCCACTGGTTGGCAGTGTTGCAGATGTGGCTGAAGTACTGTCTGTTCTTTGAGGGTGACTGACTTCAGTTCATACATTATCACCTGTCTTTCAGCGATTCAACTCTCAAGGCATGAAAGTCACCACGCCTATTACTGATTTCATTGCAGGAAGAACTATGTTCTCAGGTACTCAGTTTGACACACAAGCTATTGTTTCCCATCATGGACCTTCTATTCAGTCAGGACATTATGTCACATGGCGTACATTTAGAAGTGGATGGGTGGAGTGCAATGATAAAATGTGTACTATGAGAGAATGGTTACCGAGGAATTTAAAAGATGCATATGTAATCATCCTCCATAACATAGATAATGCACAATGCATTGATGAGTGATTTTTTTGATCAGAGACCTACAGAATCCTAACATATACTCCATATTGCTTGGCATCATATGCATTTCACCTCTGCTTACAGACTGCATAATGTAAAGGGGAATAATATGTGTGGCATCATTATACACATTTACCACAATATAATAATTTTGTAGTGAATTATCTGTTATGGGACCACAATATATATTTTGATCATTGAGTCTGTTGTTATGTGGATGTAGTGCTGTGAAACTTTCACAGACTATATTCCAGTTGCTATGAAGCATGTCATATTTGTTGTGAATAGTAGTAGTACTGACGGAGGATCACAAAAATGGTATGATAATTTTGCTGTTTGTATGGTCTGTTATTGAGACAGACTTGATACTCATGTGTGTCCATAGCAAATTCATTTGTGATGTACTAACAGTTAAAGCTGATATGTCTTACTGTTATGTTCTACATAAGTGACCTTGTTGTACTTACTAACATGACCACCATGAGTACAGTCTAAGCAGACTTGAGGGAGCTGGGCAGGACTTACTGTAAATGACAGCAAGTAAGTAATATCTTGGCACATGTAGTTGAAAGATGCTGATTCATTACATGTCTTTGTCTTTAAGACTGATATGTGTTTCAGAATAATTTCTGTGACTGCTTCTTATCTATCTTCACACAAACAAGGTGTCTGCAACTCATGAAGTATGTAGTGGTCTTGATGTATCACTGTGACACCTGCTGATAGGAATTCCCACTGTGATTCTGTATTTCATAGCTTGTGTCGAGTGTACTGTTACATTCAGAGGAGTATCAAACAGTAGAACACTCTTTGAATATCTCAGCTGTTATTGAGTGACATGACAGACTGCTATCTGCTCATAGCAAATAGATTTGCGACTTGGTAACCGGTAAAACTATTATGTCTTTCCCTGGTATACTCTACATGACTGACCCTGATGTTTCTACTTACGAGACTGGCATCAGCATAGTCTAAGTAGACTTGAGGGAGCTCGACCGCACTTATATGTCAGCAAGTAAGTTATATCTTGGCACATGTAGTTATATGATTTTGAACTGTTCTATGGCTTTGTCTTTGATAATGTCATAGGTTCTTACTAATACACAATTCCAACACCATTGATGGCTGTGTGATATCCTCCTCAAATGGAAAATACGTTGATTCACTGGACATGATTGCACAAACTACCAAAATATGACTCAGTGTTGTAAATATGTATACACTTCTGATACATAGAAACATAGAAACATAGACTTTGATGGCAGATAAGGACCACTTGGCCCACCCAGTCTGCCCATTTCCCTACCTACTGGATAAGCTGCAGATTCTAGTTAACCAACAGCCTACTTCCTGCCACCCCCCCACTACAATTGCCTTATGTCTATCCCATTCATGTTTGAATTCCCCCACTGTTTTAGACCAAACAACCTCCCCAGGAAGGTGGTTCCATGCATTCACCACTCTCTCTGTGAAAAAAAATGTTCTCACATTAACCCTGAGCCATCCCCCGTCTATCTTTAAATTGTATCCCCTTGTTCTTACACATCTCTTTTTCTGAAAGATGCTACCCTCCTGGACTTTGTTCATTCCCTTGAGGTACTTGAACATTTCTATCATGTCCTCCCTGTCCCTCCTTTCATCAGGGGTATACATACTAAGCTCTCTCAGTCTCTCTTCATATGATTTCTGATGCAGACCCTGCACCATTTTAGTTTCCCTCCTCTGGACTGCTTCCATCCTGTCTATGTCCTTGCGTAGATGAGGTCTCCAAAACTGCACGCAGTACTCCAGATGGGTCTCACCAACTGTCTGTACAGAGGATAACCACTTCCTTTTTCTACTTGTGATGCCCTTCCTATGCATCCCAGTATCCCCTGGCTCTCCTTACTGACTTCTCACATTGCTTGCCAACCTTTAGATCATCTGATATGACTACCCCAAGTCTCGCTCCATTTTGTTGTTGCTAGTACCTCCTGCTATTGTGTACTCTCTCCTGGGTTTTTGTTTCCCAGGTGCATTACTTGCACTTCTTTGCATTTAATCTAAGTTGCCATATGTCTGACCATTCCTCCAACCTTGCCAAGTCCCGTCTCATCCTTTCTACCCCCCCTTGTGTATCAACTCTGTTACAGATCTTTGTGTCATCTGCAAAGAGGCATACCTTTCCCTCCAGACCCTCTGCAATGTCAACTATAAAGATGTTAAAGAGGACTGGATCACAGTATTGAGCCCTGAGGTACTCCACTAGTGACCTCCCTTTCTTCAGAATGTGTTCCACTCACTATTATCTTCTGTGTCCTTTTGTGCAGCCAGTTTTCTACCCAGGCTACCACCCTGGGACCCACTCCCAGGCTGGCTAACTTGATTATTAATCTTTTGTGTGGGACTGTGTCAAATGCCTTGCTAAAGTCTAGGCAGGCCATATCCACAGACCCTCCCTGGTCTATTACTTTGGTCACCCAGTCAAAGAAATCTATTAGATTCATCTGACATGATCTTCCTGCTGTAAATCCATGCTGCTTTTGGTCCTGTGCCCCGCTGGCCTCTAGGTACTCAACAATTCTTTCTTTCAGAAGTGATTCCATCAATTTCCCTACCACTGAGATCAAACTTACAGGTCTGTAGTTTCCTGCTTCTGCCTTGCTCCCAGTTTTGTGAAGGGGAATCACAACTGCCCTCCTCCAGTCCTCAGGTACCACCCCATCCTCTCATGATTTGTTAAAAAGTGTGGTCAGTGGTGTCACAAGGTCCTCCCTTAGTTCTTTTAGGATTGTGGGGTGAGTCCCATCAGGCCCCATTGCTTTGTCCACCTTGAGTTTTAGGAGTTCTTTCAGGACTCTTTCTTCTGTAAATGGACTGGTGTCAACCCCTCTACCCAGAGTGCTTCTATTTTCTTGTTTGTCTGTGCACAGTGGTAGCATACTGATGCTGCTTACTTTTTTATTTTATTTGAAAAAAAATTGTTCTTATTGTGCATGTCTTGTATAAATATTGTGTTATGTAAGTATCTGTAGCATTTCATGTCTTTACATTACATTAAATTCTGTCCATCACATTCATGCTGTGAATATGTATGTGTATATATATTGTGCCAGTATAGTTAGGGTTAGTGAGAGCAAGTAATGTTAAAGGCCAGATTTTGCAGGATAACAACTTTGGCCATGTTCAACAGATCTGCTTGAAATTTTGCATGCGTCATTGGAAGGGATAGGTCTATTGAGGTTCCAAATTTGGTTTGCATCCCTTTTGTGGGTTGTGAGATACAGAGTGTTCAAAAATGAAAGATTTTCATGTTTTAGTTTTAGCTGTTTTTTGTTGTCAACCTGTATCTCACAATCAGCTGTAGCTACAGGTAGGAAATGTTCAGGGTAGAATAATTTGGTCTCACAGATGTGCCTTTTGAAGGTTTGGTAAAAATAATATGAATCCATTCAAAAGTTATTAATCTTTGTTTGTCCCAATATTTCCTATTGGCAAAAAATAGATGTCCCTGTCAGCATAGGGTTCTAAGTCAGAACAGTGCTCTGACTTAGAATTGTATGCCGAAGTTCAGCAATGGGCATACGGGTCTATGTCACAGCAGCTGTCCAGCATTGGATTGCATGCTGAAGTGTACACTGAGATGGCAGCAGAAGTGATATAGTTGCTAAAACATGATGATGGATGTCTCTTGTGGTATGTTTACAGAGTTGTATGTTACCTTATGGTGTCTGTTTCTGATTGGTTCTGTTGCCTTGTACTGTCTTGTGCTTGTATGTGTGTGTGTGTGTGTGTGTGTGTGTGTGTGTGTGGCTGATGGGGGAGGCGGAGTTAGGGTTGAAAACCTTAACGCTGAATTTCCTCACTTTTGACACTCTGAAAGCAACTCTAACTGTTGCATCTTGCATTAACAGTTGTTTGCAATGAATATATATATATATATATATATATATATATATATATATATATATATATATATATATATATATATATATATATATATATATATATA
Source organism: Neoceratodus forsteri (assembly GCA_016271365.2). NCBI lineage: Eukaryota > Metazoa > Chordata > Ceratodontiformes > Ceratodontidae > Neoceratodus > Neoceratodus forsteri. The sequence goes on from CM028130.1 coordinate 318,997,109, forward strand.
TATTCATGGCTAAAAACTCTGTTTAATGCATCAGTTAGGGTTGTTCCACAGCGACAAAAGTGAGGAAATTCGCTGTTAGGGTTGAAAACCCTAACTCCGACCCCCCAGCATGACACACACACACAGACACACACACACATACATGCAAGTATGGGGGAGGACCAAGTCAACACAACCAATGACAGACATCCAGCAGCAGGTGACAGAAATAACAAACAATTGTCTAAATGTACTACGAGACATTCCCACCCACCTGACCAGGTACTGCATGCTCAGTGGAGATCAACAGCAAAACTGAGGCCATGTACACCAAACGTACACATCCCTGTTTGCAGCTGCACACAACGTAACACACTTAGTAGTTGCATGGCCTTACCTACCGATGCCTCAACTGCACCACACCACTTTGGTGGCCACCTGAGCAACAGAGTTCAGCAAAACCAAGGAGTTGTACAGGTATAATATCTCTGATTATAACAAGGGTTTGAGAATGCAGCTTTTAATTGACTGTAAACATTGTAACAGCCTTATGTTTAGTTTTTATTAACATACATGTAGAGCCTAACCATATGATGAACATGGTTTAATGTTGTTTAAAAAACAGTTTTATTATGATAGCAATAAGCCACTCCCAGGATTTATGTTAATGGTCAGTTTATCACTGTCTAGCGACATGTGGCACTTGGCTATGACTCATTCAACATTAAACCCCTACAGGGTGATTAACAGACCATTTAACATAACTGTTGGTCATGCCTTATTGCTTAATTGTCTTTATGAGTAGATACTCTCCCTCTTCTAGGCACTGCAGCAGCTTTGCAACACAGTGTCCCACCCACTTACACCATACACTGTCTAGTTACTGGAGAATGGCTGTGAATATGAACTTATGAAGATGAACAGTGTAACTTGATCATTACAGTCATTGAAACCCTAGTGTGATTATAACTGACAGAGTCAGTGATAGAGGATAACCCCTGCTGTCCTAGTACACTTACCCCATTGTGAGTTAAATCAATACTAAAAGACATTTTGTTTATATCTACACCATACCTACTTGATTCCTGTTGTACCACAATTAACATAGTTATCACTTTGATAGCATCAGTGACAGAAGTGTGGCAAACCCAAATAGTAGGCATACAGCCTGAGTATGAAACAACTGTTAAAAAATCACACTGTGTCCATAAGGGCATAGATCACTCATTGCAGCAATAGTAAATGTATTACTATTTGAATAAGTTAGCCATCACAGATGCAATGAGATTGTCTTTATCAGGTACAACATACTCAGTAAGTGCCTACAGGAAAATCTCTCCTATATACATCTACGATACAGGTACATCATTGTTGGCTCAGTAGTGCTATGATATTTAGAAGTTGCTTGGCCTGATCCATGCAATTACAATGTTTCTTACAAAGAATACTTACTGCATCTTTAGTATTGAAACACACTGAAGGTCTATGTATGTACATCAGCAGTACACCTTCATCAGTAAGAATGCATGTGATACTGGCAGTACGAATTTCACAGCGTTGAACAGGAATACTTTTCCATACATTTACATTAGCCTCTCTATGTTGAGTAAACCATTGCAGTAAATGTACTACTATGTAAATCACTTACTAAATGTATCACTACTTTTATCTTGAGCATGCTAGTGTCTTGTAGTTAATTTATGTGCTTCTCTTAATTTATGTATACTCACTGGTGTTAAAACCTTTCTACAACTGTCATCATGCACCTTCAGCATTTATATTGAATAACGGCACAGTACCAGTTGTGGTGTGGTGTGGGGCATCAGTAGGTAACGCCATGCAACTACTAAGTGTGGTACATTGTGTGCAGCTGCAATCAGGGATGTGTACATTTGGTGTACATGGCCTCAGTTTTGCTGTTGATCTCCACTGAGCATGCAGTACCTGGTCAGGGGTGGGATGTCTCGTAGTACATTTAGACAATTGTTTGTTATTTCTGTCACCTGCTGCTGGATGTCTGTCATTGGTTGTGTTGACTTGGTCCTCCCCATACTTGCATGTGTGTGTGTGTGTCTGTGTGTGTGTGTGTCGTGTTGGGACTGGATTAGGGTTTCAACCCAACAGCTAATTTCCTCACTTTTGTCACTGTGGAACAACCCTAACTGATGCATTAAACTGAGTTTTTTGCCATGAATATCCTGTCTTTTTCAGAACTATTACTCAGTATAGTACATGATTTATAGTTGTAAGAATAGTGCACATACATAAAAAAAGTTCCAATATCAGAAATACTTCAACTCTTATAGTTGCATTTACTGTTATTAACAGTAACAGTAGTTAACTGTGAATCATATTGTTTTTATAACTTTATTAATTGTAATTTGTCATTGTTATTCCATGTAATATTTTTTATGTAAAAGTGTCTTACTCCTTTTGTTTGTGAGCACATATGTAAATAAAAAGATGTACATAACTAAAAGACAATATGACATGACATGGACACCATTAGTTCATCTACTGAACAAATGGATATGTTACTGTAGTAACTTGAGATTTGATAGAGTGCTTGTACTACCAACTGAGGTGGTACCACCAATCATGTGAACAGCGGTGGAAGAGGTTTGCTGGTACTGAATACATAAGTTTGTTGTAGGTATGCCAACACAGACATTTCACTGTTGTACTAGCAGGTACATATTTATCTTCATCATGATACACATACACACATTCTGTAGCAGTAGGTGTATGAAACAACAACAGTGTGCCACAAATAGTGTAACGTAGCATTGTCACACATCTAACTTACTTCTATGGAGAATCCCAACTCTAATACCACAATAGTGTGGTATGAGGTTTCACCAAATGAGAAAATCACAGTTGTATAAATCTTGTTAAAACTATTTTCAAGAAACATCTCGACTACACAATAACACACCAAACACAAGAGAGTATAAATTCACTTTTTTTTTTTACTATAAAAATATTTTATATATAAAAAATTACAAACAAAAATATTTTTCTTTGTATAAACAATACAAAAATATATATTCACACAAATAATATTAATACAGGCCAAAAAAAAATAATAAAAGTGTGTATTACATCATACACAAAAATAAATAATTAAAATTCATTTTTGTTACATAAATGAAAAAATATATAAAAAGTTTTATTTTGTTTTATAACTTTTGTGCAACACTTGCGAGAGGTGTATGCACTGCTTGAGGCAATCCAGGCTAGAAACTGGATTCGATGTGGAGGTGCAAAGGAAGTGGAAGCTGTTGCGCCCTCCAGAGGAGATACCGGACCGCTATGAAGGGTGGCCAGTTTCGCCGCCCAGGGAAGCTGCAGGAACAGATGGTGTTCGTGGAGGTGAAGCACTGCTACTCGGCACAGCACCATCACCCACTGCTACGACTGGCTCTAGCATGAGGTTGACAGTCTGCTGCTGTGCATCCAAGAGAGACTGGATTCTGTCCAGCCTCTCAAGGATGACAGTGTTTTGTTCACGCAGACCGCCAACCTAGTGTGCGAGCCGTCTGTAGCAGTGGCAGTGGGCCATGCATTTTCGCAGTCGCCGGTGCCCTACAAAGATTTAAAAAAAAGTAATGATGAATATACAACACAAATTAAACAATTATGACTTTCAAATATTTTACTTCAAATATTTCTTATCTACTGCAATATCAGAAATGCATTCATTTCAAAGTTATGATAAGAGTTTTAAGTATGATGCTAAACTATTTAGTATCTTATTTCTGTCTCTGTCATACTTGATTATCTATATAATCTAATAAGCTGACAACATAAAAAAACGTATAGTTAGCTGTGGCTTAGAATGCTACTCTTATATTTTCTTTCACTACTCATAAATATTCAGTATGTATATACTTTTGCATTATTGACACTATTATACCATACAATTGAAATACATCCTCATCAAGCATGAGTATTTTTACTTCACCATGTCTGCCTATAATATGTAGTCATGTCTGCACTAAAAAACAAAGTACCTTGACATTAACACTATCATAATATACTTTTCATGTGTACACAATCATGATCACTTTAATGATAGTTTGAAAGCAAACAGCTTTTTACCCATGTTTCAGGCCCTCAACACATGTCACTACTTTAAATAATTAAGTCACTGATGTGACATGCGCTCCAAAACCATACCAGACATCTTCAAGTACATAAAGAACATAAATGACAGATTTCTAGGTAGCATAACAATAAGACATTCAGACAAGTAACCTAAAACTTAAACTGCAGTATGGTAAAATCTACTCAAAATAAAGACATTTAATTCATTGCTGTACCGTTGGATGCCCATAATGTCTACATCACTGTGCTTTTGCACTGCCACACGGTAAAATTCTTCAAAACAATGTGGCACAGCAGTAATAAGGTTCTTCAATGTACTATCTGACATTAAAGCAATAATGCAGTCCACGGTAAGTGTTGTGGTGTGATAATGTAGCACCTGTCGTCATTAGACAAGAGGCCACAGGTGAAGTGAACTAATCACCCCAAAAGAAACATTATCCCAGCACAACACACACCCCAAAGGACATTATTCTATTATACAATGGCTTGTTGGTACTAATAAAACAAAAATTTTTTACAAAAAGTCTTAAAAAGTATTTTACAATTTCATTTCTCAATGGTTAGGCAGAATGAATAGAGAAACAGTCCCACTGTAATGTTATTGTGTGTCTGCTATCTCCTGCTGCACCCACCCCCTCCCAGGAAAGTACAGCAGTCCACACACTAAGATCCCAATATGGAACTGGGTAATATTTTTTTAATTAGTATTTTTTTTTTTTGAATGGGTTTAAAATCAACCGCAGGGCGGTTGAGGAACCGTAATACCAGTTACGGGTTGTTTGAGCACTTACTGATTTCCAGGAATGTAGTACAGTTTTGTGCACTCCCTATTTGAATGTGACTGTCATTTTATCAATAATTTGTTTAATTTATAATGTTCATGGTAACAGTGCACAAGTTTGAAAAAGTGAGTGGTAATCACAGGACTGTGGCAATCTGAAAGGCCTCATGCTCCTGCTGACATGGAAATTGAAATGATGTCTAAAATGACATTTTGTTTTAGTTAAAACATCTGTTTATAGTCAGGGATAATGTTGGTGAATATTTCTTTAGGCGTTTTGCCTTGCAAGTTGTACACAATTACTGTGCTGATGGACCAGCGGACACATATATTTAAATGCCGTCTATAATGACGTTTTTTTTTTTTACGAAAATGGACACACTGTGTGTCAGTGGGGGACAGGGAGTTATTCCACTATATCTGCTGGGAAAATGAGCAACATAGGGACAATTTGCACTGTCATGGCCAGCGATCACTAGCAGCCGAGTTGGAAGCACTTACAGTAGGTTAAAGGCGCTTGAGAGTGTGAATGAGAAATGAGGGATTGCACTGTCAAGCAGCTACATGTAGTGACTTCTTGTTTTTCCAAAAACTTATCTGGTCACCCTGGTGCTGGGACTACAGCTGTGATGTTGTGCTGCGATAACATGACGCTTACAGTCCCATGGTCACCAATGGAAGCCCAGGCTTTGTCTTTGCGATGGTATAATATGAAATTAACAATTATCAATAATAATTATTGATTTGCTATCATTAACATTGATAGTGTAATAGTAACAAACTTTCTTACTGATGACAAAGGACTCACACCCTGCACAGGATGACAGGCATTAGCGTGTACCTCTGGCTATTAGATATAGCAGGGCAGAAAAAGATGTTTTTTATAGTGCTGTGAGAAAAAAAACAACTGTGCAGTACATTAGTAGGTGAAAAATAAATTACAGTGTAAAACATTTAGGCCCAGATATTCAAAAGGGTTGCGCCATGTGCAACAGGGTTGCACGCGCGCAACTCCAAAAATATGCCATTCTGCGATATTCGAAGGGCCACCATGCGCCATCGAAAACATGCTGAGCAACAGCGCAATGGAAATGAAGGCATGTGCAACCGAAGGGCGGGTCCATGCATAAAGTGCGCAATGCGATATCCGAACACTACGCGAACGCGCAAGAGTGGCTCAGCTGAAGTTCGCAGTACCGGATTTGAGCAAAATAAAAAGGCTCAAGGAAGCGGGCGAAGAACCCTAGCAGGCCGCAAACTGGGGGAGAGAGACAGAGAGAGAGAGAGACAGGAGCTGGAAGGGCAGAGAGGGACAGTGGGTCCAGGAGGACAGAGAGGCCAGTGGGGGGTGCCCGGTGCAGTGGAAGCAGCAGTGGGGGCAGCGGGGTTACCACAGGAACAGCAGCTGGGGGGGCAGAAGCCAGGGAGATGGACAGTGTCAGCTTCCACATGGAAGCTGTAATGAGGGGAGTGAGACACCATGCTGCAGGGGGATGTGGCGTGGAGGGGCCCGTTGGCGGTATGCCCCCGACAGGTGGTATCGTGCCCGCATCAGCTTGGAGCTGTACACAGACGTCGAGATTGTGGGCCGGTACCGCCTGAACAGGGCAATACTGAGACGGCTCTGCGAGCTGTGCAGTGATGTGATGCAGGCACCCTCACGACGGAGTCATGCTCTGTCCGTGGAGACCAAGGTGACAGCCTGCATGTGCCTGCTCACCACGGGCACCTTCCAGAGGCCGACAGGGATCACCACAGGCATTACACAGTCAGCCACGTCACGCATCCTCACCCAATTCCTCAGTGCACTGCTGCCTCATGCTGCAGAGTACATCCATTTCCCCAGCACCACGGCAGAGCGTACAACAAACATGCAGGAGTTCCATAGGGTAGCACGTATGCCTGGCATGCTAGGGGCCATAGACTGCACCCATGTGGCCATTCGCACGCCACCTGGCCCCGACGGCCAGGTTTATCGGAACCGAAAGGGCTTTTCCAGTGTCAACTGCCAGGTGGTGTATGATGCCACTGGGCGCATTATCAATGTCTGTGCCACACACCCTGGTGGAGCACATGATGCCTTCATATTGCACCAGTCTGCACTGTGCCATCGATTCAAGAGTGGGAACATCCCCATGGGTCATCTAGTGGGTGACTACACATGTATGGAATGCAAACTCTGGGCAAGGGTGGGAATGACACAGGTGCCATGGTAGTGGCACACAAGGATATGGGCAATATGGACCTGACATGACACTGATCTCCACTATCTCCACACAGGTGACTGTGGATACCCTCCGTCCTGGCTGCTCACACCGTACGGTCGCCCACGACCCCAGCCGTAGCTATGTTTCAATGAGGCACATGCCACAACACGTAACATCATAGAGGCGGGTGTTTGGGATGCTCAAGGCATGCTTCTGATGCCTGGACACCTCCGGCGGAGCCCTACAGTACAGCCCCCAAAAGGCCTGTGGGATATTCCTGGCCTGTTGCATCCTGCACAACATGGCCAAAGACCATGGGATAGCCGTACAGGTCCAAGAGGGGACAGCGATGGGGACGCCAGTGGCGCCGGTGATGTGGGTGATGAGCAGCCCCCCTAGGATGGAGGGACCCCCGACTGACCCGGCAAGCCCAGCTGCAGCAGGACACCATTGCAGAAGAGCACTATGCCCAACACAGGTAAGTCAAGGGGACATGTGCAGGCAACACTGTCCATGCGCAAACCACAGGCACACAGGGGAACACACTGTGCATGAAGGTCAGGGGAGTTGATGGTTCCAGGCATAATAACACACCATCAGAGAGGGGTGAGCACTCATATGGACACACACGCACACCAGGCAGCGTACATGGGCAGCAGCACAGCACTGCGGAAATGACATTGCCAACACACAGCACCACCAACCACCCCCACCACCTGGACTGTCCACGTACATGTGTCAGGACCTGGGCACACTTGCACCTTGGTGTACAGTGCAATGCAGGCATCATCATGCACACGCACCTGTGGACAGCAGTTGGGAGAGTGTGCAGGTGGTCCATGTGTCAGCGTGGTGAGCAGAGCACCCAGCAGTGCACTGCCCACCATGACACACATGCACACAGGGCAGCACCAGACAGGGCCTGCACTGAGACAGCTCAGTCAGGTAGCACTGTCCCACAGCCACCACAGATGCGTGGTGGCCCCACCGTGTCCCAGCAGCACTGGCAGGCTGAGCAGGGCACATCCCGGGTGGCGCTGGTGCACCACCAGGGTCCCACTGTGCGAGCGACCTTGCCCGCACAGGGGTCTGCATCCTGCCAAACAAACTTGCACCAGGGGTGCTCGGGATGCCCACAGCAGAACCCGGCATCGACAGGCCTGGTGTTGCACGATGCCGGGAACAGGGAGTGGAGAGCGCACTGTGTGGGGTGTGTGGTACAGGGGCACCTGACAGTGTGGCCAATGTGTCCGCCACAGAGACCACTGCCTGGGTCAGCCTGTCAATGGCAGCAGTCACATCCGTCCGCATAAGGACCAGCTCAGCTCGGTCCCGAGCACACTCCCTGCTATGCCACTCCACAGACACAGACAGTGGCTCCACGGACCTTGCAACCCACCCCTGCAGCTGTACCGAGTCCTGCAGCAGGCAGGTGTGCGCGTCCAATGGGTACCCTGCCCCAATGGCCTCGTGACCCCCAGGGTGTGGATGGTCCTGGTGCAGAGCACCCCTTGAGGGTGGGCGCTGTTCGCCAGGACCAGGTATGGGCAGATCAATGAGTGGTGGACATGTGCCACTGATTGACACTGCACCCCAGCCCTGGTGTGTGACTGCTGCTGCCGCCCTCCAACTGCTGAGCCCCCAGGTCCACCTGTTCCACCTCCGTGCTGACAACAGTGCCAGACACCTGCACAGCCACCGTGATGCCCCACCTGTGCTGACAGGCACAGCCTGGGACTGTGCAGCATGCTGGTACACAGGTGTGAACCAGAAGGCCCAGAGGCATGTGCTGGCCTGCCATGTGTCCGTCATGGGACACACACCTATCACTGCTCATTGCAGGCCTGCTATCATCAATGGTGCAGGTGCGTTCACTGCCATAGGCACAGCATGCTGGCATACCTGCATGCCAGACTGCTGTGACACAGGCTGTGCACCCCCTGCACCCGTATCACTGTCACCGGAGTTGTAGGCCCAGCGTGCATGCTGCTGCAGTGCCTGCAGGCTGGTGGTGGAGGTGGATGGTCCCTCCTCCACATCCAGCAGGTCTGCCTCACTGTCTGGACCCACCACCACCACCGTCTCCTGCAGACGAACAGGATCTGTAACAGATAGAGAGTACACGTGAGTGCATGTGAACAACAGCCCCCCCCAACAACACCACCATGTCATACTGCAGTGATGGGCTTCCACCTGTCTGGAATCCTCTGCCATGCGCCAGCAATGGCACTCGGCTGCATGGCTGTGACCAGTGTCTCCTCTGTGGGGTCAGCTGCAACACCACAGGTGGCCCCACCAGTGCCAGCACTACGCGCCCTGAAGGCTGCCACCTTCTCCTTCAGCCTCCTGCGGTCAGTCCCCATCTTCTTCCTGCATTCCTGTACAGAGCGCTGTGGCTTCTGTGCAGGTTGACGGCCCGAGCCACCCCTCCCATGCAGCTGCACACCCTGAGGGTGCCCTCTGTCCACTCAATAGTGGCTCATCCTCCAGTAGGCCTGGAAGGGGCCTCTGTCTCTGCCGCTGTAGTTCGGCCTCCTCCTACGCCCGCCGTCCACACCCTCAGCTTGGCTCTGGTCAGTCATGGTGATCTGTATGGGTGGAAGTGGACACCTGTCACTGTGCAGTCGACAGCATTTCCCCATGAGCATAGCTGCCGGCCCGGGGGGGGCGGACGCCCCCCACGTTTCCTCTCCGCATGGCAGATACTGATAGAAAGGGTGCCCTGTGTCCCTTTCTAAGTGCCCTTTTCATGCTCAGCCCCTTCAGCCTTTATAATCCTCTGGCACCCCTGCCCATGAGCATTGTCCTGAGCATCACACAGCATGTAACTCACCTCTCACCTGCAGTAACCAAATCTGGCCGGCACAACCCACTGTCGCATTTCTATAGCGCAACACATGCAAATGAGGTGTGGCGCAACTTTAATAACATGTAATCAATCGTTACGCGCTGAATGGCTGATGAATGATTTGCATATGTTGGCTGAATATCGCGTTTTGCACTTTGCACTATCACGGAAGGTCGAACTGAGCCAATGGCGGGTTGTAGCTGCATGCTACACTGCATTGCGCATGCCCAGACAGCTTACGCATGCGTCTATCGTGCTGCAGACCTGTTGAGCGCGATAGGTGATTCAGGCCATGGCCACCATTGTGCCAGTGGCGCTACAGCACTGGGCACTATATGGAGCTGTGGCACTACTGCGCGATAGTCCACTGTGGCACTGGTGCTCAGCTTGGCAGTCGCGCAGGATGCCTATACATCCAATGGCGCTGTGCTTAGCCTTGCGTCATTGCCGTGACCTTGTGTATGCCCTCTGCCCTCTGGCGCTGTTCGCATGCCATGTGTACATCCCTATTGCGCTGTCTGGTGACAGCGCCATATAAATATGACGCTGTTCAAACAGCGCGATTGGAGCCTGTGGTGGTCTTTAGCAAACAACTCCACATGGGGTCACGCGCAGCAGGGCACCATATTGCCTGCTGTAAAGTTGGTGCCATGGCTAGGAGGAAGGCGGTGTCCTGGAGCCAGCTTGAAGTGGCCAACCTGGTGGCCCTGGTGGAGCCCCACTGTGAGGCACTGTATGGTGAGGCCCCCCTCACCATGCCTAGGACCCACGTGTGGCAGCAAGTGGCCACTGACCTGGTGGAGGTCACTGGCCGGGGCCGGTCTGCTGAGCAGTGCCGGCACCGGTACAGTGACCTCCGCCGGAGGGAGCCGGAACTCTTGACGCAGCTGCGTTCACATGCCAGGCGGGGCGTGGTGCCTAGGCCAGGTGAGTGTACCATCTATGCACCTATATTCTCTGTAGGGGTGTGTGTGTGCTTGGGTGGCTCTGCATAGGTGCGCTCGGACACGGTTGGCTGTGTCAGTGTGTGCAGCTGTGCGATGGATGGTTATGGCTGTGTGGGCAGGCACTCTCACTGGGGCAAGGGCCACTCTGCTTTTGAGTCACACTGATGTTTGTCTCAACATATGTCTCCAACAGGTCGGATTTTGAGGACGCCGGGCGAGGGTGAGGTGGGCCTTGCCAGGGCCCTGGTGCCAGGGGGTGTTGTGCCCCAACCACAGCAGCAGCAGCAGCAGCATCAGCAGCAGCGGCAGACCCAGCTGCTGGAGGAGTGTGAGTATCATTACTTCATGGATGCTATTGCATGCTGGGGGGGGCAAGACCACCAGCCATGCACAACACAACCAAAGGGGAGGTCATAATTCCACTATACAAGACACTAGTGAGGCCCCACACTGGAGTACAGTGTACAGTTCTGGAGACCATACCTACGTATGGACATGGACTGGGTAGAGAGGGTTCAGAGGAGGGCAACACGATGGTGCATGGATTGCATCACAAGTCCTATGAAGACAGGTTGAAGGAACTGAACATGTACTCCCTGGAGGAGGGAGGGAGAGGGGGATATGATGGGGACATACAAGTATCTTACAGGGGGGAACAGAATGCAGGAAAACACTATTATTCAGCGTAAAAGATGTTCCAGGACTAGAGGGCATGGGATGAAGTTGGAGGGGGGACAATTCAGAGGACACATGAGAAAGAATTTCTTCACAGAACGAGGTGGTGGACAAGTGGAACACCCTGCCAGAGGAAGTGGTGGGGGCTGACTTGGTCACGGATTTAGAATGCATGGGATAGCCATACCAGGAATTCTGGAGGTCAGGGCTAGGTGCAACAGACTTATAGGAAAACAGAGTGAACTTACAAGGTCAAATGGCCAGACTGGGTGGCCCATAGGCCCTTATCTACCGACACTGTCTATGTATCCATGTATGTAGGCACAACACAGGTGACATGCATCACAGTGCAGTATCACAGCACATCTGTGTATGCGTCACTGGTGGTCCAGGCATGCACTGGGCACATAGCTGTGTAACTGGCATTGCACCACGTTGCCACATCACTTGCCAGCCTAGTTTGTACTGTGATTGGCATGGGCAGTGTGTCTGGGCGGTGGTGCGCATAGCTGGTGCCACCTGTTTGTGATGGCCATGTGCATGTTCACTGTGGGTGGGTGCATGCCATCACAGGTGCGGGACATTGGGCTATATGGCTTGCAGGTTGGGTGGTGTTCAGGGTTGTGGTCAGTCACAGACATTGACTGTGTTCCCATTTTCCTAGGCCTCGAGGTTCTATGGAAGATGCAACAGGATGTCCGTTGCCTCACAGAGGTCAGCATTGCAAACCACAGGATCCTGCAAGCCATCCGGAGGCATGGACGCCATCAGGGCCGGGATGGAACGAGGCGCCAGCAGCAGGAGGACCAGGAGCGCTGGGCGGGAACCCACGTGACCCTTCCCACTTCTCCCATCCCTACCACCCTGCCTTCCCTCTCCAAGTTTTTAATCCCTCCCTCTTGAACACCCCTTCCTTGTACCCGTCCCCCCCTTGTAAATAGTTTTTATTGTTCTTGTTGAAATATGTTTAATATACATTTCTATTTTGATATATGAATACTGTGTCGGTCTCTGATTTGCAGCTGGCTATGGGTGCTCAGTTGCAGGTGTGTACATGCCATCTGGGCTGGTATGATCCTGGGTATGTGTGTGTGTGTGTGTGCATGGGGAGGTATCTCCAGCATGGCAGTGACTTTTGGTTGGTCTTGCCATCTGCTGCCACCCAGTGCTGGGTGCACAGGGTATGTCTGGCTTGTAGGCTTCTGTGTTGCATGGGGCTGACATGTGCTGGGGGGACTGCATGGGTTCCTGCAGTGCCAGTCACTGCACATGGGTGGTGTCTTGGGGTCACAGTGCAGGGTGTGCTGTGCATACGGGGGGCTGATGTGCAATGTGGTTGTCAACCCCCTGTGTGTGGCACTCTCCGCCTGCCAGTGGTTGTGCTGGGGTGTCAGGGCTCTGCTATGCTTTGTTGGCTTGTCCCCATGGGCACGTGGATCATCCGTCCCACCCCCAGTGATGCTGTGCTGGGGTGTGCTGGTGGTGTGGGTTCTGCAGTGTGTTCCTGTGCCCATGTGTGGCATGGCTGGCGGTGGGCCCCAGCCTGCCTCCCTGGATGTGCAGTTCCATTGCTCTGGGGGGGCTGTGCTTGCGCTATGGCAGCTCTGGACTGCTCAGCTGAGCTTCCCTTGTTGCGCCATAGCGCAACATTTTGGCTCAGCTTCTCCTTCCTGGTTGCGCTATGGCGCAGTATGTGCGATATTCGGACATTGGTTGCTTGTGCAATTTGCTCTGCTCCATGTTTGAATATCGCACCTGTTGCACATTTGCACAACTGGTTTGTGCTTGCTCCTGCTGTTGCTCCAGTTTTGAGCGCAGTTTGAATATCTGGGCCTTAATATATAAATACACAACATTTTCAAACCTACTACAGTGTATGGGAAATATCTAATACCTGATTGTAATGATAGCATGTAATGCTCATCTTGCAACAAATGTTTTAAATAGACATATTACCACCTTACTCACATACAGTCTCACTGTTATGTCCTCACACTGTCCCAAAAAGTTATTTCGCTTTGCAACCACAGCATCATATAGTAAAGTATAAAAAGCACAGTTTGACAGTATAGGTGCTCATTCAAAGTATGACACTGTGTGTCCTAAGGCCATGCAGCATTGAATAATGTAGCAATGTGATGTCTGTGGCCCAATATTTAACACAGTTTCACTACTCAAGAACTTCGTTTTAAGCTCCCAACCCACAATGTCGCGTATGATGTAGTGGAATTTGCACCACTGCAAGTAGTCATAGTACTGCATTTTACATGTGGTGAGACAACTTCCATAGTGCTATATAGAAATGTGAGATATTCATACTGTGACACGCAAACAGTCCCATTATTCACCGTATTATTGCTTTTATCGACATTCCCTCAGTTCATGATCACCTTTTAAAAATACACATATCTGACAGTGCACTGAACAGCATCACACTGGATTGTAGAGGTAAGTATGAGGCTGGCAAGGCTGAAGACAGACACACTGCACAGCTATTCAGTTTGACTGGGAAAAGGGGGTCATGAAGACTACAAGGCACATTTTTAACTTGTACATTGAGAAAAAAACCAAAAAATCATAATTGGACACTTTCTGCATTGCACACCATTTAGGTCACTACAATATCCTCCCACCATGTTGTGTTTTTTAGGTGGTTGGGTATCTGCAATGATCAACGCATTGCCACCCTTATAAGGTCACAGCACAAATAAAGTAAATAATGTCAACAGTGATTCGCCCCCCACAACAAACAAAAGAAAGTGGTACTGGCTCGGCAATGAAGGGGTGTTGCTCACACCCCAGACAATTGAACATTTGCAGTGAGTATGCCAACAGACAGTGCACTCCCCCTATCACGCAGTAAGACAGCAAGGTGTAGTTATCAACAGGAGCATTGATCACCATGAATGTTGACAACCATATGGTACTTCTCAACCATGCAGATAATAGCAACAACAGATTTCACTTACGTGGTGGGCTGGTGACGGCTTCCTGCTTCACCTCCACATGTTCAAGAGCAGCAGCTTCCCCGGGCTCTATTAAAGCAAACAAGTAAAAAAATGATCACATCAATAGATGAAATATCAAGGTAAAAGTGTTTTTCTTTAAAACATCAATTTCTAATACTACATCATTCATACAACTATCATATGAATACATATCTCTTTATGGAAACAGCTGTCTCTCCAACTAGATGTATGTTGTTAAGTCAGTATTACATGCATATAACAAGTCTTCTCATCTGCAAAAAGCCACACAAAGTTGAAATTATGACACCATGTATATATCTTTTTCCAAGACAAATGTCCATTCAATCCAGAACAGTTAATATAAGAAATTCATTTTTTTTCCTGGTGATTCCCCATACACTGTTTCTTCAATTACGTTTTTTCCTAAAGAAAACTCAGAAATATATTATTGGTAGTATGCAGTGCAGAACAAGCAGTGCCTGCCCATCAATCGCAATACTTATAACATTGTCATAATGCATATTTGTTACACAGAAGCATCCTAAAAACATTACATGTACCTTCAATTTACATACATGCATACCTAATTATATGACGATCTGTTCCTTAAACAGTTTTAAAATGTGAGTTATAATAAGAATAACACAAACATAACGATAATGTTACTGTTCACTCAATGACCCTCTAGCTGAATATGGCAGCCGTTTATGTGTTATTAAGTATATTACCCCTACAGGGCTATTAAAACACATTAACAAACATGTAGATATTCTGTGCTGTCCATTTATAACTATTGCAATAATAAAAATGAAACATTGGCAGGAGATATAGAAATAGTAAGTGAATAATATCTAGGGACATGTCGTAATTAGCAACAGATAATTAAGCAGCACACCATTGAATACCACTGAGACACCTACAACATTACAATTGGTTATCTATTACTCATTGTACATTAAACTCCACCACCAAAAGTAGCAGAGGAGAAGACCTCCCCCCCACAACACCACATGTACCGCTATGGACATACATCCATTCTCAGATTCATGAACAATAGTATTCCACTCACATGTGTAGTAATACCAGTTTGTTATGGTAGTACAGGATCTTCTGCCATGGTGGCACTGCACATTCATTAGACTTAGTTAACACCTTTTTGAAGTATTTTGGGTGGGATATTCAAAATGGTTGCACCATATGCAATAGGGTTGCACATGCGCAAGTACGAAATTCCACCATTCTGCGATATTCAGTAGAAGACAGTTGCGCCACTGAAAACAGGCTGAGCAACAGCACAATGCAAATGAATGCATGCTCAAGTGGAGGGGAGGAACCATGCATGAACTCCAGAGCCCGATATTCAGCCGGGCTGTGCAGAGTTGTGTAGCCACAACCCCCAACCAAGCCTGCACAACTTGGGGGCAAAAAAAAAGGCCTAAGTCGAGGGCCACCCACAGGTGAGCTGCTGGATTGCAGGGCGAAACACAGCAGCTGCCACCTGTGCTGGTCCCCAACCCAGTCCCTGTGCCCCCCCACAGCCCGATTGCAGGCACCCGACTGTAAATCCCTCCCACCCCCTCCCAGTGATTTACAACTCAGAAGAAAGTATTTCTGATCACTAGCAAGTAAAGCTAAGATCGAAAGACTTATCGCTGCTGTGCTACGGCACACCCAAAAAGAGCAAGAGTCACCTTTCTCTGATGAATTTACGTCTGAAAGTACGAACTTTTGTCAACAGAGCACTGTTTGTACTACAATGATTGTGGCGTAAGATGTGTCATGTGCTTGAACAATTCAGGAAACTTGTATATGCCATTAAAAAAAGGCTTCAACAGTATCCTTGTTTGACTGTTGACAACTTCTGTCATGTTTTCACAGGACAGTGGCTGCACACACAGCACTCAGAAGCATATTTCTGGGAAAAGTCTTATCATTACTTAACAAAAGAACAGACATTCAGTATCTCTGATGACAATCAATTGGATACTGATAATGACTGTGATCCAACCACACTCTTCAATAAACGGCACTGCCTGACATGGTCATGTGATGATACCTGCAACCATAGGCAATCGTCATTTCAAAAACTAGAACACTTTGTTAACCTATTTGTAATAACAGATCAGAAAGAGAGACATAAACTGTTTACAAAAATTGACCATTGTGAAATCCGGCCACATACTGGACTCATGGGTCACTCACTTGCATGTCTCGATAGTGGTGTTTGTGATAGTATTTTTCACAACATGCGGATGCTTGCAGTGCATCAAACAGGCATGCAAAACTTTGTTTACAGAGTATATGAAGTACAGCGAGCTGTACATCAGTACACTTATTTAAATTACTTATTTCAGTCAGGTGACATGTAGGGTGCCATCACTTTCCTAAAAAAACTGCAACACATTACTTCTGTACCAGAAATAGCTAATTTTCAGTGTAACACTTCTGTAGAAAAATCTGTTTCAGTGTTAGAAAATGACATTATGAAACAGCACGGGAAGGAAATTGCTAAGTTTGAGGTTGCAAAGTCTCAGAAGTTTGATTCTGTATGTGTGTCATGCAACCGTTTGTGCTACATGAAACAAACAGTCACAGTCAACCTAGAAACCTTGTCACCATACAATAACATGTGGTTCCGCCTGGCAGCATTCTTGCTGCTGAAATCTGACTTTCACTTACAAGACACCATTGTGCTATGCAAACACTGTTTTTCAAATCTGAAGTGTAACACTTTGCCAGCAAGGTCAATGCTAAACAACATGGAAACAGATGTTACACCAAGTGAGATTTCAACATTGAATATGTTTGAACGTATTCTAATTCAGACAATGAAACCATTCCAAACAATTCTACGTCTGAACACAAAGACACGGAACATTCCACAGAAAGAGCTTGTTAGATCTCTAAAGGGTTCTGTGATGTATCTACCACTTCCTCTACAGGAAAATGTTCAAGCAATCTCAACTGAAAATAGCTTGGTAATTCTTGTAAATGGTGTGCCTACAAAGGCCAAGGTCATCTGGCAAGATGTTGTCAATGTGCAAAAGGTAAAGCTTGCTCTTGCTTATTTAAAGAGTAACAATTCCTTTTATATAGACCTTGACATAGATCAGATGGCCAGTGTCTCTGTGCAACATGATCTATTAGAAAAAAGTAAGCCAATCATTGAGAAACTCAGTACACAGACAAGTGACAATGTGTATGAATAGTACACAATTCACCCACTACATGGCAGAGATCCATTAGGAGACAACATTGATCTCTATCAAATGAAGCAGGTGGAAGGTGAGCCTGTCAGCATTTTGGGAGGCAACACTAGAAGCACGCTGTTTCCCAGACCTATTTCCAAAAGGGTCAGGTGGACCCCTAGATGAAAGAGAAGTATGGGTGCAGGGTGCTGAGTACCGCACTAGCCGTGTCCTCAGCAAAGATGGCAAATTCAGACGTAACATACAGTACCTGTTCCATCTGCTCTGGGACAGTGAACTTAGCATTCTGTCTGCGTCTATAGCACATATCATTCGTCTAACAAGTCCACTAGATGGAATAACAGCTGCTCAATTTTTAGAGAAATTAAAGCAGAAAGATGAAAATGTGCAAGTGAATCTGTCTTCCATACTTTCAAGTCTCCGTGGCACCAAAGAATATTGGTATCGCAGACACTCGGAAGTGATGACAATGCTACGAAATTATGGTGCAGCCACATGGTTTGTCACACTTAGTTGTGCTGAATATGCCTGGGACGAACTCATTGAACTGTTGAAGTGGGCAAATTCTGATGTAGAAGGCATCTCATCGATGACTGTCAGAGAAATGTGTTCATTTGATCCTGTGCCGGTCACAAGACATTTTCACACGCGGTTCCATGACATTCTCACTTTCATCTTGTCAAAGGACAATCCTCCTCTAGGTATTGTGGAACATTACTTTTGGAGGACAGAATATCAAGCACGAGGTGCCCCTCATATCCATATGTTATTGTGGATCAAGGATGCGCCACACATTGGTGAACATGAAGCAGCAGAAGTGCTATCATTCATCAAAAAATATATCACTTGTCACATTCCAGACAAGTATGACAGTCCTACACTATGGAAGTTGGTACAAAAGTTCCAGCGACATATTTGTGCAAAAATATTGCCGGCGAGTAGTAAAGAACAAATCTAATTGGTACACACGATGTACCTTTGGATTTCCTAGATGAGTTTGTCAGAATGGTGCCATGAATGACCTTTTCTCAGCAATGCGACACCACTGAAGACAAAATCAACCAAGAGGGTATCTGAGTTACCCAGAGATGAAAAAGAGGTGTACATCAATGACTACAACCCAACTCTTCTCCTAATGTGGCAAGCAAACATAGATGTTCAGTTTGTAGCTGATAATTCACTGGCCCTGGTTGATCGTCCACGTACATAACCAAACATGAAACAGACTAGCTTGCAAGATCTTTGGGAAGATATTACCCCTTCAAGCAAAGCCTGACATCTCAGCTGTGGTCATTGGGTTTGAAGACTCTTTCACACAGAGAATGTGGAGCTTACGAAGCCAGTGACGGTTAATGGGTACACATCTATGCGGGAAGTCTGGCGCTGTACGTTTCCTCAGTGTAAACTACAAAGAGAGCAGGCGTGTACTGATTCCTCATGCGAAATTGAGGAGCTCACGGTCAATACACCTTCTTCAAAACATATCTTGAAGAATAACCTGATAGACACATACTACCCACGTAGACACAACGACATGAATGATATGTGTCTGTTTGAGGTGGCTAAGTGGTATGACTACAAGACAGGTGCAGCACCTGACTCAAATCACCAAATTTACAAGGTCAATGGACTAGATGGCTGTCTCGTGAAGAGACACAAACCATGGCTTATAGATCACTGCAAACTGCATCTAGGCACATCAGAGAGCACAGAACATTACTACTTTGCTCTCCTATTCCTATTTAGACCCTGGAGGAGTGAGTCTGAATTAAAAGGTGACTCTGACACATTCAAAGGCCAGTTCAATCTCACTTATGAAAATTTACAAACTGAGTACTCACAGACATATATACGAAGACTAAAAGCTGAGAAAGAACAGCTTGAGAAGGCAGAGAAGCAACTTCAGGAAGACACTCCAGTTAGTTCACAAGACAACCTTGATCCAGAAGGACAAGGTGTTCTAGGTGACCCTCTGCCCTTAAATGCCCCAGAAGTGTTAATGTCATAAATTGAGACAGCCATGCAACATGGGACACACTCTATGGTCAACCCAGCTGACTTAAGAGAAAGACTAATCAGCTGCAGCATACAGTTCACTCTCAAGTAGTTGAAGCTGTCAACATGGCATACTACATGAAACAAAACAATGTGACTGCACTCACTACAAGCCACTACTAATGTTTGTTAGCGGTTCAGCTGGCACAGGAAAGAGTTTCTGATTGAAGCCATCACTGCAGAGTACTGCAGTGTGACAGGCTCTTCAATGTCTGTTGCTGTAACTGCTCCCACAGGACTAGCAGCATGCAACATTGGTGGTAACATTACACCATCTCTTTATGTTGCCAGTCGAATATGGGAGAACTGGAGAGTATAGTAAACTGTCATTTGAGGTTGCATCTCAGCTCCGTTCCATGTTCACAAAGATGCAGATTACTAATCATTGACAAAATCAGCATGGTCTCCAATGTCATGCTTGCCTGTATTCATCTACGTCTACAGCAGATCTTAAGTATGACGATGGAGTGCCATTTGGTGGCAAAAGTATACTTGTGTTGGAGACCTTTACAACTTGTACCAGTCAATGCAGAGCATGTATTTACAACTCTGACTGCAAGCAAGCTAAGAATATCCTGGGTTGCATTGCAGGCTATAACATATGGAATTATTTACCTATGTTGAGTTGTCTGAGAACATCGCCAAAGTGGTGATCTAGCTTACAAATCACTTTTAGATGAAGCTCGTACAGGTTCTCTATCACCAGAACATGTTTGTATGTTAAATGATCAAAAAATCACAGTACATAGTACATGCATAGAAACAGCATGTAATGTCTTCAGCAATATATACTCTACTGGCAGACACACAGTGTGTCTTATGCCACGACTAAAGAAATGCGCTGAATTCAACAATCTAATGCTGCAGAGAGAAAACCAAGAGATTCTAACTCTGCATGCAGTTGATACAGTTGATGGTGTTATTCTTAGTCGGCTAGTAACAAGATGACTGAACGACTAAGTGAACTGGAGTCAGATGTTTCATGAACAGCTGGCCTAGAAGCTGTTCTCACAGTTTGTAAGAATGCACGTATCATGCTGCACCATAATCTAGATGTAGAACAAGGTATGAGTAAGCGGTGCCATAGGAAACATCATTGACTTTGTCTACAATGTCCAGAAGACATATATTGAGACACCTTGGTACACTTTGACAACACGCAGCAGTCTGTACACATAGGATTGAACCTACGTTAAATTCCAGGTTTTCAAGGATGTCTATGTAAACGAAAACAGTTCCCATTATATGTTGCATATGCTGTCTCCATTCACAAATCTCAGGGATTGAGTTTGGATTCAGCAATGGTAGAGCGAGGTACAGACATTTTCAAGGATGGTATGAGCTATATCGCACTTTCCGTGTGCGTAGCCTTTCTGGATTGCACATCATTAGTATAGCACCTCAGAAAATACGAGCTGACAAGTGATGTATTCTTGAGTACAACAGGTTATGTACTCTACATCAGCCACAAATGTCTTTAATACCACTGCCTACATATCTGTCTGTCTCACACAATTCAGTCACAGCTAGAGGTAGCAACAAACAGCAGCAAGCTTCCAAAAGTGATTCAACAAAAAAGAGTGCAGCAAAGGCCACAACTTCAAGTAAACATTCACAACCAGCAATTCATCAGAAATCAGTTGGTGTAGCTGCTGTACCAGTCTTTGACAACAGCAGTAGAGTAAACTGCTATGCTAACTCAGCTATGCAAGTTTTTCTACACATGCCGCAGTTTGTGCAGGCAATATCTGCTTCACAAGACAATCCCCTATCAAACGCTTTGAAGCAGATTATCAACATGACTTCTGACCACTCTAACAATGTACAGTCACTAACACCACTACGACAGGTGTTAGCTACATATGCTGGATGTAGTACGTTTGCTGCAGACATACAGCATGACACTACTGAGTTTATGATGGCTGTCATAAACAACCTGGATGAAGAAGGCACCCCAATGCGGCAGTACTTCACAGTAACATATGTTACAAAATATGTATGTGTTTCATGTGGCAATTCACAACGTGAAACCACACAAGACATGCTGTGGATTACTCTCTTTGTCCCTTAAACCAAAAGTGTCAAATTTCGACAGCTATTCACCAATGCTGAATGTAGTCATGTCTGTGGAAGGTGTGGAGGCAGATGCACTCAGTCCATACATCTCAGGAGTTCATCTCAATATCTGTTGCTTATGTTGCACAGATTTGACCCCAACAGGCTCAGAGTTGATACTCCTATCACAGATTACACAGCTAGTAGAATAGTCTTCAACCAATCAGTGTTTGACACTCACAGTATAATCTATCACCACGGTCAATCCATGCATTCTGGGCATTACACCTCGTTACTAAGGTGCAGAACTGGATGGTTAGAGTGTGACGACTCTACAAGCAGTTTTAAACAGAGACTGCCACGACACTTGAAAAATGCATATCTTCTAATATTGAAGAATTATGACAACCTTCATATTTCAGAAGAATAGGACAAAACATGTTGCATTTAAAAATGACTACTTTGTCCAAAAAACATTCATGCCTCATTACAATGTTGTATAATGTACGACTCTAAATAAACCATACAATTGCAACAAAATGGTATTCTAACAGAGACATTACATACACTGTAACGTAAGATCTTGTGTGGATCAGTGACTACATGAAAATTGTTGTAGTGGCTTCAATCGGCGCCAACAATATTCACAGTCACTAGGGAAACCATGATTACATGTCTATCAAAGATTGTACATCTAAAAACTGAAGCCTTACTGCTCTCCTCCTCTGTACATATCTTTAATTATCCATGTATCAACTCATGCATAACAACAAATTTATATGAGTTATAAACTGTTACTCTTTGCAAACAAAGAGAAGTTCTCAGTTATCATCGTAAATAACTAAGCAACTACTAACATTCAACAAACATTCCACTCTGTCTCAAGTTGTCTACCAACACTTCCATTTGATCTTCTAATATTGAACAATTATGATAACCTTCATATTTCAGAAGAATAGGACAAAACATGTTCCATTTAAAACATGACTACTTTGTCCCAAAAACATTCATACCTCATTACAATGTTGTATAATGTACGACTCTAAACAAGCCATACAATTTCAACAAAATGCAATTCTGACAGAGACATTCCATACAGTGTAACATGTAAGATCTTGTGTGGATCAGTGACTACATGAAAGTTGTTGCAGTGGCTTCAATCGGCGCCAACAATATTCACAGTCACTAGAGAAACCATGATTACATATGAATCAAAGATTGTACATCTAAAAACTGAGGACTTACTGCTCTCCTCCTCTGTACATATCTTTAAGCATCTGTGTATCAACTCATATATAACAACAAATTGATATGACTTATAACCTCTTACTCTTTGCAAACAAAGAGAACTTCTCAGTTATTATCGTAAATAACTGAGCTACACTTCTAACATTCAGCAAACATTCCACTCTGTCACAAGTTGTCTATCAACACTTCAATTTGTCTATTGACTCTTGACATATAGAGAACATCATTCAGTCACCATGCAACAATGTAGAACTATCACGCTTTCATGTGTAATACTAGTGTTGTACATATGTAAAAATAACTACCTTTATTGATAATGCAAGAAGCTGAATTACACAACTGTAAATAAGAAGCAATTGCAGAATCTCATTTACTGACTTTTACATGTGTTTGCAATTACTTGTACATAATATAAACATTTGTATTCAGGTGTACATTGTTAATAACTAGTTTGATATCTGTACTAAAAATACTAGTGTAGCACTAAAGTACAAGTGAACGTTTTACATATTATTCAGCACTATAGTAACTACATTTAATTAACCATAAGTTTGTTAAAAAATGCATTCCATGCACAATTTTAGTATTTACAAGTTAAGAATTTACATAGAAGCCAATGTAAGAATTGATAATATGTCATTTGTTCATGTAAAAATATTATTTTTTTTAAACTTGTCACATAAGTAATTCTACCATATGTAAAAAATATTGACAATTGTAAATCAGACACTGTTACTGATCACAACAAACTGCATACCTGTTCCTGACAATATTTATGATCGCCTCAATTGAGGGGTCGGGTGGGAATTTTCCATTTGCGCCTAGTCAGTGACATATTATTAAATAATACCAATCAAATGTCACAAAACTAAAATTTTTTGTATATTGTACTACTTAGACAGTCAGCATATGGTTTTTCGCCCACCCCAGGAACATCCACATTAGCAGTCACACAATTACAACAAAACACTTGTCTATCATGTGTGTAATCACACTTCACAACCTACTGACATTGCCTTATTAACATACCACACAAGTAATGCACTACACATAATTACAACATACAACCATTTTTAAAAAAGTTACATTTTTTTACAAACTGCATTCACATTCAATAGTAAATATATAATGAGCACCACAGCTTCAGCCTGACTAATAAATTCAGGTCAAATGTCAGAAACTACTTCCTCACATAAAGAATAGTGAGTACTGAAAAATAACTAGAAACACACAACACCTGATTAGTTTCCTATAATATCACACACTTACTCCAATCCATATTATACAGTTCTTATTATTCTTACACATTTACATATATGACAAGCAATGATTGCACACATACAAAGACTGTATTGTGAGACTGCTTCTGTTAACTAAATTTCACTCTTGATTGGACCTTTTCTCCATTTGACAAATTGGCAATACATTTTTTCAAACCATAACCACCTGTGTCGACTCCTTACTTTAAATACCATTATGACATAAAAATAAGTGTATATGACTTAAGCATACAAATCAATGTTAACTAGTACTGCTACAACTATACCTCCATCAATTTGTTTGGTACCT
Source organism: Neoceratodus forsteri (assembly GCA_016271365.2). Lineage (NCBI taxonomy): Eukaryota > Metazoa > Chordata > Ceratodontiformes > Ceratodontidae > Neoceratodus > Neoceratodus forsteri. The sequence goes on from CM028130.1 coordinate 319,021,761, forward strand.
ATGACATACAGTCAGTATCACAGCATATGCAACGATGTGGGACATTGCATGTCACATTTGACAGAATTCTAACAGTGTAAAAAACTCAGCAATGTACTTACTTTTCCTGTGCCTATGCAGTCATTATTACTATACCAAAGTGCCACATATCAGCACCCAACAGGTCACAGCTGTGACTATAAATGTACCATTCAGTCACTACTATGTGTACTTCAGAGTCTGACAAAATGGACGTTTCTCATTGGCTGCAAACATCCTAACAACCTTATGTTAATCTTTTATTACCATACATGAAGAGGTTAACGATATACTGAACTAGCTTTAAAACTGTTTAAAAACATGTTTCGTTATTATAGCAATAAGTCACTCCCAAGAATTGTGTTAATGGTCAGTCAATCACCCTGTAGAGACATGTGCCACTCGGCCACAGCACACCCCTAGAACGTGATTAACAGACCATTAACATAACCCCTTGTCATGCCTTATTAATAAATTATAAAAAGGGTCTCAGAAACTGAGCTTTCTGACTGACTGCAAACATTCTAACAGACTTCTGTAAATCTTTTATTTACATACATACAGAGGTTAACCATTTCTTGAACAAGCTTTTAAACAGTTTTAAAAATTTTTATTATAATAGCAATAAGGCATTACTAATGGCAATGATAATAGTCAGTTAATCACCCTATCGGATATATGCCACTCGGCTACACCTCGTGCCACAGTACACCCCTTAAAGGTGATTAACAGACCATTAACATAACCCTGCATCATGCATTATTGCTTAATTGAATTTAAATAACCGTATAGCCCACAAGTCCCCGGACATCCCTTTTTCAGGGGTGACCCGGAAAGCAAACAGTAGATCAAATAGAACACAATTGTACACATACAAGCTGAGGGTATACAGTATGCTTCAGTTTACAAATACATCTGTGTGGTCATCTACACCTACAATTACAAAATACTACCTAACTTTGTCTGACATTGGCTGCTCCACTGCCTACCTGACCCTGCTGGTGATGTCTTGTGTCATACTAACACCAACAGCAATGCAAACAGAAGCACTAACAGTGGCACATATAGTAACAGAAGTGAAAATGAGAGCATAAATGGCAACGCACACAGTGACACAGATAACAACGATCTGCCACGTGATGTGTTAAATGGAGGTTTGTAATTCCTCCAAACATCCTAACAGCCTTATGTTAATCTTTTATTGACATACATGATGAGGTAAACCATTTACTGAACAAGGTTTAAGACCGGGATGCACATTGGTTGTCGTTAGGCGTAACTCTCACCCATCCGTGTAAAGCAGCAAAAGTATAGGAGAATGAGGTGAGAGTTAGAACCCAAGATCCCAATCGCACCCCAATGCCAGTTGAGGGGTGGTAGCAGGGGTCAAAGGGTGGTTTTCAACACGTACAGCGGATTTCCTACTTTTATCGCTGTGGAACAACCCTAACTAATGCATTAAACAGAGTTTTTTGCCTCTAATTTCCCTTCTTTTTGAGAATGATAACCAGAAATAGTGAATGTAATGCAGTGCCAGGAGCCCCGCACTCCCACCACATGATGTCTTATGGCATACTAACAGGAACAGCAACACAAATAGAAGCACTAACAGTAGCGCACAAGTGCGCATAACCACGAATGAGAACAGAAAGGGTATGAACACGATGGAGTAGATGGGAATGTTGTACCACGTGATGTCTTGTTACATAGTAACATGGTGCCTGTAAATGGAAATATCAATGGGCATGGTGACGAAAAGTGAAACAGAAGAGAAACAGTCACGGTGAAACAAATGGCAAAAAGTTACAGAAAAGCAATCGCAAATAAGCATAAAGGATAACACACATGGTGGCACAGGCGTCAACGGAAAGTTAAGCAGTGCGGAACTGCAAGCAGAAAGGGCAACAGTAACATTAATGTAGCGCACAGGCTGGTTTCTTAAAGCAACAAGTATAGGAGAATGGGGTGAGAGTTAGGACCCACAATCCCAATACACACCCCAGTAGCGGTTCAGGGGTGGGTGGAGGGGTCCAAGGGGTTTTCAACCCTAACAGTGAATTTCCTCACTTTTGTCGCTGTGAAACAACCTAACTAATGCATTAAATGGAGTTTTTGTCTCTAATTGCCCTTCTTTTGAGAATTATAAGAAATAGTGAATCTAATGCAGCGGCAGGAGCACGGGTTAGGACCCATGATCCCAATGCACACCCCAGTGCCAGTTGGGGGGGTGGGCGGGGGTTCAAGGGGGTTTTCAACCCTAACAGCGAATTTCCTCACTTTTGTCACTGTGGAACAACCCTAACTAATGCATTAAATGGAGTTTTTTGCCTCTAATTGCCCATCTTTTTGAGAATGATAACGAGAAATAGTGAATGTAATGCAGCGGCGGGAGCGCAGGTTAGGACCCACGATCCAATGCACACCCCAGTGCCGGTTGGGGGGGTGGGCAGGGGGTCCAAAGGGGTTTTCAACCCTAACAGCAAATTTCCTCACTTTTGTCGCTGTGGAACAACCCTGACTAATGCATTAAATGGAGTTTTTTGCCTCTAATTGCCCTTCTTTTTGAGAATGACAACAAGAAATAGTGAATGTAATACAGCAGCGGGAAGGGCCCAACGCTCCCGCCACATGATGTCTTGTGGCACACTAACAGGGACAGCAATGCAAACAGAAATGCTAACAGTGGGCCACATGGTAACACAAGCACAAATGAGAACAGAAAGGGTAACGCACATGGTGGCGTAGACCGGAACGGTCTGCCATGTGATCTGTTGTCACAGAGTAACATGGTGCCTGCAAACAGAAATGTCAATGGGCATGGTGACGTAAAGTGAAACAGAAAGATAAACAGTACTGTAGACAGAAATGGCAAAAAATAACAGAAACACAAGCGCAAATGAAAACACAAAGGATAACACACATGGTGGTGCAGACGTCAACGGTAAGTGAAACGGGTATGTAACCGCAAGCGGAAAGGGCAACAGTAACAGTAATGTAAGTGCACAGGCTGGTTTTCCCCAAAACCTGCATAGAGAAAGACAGTGAGTACAAATAATGTATGCATAATAATGAGTATCGGCACACAAAATGAGAACTTGGAATACTAAATATGTTATATCTCAGGAACCGTACGACGTAGAAAAAAAATGTTAAAGTCATATCATTTACAATTGTCCTGGCTAATTTGGTACTTAGCTCCATTGGGGGCTAAATTTTCAAAGAAAGTCTGTATCTGCGCATGGTTTCGAGATCGGGCCCTGAAAACGCAGCGAAGCGCCGTAATGTTAACCTATGGGAAAAAGAAGAAGTTCGAGTGCCATAACTTTGCCTCCTGTAATATTTTTCACCAAACCACTGAAAAGCACATCTGTGGGCTCTTGGCTGTCTTCCCTCAAATTTCATCAAAAAAGACCAAACCGTTCTTTTGCAGCACGGATCAAAAGGATTTCTATAATGCATCGGGAGCCGTAATGTTATCCTACGGGAAAAAGCGTCAACTTTGGAGTGCTGTAACTTTGCTGCTGTGTAATATTTTTTCACCAAACCACTGAAAGGCACATCTGTGAGAAGTTAGCTCCGTTCTCTCCAAATTTCAGCCCAAAACTCCCAACAGTTCTTTCGCAGCGCAGTGCCAAAGAATCACTGTCACTTTCCCACAGATGGAAAACTACTGTCGAAATTTGCAAAAGCTTTCGCACGAAAGTTCAACACTTTCATGAGCACGAAAGTAATTTGCGAAAGTACTTTTTCCAGAAATTTGAAAAACATATTTCTGTGGTGTTTTAACGGTTTTTTGGAATTCTTTGCTCGTCTCTACAGGTCGCATAGTTTGCGTGACTGGTCCAAAATCTTCAGGAAATGTGCAGCTGGGTTCCCCGATGTGCCTTTTGAAGATTTCGTGAAAAAATATTAAACGGTTCAAATGTTATTCAAAAAACAAATTTCTCACTATAAGTCAATGGGAAAAGTTAACAAAAAGTTCAACAGTGTCGCTAATGCAGTTTTTACTTTCGCAAATATCCCTTTTACTGTCGAAAATCTGCCATTTTGTTTTCAGTTGGTCATCAGAAAAATGCTTGGCATTTAAATTTGTGACCCTGTAGCAACCTAATTCTTTTTGTATTCACCTAGTTGGACCCTGAGGATGCTAGGCATGTCTTTATTTTGGGGTAAAACACTCCAGAAATATGTTTTTCAAATTTCTGGAAAAAGTACTTTCACAAAGTAGTTTCACACTTGCGACTGTGTTGAATGAATTTGCGAAAGCTTTCGCAAAGTTCAACAGTACTTTTCCAGGCTGTGGGAAAATGAGAGCAATATTTTGCCACCCTTTTGCAAAAGAACGTTTTGGTCTTTTGGGCTAAAATTTGGAAGGAATGCAGCCAACATCTCACAGATGTGCCTTTCAGTGTTTTGGTGAAAAAATATTACAGGGCGGCAATGTTACGGCACTCCAAATTTGATGCTTTTTCCCATAGGATAACATTACGGCATCCGCCGCTTTACAGGAATCCTTTGCCGCCCTGCTGCAAAATAATGGTTTGGTCTTTTGGGCTAAAATTTGGAGAGAAGAAAACCAACATGCCACAGATGTGCCTTTTACTGGTTTGGTGAAAAAATATTACAGTGAGACAAAGTTATGGCACTCCGAACTTCTCTTTTTTTCCCATTGGATAACATTACGACGTTTGCCGCACATTTCAGGGCCCGTATCTCGGAAACAGTGTGAGATACGGACTTTTGTCAGAAAAATACTTAGCCCCCTAGTAGGGGCTAAGTATAAAATCAGTCAGGAAAGTCATAAATCATATGACTTTTAAATGTTTTTTCTACGTCGTACGGTTCCTGAGATATAATCAATTTTGTATTCCAACTCCTTATTTTCTGCTCTGAGACCCATTATTATGCATACATTCTTTGTACTCACTGTCTTTCTCTATGCAGCTTTTGGGGAAAACCAGCCTGTGCACTTACATTACTGTTACCCTTACTGCTTCTGCTTGCGGTTCCATAACCGTTTCACTTACTGTTCCTGTCTACAGCACCATGTGCGTTACCCTTCTCATTTTCATTTGCTCTTGCTTTTGCGTTATTTTAACCATTTGTGTCTATGGTACTGTTTATCTTTCTGTTTCACTTTGCATCACCATGCACATTACCATTTGTGTTTGCGGGCACCATGTTACTATGTGACAAGACATCATGTGGCGGGAGGGGCCCTGCACTCCCGTCACCACATTACATTCACTATTTCTCATTATCCTTCTCAAAAAGAAGGGAAATTAGAGGCCAAAAACTCCATTTAATGCATTAGTTAGAGTTGTTCCACAGCCACAAAAGCGAGGAAATTTGGTGTTAGGGTTGAAAGCCCCCCTTGAACCTCCCTGCCCACACCCCCAACTAGCATCAGGGTGCGCGTTGGGGTTGTCGGTCCTAACTCTCACCCCATTCTCCTATACCTCTGCTTCTTCACACATCTGATGGGGTGAGAGTTAATGCCGGCAACCCCAACACGCACCTCGATGCCGGTTGAGGGTGTGGGTGGGGGGGGTCCAAGAGGGACTTTCAACCCTAACACCGAATTTCCTTGCTTTTGTTGCTGTGGAACAACCCTAACTAATGCATTAAACATAGTTTTTTGCCTCTAATATATATATATATATATGATCTATTATTGGGGTGTGGTAGAAAATATGTGTCAAAGTTCTCCCCCTTCCCATCTCATACCATCAGTCAGCCTACAGAACTACATGCAGTCCCCTTTCTCCTCTCCTTAGAGTGAGGTACAGTAGTTTCCCCTTATATAGAGAAAACTCCCATATGTCTCAGTTGACAGCTTTCTCTCTCTACCTTTGTCAATAGGACATGCCTCTCACAAATAAAAACATTTTGTTTATACAAGGATTATATGATTATACAGGCTTTTGCTGGAAACCAGGACTTCACTGTGTTCCCATTATTAGGGAAATCTCAGTTCCCTTGTTTTATTCATAAACAAATATGCTCAGATAACACCCCGATTTATTATTGTATGCTTTTGGCAGCAAATAAATGTCAACAGTTTCACTATTCCCAGGATATCACCCTGTCAGTAGACCACCAGGAAGAGATAAAGCTTATTACTCAAATGACCCTCCCTTTATACCATGAAAAACAGCAGGATCATATGGCTACATGTAAAGTCTTATAGAATTTCACCTGGCTGGCCCCCAGATCTTTGCTGCGAGACTTGGACCAGTCTACCAATTCATTGTACGTTAGTATGCCACACTGTCACTCCCCTAAAAGTGTCCCATGGCATAGCTCCACTCTCTGATTGAAAAAATATCTTGCTGCTGGAACTGGTGACTGCAATATGAGGAAATAAAGAAAGTCTGGATACTGTATTTCAATGCATTTTAAACTTTTACTTATAATTTTGTCATGTTTCAATATTTTTACAACAAATTTTCAATGCAGTATTATTGTGACCACACCTCATGAACAAGGCAGGTGGATGTTTTTCAAATCTGTCCCAAAAAGTGATTTTGTGGTCTTTCTACAAAATCACCTTTCAAGCAGGATTTGAAATTTTTTATCTACCATCTTACTAGGGTGGGGTCATAAGAAGACTATGTTGAAAATCCAAGTGGAAAATATGGTAAAATGTCCAAGTTATGAGTGAATGTTGAAATATTTCAATGTTCATTCATAACTTCACTGTTTGTCAATATTTTTTCACTAAACTTTCAACATGGCCTTTTTGGAACCCCACCTCATGAACAACACAGGTGGAATTTTTCAAATCCACCCTGAAAGGTGATTTTGTGGTTGCTCTGCGAAATAATGTGGTTGATGGAATTCAAACATTTTCACCTACCAGGTTCATGAGATAAGATCATGAGAACACTGTGTTCAAAATTTGGGATAAAAATATAATAAAATGGTCATGTTATGAGGGAACATTGAAATATTTTATTGTTTATTCTGAACATTGCAAATTTTTAATATTTTGACTCTAAACTTTCAACATAGCCAATTTTCACACCACCTTATAAATGTGACAGGTGTCATTTTTCAAATCATGGCTGAGACATGTTGTTTGTACACTCACCCTTCTGGTTCCTGCTGCTGTTCTTGCCTTGCTAGCCAGTTCAATCTGAAGTGATATGACCAAGTATTTGAGGAGCAAGTGGCTCCTGGGCCTAGCAGCATCCTTTTCAGAGGCAAGGAGGTAAGCTGGCAATATGGTCTTATGGTGTAACTTAAACTTATTACAATATGCAGCAACAACGTGAGTAAAACAATATATAGAAAATAGGATTTTTCCAGATAATAATGGGACAAGCTGATAACACAGAAACACTAAAGTTCACTTCCAAACAGCACAAATGCTCAGCTGACAACCATTGTAATTCCTCATATAGTTACAGTATTTGAGCAAATTGAAATCCTTACCCCTGTCCCAAATTATGCAAACATATGAAATTTGCCAGCAGAAAAAGGCCTTACTGTCTACCAAGTCTGCTCAGTTGTGCAGCTAGCAGCCAAAATTTTGCAGCTGCCCCTCCGTCCCTTGCTCCCTCTCCCTTGACCCTCCCTCTCACTCTATCCCATCTACTCTTAAAGCCCCCCACTGTTCTGCTGGATACCACCTCTGCCGGCAATGCATTGCACCCAGCCACCACCCTCTCCATAAAAAAGTGTCTTCTCATCTCCCTCCTGAACCTTCCCCCCTCAAGTCTCATATCATGGCCTTGAGTGTCCCTCCCCTTCCCTAGTTTGTAAAGCCCCTCAGTACAAGTCTTGTTTATCCCTGTCACATACATGAAGGTTTCAGTCATGTCTCCCCTCTTCCTCCTCTCCTCCAGCAAGTAAATGTTCAATTCCCTCAGTCTACTCTCATATGGTAAGTCCCCCAGCCCTTTGATCATCTTTGTCACCTTGTGTTGCACTCTTTCCAGTAGCTTAATGTCCCTCCTCAGGTATGGGCACCAGAACTGCATGCAGTATTTCAGGTGTGGCCTAACCAGTGATCTATACAATGGCAGAATCGCCTCCCAATTCCTTGAGGATATACCCCTAACAATACAATCCATCACCCTGTTGGCCTTTCCAACCACCTTTTGACATTGTGCTGAGTTGTGCATTGCCCCCATAATGAGCACCCCCAGATTCTTCTCCTCCTCAGTCACTGCCAAATGCTCACCTCCCAGATGGTACCTCCTCCTTGGATTTTTAGCCCCAAAATGCAGCACCTTGCATTTTTTGGAGTTCAATCCCAGCTGCCAGGTGTCTGACTGGGACTCCAGCTTAGTCAGATGTTATTAGCGTATTAGCCATTATGTTGCCATCTGTCCAGAACAGGAAGCTGGTCAATGCTTGCTTAACTATTGATGTACATTAATTGTTAGGTTAGTGTGTGTGTGTGTGTGTGTGTGTGTGTGTGCTTGTAGTGGGGAAGCAGATGATGAAGTTGTTTAATAAGTCAATAAATACAGCCATGAAAAGGGTCTCAGTTTTGAGAAATCACTGGGCTCAGCATTAATGCAGTTTAGCTTTGACATCCCCTGATGTCTCCAAGGAAACTTTGAATAAAACATGATTTTTAGATATATTTCAGCTTATGTTACGTGCAGTTTCTGCTTTTGGCTTTTTCCCTTTCTGAAAGGAAAACAGTGGAAAACTTAACATTTCTGCAATAAACGTCTGTGTGCTGGACTTTAGTTTTTCCACCCATTAACTCTGTCCCAATGCTTACAATAAACTATTACTTTATTTGGTTTCTATTTTGAACTGTGCCACGCCATTCACCAATACACAGCCATTCGCTGTGCGCTTCTCATATGCAAATTAGCAGTCAGCTGTGAGAGAGGTTCTCTGCACCTTATTCTGGAGACACTGATTGTATACCTCTCTTACAGTGTCTGCGAACACTGCTTGGTGTCTGCTTTGCTCCTAACTGGTGTCCTTTCTGCAGTCGCTAGCTTTAAAATTTACAGTTAGACTTATTTTATGTGTCACAAGGCAAAGAAGTTCAAGTGGCTTGTTTTTCTCTGATTCACTGAAGAATGCCATGCTTTCCACTGTTGTTTACACTTCCTTCCCTCTCCTGCATGCGGCGGGTGCCAAATGTTCCACCCCCACTGAGGAAGTCATAGCAACCAAGGGTTGCTAAGCTTACCCTTAAAGCTACAGTGGGCTATAATAAGTATTTGAATCTGGTGCAGCTTCTAAAGGTAATGCATACCCCCCAAGTGACCCGCACTGCCTGGCAACAACCCACTAAGCAAGTCCTCTACATCTGCCTATTTTTTCTGAGACTTCCAGCCCCATTGTGCGATCTGCCTATGCTTTGTTTATAGTTTAAAAAAATGCCTTTTTTCCAGTTCTTAGAAAGTAAGGACAGACTGGTGGGGGCAGATTGGCAGACAGCTGGAGGAGTGACCGAATGAACATGGCAAACCCAGTGACTGTCAGGGCATCACGCTGTAGACTGGTCTACTTCCTCATGGCAGCTGTGAACTGGTTTGCGGTGGTAACTGCAGGTGTGAGGGGGGCCAAGTGGAGTGGTTGAGGCGGCATTACTAACAGAACTCTAATGGATCTGCCCGGAGATTCCGAGCCCCTTCCACCAAGACCTGTCCTAGTCTTTGACCCATACTGTTCTTTGTCTCTTCCCCAGAGAAGTCTGCTCTGCTGCCCAGAATGTTCATATGTGCCTTGTTGCCCCACTCAGTCCTCCACTGCTGCTGGTGAGATTACATTCCTTGGTGGTCTCCGATGGGTGTCCACAATTCAGCTCCGATGTTACTGCTGGTGGGTGGAAATATCAAAAGGAAACTCTGGGAAGAAGCATGAGAGTCTGCTTATCGACTAACAGCTTGGACCTGAGTGGGAACAGATTTATTTGGGTCCATGTAGGAAGGGGTGTAAAATACTTCGAGGGACAGAAGTGAGTGAGGATGCACCATGATTGGTGATTAGGAAGGGTAATGTCATTTGATATGATGCAAAACCCACACCGGTACTGCATATAGAAGGAGACAGGCAGAAACAAACAGGGAATCACAATGGACACAGACATGAGGGAGGAATGGAGATGCGGATGGAAGAAACGTACTTGGGAGCCAGCAAATAAATAGTAATAGCAATGGGTGCTGAAAAATTAGGAAGAGGAAAAAGGCAGAGACAGACAGAAAAAAGGAGGTGACAGTGCATGTGCGCATATGATACACAGGAGCATGGCTAGGTGTGCACAATGAGGTGCACGTGCGGGCCCCAGAATACCCTACGCACAGCACAGAGCACCGTGGGAGCAGGAAGATGGAGACCCCCAGTTTGACCATGCAGCCTTCTAAAAAGCATCAAAATCCACCATGGTGAGTACAGAATGTGAAATAATGGCTAGGGGATTCTACATTTAATGTGGCAGTCAAAACTAAATTGCTTCTGGAGGACATATCCACGGTTTTCCTTTAACATAAAGCAGAATGGGTCTCCTAGTGGCCCAGTGGCAACATGACACATTGCCATTTAGGTGACCCATATTCAGGAGTGAGTTCTAGATGCTGTGTTGAGAGGCAGGCCAGGTCCCAGCAGCTGCAACTTAGGCAGTGTGTAGTGGTCAAGAAGAGATAACTTTGGGATGGGATTACACAACAAACCCCATGAAGAAAGAAGGGAGCATGCTCTCTTTGAAGGAGGTCACTGTGTGCAGCTGAGGCCACCAGATAGTTACACTCATGAAACAAGAACAAAAAAAGACATGCTCCCAAATACAGAAGGTGCTGAACCCATAGGCTAGTGCAGTACATTGGGGCACAATTTACATATTTAAAAAATGAGACAGTGTGTACTTGTATGTGAAATTGTTGTACTGTGTATTTGTAAAGTACTGTAATGTGTATTTTGTATTTTCATTTTTATGGTAGTAAGTTTTATATGTTTTGTTACTGTATAAATGTCAGGTGTGACTGAAAAAGGGCAGTGCCCAGTCCACTACCTGGTTAAAAAGGAAAAAGAAAATGAAACAATGGCAGCACAGTAATGTGTCTGGTAAAAAAATAACTAGAAAGATCTCACAAAATGCAAAGATTATCTAAACTAGTGTTCACTTACACCAGAAAAATGCAACAGTGCACTAAGCTCCAATGCTTCACAGTATGCCAGAGGAGGAGGAGGAGGAAGCAAATGGGCAGAAAACTGTGGAAAACGTCCATATTCAGCTATATGATGGCCTGAGTTCCAAGAACTCACCTGGGTCATAGTGCCAGCCAATTCTGGATCCCAGTCTGCACTGTGGACTGCCTAAGAGGAGTGGCTAGCCCTCCTCTTGGAGCCCCTGCTATGAAGGTGAGAACCATTTGGGATACTAGGGTAAACAAGGACCCAGAGAGGTCAGGCACACCCAAATTAAACAGAACTCAATGCAAAGTGAGCCACAAAAGTGAAGCATAGGTGTAAGGGGGTTAATGGGCCTGAGAAGGCTATATCCCTGTGAACAAGGTGTAGCTCTTATGAGCATGGCCAGGGAGAAAAGTTAAATTTAAAAAAATGAATAAACTTGAGAATAGAATCACCTTATCTACTCTGCTACTTGTCTACACATTACATTCTTTGGGAAATCTAGGAATATTTGTAATTTGTTTCCATTTTAGGTCCTGCATCCCTTCTTTTGTATTATGTTATCTGTGGTCTACACTATGAACTAGCTAACTCCATACTTTCATTTAAACTGTTGTAAAAGTGTTCTGAGTGTGTGATTGGTACTATTTAAAATTACAGTATTACTATTGTGGTGGACATCATAATCCTCTTGCTGTGATATCAGGATTTGTTGCTGTGGAAACCATTATGATCTCATAAGCCAAGGACTGCGATAGCAGGTGCAGGCAAGCAGCCAGAGTGGATAAAGTCTAATGAACACTGATCTTGTTTTCATGATAATGTGCAGTTATGCAAAAAAAAGAAAATAAGTATACAGAATATCTGAATCATCAGATGCAATGTGTCTGAAAATTATATTTTTCTAAAGTATCCTTAGTTTATGTTAGGGGTTCTTTAAACATTACATTTTTCCAAAGTCATAAATCTGGTCCTATCCTAAACACATACCCTTGTCATAGTCTAACTGTAGATGAAAATAACTGCATTAGGTAAAAAAACTACAACTCTGCCTCTTACACTCAAACTGTAGCGTTGTTACAGATTAGCAAAGAAATCTGAAAGAGTCACATGAACCTATATTTTTCCCATTAATGCTCAGTGGTTTCTCTCAAGCAAAAAAAAAAGAAATTGTTGAGTTTTATACTCCATTTTGCACTACCACGTCTCCCAGCTGCTTATTCCAGCCTTGCCTGTTTACGTCATATACTGTTTATAGACTACAGTTCAGATCATTGTTTCTGTTTCACTTGACCTCTGATAGCTGTTGAGACTAAGATCAAATACTGTTTTGAAAAGTACCTAATAACCTTAGTCTTCTTCAGCCTTTTGAGTGTGTAACTTCCAAGCCTTAGTTTCCTCAAAAAATTCCCCCATCTAGCTCCACTTTGCTAGAACTCCTGGCAACTTTTTTTAGCCCTCCTTAGTGAAGCCATAAATGGTAAACCCTCCCTACTATTACTAATCTGCTGAACATAACAGCAGAGCTCCTGCTGCTGTTAGTGAGTCATGTTTTCATGGGTAGACAGCTCTGACTGAGAAGCATGAAGAGGCAATTTACTTCTTTCACTGAATCACTTTACTTATCTTTACATTGGTTCAGAGTAGACTGTCTTTCTTTCTTTTCCACAGCTGGAGTGGAAGACAGCCTGTTCATTTTGGTTCAAAAGCTTTCTATATGCAATATGCAAAACTATAGACTGAGTGTTACAACAGAGCTATAGTATACTGTCTAGTTGATGAGATGAATCAGGACAGAGAGACACAGTGGCCCCTGTGTTCATTCCTGCAATAAGGATGGTGTGGCTGTATTCTGGTAACATATTCATGTTCTGTACATCACAATGCCAAACCACAAAAGACCAAATATGACTTATCTGTTCTTTTGTGGGGATGATGATTTGATTAACAATCTTGAAATTGTAGCACAGAAAATTCTGAACAGCTTTGTTTACACATATAGTGTAGGTTTTCTTATCCTGACTTAATAATTGCCTCAACCTTTTTCAATGGTGTTCTTTTTAAGAATGTTTTATCAGGTGCAATATTTACAGATACACAGCACAATTTTAACTTAGAATCTGGTCCATATATGTAGATTTCAGTAAGTGTATAATCTTTGGTGCCCACCAAGATCATTGGGTGCCTGCCATACCAGCATCTCCCATAGCTCTGCATCTCTTTAGACTGCTTATGCATTAGCAGTGCCAGTAGTTAAGCAGGGTGCATGCTCACCTCCAGAATGGAAGATTGGAAAGTTATGGGTTCTAGTGCTACACCCAGAACATGGGCTAATACCCAATACTGATATTGTAGTGTTGAATTAAGTGGTTGCTGAACTATTGAGGTACCATCCTTTGGATGAGACATTAAGGCCTTGGCATGTACAGTATATCTTTTTCACTTTCAGTGCAATCCAAGAGATTAGTCAACTGATATTGTCTATGATTGCTGAATAACACATGCTAAGGTATGCTTTGCACATCTGTTTTCTGCTGCTTAACAATTTTCTTTTTTGTATAATCTGGCATTGCTTATTACTAGAGTTTGTGAAAATGTAACTTCTTCCATCAGAGTTGTGGTGAAATTCCAATTTTGCTTATGTGAAATTTCATGAAATTCGTGCAACAATTTCACTAACTTGTGGCAAAACTGTAATTTCACTTATTTCTGTCTAATTTGAAGACACCACATTTGTCATGACAACTTTACTAAACTCCATATAGAAGTGTACTAAGTTTCCAATCTCTACCTTTGAAGGTGACTGAGGAATTTTATTAATTTAGTAAACTTTATTGAACATTTTTACTTTTACAAAACAATTAGACAACACCACCAACAAACAAACAACTAAACAACAAAAAGGTAAACATAATTATAACAATAATTAGTATTATACAGAGAAAAAAGAGAAAACAATCAGTCACACTCATAAAATGCCACTCTTCCCCCATCCCAGCTCACCCCTCTCAGAGTGCAAATAAAAAGAGAAAAACAAAAGAGAAATCCCAAAATGTTACATCTTAAAGAAAGAATCAAAATACAGAAGGTAGAGAATGAAATACAAACCATTAAGGAAACCTGGTAAAATTCAAAGAGGAGACTGTGAGGACAATAGAGCGAAGAGCGGTTCCCATCTGAAGACAAAGAGATCAGGATGATGCCTGAGTGAGGTTATTTGTTTTTCAACAAATGATGCTTAGAGGACTTTGTGATGCCATTCCTTAAGGGATGGGACTATGCCCTCATTCCAATAGTGAAGAATAACCATCTTTGCAGCCATTGCAATTAATGCAATATGGCCATTGAGGGAACCAAATAACCGTGGAGGGAAATAACCGATTATGCATACTTCTGGGTCAATGAAGTCCTCTAGTCCTAGAAAAGGGTCTAGGAAGCATTTAATAGAAGTCCAGAAAGGGGTCACCTTAGGGCAGTCCCATAAAATGTGCTTTAGAGACCCCTCAGATTTGCCACATTTAAAACAAAGGGAGATTGGGGATTTACCTATTTGAAATAATTTTAGTGGGGTGTAATACAAATTGTGCAAAATTTTAAATTGTAGCAAATGGAACTGGTCCTGTTTGATACATTTGTACAGATTCATCCAGATCATTTGCAATGTGGCACAGTCCCATTACAGGCCGAACACCTTTGCAGCAATGGCTATGAGAGTCTCCAAATCAATTCTTCCTCCCCCGCATTGAGGAGGGGACCTAAATGGGTGGAGAGAGCCCTGGAAATTTGGAGAAATTTAAAGAAAACAGAATGGGGAAGCTGGAAATGCTCCATGAAAGAGGCAAAAGAGGGCAATCTGTCCCCCTCCAGGAGGTTCCCCACCAAAATATTCTGCAGGTGCAGACAAAAGCCCATTGGTATGGGACAGGATGCAATCCGAATGTTAGGGTTACCTAACAGTGGTTGCTGTAGGTGATTTGTCTATGAGGCTTTTAGATATAAAGCAAGCTGTCAGTGGGCCTGAAGAAAGCAAAACAATTAGATGGATTTCAGTGGTGCTGGGAGCTGAGAGGGTTTGAGAAAAAGAAGGCTACAGGGGTGGAGCCCTGACAACCCACACAGGTCCCTCTCTGTGGAAAACTAGGAGGGGATATAGTTGGAGCCTGTCCTGTCCTCTGCCCCTTTCCCCCATCAGAGATACTTACTCAAGTGTAGGGCACAATAATACAAAAAAGTTTGGTAATTGTTGATTGCCCAACTTTTTAAAATGAGTTAATTTAAAAAAGGACTGCCCCGTGCCAGAGGAACCTATAGAGAAGACTTTGTAATTGTATAAACCAAACTTTAGGGAGAAGAATGCAAAGCAGCCTGAGATGATTTAACATCCAGGAGAGCACATTTATTTTTACAACACCTGTACATCCCCAGAGGGAAAGGGGAAGAGCAGACCATCAATGTAGGTCCTGTTTATTAGCATGTAAAAGGGGAGAGAGATTATTCTTCACCAGATCTGAGAAGAATCTAGAAATTGTAATCCCAAAATACGTTAGTGCATGAGGCTTCCAAACCAGCCCTATCTCTGTTACTTCCTGCTTGCTTATCAGATGATTTAAGGTCAGGACCTTAGTCTTGTACAGACTGAGCTTATAATCAGAGATAGCGAAAAAGGACCAAATCTCAGAAAGAGCAGCAGGGATCAAGACTAGGGGATTTTCAACATGCAGGAGAAGGTTGTCTGCATAAGTACAGAGTTTATAATCCACCCTTCTTTCCATAATCCCCCAAAGTAAGGGACTGCAGTGAAGTCTGCGAATGAGGGATTCAATGCACATCATAAAAAGAAAAGGTGACAGGGGGCACCCCATCACATCCCCTGCTGCAAACATATGGGGTCAGATGTGCACAGTGGGGGCTTGATTCCACCAGTATATGTCCAACTGAGAAGCTTGGAGAACAAGCAATAGTCCAAACTCTGCCAAGATATCCATGTTCACTCCCTGGGAAATAAGTCTGGGAACAGAATATTTCAAGAATATTAAGCTATCTAAGGGAGGTGCTGGTGGCACCAATGGGAGCCATGTTCAATGAATCACTCAATATGGGGGTGGTTCAGGAGGGCTGGAGGAGGGCAGATGTAGTCCCTCCTAACAAAAGTAGCAGCCTGGGAGTGGGTCACAAGGTGGTAAACTGGGTTAGAAACTGGCCGAATGATAGACAATGGATACATAGATACACAGACACTATTAGCAGATAAGGGCCTATGGCCCACCCAGTCTGCCCATTTGTACTTGTAAGTTCACGTTATGTTTTCCTAGAAGTCCACTGCCCCTTACCTCTGAACTCTATAAATCCCTTATGTCTATCCCATGCATTCTTAAATCCTGTGATTGTTTCAGCCCCCACTACTTCCTCTGTCAGGGTATTCCACTTGCCCACCACCCGTTCTGTGAAGAAATTCTTCGTCACATTTCCTTTGAATCACCCTCTCTCCAACTTCATCCCATGCCATCTAGTCCTGGAACATTTTTTCACTGGAAAATAGTGTATTCCTGCACTCTGTTCCTCCCTGTAAGGTACTTGTATGTCTCTATCACATACCCTCTCTCCCTTCCCTCCTCCAGGGAGTACAGATTCAAGTCCTTTAACCTGTTCTCATAGGACTTGTGGTGCAATCCCTGAACCATCTTTGTTGCCCTCCTCCCAACCTTCTCTACCCTGTCTATGTCCTTATGCAGGTAAGATCTCCAGAATTGTACACTGTACTCCAGGTGGGGCCTCACTAGTGTCTTGTATAGTGGAATTATGACCTCCCTTTTCCTGCTGGTAATGTCCCTGCCTATGCATCCCAGCATCCTAGTTGCTTTACCTGCTGCCTTGTTACACTGTTTCCCTACCTTGAGGTCATCACAGATGATAACCCCAAGGTCCTTTTCCTGCTTGGTGCATACTATATCCTTACCCCCCCCCAACTGATATGTTGTTCCAGGGTTTTTTATGCTCTAAATGCATTATCTTGCACTTCTTTGCATTGAATTTCAACTGCGAAACCCTTGACCATTCTTCAAGCTTCTGCTGGTCCCTCCTCATTCTAATGCAAATGAACTCCAGTCATGGCACTAACCCCTTAGGCAGGTTAAGGATCAATTCAAAATGGACACACAATGAACTGTGTATCAAAATGCCATTTATTTTCACTTGCAATATAGATGGACAGACAAACTGACCTGTACGGCCCACAGTGAAACAGAAAAGACTCTCTTACCTTTCACCTTCAACAAGACTTTCTCGGGGTGACCAGTGGGGTGCCACAGGGATCAGTCCTGGTCCCAGTCCTGTTTAATGTGTTCATAAGTCATACTATGGAGGGGATGGAGGGGAATGTATGCCTCTTTGTGGATGACACTAAGATCTGCAACAGGGTAGACACTCTGGGAAGGGTGAAAAAAATGAGGAGGGGCCTAGGTAAACTAGAGGAATGGTCCAGAGTGTGGCAGCTGAGATTTAATGTGAAAAAATGCAAAATTATGCATTTGGGGTGCAAGAACCCAGGGGAGGATTATATGATGGGGGTGGTGAAACTGATGGTCACCAAACAGGAAAGGGATTTGGGAATAATCATATCTGATGGTCTAAAGGTGGCCAAACAATGTGCCAAGTCTGTGGGAAGAGCTGGCGGGATGCTGGGGTGCATATGGAGAGGTATCACCAGCAGAAGGAAGGAGGTGGTCATGCCACTGTACATATTATTGGTGAGGCCTCATTTGTAATACTGTGTTGAGTTCCGGAGGCTGCAAGTGCGGAAGGACATTGACAGGGTGGAGGCAGTTCAAAGAAGGGCAATGAAGATGGTACAGGGCCTGCACCAAAAGTAATATGAGGAGAGACTGGGAGACTTCAATATATATCCCCTGGAGGATAGGAGAGACAGGGGAGATATGATAGAAACCTACACATATTTACAAAGCATAAATAGGGTACTGAAGGGTAGCATCTTTCAGAAAAGGAGATGTCCAGGAACAAGGGGGCATGACATGAAGTTGGAAGGGGGTAGTCTAAGGGGCAGCATGAGGAAGTATTTCTTCTCAGAAAGGGTGGTGGATGCATGGAATAGACTCCCAGAAGAGGTGGTGGGGGCAAACACAGTGGGGGAATTCTAGCATGCATGGGACAGGCATAGGGGAACTCTAGCTATAGGAACAAGGCAGTAAAGCTGGAGAACCAGTAGGGTCTGTGACTTTTATGGTAGGCAGGGAAAATAGGCAGACTAGATGGGCCTAGTGGTCCTTATCTGCTGTCAATTTCTATGTTTCTATGTAACAGCTTCTGTAGCTCTGAGCAGGCTTGCTCTGCAGATTCAAAGGTGGTACTGGTGTTATTTTTTCAAACCCAAAGTCTTGAAGGGTACAGCATTTGAAATTTCATATGGGCCCTACTAGCTTAGAGACCTGTGGGTGGAATGTGGATCTCTGAGCTTGAACAGCTGAAGGAAGATCCTGAAATATTGAGAGCCATTTCCCCTCCAAGAACACCTCCTGCAGGGAGTGGACTTTTGCTAGAGTATGTTGTTTAGGAAATTAAGCAGCTTCACAATAAAGTGCCTAGGTGGATCCTTTTCAGGAGGATTGGGGTGCAATGCTCTGTTTGCCCTTTCTATCACATATGCTGGCCCATTTTGGAAGAGTACCACCAGCTTCTCAAATGGTTTCTGCATGAAAAGGACATAGTTTGCTCCCTCTGCCCACTCTGGTAGACCAGCAATGACAACATTATTTCATCTGCAGCATCCTTCAGGATCCTCGATATGTTGCTCCATCTGCTGTACTCTATGATGAAGGGAAACCATCTCTAGGTCAAGACATTGATTGTGGTCCTCGATGGAGCTCACCTGATTTTCAAAGTCCCTGACCCTCACTGAGAGCTCCTTAGTTGAAATCTGGATTGATTTAACATCAGAGGACTGTGATATCATTGTGTCCTGCAACAGCACCATCTCCTCCAAGATGTGAGTCACAATGATTACCTCAGTAGCTGCAGAGGGGTCAGGATCACTGGAAGCATCTGCTTTGGACCTCTTAGGCCCAGAATCCTTCTCTGGAGTCTGGTGGTATGTGGCGCACCAGGCAGATTCCTTTGGGGAGTCCATCTCTGACACAGGTAAGCATTCAATGAGAAAGTTAGACAGTTTATAAACTGAAGGCAACAAAAATCACAGTCCACTAGGTTGTAAAACCAGTAAGAAATAGCCAAAATAGGAGCTGGAGGAGCAGAGAGGAAAGAGAAGCATCTGATTACCACAGGTGCATCATGTAACTCTGAAGGTGACTGAGTTATAAGCCTTCCAACTTTCTAAAATTTTAAAATTACATTTTGCAATTCTGTAAACTTCAGAATTTTACGCCCCTATAAATTAAAAACTTCAGAGCAGATTATCACCATTTTTTTTAGGTCCAGTGACCCTAAATATCAAGCTTTGTGGTCATCCCCATAGCTCAGCATCAGAGCATCACTCTGTCTTGCTGATCACCCAGTTTTGGAAGCAAGCCCTGGAAGTCGCATTGAGAGGCAGGCCATGGCTGAAACAGCTGCCACTTAGAAGTGCATATTGGGGAGGTTGGCAGCACATTCCACTAACACAGTAACCCTTGAGGCTGGGCCAGTGAGCTTGACCCTGCTGCATGGGAAGTTGTGACTGTGCAAGGCAGACAGTTCTATGTGAAAATGGTGATCGCGGAAGATCAATCACTGTTTGGGTGAGTGTACATTACCAAAAATTAATTACGGCGATGTACACTTGTGGTGGACTGTAAGGCAGCAACCTGACTAGCATGTATGTGGGAGGCTGCTCCCCTGCACCCCCTACTTAAGGATTCTCATCTCCATGGGGGTGCATGTTAGGGGGGTGAAATTCTGAAAAAAAAAAATAAGACCGCCTGATGGAAAAAAAAAAACTGCACCACTCCAGACCCAAACCCTGCACCCTCCCCACCATGCTAGCTGACAAGCTCTGCATCTGTCTGCCACACTCCCTCCCATATACCTCCCCTTCCCTTCCACCCTCATATAGTGTGGTCCCACCCCCACATGTGTGTGCATGCATATGCTTCCTGTTGCCCTACCTCACCCACCCAGGTATCCAGTCACTACCATGCCTGGTAGCCCTGAACACAGGCGCTGTAACTGAGTCACCATTTTTTGTAAGCACTCAATTGCTATAGCCATGTTCACTGGATACTGGCACCACCCAGATCTAGGGAGATGGGAGAGAAATAATGTTGGAGGAAAAAACAGTGACCAGCTAAATAATGTCTGGGTTCAGCCTGATCAGGTTTTATCCCCGTGAATAGGGTGTATCCCTGAGGGATGAGATGCCAGCTGGTAAAAAAAAAACAATATGCAAAAAAAGAGATCTGTGTATGAACTCTCTAATCTCTTGTTTAAAGGCTTGTCAAGTTATAAGCAGCCAAAGATGGCAAAATAATATCAGTAATTAAAGCTGAATTTCATGAGCATTTGTGCAGTTGTGGAATGATGTGATAGCTTTGTTAAAGCCATGTCCATACATTTTGCCCAGGCATACACTTTTGTTGCCACTGTAGAGGAAGGTAAAGACTGGGCACAGTGGGAATAAGTTAGTATAGCATTCATAACAGGTTCTATAGTAAAAGTATAGTGGTGCCACGTGTTAGGTCTCTATCTTGAGTGACAAACCATGAGGAATAATCATAGACATCACTGTGCACTAGCTTGAATTCTTGCAATATACCAGATAAGCACATGAGCTCACTGACTTAGTGAACTGTGGAAGC
Source organism: Neoceratodus forsteri (assembly GCA_016271365.2). NCBI lineage: Eukaryota > Metazoa > Chordata > Ceratodontiformes > Ceratodontidae > Neoceratodus > Neoceratodus forsteri. The sequence goes on from CM028130.1 coordinate 319,042,688, forward strand.
ACAAGGACATGCAGGATTGTTTCTGTACTATGCCACCTGATGACTCTTTAACAACATTGTAGATAAGAATGTAATATTTTTACGAATTGAAAACAGTAGCACCAAATAAGTGATGCCAAGCCTTACAGCTGCAATAGTTATGACTTAGGCCATTGTGACAGACGTATCTGGATATCTTTAGTCATGATGGAGCATGATGCTGGGCATTACTGTCACAGGAGTGTTTGAGGGGTGTTGCAGGGCCATGGTGGTAGTGCAGGTAAGGTGATTAAGTGATGATAAGTATTATATGAAAGTTAAATTTCACAAGCAGACTTCTAGGGGCATTACATATCATGCATCAATACCTTTTTGAGAACATTTTGTCAATAAGTAATTTCTAAAGTATCCCCATTAAATATTAACCCTGTAAATTGCATTTAGCCAGCTTAATTAGATTCCAGAATATATTTACTTTGGTATTCATGCCAAATCTTGAGTGTATACTTGCAATTGTAGTGGAGCTATACACATCCAAATGTTTTGAACATTTTCCCACAATTTAACAAATAATTAAATTGTGAAATTTTGAACTCCTCTAACTTACAATATACATCAATAATTTTCTTTCTATTTAACAGTTTCTATAACTCTTTCAAGAAAATATGAGGATACATTTTCAATTATTTAGCTCCAAAGCTGGCTATGTTCTAAGCCCAGAAATATTTTAAGAAATGTTCATATAAAATAATACCTTTCTAGACATTGAGCCCCAATAGCTTATCTACCACCCTGATTCAAATTTCATTAAACATGGATACTTTTAGGGCCTCTTCCAAACATTATGCATGCCAAATTGCAGACCTCCAGCCAGAATACTGACAGAATTATGACCAATTTAAAACATTCAGAAACTTCTGCAAAATTTAGTTGAATTCTGTGGAATGTCATGAAACTTCTGCAAAATCAGAATTTGCTAATTTCAACAAGCCTTACTTGTTACAGGCTGTCCCTCCTTTGCAATTGTACTTGTTTTGTTTATTTATTTATTTATTTGCTTTTGTTAACCGGGTAAGCACACTAGACAGCCAAGTGCCTATTTTCAGGTGCGACCCGGGAGATTACAAGGTACATACATGAACAATTTTCAGGTGCGACCCGGGAGATTACAAGGTACATACATGAACATCAGGCAAAAACAAGTGAAGGATTACATTAAAGAGAATTAGCACACAGGGACAATACAAGCAACAGTACCAGCAGGGATTTACATTGCAGGCAGTAGGAAGAAGTACAGTGTGGTTTCATCATTCCAGGCAGCAATGTTGTAAGGCTTGCAGGTAGGCAAAGAGGAGTAACATTGGGATAGAGTGGGCCCAGAGCAAGATAAGGGAGTGCACAGTAATAATGCTCACCCTGTTGGGCAGGTGGGCCAAAGTGGTCTATTTTTCTAGTAAACTGTGAGTACAGGAAGTGTTCACAGCTCTTTCTGTTTTATGTATACTGTAGCTGCTTACTTGTCTTACTTAAAGTTCTATAATATTGGATCTACTTTTTTATTCATTATACCATATTTTTTGGTTGGATCTAATTTATCCCATTTTCCCCTTTCCCCTAGGATGCACCTGAAAATGCATCATACAGCTCAATGTCCCTTTCCTAGCAAACTCTTTAAAGTAGTAAAATAAATCAAGTCTCTTCTGCCCAACTCTAGTGGCTGTCAGGTGAAAGACAAAGATCCCATGAAGAAAAAGATGAAGCAGAAGAACTGGCATTTATATACTGCTTTTCATACATTTTGTATCCCTTAGCGCTTTACAAGCAGTGAGATTCTTGTAGTAAAATGACTGTAAACATGCAGTGGCAGTCATTTCATGCATAAACAGCCATGCACAGACTTGCACAGTTGCCTGAACTGGTTTTATGGGAAGGGGAATGTTGGCTAGAACACAGGGGAAATTCCCCTACTATTGTGGTGGGGGGCGCTGAGACCCAGAAAGATGGAGAAGTCCAGTTTCAAACCAGGCATTGAGGAGGATGGAGGTGTAGAGACTGCAGTGGCTGCAGTGCAATGTGGAGGACATAACCAACACAGGGAGTGCGACATGGAAACAGAGATGGAGTTCTTAGAAGTGGACAAATCTCTGCAGAAGGACCTGGAGGATTAGAAAAAGAAACTTCAAGCCCAGATGTCGGAGGCAGAACAAACATACCAGGAGGCAAGAAGATGTCTGGAAGATGAAACGAAAAGAAAGAGGATAAATGGGAACTAACCAGGAATAGCCTTTTTGGCTTTGGTGAAAGTTTTTGTTTTCTAAGTGAGGCAATGGAACCCAGATGCCGCAGAAGCAGCAGAGAAGCAAGCCCTGAAAGACCCAGCTGAGGACACATCACAATAGTCTCCTGATGACCTTGCATTGCATGCTGCAGGATGTATGCAGACAAAGGAAGGCACCTGAACACCCAACCCTGCAATCTCAGTACCGGGAGCAGGGTCTTCCACAGTGAGTAATGTGAACATTAATACAAATAACTAACTGGGACTGAACAATGGGATTGTGAAGGTGGGAGGAGCTAGTGAAGAGTCACCTAGTACACCCTTGTATTCCCTGAGGGACAGCCAGCAAGAAGTATTTTCTGATGCTCAATCAGCGGTCATCCCAGATGCTCAGGCTCAGAAAAGTCAGGAGACTACCTCACAACAACAGGAGGTAGCACATACTGATATGCTCTTTGTGGATTCAAACACTGCTGCAAATACCAATAGTGATACTGCCCTTACTTATGCCAGCCTGTTCCACAAACCTGTGGAATTGGCCAAAAGAAGAAATGCGATGAGATTGCCATACTGTACAGTATATGGGGGGATGGAAGTCATGCCTGACAGGTTCTATGTGGGCAGAGAATTGATTAAGCATTCCCGAGGGTTCACCCCGGCCAGTGTGTATGTGTTCATACATGCACCCGGGGACAGCACGTTGGATGTGAGCTTTCACACTCCAGATCTGTTGGACCAATTCTGGATCAAATATGCTTCATTAAAAACAAATCCCTTTTGGGTGCCATTCCAGGCCATACCTTTAAAAAAAAAGCCCCACAAAAGTTATCACAATCCTGTTCCGTAATGAAGGGGTGAATATTACAAACATGCTCTACTGGTTGGAGAAAAAATGTAATATCCTAGGTACCCCGGATCCTATTTCTGATGCCAAGGGTTTCTGGAATGGGGGGGTGGCATATAAAGATCAAGTTGGAACAAACAGATTCTGGTAGTACCCACTTGCCCAACTGTTTCTTTTTGGTCCGTGACAAGGGCTTTATAGTCTACCCAGGCCAGCCTCACCATTGTTATAAGTATGGATTGCTCAGACAGCTCATCAGCAAATGTGACATTTTAAAATGCACCCAATGCAGTGAAACCAGCCATTCAGGCTTATTTTGCAGGAAGGTGCTTAAATGCACCCTATGCAAGGAAGAAGGACACATGTTTTCAGACCATCCGTGGGCCTCGCACAACACTGAAAACTCAGACTATGGGGTACAAGACTTCTATATTAACTAAACAACTAGACGGGGTTCTAGATCAACTAGACCCTCCCCCCAGCATGATGTGGTACCTCCTAGTAATTGTGAGGTCAAGCCTTCTACTTCTCAGCCTGTTTCAGTGTAAAATAACATAGTGGAATCAGCAGCACCCAATATAATCAAACCTATCCTAGGGAATATTCCACCCCACGCTGTACCAGATGCAGAAGTTTTCCACTCACTTAAGAAAAAGGGTTTGGTTTCTGTTCAGCAAGTGGGAGATCCACACACATAGGAGGTTCCTCTGCAAAATAAATATTCAATTATTTTTATTTATTTATTTATTTTATTTAATTAGTATTTCGTAATGACCTTTGAGTGTGAGCTCTTTTACAAAGGTTCCAGGTCAGGGTGGACAATAAGACAATACACATATTCAGTGGCTAGAGAGGTCTGATCATTAGATATTAAAGAGCGATTACATGAGAATTAGATAAATAGGAGAAAAACAGAGCAGTTGTAATAGAATACTAAGCTATTTCTAATTGGTTGCCCTAGGAAGCACACCCCTGGAAACCTCCAAATCTGTTGATAGACTATGGCAGAGTAACTGCATAGGGTTTAACACTATCCCAGCTAGTGAGAGGCTGGGTGACAGTGAAACAAGGAAGATTGGGTTTGACCCTACCGCAGAGAGTGAGAGGTGGGGGACAGTGAAACTGGGGGGCTGTGATGGGGAGCAGCTCCAGAGGGCTTTGTCGAGTAGGGTGTGTGTGTGGGGGGGTTAGGGAGGGGCAGTATCAAGAGCATTTAAAGAGGACTGATAGCTTACTTAAGCCCTTGGCTAGGCTGGAATGGAGGCAGGGTTCTCGAAGTAGCGCTGCTGGGTGCTACCTTGGGGGTAGGCCTGTCTATCAAGTGGGGCCTGAGAAGCAGGTGCATTTTGAGCTAGACATTAGGTGTTGTTTGAGGCTTGCTTTGAATTGAGACAGGCTGTTGTTTGTTTGTAATTTCATTGGGAGTTCATTTATCCAGAGAGGGGCCTGATAGGAGAAAGCACGCTGCCCTAGTGAGGTTCAGCAGAATGGTATGGACAGTGCTCCATTCTTCCTCCCTCTGGTGATCTGTGATGAGAGAGGAGCCTTGAGCAGGTTTCCTATACAGGGTGGGTTTTTTCTGAGGAGTGCCTTCTTTCCCAGGAGGCAAGTTTGGTATTTGAACCTGTCTTTTAGGTTAAGCCAGTTTGTACTCTCATACAGGGTGCAAGTATGAGTGTAGTGATCTGCACACAGGGTGAGGCAGCATGCCTTACTGAATGCAATTTGGACCCTTTTGAGCACTGTATCAATAGCAGCTCCATAGACCATAGTCTATCGTGGAGAGTATGGATCTGGAGAATGAGATTCAGAGTGCTTCCGGGTGAGGGATTTCTTATGCCTATACTGGACCCAAATCTTTGTGTTTACCACTCTGACAAGGGAGTCTACATGGTGCATTTAAGTGACAGAGTCATCAATGGTGACGCCAAGGTACTTAAACAAGTGCACCTGCTCAATCTGCTCACCAGCCTTATTTGGTGATTACGAGGGGAGCATGCCTGCATCTGCTGTAGGGGCTGGATTGTAGCATGGCCTTGGTTTTCTTGTAATTTAGTAGCAGCTTTTGCCTACTGAACCAGTCCTCAAGTTTATTGAAAGAGTTCTGTAGTTCTGTTTGTAGGGCAACCTGAGAGGTGCTGCTGCTCAGCAGCAGCATGGCATCATCTGCATACAGGATAAGGTTGATGTCACTGACTGTGGGCAGGTCATTTACAAAGAGGCTGAAAAGCAGAGGCCCTAGAATTGATCCTTGAGGGACTCCTAGGAGTACATCTCTGGAGCTGGATGACATCTGCCCAATTTTGACTCGCTGGCTCCTGTGTGTTAGGTAGTCATTGAACTAATTCAGGGCGTTAGGTGCCACACCCAATCTTTGGAGCTGGAGTACTAGTAGAAGGTGGTTGATGGTGCCAAAGGCTTTGGTGAGGCCAATGAAGATGGACCCCACCAATTTGCCTTCATTCAGCGCCTTGAGCGCATAATCACTGTGTTCCAGCAGTGCCGTGGTGGTACTAGTTTTTTTCCTGAAACTGTTGGTTTGAGCAGAGCAGATTGTACTTATTGAGGTATTCTGTGAGTTGACTTGCCGTGATTTTTTCCAAAGCTTTGGATAGTGGGGAGAGAATACATATTGGCCTGTAGTTTGACACCAGTGCCTTGTCACCATTCTTATGCACTGGAGTTACCAGGGCTTGCTTCCACACCTCTGGAAATTGAGCTAGAGCCAAGGATTTATTAAATAGCATTGTTATGGGCATGATAAGAACATCAAGGGTGAGAGATAGTAACTTCATGTCTAGCCCGTCACTCCCCAATCTGGTTTTGCCTAGGACTTTCCTGACCATCGTTAGGGCCTCCTTCACTGTCACCTTCTTAAAGTAGAAGGCTGGGCGGTTAGTTATGGGCAGGTAGGTGCAACCTTGGTCCTCTGCAGGCAGAAGATAGTCTGGAGGCAGCACTGAGGAGAGGTCTGTAAAGGCCTGGTTAAAGGCATCAGGAATGGCTAGCAGATCTGAGGAGAATTAGTTATTAAGGTTGAGCATCTTAAGGAGCTGCTTTTGAGCTTTACAAGGATGTTCTCGATGTTGTCCCAAAACCTCTTTCCATCTCCCCATGCGTTGTTAAGCTGAGTCTTATGGAAATTGGCTTTTGCAAGCCTGATAAGTTTGGTGCACTGATTTCTAGCCATTTTGTAGCACTGTAGGTCATGCTTGCTACTTGAGTTTAAGGCTTTTTCCCAGAGGCAGTCCCTATCCTTTAGGAGGGAGAGGAGCTTGCCATCAATCCAGCTGTTTACCTCCCCCCAAATTTTCCATTTTGTGTGTGGTGCATAGATATCACAGATGGAATTGAAACCCTCAGTAATAAAACTAAATGCCTGGTCCAGCATAGGTGCCTTTTTGATGGGGGACCAGTTGTAGGCAGACAGGGCCAATTTGAGGGATCCAAGTTTGCCTTTCTGCAGAATCCTGCTCTTGATGAGGTGGTGTGGGCTTTTGGCAAGTTTAGTGGTCCATATAAAGGAGATCAGGGAGTGGTCACTCAGCATGTCTGGGAGAACCCTGAGTTCAGAGAATCGAGTCGGTGAGCTAGCTAAGACCCAGTCAATGAAGATGCTGGTACCAGCCTTGTATTTCTTCCTGGTGGGCTGAATTACGAGTTGCGTAAGATTGTGGAAGCTGATTAGGTCTCTTCAGTGGGGTAACACAGAGGTTGAAGAGGAGTCCAATTCGGCTTCTATCTCATCCTTCCAATGATACATAATCTCAGATATGGAAACCCACCATTGGATCTGGGTGATAAGGAACCAGTTAAAGAAAAAACAGAGGAGAAGAATTGGGACCAGGGCCTGTAAGAGAACTAATACTTGATCCCTTAAACTATGGTTATCGACACTCCACTGTATAACCTGGCCGTGGCATCCCTCAATGTAAATAGTATCCTGTAAGAGAAAAAGAGACTAACTACTGTACCTTTTTTCTATTTTCTGAAATGCAGTTTGATATTGTATTTTTACAGAATATGTGGCTTCATACCACCCATGACATCCAAGCTGCAAGTGAGGCTTGGGTTTGGGTGCGATCCTACTGGTCTATTGGGGATGAAATGTGCAGTGGAGTAGGGATCTGTATTAATAGTGCTAACTTTAAATTAACACATCTAGTAGACATTTGGCCAGGAATGGCCATGTTGATAGACATAGAACTACACTCAATTGAGTTTAGACATGTTAATGTTTATGCACCACAATCTAGGGCTCAGAGAATTGATTTGTTGAAAATGGTGCAGCCATACTTATTTACATCCAAACATGTTATGTTGGGGGGGATTTTAATTGTAGTTACTTTACTGCTGACAGGGGTTTAAAAATGGAAAAAATCATTTGCAATGCTACATTTCTCAATCAACTGATTACACATGTAGCCACCCAGTCCCCTGGGGTTACTAGAATCCCCTCAATATCAGTGCTATGTACGAAGAAGCAGCTAGTGACTAACTAGTTAAATGTTTTTTTTTTTTCACTTGCTCACTCTTCTGTTTACTTGGCTTCAGCTGAGATGGAAGTGATGAGTTCATCTGGAACTCTCGTAGCAGCATGAGCCTTGACCAGCTGTGAGAAGGGAAGTTTAGAATGTTGAGATGAGAGTCAGTGTGAGTCAGTAGTTGGAAGTAGCAGCTTGAAGTTGAAGGAGTGAGAACTGCTGAGCTGAGGGCTCTAAATTGAGGGCCCTGCATTCTTACCCTAGTCCTGGTATTCTCTAGTGGAAACCATTATCTACAGCAGGATTTCCTGATTATCATCCCTGGAAGGGTGAAAAGGATTGCTAGTGGATGGATCCAAGGGGCAATCCCCTTTTTGATCCAGGATGTTTTGAAGCTGCCTGAAATGTCTAACAGTGAGTAGGATCTAACTTTTGCTGCAGAAAGCAAGTACCTGTGCTGTTGTGTTCTCTTACTAAATGGGAAATGCACAACTTTTCTGTTCAGAAGTGTGAGACTGTTCTAATTTAAAGTTGGCTGAAGTGTGTGATGTCAAGAGGTACGACTATATCGTATTGTTTGGGATTTTAGTTTTTCCACTACCAGTGTAGTGATTCAAATGCTGGATGTCAAGTTTCATTCCATAAGCATTTTCCAATGTGTGTCTTTGAATATTTAAGGTGTAACACTGAAAGAATGACTGTGTATGGATTTGGAAGCAAAGGGTGGGCAGACCCCCATCTGGAGTATCCAGTCCAGGACTTATAGGTTCAGTAAGGGCCCCTGGTTACTTTAGACAAAGTGCCAGTGTTTGAAGAGAATTTTACCCCCTGGAGTGGGTTACAATTTCTTTTCTGGTTATGAAGAATGGTGCTAGTTCTTAGCAAAAATGTGTGTTCAGTTGTGACCAGTGCCACTGGAATCAATTTTCTATGTCCTACAACATGTGGGATTACAAAGTGAAAGTGTCTTATGTCCTATGTTATGTGGAAATAGAAGTCCAAGATGTTCTATGTCTTATTGAGGTGGGAATACTAAGAGTTTCCTGTCAGATACAGTTGATTTGTTGTTCTGCAAGTTCCTAGTGCCATTATGTGTGTAAACCTAAGGGGTACTCCCTTGCTTTAAAGAATAACTTTTGAATAAAGCCACACTATAGAACCCCAACTATGGTCTGGATAGTTACGTTATTGTTTCCTGTGTGGAGTTACTGGGTACCTCTCCAGAAGATAGGTCTAGCATAGCCCTAGGAAAAAGTTATCCTCCACAGGACTTGGATTTTGTAAATACCAAATAGGGCATATTGCTTTTGACCCCACCCCTTGATCTCTAGAAGAATGAGCCTGGTAGACATTCCCAAAGCTAGGGATGGTGCCACTTTGTTTAAATGTTTCTCAAGTCTGTGCCCAGTTATGGGTGTCAGAGGTAGCTAACTGTGTAAAGTAGTGGGGGTTGCACAGACTGATCTCCACAATGTTTTTTTTTTTTCAGCAAGGAACTAAATGTCAGCACACTGTCTTCAAAGGAACATTTTCTACTAGAATAGGCTACTGGTTTCTAGACCATTCATTGCCAGTCCAAACTGCAGAAGTAATACCGGTGGCCTCTTTTGACCATGGTTTATTGAGTGTAAAGATATCCAGCTATACAAAAACATCTGAAGGACAGGGATATTGGAGATTAAACTGTAGTCCTTTTTTGGATCCTAAGATCACAGATGGTCTGCAATATGTGTTATGGACTAGAAAATTTGTGTTCTTTTTGTATAACTCTTGCCTGGAATGGTGGGAAGACACAAAAAGGGAAATCAGTATTTTATGGCCATGGGGAACTGAGAGGTCAGGAACAAAATAATAGGTATTTTGCACTCAGGTCACAATTCCATACACTATTGTCTTTACAACATGAGGGTGATAGTGTCAGTTCTGAACAACTGAACTCTTTAAAATGTGAAATGGGACAACTTCAGTACAATCGTATGAAATCCCTGGAGAGAGAACAGAGGTTTGGTACACAGGGTTCCCAGGCCTGCATAAATCCCTTTGAGAACTGTGCTAAACAAAGACAGGCTAAAATTATACAGTCTCTTATTACAGAAGATTGTCAATCTGTAAACAGCCATAAAGATATTATGAGTGAGATTGGAAAATTCATTACAACCATGTTTAGTGAATCAAAACTGTCAACAGAAGCCATAGTGAGCTAGCTACAGACATGTTCTTTATGCCAAATTGCGCCACATGCTAGGCAGGACTTGGTGTGGTCTATTTCAGAACAGGAAATGGAGAACATAATATGTCAGCTTCAACATGGCAAGGCACCTGGACAGGATGGGTTGCCACATGACAAATACCCAACCATTTTTTCCATTAATAAAACAGAAATGATGTCTTTATTTAATGATCTACTACATAGTCCATTTCTGCCAGACAGTATGTATAAAGGATTATTGATCTTACTGTTTAAGTTGGGGGATAAACAACAGCTATCTAACTGGAGACCAATTACCCTTTTGAATTCTGATTTTAACATTTTATTGAAATGAGTAAGTTTTAGGATGGCCGCCAGTTTAGAATACTTCATTCGCCCCTGCCAAACATGTACTATTCCAGGACAGAAAATAGGGGATACAAGTAAGGCCAAGGAACTGTCTGGGTTTTTGATCAGTTTTGACTAGTCAAAGGCATTTGACAGGGTATCCCATCAATACCTACAGAAGTGCTTGTAGGCCTATGGTTTTCTGATGGAATTTGTAAATTGGCTACAGCTATAGATAAACATAAACATAGAAACATAGACTTTGATGGCAGATAAGGACCGCTTGGCCCACCGATTCTGCCCATTTCCCTACCTACTGGATAAACTGCAGATCCTAGTTAACAAATAGCCTACTTTCTCCTACACCCCGCTATAATTGTTTTATGTCTGTCCCATGCATTCTTGAATTCCTCCACTGTTTTTGACCCCTGACCTCCTCAGGAAGGCTGTTCCATATGTCCACCACCATTTCTGTGAAAAAATACTTCCTCATGTTGCCCTTGAGCCACCCCCCCCATCTTAAGACTGTGCCCCTTGTTCTTACACTTCTCCTTTTCTGAAAGATGTTCCCCTCTTGGACTTTGTTGATTCCCTTGAGGTACTTGAAAGTTTCTATCATGCCCCCCCCTTTCCTTGATGGAATACATATTAAGCTCCTTTAGTCTTTCTTCATATGATTTCTGGTGCAGACCCTGCACCATTTTAATTGCTGTTCTCTGGAATGCCTCCATCCTGTCTTTGACTTTGCAGAGATGGGGTCTCCAGAACTGCACGCAGTACTCCAGATGGGGTCTCATCAACTGTCTGTACAAAGGGATGACAACTTCCTGTTTTCTACTGGTGATAACTCTCCATATGCATCCCAGTATCCTTCCAGCCGATCTAGCTGCCTTTTCACATTGCTTGCCTACCTTTAGATCATCTGATATGACTACCCCCATGTCCCTCTCCATTTTTGTTGTCATTAGTATCCCCCCCATTGTGTACTCTTCCCCTGGGTTTTTGTTTCTCAGGTGTGTTACTTTGCTCTTCTTTGCATTGAATCTAAGCTGCCATACTTTTGACCATTCCTCCAACCTTGAAAGTCCCTTCTCATCCTTTCCACTTCCCCTTGTGTATCAACCCTGTTGCTGATCTTAGTGTAATCTGAAAAAAGGCATACCTTTCCTTCCAGTCCCCCTGCAATGCCACTTATAAATACATTGAAGAGTACCGGCCCCAGTACTGAACCCTGTGTTACCCCACTAGTGACCCCCTTTCTTCTCTCTTTGTGTTATAGCAAGGCAAAGATTGCTCCATACACCAATGGCTGCATAGGAACAGAATGTGGAATCAACCAAGGTGTCAGGCAGGGTTGCCCCTTAAACCCCATTCTATATAGAATATCCATTGATCTTGTTGTTGGTTTTCACCGGACCTTAAATCAGCCCTGCTTGAGAGAGATAAGCTTTAGAAAAAGGCAAGGAAGACTAAGAGCCCAAATGACTAGTTGATATTTAAGAAAGCCAGGAATAGCTGTACCAAGAAAGTACGGGATGCTAAGGCTGCCTACTACATGGCTGAACTCTACTCCTCATACCACAATCCTGCCAGGTTCTGGAGCACTATTAAGGCATAACGGACAAGATCCTAGCACTTCACTACCAGCTCAAATGCACCACAACAAGGTGACAATCTTGGACAGAATGGAAATACTGGATGCATTCAATAATCATTTACAACCGCTGGCCTTGCATTTGATACCTCTTCACCCAATCTGCTACGTGCTCAGTTAAGCTCCCAGTATACAGGATCTCAGTTAGCTGAATCCTCCTTCTCCTTCAAACCGATTCTGTTGAAACAAGTGGAGGATCTAATCTCGCAGATGGATATAAAAAAGTGCAGGTGCTGACTCCTTGACCCCTACTTTCTAAAGATTGCAATGCATGCATTTGCAGTTCCTTTAACACACCTTTTAACTTGTCCTTAAAATCTGGTTCTATTCCTGCAACTTGAAAACAGCCCAAGTTTTCTCTCTACTGAAATCAGGGACCCTATGGACCTTAACAACTACAGGCCAATCTCTATCCTTCCAGTACTATCTAAGCTGCTAGAAAAACTGGTAAGCATCCAATTAAGAGATTACCTTGAAGAATCTAATCTTTTAAATCCAGCACAATCCGGGTTTTGGTCTAAGCATAGTACTATTTCTGCACTGGCTAAAGTTACAAACGATTGGCAAACCGAACTGGATAAAAAGAATAGCGTTTGTGCTGTATTCCTTGATCTAAGCAAGGCATTTGATACGGTGGACCATGATCTGCTACTCTCTTTCTTGCACTCCATAGGCTTGGATCCATCCTCCCTTACATGGTTCAGGTGTTACCTAACAGGAAGAACACAGCAAGTGAAAGCTGAAGGACACCTATCTCCACTAAAACCACTTCTAAGAGGAGTTCCACATTATCTATCCTGGGCCCTATCCTTTTCGCCATTTATATTAACAATATTGATTTGAATCTTACCAAAGCCACTGTACACTTGTTCGCAGATGACACTGTTTTATATGTCAGCAACCCATCACCTGCTACAGCTTGTGAAGTTCTACAAACAGAATTCTCTATACTACAACATCAATTATTGGAAAAAAAAGCTTCTTTTAAATGCAAAGAAAACAAAAGCAATGTTTTTCTCCACCCAAAGCCATACAAATCCCTCATTACTAAACAACCTCCCCCAGCTATCCACTATCCTTGGTGAAAGCCTTGATTATGTAGAAAAATTCAAGTATTTGGGGGTGTGGATAGATAGCAAACTTGACTACACAGTTCATATTGAAGAACTTTTAAAAAAGCTTCACCAGAGACTTGATCTATTTTTTAGAATAAGGCACTTTCTAAACAGAGATTCCAAAATGAGGTTGGTCCAGGCCACATTTCTCTCAGTAATTGACTATGCAGACTTCCTCTATAGTCACTGCCCTATCTCCTACCTATGCAAATTGGATACACTATACCACAGAGCTCTGAGGTTTATAACAGATCTACCATTTAACACTCACCATTGCTCTCTCTATGCAGCAGTCGGTTGGACATCTCTACATCTCAGAAGAAACAGAAATGCTGCAGTGTGGACATACAGAATTTTGACTAAGATGCTTCCAAACTATATATTAGACTGCTTTGCACAGGCCACAGCTGGCACCTATGCCTCAAGAAGCTACAATTTCATTATGCTCAAAGTGCCTAAAGTCAACACCCGGCATGGGAGATCTGCTATCAGCTATAATCTAGCTATATCATGAACACGATTCAAAACTCCTTGAAGCTGATCAACCGGTATCCTTAGCATCCTTCAAGCATCTATACCTAAGTCTCTTCCCTGAAAAATGCAATTGCTTCCACAAGTTCTAGTTTATTCGCAGTTCTTTCCTTCCCCCTCTCAGGCTGCCATCATATCATGTCAATTCACTTCCATAGAATTCATCTCCACAGATGCCTCACCCCCTGGCTATAATCTTCTCCCATTAACTCCAGGCTCCTACCTTAGCCCTTATCAATGCCTTTCACCTCCCAGTTCTAGCACCAGCCCCTGCTCTAGTCATGCGTACTCTTCCTACCATGTCACTTGTCTCAGTCTATGACCACCCTTTCAGTCATCCAATCACTATTTCTTTTGTCCACATTGACTTCCCTTGGATCTTTGGAATCTTTGGTATATCATGTTGAATGTATGCCATGTTTACTGCCAATGTTGATATGTATATACTGGTTTACCTAGAGTGGATCTCGTATGTTCCTACCATATCCTGTTATGTTTAAACAATTTCTGTTCTTAATTTCTGTATATAAGTGTTTTAATTATTCATGTACATATACCAATTATTGAACCTTGATTACTGTATATAAGTATATACGTGTTTTAAATCTTCCTATACATGTACCAATTATTGAACCTTGACCTTATCAGGTCCATCTTGCAAATGAGCTGTGCTCAATGATGTTCACCTGAATAAATAAAGATTTGATTGATTGATTGATTGATTGATTGATTGATCCTGTCTTACAGAGAGTGAATGCATCAGATTTGGTAGTAGGTCTATCAGTCCATAGCGAAGACACTGAAATAAAGACAGCTGAATATGAGATTACTTATGTTTAGTGCTTCTTGACAGAGTCCTCCATACAAGCAGGGGCTGTCCTAAGTGAATTCACTAATAGTACAGGATTCCATACCAATTTCCCAAAACCCACCTTTTTACCTATAGGGAGTTTACCATATAATGAGAATACAACAACTGGCAAGCAATTTTTCCCATTGCTTGAGCCAGTTATAATTTGCCGTTATAACCCATGGGTTATAACGGCAAACACGTGCCATGCCACTCAAACAAAAGTCGCATCCTAATTGGCTTGTAACTTCCCCTGGGTGGGCTTACCGGAAAACAAAACATGGCAACTCCCTCATCCCGCTTGATGAGGATCCACCACAGCCAGAGCACGTCTTTTTATTTTTTAATTTTTAAACAGTTCACTCCTGCTTTATTCCATCTGGTTGATCCTGCTGTTTAAAAACTGCACCAAGCAGTTTGCAGCCGCACCGTAGAGAAAAAATGGAGAAAAACTTTCCTCGGATGCACTTCAGAGGTAAGCACCAAATGAGAAGGGACAAACCAGAAGCCAAATAAATGTAAAATGATGACAAAAATGAAAACGTATGCTGTCAAAAAACAAATGGATGCTGTGTGTGTGTGGCTGTCTGTGTGTGTGTATGTGTATGTGTGTGTGTGTCCCTCTGTGTCTGTGTGTATGTGAGTCTGTCTGTATCTGTCTCAGTCATAGGAAAAATTAAGTGTGGGAAAAAATTGCTTGCCAGCAATTATAAACAATAAAAGATGGGGAAGTGGGCTAAAATTCAAAATTAATGGTTGCCCTCGGTGTGGGATGCTTTAATAAACCCCTCGGGCTTTACCCTTGGGGTTTATGTGGCATCCCACACCTCGGGCAACCATTAAGTAAGCAATTATACCCAACAGGGTGGGCGGTATTGGGCTATACCGGACTGCCCAGGGGCGTAATGAGGCCCAACGCTGCAGGTGGAGGGCCTTATAGTCCCTGAAAGGTCCAATATAGCCCAATACCGCCACCCTAGAGGGTATTATTGCACTTAGAAAATGGGCACTGTAAAAAAAAAAAGAATAAAAAAATAGTTGATGAATATTTAGTTTAATATCCATTTTGTAATAAAATAGTTCATCCGCCTGCATGAGCTATGAAGTTTAGTACCACTGGGGACTTCCTACAGTACTTTAAAGATAAAAAAATAGTTAAATGCAGTTACACCCTTCTGTGGTTTAATATACACCCGTTTACTTGGCTACTTCAGCCCCACAGCCAGCAGCAGCTCTCCATCTCTGGTAGGCACATGGAAGAAAATACTAGTCCTGTCATGTTGCTTGGGCTGGTGGCTGGAGGATCGGGATCGTGGTTATCATAGGAACAGTGAGAATCGCTGTTCAGAGGTGCGCAGTTTGTAGAAACAGTCCATTGTTATTTCTGACCCCAACCTCAGATTTAAACCTGGAGGTTCTTTTTTTTTAAAACAAGCAGCAGTTGAGTTGTAGAAGCTGGCAATGTAATCAGGGTCGGGTGGGATGCAGTGCTTGTGGAGTCACAGTTTATGGTCAGCAGCAGCACTAGTGAAGATTTAAATTTAAAAAATGTGTTGCGTGATTGGATACAAGGTCGGTGGTTGCTGTAAAATTGCTATATTGATGCTTTGCATTTGAATTTGTGTTTGGGTTTGAGGTAGCTTAGGAGAGCTGCTGTTTCAAAGCTGTATGAATTACATATTGGGAGAGGAGCAGAGGTGGCAGGCGGGCGAGCACATTGAGCAGCTGAATGTATCTGACATCGGAAGAGGCGCAGAGGTGGCGGGCGGGTGGTCGTCTGCTGCACGCTGTGGAGAAGCAGAGTATGGATGGAATGTCTGTGGATTTTGTAGGAGGAGGAGGTCGATTAAGTAGCAGATACTTGGTCTTAGTACTGGCAGCCACTATCCACTTCCCTAGAGCACCTAACCCTGGAAGGCAGTTGTGAGAGAATGCCCAAAATATAGACTTGGGCACAATAGGTAAGACAGGTTGGTAAAACCAAATGACACATGTCTCATAAATACCATCCATACCAGAAGCTCGAATGAGGTGACAGAATAACGAAAACCAAACTCACAAACAGCTGGAACATTTATTAAATTTCGATGGTGTTTTGTGGAAATTGACCAAGGACTCGTGATGGGGTGACTGGACAGGCGGGGGGGGGGTCAGAAAAGTATAATGGGTGTCTTAAACTGATGTTCATGTGGCACTTTCTAAATAAGTACTTTAAGTTTTTTTTTTAACAGCAAGATAGTTGTCATGGTTGTGCCTTTGTGTGTCTGTGGTAGGGCTGTTTTGGCATGGGTAGTATCTCTTGGTAAATAATAGAAAAGATGGCGGTGATTTTAAATGATGATTAGGTGTGTTAGCCAATTAGGAAGCAGTGTGTGCACCAAGATACTTAAGTGGGTGAAAGGGCACTATAGGATGGTACTTTTTTTTTCCTGGGTATCTATTGAAAGTTAATATACCCCTCTGGCAAGGGTACTAGCCAATCAGATGCCAGGAAATAAAAAGACCATTTTCTAATTTCTCATTAAGCACACTTCCCCATCCATTATTGCATAATTAATTATGGGAGTACCAATATCAAAGGGACCTGGCATTCTATAACTGGAATTTTTTGCTAGAGTGCCACAACTAAAGTGAAACAAAGGAATAGGTGGCACATGTCCAAGCAAAAGACAATTTACATGATTAAAACATTTCTATTGACAATGTTATTGTATTTAAGTGTTATCTTCCCACCCTTGAAGCAGCTTGAAACCACCTTATATAGCTGCTTCTTTTCCTGGCTTTGGGGAAGCCGATTGAACCCAGTTAAAAAGGGCATAACTTATTTGGAGAACAAAAAGGGAGGTCTCTCTATGATCAAACCTCTACTTTTTTTTTTGCATGTTCATTTATGGTAATATCAAACCAATTCTTACTGCTTCAGGAGCTACATGAATTCCATGGATCCATGACCAAGTGGACCTGTGGCTAGATGTATAGCCACAAAATGCCCCACTCGCTAGATAGAAATCCCTGATAGGTCTACCAATGTATTTTCAATGTTGTTTTGGGAATCTAAAGTCATGGTTAATTTCTAAGCAGCAGGTAGTTTCCCTTTCCAGGAAAGCATTTTTTAAAACAGTGTTAGAGGGCTTCGTTTTGGATACCCCACATTTTTGTGGCAGGGGTCATTATGTCGCATGACATAATGCCGCATGGCACAATCGCACTGTACAATTGATGCCATGAGGCATATATCTTTGTTCTGTGGGGAGCTCCACCTCCACACCCCCGTTACGAGGGGCTGCACCCCCGAACCCCCCACTAAAGATTCTGAACTCTGGGGGGGTCCAACTTTAAGGTGCGCACAAGTCCGGGTTTACCATAATGCCGCATGCTATTATGTCATGTGACATTATGACCTAGTACACATTTTGGGAACAGATCCCAGCAAGACCAGGAATTTATTGGTAGAATGCTAACTAATTAAAGGGTGCCTGAACAGATGTGATATATACTGTGGCTGAGCACCCACAGTAAACTAAATGTGAAGAACAACCTTAAGCATAAAGGTATACAAAAGAATTATTGCCCATGAGTTTCCTGTACAGATATCTCAGAAACAATGGAACACTTATATTTTCAGAGCCCATATGTTACACATTTTTGGAAACTGGTGGAACAGAAGTGGAAGGGGGGCCCCCTTTACCTCTTTAACACCAGAGATTTTCTTTTCAGGATTACTGCCACAGGGTTGACAGAGATTTAATTGTTATACCCTGCAGATCATCCTCCTGAGTATTAAATACCATATTTGGACCACAAGGTGCAAACTGACACTTTAACAAATAGAGCTTTCCCAAGACCAGCTTTTCAGCATTGTGAGGAACTCTGTTTTGTAAATTAGGCATAAAGAGAAACTGATAGTTTCCCAGCAATGTTTTCAGTCATGGTGGGGTAATATAACTTGGTTGATTTAAATCTACTTGATAGTTTTAACTCTGACAGGAATAGACTGAGATTTTTCTATGGATCATTGCTGAGGCTGTCATGTACTGTTCCCCTACTGAGAAACAGTAGGTGGAATGGGAGGGAGGTGATTTAATTTTTTGCTGTATGTGTTGATTTGAGTATTATGTACACATGATGATAATATATAGTTCTAATGTGAAAAATCTCCCTCTGCATGTCAAGAGGTGGTGGTGGGGGGGGGGGTTGGAGGATGTTACTATTCTAGTGCTTGGTTATGCAGGACTAGCATAAACATTTCAAGCTGAACAAATTGCTCTACATAATGATTTGTTTTGCAAGAGTGAATCCATATTTTCCTTAATTTTGATGGTATGTTTAATACTGATTTTATTTACAGTTGTTATTTTATGTTATAATTTAATTGTCTTTTATTTCTTGACATGACTTGAATGTCTTTATCTCATGTACTGGAATTTTGATGGGGGGGGTCTTTATGATTTAATTTTGATGTATATAAAGCTTTGTATTTTTTATTTCATGTGATATGAATGTGTTGAAATTATGATTTAATTCTTAGATTTAATAAAAAATTCCCCTACTCTTGTGAAAAGTGTCTTGGGTTCTTTCACTTCCACTTGGACATCCACCAGGACAGCACCAGAGATGGGCAGAAGAGACTTCAGTTTTGCATATCATCTAAAGGATATCACACCCTAACAGTACAGTAGTTCTGTACTTGGGTCCCAGCTTTTATGGTATGAGCGTAAGTCCCAATATGGACTAGAACCCATGACCTTCTGACCCAGAGGAAAATTGCTACCGCTTATGCCACCCTGACACCACATGACAAATTATAAGGGTTGTGACTTCTCCCATTGCCCTGGCCAGCATTCTCACATAAACAAAAAATCTTTGCAACCCATCTACCAGGTCACACCTGGAAGTCACAACTCAGTGTACCTTTCCTGGTGACAAATAACAAATACAATATTTTAAGCTGTTTTCTTTAGGATCAGAATTAATTAGCCTTTGGAAGATAACTACTGATACAGAGCACATTTATAGTCAAAAGCAGCATTCTACTGCCTCCTAAATTTTCCATTTTCTCTGTTACATATTGAAAATCATGTTCACAGAGCCCGCCTCCTGGTTGGAGCGAATTTAATCACATTCCAGCAATGCATTTCTGTTTTGGAATAAAACAAAATTGACATTTCCATAATTTATTTTTTCAATCTCACTTTACATGCTTCCTGTAAATGTTTAGTTTAGTTTATTAATCGAAGTCACCTTGAGCAACACATGCCTATTTTCAAAGGTGTTCCAGTCAAACAAATATGCACAACAATAAAATATACATACAGTATAATGAATATTTTAACAATTATAAAAATTAAGCATAGTTGTAGAAATCAGTACAACAAAGTGCTACATACTCCATGCAGTTTGGCATGTTTAGTTCCTCTGTGTTATCTTGATAAAATGTTTGCCAAAATAATGGGCAGGCAAACTTATGCAAATCTTCCTTCTTTGTATTACAAGTGATGTGTTGTGAAATCACAGAAATGCTGCACTCTCTGGAATTCAGCAAAATTCTGCATATTTTGAGGGATTCTGCTTAATTCTTTTTTTTTCTTGCAGTTAATACTGCTTTTCTCTCTGGCCCCAAGCAGCCAACTTGATACCAGCAACCGCAGCCCCATCACCCTGATTGTTCTTGAGAGTTACCTTTGCATGAAGCAGTGTGATATGGGTATTCATTGGATGCAGAGCTACTGGGAAGCTGGATGTCACCACTTTCCCATCTTTCTGTGCCCCAATAAGTGTGCATGCAATGCTGCCCAGATGTTCCCACGCACACTTCATGGGATGTTGGCATCTGCCACCTCCCCTGTCTGAACAGTCCCAGGCTGCCTTCCCTCAGTCATTGCTAGGACCAGACAAATACTGAGCACTGTAACCTTTCCTCCCCAGGACAGGAGAGGAGAGCAGTCCTCTAGACATCAATCAATCCTCTGTTGCCTCAGCCAACCCCTGATGATCCAAGCCCTTATCCAAACCTGGGGCACCGGTTTGTTGCAAGTTATGGTGTCCAGTGCCTCAACCATCAACATAGTGCTGTGTGGAATGTGGAATTCTGCAGGTGAAATTAGCACTGAATGACTGTTCCACCTGTGGAATTTCTGATGGAATTTCACTGGTTCTTCTGTGGAATTCTGCCTGCTGTGATCTGCAGAATAATATTCTGTGGAACAGCATTTTTCCACAGCAAATCATTCCACAACCATTTCCAGGGAAAACATTGAGATCCACAGAATAATATTCTGTGGAACAGCCTTTTTTTCTGTAGAAAATTATTCCACAACCATTTTCTGCCTTGGAATTCCATCATTCCATTTCTAGTGAAATTTGATGGAACTTCAGTGGCATTTCAAAAATTCCATGAAATTTTGTTCAGCCGGAATTTGAAGATTCTGCACAGCACTAACTCAGTGCCACGCTGGGCCAACTTGGAGTCTGCGTAATTTTGCCTGAGGCTGAAATGGCCATTCTTCTGTGGCAAATCATGGAAATGTGGGATTTAACCAACTTTTGTGAAATTCCTCAGAATATAGAATAATTTCACAGTTCTACAGTTTTTCTGCAGAACATTTTGGCAATTTCAAAAACCAAAATGTAGTCTGCATTAATTGACACATTGAGATATGTGTTTGAATATCACCAGTCCCCACTTACATACTGTGTGACCCTGAGCAAGTCACTTAACTTCCTCATGCTCCCAGGTCTGCGCCTGTAAAAGGCTCTGACTTAGTGTGCTTTTCCTGTTTAAACAATTTCCCTTCCCTTCCATTCCTTAAAACAGCATTTTACTGTAAATAATCTATGTTCACTTAGCAAAATTCTATGGAATTCACCATGAAATCCTGCAAAGCTTTTAGGAAAATGAATTGTTTTCTCCCAGAATTCCACCAGTTGATTTCTAGATGCCATTAATTATTTCAAATCACATTGAGTGGAGTAGCGTGGATAAAACATCTGTTTTTGTAGAAGTCCTAGAAGATGACAAACATTCATTTGGTATTTACAATTAGAAGCAATTATGTAACTCTTTATGGTTCAGGAAAAGGTGTCTATTAAAAGCTGGTTAGGGAAAAGAGACTGTGGTTTGCTCTGTTTTGTCTTTATTATCTGACAACACAATTTATGTGGTAAATGCCCTTTAAAGCTTTTACACAGGCCTTTACTTGTAAAACCAAAAGTCAGGAAATTACACAGACAGAGCAAAGCATGTTCATTTAAATTAGTGCAGTTTCTCACCATTTTTGAAAAGATGGGGTTCATCAGACTCTATATCATTCCAACTATGAGTGTATGGGTATTTGTTGTTTTACTTAATCTGCAGTTCATTTCTGTTTATGCTAAAACAAATTTGTTTTTCCTTAAAATATAGCCATGTGCAACATTAAAGAAAACATTTACAAGGATTATTTAGTGCACAGAAAATAGCAAAAGTAAGGTGAACAGAATAACAAATCGTACATGCAAACACAATTAGAATTTAAAAATGTTCCATTCAATCAAATCAGAAAGGTAAATAAGCATTTTATTGTACTTCAAGAGGTCCCATTTAACAGTAGAAAGTTGTGTGTTGACAGACGCTCTGTTTAATAAAAGTACATTACACTACCTAGCACCCCAAACACCTAGACTCCATGCAGCATGCACTTGAGTTGTTTAGATTATCAGGACTCTTGTATTGCAAGGTATGTCTACTGGGATTATTTAATCTGCTCTATTACATGTGGTGGATGAGCTAATCCAGTATCCAACCATGTTTGCAACTAGATATACAGTATGGCTGGATACTGTACATTGGATGCTGCAGTATCTGATCAAGGGATACTGTATGGCAGATCTGATACCACAGTATCCAAGCAATATTTTCTTCAAAAACCATCACTTTCTTCCCACAGTACCACCTAATGCCTAATACTTCACCTCAAGGTCCAACTCATTTTATATAGATGCTGTTTCTGGCCCCACATCCCCCAGTGTGAACATACTCAAAGTAAGGTATAGGACCTCAGTCCAGACCAATCTGTCAATACATCCATCTCACTGTAAAGTCCCCCATAGTTGCCTCACCTCTCCTCTCCTGTTGCCTTGGTCTCTTCTCTTAACACTTTCTCCTTGAGCTGTTAAGATATAAATACTTTGTGTGGCATTAAAGATCTTTCACCTTACCGATGGGGACTTAGATTCATATAATAAACCTCACAACTGCTCCTCTTCCAGTGAGAAAATCATACCCACAGTTTATCTGCTTTACCTCCAAACATGATTACTCACTTAGAAAATTATGATCTGAAATTGATGTTTCCTTCTTCTACTGTCCCATCTTAATGCTTCCATAACTACCTAAGAAATGTATTCAGTGGTACTGGGCATCAAGACAGAACTGTGGGAAGACCAGCTGAGGTTTATGAGCTAGCAAAAAGTATAATATGATATCACACAAATTAAGAAAGAGGGAACAAACAAGCAATCTCATTTTTATGTGCTTTTCGGGTATATCTGCTTATTAGAATTTCATTCGACTAGCATGCTGAAATGGAACAAATGGTAAAAAGTTAATTATAGTCCATCCACAGAAAGAATTAAAATATCTTTTAGATAAAATTCATCATATTTACAATTATATAAGCCATAGCATATGAGTCATAGAGAATTATAGCGCACAGTAATAACATCCTGACTGGATAATTCTATTACCTAGGTATCATGGGTGTATGACGATATACTCCATGTACACCATGGTGTATAATTCCATTTCAGTGACCAGTGTCAGTGGCTCCGCAGGTTGCACACTCGCCTCTGAGGCTGGAAGATCAGAAGGCTGTGGGTTCTACCCTCACAGCTGACACTTGGGTTAAATCCCACAATTGACACTGTAGTACAGCATGAGGGGGTGCTTAACTCCTGAGGTTCTGTCTTTTGGATAAGATGTTAAACCAAGGTTACTTCTACCCGTTCAGGTGGATGTTAAAGATCCCATGGCACTTCTCGAAAGAGAGAATTTATTTTTATTGTAGATTGTGAAAACATACACATGGGCCCAGATATTCCAGGGGGCTGCACCAGTGCAACCCTGCAATGTGCCCCGGTGAGATATTCAAAAGGCTGCCAGGCGCAGTGCAAATCCCAATGCACCGGGGTGCAATGGTAATGTATGCAGCACATTTGCAGGGGGCATGCCCATGCATATGTGGCATATCCCGATATTCAGCCCGGGATGTGCGGTGCATATGCTGGCACAACCCTGATCTGCGCCACATACGGGGGCGCAATCTTGAGCCTGTGAAAAGGAGGAACACATCCTGGCCACCCACAGGCAAGCTGTTGCATTGCAGGGTACAACGCAGCACCAGCTAGCCATGGGTAGCCTCCTGCCCAGCAGGGACACCATCCAGTAGCACACTCACCCTCCCATTGCCCAATGGAACCTCCCCAAGTATGCCAGATCATGGGCCTATGTACAAGCACTAATAACCTGGTGGTCTAGTGATCCCCATCATGCCTGATCACAGGTATCAGTGATTTAACCCCTTACCTGGTGGTCTGGGGTCCCTCCCCATCATGGTTAATCATGGGCATCAGTAAAGGAATCCATCAGCTGGTGGTTCAGTGGTCCCCTTCCCTCCTACCTCGATTTCAGCCACCCAGCTTCATCTTCAGTCATCAGCGGGTGGCAGTACCTCACCCACATACAACCTAGCAACCCTCCAATATCGAGAGCGTACAGTATGCTACTGTATGCCTATTGGTCCACAGTGTGGACAATGGGTCTACAAACCATACTGTACTACACAGGCATGAATATGTGAATGAACGTTCATTCACATATTCATGTCTCGTCTAGTACAGTATGGTTCATAGGCTCATTGGTCCACACTGTGGACCAATTGGTATACAGCACATACTGCACGCTGTCACCGGCAGGTGGCCAGGTGGCGCGGTGAGTTGCTGCCACCCGCTGATGACTGGGAGCTGGGTGACCGGGGTCCTCTGAGGGAGGGGGAGGGGACCACTGACCACCAGCTGATGGGATTCCATTACTGATGCCCACAGTCAGACATGATGGGCGGAACACTAGACCATCAGAGTATACTTTATAGTTACATAAGCCCACAAATGGGCATATGGGAGGGGGTGCACTAGCCCACCAGGGTAGATACCTGCTGCAAGCAGTTATGCAGGGCAGAAGGCACAGGTCGCCAGGCTGCCCTGCAGAATGCATGCAGATGGGGCTATAATGACATGATAATGACTCCGTTTGTGCCATGCATATATTATGGCCCCATTTGCATGCCCTCTTCTGAATGTCATGGTGCTACACCAGCACAACTGTCTTTGCGCTGGCACATCCCTGTGCTCCCTATCTGTGGCTTGCATAGGTGGATTGTCGCTGCACCATGCACAGTCCGTGCCATATTCAATGGAGCTGCACCATGGCATATCACTGTTGAATATCACCTGGTCCTGGTCCAGGTGCATCCCAGATGCGCTGTGCCCACACTTGCACCATTGCCAGGTGCAGTCTGAATATCCAGCCCTAACATATAACAGAAAAATATGAAACATTCTGTAAATAACATTTCATAACTCTTTACACAAAGAAAAAAAAGAAAAATTCCATTCATGTAACAGGTACATCAGAGTCCGTAACCCATGGCAAATTTCTCCACATTCTTGATACTTAACTGTGCAGTATGAGTAACCTTTTCAGTATAATAAATCAACTGTAATTCTTTGTAATTTCTGCCAACAATTCCACATGAGAAGTCTGCTTTTATTGCAGTGTAAAAATGTGTGTTCCAGATATACCACTTTACTACATCAAGAATATAATTTTTAATGTACTCTTTTCCCATCTACCCCACCCAATGCCATATTTTCCATAAATTAAATTTTGATAGGAAACCTGTGAAAAGTGGGGATCCCCAATGTAATGCAACATAATCTCAGAACCCCACATTGTAACTACAAGTAAAAACAGGTGATTCATCATCTTCAATTCTACCATATAATTTAGCTTTGAGCAGATACGCTTTCCATCATTTTA
Source organism: Neoceratodus forsteri (assembly GCA_016271365.2). Lineage (NCBI taxonomy): Eukaryota > Metazoa > Chordata > Ceratodontiformes > Ceratodontidae > Neoceratodus > Neoceratodus forsteri. The sequence continues at coordinate 319,068,033 of CM028130.1, forward strand.
TGCTTCTGATTCGCTTTGACATTTAAGTATTCATTGAAGATTAACCATTGTACATCTCTGATTTTTTTTGGAATCCTTGTATCTTTAATTAGGCTTTGTAACTCTGGCAAACATTCTTTTGGACAGTTTGTAAAGGTGTCTAGTTCAGTATAAAATTGGTTCATCACTTGTTGATATATCAACTTTTTTGTTTTAATAAGGTCTTAGTTAGTAACATGCCATTGTTTTAACCTAACAAAACCCTTCCTTAAGTATTGTGGGGCATATGTTACTGTCTTAAAGGCTTTTTATGTCCTTAAAACCCACCTTGGACACCATACTGCTACTGTACACTGTAGTAAACTTGACCAATTTTTTTTCCTTGTGCAAAGAGGTCTGATATTATTAAATAAAAAATGGCAAAAGAAAAACAGGATGGGGTTAATCATGTTTAATCAACCCTTATGTACCGGCAGGTGTAAAATATTTCTCTTAACTGGGTTCAGGAAACTGCCCCAAATGGCTTGAAAGAAAATACTGAGAATAGTCATTTCCCTCTCATTGGGGGTGGGATGGAGACTGCGCTGATAAATAAAAAATAGGTAAAAGATATGTTTTACTAAGTAAACTCATTTAAGTTTCCTCATACCCCATTTATTCCATCCAGAAACCATTTCTCTGCCTTTGTTGTATTTTTTGTCCCAGTTTAGAAGTTCCATCCAATCTGACCCATATTCTATTCCAAGAATTTAATTGGCTCTTTGGTCAAAGAGATTCCTGCAACCTGCACTGAGATGTAGAATCTTTTCTTAATTTCCTACCCATGCTTTTCGTAGCAGTAAGATATACCCCTGATGCCTTACCATAGTGGTCACAGAAATGTATCACCATCTCTACTGCTTGTGTATCAAGTAATAATAGACACAGGTCATCTGCGTAGGTGATGGCAGTAACAGGGAGCCTTTGCTGTTGCATTTGTATTGGTGTAAAAAAGTGCACTTCATTCAGTAGTCTTAGTAATGGGTCCTGATAAATACATAGAGAAGTGTGTTAAGGGGGCATCCCTGCCTCATACCCCACACCCCCCATGTATGGGCACCAAAGTTCCCAATAAAACACCAATTAACAGAGTGATTATTGCATTTTTATATAAGCATTTTAACCAAGCAACAAAAGTGCCAGGTATCCCATAACATCTTAACATATGGCATAGAAAGTTATTGCTTACTGAATTAAAAGCTCTTGTTTGATCCAAGAATAAAACATCCTTTTAGACCTACTAAAGTATCTGTTTCTATCACTTCCCGTAATAATAGCAAGTGATCAACCATAGACCTTCCTGTGATGGCACACACCTGGGCCTGAGATATTAAGTGTGTGGTTAAGTGACAACCTTATGCTCAATATCTTTGCAAGGATTTTAAAATCTATATTTAGAAAGCTAATTGGCTCAGTTGTTAAAACAGCTTTCATCTCCTTTTTATGTAAAACGAAACCTGCTCACAGCTCCAGTGGAATGGTATCATTGGTGAGGTTATAATTAAATACTGCAGCAAGTTCTTTAAAATTTTCGGAGACTATGAATTTATACAGTTCAGCAGTAAGCCCATTTTTACCTAGGGCTTTTCCACTGTTGAGAGAGGTCACTGCCTGTTCCATTTCCAGGGGGATAATAGGCATTATAAGCACATTTTGTGTCTCAACAGGACACTCAGGCAAAGGGAATAAATTAAAGAGTGTAGAAAAGATTTGCAGATCCACAGACTCTTCACTTAATAAATCTGTCATGTAATTTGAAACAGTTCTTAAAACGCTGTGCTGTGTTGCTTGCAGTACATTATTTTTATCTAGAATTGCATCCATTTGTTTCTTCTTCACCATTTCAGCACAACTTAAGGGACATACATTGTCTAATTCCTCTGGGTCCTATACATTTGTTGCGTGGTTAAAGAAACAGTTTGCTTATTATGGAAATTCCTCATTTCCTGCTGGATTGCCTTAATTTGCAGGGTATAATCATGTTTTGTTTGCTGAGCTAAACTCATTCATTTTTGTAGCTGGTGCCTGTTTTTTTTTGATATTGTGTTTGCTCCAAACTCCTATTTGTCTTACTAAGAGATCAGTAATTGCCTTAACTCTAATTTTAAGTGTCCCCACCATTAATGAGGTGTTATCATACATCTCCCAAATGGATATTTTCAAATTACTGTACTGTATATAGAATTTGTTGATTTATGTATTCTATTTCGAGGAGTGATGAATTGAAATACCAGACCACTGGACCATGTCCATTTAATGGGGACTCTATTGTTGCATAAAGCTCTTTATGCTCTGAGTACACCACAACTTCTGTTTTTGTTCTTTGGAATATCAGTTTCTTACTAAGGGAAAAAAAAAGTCAATCCTCTTAGCGAGGTTCCCCTTTTGAAAGGTCGGGTCAGCCTTAGATGTTTTTTGGTAATAAGTGTCCACAAGGAATGCCATTTGAATTGTATTTTGCAGAAAAGACATATCGAAAAATATTTTCTTTGTGGTAGCCATCTTGTTTCTATCTTATTAGATAGCCCACAATTAAACCCCACCCCCACCCCACAATTACATTTTGAGACGAAAACAAATAAGGGCAGATCTGGCTAAACATTTCCACCCTGTCTGCTTTTGTTTGTGGGGCATAAATATTAATTCATCTATAGTAAATGCCATTATATTTTATATCCAGAAGTAGAACTCTACTGAATGCTAAATGCAGAGGTGCTAAATCCAGAATTTTTATGACTTGGATCAGGATGGAAAAAGAACTAACTACTGAAGAGGTATCCAACCTCATTGACCAATACAATACCCTGTATACCAATCTTTGCCATTTTTGCAACTTCTTGAGATGTATGTAATCTGGTGTCTTGCAGAAAAATTATATCTACCTTATTGCCTTTGAGATAAGAAAAATCCTCCCTCTTTACTCCATTTTTATGCTATTGACATTAATCCTACTGGGTCATAATGTTGTAGGCTTACCATTAGTGCTAACCAAATACCATTGTATGAGATACCGAGTGGTGCAATACCATGAATACTGCTGTATGCGGTCTTACAGCACTCACACTATCCCAGGCAGAGGATAAGACCTCTGTTGGGATGGGGTTCCACTGAGCAGCTGCCTTGGCTCAATGGACTGAGCCACTGCAGCAAGGAAACCAGGTGCCGCGTCTGGGACCGGGTTTATTTCCCAGTCCCAGAAATGTTAATTTTTTTTACATTTTGTGTGATTTCATATTGAACCCTCCCCCTCCAGAGTTGAGAATCCTTATTGGGAGGTTTGGGGGTGCTCCCCCCTGTAACGGGGGGGTGTGTGGGGCAAACACCCCACAAAAAAAATAATTATGCTACATGAAATTACGCTGTGTTGCAGCATGATTCTTGCATGCGGATAACGCCGTGGTGACTTTATGACCCCATGCCGACATTAGTGGAGATCAGCTTTAAATGTTTTTGCATATAAAATTAAGTGTACTAACATACTAAAATGCCAGCAGAATAAGCCTAATGGTCTCTCAAGTCTGCTTGATTTTCAGCACCAGGACTGAGGGCCGATTTTGGTGTCCCTCCTCCCCTTGGGTTAGTGTTTAACTTATCATGGTGGTTTGATTTTCTTATTCTTGCCACTGTTGCTAACTTTTTCTACCTGTCTTGGAGCCTTTGAGTATTCACCTTTTCCCCATCCCACTAGCATCTGCATCTGAGAAACACTCAGGTGGGTTTGGTTCCCAGTGGAACTCTCGACTCATTTCCAGAATTTTCTGCAGAAACTGTCAAGGCTTGGAACATATTAGAAGTGGGGTAGTGGAAATTTTATGGACTTTAGGTGCTGACTGCATCCAGGCCTGTTTCCTTCTTGTTACCATCATCTTTGGTCCCTTCCTGGGAGGGGAGGTGGGGCATAATGGCAGTATCAGGAATAGTTTTAGTCAGAATGATCTCACTTGAGTCATTCACAGTTGCCACTAATACTTGTTCTGTTACAGGCAATTCCTCTGACCCTATTTCTACTGTGACGACTTGCTCAACAAGTGGGAGGGGAGTATCCATGAGTGTCTCTGTGGTGGCAATATTCTCAGAAGGGGCTGGATTTGGTGTATTAATATCTCTATTGGAAGTTATTTTGGTGTGTTCTGTCTGTGCCATAGCCACCAAAATATGTTTTTCCCCAAAATCTCCAGGCCCTGCTGTACTATGAGCTGCCTGCATACATTTAACGTACATATAACAGGTGCGTGGTTGTCCCGGATAGAATAATACCCCCCATCCCCCCTAAGAAAGAGTTTGGGAAATACTGCAATTCACCATCAACCGCCCTTAAGATAATTCGCACCCTCCAACCCCCCCTGCAAATGTTCTCATTATCAAAGATAGCCTCAGGATGCCCCAACACTGTACACTTCCACTTTAGCTAAAACATATGAGCCACAACACTCACACCCTCATTACAAAATAAGACTGTAACTGTCTTCTGTGCAGGCCTTGTAAGGGGGATAACCTCAAAGGGGGTCCACAAAGTAGAGTTTTTTACTTTATTTTATCTTACCCAGAACTGTTCTAGCCAACTGTTGAAGTTAAAACTAATATCAAATGAAAATTCTCCTGATACATGTATTAATGCATATAGTTCTGCAGCATTGAATTTTAAACTGTTTTTAAGCAAAGTGCACCCCACATATCCCCTGTCAGGAAACACCTCCAAACCTCCTTTATAGACTAGTCTGATGGCATTATGTCTCTTGGATGGGTAAACCGGTTGCCAGAAAAAAGAGGCATAAGGCCGAGAGTACTATCTATCCCCCGGCCAGACAATTGTATTTTTACCCCATATGGTCAAATGCATTTTCTTTGCCCTCTGAGAATTCTGCAGACTCACTTCTATTATCTTCAGGCCCAGATTCTGTTTAATCTATTTCAGTTCATAAAGGTCCTACATTAGGAATTGTCAGGGTTGGACTTTGTGTCAGTGTCAATTCTTGTGGAACCTCGAGTGCATCTGTGATGGTATCTGGTAATACAGTGTCTGGATTCTGACTTATTAACACTGGGGCAGGCGTCAAATCTAAACAGTGTTTGGGAGGATTATGCAAGCCTACCCTGGTATATGAATGGGTGTGAAGCCTGAAATCCATTGTCCAGATGTTGGAGAGTGAACCCATCCAGCAGCCTGTAGAGAATGCACTACCAACCAGAGTTCATTCTCTGTGACTACCTGATCCACCCAAGATGCTTTGGAAGGTATCACTTTCTTTTTTACTCACTCTGTCATTTGATTTACTTTTGCTGAAAAAGAGAAAACTGACCTCATCTTGGTTTCCAGAGTTAGTTTTAAAAACAAGTTGTGTCAGCACTTGCACACCTTTGTCTCTCTGTAGTGGTTTCTAGGCAACTCTTGCCAGCTGCCGCCTGGTCATTTGGATGCTCATTTTCCACCATAGTATTCTGTACCATTACCAGGGCTTCACTTAATTCTTTTTTCTTTTTCAAAAATCTCTCTTCCTCTGATTGCAAAAATGCTGTAATTGTTTCAATTGTTTGCTTTACACCACCTGATTCTGAGGTCAGCAATGTATCACGGTTCTGCTGGATAGCCTCTTCCTCATATGGTCTAGATTCTTGCTCAAGGAGTCCTGCGGCATCATAAAACTCTTTGGTCTCCAAAGCTCCCAAAGCTGGGAGGGAGACCATTTCCCCAGCTGTGCTTACTTCCTGCTCCATCACAGTCTACACAAAGACTGAAGCAGCCATCTTTGCTAACAGGAAGAAGCACCCCCTGGTGCAAGAGTAGGGGAATTTCCATGGTGTCCTGGTCAAAATGTTCCCCATTCATGAAAAATATCACCAACAGCTTAATCTGGTTCAATTTCAACTGGTTACCATCTGTACCCCTCCCTGAAAAAGGGAAAGGGACTTTAGTCTCAGTGGGCCTACAGGGTCAACACAATTCAATAAATACATTTTCTGAGGGCAACCACAGGTCTCTGCATTGCTACTATGGTTTCTTGAAACACAACATTTAGCCAACTAACACTTGCAGTACTTTCATTCTTTGGTGTCAGATCTTGAATGGTATGCCACTGAGATTGTATTCCAGGAATTATACTACATTACAGGTTCAGGAGTGGTTATGTGGGTATCTAAGAGAGCCCTGTATGGTGGCTGTATTTGCCAGTGAATGGAAGGAGGACACAAACACTGCCACGGAGTATAGAAATTGTATTTATTATGCCAGATGCAGCAACAACCATGGTCATGGCGTACATACCTTTATTTTCTGGTTTCTCCCTTGCTATGGCTTCAAACATCATAACAGATCAAAAGTACACTCCAGACCAACTGGAGCACTCCCTTCCTCTGTGCATGAGACTTTCTTATCCTGTGAAGAGGGTGTCATGCGCTGCTGCCCAGGAAACTGACACATTTTGGTCAGGTTTTTTAATTAGCTCAATCAATAATATATTAATACCATCACCAAGACCACTCTTATGGTTGTAAGAGTGATTTCGCTATCATTCATGTGGTATCAGAACTGCTCACCATTGCTTCATGGTTCTCATAACCTAAGAATGTGTGTAAGACCACACTTAAAACTATGAGTAGTCTCAGCAGCAGTATTAAAATACAGAAGAGACGCTACTATCACTACAATTCCCTGCCTCATATACTGTATGTTATTCCACTAATAAAATGGTTTTATATATTATTGTAAACATTTTTTACATTTAGTTTCAAAGACTACATCATGTTTGCATGGTACTGTGGTTTTCAGATCTAGTTTAAATAAGGGGGAATGAGAGCAGTTGGAACTTTTTACATCCTTTAATACAGAATACAAGATCATTATATTTTCTGCTCTTTAGAACTGAAATTCCTACAAGTACTGCAACAGTTTCTGTATATTTTGGTGGTTCTGAATGGTGAATCATTGTTTTACAGGTGCCAAACTACTGTAGTTAAAAGGATTCAGAGGCAGGGGGACCTGTCATACAGTAGCTTTCCATTTAAAACATTTTTGTTTTGCTGTGTTTTTATGTTGCAAGACACTGTGCAGTAAGATAAAGTTTAAAAAATCAGTGGTCTTCTGGAGGGGCTGGTTAATTGATTTAAAGAAGCTTTGTAGTTATGCTGATCATCTTATGTTTGTGCAGCTGTTTGGTCTTTGCATTTTTCATGAAATGATATGTTGTGGGGCTAGTTACTTGAGAGGGTTGTCATGTGGTTATGATTCATTTGAATAATTATGTTTTGAACTGTAATAGTTATAAAGTAACATGTCATGGTTATACAATGATTGGTAGTAGCAGTATAGTAACCTTTAATGGTTATATTGTGATCTTTTTCACATGGTATGGTTGTAACCATTAGAGCAAAGGAATTATTGACAGGAAAAAAACAGCCATGTGTGATAGAGTCTAAACTAATGAGGAGGCAGAGATGGTCAGATGCAATGTATAAATATTTAGAATACATGCACCTAGAAGGAAAGTGTTGTTATCAATCCATATAAATAACCTGTATTATAAATCAAATAGAATAATAGATGAAAAACCTTCAGAGACTGCACATGGCTGCAGTTCTATTTAGGTATTCTGGTCACATCATATCCATGAGTGTGAAGCATTAGTTGGAATTGCCTGATCCCTAATGGTTTGCAATTTGATGTTTTTGAAATGAAGGGGAGGTCACTTTTTTAACCCCAAGAAGAAAGAAATTGTTACTTTTTTAGAATGGTATGCTCTTTTTCCATCTGCCTTTCTTTCTCCCAATTCCATTGTTTCATTTTACTTTTTACTTTCTAATCCTCCATACTTCAAAATACTCTAACTTGTAGGCAACCTTTTTAGTGTTGTAAAATCAAATCTCTCCACCATGCCACCCAGCTTCCTCCCTCCCTAATTATCATTTTAATTCAGTTAGTAAATTGTGTAGCCTCCATGACACTTGGTTTATGCCAATATATATAACATGATCTTTAAATAGTGACCTTTGAACCACTAGACAACATGAGAGTTCAAAGGTCTCTACTCAGAGACATCATTAAGTATATTTGCTCACTTTTGCTAATCTCTAAACCTTTTAGGTATTATTTTGATGTCAAATCCTTGTGTTCACAGGGAATGACTTTGCATTTCTCCACATTGAAGTTCATCTGCCTTCTCAAGCATGTTTAGGTCTCTCAGTGTCCGATTTATTTACTCCTGTGGTGCAATTACTCTTCCCATTTGGCTATAATCAGCACTTTATGTAAGCCAGCTGCTGGTGCTCACCTCAAAGTGGTTTGTAAATAGATCATGCAATGGTAGACCCAGGATAGAGCTCAGTGGACACCACTAATCAAATGATTCCATGTTACAGTCTGATTTCTTTTATTTATACTTATGCTCCTTTATCTGCCATCTTGCCAACATCTGGACCAGTTCCCCCAGCCTCATCACCCAGATTCTCTGGACTTTACCTCACTCTTGATGTCCTCTGTCACAAGATCTTGTAGAGGCACCCAGTCACCAGTGTGGGGCCTGTGGGGGACAAGGCCATCATCCTGCCATGATCAGAAGTTATTTCTCCATTTTCTACCATAGGGCCACATGCATGTAATGATGCAATGTCCATGCTCTGCCTCCACAGAGATGACCCCAGCATCTGGGTGTAGGGACCTGTCTCAGTGTGGTACCCATGCATGGACACATAGATTCCTCCAGGTGGCAGATGATCAGTGGGACAGCAAACCTCTCCCTGAGATAGGAAATCTCTATAAGGGATGTTCAATCCTCCCTCCCTTGGCCAGCACTCGAGTGACCCAAGTCTGTTTCTAAACACTGGGATGCTGGCATAGCAGGTGGTACAGTAGCTCTTCTGCCATACTACCAAGTTGGCCTAATGCATATTGACAGATTGCCATTAATTATAAGCCCATGCTTTCTATCTTGCACCCAGATCCTAAAACAGTGTATGTATTTGGCTGCTATGCTTGGATTGCCCAATGGCTAGACAAACCTTCTGTAGAAAAATATCAAATCTACTAAAATCCAGGCACACAAAATCCATGGGTCTTCCTATATCACATTTTTTGGTCCAATTATTTTAAATGCAGTAAGATTTTTCTGACAGACATATCCATTACAGAATGCATATTGAGTCACCATGTCCACACTGTTTTTATGTACTGTAAATTGCAACTTGTATTACTTATAGTTGTCTTTAGTAGCTTCCTGGTTGTTGATGCAAGCTTACTGACTTATGTGAATTTTACATGACATTCATCCTCCAAATGAATCTTCATCAATTGTCCCAGAGGAGAATGGTCCATATATTGATCCACCAGATACACTAGTTCCACCAATGGTCAATTTACCTAGCTTTTCTACTACAGTAATTCCTAAGCACCCTCAGAAGTTGGAAAAGGCAACACAGAAGGAAAAAAAAACAAAAAGAAAGATAAGCTGAAGGTGGGGGGAAAGGAAAAGGGGAAAACACAGGTTGAAACCAATCTGAACCATCCAAAAAGTTATAAAATATCAAAAAAAGGAAGGAAAAAGCAATAACAAGGGAAGAAAGTTAAGATCAAGCAGAGCATAACAACTAATATGTCAGTAATAAATTATAAAATACATGTAGGAGGAGAGCGCAATGTAAAAGAGATAATAAAGCACAATGAAACACCTGAGGTAGAAATTAAAAAAGTGAATCATATGAATAAGTCAGCACTGAAGGACCATCCTTTCATTAGAATATATGGATAAAAAAAAAACAGAAGGAGAAACACTTCAAGATTTAATAAAGGCAGTATTTTACTTTCTTAAAGAAAAAAAATGGATGCAGAAATTGAGATTGGTGATCTACCTACAGTGAATACAGTTATAAATGAAGAAAATGTGAACTTTGTAGAAAGTGTGGACCTCCATTGTACTACTGATAGGGTACTGAACTATGTCTGGAGAAACTCTCAAAAATGTTTTTGACAGCATCCCAATCCCTCCCACATGCACTAAACTCCTGCTCCCAATGCTGCCCCATGCCCAGGTTTACCACCCTGGGTGGGGCCACCAGGCAGGCACCCCCTTCCCAAGGTCCACGGTAGCTTGCCCTGGCTTACCGTCTGGGGTGGGGCCACAGGAGCGGGCCCCACCCGGCAGACACGGTAGACAGTGGAGGAGGCAGAGTAGAGCTTCACACTTTACACTTCACACTTTAGGGCTGGCATTTTTTGTTTGCTGTATCAGGCTCGGGGACGTGCAGTGATGGCAAGTGTCTGCCCCATCCCCTGGTGATATGGCACCAGGATTGCAGCTCCCCAGCCTCTGCCAGGGGTCTGTAGTGTGCTGGACTCACAATCTGCCCACCCCATGGAGAAGGACATCAGTCTCAAGGATGCTGAATTCTCTATCCCAGCTGGCAATCCAATATCCCGAGTCCATTCCCAAATGCGGTCGTCAGCATCGCAAATGGATGCTCCTGCCTCTGCGCCCGATGGGCTAACTTTCAAAGATTTTAATATTCAGTCTTACTGCTATATTGTTTGATGGTAATCATAGAATAATGTATTCTCTAAATACTAATACTGAAACAGAATGGAGGACTGTCAGAGAGGTATTACTACCTTGGGAAGGAATAATCATGATCCTGTATCGCTCAGCCTATTTGGTTGCAATAAACTCCTAAATGAAAATAACATAAAGTTGACTAAGGTTGTATGTAACTTGCTGGCAAATTTCTTAAACATCAGATTGGGTAGATAATGAATATTACAGGTACAGGGAAACCCGAGACTGAGGGAAGATGGGCAAATTGATATCCTCTTCAAAAATTCTAAGGTAGCAAGCAGAGTATGGCAAAAATCCCAAGCACTGGATGCCATGGGACTCTATTTGGTTGACCTTAATAGTCCAGAGGGCTGCCACTCGTATATCACAATTACCCCTAGATGTCCACTCAGATCATTTTCTGTACAGTCTAGTAATGGCAATGTTGATACTCACTATAATTGAAAACAGGTATAGGGCACTGGCTGGTTATAATGATTGACTTCTGCTTGCTTTAAATGAAAGAAATTCTAACCCCACTGAGAATATAAGGGATGCTATGGAATGTAATCATAAATTTATTATTACATAGAACATAGCAAGTTATAAAACCAAGTTAAATTGTCAGGACTGGACAAATTATATTTCACAGTACTCTTTAATTTGTCTGCAGGGGACATGGCACAATATGAAAGATGCAAACAACCCTTCAGGGAGAACCCTCCCACTCTCCTGTCATCTGCAACTGGTCTAATAAGTTTTGCAAGCCTCCCACTTTAACTGTTTCCAGCAGATTCCTACCCCGCAGCAAACTGACCCACGTAAAATCCTGTTTTAGGCGACAAGATTGGTCTCCCATATACAATGCACAGGATGTAGACCCGGCCCTTGACCATTTCATCATCACGTTCAATGTCGCCTGTGACTCGCTCACCCCAGTAAGAAAGCAAAAAGTCAAGGCACTATCCAGTCCCTGGCTTACTACTGGGTTACTGACCCAGCTAAAAGCAAGGGACCACCTCTGGGCAATCACCAGGGCCACAGGCACCCAACCAGACATTCAAGCTTACAAACAATCTCGCAAGAACTACACGAAGCAAATATGAATGGCAAAGAGCACCTACTACAAAGAAGCCCTCACAAACACCTGGGGAAATGGGAGCGCTTTTTGGGACAATTTAAGGGAGATTATAGGGAAACCATCCAAATCCTCCCCTACTTTACTGACTATTGATGGTACTACCACCCTTGACCCACTGGTCATAGCAAACGCCTTCAATGCAGCTTTCACAGACCTCAGTAGTGTTCTCCCCCCAGATTTTTTCTCGGAAACTGACTCACCCAAATCAACTTCCCTCCCTACCCTCTCAAGCCATCAACCTTTCCACTTTAAAAAAGTCAAAGCAGTTGAAGTCCGAAAATACGTAAAAAGAACTATCTCCAAGTCCAGAGCTATTGGAGACTCACTGGACCTGAAACTGCTATCCCTTACCATAGAGGAAGTGCTGTATCAGCTTACCAGAATCTTCAACCTCTCATTTAGCCTCAGTCAATTCTCTAGCAAATGAAAACCTGCTATTGTCACTCCAGTCTTTAAAAGTGGTGACAAGTCAATCCTGGGAAACTACCGGCCGATCTCTATACTGTGCCCCCTTTCCAAGGCCCTTGAGCACATTGTAGTGAATCAGCTTTCAGTCTACTTGGACAAATACAACATCCTATGTCCTCAGCAACACGGTTTCAGGCAAGGGCACAGCATCTCAACAGCCCTACTGGAGTTCACTGGACCCTTCACAACTCTATGGACAAAGGCCATCTAACTGGAGCTGTATTCATTGACTTGACCAAGGCATTCAACACTGTCCACCACGGCCCACTTTCCAGACAGCTGCTGAATGCTGGTCTCTCCCTGGACACTACTGCATGGTTCAATAGTTACCTACACCAGCACTCACAAAGAGTAAAAATCTCAGGTCAACTCTCAGACTCCAAGCCAGTCCATTCTGGCATCCCCCAGGGCTCAATACTGGGCCCCCTACTTTTCAGTCTTTTCCTAAACTCTCTCCCTCAATCCTGCTCTGAATACATTATCCTATATGCCGACAATGCTGTGCTGTTCAACCCACATAAAGACCCAGAACCATTAACTCACAACCTTCAACTAGCATTCTCCTTTGTTGAAAACTGGTTCTCTTCACATAAACTGGTTCTAAACCACAAACAAACTAAATCAATGCTCTTCTGCAGCTCACAAAACAAATGCAGGCATTACCCCTTTGATATCAAAACAAGTGCTGGTCTTACCCTTGAACACGTATCATCCTTTAAATATCTAGGAATCACTCTTGACCATGGTCTGTCATATGGGACCCACATCGATAATGTCGTTAGAGTTGTAAATGCATGCATTGGAATCCTCTACCTCAACAAGGAACACTTTATCCAGGCAGCATTAAAGATGGCCATCCAGAGCTCTGTTGTCTCCGTTGTAGACTATGGCCTCATAGTCTATGGCTCTGCCACTACTACTGCCCTTAGGCGCAAAACAACCTCCCTAAACAAGGCCTGCCACCTACTCATTGTAGCCCACCGATTCACACATACATGTGAACTCTATGCCCAATCAGGATGGATTCAACTCACAAATCAAATTAAGTACCTAACCTGTCTGATGGCAAAAAAAACTATCTTGGGCATTACCCCTCCTAGTGTCCTAGTCCTTCTGAGACCAATATCCAATCTACATAAAACCAGAGGGTCAGAACAACAGCTCCTACAAGTTCCTTGATGCCGCACATCACTGGGTCAAAGATCCTTTGCACACCATGCTTCCACCTGGATGAATGCCCTCAGCACTGATATTACTTCCACTTCTTCATTGGGCATTTTCAAATCAAGACTACATTTTCATCTCACTTCCTCCAGCTCCTGTGACTGCCTTCCCTATCTTCCTTCTTCCCCTGCTGCCCACCTCCCCTCTCCTTGCTCCCTGACAATGCTGTGAATCTGCTCTAACTGCTCATCGGCTGCTGCCCCCCACTCCCCCAACCCCTCCGTCCCAACTCCTTATAGATCTCTTGAACTTATCTAAACCTATGTGTTTCCTTACTTTATTTCAGCAATGCAACATTCGGAACAATGAATAATGTTATTTAATCTCTGTCTCTTATGTTGTTTCTTTGCCTATGTATAGACCGATGTAGCTTAGCCTAAAATGTTTGTACTCTCTTGATGTGGAACCTTTGTAAAGAGCCTTGGCTCAAAGGTATTTGTAATCCTAGATTTCAAAAAACAATAAACAATAAAACCCAGAAACTAGGCCTGCTGCACTTGAACCAACAGTTTGTGCACTTAGTTATCAAGGAAAACACTGCTTACCGTGTCAAAAATTTATTAAAGTGCTTCACATAACTGCATCCTGTAGCTAACAGAGTACAAAAATTGCAGAACTTACGGGTACATTAAAATGAAAAACCTGAAGACACCAGCATGGTGTTTTAACTGTAACAATACATTGACCAGGCCGGCCGAGCAGACAGCCCTCGTGCATGATGATGCACAGGAAACACCTGACATTTCGACTTATGCCTTCCTCAGTGTTGTGTATGTTTTACATTATGAAAGATGACATTAATTTAAATGGATATTTCTTGTACATAGCCCAGGCACAAGAACAGCTAATATTGGCTGTAGGTCTGGTGGCCTAGCTATGTTAAATCAGGTCTCTTGTGAATTTTGAATAAGAACACAAGATACCAATTTTATTGGGATCTGTGTGTTTTTCACTGAGGCTGTGATATTATTAATCAGCTGCTGTGTTCTGCCAAAGAAAGATAGGAATTCATCCAGCAGTATAGGGCATGGACTGGCAGCTATTATAAGAGATGCTCAGCTGAGGTTTCCCAGTGCATATTTACTTCTTATTGGTGACTTCAGTGCAAGAATTGGACCATATGATGGCCTTAGTGATAACTCCATTCTTGGATTTATATACCCAAACACAACTAAAATCAAGAGAGTGATTAGTGAGTATTGTTTTAACTATAATTATAAGAGGTTAATTACATTAATGTTTGAAAATTTCATCTTTCACTCAATGGTAGAATGAAAGGTGATTTGGAAGGTACACCAACCTATTTCACAAATTAGGGGCCTCTGTACTGGATTTGGTGTTATGGTAGGGCCCTCCAGACATTTGGGAGGATTGAGTCATTCACCCCAGGATGAAAAGTGCCCACCTTCCTGTCACATTATATGGAGATTGCACTTCTATAATCAGGGAGCAATTGGACTATGGGACTCCTGGAACTGATATGGGGTAAGATATTCCAAGAAATTGGAATGGTGAGCACCCTTGGAAAATGTTATAAAGGATAGGTTATGGCTTTTTTGAATAATGAATTAGAACAATGAGAAACTAACTCACCAGAATTAGTATATCGACAACTGCAAGTATTATTCAAAGAAGTAGAGACTAACCTCTACATGGATACTACACAGTGGAAGAAACATAAAATCCTTAACAGCTGGTTTGATGGGGAATGTCGAACAAGGAAAAACAGTTAAATTACACCTTAAAGGAAGCTAAAAATCACCCCAATAAGGAAAATGTTATGATCCTAAAAGAAAAAAGAAAATCTTATAGGGCATTCTTAAAACAAAAGAGAAAATCATATCAGGTAGCTCTATGGGAAGATATGATGGAAATTATTCTTAGCAATAATACCAAATCATTTTGGATAATGGTCACCAAGGGGTACAAGGGATGGAGAAATGAATTAGTTTATAAAATAGATATGAGCACCTGGACTACTCACTACAATAAGATGCTCTGTGATCTCAACCTAATCTGTGTACGGGAAAACTTGGAAATACAAGAAATAAGAGCCAACTTTAGACCATTCACAAAACTCAAAGTGCTGTCAGCAATACAAGGTTTAAAAAGAAACAAAGCACCCAGGCCAGATAGAATACCAGGGGAAGTTTATGTGTGTCTGGCTGATTAGTGGGTTGACTTATTAACAATGCTTTTTAATAATGTATGATCCAGAACTATGTTCCACAGTCATGGGTAGGCTCAATAACAGTACCAATTTAAAAAAAATGTGTAACCCCCTAAGTGGTGCTATCCCAAGGGATATTACCCCTGCCTGCATGACTGCCTGCAGGTTGAGAGGCCTGAGCTTGTGAAAAGGGTGCCTCTACCCAGAGGACAGGGTTAATGGTAGTGTGACTGCTTTGGGTACAGCCCTCCAGGACACTGATACCCCCCTTTCCCCTCTAGTGGCCAAAGGATGTCCGAGATAACACAATCCAAATACACACTGTAATGCACTGTTAACCTCTCTCGTAACACACTTACCACCAGGGTTGATTAGCTTGAACGGCCCTGGATACCCCCTTAAAACAAGGCCTGTAACAGTAAACAGCAATATCACGGTACTTTCTATACAGAGGTACACTACAACCAGTTTGGATGCAAAAGATTTAGATCTGATTTATTAGGAGGATGTGAACAAGGGAGGGCAGTAATCTAGTGATTGATTTTAGATCTAAATGGTTCGAGGTTATAATGCATGTACTCAAAGGTCCCTGTAACATAGGCACACACACTCTGGGTACCCAGTTGGAACTACAGGCTAGCCTGAAGCATTGCCAGGGTAGAGTGCTGCAGCTGTTGTTGGGGCCCTTTGGGAGAAAGAAAACACAACATGCACTTTAACCCTTAATTTGTAATCCGGAGCTAGATGGTTCTGTCTGAAATGATTAGCAACAAATGATTAGACAATTTACACACTTTGATTTGAGCTTTGTTGCAGGAGCTACCTAGTGTTTACTCACACTACCCAGTTCAGGATGCAGGATGGATGAAATGGAGACCACAGGATGAAGAGCAGGATTGCCGGGAGAAGCAAAGCCCACACGATGCACCATGGTATTGTTCCTGTTTGTTGGTGTTGAGCAGGGAGCCAAATCTCCAGGCAGGTCTCTTGTTGGATGTAACTCTGTGGCATAAGCGGCAATCTGGGCTGAGTTGCTGAGGCTCAGACCATGTGAACAGTTTGAATACAGTCCAGTAAAGTACTGGGTGCAGATTCCAGTAGGCGTAACACATTAAGCAAGGTGGGGAACCAGATCGCACCCATCCTCCACATTCAGCACACTTATAGTAAAGCCAGTAAATACCACCATTCGGATGACAGTCTGGTTGCTATACACAGTGTCTCTGTGCAAGCCATATGCTCTGTGGCAGTCTCAAGTCCTGACAGGCCGATCGCTACTAGGTAAATTTTCAGTCCACTTCAGGCGAAATTCACTTTGTCACAATTCAGATTCTGATCACAAAAACTGCAATTTCAGATAATGTCCGATTTCAGCTCAAGATCTCATCACTTGGGAAGATGGTAGTAGGCAGGCCAGACACAGCCTTCCTGCTGATTTTCCCTGTGCACCACACAGGAGCAGCTGCTCGAATCTCGAGCTGTTCACTCTCTCAACTCTAACTCCACTCTGACTCCTTGCTGCAGGCAGCACGGGATTTTTTAGTGATCCAAAAGGTTTAGTTGGTTGATCCATCTGTCTGTCACAGCAAGGGCTCCCCCTCCACTCCAGGTTCATTTAGGCACCGAAGGGTGAAAACTACAACTCCTACAGAAATTCACTCCCATAAGACCCCTTGGGACAGGTTCCATTTTAGAGTCCCCAAAAGTACTGATTGGCCCAAACTGGCAGTCCAGAACCAAGATGGTGGTGCAATACAGAAATGTCCATCCTGCAAAGGAAGGCAGGTTAGACAAACTACAATATTATTATTATTAATGCAGATAATCAGCAAACAATCACAGATGTCAATAGGGCTCCTTCTGCGCAATTAGCAATGGCAGAATGGAGCAATAATACTGCAGCCTGGCCAGGACTCAAACTTGAAACTACTCGCCCCCCACCCAGATTAATTATAACTATGAAATAGGCAGCTCTTAAAAAGACAGACACAGAGGCTAGCTAGGCACTCACATGCAAACACTTTTAAACTGCTAGGACACAGGACAGCAGCCTGGCAGTGGGCATTTAGACAAGCCCAGGAAGACTCTTGGGAACCCTCTTTGTAGGGGGGGTTACAAAAGAATGCAAAAATGATCCCTCTGTGAATAGCCCATCAGCCGCCTAGATATTTTGGACACAATATATGCAAAAGCCATCTTGGGAAGGCTAAAAGAGAAGTAGAATGCCAGGGGTGGTCTTGTACCATCTCAAGCTGAGTTCCTGAAGAACATTCTACAATCGATAACTGTTTTATACTTTTACATATGATAGAGAAATATGTCAAAATTAGAAAACAAAAGCTGTTTCTAGCAGTTATAGATTATAGCTTGGCATTTGACACTGTTAATAGAAACACAATCTGGGACATGATGTTAAATTGAGGATATTACCTGTAGTAGTCAAGGGAATTAGAAACCTATACTCAGAAACATGGGCAAAAATAAGAGCCAGGAATGCACTGTCTTCTCCCATTAACACCAACAAGGGCATGAGACAAGGGTGTATCCTAGCACTCATGTTGTTTTGTATTTATCTAAATAAAGCACTTATGGACTTAAAAGAATCCTAAACTGATTCCCCAAAATAAATACTACCCATGTGCTTCATTAGCACACGCAGACAACCTGTTTCTATGCTAATTATTTGTGTCTGGATTACAAAAACAATTAAGTATCCATGAAAAACTGTTAGAAACACTGTCATTAAAAATAAACCTGGAAAAATCAAAGGTAATGGCAATAGGAGCTAGGACAACAAAGTATTCATGGTGGATAAAATCTAACAAATTGGAAAAAGCAAATAGATAGACATACTTAGGTATAATTTTTACAAATAACGTCTCTTGGAAACCTCATTTTGAATATACAATAACAAAGATGAAAAGCACAGCAAATGATCAGTGTTGAGTAAGTTCCTTTTTCTATTACTTTTGGAAACTTGTTCCAGAAAGCTCTGTGCAGTCACTAGCAAGGATGGAGAAGTACTGGAAAAAGTAATACACCTTATAGTAACAATTACTTATGTCTTTTTATACAAAAGAAATACATAACTGTAACTGATTACATTTACTTGAAATTAACAAGTAACTAACCTATTACTTTCAAAAAATGTAATCTGTTATAGTTATTTATTATTTTTGTATTGTTTTTGTATAAAAATAATTAAGGAACTATAATTGTAAGGTGTATTACTTTTTCTAGTACTTCTCCATCCTTGCTAGTGACTGCACAGAGCTTCCTGGAACAAGTTTCTGAACATAACAGAAAGTAATAGAAAAGCAACTTACCAACACTGCAAATGATTTATCTAAATTTAACCGCATATATGGGGGATTTAGCATAAGACCACTGGTGCAATCCATTCAAGCTAAGATTAATTCACAATCATTATATGATGTAGAGATCTGGGATGATAACACTATTGAAAAGCTGGAAAAACTGGCAATCCAGCTTTTAAGAAGTGCATTAGGTTGTCAAAAAACTACCCCAGCCTGTTTTATAAATCTGAAGTAGGATTGCCCAGGCTGTAGGCTCTTGCAGATACCAGAATCATTAACTTCTGGATAAGATTGTTAAGATTGTCTGATGAGCGTTGGATAAAGCAATGTTATTTAGAACAAACTGATTGGGAAAGAAGTTCTATGGAATCACCATGGCTCTTACATCTCAAAAGGATATTGGGAAAATACATGCTAGATTTCCTGATAGGATGTGAAAAAACAGGGGCAACAATAAGTGATCAATACAGGCCTTACATCAAAAAGAAAATAATTAGATATCATAAAGAGCTAGATTTTGTATCCATAGATACATCTAATTATGCTAAATGGTACACTCAAAATGACAATAACAATGGATTCAGGTATTATTTAGATATACTGAAGACCCAAATTGTGAAGTATATACTCATTTTAGACTAGAAATATCTGAGTCGAATCCAAGGAAGGTTCTTTTCATGAAATCACAAGACTCAAATGATAAGCTGTGTTTCTATAATTCAAAACAAAAAAAATATCTGATGCATGTACGTTTAAAGTGCCTATGGTATAATTAGATTAGACATAAATGGTTGGATCCCATTCTTAAACCTATAACACTACTGGGGAAAATACCCTGGTGAAAATACTTCTGACCACTAAAGATTCTTATATTATACAAGATGTTGGGATATATTTAATGCTTACTAGGAAAATTAGATTAAAGAAGATTAAGATGTTGTGATTCCTTTATGATGACAGTGTTTATGTTTTATTTATAGTATTTATGCAATTTCTATCATTGTATTATATGACATTTTGTACATCGTGTGTATTTGTAATAATCATTTTAAAATGACTGAACAATAAACAATAAACTGAAACAGTTTAAGTCCACTAAAAGGAAACACAATACTGTTGCATGTGCAGCTGAAAAATGATGTGGACAATATGAATCATAGCACTAATGAAGAACACTTCGACAATAATAATAACATCACCAGGACTGGCAGTAAATGTCCTCCTGAATCAAAAAAGCATGTTAGCAATAAAATTATAGCAGAGTTTTGGAATGAACTGACTGGAGTTACTCATAGAGGGACTGAACATTTTGCCACATGTGCCAGGATACTTCCAGTTGCTGAAGCAGCATGCAAGGACAAGAAAGCATCCTTTTTAAATATAAGTTCAGTTGCTGAGGCAGAGAATGCTGATAAAGATGCTGGTGATATTGGGGACTGGGAAGAGGTAGCCCAGGCTATGTCCCACCTGATAATGACAGTACTTCCAGTTCTTCTGAATCTTGTGATAACGAGGTCTGTAGTTTCGATGAGGGGGAATGCTTCTGTAAGGCATGAAAGGCAGGTGCAGAAAAAAATTATATGCTAAACATAAAAATAAGATGAGCATGAATAAGAACAATTCATGTCAACTAGGAAATGGCAGTGTAGGGTTTCTTCCACATCCCTTGACTGTACATGAAATGGTGCCAGGCACCATAGTACAAGGCACAAAAGGTAAATCTTTAGTGTGGAATTTATTTTACATTGACCCTGCAGACAACTCTCGAGTTGTATGCAGTCTGTGCAAAAAGAGCATCAGTCATGGTGGCAAAGTGGGAAATTTTGGAACATCAGTAAATATACTACATGCAAAGGCAAAACACCCATTTAAGTCGGGAAAGGCAAGGGCCACTGTGATTGGTATGGGCGGTAGTGGAGATGGTGGTGGTGGTTACCATACTGACAATGAACTGGAAGCAGAACTGACATTGAATCACTTGCAGTCTTTCCAGACAAACATAGACTGTTTTCTTCTGACATCATCAAGTACCGCAAAATCCCTAAGTAGTACTCCACATGGAAAAGGCATGAAAAATATAGTTCCCCAAATATTAAAAATATCCCATGATTCTCACCAACTAACATTAAAAAGAAACTGTTGCAAGGACATCAATATTTACCTACTAGCATTCAACATGCCAGCTGTGAAAAAGCTATTGTAAAACTGTTGGCTGAATGTCAACTCCCTTTGATTTTGGGCAAGTTTTCAGTCAGAAAGTCACCAGTATACAGGGGTTGTTTGTGTCACGGCAGCATTGGGGATCAGAGATGGGGAATGACTACTGTTATGCAGTTTATCAGTAAACAATCGTGGATTGGGGGCATGTTGAGGTACTTACATTATGATCATGGTGCAATCAGGGATGGGGAGCATGTTATGGTAGTAAAATATAGTGATTGGCACAATTGGGGATCGGGGAAGGGGCCACTACACCACTGATTGAGGGGTGTCTGAACATCAGGGAGGGAGCTGTTAGCCCAACTGGGACTTGAGTGGTGCACAGCTGCCCATGGCTTGCAACCCACACTGTTGGTGCACCCTCTGTTTGACTCATGGTCCTGGTTGCAGCAAGCCATGGGACTTAGCTGCTGGGACCTGTCTGTTAGTGAATCAGGTGCAGGGTCTGTGGCACACCGGGCTTCAGCGCAAGGTGATGTTTGCCGCAGCTTGTGCCGATCCAAGCCCGCTTTAAGAATTGGGCCCAAGATGTCAAAACTCCTGCCAAGCTGTCAGATCAATTCATGAACTACTAGCATAGCCTTCAGCTCAGACTGCAAGATGAAAAACAGTTAACCCTGCTGATAAGAACCATTGCAGGAAATAAATCTGTAAGTTATACTTCTGTGAAAGTTTTGAACAGTTTACACTTGGAAATATGTAACTCTAATGCCTGTAATTAGTTTAAATTGAGCCTCAAAGAGCACATGATTACAAATATTAGAAGCACATCTTATTAATATGTAGTATTGCATCATTTGGAAGGGGTAAAAAGCAGACACGAAACCACACCAAAAACCTCAACCCTAGCCTCACCCTTTTTCATGACTGATCATTCCCTGCTCCTCCTCTAAAGCCATTTGTTATGCCAGGATAGTCTATCTTATAAGTAGGGTGAACCTTGCTTGGGTCTGCCTCACCCCCTGAGGGGGTATATATTTCTCTTCTCTGCCACATCACCATTGACCATTGTCACCAGTCTGCCATCTGAGGTTAGCTGCATACCAGGTGTGACTGTTCAATGGGAGTAAATGGCTATTGGACCTCAAGGTCACTGAGAGGTGTAGTGTGGGGGGGGGATCACATGGAGGTGTCTACCTGCAATTCCTCTGTTGTTTTGGCTCTAAAGTTATCATTAATGTTGGAAAAGAATGTTTAGTGAGCCAGGCAGAGAGGAATTTCCCCATTTGCCTCACCATTCGGTACCACTAAGATTCAGGTCCGTTGATGTGTATGTGCACCCCAGGCAAGTTCTCTATTAGTTATTTGCCTGGGATTGGTGAGGTGGGAAGAGGGTAAGTTATTTGTTGTTCCTCCACTAAGACTCAGTTAGTTTCTGATGAGGCTGAATGCCTGCATGAACATGTGCACATTCAAGCAGGCTTCAATATTTACAGCCCCTGATAGCTACCCCTGTCTGCCCCATTGATTGCTGTGTTTGCAGACATCAAAGGGGCTCAGCAGAGGTTAGGCCTATAGATGGGTGGCACTGATTCAATAAAGCACATTGACAGCTGGGTTCACTTGTCAACTTGGCCCGATGATTAGTTATTCACCTGGGATTGGCCAGGTGGAAGGAGGGTAAGTCATTGTTGTTTCTGCACTAAGACTCAGTCACCTCCTGAGAAATGCAATGCCTGTGCGAACGTGTGCATGTTCAAGAAGGTTTCAATTTTTGACTGCCCCTGACAGATGCCCCTGTTAGCCTCATTTATTGTTGTGTTTGCAGATATCACAAGGGCTTGTCAGAGGCTAAGCTTATGGTGGGGCAGCATGGGTTCCACAAAGCACATTGACAGCTGGGTGCTCTTGTCAAAATGGGCCAAGGATTGATAGCCTGTGCACCCAGAAGCTGCTGCCTTTACACATCACACTTCACCCTGCATTTTTATCAGTGCTGGTATGTACCATAGGCACAAACAGAAGACAAATGACTCTGGACAGAAATAGAATGAGGAGAGAACAAGTATTGCAGTGGATTTAGTTAGTGAGATTACACAGCAGGAACTGTATGGTCGGGGTACAGATGGGAGTCCAGAAGCCACTTTTCCCACCTTAAGGGGAGGGTTGCACTGTGAGATTGCAGCTATGCTTTGGAAGGAAAACTCTAGTGGCAAAGCATTCAGATCTGGGCTCATGTCCCTGCCCCTCCCCCCCTCACCCAGCAGCTTTACTTAAAGGTACTTACTAGAAATAAACAGTTATAATGAACATTTAACAAGACAATTCAGTAAGTCCCAAGGATCTTCCTGAGGCCATGAGGCCACTTTCATGTAGTGGCTACCCCTTTCTCCAAGCTACAGGGCCTGAGTTTCTCTGGGGTGGCTGCCCTCTCTGCCCATGATTGGGTGTCCAGGGCATTCTCAGAGGTAGTGAGGCTTTCTCACACTTAGCTGCTGCAAACTCCACTGCTGTAAGTATTTTGCTAGGGGTGGAGGGTGATCCCATCCTCTTTTACACACTGGTTCACCCAAGGAGTCTGAGCTGGTACCTGAGCACCAAGAGTCTCTACTCTTCATTTGGAGATCATTTTCCTCTGGGCTGTGGCTGGATCTCTGTTTGTCCCTAGCTTCCGCCACGCTACTTCCTTTGGATACCTGCCAGTCCATGGCATCGGAGTGTCCTGCCTTAGGATCATGGAGGGAATACTGCATATTCCATGCAGGTCTGGTGGGGTAGTTGTTTCAATTGTGTAGACTGAGTTGCCCCCTCCTTGCTCATGAGTTGCTGTGCCCTATCTGGCCAGTTCCTGTTGATGTACTTCTCTGCCTCACCCAAAGAATTAAATAAATGCGATACCCTGTTGCTCACTATGAATAATTTGGTTTGATACTGTGACACTGGATGTTTAGCTCCTGGAATCCCATGTATCCTTTCTGGTGTTGTGCCAGGTCCACTGAGTAATCTGCAAAGATGTGGATTCTGTGGCCGTTCAAGTACTGCAGACCATGGTCTCTCATCAGATCTAGGATTTGTACTCTGTCTATGAAGCGCAGGAACCTTGCCAATATGGTTGTGGTCTGTTGCCAGCTTTAGCGGGGTACCAGAGTACAGTGAGCCAGGTCTATTTCTAAGGTCTGCCTAAGGGTTTTGAGAAGTTGAGGAGCTGTCTTTGAGGAAAGCACTTTTGTCCTGTTGCTCTGCTCCTTCAGTGAAACCCACAAACATAAAATTATTTCTGTGGATTCTGTTTTCAGATTTTTCTGCCATCTCCCATAGCTCTGCCATCATATGTTCACGTTTCTGAATATGGGCCTCATGCCACATATCCTTACCACGAAAGTATGATAGAAAAGTTTCAGTATCCCTGGCTCAATTTGGTCACTCCTGTATTTTGTTCTATAGAGTGGAGATGAAGGATTTGAAAATCTATATTTCCTTGAGGCCCATCTGCAACATGCCTTTAATCTCTGCCACATCACTTGAGGACCCCGGAGCCGAGCCACTTCTGCCTTTCCACCACTTTCTATCAGCCTCTGCCTTCAAAGTCAGATTTCTGCCCAAAGGTAAGAGGAATTTCATTTTGAGATTATCGCTGTTGTTAAGAAATATTTTTATCTCTCAGTCAATGTCTAGATCACCTAATTCAGTGCTGTTTTGCTGGATTTCTAAATGAATTTTAGTTCCTGGGGCATGGAGCTCTCATTTATTTTGTTTATGCCAGTCCCCACGCCCCTGACTGATGACTCTAATTATGTTATGTAATAAAATATTTCCTAAAATTTAAACTTTCAGATTAGAACTAAAATGTATTCAATACCTGGTTGGTCCCATGGAAAGGATTTTAAAGGCGGCATTCCTTAAACAATATGAGGACAGTCTTACATTCACTAATGCTTGTAAAGTAGTCCAAGATACCTATGGCCTTGTTACTTATTGATGCAGAAAAAGCATTCAACACGATTCACGGCAACATTTCCTGGACATCTGTCACTTTGTGGAGTCCCTGATAGTTTTATTAGGTGTGTAGAATTACTATTTATGAATCCCAAGTCATTGGTACTTACAAATGAGATACTTTTACTAACTTTTGACATACACAGGGTTTCAAAACAGGGGTGCCCTATGACAATCACTTTTCATTCTGTCTTTGGAGCCATTAGTCAGAAAACTAAATAGTGAACCTAAAGTAAACTGTATTATGTACAAGGGTATTAGGAAGACTTGCTCTTTGTATGCCAGCAGTTTGCTTCTTTCTATCTAAATTCTGCTAACCACAATCCCTGAAATATTTAGAATTATAATTCAGTTTAGTGGCATTTTGGATTACAAAATCAACAAAGAAAAACACACTTCTTTGCATTGAATGGTCTTTGATTAAAACAAGAAATAAATCAACTTGGATTTAAAAGGGAAGAGCCTAGCAACAAGAGCTTCACATCCAAAAGTGGGGCTGTTCGTAATTTTACTTTGTGTGTAAAACTTTTTTACTTAATGTTTACTGCAGTATAATAGATTGTATCAAATTGTGTTTACTTCCAGGCTGACATTTTCTATAACTACAGACCCCAGAATCTACTTGTAGCTGATGTTAGAGCAGGGCTGCAGTACTGGGAGATTCAATATTCTGCACTGCATGTTAGAGCATTTTATTTCTCCAATCAGATGTTTGCTGGGCCAGCTGTTCTCTCAGTGGTAAGTAGAGTCATTTGTGACTTACTTAGCCCCTGGAGGACAGTGGATCCAGCAAACAAAAGAACAAAGCTAATATGAACTTTATCATGCACTGCAGGATATCACATTTTTTACATTATTCTCAAAGACAATGATGGTAACTTGATTGAGAGAGTTAGTGATTTTAAATATCTTGGTGTGTCTTTAGACTGTAATTTAACTTTTGAAATTTACATTAGTCAGCTGATCAAAAATTCATCAAAGGCTTGGTATGTTGTACCATGTGAAGCAATTTTGATATCTGAAACATGGCTCTTTAGCAAATAGTTTGCTTCCTGATATATTATGGCTTATTGATTTACTTCTCCTTCCTCATCAAAAACCTTTGGTAGGCTGAAGACCATGTATCATAACATTATTCAATTTGTTACTGGGCTACCAAGAATGACCCATCACTTCATCCTCTACAATGCTGTAAATTGACTCTCTTTAGAGGATAGACTGAACAGTAAAATCTTGATATTTTTTACAAACTTTATTGTGGTCTTTTGCCCAATAGCATTGTCTCCTTCTTCAGAGATCTGTTCACTCACATATTTCTAGACTCACCACTGGTAATTTCTCCTCAATTCAATGTTGTCATTCAATAGAAGGGCAACTCTTCCTCTCTTATAAGTGAGCTAAACTTTTTTATAGCTTACCATCATTCTTGGTCCAGTGCCCAACTCAGACACTTTTTAAAAATAACTTAAAACATTACCTACTCAACAGAAATATATGTATGTGTTTTTAATTCCTTGTTTTTTACCATTGTATATGTTGAATGTTACTGTTTGTTTAATTTATGCTTGTGTACCACTGTACACTTGTGAAAATGGGCAATTTTGCTCACATGCCTTACCAGTATAAAAATGAAAATTAAATGAAATGAATCTCCTATTACTGCAGCATTGCTCTGATGTCAGCTGCAGAGGATTCTGGGATTGGTAGTTACAGAAAGTGTCATCCTGGAAGTTAGCTAATTAGTTTGATGCAGTGTACTATGCTACAGTAAACAGTATTAAAAAATGTTTTTGCTCACAAAGTGCAAACTGGGACAAGTGCCATATTTGGAAGTGGAGCATTTAGTGCTGGCTATTCCCCTTTAAGATGGGCTAGCAGGCATATTAACTACCTGGGAGTGAAGATATGTAAGGCCTACAACAAGACAATGACTAATAACATTCCTAATTTGGGAGGTAAAGTTGAAAAGAGCTTAACAAATTAGAAGAGTTGTCCACTAAACTATTAGACCAGGATTGATATTATTAACATGAACATTCTCTCCTGAGCCAAAAATGTAATCAGCATGTCTCCCAAATATATTCCCCAAACTTGTTTTCTGCAGATGCATACCCTCTTAAAAATGTATTTGGGCAAATAGAAAGCCTAGACAAACATATGATAAACTGATGAAACCAAAACATCTGGATGATCAAAAAAGCTCCATACATATATAATTGTCTTCTATTCATCCATATGTTCCAATCCAAATGGTATCTGAATGTGGATGGTGTCAGCTATATACCAGAATGAGTCTTTTGTGGCCAGACATAAGCTGAGGGGGATTGGTTATGAACTTAGTTTGATGCTCTTTATGAAGCATCACAAGAAATTTAAAACATGTTTTCCAGCTGACTCAATTTGACAGCTGCACCAAATTTCTCTTTCTCTAAAGATTTACCCAAGTAAATAGATGTTTCAACCACTATGGAGAAATCCTAACATTAGTAAAATCTGTAATGTTTTTTCTAATGATGCAAGGATACATAAAGCTATAGTTAATTTCAACTGTGGCAAGGTGTGTAATAGTTTTAAAAGCTTTGAGTGCCTTCAAAAGGGAATTCAACTTACCAGTCAAAAATTCAAATTATTTTGTAAGTTTTAAAGGATAGTGTTTAAACATTATATAATTCCTGTAGTAATTATCTGAGATCTGATGAGGGCAAAGCCACTTTTTTATCTATAGTCAAATAGAAGTCCAGCATATCCATCTTTTATCATCATTACATCCAACCCATGTTGATCAAGTTAATATATCATACAACTTTTATGATATATTAATTTGATCCATGTGGGTTGGATGTAATGAGTACCTTAAAAATGACTACGATCCTGCAGAGCAACATTGAGAGTTGGGATTGGGTTAAAAGTCTGTGAGACTCCATACAACCATTTGCTTGTGAAAATCACAAAACAATCCAGTTCAAATCACTGAATAATTTGTACTATACTTCTCCACATTTTCATAAGATGAGAAAGAAAACTAATAATAGCTGTATCAAATGTGATTAAAATTAAGACAGACATGTTCTAGAAATATAAATACATTCAAGAACTATGTAAAAGCATAACAAAACTATTTCACAAACCTGACTGGTATTGCAGATAACGTAACATTGCAGACATGTGTCATTGGAAACTTCCCTGGAAACTGTGTCTTGGATAAATGCTTTAATGATCCATCCTACTGATACTGTAAATATAATCACCAAGAATGTTATTTTAAAATGCTGGCTTGAGGATTAATCAATAGCTTTTACAGAATGGAGGCAGTACTTTGTGGAAGCTTTAAAATTCAAGAAATCACCTCATAATTTTAACAGCTTCCTACTGAAATGTTATGAGATGAGAGATAATTTATTTGATTTTATAAATAGATTTGCAATACCCGACAGGAGCACTGTGAACTGAACTGCTCTTGGAGTTCATCCTAGTATTGCTTAGTCTAACAGACAAGTTTCATTTTCCTTTATTCTTTATTTTATGTTACTCTTTTATGCTTTGGTTACTCCTTTGGTGGTGGTGGGTATCTAGTGAATGAGATTGTTTTACTTTAAACTCATGCAAAGTAGCTGCTGTAAGCTTACATGACTAAGCAATTACAGTTCTAGCAATAGCTACTACTTAGGATGATACAATTATCAGATCAGTCTAATTTTTCAGTGAATTAATTCGTAATGAAACATAGAAACATAGACTTTGATGGCAGATAAGGACCACTTGGCCCACTCAGTCTGCCCATTTCCCTAAGTATTGGATAAGCTGCAGATTCTAGTTAACCAACAGCCTACTTCCTGCAACTTCCCACTATAATTGCCTTATGTCTGTCCCATGCATGTTTGAATTCCCCCACTGTTTTAGACCCCACAACCTCTCCAGGAAGGTGGTTACATGCATCCACCACTCTCTCTGCAAAAAATAATTTCCTCACATTACTCCTGAGCTGTCCCCCCTCTAACTTTAAATTGTAGCCCCTTATTCTTACACATCTCTTTTTCTGAAAGATGCTATGCTCCTGGACTTTGTTGATTCCCTTGAGGTACTTAAAAGTTTCGATCATGTCCCCCCTGTTCCTCCTTTCATCATGGGTATACATATTAAGTTCTCTCAGTCTCTCTTCATATGGTTTCTGATGTAGACCGTGCACCATTTTAGT
This sequence comes from Neoceratodus forsteri, assembly GCA_016271365.2. NCBI lineage: Eukaryota > Metazoa > Chordata > Ceratodontiformes > Ceratodontidae > Neoceratodus > Neoceratodus forsteri. Next base: position 319,097,239 of record CM028130.1, read on the forward strand.
TGCCCTGCTCTGGACTGCTTCCATCCTGTCTATGTCCCTGTTGTAATGTTTTAAGATGTGTACACTATATTGTTATTTATGTATGATTAATTGTTTTGTGGTATATTATGAATAAAAAATCAATTGAAAAAAATCCTGGTAAAACCAAGTAAGACCATTCGTTTTTACTTCTTTGTTCAAATGGCTCTCTTCACTACAGCAATGATAAATCTCAGTCCTTCAGAGCAGGGTAAGGATTGTAACAATTTCCACTGGGTAAGTATGCTTAAAAGTTAGGGAGGGGGAGAGAAAGAGAAAAAAATTAGTATTAGAGAACAATAATTATGGCATTCCACAAAGCAACTCACTCCTTCTAAATATTGGTCATCCAAAATAATTTAATTAGATTAATAAAATGAAGAAAATGTCCTATATATTAATAAAAAATGTTATTTTATATTTTAGAAATGTAACATCAAGATGTCTTGAGTATAAATAATCAGTTGATTAGATGAATAACATCAATTAGAAAATATTAGCCCAAAAACAAAGCAGCAAAAGAAAGTGCACACACCTGGTACAATAGCTAGTGAAGTAATGATCATGTGCAGAGAACTACTGACAAGATACCCTACATAACAACTCTGATAGGTCTTCCTCAGGAAACCAACTAGTTAAAACACAACAGCCAAAGCACCTAGAACATTACCACTTAAACTGAAATACATTGAAATCAATACTTGTTTACTTCATTACTGTACACAGCAGGTAATTTACATGAACAGGTGATCAATTAGGCATCTATAGTGCACAACCACTTTGAGGTTATTTTTATGGAGAAGTTAAAATACTCTTTTGTAAAGTTTCACAACCACAAGTCAGCTCCTTGATGGCACAGATCTCTTCTCCTGGACATAAATCAAAGGACACAAAACTTTAACTAATGGCAGTTCAAGGAACTCCTGCCTATATAAAAGTGGAATATTTTCTCAACTTGATTGAAGCATGAACTTTATATCTCCTATTGGTGGGGTTCCAACATTGGCTGATAGGGACAAGTGCAAGTCCAAAGCTGAGCACTGTCCCTCATGTCCTAATGAGAACACTGAAATACTAACATGGAGGAAATTACAATGAGAATGATATGCACATGAGATGCAAAATCATAAATATTTCAACATACATAATAAAATCTTGAAAATCAGAAATGTAGATACTATACACTGTTAACATCCCCAAAATATAGTTAAAACCACACACTGACTGTTAGATGATTAATTTTAAATATGTCAGCATTCAAATTAATTTGCAGCCACTATAAATAGTTTCTATGAAACAATTTATATAACAGAAAAAAACTAATATGAAAGATGTATAGAAGTATAAATCTAGATCTAAATCAGGAAAACTAAAAGACAAGGTAGAGTCAGGGAAAAATCACAAGGAAGCAGAAGCAATTTACTCTTTTTGAAACCTCAGAAGTCAAATACCCAGAGACAATAACTAACCAGGAGATATACTCCACCAATGGTTATCAAAAAGTATTTATTTATTTATTTAATGATTTATTATTGAGTTTGTGAAACCTTTGGCCAAGGTGATGTACTGTATTTATTTACTGCATTTGTGAAATGTTTGAGCTCAAGAGCCCTTTTTCAAAGGAGTCCAAGTCAGAGAAACTAACACATCACCAACAACAAAATAACAATAACATCACAACCAAAGTACAAAATTACTATACAAGTGCAACTGTAAGACACAACCACAACTAAGCTTCAGACTATGAGCAGTTACATTTAAGCTTCTGGAGGAAGAAAGTTGTAGCATTTGCTTTGAATTAGGTGAAGGTGGTGAGTGCAGTCACTACCGGGGATTGTGAATTGCAGGCTTTAACAGCTCCAAATACAATCAGGAAAACTAAAAGGTAAGGCAGAGTCAAGGAAAAGCACAAAGAACCAGAACAGATTTACTCTTTTTGAACCTTCAGAAGTCAAATACTCAGAGACAATAACTAACCAGGAGATATACTCTATCAATGGTTATCAAAAAGTATTTATTTATTCATTAAATAATTTATTATGAGTTTGTGAAACCTGTGAGCTCAAGGTGATGTTTTTATTTATTTATGGTCTCAGATTACACCTTTGAGCTAATGGAGTTTGCCCCTTTAAAAGGCAGCAAACCAGGTTGTCCTGTTACCCTTCCCTCCTGCTTAGGATGGTTGTGCTCAGAAGGGGAAGGGGGATAGGAAGGGGAAGGGCTAAGGGGCCAGAACAATGGACAGGTAAACAGGAAGGGGAGGAGCTAAGGGAGGTACATAAGGGACAGCACAAGGGGACCTCAGCCACTTTTTGCTGGAGTTTTGATCCATCAACTGCAGCATGTCGGATTGGCAAAATTCTTTGAGGTTGGTTCACCAGGTGTGAGAGGTAAGGAGACAATACAGTTGATATTAAAAAAAAAAAAAGAAAGGAGGGGAGGAGAGGAAGTATATTTACAGCATTAAGAATAAGCATGTACAGTATATAGCTAAGCAATAGGATGGGACCTGGGTAGCAAAGGGGATCATATGTGAAGTTGAGAGAGAGACCCAGGCCCAAGGGAGACGATTTGGGGAGAGGAATTGCACGCACCTCGCTGAGGGGGGGCTGCTGTGAAAGCCTTGGAATTCTTTAATATTTTGGGAGGCTGTGGACTGGTTTTCCCTGTTGTAAGAATCAGGATGCCTGGAAGACTCCTGGAAGCAGGAGGAGAAATCACGAACCAGGGCCACGTAGTGCAACGCTGCGCGCCAATTTTATGATGGTTAGAAAATCCTTCCTTGGTTTGTTTTCACTTGGTAGCAATGATTTTCCCCTTTTGTTTGTCATTTTGGGATGAATAGAAGGCCTGGAAGAGGCTTTGGGGAGGGAGAGACGAGCAGGCCGGGCCACATGGCGGGCATCGCTTTCATGGCTAATGGCTTGTGAGGGTTTTTCTGGCTTGTTTTGTTTTTCACTTTGCAGCGATGTGGTCCCCCTTTTGGCGGCTGGTTTCTGAGGAGAGAGTAGAGTAGGCGACTACATGGCGTGGTATCCCTTCTGCCACTGATGGCGGTGAGGGTTTTTGCTGATGACCTGGAGAATACTGGCAAATACTTCCTTGGTTGTTCGCTTTACAGCAATTTTGTCCCCTCGTTGTTGGCACATGGCGTGGCATCCTTTTCTGCTGATGATGGCTGTGTGAGGGGTTTTTCTCGTGGCCTGGAGGGAAGAGCAGGCCTAGGGAGGCCTGAAGGTAGGGGCGGCGTGACGTCACACGCCACTTAGGGGTAGTCATTACATGCTTGTCTTGTTTTGGGGCTATGTCTGACACGATGTGGCCTTTTCTTGGGTTGCCAATAAGATTAGGTGGCCCAGCAGAGGCCTTTGAAGCCAGGAGGAGCCAGATTTGCTGGAAATGCGTGGGCGTGAGGCACACACATTACATGGAGGGGTTCAGACACATGTGCTCGCTTGCAGTGAGGGTAGAGTCTTGTCTGGTGGCCGGAGTGGAAGAGCAGGCCTGGGAGGCCTGAAGTATGGGATCGCAGCATGACATCACACGCCACATAAGGTAATACATTAAAGCGTTTGCCGTGTGGTTGTGATAGGTATGGCATGAGTGGCATTTTCTTTGGATAGCAATAAGAGGAGAAAGCCTAGTGGAGGCCTTTGAGCCGGGAGGCATGAAATTTGCTTAGAAAAGCGCATGCGATGCCACGCTGCATGGGGGGGTTTGCAGACTCATGTGTCACTTTTCCTTGGTGGGTTTTCTTTGTAGCAGTTTTGCCCCTTTGTTAGCTGGTTATGGGAAGTTTTGAAAGTAGGGAGAATAGGCCTGGGGAAAGGCCAAGAAACACGGGAAAGCGAGGGCAGGATGTGACCATGTGGCATGGCGTCACACGCCACGAGGGGATAAAATAATAAAAAAAGGCATCATCAGATGCGCGTGCCATATTTTCATGGCGCTGGAGACCTATTGAGGAGCACTGGGAGGGAAGACAAGGGGCCTGCGAGAGGCCTGGGGTGGGGGAGGGTTTTGTGATCGAGACCTCGCGGGAGGTAGCCCATGTGGTGAAGAGGTTGCATGGGAAGCTGATTATCTATTTTGGCCCTTCTCCTCACTGGGAGAGGGCACTGCAGGGATTGGGGCTGGCAGGGGCAAGAAGAGAAAGGAATAGAGGCTATGCATCTGGCCTCAGGCATGACCGCTGCTATAGCAGGTGCTGACTCAGGGGTGGTTAGTCAGCCCCCAAAAAAGGGAAGAAATGGCAGCATTCAAAAGGGAAGCTCCGAGGTAGGCCAACAGTACAACACTGGGAGGCCCAAGAACAGAGGGAGGCACTTGTATGGATGAAAAGGCAGTGCCGGGTTGTTCTCAAAGGTACGACGAGAGCAGCAGGAACCGGTCATAGAAGATGGGGCCTTGACTGGTGGCCAGGCTGTTTATATGGGCAGGAGCATGACGGACAGGAGGAAAGCGTTCCTGACAGGATAGATATACAATTAACCTTGTTTTCTCTTCCTGTAGTTATTTTCACAGAACAAAGAGAAGAAGGACAATGGCACCAAAGAAGAGCAGGCCATTAAAAGAGGAGGCTTACAAGGCTATAATTGAATTAGCAGAAAAGGCAAACAGGATGTGGGAACTGGTGGAGGGAGAGGAACCAGGGAGACCCAGGGAAAAGAGAAAAGTGGGCACAGGAAAGGGTGGCAAGGGGAAATGACCAGCCAAAGGACCATGTGGTACCAGAAGGACACCACCGGTGGTAGTGGGGCCCACCAAGATGGCTGATCCAGTACTCCTGCAGCCTATGGTCACTGTGTCACTGGTACCCCCCGATCAATGTGGGATCTCCCTGGTTGAACCCAGTCACGATGCCCCGAATGGGTTGCTCCCTCCGCTAAACCCAGTAGCTCACCCTCCTCCTCAACCACAGGGAGAAGCAAGAGGAACCTTAGAAGACTCCAGGCAGCACGGCCCGGACAAGGCCACAGGTAACACATCCAGTGCAGGGTGACAGTATAAAAAGAATATATAGGCAAATTGTAGTAGCACTAGGACAGAGGAGGTATAGGGCAGATGGAATCGACACTGGCAGAGATCAGGATGGAGAAAGAGGTGCCGGAAAGGAAGGAACAGGGAACAGAGAGAGGGAAAAGGGACAAGGGAGATAGGTGTGCCTGGAATGAGGATAGGCGAGCATGTGCCGCTGACCACGAAAAGGAGAAATATGGAAAGGGAATATGTGGTCATATTCACTTTGATGAGCCGGGAGGCTGCCAAGCGTCTGAGGAAGCTGAGGGCATAGGTAAGAGTGAGATGGCAGCGGCTATAGTGCTTTTAGGGAAAAAGAGGACGATAAGTTCACGAAAGGGAAGACTTGGGATAGATGGTTCTTGGTTTTGCTACTTCTCAGCCATCATCATGGAAAAGAGGCCGGAGTTAGCATCCCGCTCATTACTTATTCTCTGATAATACTGGAGGCAAAGGCAAAGGGCGGATGGGTGGTTATACTATGATGAATCTTTTTGGCAGAGAATGGCAACATTTGGGACGTGAGATGGGACACCAAACAGATAGATCTGTGGACGGATTACATCACAGATAAGTCCACGCCTGAAGGTGAATGAGGCAAAAAGGGTTTTACGCCCCAGAGATGTTGCTGGGCTTATAACAGAGCCTTTTGTTCATGGCCTCAATGTCTTTTTTGGCATGCATGCTCAAAATGCGGGGGAGGGCACCCGGCAAGCAAATGTAGAACGTCATGGGCCCAGGGGGCACAAGGGCATGGGGATCAGGGATCAGGCCAACAGTTTTTTCGAGATGGCCAAGGCTTTAAAGGCCAAGCATGGAATAGGGGAGGGCAGGGTAGGGGGAATGTGAATAGAGGGGGACAGAGCAACTGAACGACGAAAGGTTGGGCAAGAAGAGAGAGAGGGACTAGGGAGGAATGGCGGGAGACATGACAGGGAACAGTTTGGGATGGCCAGAACCCCCATCAAATTAAAGGTATGGTCAGTCTACCTGGACAAATATCTGGACACGAGCGTGCGGGATATGATTTTAAGGGGTTTTAGCACAGGTTTTTCATTACAGTTTATGGGACCCAGGTGAGCAATGGAGGAAGCAACCTCGGGTCAGTAAAAGTAAAGGAGGAGGTACTAAGACAGAAGATAGAGAAGGAAATGGCAGCAGGTAGGGCAGAAGGCCCATTTAACACCCCCCCATTGTCAAACATGTGGATTTCACCATTGGGTCTGGTGCCCAAGAAACAGGAAGGAATACAGAGTGATTCACCACCTGTCCTATCCAGAAGGGAAGTCGGTGAATGATTTCATCACTGAGGAACACAGTAAGGTGACATATGCGATGCTAGAGGATGCGATCTGAATGATCCGGGCACAGAGGATGCATGGATGGCAAACGGACATTGAGTCCGGCTTCAGACCCTTCCAGTTAGGGAGAAGACTGGGATCTATTGGTTTCAAAAGTGGGGCACAGTATTTTTGACAAAGCAATGCCAATGGGTTGTTCCACAGCATGTGCTACATTGGAGGTTTTCAGCACCTGTTTGCAGTGGATATTTCAAGAAAAAACGGGTTATAGGATGCTCATCCATTATCTGGATGATTTTCTTTTCATTGGAAAAGGGAAAAGGGAGACACAGAGGATGCTGGGTAAGTTTCAGGAATTGTGCCAGGAGTTAGGGGTCCCACTGACACCAGAAAAGACACAGCGGCCCAGCAGGGTTATGGAATTTCTGGGAATTGAGATAAACGCCTCAAACGAGGTATTTAGACTACCGGACAAAAAGTAAGTAAACTGAAGGAACTAATCCAATTACACACCAGCAGGAGATGGGTAGAGCTAAGCTGGTACAGCAGGTGCTGGGCACTTGAACCTGCATGCAGGGCCATTGGACCAGGGAAGGCATTCACAAAGAGGTTAGCCAGGGCTACAGCAGGGTCACCAGATCACATCACTGGGTGGACCTGACGTGAGGTGTCAAGGAGGATTTAAGATCTGGGAAGAATTCTTAGGGAGTACAATGGGTGCTCTTTCTGGCAGGAGGAGTGGTTATACAACACAGACCTCGACCTCTACACAGATGCTGCTGGGGGGCTAGGCATGGGGGGGGTACATGAGGGGTAGATGGTTCACAGAACCCTGGCCAGTCAGTTGGGTGAAGGATGGGAAAGTGAGAGATATAACATTACTGGAGATCATGCCCATATGGGCATGTACATTGGTCTGGGGGGAGGAATTACGGGATCAAAAAGTGACCTTTTGGTGTGACAATAGAGCAGTGGTGGATGTGTTGAACAACAGGGGAGCCAGATCAGACACAGTCATGCAGGTATTACGACTTTTAGTTTTAAGGGCATTGCAGCTGAACATGTCATTTAGAGTGCAACACATAGAAGGGGTACATAATACTCTGGCTGACAGCCTTTCCCGTCTGCAGCTGTGATATATACTGTGGCTGAGCACCCACAGTAAACTAAATGTGAAGAACAACCTTAAGCATAAAGGTATACAAAAGAATTATTGCCCATGAGTTTCCTGTACAGATATCTCAGAAACAATGGAACACTTATATTTTCAGAGCCCATATGTTACACATTTTTGGAAACTGGTGGAACAGAAGTGGAAGGGGGGCCCCCTTTACCTCTTTAACACCAGAGATTTTCTTTTCAGGATTACTGCCACAGGGTTGACAGAGATTTAATTGTTATACCCTGCAGATCATCCTCCTGAGTATTAAATACCATATTTGGACCACAAGGTGCAAACTGACACTTTAACAAATAGAGCTTTCCCAAGACCAGCTTTTCAGCATTGTGAGGAACTCTGTTTTGTAAATTAGGCATAAAGAGAAACTGATAGTTTCCCAGCAATGTTTTCAGTCATGGTGGGGTAATATAACTTGGTTGATTTAAATCTACTTGATAGTTTTAACTCTGACAGGAATAGACTGAGATTTTCATGGATCATTGCTGAGGCTGTCATGTACTGTTCCCCTACTGAGAAACAGTAGGTGGAATGGGAGGAGGTGATTTAATTTTTGCTGTATGTGTTGATTTGAGTATTATGTACACTATGATGATAATATATAGTTCTAATGTGAAAATCTCCTCTGCATGTCAAGAGGTGGTGGTGGGGGTTGAGGATGTTACTATTCTAGTGCTTGGTTATGCAGGACTAGCATAAACATTTCAAGCTGAACAAATTGCTCTACATAATGATTTGTTTTGCAAGAGTGAATCCATATTTTCCTTAATTTTGATGGTATGTTTAATACTGATTTTATTTACAGTTGTTATTTTATGTTATAATTTAATTGTCTTTATTTCTTGACATGACTTGAATGTCTTTATCTCATGTACTGGAATTTTGATGGGGGTCTTTATGATTTAATTTTGATGTATATAAAGCTTTGTATTTTTTATTTCATGTGATATGAATGTGTTGAAATTATGATTTAATTCTTAGATTTAATAAAAAATTCCCCTACTCTTGTGAAAAGTGTCTTGGGTTCTTTCACTTCCACTTGGACATCCACCAGGACAGCACCAGAGATGGGCAGAAGAGACTTCAGTTTTGCATATCATCTAAAGGATATCACACCCTAACAGTACAGTAGTTCTGTACTTGGGTCCCAGCTTTTATGGTATGAGCGTAAGTCCCAATATGGGACTAGAACCCATGACCTTCTGACCCAGAGGAAAATGTGCTACCGTTTATGCCACCCTGACACCACATGACAAATTATAAGGGTTGTGGACTTCTCCCATTGCCCTGGCCAGCATTCTCACATAAACAAAAAAAAATCTTTGCAACCCATCTACCAGGTCACACCTGGAAGCCGTCACAACTCAGTGTACCTTTCCTGGTGACAAATAACAAATACAATATTTTAAGCTGTTTTCTTTAGGATCAGAATTAATTAGCCTTTGGAAGATAACTACTGATACAGAGCACATTTATAGTCAAAAGCAGCATTCTACTGCCTCCTAAATTTTCCATTTTCTCTGTTACATATTGAAAATCATGTTCACAGAGCCCCGCCTCCCTGGTTGGAGCGAATTTAATCACATTCCAGCAATGCATTTCTGTTTTTGGAATAAAACAAAAATTGACATTTCCATAATTTATTTTTTCAATCTCACTCTTACATGCTTCCTGTAAATGTTTAGTTTAGTTTATTAATCGGGAAGTCACCTTTGAGCAACACATGCCTATTTTCAAAGGTGTTCCAGTCAAACAAATATGCACAACAATAAAATATACATACAGTATAATGAATATTTTAACAATTATAAAAATTAAGCATAGTTGTAGAAATCAGTACAACAAAGTGCTACATACTCCATGCAGTTTGGCATGTTTAGTTCCTCTGTGTTATCTTGATAAAATGTTTGCCAAAATAATGGGCAGGCAAACTTATGCAAATCTTCCTTCTTTGTATTACAAGTGATGTGTTGTGAAATCACAGAAATGCTGCACTCTCTGGAATTCAGCAAAATTCTGCATATTTTGAGGGATTCTGCTTAATTCTTTTTTTTTCTTGCAGTTAATACTGCTTTTCTCTCTGGCCCCAAGCAGCCAACTTGATACCAGCAACCGCAGCCCCATCACCCTGATTGTTCTTGAGAGTTACCTTTGCATGAAGCAGTGTGATATGGGTATTCATTGGATGCAGAGCTACTGGGAAGCTGGATGTCACCACTTTCCCATCTTTCTGTGCCCCAATAAGTGTGCATGCAATGCTGCCCAGATGTTCCCACGCACACTTCCATGGGATGTTGGCATCTGCCACTCCTCCCCCTGTCTGAACAGTCCCAGGCTGCCTTCCCTCAGTCATTGCTAGGACCAGACAAATACTGAGCACTGTAACCTTTCCTCCCCAGGACAGGAGAGGAGAGCAGTCCTCTAGACATCAATCAATCCTCTGTTGCCTCAGCCAACCCCTGATGATCCAAGCCCTTATCCAAACCTGGGGCACCGGTTTGTTGCAAGTTATGGTGTCCAGTGCCTCAACCATCAACATAGTGCTGTGATGGAATGGAATTCTGCAGGTGAAATTAGCACTGAATGACTGTTCCACCTGTGGAATTTCTGATGGAATTTCACTGGTTCTTCTGTGGAATTCTGCCTGCTGTGATCTGCAGAATAATATTCTGTGGAACAGCATTTTTCCACAGCAAATCATTCCACAACCATTTCCAGGGAAAACATTGAGATCCACAGAATAATATTCTGTGGAACAGCCTTTTTTTCTGTAGAAAATTATTCCACAACCATTTTCTGCCTTGGAATTCCATCATTCCATTTCTAGTGAAATTTGATGGAACTTCAGTGGCATTTCAAAAATTCCATGAAATTTTGTTCAGCCGGAATTTGAAGATTCTGCACAGCACTAACTCAGTGCCACGCTCAACAACTTGGAGTCTGCGACTTTGCCTGAGGCTGAAATGGCCATTCTTCTGTGGCAAATCATGGAAATGTGGGATTTAACCAACTTTTGTGAAATTCCTCAGAATATAGAATAATTTCACAGTTCTACAGTTTTTCTGCAGAACATTTTGGCAATTTCAAAAACCAAAATGTAGTCTGCATTAATTGACACATTGAGATATGTGTTTGAATATCACCAGTCCCCACTTACATACTGTGTGACCCTGAGCAAGTCACTTAACTTCCTCATGCTCCCAGGTCATGCCTGTAAAAAGGCTCTGACTTAGTGTGCTTTTCCTGTTTAAACAATTTCCCCTTCCCTTCCATTCCTTAAAAACAGCATTTTACTGTAAATAATCTATGTTCACTTAGCAAAATTCTATGGAATTCACCATGAAATCCTGCAAAGCTTTTAGGAAAATGAATTGTTTTCTCCCCAGAATTCCACCAGTTGATTTCTAGATGCCATTAATTATTTCAAATCACATTGAGTGGAGTAGCGTGGGATAAAACATCTCGTTTTTGTAGAAGTCCTAGAAGATGACAAACATTCATTTGGTATTTACAATTAGAAGCAATTATGTAACTCTTTATGGTTCAGGAAAAGGTGTCTATTAAAGCTGGTTAGGGAAAAGAGACTGTGGTTTGCTCTGTTTTGTCTTTATTATCTGACAACACAATTTATGTGGTAAATGCCCTTTAAAGCTTTTACACAGGCCTTTACTTGTAAAACCAAAAAGTCAGGAAATTACACAGACAGAGCAAAGCATGTTCATTTAAATTAGTGCAGTTTCTCACCATTTTTGAAAAGATGGGGTTCATCAGACTCCTATATCATTCCAACTATGAGTGTATGGGTATTTGTTGTTTTACTTAATCTGCAGTTCATTTCTGTTTATGCTAAAACAAATTTGTTTTTCCTTAAAAATATAGCCATGTGCAACATTAAAGAAAACATTTACAAGGATTATTTAGTGCACAGAAAATAGCAAAAGTAAGGTGAACAGAATAACAAATCGTGTACATGCAAACACAATTAGAATTTAAAAAATGTTCCATTCAATCAAATCAGAAAGGTAAATAAGCATTTTATTGTACTTCAAGAGGTCCCATTTAACAGTAGAAAGTTGTGTGTTGACAGACGGCTCTGTTTAATAAAAGTACATTACACTACCTAGCACCCCAAACACCTAGACTCCATGCAGCATGCACTTGAGTTGTTTAGATTATCAGGACTCTTGTATTGCAAGGTATGTCTACTGGGATTATTTAATCTGCTCTATTACATGTGGTGGATGAGCTAATCCAGTATCCAACCATGTTTGCAACTAGATATACAGTATGGCTGGATACTGTACATTGATGCTGCAGTATCTGATCAAGGGATACTGTATGGCAGATCTGATACCACAGTATCCAAGCAATATTTTCTTCAAAACCATCACTTTCTTCCCACAGTACCACCTAATGCCTAATACTTCACCTCAAGGTCCAACTCATTTTATATAGATGCTGTTTCTGGCCCCACATCCCCCAGTGTGAACATACTCAAAGTAAGGTATAGGACCTCAGTCCAGACCAATCTGTCAATACATCCATCTCACTGTAAAGTCCCCCATAGTTGCCTCACCTCTCCTCTCCTGTTGCCTTGGTCTCTTCTCTTAACACTTTCTCCTTGAGCTGTTAAGATATAAATACTTTTGTGTGGCATTAAAGATCTTTCACCTTTACCGATGGGGACTTAGATTCATATAATAAACCTCACAACTGCTCCCCTCTTCCAGTGAGAAAATCATACCCACAGTTTATCTGCTTTACCTCCAAACATGATTACTCACTTAGAAAATTATGATCTGAAATTGATGTTTCCTTTCTTCTACTGTCCCATCTTAATGCTTCCATAACTACCTAAGAAATGTATTCAGTGGTACTGGGTGCATCAAGACAGAACTGTGGGAAGACCAGCTGAGGTTTATGAGCTAGCAAAAAAGTATAATATGATATCACACAAATTAAGAAAAGAGGGAACAAACAAGCAATCTCATTTTTATGTGCTTTTCGGGTATATCTGCTTATTAGAATTTCATTCGGCTAGCATGCTGAAATGGAACAAATGGTAAAAAGTTAATTATAGTCCATCCACAGAAAGAATTAAAATATCTTTTAGATAAAATTCATCATATTTACAATTATATAAGCCATAGCATATGAGTCATAGAGAATTATAGCGCACAGTAATAACATCCTGACTGGATAATTCTATTACCTAGGTATCATGGGTGTATGACGATATACTCCATGTACACCATGGTGTATAATTCCATTTCAGTGACCAGTGTCAGTGGGTCTGCAGGTTGCACACTCGCCTCTGAGGCTGGAAGATCAGAAGGCTGTGGGTTCTACCCTCACAGCTGACACTTGGGTTAAATCCCACAATTGACACTGTAGTACAGCATGAGGGGGTGCTTAACTCCTGAGGTTCTGTCTTTTGGATAAGATGTTAAACCAAGGTTACTTCTACCCGTTCAGGTGGATGTTAAAGATCCCATGGCACTTCTCGAAAAGAGAAGGGGAATTTGTTTTTATTGTAGATTATGAAAACATACACACATGGGCCCAGATATTCCAAGGGGCTGCACCAGTGCAACCCTGCAATGTGCCCCGGTGAGATATTCAAAAGGCTGCCAGGCGCAGTGCAAATCCCAATGCACCGGGGTGCAATGGTAATGTATGCAGCACATTTGCAGGGGGCATGCCCATGCATATGTGGCATATCCCGATATTCAGCCCGGGATGTGCGGTGCATATGCTGGCACAACCCTGATCTGCGCCACATACGGGGGCGCAATCTTGAGCCTGTGAAAAGGAGGAACACATCCTGGCCACCCACAGGCAAGCTGTTGCATTGCAGGGTACAACGCAGCACCAGCTAGCCATGGGTAGCCTCCTGCCCAGCAGGGACACCATCCAGTAGCACACTCACCCTCCCCATTGCCCAATGGAACCCTCCCCCAAGTATGCCAGATCATGGGCCTATGTACAAGCACTAATAACCTGGTGGTCTAGTGATCCCCCCATCATGCCTGATCACAGGTATCAGTGATTTCAACCCCTACCTGGTGGTCTAGGGGTCCCTCCCCATCATGGCCAATCATGGGCATCAGTAAAGGAATCCCATCAGCTGGTGGTCCAGTGGTCCACCCCTCCTCACCCTCAGAACCCCCGGCCACCCAGCTCACTCCCGTCGGGTGGCAGCACCCCACCCACATACAACCTAGCAACCCGCCAAATGAGAGCGTACAGTATGTACTGTATGCCTATTGGTCCACAGTGTGGACAATGGGTCTGCAAACCATACTGTACTACACAGGCATGAATATGTGAATGAACGTTCATTCACATATTCATGTCTGTCTAGTACAGTATGGTCTACAGGCCCATTGGTCCACACTGTGGACCAATTGGTATACAGCACATACTGCACGCTGTCACTCGGCAGGTGGCCAGGTGGTATGCGGGTGAGTTGCTGCCACCCGCTGATGACTGGGGGGGGAGCTGGGTGACCGGGGTCCTCTGAGGGTGGGGGAGGGGACCACTGACCACCAGCTGATGGGATTCCATTACTGATGCCCACAGTCAGACATGATGGGCGGAACACTAGACCATCAGAGTATACTTTATGATTACATAAGCCCACAAATGGGCATATGGGAGGGGGGTGCACTAGCCCACCAGGGTAGATACCTGCTGCAAGCAGTTATGCAGGGCAGAAGGCACAGGTCGCCAGGCTGCCCTGCAGAATGCATGCAGATGGGGCTATAATGACATGATAATGACTCCGTTTGTGCCATGCATATATTATGGCCCCATTTGCATGCCCTCTTCTGAATGTCATGGGTGCTACACCCAGCACAACTGTCTTTGCGCTGGCACATCCCTGTGCTCCCTATCTGTGGCTTGCATAGGTGGATTGTCGCTGCACCATGCACAGTCCGTGCCATATTCAATGGAGCTGCACCATGGCATATCACTGTTGAATATCACCTGGTCCTGGTCCAGGTGCATCCCAGATGCGCTGTGCCCACACTTGCACCATTGCCAGGTGCAGTCTGAATATCCAGCCCTAACATATAACAGAAAAAATATGAAACATTCTGTAAATAACATTTCATAACTCTTTACACAAAAAGAAAAAAAAAAGGAAAAATTCCATTCATGTAACAGGTACATCAGAGTCCGTAACCCATGGCAAATTTCTCCACATTCTTGATACGAACTGTGCAGTATGAGTAACCTTTTCAGTATAATAAATCAACTGTAATTCTTTTGTAATTTCTGCCAACAATTCCACATGAGAAGTCTGCTTTTATTGCAGTGTAAAAAAATGTGTGTTCCAGATATACCACTTTACTACCGCAAATATAATTTTTAATGTACTCTTTTCCCCATCTACCCCACCCAATGCCATATTTTCCATAAATTAAATTTTGATAGGAAACCTGTGAAAAAGTGGGGGATCCCCAATGTAATGCAACATAATCTCAGAACCCCACATTGTAACTACAAGTAAAAAACAGGTGATTCATCATCTTCAATTCTACCATATAATTTAGCCTTGAGCAGATACGCTCTTCCATCATTTTATGCTTCTGATTCGCTTTGACATTTAAGTATTCATTGAAGATTAACCATTGTACATCTCTGATTTTTTTTGGAATCCTTGTATCTTTAATTAGGCTTTGTAACTCTGGCAAACATTCTTTTGGACAGTTTGTAAAGGTGTCTAGTTCAGTATAAAATTGGTTCATCACTTGTTGATATATCAACTTTTTGTTTTAATAAGGTCTTAGTTAGTAACATGCCATTGTTTTAACTAACAAAACCCTTCCTTAAGTATTGTGGGGCATATGTTACTGTCTTAAAGGCTTTTATGTCCTTAAACCCACCTTGGACACCATACTGCTACTGTACACTGTAGTAAACTTGACCAATTTTTTTCCTTGTGCAAAGAGGTCTGATATTATTAAATAAAAATGGCAAAAGAAAACAGGATGGGGTTAATCATGTTTAATCAACCCTTATGTACCGGCAGGTGTAAAATATTTCTCTTAACTGGGTTCAGGAAACTGCCCCAAATGGCTTGAAAGAAAATACTGAGAATAGTCATTTCCCTCTCATTGGGGGGTGGGGATGGAGACTGCGCTGATAAATAAAAAAATAGGTAAAAGATATGTTTTTACTAAGTAAACTCATTTAAGTTTCCTCATACCCCATTTATTCCATCCAGAAACCATTTCTCTGCCTTGTTGTATTTTTTGTCCCAGTTTAGAAGTTCCATCCAATCTGACCCATATTCTATTCCAAGAATTCTAATTGGCTCTTTGGTCAAAGAGATTCCTGCAACCTGCACTGAGATGTAGAATCTTTTCTTAATTTCCTACCCATGCTTTTCGTAGCAGTAAGATATACCCCTGATGCCTTACCATAGTGGTCACAGAAATGTATCACCATCTCTACTGCTTGTGTATCAAGTAATAATAGACACAGGTCATCTGCGTAGGTGATGGCAGTAACAGGGAGCCTTTGCTGTTGCATTTGTATTGGTGTAAAAAGTGCACTTCATTCAGTAGTCTTAGTAATGGGTCCTGATAAATACATAGAGAAGTGTGTTAAGGGGGCATCCCTGCCTCATACCCCAACACTTCATGTATGGGCACCAAAGTTCCAATAAAACACCAATTAACAGAGTGATTATTGCATTTTATATAAGCATTTTAACCAAGCAACAAAAGTGCCAGGTATCCCATAACATCTTAACATATGGCATAGAAAGTTATTGCTTACTGAATTAAAAGCTCTTGTTTGATCCAAGAATAAAACATCCTTTTAGACCTACTAAAGTATCTGTTTCTATCACTTCCCGTAATAATAGCAAGTGATCAACCATAGACCTTCCTGTGATGGCACACACCTGGGCCTGAGATATTAAGTGTGTGGCTGCGAGTGACAACCTTGCGTTCAATATCTTTGCAAGGATTTTAAAATCTATATTTAGAAAGCTAATTGGCCTCCAGTTGTTAAAACAGCTTTCATCTCCTTTTTTTATGTAAAAAAGTTACGAAACCTGCTCACAGCTCCAGTGGAATGGTATCATTGGTGAGGTTATAATTAAATACTGCAGCAAGTTCTTTAAAATTTTCGGAGACTATGAATTTATACAGTTCAGCAGTAAGCCCATTTTTACCTAGGGCTTTTCCACTGTTGAGAGAGGTCACTGCCTGTTCCATTTCAGGGGATAATAGGCATTATAAGCACATTTTGTGTCTCAACAGGACACTCAGGCAAAGGAATAAATTAAAGAGTGTAGAGAAGATTTGCAGATCCACAGACTCTTCACTTAATAAATCTGTCATGTAATTTGAAACAGTTCTTAAAACGCTGTGCTGTGTTGCTTGCAGTACATTATTTTTATCTAGAATTGCATCCATTTGTTTCTTCTTCACCATTTCAGCACAACTTAAGGGACATACATTGTCTAATTCCTCTGGGTCCTATACATTTGTTGCATGGTTAAAGAAACAGTTTGCTTATTATGGAAATTCCTCATTTCCTGCTGGATTGCCTTAATTTGCAGGGTATAATCATGTTTTGTTTGCTGAGCTAAACTCATTCATTTTTGTAGCTGGTGCCTGTTTTTTTTTGATATTGTGTTTGCTCCAAATCCCTATTTGTCTTACTAAGAGAGATCAGTAATTGCCTTAACTCTAATTTTAAGTGTCCCCACCATTAATGAGGTGTTATCATACATCTCCCAAATGGATATTTTCAAATTACTGTACTGTATATAGAATTTGTTGATTTATGTATTCTATTTCGAGGAGTGATGAATTGAAATACCAGACCACTGGACCATGTCCATTTAATGGGGACTCTATTGTTGCATAAAGCTCTTTATGCTCTGAGTACACCACAACTTCTGTTTTTGTTCTTTGGAATATCAGTTTCTTACTAAGGGAAAAAAAAAGTCAATCCTCTTAGCGAGGTTCCCCTTTTGAAAGGTCGGGTCAGCCTTAGATGTTTTTTGGTAATAAGTGTCCACAAGGAATGCCATTCGAATTGTATTTTGCAGAAAAGACATATCGCAAAATATTTTCTTTGTGGTAGCCATCTTGTTTCTATCTTATTAGATAGCCCACAATTAAACCCCACCCCACCCCACAATTACATTTTGAGACGAAAACAAATAAGGGCAGATCTGGCTAAACATTTCTCACCCTGTCTGCTTTTGTTTGTGGGGCATAAATATTAATTCATCTATAGTAAATGCCATTATATTTTATATCCAGAAGTAGAACTCTACTGAATGCTAAATGCAGAGGTGCTAAATCCAGAATTTTTATGACTTGGATCAGGATGGAAAAAAGAAATCCAACTACTGAAGAGGTATCCAACCTCATTGACCAATACAATACCCCTGTATACCAATCTTTTGCCATTTTTGCAACTTCTTGAGATGTATGTAATCTGGTGTCTTGCAGAAAAAATTATATCTACCTTATTGCCTTTGAGATAAGAAAAAATCCTCCCTCTCTTTACTCCATTTTTATGCTATTGACATTAATCCTACTGGGTCATAATGTTGTAGGCTTACCATTAGTGCTAACCCAAAATACCATTGTATGAGATACCGAGTGGTGCAATACCATGAATACTGCTGTATGCGGTCTTACAGCACTCACACTATCCCAGGCAGAGGATAAGACCTCTGTTGGGATGGGGTTCCACTGAGCAGCTGCCTTGGCTCAATGGACTGAGCCACTGCAGCAAGGAAACCAGGTGCCGCGTCTGGGACCGGGTTTATTTCCCAGTCCCAGAAATGTTAATTTTTTTTACATTTTGTGTGATTTCATATTGAACCCTCCCCCTCCAGAGTTGAGAATCCTTATTGGGAGGTTTGGGGGTGCACCCCCCTGTAACGGGGGGGTGTGGGGGCAGAGCACCCCACAAAAAAAAAATAATTATGCCACATGCAAGAAATTGCGCTGTATTGGCAGCATGATTCTTGCATGCGGCATAACGTCGTGTGACTTTATGACCCCATGCCGACATTAGTGGAGATCAGCTTTAAATGTTTTTGCATATAAAATTAAGTGTACTAACATACTAAAATGCCAGCAGAATAAGCCTAATGGTCTCTCAAGTCTGCTTGATTTTCAGCACCAGGACTGAGGGCCGATTTTGGTGTCCCTCCTCCCCCTTGGGTTAGTGTTTAACTTATCATGGTGGTTTGATTTTCTTATTCTTTGCCACTGTTGCTAACTTTTTTCTACCTGTCTTGGAGCTTCCTTTTGGAGTATTCACCTTTTCCCCATCCCACTAGCATCTGCATCTGAGAAACACTCAGGTGGGTTTGGTTCCCAGTGGAACTCTCGGACTCATTTCCAGAATTTTCTGCAGAAACTGTCAAGGCTTGGAACATATTAGAAGTGGGGGTAGTGGAAATTTTATGGACTTTAGGTGCTGACTGCATCCAGGCCTGTTTCCTTCTTGTTACCATCATCTTTTGGTCCCTTCCCTGGGAGGGGGGAGGGGTTGGGGCATAATGGCAGTATCAGGAATAGTTTTAGTCAGAATGATCTCACTTGAGTCATTCACAGTTGCCACTAATACTTGTTCTGTTACAGGCAATTCCTCTGACCCTATTTCTACTGTGACGACTTGCTCAACAAGTGGGAGAGGGGCAGTATCCATGAGTGTCTCTGTGGTGGCAATATTCTCAGAAGGGGCTGGATTTGGTGTATTAATATCTCTATTGGAAGTTATTTTGGTGTGTTCTGTCTGTGCCATAGCCACCAAAATATGTTTTTCCCCAAAATCTCCAGGCCCTGCTGTACTATGAGCTGCCTGCATACATTTAACGTACATATAACAGGTGCGTGGTTGTCCCGGATAGAATAATACCCCCATCCCCTAAGAAAGAGTTTGGGAAATACTGCATCCACCATCAACCGCCCTTAAGATAATTCGCACCTCCAACCCCCTGCAAATGTTCTCATTATCAAAGATAGCCTCAGGATGCCCCAACACTGTACACTTCCACTTTAGCTAAAACATATGAGCCACAACACTCACACCCTCATTACAAAATAAGACTGTAACTGTCTTCTGTGCAGGCCTTGTAAGGGGGATAACCTCAAAGGGGGTCCACAAAGTAGAGTTTTTTACTTTATTTTATCTTACCCAGAACTGTTCTAGCCAACTGTTGAAGTTAAAACTAATATCAAATGAAAATTCTCCTGATACATGTATTAATGCATATAGTTCTGCAGCATTGAATTTTAAACTGTTTTTAAGCAAAGTGCACCCCACATATCCCTGTCAGGAAACACCTCCAAACCTCCTTTATAGACTAGTCTGATGGCATTATGTCTCTTGGATGGGTAAACCGGTTGCCAGAAAAAAGAGGCATAAGGCCGAGAGTACTATCTATCCCCCGGCCAGACAATTGTATTTTTTAACCCCATATGGTCAAATGCATTTTCTTTGCCCTCTGAGAATTCTGCAGACTCACTTCTATTATCTTCAGGCCCAGATTCTGTTTAATCTATTTCAGTTCATAAAGGTCCTACATTAGGAATTGTCAGGGTTGGACTTTGTGTCAGTGTCAATTCTTGTGGAACCTCGAGTGCATCTGTGATGGTATCTGGTAATACAGTGTCTGGATTCTGACTTATTAACACTGGGGCAGGCGTCAAATCTAAACAGTGTTTGGGAGGATTATGCAAGCCTACCGGTATATGAATGGGTGTGAAGCCTGAAATCCATTGTCCAGATGTTGGAGAGTGAACCCATCCAGCAGCCTGTAGAGAATGCACTACCAACCAGAGTTCATTCTCTGTGACTACCTGATCCACCCAAGATGCTTTGGAAGGTATCACTTTCTTTTTACTCACTCTGTCATTTGATTTACTTTTGCTGAAAAAGAAAACTGACTCATCTTGGTTTCCAGAGTTAGTTTTAAAAACAAGTTGTGTCAGCACTTGCACACCTTTGTCTCTCTGTAGTGGTTTCTAGGCAACTCTTGCCAGCTGCCGCCTGGTCATTTGGATGCTCATTTTCCACCATAGTATTCTGTACCATTACCAGGGCTTCACTTAATTCTTTCTTTTTCAAAATCTCTCTTCCTCTGATTGCAAAAATGCTGTAATTGTTTCAATTGTTTGCTTTACACCACCTGATTCTGAGGTCAGCAATGTATCACGGTTCTGCTGGATAGCCTCTTCCTCATATGGTCTAGATTCTTGCTCAAGGAGTCCTGCGGCATCATAAAACTCTTTGGTCTCCAAAGCTCCCAAAGCTGGGAGGAGACCATTTCCCAGCTGTGCTTACTTCCTGCTCCATCACAGTCTACACAAAGACTGAAGCAGCCATCTTTGCTAACAGGAAGAAGCACCCCCTGGTGCAAGAGTAGGGGAATTTCCATGGTGTCCTGGTCAAAATGTTCCCCATTCATGAAAAATATCACCAACAGCTTAATCTGGTTCAATTTCAACTGGTTACCATCTGTACCCCCTTCCCTGAAAAAGGGAAAGGGACTTTAGTCTCAGTGGGCCTACAGGGTCAACACAATTCAATAAATACATTTTCTGCGGGCAACCACAGGTCTCTGCATTGCTACTATGGTTTCTTGAAACACAACATTTAGCCAACTAACACTTGCAGTACTTTCATTCTTTGGTGTCAGATCTTGAATGGTATGCCACTGAGATTGTATTCCAGGAATTATACTACATTACAGGTTCAGGAGTGGTTATGTGGGTATCTAAGAGAGCCCTATGGTGGCTGTGTTGCCAGTGAATGGAAGGAGGACACAAACACTGCCAGTATAGAAATTGTATTTATTATGCCAGATGCAGCAACAACCATGGTCATGGTGCATATACCTTTATTTTCTGGTTTCTCCTGCTATGGCTTCAAACATCATAACAGATCAAAAGTACACTCCAGACCAACTGGAGCACTCCCTTCCTCTGTGCATGAGACTTTCTTATCCTGTGAAGAGGGTGTCATGCGCTGCTGCCCAGGAAACTGACACATTTTGGTCAGGTTTTTTAATTAGCTCAATCAATAATATATTAATACCATCACCAAGACCACTCTTATGGTTGTAAGAGTGATTTCGCTATCATTCATGTGGTATCAGAACTGCTCACCATTGCTTCATGGTTCTCATAACCTAAGAATGTGTGTAAGACCACACTTAAAACTATGAGTAGTCTCAGCAGCATTAAAATACAGAAGAGACGCTACTATCACTACAATTCCCTGCCTCATATACTGTATGTTATTCCACTAATAAAATGGTTTTATATATTATTGTAAACATTTTTTACATTTAGTTTCAAAGACTACATCATGTTTGCATGGTACTGTGGTTTTCAGATCTAGTTTAAATAAGGGGGAATGAGAGCAGTTGGAACTTTTTACATCCTTTAATACAGAATACAAGATCATTATATTTTCTGCTCTTTAGAACTGAAATTCCTACAAGTACTGCAACAGTTTCTGTATATTTTGGTGGTTCTGAATGGTGAATCATTGTTTTACAGGTGCCAAACTACTGTAGTTAAAAGGATTCAGAGGCAGGGGGACCTGTCATACAGTAGCTTTCCATTTAAAACATTTTTGTTTTGCTGTGTTTTTATGTTGCAAGACACTGTGCAGTAAGATAAAGTTTAAAAAATCAGTGGTCTTCTGGAGGGGCTGGTTAATTGATTTAAAGAAGCTTTGTAGTTATGCTGATCATCTTATGTTTGTGCAGCTGTTTGGTCTTTGCATTTTTTCATGAAATGATATGTTGTGGGGCTAGTTACTTGAGAGGGTTGTCATGTGGTTATGATTCATTTGAATAATTATGTTTTGAACTGTAATAGTTATAAAGTAACATGTCATGGTTATACAATGATTGGTAGTAGCAGTATAGTAACCTTTAATGGTTATATTGTGATCTTTTTCACATGGTATGGTTGTAACCATTAGAGCAAAGGAATTATTGACAGGAAAAACAGCCATGTGTGATAGAGTCTAAACTAATGAGGAGGCAGAGATGGTCAGATGCAATGTATAAATATTTAGAATACATGCACCTAGAAGGAAAGTTGTTATCAATCCATATAAATAACCTGTATTATAAATCAAATAGAATAATAGATGAAAAACCTTCAGAGACTGCACATGGCTGCAGTTCTATTTAGGTATTCTGGTCACATCATATCCATGAGTGTGAAGCATTAGTTGGAATTGCCTGATCCCTAATGGTTTGCAATTTGATGTTTTTGAAATGAAGGGGAGGTCACTTTTTTAACCCCAAGAAGAAAGAAATTGTTACTTTTTTAGAATGGTATGCTCTTTTTCCATCTGCCTTTCTTTCTCCCAATTCCATTGTTTCATTTTACTTTTTACTTTCTAATCCTCCATACTTCAAAATACTCTAACTTGTAGGCAACCTTTTTAGTGTTGTAAAATCAAATCTTCTCCACCATGCCACCAGCTTCCTCCTCCTAATTATCATTTTAATTCAGTTAGTAAATTGTGTAGCCTCCATGACACTTGGTTTATGCCAATATATATAACATGATCTTTAAATAGTGACCTTTGAACCACTAGACAACATGAGAGTTCAAAGGTCTCTACTCAGAGACATCATTAAGTATATTTGCTCACTTTGCTAATCTCTAAACCTTTTAGGTATTATTTTGATGTCAAATCCTTGTGTTCACAGGGAATGACTTTGCATTTCTCCACATTGAAGTTCATCTGCCTTCTCAAGCATGTTTAGGTCTCTCAGTGTCCGATTTATTTACTCCTGTGGTGCAATTACTCTTCCCATTTGGCTATAATCAGCACTTATGTAAGCCAGCTGCTGGTGCTCACCTCAAAGTGGTTTGTAAATAGATCATGCAATGGTAGACCCAGGATAGAGCTCAGTGGACACCACTAATCAAATGATTCCATGTTACAGTCTGATTTCTTTTATTTATACTTATGCTCCTTTATCTGCCATCTTGCCAACATCTGGACCAGTTCCCCCAGCCTCATCACCCAGATTCTCTGGACTTTACCTCACTCTTGATGTCCTCTGTCACAAGATCTTGTAGAGGCACCCAGTCACCAGTGTGGGGCCTGTGGGGGACAAGGCCATCATCCTGCCATGATCAGAAGTTATTTCTCCATTTTCTACCATAGGGCCACATGCATGTAATGATGCAATGTCCATGCTCTGCCTCCACAGAGATGACCCCAGCATCTGGGTGTAGGGACCTGTCTCAGTGTGGTACCCATGCATGGACACATAGATTCCTCCAGGTGGCAGATGATCAGTGGGACAGCAAACCTCTCCCTGAGATAGGAAATCTCTATAAGGGATGTTCAATCCTCCCTCCCTTGGCCAGCACTCGAGTGACCCAAGTCTGTTTCTAAACACTGGGATGCTGGCATAGCAGGTGGTACAGTAGCTCTTCTGCCATACTACCAAGTTGGCCTAATGCATATTGACAGATTGCCATTAATTATAAGCCCATGCTTTCTATCTTGCACCCAGATCCTAAAACAGTGTATGTATTTGGCTTCTATGCTTGGATTGCCCAATGGCTAGACAAACCTTCTGTAGAAAAATATCAAATCTACTAAAATCCAGGCACACAAAATCCATGGGTCTTCCTATATCACATTTTTTGGTCCAATTATTTTAAATGCAGTAAGATTTTTCTGACAGACATATCCATTACAGAATGCATATTGAGTCACCATGTCCACACTGTTTTTATGTACTGTAAATTGCAACTTGTATTACTTATAGTTGTCTTTAGTAGCTTCCTGGTTGTTGATGCCAAGCTTACTGACTTATGTGAATTTTACATGACATTCATCCTCCAAATGAATCTTCATCAATTGTCCCAGAGGAGAATGGTCCATATATTGATCCACCAGATACACTAGTTCCACCAATGGTCAATTTACCTAGCTTTTCTACTACAGTAATTCCTAAGCACCCTCAGAAGTTGGAAAAGGCAACACAGAAGGAAAAAAAAACAAAAAGAAAGATAAGCTGAAGGTGGGGGGAAAGGAAAAGGGGAAAACACAGGTTGAAACCAATCTGAACCATCCAAAAAGTTATAAAATATCAAAAAAAGGAAGGAAAAAGCAATAACAAGGGAAGAAAGTTAAGATCAAGCAGAGCATAACAACTAATATGTCAGTAATAAATTATAAAATACATGTAGGAGGAGAGCGCAATGTAAAAGAGATAATAAAGCACAATGAAACACCTGAGGTAGAAATTAAAAAAGTGAATCATATGAATAAGTCAGCACTGAAGGACCATCCTTTCATTAGAATATATGGATAAAAAAAAAACAGAAGGAGAAACACTTCAAGATTTAATAAAGGCAGTATTTTACTTTCTTAAAGAAAAAATGGATGCAGAAATTGAGATTGGTGATCTACCTACAGTGAATACAGTTATAAATGAAGAAAATGTGAACTTTGTAGAAAGTGTGGACCTCCATTGTACTACTGATAGGGTACTGAACTATGTCTGGAGAAACTCTCAAAAATGTTTTTGACAGCATCCCAATCCCTCCCACATGCACTAAACTCCTGCTCCCAATGCTGCCCCATGCCCAGGTTTACCACCCTGGGTGGGGCCACCAGGCAGGCACCCCCTCCCCAAGGTCCACGGTAGCTTGCCCTGGCTTACCGTCTGGGGTGGGGCCACAGGAGCGGGCCCCACCCGGCAGACACGGTAGACAGTGGAGGAGGCAGAGTAGAGCTTCACACTTTACACTTCACACTTTAGGGCTGGCATTTTTTGTTTGCTGTATCAGGCTCGGGGACGTGCAGTGATGGCAAGTGTCTGCCCCATCCCCTGGTGATATGGCACCAGGATTGCAGCTCCCCAGCCTCTGCCAGGGGTCTGTAGTGTGCTGGACTCACAATCTGCCCACCCCATGGAGAAGGACATCAGTCTCAAGGATGCTGAATTCCTCTATCCCAGCTGGCAATCCAATATCCCGAGTCCATTCCCAAATGCGGGTCGTCAGCATCGCAAATGGATGCCCTGCCTCTGCGCCGATGGGCTAACTTTCAAAGATTTTTAATATTCAGTCTTACTGCTATATTGTTTGATGGTAATCATAGAATAATGTATTCTCTAAATACTAATACTGAAACAGAATGGAGGACTGTCAGAGAGGTATTACTACCTTGGGAAGGGAATAATCATGATCCTGTATCGCTCAGCCTATTTGGTTGCAATAAACTCCTAAATGAAAATAACATAAAGTTGACTAAGGTTGTATGTAACTTGCTGGCAAATTTCTTAAACATCAGATTGGGTAGATAATGAATATTACAGGTACAGGGAAACCCGAGACTGAGGAAGATGGGCAAATTGATATCCTCTTCAAAAATTCTAAGGTAGCAAGCAGAGTATGGCAAAATCCCAAGCACTGGATGCCATGGGACTCTATTTGGTTGACCTTAATAGTCCAGAGGGCTGCCATCAGATATCACAATTACCCCTAGATGTCCACTCAGATCATTTTCTGTACAGTCTAGTAATGGCAATGTTGATACTCACTATAATTGAAAACAGGTATAGGGCACTGGCTGGTTATAATGATTGACTTCTGCTTGCTTTAAATGAAAGAAATTCTAACCCCACTGAGAATATAAGGGATGCTATGGAATGTAATCATAAATTTATTATTACATAGAACATAGCAAGTTATAAAACCAAGTTAAATTGTCAGGACTGGACAAATTATATTTCACAGTACTCTTTAATTTGTCTGCAGGGGACATGGCACAATATGAAAGATGCAAACAACCCTTCAGGGAGAACCCTCCCACTCTCCTGTCATCTGCAACTGGTCTAATAAGTTTTGCAAGCCTCCCACTTTAACTGTTTCCAGCAGATTCCTACCCCAGCAAACTGACCCACGTAAAATCTTGTTTTGGCGACAAGATTGGTCTCCATATACAATGCACAGGATGTAGACCCGCCCTTGACCATTTCATCATCACGCTCAATGTCGCCTGTGACCGCCTCACCCCAGTAAGAAAGCAAAAGTCAGGACTATCCAGTCCCTGGCTTACTACTGGTTACTGACCCAGCTAAAAGCAAGGGACCACCTCTGGCAATCACCAGGCCACAGGCACCCAACCAGACATTCAAGCTTACAAACAATCTCGCAAGAACTACACAAGCAAATATGAATGGCAAAGAGCACTCTACTACAAAGAAGCCTCACAAACACCTGGGGAAATGGGAGCGCTTTTTGGGACAATTTAAGGAGATTATAGAGGAAACCATCCAAATCCTCCCTACTTTACTGACTATTGATGGTACTACCACCCTTGACCCACTGGTCATAGCAAACGCCTTCAATGCAGCTTTCACAGACCTCAGTAGTGTTCTCCCCCCAGATTTTTTCTCGGAAACTGACTCACCCAAATCAACTTCCCTCCCTACCCTCTCAAGCCATCAACCTTTCCACTTTAAAAAAGTCAAAGCAGTTGAAGTCCAGAATATTTAAAGAACTATCTCCAAGTCCAGAGCTATTGAGACTCACTGGACCTGAAACTGCTATCCCTTACCATAGAAGTGCTGTATCAGCTTACCAGAATCTTCAACCTCTCATTTAGCCTCAGTCAATTCTCTAGCAAATGAAAACCTGCTATTGTCACTCCAGTCTTTAAAAGTGGTGACAAGTCAATCCTGGAAACTACCGCCGATCTCTATACTCGCCCCTTTCCAAGGCCCTTGAGCACATTGTAGTGAATCAGCTTTCAGTCTACTTGGACAAATACAACATCCTATGTCCTCAGCAACACGGTTTCAGGCAAGGGCACAGCATCTCAACAGCCCTACTGGAGTTCACTGGACCCTTCACAACTCTATGGACAAAGGCCATCTAACTGGAGCTGTATTCATTGACTTGACCAAGGCATTCAACACTGTCCACCACGGCCACTTTCCAGACAGCTGCTGAATGCTGGTCTCTCCCTGGACACTACTGCATGGTTCAATAGTTACCTACACCAGCACTCACAAAGAGTAAAAATCTCAGGTCAACTCTCAGACCTAGCCAGTCCATTCTGGCATCCCCAGGGCTCAATACTGGGCCCCCTACTTTTCAGTCTTTTCCTAAACTCTCCCTCAATCCTGCTCTGAATACATTATCCTATATGCCGACAATGCTGTGCTGTTCAACCCACATAAAGACCCAGAACCATTAACTCACAACCTTCAACTAGCATTCTCCTTTGTTGAAAACTGGTTCTCTTCACATAAACTGGTTCTAAACCACAAACAAACTAAATCAATGCTCTTCTGCAGCTCACAAAACAAATGCAGGCATTACCCCTTTGATATCAAAACAAGTGCTGGTCTTACCCTTGAACACGTATCATCCTTTAAATATCTAGGAATCACTCTTGACCATGGTCTGTCATATGGGACCCACATCGATAATGTCGTTAGAGTTGTAAATGCATGCATTGGAATCTCTACCTCAACAAGGAACACTTTATCCAGGCAGCATTAAAGATGGCCATCCAGAGCTCTGTTGTCTCCGTTGTAGACTATGGCCTCATAGTCTATGGCTCTGCACTACTACTGCCCTTAGCAAAACAACCTCCTAAACAAGGCCTGCCACCTACTCATTTGTAGCCCACCGATTCACACATACATGTGAACTCTATGCCCAATCAGGATGGATTCAACTTACAAATCAAATTAAGTACCTAACCTGTCTGATGGCAAAAACTATCTTGGGCATTACCCTCCTAGTGTCCTAGTCCTTCTGAGACCAATATCCAATCTACATAAAACCAGAGGGTCAGAACAACAGCTCCTACAAGTTCCTTGATGGCACATCACTGGGTCAAAGATCCTTTGCACACCATGCTTCCACCTGGATGAATGCCCTCAGCACTGATATTACTTCCACTTCTTCATTGGGCATTTTCAAATCAAGACTACATTTTCATCTCACTTCCTCCAGCTCCTGTGACTGCCTTCCTATCTTCCTTCTTCCCTGCTGCCCACCTCCCTCTCCTTGCTCCCTGACAATGCTGTGAATCTGCTCTAACTGCTCATCGGCTGCTGCCCCCCACTCCCCCAACCCCTCCGTCCCAACTCCTTATAGATCTCTTGAACTTATCTAAACCTATGTGTTTCCTTACTTTATTTCAGCAATGCAACATTCGGAACAATGAATAATGTTATTTAATCTCTGTCTCTTATGTTGTTTTCTTTTGCCTATGTATAGACCGATGTAGCTTAGCCTAAAATGTTTGTACTCTCTTGATGTGGAACCTTTGTAAAAGAGCCTTGGCTCAAAGGTATTTGTAATCCTAGATTTCAAAAAACAATAAACAATAAAACCCAGAAACTAGGCCTGCTGCACTTGAACCAACAGTTTGTGCACTTAGTTATCAAGGAAAACACTGCTTACCGTGTCAAAATTTATTAAAGTGCTTCACATAACTGCATCCTGTAGCTAACAGAGTACAAAAATTGCAGAACTTACGGTACATTAAAATGAAAACCTGAAGACACCAGCATGGTGTTTTAACTGTAACAATACATTGACCAGGCCGGCCGAGCAGACAGCCCTCGTGCATGATGATGCACAGGAAACACCTGACATTTCGACTTATGCCTTCCTCAGTGTTGTGTATGTTTTACATTATGAAAGATGACATTAATTTAAATGGATATGTTCTTGTACATAGCCCAGGCACAAGAACAGCTAATATTGGCTGTAGGTCTGGTGGCCTAGCTATGTTAAATCAGGTCTCTTTGTGAATTTTGAAATAAGAACACAAGATACCAATTTTATTGGGATCTGTGTGTTTTTCACTGAGGCTGTGATATTATTAATCAGCTGCTGTGTTCTGCCAAAGAAAGATAGGAATTCATCCAGCAGTATAGGGCATGGACTGGCAGCTATTATAAGAGATGCTCAGCTGAGGTTTCCCAGTGCATATTTACTTCTTATTGGTGACTTCAGTGCAAGAATTGGACCATATGATGGCCTTAGTGATAACTCCATTCTTGGATTTATATACCCAAACACAACTAAAATCAAGAGAGTGATTAATGAGTATTGTTTTAACTATAATTATAAGAGGTTAATTACATTAATGTTTGAAAATTTCATCTTTCACTCAATGGTAGAATGAAAGGTGATTTGGAAGGTACACCAACCTATTTCACAAATTAGGGGCCTCTGTACTGGATTTGGTGTTATGGTAGGGCCCTCCAGACATTTGGGAGGATTGAGTCATTCACCCCAGGATGAAAAGTGCCCACCTTCCTGTCACATTATATGGAGATTGCACTTCTATAATCAGGGAGCAATTGGACTATGGGACTCCTGGAACTGATATGGGGTAAGATATTCCAAGAAATTGGAATGGTGAGCACCCTTGGAAAATGTTATAAAGGATAGGTTATGGCTTTTTTGAATAATGAATTAGAACAATGAGAAACTAACTCACCAGAATTAGTATATCGACAACTGCAAGTATTATTCAAAGAAGTAGAGACTAACCTCTACATGGATACTACACAGTGGAAGAAACATAAAATCCTTAACAGCTGGTTTGATGGGGAATGTCGAACAAGGAAAAACAGTTAAATTACACCTTAAAGGAAGCTAAAAATCACCCCAATAAGGAAAATGTTATGATCCTAAAAGAAAAAAGAAAATCTTATAGGGCATTCTTAAAACAAAAGAGAAAATCATATCAGGTAGCTCTATGGGAAGATATGATGGAAATTATTCTTAGCAATAATACCAAATCATTTTGGATAATGGTCACCAAGGGGTACAAGGGATGGAGAAATGAATTAGTTTATAAAATAGATATGAGCACCTGGACTACTCACTACAATAAGATGCTCTGTGATCTCAACCTAATCTGTGTACGGAAAACTTGGAAATACAAGAAATAAGAGCCAACTTTAGACCATTCACAAAACTCAAAGTGCTGTCAGCAATACAAGGTTTAAAAAGAAACAAAGCACCCAGGCCAGATAGAATACCAGGGGAAGTTTATGTGTGTCTGGCTGATTAGTGGGTTGACTTATTAACAATGCTTTTTAATAATGTATGATCCAGAACTATGTTCCACAGTCATGGGTAGGCTCAATAACAGTACCAATTTAAAAAAAATGTGTAACCCCCTTAGTGGTGCTATCCCAAGGGATATTACCCTGCCTGCATGACTGCCTGCAGGTTGAGAGGCCTGAGCTTGTGAAAAGGGTGCCTCTACCCAGAGGACAGGGTTAATGGTAGTGTGACTGCTTTGGGTACAGCCCTCCAGGACACTGATACCCCCCTTTCCCCTCTAGTGGCCAAAGGATGTCCGAGATAACACAATCCAAATACACACTGTAATGCACTGTTAACCTCTCTCGTAACACACTTACCACCAGGGTTGGATTAGCTTGAACGGCCCTGGATACCCCCTTTAAAACAAGGCCTGTAACAGTAAACAGCAATATCACGGTACTTTCTATACAGAGGTACACTACAACCAGTTTGGATGCAAAAAGATTTAGATCTGATTTATTAGGAGGATGTGAACAAGGGAGGGGCAGTAATCTAGTGATTGATTTTAGATCTAAATGGTTCGGGTTATAATGCATGTACTCAAAGGTCCCTGTAACATAGGCACACACACTCTGGGTACCCAGTTGGAACTACAGGCTAGCCTGAAGCATTGCCCAGGGTAGGCCAGTGCTGCAGCTGTTGTTGGGGCCCTTTGGGAGAAAGAAAACACAACATGCACTTTAACCCTTAATTTGTAATCCGGAGCTAGATGGTTCTGTCTGAAATGATTAGCAACAAATGATTAGACAATTTACACACTTTGATTTGAGCTTTGTTGCAGGGAGCTACCCTGGTGTTTACTCACACTACCCAGTTCAGGATGCAGGATGGATGAAATGGAGACCACAGGATGAAGAGCAGGATTGCCGGGAGAAGCAAAGCCCACACGATGCACCATGGTATTGTTCCTGTTTGTTGGTGTTGAGCAGGGAGCCAAATCTCCAGGCAGGTCTCTTGTTGGATGTAACTCTGTGGCATAAGCGGCAATCTGGGCTGAGTTGCTGAGGCTCAGACCATGTGAACAGTTTGAATACAGTCCAGTAAAGTACTGGGTGCAGATTCCAGTAGGCGTAACACATTAAGCAAGGTGGGGAACCAGATCGCGACCCATCCTCCACATTCAGCACACTTATAGTAAAAGCCAGTAAATACCACCATTCGGATGACAGTCTGGTTGCTATACACAGTGTCTCTGTGCAAGCCATATGCTCTGTGGCAGTCTCAAGTCCTGACAGGCCGATCGCTACTAGGTAAATTTTCAGTCCACTTCAGGCGAAATTCACTTTGTCACAATTCAGATTCTGATCACAAAAACTGCAATTTCAGATAATGTCCGATTTCAGCTCAAGATCTCATCACTTGGGAAGATGGTAGTAGGCAGGCCAGACACAGCCTTCCTGCTGATTTTCCTGTGCACCACACAGAGCAGCTGCTCGAATCTCGAGCTGTTCACTCTCTCAACTCTAACTCCTCCTGACTCCTTGCTGCAGGCAGCACGGGATTTTAGTGATCCAAAAGGTTTAGTTGGTTGATCCATCTGTCTGTCACAGCAAGGGCTCCCCCTCCACTCCAGGTTCATTTAGGCACCCAAGGGTGAAAACTACAACTCCTACAGAAATTCACTCCCATAAGACCCCTTGGGACAGGTTCCATTTTAGAGTCCCCAAAAGTACTGATTGGCCCAAACTGGCAGTCCAGAACCAAGATGGTGGTGCAATACAGAAATGTCCATCCTGCAAAGGAAGGCAGGTTAGACAAACTACAATATTATTATTATTAATGCAGATAATCAGCAAACAATCACAGATGTCAATAGGGCTCCTTCTGCAATTAGCAATGGCAGAATGGAGCAATAATACTGCAGCCTGGCCAGGACTCAAACTTGAAACTACTCGCCCCACCCAGATTAATTATAACTATGAAATAGGCAGCTCTTAAAAAGACAGACACAGAGGCTAGCTAGGCACTCACATGCAAACACTTTTAAACTGCTAGGACACAGGACAGCAGCCTGGCAGTGGGCATTTAGACAAGCCCAGGAAGACTCTTGGGAACCCTCTTTGTAGGGGGGGTTACAAAAGAATGCAAAAATGATCCCTCTGTGAATAGGCCCATCAGCCGTCTAGATATTTTGGACACAATATATGCAAAAGCCATCTTGGGAAGGCTAAAAAGAGAAGTAGAATGCCAGGGGTGGTCTTGTACCATCTCAAGCTGAGTTCCGTGAAGAACATTCTACAATCGATAACTGTTTTATACTTTTACATATGATAGAGAAATATGTCAAAATTAGAAAACAAAAGCTGTTTCTAGCAGTTATAGATTATAGCTTGGCATTTGACACTGTTAATAGAAACACAATCTGGGACATGATGTTAAATTGGAGGATATTACCTGTAGTAGTCAAGGGAATTAGAAACCTATACTCAGAAACATGGGCAAAAATAAGAGCCAGGAATGCACTGTCTTCTCCCATTAACACCAACAAGGGCATGAGACAAGGGTGTATCCTAGCACTCATGTTGTTTTGTATTTATCTAAATAAAGCACTTATGGACTTAAAAGAATCCTAAACTGATTCCCCCAAAATAAATACTACTCCATGTGCTTCATTAGCACACGCAGACAACCTGTTTCTATGCTAATTATTTGTGTCTGGATTACAAAAACAATTAAGTATCCATGAAAAACTGTTAGAAACACTGTCATTAAAAATAAACCTGGAAAAATCAAAGGTAATGGCAATAGGAGCTAGGACAACAAAGTATTCATGGTGGATAAAATCTAACAAATTGGAAAAAGCAAATAGATAGACATACTTAGGTATAATTTTTACAAATAACGTCTCTTGAAACCTCATTTTGAATATACAATAACAAAGATGAAAAGCACAGCAAATGATCAGTGTTGGGTAAGTTCCTTTTTCTATTACTTTTGGAAACTTGTTCAGAAAGCTCATGCAGTCACTAGCAAGGATGGAGAAGTACTGGAAAAAGTAATACACCTTATAGTAACAATTACTTATGTCTTTTATACAAAAGAAATACATAACTGTAACTGATTACATTTATTTGAAATTAACAAGTAACTAACCTATTACTTTCAAAAAATGTAATCTGTTATAGTTATTTATTATTTTTGTATTGTTTTTGTATAAAAATAATTAAGGAACTATAATTGTAAGGTGTATTACTTTTTCTAGTACTTCTCCATCCTTGCTAGTGACTGCACAGAGCTTCCTGGAACAAGTTTCTGAACATAACAGAAAGTAATAGAAAAAGCAACTTACCAACACTGCAAATGATTTATCTAAATTTAACCGCATATATGGGGGATTTAGCATAAGACCACTGGTGCAATCCATTCAAGCTAAGATTAATTCACAATCATTATATGATGTAGAGATCTGGGATGATAACACTATTGAAAAGCTGGAAAAACTGGCAATCCAGCTTTTAAGAAGTGCATTAGGTTGTCAAAACTACCCCAGCCTGTTTTATAAATCTGAAGTAGGATTGCCCAGGCTGTAGGCTCTGCAGATACCAGAATCATTAACTTCTGGATAAGATTGTTAAGATTGTCTGATGAGCGTTGGATAAAGCAATGTTATTTAGAACAAACTGATTGGAAAGAAGTTCTATGGAATCACCATGGCTCTTACATCTCAAAAGGATATTGGGAAAATACATGCTAGATTTCCTGATAGGATGTGAAAAAACAGGGGCAACAATAAGTGATCAATACAGGCCTTACATCAAAAAGAAAATAATTAGATATCATAAAGAGCTAGATTTTGTATCCATAGATACATCTAATTATGCTAAATGGTACACTCAAAATGACAATAACAATGGATTCAGGTATTATTTAGATATACTGGAAGACCCAAATCTTCGTAAAGCATATACTCATTTTAGACTAGAAATATCTGAGTCGAATCCAAGGAAGGTTCTTTTCATGAAATCACAAGACTCAAATGATAAGCTGTGTTTCTATAATTCAAAACAAAAAAAATATCTGATGCATGTACGTTTAAAGTGCCTATGGTATAATTAGATTAGACATAAATGGTTGGATCCCATTCTTAAACCTATAACACTACTGGGGAAAATACCCTGGTGAAAATACTTTGACCACTAAAGATTCTTATATTATACAAGATGTTGGGATATATTTAATGCTTACTAGGAAAATTAGATTAAAGAAGATTAAGATGTTGTGATTCCTTTATGATGACAGTGTTTATGTTTTATTTATAGTATTTATGCAATTTCTATCATTGTATTATATGACATTTTGTACATCGTGTGTATTTGTAATAATCATTTTAAAATGACTGAACAATAAACAATAAACTGAAACAGTTTAAGTCCACTAAAAGGAAACACAATACTGTTGCATGTGCAGCTGAAAATGTGGACAATATGAATCATAGCACTAATGAAGAACACTTCACAATAATAATAACATCACCAGGACTGGCAGTAAATGTCCTCCTGAATCAAAAAGCATGTTAGCAATAAAATTATAGCAGAGTTTTGGAATGAACTGACTGGAGTTACTCATAGAGGGACTGAACATTTTGCCACATGTGCCAGGATACTTCCAGTTGCTGAAGCAGCATGCAAGGACAAGAAAGCATCCTTTTTAAATATAAGTTCAGTTGCTGAGGCAGAGAATGCTGATAAAGATGCTGGTGATATTGGGGGACTGGGAAGAGGATAGCCCAGGCTATGTCCCACCTGATAATGACAGTACTTCCAGTTCTTCTGAATCTTGTGATAACGAGGTCTGTAGTTTCGATGAGGGGGAATGCTTCTGTAAGGCATGAAAGGCAGGTGCAGAAAAAAATTATATGCTAAACATAAAAATAAGATGAGCATGAATAAGAACAATTCATGTCAACTAGGAAATGGCAGTGTAGGGTTTCTTCCACATCCCTTGACTGTACATGAAATGGTGCCAGGCACCATAGTACAAGGCACAAAAGGTAAATCTTTAGTGTGGAATTTATTTTACATTGACTCTGCAGACAACTCGAGTTGTATGCAGTCTGTGCAAAAGAGCATCAGTCATGGTGGCAAAGTGGGAAATTTTGGAACATCAGTAAATATACTACATGCAAAGGCAAAACACCCATTTAAGTCGGGAAAGGCAAGGGCCACTGTGATTGGTATGGGCGGTAGTGGAGATGGTGGTGGTGGTTACCATACTGACAATGAACTGGAAGCAGAACTGACATTGAATCACTTGCAGTCTTTCCAGACAAACATAGACTGTTTTCTTCTGACATCATCAAGTACCGCAAAATCCCTAAGTAGTACTCCACATGGAAAAGGCATGAAAAATATAGTTCCCCAAATATTAAAAATATCCCATGATTCTCACCAACTAACATTAAAAGAAACTGTTGCAAGGACATCAATATTTACCTGCTAGCATTCAACATGCCAGCTGTGAAAAAGCTATTGTAAAACTGTTGGCTGAATGTCAACTCCCTTTTGATTTTGGGCAAGTTTTCAGTCAGAAAGTCACCAGTATACAGGGGTTGTTTGTGTCACGGGCAGCATTGGGGATCAGAGATGGGGAATGACTACTGTTATGCAGTTTATCAGTAAACAATCGTGGATTGGGGGCATGTTGAGGTACTTACATTATGATCATGGTGCAATCAGGGATGGGGAGCATGTTATGGTAGTAAAATATAGTGATTGGCACAATTGGGGATCGAAGGGGCCACTACACCACTGATTGAGGGTGTCTGAACATCAGGGAGGGAGCTGTTAGCCCAACTGGGACTTGAGTGGTGCACAGCTGCCCATGGCTTGCAACCCACACTGTTGGTGCACCTCTGTTTGACTCATGGTCCTGGTTGCAGCAAGCCATGGGACTTAGCTGCTGGGACCTGTCTGTTAGTGAATCAGGTGCAGGGTCTCAGGCACACCGGGCTTCAGCGCAAGCAGTGATGTTTGCCGCAGCTTGAGCCGATCCAAGCCCGCTTTAAGAATTGGGCCCAAGATGTCAAAACTCCTGCCAAGCTGTCAGATCAATTCATGAACTACTAGCATAGCCTTCAGCTCAGACTGCAAGATGAAAAACAGTTAACCCTGCTGATAAGAACCATTGCAGGAAATAAATCTGTAAGTTATACTTCTGTGAAAGTTTTGAACAGTTTACACTTGGAAATATGTAACTCTAATGCCTGTAATTAGTTTAAATTGAGCCTCAAAGAGCACATGATTACAAATATTAGAAGCACATCTTATTAATATGTAGGATTGCATCATTTGGAAGGGGTAAAAAGCAGACACGAAACCACACCAAAAACCTCAACCCTAGCCTCACCCTTTTTCATGACTGATCATTCCCTGCTCCTCCTCTAAAGCCATTTGTTATGCCAGGATAGTCTATCTTATAAGTAGGGGTGAACCTTGCTTGGGTCTGCCTCACCCCCTGAGGGGGTATATATTTCTCTTCTCTGCCACATCACCATTGACCATTGTCACCAGTCTGCCATCTGTGGTTAGCTGCATACCAGGTGTGACTGTTCAATGGGAGTAAATGGCTATTGGACCTCAAGGTCACTGAGAGGTGTAGTGTGGGGGGGGGATCACATGGAGGTGTCTACCTGCAATTCCTCTGTTGTTTTGGCTCTAAAGTTATCATTAATGTTGGAAAAGAATGTTTAGTGAGCCAGGCAGAGAGGAATTTCCCCATTTGCCTCACCATTCGGTACCACTAAGATTCAGGTCCGTTGATGTGTAAGTGCACCCCAGGCAAGTTCTCTATTAGTTATTTGCCTGGGATTGGTGAGGTGGGAAGAGGGTAAGTTATTTGTTGTTCCTCCACTAAGACTCAGTTAGTTTCTGATGAGGCTGAATGCCTGCATGAACATGTGCACATTCAAGCAGGCTTCAATATTTACAGCCCCTGATAGCTACCCCTGTCTGCCCCATTGATTGCTGTGTTTGCAGACATCAAAGGGGCTCAGCAGAGGTTAGGCCTATAGATGGGTGGCACTGATTCAATAAAGCACATTGACAGCTGGGTTCACTTGTCAACTTGGCCCGATGATTAGTTATTCACCTGGGATTGGCCAGGTGGAAGGAGGGTAAGTCATTGTTGTTTCTGCACTAAGACTCAGTCACCTCCTGAGAAATGCAATGCCTGTGCGAACGTGTGCATGTTCAAGAAGGTTTCAATTTTTGACTGCCCCTGACAGATGCCCCTGTTAGCCTCATTTATTGTTGTGTTTGCAGATATCACAAGGGCTTGTCAGAGGCTAAGCTTATGGTGGGGCAGCATGGGTTCCACAAAGCACATTGACAGCTGGGTGCTCTTGTCAAAAATGGGCCAAGGATTGATAGCCTGTGCACCCAGAAGCTGCTGCCTTTACACATCACACTTCACCCTGCATTTTTATCAGTGCTGGTATGTACCATAGGCACGAAACAGAAGACAAATGACTCTGGACAGAAATAGAATGAGGAGAGAACAAGTATTGCAGTGGATTTAGTTAGTGAGATTACACAGCAGGAACTGTATGGTCGGGGTACAGATGGGAGTCCAGAAGCCACTTTTCCCACCTTAAGGGGGAGGGGGTTGCACTGTGAGATTGCAGCTATGCTTTGGAAGGGAAAACTCTAGTGGCAAAGCATTCAGATCTGGGCTCATGTCCCTGCCCCTCCCCCCCTCACCCAGCAGCTTTACTTAAAGGTACTTACTAGAAATAAACAGTTATAATGAACATTTAACAAGACAATTCAGTAAGTCCCAAGGATCTTCCTGAGGCCATGAGGCCACTTTCATGTAGTGGCTACCCCTTTCTCCAAGCTACAGGGCCTGAGTTTCTCTGGGGTGGCTGCCCTCTCTGCCCATGATTGGGTGTCCAGGGCATTCTCAGAGGTAGTGAGGCTTTCTCACACTTAGCTGCTGCAAACTCCACTGCTGTAAGTATTTTGCTAGGGGTGGAGGGTGATCCCATCCTCTTTTACACACTGGTTCACCCAAGGAGTCTGAGCTGGTACCTGAGCACCAAGAGTCTCTACTCTTCATTTGGAGATCATTTTCCTCTGGGCTGTGGCTGGATCTCTGTTTGTCCCTGCTTCTCCGGCCACGTCACTTCCCTTTGGATACCTGCCAGTCCATGGCATCGGAGTGTCCTGCCTTAGGATCATGGAGGGAATACTGCATATTCCATGCAGGTCTGGTGGGGTAGTTGTTTCAATTGTGTAGACTGAGTTGCCCCCTCCTTGCTCATGAGTTGCTGTGCCCTATCTGGCCAGTTCCTGTTGATGTACTTCTCTGCCTCACCCAAAGAATTAAATAAATGCGATACCCTGTTGCTCACTATGAATAATTTGGTTTGATACTGTGACACTGGATGTTTAGCTCCTGGAATCCCATGTATCCTTTCTGGTGTTGTGCCAGGTCCACTGAGTAATCTGCAAAGATGTGGATTCTGTGGCCGTTCAAGTACTGCAGACCATGGTCTCTCATCAGATCTAGGATTTGTACTCTGTCTATGAAGCGCAGGAACCTTGCCAATATGGTTGTGGTCTGTTGCCAGCTTTAGCGGGGTACCAGAGTACAGTGAGCCAGGTCTATTTCTAAGGTCTGCCTAAGGGTTTTGAGAAGTTGAGGGAGCTGTCTTTGGAGGAAAGCACTTTTGTCCTGTTGCTCTGCTCCTTCAGTGAAACCCACAAACATAAAATTATTTCTGTGGATTCTGTTTTCAGATTTTTCTGCCATCTCCCATAGCTCTGCCATCATATGTTCACGTTTCTGAATATGGGCCTCATGCCACATATCCTTACCACGAAAGTATGATAGAAAAGTTTCAGTATCCCTGGCTCAATTTGGTCACTCCTGTATTTTGTTCTATAGAGTGGAGATGAAGGATTTGAAAATCTATATTTCCTTGAGGCCCATCTGCAACATGCCTTTAATCTCTGCCACATCACTTGAGGACCCCGGAGCCGGAGCCACTTCTGCCTTTCCCACCACTTTCTATCAGCCTCTGCCTTCAAAGTCAGATTTCTGCCCAAAGGTAAGGAATTTCATTTTGAGATTATCGCTGTTGTTAAGAAATATTTTTATCTCTCAGTCAATGTCTAGATCACCTAATTCAGTGCTGTTTTGCTGGATTTCTAAATGAATTTTAGTTCCTGGGGCATGGAGCTCTCATTTATTTTGTTATGCCAGTCCCCACGCCCCTGACTGATGACTCTAATTATGTTATGTAATAAAATATTTCCTAAAATTTAAACTTTCAGATTAGAACTAAAATGTATTCAATACCTGGTTGGTCCCATGGAAAGGATTTTTAAAGGGCGGCATTCCTTAAACAATATGAGGACAGTCTTACATTCACTAATGCTTGTAAAGTAGTCCAAGATACCTATGGCCTTGTTACTTATTGATGCAGAAAAAGCATTCAACACGATTCACGGCAACATTTCCTGGACATCTGTCACTTTGTGGAGTCCCTGATAGTTTTATTAGGTGTGTAGAATTACTATTTATGAATCCCAAGTCATTGGTACTTACAAATGAGATACTTTTACTAACTTTTGACATACACAGGGTTTCAAAACAGGGGTGCCCTATGACAATCACTTTTCATTCTGTCTTTGGAGCCATTAGTCAGAAAACTAAATAGTGAACCTAAAGTAAACTGTATTATACAAGGGTATTAGGAAGACTTGTCTTTGTATGCCAGCAGTTTGCTTCTTTCTATCTAAATTCTGCTAACCACAATCCCTGAAATATTTAGAATTATAATTCAGTTTAGTGGCATTTTGGATTACAAAATCAACAAAGAAAAACACACTTCTTTGCATTGAATGGTCTTTGATTAAAACAAGAAATAAATCAACTTGGATTTAAAAGGGAAGAGCCAGCAACAAGAGCTTCACATCCAAAAGTGGGGCTGTTCGCAATTTTTACTTTGTGTGTAAAAACTTCTTTTTTTACTTAATGTTTACTGCAGTATAATAGATTGTATCAAATTGTGTTTACTTCCAGGCTGACATTTTCTATAACTACAGACCCCAGAATCTACTTGTAGCTGATGTTAGAGCAGGGCTGCAGTACTGGGAGATTCAATATTCTGCACTGCATGTTAGAGCATTTTATTTCTCCAATCAGATGTTTGCTGGGCCAGCTGTTCTCTCAGTGGTAAGTAGAGTCATTTGTGACTTACTTAGCCCCTGGAGACAGTGGATCCAGCAAACAAAAGAACAAAGCTAATATGAACTTTATCATGCACTGCAGGATATCACATTTTACATTATTCTCAAAGACAATGATGGTAACTTGATTGAGAGAGTTAGTGATTTTAAATATCTTGGTGTGTCTTTAGACTGTAATTTAACTTTTGAAATTTACATTAGTCAGCTGATCAAAAAATTCATCAAAGGCTTGGTATGTTGTACCATGTGAAGCAATTTTTGATATCTGAAACATGGCTCTTTTAGCAAATAGTTTGCTTCCCCTGATATATTATGGCTTATTGATTTACTTCTCCTTCCCCTCATCAAAAACCTTTGGTAGGCTGAAGACCATGTATCATAACATTATTCAATTTGTTACTGGGCTACCAAGAATGACCCATCACTTCATCCTCTACAATGCTGTAAATTGACTCTCTTTAGAGGATAGACTGAACAGTAAAATCTTGATATTTTTTTACAAACTTTATTGTGGTCTTTTGCCCAATAGCATTGTCTCCCTTCTTCAGAGATCTGTTCACTCACATATTTCTAGACTCACCACTGGTAATTTCTCCTCAATTCAATGTTGTCATTCAATAGAAGGGCAACTCTTCCTCTCTTATAAGTGAGCTAAACTTTTTTATAGCTTACCATCATTCTTGGTCCAGTGCCCAACTCAGACACTTTTTAAAAATAACTTAAAACATTACCTACTCAACAGAAATATATGTATGTGTTTTAATTCCTTGTTTTTACCATTGTATATGTTGAATGTTACTGTTTGTTTAATTTATGCTTGTGTACCACTGTACACTTGTGAAAATGGGCAATTTTGCTCACATGCCTTACCAGTATAAAAATGAAAATTAAATGAAATGAATCTCCTATTACTGCAGCATTGCTCTGATGTCAGCTGCAGAGGATTCTGGGATTGGTAGTTACAGAAAGTGTCATCCTGGAAGTTAGCGCAATTAGTTTGATGCAGTGTACTATGCTACAGTAAACAGTACGTAAAAAAATGTTTTTGCTCACAAAGTGCAAACTGGGACAAGTGCCATATTTGGAAGTGGAGCATTTAGTGCTGGCTATTCCCCTTTAAGATGGGCTAGCAGGCATATTAACTACCTGGGAGTGAAGATATGTAAGGCCTACAACAAGACAATGACTAATAACATTCCTAATTGGGGTAAAGTTGAAAAGAGCTTAACAAATTAGAAGAGTTGTCCACTAAACTATTAGACCAGGATTGATATTATTAACATGAACATTCTCTCCTGAGCCAAAAATGTAATCAGCATGTCTCCAAATATATTCCCAAACTTGTTTTCTGCAGATGCATACCCTCTTAAAATGTATTTGGGCAAATAGAAAGCCTAGACAAACATATGATAAACTGATGAAACCAAAACATCTGGATGATCAAAAAAGCTCCATACATATATAATTGTCTTCTATTCATCCATATGTTCCAATCCAAATGGTATCTGAATGTGGATGGTGTCAGCTATATACCAGAATGAGTCTTTTGTGGCCAGACATAAGCTGAGGGGATTGGTTATGAACTTAGTTTGATGCTCTTTATGAAGCATCACAAGAAATTTAAAACATGTTTTCCAGCTGACTCAATTTGACAGCTGCACCAAATTTCTCTTTCTCTAAAGATTTACCTAAGTAAATAGATGTTTCAACCACTATGGAGAAATCTAACATTAGTAAAATCTGTAATGTTTTTCTAATGATGCAAGGATACATAAAGCTATAGTTAATTTCAACTGTGGCAAGGTGTGTAATAGTTTTAAAAGCTTTGAGTGCCTTCAAAGGGAATTCAACTTACCAGTCAAAAATTCAAATTATTTTGTAAGTTTTAAAGGATAGTGTTTAAACATTATATAATTCCTGTAGTAATTATCTGAGATCTGATGAGGGCAAAGCCACTTTTTTATCTATAGTCAAATAGAAGTCCAGCATATCCATCTTTTATCATCATTACATCCAACCCATGTTGATCAAGTTAATATATCATACAACTTTTATGATATATTAATTTGATCCATGTGGGTTGGATGTAATGAGTACCTTAAAAAATGACCTACGATCCTGCAGAGCAACATTGAGAGTTGGGATTGGGTTAAAGTCTGTAGAGACTCCATACAACCATTTGCTTGTGAAAATCACAAAACAATCCAGTTCAAATCACTGAATAATTTGTACTATACTTCTCCACATTTTCATAAGATGAGAAAGAAAACTAATAATAGCTGTATCAAATGTGATTAAAATTAAGACAGACATGTTCTAGAAATATAAATACATTCAAGAACTATGTAAAAGCATAACAAAACTATTTCACAAACCTGACTGGTATTGCAGATAACGTAACATTGCAGACATGTGTCATTGGAAACTTCCCTGGAAACTGTGTCTTGGATAAATGCTTTAATGATCCATCCTACTGATACTGTAAATATAATCACCAAGAATGTTATTTTAAAATGCTGGCTTGAGGATTAATCAATAGCTTTACAGAATGAGGCAGTACTTTGTAGAGCTTTAAAATTCAAGAAATCACCTCATAATTTTAACAGCTTCCTACTGAAATGTTATGAGATGAGAGATAATTTATTTGATTTTATAAATAGATTTGCAATACCCGACAGGAGCACTGTGAACTGAACTGCTCTTGGAGTTCATCCTAGTATTGCTTAGTCTAACAGACAAGTTTCATTTTCCTTTATTCTTTATTTTATGTTACTCTTTATGCTTTGGTTACTCCTTTGGTGGTGGTGGGTATCTAGTGAATGAGATTGTTTACTTTAAACTCATGCAAAGTAGCTGCTGTAAGCTTACATGACTAAGCAATTACAGTTCTAGCAATAGCTACTACTTAGGATGATACAATTATCAGATCAGTCTAATTTTTCAGTGAATTAATTCGTAATGAAACATAGAAACATAGACTTTGATGGCAGATAAGGACCACTTGGCCCACTCAGTCTGCCCATTTCCCTAAGTATTGGATAAGCTGCAGATTCTAGTTAACCAACAGCCTACTTCCTGCAACTTC
Organism: Neoceratodus forsteri; assembly: GCA_016271365.2. Lineage (NCBI taxonomy): Eukaryota > Metazoa > Chordata > Ceratodontiformes > Ceratodontidae > Neoceratodus > Neoceratodus forsteri. Next base: position 319,141,164 of record CM028130.1, read on the forward strand.
CCACTATAATTGCCTTATGTCTGTCCCATGCATGTTTGAATTCCCCCACTGTTTTAGACCCCACAACCTCTCCAGGAAGGTGGTTACATGCATCCACCACTCTCTCTGCGAAAAATAATTTCCTCACATTACTCCTGAGCTGTCCCCCCTCTAACTTTAAATTGTGCCCCCTTATTCTTACACATCCCTTTTCTGAAAGATGCTATGCTCCTGGACTTTGTTGATTCCTTGAGGTACTTAAAAGTTTCGATCATCCCCCTGTTCCTCCTTTCATCATGGGTATACATATTAAGTTCTCTCAGTCTCTCTTCATATGGTTTCTGATGTAGACCTGCACCATTTTAGTTGCCCTGCTCTGGACTGCTTCCATCCTGTCTATGTCCTGTTGTAATGTTTTAAGATGTGTACACTATATTGTTATTTATGTATGATTAATTGTTTTGTGGTATATTATGAATAAAAATCAATTGAAAAAATCCTGGTAAAACCAAGTAAGACCATTCGTTTTACTTCTTTGTTCAAATGGCTCTCTTCACTACAGCAATGATAAATCTCAGTCCTTCAGAGCAGGGTAAGGATTGTAACAATTTCCACTGGGTAAGTATGCTTAAAAGTTAGGGAGGGGGAGAGAAAGAGAAAAAAATTAGTATTAGAGAACAATAATTATGGCATTCCACAAAGCAACTCACTCCTTCTAAATATTGGTCATCCAAAATAATTTAATTAGATTAATAAAAATGAAGAAAAATGTCCTATATATTAATAAAAAATGTTATTTTATATTTTAGAAATGTAACATCAAGATGTCTTGAGTATAAATAATCAGTTGATTAGATGAATAACATCAATTAGAAAATATTAGCCCAAAAACAAAGCAGCAAAAAGAAAGTGCACACACCTGGTACAATAGCTAGTGAAGTAATGATCTATTGATGCAGAGAACTACTGACAAGATACCCCTACATAACAACTCTGATAGGTCTTCCTCAGGAAACCAACTAGTTAAAACACAACAGCCAAAGCACCTAGAACATTACCACTTAAACTGAAATACATTGAAATCAATACTTGTTTACTTCATTACTGTACACAGCAGGTAATTTACATGAACAGGTGATCAATTAGGCATCTATAGTGCACAACCACTTTGAGGTTATTTTTATGGAGAAGTTAAAATACTCTTTTGTAAAGTTTCACAACCACAAGTCAGCTCCTTGATGGCACAGATCTCTTCTCCTGGACATAAATCAAAGGACACAAAACTTTAACTAATGGCAGTTCAAGGAACTCCTGCCTATAGTAAAGTTGGAATATTTTTCTCAACTTGATTGAAGCATGAACTTTATATCTCCTATTGGTGGGGGGGGGGTTCCAACAATTGGCTGATAGGGACAAGTGCAAGTCCAAAGCTGAGCACTGTCCCTCATGTCCTAATGAGAACACTGAAATACTAACATGGAGGAAATTACAATGAGAATGATATGCACATGAGATGCAAAATCATAAATATTTCAACATACATAATAAAATCTGAAAATCAGAAATGTAGATACTATACACTGTTAACATCCCAAAATATAGTTTAAACCACACACTGACTGTTAGATGATTAATTTTAATATGTCAGCATTCAAATTAATTTGCAGCCACTATAAATAGTTTCTATGAAACAATTTATATAACAGAAAAAACTAATATGAAAGATGTATAGAAGTATAAATCTAGATCTAAATCAGGAAAACTAAAAGACAAGGTAGAGTCAGGGAAAAATCACAAGGAAGCAGAAGCAATTTACTCTTTTTGAAACCTCAGAAGTCAAATACCCAGAGACAATAACTAACCAGGAGATATACTCCACCAATGGTTATCAAAAAGTATTTATTTATTTATTTAATGATTTATTATTGAGTTTGTGAAACCTTTGAGCGCAAGGTGATGTACTGTATTTATTTACTGCATTTGTGAAATGTTTGAGCTCAAGAGCCCTTTTTCAAAGGAGTCCAAGTCAGAGAAACTAACACATCACCAACAACAAAATAACAATAACATCACAACCAAAGTACAAAATTACTATACAAGTGCAACTGTAAGACACAACCACAACTAAGCTTCAGACTATGAGCAGTTACATTTAAGCTTCTGGAGGAAGAAAGTTGTAGCATTTGCTTTGAATTAGAGTGAAGTGGTAGAGTGCAATGAAGTCACTACGGGGATTGTAGATTGCAGGCTTTAACAGCTCAAATACAATCAGGAAAACTAAAAGGTAAGGCAGAGTCAAGGAAAAGCACAAAGAACCAGAACAGATTTACTCTTTTGAACCTTCAGAAGTCAAATACTCAGAGACAATAACTAACCAGGAGATATACTCTATCAATGGTTATCAAAAAGTATTTATTTATTCATTAAATAATTTATTATGAGTTTGTGAAACCTGTGAGCTCAAGGTGATGTTTTTATTTATTTATGGTCTCAGATTACACCTTTGAGCTAATGGAGTTTGCCCCTTTAAAAGGCAGACCAGGTTGTCCTGGTGCACCCCTTCCCTCCTGCTTAGGATGGTTGTGCTCAGAAGGGGAAGGGGGATAGGAAGGGGAAGGGCTAAGGGGCCAGAACAATGGACAGGTAAACAGGAAGGGGAGGAGCTAAGGGAGGTACATAAGGGACAGCACAAGGGGACCTCAGCCACTTTTTGCTGGAGTTTTGATCCATCAACTGCAGCATGTCGGATTGGCAAAATTCTTTGAGGTTGGTTCACCAGGTGTGAGAGGTAAGGAGACAATACAGTTGATATTAAAAAAAAAAAAAGAAAGGAGGGGAGGAGAGGAAGTATATTTACAGCATTAAGAATAAGCATGTACAGTATATAGCTAAGCAATAGGATGGGACCTGGGTAGCAAAGGGGATCATATGTGAAGTTGAGAGAGAGACCCAGGCCCAAGGGAGACGATTTGGGGAGAGGAATTGCACGCACCTCGCTGAGGGGGGGCTGCTGTGAAAGCCTTGGAATTCTTTAATATTTTGGGAGGCTGTGGACTGGTTTTCCCTGTTGTAAGAATCAGGATGCCTGGAAGACTCCTGGAAGCAGAGGAGGGAAATCACGAACCAGGGCCACGTAGTGCAACGCTGCGCGCCAATTTTATGATGGTTAGAAAATCCTTCCTTGGTTTGTTTTCACTTGGTAGCAATGATTTTCCCCCTTTTGTTTGTCATTTTGGGATGAATAGAAGGCCTGGAAGAGGCTTTGGGGAGGGAGAGAGCGAGAGCAGGCCGGGGCCACATGGCGGGGCATCGTTTTCTATGGCTAATGGCTGTGTGAGGGTTTTTTCTGGCTTGGTTTTGTTTTTCACTTTGCAGCGATGTGGTCCCCCTTTTTGGCGGCTGGTTTCTGAGGAGAGAGCGAGAGTAGGGCGGGACTACATGGCGTGGTATCCCTTTCGGCTACTGATGGCGGTGAGAGGGTTTTTTGCTGATGACCTGGAGAATACTGGCAAATACTTCCTTGGTTGTTCGCTTTACAGCAATTTTGTCCCCTCGTTGTTGGCACATGGCGTGGCATCCTTTTCTGCTGATGATGGCTGTGTGAGGGGTTTTTCTCGTGGCCTGGAGTGGAAGAGCAGGCCTAGGGAGGCCTGAAGCGTGGGATACGCGGCGTGACGTCACACGCCACTTAGGGGTAGTCATTAAGACGCTTGTCTTGTTTTGGGGCTATGTCTGACACGATGTGGCCTTTTCTTAGGTTGCCAATAAGATTAGGTGGCCTAGCAGAGGCCTTTGAAGCCAGGAGGAGCCAGATTTGCTGGAAATGCGTGGCGTGAGGCACACACATTACATGGAGGGGTTCGTAGACACATGTGCTCGCTTTGCAGTGAGGGTAGAGTCTTGTCTGGTGGCCGGGAGTGGAAGAGCAGGCCTGGGGAGGCCTGAAGTATGGGATACGCAGCATGACATCACACGCCACATAAGGGTAGCCATTAAAGCGTTTGCCGTGTGTTGTGATAGGTATGGCGCAACGTGGCATTTTCCTTTGGATAGCAATAAGAGGAGAAAGCCTAGTGGAGGCCTTTGAAGCCGGGAGGCATGAAATTTGCTTAGAAAAGCGTGACGCAAGGCGCACGCTGCATGGGGGGGTTGCAGACTCATGTGCTCGCTTTTCCTTGGTGGGTTTTCTCTTTGTAGCAGTTTTGCTCCCTTTGTTAGCTGGTTATGGGAAGTTTTGAAAGTAGGGAGAATAGGCCTGGGGAAAGGCCAAGAAACACGGGAAAGCGAGGGCAGGATGTGACCATGTGGCATGGCGTCACACACGAGGGGATAAAATAATAAAAAGGCATCATCAGATGGCGCTGCCATATTTTCATGGCGCTGGAGACCTATTGAGGAGCACTGGGAGGGAAGACAAGGGCTCATGAGAGGCCTGGGGTGGGGGAGGGTTTTGTGATCGAGACCTCGCGGGAGGTAGCCCATGTGGTGAAGAGGTTGCATGGGAAGCTGATTACTCTATTTTGGCCCTTCTCCTCACTGGGAGAGGGGCACTGCAGGGATTGGGGGCTGGCAGGGGCAAGAAGAGAAAGGAATAGAGGGCCATGCATCTGGCCTCGCGGCATGACCGCTTGCTATAGCAGGGTGCTGACTCAGGGGTGGCTTGGTCAGCCCCCCCCCAAAAAAAGGGGGAAGAAATGGCAGCATTCAAAAGGGGGAAGCTCCGAGGTAGGCCAGCACAGTACAACACTTCGGGGAGGCCCAAGAACAGAGGGAGGCACTGGTATGGATGAAAAAGGCAGTGCCGGGTTGTTCTCAAAGGGTACGACAGAGAGCAGCAGGGAACCGGTCAAGCAAGATGGGGGCCTTGACTGGTGGCCAGGCTGTTTATATGGGCAGGAGCATGACGGACAGGAGGAAAGCGTTCCTGACAGGATAGATATACAATTAACCTTGTTTTCTCTTCCTGTAGTTATTTTCACAGAACAAAGAGAAGAAGGACAATGGCACCAAAGAAGAGCAGGCCATTAAAAGAGGAGGCTTACAAGGCTATAATTGAATTAGCAGAAAAGGCAAACAGGATGTGGGAACTGGTGGAGGAGAGGAACCAGGAGACCCAGGAAAAGAGAAAGTGGCACAGGAAAGGTGGCAAGGGAAATGACCAGCCAAAGGACCATGTGGTACCAGAAGGACACCACCGTGGTAGTGGGACCACCAGATGGCTGATCCAGTACTCCTGCAGCCTATGGTCACTGTGTCACTGGTACCCCCCGATCAATGTGGGATCTCCCTGGTTGAACCCAGTCACGATGCCCCGAATGGGTTGCTCCCTCCGCAAAACCCAGTAGCTCACCCTCCTCCTCAACCACAGGGAGAAGCAAGAGGAACCTTAGAAGACTCCAGGCAGCACGGCCCGGACAAGGCCACAGGTAACACATCCAGTGCAGTGGGTGACAGTATAAAAGAATATATAGGGCAAATTGTAGTAGCACTAGGGACAGGAGGTATAGGGCAGATGGAATCGGCACTGGCAGAGATCAGGATGGAGAAAGAGGTGCCGGAAAGGAAGGAACAGGGAACAGAGAGAGAGGGAAAAGGGACAAGGGAGATAGGTGTGCCTGGAATGAGGATAGGCGAGCATGTGCCGCTGACCACGAAGGAGAAAATATGGAAAGGGGAATATGTGGACATATTCACTTTGATGAGCCGGGAGGCTGCCGCCAAGTACGAGGAAGCTGAGGGCATAGGTAAGAGTGAGATGGCAGCGGCTATAGTGCTTTTAGGGAAAAAAAGAGGACGATAAGTTCACGAAAGGGAAGACTTGGGATAGATGGTTCCTAGGTTTTGCAACTTTCTCAGCCATCATCATGGAAAAGAGGCCGGAGTTAGGCATCCCGCTCATTACTTATTCTCTGATAATACGGAGGGCAAAGGCAAAGGGCGGGATGGGGTGGTTATACTATGATGAATCTTTTTGGCAGAGAATGGCAACATTTGGGACGTGAGATGGGACACCAAACAGATAGATCTGTGGACGGATTACATCACAGATAAGTCCACGCCTGAAGGTGAATGAGGCAAAAAGGGTTTTACGCCCCAGAGATGTTGTTGGGCTTATAACAGAGCCTTTTGTTCATGGCCTCAATGTCTTTTTGGCATGCATGCTCAAAATGCGGGGAGGGCACCCGGCAAGCAAATGTAGAACGCCATGGCCCAGGGGCACAAGGGCATGGGGACTGGGATCAGGCCAACAGTTTTTTCGAGATGGCCAAGGCTTTAAAGGCCAAGCATGGAATAGGGAGGGTGGGGTAGGGGAATGTGAATAGAGGGGACAGAGCAACTGAACGACGAAAGGTTGGGCAAAGAGAGAGAGGGACTAGGGAGGAATGGCGGAGACATGACAGGGACAGTTTGGGATGGCCAGAACCCTCATCAAATTAAAGGTATGGTCAGTCTACCTGGACAAATATCTGGACACGAGCGCGGGATATGATTTTAAGGGGTTTTAGCACAGGTTTTTCATTACAGTTTATGGGACCCAGGTGAGCAATGGAGGAAGCAACCTCGGGTCAGTAAAAGTAAAGGAGGAGGTACTAAGACAGAAGATAGAGAAGGAAATGGCAGCAGGTAGGGCAGAAGGCCCATTTAACACCCCCCCATTGTCAAACATGTGGATTTCACCATTGGGTCTGGTGCCCAAGAAACAGGAAGGGGAATACAGAGTGATTCACCACCTGTCCTATCCAGAAGGGAAGTCGGTGAATGATTTCATCACTGAGGAACACAGTAAGGTGACATATGCGATGCTAGAGGATGCGATCTGAATGATCCGGGCCACAGAGGATGCATGGATGGCAAAAACGGACATTGAGTCCGCTTTCGGACTGCTTCCAGTTAGGAGAGAAGACTGGGATCTATTGGGTTTCAAAAGTGGGGCACAGTATTATTTTGACAAAGCAATGCCAATGGGTTGTTCCACAGCATGTGCTACATTGGAGGTTTTCAGCACCTGTTTGCAGTGGATATTTCAAGAAAAACGGGTTATAGGATGCTCATCCATTATCTCGGATGATTTTCTTTTCATTGGAAAAGGGGAAAGGGAGACACAGAGGATGCTGGGTAAGTTTCAGGAATTGTGCCAGGAGTTAGGGGTCCCACTGACACCAGAAAAGACACAGCGGCCCAGCAGGGTTATGGAATTTCTGGGAATTGAGATAAACGCCTAAAACGAGGTATTTAGACTACCGGACAAAAAAGTAAGTAAACTGAAGGAACTAATCCAATTACACACCAGCAGGAGATGGGTAGAGCTAAAGCTGGTACAGCAGGTGCTGGGGCACTTGAACTTCGCATGCAGGGCCATTGGACCAGGGAAGGCATTCACAAAGAGGTTAGCCAGGGCTACAGCAGGGGTCACCAGATCACATCACTGGGTGGACCTGACGTGAGGTGTCAAGGAGGATTTTAAGATCTGGGAAGAATTCCTTAGGGAGTACAATGGGTGCTCTTTCTGGCAGGAGGAGTGGTTATACAACACAGACCTCGACCTCTACACAGATGCTGCTGGGGGCTAGGCATGGGGGTACATGAGGGTAGATGGTTCACAGAACCCTGGCCAGTCAGTTGGGTGAAGGATGGGAAAGTGAGAGATATAACATTATTGGAGATCATGCCCATATGGGCATGTACATTGGTCTGGGGGAGGAATTACGGGATCAAAAGTGACCTTTTGGTGTGACAATAGAGCAGTGGTGGATGTGTTGAACAACAGGGGAGCCAGATCAGACACAGTCATGCAGGTATTACGACTTTTAGTTTTAAGGGCATTGCAGCTGAACATGTCATTTAGAGTGCAACACATAGAAGGGGTACATAATACTCTGGCTGACAGCCTTTCCCGTCTGCAGCTGGACCATTTTTGGAGGCTGGCGCCAGCAGTGGAAGAACTAAAAATGCCCATACCAACGAACATCTGGGACGTTGGCAGGAAGGAGCAGAACTGTTGTTTCGCAGCTCATGGGCGCCTCGGACTTTGAGGACCTACAACGGGGCCTAGCGAGTGTTTCAAACATTCAGAGCAGAGCACCAGATGGAGGTAAGTAGGCCACTCACAGAGGAGCAATTGGGAATGTTCACCATGGAGCAGTGGCAGAAAGGCACAGCCCACACCACAATGGGAGTCTGTCTGGCAGGGATTAGTGTTATCTGCAGTCTAAAAGGGTGGAGGGATCTGACAAAATCATTGCTCATCAGAAGAATGATGCAAAGATGGAGCAGGTTGAAACAGGGACTAGCAGATAATAGGAGGCCTATAGAGGAACAGTGGCTGAAAAAGCTGAAGAACATGCTCCCGGCAATATGCAGATCAAAGACAGAGGCCCAGCTATTTCACACGATTTATGTGGTAATGTTCGCAGGGGCCATGAGAGTGAGCGAGGTAGTAGGCCATGGGAGAGAAGACAAGAAAGGGGGACTAGAGTGGGGTGACATAACCTGGGGGGTGACGGAGATACGGATCAAGATTAGGAGGTCTAAGACGGATCAAAGAGGGCAAGGTTGCATGGTGACATTGAAAGGACAACCAGAGGGCGTAATATGCCTAGTACAGGCTCTGTGGGTTTTCGCCGCAGAGCATGGGAACAGGATGGGAAAATTATTTGTACACGGGGATGGGAGAAGGGTGACTGGCTACCAGTCACAGCAATACTCAAAAGGCATGCAATCATGGGGAAGACCCAGCTAATTATTCTTCCCATTCCCTGCGGATTGGGGCTGCCTCACAGTGGGCAGCAGCAGGTGAGACGGTGAATGAGATACTGGAAAAGGGACGATGGTGATCAGCCAGTTATAAAAGATACATCAGAGCACTGAAATAAAAAAATATATATATATATATATATATATATAATAAAGAATATTGTGAAGTGGTGCTCCTGGCTGGAACTGCAGAGCTGGGGGGGAGAAATGGTAAAGGCGGGGGTGGGTGTAAAGATGGGTGGGATGAATACGGGAATGACACTATGAACATGTATAAATAATGAATTTTGCTTGCACCCCATAGGTAGAGGGAGGATCATGGAAGTATGGATCTGCAGCCATTCCTATATTTATTGGGCTGGAAAGAGAGCAGAGAAGAAGGCTGGGGGAAGGCAGCTATACCAAGATGTGAGAACGTGTAGGTTGTTTTGGCATGGCATACGGGGAATGAGATGGGCACAGCTGCTTCCCACCTTAAAAGAACTCAGAGGGCAGCGGCCCAGGCCAGACCTAATTATTATACATTTAAGGGGCAATGACCTGGCAAGCAGGCCTTGGGTAGACACATACTTACAAATCAAAAAGGACTTAGGGGCTATACGACAGTGGTGGCTACAGGTGTGCATCGCTGGTCAGATAGTGATACCAAAGAGGTGTGGAGGCAGGAACACAGCCACAGAGTGGTAGAAAGGGCCAGGAGAAAGATGAATAGGAGGGTTGGAACATTGGTAAGGCAGATGGGAGACAAGGATACTGAGGGGGTAGAAGAATGGGTAGAAGATTTTTACAGGTCAGACAGGGTGCACCTGTCAGACATAGCCATAGACATGTTCAATACAGAAACAATGGGTTTTATAGAAGCATGGAGGAGACAGACAAACAGTGGGAAATAAAAAAAAAAGAAAAAATAGAAAGAAGGAAAGAATAAAAAGGATCTTCCCTGAAGTAAGGGAGAATGGTACCCTAGATAAGGAGGAAGCCAGCCATCCAATGCAAGCTGGAGACTGGCTAGTGGGGAAAAGGGGAGGGGGGAGGAAAAAGGAATAACACAAGAAGAGGAAGAAGATGAAGGAGAAAGCGGTCTCAGTTTTCACCGTTACCTAACGGGAAAGGAGAAGAAGAAGGCACCCAGGTTTTCACCTGTGGGAAGGATAATCAGAGATTGATAAATGGATGAAATAATCAAAATGTTGAAAATATGATAATAAAGGAATTGAAATGGAATATGGAATTATGAATTTAAATAAATTAATTGCCAATCTGAGCACAACAACAAACAATGGTCTCTGTCTTTTGTGAGGGAAACGGGGGGAATCCGGGACAAAAGCTCATTACATAGGTTCCACATCAGGTAGAAACAACATGCATAGGAATAAACAGCCAATTACAACAGTTGCAACATCACGATAACAGCATAACAGTGAATACAGTAAGACAGCATGCAAAGTTGCAACACTGAGGTAAGGATGGGGAGGTAAATTAGGAGGAGGGGTGGCATGTAAGCAGCTGAGGGCAATAGCCTAGCTTTGTCAGGTAAAGTACAGGCAGGGGGAGGAATAGTCCAGAAAACAAGAGGAGAGAGCAGCGAGTGGCCTTGTTGTGCACTGAATAATCGGGGGTGGGTGGTAGGTGGTCTGCTACTAAGGGGCAACCCCAGAGTAGCAAGATATAGAAAATAGGAGCTGTCAATGAGTGCAAGGGGTGGGGATGGGGAGGGGAGGAGAGATAGGTAGTGAAGAAAAAAGGGGGATCACCTAAGGAGATTGGTCACAAGAGGGACTACTGAGGTGGGGGAGGGAGGATGAATGGGGGCAATAAAAGAATTAGCAGAAGCAGTCACATGAGGAACCAGATACTATTTGTTGACTTAGGGACAGCTTAAATGCCCCTAAAGAGCGACAAGAACATTAGCATGTACTGTATTTGTTTAGTGAGTTTGTGAAATGTTTGAGCTCAAGAGCCCTTTTTCAAAGGTGTCCAAGTCAGAGAAGCTAACACATCACCAACAACAAAATAACAATAACATCACAACCAAAGTAAAAAATTTCTATACAAGTGCAGCTGTACGACACAACCACAGCTAAGCTTCAGACTATGAGCAGTTATATTTAAGCTTCTGGAGGAAGAAAGTTGTAGCATTTGCTTTGAATTAGTTGAAGGTGGTGAGTGCAGACACTACCGGGATTGTGAATTACAGGCTTTAACAGCTCCAGATACAAATGAGCATTGATCAAGGACCATTTCCTAAATGTCATATGCAATTTATTATCACCCATGAATCAAGTAGCGTATTTGTTGTCAATCAGGGTAAAAAGGTTATGAGCACTAGGGGGCATTTGTTCTAGTAGTCCCCATTTGCATAGGGTAGCTGAGTTATAGGAAGATCTGAGGTGACAAGAGAGTCAATTGGAGAAGATTCAGAGGTCACAGTGGTGAGTACTTGGTTTTAGGTAAAGTGCAAATCTGCATGTGTAGTTACTGACAATAAAGATCTTATCCAGGACAGTACTGTTAGTGGCAGAGTAGATCTCCAAACCATAGTCTCTGACCGAGATGATGAGGCTAGAGACTAATAGCTTTTTCGCCTTACCAGTAAAGTTTAATCTGTTTCTGTATAGCAGGCCAAGCCATTGGTGAAGACACTTGACTACTGAGTCAACATATGAGGAAAAGGACAGAGTAGGGTGCAGGTAAATATCTAGGTATTTGAAAACCTGGACTTGTTCAATCAAGCCCCCATTTGGGGAAGTGATGTGTAGACCAGGGCTTCCCTTCAGGGCATGCATATTTCCGAACAGTAGTGGTTTTATTTTTTTTTGTTTGTTTGTTTTTTTGAGTTTATGAGAAGGTTGTTAAAGGCGAACCAGCTGCACACCTTGAATTTTTTTCATATTCCATTTTCTCCTGTGGGATCTGGGGTAGCTTCTCAGCCCTGTCCCTGTCCCCATGGATGGTTACCTGCTCCCCCATATCACTTGTGGTCAGGGCACTGCCATGGAATTCCCCATGGTAGGATCAGGGGAGGGAAGGCTGTCCTTCCCTGACTATATAATCCAGTTTGGAAAGCAAGGTCTGGGTGGCTTCATGGGTCCATGGAAAGAAAGGCAGGGCATCACATAGACCCCAGTCTCCTTTTCTGCTTTATTCCCTTCCCCTCCTGTGGCTGATGTGAACACACATATGGAGACACACACAACTCACCAGTTGAGGTGGTCAAGCCAGGAGTTTTTCACCTGGAGTCAAGCCAGAGCCGAGACAGGGGTCTAACTTCACTTTGCAAGCCAAAACATGAGCTGAGCCATTGATGCTGCAGGCTTTCCCCTACATAGGAGCAAAAAACTACACTAACTGTTCAGGTTGACAAAAATGCTTACTGTGACCATAACTGGCTTGGTTTGATTTTGGCTCTCAGTTGCCTATAGAGGTCGAGCCAAGACGAGCCAGAAATTAAGCTTGATCCAGGCTTGAGCCTGTTCTGGCTTGCCAACCTCTACTCACCAGGCTGCAGACCCTCCTGTTCTGTGCTGCCCTATCCTGCAACACCACAAAGCCTCCACCTGGTGGCAGTCATAGGCCAGGCTGATAAGCCCTCCCTTCCAAGGAGAGGAGAACACTCCCTTGAACATTGAAACCTCTACCCCCTTGGCCAACCCCAGTGACCTGAGGCTGCTTCTGAATCCAGGTCACAGGCATAGAGTACAGTGTGGCATCCAGTGCCTCAGTCCTTAGTTCCACCAGGTCAGCTAGCTGCACACCTTGTTAAAGTGAAATTGCAGACTTTCTTAAGGGTAACCAAGTCCTGATGTAGTGTGAAAATGACTGTATTGTCTGCATACAGTGTTGGAGTAGTCATTAACCCAGGATAGAGTCTTGTGGTACTCCAGCTCTCAAAGGCTGTAGCCCAGAGAACAGCACTTTGCCTTTTGTGTTCTATTAGTCAGGTAGTCAGTGAACCACACAGTTGCCTCAGTTGACATACCTAACTCCAGGAGTTTTACTAATTAAGATATCACAACTTATTTGGTAAAATGTCTTGGATAAATCAAGGAAGGCAGCAGCAGCAGCAACATATTCCCCTATATCCAAGGCTACATAGAGCTCAACAGTTAGCTCAGTCATCAATGCAGTAGTTGCACTATGCATCTTTCTGCAACCATGTTGTTAAGCATTGAGAAGATTATATGTAGTGATATAGTCCAACAACTGGTCTGTGATGATTTTCTTCAATTTGTAGAACAGAAAACACTAATATGAAGGATATATTAAATTATAAATCTAAGTCAGGAAAACTAAAAGGTAAGGCAGAGTCAGGGAAAAAAATCATGGGGAAGCAGAACCTTGGATGATGCTATAGGAATGAGATGGACCTGAAGTTAAAGACAACTGTATTGTCCCTTGATTTGAATACATAGCTCACATTAGCTCACATCCAGACATCTGGCAGGAACCAAACTGAAGAGAGAAACTGAAATTTTTTTTTGATTAGCAGAGCCAGCTCATCAATAGTCATTCTGAGCAGTTTCATATCCACTAAGTCTGATCCATTGAAACATTGAAGGATAGAATTTTGCGGCAGAAAGGGACAGCTTTGCCCACCCAATCTGCCAGGATGTTCCCTGCCTAATTTGTCTCCGCTGACCCTCCTCCTCCCAACCTATTTACTAATATACTCCTATGATTATCCAACCCATGCTTAAAGCCCCCCACTGTTTTTGCCTCCACCACTTCTGCTGGCAGTCTGTTCCAGGCATCTACTACACTGTAACTGAAGGAGTATTTCCTCACATCCCTCTTTTTTTAAAACTTGTACTTTACTGAAAGTTGCTCACAGTTTACACATGACAACAACCCCCATCAAAAAAGTATAACAAGGGCAGATACACCAGGCATTTGTAACAGATAAAGTAGAATTACAGAGACAATGTACAAGATCATACAATTATGACATTTGCTTTGCAGGAAAACTAGTTGCCCAAATCCTCCTCCCCCACTCCCAAGAGAAAAAACGCTGTATCTTGTAGAAAGACTTCAATCTACAGCAACTGGGAACACCTCTCCTAGCTAAAGTTACAATACAGTATCATATTAAGGAATAAAATCATTTCTCTTCCCCGTGATATGATGAAGCCAAAGAACCCTTCTGTTATTAAAAAGTCCTATTTGATTTCTCAGTGTATGTGTAATTTTGTTCCACTCTATATGTGTCCATTATAGTATCTTCCCATTCCTGAATTGTGTGGGGGACTTGGTTGTAGCCAATGGTGGGTTATTACTTTCTTTGCTGTTGACAGAAGAATAGGTGAACTAGATATTTGACTTATGCCTTGCACCCTATCAGGTAATGCCATAAAAATAGACACAACAGATGATGGGGGGGGGGGCACAAAAGGGTATATCAATAATAGTTCCCCATCAATTTGAGTCCAGTAGGGGTGTATGACAGGACAGCTCCACAGAGTATGTGCTAGTGTTGCCTGCTGTGTATTACACTCTCTCCAACAAAGGGAGATTTCAATGTAGTTTGCAGTAATACAGCAGAGATGGCCATTATGCAACACAGTAACTTACAGTAGATGGCATGTCAGAAAATACTGCATAACAAAAGGACATAATTGCCATTGAATGACATTGTTCCCTGCAGTATACTGCAACATTTTGTGATATACTGTACCACAGTATTATTGCACTGCAACCTCACTGGCATCACTGTATGTGTTGTCTGAAAGAATCCATTGAGTAGCTTTCTTCTCGCATCCCTCATATACTTCCAGTTATAGATAGCAGTGGACTTTTGTTGATATGTCTACCTGTTTGATGAGTTGCATTTCTAAAGCAGAATTTAGGTCTATATTTACCTGATAGGTCAAGGAGGTCAGAAAGGAGGGTGCCAAGCATGGCATCTAAAATGGTGGCAAGCCAATTTCTGCAGAGGAGACCTAGAAAAACCTCTTTATGAGCAGCTAATCAATCCAACTACAGCAGATGTTTTCAAACGGCATCCTCATGCAGTTCCCACTCTATAGGCCAGCACAACAGTGCCACCCCAGCAGTACAAGCGACTAACTCAGAACTCTTCTTGAGGGCACCAATACCAAGGCAGGAGGGGTACAGCATGGCAGAGCATGGATCCCCATCCTGCATGGTGCAGAACATTGCAAAAATGACTGGTATGCTCAGTAAAATTCTGCAAGACACCACAGAACTAAGAATTACTACTGCTAAAACAAATGACGACCTGAAATGGCTTTTGACCAGAGTGGAGGGTACTGAATGAATGGTTTAAAAGCATTCTGATCAATTATCCCAACACGAGGGGTACATCAGAGAACACCATGGCCAAATCCATTATTTGTTAACACAAGTTTATGATATGGAAAACAGGGCAAGAAGAAAGAACATCAGAATTATTGGTATCCCTGAAGGAATGGAGGGAAGGGACATGATATCCTTCCTAGAGAATGCTCTGCCTGGGATGCTGAGACTTAGCAATGAGCAGCCCCCTGAGCTTGAGTGTGCTCACTGCACACTGGCCCCCAAACCCAGACTGGGGTGAGTATCCACGTTCCATACTTTGTAAATTCTTGAGGTACCCAGTTGAAGAGTGATACCTTAGGCTTGCAAGGGATCTGAAGGAGGTGGAATGGTAGGGCTGCTCAGTTTAGTTATTTCATGACTATTCCCTAATCTTGCCAAGCAAAGAAGGGCATACACTGGGGTGAAACATCAGTTGTACAGGATGAACATTTCTGCATCCCTGAGATACCCAGTGATGCTGCAGGTACAATATAATATGGAATACCTTATGTTTAACATTCCTGGTGAGGTGGAACAATTTCTACAAAATATTCAACGAATGGAGAGGGTGTCATGGAAGCCCCCACAATCATCACGAAGTACTGCATGACAGAGCATGGAAGTCACTCCAGCACCCACTGGGCAGACACAAGGAAGCCTGCTGCAGTAGAAAGAGCACAATGAGGAGTGGCAAAAGGTACAAAGGCACAGAGCAAAAAAAAAACAGCAGGAACACTCCAAGCAAAAAGCCAATGCTGAGAAGCAATAGATCCAGGAGTCACCAGAGAATGCAGAATTTGTCAGATGCCAGCACAAGCTCCCTAGCTGACAACCCAGTGAAACTAACTAATCGATATGAACCACTGAGGGAGCTTATGCCAATGGCCATCAACCTTTCTGGAGGTACAGCATGTCCACCGCATAAAACACTGAAGGACCAAGACTTGCTTATAGACTGGGCCTCCTTATGCCAGGAGTGGGCTGAATTTGTGGGAGAAGCAATGGAAGAAAATCAGCAAATGGCCCAAGTGCTACCCTGATGGGAGTAGGGCACACATCTTCACTGTCACACAGAGAGGAGTAATTTGCTTTTCTATGGAATGTTTATTTCTAGGATACTGAACAAATAAAAATGGGATAGACACAGGTTAGTGGCAGTAAAACTCTGGAGTCTTGTTGTGTGGCTGTCAAAGTCTGCTTGATCCATTGTAAGCTCCATGGCACAACGAGCAATCAGCCATTATACAATGGCAAAAAATTTCCTGAACTCTGATTGATCACTCTGGGACTGGACCCATGATGTTATCCCAGTACAACATCACGGGTCTAGTCCCAGTTACACAGAAGACCGCATCAAGTAAAATCATTACACGCAGCCCGCTTTGCTGCTTCCCGCTCTGCACTTCACTTCACTAGCTCTGGAGCCACCAGCCATCTTCCCGAAAAAAAAAGCAGCAGAAACAAAAAGCACCAACAATTTCACACTCCCCACCAGAGTCTCTTTCTCCTATTTAAAAAAAGAAACCTGCAGCTGAAAGCATGATTAGATGAAATTCAACAATCACAGTCGGACCGAGTGCACCCAGTGAACGAGCGAGCAACTGACTGTTTAAACAGTCGCCCCGAGGCTGTCTGTAATGCTCGCTGGCTCAACACACTGTCTTCTGTTTTTTTTTAATTTAACTTCACCATAAAAATGCAGTCCAAAAAATGCTCCCTACCTCCTCCTTCTAGCTCTTTCAGACAGCAGCGAAAGGCACACTGTAAGACAGATGGGTGGGGATGGGGCATCGCAGTCCCGATTCTCATTCAGAACCACAATTAAAAGTCAGTCATGGAAACACAGAGGAAAACAACGTAAATACCATCCCAAATGGCCAAAACACAGCATAAACAAAAAATCAAAGGGCATATTAACAACGAGTGGCACCAGCAAAGGTTGCTATGGGACTGTACAGCCACTCAAAAGCACTTCAGCTCCACCTGCTGGCTAAAGCAGCACTACTTTTTCCTAATGTAACCCTACCCATGCCCATGCAAAAAATGACAAAAAATGTACTTAAAAGGCACTTTTTTTTCTTTTCTTTTCTTTTTTTTTTTAATGAGCCATTGTATAATAGCAATAATGCACTCCAGGGTGTGTGTTGTGCAGGGATAATGTCACTTCTGGGGTGATTAGTCGCACTCAGCCTGTGGCCTCATGCCTAATCACCCCAGGCGTGATGTTATCCCAGCACAACACACACTCTGTCATGCATTATTGCTTAATTCACACATCTTGGGGTGAAGGATATAGACTTATGGGTCTATGGGCTAAGTGGATGAACACTACGGTGCACTGTCTTAATAGACCATGACTCGATTGCCACCAAAAACTTCTGATTTTTGTAATTTTCTGCTGTCGTCCACCCAATCACTGTAAAGTGGCTGCAACCTTGTTTTAATATACAGCCTCATAGAAAGTAGATAGTGCAGCAGCCTCCACAGTGTTAAGCGCTTTTCTTTTATTGTACTGCCAATTACTGTGCTGCATTGCAAAGGGGCCCCTACACATAAGCAAGGGTGGTGCATAAGGGAATTTTTAGTGTGAATATTGTTGGTGCCCTAACCCATCCCCAGATATGCCAATAGATGTTGCACACAGCACATTGGATTAGAAGACTCGCAATGCAAGTCCCTAGACTCTAGTCTGCCCAATAGGTGTCCAATGAGGCAAACAAAGCTGCAGATGTGCTGATGGCTGCGGGGCCAGGTGCCTTGATAATGATGGGGCAACCTAAAGCAAGGTAAATGGATGCCTTTGCCAAAACAAGGGCAGCCCTGTCCAATTACAATGTCCTGATGAGCAGGGAATCTCGGCTGAGATTGGAATACATGCTGTGAAGGTTCGCAGCTACCTATCCCTTTTCTGGTCCAAATTAACTTTCTTCTCCTTGCACATAGCAGCAGTGTAACCTTCTTGCATCAGGAATAAACAGGGGTAATGATACAAGGCACAGCACCCAAGCTTGGGGCAGGAGAGTGGGAATACGTCTGACTGTCAGGGAATAGGTACAGTTTGTGAATTGTGAAAAGGGCTGCAGTGTATAGACCACAATGCTGGACGCACGTCTGGAGATGACCCAGTACCCAGCTGAATGGGGTTTGGGATTGGAGGTACAATACCCCCCCACGCATAAGCACTGCAGCTCTGCAAATGTAGCAAAACAGACTCCTCTAACCCCCATCTCCCCCTCACCTTCATCCTGCTGGTTGAAGGATTTTAGATACTACGTATCCTGACTCAGACTGGGATAAAGGAGGGATAGGCTGCTATACGACAGGTAAATCCCACCTGCCACCATTTTTTTCAATGTTGGTTAAACAAAAAAAAAGAGGGGAAAATATGTACATACTTGTTTTTTCATGTTTCCAGTTGTTGCTTGTTAAAAGGTGACACTAGGTCTCAAAGATAGGTAAATATATGGGAACAGATTGCCAGTTCTGGAGATTAGCACTCAGCTTCGAGAATTGAGACTCCAAGATCCACACCCAGGAGGGGCTCTCCAAACCATGGGTTAATGAAGCAATCTGTGGCAGGCTGCCATAGGTAGGCTCTTTAGTCAGAAGTAAAGTTGAGGAAGAAGGTAACAGTTCAGCCAAGGTTAAGGGAAACACTGCTAACAGCTGAAATACATACATTTATGCAACCCAAGTTGTAGAAGGCCCAGTTCAAGGGACTAGCCCACTATCTCAGAATAACCAGAGGAATAGAATCCTACTGGTGTGAATAACAGCCAGTAGTATGCAAGAGAGAAAAAGGGCTATGGAGACACAATTACCAGGCTACAGTATTGTTATGGAATATGAGAATTCGGACGGTGGTTGCTGGGGAAAAGAGGGGAGCAAGGGGGGAATACGAGGGGGGGACCAAATAGACATTTTCCTGCAAAAAGGCACAGCCTGCACAGGGCTTGGCATACAGAATGGGGCAAATCTTTAGGACTAACTAATAGCAGGCACTTATATATTAATGGCCACCTCCTGGAATGTGAGGGGCCTGAACTCACCTATTAAGAGAAAGAAAATCCTTGCTAGGTTAAAAACTCTAAAATCCCAAATTGCCTTTTTGCAGGAAACTAAACTGAATCATGCGGAAGCCAAAAACTGGTTAGAGAGTGGGTGGGTTGGGAGGTTCATAGTACAGCAGATAAGACCAAAAGAGGAGTATCTATACTTTGTCCCAAAAAACTAAGATGGAAACTGTTGGCGCAGAGAGCGGATAAGGAAGGGATATGGGTTCTGGAAAAGGTAGACACCTCCAAGGGTGAGATACTGTTGGCAAATATTTATGCCCCAAATGAAGATTCACCTGAGTTCTTTTACAAACTCTCACAAGAACTGTTGGACATGACAGTGGCAGAAACTGAGATACTGGTGGGGGGTGACTGCAACCTAGCAATGATCTTTCTTTTAGATAGGGCCAACTCTAGGCCCAAGCCACACATCTGCTCCATCAGGGCTCTGAAGGAATTGTTTACCTTACACAAACTCCAAGACATCTGGAGGGTAGCCCACCCAGACGGGAGGGACTATATGTAATTTTTGGATGCCAGATAGGTAGCCACTAGGCTTGATTACTGGTTTACATGCCCTAACATCATGCCTCATGTGTTGGATGTCACTATAGCCCCACTATATATGTCAGATCCCACCCCACTGACTGTATCCCTTATGCTGAAGCCCCCCAGCCCCAGGTCAGTCATCTGGAGATTAGACCCTCTGCTAATGCAAAAGACAGATTTTAAGAATTGGCTAAAGCTAGAGGTGCAAACTTCTTTTTTGGCTAACCCACCAGGGACTGCCTCATCAGTGGCCATGTGGAAAGCATTTAAGGCCACTTTAAGAGGCTGGATATTTAGCTGTGCTTACCACCATAGAAAACAAAGGGAAAAGGAGGCAGTGGAGCTGGAGACTAAACTGGGGGAAAAAGAAAAAATGTACAAAGATGATCCAAGCAGGCTTAACAACCCAGAATTAATATATGACCTCATATCCCTAAGAAATAAATTGAACACCCTGGCCACAAGAAAGGCTGAACTTCAGATCTTGCGACTGCAGCATAAATACTGGGCAGAAGGGAAAAAGGCAAGTAAGCTGTTAGCTTACAGGCTAAAAAATCAAAAAGCTGACAGGCATATAGCCCAGCTGCAAAACAGTAAGGGGGAGAAGCAGCATAAGCATGAACTGATAAATAAAATCATGTTATATTTCTATAAATCCCTCAACAGTGCACATATACCATGGGGCAAACATAAATTTGATACCTTCATGGCAGACCTTAAGCTCCCCAAGTTCACAACAACCCAAAGTGAAGAGATGGAGGCATCAGTGGGGGAGCAGGAAATCAGAGATCCCATAAACAGTATGGCCCCCCCCATAAGGCCCTTGGGGGAGACAGCTACTCAGCAGACTTCTAAAGAATAGTACAAGGGGAAGTAGCCCTACCTATGAGGGACATGCTCTAGGAGGTGTTGCATAAGGAGGAACTACCTAGCACCCTAAGAGAAGTTGTTAAAACAGTCCTCCAAAAGGAAGGGAAGGACTCTACCCTCCCAGCGAGCTATAGACCTATTTCTTTAATTAATGTCAATACTAAAATACTTACAAAGGTCTTGGCAGCTCAGTTGGAAAAGGTCCTCCCCTTTCTGATCCACCCATCACAGGTGAGCTTTGTCAAGGACAGAGCTAGTGCGGACCACCTAAGAACCCTGGTTTCCCTTTTACACAGAACAGAACCTCTTCCCACTCCTGCTACGGCCATCTCGGTTGATTTCAAGAAGACTTTTGATTAATTGGAGTGGGAATTCCTCCATGTCATACTCACACATGGCAGTTTTGGCAATATCTTCAGGGGGTGGATCAAAACATTATACAAATTGCCCACTGCCAGAATACTGACAAATAACATCCATTCTGAATCATTTCAACTCCACAAGGACACAAGACAGGGTTGCCCACTGTCACCAATGGTGTTTGTGTTAGCCATAGAGGCCCTAGCAAGTGCTGTGGGGAACATCCAGATATAGGGGGCATAAGAATAGGAGATAACACCTACAGTACTGTACCATGCAAGGCTGTACACAGATGACTGCCTCATAGTGACTAATGATTTTCAGGCAAGTGCCCCACATTTTGTAGACTTGCTGCAGTCATTTGCAGACATCTCTGGCCTTTGAATCAACAGGAGCAAGACAGAAGTCCTACCCCTTAATGCGTGACTAACCCCAGAGGCAATATCAAAGGTGGGGTTGGCATGTGCAAAAGTGGGACTTAAATACTTAGGAATTAAGGTCAACTCTAACGTGCACTCCATGGCAGACTCTAACCTATCCCCACTTGTCAGTGGCTTGCAAGCAGAGGCACAGAGATGGAAGCAATTGGACCTATCATTCCCAGGGAAGGTTGCTGCAATCAAAATGATGATTGCCCCCAGGATTTTCAATGTGCTATCTCACCTGCCAATTGAAATTCCTAAGAAATGGTTCCAAAAACTGGATGCTCTGGTGGGCAATTTTCTTTGGGAGAATGAAGTCCCTAGGTACTGCAGAGATAAACTTAAAGTCCAGTGGAATAAAGGTTGCTGGTGCCTCCCACATTTTCAACACTATGCATATGCCTTCTCTCTGGCCAGAACCTGCAAGCTATTGCTGGGGGAAGGCCATAGCAAGCCAGCCTGGGAAGAAATTGAGAGGAATGTCCTACAGGGCACTGATCTCACAGGATTCTTAGGTAAACCACTTCCATCCCAGTTGAGACACTGGCTCACAGTAAACGTGGCTCATATGGCCTGGCAACAATTAGGGGTTATCACCAAAGCCTGCTTGAGCCCGAGGAAGTACCTTAATCTCTGGAATAACCCCTGCTGGACAATAGACCATAAGACATTCTCATGGGAGGACAGGAGAGTGAGGCGGATTTATAGACTGAAAGAAATCCTAATGGCAGACAGGTGTACCCTGGATAGCTTCACTTCCATACAGGAGAGGTACAAAGTGGAGAAGAGGGACTTCTGGAAATACTTGTAGCTGAGACATGTTTACAGTGGCTGGGTGAAGAGAGGGTGTTCATGTGTCATGTGCCAGGAACATCTTTGGTACCATGCACCAGTACAGCTCAAAAAAATGGGTTTATTACATGAAGATGTATGTTGGAGGTGTGATATTAAAGGAGTGGAATTATTACATATACTGTGGCACTGTGGCCCCATTCGTCCCTTCTGGAATGATGTAATTACCCAGTGCTCACGAATACTAAGGTCTCAGGTCCCAAACACCCTAGCTTTCTGTATTCTGGGTATGCCCCCAGCTGCCTGCTTGATTATAGGTCAGCAGAAGTTCTGGTTGATGCAGGCCTTAGTGGAGGCCAGGAGGCTCCTACTGCGTATGTGGCACATTAAAGAGATCCCAACACCCCATGAATGACTCTTAGCTATGGAGAAACTAGCAAACTACTCCAGCATGACACATATAGCTAGTCATACCCAGCATGTATTTTCAGTCAGACGGTTTCCTTTTATGCAATATGTACATAGAATACTGACCAACCTAGGGGCACCACAGAGTAAGGAGATGCTTAAACCCCCCCCTGATGGGTTTCAGCTGCCAGCAAGGCAGTACCAGTTCCAATCCTGTCTGGCAAGCACAGAAAGAACCCTCCATTTCCCCCCCAATCAACCAGAAGATAATTGGCTAAGGACCCCCCCACAGGAAACCACTCCATAGACAGAATCCCCCTGTAAATGAGTTGCAGGTAGCCAGCTGGATGCAATAAGGGTGTGTCCATTTAAGAACTAAATCCAATATGTACCATTAAATGTAGTCATGTATGCAACTCAGCTACCAGTATGTATATTCCGATATTAAATGTATGTAGTGCTGTGATTTTGACCTACTGTAAGTTTAAATGGATTGTTGATTGTTAATTAATGTTTGTATGTCTCTATAGTTCAGTAAAAAAAAAATTAACTGGAAAAAAAAGGAGGTCAGAAAGGGTGAGAAGCAATGTGCAAGGTACCAGCCGGCAAGTCTTTCTCACCTTGACAAAGAAGGAGTTGGAGCACTTCTGGATGATGTGGGAATTGGTGTTGTTGGGAGCTATCACAAACTGTCTGCACCCAGGATGTAGTCAGTCTGCTAGAGGTTAACCATGTTTCTCAACCCTCAACACCTGTAAGGGCACCTCAGTAGCTGCAGCCACTCAGAAGTGATTCTCTCACCTGGGGACTTTCTGGGTCCGAATCCCACCAAGGCCACTGCTCACAAAGTACAATGCTTCTTTGAGGGAGGGCAAATGGCCTTCTCAGTCACTCACTCCTGAGAAAATTTACTTCTACAGTATGGTAACTATAACTGTCTTCTCCATCTTGAAAGACGGATCATGAATTTGTCAATACAAACAGTTAACTATTCCCCAAAACATTCAGTCACAGAGACATGAAGTATATAAAAATAATATTTACTGCTTCACAATATTTACACATCTACAGAATATCATCATGTACACAAGACTACAGGGATGATAGGGTTAATACTGAAATTAAACAGAAATGGTCTGCACACAGTAGAAGAAACAAATAGAAAAATATTCATATAACTTCTTACATCTAACAGAGTAGGATTTCTTACCACACAGGATCCCTTTGTAATCAGTGGCAGACTCTAACTCTTAGATATTTTAAGTCCAGAGTCCCAACACCGACTGACTTGCTAGGGCCTGTTATGGACCTCAAAAGCCCTCAGCTGCCACCCCCCCCAATGATGCATCATCCAGTATGCTTCTCTGACATCATAAATTTGATGCTTTCTTTGTTTTCTGGGGGTACCACCTCTCTGGAAAGCTGGCCTAAACTGGAATGTTGGATTTTTTTGACTCAGGTCACCTCTCATGGTCCTGAGCCATGTCTGCCTCTGCAGGGGGTGGCTTTATGCCCTGGACAGTTTCCTGATATGAAAGACCTTGGGGTCAGTAAAGTTCCTTCATTAACTGGCGAGGGGGTTCAATCGTTTACAGGACAAAGTGACTGTAACAGGTGCAACTGAACTACCTCTGGCAACAATTTAAATCTCATTTTCCCTGCCCATCTCTGTCCCATTAGTTGGTTAGAGTTTACTGTTATCATTGCAGATGGAGTTAAAAATTGAAAAAAGTTAAAAATTAAATAGCAATCTGTTAAAGAGGCACAGGACACCACTGATATTGTCTCATAGCTTCCTGGGCTAACTGTAGGCCTTTTTTTTTTAGTTGGTGTTGTTTCTGGGAGCCCCTCGCCTAGCCATCTGACATCCCCCTTGCACCGACCGGCATCAGACCCTCCTTCAGCTCCCCATGACTTACCCCTTATGGCAGGGGTGGGAGGTACTCACCCAACAGTCTGGATCCAGTTTGGGGGAGTTACTCTCCCGGTGGAGCATTAAGGGGGGACCATCGTCATCCACGGCAAGGACTCCATTTTTCCCTGTTCTCGCTTGACATCTGTGGCGTGCAGTAATGCCAGTGGTCAGGAGCACATGCTACTGCATGCACTCCCTCCCCGGCCTTGACCCCAGCATGTCCCCCAAGTCTTGCCAGTGTTCTGCAATTGCCCCCAGCCACCACTAGAGGCCACCAGTACACCGATGGCAACTCACCCCCCTCCCTGGAGAAGGAGAGCAGTCCTACAGATGTTCAATCCTTCTCCTCCCCTGCCAGCTCCCTATGACCCAGGCTAGTTCCCGAACCCAGGTCTCCGGCATGGTGTGAGGTGTGATGTCCAGCACCTCAACCCTCAGCGTCACCGGGCCAGCTAACTGCAGGCTTTTTGAATTCTCATTTTACAGTAGTTCCTCTTGGCCTTTCTATGCATAGGTTTAGTCACTGACACTCAACAGATCAGGAGACAAATAACTGATGTATAGAAATACAAAATCACACATGCCCCCATAATGCAAAGCATCATGGGCTGCATATGCAAATCACCACGGAATATTATGCTGGTTCAACTTTAAGCAGAAATGCATAGTGCCAAAAGGCCTCTCACACAGTTTGCAAAGGGTGCCTACAGAAGACATAGACATGTGTTTCATCCTACCAGGACTCATCAATATGCCTTGTCTGTTTGACACCCCAGTGTAATAAACCAGCTACCCTACAATGGTCTATCTGGGTTATGTTGTGGTGAACCCAATTAAAACAAAGCCCATTGGCAGTCTCAAATTACACACAACTCTGCCAATATCAAGATTTAAAATGAAAGGAGTAGTTCAAAATCCGCAAGCAGTAGCTTTTATGCACAGCATATAATTATGGGACAATTGTAAGGCTGGACCCAGCTATAATCACAGCCTCAAATACAGCCTCAGTCAAGTGGTTTTTACAATCATTTCATTCAACCAAACATGTTTTTTAAATAAAAGAGATAGGAAAACTTATCATATAGCCTTAGAGTTGCTTCTATATCCTCCATTATACAGTCAATAATGACATACCTATTACAAATTACTGTGAAGCATTAAATTATTGCTTAGCCGAACCCCAGCTCTGCACAACAATAGATCACCAGGCAAAACATCAGTATCAATTTCCAAACTACAAGACTGCTCCACAGACAGGGAAGACAGACAGAGAATCATCCATGCCCACAGTGCAGAGGTGGCTGTGGTGTTGCTGGTGTCACTGCCACTGGGAGCTGATGTTGTGTTGGTCATACAAGATGAACATGAGAAGGGCTAGTCTTTACAGATTGGGATGGATCTCTTATATGCCAAAGGTCAGGGGACCTCAATGGAGTAGAAGGAGGAGGTTGTGGAGTCAAAAACAGTGGTGGAATTCAAGCATGCATGGGACAGTCATAAGGCAATTCTAGGAGGTGGGGGTAGGAAGAAGTAGGCTGCTGGTTAACTAGGATCTGCAGCTTATCCAATAGGTAGGGAAATGGGCAGACTGGGTGGGCCAAGCGGTCCTTATCTGCCATCAAATTCTATGTTTCTATGAACAGTGGCACACCTGTGTACTTCTGGTTTACTCAGGGTACTTTCACCATTATCTGCTCTGGATAACTTATGTTGACTGGGAAAGTTGCAGCTTGCAGGGGGCATGGCACCAGATGACTTCTGGGGATCACTGACCCATCCATGGTTACTTTAGATGGACTGTCAAACACTCAGGCATAGTCCTTCTCTAAAGCATAGCCCTGGCCCCACAATTATGACTCTGAGTTCCTGTCTTTACTCCTTGTCCACCACCACCATAATCACTTACAGAACTAATACTTGGTGGAGCTGGCATGATGCAACCTTTCCCTGCTCCTTTCCTACCCCTGTATTTCTTTCTCATCCAGTTCTTTCCCTTGTGGTTCATCACCACGCAATGGCAGATGCTCATACACACACACACACACACACACACACACCCCCCACCATCATGTCGCACCACTGACACCCTCCTCTTCATCCTCACTCTGAGACCTGGAGCAGCCAACTTCATTTAGTTTTCACTCCAACAAAATATTAAAAAATATAGACAGATGTAGGTGCCCCAGACTACCAGAGTCTTATTATAGGTGAAATAAATACATCAGACTCCTCACTGCACCATTCATAGTCTACTACTTTCCACTCTGCCCTGCTTCTGCTGCAGGGGCCAAAAAAATAAATAAAAGTAAATATAGATTACACCACCAGCACTCAGTCAAACAACTATTTGTCATATAAATGTTTCACAAATTCCCCTGCATCTTTCCAAGTCTACTAAATTCACTCTGCCCTGCTCCTGCTGCAGGCCCACAGCTGCCACTTCAGAATCACACTATGTAATCTCTCCTCTCCTCTGCAGTACAATTTGCTACCTCGCCTGCTTTAACCTAAGTGTAATATATTGAATTGGTGAACTATAATGATGGTGTACAATTCTCTGATGATTTCAAAACTATTGTGATAGAAAATAATTTGTTTTTCATAAAAAGAGCACCATTCAGTAGCCATGTCCTTCCTGTGTGTGTGTATGTGTGTGTGTGTGTGTGTGAGAGAGAGAGAAAGAGAGTGAGAGAGAGAGAGAGATATGGAAATGGCATTGAGATATTCATGGCACAAGGAGTTCTTGATCCCCAGCATCACTGACTGGCTGCTACAGGTCATGTAGCTTGCCAACAACTTGGGCATGCTCTCTGTGTTCTCCCTGTAAAAAAAATGCTGCACAATGAAACTGAACTGCTAAACTACCAAAGGGAAAACAAGTTGCTTCTAACCTCCTTCACAGGTGGCCAAAATGTTGGATTTCTGCATATTCACCAAATACAAATTTGGCACCGGATCATCTTTACTTCATTGTCCCAAATATAATTTCTTTATTACCCCTTTCTACTCTAACCACTTAGAATCCCATCCACACCCTCCTCCCATTTCCCTCTCATTAATTCAAATGGCAGCTGGCTAAGGGGGTGTGATGAGGGCTTCATCGAGCTAGCACTGCTGGGGCTATAATCTTTTTTCTTAAATGGCAGTGCACCCAAGAATGGGAGGAAGGTGGAAGCTGTAGTGCTATGCTAAGTGGGGTTGGGAAAGAGTATTTAGTTATTATCAGGGCCATGTGTGAGGGAGATGGATGGGAGTTGGGATGCTACATGGATTAGAGGTAGGGGGTTTATTTTGCTTTCATTGGGACTGCGGGGGTAGGGGAGCTATAGGGTGCAGGGTTGGATTCATAGGATTCATAGGATTTATTACCAGTCATATACCATTAGCCAGTCTTGACTTGCACCAATTTAGGTATTTAATTGAAAACAGCATCCCTCACTATATTTATCCAGTGTACGTTTAACCTGATTCATATTGTCACTGGAAATCAGTGAGGCAGGTAATGCATTCCAATGTGTCACAACTCTTTGTGAGAACCAGTTTCCTCTCTGGTTTTCAGAGTAATGTTCCACTTTCAGCTGTAATTGGTGATCCCTATTTGTTTGGGTATCTGGTCTTTTATTTAGTCCCATACACTCCCATAGTTTCTGATCCTTAAATGCCCTATACACCAAGCACATATCCCCTCGATATCTCAAGTACTGGAGGGAGTACATCTGCAAGGCCCTCAACCTCTCCTCATAGGATCTACACTGCATCCCTTTCACCATCCTTGTTGCTCACCTCTGGACCCCCTCCATCCTCCTTACATCCCCCTTAAGGTGCACAGCCCAAAACTGCCCACAGTACGTAAGATGTGGGAGCACCAAGTCAGTGTACAGTGGCATCATCGCCTCTTTGGTTCTAATCCTAATATTTCTTTCAATAGAAGCAAATATTCCATACCCTTTCTTGACCACCATGGTGCAGTTATTGGTGAAATTTAAATCACTGCTTATTATTACTCCCAAATCTCTCTCTGAAGCTGTAGACTGTAGGGTAATTCCACTAATATGATATGTAAATGTGTTATTCTTTTTGCCCAAATGCATGATCTTGCATTTATTAAGGTTACATTTGAATGTTTTACTCCATGCATCATCTGCTAAGGCATTTATATTTTCTTGGAACATCTTAGCAATGCATTCATTTGTGACTAGTGCCCCTATTTTAACATTGCTCACAAATTTTTCCATCCATGCTTTATTATTACAGGTTATAGTTGATACCAATATATTAAAAAGGGTGGGTCCAAAACAGATCCCTTGGGGATCCCACTAGTAACAGGCACCCAGTCAGTTATGTGTCCCTTTGCGGATACTCTTTGCCTTCTGCTCATCAGCCATGCAGTTATCCATCTAATAAGTCATTTATTCAATTGTACTTCCTCAAGGCAGTTTATTAGTTCAAAATAGGAGACACTATCGAAAGCCTTTTCGAAGTCTACATAAAGTATATCCACCAGTATATCTTTCCAAAGCTTCACTAACTAGATTGAAGAAATGAATCATGTTTGTCAAACAAAACCTTCCCTTTTTAAACCCATGTTGATATATGTCAATATTGCCTTCCTCCAGGAGATGTCGATCTATTGATTTTTTTAATTAACCCCTCTAATATTTGACCTATGATACTGGTAGACTGATAGGTCTATAATTGGAACAATCTGATCTAGATCCCATTTTATGCATTGGTAATATATTAGCAGATGTCCAGTTCTCCAGTATTAATCCTTCCTTTAGTGATTTTTGGAATATAGCATGTATGGGGTGGCATAGTACCGGAGCAAGTTCTTTCAATAGTCCAGTGTGCAGATTGTCAGGGCTGGCTAATTTGGTGGGGTTAAGTTTCTCTAGTTTGTCTCTGATTGTAGTGAGTGTGAACACCAATTTACTTTCCATGGGACCTATACCATCAATTTTCTTTATGTCACTAAACAGGTAAACACTTTTAAAGTATGTGTTGAATTATTTGGCCATGGCATGGTAGTCAGTAATTATTTTATTTCCCTGTTTAAGAGGACCTGTATTGTTGTTATTATTCTTCAGGCTTCCAACATAGTTATAGAAGGCCGTTTTATTATTGTCTACCTTGTTTACCAGACTAACCTCCATTGACCTTGAAGCTTTTTTAATTTCCTTTTTTAATTCTCTAAGCTTGGATTTATACATATTTATTTATTTATTTAAGAGTTTTACCAGGCAGGCATACTGAGCAGGGTACCGCTCAATTGCTGATGTGCCCTGGGGGTAGGGGAAGTGGGGAAAAAAATATAGTAGAAATACAAATAGAAATACAATCAAATATACAGTTAGGCAACACTAGAAAATGCAGTGGAGTATATGTACATTATGTACAGCTTAGATGTGCTGTAATGAAAAAAAAAGGCAATAATGCACATGTATGTATGAACGCAGTGGTACAGTTGTGCTGGACCACTAGCTACCAGCTGAGGGGGCCTATAATGCATAGCAGTATCCACAGTGTCAGGTTGTAGAACAGAGTACATTGTGGTATGGCATAGGTAGGGGTCTGTGAAAATATAAGTGTGAAGCAGAGCAGCTCAGTAAGCTGGGCAGAAGTTGGTGACAGGCACGATTCTAGGCCTTCAGCCATTCAAGTTGCAAGAGCATGTAGTGGTGAAGTGCATCTTGAGGAGATAGTTGAGCATTTGTGTGCTGGAGGTATGCCTAATGTCTACTGGCAAAGATTTCCATAATTTTGTCATTCAGTATTTAAAGGCAGCCTGGCCAGTAGCGGTGGACATGTGATGAACAAGGAGAAGCCGGGAATCCATGTTACTGAGTGAATAATCAGGTGGTGGAAGAGCTGCTAGGGCTGCCACAGACTAAGAGGGGAGGGACTGTGCCTAGAATTTAGTTGTGGTCCTGGCATAGTGGATCCTTCTCCGATCTTGGAGAGAAGGGAGCTCTAAGGACCGATATAGATCACAGTGATGGGTTGTGGGGGGGGGGCAGGCCAGGGTGAAACAACAGAATGAGTGGAAGAGAGGATCAAGTCTGGTGAGGGAGGTCTTGGGAGCTGCACTATAGACTACTGTATGTCCCCATAGTACAGTATAGGGAGAATCATTTTTTGTATGATTGCCGTGCTCGTTGGCAGGGGGATGCAACTTCTATTGCAGTATAAAGCACCCAGCATGGGGTACAGTTTCTTGTCGATCACATCAATGTGCACAGAAAACTGAAGGTGCTGCTCTAGCCAGACCCCAAGGTAATGGAATGATGTACACGCCTCCAGGGGGGAGCCATCAAGGATGTGGTAGTGAAGTCAGGCGAGTTTTGCCCTCATGTCGAATGTGAGGGAGACAGTTTTCTTAGGATTTAGAAAGAGTTGATTAGAACAAAACCAGAGCTGGACATTGATGAAGTCTTGCTGGAGTCTGGTTGATACTTCAGAGGAGGATGGACCAGAGGCATACAGTGCTTTCTCGTCTGCATACATGTGAATGGAAGTAAGTGGGCAGGCCAAAAGCAGATAATTTAGGAAGATGGAAAACAGCACTGGGCCAAGGACCGAGCCTTGGGGGAACCCTGTAGTGACAGGGAGGGAGGTGGAAGTGGAAGAGCCAATTCTGACAGATTGGGACCTGCCTGCCAGGTATGAGTGGAACCAATTGGTGGCAGAACCTGATAGCCCGGTGAGGGAGAACTTGGACAGAAGCAGGGCGTGAGAGACCTTGTCGAAGGCCTTTGCAAGGTCGATGAAAATAGCCGAGGTGATGCCCCCATTATCCATTCCCGTGAGGATGGAGTCAGTGAATCTTAGCAGAGAGGTGATGGTGGAGTGCAACTTCCTAAAACCAGCCTGGTACGGAGTGAAGAAGGAGGTGGAGTTGAGAAAGGAGGAGAGCTGAGAGAGCATGAGGCATTCATGGATTTTGGCTAAGATGGGGAGAAGCGACATAGGGCTGTAGTTTCCCGGGGAGGCAGGATCACCACCTTTATGGAGGGGGACGACTGTGGAATGTTTCTATTTAGAAGGGATTGATCCATGTATGAATAAGCGGTTAAAGAGAGTGGCCAGTGGGCTGGCAATGGCTGGGGCTGATAGGTGGAGCATTTTGGAGTCAAGTGTCGAGGGACATTTACCTTTGGAGGGATTGAGTGACCCAAGGGCTTTTAATACCTCTATAGGGGCAAATAGGCTAAAGGAGAAGTGGGAAGATGGAAGAGTGGGTGGGATAGATGGGGGTGGCTGTATGAGGTGGGCTGGAATAGAGAACAAGAGATAGGATGCAGATTTTGTGAAAAAGGAGTTAAGCTCAGTGACCTCAGTGCTTGCAGCAGTGACAATGTTACCTGCTATGTTGAGGGCAGGTGTAGGGGGTTGGGCTGGAGGGGAGAAAAAAGATTTAATGGACTTCCAAAACTTTGGTGGGTGATTAAAGTTACAGTGGAAGGAGGCCTTGAAGTAATTAGTTTTTGCCTGCTGGATAAACCTCGTGCAGGCATTCCACAGTGAACGGTAGTGTTAAAGTGCCACTTGAGAACCTGTTACCTTATAGGCTTTCCAGACTCGGTCTCTGACTCGAAATTGATCTATGAGGTCAGTGGTCACCCAAGGCAAGTGAGTACCACTTACCCTGGACCTTCTGAGTGGCGCATAGTAGTCCCAGATGGCAAGCAATCTGGCCATGAAGAATTCAAGGGCAGCATTGATGGAGGGTGCCCATGGGATGTAGAATCAATCGACATTATTCAGGTCAGATAGGAGCGTAGTCAGGTCCAGAGATTTATAGGACCTAGTGAGTAGAGTACGGGGGGGGGGTGGATCCTTAGGTCTGAATATTTTCCGCACCATGTATATCGTGGTGATCACTGAGACAGTCCGATAGGAGGCCTGCATCAAGTATACAATGGGGATGGGAGGTTAGGGCCCAGTACAACAGGGTATGGTTCTTGGATTTGTGGTTCAGGTGAGTGGGTATTAGTATACTTTGTGGAGTCCTCCTTTTTTGCCTTTTTATATAATCTGTTTTTTGCACTAATAAACATCTGGATTTTTCTGTTATACCATGTTGGGATCTGCCCCTTATGGTTGTATTTGTTTTTGGTAGGTATGTATCTATCCACTAAGCCATGTAGACAGGTTTTGAGCTTGCCCCACATTTGAGAGACTTTAAGACCTTCAAATGTTTTGCCCCAATCTCACTGAATCAATAAATTCCTTAGTTCATTGTAATCTGCCAGATCATATCTCTTTTTAGAAAATGGGTAAAGCAAAACTTGCATCCTGATTGGCTGACACAGCCTGGCACCCGGGCTGTTATTTTTTAACAATGCCCTTTAAAAAACAAGTGCCAATTCAGTGTGCCCCATTACTTAGAATATTACTGGTCACCCCAAATTTGCAAATTCACCTGTCATCATGTTTTTACATCATTACCTATAGAAAAACCCAGACAGACCAAAAAGTGCTACAACTGCCACCACATCGTCATTTTTCAAGTATTCACCACAAGAAAACATTTCATTCTTACAGTAAATCAGTACTCCACCTCTGAACACAAACATGGAAACTGCCACACTAACAACTTCCCAGGTCCCGCTCGCAGTACTGTACTTATGCCCATCACATTCCCATACAGATCTCCCAATCATTAGACAGTGCACCTGCCCACCATCATCATTCTGCTTCTCATTCCCCGAACATCCTGCCTTCTTATAGAATGCTTCCTTTTCTTGCCCTGTCAGCTCATTCATCCAACACCACTGCTCTTCACCTACAGCCCCAAGCTACAAAAAAAATGAACCTGACAGAAGAGAATGAATGAATCATTAAAGAAAAAAAAAATAAAGTAGTAAAACAAAACCAGATGAATTTAAGTTCTGCGTCTCTCGGGCATGTTGGGAAAGTGAGAAAACCGTGATAACCAGAAAGCAAAAGTAAAAGCTATGTAAGCTGTACTAGGACAAAAGTCCCTAGTAAAAAAAATTATTACAATGCAGGTTGAAGAACTATTGTATTATAAATGGAAATGAAACAGCTCAGAGTATAAACATCTAGAGAAATGTTTTTTTCAAATATATAAAACACAGTTGCCCATTTGCTAAGTGTAATAATAATACCCCCCAGAGTGGGCATTATGGGATATAAGGGACCTTCCAGGGGCTATAAAGACCTTCCACCTGCAGTGTCGGGACTCATTATGCCCCTGGGTGGTCTGTTATATCCCAATAATGCCCACCCTGTCGGGTATTATTACTTACATTTTCCTGACCCCTCTCTGGGTTTCAGTAATTATCCTAATGAAGAATTCAACCATGTTGTGATTACTGCCCAAGAAGGGTTCTGTAGCACAACATCTTTCCAGTGTCTCACCCATGTTACTTATTACCAAATCTAATGTGTGATTTTCTCTAGTATATTCAGATACATGGCATTTTGTGCTTATGCTATCCAACACTTTCAGGAACTCAGTCTCTACCCCTGAGCTAGATTTCCATAGTTCCCAATCAACTTCAGGGAAGTTAAAGTCCCCCATGATCAAAAGCCTTTTCCTTGGAACCTGATTTCCTATGTGACAAATAAACTCAGAGGTCTTAAAGCTGGATAGAGATGGTGATCTGTAGCATACTCCCACAATAATTTGTTTGTCTTGTAGTGGAGTGAGTTGCACTCACAGTTGTTCTATGTCAGAGCCCAGTGCGTTGTGAATTTCACTTGCAGTTATGTCATTCCTGACATATAGTGCAACTCCCCCACCTTGTCTATCATCTCTATCTCTCCTAATGAGTTGGAATCCTTCTATTTCAACTACCCACATATTCTTGTTCCACCATGTCTCAGTTATAGAGCACAGCGCTATGATCTCCCTCTTTAAGATAATTTCTAATTCTTTTTTGCTTTATAAGATCCTAGCCTTTATCAGTAGAGATTTACACCTAGAGGCACCTAACTTAGGTTTACCCTTATTGATGTTGGTTTCTCACCTCCCCCTGCCCTTCCTTATTTAGTTTAAATGGTGGATAATTTTGTTTTTAATTCTTTCTGCTAGAACCCTATCCAATTTGATATAAGTGGAGGCCATCAGTTGCATGCAGTCTTTATCCATTTTCAAAGTAATGCCAGTGTTCTAGGAAGTCAAAATTTTCTGTGGTACACCATCTCCTTAGCCACCCATTTAATCTTTGGATTTCATTTACTCTATTTCTACCAGCCCTGGGGACAGGTAGAGTTTCAGAGATAATTAGACACATTTCCTATTTCTGAGTTTCGCTCCCACCATCTCAAACTCCCTCTGTATTTGTGTCAGACCCCTTTTCTCCTATATCATTCTTTCCCAGGTGAAGAAGTACTATTGGATCTGCTGTATGTTCCAAAAATCCAGGGATAATTTTATTTACATAATTTATTCCTGCCCCAGGTAGACAGGACA
Source organism: Neoceratodus forsteri (assembly GCA_016271365.2). Classification (NCBI taxonomy): domain Eukaryota; kingdom Metazoa; phylum Chordata; order Ceratodontiformes; family Ceratodontidae; genus Neoceratodus; species Neoceratodus forsteri. The sequence continues at coordinate 319,176,003 of CM028130.1, forward strand.
TAGTCACTTGCTGCTTCCTACCCCCACAGATAACCCTGTCAGTGTGTTGAAGAATTGAGTCTCCTATATTTATTACATCTTTTGGAGTTGGCCTAGCCTGATTTGTGTCATCATTTGTAATGGTTTCTTTGCTGCTTCTTGGGTTTGAGGGGTTGTTTGATGTTTCTTGATGCATTGGTTTAACACGTGCACTGTTACCTTCACTATTTGTGGGGTTATTTGTTATACAGCCATGATTTGGGCTTACTCCTAAACTGCTTATAAATTCTGTTGTGTTTTTTTCCTAACCTCTGTAATGTCTATTGGGTTTTTGTTTAATTCTTGCTGTGTTATAGGCTCTTGTGAGGATCGTATTTCATCTCAATCAATCAATCAATCAAGTCTTTATTTAACCAGGCGTTCATCGTTGAGCAGAAGCTCATTTGCAAGATGGACCTGGGTGGAGCATGAACAATTGTATATACAGGTCAACACAGGTATTTTCAAGGCAATACAGATAATACTCTTTACAGAGAGGAAGAAAAAGAAGTTCATATGTACATAGAATTATACAGATATTGTACAGATTACACAGTATTTACATACATAGAAGTGTCTATAGGAAGATAAAGCAGGTTATCTAAGGTTGCAGAAGGAAAGTAACGGAAGAAAAAATTAAAATAAAAATATACACCATGTAGAGGTGAAGGTAGGGGGGAAGGGAGGGAGGTAGGGGGAGAAAGGCTAGGAGAGCACAGTGCACAGAAAGGAGTTGGTAAAATGGGATGTAGAGAATGTGGATGGAGAAAAGGAGTATGTGTGAGCCCCGGGATTGAATGCTATAAAGTACGGGGCATGGTAGGATGTCACAGTCCAGGGTAGTGAGCTCCTATCCGAGGTTGGGAAAGGAAGAATAAGGGGATGGACGGGCCTAGTGTTGATAAGACAGAGGGATAAGAGAGAGAACAATTAGGCTGGTGAGGAGTAAGCTGGGGGGTCAGTACTTAAAATTGGGTCTAGGCATGGCTATATACCAGTGCAGACACCAGTACTGGGTCTGAGTGGGTAAAGCAGTTACATACTTCTCTGATTGTACGGAAATAAAGCATCTTGAAGGCATTTATACTGATTAGAGTGCTTAATTTGAGGGTTTTTTGTAGATTGTTCCATAAGGTAGGTAGCACGATGCTTATGGATGCCCTGCCGAAGCGGGATTTTGCTTTGGCTACTTTAAGTGTAATAGCTGAGTAACTTCTCAACGTGTATTTCCCAATTATACTCAGGGAAAGACGGTAGGAGATATAGTAAGGCAGCTTATTAGAGATGGCTCTATAGGTCCAGAGAGCAGTGTTTCTGTGGCGCCTGAACTTTAGTGATGTCCACCCCACTGCCGCATATAGGGTGCAGTGATGCGTGTCGAAGGGGAGTCCCATTATAAAACTCAGTGCTCAATGGTAGAGTGTGTCCAGTTTAGCCATGTAAGAGTTGGGGCATTGGCTGTAGAGGAAATCAGCGTAATCAACCAATGATAGGAAAATGGATTGGACCAGTTGTTTCTTGGCATCTCTGGTGAGAAATTGGTTGATTCTAAAAAACAGTCCAAGCCTTTGCCGAAGTTGTTTTAGCAAGTCCTCGATATGTTCAATGAAGGAGAGTCTTTTATCTATCCAAACTCCCAGATACTTGAATTTTGTAACAAATTCTAGTTTTTCACCTAGAACTGTGGTAATTTGGGGAACTGTCCCACTGGACACAGGGTTAGCTGTATGGATAAAAGGGGAGAGGACCATCGCTTTAGTTTTTTTGGCATTAAGGAGTAGCTTTTTTTGGAGGAGTTGGCTTTGCAAAAGGTTGAATTCTGACTGTAGGTCATTGCAGGCAGCTTCAGGTGTTGGGTGACTCACGTAGAGAACTGTATCATCTGCAAACAGATGGATGTTGGCTTCTTTTATACAGTAGTCAATGTTATTAATGTAGATTGCAAAAAGTAAGGGCCCTAATATAGAACCTTGAGGTACCCCTCTTTGTAGAGTTTTTAAGGTGGACAGGCCTTCTTCGGCTTTAACTTGTTGAAGGCACCCTGTAAGATAGTCAGTAAACCAACGCAGAGAGGAGGGGTCCACACCTATGGTTTGAAGGGAGGAGAGGAGCAGACTATGGTCGACGGTGTCAAAAGCCTTGCTTAGATCAAGGAAAACAGCACAAATAAAGTTTTTGCTCTCAAGATTATGCTGCCAGTCATTATTAACTTTGGCGAGGGCTGAGATAGTGCTATGTTTAGCTCTGAGTCCGGACAGCATAGGATTTACCAGTTCCCTAGACTCAAGGTGAGTCCTCAGCTGTGCATTTACAATTTTCTCTAGGAGCTTGGACAGGACCGGAAGGAGAGAAATTGGCCTGTAGTTATTGAGATCGCCAGGGTCACCTGATTCGAACAGTGGTATGACATGTGTTGTCTTCCATATAGGTGGTAAGGTGCCCTGAGACAGGGATAAGTTAAAAAGGTGGGTGACGGGTATTGCTAGTACGTGGTAGGCAATTTTTAGGAAGTAAGGCTCAAGGGTGTCGGCCCCAGCACTTTTTCTAGAATCCAACTGAAGCAAGAGGTCCTCTACCTCTTTCAGTGTGGCAGGTTGAAGCGATAAAGGTGGCGAAGCTATCAGAGTTTCAGGTGGTTGGCTGGCAGTCTGGGAGCGAAGTATGTTTGCAGGGGAGTTATCAAATGCCATGCCTGCAGTAGCAAAGTGGTTACTGAATGCGTCAAGTACATCCATCTTTTTGGTTATAGTCGAGTTGCCAGAGGTAATCTTGGTCAGGAATGAATTTCCTGGGGAGTGGCATAGCAGATCATTGATTGTGTTCCAGAGCTTGATTGGGCTCTTTGTGGCAGAGTCGAGTTCGGATTTGAAGAAGGTGGCCTTCGATTCTCTGATTGTTTTGGTACATAAATTTCGTAGTCTCCTGAACTGGTTCCAATCCTCTGCAGTGTTCAGTCTGCGCACTTTTTCCAGAGCTTATCTCTTTCTAGAAGCAAGGACTTGATCTGAGGGGTGAACCATTTACAGGTTTTGATCCTAGTTCGAACTTTAATCAGGGGAGCATACTTATTAAGGGCCCTTGATAGAATGTTGTGGAAGATATTGCAAACTGACATAATCATTTTGGCCAGGTAGAAATCTTGCCACTGAGGGGAGTACTTAAGCTCATTTAGGTAGGCATGTTCATTGAAGTTGCGCCTGGATGTCTTCATAGAGAACTTGCTGATGGGTGCTGGGTTGTTGGTGGATCTTACTCCCTCAATAAAACAATGGTCGCTGGCGTCTGAGAAGAAGACATCAGCGTGGGAGAAGAAATGAGGTTTGCTCACCATTAGCATATCCAAAAGTGTACTTTTACTGGGGTTCTTCACGTTTGGGCGTGTTGGTTCAGTAATAAGTTCGTCAGCCCATGTTCATCACAGAAGGATGCAAAGGGGCAGCTGTGTTGAGAGAGCCAGTCAAAGTTGAGGTCTCCTAAAATAATAGTTTCTGGCAGCCCCTGTCCCAACTTGTCACTTAGATATGACACAAGCTGTAGGCCAGCAGACGGTGGTCTGTAGCATCCTATTATGCAGAGTGCAGTAGTCTGTGTAATTTCCACTTTGAGAATTAGGCATTCGAGTTCGCTGGCGACAGATGCCAAGGATAAGCAGAAGGCAGAAAATTTGTCTTTAACGTAGATAGCTTCCCCTCCTCCTCTGGCATGCCTATCGGCTCTGAACAAGGCATAGTTGGGTATGTTTACTTCTCTATCAGTGGTGCTGGGTCTAAGCCAAGTTTTGGAAATCACAAGTATGTCAGGAGAGGTATGATTTACCCAGGTTTGTATTAAGGTTATCTTTTTAAGGAGGCTACATACGTTAATATGCAAGAAGCTTATTCCTTTTAAATTTGCTAGTTCTGCTGGCAAAGCAATAGCTTCTGGGGGGCCAGGGTTGAGTTCTACGTTGCCTGAACATAGCAGGAGTATAAGTAGGATTTTTGTAAGAGCGCTAATTATAAGCTTGTAATTCCTGCCTTTCTCCCATCTAGTAGATCTGATGTTTTTAGGGACTGGAAAGTAGCCACCATAGAAGAGCTGATCTGTTGTAGCAAGAGCTAGTACCCCTACCACAATAGGAGGGGAGGAGATAGAAGTCTGCGTGGTGGGAGGTGGGCCTTGTGGTGGGGGAGTGTTATAAGTACTACTGGTATGTGTGGTCCAAGAGCAGGGCTCGAGGTATTGGTACTTGGAATCACGGAGGCAATTAAAGGATAAGTTGCCATGTGGTATACAGCACAAGGTGCCGTTGTAGACCAAACATGATGGTAGTTCAGGTGTCCAATGCTGAGCAGCTGGTATCAGCAGAATGAGGGGCAGTATAAGGAGCCATATAGGGCCCAACTTGATGGTACCTCAAAAAAGGAGCCACTCAATTAGCCCAGGGGCCAGTGGGGTTGCTGGATTAATGCAGCTTATCAGTAGCTTTCCGATCCAGGTCGACCAGAATTTGATAGCATTTAAAAATATTTAGTGGTGAAGGCACAGCCAAGGAGAGCCTATGCGCTTTAGTAAGGTGAGGCCCTGAGCATCTCTATGGTCAGTATCTATTTCCAGGGGTTCATATCTATTCGCTATCTCTATGGCTGTGTGTATGTCTCTCTTTTTTCTGGGATGTTTTGTAACTAGACACCAATCTTCCTCACATGTTACATCAGAGTCCCTATCCTCCAATCTATTTTTCCTTTTGTCCATAGGTCCTTTATTATTCTCTGTCTTGTGTTTGTCCCTTGCTGTGTCATATAATAATCTCCTAGTTGAGGTGACAAATTTCTCAGTGTCTTTAATCCCTGCTTGTACACTTATTTGTTTTTGTAGTCTTTTTAATTTTCTTTCTAATTCCCCAATGTAAGTGCATTTAATGTAGGCATGTATCCCCATTTGTTCCAACTGACCTGCCGTTTTGCAAGTCAGGCAAACCATCCAGTTTATGGTATTTCCCGCTGTCACCTACTATCTCTCCCATATTTCTTGTATCAGATATTGTCACTGTGGCTCTGTTTCCCTCTTCCCCAGCTGATTCATTACTGGCACCATTTCTATCCTCTCTGACACTGGGCTCTCCAAAGCTTGCCGTCACTAATAGCATTGTAGTAGGGGAGATAGGAAACTGCTGTCAAACTTCTTCCAGTCTCCTTGTTACTAGAAGTGTACAGGCTTTTTGCAATATGGCCTTAGCACTTCCTATGAAGCATTGCCTAACTATAGTGGGACAGTTTATTTATTTAGTTGTCTGGAAGAAGTTTTAAAATGTTTTCTGTTTGGCACTTCACCCATGTGGTACACTGCATTTGCAATGGGTGCTGCAGGGAAATTAAAGGTAAAACTTTGCCTTTGGATAAGGCACTTCAGCATGCTTTGTAAAGGTTTGTGGAGATATGTCAAATTTATGGCTGTTCACTCAACATTTGTAGAGGGCAAAATGTGTCACTTCCCAAATCTTCTCCAGTGAAATTTTACTTCACAATATACAGTATCTGACTGACACTCTGTGCAGTACTTAGTCCACATCTTAGCATTTGTCTTTAAGGAGTATTGAGTTGACACCAATGCTTGATATAATGTGCTTGTCATCTTGCACTGTGCTTATCCTAAAACAAGTTCTTAACTCACTAGACTTGCTTTAAATGTTTTATTAGTAAAAAATCAGAAGCCACAAACACAGAAGTTTCAAACATAAAAACTACATATGGCAAAGGAACTTAAACCTAACTGTGACATTGCACTTTGCTGAGACAGGCCATACAGCTGCTTCATCCCATTTGTCAGGACTGGAGCATGTTGCACATATTTCTAAGGGGGGGGGGGAGGTGAAAGGGAAAGAAGTTTAATACAAAGGGAAATCTTTATTATTCATACAGGTTTCAGGTCTTGCACAATGACGTGGTATGAATGAAGGTGAGAATTGGTTAGTGTTTTTGTAAATGTTTTTATAAAGACATTTTAGAAAACAAGGTTTCAATGTAAAGCATGCTATTTCTAGTGCTGTTTTTCTCTTTCCCTTTTTCAGACTCCCCTTTAATTTTGTTTTCCAACATGTGATCTCATATTGTGTACACAGTATATTACTCTTCATAAGCACAAAAACATGAGTAAGTGGGTCAATGTAACAGAATCCCTTACACCAACCTGATCCATGATGTGAATCCTATTGTATGTTGTGTGACCTTGAGCAAGTCATTTAACTTCTCTGTGATCCCAAGTTACCCTTGTAAATGGGTATTGTGCCCATTGGGCCTTACCAAGTTACAAAAGAATAAAAATAAAAAAAAATAATATTTACCCATAAACACACCCAAATCACAACCTCCTCCTCTCTACCCTAAGTACTTCTACAACAATAGTATAGTATAGTATAGTATAGTATAGTATAGTATAGTATAGTATAGTATAGTATAGAACAGCGCAATACAGCACATGTTACTCTTGCACTTTATATAAGGTTCTCTAGGCCTCTGGGAAAGAACACCAAATACAAATTAAACCACTACAATGACTGTAACAAAACTCCATTAAATGTAGATGACAATCAGATGTGGTTATGAAATTAAAGGACCATCAAGACAAAAAAGACAGGCTGCAACCATTTAAACATTATATCAAGCTTAGGACCTTCAAGACAAACCAAACAGGTTGCAACCATGCAAACATCACATCAAGCTTTTTTTCTAGGACAGTGAACTCTGTATAAAATCAGCAGGCTCTGAACTGCACACAGGATTTTTAATTAAAGTTCCAACATCCAGAAATGAGCAACATTTTCTAGTAGTTATGACATTTCACAGACATCTATTAATGCATTCATGATCAGCAGTTCATAAATTGGTCTCTGTGATATCAGTTTGTAAAGATAAGTGCTCAATTTTATGCACTCTGCACTGCTTGGTGACAGATTAAAAATAGTCAGGACATTTGAATAAAACAAGCTACTCAAAGTCTGAAAGTGTAGAATGAGCTTTTTAGCTGGTATTTTTGAAATCCATGGAGCCAACAGGAAGTCGGGGTACCTTCTGTTTTAAAAGTCCTTGTTCAGTGAAGGCCTCGCTTTACTAGATAATGAGATTGCCATGTTACTTTCATTCCCTGATCTCTTCTTTATCTATGTTTGTATTTATTTCTGAAATAGCTAGCACAGCTCATAAATTCTGCTGATGGCAAATGAATTTTCACTCAGGCATGGTAGGTATCTATAAAGATGAGATCATGATGTAAAGGTGAAAAATGAGAACACTTTGACAAAGAAGAAAGGCTATTGCTAAGCCAGGAATCCTAATATTAATGGTATTGTTGCTTTCTTCTACTAGCTCATGTTTAAAAATACCAAATGGAATGATTAAACTTGCATTTAAATTGAGATGTAACAGGTCATAGCCATTAAATTCCCCTTCATCTTTTCATTAAAGTATTCATGCATTGGGTTTAACAATTAAATAAAAAGGATAGAGTTGGTGTTTTAAGAAATGCATTATACATTTCCAGGGTCAATAGAAAATTGTGGAAAATGTTATCCAAAAATAAGAGGACTTTCTGCAGAAAATGTGGGGGTTCACTATACATCCCCAGTGCTCCCCAATTAATATTTTATTATTTGCTGCAGCATGCATTGATCGTGTAAATTGTTAGATAAATATTTTGCCACTTGTACACACTTTCAATGTGAAAAAAGATCTGAATTTTTGAAATTAATTGCAAATTAATCATTATTATTTTATTTTATTTTTCATCAGTTCTTTTTCACTCCTGGTCATGGCTTGGCTGGGGGCTCCATCAATCATCTCAGCTGTTCCTGTCCTGTCTAAGTTCCTGTCTGCCTTTGACGTCCTGTTCCTCTGACCCACCCAAGAAACACCTGCATGGAACCCCTCCCATGGTCATGACCCCAGAGGCAGGGCCGCCTTTAGCACCACAGTGAAATTTCTAATACAATGCTACAGCAAGTGGAGGTGAAGAAAGGAGGCAATCAGGACCTAGGTGAGCTGGAACCGGTGTCGGACATGATGGCTGGAGAGAAGCCTTCTTCCCAGCTAGTGAGGGTGCCTTTCATTTTCTTGGTTTCCCCCGGAGGCGCAGACATGTAATGATGTCCAGCACGTGATGGGCACTCTCCTGCACCCCACCTATGAACATCTGCTGTCACCGCCACCTCTTCTTGATGTGGTCCTGGTAATCACACACCCAGCCTCCACAGGGTGTTGTTGTACGCCTGGACACACAACCCACCCTTCCCCAGGAGAGGAGAGCTGCCCTGCAGATGCTCAGTTCTGTCCTTCCTGGCCAGCCCGTTTCAACTCAAGCTTGCTCCTGATCCCGGGTCACTGATGTGATAAGAGGTAAGGTGCACAAGTCATCTCAGCCCTCTACACCACTGGGCCAGCTTCAATTAATCATTATGTAGCACATCTTTTATGCTCTAAAAACAGCTATCTAATGCAGTGCTAACTAGATTTTATTTAGTAAATCACAGTCAGTCAGTATTGAATAAATCCCGAAACATATTTTGCCAGTTTCTAGATGTACAAAAATGAAGTCTAACAACTACTTACTGTGGTGCAAGAAAACAATAAGCAGATATCCACGGTGCCTAAACAAGTTCTAGTTAAATAAGAAAAAAATATATTTATTTTATTAAAATAATTGCTGTTTTTAATCAGCACAGTAAGTACAAACATTTGAAAATCACATGTTAAAAGTATTAAATCATACCAGTAGCTTTTCACTGCATCATATAATAGTTTGTAATACAAGGCACTTTTGTTTTACTCTGGTTGCAATGTTTTTTGTTTATTTGAAGGTATCTGTTTAAATTTACTTCACCTGTTTTTATGAACATGTTTTCAGAAATGTTCATCAGGTTTTTTTCAGGCTTTGTACAATATGTGAGCATGTTGGTAGCAGATGATCAAGTAAAGGATCACTATCACCAACTCCTTCAGAAGCACATTCAAGTTTGTAATCAGCAAGGCCATCCAAACTCCTTAGACATTTGAATAAAAATCCATTCAAAATAAAAGTGTATATATATATATATATGTGTGTGTATATATACATATACAAGAAAAAACCTACCTTACCACTCAAAACAAGCATTGTAGGTAGAGATGGGCAAATCTGGCAAAATTCAATCTCCAAATTAATCTGCAAATTTAGTGCAATTCACAAAGTGTGGATCTATCTGCAAAGTGTGGAATTTTGCCACAAATGTCAGAATTCCACCCATGAAGTATGGAATTTCACCCAAAAATGACAGAGAAATGCCCATGAATGGTGAAATTTCACTATTTGTGGGCAAAATTCCACCACTTGTGGGCAAAATTCTGTACTTCATGGGCAGAATTCCGCTGTTCGCATGGAAAACTTCATGATTTCAGGTGAAGTCAAAGTTGCTGAGGGTAGGGAAAACTTCATGAAACTCAGCGGATGCAAATTTCTGCCACTTTGTGCCAACTTTGCCAGAGGAGTAAAACTCTGGTGCAACTCTAATTATAGTTAACACCCCATTTAGGTGAATGGGACAATTGGCACCTTTCTTACCCCACAGTCTCTGTAGCAGCAGCAAGTCTTCTGATAGTCTGCTTCAACACAGATTTTAAGTGCTTAGCATGGTCATAGAATGTTGCCACCAAACCATGGAAATGAATCAGATGAAAACAGAATTACAATGGACCCTTCCTCATCTCACACTGTATTGCTTTGGTGAAATCCAAGTCTGCGTACTGAATTGTTAGCATGTTTGAGCATCTTTCTATTAGAATCTAAATATGTTTATACAGTTTCAGCCAGATCCAGAAGCAAATGGTTTGATACCTTTCATTTGACCAACAAAGTCTCTTCTTGCTCCACAGGTTGGCTGCTTCATAACTTCCTCAGTCAACAGTTCATCCCTCACTTCAGTGGCCAGCAAGAGCAGTATTTGGCAGGCTGGCGGGGTCAGAGGATTCTGGGAGGTGCTGACTGTTGGAAGCAGGAGTCTCACTATGCACTCTCTGAGCTGTGGAATAGCTCAGAGAAGCAGGGAGCCAATGCTTTAGATTTAATTAGAAAAGATATGCTACCGTTGCCTCTTAGTTTGGCTCCTTTCCTGGCAAGCTTATTGTGTGCTCCTTGCTGGTGCTGCTTTCTCTTGGTGGTCTCTTTGTGTTCCCCACAGGGTTGCCTGCTGTCAACAGATAGCTACAGTGGTTAAGTGGATTGCCATCACCCCTGAGGCAGCAGTGACTGTGACAGGGAGAAGAGTGGAGTAAAACCACAAGAAGCACCACAAAGAAGCCACTCAGGATGGCTTGATACCTGGGAGAACTGCACCAAAGAGAAGATCAGTTTTGCACCCCTCAAACCACACCTGAGATATTCTGAAGGCTGTTTCATACCAAAGTAAACTAGAGCTGTGTATATAGGGAAGTAATATAGTGTCACTATTTATTTGTTTATGTTCCCTATGCTTTCCTGATATTTTCTACATTGTTTGGTTTTTGCTTTGTGCCATTTTATATCTCTCTAAGAGTTTTGCTTGTGTTTGGATTTATAATGGCAACAACTGTTTTGTACTTTTGTGCAATCCTATAAGAGTCTAGCTGCAGTTGAATTTCACAGGCAACTACATCTGATAGTTTTGTTGTTTGCAGTATTTATTGTTTAATGAATTTCTAGTTACCTAGTCCCTCAAGTTTGCTTATAATTCATCTCATGAGTATTGCATGATCTGATTGCACTACTCGATTACTGTTGGACTATTTGATTAGCTGATCACTATATCATTCAGATTTTTTCTTAAAACCATCTAGTTAGTTCAGTCAGACTTAATCAGATCCAGTTAGACCAGAGCAAGTGCTGGCTATGTGGTGCCACTAATTATTGCTGCATGATTACTGCACTGTGCACTAGGCATGAGCAAACACAAGCGGATCTACAATGCCAGTGAGACAAAAATTATGTCGAGTGACAATACAGTGACACCTTTAGGTTGACCACATTTGCAGTCGGCATAAAGGTGGTCACTGCCTCCCATATTTTCTTCAGGGGGATCCACCCTCCAAACCCCCAAAGTGGCAGGCTGTTCCTGCTGCACCCCCAATTAAATTAATCAACTCTGAGTTGGAGCTGATTAGGGGAGGGGGTACAAGACCCCCAGAAAACAGTGCCGGGGGGCCCAGCACTGACACTACAGTGACCTGGCACTGTTGTCACTGTAGTGTCAGTCGCTGTTGACATGTCACTGTGGGGGGGGTGTATACCAGCACGAGCTATCCAATTTAATATTTAACTGAATATCCTAATAAGGCCATGTGTGAGTTCAGAGTGATATTGATCATTGCTGATCATCACCATCACTTTGTGCACAAGTGTGCATGTGCCAACATGACCAAGATACTATTCACTTTTTTATGCTGGGTTTTCAGTCATATATTCAGCCTGCACAGGGATTGGTCATTTCGTCGAAATTAGAAATTCGCTTTTTACTCTTGTGGCCTCTACCCTGGTTTTACCCTGTGCTGTTTGTCAGTTTGTGAACAGTGTTTGTGTCAGTTTTATGGTCTATGATCTCAGGCCCTGTCTAGGCTATATATACAGCTGAAATTTGTTGTTTTGTCCACATATATGTTCCCCTGAGTTGCCTTCAATTTTTCTCTGTTTTTTCCTACATGCTGTTCACATTAAACCAACCACAAAGATTCCAGAGCTGGGATCAGTTTTTATAAAGTGGGAAAACTTATTTCTAATTGGCTCTTCTGGTGTTGCAATTTGATTTCAACTGACTATACCATTTGGGCTGTATACCCAATGTATTTCTAAGATGCTTCAGATGTAAGTTATTTGCTCTTGTAATCCATATGTATTTAGTTTGATATTTTGATAGCCTCCTTTTTGTTGAGTTACATATGATTTATTTTTAGCCTTTTTAATTTTGATTTTTTACTATTTATTACTATATAATTATTTTTCTATGCAGTGTTTAATGATCGTAGAAACATAGACTTTGATGGCAGATAAGGACTGCTTGGCCCACCTAGTCTGCCCATTTCCCTACCTACAGGATAAGCGGCAGATCCTAGTTAACCAACAGCCTATTTCTTCCTACCCCCCACAAGAATTGCTTTTGTCTGACCCATGCATTCTTAAATTCTCCCACAGTTTCATTTATTTATTTAGTTTTTGTTGACTGGGTAAGTGCACTAGACAGATCCTGCCTATTTTCAGGCACGACCCGGGGGAGGGGGATACAGATAAATGCCAACTGACCTTGAACCAGATTAAGCTGTTGGTGGTATTTTTAGTGAAGGAGGGAAATTTGGCCAGGACACCAGAGAAATTCCCCCTACTCTTTTCGATAAGTGCCATGGGATCTTTATCATCCACCTGAACTACCACCAATCCAAGCAGATGGGATTGGTGATAGTTCAGATTTTTAACGTCTCATCTGAAAGACGGCAATGCAGAAGTGCAGCACCCCTCTCATGCTGCACTACAGTGTCAGTACTGGGATATTAACCAAAGTGCCAGATGTGGGAACTGAACCCACAGCCCTCTGATCTCCCAGCCTCAGAGGAGAGTGTGCTACCTACTGAGCCACTGACACTGATTTTAGACCCCATAACTTCCTCAGGAAGGCTGTTCCATGCGTCCACCACCCTCTCTGTGAAAAAATAATTCCTCACATTGCCCACGAGCCGTCCCCCCTCTATCTTCAAATTGTGTCCCCTTGTTCTTGCACATCTCTTTTTCTGAAAGATGCTACCCTCTTGAACTTTGTTTACTCCACTGAGGTACTTAAAAGTTTCTATCATGTCTCCTCTTTCCCTCCTTTTCTCAAGGGTATACATGTTTAGTCTCTCCTCGTATGGCTTCTCTTGCAGACCCTGCACCATTTTAGTTGCCCTCCTCTGCACTGCCTCCATCCTGTCTATATCCTTGTGGAGATGGGGTCTCCAGAACTGGATGCAGTACTCCAGAAGGGGTCTCACCAACTGCCTGTACAGAGGGATAACAACTTCCTGTTTTCTGCTGGTGATGTCTCTCCCTATACATCCCAGTATCGCCCCAGCCCTCCCTACTGCCTTCTCACATTGCTTACTAACCATAACGTCATCTGATATGATTACCCCCAGGTCCTTTTCCATTTTTGTTGTTGTTACTACCTCCCCCTGCATTGTGTAATCTTCCTCTGGATTTTTGTTTCCCAGGTGCATTATTTTGCACGTATTTGCATTTAATCCATGCTGCCATATTTCTGATCATTGCTTCAACCCTGCCAAGTCCCTTCTCATCCTTTCCACACCTCCTTGTGTATCTACCCTGCTGCAGATCTTTGTGTCATCTGCAAAGAGACATACTTTTCCTTCCAGTCTCTCTGCAATGTCACTTATAAAGACATTAAAAAGTACTGGACCCCGTACAGAACCCTGTGATACCCCACTAGTAACCCCTCTTTCTTCAGAGTGGACTCCATTTACAGTTACCTTCTGTGTCCTGTTGTCCAGCCAATGTTTTACCCAGGCTATCACCCTGGGACCCACTCCCAGGCTTGTTAATTTGATTACTAATCTTTTGTGTGGGACTGCGTCAAATGCCTTGCTAAAGTCTAGGTAGGCCAAGTCCACAGCCCCTCCTTGGTCTACTACTTTGGTCACACAGTCAAAGAAATCAATTAGAATCATCTGACATGACCTTCCCACTGTGAACCCTTGCTGCCTTGGGTCCTGTGCCCAACTGGCCTCTAGGTACTCAACAATTCTTTCCTTCAGAAGTGATGCCATCACTTTCCCTACCACAGAGGTCAAATTGACAAGTCTGTAATTTCCTGCCTCGGTCATGTGAAGGGGAATCACATCTGCCTTCCTCCAGTCTTCAGGTACCACACCATCTTCCCATGATTTATTAAACAGGGTAGTCAGTGGTGTCACTAGTTCTCCCATTAATTCTTTTAGAATTTTGGGGTGAATTCCATCAGGCCCTATTGCTTTGTCCACCTTCAGTTTTAGGAGTTCTTTCAGAACTCTTTCTTCTCTGAAAGGACTGGGATCGACCCCCCTATCCAGAGTGCTTCTGTTAATTGGATTAGGCACCTTCACCTCCTCCTCCTCTTTTGTGAATACTGAACAGAAACATTCATTCAGTATCCCTGCTTTTTCAATGTCCCTCTCTGCACACTCACCGTCCATTCTATTCAACCTCACTGTCCCTCCCTTTTTCTTTCTACGCTCCCTGATGTACCTATAAAAGATTTTATCCCCCTACTTAACTGAGTCGGCTCTTTTCCTCAGTTTGGACCTTTGCTATTCTGACTTCCCTCCCTGGTTCCTTCTGCTTTAACTGGTACAGTTCTCTGTCCTGCTCCTTCTGTGTTTTCTTATATTTTCTAAATGATATATTTTTCTCCCTAACCTTCCCCGCCACCTCTTTTGAGAACCATGGTGGCTTTCTCTTTCATTTTGATTTGTTTATTTGCTTCACACAAAGGCTTGTTGCCTCTGTGATGGCAGTTTTGATGTTTCCACATAGATGCTTCACCCCTCCTTGTAGCCTGTTTGCTAGTGCTAATCTAAGGCACTCTCCCATCTTGCCAAAGTCAGCCCTTCTGAAGACCAGTGCCCTCACTTTTGTATGGCTTGACTCTGTAGCTGAATTAATTGTGTACCATACTGTTTGGTGGTCACTTGTTCCCAGATGGCTACCCACTTCTAGATCTGAGATCCTCTCACTGTCCCCATTTGAGAGTATGAGGTCTAAGATTGCTCCTTCATGAGTGGGTTCCAAAACTAGCTGTCTGAGGCATGCCACCTGTAGGGCATCGAGAATGGCCCTGCTCTTGGATGTGGCTGCAGCAAAGGTGCTCCAGTTAACAACTGGCATATTCAGGTCCCCCATCAACAGTATCTCCCCTTTCTCTGCCATCCTAAGAATGCCTTCTATCCTATCCTTGTCCATTCCCTCCCACTGACATGGGGGTTTGTATACAACCCCTGTGCAGACTGTGGTGCCATTTCCAGTCTCTAAGGTGACCCATAGTGCCTCCTCTCCTCCTCCCTGTTTACTCTTTTGTTCCATTGCTTTTATCCCTTCCCTTACATACAGAGCTACTTCTCCCCCTCTTCTACCTTCCCTGTCTCTCCTGTAGGCTGTGTAGCCTGGTATGTTAACATCCCATTCATGGTTCTCTGTGTACCATGTTTCAGTGACTGCTACGATATCCAGGCATCCCTTTTCCATCAAGGCCATCAGTTCAGGGAGTTTGTTGCCCAGACAATGGGCATTGGTACTCATTACCCTCCATCTCTTGATGGCCTTACCCCTTTTTGCCCCATCCCTGTCCTTATTCCCTTTGTCATTTTCTCCATTTACCCCAAACTTCTCCCTATCTACATCTCTATCTGTAGTTGTTGTACAAATAACAGTGCAAAGAACAGCAGTTAACTTTTTATTTTCATTTTAATTTTATTAGAAAAACATTTTTAGGAATGATACATAGATTTGCCTGATTGAGACTAACAACCATTCTTTTAATATTTTAGTAAATTGGGAGACAACTCTGCACTAAATTTTAGCCATCCGTTTAGTCTGTGATTGTCATCCCTGTGGCTAAATTCTAAAAGGAGTTATCCTGGTTTGGACTTCTGGGAACTTTGAGCTGGTGCATCTATAAAGTAAGTAAGCAAGCATTTTGAGGCTCCTTTTGGTTCCCCACTGCTTTTAACTGATATGCAAGTGACTTCTTAGACTCTTAGGATTTTAGATTTACATCTATAAAGCAGCTTTGGGATGCACATATGTGATTGAAGACGGTGACAGCAAGTATTGCTGCTTTAGTGGTATTTTTGCACTTGCTCCCTACATTCTTTGGATATTGAACTTTTTTGAACACCTGATTTAACACCCACCCCTTCCTATACTTCTTTGGTAGATTGTTTTTTACAAATGTGATAACTGATATCTTTTTTCTACCATATTTGTAGCACTTTTGCAGTTCAGCAGTTTATAAGCTATACTATACATACATTTTTATTATTGTACATTTTTTTCTGAAACAAGTATACTAGAAGTGGTAGGGATGTTAGCAGGGAGACAAAATCTGAGAAAAACAGCTTAATGGATGAGGGGAGTAAAGTAAAAAAGGATGGTAGAGGTTCAAAGAAGTTTAAAAAAACAAAACAAAGAAATGCTTCAATATTTTCACAGGAAATTGTTATTACTTGCTCTACCTCCAGCCCTGTTGATTCATCTGCTCAAGCAGCTAAATTAGATCAATATACCCAGGAGAAAGTGTCCATTGATAAAAGAGATGTTTTGCACATGCAAACCAACATATCTCCCTCTATCCCTACCTCTGGTCCCCTTCTCCTTTTTTTAGAGGGCAAGGTGGCACAAACTGATAGGGTACAGTGTAAAGAAGGGATGGAGGTGGGGGGCATAGTGAGAAATCTAAAATTTGAATCAGAGAGACAACTCTTTAAGCCAAACCAGTCTGCTTTGCAATCCAATATAAAACAGGCATTTGTCAACGCCGAATGTTGATTGCGTTGGTGTGTTGTGCACACTCACTGGCCCTCTGTCAGTCGCTCAGTCTGTTTTGTCCAGTGCTGCAGGCTGCTGTTTTGTATTGGGCTCCTGCCTGCATTGGCACCTTGGTCTGCCCACTAAGAATTCTGCAGCTGTCCCGACAGAACTCTGTTGAGGTGGCTCACTCCCCCTCTCTCACTCATTCATTCTGTGTCTCCTGGTGCTGCAGGCTGCCCTTTTGTACTGGGCTCCTGCCTGTGTTGGTGACTTTTTCTGCCCACAAAGAAATCTGCAGCAGTCCCGACACAAGTCTGTTGAGCCTGCTGACTCCCCCTCTCTCACTCACTCATTCCATTTCTGCTGGCGCTTCAGCGTGGCCTTTTGTACTGGGCTCCTGCCTGCATTGGCACCTTTTTCTGCCAACAAAGAAATCCGCAGCAGTCACAACAGAGATCCATTGAGGTCGCTCACTCCCCCTGCATCACTCACTCATTCTGTCTGTCCTGGCGCTGCAGGCTGCCCTTTTGTACTGGGCTCCAGCCTCTGTTGGTGCCTTTGTCTGCCCACAAAGGAATCTGCAGCAGTCTCGACAAAGCTCCGTTTAGCTCGCTCACTCCCCTTCTCTCACTCACTCATTCCGTTTCTGCTGGCACTGCAGGCTGCCCTTTTTTATTGGACTCCTGCCTGCGTTGCCACCTTCTTCTGTCCACAGAGAAATTTGCAGCAGTTACAATAGAGCTCTGATGAGCTCACTCACTCCCCCTCTCTCACTCGCTCATTCTGAGTTCCCCACCAGTGCAGGCTGTCCATTTGTACTGGGCCCCTGCATGCACTGGTACCTTTGTCCACAAACAAATCTGCAGCTGTCCTGATAGAGGTCTGTTGAGATCACTCAGTCTCCCTGTCTCACACGCTCATTCTGTTTGTCCTGGCACTGCAAGCGGTCCTTTTGTACGGGACTCCTGCCTGCATTGGCGCCTTTTTCTTCCCACAAAGAAATCCTCAGCAGTCCTGACAGAGCTCCGTTGAGCTCACTCAGTCCCCCTGTCTCACTCACTCATACTGTTTCTCCCACCGCTGCAGGCTGGCCTTTTGTACTGGGCCCCTGGCTGCATTGATGCCTTTTTCTGCCCACAATGAAATCCACAGCAGTCCTGAAAAAGCTCCAGTGACTTCGCTCACTCCCCCTCCCTCACTCACTCTCTCGTTCTGTTTCTCCCAGTGCTGCAGGCTACCCTTTTGTACTGGGCTCTTGCATTGGGCCCTTTCTCTGTCCACAAACAAATCCACAGCAGTCCTGACAGAGCTCAGTTGAGTGCAGTCACTCCCCCCTCTCACTCGTTCAATCTTAATGTGTCCCACGCAGTGATTTCCCACAGCAACCATGCTATTCTGCAGCATGAGTGCAAAAACACATTTTAGCCATGATGTGAAAAATGGCAGCTGTACTGTTCATAAGGAGGTGTGGAAAAATGGCACTGTTGAAAATGTGGGGTGAAAATATTACAACATTGAGACGTTACAAGGGTGCGTGGAAACAGTTCAATGCATGCCTGTAACACAGTCATGTTATGGAGTTTCATCACCTGATTTTCAACATAAGCATTTTAGGACCTCTGCTCATGAACAGTGCCACTGTCATTTTCTTAATCTGTCCCAAACAGTGATTTCCCACAGCAAACGTGTTACTCTGCGGCGGAACTGTGAAAACACATTTCGGTTAGGATGTGAAAAATGACAGCTGCACAGCTCATAAGGAGGTGTGGGAAAATTCCACTGGTGAAAATGTGACGTGCCAATATTACAAATCTGCAAAGTTACAAGAGTGCATGGAAAGTGTGCAATGCACAATTGTAACACAGTCATTTGATGGGCTATTATCACCAAATTTTCAACACAGGCATTTTATGACCTCTGCTCATGAACAGTATCACTCTCATTTTCTTAATCTGTCCCGGACAGTGATTTCCCACAGCGACCGCTGTATTCTACGCCTGAAGTGCGAAAACACATTTTGGCCAGAATGGGAAAAATGACAGCTTTACTGTTCATAAGTAGGTGTGGGAAAATGGTAATGTTGGAAATCTGTAGTGAAAATATTATAAATTCGCGAAGTTAGGAGTGTGCGTGCAAACTGCGCAAAGCACGCTTGTTTCACAGTCATTATATGGAGTATCATTACCAAATTTTCAGCATAGCCATTTCAGGACCTCTACTCATGAACAGTGGCACTGTCATTTTTTTAATCTGTTCTGAACACTGATTTCCCACAGCAACCACGATATTCTGTACTGGAAGTGTGAAAACACATTTCCACCAGGATGTGAACAATGACAGCTATACTGTTCACAAGGAGGTGTGACAAAATGCCAATGTTGAAAATCTGGCATGAAAATATTGCAAATTCATGAAGTTACGAGCGTGCATAGCAACTATGCAGCGCACGCTCATAAAACAGTCATTCTTTGGATTTTTTCCACCAAATTTGCAACATAGGCTTTTTAAGAGCCCACCACATGAACACTGGCACTGTCATTTTGTTAATCGGCCCCGAAAGGAGATTCCACACAGTGACCGCGAAATCAACTTTCTGGGCTGATTAACGCCATAACAGTTCAAGAATTCATGAGGAGGGGTCCCAAAAAACCCATGTTGAAAATTTGGTGGAAAAATTCCCAAAAATGTCCAAGATATGTAGCAAAGTTGAAAAAACCCTATGTATTACATTATACAGCTTACCAGCATTTCCTCAGGTCTGGTCGGCTTTGAAGAGTGCAGACATGTTCCTGGTTCACGAAGATCATCGTGAGCTCCTAAGAGTAAGCATGGGAAGGGGTCTGGGAGCACGGCATGCAGTGGGTGGAGTGCGGGTTGGGGTGGGAAGCAGGGAGGCGAGCACCGAGGGCAGTTCCTTTTTCCAGGATTTAAAAATAAAAGACATGAGAACCGTTTCTAACTTGCTGGGGCATCTGGCACACTGGGGTGGGCTCCCAGTGTGCCAGCAAAGGCTTTCTTGACCGGGGGAAGCAGTAGCCAATGGGGGATTGGGCACCTCCATCGGCAAACGGGCAGGGGCAAGGGTATCAGTATGCCGACGGGGATTGGGCACCCTGTCGGCAGCAACAAAAAGAGAGGGTAACAGAATGCCGATGAGGAGTGGGCTCCCCTGTCAGTAACAAAACAAACGGGGAACACTACAGTCGACTGGGATTGGCCACCCCGTCGGCAGGAACAAAAGCGGGGGCGGGGGGCACAGAATGCCGACGGCGCACAAAAGACCACCAAAGCCGGCAGGGATTGGGGCTCCGTCGGCAACTACCTCAGGGGTTATATTGTTTGTGAACATGGCAGCAAGCTGCCGCCATGTTCTAAACAATCTCGAGATTTACATCCCGCCCTGCAATGTGGTCGCTCCCTCATTGCAGCAGATGACTAGATGCTGCAATGACGGGGCCCCCCTGATTGCAACAGCTGATTTTAGAAGTTGTGACACGCTGGCTGAACTAGTGTCAGCAGCAGCATGCCACAGCATTTGCAGGCTGTGGGGGCATTGGCCACAGCAGTGCCACGCCTCCACAACCTGCTTCTGGAGAAACCTGTCGCAACATGTTTCTTGCGCATGCGCGCAATCAACATAAAAAAGAAGGTGGGGAAGTGGTCAGTCAAACTAAAATTACCGATTACTTTGTATATTCAAGGAATCAGTATTTTGAGGGGAAAGCCCTTTATTCTTCAATAATTCTAGATGATGGTGAAAAGGCATCTACCACTAGCTCACCTATAAATAAATCTATGAAAACTCCTGGAGAGCTGGATTATAGAGTTATTGATATCTCTCTTCATCCCTCAAGATTTAGCATATTTAAGCCACTGGAACTACCTGGGAGCTTAAATACTACAGCTTTGCCTCAGGATGATGCAGATATATTAGCTGGATCTCTGACTGAGGTCTTCATTAAACTTGATAAGGAAGTTAATAAAACTGAGCTGGATTCTGAATTCTTAGCTCAGTGTCCTGATAATACAGTATATCAAAATATACCATTAAAGCCCTAGCTCATCCTGTCATGTCCAATATAGTTCTTTTAGAAGCCTATTCAGGAATTAAACAATGTCTTATGAATTTAGTATCTTTACATGCTGAAAGGTTTTCTATTTTGGAAAAGAAAGTGGATAATTTGGCTAAGGAACTTCAGGACACTCGTAGTAAACGATCTAAGAAAACTCTTTCCTTTTCAGCTATTATAATACCTGATTTTACTATTCCCAGAATGAAGAAAGGGCAAGTCCCCATCCCCAAATGTCTAAAAAAAGGAAAATTACTAACTCTAAATCCAGAAGAATGAGATCTAGAAAAATTAAGAGCGAGGTTAAAAATATTGAACCTAAATTGACTGAGAATGCAAATTTATCACTAATTAACAAGGAAACTCCATCAATTGAGCTATATAACAATGCCCATGAGGAGGTAATACCTGTGGTACGACTTGTAAAACCTATGATGATGACACAACAAGAAACATTTAGAGCTTTGGAGGAGGTTAAACATCCCACTAATAATTCTACTCCTATTCTATCTTCTTCCCTAAAGCAATTGAAATACCTGAAGTAATGGATGGGGAGAGGGTACAGCTACAAAAAGATGACTCCTCCCCATTTCAACTTATTCTATCTGGTAAAGAAGTGTTTTTTTAAATTACAGAACATATATACTAAGAACTATGAAACTAATGAGACATTAATGGACCTTATATTATATCTTTTTAGAGCAGAATTAGAACTACCATTGGTTGCAGACTTGGTTACTTTTGTTTATAGAGACAAACCTAATTCTCAACATCCAGGTTATGTAATGGTTGCTAACAATGATGTTGCAAAATCTATTTGGGCAAAACAATTGTCTTTTAATGCTCTTGGGTGTTCCATTGTTTCCCCTGTTACGTGGTCATAATTTGAAAATATGCCCATGGGGGCACTAAAATTGGGAAGGTGCTCTCACTTGAAACTTTTTCTTCTACTGTGGTGTCTCTTAATTCAGATTTTGAACCCAGTCAGCACTCAAATATGATCTCCACATTTGGGATTAATACTCTGGAAGGTGAAACTAAAGAAAATATGACATCTCTTGTCAGGGTGATTCTGGCTTCTGTTATAAAGAGGGACATTTCTTCTTCTGATTGAGCAAGGTAGAAAGGGTTCATTCTAACATCGAGTCCCAGCTAAATTGTTATATTTACTCCGAGGAGCTGTTCTCCTTGCTGCTTAAAAATAGCCCTAGATCTGATGCAGTTGATATCCATTTGGTTTCATTTGTGGAACTAGACCCTCTTTCCAAATCTTTAGAAAATCAGATGATATTTTGTGACTGCTGAGTGATGCTAACTTATCTGATCTCTCGATTCTGATGTACACTATTGTGATACTAAAAAAGTTGCACCAAATGCACTTAGTTGGAATATTGCTGGTCTGGGAACTAAGCTAGCTGACCCTCAGTGGTTGGACTTCATTTCTAACTGTAAGGTGGTAGCACTACAAGAGACATGGGCTCTTACTTAACCTTTTATTAATGGTTATGAATGTTGTTATATTCCAGCCATTACAAATAGATACCAGGGTAGATCTAAGGGAGGACTTTTGACCTTGATAAAAATTGGAGAGGGGTTAAAGGTTGTAGAAAACTCGGCTATCACCCAGGAGCTTTTGCTCACAATCATACAAAGAGATGGTTCTATTGTTCTTTTAGTGAATGTTTACATTCCTCCTCACTTTCACTTAGGTTCAAAGTATAATATTTGGGCTACATTGTAAGTGGAAATAGAGTCCACTTCCTTACTGTTGCAAACTGATATGGTTATTGTAGTTGGGGCATTCAACTCTAGAATTGCTTCCTTTGACAATTTATCTCTTTTACAGGATCTGTTTTAAATGGGAAATCTAGGCCCTAGAAACTCTATGGATAGAACTGTGAACAATTCAGGAAAATGCTTTTAAGATTTTATCATGAGCAATAACTTTCTGATATTAAATGGTAGAGGGGAAGGTGGCCCTGAAGGTGCATGTATCTTCTTTTCTCCACAAGGACAGAGCTTTATTGATTTTGTCCTTGTTCTTCACATTATGATCAAATTCAGAACTTTGCCATAGTTATGATACCTGAAAGTGATTATGCTGCTATTGCTGTGATAGTTTCTGATAAGCCTTCTAGGCATACAGACTTTTCGTCGCTTAATTTGTTGCCGCAGACTAGCCATTGCGAGCATAATGCTGATTCTCAGTATTGTTGCCGGTATACTGATCGAGGTCAAATTGTTTCAGCAGCGACTAAATGCTTGAGATGTCTGTTCAACAGCCAATCAACAACCTTTTATACCGTTTCTATTATAAGCTTATTAATGCAGTTTTGTAAAACAAACCTCTCTCTCTCTCTCTCATCTCTCTACCAACTGTTCCTTATCTTCATTCTCTCTGTACTTGCACTCATCTGTAATTCGGGCAGCATTCAGTATCAATTACTTTAAGTAGCTCAATCGTTATGTGCTTGATTGATTGGCAATTGATTACATTGCTATAAAAAAGGTCTTCCAGGATGTACTCATTAGTAATTTGTGTTTGTGCTTTGAGTCATGGAATTTGTTCTTTCTCAGAAGGGGAAGCAGAAACTGTGCTTGAATAACTATCTGTATACTAAAGAGAATGATGAAAATGGTGGGAAAACTATTTGGCATTGCGAACTTAGAACCTGCAGAGCTTGAGTGCACACAAAGTTCGATGTCTGCTCAGATTAGCATTTGTGCCCGAAGATATGGTTGAGAACTACATCGAGTTACTACAGGAGGATGAAGAGTATGCTGATCTGCAATGTTTGTTTGACTATATTGAGGACACATATATTGGTAGGCTGTCAAGAAATAGTAAAAACAGAAGACAGCCTTGTTTTCCTATAGGCTTTTGGAACCAGCATTCGTGGGTAATAAATTAACTACCGAGGAGCAACAATGCCATTGAAGCATGGCATAGTGCTTTTTCATGAACTGTGTGTGTAAGCCATCCTACATGAGCTAAGCTGGCTCGCAAGCTTCGGCAGGAACAACATGCTGTGGCTCTCCAGAGACTCTAGGTGGAACTTAGGCAGCAGCACCCACATAAAAATAGCAAATTTAATAAAAAAAAAAAAATACTGCAGGGTCAACAAAGTTTTTTTGGCAATATGTCAAGACTTTGCAAACAGACAGCCCAAGCAATATCTGATTGACATTGCTGCTGTTATAGAAATAAATGCTGCCTAACAATGTTGCACATTGCTACATTTGCACACTGCTTGCACTGTTTTCACTTTATGAGTTTTTAGCTTTTAATTATTTATAGGATGCTTTTAAATGATTTTAAATGCTTTTAATTGTTTAAATAAATTACTTTGTCACTTCTAACATTTTCGCCAGTGTGTTACTTCATCAATCGGGGCATAAGCATTACTGCACATTGCTTTATAGGACGCTTTTAAATGCTTTTTACTGCTTCACATTCTTTAAATAAATTAATTAGTAACTATTTGCTTCTTTTCCGCTAGTGTTTAACATCATCAATTGGTGCATAAGCATTGCACGCCTGTTGCTTTATCTCACATCATCAGCGCATTACACCCAAAGAGAACCCAGAGAGATGACCTTTTGTCCAGTAAGAATTTATACCTAATGCAATCTGTCCTTCTCTATTTCTTATCGGCAACGAATATTGTAACTGTATTTTGTCCCTGCAACCAATTTAATGCAACGTTTTGACCACAACCAAATATCCAGGAACGTTAGGTCCGTA
Source organism: Neoceratodus forsteri (assembly GCA_016271365.2). Classification (NCBI taxonomy): domain Eukaryota; kingdom Metazoa; phylum Chordata; order Ceratodontiformes; family Ceratodontidae; genus Neoceratodus; species Neoceratodus forsteri. The sequence goes on from CM028130.1 coordinate 319,200,363, forward strand.
CATGGCCTTCTACTGTATCTAAGCTTACTCAAACTTGCCCCTTAGCCCTAACTGATAAAGCAAAATTGACTCTTAATATGAAAACCCGGAATACTGTGGCAGATTTAATATGGTCTCCACTTTTTTCAACCCTTTTTATATTTGCCCAAGATAAGGTGAATGCTAAATTTATGAGTGAACACCTGGAGCTTGGTCATCAGCAAATAAATGAAAAAAAGATACTTTTTAAATGATAAACCACCTCTTAATTCCTGGATTGACACTCAACATATGGCACAAAAACATAAATTATGGAAAATGGTCAGATATATAAGGAAACATCTATTAAAAGCTAATTTTGCTAAATTAAATAAAGCTTGTAAAACTTATAAAATGTTTTTCACTCAAACAAATTTGAATTTACTCTAAAACAATGGTGTTTCGTGTATCAGGCTAAATATACAAAGGATACAAAATCTTTTTGCAGTTGGTGGTGAATGGCACCAACCTTTTCTCATCATCTCTGCCTTCCTTTATCCCTAAGGAGTCATGAGAATTGTATTATAAAACTCTTTTTAATAATGGACCTTTAATTCATTACAACAATAACATACCCAACTGCATGAGGTCAGACGGTCCCCTGCCCCACTGAATATTACTTTAAAGGATGTAGAACAGGCGATACTTCTATTACATAATAATAAGGCTCCGGGTCCAGATACTATACCCAGTGAAATCTATGAAGCTCACATGAATTATTGGGTTCCATTTTTTGTCAACTTTTTTAACACGTCTTAAGGAGAAAGATGTTCCACCATCCTGAACCAAAAATATTATAATTCCAGTCCATAAAAAAGGTTAATTTCAATGTCCTTCTAATTATAGACCGATTAGTTTACTAGACATCAGTGGTAAAATATTTTCTAGAATTTTATTAGGTAAATTACAAAACTGGATAGAGACCTTTATCAAATTTTTAAGCAGGTTTTCACCAGGGTTTTACAACAACCGATAATATTTTCATTTTAGCACATCTCCTTGAAAAATACAGAAATTATAGACAGATGAAACTTTACACTTATTTCATAGATTTTTCAGTTGCCTTCAACTCTGTAATCAGAGGAAAACTGTGGGATATTCTTCTTAAAAGACAAATCCCTTTTAATTGCCTTATGGATGTTTGCTGGTGCCTTTACTTTTCAATATATATATATATATATATATATATATATAGATTCATTGCTTTATTTTGATCGAACTCTTACACTAGCTTCCCCTAAAATCATGCATAATACTATTCATATACTAGCTTATGCAGATGATTTGCTTCTTTTATCATTATCTACCACTGGTCTTCAATGAAAGTTAAATCTCTTAAAGTGTAAATGTGATCAGCTTGTGTTGAAAATTAATCTTAAAAAAGCTAAGCTTGTAGTGTTTGGATCACAAAATTTATGTCCTTCTCTTCCAAAGATGTTTTTGGATGATAAGGTAGTTGAGATAATTTCTTTGTATACATATCTCTGTATTAAATTCACTGCTAATTGTAAATGGTCTCTACATTGGAAAGAACAGATTTTTAAAGCCAGATTGGCTATGAAAGCCTTATTACATTAAAATTATAAATATGGAGGGCATACAGTTATCCCAGCAATAGTTGCAACTGAATCTAAGGTTAATTCCATCTTGTTCTTCAGGGTGTACATTTGGGGCACTAATATACCAGATGCCATCGAGCTTCCTTTATTCTTTTTTTATAAATCTCTTTTGCAGGTACCTACATCAACTGCTAATTCAGTGGTGACAGCTGAATTAGGTAGGGTCTCTATAGCCACTATAATAGATAATAGACTGATCACTTAGTGGGTTAAAATCATCAGTAATCATTTTAACCCAATCCTCAAGTTCTGTCTTGAAGAGAAAATAGACTGGGCTGTGAATGGTTTTTCATAACCTTGGTTAAAAAGCCTAAAAACAGTTCTTTCAAAAATTTCCTTGACTCATCTATGGGAAGATTTGCAGAAGGGAATTAAGTTATCACCCCTTTTCAAGGATATTTTGAAACAAAAACTCACTGTGGATGCCCAGTCCAAGCAGATGGTGCAAGTTAGGTCACAAAACAAGCTTTATGGTTTAGGTTAAATAATATTGACTCAACTCTAGACTATCTCTCCTTGGCCATAGATCCAATTACCCCCCCCCCCACCAGGATGTGATTCAGTCTGTCACTCCCCATGAGACCCTGCTCAGGCTTTTTTCACTTATCCTTTACATATCAAGCCCACATGGATTGGATGCTAAACTTCTCTATCTTTAGCTCCTGCTGTCACCTCCTCTTTATCTCCTAAATCTTGCCTTTGCCCTTTACACTGTAACTCAGTCTTGGAAGATTGCCAAGGTTTTCCATTTCCTCAAAGGGTGTGATCTTTCCACTCCTAACAACTTCCATCTTATCTCCTCCTCTTGTAAAGCTGCAGGAGAAACTAGTCTACTCATGGCTTACAGACTTCCTCCACTGCTTCAGTCTCCTCTCCCCTTCCAGTCTGGCTTTAGAAAGGATCATTCTACCATCTCCACCTGACTTAGGGTCACTAACTCCATCCTCTTGAGGATGGACCAGGGGCACACTATAGCAGCCATTTTCATCGATCTAGCCAAGGCCTTTAATTCTGTGTCCCACTCATTCCTCCTGGATAAGTTAAGCTAACCTCAGCTGGCCTTTCAACCCCTGTTGTTGCCTGATTCCAATCCTACCTCTCGGACTACTAACTGTCGGTACAGGTAGGAGGTGCCATCTCAGGGCTCCATTCTGGGTTTGATTGTCTTGTTCATCTTCATAAATTACCTCCTCTCTGCCTGTGCTTACTCTCATGTTCACATGTATGAAGATGATAGTTCTCTATACCTTCCATCCTTCGACTGCATCTCTGGAAGACTCACTCCAGCAAGACTTTCACAATGTTTTGCACTGGTTGCAGTTCAACCAGCTTCATGTCAACACAAAAAAACCTGTGTGTATGACCTTCAGTACTAACCAGAAGCTGACTCAGCCTCAGATCTCCCCACCCACCCACCCTCTGTCTTCTCCACACCGGATGGCACACTGTACTTTCAAGTACCTAGGTGTGGCTAGATAATAGGCTTGGTTTCTCTGTCCACATTGATGCCATCCATGCCAAACTCTTCCCCAGATTTGGTGCCTGTACCATGAAAAGTAATTAGTTTCTCCCCAGATCCACTGGGAGCTGCTCACCAATTTGGTTATCCTGGTTTCTGACTGTGCGGGTGTGGTTTATGGCACTGCCCCCTCCACCTCCCTTACCAATCTGGACTCCCTCTGCAATGCTTTCAGCTGCTTTGTTGCCAACTCACTCTCCTGTACCCACCACTGCGGTCTCTACTCCTCCTTCTCCATCCTCTCTCTCCCCTCATGTCGCCGGTCTTACTGCACTTTCCTTATCTCTAAATACTAGTTTGGATCACTCCTCCCATACCTATCTCATCTCTTTTCCCCCAGTCCCCTCCTCTTCCTACTCCCTGTGCTCAAGGGATCTGCACACCTTCTCCCTTTCCCACACACACTACTCAGCTGGGATATCTGGTTTCTCATACCACCTCCCCTCCCTCTGGAACCAGTTACCCTCCTCCATCTGTGCCTCCCTACCCTTCCCTCCATTAGACCTCATCTAAAGCTCCAACCCCTCCTCCCTGCTTTCTCACATCACCTCCCCTCCCTCTGGAACCAGCTACCATCCTCCATCTCTGCCTCCCTACCCTTCCCTCCACTAGACATCAGGTAAAACTCCAACTCCTGCCCCCTGCTCCTGCCAACACTTTTTCCGAACCTTTCCTTACCCATAGCTTTTGACCATCCCATATAGCTCCCTCCTCCCTAACCTCATATTTCTTGCAACCTTGTTAAAGTTTATTAGTCTGTTTTCTTCCTTTCAGTAGCAGCAGAGCCTCCCATCTCAATGGCACTATGCATTTTTTTCCCTTTGGTAATGAGGTAAGGCCTACTAGGCACAAGTGCCTGTTTTCATAGGTGACCCAAGAGCACTGGGGAGTTAAGTGACTTGCTCAGAGTCATGTAGTATGCAGATTGAGGTTATGAGAATCAAACCCAGGTCTGCTGGATGTACTAAGCTCATTCATGGTGTGCCATCACCACAGTGACTCCCCGATGGTGAAGACCACCACAGCAAAAGGAATTGGGCAAAATCCGCCCATTGCTGTGGTGGTCTGTGTACCGATCAGTACTGCCTCGCTGGGTGAGTGCCTCCCCCCCAGTCCAACTCTGACTCAGAGTTAGAATCCTAGAGACCCGGGGATGTGGGGGGAAGAGCCCCCCACAAGCGGGGGTTCAGTAAGTGCAGCCCCTCAATTGTGAGTGCCAACATCCCCGTGGCTACAATGCCAACAGTCGGCATTGTAGCTGTCACTGTTGGGGATGTCGGTGCTAGCACTGTCGAAGTGCTATAGATAAACCTTCATTCACAGCTCATTACTCTATCCTCTAGGCTATACTGCCAGCTGCCCCTGATTTTGCCCAGCTTGCACAGATGAATTCTATGCTAATTTATTTGTCCTCTATATACAGTGTTTTGCCATTTTGTCTGTACTGCACTCAAGCTTGTGTTCTTAAGTCATTGTCATTGTAACCACATCAGCACACAGGCTGCATTTTGTTTGCAACTGTTCTTTTCTCCTTTCTCTTTCCCCCAGGTCACACTTCAGAATGCCTCTCCCAGTTAACAATTTTAAAATAAAAAATATAAGTTATTGTAGTAGTCTTTGGTCCCATGGAATCATTAGGATCAATGCATCTCAGGCAGACCCAACTCTCCTTAGGCCAGTTTACTTGGTTGCATTTGCACTGCAGCAGCCTGAGGGCTCAGTTTCTGTGGTGCAAATGTGGTCATGTGAACAGTTACCCAAACATGTTAAGTCAGTCCTTTCTCCTTTACCTGAGCCACTGCAAAACTGAAGACAAATTCCAGAGTCAGTGGTGTAAGCAGCCATGTGGACAGACTGCACCGCTCACTCTGATGCACAAGAGACCCTCCAAGCATCCTCCTCTTCCTCCCAAGATTCCTTTTGCTGGAGCATGGAAGTGTAGCTGTGCAGTGTAGTGGCATGCTGGTTCTGAGTTCAGCCTGATGACTTCCTTGCTGGCAGTTCCAGTTTAGATCACCTCTGCCATCCCCAGTTTCTAAGTGCCAATCCTGCACTATTTCCATTTACATCTGCCACCCTGAAGCCTGTGCATCACCTAGCCTGTCACTGCTGACCTCACCAGGCAGCAAACTGTCCTCCAGATGCCCAGCCCCTCTCCAGCACATCTTACACAAACAAATAATGTTTAAATGCACTACCCAGCTCCTGTGCTGGTAGGGTCCTCCTATATGCGGAGGATGCAGTCCTTTTCACCTCACGCCAAAACTCTGCCTCCCTACAGGTCTCTCTCCAGCACTCCTTCAACCAGACTAAGAGCTGGTTCATAGACCACAGGCTGGTCATCAATCTAAAAAAAGCAAAATCCATGCTTTTCGCCAACCAACAAAGCAAGGCCAGAAACACCCCCCCTCCAGATACTTCCCAGCACCCAACACCCCCTTCAATAACTGTCCTCATATAAGTAACTGGGCATTACTTTTGATCCTGCCCTCACCTTCCACACCCACAATAGCACCCTCTCCTCCACCACAAATGCTCAGATAGACCTCTTCTACCACCATAGGGACTGCCTGCCCTATGAGGTACTCTGGCAAGCTGTCACCTCCTTAATTCTGTCCCTGGTAGACTATGGCCTTCCAATCTATGCAGCCACAGACCACACTGAACTTATTAAAGTACAAATGTCCATCAATATGGCCTGAAGGCTCCTGACTGGTGCTGACAGACACACACACAAACACCTGCTCACTGTACTCCTTAACCAATGTACTAAACTTTGAGGAAAGGCTCCACTACCAATCCTGTCTGCTGACCCCAAAAAATACTCCTAGGTTTCTCCACCCCTGGGGTGACCATCTTCCTCCACAGTGTTACCCCACCATCACTACCTGCAGTGCCTGCAAGTCTACCCTCCTTGTACCTAGGGTCAGGACCTCCCTTGCACAGTAGTCCTTCTGTTACAGGGCCCCGTCTTGGTTCAACTCCCTCCCTTCTGCTATCACCAGCCTTCCTACAATTGGACCTTTCAAAATTGCTCTCAAGAACCAACTATTTGCCACCCACTGCTGTCGATGCGCATAACCACCCTGGTTCCCATGCCTGGTGGGTCTGTCTGCCTATGGGCCAAAATGCAAATCCACTATCCTCTATGACAATGTCCCAGGACAGCTAATTTCTGCACCACTCCAGTACTCAGCTTATATTTCTCACTCTAATTGACTAGCTACTATCTTGTATAGGACAATGACACTATCATATGTAAATGTATGCTGCCATTACAACCTCTATGTACAACTTTACTGTGCTACTGTGTTTGGTGCTGTAATCTATGTAACAATGGATCTATGTATCTAAGTAACCCTGTGATTGTTTTGGAACTATGTAACCTGTGTTTGTCACTGTACACTTGATGAGGAACCTTTGGAAATGAGTCCATGACTCAAAGGATTGTAATTCTGATACATACAAATAAATAAATAAATGCTACGAAAATAATTACATGGGTTAGGGTAGACACTCTTGTTTCTAAATATACTTATTTCAGTAAGCCACCTAACACTTGACATACACAGGAATTCTGCAGATGTAATAGGGGTTTCTATGAGACCCTTTATCATATTATAATACAATGCCCAATCTACAACACTGCTCATGATCAAATTCTAAAGACATTACTGATATAATATGCTAATTTGAATTATGATCCTTTGTTCTACTTCACTGTATAACTAAAGCTGATGCTGAGTTAATTTTCGAATTTCTTGGACTAGTAATTAAATCCAAAAGGAAGCAGTTTCTCTCATTTCAAGCTTAGAGTTCTGAGTTTCTTGCTAACTGGTATCTGTTGCTATTTTGTACATAAATTCCTAAAACAATTGTTTCATAGCACTGTTTAATGTACTTATTATTTCTACCCTATGAGACTTGCGTTTTAATCTGTATTATATGTATGTATTGTTGTAATGTCCAACATTTTTTATGTCCTGGATGAACTATAAAGTATGATGATGATTGAACCAACAAAGTTATTAAAAAAAGAACAAAGTACTTTAGCTTTCAGACCAACCAAGTCCTTCCTCAGAAGTTTAAACTTCTTTAAACTTCTGAGGAAGGACATTAATCAACAAAAGTACTATTCTTTTATTTATCTCTGTTGGTCCAATAAAAGGTATCAAACTATTTGCTTCCAGATCTGTTCTTATAAGGAACAATAAGGCAACTAAACAATCTGTTACAATTTCAGCTGAAACTTCAATACATTACATGAAATAGCAGATTTTGTGTTGAGAATGGTGAAAATTGTGGATATTGTGGTAAAATTGTGAGTGACATTTCCAGTAGTCCTGGACATTTCCTACTGAAGACTTTTTGCAAGTGCACAGTGTGTTGGAGTCTCATCTGAGTGGACTTGAATGCACAGCTATCAATGATGTAAAATTATAATGCAAAAGCGGTACAAATTGTCATCTTTGTTAAACACTGTAGCAAGTCATATAACCTTGTACTACTACAACTCTGCAAACCATACAGTGCAGCCCTCCAGGCAAAGTCCACTTACCACAGTTTCTGCCAAATATATCTTGCAGTGCTTACAATACAACATCAGTACCTCTAACTTCTGAAACAAGCAAAGACTGTGCATATACCAGGATTCTTCAGTTTGAACAAAGTAACAACATTGCTGTGGCAGCAGGGTCAGCACTCAAAGAAATAGCTTACCACATATCTTCACGTAGCAAAATCTTTACTCTTCTTTGTTCATTTCTGTAAAAAATTCCAGCAGTAGTATAGATGGAATAAACTTCAAGCTTGATAAAATTCACCTTTACAGTGTAACCATTAGTACTAAAGTGGTCATGCGGTGATTTAAACTTATATACAAACTTTTTAAAAACTCCTTCAATCCATCTTCTTTGCAATGACCTACAGACCACCTGAGTAACATTTCAGTGTCACCATGATGTCCTCATCAGAGTCACTTTATATGTGGATTATATCGATTATATCAAGCTCATAGTTTATGCTGCTGTATGCTGCTGCTGGGAGTTTTAATGAATGAAGAAGATTAAAAGATTCTGCTAAATGAATATATGTTGTAAACTGTTTCTATGAGTGCCGAACCTGCCACCATGGTGGTGCTGTGACATTATATCTTGCAGGGCCTTGCATTAGCAGGATGTAATCCAACGGCAGAGAAGTAAGCAATAGCACATGACAGGGCATTGGTTGTGTTCGTATAAATTCATGCCCAAGGGCATAGCTGAGTGTCTTCTGCCCCTGGAAGTGTATTGTTCCTGGAATAGCCAGCCCACTGGAGACTCTTATTCACCTATAAAATGGTTAACTAAGTAAGTTTGAAAGAAAAATGACAATACAAAATAAATTAAAAAACAAATAATAAAAAAGGTTTGAAATTTCATTCAAAATACTCCCTTCCCAGGTGGGTGTCACTAAGGGTTGATAGGGATTTGTAAGGCTCAGTGACTGTGAACTGCCAGAGCTGATTGTGCCTTTTCTAGAAGTGGGTAGCCATCTGGGAACAAGTGACCAGCAAACAGTGTGGTTCACGAGAAACTCAGCTGCAGAGTCAAGCCATACAAAAGTGTGGGTACTGGACTTCAGTAGGGCTGACTTTGGCAAAATGGGAGAGTGCCTTAGAAAAGCATCAGTAAACAGGCAAGAAGGAGGGGTGGAGCAACAATGGGGAAACATCAAAACTGCAATCACACAGGCAACAAGTCTTTGTTTGAAGCAAATAAACAAATCAAAATGAAAAAAAGCCACTGTGATTCTCCAAAGAGGTGGTAAGGAAGGTTAGGGAGAAGAAGATAGCATTTAGGAAATATAAGGAAACACAGAAGGAGCAGGACAGAGAACTGTACCAGTTAAGGCAGAAGGAAGCAGGAAAGGTAGTCAGAATGGCAAAGGCCCAAACTGAGGAAAAGATAGCCAACTTGGTTAAGAAGGGGGATAAAACCTTTTATAGGTACAATAGGCAGCATAGAAAGACAAAGGGAGGGATAGTGAGGCTGAATAGAATGGATGGTGGGTGGGCAGAGCGGGACAGTGAAAAAGCAGGGTTATTGAACGAATACGTCTGCTCAGTATTCACAAAGGGGGGAGTTACCTAATCCAATTAACAGAAGCACTCTGGATAGGGGGGTTGATCCCAGTCCTTTCACAGAAGAAAGGGTTCAGAAAGAACTCTTAAAACTGAAGGTGGACAAAGCAATGGGACCTGATGGGATTAGGCCCCAGAATTCTAAAAGAATTAAGGGAAGAACTATTGACACCACTGACTACCCTTTTTAACAAATCATGGGAGGATGGTGTGGTACCTGAGGACTGGAAGAGGACGGATGTGATTCCCCTTCAAACACGTGGGAGCAAGACAGAGGTAGGAAATTACAGACCTGTCAGTTTGACTTCTGTGGTAGGGAAAATGATGGAATCACTTCTGAAGGAAAGAATTGTTGAGTACAGTACCTAGAGGCCAGTGGGGCACAGGACCCAAGGCAGCATGGATTCACAGTGGGAAGGTCATGTCAGATGAATCTAATCAATTTCTTTGACTGAGTGACCAAAGTAGTAGACCAGGGAGGGGCTGTGGACATGGCCTACCTAGACTTTAGCAAAGCATTTGACAATGTCCCACACAAAAGATTAATAAACAAATTAGCCATCCTGGGAGTGGGTCCCAGGGTGGTAACCTGGGTAAAACATTGGCTGGATAACAGGACACAGAAGGTAATAGTAAACAGAGTCCACTCTGACGAAAGGGGGTTTACTAGTGGGGTACCGCAGGGTTCAGTACTGGGTCCAGTCCTTTTTAATGTCTTTATAAGTGACATTTCAGATAGACTGAAAGGAAAAGTATGCCTCTTTGCAGATAATACAAAGATCTGCAACATGGTTGATACAAAGGGGGCATGGAAAGGATAAGAAGGGGCTTGGCAAGGTTAGAGGAATGGTCAGAAGTATGGCAGCTTGGATTCAATGCAAAGAAGTGCAAAATAATGCACCTGGGGGAAAAAAAACTAGAAGAAGATTACACAATGCTGTTGGGGGTAATAACAACAACAAAATGGAAAGGGACCTGGAGGTAATCATATCAGATGACCTTAAGGTTAGCAATCAATGTGAGATGGCAGTAGGGAGGGATGGGGGGATACTGGGATGTATAGGGAGAGGCATCACCAGCAGAAAACAGGAAGTCATCATCCCTCTGTACAGACAGCTAGTGAGATCCCATCTAGAGTACTGCATCCAGTTCTGGAGACCCCATCTCCACAAGGGCATAGACAGGATGGAGGCAGTCCAGAGGAGGGCAACTAAAATGGTGCAGGGTCTGCAAGAGAAGCCATATGAGGAGAGACTAAAGGATCTTAATATTTATGTCATTGAGGAAAGGAGGGAGAGGGGGGACATGATAGAAACTTTTAAGTACCTCAGTGGAATCAACAAAGTCCAAGAGGGTAGCATCTTTCAGAAAAAGAGATGCGTAATAACAAGGGGACACAATTTGAAGATAGATGGGGATGGCTCAGGGGCAATGTGAGGAATTATTTTTTCACAGAGAGGGTGGTGGATACATGGAACCACCTTCCTGAGAAGGTTGTGGAGTCTAAAACTGTGGGAGAATTCAAGAATGCATGGGACAGACATAAGGCAATTCTTGTGGGGGGTAGGAAGAAATAGGCTGTTGGTTAACTAGAATATGCGGCTTATCCAGTAGGTAGGGAATTGGGCAGAGTAGGTGGGCCAAGTGGTCCTTATCTGCCATCAATGTCTATGTTTCTATGTTTCTGTCTTCTATCATGTCCAGACAAACATATATTTGATATGCGGCTTAGTTACAACATAGCCAGTGTTTCCTCAAAAGGGATAATTTTGTTTTGATTTTGTTGTCCGCCCATGGTAACAGTAGCAGATGTCTGAGTCAGTTTTTCAAGGAAAATGCAGTTTATACACTTGGGCTGTGGCTTGTTCATGCAGCAACTGGAATCAGTGTTGTGGTCTGCTTGGTGTGATAATTAGTGCAGTCTGGTATTACTGTAGCTCTCAGTTTACATTTCTGGGAATAAATTTATTTGAGAGCAGATTCACGTCGGTGTTTGTGTTTTTAATTCTGTCTTGTGCAGCCATTTTGGGTCGGGTTAAGCAATGGATGGCTCTGACGCCATATGGCACTACCAGTAAGAATGAGTTAAAAGAAAATTGCAAATTAGGCAATGCAGCTCTGGACTGTTCACATGGGAGCAGAAGAGAAAGAGTGAGTACCAGCTGATGGGAGTGCCAGTGAAACTGTGTTGGTGATTTCTTACAAAAACAGCGTGAACAAAAAAACGTGGACAAAAAAGTAAGAGACAGAGTCATCTAGAGACAGTTTTTTTGAGGAAATATAGTTCTGATTGGTGAATTCTGTGCATAAGTGGAAGCAGACATTATTACATGAAACAGCTTTTTTCTAATTTAAAAAAAAAAATACTGTTAATTTAAATAAGAAAATCTGAAGAGTCACATGGATATACTGGGTAAAGTTGCCAGGCTAGCACAGTACTTTTTTTTTAGCTCAATGGCTATGCATAAATAAAAGTATGGATGCCAGCCTGTCATAGCTAATCAGAATGCAACTGTGATATGGGCATCACAAAGTGTTTCATTCTAATGTTCTGGGCTGTGTATTAGTTATTTATTTACCGAGGGTAAGGATGAGCAAATGTATACAGTAAATTGACAATTTTGGTTCACCTTTGATTCAGACCCACTGTCTTTGGTTTGTCTTCAGCACTTAGGCCAAGGACAGTTTTGGTCTTGGGTATTGGGGTTTAAAGTGCCACTGACACCTCAAGAAGATCTTTGAAGAACAGAATATCTGGACACAAAGCAGCTTATATTTCTCGTTAACTCTGTATTTCTCATTGCCATTATTTGTTACTGAGGTTGGATGCATGAAAAAAGAAGAGCTGCTCCCTGAGGGTTCATCAGCTCATATTGCTTCTTCCCAACCTGATGTCACAATACTGTGCTTGTGACATCACAGTTATTCCCACAGCAACAGACTGTGATGTCACAACAGAGCGTTATGATGTCAAGTAAGGATAAGTTATAGAGACAGATGCGTTCTATGGGATAAAGATCCTGTTTTCATGGGAATTTCTTCAGTAATAAATAATTAAGAGGAGAACTCTTTAGAAGATATGTGAAATACAAGCTGAATTGTGTCCAAATATGTTTTCCAAAGTTTTTTCAAAGACGTCAGCTGCTCTTTAAGCAAGCTACAGACAGGAGTAAGTAACACCCCTCCAGCACCTCTCACCCACCCCAGTCAGTCCTAATCAGTTCCATCCTGCTCTGGTCCATTAGTCAGATTTAAAAAAAAAAACAAAAAAAAAACTTAGTCACCATTTGGCATAGGGTGAGGAAACAAATTTTTTTAATTAAAAAAATGTTGGGGGATGGATAAAGATGGTAGGAAATGATTGAGGTGGGTGAGGAGAAGGTGATGGAACTAGTTCTGGCTACTCAGGAAAGGCTTTGTTTCTTGAAATTAACTGTCAGAAAGTTGGAGCGTTCCCAAAGTGGTTCACAGGTTGGACTGGGAAGAATAGAAAAGAAAAGAGCTAAATTTCAGCACATTCACTGAGTACAAATTCAGCATCATATGATCCTTCACAGGGAGGTAGCTTGTCCTAGTGGGTAGTGTGCAGAGTGTTCAACCTGGAAACCTAGGCTTGAATCCTTCAGCTTCACTTATTGTATAACCATGAGATAGTCAATTAACCTTCTTGTGCTTGATTTCTTTCTACTCCCTGTGCTTTCAATACAGTAGAAAAATTTCCCCCTCACCTATCATGGATTGTAATGCACTTTGGGATACATGTTATATGAAAGGCACTATATGAAATGAAATTCCTTCCTTTCGGATGGCCCACTGGCAAGGAGGGCTGAGGTGCTGGTGCCTTAGCTCAGGTGGCTCGAGTCTGGGAATGAGCTCAGATAGCCAGAAGTCAGCCAGGGTGAGGGAAGATCAAGTATCCAGAAGACAGCTCGCCTCTCCTCTTCAGGGGAAGGGGCAGTTCAGTTGTGACTCTCCTAGACTGCCACAATGTGGAGACAAGATGGCAGGCAGCCAGTCCAGCTCTGGAGGGGAGGCATCTGACAGCTGATGCGTGGTGAGTGAGGGCCTTTACACCATATGCACACCTGATTCATTGCTCGTCATCAGACGGGGAATCCTGAAAAAGACAACTGCTTGAAGGTTGATGTATGAAGCCCAACCTACCACTGGCCCACTCTGTTACCCAGAACCACCTCTGTCTGGATTGTGCACTGGGGGGAAATACCTCTCCCTCCTGGCTCCACCATGAGGGCACTCTACTGGATATAATGAGGTGAGTTTTCAGGGAGATAGACTCCGGTCAAATGAAGGTAGAGGGCTGATGGTGATCAACATCAGGTCTGAGAAAAAGCTTGATTAAAAAAATCCTTCCTTTCTAAAATTGATTAGTAACATAATTTCACATTTGAGTGGCAAAGCCTTCTACACTCATCTTTATAATTTTTTTTTTTAATATGGCGTAGGCAGATTCAGCTAGGCAGTTAAAGTTTAATGGCACAGAAAGATGATTCTGGGAAAATTAACTTTTTTTTTATTGAAGATCTTTCTTGTGATCATACTGTCTATCTTAATTTTCTCTAAAATGTTAAGCTGACTACAGTGAATCTATTGGAGCCCTTCTTTCAGCTCTGTGTAGCTAACTTTCCTTTTTTGTTTGTTTTTTTACAATTAACAATACTGTTTCATCAAGTCATTGAATTATTCATACTTTCGAAGGGCCTGATCCATAAAGATAACCCAGATACACATGACCCACATGTATCTGGGGTTCCTTGATGTGTGCCAGTGGGTGCTGGTGCACTTGCCACATCCATTATCCATGGCTCCCCAGGAGCCATATATGGAGTTCTGTGTGGAAGTGCTGGGGTGGGAAAGGAGGAGGTGTCATGCCAGACACTGAGCATCGATTCAGATGCCAAGGCTGACTCTGTGGTTGATTCATGGATCTGTATGGAGCAGGAGTTGGTGGGATAAGGCAGTTCTTCAAAGACTGATGTGTCCCCATAGAAACTTGAGAATATTTCAATATGTTGGCTGGTGCTGTACCTCAGTACAAGCCACAATCCCTACCTACAGGTTCAAAGGACAGGGTTTGGAAGGTCTGGTCACTGTTCAGGCAGCACAGCATGACTGTAGCCATACAGAGGGGGGCAAGTACCCACTACGGCAGCAATTAGGGCAGACTAGCCTCTGCCATCTCTGCAGGCCCTCTGTAACATGGCAGTTTACTTGGGAATTGAGTGCATGCATTCCCCCACTCCTGACTTTGATGCACGTGTAGGAGTGCCAGAGCTAATGGATTAGCTTCAGAAAGGGGCTCTGTATGTATTTGGGGGTCATCTGGCACCAATAAGGCTACAGGAGCACCTCTCCATGCATGCCGATTGGACTGAAGATTTGGACCTAAAAGCATAGACAAACAGAACCAGCATCCCAGTTTCCATGAGCATTCCAAAGCTTAGTAGAAATTAAATTAATAAGCATGGAATTTCATTTCATGTAGTACCTCATCTCGAAGGCCCAATGAGCTGCACAATAAGAACATAAAACATACCCATACGAAGCATCATAAATAAAACATTAGCAAAATAGAATATAAATGAACTCTGAAGCAACAGAGAGAATAAAGACATATGCATACTTCCTGAACATACCAGTCTTCAGTCAGCATTTAAAACAATTGTAAGCAGACAGTTGGAAACATTGCTGAGCAGACATTAGCTTGAAGACTGCTTCACTGAAGCAGTGCTGGTACAGATAATCTAAAAGTATGCACTGTGTAGGCTTTCAGAGCAGGACTACACACAGTCCCGAGGCAAGTGACATTAATTTTTTGTTTGTTTGTTTGTTTTAGAATACTTTGAATGGGAATGGCAGACTTAGTTATACATTATTTATTTACTTATTTACAGTATTTGTTTTTTTCATTTGTCTTGGTGGGGGTGAGATGGGTGGTCGGATTGGGGTAGTTGGCGCCAGGAGATGCTCTGGGGTGAAATGGATTCCAGAACATGGTCCTCCATATCTGGTCTCCATACCCAAGGCCACCAGTGTTTCTGGGCCGTTAGCCCGGCTGGTCCCGGAATCCTGTCTGACTTGAACAGTGTTGTGTAATGCCAAATCTATTAGAAACAAGATGGCAATTATCACTGATCTTGTTGGGTCAACAGACCTGGCTTGCATCACTGAGACCTGGCTGGATGATAATGCCAGTCCCATTTTGGAGGTGGCTATTCAGGTCGGGTTCTCGGTGATACACCGCTTGAGATTGGACCACAGGGGCGGGGGTGTAGCCATCTGTTTTAGATCAGAATTGGGCCTTGTAGGTGTGCCAGTTGAGGAATCCAAATCTTTTCAGTGTACTGTGGTTGCAGGTGTGGGGTGTAGGACCATTCTCATCTAACGTCCACCCAGGGGTGAGAAATTGTTCCTACAGGAAGTCAGGACTTCGTTGTTGACATGGCTGTCAAGTCACCTATGTTGATGGTCTTGGCTGACTTCAAAGCATGGCTTGATGACACACTCTCACAATTTGTCCAGGACTTCCTCCAACTTATGAATTTGTTGGGCTTCACACAGGTAGTTGCCTCTGCAACCCATAATCATGGTCACTCACTCAATCTGGTCTTCCTCCTGGGGATGGAGTCCACCGATTTGGTGGTGGAACCAGTCAGATGGTCTGATCATCACACCTTAAGGTTCAATTTCTAGGCTCCCCCTTATAGTCCTGCCCCTGGGAAGATAGTCAGATACTGCCCTTTGAAGAATCTGACCTCTAATAGCCTATTGGTGATATTAGACCTATCAGGATTTCTGGGTGCAAGTGGGGGTCCAGAGAGTTTGGTTCAGTCTTACAATAAGGCCATGATGAAAGCTTTGGACTCTATCGCTCCTGCCCGGGTTCATCCTCTCTCTCTTCACCTGTGGTCCCCTTGGTTTGATGGGACCTTGAGGGAGTTGAGACTAGTTGGACGAAGGTTAGAGTGATGCTGGTGGAAATTCACCCTGGATGCTGACCACCTTAGATTGATGGAACATTATTGAGTCTGTCAATCAGCAATCACCCATAAGAAGGCAGAGTTCCTGTCCAAGGAGATTGCTGCAGCTCAGAATAGACCAGCTCAACTCTTTCGAACCATGGACAGATTGTGCAATCCAACCTGTCTGCAGGTTCAAAGTGTATTTTCACAAATTAAGTGTGATGAGTTTGCTCGGTTCTTTG
This sequence comes from Neoceratodus forsteri, assembly GCA_016271365.2. Lineage (NCBI taxonomy): Eukaryota > Metazoa > Chordata > Ceratodontiformes > Ceratodontidae > Neoceratodus > Neoceratodus forsteri. The sequence continues at coordinate 319,216,862 of CM028130.1, forward strand.
CTGATAAGCTGGCCAACATTAGGGCCGAGATCTGACCAGCTCACTCTATGAGGGTTGGTGGTGGTCGGTGCTTGGTCACCTCTCCTCGGTTTTCTTGTACATCCTTCGACCAGCTGGAGATTACAGATATCATGCAGATTGTACAGAGTATGTGGCCAATGTGTTGTAGTTTGGACCCGGGCCCAACATGCCTTATAAGGGGCTGTGTGGATTCCATTGGCCCTGTCCTTGCTAACACTGTTTGGTGCTCCTTAGAGACGGGTGAGTTTCCTAGATCCCTGAAGGAGGCAGTGGTGACACCGCTCCTTAAGAAAGCTTCTCTGGATGCAAACTGCTTTGCTAACTACAGACCTATCTCAACCCTTCCCTTTGTAAGGAAGGTGATTGAGAAAGTAGTTGCACTGCAGCCGGAGAACCATCTTACCATTCATGATATCTATGATCCTCTCCAGTCTGGTTTCCGGAAGAGGCACAGTACTGAGACTGCTCTGGTTCGGGTGCTCAATGATCTCCTGATGGCAAGAGATCAGAAGCACTGCTACATCCTGGTGCTTCTCGATCTCTCTTCAACTTTTGACACTGTGGACCATAGGGTGTTGCTCGAGCACCTGAGGGTCATCTGTGGCCTTGCTGGTTTGGTCCTCAGATAGTTTCAATCATTCCTCACTGGCAGTCCTAGAGTGTGGTGTTGGGGATGTTTTCCTCAGACTCATTCTCTCTGCCATGTGGGGTCCCTCAGGGCTCGGTGCTGTCCCCAGTGTTGTTTATGGTGTATATGCTGCCTTTGGGAGACATTGTGAGATGGTATGGACTGAGGTTTCACTGTTATGCAGATGATACCCAGCTCTATCTGTCTTTTGTACCCGATCAGGATAGTGCAGTTTCAGTCTTTAATAGCTGCCTTGCAGAAATCCAGGGCTGGATGAAATCCAGCTGGTTGAAGTTGAATTACAGTAAGACTGAGGTGTTGGTGGTGGATCCAGGTCACCAGATAGAAAGGTTGGTGGCAGGGTCCCCCTCTGGGCTTTGCCTTGAGGGTTACCAGCTGCTTTCCTCCGAATGGGTGCAAAACCTGTGGGTGATTCTTGATGACGGGCTGACACTGCATTCACAGGTGTCGGCAGTAGTCAAGTCCTTATTTTATCATCTGAGGAACATTGCCGGATCAAGCACCTTGTTCTTTCCAGTGACCTTCCAACATTAATCCTTGCCTTTGTGATCTTGCACCTGGACCACTGTATCTCCCTTTACCTAGGGCTTCTGGTATTTGCTATCTGCCACCTGTAGCTGGTGCAGAATGCTGCAGCACAGCTGTTGATAGGGGCTCCTCGCTCGAGCCACATCACTTCTGTGCTGCACAAACTGCACTGGCAGCCTGTACAGTGATGTATATCCTTCAAGGTCAGTCTTCTGACCTATAAGGCCCTGAAGGACAGGGTCTGGGCTACTTGCAAGAGCTCCTGAATCCTTACTGTCCCAGCCAACCACTCTGCTCAGCTGATGAGGGGTTGTTAGAGATTCCCAGGGTATGGCTGAAAACCTCTGGGCCCTGAGCTTATATGTACACAGCCTCTACCCTGTGGAATTCTCAACCTCATCAGATCTGAGAATGCTGGACCATGGAGAGCTTCAAGAACGGCCTTAAAGACCCATCTGTTTTATCTGGCCTATAGGGCTCTTACTAATTCTGTTTTTATATTTTTTATGTAATCTGAAATTGGATTGTTTTATTACCTTATTTGTTTTAATGAGTTTCTATTTATAATTCTGTACAGCGCTTTGGTTTTGCGCTTAGAAATAAAGTTTATTATTATTAATTCTAATAAGTGTGGGACAGGACAGCATGTTAAAGAGGATCTCATTTCCCGGTATGACCAGGGTGGGTGGATTGCAAAAATAAAGTGATCATCAAGCAAAACTATTATAATATAACAAAACATTTTGGGAGAATACAGTAGCAAGGCACCAGTGCTATCACTAACATTAGTACACCGCATGAGTGGGGGTGTGCATTCTAGCTGATAAGCCTACATTTATATCCCTGCACCAAGAGGGTATAGCCACTGCTGAGTAAAAGGAGGAGCGGACAAGGTGGATCCTATTCCCTTCCATCATCACATTCCCAATACTATCAATAATACGTTATTTACACAAGTTACAATCACTGCAAAAGGTGACAAAGATTTAAAAAAAATAGTGCATGCATACAGTATGAACAGGGTAAATAGATGCATAAAGCCAGTTATATAATAAACATAAATAACATTAACATTATATAACTCTTCCATATCTATGTTTGTTGCACACATGTATACTATGAACATTGGAGTGAACTAATTTTATGTTTATAAATACAGATTTATAGCTATATCATAGCAACAAAATTTGCAGTGTGATGTAAAACTTGATTGTTCTGCAATTTCTCTTGAAATGGATAGTAATGGCACAATGCTATATTGCTATGTTATTCAGTGCCCTCTAGTGGAGAAAGTTAAAATAAACAAAAGTGTTAACAGAATCACAGGAACCAAAGTTCTGCAAGACCATTACATAACCTATCAGACCAATCGGCATACCTCTCAACTGTACCACATTATGAGGAACGTTGCTCATTTTACTTCAGAAAAGCTCCATGTTCCACATTGTGAGGACTTGTTCCACATTCAGTATTAACATTTTAAAGCAAAAATCTATAGTAAATGATGCAAAACATATATTATTCAATTAATGACAGACTTTCTGAACATAAATGCAAATATTTAACAGTGTTCTAAGCCTCCTAGGTAAAGATTTGACTAAGTGTTCCACATTTTGCTCATTTGTTCCACATTTTGGGAAGCAATGTTCCACATTTAGGGGACAAAAGGTTGAGAGGTATGCCAATCGGCCATCCATTTCAATTGAGAATTGTACTCTCCTTGGGTTCAGATCATATATCCAGGGTTATTCTCTGATAAAAATGTATTCATTCCAAATTTTAATGTATCCATACCTCATTTTTCAGCTGCTTTCCTCTGGTAGCCTGTTCCGCATTGAGAAAATAAATGTTTCTTGATGTTTCTCCCTATCCGTGCCTCTCACTGCATTAGGTTGTGCCCCTTTAGGGGTGTGCAGGTACCTGTTTTTCAATACTAAAAGTGTATTTGTACTCAACACCCCAGAAACGCAATGCTTGGTACTCAGTGCTCAGTATTCAGGCCTAAACATAAGAAAAAAAATTTAAAAATAAAATAAATTGACCTTCCATCCCTCCTCAGGTGGCTGGGACTAATCTTTTTAGGTTCCATGTGATAACAGTGTTTGCAAAACCACAATTGCCATTAGGGCAAGTGTACATCACCGTAAATAAAAACGGCGATGTACAAGTACACTCCAAGTGAACACAACTGGGTGAACAGACATTTCTATTTATGTGGGTGGCTGTGCCTCCCCAACCATACCCCATGTGGGGCTTTGCCCCTTGCATCCCCTTTACTAAATATTGTCAACTCCAGGGGGGTGCATGTTGGGGAGGAGGTGAAACTTGTAAAAATAAAATAAAATACTCTCAAAGCAAAATGGTATGTGCCTCCCCAGCCCCGAACCCTGCACTCTCCCCATTGTAGCCAGCCACCTTCACCACCATGACACACGGCCAGCTCGGCAGCCTTTCACTGCACTACCTCCCACATACCTTCCCTCTTCTTCCATCCCCCGTCCTGTCCTTCCATTCACCTTCTCTTTGCCAGTCGCTACCCTTTTAGGGTTGCTAACATAACGAGCACTGAATTTGATTTACTCATACATGAGTCGCTCAAGAAAAGTCGCCATTGTCAACCTCCTCTTCCTCAACCACAGTTATTTTTCACTCTCAATCTTCCCCCCTTACTGTACTCTTATTTAAAAAAGAAATACTTGGCTTCTGGACTGTACAAAGAGTCAACAGTATCTTTCAAAACAATCCCCTCCCTTGCCAAGCCTTTCACAAAAATCCATTTATAACAAGTTGGGCCCCCAACCCCTGCTCCATGACTTTTGGAGGAGGCAATAATTGTAATAATTCCTGTCTAGTATAGTTGGTTCCCATCCTCTAGCCCACAGTGCATCTTCCCCATAGACTTAATGATGTAATCTGACTGAAACATAAGGTACATGCAACAGGAAGGGAGCAGGAGTGGTCTGCATCCTTGATAATCCAAGTCAGAATGATCAAGACTAAGTTGGTGTTGCACTCCTGCTTATTCTTCCTTGTAGAGTACTTATCATACACTTCTATATCTCTTTGTAAGTTACTTTATGTTTTTTCTATGCTGTTCTGCTCTGCACTTTAAACACCTTTCTTGTCTATTTTATTGTATCCATACTTTACTGTTTAACCATAGTGGGTGATTTGTCTCAGTATTCTACCCTTGTTATTCCTAGGTTCCCATAATTACCCTGCTTTCTGAATGACTTTCTTGCAAGAGTTCCATGGGTCCTCTACCCAACCCATATTTAATTCCCCCCTCTACAGTCTGATCATAGACATCATATTTGACATGTTAGCATTGTTAAAGTGAAATGATCAGATTTCGTTTTCAATTCTCTTCCTTTTATTAATCATCTGCTTAATCTAAAATTCGACTATGGTGTGATAACTAGTTCTCAGCTCTCCCACTTCCATGCGTAACATAATGCCATCCTTATAACCTAGCACTACACCTAATTTAGTCCCCATTCTCATGACCCCCTCATATGCTGTACTAATAAAAATGAATGTGATTATTGCAACAACACCTACCCTCTGTTACCCTTAACAATGACTTTGTCCCAGTCTGGATGAAGTCCTCCATTATTAATGTTCTACTGTGGGCTGTTGCCTTTCTGACCTCATCCACAACACCTGAATGAATGTTTCATTAAGAGGGAGCAACTGGAGGCTGGCCCAGTGGTATGAAGGTTTGAGGTGTTGCATGCATTACCTCCTGCCATGCCAGGGACCTGTGTTCAGGAATGAGCATGGTTGCTGGGTGTTGGTGGGTAAGAAGGATAGATCATACTAGCGACAGCTCTCCTCTCTCAAGGAGGGTGGCCAAGCCATCTCATCCCATGACTTCCACTCTGTGGAGGCCCAATGGTACTGCAGCATGAGTGACTCAAAGGGAAGGTGGCTGCAGTGACACAGGATTTGTACACCTCCATGCATATGTACTGGTGCCGCGGAATGGGGGATGGATGAGATACATTGAAAATATAGGGGCGTGGGCTTTGTGAAACCTTGTCTCTGTCCTACTGGTCAACCCTGCCATTCTGGTATTGAGGCCGAACTGGATATGTATGCTGGGGGGAATGGCCCTTCCCCTCTTGCCCTGCCACAGAGTGAAATCTGCAGTAGAACAAGCTTCCGGATCACAAGAGAGGTAGGGATGACTGCCGGGCAGAGGAACAAGTCTGATAGCTGCCCAGGTATGCCTCAGAGGATAAAAACCTTTGTGGAAAAAAGCTGGGAGCGATTGGGGAAATTGACAACTTTGGTTTGACTTCAGTTCAGATCCCCTGCTTTTAGTTTGCCTACAACATTTCAGACAGAGACACTTTGGGTCCTTGGTACAGTATGGGAGATTAGCAGGCTACAAATAGGGAAAAGTAGTTCCCCTCCACATCCACTCACTCACCTTAATCAATCCTAGTTTCTTCTGCCCTACCCCTGGTCCTACAGTCAGATTTATAGAAAACCTTAGTCAGCTACTGGCTCAAGACCAGGAGACAAATATTTTTTTTGTTTTTGTTTTTTGTAAAAGAAAATTTCTGTGGAGGTAGGAAGAGTGTTGGAAATGGCTGGGTTAGTTATGGGGTAGCCATGGGCTAGCCCTGGCCACCTGGAAAGGCCTTGACTTTTTTTTAACTAATAAGTCAAAGGTTGAAATGATCCCAAAGTTACTAAAAATGTAGACTGCACTGAGTCAAGGGTAAAAGTGCAGAATTGTGTCTCATTCACCACATACACAAATTTGTTATCATCTAATCCTTACTTCTTTTTGGTCTGGTTAGCTGTGGCATACGTCCAGCATTATTTTACAATTGATCCATTCATCTACTTCCAAACAAATAGATTCTGTCCCTCCCAATATCCTTTCTTTTAAAACCTCTGTGTCCTGCTCTCAGTATATGGCCACCCACTGTTCTTCACATCCAGTCCCCCTGATCAGCCTGTATCCGTCTATGTCAGTCTCTCATACACTGGGGTTTTCTACAACATTTCAGTGATTTCTAAGGAAAAATACATATTGACCCCAACTATAATTCCCACCTCTTCCCTTTCTTTATAAGGCTTCTGTAACACATGAGACAACATTTCCATTTCCTAGGTCCCTTCCTGTGTAACACTTATTCTAGGTTCATAATTAATGTTTGTTATAATATATGGGAGAGGGCAGTTACATATGAAAATTTATGAATTCCCATCCTTGATATGGTATCAATGTGATGTCAAGAGATTATTATACCCTCTTGAGTACATCACAATGATACCATAACAACATGAACTTCTCTGCAAATGCGTGGCTAGTGAAATACCAGCTTATGATGAGTGGCCGCGGTGCTGAGAGCTGGCACTGAAAGAGAGTGGCACAATGGATAACAAAGTAAAGTAAAGACAAATTTCACTTAACTGTCACCCATACACTATAAAAGACAATGAATGGGCACCAGTTAACAACAACCCAGAGTTCCTATCTCAAGGTCGCCATGCAAACTGCAAACCTCTTGAGCTTCGCTCTCAAGGTTTACTATGTTGTCATGACAACCTCTTTATGGGAACACAGCGTTGTTGTTAACTGGTTAGCATCCATTATCCTGTATGTATTTTGTGGCTTGCAAAACACTGGTTTCTAATCATTGAGATTATGTCATTATATAGCTGCATCACACAAGATTTGGGGATATAGGAAGTTAAAACTATTTTGGAATGCACAAATGAGTACACAAGAGATGGCATCTGAAATTCTAGCCCAAGTACTGGAATTTATTTTAACTCATGATTATTTAACATTTGAAGGAGATTTTAACCACCAGCTCAAGGGCATGGTGATGAGTGCAACCATGGCACCATCATATGCCAATTTGTTCCTGAGCTGGTGGGCAAGACGTTTGTCTTTAGGGTAGAGGTCTGTCCATGCCTGGGGAAGATCATTCGATGGCATAGCTATGCCAAGGACATTATTTGCATATGGCAGTGCATTGAAAATGAAGCTGAGGAATTTGTGCTATGTCTGGGCATCAATCACTAGAATTTTAAATTCACATAACTCATATCCAGGCAATAAGAAAAGTTTATTGACTTTTTAGATTTAATGTTGTATGCTGACAGCAGTAACATACTTCAGTCTGAGTTGTTTAGAAAGAGCTCTACAGATAATACCTTGTTACAATCAGGTAATGCCCAACCCCAAAGTTTGGTAAGGATCATCTCCATGGGATAGTTTATTCATTTTAGAAAGCACTATTTCCAGGGGGATGGGGTTGATGGACAAGTTGAGGGTTTGGCTTTCTATTTCAAATAGTGTGGGTATTCTGCAAAATGGATGGAACTAGTGATGTTCAGGACAAAAGGATACATAGGGGAAATCAGTTGATACTTAGAATAAGACAAAAGACTTAAAACAATCCACCCTTAACATTGTTAACAGAGTTTAATAATAAAGCTTTAAAAGTAAGGGCAATCATTGCCAACAATTGGAACATCATACAGTATTTGGGAACCAGACTTCAAAGGCTCTGTTCAAGGAGAAGCTGAAGGTTAGTTCCTTGATGGTTAAAATTGTGTAGGATTATGTGGTGCAGTTATTTTGGGCTTGGAAAGAAATACAACCAGCATTTCTCCTCAGTCAGACTGAGGTAGGTTATCACAGAGCACTGAAAGGGGCAAGTCAGACCCTGACAGCTGTACTCGGGGGGGGTGGGCAGAGGAATTTCCCACTGTGACTGGCTTGAATTAGTTATGCACGGGAAACTAGAGCATGAATATACATGGTTCTGCCCTTTCCTGTATATGAGGGGAAGGAATCAGGGCAGTGTGTGCAGACAGCCTATCCTGGGAACAGATATAGAGAGGGACAGGAACAGACCAGCCTATCTGGCTTTGACTGGGCCAAAGGGGCTATGGTTCAAGGGATGTTTTTGAAGTCCCTGAGATCAGGTGGCACTGGTCCCTGCAGGCCTGGTCTTCACTGAAGAGGGACATAGAGAGCAGCTGGAGGAATGGAGGTCCTAGAGAACTAACTTGAGATGAGCAGAGCCCATCAGCCCCAAAAGGCACATGTGGGAGAGTGGTGGGCCACCCCATAAGGGAGATCACCAGAAACCTTGCAGTTTCACTCCCAGCAGAAAAAGGAATTGGAAGTCAGTCAGTGTTCAGAGAAAACTGAAAATTCACCTTGCTAAGTTGTAATGCTCATATTGTAAAGACCTAGGCAGTTTGTATGGAAACTGCTGGCAGGTAGCTGAATGAATGGGTGCCGGGTAGGATAGGGATGGAAATGATTTGGGTCAGTAAGTCCCTTGTAAAGGTCCAGACATTGGAGTCTGCTTTTTGGGCTACTAGGGCTATCATTGTACACACAGCCAGACCAACCATGCTTTATGCACTTATTATGAAATGGATAGAAAGAATGTTGGCTCCTGATTGGCTAAAAGGTACTTTTAACCGGGCAGTTACCCAGCCCAACAGACTGGCTGAAAGTAGCTCAACAAAAATATGTTTAAAAAATACATCCAATTTACTAAAAAGGGCCCATTTCATAATTGCAATAAGGCACTCCAGGGGGAACATTATGGTGGGTTAAAGGCCCTTCTCAGGAGGTGGAAACACTCGGCTTCACCTCATGCTTCAACCCACTAAAGGTGGGCTGTAATCCCACCATAACACACACCCTGTTATGTCTAATTGCTTAAGTAGTGATATCATACAGTATGCTGATACATTTTCTGTTTATTATGCTTCTGGACACATTGAGACATGTGCTGACACAGCTTGCCTCCCAAGTAAGTCTTTGCCCTGCCTGAGAAGAGTGCTAGCACAGAAATGGTCTTGAGAGCTCTAGGGTTTCAGGGACCCTGCATGTGAGGTTAGGGATTTGTAGGCTTAAAAGAGACCCAATAATTCAAGTAATGTGTATCTGAGCCCCTTTAGTTCAGAGGGTGTACCTGGAAACTTTTATAGCTGTGGGGTCCAGCAAGTAAGCTAGGTACCATCAGATCAGTGTAGCGTTCCAGCAGTATTAATGTATGCTGCACTAGAGGTGGAGAGTTATTTAAGAACCCAAGGAGTTTTGAAAGTACAATTGTGTAGGACAAGGCTCTTGGAAATCTGATTATGTAGTGTGTGCCGGTACCATCATAATAGGATATATTGTCAGGGAAATGCCCAGATAGCTGTTTACCATTTGGCAGCTACTAAATGAAAAAACACCCTGCTTGATCCCAGCTCCTGTATAGACATCGCACTGTATTTGGTCTCATGTAATTGGTACTTCAGAGTATGGTTTTAAGGTGCCCCTGGTCTCCATTGCCATGTCCTGGGTTAGTAATGCAAATGTTTGTGGTGTAGAACTGGTATTCATGGTATCAGGGGGCACAGATGCTTTTCTGAATGAGATGCAATCCATATCCCTAAACAAAGAAGGGCAATCTGATAACCCCCTTACAGATAAATACATGGATGAGTATTAAACCAACTGGCTGCTATAAATGCCATTACTGTACTGTATGCAAGTACGTACAAGAGAGTAAAGATCAAAGCATACCATGTGAGTAGTTCAGGAAAAACAATACACCCCAGCAATTTATCAACTGCAGTTCTGACCATGTGATACAGTATGTACTGCCTGGTGCTCCTGCCCTAAAATATACGAGGAAAGAACCAAAAGGAAGGTACGGTGAGATTGCAGGAACGGTGGGTGGGCAGAGGGAGACAGTGAAAAAGCAGGGATACTGAACAAATATTTCTGCTCAGTATTCACAAAAGAGGAGAAGGAAGTGCATAATCCAATTAACAGAAGCACTCTTGATGGGGGGGTTGATCCCAGCCCTTTCACAGAAAAAAGGGTTCTGCCAGAACTCCTAAAACTGAAGGTGCACAAAGCAATGGAGCCTGATGGAATTCACCACAGAATTCTAAAAGAATTAAGGGGGGACTAGTGAAAACACTGACTACTTTTTTTAATAAATCATGGAAAGATGGTGTGGTACCCGAGGACTGGAGGAAGGCAGATGTGATTCCCCTTCACTAAAGTGGGACCAAGACAGAGGCAGGAAACTACCGACTTGTCAGTTTGACCTCTGTGGTAGGGAAAGTGATGGAGTCACTTCTGAAGGAAAGAATTGTTGAGTACCTTGAGGCCAGTGGGGCACAGGACCCAAAGCAGTATGGGTTCATAGCGGGAAGGTCATGTCAGACGAATCTAATAGATTTCTTTTACTGGGTGACCAAAGTAGTAGACCAGGGAGGGGCTGTGGACATGGCCTACCTAGACTTTAGCAAGGCATTTGACACAGTCCCACATAAAAGATTAATAGTCAAATTAACCAGCCTGGGAGTTGGTCCCAGGGTGGTAGCCTGCGTAAAACATTGGCTGGACAACAGCACACGGAAGATAATTGTAAATGGAGTCCACTCTGAAGAAAGAGGGGTTACTAGTGGGGCACTGCAGGGTTCAGTACTGGGTCCAGTCCTTTTTAATGTCTTTATAAATGACATTGCAGAGGGACTGGAAGGAAAAGTATACCTCTTTGCAGATGACACAAAGATCTGCAACAGGGTTGATACACAAGGAGGTGTGGAAAGGATGAGAAGAGACTTGGCAAGGTTGGAGGAATGGTCAGAAGTATGGCAGCTAGGATTCAATGCAAAGAAGTGCAAAATAATGCACCTGGGAAGCAAGAACCAGGGAAGATTACACAATGGGGAGGTAGTAACAACAACAAAAAGGAAAGGGATCTGTGGGTAATCATATCAGATGACCTTAAGGTTAGCAAGCAATGTAAGAAGGCAGTAGAGGGGCTGGGGATACTGGGATGCATGGAGAGGCATCACCAGCAGAAAACAGGAAGTTGTTATCCCTCTGTACAGACAGTTGGTGAGACCCCATCTGGAGTAATCATTCCAGTTCTGTAGACCCCATCTCTGCAAGGACATAGACAGTATAGAGGCAGTCCAGAGGAGGGCAACTAAAATGGTGCAGGGTCTGCAAGAGAAGCCGTGACGAGGAGAGACTAAAGGAGCTTAATATGTATACCCTTGAGGAAAGAAGGAGAGGGGGACATGATAGAAACTTTAAGTACCTCAGTGGAATCAACAAAGTCCAAGAGGTAGCATCTTTCAGAAAAAGAATGTGCAATAACAAGGGATACAATTTAAAAGATGGGGGGGGGGTTCCAGGGCAATGTGAGGAAATATTTTTTCACAGAGAGGGTAGTGGATGCATGGAAGAGTCTTCCTGAGGAGGTTGTGGGGTCTAAAACTGTGGGAGAATTCAAGAACGCATGGGACAGACATAAGGCAGTTCTTGTGGGGGGTAGGAAGAAATAGGCTGTTGGTTAACTAGGATTTGTGGCCTATCCTGTAGGTAGGGAAATGGGCAGACTAGGTGGGCCAAGCGGTCCTTATCTGCCATCAAAGACTATGTTTCTATGCAAGGGCAGTTAAGTGTGGAAAAACTGTTAATGCTCTGTTGGCCCACTTCAAGAACAGGAATGAGTCAGATCCATTGTGCCTGCAACATGAACATCTCAAGGGCATTGTGCTTAGATACAGTGTAGGCCCCAAAATTACCTGTTCTTCTACAGCACAAATATTGGAGAATATGTATCATAAATTTCCTTGAGCCAAATGGTTTGCATGATATCCTGGATTTTGCGACTTCTTTAATGTAAATTATATGTTTGATAAGTGATTATGTGTATCACATAGCCCTTTTTTATTTTCTGATTTCTGTATTTCATCACCTTCACATTCAGCATTTATTTGTGTAGTTTTTCATGTGTTCAACATAGGATCCCCATATGTATGGAAGGATGGATTATGTTTACAATATCAGTCAGGACTGTGTTTGACAATCTCTCTGTTGCTTAATAATTTGGTAATCAATAGATTTTTTTATCTGTTTTTCCCCCTTCTCTCCAGCACCCCCCCCCCCGCTTGGTTGACCCCAACCCTGCCACCCTGACATTGCCTAGGACTTACCTCACTGCCTTTCCCCTGGAGCTTGTCTCTCTGGCAAAGGTGACAGGGCTTCCAAAAACCCACTGTAATACAGATTTTTGGAGGTGTTGCCTGGTAATCAGACATGGGACCTGTGAGTGGCCAACATTATCCCACTGTTCAGGGCATTTCTGCTTTTCTGTTCTCTTTTTTCCCCCTCCTTGCCAGGTGAGCCCCCTTCAGTCTTCATGGCACCCCAACTCCATCACCTGCCATTTCTGGAACTTACCTGTGGAAGCCACCTGATCCTCCACAGATTCTCCCCTGTGGCAGGACCATTGAGGGTACACTTATCCCCCTCTGGATGACCTTGCTCAGTTCAGTGGTCCCTGGGCCCAGTAGGCAGTGTGGGTCTGCAAAGTGCTGTGGGGTGTTATTCTGCTGCCGGCAGTGTTTTTCATGTTCTGGTTGCTCCCCGACCCATGGATGCTCTGTGCAGGTGACAGCCTCATGTGTGCACATTATTGGACATGGTGATGTCTTCTGTCAGGGAGCATCCTCCACCCAGAACTGCTGCCTCGAACCGCACTACCACCCATGGTCACTTAGGTGGCAGTATAGCAACGGTGCAGTCTGCCCTCCCTCCCCAGAGGAGAAGTGAAACCATTGGGATGCTCGATTCTCCTCACCCCGGCTGACCCCCGAGTGGTGCAGGCTCAGTCCTGACCCTTGGTCACCAGTGTGGCAGAAGGTGAGGCATGAGTGCCTCAGCCCTCTGTGCCACCAGGCTGGCATTGCTTTTCTGTTCTGGTTCCCCCAGGATGTCAGCAGCCTGGGTACGCAAACATGCACTTATGCACACAAGCATGTGTGTTGTGGCACCAGCTGATGTCCTTCAAGCTCATTAGTCACTCTTACTGCACAACCACATGTTGTCACACAGGTGGTAGTATAGCAGTGGAACTGACTGTCCTCCCTCCTCAGTGGAGAAGCGTCCTCTGTGATGCCAAATCCTCCTCTTCCCTTTGGCTGGCCCCTGATGACTTGAGCTCATTCCCTGACTCGGGTTGCTGGTGTGGCTAGCAGTAGTGTTACTTCTGTACTGGTGGGCCAGCTATCAATAGATATTATATTAATAATTATTAAATTCATGATAAATGAATTTTGGCAATAACTAATTTATACATGTGTGCAGTGAATATTTTTTAATTATGATACTGGGTTCACAATTTTATTAAAACAAATGTAATTGGTGCACTTTGTAATTTTTATCTGTTGTGTGCCTTATTCAATATTTATAATGCAGCCTTGTATGAATCCTATTTACTCACAGAAGATGCTCATGTGCAGATGTTTGCTAAAACATGGCTTATTATGCTGGGTTATTTAAAGATAGGCAGAAGTATGAAAATCTGTTTTTTTTTTTACACTGCTCTTTTACACTGGGAGGTATAAACAATGAATAGGAAAGGGTAGACTCCACCCCCAGAAGAACAAGCAGTATGCTTTACAATGTTGGGGAGTTGTTGCGGCATCTGGGTGGCACCCCTGCCATTAATTTACTTGATTTTGTCATATGGCTCTGTTTGCTGCACTTTGTATGAGGTATGTTAGAACCATTAAGTGTATTTCATGCACTGTATGATTTGGCCCTGCGTGTGCGCATCTTTTTTCTGATGTTTAGTGCATGTGTTGCGCTCATGCACTGGAAAAAGTTATTCTTGACTGCCTATTATCACATACTGATACATTATTGTAATTTTATCTTAGCTTTTATCCTGGTATCAATTTTTGGTTCTTATTTGCCAACTTTGACAAAGTCAGATATAATGCCTGCTCTGATTGTTTTTTGGTTTTTGTTATATCCATGTCATGTTTTTGTTACATTGTTGTATTTAGCTAATTGTTATGATTTCTTTTGGATGTGGAACCTTTGTAAATGAGTCTCTGACTCAAAGATATGTCAAAGTCTGAGACTGTAATAAATAAATAAATTAATTAAGCAGTACCTTTGGACTTTTGAGCAGCCTCTCCCCACCCCAAAGCTCTTTCCAACTTGGAGGTGAAATCTTCAGTCTATTCAGGAGTCTACAAACAAGTTGGTTCTCATGATCCTGGTTACTCAGAACACTGTGCCTAAACCTTACTGAATTTCCCTATCACCACATCTGTTTTCTACCCATCTCGTATATCTCCTTGGCCAGCTATAAGAGCATCCTGTTACCAGAACCCTCTTTATCTTCATATAAAGTTTGACAGGACACCACCACAGCCTTCTCTAGTGACAACAGTTTATTTCAGAGGATCACATGATAAAGATCCTTCCCTCCTAATTCATAACACCCATACCTACAGTGACCCACTTCCCACTCCTACTCCAGCATCTGCCCTTCTGCCTCCTTCCCTCTTCCTGATCCATCTTGTGTGGCTACATCACATGCAGAATTCTGCTTGAGACCAGCCATGAGTAGGGCATAAGAATACTGCAAAAGAGTCATACGTAATACAAAGAACCATAACAAATATACAATAAGGCTATAATGCTGTTGGGGTTTCTAGACATATTTATAAACCATTAGGCCTAAGACAGAATGTTTTTTATTCTTCTTCAAAACTCTGAGATAGCATTATACCCTTATTTTGTAGGTTGTGGATGTGTTTTATTTGTTCAGATAAATGGTCATTACCTAGGAGTTATGTAATTATTGACTAAGTATAGCCTTATGGATGTCCAGTGTTTAGGTTTATAGCTGGATAACAATTGCATGGATTACAGTATGTAGTGTTTACAAAATGTGCCAAATGTACTTTACATTTTACACAAATTACAAAAATAGGTAGCATTTCAAAATGGAAACTTTTTTCAGCTGAAAAATGCACACTTTAAAATTTCAACATACTGTACAAAAGTGTGTTATTTTGGCACAACTTCTATATAATTGGACACTTCTAAAATAATATGATTAGAGACATTGTGTAGTAAAACTGTTTATACAACAGGAGTGAGCAAATACTGTAACTCATTGCAAAAAAACATGTATTCTCACTGCAGTGGAATAAATTAATTTAGTTCACTGTGGTGACATCATCAAACCAAAAAAAACCAGCCAAAAACACAGTCCTATTGTATAAATCAGATAAGTTATTGCCGGTGGTGGAATACACTATTTATGTGAATAAGTGGAGAGTGACTTCAGCTACCATCACTCATGGCTTCGCTATGCTCTGCCACTCATGAAGATATCTGAGGTCACTCTCCACTCATTCAGATAAATAGTGTATTCCACCACCGGCCATAATGTACTTCCTATATACTGTATGTGAAAATGTTTTGAACAAGTGGCAAAGTGGTAGTAGGAGGTCATGCCAAAGAAACATGATTGGATTTTTAGACTGAGTCACAATGGACATGGATAGGGGTCAAGAAGCTGATGTTATGTGTCTAGATTTCAACAAAGTCTAGAACTCAGTCCCACACTGGAGACTGATAAATAAGTTGGGTGGCCACACAATGTGGGACAAGGTTGCAGGTGGATGAAAATTTGAGTGGGAGGACTCAGAGGGTGGTTCTCTTTACCAGTCCCTTAACTGGCTCCCTCCACAAGCATGATGCTCCTACCTGCTGTCCTGGACCATTGCTGATACCTTGCACAGTCCTTCCTACTCTCCACTATCCCTTCTTATCCAGCCAAGAACCTACTGGTGCAATCTATGTCAGTCTTCCCACCTCCAACTAAAATATCCTAACATTAACTATGAGGATGGGCCTAAGAGCCTTCTCCACAGCCTGACCCTCACTATGGAATGACCTCCCCTCCTCCCTGCATTCCCTCAAACTTCCCTCTAAATCTAAATTCCCTATCAAGAATGCACGTTCTGCCCTTAACAACCTGCATCTGCTCACAGGCCACTAGCATGGCTGCACCTCTCTTGCAGTCCACTCTTACCCCTTCCCCCCTCTAGTGCTCCACTCTCTTCTCCTGCCTTGAATACTATTGTTATTCCTATTGTTAAATGATGGAGAAACCTCACCCTGTTTACCTAAATGTTATATACCTTGGTATGCTCAATTGTTGATGTATCTGGTACTGTTTACCTTATATTTTCTCTGTTAGTTTGACCAACACTGGATTCCCTGTTATGTTCTCTCACTGTATTTTATGCTGCTTATGCCAGTTTCTGGCCTCGGCTGTGCCTGAAAAAGGTCTTTGGATCAGTGCACCAACACAGTTACCAAATGAATAAATAAATAAATTGGGAACCCTCAGTGAAAAGGGAAGTCATGAGTGGGTTGCCCCTGGGATCAGTTCTAGGTCCAGTTCTCATTAACATCATTATTTGTGATATAGGGGAGGGGGTTTAGGGAAAGATATATCTCTGCATAGATGACAACAACGTTTCTGGAAGAGTGGACACTGAGGATGGGGTAAGGCCACAAAGAAAGACCTGGGAACTCTGGAGAGGTGATGAGGTTGTGGCAGCTGAAATTTAACATGTGAAAGTGTAAGGAAATATACACAAGGTCCAAGTACTAGGGCTGTGTGAAATGCAAAATTCTACCATCAGAATTACTGCAGCATGACAATTCTACTTTAAAAATGCTTTGTAGAATTTATTTTTAAATTCTGTGGAATTTCAAAAAGCATTTCTGTGCAAGCTACAGAATAATTTTTCGCAGATCATATAAACTGTGGAATAATTTCCCATGAACTGCAGAAAAAGAACCTACAGTTTATGTGAACCTTGGATTATTATTCCACAAAAAGCATTGTGCATGTGGAATGTTGAAATTCCACAAATGATGGAAATCAGCAGAATTTTCAAAAATTCCACATAATTCCATTCTGTTGGAAATTCAGCATTTGGCACAGCCCTTCCAAGTACCCATAGGCTGAATGGGGTAGTTGCAGAGAGCATATCAGAGGAAAGGGCCATGGGAGTGTTAATAGTGGAGAACATGAAGGCAACATCACAATGTAGTGGAGCTATGAGCAAGGCATGTATGATGCTTGGGTGCATACAGAGAGGGATTTCTAGCAAAAGAAGAGACATAAAACAGACCTGGTATGGATAACAAAATCAAAGCTTGCTCATAAATGGGAAAAGTTGTGTGTTTATAGTCCATATGGATCAATAATTGAAAATGTTACAACTTTTTAATATCTGGGAAGTTTGCTGGAACCATCACTCTCATTTGACATTCAAATAGAACATGTTTGTCAAACCATTAATTGAATGTTGGGTATGGCCTATAGGGCACAACAACTGACTAATGAAGCTAGGATGGTGATTGCAAGAAGTCTGTTGTTGCCTAGGCCTAATGACTGCTTAGTTGTCTGTTCTAGTGCCTGTGAGACTGACCTGCAGAAATTGGAATTCTGTTTATAATAGTGTTTGCAGGTTGGCCTCACTGGCAGATCAAATGATAGATCAATATGATTGTCTTGGGTGGCTATCCCTAAAAAGAATAAAGGCTGATTGATTTTGCAATGTTTATTCACAATATCTTGAGTAATAATCAGCTGCAATCTCTTAGTCAATATTTGACATATCTAACCTCTGAAAGGTCTATTTCTTTGAGATTGAATGCTACTGAATTTATTTTATTTAGCTTTTGTTGACTGGGTAAGTGCACTAGACAAATCCTGCCTATTTTCAGGCACGACCCAGGGGAGGGGGATACAGATGAATGCCAACTGACCTTGAACCAGATTAAGCTGTTGGTGGTATTTTTAGTGAATGAGGGAAATTTGGCCAGGACACTGGGGAAATTCCCCTACTCTTTTCGATAAGTGCCATGGGATCTTTAACATCCACCTGAACTACCACCAATCCAGGCAGATGGGACCTCGGTTTAATGTCTCATCCGAAAGGCGGCACCTCAGAAGTGCAGCACCCCTCTCATGCTGCACTACAGTGTCAGTACTGGGATATTAACCCAAGTGCCAGATGTGGGAACTGAACCCACAGCCCTCTGATCTCCCGGCCTCAGAGGCGAGAGTGCTACCCACTGAGCCACTGACACTGCAAATTGATGGTAGCTCCATCTGTAAAATCTAATAAAGGTTGAAAGGCTTTTTTTGTATTCAGGTCCCATTTTGTTGAATTCACATCTCTTAGATATCAGGTTTTCCAGAATGAAGCACAAGCTTAAAAAGAAGTTGAAAGAGCATCTCATGTCTAGAACATGCTCTGAATGCTTTGATTAGTATTTTATACTCATTTAGCTGTGTATTATGATTTGCAAACAATTGTATATTTTAGTGTATCTCATGTTAGTTGTTTTTTATTCTGTATTAAGTGTTAGTATTATATTATTGATGGCAATTAGATGTTTTCTTGACACAGTATTAGCCACTGCTAAGAAATTTGAAGCACAAATTTTAGTGAGAAAGAAATAATGTGATCGACTGGGAATTTAACCCAGGCCCACAGAATAGTGTCTAGTGTTTTAACTAGTGAGCTACAGGCTCACATGGATGGACCTGGGGTTCCGCATGCTTTCTCTCTGTGCCATTACAAATTCTGCAACTAGGAATAATCCAGATGACAATTAGATGTTTTTTTGGTACAGCATTAGCCACCTCTAAGTAATTTAAATCACAAATTGTAGACGAGAAAAAATAATGTGACTTAGGAATTAAACCCAGGCCTGTAGCTCACTGATTACAGCATCAGACTGATATTTGAGGGCCTGAGTTTAATTTCTAGTAGATCACATTACTTTTTGTTCATATTTCTGAGAAGTTATTGGTATTGGGGTAAAGGGGGCACTATTTCTTTTCCTTTCTGGGACCATGGGGAGAGGAGGAAGTTGGGGTTCTGCTAAGTGGGCTGTGTTATTTGTGTATAGGGACAATGGGGGAGAAGGGAAGGACAGGTGCTATAAGAGTGGTGGAAGTGTTTTAACTGTTTTCCTTTTTACACCACCAGCAAAATGGAGTTGTCCTCTTGCCACAAAAAAACTCCACATATCTTTTCCATGTGGACTTCTAAATGGGTTGGAAAAATCTCATAACATCACTCGTTGAAAGCCATCACCTGTCCATTCATTAATCCACAGTGTAGCACAGATCCTTACCAAACCAAACTATTCTACCTCAATACAGTCTTAGTGCACTGATAAAATTAATATGCCAGTTCTGTCCTGTAAAAAAAGTTTAATCGGCAGCCATGTTGTTTCTCACAATTGTTTGCAGTTAATGAGAATTTTCCAACCAAATTTACAAAATTCTTTATAACGTGCAACAGAATGGCACACAGACAGCCTGCTGCTAACAGTGGGTGAATCCAGAGTGTGAGTTTCTGAATAATTGCACAGCCACAGTGACAATGGCACCGGAAAGAGTGGCAGGTGCTGACTGGGATGCTTGACAGACAGTGGCAGGTAGAGCGGGAAAGTTACCCAACTCAAAGAAACACAAATGACAGTGGGATGAGAGAGACTGTGGGGATGCCTGGTAGTAGGAATTGGCAAGTAATATAGAAATGTTAGAAAATGGAAGCAGTGGTCCTTCACAGCACAACATGCTCTGGTGCATCATCAGCTTCTAGGATCAGCCCCATGAATCTGGGGGGGGGGGATGCAACCCATCCTGACAAACAGAGTACAAATATGCATAATATAAAAAAAAAAAACAAAAGAGTTCTGTTAATCTAATAAATTGTAAAATACTGTTTCAAATACTACTTATAAAATTTGGCTGTACTGGTTGAAACTTCTATCCAGCACAGAAGGATAACATTAGTGTTCCAATCAGCATGTATTAATATCCCAATATACAGTACCTATGGCCTGTTGTGGGTTATAGCCAGGGCCACTGGAAAATTGTGCCCGCAATTTTTTTGTGGAATCCACAATTTTCACCATTCTCCACAAAAACTGACATGTTCCACAATTTCTTGCAATTTTTGAGTTTTTATATTGAACTGTGTAAAAAGTATTAACATTTTTAATAAAATACTCTCAAATATATTGACAATTTTTCATGCAGACTTGGGTTTGGCCGAAACAGTGCAGTGTAAGGTAGGGCAAGGGTTTTATGTGACACTGCTGTCTTTTGAATCCTTGTCTTGTTTGGTTTCAAAATCCAGTGGCCAAGCATAAGTACACTTAAACATTTAACATTTGTTCTGTGTTGAAGCAGTCTATCAGAAAACTCTTTGTTGCCACACAGACTGAAACAAAAGATGTGAGAAAAGGTGCAAATTATCCCATTCACTTAAATGGGGTGCTAACTATGAAGCCTTTTTGTAAGTGGCAGGGCAAATTTTTCCTTGTGAGCATACTTTCATTCAGACTAGTTTTAATTCAAACAGCTGAGGATTTTTGCATGGCCCTGCCAATTTTAAACTTGAATAAGCTAGTTGCTAACAGTGATCTCACTCTTAGCAACTACCCCCTAGATGCTCACATGCAAAGACTACAATAAAAACCTGACTAAAGTCTAAAAACAAGCTTATAAAACACAAAATGTATCTGAACATTTATCTTTAACTAAACAAAATCACTGCAGCCAGAGTAAAAGAAAGGTAAATTACAGGGTACGCTGACTACTGTAACATGCAGTAAAAGTATATTGGTATTTTTTTATAATTTTTGGTAACTGCGTCAGGCCCACTAGGCACAAGTGCCTGTTTTCAGGTACAACCCGGGAGCACTGTGGAGGTTAAGTGACTTGCTGTTAATTAGGCTGCATTATTCTACAGCCAGAAACAAAAAAAATTTATTTCTTCTGGCTTTATTTAATATTGATATGCTGCCGCTCACTTTATAGAATATATTTAGCACTGTATGTGGCAGATGCTTTTAAATTTTGGAAGATAGGCAATGCTTACGATAGCTTATCAGTTTAGTATTCTTTTTAGGAACATAAACTTTTCTTTATGTTTTAAACATATTCAGGTGTCAGTGTATTCATTTAGCAGTTTATACTGACTGATATATGCTGCAGAAAACATTAAAAGATTTATTGTGAAGCACTCAGGGTCTATAGTAGAACCCCCGCAATTCCCCACAATTTTTGAAAAATGCTCGGCAATTTTGGGTAACCATTTCCGCAATTTTCCAGTGGCCCTGGTTATAGCTTACTTCATCCATTGTGATGGATGTACTTTGTGTAGTTGTTTACTTCCCTCAAAAACTATGCAGTGCATAGTCTACTGACTTTACCCATCCATAGATATGGTATATAAAAGAAGTATTTGTTTTCTTTTGTGTTTTGTTTTTCTCTCAGTTATTTATTGTCTCCTATTGCCTCCTAACCTCACTTCTCACTAATCCATTCATTATTTCTACTGTACCTATCAGCCTCACAACAACTTCCTGTGACAATGTCTCATATATCTAAGATCAAATTCCACCTCTAGATGAACAGCTGATATAGTTCAATGTTCAGGAGTGTTTGGTCAGTGTCACAAACTAGGGTATGAGATTTTTACTTTGAATGATTTTCACTGCACTTTCATTTTATGCAGATATTGGATTTGATGCATGGACCATGGAGCAGTTTTCTACACAAAACACTTTACTTTTTGCAGTCAGCTTCAAATACCACCTCAAGTGCCTTTATTTTGTATTGTGGTTATGTTTTGGGTGTTAGCAACTGGTTCAGGCACCAGTCAGTTTTAGATTTAGTGAGCACTTCTTGTGTGTGTATTTCAGTTTGCACCTATAACAGCTAACATTTGGCAACTAACCCTTCAAATATTTTCAGCCCACTCTTTCACCCCCAGTCCATAATGGGGGCAAAGAAGGTATCTATTTCAAATGCCCTGTCAGCAGATTAATACATTTTATCTGGGTGTCCTGTCCTTCCATCCACTGGACATCAGTGTACATGATCTGAATCCAGCCCTCACCCACCTCTCCAACCTGCAGCATGCAAGTGGCCCAGCAGTTGTAAGTCTTGGCCCCCAACCACTGATCCCTGATGGGGAGACAATAGCTGGTGTCCTGGCAACTTCAGTCTTCTCTATGCAGCATTAGCACTGACAGCTTTCAGAAACATAGAAACATAGAAATTGAAAGCAGATAAAGACCGCTTGGCCCACCCAGTCTGCCCATTTCCCTACCTAATGGATAAGCTGCAGATCCCAGTTAACCAGCAGCCTTCTTCTTTCTACCCCCACCCCCTAGAATTACCTTATGACTGTCCCATGCATGCTTGAATTCAACCACTGTTTTTGACTCCACAACCTCCTCCAGAAGGCCGTTCCATGCATCAACAACCCTCCCTGTGAAAAAATACTTCCTTACATTACCTCTGAGCTGCCCCCCATATCTTCAAATTGTTCCCCCTTGTTCTTGCACACCTCTTTTTTTGAAAGATGCTACCCTCTTGGACTTTGTTGATTCCTTTGAGGTACTTGGAAAGTTTCTATCATGTCCCCCCTCTCCCTCCTTTCCTTGAGGCTATACATATTAAGCTCCTTTAGTCTCTCTTCATATGTCTTCTGGTGCAGACCCTGCACCATTTTAGTTGCCCTCCTCTGGACAGCTTCCATCTTGTCTATGTCCTTGCGGAGATTGGGTCTCCAGAACTGCACACAGTACTCCAGATGGGGTCTCACCAGCTGTCTGTACAGAGGGATAACAACTTCTTGTTTTCTATTGGTGATGCCTCTACCTATGCATTCCAGTATCCCCCCAGCCCTCCTTACTTCCCTCTCACATTGCTTGCCCACCTTTAGGTCATCTGATATGAGTACCCCAGGTCCCTTTCCATTTTTGTTGTTGTTAGTATCTCATTCCCCATTGTGTACTCTTCCTCTGGGTTTTTGTTTCCCAGGTGCATTACCTTGCACTTCTTAGCACTGAATCTAAGCTGCCATACATTTGACCATTCCTCTAACCTTGCCAAGTCCCTTCTCATCCTTTCCACCCTACCTTGTGCATCAACTCTGTTGCAGATCTTTGTGTCATTTGCAAAGAGACATAATTTTCCTTCCAGTTCCTCTGCAATTTCGTTTATAAAGACATTGAAGAGGACTGGTCCTAATACTGAACCCTGTGGTACCTCACTAGTAATTCCCCTTTCTTCAGAGTGGACTCCATTTACTATTACCCTCTGTGTCTTAGTCTCCAGCCAATTCTTTACCCAGGCTGTCATCTTGGGACCCACTCCCAGGCTGGCTAACTTGTATATTAATCTTTTGTGTGGGACTGAGTCAAATGCCTTGCTAAAGTCTAGGTAGGCCATGTCCACAGCCCTTCCCTGATCTACTACTTTGGTCACTCAGTAAAAGAAATCTGTTAGATTCGTCTGGCATGACCTTCCCACTGTGAATCCATGCTGCCTTGGGTCCTGTGCCCCTCTGGCCTCTAGGTACTCAACAATTCTTTCCTTCAGAAGTGATTCCATCATTTTTCCTATCACTGAGGTTAAACTACAGGCAAGGCCCCTGGAATTCTGCTGTTCTGCTGTTGTGGAATTTGCCGCAGAATTTGCATTATGCTGCAGAATATATATAGTGCCACAGAATTCATTATTTTGGGTGAATTTTCATATAAATATACTGTTTTTTCATAGTGTCAGGCTTTCTTTCCCAGCTCGTTTATCCTGAAGCCCCTCCTCTATGCTCAGCATGTGATGTCATCAATGACTTCACATCATATTTAGCTAATGACAGGACTTCATTCTGCCAGAGAAATGAATAAATCATGTGAAATCAGAAAATGCTGCCACAGAAGTCAAGGGAGCCCTGTCAGAAATCAGAAAATTCTGCCGCAGAAAACCAGGGGCCCTGACTACAGGTCTGTAGTTTCCTGCTTCTGCCCTGCTCCCACTTTTGTGAACAGGAATCACATCTGCCCTCCTCCAGTCCTCAGGTACCACCCCATCCTCCCATGATTTGTTAAAGAGGGTAGTCAGTGGTATCACTAGTTCTACCCTTAGTTCTTTTAGAATTCTGGGATGAATCCCATCAGGCCCCATTGCTTTGTCACTTGAATTTTAAGAGTTCTTTCGAACCCTTTCTTCTGTAAAGTGCTGGTATCAACTTCTGTATCCAGAGTGTTTCTATTGTTTGTTTTAGGTACCTCCCTCTTCATTTGTAAATACTGAGCAAAATATTTGTTTAGTATCTCTGACTTTTCTCCATCACCTCTGCCTCCCCTCCCTTTATTAAGCCTCACTATCCTCCCTTAGTCTTCCTTCGCTCCTTGATGTACCTAAAAAGGTTTTATCCCCTTCTTAACTAGGTTGGCTATCTTTCCTTGGTTCGGGCCTTTGCTGTTCTGACTGCCTTCCCAGCTTCCTTTGTTTTAACTGATACAACTCGCTGTCCTGCTCCTTCTGCAATTCCTTGTACTTTCTGAATGCTTTCTTTTTCTCTTGAACCTTCACTGCTACCTCCTTTGAGAACCATCGTGGTTTCTTACATCATTTTGTTTTGTTTGTTTGCTTCACACAAAGGCTTGTTACCTCTGTGATGGCAGTTTTATTATTCCCCATTATTCTTCCACCCTCCTTCCTGCCCATTTGCTAGTGCATTCCTTAGGCAATCACCCATTTGACAAAGTCAGCCTCCTGAAGTCCAGTACTTTTGCCTTTGTATGGCTTGGACTTCTACTACTGTGTTTATTGTGAACCATACTGTTCGATGGTCACTAGTTCCTCAGATGGCTACCACTTCTACATCTGTGATCCTCTCTCCATCTCCATTTGAGAGAACCAGGTCTAAGATTGCTCCCTCTCAAGTGGGTTCCAATACTAGTTGTCTAAGGCATGCCCCCTGTAGGGCATCTAGAATAACCCCACTCTTAGAAGTGTCTGCTGCAACTGCACTCCAGTTAACATCTAGCATATTCAGATCACCCATCAGCAATATCTTCCCTTTATCTGCCATTCTAAGTATACTTTCTATTATTTCCTTGTCCATTTCCTCCCCCTGAGAGGGGGGTCTGTATACAACCCCTGTACAGATTGTGGTGCCATTGCCTGCCTCCAAATTGACCCACAGTGCTTCTTCTCCTCCCTATTTTCCCTTTTGTTCTGTTGCTTTGATTCCTTCTCTTATGTAGAGAGCTACTCCTCCTCCTCTTTTACCCTCCCTGTCCTCTCCTGTAGATAGTGTATCCTGGTATGTTTACATCCCAGTCATGGTTCTGTGTGTACCATGTTTCTGTGACTGCCACGATATCCAGATGTTTGTTCTCCATCAAGGCCACTAATTCAGGAAGCTTGTTACCCAGACTATGGGCATTGGTACTCATTGCTCTCCATTTTTTGATGGCTTTACCTTCTGTAGCAGCATCCCCCACTGACCTTTCTACCTTGGTCTTTTTCTCATTTAGTACCCTGTTTTTAGGGGAGGCTGGGATTTTCCTGCTGCTTATCAGTGCCTCCCCCCTCGACTAGTTTAAAATCTTGCCAATGAAGCATTTAAACTGATTGCCCAAAAGACTTTTTCTCTTCCTGGACAGATGCAGACCATCCTGCCAGTATAGGCTGGTGTCCCTCCAGGTGGAACCCCAGTCCCCAATGAAGCCAAACCCCTGTGCTCCACACCATTTTTTCAACCATTCGTTAAACTGCATGGTGCAAAGGCACATGGTAGTTGTACAGTCTGCCTAACATTGCTTAACAGTGTTACATAGACTGTGATGATGGATAGGGAATGGGTTCATTGATGTACCATACCCTTCCAAGCATTCCTTAAAACTCTCAGTGCTAGTACTGTGGATAGAGTGTCCCTACAGAGCTATAGGTATTTCTGCCATTCTCCACATCATGGATCAGATAGTTTTGAGAAAGAGTAAAGACCTGGCAGTTCAACCGGATACAATTCACTGCTAAACCTACTGAGCATTCTAAGGACATTTACTGTTACATAATCCTACCCAGGCTGGATTAAATAACACATCTGAAACCTTGTTTTGTATTAGATAAATTGCAAAGTTTCACTTCGCTGGTGAAGTTACAGCAGAGTAAGAACTCCACCTTCACAAAACACTTTGCAAATTTCCCACTTCACCACTTCACAATGATTTTTCCTGGTAAGGAGGCATTTTTCTCAGGTGAAATAAGGAGAAGTCTTGGTGAAGTTGGAAAGGAAAAGATTTTCAGAACCCCAAAGATGAAAAACATATTGGGCTATAGAGTTTTCATTTTCATTTCATTTATTTGAATTTACAGGTAGCGACACTGGAATGTACATTCTGTTTTCAGTTATGACCTGACGTCAAAGTAATGACAAGTAAGACAAGTAATACAGTATACAAAGTACAAAATACAAAGAAGACATACAATAAATTAATCAATACAATTATTTTACACCTGCTTACATAAGCATACCTTTGTATTTTTAAGATACTGAGTAACAGCTGAGGAAAATAAGCTTGCAGAAGGGAGGTGATTTATGTGTGTTGGTAAAGAATTCGGTATACCATGTACAAGTCGATCACGATTGAGCACTTTCAAAAAGGGTGACTCAATCATGGCACCTGTGTACAGGGCTACCCTGGTGGGATAGCAACTGGATATGGGGGTAGACAACTACAGTGACAGGATATCCCTATATATACATGTGCACTGGGGGGGAGGGACCACATCACGCATTGGGCAGAAAGAAAGAGAGGGTATGTGGGGTGTAGTGTGGTGGTCAGTTATCAAGCTGTCTGTGTGGTGTGGTGGGTAGGTGGCAGGCTGGGGTTGGGAGGGTACTGGGTTCGATTCTGTGTACGATTGTGTTTTTGCATTGGGTCATTTTTTTTAAGTTTTACACCCCCGACATGCATTCCCCTGGAGTTGAGAATCCTTAAGTAGGGGGGTGTGGGGGCAAAGCCCCCCATGGGGATGTGGGGAGGCACAGCCCCCTGCATAACATAGAAAAACAGTCACCGGTTTTCTAGTCACTGAGAGTGTACATCGCTGTAATTGATTTTTGTTGATGTATGGCAATCACTAGTCCACAATTGCAATTACCACATGGAACCAAGAATTCCATAGGAAAGCAGCACAATGTGCAAAAGTTCTTTGCCCTGTGTTAGTATGCACAAAGGGTATAACTAGTTGAAGATTCTGAATTGATCATGATTCACAGAGGTATGCTTAGTTAATGGTCTACACAAGGAAATGGAACAATAGAATACATAAGTTTGTTGTTGTTACAGTACATGTGACAGTACAGGGTGTGATTTATTTGGCTACTTGCACCTGTGGGGCCTTTTTATGTTGGTAAGACAGTAAGACAGTTTAGATAGAGGGTGGTAGAACACTGTAGAACGATAGCAAAAGGGGATGTTGAATATGTTACTGCACAGCATATTGTTAGCCAGGGCAATGATATCACATGCAGTTTCAAGTATATGGGCATTGAGAGAGTTCTGGCAACCCCAGAGGTGGCAATTTTAATGATTTGGTACTGAAAAGACAGGTCTTCTGGATTTTCTGGATTTTCACCCTGGGAGCTACACAATGGCCAGCATTCAATAAAGAATTTGATGTGACTCCATACTTGACATAAAACATCATGTCATATATTTTTGTTCCAATGAGTTTGTAACACCAAAGCTGATTAATTTTAATTTATTTTTTTCTCTTGCAGTTGCCCATCAACAGTCACACTCCACTGCTGTAGGAAAAATTGTTTTTTTCATTGTAGCATTATGTCTAAAGAAATGGCATTGTTGGGGTCTGTTCAGGTTAGCTAGGCTGCTCCTAAGATATGATGCTTAGTGACCAATTTAATATTTGAGCCTAAGTGTCTATTGTTTTTTACTGTTTGCACTTATGAAGTTCTTTCTGCACTTTTAATTATTTGTACTGCATGTGTTTATGTGAATGTTTCTTTATTATATTTATTGCACTTTAATCACTTTGTCTATGGAGGTCAGGAAGTCATGACACATATCCTTAGTGCACTGTTATTTTAAGATACTACTGGTATAAATCAGGGTGTCATGACTGTGATATCAATCTTTGATTAAGAATTATTTAGATGTGAAATGTGTCAGGTGACATACCTCCCTGATGTGGGGTCTGCACTAATCGTGGAATTGTTTGCACTTTTATATCTAGTATTAAACTTTGGAGTGTGAATAAATATTCCTGTCTGTGGACTGCTCCTTTGGTGGTGGTGAGTGCCCAGCTAATTAGAAATCACCTTGTATTTCTGCCATCCTCTGCATCCTGGATCAGAGGGTAAAGGTCTGGCAGTTCAACCAGATACAATTCACTACTAAATCTATGTGGCATTTGAAAGGCATCTACTTTTACATAATCCTACCCAGGTTGGATTAAGTAAATGCATTTACTTTTACATAATCCTACCCAGGTTGGATTAAGTGGTACCTCTGAAACCTTGCCTTGAATTAGAGATATAGCAAAGTTTTACTTATTCGCTGGTGAAGTTCCAGCAAAGTTAAGAAACTTGTCTTCATGAAACACTTTGTGAGAATCCCACATCACCACTTTACCAGTTCACAATGATTTTTCCTGGTGAAGTGGCATTTTTTCAGGCCAATTCAGGTGAAGTCATGGCAAATTTGAAAATTCATCAGTGAATTTCCATGACCTCGCTTGAAAAAGTTGGACTTTGCCTGCGCAAACTTCACAAAATAGGCAGATTGCAAAACTGCCAAATGTAAATGAATTTGCAATGTGACGTTTGTCAACTTCACACATCTCTACCTGGAATGTATCTTTTGCTGCTGTAAACACTGCATGGTTGTCAATTCTTGTACGTCTGTGATAAAACTCAATAAAAGTTTAAATATAAAAAAGAACAACTTTGACACCTTCCATCATAAGCTTAGGGTCAAGGGATGAAGAAATTCTAGAGCTTAGATGCTCCTGTTTACTATGTGACTAGGGCAGGTGGATAGGTTGGGAAGGAGTTCTGTTCAAGAGAAGTGTTGGGTAGAGGGGAAAGAGAAGGGCTGTCAGGGCACCACATGTATTTATTATAGTATGGCAGGATCAAAGTGCAGTAGATGACTCATTGGGTGAGGGTAGCCATTTGGCTTTCTTTAGTAACCTGAGGAGTTATGGATGAGAAAGTATTTTTATTCATTTTTCAGTTAAATAATGAATATCATCAGAGCTCATCACTCTAGAGTGTTTGTCAAACTCAGATGGTTTTCTGTAGAATGTCAACTGCATTACATACTGTAATGCCTGATATTCAAGAAATTAAGTGTCTGCTCATCTCCCAACATGACTCACATATTGTCAAGGCAGTTTTCACAATGTAATTTTCAGCCAACAGTCTATAGCTTATTCCATGTACCAAATGTGAGGGTACGATTCCTTTGCTATGTAGTCCCCACCCTGTGGAATCCCTCTCCAAGTAAGGGAGATTGGACAAAATGGGTTCACTTACCCAGAGTTTCTTTAAATAAATAAATAAATCTTGTTTTATTTGTAACATCCAGAACATCATATATCTTCTTGTGTTTTGGGCCTATCCCTTCATCAGAGAATCTGGTTGTATATTGCAATTATTTTTTTCAATATTCCACAAATATTTTCTATACATTAAAAGTTTCAGATATCTTAAAAGCTCTCAATGTTTGTTATGTCTGTGATGGGAATCATCGTCTGGAATTTATGCTTATCAAGTTTTGATATAAATATATGTTTTGACTTCAGCCTGTGAAACATGGCAGTCAGCACAAAGCATCCTGGGACGTTAGATTTTTGAAAATGTACTGTTCCCTCTTAGTGGAAGGAAACAGCTAACTTCAAAGAAGCTAACACATGCCTGACAAAAACCTGTGTGGAAATCATAAAATTCATGTTCTCAGAGAGTTGGTGCTTTGAAGTAAAAATATTGCCTTTTTATGAGGTGACGAGGGAGAATGCTTTCTAGTCAGTCTGTGTCAAAAATCTCTCAATGTTGAGAGGTAGTTCTCATACTGTTTTCCTGAGAGATCAGAGGAATATTGTAATCTGTCATAAAAAAACATGCTGTAATGGGAAGAAGATATTGTATTGTTATAATTAAATTATTGCTATCTTTGCAGACTTCAAACAGGCAGTAAGCTGAAACATTTGGTTATACACTGGTCATGTTACAGATGAATTAGAGGGCTATGAGTGACCTCATGTGCTGTGACATCAAAATGAGGGTGGGACTTTAACTCTGATATTGCCAAACTGGTTGAAGGGACTGAGACAATTTTTGTTCTGGACTTCTAAGGAACACTTTGTTTTCTGGACTCAAGAGATACCACTTATGCCAAGACTGGTAATTCAAGTGTGAATCCTTGCCAACTGAAAACTAAGTTAGAATTAATTAATTCAAGGTGCTTTGTTTTGAAATTCTCAATTTCTTTCTGACTGTAATCATTATGTATATATGTTCTGTTTTGTGTACTGTATTTATATACTGTTTTTAATTTTAGTAAACTTTGTTTTCCTTAAACCTGAATGAGACATTTTCTAATTTTGAGGGTGAATGGTGGAACAGTATTGGTAATTCTGACATAACTGTTAAATTGCTTAGTGTGTCACCATATGCAGCCATGCTAACAAGGATCTGTGTAAAGATCCAGCAAGGTAAGAAAATACCAGTGTCTCAACTGAGTCAGCAGTGGGTCATGAACTATGTTGGTTGTATGCCCATTGGGTCAAGTATTGGGCTGCTTTCCCCAAAGACAGTGTGATATTTGGACCTGTTACCTTGGTGTGCTGGCTAAAAAGGGTTCATAATTGACCCACGACTCAAGACTGGTAGTTTGCTTGTACACAAAATAAACAGGAGGGTTTCCCCTTTTGTCCACTGTTCACAAATTGCACTTAAAGGTTAGGCACTATGCTAGCAGAGGATCTGACATCAGGAGTGGGTTTGTGACAGATTTGGTGTGCAGCGGTGCATTCTAAAAGATTTGTTGCATACTGTGCAATTATTTGGTGGCACGAACACTAAAAGTCCAGTGCATCCGACTGATAAACTGTAACACTTCACACACAAATAAGGCTTTTTTTTTAAGAAATATATCATTTTGGTTGCCATCTAAAGTTCCCTACCTTGTTTTATTTTTTTTCGAGTGCTAAGCTAGTGTAGCTGGAGAATAGAGAAGATGGCTTCCACCTACAGTGAATACCCAAATACCTGAGGCAGTTGCACCAGGAAAGAGGAGTCCGGTGTGAGGGGTGAACTGAACAGCACCTTGTGGAGGCTCTTGTGGTAGCCAATGCACAAGTGACTACCCAGGACCTTGAGTCACAGTCGGTGATTGAAAGGGACCAGACCTTGGATGTGGTGATGCCAGAGACTATCACAGTGTCCAGTATCAGGGAGGAGGCAGTGAGTCTAGTGATAACTGAGAGCCACAGCACCAGGGGAGGATCACCACAATGCTAGCACCAGAGGGGATCAGGCTGCAGATAGAGTTGAGGAGAATGGAGCTGGAATTTGAGCAGAAAAGGTATGAAGCCCAGCAGCAGAGGGAGTTTGAGCAGAGGAGGTTTGAGCTGGAGATGCAGGAAAAAGAAAACTAGCAATGGGGAGAGGCCAAGGAAAGAGAAAAACAGCTTCAGAGAGAGAGAGGCTGAGGAAAGAAAGTGTTAGCTTCAGAGAGATGCTGAGCAAGAGGAGAGAGAGCGCCAGGGAAAATCTGAACTGGAGAAGCCACAACTTCAATGTCCAGTGCCAGAGCAGATAAGTGGCATGAGTGAACCTGGAACTCCATGACTGGGTTACAAGTTAAATTCCAAATTGACAGCTGAATTAAAAGAGGGTAAGGATATGGATGCATTTTTAAATTCATTTGAAAAGGTATGCATTCAGGCCGAAAATTCCCAGAGATTCCTGGAGCTTCCAGCTATCCCCACTGCTTACCAGTAAAGCTTGTGATGCCTTGGGTCACATGAACAATCAGGACAGTAATGATTATGAGAAACTTAAAACTGCATTGCTTAAAAAGTATGAATTGATACTTGAAGCATATGGAGTTAAGTTCCATAAGCTCTGGAGAAGCCCTGACATGAACTATGAGGAACTAGCCACAAAGCAACATAATTTGGTGGGAAGAGGTCAAAACAGACTCTGTACTTAAAATTGAGGATGTGGTACTTCTGGAGCAATTCTTTTGGGCTTGCCCAGCAGAGCTGAAAATCTGGCTAGAGGACAGAGATCTAAAAACAGTGTTGGAGGCTGCTGAGCTCTCAGATCAGTATGCCAGGAGCTGACCTGCTCTGAAAGGGAGTGGGGTGGGCATGGCAGCACAGAAAGGGAAAAGCGCACCTTCAGGACAGCTAAAACCCTCACTGCCTCCTCAGAAACTGGGCAGCCCCAGGTTACAAGAAAAGGATTTGCCTGATAAAAGAAATGATGAAAGTTGGTTTTGCAAGCAACCAGGGCATTTTGCAAGACAGTGTTCTAAAAAAGGCACAGAGTGCCCAAAGTGATGCTCAAACAGAGGTGGGTGCACTATGTATTCCTGAAAGCATGCCTATAAACATGAGAGAGTACATACACCCTGTTACTGTAAATGGGGTGCAAACCCAAGGGTTGAGGGACACGGGGGTGTCCCTTACTTTGGTAATAAGGGATCTGCTTGAGCCTGAACAGCTTATACCTAATCAGTTCATTACAGTATGGGGATTCACTGGGGATGAGAAAACTCTGCCACTTGCTAGTGTTCTCCTGGGCTGGGGTGAGACAGGAGAGACTGTGCAAAAAGTTGTAGTGGCAGAAAATCTTGCCCTAGATGTGTTTTTTGGAACATTCTCCAAAATGGGATGGCATGTGTAGTTACCCACAATCAGATGGCAAAGGCCAATTGTGGTTCCCTGCACCCCACAGAAGCCCTTGTGAAAAACACTGGGAGGCTGGTTCCCCAGCATGTGTCTCTTGTCATGGAGAGTAGTGAAAGGGAGACAGAAATTCCCCAGGTAGCAGTTAATAAAACAGCTACAGAAGATTACTCTGAAGAGGGAGGTGTAACCAGTGGTAAGAGGGCTTGGAATGATCATGACATTGAATGCCCTCATGCTAGAACTAGGGACCCTAGTTTAGAAATTGAAGGGGACCTGTCCCATGCCTTGGGAATATGTAAAGATTCTGCAGCTGCTCAGAAAAATGACCCTAGTTTAGAGAGATTGAGGGCTTGTGCAGAATCTGATGGACACAGGGAGGTGACGGAAGACATAGAGTGTATTGGGACAATGGACTGCTGTATACACAGGACGTAAGGGCAGAGGGAGGGGTGAATCAAATTGGACAATATTAAAAGCAGAACCATGTTTAGAGGAATTGGTGAATACAGGCATAAGAATTACTAGAACAAAGGGCAAAAGTCTGCGTGATATATTAATGAGAAGTCTCTTTGAAGACCATAAGGGAGTAAAAACAACATGGCTACCAAAAGCCCCAAAAGGAAACTACAAATGTGGGAACTGCACGCATTGCAATAATACCTATAATACCAAAGAATTTAAGCACCCAATATCGGGAAAGAAATATACAATTAATGGTTTTATAAATTGTAAAATGCATGGTGTTATTTATATGCTGATGTTTCCCTGAGGGCTTGCTTATACTGGACAAAAAGAGAATTAAAATTAAGAACCAGGGAACATAAAACAGTGATTAGAGTTAAAACCCAGACATATGCAATGGCCAAATATTATGAAGAAGTTAATCATGGTTCACCTGCGTCATTAAAATTGTTTGGATTGGAACATGTAGTATTACCAGTTTGAGGTGGAGATTTGAAACAAAAACTTAAACACAGAGGGCTGGATATTCAAAAGGGTTGCACCATGCGCAATAGGGTTGAGCCTGCACAAGTCCAAAATTGTGCCATTCTGCCATATTCAGCAGGAGGCAGTTGCGCCCCCCAAGTCAAGCTGAGCAACAGCACAATGCTAATGAAGGCATGCTCAGCCGGGTGGGAGGAACCATGCATAAACTGCACAGCCCAATATTCAGCAGGCTGTGCAGAGTTGTGCGGCGCAACCCCAACCTGCACCTGCACAACTTTGAGCAAAAAAAAGGAGAAGTCGAGTGCACCCACAGGTGAGCTGCCTCATTGCAGGGTGCAACACAGCAGCTGCCACCTGTGGGTGGCCCCACTACTCCCTATCCCAAGGCCCAATCATGGGCATAATAGTAACCCCCCACCCCCAACTGGCCCAATCACGGGCATAAGTGAAAAATCCCCCACCCTGACTGGCCTGATTGCAGGCATAAGTGAAAAAAAACCTCCCCTGACTGGCCGATCGCGGACATAAGTGAAAAATCCCTCCACCCCCAACTGGCCCATAGCAGGCATAAGTGACCCCCCCACTAGCCTGATCTGGCCGGGAGAACAGTGTTCAGCCCCAAAAAACATATCCCTGGTGGTCCAGTGGACCATGAAGCCCGATCAGCGGGCATTAGAGTCCCTGCCCCAACTTCCACCTACCCTGAGATCTAGGCCCCCACCCCACCCACCATGGAGCCCACCACCCGCTCCCCAGTCAGCTGGTGGGTGGCAGCAACCCACCCACCTGCCAGCCCGCCACCCGCCGACTGACTGCTCGGTGAGGCTGCATGCCCATTGGTTCAGAGCAAGAGCCAATGGGCGTGAACATATTCTTAGAGCAGTCAGATATGTGAATGAATTCATTCATTCACATATTCGACTGCCTTATGGTATGGGCTGCACACCCATTGGCTGTTGCTCTGAACCAATGGGAGTCAGCCCTACCAGTCAATGGGCGGGTGGCGGGTGGCAGGCGGTGGGTTGCTGCCGCCTACACCGGCTGGACTGGGGAGCGGGGTGTGGGGCTCCGTGGGTGGGTGGGTGGGGCCACTAGATCACCAGGGTAGGTGGACCTTGGGGGTGGTGGACTCTAATGCCCGCGATTGGGTCATGGTCCACTGGACCACCAGGGATATGTTCTTGGGGGTTGAACTTGTTCTGCCCGTGATCGGGCTAGTGGGGGTGGGGTTTTTTCACTTATGCCTGTGATTGGGCCAGTTTGGGGAGGGATTACAACAGTTATGCCAGCGATCAGGCTGCAGAGGCGTCAGTCCCCGGCGGCTGCTGCCTGGCAGGGTGCCAGGTGCAAGTCCTCGGGGATCGGCGCACCTGCATGCTAATGGCATGCAAATGGGGCCATAAATAGATGCAAATGGCCCCCCCTGCACCTTGCATGAATTATGGCCCCATTTGCATGTCACCTTTTGAATATCGGAAATTTGCGCATGGCGCAATGGAACTTGCGCCACCACATCTTGAATGTTCCACTCTGACCACTTGCGGTGGCGCAAGTTCCACTGCGCCATGCACAGTGGCTGTGGCTGGGGGGTGATATTCAAAGGGGTTGCTCAATAGCGCAACTTCATTGAATATCGCCCCGGCCACACCCCAGCGCAACTATTTTGTGCAGCGCAAGAGCTTGCGCCACAGAATGGCACAGTTTGAATATCCAGCCCTCAGAGAGTTTTTGTACACATGAACTAGATACAAGGGTACCTAAGGGTTTAAAAGAAGATAATGGATTTCATTCTTTCATAGGAATACAAAAAGATCAATCAGTATGCTGACATAATTATAGCCTGACTGCCGATAAAAAATAATAGAAGTACTATTACTAAAATATTTTCTGGCTCACATGTAGTGCGGGAATCAATGTTGAATTTAGTAGTTATAATAAAAATAAATGTTACACTGCCGCCCATTAAAGTCTGAAAAGCACTAAAATCCCTGCTTAAAGGAGCTAACATTAGTTAGTAAAACATCACAGAATCATAATACTACTGGGACAACAAAAAAGAAAAATTGTACTAGCATTATTTGGGAGCTTTGAGTAAATACACAGCAGAGTGTATTTAAAGAGGTATGAGCCCCAATGCTTGAATTAAGTATGCACCAGTAAGTAAATTATGAGATGAAATTCTGTTGTTATAATAGTGGAGAGTCAAGTCCGCTGTAATTTTACAGTAATAAATATGTATAAGTGTTCTTATTGTCTCCCATGCAGAACAGTGGTGGGAACAGAACAACTTAGCTATGGACTAATAATGCGAGAGAATATTTTAGAGCTTTCCTGTGTTCTCTTTGATAAGTTTATTATGCGTAAGGTTTATAGAAGCTCTGAATAAACAAAAGAGCAGATTTTCTCCTTCACATGACTTGTCATAAGAGAAGATGACTGTAAACAGAAAATTAGATTCTCAGTATGATAAGAGCAGTCATGGTTCCCGTGCTACATGTAAGTCACTAATCAAAGCTTTTTTAGAAGCTCAGAATCTGGTCTGTGGCAGTATGAATTATAAGAATGAAAATAATGAGTGGCTATAACCTTTGGTTTAAATAAGAGCTAATAAGTAAGGCCTTAAGTTTAAACTCAAAATCAGGCATGCAGCAGCATTATTAAAAAGAACAAAAGAGAATGAGTTATTAAATTCACTAAGGAACTAAGAGATATGCATCGTGTTTGCTTTTTAAATTATTTTTATATCACTATTGTAATAAATGTATTGTTACCACGGTGACCAATAGTATAAAAGACATATATCAATGGGAAGGAGGCACTAGCTCTGATGAAGACGTCTTACGTCGGAAATGTCAGCTGATTTTCATGGTAATACCACATAGGTGAATGTCCAAGATGGAAGCAACATGAAGGAAGAAGCAATGGCACCTAATTTAAGTGTATACTAACTGTATGAAGTCTCTCCTCCATTTCATTTGGTGAGTATTGCGGTTTAGAACCCAAAAGTAATTAGACAATTGAGCCAAGAAAATCTATCGAGGATACGTATAATATGTAAAGTATAAACACACTCTGACTGCTGTTTTTGCTGTTCCCACTCAAACTGTTTAAAGGACTGAGAAAGCATTAATTATCAAGTGTGCTCTGAACTAAGTCTGTGTTCTGACATTATATAAGGGGTCATGGTGCTCATTTGTCCCCTTATGATAGTATATGTGCTTTGTTATTTGAATAAATTTTACATTGGGTGTAGGAAGCTGTCATGCTAATTTTTGAGTGCACTTCAGCAATGTAGAAGCTTTTGCTATACATGTTTTCTAGAATATTTTTCCCCCTGGAAGGAGCACCGATAACTCTGTAAGGCGTATCAAAATTTTTTTGAAGCCATAATAATTATATTCCGACCCACCAAAAATTTTTTTTTCTCTTTTGGGATTTTGTTGGGCCTTTGAATACCCCCAGCTCCTCCGGGAAGAGGTTAATCCTAACAGTAGTGGATTATGCCACCAGGTATCCAGAGGCAGCTGACTTATCCTCACTAAGGACAGGCAAAGTGGCCGATGCCTGGCTAGGGATTTTATCCCATGTCAGGTTTCTGCAGGAGGTATCACTAATCAAGGGGATTCCATTATGTTGGATCTGATGAAGCGTGTGTGGGAAAAATGTTGGGTGGTGCACAGATGCATGACACCTTATCACTCACAAGCCAATGGGCTTGTGGAAAGGTTTAATGGTACCCTAAAATTGATGCTACAAGTGTTTGCTAAACAGTGTGGAAGTGACTGGGAGAAATACCTTCCTCACCTGTTATATGCATACAGGGAGGTGCCTATGGCATCAACAGGGTTTTCCCCCTTTGAGTTCTTATATGGACGCAGGGTGTGTGTGCCCCTAGACTTGGTCTGGGAAGATTGGGAAGTCAAGCATGCCACCCAGGAAACTCCTATAGTAGATTATGTCCTTAAGTTTAGGGAAAATCTGATGGAGCTTATGGGAACAGCCCAGAGCAACCTGGCAGCCACTCAGCAGAAGCAAAAGGTATGGTATGACCGCAGAACCAGAGCTCGCTCATACACTGTGAGTCAGGAAGTCATGGTTCTAATCCCAGTCTAGAAAGATAAACTGCAGACTGAGTGGGCAGAACCGTACAAAGTACTCAAACAGGTGAATGATGTAAATGACATTGTAGAACTGCCTGACAAGAGACATACCCAAAGGATGTACCATGTCAACATGATGAAGCTATATGCAAATAGGGCTGACATGGTATTGCAGTGTGTAGTCCTGGGGAAGGGATGGATGAGGAAAACCCCCTGATCGACTTGCTTGAGGAAAGCAAGTGGGTGTTCTATGTGGAGGCAATCAAACTGTTGCCCCAGTTGATCCCAGAACAGACCCAGCAGTAAGGGAGGTTTTAGCAGACTTTGCCCCATTGTTTAATGCCAAGCCTGGACTAACCCCCTTAGTGACACACAATGTAGATATGGGGATGCAAGCGCCAATATGGCAGACAGCATATCGGGTGTCAGAGGCCATCCACAAGGACACTAAGAGGGAGGTAGAGGAAATGTTGGATTTAGGGGGAATCCAGAAATCCCACAGCCCCTGGGCTTCACCTGTTGTCCTCATTCCCAAGCTGGATGGCTCTACTCAATTTTCTGTGGACTATCGTGGACTCAGTGCAGTCATGAAGTTGGATGTCCACCCAATGCCATGGACAAATGAACTACTGGACAAGTTGGGAGGGGTGTAATACCTTACCACTATTGACCTGACGAAAGGGTATTGGCAGGAGGAGTTAACTGCCAGAACTAGGGAGAGATTAGCCTTCATCACTCTGACAGGGTTATTTCAGTTCAAGGTAATGCCTTTTGGAATGAAGAACACCTCTGACACCTTCCAAAGGTTGGTGAACCAGGTGTTACATGATACAGAAGAGTGTGCCGTGGTGTACCTGGATGATATCGTTATCATCAGTGTCAGCTGGAAGGAACACCTGTCCCACCTTAAGGAAGCATTGGGCAGGATACAGAGGACTGGGCTCACGGTGAAAGCTGAAAAGTGCCAGGTGGCCATGACTAAGGTGGCATACCTAGGGCATGTAGTAGGCTGGGGACAGCTCTGTCCTAATCAAGCAAAGGTTGAGGCAGTAGAGGCATGGCCTAGACCTGAAACACAGAAGCAGGTTCAGAGTTTTCTAGGGATAGCAGGGTGCTATTGAATGTTTGTATCAAATTACAATGCCCTGGCTGCTTCTCTGTCTAGCCTGCTAAAGAAAAGAATACCTAAAAAGGTAAAATGGGAGCCAGACTGTGAACAAGCCTTTACATGGCTAAAGAAGGCACTGTGCAGTGCTCCTGTGTTAGGCAGTCCAGACTACAGTAAACCATTTGTAGTCCAGACAGATGCCTGAGATGTGGGTATTGAGGCAGTACTTAGTCAGATTTCTAACCAAGGGAAAGATCACCTAATAGTGTACCTCAGTAAGAAATTACTTCCTAGGGAACAGGCTTATTCTACAGTGGAGAAGAAGTGCCTTGCACTGGTGTGGGCACTGAAGAAATTGGAGCCATACCTCTATGGGAGGTACTTTGAAGTACAAATGGATCATAACCCCCTGGTTCTACTGTCACAAATGGGTAAAATTAACAGCAGGTTTCTAAGATGGAGTCTTGCCGTACAGGGCTACAATATGACTATCACCCACAGAGCAGGGTCAGCACATGCGAATGCAGATGGGTTATCCCAACAATTAGAGCAGTGAACTGAATTTAGGGAACTCATCCCATGCCTAGGAACAGATTCCCCCAAATTCAGTCTAGGAGGGAGAGGTGTTATGGGAATCGCCATCTGCCAGTTACGTGTATATAATTTTGATATAAATATATGTTAAGACTTCTGCTTGTGAAACATGGCAGTCAGCACAAGGCATCCTGGGACATTAGATTTTTGAAAATGTACTGTTCCCTCTGAGTGAAAGGAAACAGCTAACTTAAAAGAAACTAACACATGCCTGACAAAAACCTGTGTGGAAATCATAAAAGTCAATCTCACAATGTTAGAGGTGGTTCTCAGACTGTTTTCCTGAGAGATCAGAGGGATATTGTAACCTATCATAAAAACCATGCTGTAATGGGAAGAAGAGATTGTCCTGTTATAATTAAAATATTGCTATCTTTGCAGATTTCAAACAGGCAGTAAGCTGAAACATTTGGTTATACACTGGCCATGTTACAAATTAATTAAAGGGCTAAGAGTGATCTCATATGCTGTGACATCACAAGGAGGGTGGGACTTTAACTCTGATATTGCCAGACTGGCTGAAGGGACTGAGACACTTTTTGTTCTGGTCTTCTAAGGAACACTTTGTTTCCTGGACTCAAGAGAGACCACTTCTGCCAAGACTGGTAATTCAAGTGTGAACCTTTGCCAACTGAAAACTAAGTTAGAACTAGTTAATTCAGTTACAAGGAGCTATGTTTTGAAATTGTCCATTTATTTATGACTGTAATCATTATGTATGTTCTGTTTTATGTACTGTATTTATTTACCATTTTTAATTTTAGTAAATTTTGTTTTCCTTAAACCTGCCTGAGACATTTTCTCATTTTATGTGTGAATGGTGGAATGGTATTGGTAATTCTGACATAACTGTTAAATTGCTTAGTGTGTCACCATATGCAGCCATGCTAAGAAGTATCTGTGTAAAGATCCAGCAAGGTAAGAAAATACCAGCATCTCAATTGAGTTGGCAGGGGGTTGTGAACCAGGTTGGTTGTATACCCGCTGGGTCAAGTATTGCACTGCTTCCCCAGAAGACAGTGTGATTTTTTGACTTATAAAATGGTAGGGTAAAATCCAGTATTCTGACTGGGTCTTATTTATGTGTAAACTATGGTTTACACATGGTTAAAAAAAGGACTGCTCAGCAGTGAAGAGTTCGAAACCCAGGTCAATGGGCATTTGGAACAGAGGCATTTCAGTTTGCCCCCTATAACCAGAGCTGATCTTCCACCACAAACATGGCTGTTACCTTTACATTGTAAAACAACTTCAACTGGGCCCTGAAAATAAAACTACCTTAAATAAAAAATTAAACAAATTAATTAAATGCTGTTTCCTTGATTATCATACTCTCCTTACATACATAAACAAATTAGAAACATTAAGTATTGTTTATCATTTTCACAACTGTTTCTTTGCTGGCAATGAAACCCCACTTCTGTCTTTATCTGCTCATCAGAGAACCCGCTTCTTCTTGCTCTGACAGTGAGATAATTGAGTCTCTGGCTGTAAAAAAAGGCCTTTGTTTTCTGTGTGTAAAGTATGTTAGGAGATAAACATTCTGCCAGTGGAACTGAGCAGAATTTTGAATCCATGTATTCTGTGGTGAACATTCCATGATAAACATTCCATATCTTGAATGTGGAGAAAAACAGAGGAAAAAAACAGGAAGAAGAATGTAAGCAATAATACAATGACATCATAAATGACATCATTTGTAGTGGGTGGAAAGATTATTTTACCACAAATGCACACAAGTAAATCTATTGTTTTTACATATAAACATGTTTTTCCCAGCAGTAAAATGTAAAAACACAGGTGTCTCTGCTACTGCAAGCAGCCCGGCTGGTCCCATCTGTCCGCCGGCTGCCTCCTCGCTGTATTGCCTGCTGATCACCAGACCGAAAGTAAACTGCTGAAACTTCTGGCATCTCCACACCGACTGGCCAGAACCATCGGCTCTGCCTGTTGATTGGCTGCTCCACTTTTTAAATTCATTGCTACTCTTATTCCTTTTGGACTTTATGCTAATTTTATTTACTGAGTCTGGTACTGGTTAAGTTTCTCCAGATTGCCCTGTGAATGCTAACTTAAATGTGAATCTAAGCATGTTTACGGCAATGTTGCACTTCAAATGTTGTTTGAAGTGTAGAATCCTTTAGAATGCAGGTTTTTAGGTTTTAAAGTATTACAGCTCTCTTTGTTTTAAGGTCCTGTGGTATTT
Organism: Neoceratodus forsteri; assembly: GCA_016271365.2. NCBI lineage: Eukaryota > Metazoa > Chordata > Ceratodontiformes > Ceratodontidae > Neoceratodus > Neoceratodus forsteri. The sequence continues at coordinate 319,258,683 of CM028130.1, forward strand.
TGCTATGGCTCAGACACTAAGCTTAATGTGATACAACTTTTTGTGAACACTTCTCTGTGTAGAGCAGGTTTCATTTGTGTCACAGTTGTAAGCTATGCCTGGCAAATAATCCCATTTTTGTTTCATTTTCTCTCCTTCCTGCATTAATTTTTCACCAACGCCCCCTCCTGCACCCCTAGCCTTTACTAAATACTTTTCCTCCCCCAGCAGCACTTCCCCTAGGCAATCTTCTTTCTCCCCTCTCACTAATATTGCAACTCCCTTTAAAGATACAGAATGCAGTAATAGGGCCTAACACTTGTTGGGGTTAATCATAACTCTTTAAGTCTTATTTACTGTGTTGCATCCCCTGCCCCTGAACTCAGTTTCTCACCATAGTATTTGGGTGGTATATCCACCACACATATTAGTCTTCTGATCAACACAGGGTAAGGTTATTCGTAATAGGGTGCAGCCTCCCTGTCTTGGACCATGGATAACAAGGCACTATATCTTTATCCCCCAGGACTCTACCCAGCCCTACTACCCCAGAAAGGATGAAATTTCCTCTATCTAGTTGCTGCTCCCTAAGGCTGATCCTACTTTTAGTTAGCCTTAGAATTAATTATAACTTAGCTGACAAATCTGAAACCTTGAATTGTCCTGTATAGCCACCATGTGATGGAATCCTTTTCCGTGAAACTCATTGTGGGCATGGCTTAATTTACACCAAGCCATGAACTTTGGAATGCTATGCTTTTTATGGCTAGGGTGCTCATCTATGCAACAATGGGTTCTCTTGGCAGTCATCCTTGTGACCCCCCTAACTTTCATGAACATCTCTGCAAACAGGAGTGGATAGATACCATAGACTGATTATAGGAGCAATTAAAAAACTCTTACTACTCTTACTTTTATGTTCTGGCAATGTTGAGCTGAACCCTGGCCCACTTGTTGGGCTATCTTCTCCTGCAGACTTAGCCTGTAATAAAGGTGTGCGTTTTCTGCATGTAAATGCCTGTTGCCTCCTTAAGAAGTTTGAATCTATACAGATCTAGATGTGTCATACCAGACCAGATGTTCTAGTGGCCTCTGTATCTTGTCTCAAACCTGGCATCTTAGACTCAGAAGTTAACATCCCATCTTATAACATTTTCAGAACTGATAAGCAGACCAGGGGAGGAGGAGTAGCCATATACGTGCATGACAAACTTGTTACCTCTGTCTTCGATTCCACCTCAGTTCCAAAAGAATTTGACAGTCTGATGCTCAAGGTTGAGGTCTCATCCTCTGTTGCATTCTATGTCATAGGCTGCTATAGGCCCCCCCTTCCCAGTGGGACTACAGTTAATAAAACATTAAAGTAGCACCTTGTGTGGACTTTCCTCAGAGGTCATTATTATGGGTGACCTTAACCTCAATTGGTTTTCTAGCACCTCAAATCCTCTCAAAGACATCTGTGATTCCTTCAGATTATCCTAATTTATCTCCAAAGCAATGCACCCAAACAAAAAAACCCAAGCAATAGCACCCATTAGACCTTATTTTACTAAATAGAGCTCACCTATTTAGTCATGCTAGTGTCTTCTTCACTGACACCAGAGACCACTGATACATTGCCTGTGTGCGAGCCATAACAAAACCAGTCCCCACCTCCAAATATACTGTCAAGAGGAATCACAGAAATCTGGACCCCTGTTCATTTCTTTTCTACCTGCAGAGCTCATTTAAGTGGCAGCACTTCTATTTAGCCAAAACGATGTATGCTGCATATGATATCTTCTAGGAAATTGTCCTCAGGGTAATTGATAAGCATATACACCCCTGGTTAAAAGCTGAACAAAGAAAAGGTCCTGTACTTGGTTTATAGCAGAGTTGAAGGCTGCACTGCTTTATAGAGATTCACTATGGAAAAAAGCTTAGGGAACCAAAAACTTCAGCAGACTGGACAGCATTTAGGACAGATAGGAACTGCTGTATGAAGATGGTCCAGGATGTTAAAATAAATTAAAATTATTTCCACACCGAACTGAACTCTTCCATCAGATGCTCTGCCAAATTCTGGAAAACACGCACAAGGATACAGAAGGTCATGCATGTTCTGACTCTTTGTCTGGTAAAATCATTTCTGGTTCCACCATGGTGATAAACAAACATACTAACCTTGACCTTCTCAATAACCACTTTGCCACTGCAGGCCTTGCATTCAATACTTACCCGGCCAGTAACCTCCACTCTCAGTTCGGTCTACAGGATCCAGCAAAACTTGATGCTAAAGTCTCAGTAAATGCCACAGCCTTTGCCTTTCAGCCTTTATCTCTGAAAGAAGTGGAGGATTTAAATTTACAGCTGGATTGTAGGAAGGGTGCAGGTGTAGACTTTATTGACCCATACTTCCTAAAACTTAGTCATCACATCCTGGCTGAGCCAATTACACGCCTCTTCAACCTATTACTTATGCAAGGTGATATCCCACATATTTGGAAAACTTCCCATGTGATCCCTCTCTACAAATCTGGTGATCCAGGTGATCTGAATAACTATTGATCCATTTCCCTACTCCCTATGCTTTCTAAAATGTTGGAGAAAATAGTTAGTACATAGTTTAGAAAGTTCCTGGACTCCTCTAATCTGCTTATTCCTCTGCAATCAGGATTTGGGCCATGTCATAGTACAATTTTGGCCCTTGCAAAAGTGACTAATGACTGGCTGGGCGCTCTTGATAACAAAAATGTTGTATGTGCAATATTCCTGGACTTAAGCAAGGCATTCGACATTGTCGATCATGACATGCTTTTGCATGCTCTCTGTTTAGTTGGCCTTGACCCCCCTTCCATGAGATGGTTCTCAAAGTACCTCATAGGTCATCTTCAGCAGGTCAAAGCAGAAGGGGAATTCTCGCTGCTGAAACCCTTGCTTAGGGGTGTCCCACAAGGCTCCATATTGGGAACACAGCTCTTCACACACTACATTAATAGTATTGACTCTGGATTAAAATCTTCAAATATTCATATTTTCACAGATGATACAGTCCTTTACATTAGCAGACCTACCCCTGAAGCAGCCTGCTCTGACTTACAGGAGGAGTTTGAGCAGCTCCAATTAAATCTACTGAACAGGAAGCTTCTTTTGAATGCTAAAAAAACTAAGGTGATGCTTCTCTCTCCCCTAATCTAGACCTCTAATCCTGCTACCTTAGGATTCATACCAAAGCATACTACTCTCCTAGCTGAATCATTAGACGCTGTACCCAATTTCAAGTATCTGTGGGTCTGGATTGACCATAATCTATCCTTCCTTCTTCATATCGAAGAAATAATAGAAAAGCTTAAGCAGACACTTGGCCTCTTTTATAGGATCAAACACCTGCTGACTCAGGGTCCAATCCACCTTCCTATCAATTCTGGACTATGGTGACTTCCTTTATGGCCAAGCTCCTGTATCTGCATTAGCCAAACTTGATGTCCTGTACCACAGAGCCATAAGATTTATCTCTGGTGCATCATATTCTATGCATCACTGCTCACTCTACATCTTAGTTGGCTGGTCATCTCTCACTTTCTGAAGGCAAAGAAATATTGCCTTCTGGATTTACAGAGTAATCACTATGAAGTTGCCTATATACATAGCTGACGGTCTACTCCTAAGTACAATAAGCAAGTATGCATTAAGAAGCTCCACTTATATCACCTTATCCATGTCACAAACCCACTCAGCAGGTCATGCCCTCTACTCCCAAAGTGCCAACCTCTGAGCGCAGTCTTGTGAACAGTGTAACAGACAAGGTAACCCTCTTGTCTGTTTTTGTGAGTTCTGATCAACCTTTGGTCTCAAGTTCTGGAGGGATTCAAACTGTGAACCTCTTGCTAGCATAACCAATACACAGGCTCAGATATGTCTGTCTTTGGGGGGCCAGATATATTTGCCTATGGGCACCTAACCAGGTATACAGAGATGAACCCTTAAAAACTTTAATAAAGACCTCAGATTTAAAACGCTTCTTTTTTCAGTTTGGTACCACCATTCAAGCTTATGTTTAGTATCTGCAATAACCATATACTTTTCTTAGAACTGAAAAGAAGTCAAAGACAGACCAAGTAAGTTCTAAAAAGAATTTTACTAAAATAGTTAAAAATATGTAAAATGCAAAATACAGAACTCTTATATCCCCACACATACAAATCTTTTAAAAGAAACAAGGTTTAAACAGTGCAAATTCCTACTTACAGTACTTAGATTTGAAATCTTTCTAAATATCTGTTTACAAGTGCTCCAAAGATCTTTCCTCAGTCAGAGTCTAGGTAAAAGTGTGTAAGTAAAACAGAGTATTCCTTAAACAGCTGTATGGGACAACCCATTTTTGTATGAGGTTAGCTAGCTCCTTCTCTGTCAGATTATGTGTAAACAAATATATGTCTTATACAAAAGTATTACATTCTGCAACTTCAGCATAATTCATGTCCTTCAAATGACACTTCTTTTGATCTCATAATAAGCTTCCTCCTTCCAGGACATGACAGCATCTTTATGATTTTCACACTTTTATGTAAAAACCTGAGTTCTCCTTCCAACATCATAAAATGGATATGTTCTAGCAACTATGGTTGTAATTAACTCAGAGCGACAGGATCCTTAATTAAGGCCTTACATGTAACATATGGTCTCTAAAAACTGAGTGTCTATGAACTCACATGCTGTCAGCATTTTTCTTATGGCTTTCATCTTTCATCTAAAATCTGGGGGGGGGGGATGAGTGAGGTCATTCTAAGAGCACCAGATTTTTCAACAGAGACAGTCAGTAATACATTTTATATTTAAAAAAAAATGATACAGCACTCAGAGCTGGCTGTCTACATCACAATCCATACCTAAGGTCAAATCAAGATTTGGTAGGTCCTATATAAGTTTCTGTCTACCCCAACTGTGGAATAAATTGCAAAAAACTCTTAAGGTGGCCCACCCTATCTCCCTGGCCTCATTCAAGACACTTATTCACAATCTTTCAAGGAGGCATGTAAATGCTTCCCCTGATTGTGGCCTGGTATTACCTGTCTGCAGTTGCCTCCCTTGGTGCACTTGACACCATCCTTGCTAAATAAAGTTGGTGCCTCCCATCACTTTGTATCTCTTCCTTCCTCCTGTCTCCTCTGCATCCTGCTCTTTCCTCCTCCCTCCTACTATGCATAATGTCCTCACTTCCTCTTCCCTCCCCAAATGTGAGGCACTCAATGGGTAACCTAGTATTTATTTATATATTGTCTCAAGAATACACTTATAGTACTGCTTGCAGGCATTTGTGTATATTGTAAACTACAAGTTCTTGTACATATTGTTAATAGGCGTTTTTGCCTTCTCACACTATTGTTCTCCAGATTTCTCTATTGTATAAGTCTCACATCATTATGTATTCATGCTGTGTACCCATATTCTGCATTATGTGTACTGTTTTCTTATTGTACCTTACACTTATCTTAACTTCCAAGGTCCACCTTGAAAATGAGTTCACTTAATGGTGTTTTGCCTGTTAAAATAAAGATTGATTGATTGACTAAAAAAAAAAAGGAGCCTTTGGCCCCATGCCTTATTATGCCCCTGACCATGCTATAAAACATATTTTACACACACCCCTTTGTGCCTTATTGCTTACCTGTTACCTGGGTGTGCTGGCTAAAATGGGTCCATAATTGACACCAGGACTCAAGACTGGTAGTTTGCTCAGACCCAAAACAAACAGGAAGGTGTCCCTGTTTGTCCCCTGTTCATGAATAGGCACTGTGGCAGCAGAAGGTCTGACCCCAGGAGTGGGTTTGTGACAATGCCCACTTTTTGTGTTTTTGAATTTTCTTTTTTAATCTTAAAAAATACATGATTTCAGGTTAGCGTTTAGAGCAATATCAGCATGTTCCTCTGGTTTTATTTTCTGTTAGGACTTTTAAATTGCCCTTACTTCATATTGACTTTGATAGATGTTTACATTTTAAGTAGTTTTGTGCAAATGCAATTCCTCACAGTGTTCATGTCCAATCAGCTCCACACCTCTGAGGTGACTGGAGACACCATGATGACTTCATGCTAAATACTGTGTTCATTTAAATTTGCATTCAGTAATGAAGCTCCTTGAACTCAATGAGTTACATGCTGACTATAGTCCACTCTACAAGTATAGTACTGCAAATTACTGATCACTTGTTACATGGGCTCTTGCCTTGGTCCTAACTGTGTATATAGTGAAATTGATTCTCTATATCTGTTGTTTAGGGCTAGAGTGTACTGTACTCTGATCTCAGCCCCTGAAAGTCCTGTAAGTGCTTATTCTCTAGCTGCTGAGCATACTCTATCTAATAGCCACATATAAGTCTCATTTTTGGTGCTTAAAAGAGGCCCCCAAGGAGGAGGACTTCACTCACCTGTGAGGTCAATCTATCAATAGGATTTACTATGGTAAACTATTTTTTTGCAACTGTATAATCTAATTTTTTGTACAGTTCTGGTTACAAAGACATATTCTGTGCCTAATATTGGTTGTAAAACAGATTTTTCCAGCTGATTTGGGCAGCATAATGATGTCTGCAATTTAGCTAAAATTAACATGGAAGGGGATTGACCAATACATGAGGTGGCCCAATACACAAGTGTATATGATCTATCTTGAATCCCTTGTAAATATTTGTATACTATGTTTTCTGCAATCATATTACTTGATATTTATTTTGCTTTATGTATGCTATTTATGTATCTAACTGGGTTGCCCAAGAAAAGTGACACCATGTCCCAGTGGACTTATCTGTCACCGAAAAATAAACAAATGAATAAATAATGAGTTTCTTTTAATCCTTTGTACAGATACTTGCTGAGTATTTGCCTGAATGTGCTCTCTTATGTCTACATTTGGGAGCATATTACATCAGTTTTAATCAAACTATTATCCATCCCCCCACCTCAAAGATTCACAGGACCAGGAGACTGGAAAGTGGTGAAAAGAGGACATGGGAAACCAGCAAAGAAAAGCATGGACAACACAATTCCAAGACACCCCAATCAGGACAACAAATCACTTTGAGCTACTAGCAGAAGGAAATCAGTCAGCTCTGCTTAAGGTGGATGCTAGTCCCATCAAGGGGGTGAAGACTGCAGCAACCTCAGCAACCTCAACAAACAGCAGCAGACCTCAGCAAGGACAGTCAAGGAACCATCAAGGGGCCGAAAACTGCAGCAACATTAACAACCAGCAGCAGACCTCAGCAGGCCAGTCAAGGAACCAAGAAGATACTGGTAGTTGGTGACTCCATGATCAGAGGAATGAAATCTAGGATGCACAAGCACTCACAGAAGAGGGTGACTGTCAGATGCCTTCCTGGTACCTCAGCAACAAGAGACTGTGAGCACATTGGGAGTATTGCAGACAGGGAGGGAGGAAGGAGACAAGGGAATACTGGTACAAATTAGAACAAATGATCTGACTGATCAGATGGTGGAGGATGCAAAACGGAGTATCTAGAAGCTGGGAGATAGGCTTTCAACAACTGTGACCACAGTAGCTTTCTCATAAGTTTTGACTGTATGAGGTAAAGATGGCAGCATGGAAAGAATCAGACTGGAGGAAACAGACAAATTCAACAGTTGGTTGAAGAGCTGGTGCCAGACAAGAGGCTTCCATTTTATCACATCCTGGGGGAATTTCTGGGCTAGATCGCTCTTCATATGGGATGGACTTCACCTCACACAAGAGGGAACAAGAGCACTGGCCCAGAAGATGGAAGTATACTAGGACCATTTAAACTAATCAGAGGGGAGGCTAAGGCATGGGAACATGTAGTGTGCCTTGCCAAACCATCCCCCAACAGGTAAACTGAGAGAAACATAAGTGCACTAATCACATTAGGACAAAAAAAGCACACAACAAAGGGCCAGCATCATAAAAATGGCATAAGGGATCAACAGTAGGAAAAAGGGAAACAAAATCACCCAAAAAGAATTATGATGCTAGCTAATGGTGAGGTGTCTGCCTCAATGCTAGGAGCCTGGGCAACAAGATCAGTGACCTCCAGGCTCTAGTGGCAGACACAAATATTGATCTGGTGGCTATTAATGAAAGCTGGGCCATGGACAGCAATGAATGGGACCTGGCCATCCCAGGCAGCACACTGTTTAGAAGGGACTGATAGGTGGGGAGAGATGGGGGGGGTTGCACTCTTTGTGACGGAGGGCATCGAAGCAATAGGGATGAAAACACCAAGGCTTGGGGGATTGGAGCCACTCTGGGTCCACTTAGTCACAAATGCAGGTAAGAAAGCAGGGAGAGGGGAAAGATGAACAATTAGCTAAGGAGTTACAAAAGATGGCCGATAAAGGTGACACAGTGGAGGCTGAGGGCCATAACCTGTCAGATGCAGACTGGAATATCACAGCAGCCAGAGCTCTAGAAGTCAGGCTTTACTGGGCACATTGCAGGACTGCCTGCTGTCTCAGCTAGTGAAGGACCCTACCAGGGGGATGCCATCTTGGATCTGATCCTCACAAACTCTGAAGAAATTAGATCCACGACAGTGGAAGAACCCTTGGCAAATAACGAACACAATACGGTCTGGTTTGAAATAACTGCAGGCTCTACTAAAACCACCTCAACCACAGAGGTGCTGTGCTTTCAGAAGTCTGATTTTGGTAGATTGAGTCAGATAGTGAGGGATAAGTTAACAAACTTCAGAGACAAGCCAGATGTGGAGGAAATTTGGAAAGATATTAGGTATACTGTTCTAGAGGCAACAAGACCCTGCATCAGGACTACAACAAAGAAAAATAGGTTTAAAACATGGCATCCATGCTGGGCTGGCCATAAAGAACTGGGAGAAGTATAAACATTTGTTAAGCATTTTTTAAGTGTTTTTTCATTGATTTTGAGTGTTTTTTAGCTGATTTTGAGCATTTCAACGTTCAGAGTTTATTGCATTTTTATTTGTGTATTTTTTCTTTTGTTTTGCTATTTTAAAGTCGTTTCAAAAGTATTTCTAATGAAAGAACAGGGACATAGGAGAATAAAAGATCTGGTCTGAGCGTGAACTAATTGTATCAGTGCTTAAATAAATAGAGACAAACAATATATTATTACCATCTTTCGGGGGACTTTCTGTCTGCTGAACTGCTGCTCATGGATTTTTCTGTCTGCTGAACTGTTTGTGGACTCAAAGTTGCGGTGAAGATTGCTGGTCTGGGTGATGCCTGTGAGGAGGACCAGTGCTGGTGTGTGGAGGAGCACTGTATGGACTATCAGGGGGCAATCTCCCAAAAGAAGGCAGTATTTCTGTCTAGGGAGATTGCTGCAGTGAGAAACAAAATCAGCTCAGCTGTTCTTCACAGTGGACAGGCTTTTACATCCAGCTTGTTTACATGCTGGGGGGACAGGCTCTAGCACTAGGTGCGAGGAGCTGGCTCTGTTTTTCACCGACAAGGTGTCCTCCATCAGGGCTGAGGTCTCGTCGAGCGTCTCTTGAAAGGGACGCAGGATCCAGCCTGAGTTGTGCTGGAATACTCGTCCTGTCTAGGATGAGTTTGAGCTGACTGGGGCTGGGGAGATGGTGGAGATAATCTCAAAGCTGTGGCCTACACACTGTGATTTAGACTCAGGTCCAACTTGCCTTTTGGTTGAATGTTTGGATCTGACTGGACCTGAGGTTACTGAGGTCATCTGGAGTTCACTGAGGAGAGGGATAATCCCATTGGCCCTGAAAGAGGCCTAGGTTATACCCCCCTCATTTAAAAAGCCCTCTCTGGACTCACACTGCCTGAGCAACTACAGACCCATCTTGAACCTCCCATTTTTAGGGAAGGGTTATAGAAAAGGTGGTGGCCGTGCAGCTGGAGAGACATATTGCCACTTTCTCTGCCTATGAGCCTTTCCAATCTGGGTTCCAGATGGGGCGTAGTACGGAGATGGCCCTGGTGGGGGTGCTAAATGATCTTCTGATGGTGAGGGACAGAAGGGAGCATACCACCCTGGTCCTCCTGGACCTCTCTTCAGCGTTTGACACCATGGACCATGAGGTGTTACTTGACCGCCTGTGGTTCTGGTGTGGCTTGTCCAGTAATATTATCAACTGGTTCAGGTCATACCTGACAGATAGAATGCAGAGGGTGACAATGAGAACTGCCTCATCTAACCCAGACCTCTGTGCTGTGGTGTTCCGCAGGGCTCAGTCTTGTCACCTCTATTGTTCACGGTGTACATGCTTCCATTGGGGGACATTATCAGGCAGTACGGGATGGGTTTTCACTGCTATGCAGAAGATACCCAGCTGTACCTGTCCTGTGTGCTCAATACCCAGGTGTCAGACTCTGTATTTAACAGCTGCCTCAAGGAAATCCAGCAGTGGATGACTCACAGTTGGCTTAGGCTTAACGCAGACAAGACTGAGGTACCGGTTGTGGAGCCAGGTCTTTGGGGTGGAGGGGGTGTGTGGTGTTACCCTCTGACCTTGTGTTGGGGGGTGTGCCCCTAGCCCCCTCTAGACAGGTGAAGAATTTGGGAGTAATCCTGGATGATGGCCTGACACTTCATGCTCAGGTGTCAGCCGTGGTGAGAAGTGGGTTTTATCATCTCAGGAATATTGGTCAAATTTGAGCCCTGATCCCACCTGATGACCTGACCACACTGGTGCATGTTTTCGTCACTTCCAGGTTGGACTACTATAATATCCTGTACCTATGGTTATTTGGAGGCAACCTCCACAGACTGCAGCTGGTGCAGAATGCGGCAGTGAGATTGGTGACATGGGTGAAAAGGTGGGAACATATCACCCGAGTCCTCCGTGGACTGCACTTGGTGCCGATCTGGTGGAGGGTTGTCTTCAAGATAGGGCTGTTGACCTATATGACCCTGCATAAAAGGGGTCCAGTCTATCTGCAAGATCTCCTTGTTCCCTATCATCTGGCCTGGGCCCTCCGTTCTGCTGGGGGAAGCCTTCAGGAAGTTCCCAGGGCTAGGCTGCAGCATTCAGGAGCTAGAGCATTTTCGGTGGTTGCGCCTACCATGTGGAACTCCTTGCCTGGTTATTTAAAGGGGCTCCCTTGGTAGAAGCCTTTAAGAAGAGCCTTAAAACATATTTGTTTCAACAAGCCTTTTATTGATTATGTTTTAATTTAGTTGGATTTATGGGATGGAAAAGTAATTGTATGCTCCCAGTTGTATTTTTTTAATTTTTTTGTTTCAAATGCATGCTTTATTCTGTGCAGCACCAAGAGTCCATAGAGATGGGTAATACAGAAATAAAGTATCTATCTATCTATCTATATATCTGTCTATCTATCTATCTATCTATCAGACCACTGTGGTTCTCCCCTTGGTAAGAGAGGCAATCAGGCCAAACGGAATGCATACAAATGGTTCAGGCAACATAAAGGGGACAGGGATTGGAAGAATTACACTCAGAAAAGTGAGGAGGCCAGGAAAATAGTGAAGGTGGCCAAGGCAGCAAAAAAATTGCAAATTGCTCATGGAGTCAAATCAGGGGAGAAAACCTTTTTCTGCTATATCAGTGAAAAAAGGAAAATGGGAGGAACTGTAAAGTTAAAAGTAAGGGATTAGGCTCTGGAGGACAGGGGAAAAAAAGTAGAGGCCCTAAATGAATACTTTGCTTGGTATTCATGAGGGAGAATCAGGGCGTACTGCTGTACAGCGGCATCAGAGCTGAGACCAGAGGGGTTCAGAGAATGTGCACCCAGGAGTTCACCACAGACAGTATCAGGACTGGCCTTTCAGACATCAGACCCAACATGACCCCTGGCCCTGAAGATATACACCTAGAGTGCTCAGGGAACTTGCACAAAAGCTGGCAGCACCTCTCACACACCTATTCAACAGGTCACTAGAGTTATGGGGTAGTTCCAGGTGAATGGAGGATGGATGACGTGGTGCCACTGCACAAGAGTGGAGACAGGGAAGATACAGGTAACTATAGGCCAGTCAGCCTCACATCAGTAGTGGGTAAACTTATGGAAGCCCTTATCAAGCAAGATCTAGTGGAATATCTTGAAGTAAATCACCTCCAGAACTACAAACAACACAGGTTTGTGACAGGCAGGTCATATCAAACAAACCTTATTACATTCTTTGATGAAGTGACCAAAGAGTTGTACAGGGGTAACGCAGTGGACTTGCTTTACTTTGTCTTCAGTAAGGCATTTGACACAGTCCCGCATAATCTCTTAAAAAAGCTAGAAGACCTTGGGGTAGCAGAACAGATAGTAAAGTGGGTACAGAATTGGCTGAGGGACAGAAAACAAAGGGTGGTAGTAAATGCGGTGAAATCTGTTGAGAGGCAGTTCACAAGTGGGGTGCCTCAGGGGTTGGTCCTGGGGCCGGTCCTCTTCAATGTTTTTGTTAGTGACATCAGCGAGGGCATAAATGGAAACATCACCCTGCTGGCAGATGAAACGAAACTCAGCAGAAGACTGGATAGTATGGAGGGAGTCAAACAACTGTGGAAGGCCCTTAAGAAGTTGGGAAGGTGGTCACAAATATGGCAATTAAACTTTAATGTTAAGAAGTGTAAGTTGATGCACCTGGGTAGGGCCAACCCCAAGGAAGAATACTGGCTAAATGGAGTCCAGCTGAGCTCTTCTGCTGATGAACGTGATCTGAGAGTCATCATTAGGGATGACCTCAAGCAACAAAATCAGTGCAATAAGGCTTACAACAGGGCTAGCGAGGTGTTAGGATACAGTGACAGGGGGATAGACAGCTGGGACAGGGAGGTGATACTACCACTTTACCAGTCATTAGAGAGGCCTTATCTGGAGTACTGTGTACAATTCTGGAGGCCTCACCTAAGAAAGGACATTGATAGATTGGAAGTGGTCAAGAGACAGGCAACAAAAATGATACATCGCCTTCAGGAAATCACCTATGAAGAGAGGTTTGGGGCTCTGAAATTGTACTCGCTAGAGACTAGGAGGGAGGGGGGAATATGACTGAGACCTTCAAGTTCCTTAAAGGCATCAACACAGTGCCAGAAGCACAGCTTTTTACCAGGAATGTCAATTCTACTACAAGAGGGCATGAGTGGAAATTAAAGGATGGAATGTTCAAGAGTGACATCAGAAAGTATTACTTCTGAGAGAGGGTGATGGATCCTTGGAAAAGATTACCTCTTGAGGTGGTGTCTGCAAAGTCAGTATCAAGCTTTAAGCATGGGTGGGACAAGGATTGGGAACAAACACATGGCACTGCAAGGGCTAGGCTGCATGTCTAGGAGGACAGAACATCAGTGCATAATAGGTCCTGGGATACCTCGCTTAGGCAGACTCAATGGACCACAGGTCCCCTTCTGCTATCATCTTCTATGGGTCTATGTTTCTGTTATATTGGATGCCAGAAAAATGAAGACTTCATTTCATAAGTTTGTTTAACATGCAGTATAAAGTTCTTCATGGAATTAGTCCCAAATATCTGAATGATCTCCAGCAACCGGAAACAGTACTCCCACTTGCTGTGCAGCCTCTGTTCCTCATTTGAACATCTCCTTTGGTTCCCACTTCTATATTTAAATCAACTGGTGATTCTGCATTTACAGCAGCACCTCATACTCTCTACTATTCTACTTGTATCTACAGTGGAGTCTGCTAGTATACAATGCAGTGTCTTATGTTACTGAATAAGAAAAAGGATTAGCTACTATTGAAATTGCCTTGTTTCCTGCAATAGTTCTTCAGAATGCTGCAGTACTGTACAACGTCCTCACTGGCGGCACTGTATATACATAAACTGCTCTAACTGTTGATATTTTATTGATATATAAATTTTAGAGATATAGGGTAAATCTTTTAGTAGTTTTAGGTGGTGTGCTCCTCTCCCTGCAGTGGTGAGAGTACTGTGGGGGTAGAATTAGAATTATAATAGATGTTGAAAATTTTACAGCACTAGAATTGCTAGATCTTGTGTTTTATTGTGATTATTGTTTTATTTTAGTGTAGTGCAAAAATGTGCTGGAGTAATTGTAAGGCGGCCGGGTATTATTCCCCCTCTATGCTTAGGGACCTCCGTCCTTTCTCCTGTCCCCCGTTGTCAGCTGAAGTTTATAGGAAGTGTAGGGCTTTGGGGATTGTGAGAAGGAGACAGAGGGCCCATGCTGGAGGGGGAATGGAAAGGAGTGGGCGGATTGGGATTGTAGGGTCAAGGAGAGGCCCTGGGGCGAAATGGGCACGGGAGAGAGGTCCTTCCTGTCTTGTGCCCATACCCAAGGGTTCTGGATTGGACCAGCAGGTAGGCCGGTCACTATCGGAGGTTTGTCCTACTCGAGCAGTGTTATGCAATGCCAGGTCTATTAAAAACAAGACGGCTATTATAGCTGATCTTGTTGAGTCATCTGACCTGGCATGCATCACCGAGACCTGGCTGGATGAAAATGCTGGGCCTGTATTAGCCGCAGCAATTGCGCTGGTACTGGTGATACACCACCCGAGGCAGGATCGTGAGGGGCGGGTGTTGCCATGTGTTATAAGTCAGAACTGGGTCTGGTGGAGGTGCCAGCGGAGTCACCGGATCCTTGAGTACATTGTGGGCTAGTGTGGGCAGGATACTTCTCAGACACTGCCCACCAGTAAGACGAGAATGTTTTCTGCAGGAAGTCGTGAGACTTCATTGTCGACCCACATTGGGGTCCTCCAGATGAGTTGGTTCTGGGGACTTCAATGCCTGGGTCGATTATGAATTCTCTCGGTTTGGTCAAGATTTCTCCAGTTGATGATATCACTGGGCTTCACACAGGTGGTTTCCTCCTCGACCCATGTGGGTGGACACTCATTGGACCTAGTGTTCCTTCTGGGGATGGGGATATCCGACTTGGTGGTGGAACCAGTTGGATGGTCAGACCATCACTCCATTAGATTCAGTTTTGAGGCCACCCTGTTAGGTCTGCCCACGGAGATGGTTGATACCGCCTTTGAGGCGTATCCCCAGAGGACCTGATGGCGTGTTGGACCTATCAAGCCTACCGATAGATTGCATGGATCCAGGTGATCTGCTACATGCCTATAATGAGGCGGTAACAGGGGCCCTGGATTCTATTGCACCAGTTCGTGTTCGTTTTCTATCTCACCCCAGGTCTCCTTGGTTTGATGAGACCATGAGGGAATTGAGGAGAGTTGGGCGAAGGCTGGAGAGGCGCTAAAAGTCCGTTGTGATGATGAAAGTTTAGTTTGATGGACCATTATTTAGTCTATCAATCCACAATCTCCTAGAGGCAGAATTCCTGTCCAGAGAGATAGCGGCTGCACAGAATAGACCGGCTCAGCTCTTTCGGACTGTGGACAGACTGTGCAATCCAGTTTGTCTTCAGCCCAGAAGAGCCTCATCTCAAGAATGGTGTGAGGAGCTTGCTCTCTTCTTTGCAGATAAGGTTGCCAAAATCAGATCGGACATTCGCTCTTCCCCTCCTAATGGGAGCAGCTTTGGTCGTCAGGAGATGTCAAACACCCAGTTGGAATGGTCTGACTTCAGCCTTCCCATAATCGAGGATGTTGTGATGGTCATTCGAGCACTGCGACCGACCTGCTGTGATTTGGACCCCGGTCCCACGCCTCTTTAGTGGGTATTAGGTGATAAGATTGGCCTAGTCCTAGCTTTGATCGTATGGAAGTCTTTGGAGAGGGGGAATTTTCCAGATCCCCTCAAAGAGGCTATAATTAAGCCCCTTTTAAAGAAACCCTCCTTAGACCTATACTGTCTAGCAAATTACAGGCCAGTCTCTAACTTACCCTTTGTGGGTAAAGTTATTGAGAAAGTGGTCACAGTGCAGTTGGAGGATCATTTGACCAACAACAATATCTACGATTCGTTCTAGTCTGGATTTAGAAAAGGCATGGTACCGAGACAGTCCTATGTAGTACTAAATGACTTCTCCTAATGGCAAGAGATCGAGACCCGATCCATCTTGGTACTACTTGATCTCTCTGCAGCGCTTGACACCGTTGACCATGGTGTGCTATTGGAGCGCCTCATGTTAGTCTGTGGACTGTCTGGTATGGTCCTCAGATGGTTTCAATCTTACCTTGAGGTAGGACTCAGAGAGTGGTGTCGGGAATTTTTCCTCAGCATCATTCTCCCTGCCCTGTAATTGCGCAGGGCTCCATTTGTACACCCATGTTGTTTTCTGTATATGCTACCATTGGGGCGATTATTAGAGTGCACGGTTTGGGTTTTCACTGCTATGCAGATGATACCCAGCTGTATATGTCTTTTGTGCCCGGTCAGGACGCTGCCTTGTCGGTATTTAATAACTGCCTTGAAGAAATCCAAGAATGGATGAATGGGAGTTGGCTGAGGTTAAACCCGGAGAAAACTGAGGTGTTGGTTGTGGATAATAGGTCGCTGTGAGGCGGGTCTGCCAGAGGGATCACCCTCAGGCCTATGGCTTGAGGTGTCCAGCTGACGACCTCAGACCAGGTGCAAATCTTGGCGTAGTACTTGATGATGACCATTTGACACTTAAATCCCAGGTGTCAGCAGTTATAAAGACTTCCTTTTTCATCTGAGGAATATTGCCAGGGTGAAGCACTTGGTTCCTCCAGAGGACCTTCCAACATTGATCCACGCCTTTGTTACCTCCCGCTTGACTACTGTAACTCCCTATACCTAGGGCTATCGGGGTTGAATCTTGCTGCCTGCAGTTGGTGCAGAATGCGGCAGCCAGGCTGTTGACTGGAGTCTCTAGATCCAGTCACATATAATGCCTGTGCTCTGCAGACTGCACTGGCTGCCAGTGTTTTGGTGAATTACCTTCAAGGTCGGTTTGCTGACCTATAAAGCCCTACATGATCTGGGACCTGCCTACCTGAAAGAGCTCCTGTGCCTATAGTCCCTCTCGCCTCCGATCCACTGATTTAGGATTGCTAGAGATTCCTCAGGGTACGCCTGAAACATCTGGTGCTAGATCGCTTAGTTTTATGGCACCTACCCTGTGGAACTCTCTGCCTCGTCAGGGGCTAGATTGCCCGACCATCCTTAGTTTTAAAGGAGCGCTGAAAACCCACCTTTTTAATATAGCTTTTAAGGATTCTTGTTAATCTGATTTATTATATTTATTGTTATATTTATTTGTACAGGCGCTTTGATTTAAGAAAAGCGCCTTTTAAAAATAAAGTTGAATTGAATTGAATATTTTTGAAGTCAACCTAATGACATTGTCGTTCAAATAGGTATTTGGATATTAAATTAATTATTCATTTATTACTAGTCATTGATATAATTGTATATTAACAGTTGCTGTTAGGGAGGCAGTAGAGCATAGACAGACAAAGCTCAATGCTGTAAACATGAAGACCCAGTAAATCTGAGTTCAAAACCCACAACTATCACTTGCATACTGCATGATATTGATAGTCATTTAACCTCTCTCTACTCCCAAGATGCACCTGTAAATGAGTTTGAGTCGAGTGTGCCTTTCCAGAGTAAAAATTCTAAAACAATAAAAAAATATATATATTGCTACTTATCTCATATATACTGTAGGTCTTGTAAAATACTATGGATCTTTCAAAGCACTTAATAAAATAGCATTGTCCTGTTTTTAAGGGGAACCTAATACCAAAGTTATTTTTAATTGTTATGTTTGCTTGTGTGTGTCGTGTTTCTTGATATTCAGGAAACATTCTACAGACCTTAATAATTTAGCAAGCATGTTCAATTAGCATATGCTGTATTGACCCTGATGATATGACTATGATATTCAACTGCTTTCAAAATTAAAACACCAACTTGTAATATGTTGATTGATGGAAAGTTTCCACGGCGTCTGGGCCAAAGACTACCAGAGAGGTCTAACACAGAGTTGTTTTTGTAGAACTGTTTAGAAGAAATGCAAACTAAAAGCTGTCATGGTGGTTTAGCAGACTAATGTACTGGCAAGTTCTCCCTGCTGTGCTCAAAGACTAGGAACATAAACTTGCTGCTGACAGGGCAAGACTTTTAAGATCTTAAAACATCAGGCAGGACTGCTTCTTCAGGAAGCTGCCCTGCTAGTGAAGTGATAAGCTTCTTAGTACTGATGAGATAGTTGAAATCACTGTGTCAGTGCCCCACCCTCAGCAGTGGGTGTTGATCTCTCTGACTTCCTGTAACAAAGTGCTTGATTGTTCACCTGTTTAAGGGATGCATCATCAGATGATATAAAGGGGAGACTAAGGATATTTTTTAAAGCAAGAGAAATTGCCATCATATGGCATCTTTTGGCAGCTTGCCAGTCATCAAAGTGCCAGTGTTCAAAGGACTGAAGGAATAGTTTTGAATATACTGGACTTTCTAGACTAACTCAGATGAAAAGCTGCTTCAAATAAGAAAATTTAACTCTGTCCTACCACTGTGACTAAAACTTACCTATAGCAAATTTTTATTTTGAATGCTTTTTTTTTTTGCATAATTCTTAAAATGTTTGTTTTGCATTTTATCCCCTATGAGCTCTATCTATGGCCTCCATGTTATGGCTTAAAAAAAACTGATTATTGGTAATAACAGTTTATTCTAAGGAATCAGACTGGAATCTCACAAACACAGGGCATTAAGACAACATTGTCAAAAAAAGTCCCTGAAAAATTCAGAATCCCACACAGAAACAGCTGACTACTGAATTCAGTTGGCTGCTCCCTCTCAGACCATTCTTGAGGCCAGGAACTAGCTCTGTTTAGAACATAAGATAAGCAGGACTTTTCTTTCCTATCACAATTACAGTGGCAATAGATAATGCTGAGACTGAACCCTGATCTGGGATGGGCCTGTTGTCCTCCATAGGCAAAGTGCCTTAAGAGAAAAAAAATATGTTTTCCATAGCCAGAAACTCAAGGATTCATCCTTCTCACTTAAGCTGATGCCGAGATACTGATTCATGCATTTATGTCCTCCCACATTAATTACTTTAATGCTTTTCTTGTTGGGCTTTCAGCTCATTCTATTTATATATCTGAGTTACTGTAGTTCATTATCCAGATACTTGAATACTGGGGATATTTAGGAGATCTTACTATGCAAGACAGTTGAAAACAGGGCAACTAATAATGTATACTGTAGCTATAAGGTTTTAATGGCAACATATGGATCTAAATTTGTTTTTCCATACTCCACCGTGTCCATTTTGTGATGCACCAATTCAGAATTATAACCATATCTGGACTGACTAGTACGGTATGGGCTGCACGCCCATTGGCTCATGCTCTGAACCAATGGGCGTGCAGCCATACCAAGCTGTCAGTCGGTGGGCAGTGGGGCGCAGGCAGGGGGGTGCTGCCACCCACTGACTGGACGGGGGTGGTGGGGCTCCAGCGGGAGGGTGGGGTGGGGGTCTGATAGATCACCAGGGATTCTGGACTTGGGGGGTGAGGAATGCCACCCACGATCGGGCTCCATGTGGTCCACTGGACCACCAGGGATATTGGACTTGGCGGGGGGATACTGATGCCTGCGATCGGGCTAATCGCGGTCCACTGGACCACCAGGGATATTGGACTTTGGGGGGATACAGTTATGCCTGTGATCGGGCTAATTGCAGTCCACTGGACCACCAGGGATATTGGACTTTGGGGGTGTCTGATGCCCACGATCGGGCTTGGGGGCGCCACTAGGTGCAGCAGGAACAGGATGGCCACCCACAGGTAGCAGCTGCTGTGTTGTGCCCTGCAATGGCAGCTCACCTGTGGGTGGCCCCGACTGTTCCTTTTTTTAGGCGTATCTTTGTGCAGGCACAGGTGAGTTGCACCTGCATAACTCTGCACGCCCAGGCTGAATATCGGGCTGTGCAGTTTATGCATGGGCACGCCTACCTGTGCCTCAGATATATACTGATGTGCCCCAGCGCATCGGATTTGTGCCGCACACTTTTCCTTTTTAAATATCACACCAAGCACAGTATGGTTGCATGTGAACATCGTTAGCCATGCTGCAGCCCTTTTAAATATCTGGGCTGTATATGCTTATATATATTATGTATACAGTGATAGTAATGAGCAAGTTGCCTTCTATTGCATTATATCCTATGGTACTTTGAGGTACTTGGATCAAATTAAAAATGAAGACGATGGAGCTGTTCTAAATACATAGAAACACAGAACTTGCCAACAGAAAAGGACCACTTGGCCCACACAGCCTCCTAAATGTTCCCTGCCTAAGAACCTGATGTGAGGAAATAAATATTTTCTCACATCTCTCTTGAAGTACCCCCCTCCTCGAGCTACATCACATGATTCCTGGTCCTGGTGCTTGTCTTCATTAGGAAGAGGCTCCACTCTTGCACTATGTTCAACCCTGTGAGGTACGCGTAGGTCTCAATCATGTCTCCTTTCTCTCTTCTCTCTTCCAGGGTGTACATGTTGAGATCCCTCAGTCTTTCCCCATTAGATTTCTATTGGAATCCCTACCATTTCAGTTTTCCTCCTTTTGACCACCTCCACTATATCTATGTTCTCTCTGAGGTGCTGACTCTGAAAATGGACACAGTACAGCAGGTACAGAAGGGTCATACCAGGAACAATACAGTGGTATAATCACCTCCCATCTTCTGTTGGAGATGTGAATCTTTATGCACCCCAGCATCCCATTAGCCTTACCCATGGCCTTGTCACATTGCACTGACACTTTGAGGTCCTCTGATATAATAACCCCATGGTCGTTTTCCTGTCTGGGAATGACTGACTAAATCATGATTATCTCACTTACTGAAGCATTTCATGGGAATGGGAAACTTTGTGTGGTCACTGCTGTATATCTATCTGTCTGTCTGTCTGTCTATCTATCTACAGTGCCCCTCACTATAATAAACCTTGTTATACCAAACTCCCAGTTATAATGAATGGTTTCGATGGATCCCAATTGGGATCACTGCTGCTGATGATTTCTTCCGACCCCAATTGCACCTCACATCACCTCATCATGAATTTCAGTAACAGTTCTTGTTGCTCTCGTGGCTCCTGACTGTGATTACTGCTGCTTGATTCCTCAACACCAATCCTTGGCTCACCCAAACATATAATTCAGTTTGCTGTTATAGCCATAACATTGATTGATTTCTCTCTTTGACTTTCTCCTCGCTATTGCCCACCTTTCCTTAGATTTCATTTGTCTGTCTCATTGAGGTCTCATATTTCTAATATTAATCTAATAATTATAATAGTAATTCAAATACTGATGAACAAATGAGTTATATTTTCATTGCCACTGTTCCTGTTTGAGTTGAGTTGGAAGGAGTCAGGGATTGCTAGTGTGAGAGTGTGAGAGGGTATGCGGTTGCTGTGAGCGGCTGAGGCAGGGACAGAAACAGAAACTACACACTCTTTTACCTGGCTGGCAGCAGTTTATTTGCCTAAAGTAATTAAAAGCTAAGTTTATTTCTTATTTCTTTCTTATGCCCTTGATATTTCTTTTCTTTATGGCATGGAGTCATGGTCATTGAACCCGAAAGTCAGTTGATCGGTCAGTGAGATGTGAGGTGAACCAAAGCACTGATCCTGCTGAGAGTAAAGAAACTGAAAACAGAAGAAATACACTTTTTAGCTTTAACTAACATAGTGCAAATAAGCTGCTGCCAGCTAAGGGCATGTGTACAGTTGGGGGGGTGTCTCAACCACTGCCAAGCTGGCATGAGGGAGTGCGGGTGGGTGAAGAGTAAAGGCAACTGTACTCTGTAGCCGAATGTAATATATATAATATTCCTAGATATCTGTGAAATTAACAGAAAATTAAGTTTTATTTTAAAAATAAAAGTGAAGGACCTGGTAAAAATTCAATGCCTTGGGACCTGGACCTGTACTGCTGTTTAACACAGCACGCACACTAAGTGCCTAATTGCTTTTTCAGACCCCCTTGACATAACAGAGAACTATAGCAAATGAATGCTATGGCTCCCCTTCTGTTCATTATAGCAAGAAAGCACTTTATCTGTCTATCTGTCTGTCTCTCTGTCTGTCTGCCTGCCTGCCTGTCTGTCTGTCTATCTATCTATCTATCTATCTATCTATCTATCTATCTATCTATCTATCTAAATTAAGTATTTTCAAAAAACAAGCACTTGAACGTAAGTGTACCAGGTCTATCTAGCCAGATTCTGGTGTTAGTTTTTTGAAATCATGCCTACCAATAAGGTTTCTGGGCACCCAAAAATCTTAGGTGCCTAGCATAGCGAGAGGAACTGTTCATCCACATTCTCTGTATGTGAACGATGGGACATTCTTGAATAGAGCAACTGCAGCTAGAGTTGTATTGCTGGCTTGAGTTAGGGCAGTGATCCAGTGGTCTGGTCCTTCCTACCTATCTTTCTTTCTTTCTTTCTTTCTTTCTTTCTTTCTTTCTTTTTTCTTTCTTGCTATCATAGCTACCTCTGTCTCACTTTTTCTCTCTCGGTCTCTCTCTCTACGTATCTATTGTTTACATCTAAACTAACTTGTGTAATTTATTACATGTATTAAGTGGACTGTGGTGCCCACCCCTGGTACCACTTGTTTCCATCCTACTCTCCTCCAGGTCACCTGTCCCCTCTTCCCAATATGTACTATATTTATAAAATGTATTAAATGGACCATGGTGCCCACTTCCAGCATCACTTCTGTGTACTCTCTCCCCTCTGGGTCATCCACCCCCTTTCTGACAATATTGGTGGTGGCACTGGGGTGCCCACTACCAGTGCTACCAAAGATAATTCTGACACTGGAGTACCCAGTCCCCAGTGCTGGCTAGTTCCACCTGTCAAAAAAGAAAAACATCACTCACTTATCATTTTCTTTTTTTTCTGAAATCTACAAAAAATGAATTGGTATATTTTTCATTTTCATTTATTCTTTGTTAACTGGGTAAGGACACTGGACTAAAGGTCCCTTTTCATGCCCAACCCAGACAAAAAAAAACAGAAAATACAAGGCAAAAAAAAACAACAAACAATTATTCATATTACAAATGACAATTACAAATTGATTTTAACAATAAATTATGCTTCAGCCTCAATTTAAAATTAGGTACAGAAGTAGCATGTCTGGCACTGACTGGAAGAGCATTCTAGTAGATAGGGGCAGCCACTGAGAATGCTCTTAGGCAAACCTTTAGCCTATGTTGGGGAATATTAAAGAAGGGACCATTTGCTGACCTCAAACAAGGCAACAACTGTCTTCTAGAGACTAAATTAGAAAGGGAAACTAAAGATTCTAAATAAAAGCTTTTGAACATCAAACACTCCTCTGAATGCTCAATCCAAGAGCCAGGTGATAACCAACCCAGTGGTGAGTAGAGACTGCAGTGGTTCATGTGAAAAGAAGCCTCAGGAACAAATCTGTAGATGTTATACAGAACAGACAAAGCATTCATTTCTTTTATCCTGATATTAAAATAAATACCAGACACTTAAGCAAAGTGCATAAGACATGATCCAACAGCAATCATTTTCCTAGTCTCAAGTGTAAAGTAGGATTTAAATTTATATAGTAGCCCCATTCTCTGATTAGTTTTTTTAATAACAGCCTGTAGCTGAAGAGAATATTTTAAGCATGGGTCCAGGGACACACCTAGGTATCCAAACTAAGAAACTTGCTCTAACAAAAGAACCTGATTATCAAAAACAGCTAACCTCGGATGGTCCTCTAACATTGATAGCATACCAAAAAGCATAACTTCAGTTTTACTTGAATTTAAGACCATAGCATTACTAGTCAGCCAATAACATATATCCCCCAAATCCTCATCCAAGACAGTGGAGAGATCAGACACTGACTTGGATTATAAAGTCATCTTCATACAATAAAGTACTGCTATGTTTACAGACCTGAGGTAATTGACTGACAAAAATAGAAACAATAAAGGGCCAAATATAGACCCCTGAGGTACCCTGCAATGAAGAGAGGACATATTTGAAACAACAGAACCAACTTGAATATATTGGTATCTGTTACTCAGATAATTATCAACCCAAGAAAAAACCGCTTCTGAGAACCCAAGGTTATACAATTTAGAGCAAGTAAGATTATGGTCAATCAGGTCAAATTCCTTGGTCAGGTCCATGAACACCAACCCCGTCATCCAACCTTTTTCAGACCCATGCAGGACGGTGTCTGTGAACCCAACCAAGGCAGTCCTTGTTCCATGAAGTTTACTGAAACCGTGTTATTGCCCAGCCAACAAATCATAAATCCCTAGGTAATGATTTATCTGCTTAGCCACTAGCTTTTCAAGTAATTTGCCGAGTGGGTTCAAAATTGAAATAGGTCCGAAATCATCTAAAGTGATTGTATGGCTTTTTTTAGGGATAGGAACCACTCTTGCTTTTTTCCATTCAGTGGGAAATACACAAGTAACTAACAACAGATTAAATGCATAACATAAGGGATCGATAATAAATGGGATGGCCAGCTTTAAGAAATTACCATCTAACCTACCCCCACAGTCACTAACTCTATCTGGAATAGATTGCAGAAGTTTCAGAACTTCATGTTGACCAACTTCATTGATCTGTCTCCCCCACACACACTCCTATCCACCCCCACCCTGACCCCCCGCTCAGCACACATCACCCACACACTCTCACTGACCTGAAACTGTCCCATGGCATAGATCTACTCTTTAACTGAAAAGAAGTCTTGCTGCTGGATCCAGTGACTCTGCTATGAGAAAATAAGGTATGTGTGGTTTATTGTTTTCAATGGTGTTTGAACTTTCACTCATGACTTTGTCAGTTTACAATATTTTTACACCAAACTCTTAACATGGCATTTTTGGGTCCCCACCTCATGAACAAGGTAGGTGGAATTTTTTTAAGGCCTTCCCAAAACATGATATTTCAGTCACTGTACAAAATCACATCTCAGGTACAACTTGAACATTTTTACCTACTGATTTCATGAGGTGAGGTCATTAAAATGCCATGTTAAAAATGTAAGCTAAAATATGGTAAAATCATGAAGTTATTGGTGAATGTTTAAATATATCAGTGTTCACTCATAAGTTCACTAATTTTCAGTATTTTATTTCAAACTTTCATCATGCATTTTTGGCATCCCATCTCAGTAGCAAGGCAGTTGACTTTTTTCAAATATGTGCCAAAAGGTGATTTCACAGCTGCTGTGCAAAATCCTTTTCAAGTAGGACTTGAAAATTTGATTAGGTGGGGTCATAAAAATAATATGTTAATGTTGGTGTAAAAATATAATAAATGACAAGTTATGAGTAAAATTGAAATATTTCAGTGTTCACTCATAACTTCATTAATTTTCAATGTTTTAAATCCAAACTTCCAACATAGTCATTTTTTTACACCACCTTATAAACATGACAGGTATTTTTTTAATTCCTGGATGAGACATGTTTTCTCTCTTGTGTTGAAAAATGATATTTCTATCAGTGTTCTACAAATGCCACATGTCATGTTTATAAGTGGGAGTCATAAAATGACCATCTTAAAAGTTTGGTGTCAAAATAAAAAAAAATTATTATTTAGAAAAATTGTGTGCAGTGTCAGCCTTTACCTCAGTAGGAAGTGCTTTGTGATCCTATGCTTCTTTCAGAATTCAGAAATAAACTCGAAAAGGCAGATGGATAGAAACATAGAGATTGTTGGCAGAAAAGGGAAGCCAGGCCCATCCAGTCTGCCCATTTGCCCTAGCTGTACTAGCGGTCTATGACCCTAGTTGTTCATTGGCTTAGCTATTCCTTCCCATCACTATGATTCCCTTATTCCTATCCTATGCATATTTGAATCTCATCACTGTGCATGCTTCCACCACTTCATGGGGCAGTCCATTCTATGCCTCCACCCCCCATTCAATGAAACAGAACTTTCTCCCATTTCCCCTTATACAGCCCCCTCCAATCTCATGTCATGTTCCCTTGTTCTAGTACTCTTTTTATACTGGAAGATGTTTTCCCCTCTTACCTTATTTATGCCCTTGAGGTACTTGAATGTCTCAGTCATATCCCCAGGTTCCCTCCTCTCCTTCAATGTATACATGTTGAGGTCCTTCAACCATTACTCGTACGACTTATACTATAAATCTTGTATCATCTCAGTCACTCTTCTCTGCACTGTCTCCACCCTGTCAATGTCTTTACAAAGGTGTGGCCTCCAGGACTGCATGGCGTACTCCAGATGAGGCCTCAACAGTGTTTTATACAGTGGGATCAGTTATCTCCCTTCATCGGCTTGTGATATCCCTTCCTATACAACCCACCACCCCACTGACCTTCCCCACTGCCTTTGGTGCCTGCTTGGTGGCCTTTAGGTCAACTGTGATAACAACCCCAAATCTCTTTCCTCCTTGGTTACTGCCAGCAGCCCCCCCAACCTGTAGCTCTTACTCAGGTTCCTACTCCCCAGGTGCATGACTTTGCACTTCTGTACCAAGAAGTGCAAAATCATGCACATGGGGAGCAGGATGGGCTGTGGCTGATGGGACAGCCCATCATGTGACCCCCCCTTGTTTTGGAAGGGAAGGTGCAGTGTTACCCTCATGGGACCAAGTGTCATATAGTGAAGAGGCCTCTTATCTTGTCATAGGACCCTGCACCTCTGTACCCATGGGTGCTAGAGGGCCCTATGCTTTGGTTCACAGATGGACTCACTCAACCCACCCCCACCCTGCAGACACTGACAGGCATCAGGGTGTGCCTTGGGGTCATTGGCCCTAACACTCATCCCATTCCATAAGTACATAAGCTGAGATGGGCACAGTATAGCAGAATGGGGTGTACTTTAGGGCCAACAACTCCAAGGCACACCCCAATGCCTGTCAGTGTCTGCAGGGTGGGGGTGAGGTGTTAGGGTTGGAAACCCTAACACCACATTTCCCTGTTTTTATCACTTAAGTAAAAACCCTAACTGATGCATCAACAAAGTTTTTTGCAATGAATTTCCTTACTTTTTTAGATAGTATAATCATATCCTTGTTTGTCTGTGGGATGCTCCCATCACCCCATAGATGCGCATATGTATGTAGGTGTGGAAGCACAGGGCCCTCTCAGCCCTGAGCTTCCATTGCTGGGACAACAATGACCAAATTGTCAGCATAGCCATCTTATTATCCCCACCTCATGTACCCCAGTACAGAAAAATTGTCAGATCCATGCCAAAACATAATTTTGCATAACTGCAATGCCATTCCATGCCACAAGTGTGAAAACACATTTTGGGCAGGATTTGAAAAATGACAGCTGCGACATACATGAGGTGGGGTAATAAGAAGGCTATGTTGAAAATATGTGGCAAAAATCCCCCAAACAAGTCTATCTTTTTCAAAACATACGCTTCAAAATAGAAAATAAATATTTTAACCATTGATGAAATACTGTTTCAAAATTTCTCTGGGAAGAACAACTTCACATGCTTTCTCTAAATAAACTTAGAGCCGCATGGTCCGAGGAAGGCTTCAAACTTCCACATTGGGAGACATTTCATTTAGCTTTTTTATTCAGATAAGCAGTGTTATACCTTAACAATTCAGATGGTGAGAATACCACTCTCTGGATTACTGCTGAAAGGCAAATAGCAACCCCCACACAAATTGTCAGATTCTCTCTCTATTCCACTGCATTCATATTTGAGGAATAATATATGCATCTCCAGTGCCATTTCACCCATAAAAAAGGTACTGAATATACTTAAAATACTGTACATAAGCTGCCTATGCATCTTATGAGCATTTGGGATAATAAGGAGTTCTTGTACAATAAATGACCATTGAAAGATCCAGGGTGGAGCCTTACTTGAATTTTGATTGGATGATTTACTAGATCCAAACAAAAAGGTAGTTTATCCTTTGAGGGCCTTAAACACAACTTTAATCTACATAGATTTCAGTAAGTGTTTTATTTACAGTTGAGAAAGGCAATTTAGGACTCAGTCTTGAGACAAACTCTCTCTTCCTAAACATAAAAAAATGGCATCAATTTGTAAATTAATTGCACTCAGGAAAGGGGGTAGCCTGACATATAAACCACTGCTGAACACTGAGAATCATGTTTCCCTCACTCAAGCAGCTAAACAGAAATGGGAAAAAGACTCAGGAGAGAACATTTCTCTAAAGACATGGCAAAAACTGCTTAACAATGCTTAAAATAGGTGTATAAAGAAACAAGTAATGCACATTTTACAAGTGAAAAAATGTTAAAAAGACTTGATTTTGTAAACACAGATACTAGTGTTTACCAAATCAGAGTCCAAGGAATCTGATTCTGGAGTCCGTCTGCCAAAAAAATGTCAAGAAATGTTATTGTTGTTGGTGGAGGTAGTTCTGCCACAAATTGCCCCGGTGTTTTGCAAAACAGTGCCACAATTTGCGGCAAACCCCTGGTGTTTAGCAAAACAGTGTTGCAATTTGTGACACTTTTGCAAAAGGTGTTTCGAAAATTGCAGCAGTACTGTTGCAATTTGCAGCATTAAAAACAGCCCAATTAAAACAAACATATTTCTGGGCACTATTTTCAAAAACTAACCACAGAATTGTGTTCCTCAGGCCCTGATTAGGTAAACACAAGCATTGATGTTTACCAAGGGGCAGTTATCAAGTTTTTTCCACATCACTGGTGCCTGCCCAGTGGTGCTGAGGGTTGAGGCACTGGACGCCACACCTCATGCCATGCAGGTGACCCAGGTTCTGAAACAAGCCTGGGCCATTGGGAGTTGGCAGGGGAAGGAGAAGATTGAGCATCCAGAGAACTACTTTCTTCTCCTGGGGAGGGTTCCGGGGATTCCTCACTCAGTGGCAGCTCCTGGTGGTTGCTAGGAGCTTCACCTAGCAGCAGGGATAAGTAGAGGGGATTGGTAATGGCAGGTGGTCTGTGGTAAGAGCCTGTACTAATGCCACTGCATGCTGCTTTAAGGGGAGGAACTCACAAGAAAAAATCCTGCCTTGGGGGTAGGCGAAAGTGGGATCAGTGGCTATGGTCCCATGCCCAATGCCGGGCTCTGCCACTGCGCATGCTTCCATTCTCTCTCTCCTCCTCAATGGTTACTTGTCTGGATTATAGATAGAGTGCCGGAAGGAGATGGTAGTTCTGCGCTGGGGGACTCATAGACGGAAGGAGTGGGCAGTTGGACGAGGAAGGAGAGAGACTGTCTGGGTGGGAGTGCAGAAATAGTGGGGGATTCAGGCAGGCAGCAGAACCGTGAGCTAAGAATCCTCACTGGAGAGAGGCCACCGAGGTAGGTACAGAAATAAAGTTTGAAAAAAAACATGTTTTTTCCACATCACTAACTGAAAACAAGATGGAGGAATCTCAACACTACTTTCTGCATTTGAGAAAGCAAAACCTGCTTTCATGGCAGAAAAACAGTACTTTCGCAAAGCATATCTAATATTTTCCATGGGAAATAATGGGAAAGTTTGAATATTAAGAACTTTTGAATGGATTAATATTTTTTCACTAAACCTTCACAGGCACATCTGTGACCAAAACCCCATATACCCTGAACTTTTCAGACCAAACACCCAAGCCATTTCAGAGAAATAGCATGACAAATGATTTGCATAAAAATGGTAATTTTCAAATTTTTTTATATTCTATGTCTCTGCACCAGTACAACTGATCAGAAAAAAAATTTCCAGATCCAGAGATCAGTGGTCCCTGATGGTACATGTACAATGTCATACAAATTGGTCAAACAGTTGCAAAGTTATTAAAGTGCAAAATTTGGGATTTAACATAGAAGTGACTGTTGAACCCTAACTATACTGGTGCTACCACACCAGTATAATATATATATGTCTATATATATACAATACTGGTGCACTTGGACCAGTATAGTTAGAGTGAAAGTGCACTTCTATGCTAAAGTCCAGACTTTGAACCTTAA
The DNA here is from genome assembly GCA_016271365.2 of Neoceratodus forsteri. Classification (NCBI taxonomy): domain Eukaryota; kingdom Metazoa; phylum Chordata; order Ceratodontiformes; family Ceratodontidae; genus Neoceratodus; species Neoceratodus forsteri. The sequence goes on from CM028130.1 coordinate 319,288,460, forward strand.
CCTGCCTGAGGCAGTATAGCACAGTGGTCTAAGGCTCCGAGCTACAAATCTGGTGACATCCAGCAGCCCACATCTGGGTTTGAATTCCACAACTTCCACTTGCATACTGAATGATGCTGAGCAAGTCACTTAACCTCCTTGTGCTCCCAGGTCGCTCCTGTAAAAAAGCTTTCAGCTTAGTGTGCTATACCTGGTTAAAAAAAAAAACAACTAAATAAAAAAAAAATAACTTTGATGCCTGTTAAAGTCCAAATTTTGAACCTTAATAACTTTGGAGCCAATCAGTGGATTTGCATGTAATTTAGCATGCATAGTCTCAAGGGGTAGGTCTCTTGATCTGCCAAATTCTTTTTGCACAGAAGCCTGGTATTGTGCGCACAGATCACAGAGGTTCAATTGATTTGAGCTGTGTTGCTTCTGCCATCTAGTTTGCCCGCTTAATGAGAATATTGAAGTCCCAAACCTTTTTAACACAAACAAAAATCAGAAAACAGCTAAAGAGGATCCCTTTAGGTGTACTCTGATGTTTATTTGAGGTTTTAAGCGGAACCCAAACAATTTGTTTTGTCAGGTGCCAGCTTATACAGAGAATGGCCTGTCAGCTGTTCTCTGTATGAGAAGAGCGGTATTTTCTTGACTTCTGCAACTGTAGCTGGAACTCATGCTGTTGGCTGCTGAGTCAAGGAAGACCTGCAGTTGTTCCCCTGACATGGGGTGCCCAATCCCTGTGTCAGTATGTAGCCCCTGCACACACACATATTTGGCACACTGGGAGCCCACCCCAGTGTGTCTGACATTATTTAAAAGCCTATTGGAAAAGAAAACTGTTCCCTGATGTCTTTTCTTCAATGCAGAATCCTGCATCAAAATTTGTGATAATTTTGATGAAGGATCCTGTATAGAACAACTGTGTCCCCTCCACCTGAAGGACCCTGTGCTCCCATAGTAAAATGAGGAAACAGTTATAATATCTGGAAAAGAAGGGAAATTCTTTGCAAAAAAACATTGTTAATGCATCTATTAGGGTGAATACCAAAGTGGCAAAAGCACAGAAATGAGGCGTTAGGTTTTCAACCCTAAGGCTCCACCTCCAGGGTCCCCACCCCTACCATCCCACCCCATTCCCTGCCATCCACACACCAACAGGTGTAGGGTGTGACATTGGGTCATCAGACCTAACTCTTATCTCATTGTCCTATACTGTAGCATGTAAGCTTGTTTACATGTGCAATGGGATGACAGTAGGGCCTGATGACCCAATGGCACACCCCAACACCTGTTGGGGTGTGACATTTGGGGAGATGGGGTAGGGTGGTAGGGGTGAGAACCCTTTGGGTGGGGCGTCAGGGTTGGAAACCCTAACACCTCATTTCTCTGCTTTTGTTGCTGTGGTATTCACCCTAACTGATGCATTAATGACGTCTTTTGCAAAGACATACAGTATTCATATATATGTATTTTATATATATATATATATATATATATATATATATATATATAGCATCAGTTAGAGTTGCTAGCATAGCACAGTGACAAAAGTTTGGAATTGATGTTAGGGTTCCCACTTGCCCTACCTCGCCCCACACCCTCCCCACCAACAGGTGTTGGGTGTACCATTGGGTCATCGACTAACTCTCATCCCATTGTCCTATACTATAGTGTGTAAGCTTATTTACATATGGAATGGGATGAGAGTTGGCCTGACAACTCAATGGCACACCCCAACACCTGTTGGGTGTGTGAAGTTTGGGAGGATGGGTGGAACTCCTGGGTGTGGCTGGTTGGAAACCTTAACACCTTATTTTCTGCTTTTGTCATCAGAATCACCTAACTGATACATCAATTAAGTTTTTGCAAAGTTATACTGTGTATATATATATATATATATATGTATATATATATATTCATTGCAAAAACCGCATTAATGAATCAGTTAGGGTTGATAGCACAGTGACAAAAGGTTGAAAATTCGATGTTAGGGTTCCACCCTACCACCCCACTCCCACCCCCAGCATCCACACACTGTTGGCTGTAAGGTGGGTAGGAAACTGTCATATTGGGCCTGTGTGCCACCCTATGTTCACAAAAATAATTTGTACTTTCTCAGAAGTACCATTGGTTTATATAGGGGGCTTCCACAAATGTACTGGGTACTTTCATGAAAGTCCCCCATGTTAACCAATGGTACTTTCACAAAAGTACACAGTTCTTTCACGAAAGTACCATTGTTTGACATGTGGAACTTTCACAAAATCACCAAGAACTTTCACGAAAGTCCCCCATGTAAACCAATGGTATTTTTGTGAAAGTACAAAGTATTTTCATGAAACTACCATTGGTTAACATGGGTAACTTTTGAGAAAGTATACAGTACTTTTGCAAAAGTCCACCCCCCATGCAAACCAATGGTACTTGCCACTCCCACTCCCCTCTGTATAGCTAATCCCCATCTGTATGGCCAGTACTCACAGGGGCCTGATGAACCTAAATTGACAGACTAAAGCACTTCCTTTGAAACTGTTTCCTTTGCTTGAGCTGTATTCTGAATGTTCCATCACTGAAATGCTTTCTTCCTGTCTAAACCATGTTCCTCCTATTTTATTTGTAACCTGACTGAAACAAACTGTTCCTTCAATGTATTCTAACTGATATTGTTCAAATGTATGCAACCAAAATGCTTTGTCTAACTTGTTTTGTAATGTCTGCAACCTGCATGTTTAACTAATTGTTTTGTATCTGACCGGGAACCTTTGTAAACAAGTCCCAGGACTCAAAGGTACTAATCATAAACTGCAATAAATAAATAATAAATAAATAATTTTTTTGATTGAAATGCCAAGTGATTTTGCAGAAACTTTTGTGCCGAACATATATTTTTCCCCCCAGCCTATAATGGGGTGAATGCTTATTGGTGTGTGAAGGTAAAGAGATCTTGGGGAGGATGTGATACTAGGGGTGGTAACCCTAACATCGCATTTTCAAAGTTTGGTAGCTGTGGCATTAACCCTAACTGATTGATTAACAGATTTTTTTTGCAATGAATTTCCCTTATTTTTAAAAAGTGTAATGTAACTGGTATGTGTTTGAGGGAGCACGGGCCCTCCAGGCCCTGTGCTCCCTTCATGCTGCCCATTTTTGCCAGACAATATGCATATGTGGGAGTGCAGGCTCTCTGGGCCCTTTGCTGCCACTTACACATAAGTAAGGAGACATACAGCACAGCCCCATAATACCAAAAAGGAGCCCTTGTAACGTTCATTTGGCAATATCTCAGTAACCATAGCAGCTATTATAAAAATTTCACTGCAGTTATAATCATGACTTCGAAACCTCCAGGTTTCCAGGCTCTGCATTCCCATCATCCCATAATGGTATGCATATGTGGAAGCACAGGGCTCTATGGGATCTGAACTACCATCTATCCATAAGTGTAGAGACATTGTAATTAACCCTCATCACCCTGGTGGAGCGCTCAGTCCATAATAGCACAGTATCACAGGCACCTTAGCCCCATTCATAAAAATTTCCCCTGCAATTGTAGAGAAGGGCTGGACACAAAGGTGTACTACGCTACATTTTGCAGAAAATCTGTATCTCAATGAGTTTTCAAAATATAGCTGCCGAAAGGTAACCTGACCATTACAGCGCTATTCTATGGGAAACTTCAAAGTCTTATAACTATGTGGCACAGTAATATTTTTTCACCAAACCACCAAAAGGCACATCTGTGGGGCATACCCTTTGTACCCTGAAAATTTCAGCCCAAAATTCCAAACCCTTTTGTTTAGTTAAGAAATGACAAATGTTTATTTTCTGTTCAAACAGTAAATGTATTTATTTATTTATTGAGGTCTTGGATTATACCAGTGAGCAGATGCTCATTTATAGGCTCCACGTCAGTTACATAGACAATACAACACAGATGACAGGGTTACATATGGTACAGGTAAGTTACAGGGTACAACAGTATTAAACAGTTTAGACAGTACAGCAGCTAGCCAGCATCAGAGGTTAACACTCTACTTGGATGCTATCAGAGGTGAGAAGAAGGAGGGGTTTCAAACATGGGGGGAAGAAGTAATGTAGTTGGGAGCATCTGAGGGGGTAGGGATGTGGGAGCGATGTCATGATTAAGGCAGGTAGGTGTAACCTAAAGTGCTGGGACTGGGATCCCTCAACCAAATGAGTTGTCAGGAGGTAAGTGTGAGTAGTTGGTTGATGCTCTGGGAGAGTGCTAATGGTAGCAGTCACATTTACTAGGTGCTGCCGGAGTCTGCATTTGAATGATCCAATAGATGTGTCATTGATAATGTCAGGAGGTAAGGCATTGTTCCATTGTGGAGCACCATAGTAAAAGGCATGTTGTGCCAGAGCTGTGCAGCATCTGGGAACTTTGTAGGTCTGATTGGAGGAGTTTCTTGTGGGTCGGGTGCTTGAGTGTGGTGTTAGAAGCTTCTGGACCCCTGTGGGTAGTTGGTTGAGGAAGCACTTCTTGGTGATGAGGCAGGTTTGGTAGTTTATTCTGTCCTTCAGTTGTAGTCAACCTGCCCAGGTGTAGAGTTCACAGGTGTGTGTTAGTCTTTCCACACCTGTGAGCAGTTGGCCCACCTTGTTTAGTGCAGTGGTGATGCAGTTTAGGGTTGTGTCTGTTGCCAACCCATAGATTTCCAGGCCATAGTCGATAAGGGAGACTATCAAGCTGTTGATGGCCAGATTCAATGCCTCATGTATTAGGCAGTGTCTATGCCTATATAGGATCCTTATTCTTGTATTAATTGCCCTTGTTGTGTTGTCGATGTGTTAGGCATACAAAAGTGTAGAGTCGAGTGTGATGCCCAGGTACATGAACTGCTGAACGTGTTCCAGTGGGTCCCCATTGGCATTCTTGATTGCAAGGGGGGTGTCTTATGCTTGTTCGGTGTGCTGGTGAACATCATAGTCTTATTTTTTTGCAGTTCATGATTACTCTGTGATCCATACACCATTTTCCAGTGGCTGAGAACCCCTTTTGGAGATCCTCTGCTAGTTGTTCAGGATTAGGGTTGCTGTAGAATATGACTGTGTCATCTGCATATAGGAGCATTCTGCCCGGGCATGCAGATGGCAGTTTGTTTAGGAATAAACTGAACAGTAGGGGTCCCAGAACTGATCCTTGTCGGACCCCTGAGTGGACTGGTCTGTTATCAAAGATGATCCCCCCCCCAATTTTACCTTTTGTGAGCGATTGTGAAGGTAGCTGCTGAACCAGCATACTGATTCCAAGGAGAGTCCCGTAGTTGACAGATGGTCCAGCAGGAGCTCATGATGCACCACATCAAATGCTTTTGATAGGTCGATGAAAGTTGCCCCAACCAGGAGCCCCTGATCAATTGAGTGGTGAATGTGTCAGGTGAATTTGAGTAAGGCCGCGATAGTACTGTGACCTGATCAGAACCCATGTTGCTCAGGACAGAGAAGTTGGTATTGGTTCAGGTGTTCGATGAACTGGTCCTCCATTATCAACTCAAGGGTTTTGGAGACAGGGGGTATGGAGATAGGTCTGTAGCTGTTATGTAGGGTCATGTCACCACCTTTGTGCACTAGAGTTACTGTGGCTGATTTCCATCTCTGGGGGAACTGTGAGGCAGAGAGAGAGAGGTTGATTAGTTTGGTGAGCGGGCCTAGGTCTTCAGCCAGGGCCAGCTTGATGAATTTTAGATCCAGAGTGTCCCCACTATGTCTAGATTTCTCCAGCACCTTCTCCAGGTACTTTTTAGCTTTGACTTGAGAGACTTCTTTAAAGTAGAAGAGCGGGCAGTTAAGTGATGGCTGTTTGGCCATATTAGGATCAGTCAGTGCTGGGGGGGGGGGGGTTGAACTAGTCTGCTGGTAGCACACTGCTTAGGTCCATGAACATGATGTTAAGTGATTTGGTAATGTGCATGTGGTCCAAGGACAGTATGCCATAGATCAAGAGCATGACTAGTTTACATTTGGGGTTCTTGCCAGTTATGTCATTGAGGTTATCCCAGAATGACTTGCTGTTATTCCAGATGCTAGAGAGGACTATTTATCATTTATACAGTAGAGTTCAAACAGTAAATACCATTTAATGTTCAAACAGTAAAGTTCAAACAGTTAATGGCTGTTTACTGTTCGAACAGTAAAGTTTGAACAGTAAATTGTATTTACCATTCAAACGGTAAATACAATTTACTGTTCGAACAGTAAATGACCATTTACCATTCGAACAGTACAGTTAGAATGGTAAATGCTATTTACCATTTGAACAGTCTGTCTTGCATCTATCACAAAATCATTACAATTCAAAAGTGGTAATACATTTTTTCACCAAACCATCAATAGGCACACCCTTGACACACACCCCATCATCCCTAAACATTTCAGAGAAAACTTTCATTCTTTGTGTGCTGTAGATGAGGACAAAAAATTCCATGTTATCCAATGGGAAAACAATGTCCAGTTTTGGCTTTTTGACCACTTTACATCTCAAAAACCATAAAAGCTGCCATCACAAAACTTTCCACATCTTGTGACACTGACAAAATGACAGCACATACAAATCTTAGGCAATTTCATCAAAAAAATGCCAGAAGTTAATATAGAAAATTGAGATTTAACATTGAAGTGCTGTATCAACCTTAACTATAGGGGCGCTATTGTGCCACTATAATACATATACATTATGGTGGCACAGTAACGCTGCTATAGTTAGGGTTGAGCAAGCTGTTTAATGTTAAATCCAATTTTTGGCACCTTAATAACGTTGCTTTTATTTAAAGAATTTACACAAAATTTGGCATGTGTGGTAAGGCTGGCAACTTCTCAAGAACATTCATGATTTTCCAGATATGTAGGTTTAAAAAAAAGTGAAAACCCCTCATTTTTCCTATACTTAACATGAACATTTTTACTGTCACCTACAGCCTAGACAGTATGGGCTTTTTCCATGAAATTTTCGGGGATTATGGGGTCCATGCCAAGGGTGTGCCTTTGGCTGGTTTGATAAAAAATATTGTACAGTTTTTGAATTTTAACTTATTGATAACATCAAAATTTGGCCAGTAAAAAACAGATCAATTTATAAAAAAAAAAAGATTGATTGTTTAAACACAGTTTGACTGATAAAAATCTGATCACACTGAAGGTTAATTTTGATCCAAAAAAAAAATTAAATAAAAGAGTTCAAAGAAGTGTTGTACATAGAAATGCTGGTGATGACTTCCCCCGAGGTGCCAGCCCCACCCCACCCACCACCGCACACACACTCCATTGCCGTCCTTGGCAATGTCTAATTTTACCTCTTTCTGTTGTGTAGTGCCACCAGCCACCCTCCGATCACTGCTGTAATGATGGTTTCCAATTAAGCTGGTCTGTAGTGCCACCCCCACACACAGCAGCCTATCATCACCCCCGTATATTAAAAAATGTCTAGTGGCATCCTTTACCCGCTGATCGTTACTCCTATAGACTCTCTGATGTGTTGTATCACCCCCCCAGCTGCACTTCACCCTCCCCTTAGTAAAAAATGTATCTTTCGTGCTATGCCACCACAAAACCCACTGATCATGGTAATATTTTCTTTAATTACATTTCCCTGGTGGTCTAGTGACCTCCCTTGCCCCCCAATCCCGGCAGCCAGTGTCTCACTGTCCTACTATTACCGGATCCCCAACTATATACAGAATGTCTAAATGCAGCCAGTAGAAATAGATCAATTGACAAAATACAGTTCAATCTGTCAGTACTATCTGATGTCATGCATACCCAGTGTGGCACTATACTGCACATGGGTATACTATCCCTATGAACCTACACAAGGAACAAAACAAAACAAAAAAAAACAGGTACAACATTCCTTTATCCTCTACCCCCCCACTACTCCAGCACTGACTGCAAAAGATGCTGCAGCCATTCAAGTCTCAAACAGCATTAGTAAGGAACTTGCACATGCAATTGAAGACCCAAGAACAGCAATGAAGTGAAAACAAGGACAAGAAAGGATCATTTGCCCCTGTCTGTTGCACCTGAGTCTTGAGGGGGTCACTCTGGTAATGGTTAAGCTGCGCTAGTGATGACCAGTTCAGAAACAGACGGTGAAAGCCAGATACTGATGGCAGTGCAGCATCAGAGCCAGAGTATTCCCCCAAGGAATCCATGACAGGAAAAGCTGTGACAGGTGAGAGTGTGAGGCTGGTAAGCAGCACTGCTAAAGCCCACAGGGTATCTACATAGAAACACAGAAACATAGAATTTGATGGCAGATAAGGACCGCTTGGCACACCCAGTCTGCCCAGTTCCCTACCTGATGGATAAGCTGCAGATTCTAGTTAATCAACAGCTTACTTCCTCCTACCCCCCCACTAGAATTGCCTTATGTCTGTCCCATGCATTCTTGAATTCTCCCACTGTTCCTGACTCCACAACACCCTCAGGAAGGCTGTTCCTTGCATCCACAACTCTCTCTGTGAAAAAATGCTTTCTAACATTACTTCTGAGCTGCCCCCCCTCTATCTTCAAATTGTGCCCCTTGTTCTTGCACATCTCTTCTTCTGAAAGATACTACCCTCTTGTATCTTGTTAATTCCCTTGAGATACTTGAAAGTTTCTATCATGCCCCCCTCCCTCCTTTCCTCAAAAGTATACATATTAAGCTGCTTTAATCTCTCCTCATATGTCTTCTGGTGCAGACCTTGCACCATTTTGGTTGCCCTCCTCTGAACAGCCTCCACTCTGTCTATGTCTTTGCAGAGATGGGCTCTCCAGAATTGCATGCAGTACTCCAGATGGGGTCTTGCTAACTGTCTGTAGAAAGTGATAACAACTTCCTGTTTTCTACTGCTAATGCCTCTCCCTATGCATCCCAGTATCCCCCCAACCCTCCTTACTACCTTTTCACATTACTTGCCTGCCTTTAGGTCATCTGATATAATTACTCCTAGGTCTTTTTTGATTTTTATTGTTGTTATTAACTCACCCCCCATCTAGAACAGATACTGAAAAAAAAAGGAACGCACACAGTGGGAAGAAGAGGGACAGTTTAGAGATGCAGTCAGGGGAAACTCGGGTTACTTGATGGAGGCTGATATAGAGTGTCACAATAAATTTGAGCTACTAAGCAACCTAGAGGGGGAGGAAGGGGTTGGTGGAAATGAGGAAACTTATACAGAGGCCGGGGGGAGGGAGTCGGATACCCATAGGGCATCACAGACCAGCTATGGAAAGGATAGACATAGTCCCAGAGGGAGAAGGGGAAACATATATGTTAAGCAAATGGGGGAGATGCAACATATTCCAGACATGAGGGAGGAGAGCATGATTGGAGAGAAACTGGGAGACAAGGAGGTGGGAGAGGAGCCCCCCTTCAGCTGGGAGGTCAGTACCAAGGATGGGGCCCTAGCTAAAGGGGACCCACAGAGAACCTCTGGAAGCAGGGGTACTATTACAAGGGGGGAGGATGGTGGTGTGGGGGAAGGGGAAACCATCAGGGCCAGGATAAATGGTTCAGATAAGAGAGGGTTAAAGGGGACACCTATTCAGAGGGGGTTTGAGTTAAGTGGGCAAAATAGCAAGGGAGGCAGAAAGGGGAGGGTGACAAGGGGGTCTCTAATAAGGCAGGAAGACTCCCATGAAATTGAGATCATGAATAAAGGGGGGGAAGGGGGGCTGAGAGGGCATAGCGAAGGTAACCATAAGGATGATGGCGGTGTTAAGGTTCTGTTACTGGGTGACTCGATGATTAGGGGTATCCATTGGGAGGGACAGGGGGGTGGATGCCATAGCCAGGTGAAGGTAGTGAGTATCTCTGGGCTGACAGTGCACAGAGCAAAGTTCATGGTGTATGAAATGGTTGGGGATTGTGGAGGGAAACCGGATTTCCTGGTGCATTTGGGAACTAATGATCTAGAGGGAAATAGCATTTTGGAAATCCAAGCAAGGTTCCAAGAACTTGCCAGAGTCTGTCGGGATAATGGATGCAACATTTCCTTTTCGGAGATATTGCTAGTACCAAAGGCCTCAGTGGAGAAAAAAGAAGCTCACAGAGGTTAATGACTGGCTCAGGAAGTGGGGTGAAGAGAATGGGTTGGGGGTGTTAGGAACTGGAATGGAGTTTGGGAGGATAAGGGACTATATGCCAAGGACAGGTTACATCTTGCCCCATTAGGAAGGAAGTCCTAAACAGGGGATGGCTGACTACATACAAGAAAGGTGGGGTTTAAACTTCTAAGGGGAAGGATGAGGAGGGTTGACCAGAGCCCTCTCCTCCAGATGAGGGAGTAGCCGCCAAGCCCAAGAGGGGAGGGGAAACAGACTGGAGGTGGAGGTTTCAGGAGGAGCAGGGGAGGATGGAAGTATAAGGAATCTGGGTGGGGTTCACAAAGAGGATCAGGGATAAGGGTGGGGTTGGTGTTAGTAAATGCCAGGAGCTTGGGAAACAAGTTGCCGGAGTTCCAGGCCATGCTGTTCGAGGGGTGGATGTGGCGGTCACAGAGGCGTGGGCCAACAAAACACGACTGGGACCTAAATGTACAGGGTACACTATGCTTAGGAAGGATAGAAAGGAGGTCAGAGGGGTGGAGTGGCTATGTTCATTAGAGATGATATAGAAATTGCTATGGTAGAAGAGGCAGAGGAAACGTGGAGGCCTTATGGGTCACCTACGATCCCAGCAGGAGATAAGGTCAAGCTGGGAGTAGCATATAGGCCCCGGGATGAGTGATGTTCTAGAGGATGGTTTGCTGGACAACATCATTGCCCAGTGTGGTCCAAAAGGGAAGGAGTGGTGTTGATGGGGGACCTTAATATGCCAGGTACAAACTGGGGAACCATGTCCTCTAAGGTGGTCAAGGAGCAGAGGCTGCTGGATGGCTTCCAGGATGTGTTCTTAACACAGCATGTGATGGAGCCCACAAGGGAGGCATGTCCTGGATGTGGTTCTGGCAGATGGGGATCTGGTAAGGGATAGCTGTACAGGACCCCTGACTGGGAGTGACCACAATACTGTCTGGTTTCAAATAAGCATGGGGGGAGTGGGGTGAGATCTAGGACACTGGCAGTGGACTCAGGGGCAGACTTATGGGCATGGGAAATATTCTCAAGGATCACTTGAAGGGATTACCTCAATGACAGTGTGGAAAGGAGATGGAGGTCATAAACGGGACTTCATGGGGCAGCAGGATCTGCGCTAAGTTGAAGCGTTAAGGGAGCAAGGTCATAAACCATGCTGGTGGTCCAGTGAGGTACAGGTAGCAGTCAGAGAAAGAAGGCGCCTACAAAATATATAAAACAACAAGAGGGATAGGGATAAGGAAATGTACCAGCTTGCATCTAGAAAAGTCACCCGTATGGTGAGGGAGCAAAGTCAGTAAAACGGCGGCTGGCACGAAGGATACATGGAGGGAAAAGGGTTCTTCCGGTACATTGGGAGTGGAGAAAAACTAAGGGCCATCTCAGCAGATTGAGATCAGAAGGAGGGTGGGTGGAAGAGGCGAGGACCAGGCAGAGGTATTTAACATGTACTTTGCCTCTGTGTTCACTAGGGAGGGATGGGATATCTACAAAACAAGGCATGAAGGGGATAGAAGCGCATGGTGGGATCAGGGAGCAACAGAAATGGAGCAAGAGGGAGGGAAAGGTACCCAGGGGTCACATCTGGATAAGGATAAAAGACCAGTAAGGGGAGGACGGATGATGCTATCTCCACCAAAAGGGTGTGGTTAGCCCTCAAGGCCCCTAAAGAAAAACAATCTCCTGGGCGGATGGCATTCATCTGAGAGTACTATGGGAATTGGCGGACATACTGGCTGCACCCCTGGCGGAGCTTTTCAGCAGGTCACTTGAGACAGGGAGGGTACCTAGGGATTGACGAGAGGCACATGTGGTACCAATCCATAAAGGGGGGTCAAGGGAAGTACCAGGTAATTATAGACCCATCAGTTTGACCTCGGTGGTGGGAAAATTAATGGAGAGTATACTAAAGGAACGACTGGGGGTGTACTTGGAGGAGGTGGGAGGTCTGGATAGTCGGCAACATGGGTTTGTGCCAGGTAGATCATGTCAAACCAACCTTGTGGAGTTCTATGAATGGGTAACATCAGAACTGGACAGGGGTAAGCCTGTGGATGTATTATTCTTGGACTTCAGCAAGGCGTTTGACTCTGTCCCCCACAATGGTCTGGTGGAGAAACTGATGGGGTTAGGAGTAGGCCCTTTGATGGTCAGATGGATTGAAAACTGGCTAGCTGGGCCTCAGAGAGTAGTGGTCTGTGGGAGCTCTAGACCTAGAGGTTGGTGAGTGGGGTACCACAGGGCTCGGTCCTGGGTCCGATCCTGTTTAATGCATACATATCGGACATCAGGGAGGGTATAGGGTGTGAAATGAGTCTCTTCGTGGATGACTCCAAGATGGGAGCAGTAGTTGAGGGAGAAGAGGGGAGGGTGGCCCTGCAAGGGGACCTGGACACCCTGGAAAGCTGGGCTCACACATGGAAATTAAATTTCAATATCACCAAATGCAAGGTGTTGCATCTTGGTCAGGAAACCCTAAACACAGGTACACCCTGGGAGGGGAGGCTGGAGGCCTCAATAGGGGAAAAAGACCTAGGGGTCATGGTGGATACATGTATGAATAACTCTGAGCAGTGCAGGAGAGCAGCTAGCAAGGCAAACAGGATGTTGGGATGCATCAAGGGGGATCACCTCTAGGAGCAGGGAAGTGATTCTGCCGCTGTACAATGGACTGGTTAGACCACACCTTGAGTACTGTGTACAGTACTGGAGACCACATTTGAAGAGGGACATACAGCTCCTGGAGAGGGTACAGAGGAGGGCAACAAAGATGATACGAGGGCTAGGGGATTTGACTTATGAGGACAGACTTGAGGAGCTCTGCCTGTTTTCATTGGAGGAGAGGAGAGACAGGGGGACATGATTGAGGTCTTCAAGTACCTCAAGGGAATAAATAGGGTAAACATGGAGGGGATCTTTAGACTAAAGCAGGGAGGTATAACCAGAGGGCATGGTTTGAAGTTGGAAGGTGGAAGGGTGAGGGGGGAAAAGAGGAGGAGGTTTTTCACCGAGAGGGTGGTGGACCCTTGGAATGCACTGCCTGGTGAGCTGGTTCAGAGATCCACAGTGGAGGGCTTCAAGAGAGGGTGGGACAGACACAGAAAGTGGATGTATCAGATGATGGCCTGTCCGGGGGGATGGATGATAGGGGTTTCTAGAGAACAAGGGATGGGAGGGTCTTGGCACCCAACTAAGGATCTAGGTTCGAGCAGACTCGATAGACCGTAAGGCCTAATCTGCTGGCAAATAGTATGTTAGTATGTTAGTAAATCCACTGGCATCATGGTGTACAATTTTATATACAGTACAAGAGAAATGCAACCTGTCTGAATTGTTTTACTGACTGTCCCCTGATCATAGCAGTGATGCTATCCTTATCTTAATGTGATACTTAAAGCACCCTTTTCAACAATCTGCTTTGGAGCCATCATTGTTCTCTATTTATCTGGGGCTTCATTAATCATGCATTTGTTTGGGAAAGCCTGAGATTGTGTAGTATTTGGTTAGCATGAGCAGTCTCTATAAGACAGATTTGGAAACAGAAACATGGCAGCTAGATGGGGCATCCCTCATTTCACCACTCGGCAAGTCCCCTCTTTTCCTTTGTTGATAATGCTGTTTATTAAACATTTTCCTCAAGATACACACATAGGAAAAGAGAACAGGATATGATAAAATATTCATAATATGCCACACACAGGCCTAGAGAGTGATGCATGTCCCCTGTTTTCCATATAGATAAAAGAATAAACGGTATTGTGAGTAAACTGGCACATCAAGCAGAAACCGTATTCATATTAATTTGATATGTGTGTATTAAATGCTGTGCTAAAAACTGAAAACTGCATTTTGTAATGTGAAATTAAGAAGGTTAAACTCTCTCTTCTTTAAAACACACATATTAATAGTAGGAACATAGGAGCATAGGAATTGTGTTGGCAGATGGGGACCACATGATCCATCCAGTCTGCCTACCTCCCTATTTAGACTGCACCCTGACGTGTCCACAATGTTTGTCCCATGGGAGTCTGAACTCATGTACTGTCTTGGAATCCACCACTTCCTGAGCTAGGCTGCTCCATGGGTCTTTGACCCTTTCTGTAAAGAAGTACTTCCTGAGGTTGCCTTTGAACCTTCCTCCCACCAGATGCAAGTTGTGCCCCTTTGTACGTGCATCCCTGTTTTGCTGGATGAGGTTTCCTGCTTGTGTTGTGTTGATTTGATTAACGTACCTAAAGCCTAGATCATGTCCCCTCTGTTTCTTCTCTGCTCAAGGGTGTACAGATTTAGTTTCCTGAGTCTTGCCTCGCATGGCTCACAATGCAGTCCAAGCACCATCTTTGTAGCCCTTCTCTGCACCATCTCCATGTGGTCTATGTCTTTTTGGAGATGGGGCCTCCAAAACTGACCACAGTACTCTAAATGTGGCCTCACCAAGGACCTGTAAAGAGGAATGATAACCTCGGTCTTTCTACTTGTAATTCCCCTATCAATGCAGCCAAGGATGCCACTGGCCCTCTGTGCTGCCTTTTCACACTGTTTTCCAACCTTTAAATCATCCGTGACGACTACTTTGAGGTCTCTTTCTGTCTTTGTCTCCTCTAACTGCTGCCCTCCCAGTCTGTACTTTATCCCTGGGTTTCTTTTTCCTATGTGCATGACCCTACATTTCGTGGTATTAAACTTCAACTGCAAATCCCTGGACCATTCCTCAAGTTTTTCCAGGTCTGCTTCTATACCTTTCACTCCCTCATGAGTGTCTGCTCTGTTGCAAAGTTTTGTGTCATCTGCAAACAGGCAGGTCTTCCCCTTCAAGTTGTTTGCAATATCCCTGATAAATACAATAAAGAGGATGGGTCCCAGCACAGAGCCCTGTGGAACACCATTCATCACTTTGCCTTCCCTTGCTAATGATCCATTGACAAGCATTCTCTACATCCTATCTTGCAGCCAGTTGGTGTTCCAGTTCACTATCATATGACTGACTCCTGTATGCTCTAATTTGTTAGCTAGTTTTCTGTGGTGGACAGTGTTGAAGGCTTTGCTGAAGTCCAGGTACACAAAGTCCACTGCTCCTCTCTGGTCAATTGCTCTGCTGACCTAGTCAAAAAAGTCAGTTTGTCAAGAGTGTCCTGCTGTGAAGCCATGTTGCCTGGGGTCAATCTTTTTGCTATCCTCCAGGTACTTCATTGTCCTCTTCTTTGGTAACGACTCCTGTTAATCTGTGCTGGGTAGGGGATGTGGCTGGGGTGTTAGGGTTGGAAACCCTAATGCTACATTTCCCTGCTTTTGATAATGGAACCATAACTGATGCATTAACAAAGTTTTTGTTGCCATTTATTTCCTTACTTTTTGAGATAGTATGACCATATCTTTATTTACGCGTTGGGGCCCTGTGCTCACATCCCTCCTTTCATGCACATGTATATGTGCCTATGGGAGCACAGGACCATCTGTACACTGTGCTTAAATATATAGGGCCAAAGTGACCAAATTGTCACTATAGCCATGTTAATACCCCATCTCATTTAACCACTGCATAAATTGTTTCAATACCATCCAAAACGTAACTCTGCACAATGCCAATCCATAGCACAGGTACAAAAACACATATTGGACAGGATTTGAAAAATTACAGTTGTGACATACATTAGGTGGTATAATAAGAAGGCTATGTTGAAAATCTGGGTTTAAAATATTTAAAATTCACAATGTTACAAGCATGCATAGTGAAATTGCAACAAATAGTCATAACTGTGCCATTTTAAATAATTTTGACCCTAAATGTTCAACATAGCCTTCTTATGACCTCACCAGATACCCAGTACAGAAAATGTTCAAATCCAGACCAAGACATAATTCTGTGCAACTGCAATGCCATTCTGTGCTGCAGGTGTGAAAAAATATTTTGTCAAGGATTTGAAAAATGACAGCTGTGACATACATGAGGTGGGGTAATAAGAAGACTATGTTAAAAATATGAGATGAAAATATTGACAATTTCCAAAGTTATGAGTGTGCATAGCCAAATTGCTAGGAACTGTCATAACACAGTCATTTTTTGAAATATTGACCTCAAATTGTCAACATAGTCTTTTTATGACCCCACCTCATGAACATATGACTGTCATTACCAAATCCCACCAGAAAGTTGATTTCACCAGCTGACCATGAAATCACCTTTCTGACAGGAGTTGCCTAACAACAGTCATAGTGTTCATCAGTTGGGGTCCCCAAAAGGCCATGTTGAAAATCTGGGGTTAAAATCTCAACAATGGATGTGTTATGTAGAAAAGTTGAAACCCCCATTGAAATTCATTGAAGTCATTTACCTTAGTTTCTCATATTGCAGTTGCCAGTTGCAGCAGCAAGATGTGTCTTCTACTGGGAGAGTGAATCTTGAACCTGGGACCTCTGCAGGTGAGTGACGGTCTGTGGGGGAGACAAGGGGGTGTGGGGTGGTGGGTGGAGAGTGCAGGAGTGATCAGCTATGGACCTTTTTTACAGGTAAATAAAAGAAAAAAGACAGTGAGGGATGGTTTTCTTATTTTCAGCATAAAAGACACCTAGGAGGGTGGGGGGATGCCACTAACCACCAACAAAAGGGGAAACAATTTGGAGGGTGGGGGATACCACTAGACACCAGAGTTAAAAGGGCATAGTGGAAAACAAATAAAAATAGGGGGAAAAGAAAACAAAAAATAATGGGGAAAAAAAAAAAAAACATTAGGATTGAGAGTGGTGGGTCCCATTAGACACCAGGAATATTCAGGAGTCAAAGACAACCAGATGACTGCATTTTTTTGGACCAGATGGTCCAGAAACCATTTTTCATGACCAGATGGCTGTGGTAAGAATCCTTTTTCACCATCCTGTTTCCTTTTTCACCATCCTTTTCCGTCATGGCCAAAAAGGAAATCGGCTGGTGGAAAAGGATTTCCCCTTTGGAAGACCAGATTGCCCCTTTTCATGACCAGATGGCCATGCCAGTAATCCTTTTTCACCAGCCTGCCCAACATACCCCCCAACCCGGAGTTAGTTATCTTAGTTAGGTGGGTGGGGGGAGCTACCACTGCACGGGGGGGTGCGGAGGAGAAGACCCGCATGAAACAAGTAAGTTTGGTTTTCTCTCTGTGAATATAAAACACCATTTTTGTTTTCGGTGATGTACATTCACCAATATCGCATAGAACCACCAACAACTGGTGATATCATTTTCACCCCAAAAGACATAATTACCATGAAACTTTTATAGTATGATACTCCCTGGTGTCTAGTTGCACCCTCCACCCCTGATCCTGATTCACTTTGTTTTGTTTATAGTTCCCTAATGTCTAGTGGCACACCCCACCCTCTAATTGTGATCCCCAGTAATTTTATTTATAGTTCTTTGGTGTCTAGTACCACCCCCACCCTCCAATTGTGATCCCTTTCTTAATTTCTAGTTTCCTGGTGTCTAGTGGCACCCCCACCCTCTGATCATGCTCTCCTTATTTTGTTTTTTAGTATCCCTGGTGTCTTGTGGCACCCTCACTCACCCACCACGATCCCCGTAGTTTTATTTTTAGTTCCCTGGTGTCTAGTGGCACCCCGCCCTCCAGTTGCCGGCCCCATTATTCCCTTGTGTCTAGTGTTACCCTCCCACCCTCCAATCACTGGCCCTGTTCTTCCATGGTGTCTAGTGGCACCCCCACCCACTGATCACTCCCATGCCAGCAAAAAAAGAAAATGGACCTCTTTTTTTTCATGGTCCCTCAGTGATCTGCCCCCCCCACCTCCCACTCGGCACCCATCACCCCACACCCCCAAGTACACCCCCACACACCTGCTCTCACCTGAACAGGTTGCAAGTTTGAGATCCACTCTCTGATTGGAGACATGTTTTGCTGCTGGAACCAGTGACTGCATTATGAGAAACTAAGGTAAATGAGGTTCAATGTATTTTAATGGGGGCTTCAACTTTTATTCATAACTCAGCCATTTTTTGAGATTGTTACCCAAATTTTCAACATAGCCTTTTAGGGAACCCAGCTAATGAACAATATGACTCTTATTACACAATTCCTGCCAAAAAGGTGAGTTTGTGGTCACTTGGTGATTTAATCTTTTGGTTGGGATTTGCATAATGACAGTCATATTGTTCATGAGCTGGTGTCATAAGAGGGCTATGTTGAAAACTTGGGGTTAAAATAT
The DNA here is from genome assembly GCA_016271365.2 of Neoceratodus forsteri. Lineage (NCBI taxonomy): Eukaryota > Metazoa > Chordata > Ceratodontiformes > Ceratodontidae > Neoceratodus > Neoceratodus forsteri. The sequence goes on from CM028130.1 coordinate 319,306,721, forward strand.
GTAAAAATGGCAAAGCTATGACCAGTCATTGCAATTTTGCTATGCATGCTCGTAACTTTAGACATTTTAAAGAGTTTTACCCCAAATTTTCAATCTAGACTTCTTATTACCCACTTCATGTATGTCACAGCTGTCATTTTTCAAATCTTAATCAAAATGTGTTTTTGCACCTGAGGCACAGAATGGCATTACAGTTGCATGGGATTACATTTTGGTGGGGATTCAAAATATATCTCCACCGGGTATATGAAGTGGGATAATAAGATGGCTATGCTGACAGTGTTTGTTTGTTTGTTTGCTTAACAGTAAGGAAATTAAATTCCTTTTACAGGTGCGACCCACAGAAATCAAACATAACAAACACAAAGAATATAAAACATACATACAAAAATTAACAACATAGGAATAAAAATCCCAATGTGTTTGCTGTTGTCCCATAAATGGAAGTGCAGGTCCCTTCCACAGCGACATACATTTACGCATCAATGGAGGGATGGGAGTGTGGTGAACCAGTGTTCCACCTCTATTGTTGTAGTGATAGTATAATATGTTGATTATTGTTACTGCATTTTGTATGCTATTTCATGTAATGTATGTCATTTTATACTCCATTTTGTATTGTGTGACTCCATTTTACATGCTGCTTCATTTAATTGGTGTTTTGCTCTTTAGATAGCCTCATTATTATGTTTTGCTTCAGACAGTGTATTTTGCTGACTTGAAGGTCGCATATTATCAGGCAACCTGTTTTTGTAGTTTTGTTTAAACTTCTGCTTAGCTCATAGTGTTCTAGGCACCCGCCAGTGTTTGGAGCACAGTGACCTAGCAGGTGGGAATTCTGAGCAGTCCTTATCGTGTGAATTTGCAGCATCCTGGGAGCCCAGCCAGCTTCTAGAATGTAGTAAACAACACTATAAAGGCTGCACGGTTATTTTAGCATAGAATAAGATATAAATGTAGCTTTCTCAATGCCTGGTTAGAAGCCTCACCTGCAGGGTGGACGATCGCTGTGGGGCCAGTTCCCGGTTCGTGAGACTCCTGGCCAGGCTGACAAGGGGCTTCCAGCCATTGGAACAGGCTTGGATGTAGCTTGGAATCGGTGATATATAACCTTTGTATTATATTTTGCTATAATAAAGCTTTGGCTTGCTGTACTTATTGTAACCTTTATATTATATTTTGCTATAATAAGCTTTGGCTTGCTATACTTATTGTACTGTTATTGTGTGTATGTGAGTGTGAATGGCAAATAGCTGCTTGGTTTGAGTTGGCAGAACATTTTTGAAGCGAGTCGGCAGGAGATTCAAAATAAAATGTCTATTTTAGAAAAGGACGAGTTCTTTTTAAAGGTGTATTAAGGTTCAAACAAGCAAGGGCAACTGCCCTTTGTACTTGTAATTTGTGCTTGCTGCAAGTATATACTGTTAGAGCCAATGATGGCTTTCACAGTTCAGGCTGCTTTTAGGAGAAAAGCAGCGGCTGGTTAAGTAAAGTTAGATAAGCAACATCTAGAAAAAGAAAAATAAACTACTGTGGATGTACGCACAGTAGGTGACTACAGACGGGATGATTTGAAAATCCTCCCCCATGTTGCCTATCTGTGTAGTTTCAAGTTTTTCTGTATCAATTTCAAGTTCCCTTGCCTCCTATAGAGGCTGAAACATTTGATCCTAAACCCAAGTACTGGGGACCTCTACCAGATGGATCTCAACCTAGTACTGTTAGAGATTTTGTTTGTTTTGTTTTTAAACTGCAAACCAGAGCTCTGGAAAAAGACTTGGTTTGGCAGGTTACTAAAATGGCCAAAAGAAAACCTTTGAAAGGGTTAAAACCTTTGAAAGAGTTAATAGCTGCAGCGTTTGGAAATTATCACGAAGGTCCTGCAGTCAGTTTTCTTACTTAGACTAGTATATCGGAAAAGAAGAAGAAAAATACCTTGGCACCGGGTAAGTCTGAATTTTTTTTTATTCAAAGTTGTTTTATGTCTGTCTGTTTTATTTCTGTAATACGTATACTAAACAAGGTAATGCTCCGTCTTTCTCATGCATATTTTCTAGCTTATATCTGTGTTCTGTAATTATGTTCTGTTGTCAAGGTTGCAAGATAGGATTGACTGCCTTCAGTGCACAACAGGTTACAGAAAAAAAAAAAAAGGAAGAAGAAGCTTCTTTGCCTCATAGCTGACTGTTTTAATTGGCTTTATTTTTAATGGAACATTTGTGCTGCCTAGATAGGGTCAGTGAAAAACTTTGTTTGTAGTTGTTGCTTGGAGCAGGTAGTGTTGATGGTGAAGAATTATGACGCCATATAGATTGCAATGTGCAGAAAGAGTGTAGTTTGCAAGCAACGTGCCAAGCCACTGCTAGGTGAAAATGTAATGTGTTAACAGCTATAAATGGCTTTATCATACTTCTAGTTAAAACCAGAAACTTTTGCAAATGGCAGAGTGCCATATTTTAGTTATGTGCCAAAAGGTGTAATCATGTTATACGAGATGTGTCCACTTACAGATGATGTGTTTAAACAGTGTTTTGTTCTGGAAAAGATTTGGCATGGCAATATGTATAAATGTGTTGGTTTAAAAATTGTCAGTGTTACAAGACAGGCAGGAGGCAGCACATATATCTAAACCACGTACAGTTTTCTAATGGAACTATGGGCATTACCTCAGCAAATTGGTGTGAAACAATGTCAGTCTTATTTTGTGTTAAGTATTTCTTTTGTGTATGTGTATGTGTGTGTACTGTCTTGGCCAGCAGTTTCATCGGTGCTCTATTGTTATTTAAAGATATTTTAATATTGGTGGTGTTCAAGGACACTACAGGAATGGCTGGGTTTGAATGACCCTTGCATGCACACTGTGACCTTTGCACGTTATTTGACCTTCTTGTGTTTCAACATTTTATGTTACTACCAGTTCAAACTTGATGTGTATTCCATGCCTGAAGCACAACTTTTCACACAAATATGTTTTCATGAAAGCACACCAAGAGGAACCATGTAATTTGACTTTTATTGCAAAACTAGTATTCTAAGTGAAGAGGAACAAACTTTTACAATTTTGAAAAAAGGACTATTACAGCTGTTTTTGAGAGTTTACCATCTACAGAGATACATATGCACAGTATTACCATCAATCTGGACATTTTGTCATGCTTAGGATAAGGGAACCCAGGGACGCCATTTCTTTTTATCCTATGGAAATAATCTTGTTTTATTTTTAAACTGATGTGTGTTTGTTTTGTTGTTTGTCTGTGTTTCACAGCTAACCTTTTTATTGCTACAGTATTCGAGCTGTCTTGCACCTCGAGCTGTGTCTTCCACCAGTAGGAGCTTGGAGGGAGGGATAAGCTACCTTCCTCCTTCCAGTGTAATACCCACAAAGGTTGCAAGGTACATGTCATATTTATACTGATTCATGGTCTGTAGCCAATGGTTTAACAACCTGGCTGCCCACTTGGGCTAAGGATGAGTGGAAAATTTATTCAAAGAAATATGGGGAAAAGAACTGTGGCAGAATATGGACTATGGTGCAAAATACTCAGACCACTGTATTTCATGTTGATGCTCATTGTGCTTCAGATACACTAGAACGATGGTATAATTCTATTGCAGATGAAAAAGCTAAGATTCTCCCAGTGGATATTGAAGAAACTCAAAGTCAGCAGTTATCAGGGCTGGCAAAATGGGCACATCAAAAATGTGGACATTTGGGAGAGAAAGCCACTTACAGGTGGGCATATAGTAGGGGTGAACCCCTAACACTGGATTTGGTTAAAACCGTTATTGCTCAGTGTCCTATATGCCAACATGGGCAACAAAGACCAATCCCTCATATTGTGAAAGGACAATTGGGAAGGGGAAAATTACCGGGACAAATTTGGCAGATTGATTACATTGGACCTCTGCCCCTTAGTGGAGGATGTCGATATGCTTGCACAGTTGTAGATACATATTCAGGGTATTTATTGGCATACCCTTGTAAACAAGCTACACAGAAAACACCATTAAGGCAATTAACTTAATTATGTTGTACTATGGAATACCCTTGCAGATACAAAGTGACAATGGTTCCCATTTTAGGGGGAAAATGGTACAAGCTTATGCTCAAGCCCATAACATACAGTGGGTATTTCACATCCCTTATTACCCGCAGGTAGCAGGGTTAATTGAGAGAATGAATGGATTGCTGAAAGAACAGTTTAGGAAATTGGGGGGGGGAGAGCCTATGAAAATGGAAAGAGAATTTGCATGAAGCATTACAGATTTTAAATAATAGACCAATTGGAGAATCTGAGACCCCCTTAATGCGAATGATAACTCCTAATTTGCAAGTGCAGGCTTACTCAACTACAGAAACAGTGTTATATTGGGAAATTACACAGGAGCTCTGTCTCTTGCAGGGCAACCCAGAAGCTGCTGGACTTGATTTACATGCCCTTCAAGAATACAGAATAAACAGCAGAAACATTCAAGTGATAGAAACTGGTATTGGAATACAAATTCCACCGAGACATTTTGGTTGGATAGCACCTAAATCAGAACTAGCCCTCAAGGGAATACAAATTTTGGGAGGGTGATTGATTGTGATTACCAAGGAGAAGTGAAAGTAATTTTGTTGAATAGTAGAGAACAAAAACTGTTAATTCAACAGTATGACAGAGTGGCTCAATTGTTAATTATTCCAGTTAACAAAGTGACCCTATAAAGGACAAGCCCACACTTAATAGCAAGGGGGATAAAGGTTTTAGATCTACAGGAGGTTTTAACAATGGTAAGCAAAATATGGGTTACAAACCCAAATGGCCCTCCTGAACCAGCTGAGGTGATAGCCACCGGACTAGACAACACAGTGTTAATTATCAGGTCAGGGAAAGAGAGATGGGAATATGTACCAGCGAACACATGTTATCTTTGAGAATAATCAGTCTGTGTATTTTCTAGGTTCTTCAATGGATTCTAAAAGGAATAACACTCTCTCTCATGGTCCATTCGGTAAGCCTATTATTCCCAGGTGGAAGAATATTGAAGCTTGACACCCACTTGTACAATGGGGTTGGAAATCTTCCACCAGCTTACGGGTGCAAGACAACTTTACTTGCCCTGAAAACCAAGGATGTCCTATAGTGAACATTACTTTTCACCAGATGTGAACATTTGAAACCAGTTGAGACAATGGCAGGACGATTATATGTCCAACCTATGCAGGACACAAATTGGATTAAATTACAGAACCAGACTGCTATTAGATGCTGCAACTTACCGAATAGTTGCATGGTGACTGTACAACATAGACTTGATTGCTGCATGAATCAAACAGACATTTTCAATGCAAGTATTACTTTGATTGACATAGACACGTTATTCTGCATGAATGCTACTTCAATAACTAATAGAACTACTTGGGCAGATCACATTACAGTGTTGAAAAATCATCCTGTAATTAGCAATGATAGTATAGTTAAGGTTCCATCCACATGTACATCAGTAGCGAAGCGGTATCAGAAAAATGTAATCCATTTTAGCATAACGTCTCTGTTTAGTAGAAAATGCAAATATAAAAGAGCTTGGTATGATACGCTATTAGGTGGAGCAGGGGCAGGCATGGGAATTTTAAATAGTGTTGATATAGAAACACTGACTAACAGGCTTCAGGCAGTAGGAATTGATGTATTTAGCTTAATTAACTTACAAGCTCAATGGATGCCAACTGTTTTCTTACCCCAAAGAGTAACTTTGAATTATGATTTTGAGTTCTTGCAGTTATTTAATGCTTCACAGGTATGGGGAATGGGAGTAGCAGAAAATATTTCAGGAGATTTATTGATTGGACAGAATGCACAATGCGACATATGTATTCTATAATGCAAAGAAATAAGGCCCAGAGTGATTTAATGAGTAATAATGAATATGTGTGGAGGACCGTGTTCAAATCATGGATTCCTAGTAATCATTGGATTGTAATGTCATCCTCCACAGTAAAATGCACAGATCCCTGATAATGAGCAGAAGCTTATTTTGTATTGGCAGTCCAATATTTTAGATCAATCAAGATTGAGTATCTCATTAAATAAAATTAAACAGATAATTCAGGAAACAGATGTAATGCAGGTTCATTTGGCAATAAGAAATAAATCATTAGTGCAAAGTCAGGTGCAAACTACGATAGTTAAAAATAAAATGATTGATTTAAGTTCCAAGATTCAACAAGAGACTACTCATTATTGGTGGGATATTTTTACAGGATGGTCTCCATCAGCTACAAAAGTGTTAAATATTCTGATACATCCTATCATAATCATTGCTGTAGTGACAATTATCTTGTTTATTTGGACTTGTTACTTATCATGTTATATTCGTAGTAATTTTGCTATGGTACCAATATCATACAAATCGTATTCACAATAATCAAAGGACCGAATGTAGTGATAGTATAATATATTGACTATTGTTACTCCATTTTGTATGCTATTTCATGTAATGTATGTCATTTTATACTCCATTTTGTATTGTGTGACTCCATTTTACATGCTGCTTCATTTAATTGGTGTTTTGCTCTTTAGATAGCCTCATTATTATGTTTTGCTTCAGACAGTGTATTTTGCTGACTTGAAGGTCGCATATTATCAGGCAACCTGTTTTTGTAGTTTTGTTTAAACTTCTGCTTAGCTCATAGTGTTCTAGGCACCCGGCCAGTGTTTGGAGCACAGTGACCTAGCAGGTGTAGGGAATTCTGAGCAGTCCTTATCGTGTGAATTTGCAGCATCCTGGGAGCCCGGCCAGCTTCTAGAATGTAGTAAAACAACACTATAAAGGCTGCACGGTTATTTTTAGCATAGAATAAGATATAAATGTAGCTTTCTCAATGCCTGGTTAGAAGCCTCACCTGCAGGGTGGACGCATCGCTGTGGGGCCAATTCCCGGTTCGTGAGACTCCTAGCCAGGCTGACAAGGGGGCTTCCCAGCCATTGGAACAGGCTTGGATGTAGCTTTTGGAATCGGTGATGTATAACCTTTTGTATTATATTTTGCTATAATAAAGCTTTGGCTTGCTGTACTTATTGTAACCTTTTATATTATATTTTGCTATAATAAAGCTTTGGCTTGCTATACTCATTGTACTGTTATTGTGTGTATGTGAGTGTGAATGGCAAATAGCTGCTTGGTTTGAGTTGGCAGAACAATTGTAAGTTAGGACCACAAGAAAATCTTCTCTCCCATATCTTGTATTTCCTTCTTAAAATCTACTGTGTAGTAGTATCTCTTTTTTCTATCTAGATTTATTCTCAGGTTACAATGGGTTGGCCACTTATCATAGCCCTGTCCAGTCCTCTTATATACTTATTCCTTTCTATTGTTGTATCTTTCTTATTCCTTTTCCTTCCTTGGGAACCCTAGCGTAAACGTGCCTAAGAAAATAGTAAGGCACTGAGAAATATGTACAAATAAATACATGTTGGCATATATAAAGAGTGCCCTCACGAATTCATGAAAGGAAAGTATGGCGCCTAAAGTAAAAAGGCTGAAACTATTTAAGAATGTATTAATAGGTGTTTTTAACACCTATAAAAGGTAGTTACAGGTATTTCCTGCTATGTGTAAATGATTGATTAGGTTCTTTATGAATAGGACCTATAAATAGAATAATTTTCTACAGAATGATATAATGAACAGTAAAAGATAAGCTGTGCAGCTTAAGTTAAAGTGCATTAAATGAAGTACGTAGTGCTTATAGCTCTGAGAACTGTTATATATTACACTTATACTGTATAAATTATATATAACTTAGAAATGCGATACATTACCAAAAGTGCTTTATTTTATGCAGCCTCATAGCATTGTAGAAATGTTGGTGAAAATGTTAATAGGAAGACAGCCTTTAATGAAATAACAAAAGGTGCTTCCCGGTATATTAAACCGGGTGATAATCAAGTCAGGAGCATTTATTGTTTATTATTTTAGTTAGGCTGCTCCTGACTGAAAAAGAAACACAAAAATATTAAGTTCAGGACAGGAGGGAGCTGGAGGTATCCCAATATGAATTAATATACCTGTCACTCTCATATTCTTGCTGCTGCTTTGCTTCTCAGTGAGTAGCCTTCTATAAAGTAAATGGGAAACCGGAGTGTGGTAAAAAAAAAATGAGAGTGGCTTGAACTTTCACTTTCAGATGCTCTGTGGTACTGCTTGCTCCAGGTAATGTTCTTTTGTTTTGTTTTCCTCCCAGTCTTTTGGGAATAGTCAAAAAAAGAGGTGATACAGCATAAGTTAAAAGAAAGGGACGATAATGGTCTAGAAACACAGAAGCAATAAGTTGTGTAGGGCAAGAATGAGCGGCTGGCAAGGTGCCAAAAGGAAATATTTCAGCCGCTGTTCTCTGCAATGTCCTGCACATATGCCCCATTACAATAAATTTAATTCTGGGGCAACAAAAAGTTGCTTAAATCTGAGAGGGAGCCAAAAGAATGAATGTAAGGCTCTTTGCTCCCACTCTCGGATTGAAAAAACTGAAATAATAAAACGAGTGGCAGGTGTGCTGCAAGAATAAAATTGCAGCCGCTGTTCAATATAGCATGCTATTTCTAGTTAATAAATACTGTACATGAGCCTCACAAAGAAGCTTGCATTACACAAAACCTGAACAACCAGCAACCTATCCCACTTCTGACACCAGATTGTAAATGCGTGTGGGATAGATAACATGGACTCAGGATACAGACTTTAAAACACACTTCGGTGTGATATTTATTTTAACAAAAATAAGAAAACAAAAAAATGTAAATAAGCAAATGTCCAGCTACAATCAGTAGCTTTCACAGTCCTGGTCTGTTAATACAGATCCTTTACCTCTGTGATGCATTTCTAGCTACTTCACTCAAGTTGTTCTTTACCTTACAACAGTCAAGACTCAACTGAGGAACTTCCCACCTACAAATACCTGGGCATCACTTTTGACTCTACCCTTTCTTTTCACTCTCACATCAATTCGCTCACCTCAGCCACCAACGTATGCATTGGCCTGTTAAACAGACATAAGGACTGCCTGCCACCCGAAGCCCTCCAGCTGGCAGTCACCTCCTCTGTACTGTCCCTAGTGGACCACGGACTCACAGTATACGCAGCAGCCGACACCACGGCTCTAAACAAAATGCAAATTTCCATTAACAAGGCATGCCGGCTCCTTTCCAGAGCCAATAAATGGACACATATCTGCACCCTTTATTCCTTAACCAATGTACTCACACTCAAGGAAAGACTTCAATATCAGTCCTGCCTCTTTGCCAAAAAAATACAACTGGGTATGTCCCCCCGGGTCTCCACATCCCTTCTCCCTGCCACCCCTACTGTTGTCACTCGCAGTGCCTCCATGACTATATTGCAGATCCCTAGGGTCAGGACTGCACTAGCACAAAAATCCTTCCCCTTCAGAACACCTTCCTGGTACAATGTCTCCCTCCTGCCATTACCTCTCTCACAAAAATAGAGCCTTTCAAGGTTGCACGCAAGAATCACATTCTGTACACCCACAACTGTGAGTGAACTCTTCCAAAACTACCCTAGACCTCTAGTGCCTCTCTTCAGGGGCTGGAGCCTAGCCAGCCTTGACAATGTCTCTCCTGAGACAGCACACTTTGTACCTCATAAGAAGTTACTGTGCTTGTATGTTAGCAACTACCTAGCTACTGATTGTATAGGACTACAGCTCATTCTGCTGATGGACATGTTAACAATTGCCTAGCAGCTATTTGTATAGGACTGAAGTTCATCTGCTGCACGACACTATTACCGTACTAATTGTATTCAAGGTTCTCCATTGTTTGTATAACCTGTTCCTTCAATTTTCATTACTATCTGTATTTTTCTCTTTGTATCATGATGTGGAGCCTTTGGAAACAAGTCTATGACTCAAAGGGTTGTAATTCCGATGTGCTTATAAAAAAATTAAAAAATAAAATTTTTTATAAATAAATAAAATAAAAGGCTGTAACTGACTCTGAATGAAAATTGGGCATCAAGAATAATTAAAATAAACATTATTACCTGGCTATATCCATTAATCTATGTCTTACCAATGTCCCTGTGCCAGGCTTATTTGCATTGGATGATTCGGGAACTTCTAGTCAGTACAGGGGAAACAGCCTCCTCTCATGGCTGTTTATATATTACATGGAACTGCCACTCAAAGAGAAGTGAAAGGAGCTTTAAGCTCATTATAGACCAATTAGCCTGCAGAGCCCTATGTAGGCTTCCAAATAAGTAAATTTATGTTGTCATTGCCTTATTCTATGTATATGATTAGAATGTTTTAGTATAAGGGTCATCCTACCTGATTTATTAAAAGTAGAGTTAGCTACATCAATGTATACAGTAGCTTAAGGGTCAGGTCAGGTGACCCATTTTTTCACTACAAATACACCTCCTAGAGGGGAGTTCCTCAGTTCAGCCTTGACTGTTGTAAGGTAAAGAGCTACCTGAGTGAAGTAGCTAGAAATGCATCACAGAGGTAAAGGATCTGAATTGACATATCAGGACTGTGAAAGCTACCAATTATAACTGGACATTTGCTTATTTGAATACTTTGTTTTTTTAATTTTGTTAAAATAAATATCACACTGAGGTGTGTTTTGAAGTCTATATCCTGAGTCTGTGTTATCTATCCCACATGCATTTACAATCTGGTGTCAGAAGTGGGATAGGTTTCTAGTTGTCCAGGCTTATTGGGGGAAACCAGCTGACCAATACCAGTCCTGGTATCTAGAATAACATTGTGGACACGAAGGCTGACAAAAAGAAGGACCAGAAGCCTGATGTACAAGGCATGCTAACCAGAGCACAAGTCCTACAGAATGTAGAACACCTATTACCGGGTCTGGAATTTGGAGGAGCCAAGAAGAAGATGATGACCTCAGGAGCCAGAGTTTGAGAGGAAGATAAGGACGAGGGAGGATCGTATGAAGAACTACCGGAGGATATCACTGGATTGCTAAAACGGCTTGCCATTAAACAAGTGGAAATGGAGTGACAACAAGAGAGGGACATCCAGGAGAGAGAGAGAGAGAGAGAGAGCATCAATGGAGATGACAGGACCAGAGATGGGCTGATACTTTGAAGGCATTACAACTTATTGAAGCCAGAGCTGGAGGTTCAGGGGCTGGGTCAGGTAAAAACCCCAAATACATAAAATTAACAAAAATGAGCCCAACAGATGATATTGAGGCACATATGATAACATTTGAAAGGGTTGCTAGAGTCTGTGGGTGGCCCCTGGCCCAATGGGTGGTGTGTCTTGCTTCTTACTTAACTGGGCGGGCCCAACTTGCCTACAGTAACATGGATACTAGGAGTGTTGAGAAGTATGAACTTGTAAAAAGAAGAAATCTTAAAGAGATTTGATATAAATGCTGAGACATATCAACAGAGGTTTAGGTCAATAAAGCATCACCCCAATGATGCCCCAGAGAGACCGATACCCGCTGGAAAGAACTAGGTCTGAAATGGTTGCAGCCAGAGGGAATGGCAGTAATGGCAATAATACACGCATTATTAGTGGAACAATATTTGTAGATACTTCTCAATGATGTACAGATATGGGTTAGGGAGCGTAACCCTGAATCCTCTGAACAAGCTATTACACTAGCAGAGAATTTGCTAGCAGCATGACAACCTGTTCGAAAGGGGTATATAACTACCAACCCCACCACTGTCCCTAGCCCTCAAATTGTTAAAAGTTCTGTATACTCTAAACCATCAGGACAGTATTACAAGAGATCAGAAGGAAGGTCTGGCCAGGGTGAGAAAAAGTATAACCCAAATATCAGTTGAAGAAATTGTCATGGTGTGGGACATATTGCTAGATTCTGTTTTAAACCGAGAAGTGATCCAGCACGCGTATCACTATTGAATGCTGGCTATTATGAAACTGATGTGATGTGACTGTTGGACAAGACAGTTCTAGGCCCTGTGGATTCTGGTAGTTAACAAATTCTCATCCACCCAGAACTAATAGAAACAACACAACCAAGGGGTCCTGGAATAAATATTGTGTGTGTTTGGTGATACACATACATATCCAGCAGCTGAAATTGTACTGGACATACACGGACACAGTACCCAGGTTAATGCTGGACTAGTGCCTAATCTGCCGGTACCCATTGTTATTGGACACAGTCACCCCACAGTTCTCATCTATATTGATGGGGCTGGAATCTGTTGCAGCAGTTACTACTAGATCCCAAGCACAGCAGACAAAAACATTGGGGGACACTTTCCCTTTTGAAGGGGACATAAGAGACATGCCTAGTAAAGACAGAAAATCTTTAAACACTAAAAAGAAGGCACAAAAGCATTGGAAACAGACTACACATGGACTGCCAGAAAAACAGATAAAGTACATCTTTGCCACATATGACATGGCAAAGGAGCAGAAAGACAATGAAACTTTAAAACTTTTTTTAATGGGGAATAAGGAACAAAGTGATTTAACCCCTGTATATATAAGGAAATTTGGTATATTATATAGAGTGTGTACACATTTTGAGACAGGAGATATTGTGAAACAACTTTTGGTACCTACAAAGTATAGGGAAGCACTTTTATTCCATGGGCATGACCTTCTCGGGGCAGGCCATGTGGGTAGGGATTGTACCCTGAAAAGGTTAATTCAGAGATTTTACTGGCCAGGGATCCATGACCAGGTGACTAAATACTGTCAAGCTTGTGGGGAGTGTCAAAAAGTGGCTCTTTTCAGTAAAAAGGAGACTGCACCCCTGTGCCCTTACCCTTGGTGACCTACTCCTTTGAACATATAGGGATAGACGTGGTTGGACCCCTAATGAAAGGTTGTAAAGGGAATCAGTTTGTTTTAGTCATACATGACTATGCATCTAAATATCTGGACGTGATCCCTATGAGAACAGTTGCCACCCCTAGGATGGTGGAAGAACTAGTGAAAGTCTTTAGCCACCTAGGGATCCCAAAAGAAATTCTGATGGATAGATGGAGCAACTTTAATGCTGCTTTGTTGAAGGAATTGTACAAACTGTTAAGCATTGTAGTGGTGAGAACATCCCCTTATCATCCACAGACTGATGGGCTCACTGAAAGATTCAATCAGATACCCAAGCTAATGTAAAGGAAGTTTGTCCATAAAGAGGGAAGGGACTGGGACAAATATCTACACCTGCTTTTATTTGCATACAGAGAGGTTCCCTAGGGTTCAACTGGCTACTCTCCATTTTTCATGTTATATGTGAAGAATCCCTATGGGCCCCTTCATGTGGTGACGGAGTTTTGGGAAGCAGATACTGGTACCAAACTAGCGAACAGAGCCAAATAAATAGGCCAACTATGAAAAAGATTGGTCACATATACCAACAAGGCCCATCAGAATAGTCTAGAAGCCCACAAGGTCCAGAAAGCACACTATGTCCAGGCAGTGGGCACTAAGATATGCACAATGGGAGACAAGGTGTTACTGTTACTACCATCTTCAGAAAATAAACTGCTTATGAAATGGCAGGGGCCTTATACTATCCTAAGGCAAACCACTCCAGTAAATTACAAGTTAGAGAGCCCTGACAAGTGCACAGGGAAAAAGATATATAAAGTGAATTTACTGAAGAAATTGTTTGAGAAACCTATAGTTGGACTGGGATTGATGGTACTGCCAGAGAGAAAAGAGTCAGAATTGGACATGGCCTATCATAGTTTAGAGAAACCTAAAGAAGGGATAGATATACCAGTCAAACTTGCATTAACACCAGAGCAAAAGACCGAATTAGGGGCATTGTTGAGCAGATCTGACACTACATTCACTAGTGTTCCAGGGAAGGCCATAGGGGTTGAACACCCCATAAAGACAGATTTCCCACCTATAAGACAAAAACCTTATTGCTTGCCAGAAAGGGTAAGGGCAGAGGTGAAAGAGGAAATCAATAAGCTGAAACAGGAATTATTGAGCCTTCACAAAGTGACTGGGGATCCCTGATAGTAGTGGTACCCAAAAAGGAAGGGGGGATACATTTGTGCCTGGATTTCAAAAAGCTGAACCAAGTTTCCTAATGTGATGCACATCCTATGCCCCATATAGATAACATTATTGACAGGATAGGGAATGCCCCCTACTTCTCAACCTTAGATTTAACGAAAGGTTACTGTCAGATACCCCTAGAGATGTCAGCAAGGGAGAAAACAGCTTTTTGTATGCCAGTAGGTCTATATGAATTTGTAAGAATGCCCTTTGGACTACATTGTGCCTCAGCAACTTTTCAGAGGTTTAAGGATTATGTGTTAACCCCTCACAATAGTTACTGCTCCATGTTCTTAGATGTTTTGGTTGTCTTTAGCCCTGACTGGAAACACACATGGAGAGCTTATCAACAGCAGTACAATCCATAAAAAGAGCAAGACTAACAATCAGTCCCCAGAAATGTGCTCTTGCGATGACCAAAACCAGGTATCAAGGGTTCCTGCTAGGTAATGGGCAGGTGAAGCCAGAAAATGAAAAGCCTGAGGCCGTAGCAAATTGCCTACTGCCAACCACCAAGAAACATGAGTGGTCATGTTTGGGTTTAGCAAGTTATTATCTCCACTTTATTCCCAATTTTGCTTCAGTAGCCACTCTGCTTTCTGACTTGACTAGAAAGAAATATGGGAACCAGGTGAAGTAGGACACCTGAGTGCAAGAAAGCCTTTGTAGCAATAAAAGCAGCACTCTGCTCGTCCCGTTTTAAAAAAAGGCCTAACTTTGATCTCCCTTTTGAGGTCCACACGGATGCCTCAGAGACTGGCATAGGGGCTGTCCTGAGTCACACCGTGGAAGCTGAGGAGCATCCTGTGATTTTCATATCATGAAAGCTTCATGATAGAGAACAGCATTACTCTACTATAGAGAAGGAAATGTTAGCTGTTATGTGGACCATAGAAGCCTTGCGTTTCTACCTTTGGGGTGCAAAGTTTGTCCCGATCACTGATCACAATCCACTATGTTGGTTGCACTAAATGAAGGACAAGAACACAATGATAATGAGATGGTACCTGGCCTTACAGCCCTACAGCTTTACTGTAAAATATCGAGCTGATACCATGCATCAAAATGCAAATTTTCTCTCGAGACATGGTGCCATGAAATCCTGAATTGTAAATACAGGTATGTAAATATGTATTGGAAATGTATGATTCATGTGATACAGAGGTGTGTCATACTAGAATAAGCCCCAGGGTAAGAATGTATGCAGTATGTGTATAGTTATTGATTGTATATAGTATGGTTATTATGTACTACTTAAGGGACCCTGGGATGGAGCTTCCAAGTGAGGGTGGGCGGAAGCTCCAACCACACCCCACAGGCATTATTAGGTTAAGAGAGAGGGGTTTGTGGATTTGAAAACCAGCAGTTTTCTTTAAAGCTGGTTGCCTCTTAAGCAGGGAGAGGTGTGGTGGACCAGTGTTCTACCTTTATTGTAAGTTAGGACCCCAGTAAAACCTTCTCTCTTATATCTTTTATTTCCTTCTTAAAATCTACTGCACAGTAGTATCTCTTTATCTATCTATATTTAATCTCAGGTTACAATAGGATAGCCACTTATTGTAGCCCTGTCCTGTCCTCTTACAGTATGTACTTATTCATTTCTATTGTTGTATCTTTCTTATTCCTTTTCCTTCCTTGGGGACACTAGAGCAAATGTGCCTAAGAACATGGTAAGGCACTGGGCACTGAGGAATATGTCCAAATAAATACATGTTGGTATATGCAAAGAGCACTCACGAATTCATGAAAGGAAAATATGGTGCCTAGGGTTAAAAGGCTGAAACCATTTAAGAATGTATTAATAGGTGTTTTTAGCACCTATAAAAGATTTTTGTAGGTATTCCCTGCTATGTGTAAAGGATTGATTAGGTCCCTTATGAATAGGCCCTATAAAGAGAATAATTATCTGCAGACTGTAATGAATGATATATAAACAGTAAAAGATAAGCTCTGCAGCTTGGATTGAAGTGCATTACATACTGTACAGTACACAGTGCTTGGAGCACTGAGAACTGTGATACATTACAGTTATACTGTATAAATTATATATAACTTAGAAATGTGATACATTACCAAAAGTGCTTTATTTTATGCAGCCTCTTAGCATTGTAGAAATGTTGGTGAAAACATAATAGGAAGAGAGCCCTCAATGACATAACAAAGGTGCTTCAAGTATATCAGACTTGGTGATAATTGAGTCAGGAGCATTTATTTGTTTTTATTATTTTAGTATACTGCTCCCAACAGAAAAAGAAACAGAAATATTAAGTTCAGCACAGGAGGGAGCTGGAGGTATTCCAGTATGAATTAATATACCTGCACTCTCGTATTCCTGCTGCTGCTTTGCTTGTCAGTGAGAAGCCTTCTATAAAGTAAATGGGAAAACGGAGTGTGTTACAAAAGCAATGTGAGCAGCTTGAACTTTCACTTTCAGCCACTCTGTGGTACTGCTTGATCCTGGTAATGTTCTTTTGTTTTCTTTTCCTCCCAGTCTTTTGGGAATAGTAAAATAAAGAGGGAGCACAGCATAAGTTAAAAGAAAGGGACCATAATGATCCCGAAACGCAGAAGAATAAGTTGTGTAGGGCATGAGCGAGTGGCTGGCAAGGTGCCAAAAGGAAATATTTCAGCTGCCACTCTCTGCCACACCCTGACATATGCCCCATAAGTGTCAATTTCATTCTGGAGCAACAAAAAGTAGTTTAAACATGAGAGGGAGCCAAAAGAAATGAATATAAAGTTTTTGTTCCTACTCCCAGGTTGGAAAGAACTGAAATAATAAAACAAGTGGCAGGTGTGCTGCTAGAATACAATTGCAGGTGCTGCTCAATATAGCATGCTATTTCTAGTTAAATATATGTGGCTCTTAACGAAGCTTGCATTACTTAGCCCAAAAGGCTATAACTGAAGGGAATTGGGCACAGAGAATAATTTAAAAAAATATTATTACCTGGCTATATATATTAGTATATGTCCTACCAATGTCCCTATGCCAGGCTTACTTTTTCTTTTTTTTTATTTAGTTTTTGTTGACCGGGTAGGTGCACTAGCCAAGAAATGACTATTTTCAGGCATGACCCCGGAGAGTACAACAAGCGAAACAGTGGAACAATAGCAAACATGGGTAGAGTAAATGAAAAATAAGGGAAAACAATATATCGGAGCATACATCAGTACAACAGGGATACAAGGATATAATATGTAGGAGCAACAATACATAACAGTGAGCTTTGTCAAAAATAATGGCAAACAAGATTTATATTAAGTGCAGCAGCCATGGAAGGGACCTGTGGAAAAAATGGGGTAATAAGAGAGTAGGGAGGGAGAGAGAGGGAGGGAGAGGGAGAGGTGAGGAAAGTGTGCAGGGATTACAAGGAAGACTGCAATAGAAGGTGGTGCACAAGAGAGGGGGAAAACAACAGTTGAGATGGGAAGGAACTTTTGAATAGAATAAGGTCAAGTAGGACTAGGGTGGTTTGAAACAGGAGCACTTGCTGGACAGGATAAGATGGTTTCTAAGTGCCTTCTTGAACAACATGGGACGGAGCCTGGAAAATGGTTAGAGGAAGGGAGTTCCAGTATTGTGGGGCAAGAAAGGCAAAAGCACTGGCCCCTTTAGAGGTAGAGTGTCGAGGGACAAGTACAGGGGCAGAAACTGCTGAGCGAAGGTCATAGAAGGATGATTGTTTTTGAAAGAGACCTGCTAGGGATTGAGGAGTTTGAGATCTAATAATGCTATCAGTTAAGGAGCCAAAGGCATAAATCCTAGACTCATGGGGTGGAAGCCATCCAAGGTCAGAATAGAGGGTACAGTGGTGTTTCAGTCTGTGGGAGGAGGATGCATATCAACAGATATTATCGTAGGTGACATCCCATTTCTGAAAGCTTGATTTGCATGCAGAGGTATAGGAGGCAAACCCATAGTTAAGTGAAGGCAGAAGTATCCCGTGAGCTATGGCAAGCCTAGCAGAGGGGGTGAGAGCATGGCTGGTTAGCTAGGCAATGCCGAGTTTAGTGTTTACCGACTTACAGGTTCGTAAGATATGGGTGTCGAAATTTAGTGAGGGATCCAGGGTGATGCCCAGATATTTGAAAGAGCTTATCGCCTCAATGGATTTGCCACTTAGGGTGGTGACTTTAAAATTGTGTTGGGCTTGTTTGAGTTTATAGTTAGAGCCAAATAGCATAGCTTGAGTTTTAGGTTCATTTAGAACTAATTTGTGACAGTCAAGCCATCGATGGATGAGTTGAAAGTCATGGGAGAGTCGTTCATTGATGTCATCTCTGCTTTTAGCACTGGTGTACAGGACAATGTCGTCTGCATTCAGCAGGGTAGCTGCCTGTGAAAGGTTAGAGGTGATGTTGTTTAGGAAGATAGAGAAGAGTAGTGGACCTAGTATAGACCCCTGGGGTATGTCAATTTTAGTTGTGGATTTTTCTGGGAAGGTAGAGTTATATTTTATGTACTGGGTTTGGTCAGTCAGATAATTACCATACCAGTTAACAACATTTGGAGAGAAACCAAGAGATCTAAGTGTGGTGAGGAGAATGGAGTGATCAACCAGATCAAATGCCTTAGTCATATCAATAAAGATGGATCCAGTAAGAAGAGCAGAGTCCATGGCCACTAGGACATCAGAGGTTAGCCTGAGTAAAGCAGTGGTAGTACTGTGTCCCTTACGGAAGCCATGCTGGGCAGGAGTAAGGAGGTCATATTTAAGTAGGAATTCTATGGTTTGGGTAGCTACAAGTTTTTCGAGAATTTTGCCAAGAACAGACTGGATTGCAATGAGCCTATAGTTAAGTGGGTCTTTGGGGTTGCCTGTTTTGTAAACAGGGGTTATCCTAGCCATCTTCCATATATAAGGGCCATGGTGTTGGCACAGTGAGAGATTATAAATTTTGGTTAGGGGGCAGCAATGAATGGAGCTACTAGCTTTAGTAACTTGGGTTCAAGATTGTCTGAGCCAACTGCTGTATGCTCTGGTATATTCTTGAGTAATTTTAGTACCTCCCATCTAGAGACAGATTTAAAGAAGAAGTTTGGGTGCCTGGCGTTAGTTGGAACATGAGGCTCCGGACTGACAGGGAAAGAGGAGGTATATTTTGTTAGGTTGGAGAATTGTTCATTGAAGAAATTTGCTATAGTACGGGGATTATTGCATGGACGCCATTGAGTGACATGTCATTTGGGGTGAGTGACATGTTAGAGCCCATAAAGAATTTAATGTGGGACCAGAATTTTTTTGAGTCACCATAAGAATTAGTTAAAAGGTCTTTACAGTAGGAGTTTTTTCACCTGTTTGATATCCTTTTTGCAGGAGTTTCACAGGGCTCAATAAGTGTTTTGGTCAGCTGAAAGGCTGGAGCTCTTGTAACGGACCCAACTTTTATCTCTTTGCTGTAGTTTTTTGAGTAGGCCAGATTTTAGCCACCTAGTTTATCTATTTTTCACTCAGCGAGTTACCATTTTACAGTGCTTCTCCTGCAACAATAGGAAGTGTGATAGGAAGGTGTTAAGGGAAGAGTGAGCATCGTAAGTACCTAGGAGAGAGGACCAGTCATTTTTGGCTACATCTTGAAGAAAAGCTTGGGAGTTGAAATTTGCGTAATCACGGAAGGTAATGAAACCAGGGTTTGTATGTAATGGCTTCCCTTATCCCCAGACACAAAACATGGGGGATTGGTCAGTAATAGCATCAGATAGTACACCTGAGAAGACGATGTGCTCAGGATGGTTTGTCATGATCCAATCCAGCAGAGCTACTTGCATCGTGATCCAGGAACGTCTAGTCAGTATAAGGTGAAACAGCCCCCTCTCATGGCTGTTTATATATTATATGGTGCTGCCTTTCAAGGAGAAGCGGGAGGAGCTTTAAGCTCATTATAGACCAATTAGCCATGCAGTGCCCTGTGTAGGCTTCCAAATAAGTAAATTTATGCTGTCATTCTTTTATTCTATGTATGTGATTAGAATGTTTTAGTATAAGGGCCATCCAGCCTGATTTATTAAATGCAGAGTTAGCTACATGAATGTATATCTTAAAGGCCAGGTCAGGTGACCAATTTTTTCACAACAAATACACCTCTTAGAGGGGAGTTCCTCAGTTGAGCCTTGACTATTGTAAGGTAAAAAGCTACCTGAATGAAGTAGCTAGAAATGCATCACACAGGTACAGGATCTGTACTGACAGATCAGGGCTGTGAAAGCTACCGATTGTAGCTGGACATTTTCTTATTTGCATATTTTTTTGTTTAGTTTTCTTATTTTTGTTAAAATAAATATCACACAGAGGTGTGTTTTAAAGCCTATATCCTGAGTCCACATTATCTATCACATGCCCGTTTACAGGGAGCACAGGGCCAAAAGGGCCCTGTGCTCCCACAGGCAAATAAGGATTATTCTATCTCAACAACTACAGATGGGGACCTGCACTCCCACAGGCAAATAAGGCTATGATTATACTATCTCAAAAAGTAAGGAAATTCTTTGGAAAAAAACTACATTAATGCATCAGTTTGGGTTGACATCAAAACTTAAAAAGGAGGGAAATACGATGTTATGGTTTCCAAACCCAACACCTCACCCCCTCATTGCAACAGGCATCAGGGGTGTGCCTAGGGGTTGTCAGCCCTAACATTCATGCCATTCCATAAGTAAATAATCTGAGATGGGTACAGTATTGGAGAATGGGGTGAGCATTAGGGCTAACTACCCTGAGGCACCCCCAACAGCTGCTGTTGTGTGCATGGTGGGGGTGGGGTGTTATGGTTGGAACCCCTAATGTCATATTTCCTTCCTTTTTACAGTTTGATATCAACCCTAACTGATGCATTAGTGTAGCTTTTTATAGTATATATATATATATATATATATATATATATATCTCTATATATATATATATATATATATATATATATATATTATAGCCTATATATCACTGATATCGAATCAATAAAAAATATTTTGGTCAGAAGTCAGTGATATATAGGGCAATAAAAATATTTAATGGTATCCCACACAAACTTATTAATGCAGGGACTATACAAATGTTTAAGAAATTTTTTTCTGAATGGTTAAACAGTCAAAATGATTGTAATTGTCTCTAATATGTATTCCATTTTATATTGCAAGTCTTATGTTTTTAATGTTTATGTTTTGTACTAATTGTTTGTTTATTTGTTTACTTGTCACTTGTGAAAATGGGCAGTTTGCTCATCTAGCTAACAAGTATGAAAATTAAAAATTAAATGAAAAATGAACAGTTATGTCCTTCTGAAGTGTCAGGAATTGAAGCCAGCCAGACATTGGAGCATGGACAGAGTGTATTATAGTCAATTTAAGGACTAGGGAAGAGGTGGATATATTGCAAATGTGCAACTAGCAAATCAAATTGGAAGTGAACCTTGCGGGAATGTGAAACACAATTTGAAATCATCTTTAGAACCCTTGTAGAAGTGACAGATGTTTGTAAGACCATTTTCTGTGGTAAGTTTATTTTAATCCTGTGGCTCACAAAAATGTGTTTTGTGTCTGGCAGAGAAGCAATCATTGGATGCAACTAATGTCTCCCCACAGGACAGTAACATTAGTTGGTTGCTCAGTAAATTCTTGAAATATACACCTGAGAAATATGAGGTCATCCAAAATTAGGACATAAATATTAAAGAAGCATACCCTTGTTTCATATTACATGCCCAATACTTTTATAATACAACACTCCTTATCCTTCTTATCTGCTAGATATTTAAATGGAAAATTGTTGTCAGTTGTTATCCAACACCTTTCCTGTGTACCCAAAGTTGAGAGGCCTCTTCCATTCAGGGCCAGGTAGCAAGATGGAATTGAGCTGTATGTGGTGTAACATACAGTAGGTACTTGGTTTAGAAGGTCTCACTGTAATGGATGTCTTGTCTAAACTGGAGACCCACATCCTTCTTGGCCATTCTGGACCAATGACAAGAAACTTTCTGCTGGACACAAAGGGCTCAATTCTCAAAGGCTGACACAGGGCCTGCACAAGCCCTGTTTCAAATGCTGCACTGCACTGGACACATTGGTACACCATGCGCCCAAATCTAAAAGGTCACACACATTTGTGACACTACCCTTTTTATGGTGGCTTATGCCAAATATTTGGTGTAAACCCTATAAAAAGGTCAGCACAGCTAGGCCAGGAAAAGTTGGTCTAACTCGGGGCAAGTGGCACACAGGATCAAGAATCCCAACTGCAGGCTGGTGAATGCCACAATCCCCATGCGCCATGAGTTTGCCTCACCAAATGCTTGAGGCATTCTAAATCTTTTGAGAATCGAGCCCAAAGAGTTTCCTGTGAGCTACTGAGAGCATGGGAACACTGAAAACATGTAAGCACTCCAGAAGTCCCCTGGCTGGGACAAAGCATTCAGGACCTCCACTACTGGACATCTGCAATGGCTGAAAAAGAAACATGCGGCCTTAGCTTTGCCCCTGAATGCAAAGTAGTTTATGTCTGGTATCCCAAACTGGTAATATAGATGCTGAAACATTTCTTTGTTCAACGACCATTCCCAAAATGAATGTACAGATGTCTGCACTCACAGGGTGCTGAGTGACAGCCCTTTGTGTATTCCCACATGAAGAAAATCTATAATCTGGGGCCCAGATGTATTTCCGGTTTGAATCTCCATCCATCCAGTGAAAGTCATCCAAATCCTATTATACGTAATCAATCCATAACAAAAAAAACTAATGTAAAGAGATACAGTGGCTCTGGGTCTATAAATCTTGCTATGCCAATATGAACAGTGTCTTTGCTTTCCACTGTACATTTTGTGTGCTACTGAAAAGTTTATTATCTCACCCAATCTATACCGGAGTCATTTAAAATGCTGAGAACCCAGAGACTTAGGTTTGAGTCTCGTCATGGATATTTTGTTTGAGGAAAGGGACTCCCTGTACTGCCCCATCTTGCCACTGCTTGTCCTGTCAGGTTCATCATGAGTTCTGTCCAGCTTATGTGGGACTAATACACACACCTACTTCAAGGCATGAAGTTAAAATGTTAATATGATTGCATGGCCATAGAAGTGTGTGTGTGTGGGGGTATGCCAGACATTATCCCCTTAAAATAGACTGGGCATATAATGAAGGACTTTCACTTGTGGACTGAATTCTCTGAGTATTGGGGTAGTCGAGTACAAGAAGTAAGAGCATTCTGACCCTCCCCCCCCAGAAAAAGAAAAGAAGAAAAAATAAAAAGAAAGAAAGCTCTTCAAATCCTTTCCAGTAAGTGTCAGCATTCAGACTACAAAATAATGTATGTACTATCTATGATTTTTCTTTCAATCTGCTACCTATTGTAATATGACTGATTTTGTTAAGCATTCAGAGACACGTCTTACTCCTTCTGCTCTCTCTGTCTGACTGCACAAGTGTGAGTCCCAATGGAAACATCATATTGCAGCACTTCCCATATGACCATTCTTTTGGACAGAAAAACAGTTATGTGGCCAGATCTCTAGCTTGCATGCTGTGGAGTACGATGCACTACACCAGGGACATTTTGCCACCATTATAGTAAGAAAATGTCTCAACCCCCTCAACTTTATTGTGAAGACCTTGCACAAATGTGTAGAGTTTTTTAATCAACATGAAGGCTTTACAAAGCATAGTGTATAGAGTTCTACCATCCCTAATTATTTGAAAATGACACTGATTTTCTGAATACTAATAATGATTAAATTTTCTTGCATTCTATACTACAGTTATTTTTGGATTCAGTTTTCTATTAGTTATTTGATGAAATTGTTCCTGTATATAAGGATAAAAACCCAATCTAGTTTAGTCTGAAAAAGGATGATTCCAAATTAATTTATTTATTGTAATTTGTTAAACAGGTAAGCCCACTGAGACACAGGGCCCAATTCAGGAATGGGCCTAGAGCAATACAAGGGACTTGTGTCAGAGAGTCGGGAGAAGGGATGACTTGCAGGGAGCAGTGCAGCATCTGAAATTCACAAAGGATGCCAGTCGCAACCTCCGATGCAAGTCTCTTGCATCAGCTACACCATGTTAGACCAGCTTTCCTCTGGTCTAACTGTGTGCCAATGGGGGAGCCAGTTTATGGGGCTTGTGTCAAAGCTTTCGCACAGGCTGCCATAAACTGAAGAAATTGCAGCAACTGTGCCAAATGTTGCTGGAGGATGCATTTGGTGTTGTGGTGCCAAAGATCGGGGTTGATGCAAGGATAGATACAAGACCTGCATCATCCTTCTTGAATAGGGCTCATAGTGTCCCCTTTTCAAGGGTGACCCTAACTTAATTACATTCAATGATAACAGTTTACATACAGAGACAAATTAATAACCACAGTTTACATATTGAGACAAATCTACAATTTCTAAAATTATTTTAAAATCCTCCACTAAAGACATGATAGTTATATTAACATCCAAATATTCATTGTTGGTAATTGATAACCCCCACTCTGAGAACCTATCAATTGTTTATCTCAGAAAATGAAAACTGAATTGGCCATTCTCTAGAGGGCACATTTTTGTTCTCACTTCAGGAGAGGGTAAATGTGATAATCAGCACCATTTCTCCTTTTTTTTTTGGTTCTGATTAAGCTGTCCCCCAACCCCTAAATACTGCACATTTGATAACAAAAATGTGATTTTAGAGCAAAGTTATCATACTTTGTACCTCAGCTTCTACCTCCAATGCTACACTGTTTGTTGATAACTTTGGATTACCTATCCTTATTTCTTTAGGAAACATTTCAGGTTACAGTATGACATTATTGCACAGCTTTTTATGACCGAATTATCTTCTTACAATCTAAATTAGTTTGCTTCTCATGCTACTCCTTAAAGAGTATTCATGACCAAAACCTGTTCACTCCACAATCAAAAACCTGTGTTGCTTTTGCCCTATGTATTTTGAACTCTCTTCTTCCAGACTTAAAAAAGTTGAGAGCATAATACTGATTACAAACTACTTAGGTCTCCCTTAGCCAAGGCTTGATTATACAAATTGTAGGCTGCTATTTGTTTATATTCTAATTGATTTTAAATGAATTAGCAATTATGTAATATGATGCATCCTATTGTGGAACCCCAGTGGAAACAAAATTATCTCAGTGGTAATTTTCTGAATAAATGCATTCTGTAAATAAATAGTAATAGATAGAAAAGTGTAAGATTGATCGAGAGCCCAGGACTTTGGAACCCTAGAGTTGTTTCTAGAGGTTCCCAAAGTCCCCAAAACCTTGAGATGGACTTACTGCCGTGAAATAGATACTTTTCTATTTTTTAATTTTTGCAATATATGGATGTAGTGTTTCTTTACAGTCTGTGAGCTGTGAAGCTAGTCGCAGTACTGAAGACATGCTTGAAGTCAGCTGACCATCACACTGGAGACAGCGTCACTTGCCCACATCCCTACTCGTAACCGCCACTCTGTCAGTGTCTGTTTGCATTTCATGAAGTCCTACCTTTTCCGTTATGATCCTTGGGTAATGCAGGATCAACCAGATAATCCATTTACAGAAAAAAAATGAAGAAACGAAGCAGACGCATTTGGCTCGCTAAGCGAGAGTAACGAGCCACCATGTTTTCAGAATGAGTGTGCCCGCCCAGAGAAGAACAGTGATGAATTAGAATCCACGGTGTGACTTTGGATGTGCAGGAAGGGACGTGGCTCCATGGCAACCTGATTTCTTGCCAGGCAGAGTTGCACATGCGCTGTGGCATTTTGGTGATAATACTATCGTTTCTTGCAACGATAGTATTATTGCCAGTGAAGTGTGGTATTATTGGGAGTGGAGTGCTCTGTGCTATCAATTACAAGGAATTTTTGTAATCATTTTCGATAGTATTATTTGGGAAATCCATATATTACAAATAAATAAATGTCCACTGACCTATCTTGTGCCATTCCTCCATATTTATCAGGATTCTACCTAAGTGCATTGCTTTTGTGTTCAACATTTGCAAGTCTCCTCCTTGTTGAGGTACCTCATTTAGTATACTAGGCATTTTTATCTTATCAATACTAGATAACAGTGAAAATAACGGGGGCAAATGTTTTGTCCAGAGATTTTTATACAGAGTGGGAAATGTGGTGTGTTTTGAGGACACATTGAATAAATAGCTCCTTAGCAAATACATGGATAAAGTTGTTTTAACTTCAGAGACTGACAGTGAAGAAAGTTTGCTATTCCATGGTGCCATAAAAACACATAATTCTTTGTAAGGATTTCATGAAGAAAATAATGCATTTTTAGAAGTACGGTATGCCAATAGAATGTAGTACTTAATGCAACTCCCCTGTCCAGTACTACTCAATTTATTTTTATATTTGAAATTAGTAGATATTAAACAAGGCATAGACATCCCCAGGCTAATCCTTCTGTCTGGAAAATAATATAAAATGGGTAGGGAACATTCTGCATCCTGATTTTCTGAGACCTGTTTGTAGCTATGGCCATAGGAGACTACAACCAATAAAAAAAAAAACAGTTCCCTGACAACCAGGATAAATAACTAGCAACAATTTGTGTGCCAATCTTTACAATGTTTAAGTGGAAATGGTCATTATTAGTTTATTCACTAAAAGAAAAATATATATATAAACAGCAGCACCCAGGTAGGTACCCATGAAGACAGTTTTGCTGAAAGTTCATTTTGTTTTTCAGTCTCCCACAGCATTTCTACTTAATCCTGCTTGATGCAGCTGTAGGTTCACTTCTGTACCAAGCCCCATTGTAACAATTAAAATCCTAGAAGATAAACAGTACCAACATAGTACTGGCAGCATGATTTATGCACCATCTTGTGGCAGCACTATCTCGAATGACACTTCAGCAAAAGTCAGCACTATGCGACATAGCCACTGACATTATCACCACTGTTGACTTACGGGACCTGGTGCTGGTCGACCTGTCACTGCTTCGGACATGTCTCTGTGGTTCTTGTCACCTTGGTGGTGTTGCTCTGTGGGTGTTTCTGTGCCGGTTTTGATGTTTGGATGGCATACAGACTAGGTTATCAAAACTTGTCATATTATTGTAATTTTTCAGTAGTTTTGTATATTTTACAAATTTCTACAGAATCTGTTTTACAAGTGCAAAAAAAGGTGATTGGTTGTATTTGGTGTATCTTATTTTTAGGTGCAATAAGGTACTTGGCCTAGAGTCTGATGCCTAACTATACAACTCTGCATGTGGTGAAACTAGTACAACCAGCAGCCTGGCATGGCTTGTTGCTTACATTTACCTACATTATCTCCAACTGCAACATGGGTAACTCAAGTGCTGCCATAAATGTATTTCTCTCCTTATTAGCACTTACCAAAGAACATACAATAATAAGTCTGAAAATGGTTTGTTAATAGTATGCTAATGTTTCAGTACCATCAACTACTTTTCCAAAAAGGTATAGTACTTTCCCACTAGGCAAACCAACATTCATACTAGGCAAACCATGTGGAAAAAAAAACTATCTAAGTAGCTTCTGCTCTTCAAAGTACAGTACATTTACTGTATTTATCTAGGTACTTTTACATTGTTTGTAACTAATGAAAACATTTGACCTTAATCCTTAAGCTTTCTTCTTCATGAGTCATCAGCTCCCTCTGTTTAAGCTTGCAGTGAATTCACAATCAAATGCTTGCAAAATCATAATAATTTCCATGATAACAGATTACTACACTATCAAAAATGCAGGATTATACATGTTGAATATAAATTATATTCGACTGCATACTCAAGTCTAAGTAAAGGAGTGGGTAAGAAATAGAAATATTTTATTTAGAAAGAAGAATGTTTTCTATAAATATACTGGCAATGGTAAGGAAAATTAATTAATGTTAAATTGGTATGGATCCTAATATCATATCACTTTCTGAACTTTTCCACAGAACAAAAGTTTCTCCTTAATCAATGATATTTGTCAAATTGGGGTTAGTTAATATACTGAGAGTAAGCAGACAGCCATAATGGTTATCTTTATATTATAATCTTCAGAGAAGGAGAGCAAGAGGGTCAATTAGTTGCTGTGTGAAATGTTTCCTTGGGAATGATTGGGCTTCTTACTCAGTTTTGACAAAAATGTGAACATTGTTTAGAGCTATGGAAGACAGAAACCACAAAGAATGTGTGTTTGTCTTTTCTGAGGAGTTTGCATCTCCTAAATGTAGGAATTGTTGACAGAGAGGCGAGTAACTACGCAGCTTTAACCTAGAGGTCTATGTGTGGCTGTAAAGTTCAGCCTCTAGCTTTGTAGCTCATTCGTAAATTTTCCACCATTCAATTTAATCACACAAAATCTGCATGCATGGTGGGGGGGGACATGGTCTCTTGAATTTTCATGTTTTGTGATTTTTGGATGTCTAGAGTAGGTGTGTGTGTGTGTGTGTGTGTGTATGTGTGTTTAAGGTTAACCCCCCTAGGTGTACCTTAATAGTAAATGTTACGCCCATTCAATGGAATTGCACAAAATTTGCATGCAGGTCAGGGGGGACAAGGTGTCTTTAACTGGCATGTTTTGTGATGGTTGGATGTACAGATTAGGTCAGATAGTGCAAAAAACCAGGGGTTTCAGCATTTTTTACTCTCACCAGCAGCCCAGATGGTTTGGAATGTTGTTCTGAAATTTTCACGTTAGAAAGGGCTTTCCCTAGAAAGAGACATATTTTTTGGTTTGGTGTAAAATACTAATCAGCTCCCAACATAACTGGATTTGAAGTTTTGGTTCTGAGCAGTATCAGTAAGGTCTTTTATTTACAGTACATGTCTGATGTGAAAGACAAATTTCCAGCCCACAGAAGAAGAAGAAGAATCTTCTTTTGTGAGCCAAAAATCTTTTCTCATGAGAAAACATTTTTTCTTTTGCATGGCTACCATCTTGTAATTCATTAAAAAAAAAAGCAATTTGAAAACCCATAAAAAATGATGCCCTGGAAAAATTACAAACTCATGAATCTGGCTAAACGGTACCTGTTTAGCTCCATTCTGAATTGTTTTTAACCCCCAAATATGATTTTGGGACATCCATAAAATCCTAGGTGGAAGGCTTAATGAGGGCTCCTGAGTCTTCTTTGTGAGCTGAAATTCTGCCACTGTATCACAAAAGAATAATCTTGGCTCATTAAAGAAGAATAGGATCTCACAAAAAAAGAAATTTCTTGTTTTATGATCTTCCTATCAAGAGAAGCTCACAAAAGAATAAATTTCTTGTTTTGTGATCTTCTTTCATAGCAATGAAATAGGTGATAGAGAATGGTGGTAATTGGGTGTACACTACGGGGAAGGGAGGGTGACCAGTGGGGTGCCTCAGGGATCAGTGCTGGGACTGTGCCTCTTTAATGTCTCTATAAGTGACACTGCAGAGGAGTTGCAAGGAAAGGTCAGCATCTTTGTGGATGACATCGACACCTGAAATAGGGTGGACACATGTGTATGTGTGTGTGAGGAAAGGATGCGCACAGACCTAAGAAAACCAGAGAAGTGGTCAAGGGCATAGCAGCTGGATTTCAATGCAAAAACATGCAAAATAATGCACTTAGGGCACAGAAACCCATAGCTGGAGTACAAAATGGGTTGAATGGTACTGACAACCAATAACAGGAAAGAGATCTGGTGGTACTCATATCTCATGACCTAAAGGGGCCAGGCAGTGCAACAAGGTAGTAGGGAGAGCATGTAGGATGCTGGGGTGCATAGGGAGGGGTATCACCAGCAGAAGGAGGGAGGTGAGGTTGGCTCTGTATAGATCACTGGTAATACCCTGTCATGAGTCCACTCCTTGGGGTTAGGCCCACTGAGCTCACAGTGCCCACCTTTAAGTGCAATCCATGACTCTCAGGGACAGGGATACCCTCCTCATCCTTTACAATGCTCACCGAGGTCATGACTGCACCTCTACAGCGAGAATCCCAGGCATCCCTCTAGCTCTGGAAAAGGGCACAATACCAGTCTCAAGTCTTGTGGCCATATATGAACCTTTCCTTGGCTATTACACAAAGGAGGAAGACCCAGGCATCACCCTCTCTTTGGGGTAGCAGTGTAACACCTGATTTGACCTTCTTCCTACAGGACATTCAACAGCCTGGTTCAAAATCTTTGTAGACTCAGATATTCTCCCTATCCTTCCATATGTCCATTTACAGACCCTTTTCTCAATTTAGTTGCTTATGGTGGCCCCTTTAAGCAATTAACTCTCATCACAGATTATTAATAAACCTACAGTCACACATACAATATAAGAAATCTCACACAGGCAGAATTTCTGTAGAGAAGCAAAAGTTGTTACTAAAATAGTTAAATAAATGCAGTTACATCTAAAAAAGAACATATACTAAATTAGGTTACAGTGTAAGAAACAAAATGAAAAAGTATACAGAAAAATGCACTAAGACAGGTTGGCTAAGTCTACCTGAGGTATGAAGATTTCAAAGTCCAGACAATCACTGGTTTTCAAATTATTGCAGTCTTTCTGTAGCCTTTGGTTCTTAGGCAGTCTCTGTGCTGCCATGTGTTCTCTGTGGCCAGAAGAGTTCAAGCAAAATGGCAAAATGGCCCTGAGTGTCTGTGCTGGAGAGATTAAATAGATGACCACTCCCCCAGCCTGTAAATAAAGACTGGCCATTCCAGGTCAGTGAATAGAGGGTGGCCTTTCTTTTTAGGCCACCGGGTGTCGCTCTTGCGCTTCCCATAAATCTTATTTTCCTGATAATCTTTGATGTGTCAAATTCCCATAGTTAACGCAGGGTTTATAATCATAACCCTTGTAAGTGGAATTTCACACAGGTATGCCATAAGGATTATTTTTTTTATTTCTAATACTTCACACAGGCCTGTTAGAAGGCTCTTCCTGGCTAAAACATCCTGGGCTTTGAACTGGCTTAATTTAATTAGTTATAAGGAAGATCCTGTAAGTTTTATGACTATACAGCAGAATTTATTACTTCTGTTTCCTTGGTCAATTCCTATTGGAAATACCACTTTGATCATGCAGCCATAAGCTTTTTGACAAGAACTTGTCAAATTCCTGCAAGCAGTTGGCCTCTCAGGTCAGAAGAAGGTCAACCCCCCCTTTTAAAAAAAATCCAGTCTTTTCTCTGTGTGCCTTTGCTGACACTGGCGTGTACATAGAATTACAATAAAAAAAGATATGTACAGCAGAAGAATATCTACAAATAAGGGCTAGCAGTCCAGCAGCTTACCACAGACCCCACCTTGAGAACTGTGACCAATTCTGGAAACCACATCTCCAGAAGGACATAGACAGAGTGGAGGTGGTCCAGAGGAGGACAACTAAAATGGTGCAGAGTCTGCATCAAAAGCCCTATGAGGACAGACTAAGGGACCTCAATATGTACACCCTGGAACAGAAGACAGAGAGGGGGATATAATAGAGACATTAAATACGCAAGGGGTAAATAAGGTACATGAGGAGTATTTTTCAGAAGAAAAGGTGCTCAAGAACAAAGGGTTATGTCACAAAGTTGGAGGGGACTATATTTAGAAAAGATGTGATTAAGTACTTCTTCACAGTAAGAGAGGTGGCTTCCTTGAACAGCATTCTAATAGAGGTGATGGGGACAAAAACAGTTGTGGGGTTTGAGAACACATGGGATAAGCACAAGGGAATCATCATATAAGGGATGGGGAGGAAGAAAGAGCTATAGATCAGGCACAGTCTGTGGTAATAGTGTAGGTAGGAAGAAATGGGCAGATTGGATGGGTTGAGTGGTCCTTATCTGCCATCACATACTATGTTTCTATCAAAAGAAGCTCATGACAGAAGAATTTCTTCTTTCAGCAGCTAAATTCTTCTTTGTGATCTTTCAATCTCTCTCTCACTAATCTATTTATATATGTCTGTCTGTCTGTCTATCTGTCTGTCTATCTATCTATCTATCTATCTCTCTATCTATCTATCTATCCATTCATCCCTCACTGTCACTATGCAAAATCACAATTTAGGCAAGATTTGAACATTTTCACCTATTGGATTCATGAGGTGGGGTCCTAAGAAGGTTATGTTGAAAATTTAGTATACAAGTATGTTAAAATGACTATGTTAAGAGTGCATGGTGAAATATTTCAACCTTGTGGTTGTGATTCTCATACCCTAAGAATGAATGTAAGACCACTCTTACAAGCATAAGAGTGGTCTCCCTGGTGGTATTAACATGCACGGGCCTGATTCTCAAAGCTGGCATGGATCAGCACAAGCTGTGGCAAACAGCAGATTGCACTGATACCCAATCTACCTGTGATCCTGCACCTGATTCTCTAATAGGCAGGGTCCCGGCAGCTAAGCCCTGGGATAGCTGCAAGCCAGACCAGGTGTCAAACACACAGTACAGCAGGAGGGCTTGCCCCAAGCAGTGAATTGACTGTGTTCCAGTCCAGCAGGGCCCTCGGTGGCCAGTGCCCCCCCACCATGATATGCCTCGACCTATAAATCATGTCATCCTGGTGGTCTAGTGGTCCCATCCCCAACCCTGATATGCCCGGTAATGATTATTTTAATATTTAATTAAACCTGGTGGTCTATTGGTCCCTCCACCCCACCCCAATATGCCAGATATTTATATGTTAAATATTTAAATTTATCTGGTGGTCCAGCAGTCCTGCCCCCCCCACCATGGCAAGATGTGCCCACCACCCCAAACCCCGAAGTTAGTCTAGTGACAAGTTCTTCATTTTCTTTGGCCAGCCCTGATTGAACTCTACTGAATGCATAATACAATATGGTATGCACTCACTGATTATTGGTGAGCGACACAGTATTGTATTATGCACTCAGTGACAGTTCAGTCTGGGCTGGCCAAGGAGGTATGAGGAGGGCTGTGCCGTCCTGGCTCAGGTTTGGGTGGGTGTGGGAGGTGGGCACATCTTGGCAGGGTGGGGAGGGGGCAGAATCACTAGACCACCAAGTATATGTAACAATTTAACATATAAATAGTGGGCATATTGGGGCGGGGGGGAGAGACCACTAGACTACCAGGTAAATGAAAATATTTAACATATAAATACCAGGCATATCAGGGCAGGGGGGACCACTAGACCACCAGAAAAATGAAAATATTTAACATATAAATATCAGGCATATTGGGGCAGGGGGAGGGACTGCTAGACCACCAGGTAAATGTATGTGTGTGTGGGGGGGTGTGGCACATTGTTGAGGTGTAATACCACTCCAAAGGACATTCCTCTAAGTACCTTTAGACCAATCCCTGGCTGGTCTAGGGTACTTCAAAAAATGTACTCAGGGTTGGTTTTGAGAATCTGATTTATGGGGATGTAGCAGCTTGCATCTGCCACATGCCCCCTAGTGCCAGGTCATAGCCCATTCTTGGATGCATGGGAGGTGCAAGCCCTGTTTGGTGCTGCATCTTGTGGTTGATGCAGGCTGCCTTTGAGAATAGCTTGGATGGCATTTTCTGGCACAAGGTGCCACTTGCTCCAGTTATGTTGGGCACAGGCACCTTGCACCATTTCCAGGGCTTTGAGAATCGATCCCACAATATTTTTCCACCAGACTTTCAACATTGCCATTTTTTGACTCCATCTCACGAACAAGATAGTTGAAATGTTTCAAATACGTGCCAAGTGGTGATTTCAGTCATTGTGAAAAATCACATTTCAGGTCAGATTTCAAAAGTGTCACCTACTCTGTTTATGAAATAGGGTCAAAGAAGGATATGTTGAAAACTTGATGTAAAAATATGGTAAAATGACAACGTTATAAGTGAACTTTGAAGTATTTCAGCATTTACGCATAACTTTGCTAATTGTTAATATTTTGACTCCAAACTTTCAACATAGCCATTTTCTTGTACCACCTTATAAACATGAGAGATACCACTCACTGGTGCTGAGTGACAGGGTTCTATGCCAAAATAAGAGCTGTCCTCAGTATATGGTACCTGGGTCCATGGAGACAACTCTACACCTTCCCTTCACAGGCTGGGGTGGTGGTGTCACATTACAGCTCCATCCCCCCAGCCTTGGCCCATCCAGCTGGCTCACTGAGCTCACCCCCAAACTCAGCTCACCAGCACGGTATCACAAAGCACTACCACAGGGGTAAAGTCTGGCACCACACTCATTTCTTCATAATATTTTTTTTTTTTAATTTGACCCCAACTTTTCAAGGTAGTCATTTTATGACTCTCCTTGCAAACATGATATGTGGCATTTACAGTGTATTTGCCAAAACATTATATCACACTAGAAGTGCAAACATGTGTGAAAATAACTATGTTGAAATTTTGGAGTCAAAATATATATTTTTTTATAATAACATCTTTATTGAGAAAATTCTTGAGACAATGAAAAAAAAACAAAGCCCACTATGACAAAGTAGACACATATATGGAGGCATATAATCCACTTAGTAAACAAAGGTAATAGAACAAACATATAAAATAAACTATTAAATATGTAAATATATAGTATGGGAACAAATAATAGTAAATAATCAGAGTGACATCTCATTAATATCAAATTCGCTTGCATTACATAAAATAGGAACTAAAAAAACAGATAAAAGTATAAAAATATAAAGTACAGGATGGGAAAATCCCAAATTCTCCAACAATAAAATATAAAATAATTTATTATGGAACAAAGATTGTGTCCGAATCCACCCGGAATAGCACTTATTTCTGACAAATTAATTGAAATGTTTCCATAAGATCCAAGTAATGAAGGGAACATCTCACATAGTTATATATTGAGTCGACTAACTTTAACCAATTGGAAAACAAAGGAAGTTGAGGATAGAGCCAAAGTTTAGTAAAAATCTTTCTCACACATACTAAAAGTATTAATAATAATTGTAACTGTATTTTACCTATCTGAATATCAGGTGGGGGAATATGCAACAGAATTAAACTGGGGGGACACTGGGAGGGAATATCAAACAGAGAAGAGAGGACCAACACTATTTCATTTCAGTAAGGCCTGAGGAGAGGACAAAACTAGAATAATTGGGCTTGGTCTGCTGCTACCTCCCCACAACCATGCCACCATATGGAGGAGACATTACCTTGATACTTATCCTGGATTACCAGGGCAAAAAAGGAAAAGCATCTGGCATTTCCATGGCAACTTTTTTAAATACAGAGAAATTGTGATTTTAGTTGAAGCAAGATTATACCTTTCCCAAAGTAAGAAATCATACAACTGATGAAGGTCATTATTCCATTTATTTAAAATCCATAAAGTAGATTCAGAAAGATGTGAATGAAGAGTAGAGTAAATATAACAAATCAAATGAGAACAAATTTCCCCTCCTTGATGACATTGAATTAAGACAAAAAGCGGTGAAGGATTGTCAGACAGGCTTCGGAAGGAAGCCGGTAATGGCAGGCAAGGCAACTTTATTTCTAGGGCACCCAATCCCTGGGGCTCTGAGTGCATTACAAGCATATAAAACACAAATAAAAATAATAGTAAAAATTTACAAGACAATAAAAATTAACAAGATAATAAAATCAGAAAGAACAGATATTTAAATTGGTATGTACTAGCTGAAACAGTTGGTTTGGGAGATCGCTACATAAAAGCCAGGTCAAAGAGGTGAGCCTTCAGCCTCAGTTTGAAAACAATAATTGAGGGGGCCTCTTGGATGGCAGATGGAAGTGAGTTCCACAGGGTTGGCCCAGAGACAATAAAAGCATGTTCACCTGATGTCTTGAGCTGAACCCTGAGAACGTCCAGGAGGCCCCTTGAAAAGGAGTACAGGGAGTCAGCAGAGGTCACAGGTAGCAGGGGATCCAACAAGTAGCCAGGACCCAGTCCATATTGGGCCTTATAGGTGAGCAAGCCCACCTTGAAAAGGACCCTCCACCTGACCAGCAGCCAGTGCAGAGCACGCAGGACTGGGGTCACATGACAGGAATTGGATTAGCCTGTCAGCAACTGGGCTGCTGCATTCTGCACTAGCTACAACCTGTGGAAGGTTTCTCCCATGACCCCAAAGTATAGAGAGTTACAGTAGTCGAGCCTAGAGGTCACAAAGGCATGTACCAGAATTGGCAGATCCTCAGGCGGAATGAGGAACTTGATCCTGGTGATGTTCCAGAGTTGGTAAAAACCACTCTTCTCTAAAGATGATACTTGATCTTCAAAGGTCAGTCTGCAATATAGGATCACACCAAGATTAAGCACCTTCAGGGAAGCAACCAGTGGAGCAGACCCCGGAAAAATCCCTGTGGTCATTCTAAGAGAAAGCCCATCATGCTCGTGACCTGACTCAGTCACCAGCACCTCCGTCTTATCAGGGTTAAGTCTCAGCCAGCTGGAAGCCATCCAGGCATTGATTTTAGCCAGACAGTTGTTAAGCACATCAGCATCACTGGATTTTCCGGATGCAAATGACAAATACAGCTGGGTTTCATCTGCATAGTAGTGAAACTCCATGCTGTATTGCTGAATGATCTCACCCAGGGGCACCATGTACACTGTGAACAGCACTGGTGACAAGATTGAGCCCTGTGGTACTCCACATGACAGCGGCATTGGGGTGGAGGAGAAATTCCCCATCACTACCCACTGCACCCTATCAGAGAGGTAGGACTCAAACCATTTGATGACAGTACCAGCAAGTCCACAAAATTCACAGAGCCAATCAAGAAGCACACCGTGGTCCACCATGTCAAATGCTGATGAGTGATCAAGGATCACAAGAACTGACCTGTCTCCTCTATCTCTGGCCATGAGCAGATCATTATGCACCTTACTAGTGCCGTTTCTGTGCTGTATTTAGCCTGAAAGCCCGACTGAAATGGCTCATAGATGTCAAAGGACACAAGACAGTCCTTGTGCTGCTGTGCCACCAATTTCTTGACAACTTTACCCAAAAATGGTAGGTTGGAGAATGTACGGTAATTTGCCAGGATGTCAGGGTCGAGGGATGGTTTCTTAAGGAGAGGTCTCACCAACACTTCTTTCAAAGCTGCTAGGAATACCCCTTCCACCATTGAGCACCTGGAAATCCTGGTGAACACTGAGCCAACAGCTTCGGCCCATCCCATTAAGAAATGCATCAGGACTGGGTCCAGTTCACAAGAAGTGTGCTTCAGCTCTAAGATCACCCTAGTCACTTGAGACACCTCCACTGGCCTAAACTCCTCCTAGACAGGTGGAGTGCCTCTGTTCCTGTTAGGTGTCAGCGTGGCTCAGTTGGTAGCACATCCGCCTCTGGACCAGAAGGTTGTGGGTTCTCGTCCCACACCAGGATTGGACTTGCACCTAAAAATCGCTGGCATCTGAGTGCAGTATTGGGGGGTGCTGTACTGCAGGGGTGTGCCGTCCTTCGGATGAGACGTTAAACCGAGGTCCCTTCTGCCCATTCTGGTGTTGTCCTGGTGGGTGTCCAGGTGGAAGTAAAAGAACCCAGGGCACTCTTCGCAAAGAGTAGGGAACATTCCCGGTGTCCTGGCCAACATTCCCCTTCCCATAAACTGGTTCATGCAATTACCCAGGCTGTGTGTAGGTGATGATGTGCGATATGGCCGCCACCACACATTCAGTCACTTCACTACCAGTCTAGCATTGCTTGTAAAGCACTTTGGATGTATGAAAAGCGCTATATAAATACAGATTCTTCTTCTTCTTCTTCTTCTTCTTCCTCCCAGTCTCGCTACTGCAAGGCCTCCCTAACAGAATCCCCAACCAGATAGATTACACTCTGTCAGAAAAGAACAGAGCAAACTCTCCACATAATTTGGATGAAAAAGTTTTCTTCAGCTGTAGACAGGCAGGATGGAGAAGCCTGTCCACAGTCCGAAAAAGCTGAGAAGGTCTGTTCTTCCCCACCACAATCTCTCTGGACAGGAATTCTGCCTTCTTACAGGAGACTGCCTCCTGGTGCTCACCGTAGTGAGTGTGCAGAACCAGTCTGTCGGCCTCCAGCTGGGTCTTCCACCAGTAACACTCCAACTTCTGACCCTTGATGTTCATCACCTCGAGATCCCCATCAAACCAGGGGGATCTCAAGTGAGAAGATCTGGGTTATATACAGACTGAATAAATGGCAGCCAGTGCCTCAGAAACCACACTATTATAGGTGGCAACCGCCTCACTGGTGCCACTCACACATGCTGCGTCAACTCTAGATAAGTCAGCCAATGCCTATAGTCCTTCAGAGTGCAAGCCCTTTAAAGGGCGGTACCTGACCATCTCTGCAGGGGAAGGATTATCGGGGGGGCCCCAAATGTGAACCCCACAGTGCAGTGATCGGACCAACAGATCTGGTCAATCTTGAGGCTATCAACCTCAAGATTCAGCTGGAACACCAGATCGAGTGTGAGGCCATGCTGATGTGTCACAGAAGCAACATATTGTGCCATGCCCAGTGATGACATCAACTGGAGAAGGTTGTAACTGAAATGCTAGGATTTATCATTGACCCAGGCATTGAAGTCCCCCAGGATTAAACACCTGGGGGACTCTGACACCTGGTGGATGATGGAGCCTGCTACCTCCTGCAGAAATTCTTCTCCCTACTCCAGAGGGTGATGAACAAGAAGAATCCTGCAACCTGCACCTGGACCCCCACACACGGCAATGCAATCAAAAGACCTAGTTATCCCAGCCAGATGAACCATGAAGACCAGGCTGGATCTAAAAATGATGGCTACTCCCTCAACCCTGACATCCTTCCTCAGGCAGTGCACTACAGAGTACTCAGCAGGGATGGCAGCCTCTAGAACTAGGCCAGTATCATCACCCAGCCAGGTCTCCATGATGAATGCCACGTCAACTTGAGGAAATCATGTCCACAAAAATGGGGGTCTTGTCCCTCATTGACCTGGCATTACAAAGCATACCCCAAAAAGAATTAGAAGACACAGCCATTCCTCTAGCTGCCTGCCCACGTGGTCTGGTGGGACTCATGTGTACAGAGACCAAACATGTCTGGCCTCTCCCTGGGCTCTATTTAAACCCAGGACCTCTCCTGCTACTCACCACCCCCTCCTCAGCAGCCCTCTGCCATCGACAATCCACCTGTACCCTTGTAATCCCCACCTCCCTGCAGCACCTGGCATCAGTAGATAATACTGGGAAGTCAGTAAAAGGGCAGCGGTTGTGAAGCAGAGAGACATCATAAGTGATCTGCACCTGACCGAAGGCCCAACACATCCCTGATCTGGCACCCTAAACCAAACCAAAAACCCTTACTTAGAGAGAATTGTAACCAGAAAGCAAAACAAAATTTCCATAAAATTAAAATTAACAAGCCCTAGAACACATACTCCTCACTCACTCTATTTATACAAACACCAAGTTAATCACACACACAGAGGTCAACCTTAACTTTTTTTTGCACTATCCAGCAGGACAAGTTGATTCAAAACTGCACTAGCCCGCAGATGGTTGCAGTAGCCCACAATTGTAATGGTAAATTTTTTGATTACTTATACAGGTGTAACCTCTCACCCCTGCCTTTCTACCAAATGACAGGTGGCATGCTGTTGGCGCTGGCAGTAATACCTGGTGGGGACTTGGGTTCAGGGAGGATGAAGGTTACCTGGCACAAGGGGACCTAGGTTTGGCTACTCTGCACAGGGGCACCCAAGTAAATCCGAACACAGTAAGCAATAACTGTAATGTCCAGAACCAGGAATGGGATTTTACAGTGTGGCTTTTATTCATAACTAGCTGAACACAACAAAGCATAGATGGACCCCCATGGGGCTACGTTTACTGATAATGCAGATTAGAGACTACAAGGCGGTCCACTGGAAGAATGAACCATTTCTACTGTTTTCAGGCTCTGGACCCACCAGGCACACAGCCTGGACTTGCACGCGCTTTGGGTACACACCCCGACTGGCCCGGCTCCCCTGCTGGCCACTTGACTGGTGGTTCATTGGA
Source organism: Neoceratodus forsteri (assembly GCA_016271365.2). Taxonomy (NCBI): domain Eukaryota; kingdom Metazoa; phylum Chordata; order Ceratodontiformes; family Ceratodontidae; genus Neoceratodus; species Neoceratodus forsteri. The sequence continues at coordinate 319,346,633 of CM028130.1, forward strand.
AGAATGAACCCATTTCACTTGTGGCTCCCCACACCACTTAGAGTCCGTGACTCCTAGAGAGATTTCCTTCTTACTTCTTCTGACTCCCATCTCACAAAGAGAATTCTTTACCCTTGTTGTGGCTCCCCACACCACTTAGAGTCTGCAACTCCTAGAGAGATTTTCCCATTTGCGACCCACGTCTGGGTACTTCCCTCATCACTGGCCAAGCACATGAGGCAAGTAGCAATCACAGCAGAAATCCATAGAGGTGGACCTGGTTACTAAAGATGAGGGGTGTTCCCACCTCCAGCTCCCACAGCCCATACCCGGCCATTTCTCTGGACAAATTGAAACTTCTGAAATGTAGATTAAATGGTGGATGAACTGTCGCACCCCCTCTACAATATTACTTGAATTCACACAACACTCTAGCTTTTGACACTACTCCATTTGTTTGTCCTAGTACTATAGGCCTCCCAAATAGTAGTTCAAATCCCAGATTTCTTCACATATCCTAGGCTGAAGAAACACATTTTTGCCCTCTCATATTAGAGCAAACACTCACCCTTTGTTGCAGGTGCCCCACAGGCGAAGTACAACTCTTTCCACTTTTCAAGTACAAACTGAAACTGTAATAGGCAGCTTTCTTCTTCAGCAGAAATTAGGGGATTGCCCCTGGAATCTACATGGGGATACTTTACTTCCTCTACTCCCCCCCCCCCCGGAGGGAGGGGGCACTGAGACCTGGACAGCGGTCTCCATCACTTAAACACTGGACACTGACCTTCTTGCTTCAAAACAAACAGGAGACTCCCTTCCTGCTTGAAGGCAAGCAGGAGACTGACTTTGAAAACTCCCAACGTTCTATCTAACTCCCTCTGCTGCAGATTCCAATGTGGCTTATGCAACTCGCGATAGTTCTATTGGTGATGTCATCTCTCAGTCTCAGCTGAGACTGAGAACAGAGTGAGACAGTGTGAAATCCATTTAACTGGAGTTTCACAAGCTGCCTTCCCTGCCTACCACTAGGTCTTACTGGGATTCTAGTAACCCCGGGCAACAAGGGGTTACACTCACCCTTGACCAGGAAAATGACTGTCCCCAGTCATTATGCACCCGGCCTTAGGCCATCCCACCCTGTGTGCTACCTGCTGAGGGGGTGATCAGGCCCCCTCCTACCATGTGCAAGCACAGGCAGGCAACACTAAGGGCCTAGAGGCCTGTAGCTGACATGTCAGCCTCTACACTGTCCACTTACTATGGACACCTAGTGGCTCTGGTAGAACCATCCATAGCATAGCCCTGATAGATCAGCACTGCAGTACCTATGGCCATTCAGGACCACAGCCTGTCTATCCCCCCTAACCCGCTAGGGAAAACCTATCTGCCTCTAACATAATATTCCAAAACAAAAACAACCAGGGACCTCCCCGACCTTGGGCAACCTGCAACCACACCATTAAAATACCAATTACTGCCTCCTCCCTACCCCCACAACTACACCTGTGGAAGGAAAAGGGTTAATACAGCAATAACCATAACAATAACACCACAGTACTTTAAATTTCTACACAATAAAGCACATACGAGGAACTCTGATGAGCCCCTTCTTCTCTTCTTGTCTTCTCTTCTGTCTTCCCAGGAACACCTGTAAGAAAAAGAAAGACAAACACACTCCTAATCTGCATACACAGTCTATCTAAAACCCTACCATACAAAACACTGAAAAATCCCAAAAATATTTTTTTAGAAAAGGTAGAAAAACAGTATTTACATTAGAATACAACAATGACATTATTTACAATACACATTTGGGGGCATGGAGTGCCCTAAAAGTCCCAACTAGTGACCACAAGGCCCGAAGGCTAGTCCAATAAAGAGTCTCTCCTGGGCCGGAGCCCAGTGAAGCACAGTTCTAACAGGCCAAAGTCCCGAAGGGGAGACTCTTTGCGGACAGTTCACACATTTTTGAAGTCTGTAGTGTAGGGTGTGTACTGCAATGTCATAAAGATAGAAAAGTTCGGACTTACCAGCCATTTGTAGTACAAGACTAGGCACCTAACCTGCACCGCAGCTGAAGACTTTCCCTTGCAGCATTTCTTCTGATACAGCTGGGCGGACATCTTCCGGGAACCACAGGAGGGCACATCTGGAAACAGCTGGGTTGATGTCATCTCTGGAGACGGAACCTTAGAACAGGAACAAAAAGAAAACATCTGGTCCAACGTCATCCGATTACCAGGCGATGAACAGGAAACAACTGGGCTGGTGTCCTCTCTGGATCTGAAGTCATCTGGTGGACCAATGGATGGTTGCTGTACAGAATAGTACACTGTAGACTGATGAATATGGGGCACCTGAGTCCTGGTTATTCATATTGGCAGATCAATAAGGGCACGTCACAGTCTGAAGTGGCAGTATTGACTACCACTGCTCGGCTCTCTATTTTGTAGGCACGGGCTTAATTGCTGGGAGGTCCTTGCACTGATGCCAATAGTACCGGGGGTCAGGGGCTTGAATTATTACCCTGTCTGAGCACACATAGTTCACACAGTGGGAGATTTCACATCCCTCTCCGTCCACTACTCTCACTCTGTCCATAAACAGTGTCCTGCCTCTCTTCCACTGGGTATACTTTTTGTGGAACAGTCTATTCTTTGCATGCTGGTTTGCCCCAGGATGCACACTTTTCATTGCTTCATCCCAAATCCAGGGTTTCCTGCAGTTCTCAATCTCCTCCCAGACTTTTCGAGGAAAGGTAGGAAAGGTCATGCCATAGATTTCATTTGCCTTTCTACGAACCAGTCTCTCCTCTTTCTTGCTTTGGTCAATCTGAGACCGCTGGCCTGGCTTGGGGGTGGCCAGTCCTGGTTCTGCCAGCTTCGCATCCTCAAGGAAATTAAAAACGGATCCCTGACTTCTTCCTCCTGTAAAGCCAGGGCAGTGGCATCACCACCTTCTTCAACACATTCCTCCGAGGCAAGATCTTGAGGCTGTGTACCTGTTTCTTTCTCACAAGGCCACATAGGTTCCCCCTCATCTTCCTCTTCACTGAGGATCTGAGCCCAGGAGTAAGCAGTCGTTCTTACCCCGGAGACTATCCATTCATCACTAGGCACGGAGGTCGACACTTTCCATTCAAAGGCCTCCCGCATCTCATCTTCACCTAGGAGACTCGGGCTAGGCCCCCCCACCCAGGGGTCTATTGATGCTTTATCCGAACTTTCTTTCTGAGATCCAGCATCCAAAACTTCAACTTCTGGTTCAGTCTCTAACTCTGCACCCTCTAGCTTTGTGCCACACTCCCCCGAGGGACCTTCCTCCACAGGCTCCACCTGGTGCTGTGTGCTGCCAACTGCAGATTCCTGAATTTTTGTCCATGTGGGGGCCAAATGAATTGGAGGCGCTTTATACAAGCCATAATTTTGTAGACATCCAGCACAGTGAGGAATCATGAAGACGTCCCTTCCAGCACTCAAGCATATTTGGCATACACGCACTGGATAATTAGGAATCGCCACATCAGGAGGCAGTTGCCCTCCATAGCACCACTTTTCAATATCTCTAAGTCTATTTACTGCTGTTGTTACTGCAACCCGCATGATCCGTAACGAGCTGGTCCTGAGGCCATAACTGCATGAAAATAAACAAAAGTTCACTGTAACTGAAAGTCCCACTTCACTGAACACACTCTGTAGTTTTAAAATGGCTCCTGTGCTGCTGTGTTTACTTTACTACCCCGCCCTGTAATGGAGAGGGCAGCACTCCTGTGCATCAACATTTAGAATCTGGGTCAAGCCACTGCGCACCCGATTTACTCAAGCTACTGATAACTTTTACTCAAACTGCACAACTTGCTCTATTTTTGCTTTACACACATTTACAGGATTTTCCTTGGACTTTTCATAAGCTGGTAACATTTATTTAATTACAGTCCCTTAAAAGCTTCAGGTTTTAGCTCAGGATTGCCTGCTTCTACTAGTGTTGCATTTTTCTACAACCCACAGTCTCTCTCTGGCTGCAATCTTTAAAATGAGGCTATTTTCACTTCCATGCACACATCCAATGGATTTACAGACTTGCACTTGCTGGCAGGACTTCACACAGTCGTTACTTACAAAGCGACTACACTGCTGCACACACATTTTATATGGCATCACTGAAAATCACTGTTTGAGCAGTTTTTGGGTTGTTTACGTACTGTGATCAGTAGCAATTTGCTGTGATGGAGTAAAACGGCCTGCAGCCAGTTCTTGAAGGCCTCTGTACACAAACAGGCGGGCAGTCTTAGCGATCGTCATTTTAACCACCAAACTCACTATTTCCACGATCGATTTGCAGGTTGAGCCTGATTTTAAACTCAAAAGTCTATATTTAACTGTTTACAGTGCTTTGAATACTCCGCGATGCTCCTCCACTGCCAGTACACGCACTACACTCTGTCTCCCTCTCGAATGCTGAGGCAGTCTCAGAAGAGCTGGCTGAGGGTGGGACTAATGGCAATCCGACCAACCACACAACGCCATGCAAATGAGCCCCTTCTTCCTCGTGAGGGCTCCTCTCCTCACGGCGATCGTCGAGCAGGCAAATTTAAACTGCAGAATGCACTTTTTTTTTTTTTCAACTGACTCCATGGCGGGAGCCCATTTCAACCATGCAACATTGCCATTAACTCTGCAGTCTCTCCATTTACACAGAAAGCATTTCCAACATCCAGGGCATAATTTCTCTGTTGCTACCCCTAGTTTTCCACACTTTCCTTCACAGAATTCATTTTAAAAGCATTTCAAATGTCCAGGGCACAATTTCTCTGTTGCTACCCCTAGTCTTCCACACTTTTATTTACCACAGTTTATTTTTAAAGCTGACAAAAATGCTATAAACAATTTTGGTGCAGGATAAGGGCACACTCTTTGGCTTTACAGCTCCTTGGTAAACAGTTGGCATTTTTTAAACAGCAGCACAAGATTCACAGCACATAGCAACACTCTAGGGAAATTGCTTCAGCTTTTTTGGGCTACCCACTGCCAGTTAGCCAAAATGCTAGCCCCCTTGCCCAAGCACCTTCCTTCCCGAACAAATCCAAAGTGGTGCATCCATTTTTGTAACCCCTCACCCCTGCCTTTTTACCAAATGACAGGTGGCATGCTGTTGGTCCTGGCAGCAATACCTGGTGGGGACCTGGGTTCGGGGAGGATGAGGTTACCTACAAGGGACCTAGGTTTGGCTACTCGCACAGGGGCACCCAAGTAAATCTGAACACAGGAAGCACAACTGTAATGTCCAGAACCAGGAATGGGATTTTACAGTGTGGCTTTTATTCATAACTAGCTGAACACAACAAAGCATAGATGGACTCCCATGGGGCTACGTTTACTGATAATGCAGATTAGAGACTACAAGGCGGTCCACTGGAAGAATGAACCATTTCTACTGTTTTCAGGCTCTGGACCCACCAGACACACAGCCCGGACTTGCACGTGCTTTGAGTACACACCCCGACTGGTCCGGCTCCCCTGCTGGCCACTTGACTGGTGGTTCATTGGAAGAATGAACCCATTTCACTTGTTGTGGCTCCCCACACCACTTAGAGTCCGTGACTCCTAGAGAGATTTCCTTCTTACTTCTTCTGACTCCCATCTCACAAAGAGAATTTTACTTTTGTTGTGCTCCCTATTATCACTTAGAGTCTGCGACTCCTAGAGAGATTTTCCTATTTGTGACCCACGGCTGGGTACTTCCCTCATCACTGGCCAAGCACATGAGGCAAGTAGCAATCACAGCAGAAATCCATAGAGGTGGACCTGGTTACTAAAGATAAGGGGTGTTCCCACCTCCAGCTCCCACAGCCCATACCTGGACATTTCTCTGGACAAACTGAAACTTCTGAAATGTAGATTAAATGGTGGATGAACTGTCGCACCCCCTCTACAATATTACTTGAATTCACACAGCACTCTAGCTTTTGACACTACTCCATTTGTTTGTCCTAGTACTATAGGCCTCCCAAATAGTAGTTCAAATCCCAGATTTCTTCATATATCCTAGGCTGAAGAAACACATTTTTGCCCTCTCATATTAGAGCAAACACTCACCCTTTTGTTGAGGTGCTCCACAGGCGAAGTACAACTCTTTCCACTTTTCAAGCACAAACTGAAATTGTAATAGGCAGCTTTCTTTCTTCAGCAGAAATTAGGGGATTGCCCCTGGAATCTACATGAGGATACTTTACTTCCTCTACTCCCTCCCCCCGGAGGGAGGGGGCACTGAGACCTGGACAGCGGTCTCCACCACTTGAACACTGGACACTGACCTTCTTGCTTCAAAACAAACAGGAGACTCCCTTCCTGCTTGAAGGCAAGCAGGAGACTGACTTTGAAAACTCCCAACGTTCTATCTAACTCCCTCTGCTGCAGATTCCAATGTGGCTTATGCAGCTGTGACAGTTCTACTGGTAAAGTCATCTCTCAGTCTCAGCTGAGACTGAGAACAGAGTAAGACAGTGTGAAACCCATTTAACTGGAGTTTCACAAGCTGCCTTCCCTGCCTACCACTAGGTCTTACTGGGATTCTAGTAACCCTGGGTAACAAGGGGTTACACAGGAAAAAATGCAAGCCAAGAAAATACTCAGATTATTGCACATTTATGCTGCTCCCACATTGCTACCAGCCCCAGCAGTTCTGGCAGAGCCACTAAGGCTGCAAATGCATTAACTTGATAAGGGTGTTTCATGGGCTTAAACATAGACATGAATTGCATTTAGTAAGGCCTATGATCCCATTCCACATATGACTTCTGAACATGCTGGGCAGCCTGGGAGTGGGTCACAAGGTGGTAAACTGGGTTAGGGACTGGTTGAATGATAGAAGAGGGAGAGTCATGGTAAATGGTGCTCAATCTAAGGAAAGGAGTGTGACCAGCAGGATGTCACAGGGATCAGTCCTAGGCCCAGTCCTATTTTATGACTTCACAAATGAAATTGTGGAGAGGCTGGAGGGGAAAGTTTGTCTGTTTGAGCATGACACTAAGATCTGCAACAGGGTGGACACTCCGGGAAGGGTGGAAAAAATGAGGGCTCTACAAAAACTGGAGGAATGGTTCAAAGTATTGCAGCTGATATTTGATGTAAAAAAAGTGCAAAATCATGCATTTGTGTTTCAGAAACCCAGGGAAGGATTACGGGGTTGGGGGAGAAACTGATGGTCACCAAACAGGAAAGGGACTTTAGGGGTAATCATATTGGATGACCTAAAGGTGACTAAACAATGTACCAAGGCTGTGGGGAGAGCCAATGGGATGCTGTGGTGCATATGGAGAGGTTTCACCAGCAGAAGGAAGGAGGTGGTGATGCCGCTGTGCAGATCACTGGTGAGGCCTCATTTGGAATATAGTGTCCAGTTCTGGAGGTCACATTTCCGTAATGCAACTTTAAATCACAAATGAGTTAAACGATTCTATTTTAGATTTGTATCCCTCTCCCCTTCTGCTCCCACTGGTTAGGCTTACTGAATGCAACTTGGAAATATCTTGGCAAGCATGATGATTCGCCTGCACAAGCTGCTTCTCAGTCCACATCACTGTCTTTTTTAAATTTTAACTTCTTGTTGAAAAAAGCAGTTTGCCACAGTAATAGATAAGCTAAAGTGTCACCTACCAGGAGTTGAAAGACACACTGTAGCTAACTTGGCTTGAGGAATGATGAACATGGTCAGGACCCCATAGCAATTAAGATGCATATGCAGCAAATAAGTCCAGATGCACTAATTTACTCTACAAATATTAAGTATCACAGTCTGCATAATAAACAAGACTTACAGTGATGAATCTTCATATGGTTTGGCTGATATGGGTTCTACTGTTTATAATACAAGGATGACTAGCTAGGGAAGAAATTTTTCAATGACTGCAAAATGTGGTACAGTGGCAGATGTTTTGCAAAGGTATAACAGAAATTTTGTTTATGAGGTATTGTTATCCAAGAATTGGATCACATTCTTATAGAGACAGATTACATTTAGGGTACATGATTGTCCCTTTGTGAATCACTGCTGCTCTCTGAACTGAAATCACTGTTACGCTCTGCACTGAAATCACTATTAGACATGTGACTAACTTAAATCTTTAAGTAGTGATTCTAGAATTTTACCCGGAACCTGTATTTATTAATTTAACAAAATATGTATTTTGAGGGGGTGCCTAGTTATGGATTATCCTAATATTTAATTTCAGCATTTTAGCAGAAACTTTGCACTCTGATTTTCTTATTCAGAATTTTTTGTAGTATGTTATCTGTATTTATATTCATTCTGTTGGCATTCCTGGTGATGTACAGGGGCAGAGGACTGAGTTGTGATTGAGTTTGAATAAGGAATACAAATATTCATTACATTGCTTTGCTGTCGCCACTGTATTTTTTACTGTTTCCCCTTTAATATTAATATACTTATATATTTTTTTTTGTTTAGGCTATTGATGTAACTGCACAATTGCTCGCTGTTGCTTTTGCCTGCATCTGTTGTATTTGAGTTCCATTTTCTTTTTGAAATGCTTACTTTTGTGTTTATGTTTCTTTAAAAATGTTTAATATTCTGACCATGTGGTTATGTTATGCCTTTTGTTTTAAGATATTTTATTGCATGGTTAGCTATTTTGTAGTTGTTGAGTCACTTTCTTCACATCCTCATTTAGCCATCTTGCTCGTCATCATTTGTTATAATCCTTGTTCTTTTTAATGTAAACTATTGCAAATGATAATATATTGCCCTTTATAATCTGCCAAAAGGAATACTTGTGTATGGCATTGTGTTACTAGTACCATAGGCTTTTATATTTAACATCTTAAAATTGATGTCAACATGAATGTATGATGCTCATGTATCAGCTATTTACTAACATCAAAACATAGAATTTGTTGACAGAAAAGGACATTCTGGCCCACTTTGTCTGCCTTAAGGTCCCTGCCTACTGTGCCACCATGGACCATAACTGATCTCCAGCCTTAACCCTCCCCCCCGTGCACTCCGACCCTGTTACCAAGGTCCCCTTTTGTGTATCCCATGCATGTTTGAAACCTGTTACCATTTTGGGACCCATTACCTCTGCTGGCAGGATGTTGCAGGTGTCCACTGCCCTATCTGTAAAGAAGTATTTCCTTGTATCCCCTCTGTCCCTCCTCCCTCCTTTTAGCTACATATCATGCTCCCTTGTCCTTCAACATCTCCTTCACAGAAGAATTGAACCTTCCTGTACCTTATTGATACCTTTGAGGTTTTTAAATGCTTCTGTCATGTTTCTCCTTTCCCTTCTTTCTTCTAGAAAGTACATATTTAACTCCCCTGAGTCTTCCCCATAGGCAACAGTTCCATCATCTCTTGTCTTGAGTGCAAGTTTAAAATTCCTGGCTACATCCCTGCTTACATGCACGATGTATCTTACAGCTGAGGTCTTAAGAGCCGGTGCCAAGAGAATTCCTCCATACAGGTAAAGGGATTTAGCTTCATCCCCAAGATATGCAAACTGGATGTGTCACTTTATCAATCATTTAAAATAATACAGGTTTAGTTTTACATTCTTACTATGAGGGAAGCAAGTAGGATCAACCAGCATGGTTAGCAAACAATGAATTGACACCTCTGGATGAGTGGGGGAAGGGATATCAGCAAAACAAGTTTCTCAGTTACCAAATGGTTATAAATTAAGCATGGAAACTTAACACAGAAAGAAAATGCCCATAAAACACTATAGAGAAGGTTTCAGGTTGCAAAAAAAGAGGCAGTACTGGGGAAAGCTCAATTACTGTAAAGGAAATCTACATGATAAAATCAGGAAAAGATAAATATTAACTTTTTTGTGTTCTAACTTCAACTCAGTTTTTTTTCCCAGTTCTGGCTGTGAGATGAGTTTTTTCTAACTTTTCCTGGCTGTTTTATGGCCACTTGGGGCTGCCATTCAGTGTGTGTGTGTGTGTGTGTATGTGTGTGTGTGTGTGTGTGTGTGTGTGTGCATGTCACTATTTAAAGTAGTTCTGTCTGCACTCCTGTTGCTATCCCTTAGTCTCTTTCAGTTTTTGCACCACTACCAAGTAGCAAAATGGAACAGCACTTTCTAGTTTGTTAGAGTAGACCATGAATGAAATGATATATGCAGAACTGCAATGGTTTATACAGTATAAACTAGTCTGGAAACACAATGGAGCACAGCTATTTATAAAACAAATCTGTGACTGATCCTCAACAATGCTACTTTACACACACACACTGATACACATACACGCACACGCATGCACACACACACACACACACACATTGCATAGCAAGAGACACATCAGTTTATCTCGGCAGCAATTATTGCTGCCTGCATTCTGTACATAAGCTGTGTCACTTTGCCTAAAATCCTGCTCCCCCCATTTTGATCAACATATTATAAACTTTTGGTTCAATTGTTTGTGTCTTGCATAAAAGACAGTGCTTGTAGGCAAATCTAATTATTTTGCAGCTGTGGTCATCCACAGGTTAAAGTAAGCTTTGTGATTATGTTTATGTGATCCAATCCTTAGTATTTGGTTACTTTATTGATGTCTCCTACAGAAGGACTCAGAATGTGCAGGATAGTTTTTTTTTTTAGCAAATTCAGAGAAATCGTAGAGGCACCAGACTGGGACTTTGGGTGGAGTTTTCCTTTAAGAGGAGAGCCCCATAAAACACCATGGAGGAGGTTTCAACTTGCCAGAAAAGGCAGTATTGGGGAGGGCTCATCTTAAGCACTGAAACTTAACAAAGAAAAAGCCCATGAAACACTATGGAGGAGGTTTCAACTTACAAAAAAAGGCAGTACTGGGGAGGACCCAACTAACTTCTCAAGTCAGAGGAAAAATAGTGCTTTCCAGCTGTCATACACACACAGGCAGCGTAGTATTTTTTTTTATTTATTTTTTTTTATTTTATTACATTCTCGGATTACAAATACCTTTGAGCAGAAACTGCTCATTTACAAAGGTTCCACGTCAAAGGATGAGGGTCAACATACATACAGAGGTAGTAAAAGAATGCACAATAAACAACCAAAACAACTAAAAGAAAAAATAAAGATATTCAGTTATAACATACTTTGAGATAATATTTATATAACGAGCAGCTTGAGTAGGCAGCTGGCTGTGGTAACAATAAGAGATAGAGGGCACAATAGGAAATTAGTATTGCAGGCTTGCAACCGGAAGAGGAAGTTGGCAGGCCAATAGGCCACTGTCAGATGCTGGTGGAAAATGTCTTGTTCCAGTGAAGATGCAAAGCAGGAGAGGAGTCACAAGGAAGGCCCGGTGCCAGAGGGAATGAGACTGGGCAAGGGAGTGAGACATGAGTGAGCTGGGAGGTGTTTAGCGAGATCTCTGTTCAGAGAAGCAGTCACATTGAGTGGTAGATGTGAGGTAAAGTTTGAGATTCCTTTTGAAGGGTACAAGTGTAGTAGAGGAAAGTGCTTCTTTATTGAGGGAATTGAACCATTGAGCGGCTCTATAGATAAAGGACCGCTGACCCATGGAGGTACGGCATCTAGGAACCTGAAAGGTTAGAGATTGGGCACCACATGTTTGTTGAGTGCCACTGTAGGTAGTAAGGAGCGAGCTAGCACCAGGTGGCATGAGACCGAGGAGAATCTTTTTGGTAAGTAAGCAGGTCTGGTGTTGAATTCTGCTGAGTAGGGGTAGCCAGCTGGCCTGTGCATAGAGGTCACAGGTGTGAGTTTGTTGGGCCACACCCGTTAGTAGTCTACAGGCTTTGTTGAGAGAAACTGAGATCCTGTGGAGGGCACTTGTTGAGGCAGAGCCATAGATGGCAAGGCCGTAGTCAATGATAGAGGTGACAGAGCTGTAGATGGCTAGTTTAAGGGCATCAGCAGGCATACAGTGCTTGTGTTTGTATAGTAGTCCAATCCGTATATTGGCAGTCTTGGCAACAGTGTCAATATGCCGAGTGTAGGAGAGGGTACTATCCAGGGTAATACCAAGGTACTTGAACTCCTTGACATGTTCGAGTGGGTTCCCGGTGTGGTTCTTGATGGTGAGGGACAGAGAGTTGTGTCTGCTCCGTCGGTTACAGAAGGACATGGCTTTGGTCTTGCTGTGGTTCAGGACAAGTTTATGCGAATTGAACCAGTCTTCGATGTGCTTGAAGTCGAGCTGCAGCTGGGATTCAAGGACTGTAATGTCATGGTGGCTGGAAAACAGGACTGCATCATCTGCATAAAGTAATATTTTTTGGTGGCAGGCACTGGGGAGATTGTTGATGAAGAGGGAGAAGAGTAGAGGGCCCAGAATAGACCCCTGGGGGACTCCAGAGTGGACCAGTTTCTCATCCGAATAGATCCCTGCAATCCTTACAAGTTGGATCCGATTATCAAGGTAGCTGGTGAACCATGGAAGGGCATCACTGGAGATCCCAATGGAGGACAGTTGCTTGAGCAGTAGGGGGTGGTTAACTATGTCGAATGCCTTGATAAAGTCTATAAATACTGCCCCTCCACAATTCCCTTTGTCAAGCGTGGCATGGATGTAGTAACGAGGCTTTAGTGGAGGACACTATTTTTTAACACTCTACCATGTTGTTTGGAAGGTAATTATGCAAGTAGTCCTTTTCTCAAAGCAGTATGTCTGCAGGGCTATGCCCACTGTAGCCGTAAAAAGGACTACAATGCCATCACAATGTGCTCCCAATTGTTTTGCACCATGGCCTCCTCTCGTCCTCTTTCTGCACCCATAAACCAGAGGATAAAACAGCAGCAAATAGTCAGTTAAGTAGACCTAGCTCTGCACACACAATAGCTGGTATCATCATGTACCTCACCACACTCTCACCACCACCCATAGGACAATGAACGGAGTCAGGCAGAGGAAGACACTCTCAGCCCCCACCCTGTGATCAACTGGAGCTTGGCACTTTTGAATATTTTCATACAATGTCAAGTGAGCCAGGAGCACATCTAGGATTTCTTTGGGGAGGTTGCTACACAAATCTAAGGGGCTTGGGAAACAGAAAACGAACATTTTTATTTTTCTGAAGTATTGATTTTAACATCCTATGCCCCAACAGTAACATATTTTTTAAACATTCTCTTTTCATCAGGCCAGGATGAACAGTACACAGGCATGATACTATACTACCCATGTTTCTATATAGGATGATCTATGCAGCCTAGGAATGCTTATTTTAACCTTTTAAAGTATGTGTTTTATTAAGGTATTTTTCACTGTACCTGCTCCAAAGCTTTGTTTGTGGGATGAAAGGACATGCTTAGTAGCATATGGGTGAGACTGTATGGATGGTGTTGGCTGGCATGGTCCATTTAAAAGAGGTGGGGATGCCGACACTTACCAGTAATGGCATCTATGGGTCTATAGATAGTCATTTCAGAGCATAGTCTGCAGTGGTGTACAGGGAAAGTACAGAGTTAATATATTTGAAGGGGAGAGGGAGCAACTATGGTGATGCTGGGAGAAACCCCACCACCTGCAGAGCAGACACTGTATGCCTCTTAACATTTTTTCCCTGAAATGTTGGATACAGACACTCAAAATGTAGGGAAATGAGGGGAACTTAATAATGTAGGATGAATTGTCAGATTGAGACACATTCAGAAAACTGGAAACTAGTGACTTGACAGCTTCTGCCCTTGATCACACCCTGGACACTAGCTGAAAGTTCTAACAGTGGAGTGATAATTACTCACACTAAGCCTTTTGTGAGATCCCCTTCTTGAACTGTCAGATAACTGCAGCTATTAATGAGGTGTTAATCACACCAGGCCATCTGCAAGACTAAGAGAGGTTAGCACAAGGATTAGAACCTGCTGAAGTAGGGACATTTTGAACTTCATTAACTGTCATGGAAAACTTGCACTAGTCAAGACTGACAAGTAGATGGTTAGCCGTACTTGCCCTGGCTAATTTGCAGTAGGTTTTGGGTTAGTAAAACAATGTTAAAATTGAACCCTGCACACACACACACACACACACACACACACACACACACACACACACACACACACTTCTCAAACCAGACACCCCTTAAACCCAATATCAGCAAAAACAACCCCCTCTCTGCCCAACCACAAAATAAATAATTTTTTAAAAGAGTCAACAGGAGAGAAAGCAACAACAAATGTGAGCTGCAGCAATTTAAAACAGAAAACAGAATGTCCCAAGTAAATAGAATTTAACTGTCCATTCCAAAATCCAAGCCAATTAAGGCTAGAACTTTATAGGGTGCAAGCAGAAATGCGAGTGCTCTCACCACCTAAGTTCTGATAGGTCTTAATGCAGCACCTCCATTTTCAAAAAAAATCGGTGATAAAATCCAGTCCCATTCAGAAAAAGTCAGAAAGTGGATTAACTCTCATTTAAGCAGTTTCGGCAACAAATCTCCAGAAGTATGGACACTCACCCCATCAGCAAAGAGATGCCAAGAAGAAAGCAGAAGATCAGCTCTCACCAAGTCTGATGCCAGGTCCTTTTCTCCCGAACCAATACTTACTACAGGAGACCTGCAGGCAGGCAGTCTGCAAAGGAATGGATAAGGATTCTCATGAACCAGGAAGAGGTCCTACAGGAAAAATGCTGCTCTTCCCCCGTGGATGGAATCAAGTGGACTGACTCTCTAAGAACCAAGGTCCACTACTCTTGATTGAATTAAGAGTTGTGGGAGACTGGTGGGGTTCTCCTGGAGGGCAATGGAGCTCCCACCTCCTGCTGAACCAGTTCCCCCCACCGCCCAACCACTATCTGGCCCTGTAGACTCCTACTTTACCTCTGAAGCATCCCTTGTCAATGGACGCCTAATCTAGCACACACAACAGTCCCACAGCAAAGATCAGCCAGCAGCTCCAGCCCTCTGCAGCTCCCACTCCACAGTCTCCTGTCCTTTAGATGAGTGCCAGTTCCTGAAGAAAACGTCTCCATATCACCGTTAGTAAACGTTGAAAACTGCAGCACAAACTCATGGACAGTCTCCGAGGTTGCCCTCTCTAAAAAGAAAATCTACCCTCCTGTGTTGACTCACTGAGATGCCCTTCCTGACAGTAAGTCCATATGTTAAAACCAACTAGAATAAAATAAAAACAAAATAATTAATTTTACACTGGCTGAAGTTTAAAAGACAAAAACACTATATGGAGCATCTCAGAAAGCATTTTGAGATGAAATTGCAGCACAGGCAGCCAGAGCCCAAGCAGATGGCAGCCCAGCGTGGCCGCCATCTCCTCCCCCCAACACGTAATGTACTAAGATTGGCCCGAAACTGCAAATAACGATAATAGTCAGTAGAAGGAATAGAAAATTGTGCCTACAAATCTGAAAATAAACCAAGTCCCTGCATACCAAAACCCTGACGATAAAAAAAATCAAGCCTCTCCTGGCCCAGTATTGCAAGAACAGATCATACTTCATCAGATGATTTTGTGAATCCCATGCTAAAGCTGCCAACAAAGAAAGTTTATCTGGTGAGAGAAGCATTTGAATATTATGCCAGATCTGAAATGAGACATGTGTGAACCTAGCAAATTTAGTAATAGGCAAGTAATCCGGCAGTGTTGAAAATAAAATATGGGTCAAATCATAAAGGTTATTTAACATAAATTCTATATGCTTCCAATATCTATGAAATGCACCTGACAACCATAAACAAAGAATCCGCAACTGACAGGCTAACCCATACCACCACAGATTTGGAAGGTTTAGACCTATCTTAGAAATAGGTAGGTGCAAAACCAGAAGTCATATCCTGGGTTTACGATATGGAGTCAAAATGTTGAAAATTAGTGAAGTTATGAGTGAATGCTGAACTATTGCAATGTTCAGTCATAACATTGCAATTTTACTATATTTGTATGCTATGTTTTCAGCATAGCCTTTTTATTACCCCACCCATGAGCCCTGTAGGTGAAAATGTTCCAGTCCCCACTGAAATGTCATTTCATGCCACAAGTGCGAAAACACAGTTTGATCAAGATTTGAAAAATGACTGCTATCACACTCAGGAGATGGTGTGAAAAAATGGCTATGTTGAAACTTTGGGGTCAAAAGAAGTTATGAGGCAGCATTGAAAAATGGCAATGTATGCTCATTACTTTGCCATTTTTATATATTTTGACCTCAAATTTTCAACATTGCCTTCTTATGATCCCGCCTCATGAACAAGGGTGGTGCAAATGTTCAAATCCTGTCCGAAAGGTGATGTCACAAAGCTATTGCAAAATTTGCCTTTTTTGCCAGATTTGCATAATTCCATTACCATTGGTCGAGGGGTGGAGTACAGAAAAGGCCATTTTGGAAATTTGGGGTCAAAATTTGCAAAACTAACAAAATTATGCATCAGAGTTCAAAACCCCATTGAAAACATTGAACTGTACTTAGCTTACTTTCTCATATAGCAATCGCCAGTTCCAGCAGCAAGACAAGTCTTCAGTCAGAGCATGGATCTTCGCTGCGGAACATGTCCAAGTGAGTAGGGTATGTGGAGAGGGTTCTGGGGTGGTGGGTTCTGAGTGGGAGGTCAAGGTGGATGAATCAGATCATCGTGGGACCATTTTCTGTTTTGTAGAAAAATAAAAACAACACAGCTGGGTGGGCTAATGCCCACACATATGCATTTACATGATGACCCACCAGCAGGCCCAGGCTCAAATCATATTCTATGAGACCAGGTTACTGTGAAATATTAATTAACAAGTAATGTAATTGCATTTTAAATCTATATATCTCAGATTATTCATTATGCTTGGGATTCAGTCTGAGAGGGTAATATTGCCTTACCTTGGCTAGGTTATGTTGTTGAATCCAATTGCTCCCAGTCCATGATCTGGTGCTAGTCCATTGTCCAGTGTCTCATCCTGTTCTCCCAGTCCTGGCTGCTGGCCTGCACGTCAGCCTAGATGTTCAACTGCTATCAAGGGCCCTTGATTATGATGTGCTGCTATGTCCAGGTCCAAATTAGACCTACCTGATCGTGAGTCACTTCACCTGTGCCACACTTCCAAAGTCCCCACTCCCCAGCCCACTTACACTGTCTACATTAAGTCAGGCAGGCAGTTTAGTTCTGCTGCTGAATGTGAGCGTCTCTGGCTCAGGCAGGTTGCCTGCCTGCAAAATGGATGCCTTGCCTCAACCAGTATTGACCATCAGGATGTTTTATGGTCAACTGGATTGGCCTGCTCTCATGTTGTCCAAGTCTGAATCCCTTCATCCTGACTTTAAGTCCTCTGCTCTTCTACTTCCTCTAAGAAACCCTTATGAAAATGGAATATATTGCAATATATTGAAAAATATGAGTTAATGTAGGTCAATGCACTGAGAGATACATTGTCCCAATGTAATATATTACATATTATGAAATATATTTTTAAATATATTGACATAATATATTTCTAACCCATAGTATGCAAAAATATGTCACTGTATTGAGAAATACGTTGACTCAATGAAATATAATACACAGCTTATTTCAGAATATATAGAAACCATATAGTCTGCTTCATGCATTGCTTGAAAGCACGTCAATTTATTTAGTAATACATTGTATATTTCAGACAATGTATTACTAAATAAATATATACTATATTTATATATTAAAATATATACTGTATTCTTTGTATTTTACATATATTTATTAAATATGTTACATATATTGCATATATGTTACATACATTTTTATACATTACATATATTATTTATGTATGTTACATGTATTTTTGTAAATGCTTAGTTTCGTCCCATGTGTACTGTATAGTTGCATAACTAATTTGCATATTTCAAAAACATAGCTTATCAGCCAAAATCATGATAATTTCTAGTTTTGCAATACTTTTGAATTTACAACATTAGCTTACAGACTGAAAAGAAAGGTACAAGTTATAAAGCAAGTGCATGTAGGATCTCACTCTGACCTAAAAGTGAAACAAAATGGGGTGGTATAAATACCAATCTGATCCTTTAACAAGCATGAGTTTGAGAGGTAAGTCATATGTGTAAGTATAAAATGTATGTTTGAGTTAAGGCTGCACTGTAAAACAATAATTCAATATAAATTTCTCCATAATTAATAATAAGATGAACTCCAAATATACAGACAGAGGTACTGTATGTATAAATCATAATTAATTTCATTTGTTTTTGTCTGAGCAAGTTAATAGTTATATTAATATTTATTACACATGTATATTATATATATTTGTAAATATAGGAAACAACATTTGAAGTGTAAAAATATATACATTTATACATATATTGACAATATACCAATATCATATATTTACCATCCTTATTTCAATATATTTGGAATTTAATCAATATATTTTGCAAAATACATACTGCAGTATACTAAAATGGCAATAATATGTATATTTACAGTACACTGCAATATATTTGCAAATTTTTAAATATATTGAAAGATATTGGTTTTCCAATACATTACAATGTATTATAAAACAAGTAGATTGGAATATATTTGAGTATATGTAAATATACTGTTATAAAATAGATTTTAAAATTTATTTCATTTTCATAAGGGCAGTCACAGACTCATTCAATAACACAATGTGGCCCCAGTCCAGTTAGCACAGTTCAGGGTTGCTGTCTGCCTGCTTGCTACATGGTGTAGTATATGTTGCATGAACATTCATTTCTTGACTCAGTCAGAGCCTGCAGATGAACTCACAGTCAGTCCTCCTCCTAAAGTTAAATTTCCTGACCCAGCAACAAGTTAATTGTCATTTGATCCCCTTCAGAAATGAAACTCTCTGAACACCTGCTGGTTTGGATGCTCGTTGGCAACATTTTATTTAACCACTACTTTAAAATTTACATCTCCATTCATGTCCACATTTCAACATTTCATCTTAGACAGTAAATACATCAGTCCATTATTTCATCTGGAATTTCCTTCCTTCCTTCCTTCCTGGCCCTCTTCTTCTTAAATGCTCTCCTTCAGGGTCCGGACACTAATATCTGACTCCCCACACCATTATCAGAACCAGGTACCAACTTACCTGGACCTCCACCCCACTAGGTCCTGATGCTATGATCCGACCCCTATTCTCTTTCCATCCCCCTTCCCCTTTTACTTCCATGCCTAGGTGCCATTTGTCCCCAGCCCATGTTGCCCTGCCCCCTACACCCTTTCTGCCTACTCCCCCATTATTCCTCTCTTGCTCCCCCCTTTTCTCCCTTCCCTATCTTTCTCCCAAACAGGGCCACTTGCTGCCCACACACCAGGGCTCTTTCAGCCCCCCAAGCCAACTGTTGCCCTTCTGCAGCTGCCCAGGCCCCCACAGGGCCTCCCCACTGGGGACCAACAAAAACCTCTGCCCTTGTTACCCTCCATCTTTGCATCTTGTCCTCAGAATCCTTCAGCCTCCTCCCCCTTCCATCGGCCGGGTGGGTGGGAAAATGTCTGAGCAAAAAGAAGACTGCTGGAGGATTACCTCTCCTTATATTCCCCAAAAGGCCCCTCAGCTAAGACCCCTTTGAGCCCCTTCCCCTGGCCAATGGGCTACAGTCTCTGACCCCTGTGTCAAATGAAATCTGGTGATGTCACTAAGCCCTGCCCCCTCCTCCCGCTTCCTTCTCCCCCACCCCACCCTTTTCTCCCTGACTTTATTTCTTTAGGGGTCATTTGACAACCTGGTTTGCCTATTTGTAATTTGATCCCCTTCAGAAAAGAAACTCTCTCCACACTTGCTAGTTTGGATGCTCGTTGGCAACATTTTATTTAGCCATTATTTTATAGACAGTAAATACATCAATCCATTATTTCATCTGGAACTTACTTCCTTCCTGGTCCTTTTCTTCTTGCATGCTCTCCTTTGGGGTCCAGACACTCAGAGCAATCTCCCAACACCATGACCTGATCCAGGTACCAACTTGCGAGGACATCTACCTCACTAGGTCAGGACACTATGATCTGACCCCCTTGTCTCTATCCAGCCCCCTCCCCCCCTTTTACTTCCAATCCTGGGTGCCATTTGTCTACAGCTCATGTTGCCCTGCAACCTCCCCCCTTTCTGCCTATCCCCCTTTTCTCCCTCTCTTGACCCCCTCTTCTCCACTGACCCATCTCCCACTTGCGATAGAAGATGGAGTTCCTCCCTTGTGGGCTAGTACTTAGGCTCCTTTTTTCAATCTCCCCCAATAGGTCCATAAAGGGTCTGAGGAATAGGTACATGCCAAACTCTGACAGATAGACCCCATCTGACCTATACACTTCAGCCAACTCAAAAGAAATGTCCCTGTGCTGTATATGCACCCTCCATCTCAATCTCTGCTTTTTTGCCACCTTCCTATTGAGTCACTTCCTCCCCATTTCCACTGCCCTAACCTCCTTGGCACCTCTATACACCCCACAGGATGTGTTCTTGGACCAGCCGATGACTACCCATGGCCACCACCCCTTTACCCTTTTTTAGATCAACTGTTATGGCCTGCACTAATACCCCCCACGATGTCCCTCCCAGGTTATTTACCTTTAAGTGTATGACTAGACAGTCCAGCCTGCCCCATCGTCCCTGCAGTTCCTCTAATATGGGCATCAGCTGCACCCATCTCATGCCCCTTATTCCCTTCCATTGCACCTTCATATGCTCCATGTCAGCCCACAGCTGTATCCCCCCACATTGGGATGCTGCAAACCTCTCAGCACAATAGATGAAGGAGTGCCCCACAATCCAGACCCTTTGCTTCAATCCTGCTGGGAAAAGAACAAAAAAAAACAGGGTTAAAACCAGGCCATCAACATCTCACATATTTCTTGTAGCAGCTGGATCTCCAGCACCCCACTTGCTTTACCTCCACCTCTGACCCTCCCCTGGCCGCAGCCTCTGATGACGCTCATGTGTGAAATGAATGAGGGATTAATTTTTTTGGATCTTCCCCTATAAACAAGAGGGCCTTCTTAAGAATTCCTCCAACCTGGAAACCCATCACTGGGCTGCGGTCCCCATGGAGGAACCATATCCCCCCATCCACTGCATGTTCCCATATTCTTCCAGTTCTTTAATGGCGCACACCTCACCTGACTCCTATCTGACCAATACCACTGCTTTGCCCCTACCACCTTGAGCTGTTTTAGACTTAGGCAGGCAAATGACTACCCTGTCCTGTCCCCACTTGACATCCTTGGCTTGCAGCCCCTGTGCTGTCCCTGACTTCCTCAGGGCCACCACCTCCCGACACTGAAGTCCCCTCTGGCCATAACTGCAAAAACCGCCCTAAACAAACATGCTTCCTTCACTGTAGGGCATACATGTTCTAGGCTCCATCACCATCTGAAGCAGCCACCTCATGATGGGCCACCTCCTGTCCCATCTCACTCCCTGTCCTCTCTGCCAGCTTGTGATCATGTGCCTACCCACCCTCCCTGAAGTGGCGTCCGGCCACCCTTTGTCCTTGCACACCTAACCTATGCTGGCCAGCTGCATCCCCATGGTGGTGTGGGCCATCCCTTCCTCCCAATTCTGCACCACATATTGCCTCACTTGGTCCTCAGAGACTGACTCCCCCCAACCCATCCAGACCTGGTCTGGAACTCCTCAAATGATCCCCATGCACCTTCGTATGCCCTCAGGGTGTTGTCTGCCCATGACATCAGTACAACCACCTGGCTTTTTCTCTGCAATCCCCCAGAGATGGTCTTGGACCCTGGTCCTGTGTGCCGCTGCTTGGGAGCCAGTTCCCAGAACCTGTCCAGCTGTAAACAGGAAAAACTGTCAGCCACCTCATTCCGAACCCCTTCAATATGTTGTGCCTAAAATGATAACTTCAGCTGCAGCCCCAACAGCACCATTCAGCGCAATACCTCCCCTACTGTATCCGTAATCCCACCTTGTCTATTTATCACCTCCACAACCCCTTTATTGTCACACCAAAAGAGTATGTGCTTCCCCCTCATCCTGTCCTCTCACACCTCCATGCCCACCAATATGGGAAATATTTCCAAAAAGGTGATGTCTTTCAGTAAACCCCCTTCCTTCCAATGGTTTGGCCATGCCTCTGATATCTACACACCTCTGAAGCAAACCTCCATCCCCAGAGCCCTCGAAACAGCTGTGTACATCTCCAAATCAGTGTTGTAAGCCCATTCCTCTTGCCAGAATAAAACCCCATTATAGTTATTGAGAAAGTCCTCCCATACCCCCAAATCCTCTCTTACCCCCTTAGTGATGTCTACCCAGTGGTGTGGCTGTTTTGCCTTCCCTGTGGACCTCACCAACCTCCTGGTAAATGCCCTACCTGAGCTTATGGCCTTACAAGCAAAATTAAGGTGTCCTAGTAGCTGCTGCACTAATACTAGTGGCACCCTCCTCCCTCTCACCTGTGATAATAGCCTCCTGAGCTGGGCCACTTTGTCCCCTGGCAGGCAGAAACATTCATGTACCATATTGACCACAATCCCAAGGAATTCCAACTGTTTGGCGGTGCCTTCCATTTTTCCCTTTGCTAACAGAATGCCTA
Source organism: Neoceratodus forsteri (assembly GCA_016271365.2). Taxonomy (NCBI): domain Eukaryota; kingdom Metazoa; phylum Chordata; order Ceratodontiformes; family Ceratodontidae; genus Neoceratodus; species Neoceratodus forsteri. The sequence goes on from CM028130.1 coordinate 319,369,105, forward strand.
TGTGTCCACACATCTCCTTGAAATCCATCAACATGCCCTCTGTCTCAGCTTTGCTGCCGCCTATGAGTAGAAAATCATCCAAATAGTGTACCAAGTTCCTCTGCCCATATCTCCAACTGAACACCCACTGTATCCAAGAACTAAAAGCCTCGAAGGTCAAACAAGTCACCTAATAACCCATTGGCTTGACTTTATTGAAATATAGCCCTCCCTCGAACTGGAAGCCCAGTAGGTCCCAATCCTTGGGCCTCACTGGCAGCAAACAGAAAGCAGATTCGATGTCCATCTTTGCCTGCCATGCCCCTTGTATCGCCCTGATCACCACCGCCACCTGGTCCAGTGATGCATATGAGACCACTCATAGGTCATCCAGGATCTCCTCATTCACTGAGGCCCCTTCTGGGTAGGAGAGGTGGTGGATGAGCCTACATTCACCCTCTTTTTTCTTTAGTACTACTCCTAGGCATAAAACCAGGAAGTTCAGGCAAGGAAGTTCGGTGAAAGGGCCCTCTACTCTCCCTGGCTGCCCTTCCTTCCATATTTTAGCCTGGACAATGTCTTCCTTCCCTTTGACAGACCCCAAATATTTTCCCCTCATTGCTCTGTGTGCCCCTTCAAAACCTAAACAAAAACCCTTTTTGATACCCCTGATCAGAAAATCCTCCCTTGTTACATCTGGGTATTTCTGTGTCCAGGCCTTCACTATTCCCATGTCTAGGGGGGTGATCGCCAAGGGATATCCCCGCCGCCCTTTCCCCATCCTCCCCTCAGTTCCAACTGTAATTGGAGTTGGACTTACCTTATGGTGTCCCCCCTGCCCCTCCCTGCCCCGCCTCTCCCCCCCGAAAGGACTGCTCGTGGTACTGCCCTCCTTACTGCATGATCTTTTCTCCCCTTGTCACCAGCTGGTCACTAGATGTGGGCCCACGTAGCTAGAGCAAACATGCCTAAATTTGCAGTGTGCCCAAGTGCATCATGCCCTGTTGTACCCCCAACATGTTTTTACTATTGGGGCAGGGGATGCTTTTTTACTGTGCTCACCTCCTGTTCCCCTTGCCAGACCCACAGCTCAGAATGCATACAATCCCTTCTCAGGTCCCCTTTGGCTGCCATCCATTTTCTAAATGCCTCATCATACTTTAAGCATCCATATCCCAGCTTCACCATATAGGCATCCCTAATGATTGCTGTGTATGTCAAAAGGGGAATTGCCAGTTCTGGTTGCTTCTCCAGAACCAACGCATTGTTTATCAGGAAACCCACCTGCCATGTGTCAATGTTCTTATCTTTGTATTTCGCCTCCTCCTCCTTAAGCCCTATCACCGCAAGGGCTACTGTCATCTCCGATTTTCCCACCAACTCCTTCTGTTCATATTTCTTGGCTGAGTCCTCATCCACCAGCCCAAAAATGCTGATGTACTCCCCTTTCCAGATTTTTTATTTAAGTGAAGATCGTACATGGTCCCCCAATGTGAAACCTAGAGGCCCTTTGTACAGCTTCTTCTTCCCTGCCTGTTTTGCCACAGTCCTCTCACCTTCCTTGCCTCCACTCTTTATGGCCTGCAGTGCCCGTTCCATCCTAACATCCTAACATACTAACATACTAAAGAAGCCAGCAGAATAGGCCAAATGGTCTGTCTTGTCTGCTCGAAAGCCAGCAACCTAATGGCTGCTCGCCTTACCACTCCCCTAAGCCCCCAAGAGGGTCCTTTTTAGTTTCAGTTTCCCTTGTACATATCCCACCCCCTCTTGAATCCCTCCACTGTGCCCTCCTCCACCAGGCTCCCTGGCAGCGCATTCCATGGTTCCACCTCCCTCTCAGTGAAAAAATGTCTCCTATGCTCTCCTCTGTAATTTCCCCCCTCCAGCTTCCACCCATGGCCCCTGGTTGTTCCCCCACTTCTTAAGCCTAAAGAGCTCCTTTGTTCCACTCCTGGTTACTCCTTTTACATACTTGAAAACCTCTATCATATCTCCCCTATCTGTCCTCTCCTCCAATGAGTAAAGCCCATGCTCCTCTAGTCTCTCCTCATAAGGCTTCCCCTCCATGCCCCAAATCATCCTGGTCGCTCTCCTCTGAATCCTCTCCAGCAGCGCTATGTCCTTCTTCAGATAAAGTCACCAGAACTGTACACAGTACTCGACCTGCGGCCTGACCAAGGCATTATACAGAGGGAGGATCACCTCCCTCCGTCTGGATGTAATTCTCCTGGCTATGAAGCCCAGTATCCTGTTTACTTTGGCTGCAGTTCTTCTACAATTTTCAGAGTTATTCATTTTGACATCTATCACCACCCCTAAATCCCTTTCTCCCAATGTGACTTGCAGTATGACCCCCCCAGGATGCATTCATGACCCTGGTTATTTACCCCCAAATGAAGTACCTTACATTTTCTAGCATTAAATTTCAGTCTCCACCTCCTTGACCACCCTTCCAGAGTATAAAGATCCCCCTGGACCACCTCCCTCGCTTCTTCACAGTCCACCAGAGCTCCCAGTTTTGAGTCATCCTCAAAGAGACTCAACCTATTCCTAACCCCACTTCCTATATCAGAGACATAAGTGTTAAACAATAGCAGCCCGAATACTGAGCCCTGAGGGACCCCACTGATTACCTTCCTAGGAAAGAGAATTTTCCACCCACCATTACCCTCTGTAAATGTCCCAAGAGCCAATTTTCAACTCAATTTATCTCCTGCCCTCCCTCCCCCATTTCTCCCAGCTTTATTAATAGCCCATAGGCCATAGTGTGGTAATGAATCAAACACCTTGCTGAAATCTAGATATAGGACGTCCACCAGCCTATGTCTATCCAAGGCCCCCGTCACCCAATCATAAAACTCTACAAGACTGGACTTACATGATCTCCCCAGAGCAAAGCCATATTGTTTATCATCTTGATGTCCTAACCATTCTAGCTGCCTCCCAATCTTCTCCTTGATAAAGCCCTCCATTACTTTGATCACCACAGACGTTAGACTTACAGGTCTATAATTCCCCATCTCTTCTCTGGACCCCCCTTTATGAATGGGCACTATGAAAGCCACCCTCCAGTCCTGGGGCACCCATCCTGTCTGCAAAGGGATATTAAAGAGTGCAGCCAATGGAGCTGCCAACTCTTCCGCCAATTCCTTAACAACCCTCGGGTGTAGCCCATCTGGCCCCGGCGCCTTATCAGTCTTTAACTTCCGAAGGGCCTCCTTCACCCTGTTTACTATGATTTCTTCCCCCCATTTATGGCCCTCACTCAACCTCCCCACCCCTTCTGAATCTGGTCCTAACTGTAGCCTAGCCTCATTTCTTCCACTGGCCTCAGACCGACTTCTCACCTTTGCTGAATACTCATCCCTACCATCAGCCTGTAGGGATCGTCAGTCCCCATCTGAAAAGATTGAGGCAAAGTACTCATTAAGCACCTCTGCCTGTTTCCCTGCTTCCTGAGCCCATCTCCCTATAATTTTTATCCTGTTAATCTACATCCTCTCTTTTCGCTTCTCTCTTATATATCTATAGAATCCCTTCCCCCCCTCCGTATATTCCTAGCCAGGTTTTGCTCCATCCCTGCCTTGGCTCCCCTCACCACTCTGGTGACTCTCCTGGACACTATTTCATACTCATCTCACTCCTTGTCCCTCCTCGAGCGTTTAAAATGTGCATAAGCAGCCTTTTTATCCCTCACTGCCTCCTGCACCTCCCTAGTCCACCAACATGGCTTACTGGTTCTATCATGATTCCGCCTTAATTTTGTACAGTACTTAGTAGCCTCCTGTACCCCTTTTTTAATGATCTCCCACAATCTTCCAGCATCCATGTCTGGCCTAATCTTGTCCAGCTTCTCTCTAAGAATCCTACCCATGCACACGAAATCTGCTCCCCTAAAGTCTACCACTTCTGTGTTAGTATGATTTTCTTCAGCTCCTATATAAAACAGAAACCAGACCATGGCATGATCACCACCCGCCAATGGACTGCACACCTCCAGGCCTCTTATCTGATCACTGTCCGCTAGGACAACATCCAATATCTACCCCTGTCTAGTAGGTTCCCCCACTTGTTGAACCAGGAAAGCATCTTGAAAAACATCCATCAGTCACTATTCCCTAGCTGCAGAGGATGTCATGGTGTCCTAGTCCACCCCTGGCATATTAAGGTCTCCCATGACCACCACCCTACCCCTACTGAGGTCACAATGACCCTTGATGTTCTCAACCAGTTTATCCTCCAAAGCCTCCTCAATTGAGGGAGGCCTGTATACCACCCCTAATTTCAATTTTTTTCCTCACCTAGTTTGCAAGGTTACCCAAATCACCTCCACTCCTCCTTTAGCCTCCTCCACTCCACCAACTACAACATCATTTCTGACTATCAGCGCAACCCCTCCCCCTCTTCCCACTCCCTTGTCTTTCCTGAATATTCTATAACCCTCCAAATTTAGGTCCCAATCATTTCTCTGAGTGGCCCATGTCTCTGTAATTGCTGCCACATCCACTGATCCTTCAGCCAACATTGCCTGTAACTCAGGCATTTTATTGCTCATGCTCCTGCCATTTATCAGTACTGTCTTCCACCCCAACCTCTCCTTCATATCCAACTTCTCCAGCCCTGTGGAGTCCTTATTCTGCACTCTTTTCCTTAGATCTGCATCACAATCCCCCTCACTCTTTAATATCCCTAGACCTGGACCCACAAAAAAACCTCTCTGAGGCCAATCTTTTATTTGACCCTTCTCCTTACAAGTTTAAACCCCACCTCTCTCCTATAAAACCAGCAAGTTTCAGTTTCAAGATCTCTCTCCCCTCCAGATTGAGATGTAATCTATCCCTGGCATAAACATAGAAACAGAATTTGATGGCAGATAAGGACCGCTTGGCCCACCTAGTCTGCCCATTTTCCTACCTAACAGATAAGTTGCAGATCCTAGTTAACCAACAGCTTACTTCCTCCTACCCCCCCACTAGGACTGCCTTATGCCTGTCCCATGCATTCTTGAATTCCCCCACTGTTCTTGACTCCACGACCTCCTCAGGGAGGCTGTTCCATGCATCCACAACCCTCTCTGTGAAAAAATACTTCCTCACATTATCTCTGAGCCGTCCCCTCTATCTTCAAATTGTGCCCCCTTGTTCTTGCACATCTCTTTTTCTGAAAGATGCTACCCTCTTGGACTTTGTTGATTCCCTTGAGGTACTTGAAAGTTTCTATCATGTCCCCTCTCTCCCTTCTTTCCTCAAGGGTATACATATTAAGCTCCTTTAGTCTTTCTTCGTATGTCTTCTGGTACAGACCCTGCACCATTTTGGTTGCCCTCCTCTGGACAGCCTCCACTCTGTCTATATCTTTGCAGAGACAGGGTCTCCAGAACTGCACACAGTACTCCAGATGGGGTCTCACCAACTGTCTGTACAGAGGGATAACAACTTCCTGTTTTCTACTATTGATGCCTCTTCCTATGCATCCCAGTATCCCCCCAGCCTTCCTTACTGCCTTTTCACATTGCTTGCCCACCTTTAGGTCATCTGATATAATTACCCCCAGGTCCCTTTCTATTTTTACTGTTTTCAGTATCTCACCCCCCATTGTGTACGCTGGTTTTTGTTTCCCATGTGCATTACCTTGCACTTCTTTGCATTGAATCTGAGCTGCCATACATTTGACCATTCCTCCAACCTTGCCAAGTCCCTTTCATCCTTTCCACTCCATCTTGTGTATCAAATCTGTTGCAGATCTTTGTGTCATCTGCAAAGGGACATACTTTTCCTTCCAGTTCCTCTGCAATGTCACTTATAAAGACATTAAAAGGACCGGTCCCAGTACTGAACCTCATGTACCCGCTAGTAACCCTCCTTTCTTCACTGTGTACTCCATTTACTACTACCCTTTGTGTCCTGTTGTCTAGCCAATTTTTTATCCAGGCTACCACCTTGGGACCCACTCCAAGGCTGGCTATCTTGTGTATTAATCTTTTGTGTGGGACTGTATCAAATGCCTTGCTAAAATCTAGGTAGGCCATGTCCACAGCCCCTCCCTGGTCTACTACTTTGGTCACCCAGTCAAAGAAATCTATTAGATTCATCTGACACAACCTTCCCATCGTGAATCCATGCTGCCTTGGGTCCTGTGCCCCACTGGCCTCTAGGTACTCAACAATTCTTTCCTTCAGAAGTGATTCAATCATTTCCCACCACTGAGGTCAAACTAACTGGTCTGTAGTTTCCTGCCTCTGTCCTGCTCCCACTTTTGTAAAGAGGAATCACATCTGCCCTCCTCCAGTCCTCAGGTACCACCCCATCCTCCCATGATTTGTTAAAGAGAGTAGTCGGTGTCACTAGTTCTACCTTAGTTCTTTTAGAATTCTTGGGTGAATCCCATCAGGCCCCATTGCTTTGTCCACCTTCAATTTTATTAGTTCTTTCAGAACCTTTCTTCTGTAAATGGACTGGTATCGACCTCCGTCTTCAGAGTGTTTCTCTTGTTTGGTTTAGGTAACCTCCCCCTCCTCTTCCTTTGTGAATACTGAGCAGAAATATTCGTTCAGTATCCCTGCTTTTTCACTGTCACCCTCTACCCACATTCCTCCCTTTATTAAGCTTCAGTATCCCTCTTTTGGTCTTTCTTCACTCCCTAATGTACCTATAAAAGGTTTTATCCCCCTTCTTAACAGAATTGGCTATCCTTTCCTCGGTTTGGGCCTTTGCTATTCTGACTGCCTTCCCAGCCTCTTTCTGCTTTAACTGATAAAGTTCTCTGTCCTGCTCCTTCTGTGTATCCTTATATTTCCTGAATGCTGTCCTTTTCTCCTTAACCTTCCCTGCCACCTCTTTTGAGAACCATACCGGTTTTTTCCTTCATTGTGTTTTATTGATTTGCTTTACACAAAGGCTTGTTGCCTCTGTGATGGCTGTTTTGATCACTCCCCATTGTTCCTCCACCCCTCCTTCTTTCCTGTTTGCTAGTGCTTTTCTGAGGCACTCTCTCATTTTCCCAAAGTCAGCCCTCTTAAAGTCCAGTACTCTTGCTTTTGTATGGCTTGATTGTATGGCTGTGTTTATTGTGAACCACACTGTTTGGTGGTCGCTTGTTCCCAGATGGCCACCCACTTCTAAATCTGAAATTCTTTCTCCGTCCCCATTTGAGAGTACCAGATCTAAGATTTCTCCCTCCTGAGTGGGTTCCAATACTAGCTGTCTGAGGCATGCCCCCTGTAGGGCATCAAGAATGACCCTGCTCTTGGATGTGCCTGCAGCAAAGGTGCTCCAGTTAACATCTGGCATATTCAGGTCCCCCATCAACAATATCTCCCCTTTTTCTGCCATTCTAAGAAAGCCTTCTATCATTTCCTTGTCCTTTCCCTCCACCTGAGATGGAGGTCTGTATACAACCCCGATGCGGATTGTGGTGCCATTTCCTGTCTCCAGGGTGACCCAAAGTGCCTCATCTGTTCCCTGTTTACTCTTTAGTTCTGTTGCTTTGATCCATTCCTTTACATAGAGAGCTACTCCTCCTCCTCTTTTACCCTCCCTGTCCCTCCTGTAGATTGTGTATCCTGGTATGTTGACATCCCAGTCATGGTTCTCTGCGTACCATGTTTCTGTGACTGCCACAATATCCAGGCGACCCTCTTCCATCAAGGCCACTAGTCCAGGGAGCTTGTTACACAGACTACGGGCATTGGTACTCATAACCCTCCACTTTTTGATAGCTTTACCCCTTTTAGCCCCATTTCTGTCCTTACTGCCTTTGCCTTTGTTTACATTTAAATCTGTTCTGCTCCCTAATAACTTCTGTACCTTGGTGTTTACCTCACTAATCACCATGTTTTGTGGGGGGAGGCTGGGATTTCCCTGCTCCTTTTCAGTGCCTCCCCCCTTGGCTAGTTTAAATGCTTGCCCTTTATCCTCCCATGTATCTCCCGAGTCTCCCACCAACCCATACCCCTCTGCCTTGCACCAATCCCTAAGCCACTGATTCACCCCTCTGAGTTTTAGTTTGCTCTCCCCAGTTGCCCTTGGTACTGGTAGAATCTCAGAGAAGGAAATTGTGCTTCCCATAGAGTGACAAACCCTTGCCAGTTCCCGGAACCTAGCCTGTATTTCTAGCTCACTGTTTCCTTCCAAGTCATTTGTCCACAGATGTACTAGGAAGTCTGGGGATCCCCCACAATCCAATGCTATTGAATATAGGTGGAATTTGGCCTTATGTACAGATAATCCTGGTATACATTTTGCCTTGACTGGGCTGCTTTTATTTTCCCCCACCACCCCCTCCCACTGAATACCCCGGTCATGGAATCCCCCAGCAGTATCACCTTCACTCCATCCCCCACTTTATTAGCTCATTTTGATCCTTCCAGACTCCTCCTCCTGTTGACCAACCCCTGATTAATCCTACCTCTCCCATCAGTCTGGGAACCTTTAATAGCCCATTTTGATCCATCTAGGCTCCTTCTTCTATCAACAACCCCCGTCTTACTCTTCCCAACTCCATCTGCCTGAAGGCCACCCTCATATGCTAACCCCACCATACTCCTACCTGAGTCTGTCAGCTTACTCCTCAGCCCCCCAATTTCCTGGGAGACCAGAGAATGCCCCCCTAAATTCTCCTCCATCACCCTTCTTGAGCTTTGATCCTCCAATCCCCCCCGAGCAATCTTCCACTAATATTTCTTCATCCACCCCCTTCCAGACCTGCACTTCCCAAACCATCAGCTGAATTTCTTCCTACCATATTATACACCTTATCCGATGAATCTTGTCTTGAATCTGACCTCTTAACAGCCCTCCTTGATTGACTTCCCCAATCTAGACACCAGCCCATTCATAATCCTACTATTTTCCAACCTGTCATCATTTAGTGCTCCCCCCATCAACCAGATTTGCCCCAACCTAGACTCATGTCCCTCCTCCCACACTCCTTTCTTGTGTTTCCAATACCCTCCTCTATCTTCCCTCCTCAGCTTATTGACCAAACCCTCTCTATCCTCTTGCTCTCTCCCACCATCAGCCTCCTCCACATCATCTCCCAGATATAATAGGGTGAAACAATTTGTAAGTGTGATGCTTGCCCCCATTTTGCTCTCTTCTACCCCTTCTCTCTTTTGATCCCCCCTAGCAACCTCTTCCCTAAAGAGTGCTTCCCGAACATTGCTTGTTCCACCCCTCGCACCTCCAGAATGACCACGTGGTCCACCTAACCAATGAGATGTGCTCATTTTACCTCTTCCACTTGCCCTGTGTGGCATGGCATTTTGATCATGCCTAGTCACATATGCTTCCCTACATTGCTCGTTCTGCCCCTCACATCTCTTAAATGACCATATGGTCCACATAACCCCTGAGATGTGCTCATTTTACTTGTTCCACTTGCCCTGTGAGTCATGTTGTTTTGACCATGTCTAGACACATATGATCCATACCCCACCTTACCTCCCCATCGCTCCCCCTCCCCCCTCCAAGCAGTCTTCTAATTCCCCATATCTCCTCCCTAAGACCCTCCAGTTGAAAACAATCTGGACACCCTCCAAACCTCCATGCCCAATTTAATATTATTGCTGCCCCACACCCCGTACACCCTACCGCCCTGCCAAAGATACCCATTCTGACTGCCCCCAAGCCCACCCTCCTTTAAGTTATGAGTAATATGCCCCTTCCCAGAAATAATATACTGTCAAACACAGCAAATACTACACACATGAGATACTCAGCAATAGACAATTTTCATCAATGTGCCCCCTAATTTAGCAGCAATTCCAACACAATACCCTTCAATTGAACACTAAAAAACTCAGTAAGATCCCAAGAATTACTCTGAAATCCCCACAAAAACCACTATGCCCAAGCCAGCATAATCTTAAATTCTTGAGCCCACCCCCCTCCTAGACAGTACCCAGTCCAAGCTTCTTAATTGGTCCAGCTTAACCAGTCTCACCATGCCCACCCCCAAGACTCTGCCCCCTCAGACCATTTAATAGAGGCCTGGGCTGGGATGGATGGTGTGGAACACAATCACAGCTCCTTCTTGGGAAAGTGAGGTGGCTGGCCCCACTTTAAGTAGCCCTGCCACACTTCAAACTTGGCGCCCTCACTCCCGATTGGTCCTCTGCCAGCTCAGCTCCTCAATCCAGCCCTGGCCCACTGCCGACTGCAGTCACCGGGAAGTCCACTGAGGTGCCCTCTCCATTAATGTCTTTGCCTACCAGCCCTGGCCCACTGCCGACTGCAGCGACCAGGAATATTGATCCAGTGCCCTTGATGCTCTCCACAGCTGCTGATGCAGCTCCAAACACCTTTCTCTACTGATGCAGCCACTGAATGCAGCCCCAGCTCCTCTGACCTCTTGTGCAGCCCCCACCACCGATGGTGCCAACAGCCTGTGCCCTCCGAGGTGCTCCAAGCAACCACAGCTCCTTCTCTCTATCTCCATCCTCTCTACACCCTTGTCCCCCATGTCATCCATCAATCCCTATAAGTACTTTTTTAAATTCCCCTCATTTGTGACATCTACATTGCCCTTACCACCATTCAGGCCTGGTCCAGTTGGCTCTGGTGATGGCTCCAGTGGGAGGACAGGTGAAAGGCTGATCACTGCTCCTCGCTGCTTTTTCCATCCCTGGCACCCACCTGCCCATTCATCTCTCATCTTCCTCTTCTTCAATGCCTCCTTCTCTTCCTCTCGCTCTTGGCCACTTCCACCAACCCCATCATCTTGCTCATCAGCATAGATACCTCTTCTATCATCTTGGCGCTGGAGATCGGGGCTTTCTTAGGTGACATCTTCCAGCTGCCGTGCAACTATGGGATGAAGTGACAATGTAAGTGCTTCAAGCTTAGCCATACTCTGTCATGTGCCAGCTGTCAGGATGCCACCTTAAACTTCCTCCAACCTGCCCTTTCTCTTTATTTCATTTTATATATTATTTTTCTTTTTTTTTTGAAACAACAGAAACAATACCACATGTCCAATTTGCCATCATACTTGGTCCCCACTAAGACCTCACCATGGGGTACCGTGGATGCTTGCTGGCCCACCCACCCCCATGTTCTTCTGTCCCGCCCTCGTTTTTTGGGGGGAGTTGGCACCTTACGACCGATGGCCCTCTACCTATGCCCATGCCCTTTATTCCCCCCCTAATTTGCCCAGTCCTTGGGCCTGCAAGCCCATATGTTCTATTCATACAGGCCGCTGTAGTCCCTGAGCATCTGCCTCGCAGCTCTCAGATGATCGCCAGGGTTCTCTGCCCTTTGTCACCCATTCTGGGCACTTCCTCTCTTGAATCACCTTCACCTTGGCCCCAAAACTCAGCTTGAAAAAACTCAGGGAGTCCAACTCCCCCATCTCCCACAATTTCAGGCAGACCTCATGGTCCTGCTTGCCCCTTTGGGCCCTCTGCATGCCTCCCCCCCATTGTACCTCTTTCCTTGCATGTGGACCGCAGCTCCATGCTGCTTGCCTAGTCCTCGACAGGCCTTGGTCCATCCTGGAGCTACCAGCTGCCTCTTTGCAAATTGTTGTGTGCCTCTCCTCACCATTGATGGTGCCATGTAAAACCAATCTACAGGAACCATTCTCACTCCATTTTGGCCCTAATTTCAGTCCCCTGCTGCTATATGGCTCCCCCCAATAAATACACAAACCAGTACACCCAGCCCTGGTTAATAGGCCCCCAGATGCTGGGGTATTCTAGCCATGTAGAGAAAGAAAAAGCAAAACCCGAAAGCGCATGTGCCCCCAGCCAGCATCCCACCACCCTCTAGACCCTCCCAGCCTGCTCTTGGCTCTTCATGTACTAAACGCCCCTCATTAAAAAGTCCCCGCAGCCTCATGGTTCTCCTCCCCCAAAATTTATTTACTTCTCCTTTCTCTATTATTTTTTTTCCTTTTCCTGCCCCATAGAACAAAATAGCATCCTATTGCAAACTAGACAGTTCCCAGCCCTGCCTGACTCTGTGCAGGCCCGAGCCCACCTGCAATGAACAAGGGAGCAATTCACTAATGTTGGAATACCCTGTAGGTCACCCTGCTGACTGGTTCCTTCCACTGCTTGCTATCTCTGTTCTCCTTCAGGCTAATGAGCCCCTTTCTACCTGGCCAGCCACTCACCTTGTCCACTATCCCAGTTCACTGCTGCCTGATGGTCCCCTTGCTATCTTTCCTCCCCCCTCCAGCATTTGTCCAAACCAACCATCTCCGCTGGTGTGTCAGCCTGACTGCTTATTGCAACTCCCAGGCCACTCAGCTCATAGCCATGGAGGACCCTACTCTCAGCCCCAGCTTCTTACCACAACTTTTCAATTTTCTTTCTTTTTTTTTGAACCACCAACCATCAGCCCTCTAATGGCCCCCTGCCATGGCACCACATGGCATCCTGGACCCAGGGTCAACCCCAATCTTCTGGCAGGCCCCATCTGCAGCTCCACGCAGCATAGGCCCTATGAAAACCATGCTCCTTTGACTTTAACCAACTTATGAACAATATTACAAAAAGAAACAAATGCCCTTAACTAAGCCCAGCTGAGGTGCCATGCAGCCATGGGCCCCACTCACCATCAGCCTTGGGCTTCCATATGCAGCTTAAACACAAAAAAACCATAAACCAGTACTATGCCCCACTGAGGTTCCACGTGACCGTAGGCCCCCCTCGAAACCACTGGCCCTGGGCTTTTACAACCATAACAACAATTACCAGCCTTTTCTTTTGCCCAGCTGAGGCTCCACATGGCCAAGGCTCCATGAAACCTCAGTCCTGTGCCTTACCTCACAAGTTGCCCACAAAGTGCTGAGAAGTCTCACAAGAAAATGTTCCAGCAAAGAGAGGGCTGCTGGAGGGTTATCTGTCCTTATATACCCCAAAAGGCCCCTCAGCTAGGACCCCTCTGAGCCTCTCCCTGAGTCAATGGGCTGTGGTCTCCTACCCCTGTGTCAAATGACACCTGGTAGTGTCACTAAGCCCCGCCACCTCCTCCCCCTTCCTTTCCCTCACCTCCCCCTTCTCTTCCTAACTTTATTTCTTTATGGGCCATTTGACAACCTGGTTTGCCTTTTAGTGGCAAATCTATTTACCTGACCTGGCTTTAGATTCCCTCCCTTCCTCCCTGGCTCCCTCCCTGAGTCACATCACTGTTAGTAGCCTGCTGTGCTAGACCAGCCTGACCAAGCTCAGTCCAAAGCTTTTGTAGATTAATGCCAGATGTGCCACTTTGCTTCTAAAGGTATGGCCTCACACTACTTGGTCTTGACAGAATGATGGCTCTGCTTGAATCCACCTAAACAGTTTGTTGGTTGTCTGGCCTAATCTCCCTGCTCCTGCTGGCCAGACTGCTACCGCCTTCACTCATCTCACCCTAAAAAAAAAAAACTTCATCCCTCTGACCTGACCTGATGGTATGACCACACCACAATGATCCCTGATATTGATGCAGCATCTCACCTAGGCCCAAACTTCAGTAATAACTGAAGGTACAGGTGTGACACAATTCACAAATGATGCCAAAAATGCGAGTACTCAGCGCATACACATAAGTCACACACTGAGTGATATTATGTGTGTGGCAATTCATTCATTTGGCTTTTAGTCAATCCCCCCCCCCAAAGAAGATGGGAATCTGACTCCTTCCAGCCGGCAGGCAGAAAAAAGGCAATGCATTTTTAAAAAGTGAAGAACACAAAACAGCTGACGAGGGCCCAAGGGCCACCCAGAAACAAAGAGCCCTATAAACTGACATACTTTGCATTAGTGTAAATCCAACCCGGAGGTACTGGCTACACCGCTGACAGTCTTTATTAACAACTCACTGAAAACAGAAGTGGTTCCAGAGGATGGAAGGAGAAAAGATGTAGTCCTGCTTCACAAAAGTGGTAGCAGGGAAGAGGCTAGTCCAGCCTGACATCAATGGTAAGGAAGCTAATGCAGTCACTTCTAAAGGAAAGAATTATGGCATATCTTGAATCCAGTGGTTTACAAGACCTGAGGGCAAGATGGATTCATGGGGGGTGGTCATGTCGGACAAATCTGACAGATTTCTTTGACTGAGTGTCCAGGGAAATAGATCAGGCTGGGTTAAGTGGACATGGCCTACTTAGATCTCAGAATGGCTTTTGATACTGTTCCATACAGGAGGCTCATAAGGCAACTGGGCAGCTTAGGGATGGGTCCAAAGGTTGTAAACTGGGTAACAAAATGGTTAAGTGATAGTCAACAGAGGGTGGTGGTAAATGGAGTTCACTCCTAGGAAGGGAGTTGTTAACTGTGGGGTGCCACACAGATCATTACTGGGACCAGTCCTCTTTAATGTCTTTATAAGTGGCACTGCAGATGAGCTGGAAGTGAAGATCTGCCTCTTTATGGATGACACAAAAATCTGTAATAGGGTGGACACTGTATGGGGGGTAGAAAGTATGTGCAGAGACCTAAGAAAATGCAAGGAGTGGTCAAGGGCATGGCAGATGTTATTTTTTTTTTACTTTCTTTATGCCTCCTGCACTGGTGACCTGAACTCTCTCTGACAGGGCACTCGGTATGGTCTTGTCCCATCTGTCTGAAGCCCCCAGACTCCACCTCCCCACCTGCACCATCTGGCCACCTGACCCCCGGCTCTGAGTCCCCATGGGGCAGGACCGCTGACTCCTCTGGCACTCTATCTACAATCTAGTGGGGCAACCAGGGAGCAGAGGGAGTGCCCTCTGTGGAGCTGGGAGGCCAAGCATTGGATGTAGGGACTGACCACTGGACGTGCCATCACCTATCAGGCATGCCGGGGATTTTCTGTTGTTCTGTCCCACCCCCTGCGGAGCTCGGTCATGCAATGACAAACATGGTCTGCCGAGCTCCACCCCTTGTGCCTTATGGAAGTGTTGCGTACTTCCTGGCTACCCTGAGCCATTGCCAGGGGTCACTCGGGAGCAACACTATCCCTACATCCCTACCCGGGAAGAGAGAACGGTCACACGGATGCTTCATCCTTATCCACCCCAGCTGACCCCTGACTTCCTGGGCTCATTCCCAAACCCAGGTCTTCTGTGTGGCACGAGGTGAGGCATGTAGAGCCTTAACCCTCAGTGCCACTGGGCCAGCTAGCAGATGGGTTTTAATGTGTAGAAGTGAAAAATCATACATGTAGGGCACAGAAACACAAAGGCGGAGTACAATATATGAGAAGAGGTATTGACTGTCAGAAAACAGGAAGGTGACGTGTGAATAATCATATCTAATAGTCTCAAGGTGGCCAAACAGTGCGACATGGCAGTGAGAAGGGCCAGCAATATGTTGGAGTGCATATGAAGGGGTATCACCAGCAGAAGGAGGAGGTGGTGTTGCCACTATATAGATTGTTGGTGAGACCCTACCCGGAGTGTTGTGTCCAGTTCTGGAGACCACATCTCAGGGAGGATAAAGACAGAGTGCAGGCTGTCCAGAGGAAGGAACTGGGTCTGTACCAGAAGCCCTATGAGCAGAGCCTGAAGGACCTTAATATGCACACCCTGGATGACAGAAGAGTGAGGGTATACAATAGAGACCTATAAATACCTTACAGAGGTAAATAAGGTACAGGAGAAGAATATGTTTCAGGGGAAAATTATTTTTCAAAAGAAGAGATGCGCAAGAACAAGAGGACATGCAATAAAGCTGGAGGGGGTAAAGTCAAAAGAGATGAGCAGAAACACTTCTTTACTGAAAGAGGTGTGGATGCCTGGAAAGTCTTCCAGCAGAGGTGGTGGGGGCAAAAACAGTGATGGGCTTCAAGCATGCATTGGACTAGCACAATGGAATCTTAGTTAGAAGCAAGTGGGGGCAGAGATCAAGTACAGCCTGTGGTGACAGTACATTTATTTATTTATTGATTGAATTTTGTTGACCCAGTAAGCCCACTGGACCTAGAAGTCCCTTTTTCAGGGGTGACAGGGGGGAGGGGGGATACAGATGTTAAGCAACTGAAATTGAACCAGATTAAGCTGTTGGTGGTATAGTATTTTTAGTGAATAGGCAGGAAAAAAATGGGCAGACTGGGTGGGCCAAGCTGGCCTGTTCTGCCATCAAATTTTGTGTTTCTATGTTTCTGTGAGACATTGAATTTTGTCAATATTTACTCATAACATTCTCATTTTTGCAGGTTTTGGTCCCAAATGCGCAACGTAGCCTTTTTGTGACCCCATCTGATGAATACAACAGGTATCATTTTATAAATCCCCACTGAAACATATTTTCACATTTGACCTTCATAATCATCCTTCGTACAGGATTTAAAAAATGAAACCTGTCTTGATCGTAAGGAGGGGTTATAAGAAGACTACATTGAAAATATGTGGTAGAGATGGGTGAAATTGGTAAAATTCACTCGGCAAATTAATCCACAAATTTAGTGCAATTCGCAGAGTGCAGATCGATCTGCAAAGTGTGGAATTTTGCTTCGAATGGTGGAATTTCACCCATGAAATGTGGAATTGTGCTTGCAAATGGCACAATTTCACCATTCAGAGGCAAAATGTTGCTGTTCTTGGATGAAATTCCACCATTCATTGTGAAATTCTACAAAACCACTGGCAAAGTCACATAGGCAAATTTTTAGGCAGATAGCAAAAATTCATGGATTGCTCCATGGAGACAGAGTAGGTGACTCTACCAGAAATTCACCAACAAATTAAAACTTTGCAACATCTATAATTTGGGATCAAAATATCAAAAACAAGCAATGAAATCAGAAAGAAATGTTGAATTTGTTCCAGCATTTACTCATAACTTTATTATTTTGCGCTCAAATTAGTCTACATACTGTAGCTCTTGTGTTACCCCACCCAATGAAAATAAAGGAATAATGCATGACAGAGTGAGTGTCATGCTGGGATAATATCATGCCTTAGGTGGTTGGGTACAAGGCTGCATGCTGAGTGCATCCAACACCCAAGAAGTGACATTATCCCAGAACTACATATACCCTGGAGTGCATTAGTCCTATTATGCAATGGTTTGTTTGTGTAAAAATAAAAAAAAAAGATAAAAAATACGTTTAAAAGTAGATTTTCAGTAGTTTTTTGAATAAGTATATATAGGAAAAAATAATGCATGTTTACTGTTTTGTCATGTAGGTGACACTGCTGCTTCAAAACTCTTTCCCACTTTCTGTGCCCAGCTGTTACTGTGTGTCGTTGGCTTGTCTCAACACCCCTACACATCAAGTGGATTTTCATTCACCCCCCAACCCAAAAACAAATTTCCACTGATACTGTCCCCTCTCAGTGAAACTGCTGCATGCTTGGATCTGTTGAAAAGTTATGCTGACTGTATGTGGGGAAAGAGAAATGGAGCTTAGGATCATTAAGTGGAGTATAGTGTTTTAAATAGCACATGTGTTCATGGTCTCTTTAGTGTCATAGCTTTATCCCAGTATTGTTTGCAGGTCTTTGAAGGAAGAATAAATGGTTTTGTGCTTTTAAACAGATGTACTCAGTCAATTCAGGGAAGGTGGGAACAGTGCCATTTCTTGAGTGGAGCACCGACTGCACTGTGCACAAGGTAAGTCTGTTAGCTGGGACTGTAGGCTGTTAGGTAACTAGGATCTGCAGCTTATCCATTAGGCAGAGAAATGAGCAGACTAGGTGGGCCAAGCGTTCATTATCTGCCATCAAATTCTGTTTCTATGACTGCTGATTGCAATAAAAACTTTCTTCTGTGTTACATATTTTTCTAGTAATATACGGGCAGAAATAAGAATTGTAAAGATCTGCAGTGAGGAAGGTATAGGGGGAGATGTGGAAAAACAGTGGTCTCGACTCAAGAGTTATAAAAGAAGTAACAGGTCACTGTGTCAAAATGCATAGCAAGAGTAAAAGAAAGAAGAGGCAGACTTCTGGTAGGAGTACCAACCAGGTGGCTGCCTGAACTGTGAGCTCCGACCCACTAAATTGCAAAGCCACAGCAATCTGACTGTCAACAGTGTCATCCTGCTAACAAAACAGAAGATCATGGACTACATGATGTCTGCCTGACAGGAAATTGGAGATAAACCACCTCGACCACCTGTAAAACAGAATAAAAACCCATTGGAAAATCCTCAGACAACAGCGACCTGCTTTGGCACTGCTACTATGGCCGTAACATCAGTCCCAGATCCGATGGAAGAGCCTGACTGCATTAACACTTCCAAGAAGCTCTGTGCCACTTTACAACAAGTGCATGCCACTCTTCAGCGATTAGAAAACAGCACCCTGGAGGATCGGCGGGACATTGAATTACTAATTAAAAAGACGGGAGCGATGGAACAATGTCTCACCAACTACACGACCACAACTGATTTTACAAGACTTACACCACCAGGAGCAGCTTTCAGAACAATGCCTGGAAGATCTTGAAAACTGCAACAGGTGAAATAGTATACATATTCATGGAGTCCCAGAAGTTACCGAATCTGGGAACCTAATTTCTTTTCTCATATGTTTTCTCCATGAGATTTTGAATCTGCCCACAGACAAAGACCTCAATATAAATCGGGCTCATTGCTCTCTAGTCCCTCCGTCCTAAGGATCCCAAAGCCAGACCTCATTCCATAGTAATAGCATTCCTCAATTTACAAGTGAGTGAGGACATCCATAAAACAGCATGGGCCAAAAAAGAAATACACTTTGGGGATTTCAGACTCTTTTTTTACCATGATTATCCACCCCAGCTAATTATGTGCCATAGATGACTGCTTGTGGTGGTAAAATCTCTACAGCAAAAGGGACATAAAGCTTTCATCACGTACCTGGCAAAATTGGAGGTACTTACTGACAAAGGCCCTCAGCACTTCCAGAATATAGAGGCAGCTGCACCCTTTTTGCTTTCCCTGAGCTTCAGCTTGCCTCAAGATTCAGCCAATTTGCAGCACTCCAGAGTACAGGGTCAATCTTGGCAGACTTCGGGACCCAAATGGAGGAACTGTGGATGCAACCAAGACATTTCTGGCTTGTAGGACATGGTTCAGTCACATGGTGGCTCCCCACCTCAAGAGTCTTCAGAGTTGATCTTCGCTGGGGCTAATGCTGAGGGCACAGAGGCAAGTGCAGCTCTTCTGAGGCTACGCCACTATGAACTTC
This sequence comes from Neoceratodus forsteri, assembly GCA_016271365.2. Lineage (NCBI taxonomy): Eukaryota > Metazoa > Chordata > Ceratodontiformes > Ceratodontidae > Neoceratodus > Neoceratodus forsteri. Next base: position 319,388,167 of record CM028130.1, read on the forward strand.
TGGTTTTGCCTGAATGACAGGCTGAGTTTGTGATCTCTTAAGTCACATATGGACTTGCTTCCTATGAGGAGAGATATTGCTGGACCCTACCTAATTTTTAGGGCTGCAGGGGGTGTAGCCCTGAAACACTTTAACGATCACTGAGAAAGGGGACATTTCTTCCATCCTTACAACATGTTGGATTGCATCACAGTGGCCTCTTCCTCCGTGAAACAGTCTGCCCATGTTGTCTCTACAGACGGCAGTACTGCACTCTTTTCTGCAATCATCCCCTGCTCTACCCAGCTTCTCACTTCCCTGCTCCTCCCTGCCCCTGCTCCTCCCCGTTCCTCTCTGCCCTAGCTGCACCATCAATTTGTATAGGAATGTTTTATGGTTTAGGAATTGATATTAATATATGTCACCAGTTACCTGAAAAGTTAAACAGATTTCCCTACTATCAAAAATAAAAAGGTGGCCCATTACTGGATCCTATGCGGTGGCCAGATTATCAGCCAATCCTTATCTTCCACAGATTAACCTGCCCAAGCTCCACCCAGCTTCTCCCCATCCCTGTTCTGCCCCACTTCATTCTGCCCTAGCTGCTCCATCAGATTTGTACAGGAATGTTTTATGGTTTAGGAACTGATATTAAGATATGTAACAAGTTAACTAAAAAGTTAAACGGATTTCACTACTATCAAAAATAAAAAGGCGGCCCATTACTGAATCCTACATGGTGGTCAAATCATCAGCACATCTTCATCTTCCACAGATTAATACATCAATCCTCTATCAGGATAAGACTAGAGTATTGCATCAATTCAGTTCCTCTCGTTTGGTTTGTCCCTAGCAAAGCAAAAAGTCTGCTACATTATTCTGCTTACTAAATAAGAGGCATCTGCCAAGGGCATCTGGTTAGCATCCAAATTGTATAGTTCATCCTCCACCATCTGTCTGTCATGTACTAAGGTGTGGCTTGCTCATTCTTACCTTGCATAAAGTTTTGTGATGTGTTATTTGCACAGTACTCCTAGGCAACAAGCACAGAATGGTATTTATCAACAAAAACTATAAAGTCTCAAATTCAAGGGTGCACTGATTTCCTATAGCTGGTGTGTCCTTTTCATACTTAACTGCCAACACTATAAGAACTGCTTTTTAGACATGAGAACACAGCTGTGAGGATGCAAAGCCTACGTGCACTCGGCCAGGTGTGTCTTCATGATTTGAAATTCTAAAACATGGGGTATTGTGATTTATCAGGCTGGACAGCTAACGTCTTATAACAAAAAAAATCTGAAATGAACACCCCTAAATGTAATCAGTTCCAAACAGTGAATATCTGCTGTATTTACCTGCTTCTCAGTGCAAGCTGTAGGGATACTGTACTTTCAAGGTGCAAGGATGTTCAGACCAAGCGGTATTGCTGATAAACATGTACTCTTGATTGCAGGAAGGGAACGAAAACTCACCCACCTGCTATAAAAGTTTGAGATTGCGCCTTTTCTTACAGAATAAAGCCAGTGCTTGTCATGTCAGCTTCGAACTCTGAGCCCAGCCAGCTCTGCTTAGAATCAAATCTTTTCCAGATGTTGAAAGGCACAAGTTGAGAAAGAGAAAAGGGCAAACCCTTTCCAAGGAGAAGTTCCTGCCCTTACCAATGCGAGCTGAGGAGCCTTTTTCTCAATTCACCATATGGAAAATTGCAAATGTACAACTAAAAAGACCTAATTTTAATACAGCAAGTTGAACATTTTTATCCATAACTGGCTTACAATAGTTCTTGCAGAAAAGATTAAAGGTTTGTTTAGGGTGTGTCCTAACTTTTAAAGACGACAAAACTGAAATATCTTTTAACGAATTAATGAAATCACAAGGATGTCCTAGCATTTTCTTCTAAATAAAATAATATTTTTTCCCTTTGTTTCTTTCCCTGAAAAAAATTAAAAAACATTCACTGATATCTTTAGCTTTATTACTATGGAAATAAAAAACATCCATCGATGTCTTTAGCTTTATTGCTACGGAGCCATTATTTGAAAGGTGCATTTTGCTAGATAAGTTAATTACAGAACAGATGCAATGCTAGACATAATGGGTCTTCTGTGTGCCGACAATGCTATCACAATGCAATGCAGTCCTTATTGTTTGAAAACCAGCAAGTTCTATCTTCTTATATAAGACCTGACAGATTTCCTTTCTGCCATCCAAAACTGCAGTGAGGAAGCTTAAGATAACAAAAGCAAAATTTAACCATATCACTGCTGAGTAAGTCAAATTCTATATAGCTATATTAAAAAATGCTACAACAGAACCAAAAATGTAAATGCTCAGCCTGAGATATGGAGTCATACAAGACAGACTGATGTTAGTGAACTTGGCATTATTGCTGGTTAATAAACACTTCTGAGCTACATTGAAATGAAGTGTATACATTACAGTTATGAAGTATTATTTCCTTCACTTTCCTAAATGTGAAGTAAAAACATGCCTATTTAAGTCCTTGTATTTTTTTTTTCAAAGAACTGTAACCAGTGCTTACTGTAGAAGCTGTGTTGTCCAGCGATTGGAGCATAGAGCTGTGGACATGGAAATCCAGGTTCAGATCACACTGCCACCACTGGCTCACTTGCATGACCTTGAGCATGCCTCTTGACTTCCCTGTACTTTAGTCCTCTCGGCACCAAACTTTGTTGGAATCAGAGACCAACTGTAATGAGGTGCTGCATCTCAGTTAGGCCCTCATGAATAAATAAAATTAAATATCCATCCTGAAGAAATTCAACTTGAGTTTTAAGGTGTGTGCTTTCATATACTGTAAGTAATAAAGTGCCACCTAAAACATTCAGTATTGCCATTTTCATGGATCCCAAATCACTGACACCTTGTGAAGTTCAACAGCACAGACATCTCTCTCTGCTAATCGGGGAACTGAAGTGTCACTGTCAATGGTGGTGTATTTCTGACAACGTAGCTTGGTTTGAATTGAAATCCAGATCAATTACAAACCCAAAGGTTTCATCAGATCAGCAGTAGCTATTTTGCCAGAAATAAAATACTATTGACAGTGACACTTCAGTTGCCCAATTAGCATAGCGAACTGATTAGCGGAGAGATTTTTGTGCTGCTGAACTTCACACGGTATCAATGATTTGGGAGCCATGTACCAGAATAAAGAAAATCAGAGGCAGCACCAGCCCCCTTCCCCACAAACAAGCACTAAATCCTAAATCAGAAGGCCCCGCCTCACCACAATAACTTTCAAAGGACAAGAAAAAGAATCCAAATCCTTTCTTAGCTTTTCAGCTTTACACTGGAATGCCATCTTGATGCGTGACAGAGTATGGTCTTGCATTCGCAGAATCAATTAAGTGCAGATTGGAAAAAAAACAAAGTACACCTCCCATAAGACAGCTTTACTTGCAGACGCTGGGAAATCTTGCCCAAGTGGACTGACAGCATGAAGTCTATCAAATGTGTTTCCCTTGATATTTCCAGTGTTTCATATGACAGTGGAGTTGGAGGAGGGGGTTCGATTTGTTTGTTATAGATGTGAGTGGTAGCACCATATCACTCTTTGAGCCTGTGTCAGGAAGAAGCATGTCTTTTAAAAGAAACTTTTTGTTTCTTACCTTTTGCCCAATTAACTCACTTACCAACTACAGTAAGTTATGTGCCAGGCCCAAAGATTAATTTGCCAACTAATCTGCCAGTATTTGCACAGTACTGAACAGTGTTACAAGAATATAATGTAGACTGCCAGGAACTGCTCATTATGTGTAGTCAATAGCAAAGTCAAATATATATATGTACATTTTTTTTATCGACTGCAGTATCAGTGTCAACTACACTATTCTACAGTACAATGTACGACTCAATGTATATAGAAATAAAACTACTGCTGATTAAGTAGAGAGAGAGAGCAAACACATTCTGTATGGTGTTTAACTGAGATGGGATTTGTTAATGCTACCTTTGTCGATCCTTATTATACTTTTCTGCATTGATTGCATTTTGGAAGCAAGGAATTTTCTCAATAATTCCTTATCTGCACATGCATTGGATACATTAAACAAAATAAATTAACAACAGGTTTCGAATTTAATTGGTCTTTGTTTACTGCACTTTAATAAAATGCATTGCTTATGCCATTGGCAGCCTAGTTTTTGTCATTTTTTCATGACCAGTTAATATTATTTTATATTTCTCATATCATTATTATTAAAGTATGCAGCTGAAATAGAGCAATTCTACCAATCTACAAAGTTTACAGTAATGTCTACTAATGAACTTGTTTGTTAAAAATATATTTTTAATCAGGTGGCAGAGTCTCTACTTAAGGAAAAATCACAGACTTAGGAAGACGTTCACACCTCAGACTTTGGGAGAAGTTCACACTTCACTAGAGCCATTCAGTGAATCACTGCCCTGCCTTTCAGTCCCTGTACCCCATCAGTAAAATATTTTTGTAGTACCACCTGCCCCAAGTAAAAGGAAATGTAAACTGTTTTTTTTTTTTGTATTAGCAGTCATTCAGTGTTCTGGTTAGTAAGCATGACATGTTTAAGTAGTTTTTGATGTTTACATAACTTTTTTACTTCAGATGTTTATAGTTATTCTATATTTTTCCATTTTTTACAGGCTGCTCACTGACATCCAATTGCCAACGAGTCACCAAGACAGGACATGCTGAAGAACTACAAGCGTATCAGCATTTATAGAAGAAAGAGTCCTGAAAGAACTCCTAAAACTCAAGGTGGACAAAGCAATGGGGCCTGACGGGATTCACCCTAGAATCCTAAAAGAGCTAAGGGAAGACCTAGTGACACCACTAACCACACTTTTTAACAAATCATGGAAAGATGGGGTGGTACCTGAGGACTGGAGGAGGGCAGATGTGATTTCTCTTCACAAAAGTGGGAGCAAGGCAGAAGCAGGAAAGTACAGACCTGTTAGTTTGACCTCAGTGGTGGGGAAAATGATGGAATCACTTCTGAAAGAAAGAATTGTTCAGCACCTAGAGGCCAGCAGGACACAGGGCCCAAAGCAGCATGTATTCACAGCAGGAAGGTCATGTCAGATGAATCTAATCGATTTCTTTGACTGGGTGACCAAAGTAATAGACCAGGGAGGGGCTGTGGATATGGTCTACCTAGACTTTAGCAAGGCATTGGACACAGTCCCACACAAAAGATTAATAATCAAGTTAGCCAGCCTGGGAGTGGGTCCCAGGGTGGTAGCCTGGGCAGCAAACTGGCTGCACAACAGGATACAGAAGGTCATAGTGAATGGAACACATTCTGAAGAAAGGGGGGTTACTAGTGGAGTACCTCAGGGCTCAGTACTGGGTCCAGTCCTCTTCAACGTCTTTATAGATGACATTGCAGAGGGTCTGGAAGGAAAGATATGCCTCTTTGCAGATGACACAAAGATCTGTAACAGAGTTGATACACAAGTGGGGGTAGAAAGGATGAGAAGGGACTTGGCAAGGTTGGAGGAATGGTCAGACATATGGCAACTTAGATTCAATGCAAAGAAGTGCAAAGTAATGCACCTGGGAAATAAAAATCCAGGAGAAGAGTACACAGTAGCAGGGGCAGTACTAATGACAACAATAATGGAAAGGGATCTGGGTGTAGTCAAATCAGATGACCTAAAGGTGGGTAAGCGGTGTGAGAAGTCAATAAGGAGAGCGAGGGGGATACTGGGATGCATAGGGAGGGGCATCACAAGTAAAAAAAGGGAAGTGGTTATCCCTCTGTACAGACAGTTGGTGAGACTCCATCTGGAGTACTGCGTGCAGTTTTGGAGACCTTATCTACGCAAGGACGTAGACAGGATGGAAGCAGTCCAGAGGTGGGCAACTAAAATGGTGCAGGGTCCACATCAGAAACCATATGAAGATAGACTGAGAGAGCTTAATATGTATACCCTTGATGAAAGGAGGGACAGGGGGGACATGATAGAAACTTTTAAGTACCTCAAGGGAATCAACAACGTCCAGGAGTGTAGCATCTTTCTGAAAAAGAGATGTGTAAGAACTAGGGGGCACAATTTAAAGTTAGAGGGGGGACGACTCAGGGGTAATGTGAGGAAATTCTTTTTCATGGAGAAAGTGGTGGATGCATGGAACTGCCTTCCTGGAGAGGTTGTGGGGTCTAAAACAGTGGGGGAATTCAAACATGCATGGGACAGACATAGGACAATTATAGTGGGGAGTTGCAGGAAGTAGGCTGCTGGTTAACTAGAATCTGCAGCTTATCCAATAGGTAGGGAAATGGGTAGACTGGGTGGGCCAAGTGGTCCTTATCTGCTGTCAAAGTCTATGTTTCTATGACATCAGTGGAGCCAGTGACAACTATGTCATCATCATTGAGCATTAATACATCTGCTAGTTGGTCACCACTTTTGAAAACATAGACAGGGATGTTTTCCCTGATATAACAGAGGCTATTTGGAAACAATAAAATTAAATTAAAACAACCAACGTGTGTGCTTTTCTTAGTAATACTAAGCATGGTTCCAATGGAAGTGAGAGTCTGAGCAAGTTAGAGGTGGTAACACTTCATCTTTCAGTATACTGAGGGAGCAACTTGCAAAGAAAGAGATGTGCGATTTCAAATAAAGGCCTGCAGATAGAGAAACTCAAAAGGGTCGATTCTTATTGCTATCATTCATTTAAGAATGAGAAGAATACTGGTTGCATTGACCAGAATGAAAATAAAAAGGGTTTCTTATTGAGACACTGTCTGAGGGGTCAGACACTTTTACTTCCAGGTTAACAATTGAGCATTTTCAGCACGATGTCAGTAACATCAAAGGCGTGCAGCTGATGCAAATTATAAGGTGTTCCATTACACCCCTTCCCCTCATTTAGAGCAGTTTTATTTTTTTTTCCAAAATGAATACAGGCTGAACTGGTCTGCATTCATGCCTTCAATCATTTAGTGCATCCTGTACTTTCCAAGCTGTGCCGGAACCTCTTTTCTTTCCCCTATCCAGAATGAAACTTGAAACCAAATATAAACTAAAGATGGAAGGTGGGCATGCTAGCAGGTAGGGATTGAGTGTCTGTCTCTGTCCTAAGCCCTTTCACACAGTGGAGCAGTAGTGTGTGGATTTCATTGCATAGAAACATAGAACCTGTCAGTAGATAAGGACCATACAGTCCACCTAGTCTGCTCATTTCCCTACTTGGTTTGGCAATCCCTACTCTTATCTGGACTACCTTTCCCCCACTCTGCTGTACAGCAGGGTGCCTTTATGCTTATCTCATGCACTTTTGAATCCCTGTACTGTTTTTGCTTCCACCACCTCTACTGGTAGGCTGTTCCACATATCCACCATCATCTCTGTGAAAAAATACTTCCGAGCAGTCCTGAAACTTTCAGCAGCATCAGTGGGTGTTCATGTCCCCCTTTTTACTTGCTCAGACACTGTACCAATTAGAACTCCTTCTTATTTTTGTTCTGGTCAATACACCTAGTATTCTGGTCATGCTTAAATGAAAGATAGCAATATGAACCCCCCTTTTAAATTTTTTTTATAAAAAAGCCTTTGTTCATAAAATAAAATAAGATGACATTACAACAATTATACACATTTTTTAACAATACATGTAGACTCAACCCCCCAGTGGGTAGAGGGAAATTAATAAGTAAAATCCAGTTAATTGTTGAAATCTGCATCAACCTACATTTCCGTCTTCCTAGTGAATACTATCTATTGTTCACAAAAAATCTTCAAGAACAATTTTGTCTCTAAGAATCTCAGTTTTATCTCAAAGAATCTCAAATTAACCAAATTCATAACAATATACAATATAAGACAAAAACAATCATAGAAATAAATAAAACATTCAGTGAGTGAGGCTGGCATTTCTGTGAAAGAAAAGTATTGCTTCTGGGTCTTGGGATTTAATTCTATGAGTTATTGACTAAAGACCTAAAATAAGAGCCTGCAAATTCAATACCCCTTGTGCTTGTTGGGTTAATATGGAAAACCCCTCTATTTCTTCACTTTTAGGTTTTTCTACTTGCATGCCTTTATTTGAAATTGCACCTCTTTGCAAGCTACCACAGTATACTGAAAGACAAGGTGCTACAATGTCTGATTCACTTAGACTTTCACTTTCATTGCAACAAATTCAAGCTTTTAATACCAACATTTTGCAGTAGGATAGATCCCCTTTATTTTAGTCAATACAAGTTCTAGATGAATCTCATTTTAATGCAGTCCATTGGGTAAATTTCATTTTCTTTATTCCAGATTTACTTTCTTGCTTTAATGTTTCCTCTCTGGAGTTCAAAAGCATGTTATTGCATTTTTTCCTCTACATGGTTATGTTACAGATATGCAAAATGTTTTTTTTATCTGCCTGGGTGTACTAGGCAAGGAATTGCCTATTTTCAGATAGGACCTGGGGTATAACATTTGCAACACCCAAAAGTCTTCACAACTGGGAAATTCGAGTTGAAAAACATGTTTATTACCTACAACTTCATATCAAATTTCAGTTTACCCATCATGTATTGCCTTTAATTCAAAGTTCTGCTTAGGTAAATATGATATTATTTTCCTCTTCCTTTTGTATCACTCGAAGAAATATTGGAATTTGAAACTATTCCTCTTCCCAGCTCCTGGACATTACTTGAGATGCACTCATAGCATGATTTTACCATATAGATTCCAATTCTTCCCCAGATCAAACCACATAAAAACAGTCACCATCCATGATCCAGTTAATTGTCTTCTATAAAACAAAGTCAAAGCAGTAATGTGGTAGCTAGTTTTTCTGGGTAAGACTTCTCCAAGTTAGTGGTTGTCCCATAGAAGAAAAAGTGGGAGACAGTGTATGTTCTAGTAGTTAGATACAGCCATAGGGAACAAAGTGACCCATGTTCATCCAGCAGCCCACTCGCATGGTTACTTGCCTTATATAAACTAGGTCATGACTTTTGTGTCATCATGAGCATTTTAGGTGCAAGATGCTTGGAACAGAAACTCATGCATTCAAATTATTGGGGGGGGGCATAGTTTAGGGTCACAGATTTAATTGCTGGAATTTACTGGAGCTGCTAAAAATTATAACATCTTCCCAGCCTCTGTAGATATGTTCTTAGTTCCTTAAACATAGAAGATGTTGGCAGAAAATTACCTCTTGGCCCACCTAGTCTGTCCTAAGTTGTAGCCTTCTGTGCTACCACAGACAGTAATTGATCTCTGGCTTTACCCCCACCACCCACCCCTGCCTGTAACTAAAGTTTTTTTTTAAATATGGCAGAAATTCCTCAAAACATAAAAACATAGAATTTGACAGCAGATAAGGACTGCTTGGCCCATCTAGTCTGCTCATTTCCCTACCTGATGGATAAGCTGCAGATTCTAGTTAATCAACAGCTTACTTCCTCCTGCTCCTAACTAGAATTGCCTTATGTCTGTCCCATGCATTCTTGAATTCTCCCATTGTTCCTGACTCCACAACATCTTTAGGAAGGCTGTTCCATGCATCCACAACCCTCTCTGTGAAAAAAATACTTTCTAACATTATCTCTGAACCGTCCCCCCCTCTATCTTCAAATTGTGCCCCCTTGTTCTTGCACATCTCTTCTTCTGAAAGATGCTACCCTCTTGTACTTTGTTAATTCCCTTGAGATACTTGAAAGTTTCTATCATGTTCCCCCTCTCCCTCCTTTCCTCATGAGTATACATATTAAGCTGCTTTAGTCTCACCTTGTATGTCTTCTGGTGCAGACCCTGCACCATTTTGGTTGCCCTCCTCTTAACAGCCTCCACTCTGTCTATGTCTTTGCTGAGATGAGGTTTCCAGAATTGCACGCAGTACTCCAGATGGGGTCTTACCAACTGTCTGTACAGAGGGATAACAACTTCTTGTTTTATATTGTTGATGCCTCTCCCTATGTATCCCAGCATCCCCTCATCCCTCCTTACTGTCTTCTTACATTGTTTGCCCGCATTTGGGTCATCTGATATAATTACTCCTAGGTCTCTTTCGATTTTTGTTGTAGTTATCTCACCCCCCCCCCATTGTGTACTCTTCCCCTGGGTTTTTGTTTCCCAGATGCATTACCTTGCACTTCTTTGCATTGAATCTGAGCTGCCATATATTTTACCATTCCTCCAACCTTGCCAAGTCCTTTCTCATCCTTTCCACCCCACCACACTTCTCTGTATATCACTGACAGAACATATTTAAGCGTACTGTAAGCATACATTCATTTGACTAAAGCATGGCACAAGAAACTCACTTTAATCTTAATCTTTAATCTTCTCATCCCACACACAGTTGTCTCATCTGCGAATAAGCTAATACTTTATATGTATCCCTCTCATTTTTTCTCCTTTATGTCACAGGTTAATACACTGAACAATACCTTTCCAAGGACAAAACCAAGTGCAGCCCTGACACCTACCGTAATCCCACACTGTATTTTTTTTTTATTTAGTTGTTTAACCAGAAGTAGCACACTAAGCTGAAAGCTTTTTTACAGGAACAACCTGGGAGCACAGGGAAGTTAAGTGACTTACTCAAGGTCACACAGTATGCAAGTGGGAGCTGTGGGATTCAAACCCAGATCTGGTCTGTTGGATGTCACCAGATTTGCAGTTCAGAGTCTTAAACCACTGCACTATACTGCTCCCCAAAGAACTTTTTAAACTTTTAAACTTTTTGTTTTATAAATTAGTTTGCAAACTTTTCTGGTGCACTTTCTTGAAAGGTACTGGTTTAACACTGGAGACTGAAGGCCCATGCAATATACTGTAAGGGGTATGACATAGACAACTACAGTGCAATCATTCCATCATTTCCCTGCAAATGTGCTTTAACCCTGTCATGAAGGAACAATTGTGTAAGTGACAGGACATCTGGGATCCCATTCTGTTCCCTTCTTGAACTCTCTTGTGAAACTAGCAACAAGTTGCAAATTAGGATGATTACGTGTTGCTTTAGTGCACATCTACTCACTGGGAACTGAACTCCAAAACCACTGCAACTAATTTCACATACTGTAGGTCATCAATTTGTCTTTATAGTTTTATAAAATTGTAATGTTACATTTGTCTTTATTGTCGATATTGGCTTTAGGCCAGTATGAATCTACGAACATACGAACATACGAAATTTGCCAGTAGATAAAGGCCTAGAGGTCTATCAAGTCTGCTCGAATGTGCAGCTAGCACCCCTTATTCTGCAGCTGCCCCTCCCTTCCACCCTTCCCCTTCATTAACCCTCCCCCTTGTCCTGTCCCATCCTCGTTTGAAGCAGTCCACTGTTCTACTGCATACCACTTCTGCAGGTAACGATTCCACCCAGCCACCACCCTCTGTAAAAGTGTCTCCTCATCTCCTCCTGAACCTTCCTCGCTCCAGTCTCATATCATGGCCCCTGGTGGCCCTCCCTCCCTACTTTGAACAGCCCCTCTGTACCTGTCTTGTTTATTCCTTTCATGTATTTAAAGGTTTCAATCATGTCTCCCTGTCTCTCCCTCCTCCAGTGAGTACATGTTCAACTCCTTCAACCTCCTCTCATATGATAAGTCCCCCAGACCCGCCAGTCATCTTTGTAGCCCTCGCTGCACTCCCTCCAGTAACTTAATGTCCCTCTTCAGAACGTGGATGCCAGAACTGCACACAGTACTCCAGGTGTGGTCTAACCAATGACCTATACAGTGGCAGAATCACCTCCTCCCTCCTCGAGGATATACCCCTTGCAATACAACCCAGCATTTTGTTGGCCTTTGCAGCTGCCTTCCTACACTGTGCCGAGTTGTTCATTGACCCTGTGATGAGCACACCCAGATCCTTCTCCTCCTCTGTCTGGGCTAGCTGCACTCCCCCTAGCTGGTAAGTTCTCCTTGGGTTCTTCATCCCAAAATGCATCACCTTGCACTTTTTGGCATTAAAGCCCAGTTGCCAGGTGTCTGACCAGGTTTCAAGCTTTGCCAGATCATCCTGCAACCCTGCCATCCCCTAGGTCATCCACCACCTGCCAACCTTGGTATCATCAGCAAACAGACTGATCTTGCTCTTGATGTCCCATGATATGTCTGCAATGAATATCCCAAACAACACTGTTCCCAACACCGAGCCCTGTGGGACACCGCTCGTCACTGACCTTGGGTGAGAGCTCCCACCCACCACCACCCTCTGTTGCCTTCCTGCAGCCAGTTTCCTACCCATCTCACCAGCATTGCACCTGCCCCTGTGCCTACTAACTTCCTTCCCAGCCTTCCATGTGGCACTGAGTCAGATGCCTTACTGAAGTCCAGATACAGGACATCCACTGCATGTCCCTGTCCAGTTGCCTAGTTACCCAATCATAGAACCCGACCAGGTTGGTTTGGCAGGATCGGCCACGTGTATGAAGCCATGCTGTCTGCTGTCCTGTAGTCCTTTGGCCTCTAAGAGGCCACCAGCCTCTCCTTCAGGATAGTCTCCATTAGCTTACCCACGATGGATGTGAGGCTCACTGGTCTGTAGTTTCCCGGTTCATTCTTGGGGCCACTCTTGTGGAGGGGCACCACATGAGCCATCCTCCAGTCCTGAGGTACACACCCCGAATGTAGTGAGGCATTAAATAGGTCTGCCAAAGGTCCTGCAAGGACCTCTACCAGTTCCTTCAGTACCCTGGGGTGGATGCCATCTGGGCCTGGTGCCTTGTCCACCCTCAGTGCCTTCAAACCCTCTCAAACTCTGCCCTCCATGATTTCCCCATCTGTCACCACTTCCCCCCACGTCTGCCATTTCACCCATCTTGGGTGTCACCCCTCTTTCTTTAGTAAATACTGAGCAGAAGTACTCATTTAGTGCTTCGCCTTATCGCACCCTGCTTCCACCCAACCCCTCCTTCCAATCCTTACTATGTGGTCCTTACAGCTCCTTTTCTCCCTGATGTACTTAAAGGTCCTTCTCCCTTCTTAATGCCTTGTGCCAGCCTGAGTTCCATAGATGCTTTGGCTCCCCTTACTGCCCTTGTCACCTCCTTTGATTCTGTCAAGTACTCCTCTCTGTCCTCCCCCCTGCCTGTTTTCTTGTATTTTCTAAAGGCAGCTCTTTTCCTCCTTACCTTTTCCATGACCTCCTTGCTCAACCAGCTCCATTTCTTAGCCCTAGCCTTCTTGCTCTGGGCTTTGCAGCAGGTTTTGGTTGCCTCCACTATCCCCAACTTTATGAGCTCCCATCTCTGGTTAGTATCCATACTAGATTGAATTCTGGCCAGGTACCCTTTACCACTTCCCCCATCCTCCCAAAGTCAGCCCTCCTGAAGTCCAGCACTCTTGTGCCAGATTCCACCCTTCCTTGCCCATATCCAATGTGAGCCATACTGGAGTGGTGGTCACTCCCTGACAGCGGTTCCTCCACTGTACGTTCTCACAAAGTCCCCATTTGCCAGCACAAGGTCAAGGGTATTCCCTAACCTGGTTGGTTCACTGACCATTTGCAGCAGGAAGCTGTCCTGGAAGGCATCCAGCAGTACCTGCTCCCTTCTGTTCCTGGTTGTTGGGGTGCTCCAGTCCACTCCTGGCATGTTGAAGTCCCCCACAATCACCACACTACCCTTCTCACAGGTCCTCCTGATCTGTCCCGCTAGTTCCCTGTCTAATTCCTCCATCTGAGATGGTGACCTGTACACCACTCCCATTCTAAGACTCCTATTCTTGGAATCCTGGATTTGCACCCAAAGTGACTCTGTACTACCCTCCTCCCTTCCTCCCTTACACACTTCAGTCCTTCCTTCACATATAGTGCCACCCCTCCTTTCCCAGTCACCCTGTCCCTCTAAATAACCTGTACCCTGGTACAGACAGGTCCCAGTCATTATATTGTGGCCCATGTTTCCGTGATGGCTGCAATGTCCACCTCTCCCTCTGCCATGAGAACCTGCAACTCTGCAGTTTTCCTCCCAGGGCTCCTAGCATTAAGGGTAACCACCTTCCACCCTTTCCCCATCCTCCCATCCTGCCCTCCTTTCCTAGCATCACCAATAGTACTTGCCATTTGTCCTTTGTCACTGTTATGGGGGGTAAGCTCATATGATTTCCCAACCTGTGGTCTCTGCATATCTCTTCCCCAACTGCCACCCCCCATTCCTAGTTTAAACTCCCAACTTCCTCTATATATTCTTCCATCCTCTGCTTCAACACTTTCTTTCCTTCCTCACTCAAGTGTAGTCTGTCCTTGGCATAGAGACTACTGTCCTCCCAGGTCTCTCCCCCCCCCAACAGCCCATACCCTTTAGCACAACACCAGGTTCTTAGCCATCTGTTAAATTCCTCTATTCTCAGCTTTCTTGTTGTGCTTGCCTTTGGCACTGGAAGTATCTCAGAAAAAGTTACTGATCTTCCTGCCCCCTCACATAATTGTGCTAGTTCCTCAAACCTCCTCTGGACTATATCCACTGTCTTGTCAGCCAGATCGTTTGTCCCAAGATGTATAATTAAATGAGGCTTGTCCCTACCCCTTCTAGCATATTTCAGAACAGACTGTCCCACCCTTTCCGCTGTCATTCCTGGCATGGCCTCCACCCAAATGCGACTATGCCTCTCCGCCTTGCTACCCCACCTAACTCCTCTTAGTATTGAGTCCCCCAGCACTAAGATTCCACCCCTCTTACTCCCTGCTTGCTTCCTTTCATCTCCCTCCCTCATTTCCAGCTCCTCTTCTTCCTCCTGCACATTATTATGCCCTTTTACCCCTGTTGCAGTTCTCCCAGCAGAACTTCCCCCCGCTCCAGTTCGGTCCAGGCATTTATCAATTACTCCTCTAATTTCATCACTTCCCTCCTCCACCTTCTTCCTCTCTAGCAGTGCAAAACTATTTTCTGAAGACCCTTCACAAATGCATGCTCCCTCTCTCTGCATAGTAACCTGTTCTCTCCTTTCCACTCCATGACTTTTGCCACTTCTTCGCCTCCCCTCACAAGTCCCTATTGCCTCCTTCCATTTGACTTTTGTCTCCTGACCTGGTTTCCCCGGCAATCGTTCTTCCTGGCCTGGGCCCCTTTGTCTCTGCTTCCCTTCTTCTGAGCCTCTCCTCACCACTGTTGGATTAAATTGCCCTCCCTCATCTCCCCTTCTTCCTCCCTCCAGTATTGGGCTAAACCCACCCCCAATCTGCCTTGCCTGTCTTAGTTCCTCCTGCAGACCCTCAATCTCCTTTCTAAGTTTTTCTATGTGGTTGTACACTAAACATCCTCCCACTCTCCAGGCAATGTTTAGAAAGATCGGTGCACCGCAGTTGTTGCAGCTACCACCTACCCATTGCTGTCGTTGCCACCAGCGACCCCCACCCTTCCAGATGCAGGATACCAAACACTCCCCAAGTCCCCACTCTCCCCCTACCAGTGCAAAACATTCTTTATGTCCCTTACCTCCTTTGTTGCACACGTTTAGATATGTTGAACAACTGCTTTTATATTCCTATCCACACTAAAAATACTTTAAGTAGCCATTGCACAACCTTCTTCAACTCCTACTCCTCCTTTACCCAATGCAATAACTATGTGAAGTAGTAATGAAAGCGCCTAGATTTGCATTTACTTCCCTTCCACTGAGAGAGCAGTCACCTCTTCACTTGCTGCAGTTCCTTTCCTGGATGTCTGCTTCTGTTGACAGGTGCAAGTCCTTGCCTGTTTGAGGAAGTGATGTCAGAACCCCTAGTACAAAGGAATAATTGACCAAGGGTGGGTGGGGTGAGGGGTTTGGGTGGTGGGACCAGCCCAAGTCTTCCGGAAACAATCAGGTAGCTGAGGCCTCTAGTCAGACAATTAGCACCCTTCCCCACTAAAACTTTGCAGCTAGTGAAGCCAGCAACAATGAATCAATTCTACTCCAAGCCCCAACATAGGTTTGCTACCCAAAGAAACAGGACACCAATTCAAACAGCTTCACCAACAATACATCAAAATAGGTTTGGAATTATAAGATATAGGTCTCCAATTCAAAGAAACAGACCAGTTAAATTACACCAATTATGTTTAAAAGAGAAGAAATAGGCTTCTACAAATGCAGCCTGCCACACCGTAAACCAAACAAATGAGCTCTCTTTTAACTACCAAAACAGGTTTCAAAATTCCAACAGCCCCAAACAATACCCTGCTAGCCCCTTAGTAGTAAGAAAGAAAATAAACATTCTACCAAGTAGAATCCATGAAAAACAATGTAAAACAAGAAGCTACTGTACTGTAGATCTGATCCTGTCCCCCTTCTAGTTCCTTCTAGGTAATATTCTAACCATTCAACTAAAGTCTTTCAGCTGGTCTATCCTACAGTCATTTTGCTGATCATCCAGACAACAAATTCAAGCTTTTAATACTAACCGTTTATAGTCCCCTTTATTCAATAAATGTGCATCTGATTTTAACACAGTTCGTGTAGTAAATTTCATTTTTTTTAATTCCGAATTTACTTTCTTTATCGTTTCCTCTCTGGAGTTCAAAGGCACATTATTGCATTTTATTTCCTCTACCTGGTTGTATTACAGACACACAAAACGTTTTTGTCTGCCTGGGTGTACTGGCAAGGAATTGCCTATTTTCAGACCAGACCCAGGGTATAACATTTGCAACGCCCAGACATCTTCACAGCTCGGCTATTCGAGTTTAAAAACAAGTTGATTGCCTACAACTTCATAATAAATTTAGTCTACCTATCATGTATAACCTTTATTTCAAAGGCTGCAGTTCTGCTTAGAAAAATATGACATTATTTTCTTCTTTCTTTTGCATCAGTAGAAGAAATATTTGAAACTATTCATCTTACCCTTGTAAAACTAACAAAATATTATTAGTAGTGTCCCTGCCATATAACAGATATAATTGGGCTTGTGATTTGTATGGCTACCATAAGGCTACCTAAACATTCCCTAGATTAATGTGTAAAATTGTATTTATTAGAAAAAAATAACATATATAACTTAGAGAGCTAGTAGAATAAAAAAATAGCAGACAGAAAAATATTACAAATTTTAAGAAATAATGTAACTTTTTATTTCATAAGTATTGTTTTCTTATTATATTTACTCATTGGAATGTAGGTTTGTGACAGTATTATGCCAGATGTGTGGAATAGCACTCTGCCTGACATACCTAGTTATATTCCACCCACTACATCATCAGTTCTGTAACCCAACTGACTGTAACATCACAGGTGATTCACCTGGCAGCTACTGAGTGGCTCTTCCTGAGTACCTGTAATGTCACAGTCAGTTCGGTCACAATGCAGACGATGTAGTAGAGGGAATACAACTAGATATGTCAGCTGCCAGGTAGAGTGCTGTTCCACAGATAGCACCTAACATCAGGTAAAAAATATTCTAATTATCCAAAGGGAAATGAAAAATCACCTCAGATATAAAAGGTAATAGTCGATTGCTTTTAAAAACTAATATTAGTTTTAGATAGTGCACTAGCTTTTAAGACTGACAGGGTCTTCAAGTATAACAACAACTGGGAAAACAATAACTTTACCATTACACATCAGCCAAAGGAGAGGGGGCTAAAATGCTCAAACACAGGAATAGATTTTCTTGCACATTAGCTTACAAGTTCAATCTGCATATTATGTAACCTCCACCAACATAGAAACATAGAAACATAGACTTTGATGGCAGATAAGGACCGCTTGGCCCACCTAGTCTGCTTATTTCCCTACCTACAGGATAAGCTGCAGATCCTAGTTAACAAACAGCCTATTTCTTCCTACCCCCCCACAAGAATTGCCTTATGTCTGTCCCATGCATTCTTGAATTCTCCCACAATTTTAGACACCACAACCTCCTCAGGAAGGCTGTTCCATGTGTCCATCACCCTCTCTGTGAAAAAATACTTCTTTACATTGCCTCAGAGTCGTCCCCCCTCTATCTTCAAATCGTGTCCCCTTGTTCTTGCACATCTCTTTTTCTGGAAGATGCTACCATCTTGGACTTTGTTGATTGCACTGAGGTACTTAAAAGTTTCTATCGTGTCCCCCCTCTCCCTCCTTTCCTCAAGAGTATACATATTAAGCTCCTTTAGTCTCTCCTCATTGGGCTTCTCTTGCAGACCCTGCACCATTTTAGTTGCCCTCCTCTGGACTGCCTCCATTCTGTCTATGTCCTTGTGGAGATAGGGTCTCCAAAACTGGACACAGTACTCCAGATTGGAGTCTCACCAACTGTCTGTACAGAGGGATAACAACTTCCTGTTTTCTACTGGTGATGTCTCTCCCTATACATCCCAGTATCCCCCCAGCCCTCTCTACTGCCATCTCACATTGCTTGCTAACCTTAAGGTCATCTGATATGATTACCCCTAGGTTCTTTTCCATTTTTGTTGTTGTTACTACTCCCCCTCACTGTGTAATCTTCCCCTGGGTTTTTGTTTCCCAGGTGCATTATTTTGCACTTCTTTGCATTGAATCCAAGCTGCCATACTTCTGACCATACCTCCAACCTTGACAAGTTCCTTCTCATCCTTTCCACGCCTCCTTGTATATCAACCGAGTTGCAGATCTTTGTGTCATCTGCAAAGAGGATACTTTTCCTTCCAGTCCATCTGCAATGTCACTTATAATGACATTAAAAAGGATTGGACCCAGTACTGAACTCTGTGGCACCCCACTAGTAACCCCTCTTTCTTCAGAGTGGACTCCATTTACAATTACCTTCTGTGTCCTGTTGTCCAGCCAATGTTTTACCTAGGCTACCACCCTGGAACCCACTCCCAGGCTGATTAATTTGATTATTAATCTTTTGTGTGGGACTATGTCAAATGCCTTGCTAAAGTCTAGGTAGGCCATATCCACAGCCCCTCCTTGGTCTACTACTTTGGTCACTCAGTCAAAGAAATCAATTAACCTTCCTTCTGTGAACCCATACTGCCTTGGGTTCTGTGCCCCATTGGCCTCTAGGTACTCAACAATTCTTTCCTTCAGAAGTGATTCCATCACTTTCCCTACCACAGAGGTCAAGGTCTGTAGTTTCCTGCCTCTGTCTTGCTCCCACTTTTGTGAAGGGGAATCACATCCACCTTCCTCCAGTCCCCAGGTACCACACCATCCTCCCATGATTTGTTAAAAAGGGTAGTCAGTGGTGTCACTAGTTCTCCCCTTAATGTTTTTAGAATTCTGGGGTGAATTTCTTCAGGTCCCAGTGCTTTGTCCACCTTCAGTTTTAGGAGTTCTTTCAGAACCCTTTCTTCTGTGAAAGGACTGGGATCGACCCCCCATCTAGAGTGAGTCTGTTAATTGGATTAGGCACCTCCCCCTCCTCCTCTTTTGTGAATACTGAGCAGAAGTATTCATTCAGTATCCCTGCTTTTTCACTGTCCCTCTCTGACCACCCACCGTCCATTCTATTCAGCCTCAGTATCCCTCCGTTTCTTTCTACACTCCCTGATGTACCTATAAAAGGTTTTATCCCTCTTCTTAACTGAGTTGGCTATCTTTTCCTCAGTTTGGGTCTTTGCTATTCTGACTTCCCTCCCTGCTTCCTTCTGTGTTTCCTTATACTTCCTAAATGCTATCTTTTTCTCCCTAACCTTCCCCACCACCTCTTTTGAGAACCGTAGTGGCTTTTTCTTTCATTTTGATTTGTTTATTTGCTTCACACAAAGGCTTGTTGCCTCTGTGATGGCAGTTTTGATGTTTCCACTCCTTCTCGCCTGTTTGCTAGTGCTTTTCTAAGGCACTCTCCCATCTTGCCAAAGTCAGCCGTCCTGAAGTCTAGTACCTTCATTTTTATATGGCTTGACTCTGTAGCTGAGTTTATCATGAACCACACTGTTTGATGGTCACTTGTTCCCGGATGACTACTCATTTCTATATCTGAGATCCTCTCACTGTCCCCATTTGAGAGTATGAGGTCTAAGATTGCTCCCACATCAGTGGGTTTCAAAACTAACTGTCTGAGGCATGCCACCTGTAGGGCATCGAGAATGGCCCTGCTCTTGGATGTGGCTGTAGCAAAGGTACTCCAGTTGACATCTGGCATATTCAGGTCCCCCATCAACAGTATCTCCCCTTTCTCTGCCATCCTAAGGATACCTTCTATCATATCCTTGTCCATTCACTCCTTCTGACATGGGGGTCTGTATACAACTCCTGTGCGGATTATGTGCCATTTCCAGTCTCTAAGGTGACCCACAGTGCCTCCTCTCCTCCCTGTTTACTCTTTTGTTCCATTGTGTTTATCCCTTTTCTTACATAGACAGCTACTCCAACCCCCTCTTCTACTCTCCCTGACTCTCCTGTCAGTTGTGTACCCTGGTATGTTAACATCCCAGTCATGGCTCTCTGTGTACCATATTTCTGTGACTGCTGTGATATCAAGGCATCCCTCTTCCATCAAGGCTTCCAGTTCAGGGATCTTGTTACCCAGACTACGGGCATTGGTACTCATTACCCTCCATTTATTGATGGCCTTACCCCTTTTTGCCCCATCCCTGTCCTTATTGCCTTTGCCATATTCTCCATTTAGCCCTGCCTTTCTCCCTGACTATTGTTATAAAATGGTGACTGTATAAATATTAAGGTCCTTATGTTTTTTAGACTCTCCTGAAGGAAGATATTCAGTGCCAGAAGGAGATGGTAGGCCTCTGAGAATAAGCAGCCTGCAACTACTGTCAATGATTAGTTCAGTACATTCCATAAAGTCTGTCCAAAAACAGACAACATTGCAGTTGGTATTGAAATAAGAAAGTAGTAATGACATATCCTAGCAAAGAAACTGATTTCGTAGCCATATTACTCCCATGTCTGAGCATAATACTGAATTTGCAGGTGTCTTAAAGGGACACTATTAACTCTTTTTGCATCATATTATTTCTAGTTAAAAACCCATGTTTTCTGATTGCTTACCTTCTGTAATATTCATTATAAGAAGGATCTGAGAAATTGAGCTTTCTGATTGGCTGCAAACATTCTAACAGCCGTATGTTAATCTTTTATTAACATACATGTAGAGCTTAGCCATATGCTGAACAAGGTTTAACACTACTTAAAAACACTTTTTATTATAATAGCAATAAGGCAGTCCCAGGTATTATAAGTTTATCGAAATTGTTAATCACCTTCCATGGGCATGTGGAACTCAGCTACACCTCGTGCCACAGTACACCCCTAGAAGGTGATTAACAGACCATTAACATAACCCTTGGTCATGCCTTATTGCTTAATTGATGTTGCTGGTTGTTTCATCTGCTTTCTTTCTTAGTAGAACTGAAATGCATGATAATGATGTAATTATACCCAACCTTGTTTAGTTTCAAATCCTTGATCAACCCTTATTGTATACTTCACCACCACCCCCACACACACACATATGCAGCCACTCATCGTGCAACAGTCTCCTCTCTTCCCACTGCATGCTGAATGGCTAAACTGTTTAGAGGTGTTCCCAAGTCCATGAAAGATGCAGTGGAAGTTGATCAAGGAATATAAACGTGTTTTGTTTGGCACAGTAATACTAGTATGGTGTGCAGTCTATTTTTAACTTTTAGATAGAAAAATAAGGAACCATAATCAAACAACCAGCTACATCAGCAATCTTTAAAGAATGTAAGCAATCATAAAATGTGTTTTTATTTTGGCTTGCATGCACGCACAAGCAACATATTGGAGTAGTAGCAGTTTCAGTGGTGTATCAGTGTTGTGGTGAATGCAGGGCACACTTTAGTAGGTGCGTCCCTCATTCCCCAATGAGCCAGCATGCTAGCACTGACACAAGTATATGCAAAGTTCCACCAAGTTGAAAGAAATGTGCTGCTGCAATCTAAAACAAGCTCATCATGCAGTGGCACAGATGACACACCTCCCCTATGTGCCTTTCCTGGTGAAACATTTCAGTAAACATGGCGGCAGCTCCTGCCATCCACCACACAATGCCCAAAGAAGGCTGACATCGGGGGTGCAATCCCCTTGTCGGCATGTCTCCCATCCCCCCACATTGTGTAGCACACTAGGAGCCCACCCCGATGTGCATGTTCCTGCCTCTCCCCACTCCCATTGTGTGGCACACTGGGAGCCCACTCTAGTGTGTCCAACATCACACCACCAAACATCATGGGGCATACTGGGTGCCCAACATATATTTGATTTCATCTGTAAAGAAAGAAAGCGGTTCCATGAGGTCTGGTTTGTTTTTCTGGTACCTGAAACAAAGAAAATGGTCTGTTGTCCACATTGCCTCCCCTCCCCCAACCCACACCCACCCTCTGCGCACCTTACCCCCCCACACCCCCCAACCCATACTTACCTCTGTTGGTCCAGTGCTGCGATCTTCGGTGGAGCGGGAACATGTCTGCACTCTTCAAGGCTGAATGTGATCTGAAGAAATTCCAGCAAGCTGTACAATGGCACAAATGGGGTGGGGTTCAACTTAGATGGATATCTCAGCCATTTTTTTAAATTTTGGCTCCAAATTTTCAACATGGGGCTCTTGGGACCCCACCTCATGAACACATGCACTGTTATCTTTTTATTCTGTCCTGAAAGGTCATTTTGTGGTCACTGTGTGGAATCACCTTTCGGGACTGATTAACAAAATGACAGTGCCACTGTTCATGAGGTGGGGTCTCAAAACGCCTATGTTGCAAATTTCAGGAAAACATTCCAAAAATGACTGTGTTACAAGTGTGCATTGCACAGTTCCCATGCACTTCTCGCAAGTTTGACAGTTTTTTATATTCCTAGATTTTCAACATTTATTTTTTTCACACTATCTCTTATGAACAGTACAGCTGTCATTTTTCACATCCTGCCCGAAATGTGTTTTCACACATGTGGCACACAATGGCATGGTCACTGTGGGAAATCAATGTTCGGGTCAGATTAACAAAATTACAGTGATACTGTTCATGAGCGGAGGTGCCAAAATGCCTATGTTGAAAATATGGTTAAAAAAGTCCCCAAAATATTTGCGTTATGGGTGTGCTTTGCACAGTTTCTATGCACGATTGTGGCTTCACCAATTTTTCATATTTTCACTCCAGATTTTTAACATTGCCATTTTCTTTACACCCCCTCATGAACAGTACAGCTGTCATTTTTCACATCCTGCCCGAAATGTGTTTTCATACCTGTGGTACCAGATTGCGCAGTCACTGTGCAAAATCACCTTTTGGCTAACAAACTGATAGTGCCACTGTTAATGAGGTGGGGTCACAAAAAGCCCATGTTGAAACTTTGGAGTGTAAATACCAACAAACACCTGGGGTGTTAAGGTTTCCAATCACAACATCCCACCACATGGAGACTGACAGGCATCAGGGGTGTGACTTGAGAATGTTGGCTGTAATGCTCATGCAATTCCACCCCCACCCCACCCCCACCCTGCAGCCAGTGACAGGCATCAAGATGTACCTTGGACTCTTCAGCCCCAAAGTTCACCCCATTCTCCTATACTGCACCCATCTCAGTGTCTTTCCTTATGGAATGGAGTGAGCGTAAAGCCTGAAGACCCCAAGGCACAACGTGACAGTTGTCAGTGTCTTCAGGGTAAGGTGAGGTGAAATGGCATCAGCATTATGGCCAATGACCCAGAGGCACACCCCAATGCCTGTCAATCTCTGCAGTGTGGAGGTGTGGTTGGCATAAGTTCAATACTTCACTGCCATTCCTATTATGCATCTCTCTAATTCCTGCACTACCAGTGTCAATGCCAGCAAGACAACATTCGGCATTGACAAATGCTTGTTTAAACTAGGGACAATTTGTGGCTTAAGAGGGTTGGCAGTGTCCCTTTAATTTTAGCACTATTTGTATCATTATTTTGTTAAACCTAGGCTCAATCACCCAAAATAGAAGCAACTGTATCTTGTTGTTGTTTTAAAGGGTTGCTTCTTAAAAGTGTACACTATCATTAAAGGATAATTTATCAAAGGTATAGAAGTAATAGGTTGGCTGCAAGTACAATATCTCCTATATTCACACTCTGCCAGAACCATATACTAGTAGTAGACATGTTAAGGTTGCCAGAAGGTTGTACTAAAAGTAGAACAGTGGTTGCCCCACTGCTGGCCCCTCAACTTGAAAGTTTCCCTAATGATGCTTCTGTTCACAACCACTGTGTTTATCATCAGTGAACCTGTCAGTCTGTATGAAATCAGGATTTGCAACTTTTCCTGGTGTGTCAGTTTTGGGAGAGTTTTCATCAGGTCTACAATGGCTTAATAA
The DNA here is from genome assembly GCA_016271365.2 of Neoceratodus forsteri. NCBI lineage: Eukaryota > Metazoa > Chordata > Ceratodontiformes > Ceratodontidae > Neoceratodus > Neoceratodus forsteri. Next base: position 319,412,319 of record CM028130.1, read on the forward strand.
TATTACTTGCTCATTTGCAGCCCTTTTTTTGAAATTCAGTCACGCCTACATGATTGGAAAAATATTATAACAATGTCTCAGTGCTCTTAGGTTAGTTTACTGACAGGACTGCATATGTTAAGAGGTACATACATGTATTAAGAATTGTTTAGATTCAAAAAATCTTTCTTTAGTTTAGTTTATTTAAACACACTCTTTCAACATACCACAAAGGTGAGATGAAGTTGAATATACAGTAGTATACAAAAGGATAAATACATAAACATTTTAACCATAAATATATTTCAATAATCATATGACTAATACCATCACCATCTAATAAAAACAGGAACATTTTAACACAGAAAAGGCAGGACAGGATGTGTGTTGTGCTGTGATAATGTCACACCTCAGGTGGGCTGGTCATGAGGCTGCAGCCTGAGTGACTTCAACCACACTAAAAGAGATATTATCCCAGCTTATAAAATGGGTCTAAAAATCAAAGGAACATAACCCTTAGAAGACTACGGATGTATATACAGTATACATCCATAATCTACTGTATATACATTCACATATATTCAATTCTTAAAGGGTTAATTTGATAAAGCCAGTCAGCTGTCCATGCACTGTTACAGCATAATGAAGGATTATCCTGGTTCTAAACCTGTCCAGATCTGTTAGTATGACTCAAATCAGATATATTGTGGCTGACAGTCATATACATTTCTATGTTTTTATAATTTGGGCCATGAAGAAACTATGGGTCATATAACATTTACTGTAACTTTCCATTTTACATTTGATGGAGGCATATTTTTTCTGAATTATTTTATCCTTTTTTCATTGGAAATCTGCCTAGAGATCATTCTTAACCCCTGGGATGTTAAGACTGCACAGAAAATTATAGTATATCTTTCTTTAAAGCTTTCTAAAAATGAGACAACAATATATAACATAAAATTCGATATTCTTTATTGATAAATTCATGTATTAAAATAAGGCAGTTGACCAATAATCAAAACTGTCAATGTGTGACTATGTCAAATTTCATGTTAACTGTATGGAAAGTTAAATTATGATATGATGCCTATGTAATATGTATTTAATTATTGCTGTTTTAATATACTGAAAAGGCATATTTTTCCTCATAAACAATCTACATCAAATAAGAGAGTCAGACAATGCCATGATCTTTTTTGGTAGTTATCTTTCTAGTAGTGTTTGTAGTAGTGCTAGTAGCTTTTTAATTCACATAACAGAATTGCAATTGAAAAGATAAGACAAGGTTACAAAAAATTAAATAGTATGAAAACAAAAGAAAAATCACATAATAAAAAAATCATAAAAATGAGAAAATTATGAGGTCACTTGAATATCCCTATTTGTTATAAAGTTTGAATAATGTGTGTCTTTGTACTTATTATTTTAAGTTCATCTCAGTGGAATTAACTTACTTTGAATAAAGTATTGTAATTGATTGAGTTCAGCAAAAGTTTGATTGTTTTCCACATCATATATGAGGTGGTCATTATCCCAGTCAAACATTTCTGTCTTACAGTATTTGTTCATTACAAGAAAAAGTTAAAAGAATATGTTTTATATTACCAATACTTTTTTTGTTATAAGGACATAACTCATTTTTAGAGCTGCAGTGGGCAGAGCCCTGCAGACCACTTGCTTTTACAAAAGGACTCCAAATTCCTTGCATTTTTTTCCAGACCGAACAACCTGTTGCAGTTGCACCACAGTCACCTCCACATCCCTGAAGCTCTCCACACATTGCTGGTATTGGAAGCAACACTGCACTATTTTGTTTCTATCAACAGTCATGGGCCACTCTGCTGTGTCCAAGATGGTTGCCGCACCCTAATGCGCATACGCTAGTGGTCTCGCATGCGCAGTAGTGTGCGGTGGCCATCTTGGTCATGGCAGAGTGTGTTATATTCTACTGTGGCCACCTATTTTTTTAATTATAAGTATCCCCCCACCCAACATTTCCTCTCAGCACCCCCCAAAACATAATATTGACACTGAGGGTGTCCAATCCCCCAGTGTCTCGATTGTGTTACCCGTGACGGTCCCTTTCTTTTTTTATATATACTTTTTTCTACCTCAACATGACCTTCCCTCTCAGCACCCACACCTCCACACACCCCAGAAACATATCTCCAGAAACATAGCCCCAGAAACATAACAGTGGCACTGAGGGGTGCCCAATCCTCCAGTGCAGGAATCCTCTTTTTTGTTTTTGTACAACCCCCCCCCAGCATTGCACATGTACAGTTATTTCTGAGTTTTTCTAATAGATTTATAGATATCTCTCCCCCAACTGGCCTTCCCTCTCAGAAACCACCACCCTACTCCCCCCAGAAAAATAACAGTGGCATTGGGACATGCCCCAGTCCACATTGCAGGAATCCACAATTATTTACCTGTAAAAAACATCCATTGATGTCTTTTGCACTGTTACACTCTCCCCCCCCACCTGACCCTCCAACTCAGCACCCACCATCCCACATCACCCTAAACCCCTTACTTACCAAAGTGACAAGTATGCTTCAGTACACTAATACGTAACAGGCTGTGGATACTATATGGGGAAGGTGCTTGGGGCTGGGGCCATCTTGACTCCTGGGTGGGGGGGTAGTAGGGTCTGGGGCTTCTCCTGTTGCCTGGTGCTGTGCAGTGCCCATGATGGGAGCCATGGAGGGAGCTCTGCTAGGCAATCTTGATTTTACGGGAGCACACATGGGAGAGGTCATGTCTTGGTTTGCTAATGCTTTGGGCCTGGAGATGCCAGGTTATTAACCTCTCCTCCAGTAATTGCCCATCATTGTCATTTTGAAGGGACAGACCAGGAGGCTAGTTTGGGGGATGGAACCCTGTCCATCACTAGTGGTGGGGTCCTTCCTAATTGTCCAAGGAATCTTGAGCCAGGATATGGCTAGGAGGCCAGTTTGATGGGCACTTAGGTGCTCAGCACTGGTGCAGGAAACTTCATCAACAATAACACGATCTGGTGTGGAATTTCTAAAACAACAGGGAGGAGATGGCAGAATCTTGTCTCTTCCATGGCCCTTTTGACTATACCTCATTTTCTCGGACCCAGTGCTGATGTTCAGTCCTTCTCATATGGGTGCTCTCCCTGATGTAGAAGTGGATAGGCACATCTTTCATTATGCCTGGTGGTGAGTCCCATGGAGTCCAATGAAGGGTGCTGCCAGTCCGGGTTGAAGGGAGGCCCGGAGCCTTCTTTCTGCCACCTTCTGCCACGGAGGTCTGGAGCATCCAACCTGGGACTTCTGGGGGGTCTATGGGTGGCTTACTCCCCATGACCCCATGTTAGATTTCCAATTGTTGGTCTTATACAGTTAGGTCAAAAGTTTTATGCTGTTTGTGTGCATCCTCCCCTTAATTTATTTCTAGGGGACAGTTGGGTGTATCACCTGCTTACTACCCCTCTGGAGCTGGTACCTCATGCAGTTTTGCAAGAGGCCTTCACTAGAAAGAGGAATCACTTTCTTGTTGGTCCCTCTCCACACCCCATTGGTCATATCTTCAGCAGCTGTGGGATGGGGAGAAATACACCTTGAAGTTTCAATTGTTTATTGTTTTGCTGTTCTTAAATGCTATTTTCATTTCATGTTGACTATGTTTGAATTTTCTCATACCTGTTCTTGGTGTGTCACCCCTCCCCCAGTGTATTATATTCCCAGCTTTCATGTTAGATAAAATGGTGGATATTCACATTATTTCATATAATGTCATGGGCATTAATAGTCCTATTAAATGGGCCAGAATGCTACAAGATTTGCAATGACATAAAGCCATGGTGGCCTTCCTTCAGGATACCCACCTGACCACTCCTGAACACCTTATATGAAGGAGGTCCTGGGTAGGGGAGGGTTATGCCTCCCACTATGAGTCCTATCTGGACTGTAGAGGGGTGTGGCAGTGTAATGCACCCTTGTCAGTATCAAACATGGCGATGGATCCTGAGTGCAGGTTCATATCTGTTCAGAAGGAATACAGGGAGCACAAGTGTGTTTCAGTTAATATATATGCTCCAAATGAGGATGCATCAAGACTCCCTTTTTTAGAAAAGGTACTATAGCAGATTCTGATAGTATGGTGGTGATTGGGGGAAACTTTAATGATGTCATGAACCTAATGTGGTATCGAACAGGGAGGGGGTCCAAAGGTTCTACCAGAATGGGGAAATTGCTTTTAAGGTTGAGCCAGGAGCTGGGCCTGGTTGAGGGGTGGCGGTTCCTTCACTCATGAGGTAAGGACTACACTTAATATTCCCCACATCATATAGGTTACTCCAGAATCAATTATTTTTTAGCTCTCAGCTAATTGGATCCCTAAACTGACCAAGTGTGAAATAAGGAACATCATGGCCTCAGACCACCCCAGTGTTCTTGCAACTAACTACAGCCCCTTTACCCTCTGAGTCCTGATGGAGGACAAATTTGAGCCTGCTCAACAAAAAAGAATTTAAATACCAAATGTTTAAAACCACACAAATTTTTGTCCAGACCAACCCCCGCAGGACACAAGTGCAGGTATTAGGTTGGATATGCTAAAGTGCTGCCTTTGCGGTAAGATAATAAGATACTCAGCCCAATTAAAAAAAGACAGATTTAAGACAAGACTCACACTAGAGATTCAAATAGCTCATCTTGAATCCGAACACCAGGCAACCTGCATGTAAACTAGAACTGGAGCAAAAGTGAAGGGCTCTAAATCATTTGTTGGACACTCAGATAAAAGGACAGTTACGCTACGCACGGCAAAAGTATTTTGAGCATGGCAACAGGGTGGGACAGTTTTTAGCCTGGCAGCTCTGCAAAGAGGCAGCCAGCAGGGCTATGGTCCAGTTCTGGGGGGAGGGGGAGACCCAGATGTCTGTGACGCCTTGAATACTACTATTTCCACAAGGGAGGTTCTTGCCAAGATCAAGCAACTAAAAAATGGGAAAGCACCAAGGATGGATGGATTTCCATTTGAATTCTATAAACATTTTCATTCTTAAATAGTTAACTTGCTGGTAGCAACATATAAAGAGATATTGGAAGGTGCGGGCGGGGTTCCCCCTTCCTGGAACTTAGCACAAATTTCAGTCATCCCCAAACCAGATAAGAACCTGGAATTTTGTGGATCTTATCACTCCATTTCTCTTCTGCCAGTTGATATGAAAATCTTCATGGGCATTCTTGCAGACTGTCTCCAAAGTTGGATCTCCCCCGGTATACCCAGATCAGGCTGGCTTCATCACAGGAAGGTTCATCCAGGATATTATCTGGAGGTTCCTAACATTATATTGGTTCAACGTCACTCTAAATCATTTCAGATAGCCATCAATATGGACACCAAAAAGGCTTTTTACAGGGTGGATAGGACCTTTATGGCCTCCACCCTGGCCAGGTTAGGCCTTGGAGGTAAGTTTATTTTGGCAGTAACATCCCTCTACAACAAACCTGAAGCACGGATTAAGGTCAATGTTTTTTTTGTCAGACCATTTCCCACTGAAGAGGACAACCTGACAGGGCTGCCCTCTATTGCCCTTGTTTTTGGCCCTGTCCTTAGAACCTCTGATAATTTTGAACTGTAACAACTTTGAATATTAAAGGGGTGATGGTCGGTGGGGTTGAGTAGAAGTTAGCACTCTATGGTAATGATTCCTACTTTTCCTTGAATGAACCCCAGATGTCCCTCCCACACCTGCTGGAGGCCCTTCAAGAGTTTGGAGATTTAGCTGGCTATAAAATTAATCTCACCAAGTCTGAGGTGATAACACTCAGTGGAGCACCCCCTTCTGGATTTCAAATGCCATATCCCCTTCTCTTGGGTGAAAAGGAACACTGTTAGATACCTAGGCATCCAAATATCAGTAGACTCCTCCTGTCTCTTTAAAAAGAATTACCTTAAACTACATAATACCATGCAGGCAGATTTCACCCATTGGACACACTTGCCCCTTACCTTGTACGGTAGGGAGCAAACAGTGAAAATGCACATCCTCCTGAGGTTGCTTTTTTTGTTTCAGACCCTCCCCATCCCCATTCCTAACAATTTTTGGAACAAACTGAACAAAGATGTTCATCATTTTATCTGGGCAGGCAAAAGACCCCATCTCTTGACCAGAATCCTTTGGGCATCCTGGGAAGAGGGTGGTGTAAGACTTCCCTGTTTATATCATTATTATCTAGCAGCACAGGGGTTCCAGATGGTACCTGATTGAAGAAGCTACACTCCTTGGCGGAGCACTGTTGACACTGCTTACAAATGTTATCCTCCCTCACATCTGGTTCCAAACCTCTAATCCTTGACTAAAACACTCACTGAGTATACTTTTGCATCTCTGCAAACTTACTAGTGTAACCCCTGTACCAACTTGGGAGCATGCCTTTGGCTAATAGCTCCCGTTTCATCTCCTCCAGGTGCCTGCTGAATGTTTACATATTTGTTTTTGTCTGCTTCCCCAGTCATGTGCCCTTGATGCCTCAGAAATAGCCCCATGTTAACTCCAGCCCATTCAGGCTTGAGAAGCCAACCGGGCTGCCCCACTACTCGTTTTCAGCATCCCCGGAGGCTCGGAGATTGTGCCTGTGAAATGCATCACCTTTCATCTCCCAACTGCTTAACTTGCAGGTGAGCAGGACAGTGTCTGGGGGTCCTGGTGTCTCCACCAGCTAAGTGGGACCCAGTGACCTTAGCAAGGGCCCTGAGAGCCCCCTTTGAAAATTAATCAAAGAGATCCATGAAGTGTACAAGATCAGGGCTGATGAATATTAATGAGCCAGAGCCCTGATCTAAATGGATATTCACAAGGGCCTGTCTGCCCTTGGGGCAGCAATGTTTCAGCAACTGCTGAAAGTAAAGGGAATAAATGTGTAATAAATAAATGTAATTGCTATTCAATGTTTGGGAACAAATGTTTTAAGCAAAGGAACAGTATTTAACTAAATAAATGGATAACCTGGCTGTACCAGAAATATTTGGGACTCAGAGAGATAGCCTGCCTGCTGCAAATGATGGCTCTAAAATATTTTCAGCAGTGACAGGCAAACGGACTGAGGGAATTATTAACGCTGTTCAGCGACTTAGAGGACACACCAATGGCTATTACACTCTGGAGCATTTGGACAATTTCAATAATTATTCTGGCTGCACCAGGACTTCATTTGGGACTGTATTAATTCTGCTTAAGGGGACTATGTGTTAAGCAGCCATTACAGAGCAGCACAGCCAACCAGAAAGCTAGGATTTTAAAGACAGGACTTGTGGGACATTTGCTAAAACTCCTGGGAAACTACCCAGTGCTCATGGAGAGCCACAGGGATCTAATTTCAGGTGCCTAAACAGCACAACTGTGCATCAAGAAGGCTTAATGAATAATTCATTTTCATGCTTGACAAGCCTTTCAGCCAATCAGAGACAAAGCAACCTATAGCTTCAACCAATCAGGAGCCTCAGGAGTGCTCCATAAAAGACTGTGTTTTCAGCAAATTTCCATATTCGAGTGGGAGCCTCCCACAGTGGTGGGGGCTCAGGCCCCCAGCATTGCCACTGGGCCTGGTGATCCAGTGTAAGCCCCTTCATTCTGGAGGGGGGGTCATTTGACTTATTTGCCAGTAATGTTAAAGTAATTTAGTTTACAGCAGAACCTGCTAGCCTGGGGGGTTGCCAGAATGTCCTCCCTTCCACACAGAGGAAAGACATGTACCTGCAACTTAACGAAAAGCCAGCTGTGAGAGAGCTGATCCTGCCTAAGTGGTGAGAGGACTGAAAAATTCAGGAGCCTTCATGACAGAGATCCCTACTATGAGGAGCCTGAGTGAGTACTCCCCGGTGCAAGAAAGAAAAATGCTTAGTGGGTCTGACAATGCCCTAGAGACTGATTGCTGTTTAAATTGTTTGTTTGGTCTACACCCTGCATCTGCTATGCCTTATCTTTGTCCAGCACAGGTGGACCTAGATGTCTTTAGGGGCCCGGTGTGGTCCAGATTAGATATAAATGTGATGATATGTGTTTATCTGCTATGGAGCCTACAGGACAGGAAGGGGAGCACTCTGAACTGGGGCTCATCCTGACTTTGCCTGAGAAGTCCAGTATTTGATTAATAATTAGTCAAGATGTCCTGTGGAGCTGTGAACTTCAGCCATATGCCACATGGGATTGAGACCTCAAATCTGAATTGGAAATGACTGCTTTAAATACTCAAGTTGCTCAACTAGAGAAATGGTTTTAATAAAGTAATTTGTCTGGATATGGATGTAAAGAAACCAGGTTCCCCCAGCTTAGGGAACAAGTACCCACATATTCAAGTAGAAAAAGACCATGGTGACCATGCTGGCCCCTGGTTAAAAAAGCACACCTTCTTTATATGTACTGAATGTGTTAGATTATAAATGTACTGAATGTACCAAAATCACAAATGTGCTGGATGTTTAGAAATAATAATTTGACTGAAACCCATGTAACCGGCTGGTTACATCTGACCATTGTTTGGCTTACAAAATGCAGGAACCCCCTTCCCCGCATAGTTTCAAAAGACTGTATATAGTTTAAGTACTTAATGTCTTAAAATCAAGCTTCAAATTCTTCTAAATTTAGCCAGCCCAAATACAGCTGCAATGTCCAACAGACCTGCACCCTTAAGGGACTTTGGTAACTGGGTACCCAGATTTAAGGTGGATATTGCAGAGCCCCCTGTCTTATGTGGGAACTGGTACCAGTGTGGGACAAATAATATTGTGTGTTATCTGATTATATGCAGTTTAGATAGCCAGGGTTCTGGTCATCTCAAAGTTTGGCATAATGTGTGATTACATTTTGATTTGCAAAGCAGCATATCTACCCAGCTGGAGGGTTTTCACCAGAACAAATCAAAAATCCAATCTCAATATAAATATTGTAAATATTGATAATGCATAACCTCCACTCCTTATTATCCCCATTCCTAAGCCTTGACCCCCCTGTAAATAAATTATTGTTGTTGTTTTGCAGATGATGGTGTCATGAGCATATTATTAGGATCAAGTCAATAATTGGCACCAGGTATTAAAATGGGGGGAAATGTTTATCGGGTTATGTGCTGGGGTGGCAAATGGTTACTGTGGGTGGTACAGCATCCCAAGGGGTTGTATCAGGCTAAAGGCAGCCAACTTAAAGCTAAACTCTTGATGGAGGCACCATGTCATTAAAATATATTGGAAAAAAAAACAGTTTTAACATGATCTTGGGAAACCAGGCCCCTCAACCTTGTATGGGCCCACAAGGCAGAGGTATTAACTCTACGTAGAGCACCATCTAGGGGTTACATTAGCACACCCAATGACTTAGGTCTTCTTTCCATCATTAGCCATGAGGAATCTTTTCTACCTCCCCAACTAGACCTGAGGTATTGCTTCTGGGAGCATCATGGCCTTACCACTTTCTGTCAGTGCACTGACCCAACAGGCTGCTTCCCTTTTGCTAAACTGAAGGACATTTATTCCATATGTTAGGAAGACCATGTCAGATACTTGCAGATCAGGGATATTCTTTGCTTGCCTGACACCTTGTTATGTATCCACAGAGACAAAACTGGGCCAGAATCTTTTTTCTATGATGCAGTCAAGCTTAAGAACAAATTTAGTTACATATCAGTTTTATATAGACTAATATCCCCCACAAACCCATCTCCACTGGCTGAGATCTAGGGTAGATGGGAACAAGAGGAGGGTATGGAGTTCCCGCCAGCATAATGGTCTCGCAGGATGAAACAGGGTTGGCAGGTCACTTCATCCTTAACATGGTGAGAAGATAATTGGAAGGTCCTGACGTACTTCTTCTGGACACCCACAATCACAAAATACTTTAACCCCCAACTACTCAGAGATATATTTTTTTGAGCTGTCCCAAGCTGGTTGGGTATTGGTGTCATATCCATAGAGAGATACAGATGCTGACAGGGATCACCTTCTCCTTTGCATTCACAGAACTAGTGCTGGGCTTTCCCACTCTTCTACCTAAGAGGCGTCAGGCAGTTCGGTTGGGGCAAATCCTTAGAGTTGGGTCCCTTCAGTGCATAACAGCCCAATGACTATCCCCAACCCCACCTACAGTAAATCAGTGGTGCTCATATATAGCAGAACTTGAAGGTATGGAATTGATAACATATACCCTATGGCTGGAACTTGAAAACTTTTGGTTATGTGGCACCAATAGCACAAAAGTGTGGTGGGACAACCAGTGGAGACCACTATCTGAACAGGATACTCTGAGGGAGAAAGGATATATCACAGATTCTAGATCCCAGACCAGTTTACAAAATGGGTCTTTGGAGGGTTTCCATGGTTTATTCAGCAGAAGTTGTGGGGGGAGGGACATATGCCACCTACTGGGTCATAATGTCATATGCTTTATAGCATATGACATTATAGCTAACCCGAAACAACGCTGTCCATGACAGCGAATGGTGTAATACCATGTATACTGCTGAACACGGTATTGCACCATTCACACAATCCCAGGCAGAGGATAAGACCTCTGCTTGGAGTGGGTTCCACTGAGCAGCTGCCATGGCTCACTGGACTGAGCCACAGCAGCAGGAACCCAGGCGCTGCATCTGGGACTGGGTTTGATTCCCAGTCCCAGACATTTTATTTCTTTCCACACTTTGTCCACTCCCCGAGTTGGAACTCCCCCCCCGGAGTTGAGAATCTTTAGTGGGGGGTGTCCAGGATGGAGCCCTCCACAGAAAAAAGACTTACACCACATGGCAATATCATGCTGTATTGGCAGTGTGATTTTGACATGTGGCATAATGTCTTGCGACATTATGACCCCATGCCCATATGCCATATTGCTGGTAGGTTTTGTTTCTGTTTAAGCCTACTTCTTTCATTATTTTTCATGTTTTACTCAAACAAACAGTGGGAATTTTCCCAGGCAATGATTAATATTGTCCAAATTATAATTTGTCACTTCCTTTATTTTCTCTTGAGCAATATGGAATATATGATGATGTTTAGAGATTTGAAACTGTGGCTTGATGTACCTATTATTAGAGCTGTCAAGAATGGTATGGTTACTACTGTATGTTTATCTCATCCAATGAAAGCATTATTGAGTTCAAAAAAAAAAAGAGAGAGATGGCCATTATGGTTCCCAAAGGTAGTGGCTGAGAAAGTAATTGAAAAGAAAAGAGCCTTCAGAAGATACAACGAAACAAAAGGATGAGTACAGAGAACAATATCTGGAGAAGCAGAGGAAATCTGGGAAAATAATTAGAAGGGCTAAAGCACAGACAGAGGAAGGTAAAGCCCAGGCTATTAAGAAAGGTGACAAGACCTTCCTCAGATACATTAGTGAGAGGAAAAAGACCAGAAATTGGATCGTTAGGCTGAAGAACGAAGAGGAGAAAGGATGGAGGATGACCTTGAAAAGGCTGAGATACTGAACAATTACTTTTGCTCTCAGGAAAATAAAAGCAGATAAGGCAATGGGGCCAGATGGGATCCACCCCAGAGTATTAAAGGAACTCAGGGAAGTGCTGGCAGAACCACTGGCTGCCCTTTTCAACACATCACTAGAGACGGGGGATTTACCTGAGGACTGGTGGAAGGCAGACATGATTTCTCATCACAAGAGTGGAAGCAGAGAGGAGGCAGGCAAGTACAAGCCTGTAAGCCTGACCTTAGTAGTGGGGAAACTAATGGAGTTCTTACTTAGGGAGAGGATTGTAAAGTTTCTGGAGGATAGCGGGGCACAGGATCCAAGGCAGCATGGCTTCTCTGTGGGAAGGTCCTGTCAGATGAATTTTATAAATTTCTTTGACTGGGTAACCAGGGTGGTAGACCAGGGAGGCACAGTGGATGTGGCCCACCAGGATTGCAGCCAGGCCTTCGACACTGTCCTGCACGGGAGATTGCTAAATAAGGTGGGGAGCCTGGGAGTGGGTCCTGCGGTGATAAAGTGGGTTGAGAACTGGCTAAGGGACAGGACACAGAGGATGGTGGTAAATGGTATGAAATTTGAGGAGAGGGAGGTGACCACTGGGATGCCATAAGGGTCAGTGCTCGGGCCAGTCCTATTCAAAGTCTTCATTAGTAATATTGCAGAGCATCTGGAGGGTAAGGTGTGCCTCTTCATGGATGGCACCAAGATCTGCAACAGAGTGGACAACTGGAGAGGATGGAAAAAATGAGAAAGGACCTAAGCCTATTAGAGGAGTGGTCGGCTGTCTGGCAGTTGAGTTTCAATGCTAAAAAGTGCAAGATCATGCACCTGGGGACACATGAATCAAAGGGAGGAGTACAGTCTGGTTGGGGAAATTCTGGCGACCACAAGTCAGGTGAGAGATCTGGGGGTTATTATATCTGATGATCTGAAGGTGACCAAACAGTGTGAAAAGGTGGCAGAGAGAGCAAACAGAATATTGGGGTGCATAAGGAGGGGCATAACAAGCAGGAGGAAAGAGGTGGTGACGCCACTGTACAGATCACTGGTGAGGCCTCAGCTGGAGTACTGTGTACAGTTCTGGAGACCACATCTCTGTAAGGATATTGACAAAATAGAGGCAGTCCAGAGAAGGGCAATGAAGATGGTACATGGACAGCACCAGAAGTCCTACCGGGAAAGACTTAAGGACTTCAATATCTATTCACTTGACCCTTCTATCACATTTTCAGTTGAGTCTATTTTCAAAAAATTATTTTCATTAAAAGGTAAATTTTGTCCAGGCCCCGATCATATAGCAGAGAATTTACTTTATCTACTGTCTGAACATATCGCCTTCCCACTCAAACTCTTATTCAACCTTTTTCTACAACATAATTTTATCCCTTGTGAATGGAAAGAGGCATTCGTAGTACCTATTCACAAGAAGGGATCCAAACATTTATGGGAAAATTATTGGCCGATTAGTTTGACTTCATCCATTTGCAAAGTATTAGAAAGTCTACTCAAGGATATTGTGTCCCCAATTACTGATGAATCTGACCAGGAACAACATGGCTTTAAAAAGAGTAGAAGTTGCCTACCTAATTTACTCTGTTTTTATGAGCACTTTAGTTCTTTTTTGGATAATCGGTTAGCCTGTGATATTGTCTTTATTGATTTTAGTAAAGCTTTTGATTCCATGCCACACTGGGCTCTTATTCAAAAATTATCTTGTCTTGGTATCAATACTTATATAATAAAATGGATTCATAACTGGCTTTCAGATAGAACTCAAAGAGTGATGATAAATGGGTCATTTTCTGATTCGGGCAGAGTGCTAAGCAGTGTGCCTCAGGGCTCAGTTCTCGGCCCCTGCCTTTTTCAGGCTTTTATATTTGACTTAACTAATTCTTGCCTTTCCTACACTATTAAATATGCGGATGATGTAAAGATCGGAGGTCCTAGTTTTAATCTTGATCAAATATCTTGTATTCAGCATGACCTTGATGTTATCAGAAATTGGGTTAATAAATGGGGTATGAAGTTAAACGCTACAAAATGCAAAGTTATGCATTTAGGTTCTAAGAATTTAAATTTCCAGTATACTCTGGATGAGTTACCACTGTGTACCATTGTTGATGAGAAGGATTTAGGCATAACAATTTCTGATAATTTAACCTATTCTAAGCATATGCACTCAGTTATTAATACATCTAATAAAATTGTATGGTCTATTTTGCGCAACATTAGATCCCATGATCAGGAGGTGTTGTTACCTTTATTCAGGTCCTATGTTAGACCTCATCTTGAATACACCTCACAATTGTGGTGTCCTTTCAAAAACTCAGATAATTATTCTCTTGAAAGGGTACAGCGTAAATATGCTAAAAAAATCTCTGGACTTGAACTTTTATCTTACGAGTCTAGGTTGGATACATTGAAATTAATGCATCTTGCTATTAGACGTATTCGAGGTGACCTTGTCCTTCTATATGACATCATCCATGACCCTTATATCATGTCTGAATTAGGTTTTTCTTTCAAACAATCAGTACACAATACTAGAGGTCATATCCTTCAGTTAAATGGTAAATCCTTCAAACACAACAATCGTAAGTATTTTTTCACTGTGAGAATTGTTGGGCCTTGGAATCGGCTCCCATCCAACGTAGTTACGAGTAATACTAAAGAGGTTTTCAAACATCGTCTCGACACTTTAATTATGTCAGGGTATGACTTATCTTTCTATTTTATGGCCTAGTATAGGAGCATTATGGGCTTTGGCCTACTAGCTCCTTCATCCAACCTTAGTATGAACCTTAATAGGAAAGAAGGGAGAGGGGAGATATGATAAAGACATGGGCACGTCTATAACAAATATTGTGCCTGCACTTCCACCTCTGCAGCCACCCCTCTGTGGGGTTAAAGTCATGTTTCCCCAAACCTTCAGTGAGTTGCTTTGTCTTCAGGAGCAAAAGGGAGCTACTAATCAATGCCTCCCACTTTCCCATGCTGCAGAACCAATGCAGCAGTGCTTCCTCGACCTCTGTGTCATTTCCTTCTCACATTCATTTGCGAGAAGGATTTTGATTGGAGTACCATTCACCTAGAATATTTTCTTTGCCATGGATTAAGTATGACACTGTGGACTTAGGGAGGGAAAGGTGAACAGCTAAGTCCCTTTTGCTCATCTTCAGCAGGGACTCAATCTGCTGGAGCAGTTCCACCTTCCTGGACAATGGAATAGCCACTCACTTAGTTGTCATCATGAATAGGTAAGGTTCACACAATGCAGGAGAACATCTGAAAAGTAGGCACTAATTGCTGTACTTATGCTACAGAAGGCCTGAGAGGGAGTTAGACATTGATGTTAATTGGGGCTAACTGGTGTCTGGGACGGAATTGTACAGTAGGGCTTAATCAGTAACTGCCAGGTGGAGGTGATAACAGCAGTAATTAAGCTACTGGCATCTGCAAAAACATGCAGACACGGTCCAAATTAAATGCATGTTTTTCTATAGGGAGCATAATTTTGATTCAGGACTGGGAAAAACGTCTGTATAAGCCAATTGGCTGTGATAGCCAAGGACGTACTAAGTGGCTTGCACTGTACCTTAGGGAAGTAAACAGGGTACAGGTGGAAAGCATATTTCAGAGAAAACTGCACAAGAACAAGGGGGCATGATATGAGGCTGAAGGGTAGATGGCTCAGGGATAATGTTAGGAATTACTTTTTCGCTGAAAGGGTGGTGGAGCCATGGAACAGCCTTGCAGCAGAAGTGGTGGGGGAAAAAAACAATATGGAGGTTCAAGAGTGCATGGGATAGACATAAGGGTACCCTGGAGATCTGCAGAGCAGGAGAACCGCAAATTAAATAGGATCTGGGGCTGCAGCAGTGAGTAGGAAAATGGGCAGACTAGGTGGGCCATGTGGTCTTTATCTGCTGACAGATTCTATGTTGCTATGTTTCTAGAAGCCTTGACAGTCAGAGGGAGGGCTTTATCTCTATGCGGGAATACTGAAGCCGATCATAATGAAGGCTTCTGCTAAGTGTGGGGCTCAGGGCTGGTGACTTTGTTTTTCTTCAGTGTTTTATTTTTTTAATTGGAATTCAGTTGGTAACTTGTGGGGGCTATGTGTGGACTCTGTAGTGAGTGATGAATTGAACAGCTGCTCGAGGGATGACTGGTGGTACTGTGACTAGACAGGGCAATGCTGCTGCTGGGCAGTGGGCAGTGATTCATTTTACATGCTGGCATATGTGATGCAGTCATGTATGTGCTGGGACTACATCCATGATGTTATGTCAGGATAACATCACAGATCCAGTCCCAGACTGACCAATCACAGCCTAGCATTCTTTCTTGCCATTGTATAATGACAAGTATTATTTTTCAAAATCCCTCCAATACATGTTTTTGCAGTTACCCCATCAAATAACCATTTGAATGGGATTTTCCACCTGTATTGATCATAACATGAGGTCCTAAAATGACTATATTGAACATTTGGGGCCCAATATTCAAAACTTAGCCCCAGGGCAAAATTAGCATTGTCCAGCATGCAAAAATAGCCCAGAACCATTTGCACACTACATTCAAAGGAAGGGGATAAATCAGTTGAATATATCGTATAAGCGAAGGCATGCAAACAGGGCTGAAAATGCAGTGAAAACACAGCCCGGCAAATAAGACTGCTTTGAATATAGCAACCAGGCAGTGAAAACAGCAACAGCACACAGAGGTGGAGAAAGGCAACGTTGCTGTAGGTGGCCAATGTGGGTGATAGCAATGAAGTGGTGCACAACAACTGCAAACAACATTGCAGGCCAAACACTGCAGAACTGTGATATGGTATTGACAGGCTAGCCCTGGGCAAACTCATTTGCTTGGTGCTAACACATTAGCCCAAGCCAAACAGTTTAGCCCCGGGCTAAAATTTGCTATATTCAAAGCTCCTATGCAAATGAGGCTACTTAGGCAATCCAAGGGCAAACAGCCAAATTAGCATCTCATTATAGCCTGCTTTGCATGCAGTACTTTGTCGATTGCCCAGCGCTATTTCAAGGTGCACACAGCTCCACCTAAAGGTCAGACTGGAACTACAAGTCGGTAGCTACAGGCTGTGTGTGCTCACAGCTCCATCTGTATGTCACACCTGGGCAACAGGTCTGTAGTAGAGTTGTGCGAAATTTAAAAATTTCTCCCAGCAAAATATTTTGTGTAATTTGTGCATAACGCAAAATATTTCACAGTGCCAAATGTGAAATTTCACCTCCAGAGTGAGTGAAATTTCACCCACAAACCAGTGAAATTTTGCACCCATGGGCAAAATTTCGCACCCATGAGTGAAATGTCACCACCCGTGGATGGAATTTAGTCACCTGTCATCAAAATTTATAGTTTCTCTGATTGATTTATCAATGAAGCATAAAGAATATCAGTTCGTGTCCACCCTCTGGGTAAAGTATGATGATGAGTACAATCATGTTGCAGTTCTGATTGTGGAGATTTAGAAGCCATGACAGTGCCCAGGAGGTACAATCAAGAGGTGAAAAAAGAGGGGTCCCTCTCAGACAAAGTTCGCAGTCACTATTCAGCCTTAAAAATTTTCAGTCATCAAAAACAAAACAATAAGTTCAGCATTAATACAGTCCTGGGATGTTGCAGAGTCACATCAAGGGGGGGCAGGAATGCCTTTTGACAGCTCTGATGCTGCTCTATTGAAAATGTCTACCTTGCTGCCATCCTCCAATCTAGAGAATCTTGAGGTGGGAAGGAGTTTCTCAAATATGTGCACACTCACATGCTCAAGAGATATGTGGCTGCATGATTTTCATGAGGGCGGGCTGTCAGCAGACGGACTAAGAGCAAAGAGATGGATGAGTCTGCTATCCATGTTTCCAATTAATGAATGGGTGGCCCTCCCTTTCCACAGTAAGCCAACTAGGACAGCACAGTCAAAACCAATGTAAGGAGGGGAAATTGTATGTTGTGTGGGAGTTGGGGGAGATATGGGGACTGGCGCCCTAATAATGATGAGCAGAGCAGGGCTGACATAAAGTGGCAGTGAGAGAAATAGGCAGGCAAAATGGTACAGCTTCAGGTGCTCGTCCCTATCGCACTGTAGCTTTCCCTACTCCCTTCATGTCCCTGTCAACCCGGTAGCACTCCTCACTCCCTTCAGATACCCCATCAAGTGGAATAAGGTCCCCACCAACTCTCCCATACATCAAAATTGAGAGGAGCAAAGTCACTGTACAAAAATCATATTAATACCGATTGATTCAATTACAGCTGGTGATCGGCCGGGGGGGCCACTAGACACCAGTGAGTTGGGAGAATAATTTGTTTGGCCAATGAGCAGCCGGCGGAAGACCTCTAGACTCTAGTGTTGGGAGAATTCTACAGAATGGCAGGATGTGAAATCGCGGTGAAATTTCACTGCAATTTCGTGAAACATTTCACAGAGTGAAATTGACAATTTCATGGCAATTTCACCAGCAAAATTTAATTTCGCAGCATCTCTATTCTGTAGCTGCAGGCTACCTTTGTACACAGCAGCAGAGACTTGGATCCCCATAATATTACATAGAAACTGATGGCAATATTTGCTATGCTTTGCTGGAGGGTGAGCTCCTCAGTTTTATTTGAGCACACTGTTTTTATCAAAGAGTCTCCTCTTGGACTTGCTGACTGAAGTGACCCATTGGACTGTTTTATCCTTTTCCCCTAAATCCCTGTTATTGAACATCGTTGGCACTGCATACTGCATTATTTCTGTGTTTCTACACTGGTGTGTATTGCCCCCTCAGTTCTCCTCTGCTGCATGTGTCCACTGTTAGATATTGTAATGGACTCAGTATTCAGTTCCATACTTAATTATGTTACATTAGCTCTCTGCATGGCACCATGCTCTTTTGTTAGAGGATGGGCTTGTTTGGATTCTTAGCAGGATTATTGAACTCTTTTAGTAATGTAGCCATGAGCTCATGGGCTGTTATTCCATGGCATTGTATTGTTCAGTCTATATGTAAAGTATGACTATTTTGATTCATCCCCAACTGTTTGGAATTGTTGGGAGACATACTTATCCTGTATGGTGTGCTATATTTGCTATAAGTATATACCCTGTGTCCCATCAGGGAATGATGGTATGTTGTACTACAGTAGTAGCTACATACATTGCCAGCTATTTTCAGATATTTTGTGAAATTTCTAAAGAGTCTCTCTCTGCTGCCCCTACTGTGGTAATGCAGAAAGAAGGAGACTTCTCTAGAAATAGCAGATAAATTTCTGGAAATAGCTGGCAATGTCTGTGGCTACTACTGTAGGTAAATAAATAAAATATAATTAAAAAAAAATAGTAATACATCTTCCCTGGTAGTCTCGTAGCTCCCCTCAAACCCAATTCCCGACCCCAACACATGTTGTACTCATAAGCCATCACTAGTCATGCTAGTCTATCCCCACCCCAGCCCTGATCTCCCATATTAACTATCAGATTATCCCTGGTGGTCCAGTAGACTGCTCCTGCCCCAATGCCCCATATAGTGCAATTCCTGAATACCTGGTGGTCTAGTGGCCACCCACTATGCAATGCCTACCACCCCACTCCCCATCCCATAACTGAGTGGGTGACTGGCTCAGCCCACTGCTCACCTTCAAACTGAGCTGTGAATTACTGCATACTGTAGTATGTGCTCATTTAGAGCTCAGTCGGTGGATGGCCATGGAGGTGAGCCAGTCGCCAGCTCAGTTACGGGATGGGAGAAGTGGGGTGGTAGACACAGCGGGGTGAGAGGAGGGGGCCACTAGACCACCAGGTTTTCAGGGATTTCACTATATGGGGGATTGGGGCTGGAACGGTCCATTGGACCACCAGGGATAATTTGATATTTAATATAGGAAATCGATGCTGGGGTTGGGGTAGACTACTATGACAAGTGAGGGTTTATGAGCACAACATGTGTCAGGGATTGGGGTGGGGGCCACTATAATAGCAGGGAAAGTGAAAGTTATGATTATAACATGTCCGTGATTGGGATGGGGGTGGGGTGACTGCTAGACTACCAAAGAAAGTGAAGGTTATAATTATAACGTGTGTCAGGGATTGATGATCGGAGTTGGGGGTGACCAGCAGACTACCAGGGAAAGTGAAGATTATAATTATAACATGTGTTGTGGATCGGGCTTGGGGGGGGACCACTAGACTATCAGGGAAAGTGACCGCTATGAATTATAACATGTAACGGGGATCGGGGCTGTATGGGGCACTAGACCACCAGGGAAAGTGTGAGCTCTACTCATAACATGTGTCCAAGATCAGGGGACAGGGTGGAGGGACCACTAGATTACCAGGGAATGTGCATGATATAAGTACTACATGTATATCGGGGCTCAGGGAGGACCATGTGACCATGTCTGCCTGGAGTTACCGCAGCTTTCTCATAGGTGGTAATTTGCAACACACTATATGTGGCACTAACACCTGTTGTGTGGTGCTCTGCTTTTGAATATAACAGTGCGCCTGTATGCATGTCCCTGGCTCTTACTAGGTCCCTTGCATACATTAATTTTTAGCATCGGCACTATCATGTTGTGCAGACACTATTTGCACTTTTGAATTTATTGTATTTATTTATTCATTTAGAAACATACTGGAATTACAATCATTTGAGTCATAGATTCCTTTACAAGGGTTTCACATCAGATAACAGACAGTGAATAGTATTACAGAGACTTACACGATATGGTGATAAAAAACTTCACCAACAACTTCACAATAAGTTTAGATACAAGATACAAATAAGTACACTTAAGCAGTGGGAGAGCAACATGCCAGGTTAGGCAGGATAGAGATCTCTTGTCAAGAAAGCTGGGTGGTGTAATGTACTTTAAGGAGGATAGAAATTCATTGTTGGGGGTGGTTAGCAAAGCCAGGTAGGAGAGAATTTGTGGTGGAAATGCACATTCACATTTCAAGTGAGTCCATAGGGGTGCTAGAGAGAGGGGGGGAGAGGAGGAATATATGGGGGGGGCTAGTAGCAGTCACAGGCACCAGAGGAGTGGAGGTGCTCCCTGAGACTGGCTTTGAAGGGACCTAGCTTGTTTTCAGAGGAGATGGCACTAGCAGTGCATTCATCCAGAGGGGGGCCCTATAGAAGAAGGATCTCTGGCTCAAGGTTGTTTGGCAGGGGGAATAAGGAGGGAAGTTTTGGAGGAGCTGCGGGTGGTTTTTACCAAAGTGGAGGGTTGCAGAAGGCTGGTAAGACCAGGGGGGACTAATCCATTGGCGATCTTTTTGGCAAGGAGGCATGTCGGATACAGATTGCAGCCAGGTGAAAATGCAGTGCAATTCCAGTGCAAACTGTTTGCGCCTGGCAAAGGCTTTCAAAATCTGGCCCTTGGGGTCTAATTTTGAAAAAACAGGCCAAGTAAGTTGTGGTGAAACTTTGAATTTCTTCAGTGTTTACTCATAACTTTATTGTTGCAGATTTTGGCCTCAACTTTTTAACAAATCCTTTGTCTTACACCATTTATGGAGCATGACAGGTGATATTTTTCCAGTCTCCTCTGAAATATGTTTTTGCATTTGCTCAGCAAATCATCTTTTTGATAGGATTTAAAAAAATGCCACTTGCCTTGATCATAACGTGAAGTCATAGAAAAAGAAACAATGCTGGAAATTCGGGGTTAAAATGTTGGAGCCTTCTGAAAATGAGAAATTGTCTCTCAGTTGGCCTATCCATGGTAAATGCATTTTAAAAATTGATATAACCTGTTCCTTCACTGAAAACAAGACATTGCATATCCACTGTACTATTCTGGGTAAATATTGTGTAAAATGGGTATAAGCAGGACCTCACTGAGATTAGAGATTGTATCTCAGCTAGCCTATACTGGCAAATTACATTATAAAAATGGATACAAGTCAGACCCCAAGCTCTGCCAGTAGCAAAGCGGTAGTGCTTCTGCTTGCTTGTTCACAATGTGCATTCAGAAACAAGCATGAGCAGTCAGTGGCTGACCTGGGAAGGAAGGAATGAGAATGCAAGGGACTGCCCCCCTTCCACATGGAAGGGGAAGGGAAGACACTGTTGAGGATGCATGACTGCTGAATGGTGGAGACTGGTCAGCAGCACAATCAGCAGCACCACGAAGGGAAAGATTGCTGCTGAATGCCTGTCACACATGCATGCCACTGCACATATGCATGTCTCCCCTCATTGCATGCCACCATTAAAGTGAAGAATACCAAGTGGCAAGAGGAAAATGCCTGCTGTCCAAGCTGGCACTCCCCCCCCCATAGACTCTCACACAGCTGACACAGCTGGCTACCCACCACATTGTGGTTCTGGGTAAGTACTGAATAACCTGTCGGTCTGTCAGGAGGGAGGATGGTGCTGGATGTGACTGGAATGCAAAACATCCTTTTGGAAAATAACAACATAAAAGGACCACACTGAAAACAAGATATTGCAGCTTAGTTGTGCTATCCAGGGTAAATACAGCATAAAAATACATAAAAACAGGACACCATTGAAACTGAGATATTGTTGCTGTACTAACATGTAACAGCATGAAAGCAAACATGTTTGGCACTGACAAACTCTTCTTATTTACTTGCTGCTAGGCAGGACAGGAACTTTTGTGCAAAAGCACCAAAGCAAGGGTTTCCTTGAAAGAGCAGTAGCAGTACAACCAAGTTTCAAAGAAATACCACATTACTCATACACCACTAACACTAAGAATCACTGAAGCACTGTTTAATATTTATACAGTTATCCACAGGGATCTGGGATATGGCTCACGATGACAATAGTCAAGTTTTTAGAAAGGTCCCAGGCAAGAAGTGATGTATTCATTAAAACACTGCACCGGAGCATAACCTAATATATATACACTTAACACATAACTAATATTTACTGTGTATGATAAATGACAATTAAAATGTTCCAGAGCTTTTCTTTAAAAACACATGTTGATAGACTTCCTGACATGAACCTGAAAATTGCTCTAGAGCTTAGAGCAGTGCTTTATTACTAGTCATGATTCTAATTCTCAGAATTACAAGAATTGTTTTGAATATTTCTCACTGCATAAGCAATAGGTACAAAAATATTATATTGTTCAAATAGTTGGTTGTTGTACCCTAAAACATTTGTACAAAAGTGTAAAGAATGAACACACCTGTGATATACAATGTTGTAGTTAAGCTCTTTATTGTCCCCAGATGTGCTTACCTCAGGAGCTGAGGTCCTGCACATTGACTCCGACCCAGTCTTCAGTACTTGGCTATAGTCCCTTTCCATGCTAGGCCTGCCACCAACTTCAACTGACCGATCAGTCTTTGCCCCTCCCCCCGACTGGTTGGGGTTCTCCTTTCCTACTGTTGGACTCAGCATACTGGTGGATGGATATGGATCTTCTCAGGTTGATTAGCGGCCATGGTGGAGGGAACAGCCATTCTACATGCATGATGTACACAGGCTGTGACTGAACTGGCCCCAGCATGCTGCTGTCAACCAGTGAATTTTTCCCCTCATTAATATACCACCCACCACCCTCTCACTACGCATGCATGAACACAACAGACCAGGAAAGGGGGTGCACAGCGATATGTTGTCACCCACATCAAAAAAGACACTTCTGCATGCCTCCAGCAGGTGTTTCTACTGTGTAGTTCAGTGCAGCTACCCACCACTGGGAGGGCAGTGTCCAGATGGACACTCATAGTCCTCCCTGTTGCCCTCTGCCCTTGATGTTCTGGGCTTGTGGTGGAAACTTGGTTTGCCAGCATGCCAGAGTGGTAGCACACTGCTAGTTGCCAATGATACAAACCATTTAACCTCCTCAGATTATAATAAGAAGTGTTATCAAAATGATATCGACACAATTAAAGCAACAGTGCAGTGGAAGTGGGTAAAACATTTACTCTACCAATTTTTACTATAAAAGATTCCAGACATTTTTCAGTTTTATTTAGTGGTAAAATGTCATATTCTGGCAAAATGTAAGTATTTTATGTATGTCTTAATTTATTTTTTTTTCTCAAGAAACAAGATGGCTGCCAAATTTGTCTTAGCAATTGCATTGTAGACCAGACAAGGGTTAGGATTAAGCAAATACAACAACTAAAAAAAGAGATGTTGTGCAGTATAGGAGGTACCTAGAACAGTAAATTTCACAAGTATGCTAATATTTTTATCAACTGGGCAGGGTGGCAGGGGTTGTGGAGTAGCCATGTATATCCTGTCCTCCCTTCAGTTCTCAACCATTATATCGTCCTCAATACCCTCCACTTATGAAGCACTTTTAGTAAACATTACCTTGCCTTTTTCCTCCCCTATCATCATAGCTGGCATCTACTGTTGATCTGGTTCAAGTCATTGAATACTTTGGATTTCATTACCTGCATAACCTTCCTCTCACATAAAGGTGAGCTATACATCCTGGGTGATGTGAATCAAAACTGGCTATCACCAACAACTGCCAAGACATGAAATGACATCATGGCCCTCAATCTCTCCCAACTCATCCTGGAACCCACCTGCCTAAATCACAACATTCTTAACCACTCCCTGATAGACTGGGCTCTCACCTCTCACCCCCACTGAGTCATTAAATCAGGCATCCTCCTGGATGCCCTCAGTGATCATCACCCAATCTTCCTTGTCAGGAAAGTGCATAGACCTAAACCACCTCACAGAATTCTGCAACTCCACTCCTTCAGCTCCTTAGACCTTAAACCCCTTCTTAATGAACTGGCCAGCTCTGATTGGTCCCCTATTGCCTTTGCCCTTTCCATTGACCAAGCCCTAGCTTATTTTAAAGATAGATTTCTAACTACATGGAACTCCTACACTCCTTTCAAATGCACTAGAGTTCCTGGCAACCATCATCCCTGGGTCTCCCCTGAGTTACTGACCTGTCTCAGGGAACAGGACAAAGCTTGGAGGAAACATAAGGCCTCTCAACTTCCCTGCCTAGATCATGCCAGATATCACATGTCAAGAGATGCCTGCACAAAAGCTACCAAACCTGCCAAGTCTGAATATTTTAAATCATCTGTTCTCAAAATCATCAATTCCCCCTCCAAATTCTAGAAAGCGGTCCACTCCCTATTCTCCCCCTTCACATCCACCTCCCCCTGTGCTTAAAATAAACAACTCATTGGTCTCCAAACCATGTGCAGTGACTCAAGAGTTTAACTTCTATTATACCTCATGCACCACAGCACTTCTAAAGTCATTCCTCTCTAACCTCCCCCCTCCTCATCCTCCCACGCCAAGTACTAAACTCCTCCATGCCCATCCTTTCTTCCCTTTTTCTGTGGTCTCCCAGAAGAAACACTAATGGCCCTTCTCTCTCTTAATCCTTCCAAAGGCTCATCGCCAGATGATCTTGACCCTAAACTCCTCTACCTTTCAGCTTCTGCAATAGCTTACCCTCTCTCCTTGATCTTCAATCTTTAATTCTCATCCTCATCTGTCCCTTCATCCTGGAAACATGCTGTGGTCCTCCCTCTCCCAAAGGGTGGCAACCCCTCCTCTGCCCTTCAAATTTTCACCCAATCTCCCTACTCCCTGTCCTTGCTAAACTCCAAGAACACCTGGTCCTCTCTCAGCTAACCTCCTTTCTCGAGACTCTTCCTTTTTTTATGCTGTTCCAATCTGGTTTTTGGAAGAACCACTCCACTACCACCTCCCTGCTCAAGCTTACTGACTCCATCCTCACTGGGATGGATAATGGCCTCATTGCCTCTGCCATCTTTGTCGACCTCGCCAAGGCATTCGACACAGTCTCCCATGCCCTACTTCTTGAATCCCTTACAGCTGCTGGGTTGTCTACTTCTGCCCAAAACTGATTTAGAGCTTATGTCTCAGGCAGAACACAATCAGTCAAGATCCAGGATACAATCTCTCCCCTCTTCTCTATTTCCGCTGGAGTCCCACAAGGCTTGGTGCTTGGGCCCATTCTCTTCTCCATCTTCCTAAATGACTTGCCCTCAGTTTGCTCCCCCTCCACCTCTATCCATATGTATACTGATGACACTGTTCTGTTCTTGTCTGTCAAATGCTCTACTGATGTTGCAACCACCCTTCAGCTTGACTTCCACCAGGTTCAGTTATGGTTTGCCTCACAATAGCTATTGCTAAATGCCAAAACAACTGTCTCCAGCTGGCCCGGTGGAGATGAGGGTTGAGGCGCTGGATGCCACACCTCGCACTATGCTGGCGACCCTGGTTCGGGAACAAGCCTGGGTCGTCAGGGGTCGGCAGGGGAGGAGAAGGATCGAGCATCCGTAGGACTGCTCTCCTTCTCCGGGGAGGAGGGATGGGATGCCTTGGTGGTCTGGTGGCCTCTAGTGGTGGTTGGGGTGATGGCAGGCCATTGGCTGACTTAGAGGATGTACTGTGGCAGATGCTGGGACAGGGCGCATGCTGTAGCGTGCACACTCCTGTCCCTTGGCGTCATTGCATGCCACAGACGTATGGGGAGAAAAAAGGGGAAGAAAACCTCAGTGTGCTACGTGATGGCCAGCCAAGCAGCACTGTCCTGATTCAATCTTAGATGATTCCCCTGATCTGGACCCCCCAGATCCTGTGGCAGTGGTTACGTACCCACCATGGCTGATCACTGTGCAGGACCAGAGGTAAGAGGTAGAGCTTGGGATGTTGGGGCAGAATAGGAGGCAGGGAGGTCAGGCCAGACTGTGGGGGGAACCATAGGTAACACCCTCCCAGCCACAGAAGAAATATAAGTATACAAGGGAAAAAAAAGACTGTCTCCATGATCTTTGACACTAGGCAGAGACTCTCTAGGCTCCATCCTTTACTGTAGTTCCATATCCTTGATGGGACAATATTAGAGGACACGTCCTTATTCAGATACCTTGGGGTTTGTTTGGACCAACACCTCAACTTCTCTGGCCACATTGATGCCATCCTGAAAAAATTGTGCCCCAAGCTTGGTGCCTTATTCAGGAATCATAGCTGCATCCCTCCTACAGTGTGATGTGAACTAGTCCAGAAGATGATCCTCCCCAATTTTGACTACTGTGATGTAGTCTATGTTGCTGCTCCCAAATCCTCCCCAACCAGATTGGGCACTTTATTTAACTCCTTCTGTTGATTTGCCCGTGATGTTTCATCACACACTCATCACTGTGACCTCTACCACACCATTCCCCTTCCTCTGCTTGTCAACAGGCACCTCAC
The DNA here is from genome assembly GCA_016271365.2 of Neoceratodus forsteri. Taxonomy (NCBI): domain Eukaryota; kingdom Metazoa; phylum Chordata; order Ceratodontiformes; family Ceratodontidae; genus Neoceratodus; species Neoceratodus forsteri. The sequence goes on from CM028130.1 coordinate 319,438,959, forward strand.
TCATTGTGCCAAACTCACTTCTAAATTTTGGTTAGAAGAATTTCCCTCCTACCTCTCATGTTTGCTCTCTACCCCATCTCCCCCCTCCCATTCCCTCAGATCCTCTGTCACTCACACTTTGTTGGCCCCCTGTCGTACCACTCTCATAGGTCAGTCAGGCTTTACCCATCATTTTCCACAAATCTGGAACTCCCTCTCTCCCCCAAATATGGCATTCCTCCTCCACCCACTCCCTTGCCTCTGCCTTACATAACTTTCTGTCATCTAAATGCTCCTGCTTTAACCCTCCTTAACTGCCCTCCTATGCCTGTGCTCTTCTCCATAACTCACATCACCTATTAAATCTTCCACACCCCCAGCCTGTGTCTCAGCACACTCTCCTCCCCTTTCATCATCATGTGCTATGTTCCTCAGATATGCCACTTGTATTTAAATGCATATTTCACAGGTATGATATACTTAATTGTATGTTACGTTATAAATGCAACTGAATGATTATTTATGATTTTTTTTTAACTCTCTTGTTACAAATGTAATTGAATGTTTAATTTCTTGTATGTTTTAAATGTTAAACTGTATGTCTAATTCTTCATCCAACAGTACTCCCCCCCACCCCCCAGGTCACACCTGGAGATGAGCAATTTGTTGTTCAGTGTGCCTTGCTAGTGAAACATTTCAATAAATAAATAAAATAAAAAACTGTGGCTGAAACTAGCTTTTGGTAAAACATTTTTTGTTGTTCTGCTGCTCGAAAAATGGTTATATTACAGTTTGCATCAGGCAATCTCAAAAGTAGAGTTGAATAAAATTACATTTTCTCTAAAAAATAAATTGCTAACACTATCTAGTTTTATGAATTTAAGTGCTAATATAATATTTGAAGGGTAAAGTGAAATCATATCTCACGCCCTGGTATGAAAAGACAAAACAATTTACATATTCAAAGTGGAACCAGGGAATTTTAATCAGATCTTTATGCAAATAGCTGAGCCATTTTTAAATACAAAATAGACTTCGTTTTTGATTAATCTGTCTTTATGAAGCTAGTTAAAAAATGATTTCAATCAAATTACAACTATATATTTTCATTAGAGTGATTACTTGTTATATATAACCAGAAAAGGGTATGCTTATTCCTCAATGGAACAATCATTAGTATCTTTTGGAAATGCTTGTTGTATAGTCAGAGAAAGTGTAAAATCTACTTTTTCAATTTATAAACCAAATAATATTGCAGTATGTTGATGAAATGTATTTACAATGTTCTTATCAATAATATATTGATAAAAGATGCGTGACATTGGGGAAACTTCACATTGCAAAATTCTTTTTGAATGTTTATGAATTAATGAAGTTTCAAGTGCAACCTTGTGTAGTATAACAGCCAAGTTGCTCGTAAAGTTCCACTATGTGTAGTTTTCACAGAATAAAGTAACTCTACACTTGCAAAAAACAACACAAAGTGGCATTTTTAAGATTTTTTTGTTACAAAGTGAAGAAAAACCACCCCACCCCTGTGTTATACTCGTCCATCCTTTCCCACCATGCTACATGGTTTAATAGAATATTCCCCACCCATTACCTGCTAGGCTTCCTCTTCCTACTCCTTCCATGCACCTGGTAAAGTTCTGCGTACCATGTAAATTGATATTTGAATCCCCCCAGCAAAAGTAAGTTCCCTCAAACTCCACCCTCCATATCCCCCTAAAACATAGCGCACACCTCCAACCCTTCACTACTCAAGAACATGGTAGTTGTGGTTCAACACCAAGAAGAGCAGAAAACATACACCTAGGGCATAGGAACTCAAGAACTGAGTATAGGAAGGGGGGGAGATGCTGTCAGTCACTAAGCAACAATGGGACCTTGCAGTTATCCTATCCAATGACCTCAAAGTAGCAGGGCATTGTGACAAAGCAGTGGGTAGGGCCAGTGGAATGCTGGGGTACATAGGGAAAAGTATCTTCAGCAGGATGAGGGAGGTGGTATTGCCACTATATCATTCATCGAAGAGACCCCACTTGGAGTATTGTGTCCAGTTCTGGAGGCTTCACCTCAGAAAGGACATAGACAGGTGGTGACAGTCCAGAGAAGAGCAACTCTGCATGTGTGGCTGCTTGCATCTTCCTGTCTGACTCTTGTCTTTGTCTCCTGACCCCCACATCATTTTCTGCACTTACCCCACACTGTGGATTGCATCCCGGGCTTCATCCCAGTCTGACCCATTGGTAGCGTTCAGTAACCAGCAATGGGAGAGCTGGTGGTGATGTGGGAAATAAGGCAGGGCACCACACCTCAAAAGAATGCTGCTGACCTCTTTTTCAACAGTGCATCTGCTTGTCTCTACCTGCCTAACACTTGTCTTTGTCACCCGACCTCTGCAGCATTTTCTGCACTTACTTCACACTGTGGACTGCATCCTGGGCTTCATTCTGATCCAACATGGTGGCAGCAATAAGTAACCAGCAATGGGAGAACTGTTGGTGACATGGGGAAAAGGCAGGGCACCAGACTTTAAAACAATGCTGCTGACTTCTTTTTCAACAGTGTGGCTGCTAGCATCTGCCTGTCTGACTCATGTCTTTGTCTCCTGGCCCCCACACCATTTTCTGCACTTACCCCACACTGTGGACTGCATCCTTGGCTGCATCCCAGTCCCATCTGGTGGCAGTGGTCAGTAACCAGCAGTGAGAGAGCTTGTGGTGATGTGATGAAGGAGGTGGGACACCACACTTTAAAAGACTACCACTTCTAGTCGCTCTCTGTGGAGCAGCTCTTCACGTGAGTGATTCCTGCAGAAGAGGCAGGAGTCAAAGTCAGGAGGCTCAGCGAGGGACTAATATGAAAAATTGGAAAATAACAAATTGAAATAAAAACAGAGTGTTTTCTTAACAAGATAAAATGTATTAGTAAAGAGGTTAATGATAGGTAGAGTAAGACAAACACCTGTTTGTTTGTATAATGATATATGTTTCAAGCAAAATCTTGGAGAGGGAAATTATTTGTAAATTACTTACATGCCTCTAGGAAAATGAAGTAAATAGTGATTATACGTTTGATGGTGATATCTATTGTGTATGAGCAAAACAATCTAAACAAACATCCCTGAAAAAAAGGAGTTGTGAGAACAAGTCCCATGGGCAAGTAGAGTATTTATTCAACATTTTACTTACATTGAATGTGGGGATTGATAAGTGGAAAATTGAAATGAATGTACTGAAACAAATCTCCATCTAATAATAGAACAAATTGTGTAAATTGGGGTAACTTGTCCATGATAGAGTGTGGGGAGGGGGAAAAGACTCAGGTGAAAATGTGTTGCAAATTCCTATTCTGGGTACTGATAGAAAGGAAAGAGCTCAACTTGATATGCAAAAACTAAGAATAAAACAAGTTCAAAATTTAGTACAAATTGAAATACAAAAGACATGGGTTCCCACTCTAATGAATACAAATGTGAGGGCTTTAGTTACAAAAATTGATGAGTTAGGAGAAGTATTAAAGTATAATCAGGTACAGATTTTAGTTATCACTGAGACGTGGTGTGCCCCCCATGTGCCAGATGTTGCAGTAACAATAGAGGGGTAACGGGGGAGAGAAGGGACAGGATACCGAAAAAGCATGGGGTCTTGCATGTTATGTACAAGAAGGTATAAGCTATTGAAGGATGAGTGAATTAGAACAGGGGAATTTGAACCATTATGGATGGAATTGAAAATACCCTGATTACCCAGCAATTGTATACCATTGTTTGTGGGAGGTTTTCATCATCCTCCCTTGAGCAATGACCTTAGTATGATTAAGCATCTAAACTGGTGTATTGATAGGATATTGGAGAGATATCCAAGTTGTGGGATAGTTCGTATGGGAGATGCAAATCATTTACCATTATCAAAAGTAATGCAAGGGAGAAATCTGAAGCAGGTGGTAAGAGAAGGGACAAGGGAGAAAAGTATATTAGATGTGGTTTTTACAAATTTGTCTGATTGGTACAATTTACCAATTGTTGCACTGCCTACAGTATTATCAAACCACAATGCTGTATTAATGGCATCAAGTTTTGAAGGATGTAAAAAACAAACAGATAGGAGACAGGTGTTTTTGAGTAGAAAATGGAATAAAAACAGGACAGAAATGGTGTTAGATTCAATAGTCTGTGAATTAGATCCCGGATGGTTTAAATTAGAGTCAGCTGATTCTAGTTGGGTAAATGTGACAGATACATTGTATGGAATTATGGATAGGATTGTACCTGTGTGTGAAGTAACATTAAAGGGTGGTGATAAATCATGGGTGAACAAGGAATTTATGAGTTTGATAAAAAAAAGACAGACTGCCTTAAAGCAGCAGTACTATGAAATCAGGACGTGAGCTATCAAAATTTTGTTTTTTGCCTGTAAGTATGCGGCCAAAGTTCCAGTTTCCATACCTGTAAATGTTTTCTTTCCAGCCGTCTTTAGTTTTTTAGATATTTTCAATTTATTTGGAGTGTTGTAGTGCTACAACAAATATGGCGGCTGACTAATTTTCAGCTTCACTTTTTCTACAGGTCACATCATGTCTTTTGACAACAGCAGAGTGAACCTCTGCTGACCATTCCCGATGTCCCTGCAAGTCATTCACATGTGCAGTTGGCAGCAGAGGGGGTTCCAGTGCAACATGCTTAATGGCAGAAATGTAAACAAAAGCAGAGAACAACTGAGCAATTTACTCAGCCATAGTACAATGCCGGTGAGAAAGATCACCAGGTATATGATTAGCAGAGCACAGGGAATAAACTGTCAAAAAAGTGCAATTTTATTTTTCATAGTACTGCTGCTTTAAAGTTAGGCCAGATAGTTGAATACCATCAGTTCAGAAATGAAGTAAACAGGATGGGAGAAAAGGATGAAAAAGACATATTATACCCAAAAAGTAAATGGACTACAAAAATCAGATCCAAAAATATGGCGGAATACAACTAAGGAAATCTTACAAAATAATAAACCTGAGGAACAAGTAAGAAAGTGGGCAGAAAATTGTGTTTTTGAAGTAGAGGAAAATGGTAGCCTTTCAGTACATGAGTTAAATTAAACATTGTGTGATGTGAGTAGAGGCTTGAACCCCCTTGATAAGACAGATGGGGAAATATGGGACGTGCCAGATAAATATCTAGTTTCAGTTGAGGAAACAGCTAAAGTCTTAAAAAATTGAAAATCAACAAGGCAGTAGAACCTGACGATATACCAAATTGGATATTGAGGGAGCAGATTTAATTGCACCATGGGTATGTAATATTGTTATCAGAATCAGTTTTGCTGAGTAAACTACCAAGTCAATGGAAACCAGCATATGTTTTGCAATTACCAAAAGTTACTGTGCCACAGGAAGAAAAAAACAACTTTAGGCCCATTTCGTTAGCATGTGTTGTGTCAAAACTGTGTGAGAAATGTGTTGCAGAGTGGATGATGGAAATGTTGTCCAACAAAATTGACCCAGATCAGTTTAGATCATTAAAAGGGAGTTCTATTTATTTATTGAACATGTTGGAGTTACAAACCTTTGAGTCAGAGACTCCTTTGCAAAGGCTCCATGTCAAAATACAAGTTAACAGTACAATACAAATTAAAAGAACAAGTGGATACATGAGGTATAGAGCTGGGTACAAGACATACAGAGGATAGACAACTATACCCTGAGTAACAACAAGCAAATAAGCAACAAACCATATATTACATTAATATAGTTAAATGAGTAACATAGAGCAGCAATATATTTGCAAACACTCAGGAACAGGTATAAGCCAATCATTTTAGAGATGAGAAGGATAACTCATGGGGTGGATGCAGACACAGCATTTTAGAGATGGAGGAGAAGGTATGGAGGAGGAAGGGAGAGGGGTGGTGGTGCCGTCAGAAAAAAGACTTTGTCCATAAAAAGCTAGTAGGGGGAAATGTAAGAGGTGTAAGGAGAGCAGGGGGAGGGGAGGAAGGTTATATGCAATCGCAGACACAGGAGGAGAGTAGTAGCTCTCTAAGTTTGGATTTGAAGGGGCCTAGTTTCAGTTCTGAGGAGATATCTACAGGTAGGTCACTCATCCAGAGGGGGGCCCTATAGTAGAATGCACATTGCCCCAAGGACTTTCTAAAGTGAGGGACTAGGAGCGGGTCCTTTGTAGAGCTTCTAGTGGATCTAGCTTATGGGCATGCTGGATTAGATTGCTGAGCCCCATAGGGAAGAGAACAGTTGAGATTTTCTTGGCTATAAGGCAGGTCTGATATTTTAGTCAAGCCTCAAAGTTTAGCCAGTGTGTTAACTTGTAAAGGTCACAAGTATGGGTCCACCTATCACACCCAGAGACTAGCCAGCAGGCTTTGTTCGGTGCTACCTTGATATGACTGAGAGCAGTGTTATCAGCTGCACCATAAAAAGTAATTCTGTTGTCAACCAGGGAAAGGACTGAGGATGATATGGCCAGGCAGAGGCAGCAGAAAGCATACAATGTTTGTGTTACTGGACTTGGTTAGAGGATGGGTATGATCATGGTAGGTAAGATGGGAATCTAGGGTGATACCCAGATATTTAAAGGATTTTACCAGCCCAAGTGGGGCGGTTTCATAGTTAAGAATGTGAACATGAAAGTCTTTTGGTTTGTTTTGGAGATGCGCGAAGAGGTGTTTTTTTTATAGTTAAGCATACATTTGTGCTCAGTGAACCAGGCTTCTGCTTCAGGAAAGAAGCTCTGTAGGTCAGTTTGGAGGGTGAGTGGGTTTGGGTGGCTACTGTAAATATCCGTGTCATCTGCATATAGAAGAAAGTGACCTGTACAGGCCAATGGAAGTGTGTTCAGGAAGAGAATAAAGAAGAGTGGACCTAAAATGGATCCCTGAGGGACCACAGAGAGAACAGGCAGCCTGGAGGAGAGGGTAGAGTTAATTTTAACTTGCTGAGACCTTGTACTTAGGTAGTTCTCAAACCAAGAGGTGGATTTCTGTGCAAGGGATGTCAGGGTCTTGAGGAGGAGGGTGTGATTAACTGTATCAAATGCCTTTGTTAGGTCAATATAGACTGCCCCAACTAAGTGTCTGCGATCAAGAGCTTTATGCATAAATGAAGTATATTCCAGCAGGGCAGTGGTGGTACTGTGGCCCTTTCTAAAATCATGCTGTTTGTGGGAGAGTAGGTTATATTTTAACAGGTAATCAGTTAGCTGGTCATTAACTATTTTCTCAAGGGTCTTAGATAAGGGGTGAAGGATGGAGATTGGGCAGTAATTTCCCTGGGAGCTGCGGTCACCACCTTTATCAATGGATGTAATAATAGCCTGTTTCTGGAGTGTTGGAAACTGGACTAGACAGAGGGACAGGTTGAGGATTTTGGTGGGTGGGGGCAAGGACAGCGTCAAGGGTGAGGTGAAGGAGCTTAAGGTCCAGGGTGTTACCACTATGCCAGGATTTGCCTAGCACTCTTGTTAGGTAGGATTGGGCCTCACAGGAGGAGATGATCCTGAAGTGGAAAGATGGAGTTTCGGGGGGACAGGAGAGTGTGGACACAACCAGGAGGTCAAATAAGTTGGAGGGAAGCACACTACTAAGGCCCAAAAAGGCAGGGTTAAAGGCATTAGCTATAATCTTGGGTTCCTGCGAGAGGGCACTATTGATGGCAAGTTGAGAAGAGGGGCGGGGAGATGATTTACCACTGAGCTCCTTGATGTTATTACAGAACTTATGCACTGAGCCCCAGGAGGATTGAGCGCCTCTTGATAGTGGTCTGCCTTGGCTTTAAGGAGTTCCTAAGTACATTTATTTAAATTACAATCTAAGCTGTAGTTCAAGTAAACAAACAGTGAACACTCTAAAAATCAAAAATCACCCAACGAAAGAGCTGCACAGACAAAGAGCTGCAGTGATCCCAGCCCTTCACCCTGCACAGAGAAAGAGCTACAGTGATCCCAGCTCTTCACCATGTTTAAGGATTTTACTGCTCAGTTGGAGAGGTAGTCTGTTAAGCTGGCTCCAGGTCCAGTAAAGCAACTTCAATTTAAAATTGCACCATACCTTAGGCACTGGAGAGCCAGCAGCTGGCTGATGCCTAGAGGGAAGTGGAGGAGCTGACCCATTCAGGATACAAGGAACCCCTTAGGCAATGGGGAAAAGGCAGCTGGCTGATACTTGGAGGGATGTGGAGGAGCTGACCCATTCAGGATACAAGGATCCACTTAGGCAGTGGGGAGCAGGCAGGTGGCTGATGTCTAGAGGGATGTGAAGGAACTGACCTGTTCAGGGTACAAGGATCCCCTTTGGCAGTGGGGAGCAGACAGGCAGATGACGATTGGAGGGATTAGAGGAGCTGACTTGTTCAGGGTACAAGGATCCACTTAGGCACTGGGGAGCAGACAGGTGGCTGATGCCTTGAGGGATGTGGAGGAGCTGACCCATTCACGGTACAAGGATCCCCTTAGGCAGTGGGGAGCAGGGAGGTGGCTTATGGCTGGAGGAATGTGGAGTAGCAAACCCATTCAGGGTACAAATATCCCCTTAGGCACTGGGGAGCAGGCAGGTGGCTGATGCCTGGAGGGATGAGGAGAAGCTGACCCATTCAGGGTACAAGAGTCTCCTTAGACATTGGGGAGGAGGCAGGCAGCTGATGCCTGGAGGGATGTGGAGGAGCTGACCCATTTAGGGTACAAGGATCCCCTTATGCAGTGGGGAGCAGGCAGATGGCTGATGCAGGGATGGATGTGTAGGAACTGACCTTTTCAGGGTACAAGGATCCTCTTAGGCAGTTGGGAACAGGCAGACAGCTGATGCCTTGAGGGATGTGGAGGAGCTTACCCATTCAGGGTACAAGAATCCCCTTAGGCTGTGGGGGGGGCATACAGGCGGCTGATGACTGGAGGGATGTGGAGGATCTGACCCATTCAGGGTGCAAGGATCCCTTCAGGCAGTATGAAGCAGGCAGGCACTGATGCCTTGAGGGATGTGGAATAACTGACACATTAATGGTACAAGGATCCCCTTAGGCAGTGGGGAGCAGGCAGGTGGCTTATGGCTGGAGGAATGTGGAGTAGCTGACCCATTCAGGGTAGTAGTTATAGTAAGTAGTAAAAACTTCATTTTTATACAGGAAAGCAAATCTTTAGGCTATTTGGCCTAGTTTACAAGAATTGTCCTCTTCCTTACAAGTTACCTAAACATTAAAACAAGTACAAGGTACAGAAAGATACACATTTTTACAATAAATATATGAGGATCAGTCCTCAAGATTCAAAACATTCTCCAGACATCCTGTAGTCCATTCAGACAATACTTTTCATCCAAGACATTGGCAACAGAGCTTGGTGCAATTTATTCCTGTTTAAACTGGCAATACAAAGGAAATGTACGCGCTAAGTTTGATAATATATTCCAATGTTTTGCTGCCTGGTGACATGATGTTTTTTCCCCATATTTGTTTTTAAGAGCAATAATGGGAATTTTGTTTTTATGATTTGATCTCTTTTGTCTTAATTCAGTTTGGTAACACCATCAAAATAAATTTTTATTTATGTAATGCTCAGGACTATCCATGTGATATTTATAAATTAGTGTTTGCCATTTCGTAGTACATCTTGTTTCAAGTGGTAACCATTTCAAAGAGGTCAAAAAACTGCAGTGGTGTGTTCTTGGGCTTCACTGCAAGACATACCTTGTGATCCTATAATACACTCTATCCAAATTGTTTAATAATGTCTTGTTTGCAGTAGGGTACAAAACATCTCCATTGTACTGGAATAATTAATTGTTCTGCAACCCTTTTTCTACTATTTTCTGTTAAGCACTTAGTTGTTCTTCTAAGGGCTCCCACCCTTTTATTTACCCATTCAATTAGCACCCCTACATGTTTCACAAAAGTCATATTCTGATCAAAAGTAATTCCCAGATATGTATATTCAGTCACTTATTCTAAAAAAGCATTATTATTCACTTTTATTTTTAACTGCTTGTTTCCTTTTGAATTTAACCCAAAATATAATAGTTTTGTTTTTTTGTATTCATCACTAGGCCCGACCTGGTGAACCACCCTCCCATTTGCTGAAGTCCAGCTGTATCTTAGTTTCCAATTCACTACTACTAAGACCTGTAACTATTAAAGCAGTATCGTCTGTGTACAACCATACATTTGAATGCTGTATGACTTGTGGGAGGCTGTTGTTACAGACCAAAAATAACAGGGGTCATAAAATGGACACCTGTGGCACTCCCCTGGTCACTGCCCGTATTTTGGAGCTTTCCCCATTTATCAAAACATACTGTGTATCACCCTCCAAATAAGATTTCAACCAGTTCCTTGGACCTTCTGTAATCCCCATTTTTTTCAGCTGTTTGTAACAAGAGGGGGTGTTTCATCAGGTCAAACGCCTTCGATAAATCCACAAACACTGCTGCAGTTTCCTGGCCCTTGTGCAATGATATGTTCACAAGGTAATTGAACTCCAACAAGGCTGAAGTAGTGGAGTGACCTTTTCAGAAACCCGATTGACATGGTGCAATTAAGTTATGCTTCTCTAAATGCTCAGTTAATTGTGTGTGAATGTGTCTCTCCAAACATTTAGCCAAAACAGATACTAGCACGACTGGCCTGTAGTTATTTAACTCAGTACATGAACCCCCTTTAAATATGAAGGTGATTTTACTCACCCTCCATTGATATGGGAATTAACTTTCTTGTAGACTTCTGCTAAATATATCGGTCACTATAGGTGCAATCTGTTTAGTAGCTATCCTCAAACATCTCCCCCTAACAAGTCCAGCCCCATTGACTCGATAATATTTATTCTTGTTAACCCTTTATAAACCTCAAGCACATTTAAAATTCTAAACCAAAAAGCTGGATGTGGTCCTATAAAATTAACTTTGTTTTGTTGTTTTTGTGGATCTAAGTTCAGCACCATCACATCAAGACCTGGTAGGTCCACAAAAAAATCATTTAGTAAGTTTACTATTTCTTGGGTATCTTCTATCAAGCTTTTACCAACTTTAATATTATAATTAATTTTAGTTCCTTGCCCAGGTCTAGCTAATGAATTTATGGATTTCCAAAATGTTCTGGGATCTGATTCATTGTTCAAATGGTTTTTGTAATAAAGGGTTTAGCCTTCTTTATCTGTTGCCTACATTTGTTTCTTTTCAGCTTAAATAGGTCCCAGTCTTTCTCTTGCTTTGATTTTTTTTTTTTTTTTGCTTTTTCCAGCACCTATTTTTTATCCTTATACTTTTTAGGATCTTTTCATTTATCCTAGGTAATGTTATCAAATTTCTGTTTTTTTTTTTTTTTTATTTTTGGGGCATATTTACCACATAATTCATTAAAGGTCTCCATAAAAAAAACTTAAAGTTGAATTTAAATCAAGGATAAGTTTATATCGATCCCCACCTCTCCCTCTTGACACTCATCAAAAATGCATTTTCTGAGAAAACTCTCATGTTTCTAGCCCAGGTGGTATTTACCTCCTGTGTTTTCTGTTCTGTCTCTAACAAAATGTCATCCCATATTGGGTTGTGGTCTCTGAGGCAAGGAGAAAGAACTCCTGATGCTTCAACTTTTATAGCATGGGATACGAAGAATAAGTACAGTATTGTGTCCTTTTTAGTAGTGCTAGTACATCTTGTAGGTTCTAGTATCTGTTGGGTCCCCCCCCAAAACAGATATAACATCTTTTAGGGACTTGCCCCTTTTATCGTCCCAATTACAATTAAAGTCTCCCATAAAGACAATGGCCCAGATATTCTAAAGGGTTGCGCCATGCGCAATAGGGTTGCTCCAGCGTAAGTCCGAAAATGCGCCATTCTGCGATGTTCAGCAGGAGGCAGATGCGCCCCCAAATCACACTGCACAAGAGCACAATGATAATGAATGCATGCACAAATGAAAGGGGAGGAACCATGTATAAATGGCGCAGTGCGATATTCAACAACATGCACCATGCGCAATAGGGGAGCAAGCAGAAGTTGCGCGATAGTGGAAATGAGCCAAAATAAAAAGAAAAAAGGGAGAGGAGCAAGAATGCTACAGGGAAGGCACATGTTGCTGAAGTATAGCCAGATACACAGGGCAGGACAGGGAAAGGGCACCCTGAACCCACAGGCACAGGGAAGTTGTGGGGACCCACAGCCAAACCACAGTGCAGAAGGGGCAAGTGCCACACAGCACTGAGGCCACCAGAGGAAGGTGTTCCCAGTGCAGGGGAAGTAGCAGCCAGGACAGTGGGGGGAACACAGAAATAGCTGCGGGGGGGGACACAAGCCAGGGACATGGCCAGTGCCACCATCCAGATGGAGGCAGTAATGAGGGGGGTGAGAAGGCAGGCAGCAGAGGGGCGCGGCCATGGAAGGGCCCATTGGCAGTATGCCCCCAACAGGCAGTACCGAGCCTGCACCAGCTTCGAGCTGTACACCAATGTCAAGATCATGGGCTGGTACCGCCTGAATCGGGAAATTCTGAGGTGGCTCTGTGAGCTGTGCAGTGATGTGATGCAGGCACCCATGCAATGGAGCCTTGCTCTGTCAGTGGAGACAAAAGTGACAGCTTGCATGTGCCTGCTAGCCATGGGTACCTTCCAGAGACCAACTGGGGACACCCCAGGTAAAACCCAGTCGGCCACATTAACAACCTCACCCAATTCCTCAGCGCACTGCTGCCACATGCTGTGGAGTACATCCATTTCCCCAGCACACCAGCAGAGCACACAGCAAACATACAGGAGTTCCACAGGGTAGCACATATGCCTGGTGTGCTAGGGGCAATAGACTGCACCCATGTGGCCATCTGCACACCACCTGGCCCTGAAAATGCCACATATATCAATCGGAAGGGCTATGCAAGCATCAACTGCCAGGTGCTGTGCAATGCCAGGGGGCGCATAATCAATGTCTGCGCCTTGCACCCTGGGGGAGCACATGATGCCTTCATCTGGCACCAGTCAGCACTGTGCCACAGATTCAAGAGTGGGGACATCCCCACTGGCCACTTAGTGGGTGAGTATGCAAACCACGCGGAAAAACATAGAGCTTGGGAGGGGCATGGTCAGAGGTGACATGGGTATTGGCCTAGATGGCCCAAGGCAGGGTGACACTGATCATCAAACTAACCTCCACCCTCTACACACAGGTGACAGTGGATACCCACTCTGTCCCTGGCTGCTCACGCCATACCGGTGGCCCGCAACCCCATCGCAGCAACGCTACAATGAGGCACATGCCACCACACGCAGTATCATCGAGTCAGTGTTCGGGATGCTGAAGGCACGTTTCTGTTGCCTGGACACATCTGGTGGTGCCCTACAGTATAGACCTTCAAAGGCCTGTGGGCTATTCCTGGCCTGTTGCATCCTGCACAACATGGCCAACGACTGTGGGATAGCTGTACAGGTCAAGGAGGGGGACAGCAATAGGGACAATGAGGATGCTGGTGAAGATGGTGATGGGAGCCCCCCCTTGGGCAACAGGACCACTGACTGATCCAGCTGGCACAGCTGCACCGGGACACCATCACAGATGAGCACTTCAGCCAAGCCAGGTAAGTCATGGGGCCATGTGCAACCACCAGTGGCAAAGGAACAACCCACAAACACGCTTGGACAAACACCAGGGGTGCATGCTGTCAAGGGAAGTGGCCAAGCATGGAACCGCACACACCGCCAGGGATGGGCAAGGTCTAACATGGCACGCAGTCATACACACACACACACACACTCACAAGACATGCACAAAGGGTAGGAGGCACTCCGACCCAGATCGCTACCCCTAGCCACACACACGTCAACAGAACACCACGCCCACTGCCTGTCATTGTGCATGTGTCAGACACTGGGCACCATTGCACAGTGGTGGACAGCGCAACGCAGGCATCATCATGCACACACCACAGTGGACAGCAGCTGGGAGGGTGTGCAGATGGAACATGTGTGTGCGTGCAGGGCTGGGTACCCCACCCATGCATTGCATGCTGAACAACACAATGCACACAGGGCAGCATCAGACAGTAGCCGTGCTGGGAGACAGGTCAGTCATGCGCCACAGTGCCACGGCTGCCACAGATGCATGGGCGGCCCTGCAGAGACCCGCCAGCAGTGACAGGCTGACCAATGGCCTCATGGGGTGGCACCGACAGTCCCCCAGGGTTCCACTGTGTGAACACGACTGTGCTCGTGCAGGGGTCTGCAGCACACCAAACATGCCTGCGCCAGGCATGCTTGGGATGCCCACAGCTGAACCCGGTGTTGACAAGGAGGGTGTCGCACAATGCCGGGAATGGGGGTTGACATTGCACTGTATAGTGTCTGCGACGCATGGGTAAATAACTGTGTGCCCATTGTGGCCATGACAGCTGTGAATGCCTGAGTCTGCCTGTCAATGGCAGCTGTCACATCCTCCCGCAACTGGTCCATCCCTGCCAGGAGCAGAGTGGTGTCTCTGCTGCGCCGCTCCTCTGCCTGGTGCAGAGCTGCACTCAGTGCATCCACTGCAATCACAAGCCACATCTACTGACTGACTGATGCTTGCAGTATGCGGGTGTGCTCATCTAAGAAGTCATCTGCCTGATCGGCATGCTGTCCCTCATGGTGTTCGCAGCCCTGATGGTCATCACCCCTTGAGGGTGGGCACTGCACACCAGGGCCAGGCCTGGGCATGTCCACAGGTGGTGCACTGATGCCGCCCCATGACACTGTACCCCCATGGCCATTGGCCAACTGCTGATATTGCCCCTCTCTGGCTGCCGCACTCCAGGGCTCAATGGTGCCGCCGCAGTGGCTGCAACAGCCCCACTGTCCTGGACACTCATCAGTGCTGCTCCACTGGTGCAGACAGGCACAGGCTGGGACTGTGATGTCATGCAGGCCTCCACGGTGGTACCACCCACAGCCATGGCCACGATGTCACCTGCTATGTGGCCATCCTGTGGCCCACACATCTCACTGCTCATGACGTTAGCTCCATCATCATTGGTGAAGGATCCAGCACCAGCCTGAATCTCAGCATGCTGGCATCCATGGACACTGGCATGCTGGGACATGGGCAGGGCCTCTCTGCATCTGCTCCACCAACATCAGTCCAGACGTCCAGGCGGGCCCACCGTCACCCTGACCCCCATATGCCTGTGGAGGTGGACGGGCCCTCCTCCATCTCCATGCTACTGCCCTCAGTGGAGAAGCCCACCACCGCTGACCCATGTAGAAGCTCAGGAGCTGTAAGGGAAAAACAGTAGCATTAATGTATATGACCTATCCTGTCCCCCCCATTGACAGACCAGGACCTACCATGCAGTGACGGGCTACCACCCATCTGGAATCCACCACCCGGAACACCCTCAATGGAGCAATGCTGCATGCTGCCAGCAGCCCACTCTTCTTGTGGGGTCAGGCATTGCACCTACGGCTGTCCCCCACCGATCGCAGACCGTGTTGCCCTGATGGCAGCCACCTTCTCTTTAATGCTCTGTCTGTCTGTGCCCATCTTCTTTTTGCACTCCTGCACAGAGTGCTGGCGGCTGCCATGCAGGTTGACAGCATGCGCCACCTCCTCCCATGCAGCAGCACGGGCCTGTGGTGTTCCCTGGCATCCGCTCAGCAGCGGCTCCTGGTTGAGGTAGGCCTCAAACAGGGCATCTGTCTCTGCCTTTGTGAAGTTCGGCCTCCTCTTCCTCTCACATCTCTGTTCCTCTTCCTCTTCCTCCACCTCACGATCGGTCATGATTGCTCCTGTGAGAATGACAGGTGTTACCTGTGACTGTGCAGTCCCATGCATGTCCCATGCATGTCCCAAACACCACAGTCCACACTCCCAAACAGCATGCAACTCACCACAATAGACTGCAGTAACTGACTATGACCAGTGCAGCCCAATGTCGCATGTTAATAGTGCAAGGCATGCAAATGAGGCAAGGCACATTTTTAAGTGGATGCAAATGCAGTGACTGCGCCATTGAATGGCTGATTAGCTGATTTGCAAATGCCGGCTGAATATCGCGCTCTTGCACTTTGCGCAATTGTGTTGAACGTGCTGAACCAAGGGCGCAGTTCTGTGACATGCGCAGTACACACCTAACTGCACATGCCTGGGTTGATGACACAGGCGTCTGCCATGCTGCTGATGTGCTGTGCATGGGAGGCAATGCAGGGCACAGCCACCATTGTGCCAGTGGCGCTACTGTGCTGTTCACATATATGGCTCTGTGGCACTGGGGCGTTGGAGGCGCACTGGGGCAACAGCACTGTAGGCCGCTACAGGAGGTGGCATACAGGCACCCAATTGCGCTACATGCATTGGGTTCCAATCACGCTGTGGCTGTCCATGCGCCAGAGACCCTTGACCCTGTGCCCGACCTTTGGCCCCTAGGCGCCATGCGTCAGGCATGGGTGCACCACTATCGCGCTGTTCAGTGACAGCGCGATAGGGAATGGCAGTGCTGTACCATGTAGCATCTGCATGTGGCAGGACCATGCTGCCGAGCACCATTTGAATCCACCACATTGATGAGATGGCGCGGAGAAGGGCAGTCATGTGGAGCCAGGTGGAGCTTGCCAACCTCGTGGCAATTGTAGAGCCCCATGCTGGGGCTTTGTATGGGGATGCACTCCTGGACAGGGCCAGGAGTGCAGTGTGGTGGGAGGTGGCCGATGCTCTGTAGGAGGCCACTGGTATGGGGTGCATGGCAGAGCAGTGTCGCCACCATTATGGGGACCTCAGGCGCAGGGACCCGGACCTGCTTGCCCGCCTGTGGGCACATGCCAGGAGAGGCACGGTGCCACGGCCAGGTAGGTGCCACATCCATACACTGTTATCGTCCATACAGGTATCATGGTTGCATGTGTCTGGCACATGGGGGGGCCATCCACTGTTGGCCATGGAGGTTGTATCGGGGTGTGGGTATGGCTGTGTGGGATTGCACACACATGGGGGCGGGGGGACTTTGCTTCCAGATTGTATTGATGTTCCTCTCTCCATGTTTGCACCTTAGGGCCCGAAGAACGCAGACAGGTGAGGGAGCGGAGGTGCCGCCTGGAGGAGCAGCAGGGCAGGAGGGCTGAAGGTGTGCAGTGGCGCATGGACCAACCTGATGATGGTGAGTGCTTTACATCCATGATTACTATTGCACGCTGTATAACTGGGCAGGCAGCGGGGCATGGCCACCATCCATTGACACCGCTGCCATGCACGCAATTTGTTACAGTCAGCACTGTCCAGTGGCACTGCATGTCTGGGAGTACGTCAATGGTAGTCCATGCGTGCACCTGGCACATGGCTGTGGCACTGCCTTCACACCGCATAGCCAAGTCACTGTACGGCCATGGTGGTGCTGTGCAGGACATGGGTGGTGTGTGTGTGCAGTGGTCCACATGGCTGTGGCTGCCAGGGTAGGCAGGTCTTGTGGACACGGTCACTGTGGGTGGTTGCACACCATCACAGGGGCATGGCACATGGCTGTATGCCATGCACAATGGGTGGGCTGCAGGGGGCTGGACAGTCACACTTTTTGACTCTGCTCCCTCATCCTAGGCAGACGGTGACTCCAGGTGCTGGACAGAGGTGTGCAGAAGCTGCTCCAGGTACCAAGGGTGACCCTGGAGCTCTTGCAGAGAATCGACTGCCATGGGGTGAGGAGGAGAAGAAGACATAGACACCATGTGGAGGAGGACCGGGGCACACGTTGAAGACTCCATGCCCCTACTAACACCTCCCCCCTTGACCCACCCTCACACCCCTTCTTCTCTCTCCCATATGTTCACCCCTGCCCCTTACCCACCCCCACCTGGTATGTGGTCCTTCTCCCCTTGTAAATACTTGTAAATAGTTTTTTGTTACATTTTTGAATATATGCATTTTGTTATGACAACTGTAGTGGTCTCTGATTTGCAGCGGGCTACAGGTGCTCAGCTGCAGTGGTGTGCATGGCATCAGGGGTGGTGCACGCATGGGCATGTGTGTGTGTGTGCTGAGGTGAACCACCTATGGTGTGGGAAGTGGGATCAGTCACCGTCTGTGGTTTGTGTGTTGTACTCTGTGCACTGGATGCCTGTGTGCAGTGGTCCATGGGGCCTGCTCTGTGTGCATGGCACCCCTGTCAGACCATCCATGGCCTGTGCAGCTGACACCCTTGCATGTCTGTGATATGCATGGTCCGCTGGCATGTCAGTGGTGGTTGTCCATGCTGGATAACAACTGTACCCGGCACAATGCCAGGTTGCCTTCCATCACCAGTATGGTGCACGTCTGCCTCCGGAGGCACTGCGGCCTCTGCTGTTGTTGTCCCCCATCCATTCTGTTGCTTGTGTCTGTTGCAGGGGATTTGCTCCAGTGTCTGTCACCTGTGCTCTGGTGGCATGCTGGTGGCATACAGCTTCATGGTGCCTGCGCAGGGTGGCTGGCACACCTGTGCAATGTAGGGGTGCTGGACATGTGTACACATCAATCTGTGGCCACACGCCAGTGGCTTGGTTGACCTGCTACTGTGTCCTGTGTTGGTGTACCCTTGGGTATGGGTGGGTGTTTGTCCATGCACTGTGTTGTATCCTGTGTGATGCATGCTTCCATGCAACACTGTGCGTGTCTGTGCTGGCTGTTGTGGCCAGTACTGGGATGGGATGTGTCCTTGGGAGGGTGTGCAGGGTGCTGTACCACTGGTGGTGGGGTCAGGGGCATGCCCTGTTGCATGTGGGGTACCTCGTGTGGCAACGCATGGTCAGTCTCTCAGCTGTACCTGGGGGTGGACGTGCAGGGTGGCACTGTGTATGCTGTTGTTACATCGCTATCTGCTGCCACCCGCAGCAGGGTGCACATGGTGGGGCTGCCTTGCAAGGCTCCGTGGTGCACAGGGTTGCATTGTCACAGTGGGGGTGGTGGCATGCATAGGGTTTCCTGCACTGTTGGGTGCTACTCCTGGGAAGGGTGTATGGTGATTGTGGTACAGGGTGTGCTCTGCATTGGTGGGATGGTGTGGCACGTGGTGGTCAGCCCTCCTTGTGTGCCAGTCACAGCTTGCCAGGGGGTGTGCTGGGGCACCTTGGCCCGGCTGTGGGTTGGTTGCTGGTATCCATGGGCCAGTGGTTATTCCAGCTCTCCCCCAGTTGTGCAGTGCATGGGGTGTGTGAGACGATGTCTGTTCTGCTGTGTGCTCCTCTGCCTATCTGTGGCATGGGTGGTGGGCCCCTGCATCCCTGGTTGTGCTGTTGCATTGCTGCCCTGCTGCAGGGGGCATCCCTGGTTGCACTATGGCACATCTGGACTGCTCCACTGAGCATCCTTTGTTGCGCTATAGCGCATCAGATATGCTCAGCTTCACATCCCTGGTTACGCTATGGTACAGGTGGTGCAATATTCAGTCATCTGCTGTAGGCGTATCTTGGTCTGCGCAGTTTTTGAATATCACGCTTCTTGCACATGGGCACAGTGGACTTGCGCTTGCTCCTGCTGTTGCGCACTTTTTGGGTGCAGTTTGAATATCTGGGCCAATATGTTTATCTCCTGCAACACCTTGAATTATGTTTAAGGTTTCCTCTATTAATTTTACATTTGTTTTGGGTGGAGAATAGATCGATGAAAAAAGTGTTTTTAATTTACTTACCTTTACTACTATGTTTTCTATATTATTTTGACTTCCCCTGTTTGGCAATTCAGTGTGGCCTAGGCTGCTTTTTACATACAGAAATACCCCCTTCTTCGGTCTATCCTGGTGAAACAATGTATAGCCTGAAATACCAAGTTTTTCATTATCTATATATTTCACTAACCAAGTCTCCGTTAACCCTACTACATCTGGAGTTTGTTCCTCGATCATAACTTTTAGAGTATCCATCTTGTTTCTTAAATGTCTAGCATTATCATGTAAAATCCTAACTTTTTTAAAAACATCAGGCTCAGGATTTAACTCTACAGCCCCACCTAAGGTCAATAATATCAAAAAAGCAACTGAACCCTATTGTATCTGTAGATTGTTACAACAATATGGATTTAAAACTACTGTCCTGCTAGTTCCACTGTCTCCATTTGTTTGTAAACTTGTTTCTTCTTTCAGTAAAATTATTAATATGTTGAATTTCAAAGCTGGATGCTGGCCAAAAAGCTCCCAACTTACTTTTAGACTCTACCTCAGTGGTTTTACCTGCAAGGCAAGGTAACAGTACAATTAATAACAACAGACTCTATATATATAGCCCAGTACAATGCTAAAGCTAAACAAACAAGTAGTAACTCTCACCAATTAATATTATAAACAGACTTTTCCTAACCCCCAGTATTGCTGCATTTTTATTTATTTCTTTAATTTTTTTCTCTGTTGAGTGGCTCTCGCGCCACTCACTCTCGCACCCACGCTCGCGCTGGGCACACAGCATGCAGCTTTAAAGTGCAATCTCCCCTCTTCCTGGGTGGTCCCTTCAGATAATCAGCTGTTTCAGTCCCTGTGGAAAATTCAAGCTTAGTTATTAACAGAACACAAGTCCACAATAAGTGCAGGAAGGCAGTTCAGCTCACTGTAGCCCTGGATAATATAAAAGGGTTTTTTGTAGCCACTAAAATGTTGTAGTCAGCACCTGCTGTTTCAATCTTCTGGTGCGCAGCATACAGCTTTAAAGTGCAATCTCCCCTCCTCCTGGGTGGTCCCTTCAGGCAATCAGCTGTTCCAGTCCCCATGGCAAGGTGGCTGATTCCTGGAGGGGATGTGGAGGAGCTGAGCCATTCAGGGTACAAGAGTCCCCTTAGGCAGTGGGGAGCAGGCAAGCAGCTGATGCCTGGAGGGATGTGGAGGAGCTGACCTGTTCAGGGTACAAGTATACCCTTTAGCAGTGGGGAGCAGGCAAGTGACTGATGCCTGGAGAGATGTGGAGGAGCTGACCCATTTAGGGTACAAGGATCCCCTTATGCAGTGGGGTGCAGGCAGGTGACTGATACCTGGATGGATGTGGAAGAACTGACCTTTTCAGGGTACAAAGATCCCCATAGGCAGTGGGGAGCAGGCAGGTGACTGATGCCTGGAGGGATGTGGTGGAGCTCACCCATTGAGGATACAAGGATCCCCTTAGGCAGTGGGGAGCAGGCAGGCAGCTGATGCCTGAAGAGATGTGGAGGAGCTGACCCATTCAGCATACAAGGATCCCCCTAGGCAGTTGGGAGCAGGCAGACAGCTGATGCCTGGAGGGATGTGGAGGAGCTGACCCATTCAGGTACAAGGATCCCATTTGGCAGTGGGGAAGAGGCAGGTGGCTGATGTCTGGAGGGGATGTGGAGCAGCTGACCCATTTAGGGTACAAGGATCCCCTCATGCAGTGGGGAGCAGACAGGTGGCTGATGCCTGGATGGATGTGGAGGAATTTACCTTTTTGGGGTACAAGGATCCCCTTAGGCAGTGGGGAGCAGGCAGGCCGCTGATGACTGGAGGGATTGGAGGAGCTGACCCACTCATGGTACAATGATCCCCTTAGGCAGTGGGAAACAGACAGGTGACTCATTCCTGGAGGGATGTGGAGAAGCTGACCATTTCAGGGTACAAGGATCCCCTCAGGCAGTGGGGAGCAGGTAGGCAACTGATACCTGGAGGGATGTGGAGGAGCTGACCCATTCAGGGTACAAGGATCCCATTAGGCAGTGGGGAGCAGTCAGGTGGCTGATGCCTGGAGGGATGTGGAGGAGCTGACCCATTCAGGGTACAAGGATCCCATTTGGCAGTGGGGAAGAGGCAGGTGGCTGATGCCTGGAAGGATGTGGAAGCAGCTGACCTGTTTAGGGTACAAGGATCCCCCTATGCAGTGGGGAGCAGGCAGGTGGCTGATGCCTGGATGGATGTGGAGAAACTGACCTTTTGGGGTACAAGGATCCCCTTAGGCAGTGGGGAGCAGGCAGGCCACTGATGACTGGAGGGATTGGAGGAGCTGACCCACTCAGGATACAATGATGCCCTTAGGCAGTGGGGAGCAGACAGGTGACTCATTCCTGGAGGGATGTGGAGGAGCTGACCAATTCAGGGTACAAGGATCCCCTTAGGCAGTGGGGAGCAGGTAGGCAACTGATACCTGGAGGGATGTGGAGGAGCTCACCCATTCAGGATACAAGGATCACTTAGGCAGTGGGGAGCATTCAGGCAGATGGTGCCTGGAGGGATGTGGAGGAGCTGACCCATTCAGGGTACAAGGATCACCTTAGGCAATTTGGAGCAGACAGCTGATGCCTGGAGGGATGTGGAGGTGCTGACTCGTTCAGGGTTCAAGGATCCCCTTAGGCAGTGGGGAGCAGACAGGTGGCTGATGACTGGAGGGATGTGGAGGAGTTGACCCATTCAGGGTACAAGGATCCCCTTAGGCAGTATGGAGAAGGCAGGCACTGATGCCTTGAGGGATGTGGAGGAATTGAACCTTTCAGGGTACAAGCATCCCCTTATCCACCAGAGAGTAGGCAGGTGAATAATTCCTGGAGGGTTGTGGAGGAGCTGACCCATTCAGGGTACAAAGATCCCCTTTGGAAGTGGGGAGCAGGCAAGCAGCTGATGCCTAGAGGGATGTGGAGGAGCTCACCCATTCAGGATACAAGGATCCCCTTAGTCAGTGGGGAGCAGGCAGACAGCTGATGCCTGTAGGGATGTGGAGAAGCTGATCCATTCAGTATGCAAAGATCCCCTTAGGCAGTGTGGAACAGGCAGGCAGCTGATGCCTGGAGGAATGTGGAGGAGCTGATCTGTTCAGGGTACAAGTATCCCCCTTAGCAGTATGGAGCAGGCAGGTGGCCGATGCCTGGAGAGATTTGAAGGAGATGACCCATTTAGGCTACAATGATCCCCTTATGCAGTGGGGAGCAGGCAGGTGGCTGATGCCTGAATGGATGTGGAGGAACTGTCCTTTTTGGGGTACAAGGATCCCGATAGGCAGTGGGGAGCAGGCATGCTGCTGATGACTGGAGGGATTGGAGGAGCTGACCCACTCAGGGTACAATGATCCCTTTAGGCAGTGGGGAGCAGGCAGGTGACTCATTCCTGGAGTGATATGGAGGAGCTGACCAATTCAGGGTACAAGGATCCCCTCAGGCAGTGGTGAGCAGGTAGGCAACTGATGGCTGGAGGGATGTGGAGCAGCTCAGCCATTCAGGATACAAGGATCACTTAGGCAGTGTGGATCATGCAGGCAGCTGGTGCCTGAAGAGATGTGGAGGAGCTGACCCATTCAGGGTTCAAGGATCCTTTTAGGCAGTATGGAGAAGGTAGGCCCTGATGCCTTGAGAAATGTGGAGGAATTGACCCATTCAGGGTACAAGGATCACCTTATGCACCAGGGAGTAGGCAGGTTGATAATTCCTGGAGGGATGTGTAGGAGCTGACCCACTCAGGGTACAAAGATCCCCTTTGGCAGTGGGGAGCAGGCAAGCAGCTGATGCCTGGAGGGATGTGGAGGAGCTGACCCATTCAGGATACAATGATCCCCTTATGCAGTGGGGAGCAGGCAGGTGGCTGATGCCTGAATGGATGTGGAGGAACTGTCCTTTTTGGGGTACAAGGATCCCGATAGGCAGTGGGGAGCAGGCATGCTGCTGATGACTGGAGGGATTGGAGGAGCTGACCCACTCAGGGTACAATGATCCCTTTAGGCAGTGGGGAGCAGGCAGGTGACTCATTCCTGGAGTGATATGGAGGAGCTGACCAATTCAGGGTACAAGGATCCCCTCAGGCAGTGGGGAGCAGGTAGGCAACTGATGGCTGGAGGGATGTGGAGCAGCTCAGCCATTCAGGATACAAGGATCACTTAGGCAGTGTGGATCATGCAGGCAGCTGGTGCCTGAAGAGATGTGGAGGAGCTGACCCATTCAGGTTCAAGGATCCTTTTAGGCAGTATGGAAGGCAGGCCCTGATGCCTTGAGAGATGTGGGAGGAATTGACCCATTCAGGGTACAAGGATCACCTTATGCACCAGGGAGTAGGCAGGTTGATAATTCCTGGAGGGATGTGTAGGAGCTGACCCATTCAGGGTACAAAGATCCCCTTTGGCAGTGGGGAGCAGGCAAGCAGCTGATGCCTGGAGGGATGTGGAGGAGCTGACCCATTCAGGATACAAGGATCCCCTCATGCAATGGAGAGCAGGAAAGGTGGCTGATGCCTGGATGGATATGGAGGAACTGACCTTTTTGGGGTACAAGGATCCCCTTAGGCAGTGGGGAGGAGGCAGGCAGTTGATGCCTAGAGGAATGTGGAGGAGCTGACCTGTTTAGGGTACAAGGATCCCCTTATTCTGTGGGGAGCAGGCAGGTGACTAATGCCTGGATGGACGAAGCATGGCAGACATTGGCATATTGTGCCTTACATGTCATTGCACCTCTGTGCCTCAACGGGTATAACCAGTAAGTGAAAATGCCAGCACTGTCTGAGCAGTTTGATGTCCACAACTTCCTCACCTGGTGGGAGCCTGTTGTACAAGGTCACACTCGGGTATTGGTTCCTGGCATGTTGCGGGGGATTGGGGGTCCCACTTCAAGGGTACAGAAGTGTATGCCAGCTGGAGTACTGGCAAGCGTGTGGGCTGCTCTGGGAAGAGATGAGGTGGCCAGATGATTGCAGGTCAGGCTGCAGGAGGTAAAAAGAAATATGATAAAAAAACCTACAGGAGTTGGATATCCCTGCTTGTATCATATGGTGGATTTATGACTTGTTCATGGTACAAGGATCCCCTTAGGCATTGGGGAGCAGGCAGGTGACTGATGCCACCCTTCTACAACCCTTACTTTGTTAAAATTTCAAGAACTGTGCATGAAATCATGGGAAAATGGGGAACTAGTAAGAGCAGTATTGGTTGATTATAGAAAGGCATTTGATTTGATCAGTCATCAAATATTAATCAAAAAATTATAGGAGTTGGATATCCCTGCTTGTATCATAAGATGGATTTATGACTTTCTAGAAGGCAGGTCACAGTGGATTGAAAAGGAGGGGTTTAAGTCAGATATGGAGTATATGTGTGGTGGTGTGCCACAGGGAACAAAATTGGGACCTTTGTTTATCCTTGTGATGATAAATGACTCAAAAACTGAGGGACAATGCATCAAATATGTGGATGATACCTCATTGATTGATAGCTTCAGTGAAGTTAGTAAAAGTACTATGCAGGATGACTTAAAAGAAATCAAAGCTTGAATGCAACAAAACAAGATCCTAATAAATCCAGAAAAGACACAAGAAATTAGATTTGGGAAAACAAAATGGCACTACCCTCTCTGGTATTTGGAGGTGTCACAGTTCAGGTGGTTGTGATTGTTAACTTGTTAGGAATAAAAATTCAACATGATTTCGGATGGAGACAACAGGTGGAAGGGATGTTAAAGAAAGGAAACTCAAGGATATACTTTTTAACAATGTTGAAAAGGGCTAGGGTGAGTCAAGAAGATCTGGTATATTTCTATTGCACAGTGATTAGACCAATTTTGCAATTTGTTTCAGCAGTGTGGGATGCAGGACTTACAAAGACAGAAAGTAAAGAGTTAGGATACAAAAGAGAGCTTTGCGTATAATTCTGGGGAATGAGATGTCTTATGAAGATGCCCTAAAAAAGTGTACGTTGGTATGGTTTGAAGAAAAGAGTAGAGAGATGTCAAAGAAACTTTTTAAGGATATATGTAATCCTCAGCACAAATTACATGTGTTGTTGCTACCCAGAGATGTTGCTGTTTATGGGTTAAGAAAACAGGTTATATGGTAAAAATCAATTTTTAGAACAATGAAGTACAACGCATCTTTCTTCATGCACTTTTTAGATGAATGAGTGTTGCTTTATAATTTAAGTTGTTTGCTGTATACAATTTCATAAGTGGGTATATGAGAAAGAAAATATTTTTTCTAAATATTTATGAAGTTTTTAATATGTATTTTGTACCAGTGAAATATTGTCTACTTTGTATATTGATGACTGTTTTCCTTATGCTATTATCATATGTGCTATATTTGTATGCAACTTCAGCCACCCCTTCTGGGGTTTTGGCTGCAATGTATTTAAATGAACTAAACTAAATTGAAATGATGCAGAGCTTGCACCGAAAGTCCTACGTGGAGAGAGACTGAGGGATCTCAACATGTGCACCCTGGAAGACAGGAGAGTGAGAGGGGACATGAAAGAGACTTACAAGTACCTTAAGTGGTGCACAGGGTGCAGGAGAAAAGTCTCTTTTGAATGAGGAACATCATCAAAACCAGAAGCTTGAAATGAAGATGGGGGAGGGTTATGAGGGATGTGGGGAAGTACTACTTCACTGAAAGAGTAGTAGACTCCTGGAATAGACTGCCAACAGAAGTGGTAGATGCAAAAACAGTAGGGGACTTCAAGAATGCACTGGAGAGACATAGGGTAATATTAGTAAATAGGCAGGGAGGAGGGAGGGTCGCCAGAGACTAGTCAAAGTCTGTGGAGACAGATTAGGCAGGGACCAGCTGGGCAGGCCAACAGATCCTTTTCTGCTGACAAATTGTATGTTTCTGTGTTTCAATCCTCTTGCCAGTAAACAACCTTCTTCATCCCCAAAGCCTCCAAGCCCCTTTTAAGTGTAAAAAAATCCCTGTAAAAAGTAAACTGTCCCCACTGGACCAAGCATATTCACTTTTCTATGTTTGCAATCTGAATTAATGATGAGTAACATCTATCCTAGTAGAAATTCCTGATTGACTAAGAATCAAGTGTAGGTAAATACTTGGATATCATCCTCAGAGTTACATTATTTAGTAGCCTCATTATACATACTAACCCCTATTACCTCAATCCTTTTTTCAAACCTATGGCCTCACTCTTTCCTTTGAACTGTTGGCACGAAATTCCCAGTGAAAGAGACTGATCCTTTTGTAATGGTCCTATTCAACTGCTCCTCCTCTGAGATGCAGTGTAGTTAAAGATCTGTGGCAATACTTCCCTTGTACCAGAGTTGATTTGATTGGCAGAACATAATTTTCAACTTAATTCTGTAGTTCAACCTCTACCTTGTTACTATTATGCCAAGGCCTGCTGGATAAGCCACTTTCTTTCTGTCGTAATTTAGTACAACCAAAAGATTTAGCAATGCCTTCCCTTTCCATCTCCAGATGAAGCAGGGCCAGTCTAGTCATATAAAAATGCCTCTTCCATCTCAAGGCTGCCTCACACAATAGATCCTTTAACCCTCCTCTGGCCTTGCTGCTGTTCAAATTTCATATACACAAACAGGGATTTTGTCAAACAGCAAATAATTTAATTTCATTATACAGAAAGTAATTCAGCCATCACAATTACCATATTTCTTTTCCACAGCATGTAACATAGAAACATAGAATTTGTGAGCAGATAAGGACCACTTGACCCACCCACTATGCCAATTTTTCCCTATCTACAGTATTACCACAGACTCTACCTCATCTCCAGAAATTAATTTTTATTTTTGTATTTCTTCTTGGCATCAGAACTCTCAAATATTTCAATGTAGAGCCATTACAGCACATGAGATTTAAAAGCTTAACTGCCATGCAAACTGTTTTTAAAATGTATCTATTTTCACAATAATGCCACAATATTTCTTAATAAATGCACTGAATTCAAAAGAAGTAGTGACATGCAAGTGGCCTTATGCTGGCGAACCAAACAAAATCCAACAGATTTATGCTTTTCACTACAGTACTTGTGCCGATTTTCAATGGGTCGAGAATGCCATACACTCTGTGCACCAGGCATATGGTGCACAGGGCTTGCAGCATTCTTCAAGTGGGGGATCGGGAATTTCTACCCCCTGCACCAATTATGGTGCATCAGACCAACTTTTTCTCGTCTAACTTGCAGCCAGCCCAGGTACCTGTTTTATGGGGCTTCTACCAAATATTTGGCTCAAGTAAGTAAGTAAAGTAAAATAAAATTTTATTTATATGAGGCGCCCTTCCTGAGCTCAGGGCGCCTTTACAATATACCATACAGTAACAATATTATATTTAAAATTGGTAAAACAGTAACAATCAATAAGTCCCTGAGAAGGCCTGGTTAAACAGGTAAATTTTTAAGGATTTGTTAAATCTTTCCATGGTCAGGCTATCTTGTATCTGGTGAGGCAGAGAATTCTACAGGATAGGTGCCATTAAGGCAAAAGATGATCCTACCCTGTGAATCTCTAGCAATCCCTCACCAGAAGATCAGAGTGAGAGGGAGGGGCAGTAAGAAAACACGAGCTCTTTCAGTTAGTGAGGTGTCAGCTCATGTAGGGCCTTATAGGTCAGCAATTCATCCTTGAAGGTGATCCTCCACTGTATGGGCAGCCAGTGCAGTTCACGCAGCACAGGTGTTACATGACTGGATCTAGGGGTTCCAGTCAACAACCTGTCCATCGTGTTCTGCTTTAGCTGCAAGCAATGGATATCCACCCCCGGTAGCCCTAGATAGAGGACATTACAGTAATCAAAATGATTGCTGACAAAGGTGTGGGCCAAGGTAGGAAGTTCTTTGGGTGGGACCAGTTGCTTCACCCGGGCTATATTCCTTAGATGGAAAAAGAAAGATTTGACCACAGCCGAAACCTGCACCCTCAGAGTCAGGCACTCATCAAATACCATGCCCAGGTTATGTACCTGGCCTGAGACCATAAGCAGGGTCCTCCCAATGTATAAACCTGAGGGTTTCCCTGCCCATGCCACTGTCATACCTCTGTTTTACTCGAGTTCAACCAAACCCAACTAGTACTCATCCAGTTCTGTATATCCACCAGGCAGTTATTAAACAGTGTGATAGAATCAGACTCCTGTTCTGGCACAAATGACATGTAGAGCTGAGAGTCATCAGCATATCAATGAAATCTCAGCCCATACCATCTTATAATGTCCCCTAATGGGAGCATATACACTGTGAATAACATGGGGGACAGCACCAAACCCTATGGAACCCTGTAGGGCAGCCAGTGAGGGGCCAAGGAATGAATCTGACACCACTCTCTGAGATCTGCCCTCAAGGAAAGATTGAAACCAACTGAGAACTGCCCCCTCAGTCCACAGAAGAACCACAGCTGGTCAAGCATCACTCCATGGTCCATGGTGTCAAATGCTGCTGAGAGATCAAGGAGAACCAAGACGGAATGGGTTCTCTGATCTCTCGCCATCAGGAGATCATTTAGTACCCACACCAGGACTATCTCGGTGGTGTGCTGTTTCCTGAAGCCAGACTGGAGAGGGTCATAGATACTGTGGTTGGTCAAATTATCCTCCAGCTGCAAAGTGGCCATCTTCCCAATAACTTTCCCTATAAAGGGTAAGTTCGAGACTGGTCTGTAGTTTTCTGGGCAGTCGGGGTCAAGGGAGGGTTTTTTCAAAATGGGGAGTACTACTGCCTTCTTTAAGGGATCTGGAAAGATTCCTCTCTCCAATGAAACCACCACTATCCCAGCCAGGACTGGGCCAATGACCTCTACACACCCCACTAGTAGGCGTGTAGGGCCCAGATCCAAACTACAGTATGTTGGCTGCAAAGTCTGGACAATCCTCACTATGTCTATGACTTCCGGTTGGCTAAAGTTGAACCAAGTCAACTGGGCATTAGTACCACCTGATTGATAAGTGCAAGGTCCAATGGAAAGACACTGGCTGATCTCATCCCTGATGGTGGACATCTTATCAGTGAAAAATTGTGCAAACTCCTCACACTGTACTTATGACAATGCTTGACAGGCATGAAGAGAGGCTGGATTGCACAGTCTGTCCACAGTCTGGAAGAGCTGGGCTGGCCTATACTTCACTGTAGCAATTTCCCTGGACAGGAACTCTGCCTTCTTATGGGAAATTGCTGATTGGTAGATCTTGTAATGATCCATCAATCTAAGCTTATCCACCTCCAGGCGAGATTTCTGCCAGTGTCTTTCCAATCTTTGACCCATCTCTTCAGCTCACAGATCTCCCCATTAAACCAGGGGGCCCCCAGGTGAAGGGTAGGGGGAAAACATGAGTTGGAGCAATGACAGTCAAGACCCCCCAACAGCTCTATTATAGGCCAACACCAGGGGCCCTAGGTCAATGCTATCCATTGGAAGTCCCGAGAAGTCCAGCTCCATCATTAGGCTTTCTGAGGTAACTCCTCTCTAAGAATGGAACTGCACTAACTCCTTAATGGCAGGCCTATTTCAGGGGGCTGCAAAACTGAATCAGACAAACCGATTGGCTCCACCTCCACATGGGAGATCTCCATCCCCAGGTGGAATACCAAGTCCAATGTATGCCCCCCTTCATGAGTTGCAGAGGTAATAACCCATTTCAGGCCCAATGAATCCATCAATTGGAGGAGGTTTTGTCCAAATGGTGAGAGTTCATCATCGACCCAGGCATTGAATTCTCCCAAAATTAACCATCTGGGGGACTCCAGTACCATCTATGCGATGAAATCTGCAACCTCCTTCAGGAACTTCCTCCCATCACCTGGTGGACGGTAAATGAGAAGGGTCCTGTAGCTTGCACCTGCACCCACAATACACTCAAAGGAGTTGGTGCCTCCAACTGGCACCTCCCTGAGATCCAGTTCCTGTCTAAAACAGACTGCAACCCCCCTGCCCCTACGGTCCACTCTCAGGTGGTGAATCACCAACAACCCGGCCAGAACCACAGACTCCAAAATAGGGCCCTCACTTCCATACAGCCAGGTCTTGGTGATGCAAGCCAGGTCAACAGAAGCAACATGATCCACAACCACTGCAGTCTTATTCCTAATTGACCTGGCATTGCTTAACATTGATCAAAAGGGACGGGAATCCAAAGATGGCCCCACTTCCTGCCTGATGAAGTCAGAGCCCTTGGGTATGGGCACAAGGCAAGGATGACCTCAATCCTGTGTCCATTTTGCCCCAGAACATCTCCTGGTTCTCACTGTCTCTATCCCCCCACTCCTTTCCCATCCCCCCGAGAGTTCCAGGATCCCTGACTCCTTCCGCTCCCTCATCTCCTCAAGATGCTGAAAGCTTGACAACTATTACAAACTTCAAAAGGGAGTGGAGGCTGTTCAAAGGGACAAAGATTCTTTAGTCTCAAGAGGGAGTACTGCCTGACCATGTCCCTAATACCCCAGTACATGTTTCTGACACTCCTCGCACACCAGTATTCTAACCCACACCCCCAGTTACACAATACACTTCTTCCCCAATTTATCTATCCAACCCTACATATACCCTTACTTAAAACATATAATAAATTAACCCTTATCAGTCAAGAAATGTTATAATACTGTAATACCCAAAAAGTTTCTTCAGGTCTCCAGTTAATGGCTTTGATTTTATTTCTCTACCCCCTCCCCCCTACAGTGCTCTCATCACTGCAGGAAAAAGGAGCTTTTTAACGACTTTCCAGGCCCCCTCTCATGCGGCTAGATATTAATGTTAGAATGTCCTCCAAGTACAGTAACCAGTTTGTTAATTAAGTCCATGACCAATTTTCCTCTGAAGATTAAAATGAAATAAAGAAAAAATAAAAAGTTCCAATTTATTTTCTGCCTCCCCCCCCCAGAGTGCTCTCACCACTGCAGGGGAAAGGAGCTTTTCATAAATTTCTCAAACCCCCTCTCATGAGGCTAAGATTTATAGAATAGTCCTAGGAACTCAGCTGACTTAAATCAGGTAAAAAGACACAACTGCATCCAATGTATCAGAATTGGGTGCAGTTGCATCAGAGGTATTTGGCACAGCTGCACCAAACAGGGGTTGATGTGTTATTTGATACAAGCCCTGCATCACTCTTTTAAAATCGGGCCCACTATGTTTTTAAGTGTAGTGTTAACTTCTATAATTTGAATTTAGTTATGAGAACAATGTAACAGCCTGCTCTTTGACACTGAATGTAAATTTCTTGCACAGTGATGTTAATTTGTTTTCCCCCTTTCTTTGATGTGGTCCAGTAGAACACTATCACATCGTTGGCTCTGTCTAACTGAATTAAAGTGAACTCTTTCCCCTGTCCTCAAGTTCTCACTAATGATGAGGGAAAGAGATGAGCATTGCTGTCAACAGTATATGAATTTCTACCATGTCCATTTCACTAATACAATAGACGTGGATGCTCACAACTTTATTAGCCCAGATAAGAACTACACAAACACACAAGAGCACCATACTGGGATTAGATAAAGATAATCAAAGCAAGGTTGTTTGAATGCTAATCACACAACAGCCTTGTTTAAAGGAGCCCTAAAGTTAGAAAATTCAAAGATATATGTCTCCCAGTCAGCCCAGTTCAATCTGTCTATGCTCTCTGTGCCAGTAGTATTGTTTTGTTACAGACTTTTATTTAAAAATGTATACCTACATTTTCACTGTGGGAAATCTCCATTTTATTATTGTATCTACTGCTACTCTCTGATCCTGTTTACAGGATACACCAAATATGAGATTGTGACAAAGACTTGCCCTTGCTTAAACAGTTATGCAGTGTAACATTACATTAAGTTCATTAACTAGTAAAATTCTATTATTTTTTCACCTACTTCCATGCATTACCAATATGTCTTCTAATGTGACATGAATTTTTGATCATTACTTAACATTTTATTTGATTCTTCACATTTCAAGAGTAATGGTTTCTTATGCATGGTTGCATATATGAGACTGTCTCTTAGGTACATTAGGGAGTGAAGAAAGACCAAGGGAGGGATAGTGAGGCTTAATAAAGGGAGGGTAGGGCCGAGAGTGACAGTGAAAAACTGGGATACTGAACCAATACTTCTGCTCAGTATTCACAAAAGAAGAGGAGGAGGAGATACCTAATATAATCAATAGAAGCACTCTGGATGGGGGATCGATACTAGTCCTTTCACAGAAGAAGGGGTTTTGAAAGAACTCCTAAAACTGAAGGTGGACAAAGCAATGGGCCCTGATGGGATTCACCCCAGACTTCTAAAAGAACTAAGGGGAGAACTAGTGACACCACTGACTACCCTTTTTAACAACTCATGGGAGGATGGTGTGGTACCTAAGGAGTTCAGGAGAGCAAATGTAATTCCCCTTCACAAAAGTGGGAGTAAAGCAGAGGCAGGAAACTACAGACCTGTTAGCTTGACTTCAGTGGTAGGGAAAATGATGGAATCACTTCTGAAAGAAAGAATTGTTGAGTACATAGAGGCCAGCAGGGCACAGGAACCAAGGCAGCATGGATTCATACCAGAAAGGCCATGTCAGACAAATCTAATAGATTTCTTTGACTGGGTGACCAAAGTAGTAGACCAGGGAAGGGCTGTGGACATGGCCTATCCAGACTTTAGCAAGGCATTTGACACAGTCCTACACAAAAGATTAATAAACAAATTAGCCAGCCTGGGAGTGGGTCTGAGGGTGGTAGCCTGGGTAAAAAATTGGCTGTACACCAGGATACAGATGGTAACAGTAAATGTAGTCCACTCCGGAGAAAGGGGGTTTACTAGCGGAGTACTGCAGGGTTCAGTACTGGGTCCAGTCCTTTTTAATGTCTTTATAAGTGACATTACAGAGGGACTTGAAGGAAAAGTATGCCTCTTTGCAGATGACACAAAGTTCTGTGACAGGGTTGATACACAAGGGAGGTACAAAGGATGAGAAGGGACTTGGCAAGGTTGGAGGAATAGTCAAAAATATGGCAGCTTAGATTCAATGCAAAGAAGTGTAAAGTAATGCACCTGGGAAACATAAACTCAGGGGAAGATTATACAATGGAGGGGAAGTATTAACAACCACAAAAATGGAAAGGGACCTGGGGGTAGTCATATCAGATGACCTAAATGTAAGCAAGCAATGTGAGAAGGCAATAAGGAGGGCTGGGGGGATACTGGGATGTATAGGGAGAGGCATCACCAGTAGAAAACAAGAAGTTGTTATCCCTCTGTACAGACAGTTGGTGAGACCCCATCTGGAGTACTGGCAGTTCTGGAGAACCCATCTCTGCAAGGACATAGACAGGATGGAGGCAGTCCAGAGGAGGGCAACTAAAATTGTGCAGGGTCTGCAACAGAAGCCATACAAAGAGAGAGACTAAAGGAGGTTAATATGTATACCCTTGAGGAAAGGAGGGAGAGGGGGAACATAATAGAAACTTTCAAGTACCTCAAGTGAATAAACAAGGTCCAAGAGGTAGCATCTTTCAGAAAAAGAGATGTGCAAGAACAAGGGGACAGAATATGAAGACAGAGGGGGGATGGCTCAGGGTCAATGTGAGGAAGTATTTCTTCACAGAAAGGGTGGTAGATGCATGGAATGGCCTTCCTGAGGAGGTCATGGGGTCAAAAACAATGGGGGAATTCAATAATGCATGGGACAGACATAAGGCAATTCTGGTGGGGTATAGGAAGAAGTAGACAGTTGGTTAACTAGGATCTGCAGCTTATCCAGTAGGTAGGGAAATGGGCAGACTAGGTGGGCCAAGTGGTCCTTATCTTCCATCAAAGTCTAAGTTTCAGTGTTTCTTTGTTTCTCACTGAATTGCTTGTGGGGCTACTGTTGTCACAGTCATGGGAAAAACAATAATAACATTTACCAAAGTATATCCTTCTCTACCACTTTTAGGAAGATTTTGAAGGTAACTATATTTCACACCACTGCTGCTTCTTGCTTTGTTAATCAAAGTACATGTTTATACAGACCCTCTCAGTGTCAAATTAAGCGACACTGAAGAAGGACCATGAGTCTGGGGGTGGTTGGTTGCTTGGCAATATTTCAATGACATGTCAGACTGGGGACTGCAGCACAGACAACCCTCCCTACCCTTCTCACTACTATACAAGGTTACCTGATCCCCAACTCATCAAACAGCTTTTTCTACTCTTCTTCTGTTCACAGCATGCAATGATAACCAGTGCTTTAGCTTACAGAAAAATAGTAGCTTGCAGTAGGAAAACACAGTAGGGCAAAATTGGATGCTGGGAGCATCCATCTCACATTGGTGCAAGTGATGCAGCCTGCTCAGATGGCTGCTTACACTGTTTACTCTGATCAGCATCCCCAGGTTTCATATGGACCCTGAACAGTGCAGTGACTGACTTACTGTAAACTGGTAAATGCCCACATGGCTGCCTTTGCACCAGAGCAACCTAATCACTCACATTGCTTAAATGGAAAGGCAACCATGTAAAAAGCCCTTAAATTAGCAGACATGCTGTAAAGATTAATGGGCAGTGACATCTTCTAATACACTAATTCAGCTCTTAAGAACAAAGGAGTTCACCTGTTAACAAATGGAGGCACCCAGGTAAGTTATGGGGAGTTAATAATGACAGTAAAATTACACCACTTAAACTTTTCAAACCTCTAATAGATACAGAAATGAAGCTGACTGATGACAAGTAAGCATATACAATTTTCAGTAGGTGCCAATTTCTTTATCCTTCAAACTATACAAACAGATTTGCACGTCCATCCAGTTCCAATCATTACACAATTGTTTATTTCTGAAGATAAACAGCGGAAACTACAGTCACATAAATGGAGGCCTCTGATGTGCCAGAATACTGCCCTTTAGCCAATGTACTGCTGTGGATGGATTTTTATCACCACCTCATAGTAATGAGATTACTGTGAACCAGACATACAGCTTTATTAAGGTTGTTTTTTTCAACACAGAAAAGCAGACAAATGTTACACAAAAACAATACTCATAGATATGTGAAGAATGCATCATTTTTAGAGTAATTTAATGGAGATTTCAGAATGCTCAGTACTATTCCCTAATACTGTGGGTGGATTGTAAAAGGAACATAGCATACAGCTAGTTAGTTAGCTGGGTCAGGGGTCTTCATAGCTGGCTACTTGTTATTGGCTACTCAGATCTGTTTCCTAGTACCAATTTCATCCTGTTTAATTGGTCCTGAATCCACTATTTTGCCTTCTCCCGCCTCCCATGCCAACATACATTGTAAGTTGTGCTATTTCACTATTCAGGATTCTACCTTCCCCAGCCTAGCTTCAGTCTTGTGGAGCTCTGTGATGATGGATAATGGCACTTGGAATCATAAGGCACCCTGTTTTACCTCATGCCTCATTTTATGATTATCATACAATAGTTCACACCCTGATTTGCTTTACTGACTTACTGTAGGCCTGGTAAAGAATATAATGCTATAAGTGATGAGAAAATATAGTAACTCCTACTGAAACAAACTCTGGCCAGAGCCGATAGGGCTGCAACTGAGTAATTTGGGGTAAAAATATTGAAAATTGCCAAGGTTATTAGCCAGTGTTGTAAAATGCAACGTAGTCTCATACATATGTTGTTTCGTAATATTTGTACACCAAATTTTCAACATTGTCTTGTTATGACCCTGCCTCATAAACCACTCTGGTTTTGCCAGCAAGTAGCAAATAACTCTTTTGTTTTGCTCTGTGTAATGGCAAATCTCATCAGAGATGGCTAGAAATTGACTACTGCCTACTTAAATACATCACTAATCTTCCTTGTGCTCATTAAACAATGTCAGCCATGGAACATAAACAATTACCCATTATTTATTATGGAGGTCATAGGCATGAAAATGGGATTTTTATTTTTTGAGAGTTCATCAGCTGCTATTGCTTCTTCCCAACCTGATATCATAATACTCTGCTTGTGACATCGCAGTTATTCCCAGGGCAACAGACTGTAATGTGACAACAGAGCAATTTAATTGCATGTAGGGAATAAGATACAGAGGCAGATGAATTGTAAGGGATACAGATCTTGTTTTTGTTGGCAATTCTTCAGTAACAAAATAATGAACAGAAGAAAGCTATAGAAATGCATAGAAGATGTATGAAATAACAGCTAAACTGAATCTGAATAGTATGTTGTTTTTAAAGCTTTCCCAAAGGCAGCAGTTGCTCTTTAAAAAAATGGTAAAAAAACATTTGAATGGTGCTTATTTATCATAGTTCATTTTTGCAAGTACAGATTATTCCAAGCATAAAACTCATAACATTTATGATATTTTATAATTGTCTAAATAAAAGTTTTTTTATACATTGGTCCTTGGTTTGGGTGCTGAATTTTTCTACTTGTATTGCTGTTATAGAGAAGCATACTTTAGCAGAACCTCCCAATTGGAGAATAATTAGATTTGTTTCACTAAAGCCAATCCATCTTGTATTGTGTATTAGAACAAAGTTGCAGACACCACTACTTCCTTGTATTTTTTTTAATTACCGCATTACCATTTAACATGGTAGATAAAATTAAAGAAAGCAAGAGCCAACGCAATTCCTACAATACTGGAAGATCCATTAATTCATATGCAGACTGTGAATAGGATAATCAATAATATTTTAGCTTTTTTTAAACTTTACACATATGCACCCATCCAGTATCATAATCTTAACCTTTATTAATTTTCATGCCGTCCATCTATGTTTACAGAAACCATTAAGCATTATCTCTAAAAAAGAAATGTTGGAGGGGGGTTGGGAGAACCACTAATTCCATTCTAGTAGTAAATCAAATGTATTAAGAGCCTGGAACCATTTACTTTTTTAGTTATTTTTTTATTATTTACTTTTATATCTTATTTATGGTTATATTTTTTAAAACATGTTGTTATATTTTGTAAAATACATTGTAAATGTCTGTTTGGTACTTTATGTATGGCCATTCAACAATTTAATACTGAAATCAAAGAAACAGACTATTTATATAAAAAAAGTACACTAGCATGTACTTCCCCAGATGAAAGTGCAGAACATTGTTCTGAGAATAGAGATATAAGGAAGGAAGCAATACTAAATACCTGTATTTTACTGTCTAACTTATAATGTTTTCTTCAACATTCTGCCGGAGTCACATTAAGTAAAATAAAACTAGTATTTTTATATATTCTTAAAATCTACACTTCACTATTACCATAAACATTATTGTATATTCTAATGATCTTCCTTGCCCTATCGCTTAATAACTATTAGTGACCTGAGCCAAAAATATAAAAACAACATACCCACCAACATCATAATATAAGCCTTTATTCATTTTTATGCCATCAATCTATGTTTAGGAGCGCCATTAAGCAGAATCTTTTAAAAAGGAATGTTGGGCAGGGGGAGTAGGGAAAACTCTGACTTAATTACTGATGATAAATTCAATATGGAATTCTGTATGAAACATAACCATTTTATACAGACATTGTTGAATGATCACCAGTTGAACTCCCAGTGTTGCTCTTTTTTTCCTTCTTGGTTTTGACCGCGTACTGGAGAAGAAGTATTTTTTTAATTTTTTTAAAATGCACGTCACAACTTTATTGTATATTCTCATTATTTTCCTTACTGTGTTACTTGATAACTCTCAGTGACTCATGCAGAAAATATAACAACAACATTCCCAAATATGGTATGTGGAACTCTATGGAGGTTGAGATGAAAGTACATTTATTAGGGGAATTTACATCACCATATACCTGCTGTCCTTTGAACATTTTTATGTAGAACTCTATGGAGGGCAAGGCAGTCTTGTTGCAGACCTTACACCGCCATTGTGCTAATTAATGGGCATCACTAATATTAGCTATAAAAATATTAACACGGTAGGAAGAGGGTGAGCATTCCTATTCATAACAACCATTTTTCCACTCTGCTCTCCAACAGAGTTTAGCTGCAGCTTATATCAGAATAAAAGAGGAGAGTAATTACAGTTCAGACCTTGTGCTTCTTTAATAATTGCCAATATCTGATAGACTCTTTATTTTAATTAGTCGCCTTAGTTATTAACTGCTGGAATATGGCAAAAGGACTAACCCCACTTTTATGCACAACTACACCTCCTTCTTATACTGTGGCAATTGTACAATGCAAAAAAAAACTGAAAAATTGACAAATGATTAAGATTAAGATTAAGGCCCCTTCAAAATCACCCTCCAAAACCACATCACTGACACTCGGAGCTGTAAATGCCCCTGACTGGCCCATTCCTCCTAGACCCCTGACTGGCCCACTTTACAAGCAACGTCCTTCCTGGACTGCCTTCTCCCCCAGCAACCACACCCCCCGGTATCGCTACATAGAACCCCTAGTGGTACCTTGTTATGTATATGTATACTAGACTAATTGTAACTAATTGATGCCTTTATATACCTTTGTATTACTGGAACTACTATGTGTGTTCTTTTATTGTACCTCACCTGTAATGTTTCTTCATTGTTGTACTTCACCACCAATTGTTGTCTACCCTCCCAGTGAAGAGGTGCCTTTGTAAGGTTGTAAATCCAAATTATGCAATAAATAAATAAAAATAAATATTGGAGGAGACTTAAGGTGGAGCTTATTTTG
This sequence comes from Neoceratodus forsteri, assembly GCA_016271365.2. NCBI lineage: Eukaryota > Metazoa > Chordata > Ceratodontiformes > Ceratodontidae > Neoceratodus > Neoceratodus forsteri. The sequence goes on from CM028130.1 coordinate 319,478,156, forward strand.
TTTTAAGCATGATGGTGACATAAGGTGGAGCATATTGTTTTTGTAAACTTAAGGTTACTCGCTCCACAATAATTAGTAGTGGGCTGTTGCTTGTATGACAGAGTTTGCTACATGCTCTCTGTCCTTGAGGTGTAAGGCAGAGAAGGAGAGAGACAGTGCCTGAAATGTTTCTATAAAAGGTATGCCACCGCTGCCTGTGTGTCTGTTTCCTTACCAGATAATATTTTTGTAAACCACTGGTTGCTCAACTTCCCCGGTGTTGGTTTGTCTCTCTCTCCAAGGAGGAAGGCCTACTGTTGGAGGAGTCCAAGAGGTTTTCTGAGGTGGTGCAGGACCAGATTGGAGACAGAGAGCCTGTCAGAAAGGCTTGCAGCCCGGAGAGGAAAACCATTCTACAGAGAGGATTTTTGCAGAGCTCCATAGTCACCCTATTCAGCCAACACAACTGTGTTGCTGATAACATAAAGCAATGTTCCCTTATGAATTGAGTTAGAATTTATATATTTTAAATATTGTTTTTATTTCATGTTGTTGTTTGAGATCATGCTTGAGAACACCACGCATAGCGTGTAAAGCTGCTAGAGCCTATCGAGTTTTATTTTGAGTATTTATCGCTTGGATAAATGTTCATGAGAATCAGGAGTTTAGAAGTTTAGAGTTTAGGTGCCTAAGAGTTTTTACTTTATCATATATATACTGTATATATATATATATATTTATATATATTTAAAAAATATTTTCTAGCCTTATGTAAATTCCAGACACATGACACAGTTGTATAAATGTGGGTGTGTCAACTCTTCAGTAGACACCTAGCACTAAACTGAGCTACAGCCCACAAGCTGAATGGTGGAGTGGCTTTTTACCTCTTATCTACCTCGTATTTTACTCTTGTGGTATTGCTTTTAGGCTAAAGCTGAACCAGAATTTCTCTAGTATATTCAGTTTTATGTGTGTACTGTGCCTACTTTATTTTGTGCAGAGCAGAGAGACTGAATGCGTGAACAGAATTAAAAGCCCGTGCTTAGGCAGGTACACAAGCCAGCATTAAAATCAACTGTTGCAGCCGCAGATTTTTCCACTGTGCACCTTGAATGTTAATAAAATGGCAGAAAGGCAAAGCTGTGTTTCATGCCTTGAGGAAACCTTGAAGAAGTAGGCTCAGTTTCTGGTTCTTTCAAATTACTTGAATTTGTTATTTATACTTAAACTGTATCTAGCCTAAAGCAACTGTTTTTTTGTGTTCAGTAGTACAGAAGTTCAGAAGCTAAGTTAAGTTAAATTAAATACCTGACAGGACATAGCAGGGGCCTTTTACAATTACTGCCTCTACCTCTATTCATAAAAGATTTAGCTAGTACCTGGTAGATTTATATTTATATTTATTTTCTCAGCACTAGTTGCCATATAAAAACTTTTTAGAAGCATTTTTAATAGGATGCTGTTACTCAGTAAACTATTTTTGTCCTTTTAGTGGAGTATGCACTAAGACACAGACAAAGACAGGGGCTGGATCTTGAACTTGTGCGAACAACTGAGGTGCTTAGGCCCTATCAGAAGTGAGTCATTGAAGCTGTTACAGCTTCTGAAGCAAGACTTAGATATTGGTGGACTGTGCTAGTATCAGTGGCTGATGTAATATTAAGACTCTGGAGGTTCTTTGGCTTTGATCATCAAACATTCATCTCTGTGACTGTGGCGACTGCTATGGACAGAACCCTGTATGGTACCCTATACTGAATTTGTACTTTTGAAAATTTGCACACTACATATCTGCACATTTGATTTAAGTAGATCTTTAATGGACTGGCCAGGATTTCACACTACAAACTTCTGAAGTTTTGATATTTATTGTGTTATTCATTTTGTTATACTATTGAAGTTCTGATAACTAATGTGATGTTTATTCTGTGTTATTTAAAGCCTCTTCATAACTATATGGGTATATAGGTATACAAGGAGTATACCTATCTATAGAATTTCACTGTAGCTCCTACTATTCTAGAGGGGAAGGGTTTGAAACCCTGCTACCTTCTAGCAGCCCACTATTACCCACTATTATCTTCTGGTAACATTTGGTAACATTTTTTATTTACTTCTTACACCAGCTTACTACACTATTAGGTTACAAGATTATTGGCTTGTTAAAATGGTAAATACTAGGCTACAGAGGAAAAATCAAAGTTGTTCCCCCTTACTAAGTGAATCTGCCCTTGCTAAAAAGAGGAGGAAGGGGAAAATAGTCAAACCTAAGCAAACTAAAATCACTGACCATATGAAGTTCCACATATTGGAAGATGATAAAACATCTACCCCCTAACAAATCTATTACCAATAACTCTTCAATAAACTGTTATGATGACTCAGTTGAAGCCATCCCAGTTATATTCAACAGTGAAATATCTGTAGTTATGAATAATTCTGTGGAATGCAAGAGTACTTTGCCAGACTCCTCTGCCACATGGAATAGCAAAACCCTGGACTTCGTAGCATCTGGGAACACTAGCTATGGCTTAGATCCAGAATTTGTGAATCTTCCAAATACTGAAAAACTGTCTAAAGCTGGGGAAAAGACACAAACAAAATCAGTTAACCTAAGATGATGTGTTGTTGATTTCTGGATCTGAACTCTGGAAATTAAACAGCAAATTACAGAAAACCATAAAAGGGATAAAAGAACTAGCATCAAGTTATTGTAATAATCAAACACCTAAACAAAATGAGGGTTCTCATGGAATACACTTGCATGTAGACCAGATAGGAGATATGGATGAGGGTGAGCACAAATGACCCATTGATATCCCCCAGTATATTCCTATCTCCATTAGCAAAGAACTGGTTGCTCACTTGGATCATCAGTATACAGCTAACCTCATTTTAATGGAACTACTAATTGTACTTAAGAATGAATTAGAGAATGTTAGGCTTCATATTGCTGTTAACCATTCCAAATTGGTATCAGTTAAAAACAAATTGGAGATGGTGTTTCCTACTCCATTATCAGATTCTGTCATACATACAGAATTGCAGCAAATGGAAGAAGTCGTACCTGAGTACAAGAGACTTTTCCTGACTTTCTGTAATTGAAATACCTACTTTGTTATTATGTTTCAAAAAAAGGTAAAAGGAAAAAGAGGGTAGGAAAGGTGTCAAAGGTTAAAAAACAAAGTGACCAAGAACCCTTGCTTCAGAGAAAGAAAAATAACATGAGAATGAAAAACATTAAAGAAGTAACAACCAGGGAAAGTAAGCAAAGCAATCAAATTGAGGCTAGGGAGTCTAATACTGTAAATTCAGACAAAACATTGCATGCATCTTCCCCTGACTATAATGTGGCTTCATTGGAAACAAATTTAGAACAACATCTGGCCCTTTTAGAAAAATAAGTCAATGCTCTAACACAGCTTTGCCCAAATGATGGTTTCTTCACGAATGTGAATTTACAGAATGTGACCCAGGATGAATATGAGCCGGGGTAAATCAGGGGAAACATGTAAATGCTGGAGTGGATAATAAGCATCAGGCATTGCAAGAACACCTGGAGGTGCAAAATTCAGTAAATCATATCGAAGATGGTCTGAATCCTAGAACTAGGAACTGTGATATCAAACACAAGGCCCTTAATCAAGCAATCAATCAATCAATCAAGCAATCAAACTTTATTTAACCAGGCAGTCACATCATTGAGCAAGCTCTTTTGAAAGATGGTCCTGGGCACACAGAACAATTTCCATTTACAATTTACAACAACATGTCAAGACATATTATGCAGGAAAACAGTATAATCATAAATAACATTACAGGATAATATGATATCAGGAATAACTCTTGGTAGCAAAAGCTGTATACATGCACAGATTCTTCATCATAAAATGTTTTGGGGACAATAAAAAAGTGAGGTAGGAGAGGATGGCAGCGGCACATAGGATATAGTGGGAAGGGGGATAGAAACAGATAAGGGAAGGAGGGGTAACCCTGCTATGTTAGAGTCCCCCAGAGGGGTTGTCACAGGCAGGGAAGAGGGGAGGGAGCTAGGGGAGAGGTAGTTACCCTAAGGGGCTATCGGTCTACAGGGGGAATAGGGAGGCCAGGAGGATTCATAAGCTAAGGGTATATTCAAATTGTGTATCAAAGATTACTGGAAACAGTCACATGCAGTTTTCAGGCGTCTAAAAAGCAATTGTTTGAATACATAAGGGTTGGGCAGGTGGGAGAGTTTAAGAACTTTTCGTGAATTATTCAAAAGTGATGGTAGGAAGGAGCTGATGGCAGCTGTGCCATGATGAGTCCTTGTTCACAGTACCTTGAGGAGGACGGGATGAATTGCACAGGCCATATATACCTGCTGACCATTTGAACAGATTACAGATGCAGGGTGGGAGTTTGTTGGACAGCACCCTGAGGATCTACATAAGGGCATTTATTTCCCTCCTCAGAAGGAGGGATGGCCAACCAATTGCCTGGTACAACAGGTAGTGATGAGTCCGGAATGGCACATCGAGTATAAATCTCAAGGCTCGATAGTAGAGTGTATCAGGCTTCTGAAGTGTATACTGGGGGCAGTGGTTGTAAAGAAAATCTGTGTAATCAAGCAGAGGTAGAAAGGTTGCTTGAACCAGCTGCTTCCTGGCTTCAAGAGTGAGAAGATGTCTTATGCAGAAGAATATGCCAAGGCACTGTCTTAACTCACACAGATGTATGCTGAAACTGAGTTTGTTATCCAACCAGCATCCAAGATATTTGAATTTATCCACTATTTCCAAGGGTTCACCAAGGAGTGTGGTAATGTGGGAGAGGCCAGATGTCCCCATATTATGATGGGGGTGCAAGGAGAAAATCATAGCTTTTGTTTTTTTTTTGCATTGAGCAAAAGCTTAGGTTAAGCAGATTATATTGGAGGGTGATAAAGTCTTGCTGTAGCTCCTTATGAGCAATATCTAGTGAGGGGTTGGTTATAGAAAGGACTGTGTCATCTGCAAAAGGGTGAACATTTCCTGTTAGGATGCCTCAGCCAATGCAGTTTATGTAGAGTGTGAAGAGGATGGGCCCCAGGATGAAACCTTGCAACACGCCTTGGGGCAGAACTTTAAGTGGGGACAGTACCGCTTGTATTTTAATTTGTTGTCTTTTATTTGTGAGATAACAATGGAGCCACTTTAATGCAACAGGGGTTAGGCCAATGTTACCCAAGGAATCAAGCAGAATGGAGTGATCAATCATCCATGTCAAATGCTTTACTGAGATCAAGGAAGCAAGCATAGATGTGCTGTTTGCTGTCAGGAGCTTTTAACCAATCATTAGATACTTTGACTAGGGCCGACATGGTGCTATGCTTCAGTCTAAACCCTGATTGGGCTGGGTTGAGGATGTTTTCACAATCTAAGTGCTCCCACAGTTGTGAATTGATGATTTTTTCTAATAGCTTTGACAGTGCAGGAAGAATCGAGATTGGTCTGTAATTGTTCAAGTCTATGGGGTCTCCCGACTTGAACAAGGGGACAATGGGCAGGATTCACAAACAAAGGCAAAAATCCAGCAGCTGTAGGAAAAAGGCCAGCAGCACTGTGGAAATTCAATTGAGTGATATTCTGAAAGAAATTTTGCGCAGGTGTGGAATTCCGTAAAATCCCTAGAGCTGCAGAAATTCAGCAGCTGCAGAAATTCAGCAAGTACTGAAAATCTGCAACTGCAGATCCACAGCTGAGAAAATGGCTTAGGAGGCATAGCAACAGTGAACCTAATTAGCTGGAGCAGCCATAGAATGAAGTTGAAAGCACCCACAAAGAGACCAGCACCCAGTCCCTCAACTGGGACCACTGCAGCACCACAGGTACTAGCAATACCATGGCACCACAGTGGCCGACTGTCACTGCTGGTTCTCCCTCCCTTGGGTGTTCTTGTTGCCTGCAGGGGTAACACTTGCTGCAGGCTGGCCAGGCTGTACTGCCTGTGGGGCTCCGTCATGGGCTGCACTGGGTCTGGTGGTTGGTGCCTGTTGCCACATCATGGCAATGTGTGCTTTTGTTGCTGTAACATCAGCCACTGCTATACTATCTGGGATGCTATTACCTGTGCCTCACCTCCACCTTAATTGAGTCCAGTTGTTGGGGGACTACTGCAGTTTGCTGAGGGAAAGTTACACCTCATTCCACTGTGTGTAAAATTGTTTCCGCAACTGAGGTAAAAAACTGGTTGTGAATAGCCTTTCAGGGGATGTGCCTTACTTATCTCACACCTTTATTTCCTCAGGGACTTCTGCAGCTGCACTTTTTTCCACAATCCATAGTGTTTTTTTTCTGCAGCTGGGGAGGGTTTTGTGAATAGCAGTCAGTGCAAATTCCCTTTTGTTTCCATAGCTACAGCAGTTTTGGGGACTTAGGGAAGGTTTTGTGTCAGAAAGCTTTGTGAATCCTGCCCAATATGTGTAATTTTTCAGCTGGATAGTAGCTCTCCTTGCATAAGTGAGCTATTAAGTAGGTGAGTGATTGGAGATGTTAGGTAATAGAACCCTGCTTTTAGAAAGAAAGGTTCTAATGAAGCTGCACCGGCGTTCTTTTTGGTATCCAAGGAGAGGAGAGGAGAAGGTCCTCCACCTACTTAAAGGATACTGGATGGAAGTTGAAAGGAGGGCAGCCGGTACCAGAGACAGAGGCGGGGCTAGTACCTACACTAGTGGCACTTGGGGCACACAGTTTGCTGACAGGACAGGCATCAAATGCAAGGCCTGCAGTAGCAAAATGTTTATTGAGTCGATCAAGGATCTCAAACCTGTCTGTATAGGAGTTATTGTTTGCAACAATCTTGGCCGGGATTAGGGTGGCAGGGGAGTGTCCTTCGACCTCTCTCAGGATTTGCCAGAACTTGACAGAGCAATTTTTTTTCCCTCAAGGGCGGACTGAAAGAACCGTGATTTTTCAGCCCTGACCAGTTTAGTACAGGCATTCCTGGATTCCTGAAAGGAGAGCCAATCTGCATCAGACTGTGACTTTCTTGCCCTTTTCCATAGGGTATCTTGGAACTGCAAAGCCCTTTTTAGGGACAGGCTGATCCTGTCAGGTGACCTTTTTCTGGATTTGACCTTTCTTAGGGGAGCATGTTTGTTTATTACTCTTGTTAAAAGATCCTGAAAGATGCAGAAGGCTTTGGTCAGAGAATGTGCGAGATAGAAATCCTGCCACATGATATTCCTAAGATCTGTCAGGAAGGCAGGGAGGCAGAAGTGTTTTAGACTGTGCTTTAATTTGAAGGTAGAGGTGGAAGGGAGGTATGGAGAGCACCTGGCACAGGCGACAGTGTAGTGGTCACTCAGATCATTATGGAAGACCCCTGTGTGGGAGATGTTATGTGGCTTATTGATGAGCATGAGGTCCAATAAGGAACTATGACCAGGTTTTTTTTTTTATTAGGTCGGATGACCTCAGGGGTGATCTGAGTTAACCCATGCTCATCACAGAAATCCTCAAGCCTATTGGCACAGACATCATTCCTGTTGACATTTAGGTCCCCCATAATGACGCATTCAGCATTTGCATTTTCCAGGAGGGTATGAAGGTGTGGCAGTAGACTGAGACCAGCAGCAGGCAGCCTATAGCATGCAGCTACCAATAGGGCCACTCCAGGTGATAGTGTTAACTTGAGGGCAAGACACACAAATTCTTTGGGCACTGATGTGCGGACAATGTCAGTAGTTAGGAATTTGTCCTTAACATATATGGCAACACCACTGCCTCTAGTCGACCTATTACACCTGTGTAGGTTGTAGCCAGAGATGTTGATTGTTTTGTCAGCTATGCGGCTTCTAAGCCATGTTTCTGAGAACATTGCTACATCAGGCAACACCCAGGCCTGGACCTGGTCAATTTTGTTGACTAGGCTGTATACATTCACATTCAACCCCTTTAGCTGTGAAAGCTCCCTTGGAGCAGCCAGCAGGTGGGGGTGGATTTAATTCTACACTGCCTGCACAGAGTAACAGCAGGATTAGCAATTTCCTAAGCCATTTTACAAGAAACCTCAGGAAGGCTTTGCTAGATTGCTTAAAGTGGGCATTGCCTGGGGCAGTAGAACAAGTGTTGGAGGGGCAGCGAAAGGAAGTCATAGTAAATATCACTACTCTAGCAGAGAGGATGAGAGGTATCTGCTTGAGGGGTGTTGGGCAGCAGAGGATATGAAATATTGTGCTAGTGTGCAGATTACTGCCTTTGGAAGGCAATTACTGAAAAGCTAATGCCACCAGAATGGGTTCCTGACATGTAGTGGAGTTCTGGCAGATTGTAAATTTCAGTGAGACCATGGCTCCAAGGATAGATGGAAGATGCAGCCAAGGAGGAGAAGGTAGGCTAAGGGCTCCATCTTGAGAGTACTGCATGGTAGAGGATAGGCAGTGCCTTAACAATGTTCTTTGGTGGCTGTCAGCAAGACTAGACTTGAGGCCAGCCAGGGACAAAACAGCCGAGGATAGAAGGAACGTTTTGGTGTGGAGAGTTGAAAGTGCAAGTGCAACTAACAGTATTTATGTCAGAGCAAGTTGTACACCCAGGGCACAATGGAAAGTAGTAGAAGAAGCAGGGGAGAAGAAGTTATACACCAGTGAACACAGTCCAGTGTAGGAAAGAAAAAATGCACAGCGCACCAGAATGATTAAAGGATAGGATATTTTAGGCAAGACAAGGGTTGCCAGGGAGCTTTGTAAAAATGTAGATGCACAGCACCCTAGATTGAAAAAGGAATAGGATATTTTACCTAAAAGACAAGGGGTTACTGAGGAGCTTTGTGAAAATGGGACAATACAGGAGAACAATTTTATGATTAATAGAGCTATGTAGGGGAGCAGGGGAGGAAGCTCAGATGGAGAGAAAATGGAGTAGACTAAACTGGCAGGTAAAGAGCAATGCAGAATAAAGCACAGATGAGGAAAACAGGTGATGTTTTTAAGGGGAGGCTGGAATGCCAAGGGAGTGGCTTAGAGTGCAACTCTAAGGTGGGGGAGAAGAGCTATTTAATAGCAACCATGGCTAGGGTGGGGAGCTGGGACAAGTTACACTCCAGGGAGAAATTATACTCTTGGGAGTCTAATGGCTTCCCTGTACTTCAGTTTAAAAAGAGGCACCACAGGCAGTGCTCCAAGAACGGGCCAATCACAGAACTGCAGTGAGATGGCCCGGCCAGTGACACGACCCACTCAGGATGAATGGTAGCAACAGCGGCAAGTTCAGTTCCCTGACAGCGGCGTACTAGAGGTGCGGGCAGCAGGGTCTTCACTGCTGGTTTGGGCGGCTATGGCAGCGAGATCAACTGCAGGAGTGGGCCTGAGGAATAAACAGGATGCCGGGTTAGCCACAAGTAGGGGAGCATCAGCAGGGGGTTGGGGACACAGAACAATGCAGCAGGGCATAAGTGAGAGAACGGGGAGGGGAAGGGAGAGCAGGGTTAGTGAGAAAGGGAAGGGGAGAGCAAAAAGAATCAGTCTGGGGTCTCGGCTAACGTGCCAATCTTGACCTTACGGACAAAGGACTTTGAATCTGTTAAGTGGTGGGTGGCGGGAGAGTGAGACACAGATAGAACTGAACAGAGCACACATGTTTTAGGCAGAGCAGAGAGAATTTAATTGATTAGAATGGCAGGGGGTTAAAAGGAGAGATAGAAATCTAGTAAGCACAAGTTTTAGGCACTGCAGAGGGACTTTAGATATTTAGAATGGCGTGGGGTTGAGGAGAGAGAGAAAGAGAGATTGGGATACAAGGAGTTGGGACAGAGATAAATGGAAAAGCAATTTAGCAAAGAGACAGATAGGAAAGGAAAAACGTTTGTGCTGGACAAAAATTATACAGATTTCAAATACCATTCATTTGGAGGCATGCACGATACAAACGTAGTTAAGCTAAGCTAAGCTAAATGCTGCCTTGATTGTCTAACTCAGATGGCCAGGTTTAAGGTCAGAGGCTGAGTTTAAGGACAAAAAATCATGCACATTTCAATTGAACATTCTTTTTGGATGCATGCACAAATACAAGAGCAGTTAAGCTATGCAAGATGCTGGCTTAGTTATTTAGCTGTGATAGCAGAATTTAAGGTCAGACAGGTTAAACCTTAGCAATGCAGCATATTAAACACAAGCTATTTGCTTGGACTTACACAAGTTACACAGATTACATAACTTAGAAAATACATTAATAATGCAAGTAACACCATGCCAAAATTACACTCCTGGGAGAAATTATACTCTCGGGAGTTGAGCGGCTTCCCTGTACTTCTGTTTAAAAAGATGCACCACAGGCAGTGTTTCAAGAATGGGCCAATCATAGAACTGCAGCAAGATGGCCTGGCCAGTGACATGCCTCACTCAGGATGAATGGTAGCAACAGCAGCAAGTTCAGTTCCCTGACAGTGGCATACCTGGGGTGTGGGCAGCAGGGTCTTCACTGCCGATTCAGGTGGCTATGGCAGTGGAATCACCTGCAGGAGTGGACCGGGGGTGTGGGCAGCGGGGTCTTCACTGCCAGTTCAGGCAGTTATGGCAGTGAGATAACCCATAGCAGTGGACCTGGTGTGCGGGCAGCAGGGTCTTCACCACTGGTTTGGGCAGCTACGGCAGTGGTATCACCCACAGGAGTGGACCTGGGGTGTGGGCAGCAAGGTCTTCACCACTGGGTTGGACAGCTACAGCAGTGGGATCACCTGCAGGAGTGGACCTGGAGTGCAGGTAGCGGGGTCTTCACTGCCAGTTCGGGCAACTACGGCAGTGGGATCGCCCACAAGAGTGGACCTGGGGTGCGAGCAGTGAGGTCTTCACCAACAGTTTGGGTGGCTACCGAAGCGGGATTGCCCACAGGAGTGGACCTGGGGTGCAGGCAGTGGGATCTTCACTGACAGTTGAGGTGGCTATGGCAGTGGGATTGCCCATAGGAGTAGACCTGGGGTGCAAGCAGTGGGGTCTTCACCACCAGTTTGGGTGGCTACAGCAGCAGGATACCCCGCAGGAGTGGACCTGGGGTGCAAGCAGCGGGGTCTTCACCGCTGATTTGGGCGGGGTCTTCACCGCCAGTTCGGGATGCCAGTTCAGGTGGCTATGGCAGCGGAATTGCTCACAGGTGGGGGGGTCTCAAATTAGCAAAGTAAAAATCAAGAAAGGTAAGAAAAAGAATGATAAGAGGCGGAGTAATAAAATAAGAAACAATGAACAAAATGAGCAGATAGATAGGATTAGGAAAAGTGCTGATGTTGCAGAGGGAAATGATAGGAAGAGGGTGGAAAAGAATGTTAAAAAATGATGAACAGAAGGATGCTAGCAAACAACAAAAAAAGTTACAGGATAATGTTAATAATGCTAATTTTAATGCTAATGACACTGACCAAGAGAACTCTTTAAACAGTGAGGCACAAGCAATAATTGCACTAAGATGAATTCAAAGAGAGGAAATAGAAAATAGTTTGATGTTAACTGAATTGGGGAAATTGATATATACTGAGATGTTGGAAATGGATGTGCTGGAAGATGATATTGTGAATGCTATAAGAGCAGATGATCTGACATCGAGAGATGTGATACTTTTATTTTGTAAACATGAGAGAGTTGCATGATATGTATGAAGAAACTTAGATAACCTGAAGAATTTTAACCTAAGTATGGATTACCCATTAGCAATATGGTCATTATATTACAAGAAAATACAGATGAAAACTGAACTTCTATTAGAGCTGACTAAGTGTTTCTCATTGCAAGACCTTTGATTACGAGATGAGAATTATGTGACTGATGTCACATTATTGGTCTTTGGTGTTTCACATATAAAAGCTGAAACACAGGCAAAGTAAAAACAATAATGGTTTACCTGTTTGACAATCTCCTGGGTATCACATTTTATGAGGATGATATAATCAAAATTGAAAGAGTACGTAGAAACATGATAAGGGGGGGTCAAATTGATTTAACACTTCAAAATAGTGTACTGATTAAGAAAATTCTAGATGCCAGTACTAAATTGGATAAAATGCAATGCCAGGTCTGTTAGAAACAAGACAGCAATTATTGCTGACCTTGTTTAATCGACAGACCTGGCTTGCATCACCGAGACCTGGCTTGATGACAGTGCAGGCCCCATTTTGGAGGCAGCTGTCCCAGACGGTTTCTCTGTGATACACCGCTCAAGATCAGACTGCAGGGGTGGAGGAGGTGGCTATTTGTTTTAGATCAAAATTGGATCTTACTGTTATACCAGGGGAAGGGACCAGATCATTTGAGTTTACCGTGGTAGCAGGTGTGGGCTGTAGGATCATTCTCATCTATCATCCACCCGGAGGTGAGAAATTGTTCCTGCAGGAAATCACGGACTTCATCATCGACATGACATTGGAGTCACCCAGGCTGATGGTCCTGGGTGACTTCAATGCCTGAGTCAACGATGAACTCTCGCAGTTTGGTCAAGATTTCCTCCAACTTATGTATTCGTTGGGGTTCACACAGGTAGTTATATTGGCATTCATATATGTTATTCATATAGTTATGTTGGCATTCATCTGTATCCCCCTCCCCCGGGTCGTGCCTGAAAATAGGCAGGATTTGTCTAGTGCACTTACCCGGTCAACAAAAGCTAAAATAAAAAAAAATTTAAAAAATCTGCTACGCATAAGCAAGGTCACTCTCTTGATCTGGTCTTCCTCCTGGGGAATGAGGCCTCCAACTTGGTGGTGGAACCAGTTGCATGGTCTGATCACTACACAGTGAAATTAAATTTCCAGCCCCCCCCTTACAGGCCTGCCCCAGTGGAAATGGTCAAATACCGCCCATTGAGGGGAGTAACCCCTGAAGGCCTTCTGGCAGTGTTGGATCTTTCGGGAGTTCCACAGGTAGGCGAGGCTCCAGAGAATCTGGTGCTGGCCTATAACAAGGCCATCACTAGCACTATGGATTCTATTGCTCCAGCCCATGTTTGACCACTCTCTCTTCGCCCCTGACTCCCCTGGTTTGATGGAGTTTTGAGGGAGATGAGACAAGTTGGACAAAGGTTAGAACGTCACTGTTGGAAATCGTCCCTTTATGCTGACCACCTTAGATTGATAGAACACTATCATTGCTATCAATCAGCAATCACGCATATGAAGGCAGAATTCCTGTCTGGCAAGATTGATGCCACTCAAAATCGACCAGCTCAGCTCTTTCGAACCATGGACAGATTGTGCAACCCATCCTGTCTGCAGGTTTGAGGAGCATTTTCACAACTCAAGTGTGATGAGTTTGTTCGATTTTTTGCGGGTAAGGTGGCTGACATCAGGACCAAGATCTCCTTAGCATCTTCTATGGGAGTTGATGGTGGTCGGTATTTGGTCACTCTCTTGATCAACCTGGAGCTCTTTTGACCAGCCGGAGACTGATGAAATCATGCTGATTGTCCATAAGTTGTGGCCGACGTACTGTAGTTTGGATCCGGGCCCTACACACCTTTTATTGGAGTGTATTGAGTTTATCAGCCCGATCCTGGCACAGATTGTTTGGTGCTCCTTAGACTCGGGAGAATTTCCCAGCTCCCTGAAGGAGGCAGTGGTGACATTGCTCCTTAAGAAAGCATCCTTGGACCCGAACAACTGTGCCAACTACAGACCTATCTCTAACCTTCCCTTCATTGGGAAAGTGATTGACAAAGTGGTGGCACTACAACTGGAGAACCACCTTACCATCCATGATATTTTCAACCCTCTCCAGTCAGGCTTCTGGAAGAGACATAGCACTGAGACAGCTCTGGATCGGGTGCTCAGTGATCTCCTGATGGTGAGGGACCAGATATGTCATTCCATCTTGGTACTTCTGGATCTCTCCTCAGCATTTGACACCATGGACCATGGGGTGCTGCTTGAGTGCCTGAGGGTTATCTGTGGCCTGGCTGGTCCAGTTCTCAGATGGTTTTGTTCTTTCCTTGCCGGCAGGTCTCAGAGGGTGGTGTCTGGGATTTTTTCCTCTGAACCATTCTCTCTGCCATGCGGGGCCCCTCAGGGCTCAGTATTGCCCCCATGTTATTTTCGGTGTATCTGCTGTCCCTCGGAGACATTGTAAGACACTATGGGCTGAGGTTTCATTGTTATGCCAATGATACCCAGCTCTATCTGATTTTCACACCCGACCAGGATAGTGCAGTCTCTTTGTTTAACAGCTGTTTGATGGAGATCCATGACTGGATGAAGACTAGCTGGTTGAAATTGAACTTTGGGAAGACTGAGGTGTTGGTATTGGATCTGGGGTGCCGGATAGAGAGGCTGGTGGTAGGTTTACCATCTGGGCTTTGGCTGGATGGTGTACAGTTACCTGCCTCTGAATGGGTGCATGATCTGGGGGTGGTTCTTGATGACAGGCTTACACTGTGGGTGCAGGTGTTGGCATTCATCAAGTCCACCTTTTACCATCTTAGGAACACCTCCAGAATCAAACACCTTGTTCTGTCCGATGATTTGCCCATGTTGATCTATGCCTTAGTGACCTCACGCCTTGATTACTGTAACTTCCTCTAATTGGGGCTTCCTGGAGTTGATATTCATCACTTGCAGCTGGTGCAGAATGCTGCAGCTCAGTTGCTGACTGGGACATCATATTTTAGTCATATTACTTCTGTGCTGCGTGTTCTGCACTGGCTGCCTATACAGTGGTGGATCACTTTCAAGATTGGTCTATTGACCTATAAAGCCCTGCATGGACTGGGACCAAGTTACCTGCAAGAGCTCCTGATTCCCTACAGCCCTAGCCAGCCTCTCCGCTCATCTGATGAGGGGTTGTTAGAGGTTCCCAGGGTATGTTTAAAAATATCTGGGGCCCGGGCATTTATGTTCATGGCATCATCTCTGTGGAACTCTCTGCCTCGTCAGATTAGGGAGTGCAGGACTGTGGAGAGCTTCACAAATTAGCCTGAAAATGCACCTTTTTCAGCAAGCTTTTAATGATTGATATTTATCACTGTGGATGTTTTTAAACCAATGCTGAATTTGTGCTTAATTTTAAACTGTTATGATATTTTTTGTATGTGCAGCACTTTGAAATATGAATTGCGCTATATAAATAAAAATATTATTATTATTATTAAAATGAACATATTAATTATACATTTAAATGAGGTACAATGTGAACAAAATGGGTTACAACATAATGAAATAGATTCATCTACTATATTGAGACCTTTAATAGGTTTCAATCACTGGTAGCAGAAGTTAACAACTAACTTAACAAAGAGGTACTAGAAAATGCACAGGAGATTGAAGTTTCGCAAAATGACCTAAATGGTAGTGGGACTCTGTATTTGAAGAAATATGCTGGAAAATTGGGGATCATGTCTTGCAACATAGCAGGTCTTATTTCTAAGTTTGTGGATCTGGAATTTTGTGATTTTTTTAAAGAAAATGTATGTGATAGGAATACAAGAAATATGGCATGGTGAAGAACATATTGTAAATATGAATATGAATGGATATACATTGGTACATTCACCAGCAAAAAAAATAATTAAGAAAGCAGGAAGGCAAATAGGAGTACTAGCTACTTACATAAAAATAACTGATTTTTTGAAGGTTAAAACTCTATAGTAAATTCAAATGATATAATATTAACATTAACTGTTTGGAAAGAAAAGGTAATAGTTGTAAACCTCAATAATCCACCCATAAATTCTACTGCATATGACAGCCACTTAACTGAACACATTGTGACTGGTATAAAAAAGATGGACATACTAAATACACTGACATATTTTTTCTGGGTGACTTTAATATTTGATATGAAAAAAGTAAACAACAAGAAGGACATGAGAATTTAATGAGAGTATTAAAAATTCCCAAAAAGCACTCACTAGACTAAAGAAAACACAGATTTACATAAACAAATAGAGCATTTACTTGATTCTCTGCAGCTAATAATACTAAATGGACATTTTCCTTCACATAGTGATGGTAATATGACCTGCGTAACATCAAGGGGTTCCACTACTGTGGACTACATGATAGCTCCATTATGTGACTATAATAAATATGAAGACTTTAAGACAATTAGTAGAACAGAGAGTGACCATTATCCATTGGTGCTGATCAAGAAATCCCAGAATACTATAATAATTGAAGAACAACATGAAGTGCACATTATTAATAATAAAATTAAATGGGATAATTTACCAAATAAAAAGGTAGAAGCCCTAAGTAAAGAATTTATACAAGAACTGACATCTAAAATTGAACATGAAATTGACATGAAAAATAGCAGGACAAGAGGACACAGCATGAGATTAGAGGGAGGCCAATTAAGGGGTAATGTGAGGAAGTTCTTTTTCACAGAAAGGGTGGTGAATGCATGGAACGGTGCCTACCTCAGGAAGTGGTGGATATGAATACAGTGCAGGGCTTCAAACAAGCATGGGATAGGCAAAAGGGACCAATACAGATGAGTATGAATAGATAGGTCATTGACAGAGCAAAGGCCGATGGCACATTTAAAAGGTAGAAAAATAAATGGGCAGACTGGATGGGCCTTGCAACCCTTATCTGCAGTCAACTTCTATGTTTCTATGTTTCTATGACCCTACAAATATATATAATTTAATATTATACAATGGCAAGAAAGAATCCTGGCTCCTGATTGGTCAGTTGTCCATCACAGCAGGGATGTTATCCTGCCATAACATCCCTGCTGATCAACTAGATGATCATCCCATTGATTGTTTCCATCTTTTCTAAAAAAAAAATATTTTTAAACACTAAACAAAATTCTTTTAAATTATTTTTTTCTGTATAAAACAAAGAGCCATTGTATAATAGGAATAATGCCCTCCAGGGTGGGTGTTATGCTGGGATAACATCCCATCTTGGGTGTTGGACACCCTCGGATGATGGCCTTGGGCCAACCACCCGAGGTGGAATGTTATCCCAGCATAACACCCTCCCTGTCAGGCGTTATTCCTTTAATCACACAGTATAAAGAATTTGAGACAAAGATAGGGAAAGCAAGGAAAAATAACTGAAAAACAAGATATGAAAACTGGTTTTATAATAACTGCAGAGAGGAAAAGAAAAAGGTGACAGGTCTAGTGAGGAAAGTTAAGAGACAGCCAACAAAGGTAATATACTAGAATTAAATAAAAATAGATGGCAGTATAGAGAGTATGTCAACATTCAAAGACAACAGCACCAAATGGAATTATGAGATACCATGCAAAATGCAATAACACAGAAGGATGATAAAACGTTTTGGACATTAGTGGCTAAAGGAACAAATACTTACAAAACACAATATGATACATTTACAAAACCAGATGTGTGTTGAATATGTCCAAAGAATATTTACACTGGTAGAGCCACTAAATAATATAGAAATGAATGAGATAGATGACTATTTTATTTGGTTCACAGAAATGAAAGTGAAAACAACCATAGAAAGCTTCAAAAATCATAAGCCAACTGGGTCTGATAATATATCAGTAGATTTTATTAAACTAAATATAGACCTGTGGGTGAAGATACTTTCTAATTTCTATAATCAGTCAGTCATGTGTGCTTTTACTCCTGACAGTTGGCCAGGAAGTAACATTGTGCCAAATACATTAAAAGGGCTCATATACCGATCCAGCAAAATACAGGCCTATCAGCCTGTTGGATACCATGTACAAGATATATACTAAAGTTCTGCTAACTAGAATTACTAAGTGGTTAGAACAACATAACTTGATTGAAGAGCTTCAAGCTGGGTTCCCAAAAAAGGACTGGAACCATAAACCAAATTTTTCTCCTTAACCATATGATAGAAAAATATTGTAACATTAAGAAACAACCAATTTTTGTTGCATTTGTAGATTATTCCTCAGCTTTTGACACAATAGTTAGATCACTATAATGGGAGAAGATTTTTAAACTTGGAATAGATCTAAACCTAATAATACTGATAAAAAGGATTTACAGTGACACATGGACCAAAATAAAATATATAGGAACTGGATTATTAACAGAAAAAGACATGATGGAAGTTGGAGTCAGACAAGGATGTGTACTATCCCCATCACTATTTAACATTTATATAAATGATAAAATTGTTGCTCTTGATGAACCTGAGTTTCATATACCAAAACTGGGCAAAAGAAGACTCCCGGTGCTAGCATACACTTAGCAATATTATCCACAAGTTGACTGGGTCTTCAAAGAGCCTTAAATTAAATGGAAACATTATGTTTACAACACAACTTAAAACCTAATACAAGAAAAATAAAGGTTGCAGTGTTAGGCAGCAAAAAGAAATATAGGAAACTTAATCTTTTAGGCACTAACCTGGATTATCTTAATGAATTCCCATGTTTGGGAGTGACTTTCTCAAAAAATCAAACGTGGAACAAACATATACAGACTTGTGCTAAGATGTTGCACAACTCAGTAAAGGTACTGAAGGTGATAACACAAGTATACCAAAGATAAAAGCAATAAATGTAAAAATAATAAATCAAGCATTGTGTGCTGTGGAAGTTTGGGGGTAGAAAGTATAATGAAGATTTAGGGTATAATAAATAAAACATATTAGCAAATATTAAGAATTCCTAATAGTGTACTTAGTACACTGGTTAGAACTTAGCTTGGGCATTCAAGTTTCCAGCATATGGTATAAACTAGATTAATAAATTATTGGGTTAAATTAACAACGGAAAATGAAAACTCCATACTAGGAGAGTGCCTAAAAGAGAAAGTGCAGTTTCTTGAACATAGCATTACAGGATGGTTGAAAACAATTCAAACATTACTAGAAAAAACTGATTTAAATGATCTGTCGAGTTGGGTATAGCAAACGATTCAGCTTAACGTGGCATACACAAAATATATTTCTAAAATAATAAAGAACAGATCACAAGAAATAGATTTAAGAGCTATAAAACATTGAATGTTGCCACATGGATAACCAATAGCACAAAAGAATATTCTTTGAAACCTTATTTAGATATAATAAAGAAATCTGATTATAGAAATATAATCACTCAATTTAGATTTGAAATATTTCTGAGCAACATAACTGAATCTAGACATCATAAAGAACAAAACATTACACAAATTGTTATTGCCAGCTGCAAGAGCCGGAAGATTTAAATCACATGGTGTTAAGATGCCCATGGTATGAGCAAGTACAGGATGAAAGACTAGGGAAGTTTATTGGATCACTATATATACCAACTAGGTATGTATTAGACCTGCTATTCAATTCAGAAAATCCTGAAATTCTCAACAATATGGTGATGTAGCTAAGTGAAATCAAGAAAATAAGGAAAAACATATACAAGGTTTTCTAGTGCAATAAATAGTGCAATAAGTATTAATTTCTGACTGGCTATGAATGCAGTCTCTCATGATTTCTTCTGTTATAGTACATTCATAAAAATATATGTCAAACCTTTTATATCTTAATTTATATGTCATGAATATTGGTATGTGTGTGAAATGCATATGACAATTCTAGTTTTTTTAATCTCTTGCGTTTGTAATGGCAAGTTGCCAAACAAATAAATCTAAATTTGAAAAAACTAGCACTCACTAAAAAAACATGATTTATCTAAGTATTAACACTTTACACAAAAGTACACCCACTGCAACTACTAATGTGCTCAACCCCTATTCACTCTTCAAACGTGTATGTACATACTTTAAGAGTTAAAATATTAATCTCATTGGTGTATCTCAGTTTCTCAACCCTATCAACTGGTGTATCTCAACCTCATTTATCCGAACAGCCTGGGAGACACATAATATGTTTGGATAATTGGGAGGTCAGATAAGAAAGAGAGCAGCCTTAGAGAATAGTAGGGGGTATAATGAACAGGATACCTTTATTATAACTGAATATACTGGACTCTCTTTTTCACCCATCATCTCAAAGAAAAGTACAGGAAAGGGGTGCAGTGGAAGTTGTCCTGAAGTCACACAAGTACAAGGAGCTTGCTATATTATATTTACTTTTAAAACCTTGGTCAAAAAAAGTTGTACAACTGTCTAACCAGAAAAAAAAGATTCTAAATGCTGGTGCCAGATGGCATCAGTAACCAGATTTTTGCTTAATGACACACTGTAGCAGAATATGTTTTCTACCTATCCTCTCAAAATTTAAAGAGGCTTGGGTGCCAGCTTTGCTACTTGCCCCAGCTAGACTTAATTATTCAAGGGAATGTGGAAATGTTCGAGAATCCTCATACCTCAGGGAGGTTTTTTGAGAATAATATCCAACTACAGTACCTCAAGAACTGGGTTCAGATTTTGATGAAGAGGATGCAGATGTAACTGAGGCGGTTTTATTTAACTCTAAAAATTGATTAGCGTTTTGCTCATAAAAGTTCTAAAACATTGTGAAAATGCATAGCACATGCCTCACTGTGTTTAACAAACATAACACTTCTAGAAAATCTATATAAATACTTTCTGTACAGTTAGTATTGTCCCAAGAAAAAAAATGCTAATCAATTATTTAAAATCCTGTGAGAGTCATTTGTTCAGCTTAATGTTCCCTAGTACCTCTACAAATGGAGTGTAAAAGCTCACATTTTTCTTTATTTAGTTAAATAGCTGTTTCATTTAAAGGCACTAAAGAAAGAAAAATTGTCAAACTTACAGTATTAGGTGGACTTTGTGGAACCGAACCGTACCTGGTGATAGACATATTTAGTTCTATTCCTCTTCTTACCTTGTTGCCATTGTGGCCTCACTCCTGACATCACATCTAAACAAGAAGTGCCCCAGCCTTATGCCAGACTGGCTTCTAGAAATGTCAAAATAAGTAATGTCACAATGTTAATGTGGTATAAAGGGGAGTAGCACTAGATATGATATCAGCACTGCTAATCTTTCCTGGTGAAACCTTTGCAATACATGAGTAAATAGATATGTCATTTCCTGGGGAAGAGTATCAGTTTGTGTTTATACCTAATACTATCAGCTACATACTCTTCTAACTAGCAACAAGGAAACAATTCAGAAATAAAAAGCAACAACTGGCTAATTTTAAACATTAATAACCTTTGCTCTCTGCTATTTTCTGTGCTACTGTCTTTAAACCTTAAGTTATAATGTGATCATGGTGCAGTGAAGAGGAAATACTATTCCAATGAAATGGTGAGCAGAACAAAAAAAGGTGTCAGAGGTTCATGTATTTCCCTCCTAACTTTCATGAGCAACACCACTTGTTCTCATGCCTTCTCTTAGATCAGAAGCTAAAAATTACTTTGATAGACTTAAATACAAAATAATTTATTTATCCTGGCATCCTCTTCATTATCTTTTCATTGTTTTTAATAAATCAGAGTAGATCTAATGCTGCTTATACAAAAAGGAGCACAGCTTCAAAAACTAAAAATATTTGAGACCTAAACTAAGGGTTCTATTCAGCAATATATTACACTCAGTTGCTTAATAAAATAATGGGGAAGCAGTCATGAACAGTGTTATTAAATAAGCTAAATGTGCCTTGTGTCTGGTGACCATTAAAATACAGGTTGCAGAAATTGTTCATGGTGGCTAAGATTTCTTATGCATTTAATGGATAAAAAAAATTAAAACAGGTTTTAGGGGAGTGTTGGGGTGGGATTCCATGATCCATGTAAGTGCCTCAGAAGGTGGGGACCAGGTATGAATCAGATTTATTTAATGTTAACAAAAAAGGCTGTTTGACTAGTTGATTTTTTTATGTATTGCCATGAGACAATGGAGTCCCCATTTAGACATTCAGCAACAGTTTTATTGTTTAAATTTTCATGTTTTTGGGGATTTAATGTAAGTAAAAAAATTTGAGCAAATTACAAAAGGATGACTGGGAGATGCCAGATTTTTTTAAGTGGGGAGTAATGTTCATGAGGATCAGATGGTGGGTGGGCAGTGGGCCATGGTGCAGAATTATGTAATTATAACAGAAAAACCTGCTGATAGCACCACAATCCCCAGGCTATGTATTCATATAGAAACATAAAACTTGACAGCAGGTAAGGACTGCCTGGACCACCTAGTCTTCCCATTTCCCTAACTACTGTATAAGCTCCAGATCCTATTTGGTCTGCAGCCTACCTCCTCCTTCCTACCACTAGTTTTGCCTTCTGTCTGTCCCGTGCATTCTTGAATTTGACAACTGTTTTTGCCCCCACAACCTCCTCTGGGAGGCTGTTCCATGCATCCACCACTCTTTTTCTGTTCAAGTTCAAGTCTGATTATAGGAAAGCTCCATTGATCACTGTCATTTGTGAGGAGGTCCTGGTGGGACAATGTGGTACAAAGCATAAAATATAATACAGTGTGATACAGTACAATACAATACAGCATTGTCATACATCAAGATCAAACAGCAATGATACAGGCACACATTATACACTGAAAGCAATGAGGCAGGCACACATTATACATTGAAAAGAGAAATAATGTTAATTCTATACAAATCTGAGTCTAAGCTATCAGGAAGAGATGTAGAGTGGGAAACATAAGGGATAGTTTACTGTTCAAATGCTTAGCAGCCTGTAGTGGCTTTATCATAAGGAGGACTGCTAGCCATTTTGGCAGTGGCAAGTTTCATTAAGCGCTTTGTTGGCCAAGATTTCTGATACATTTATGGAGACCAATTCAGGGAGCTTTAATGTGGCTTATAGTATATTCCAGATGGAAGGGATGATGTGGCTAAGCGCAGCTTTACCATAAAGTGTGTGGAATTTGGGAACGTCTAGTAATATGTAAGCATTTTTCCTAAGGGAGTAGGAGGTATAGTAGTAGTGAAATAGAAAGGTGATGTAGGATGGGAGTTTATTCTGAAATGTTTTGAGAGCCCAGTTGCTAATCCTTCTTGTGGCCAGGGATGTCCAGCCTACTGCCAGGTAGAGGGCACAGTGATGGGTTCTGTAGGGTGCGTTGTTAATAAACCAGATGGCATGGTGAAATAGAATAGCCAACTTATGAAGAGTGGTTGCTGTGCCACTACTATAGATGATATCCGCTTAGTCAAGTGGGGGAAGAAAGGTGGCTTGGACCAACCTTTTCCTAATATCTAAGGGAAATAGGGATTTGGTTCTACTCTATAGAAAAACACAGTCTTATTTTTAGTTTTTTAGCAATGGATTCAATGTGGTTTGTAAAGGATAGTTTACTGTCTAGCCATGCCCCTAGGTATTTAAATTGATCAACTGACTGTAGTGAGTCTCCTAGCAGGTCTGTGATAGATAGGCACCAGCATGGCCTGTGCACGTAAAGAGGTTCGGGTGTGCAGGGGTAGAAAGTACATAACTAGTTTTCTTGGTGTTTAATAATAGTTTAGAGCTTAGCATGCTGAAGCTGATTAAAGTTGGTCTGTAATTCTGTGTCAACGTCTAACAATAATGGTTTTGATTTGTTTAGGACAATATCCGCAAAGAAATGGAGTTTAGAATTATAGATGTTGTTTAGTGAGTTGATGTAGATTGTGAATAACAGGGGTCCGAGGATGGATCCTTGGGGCACACCTCTTGTGATTGGAAGGGGAGAGGACAGGAGCCCATTGGATTTGATAGATTGGAATCGACCAGAGAGATAAGTAGTGAACCAGTTTAGTGAGCAGTTATTCAGGCCATGGTCTTTGAGTTTGGCTAACAGGGTGTTATGGCTGACCTTGTCGAAGGCCTTTCTTAGATCTAGGAAGATGGCACCAGCAGAGTTTTTATTATCCAGGGCAGTGAACCAATCATTTGTCACTGTGGCTAGAGCTGACACCATGCTATGGTTTTGCTGGAAGCCGGGTTGGAGGTGGTTAAATAAGTTTGATTTTTCGAGGTGTTCCTTCAGCTGGTTATTGACAAATTTTTCTAGGAGCTTGATAAGGCCGGCAAGATGAAAATCGGTTTGTAATTATTAAGGTCACATTGGTCACCTGATTTAAACAGGGGCTGTATGAAGGATGTTTACCAACAGGAGTGAACTGTACCAGATGTGATTGATAAGTTGAAAATTTGTGTTATGGGGGTGGTTAGGATGTGGTAGCCTAGTTTTAGAAAAAAAAGAACGGATTCCATCTGCGTCTGTACTTTTCTTTGTATCTAATTTTTTTAATAAGTCCTCAACTTGTTTAAAAGTCACTGTGGAGAAACAAAAGTAGTCCTGGGTCATAGGATTCAAGGGGACATCCTATGGTGAGGAGCAGTTGACAAACTCAGCAGCTGGGAAGGAGTCAAATGCAAGACCCGCTGTTGCAAAGTACTTATTTAGTTTTTCTAGGACAGTGTCTTGATCAGAGATCATGGTACCTTGTGTTATAATTCTGATGGGGATTGGGGGGTGATTCTATTATCTTCAACAGTTTAGATAGTTTTTCAGATCTTGGCTGCGTTGCGCTAGGCACCCTCAAGCACTTCCAGGTAGTAGCTTGTTTTGACTACTCTAACCAGCTTGGTACAAGCATTTCTTGAAGTTCTGAAAGCCAATCAGTCTGCCAGGTCTTTAGACTGTCTTTCTACATCCCACATTTTATCTCTTTGGGATACAGCTGCTTTCATGTCGGTCATTAACCAAGAGTACAAGGCCTTTTCCATTCAGCATTTTATGAATGGGTCTTATTTATTTGCTAGATTTGTGATTTTGTACTAAGGATATTGACAGCCTTATGTAGTGAGGTGGCCAGGTAAACATTTTGCCAGTTTGTGACCTGGAGATCTGGCACTGTAGTTAACTTTCATAGAAACATAGACTTTGATGGTGGATAAGGACCACTTGGCCCACCTAGTCTGCCTATTTCCCTACCTACAGGATAAGCTGCAGATCCTAGTTAACAAACAGCCTATTTCTTCCTACCCCCCACAAGAATTGCCTTATGTCTGTCCCATGCATTCTTGAATTCTCCCACAGTTTTAGACCCCACAACCTCCTCAGGGAAGTTGCTCCATGTGCCCACTACCCTCTCTGTGAAAAAATACTTCCTCACATTGCCCCTGAGTCATCCCCCCCTCTATCTTCAAATTGTGTCCCCTTGTTCTTACACATCTTTTTTCTGAAAGATGCTACCCTCTAGGACTGTGTAGATTCCACTGAGGTACTTAAAAGTTTCTATCATGCTCCCTCTTTTCCTCAAGGGTATACATTTTAAGCTCCTTTAGACTCTCCTTGTATGGCTTCTCTTGCAGACCATGCAACATTTTCGTTGTCCTCCTCTGGACTGCCTCCATCCTGTCTATGTCCTTGTGGAGATGAGGTCTCCAGAACTGGATGCAGTACTCCAGATGGGGTCTCACCAACTGTCTGTACAGAGGGATAACAACTTCCTGTTTTCTGCTGGTGATGCCTCTCCCTATACATCCCATTATCCCCCAGCCCTCCCTACTGCCTTCTCACATTGCTTGTTAACCTTAAGGTAATCTGATATGATTACCCCCAGGTACCTTTCAATTTTTGTTGTTGTTACTACCTACCCCCCATTGTGTAATCTTCCCCTGGGTTTTTGTTTCCCAGGTGCATTATTTTGCACTTCTTTGGGGTTTGATCTTACGACAGCTGCACTTCGTGATAAATGTGGAGTTAGATGGTCATTTTTCTAGGCTGCTCATACAGACAACAATGTTGTGATCACTAAGATCATTGTGGAAGATAGCTATGTGTGCATTGCCCCTGAGTCTTCCCCCCTCCAGCCTCATATTGTGACTAATTGTTCATGCATATTTCCTTTTCTGAAAGATACTGCCATCTTGAACTCTGCTGATCCCCTTGAGGTGTTTGAATGTCTCTGTCATATGTCCCCCTCTCCCCCCTGTCCTCCAAAGTATACATATTGAGTTCTCTCTATCTCTCCTCATATGGTTTCTGGTGTAACCCCTGCACCATTTTTGTAGCTCCTCTCTGGACTGCCGCTACCCTGTCTATGTCCTTTTGGAGATGAGGTCTCCAGAACTGCATGTAGTATTCTAGATGAGGCCTCACCAACTGCTTGTACAGTGGCATCACCACTGTTTTCTACTGGTGATACCTGTCCCTATGCACCCCAGCATTTCACTGGCTTTCCTCACTGCCTTCTCACATTGTTTAGCCACCTTTAGATCATTTTTTACAACTACCTCTGATCCCTTTACATTTGGGTTGTTGTTTGTACCTCCCCCTTCCCCCACTATGTATTCCTTCCTCTGAGTATTAAGAGCTTGTAGCTTCACAATGGATTTAATTTAAAACAAAAGATAGATGACTGGGCACTATGGTGGTGGGATTGAGTGGTGATGTTGGGAGAGGCACCTGCCTTGCCCAGGTTGATGGCTCCACTTTCCTAAGCATCATGCATTGATCTGAGAGTGCTGGACTAGGTGGGTAATGGATATTTGGGGATCATGCTTACCGCTCATCTCCTCAAAATGAGCAGTGCTGTGCAGGACAAGAGGATGCTGACCCATCTCAACAACAGACACTGTTCACATGGCATGCTGATTTCTGATTTAAAAACCAGACTACTCAACAAGATGATTCAAATCAGAAATCAGCCATCATGTAAAGGTATTGAAGTGCAGAGGGAATCTCAGGAAAAAGCAGAGACTGAATCGCAAAAGGAATCTAAGGAAAAGGCAGAGGCAGAGGGGCAGAGATAGCCTTTACCACTGAGTCCCACCAATTTTGCCTTCACCCACCTTTGCTGCCCATTTCCTTCTGGCATCACTTTTTTTTTTTTTTTTTTAAATTCTCTTTTTATTTATTTTGCTTAACATCAAAGCCACAATTGTAGACATAGATCAAATACAACCAGGTAACAAATGGTCTCAGGAGGAAACATAGGGTATTAACCACAAGATAATCCTACCCCCCACCCCCTACCCCCACCCCTAGAAGGTGTCACCGCTTAGGGAAAAGAAAGAAGAGGAAATGAAAAAAGGGGAAAAGGTAGTCACTAATAACAAAAATCACAGCCTGCACCTTAGGTCCGGAGAAGTACAACTCCAGTAACAACTGGACTCTGGTCACAAAGAGAGACGTCCAAGGCACAAAAAGGGAGGCAACTCAATCGGTAATAATTTATATCAGAATTGTTGTAGAATTGAGGGTCAGTGAAGGTATAAGGCATAAAGCTCACCCCATTTTTTTTGAAAGGTGGGAAGAGCATGTCTAGAACCGGCAATCAGCTTTTCCATTTTAAAACATAGGGACATTTCTTCCACCCAGTCCATATAGAAGATTTCTAAGTGGTCCAACCAGTGACGTAGCACTAATCTTTTGACCGCTATCGAAATGAGAGCCATGTGATACTTCTTTTCTTTAACATTAATACCCGGAATAGATGCCCAGTATACAGATCTCTAATGTAAACAAATTCTGCAAACCTAGGATGGGGTCTAAGTTGTCACGTATAGATTTCCATAATGGGGTCACCTTGGGGCAGTGCCAGAACATGTGAGGGATACTACCCAAATCCTTACCACATCTAAAGCAGTTGGGGGAACTAGAGCGGTCGAATTTCGCCTTTTTTAAAGGCGTATAATACATATTATTAATGATGTAATATTGAATGAGCCTATTCCTGTCAAGGGTATTGTATGTGTACAGGTCTTTCCAAACTTGGGTCCAAGTGAGGGAGGATCTTGGGAGCAATGGGGCCCAAATTTTGGAACCTGTCAGAACTTCTGGGAAGCTGACATGCATAAGATGTAAATATAGTTTAGATACCCCATGGGGCTTGGCTGCACAGTTATTAATTTGAGTTAAGAGGGGAATTGATCACCGGCGTCGGCAGATGATTGCCAAATTCTTTATTTATGAAATGTCTTAATTGATATACTTTGAAAACCATTTGGGTGGGAATGCTTAAAGCTGATAGCAGTTCATCCAGCGAACCAAGACCACCTCGTATATATAAGTCCTGCACCAAATGTCACTGAATTTGGGGTAACCATAGCTGAGGTAGCCAACTAGTCCCAATCTTAATATTGGGATTGGAAACCAGTGGTTGTCCCGGGTCTTTGGTGTGTTGGATTTTAGCTGTAGCATAATATTGATTCAGAACTTTCACCGATGTACCCACTGCTGAGTTTTGGATATTACTGGATAAAGCCGAGAAATTGCAGTAAAACAGGCTAGAGGGATCTATGTTGTGTTGCTTCATGAGATTGAGATCTAAGCTTAACCATAAAGGCACGGAGTTTGCTTTACAATCACTGAACTATTTAATTGCTTTAACCAGATGACTGGCCCAGTAATAATATTCAAAATTAGGAGGCGGAGACGCCTTTATCTTTGGGTAGGCAGAGTTTATAAAAAGCACGTCTAGGGGGTTTATGATTCCAGATAAATCTAATCAGCATTGAATGCACTTTTGAAAAAGACTTTGGTAACCAAATATCTAGTAAGTTCAGGGGTAGAATAGGCGGCGGAAGAATGTTCATTTTGACAATGCTGATTCTTCCCCTAACGACAAGGAGTTTGTCCCACCTATTTAAGTCAGATTGATTTTATCCACTAGGTCGTCCAAATTTAACTTTTAATCAGCTCTGGGTCCGGCCAGATATATATCTAGATATCTAAGATGGGATGGGGCCCATTTCATGCCGAAATGGGACATACTGGACTGGAATGCGTATGAGTTGAGGGGAAAAATTTCAGACTTGGACAAATTTAGTTTGTAATTTGATACAGCACCAAATTGCTCTACTATATCTAAAACTACCTGCAGGGAATCAGCCGGGTTAGTTAGTTGCAGTAAAATATCATCTGCAAAGACTGATAATGTGAAGGTTTGTTGGGCAATGACACAGCCCAGGATCTCGGGAGTTGCCTTGATGCTTAGTAATAGGGGTTCTAGGTAGAGATTAAAGAGATATGGTGAAAGGGGGCAACCCTGTCGGGTACCCGAGTACAAACGGAAACGGGGCGAAAATACCCGTTGCAGTAAATTTTAGCCGAGGGATCTTTATATAGAGCCTTTACCCACTGGATGAATTTATCTGGGAAACCAAATTTGTTCATGGTGGCCCACAAGAAATCCCAATTGACGCGATCAGAAGCTTTTTCAGTGTCTAAGGCAACTAATGCCATGGGAGTTTGGGAGATTTGGGCTACTTGGAGAACATAAGATAGAACTCTCATGTAATCGGCTGCCGATATGCCTTGAACAAAGCCTACTTGTTCCCGACTTAAAATTGATTGCCATACCTGTTTGATACGCGTAGACAGAATTTTGGACAAGATTTTAACATCACAGTTGAGTAATGAAATGGGTCTATAATTGGCTGGGTCAAGGGAGGATTTATTAGCTTTGGGAATCACAATTATGATAGCTTCTAATATAGATGGATCTAATGAGTCGGAGGAGAGGATATAGTTATAGAAATCCAAAGGGTCGGTGCCAGCTCCTTGCGGAAGGCCTTGTAAAATTAGATGGTAGGCCATCAGGACCGGGGCTTTGTCTGGAGTAAGACTGCAGATGGCATCTTCCACCTCTCTCAAGGATAAGGGAGTTGAAAGAAGAGCTACTTGCTCCTCAGTAAGGCTTGGCAGGGAAATTGGTTCTAAGAAAGCCTAGATCGCAGACAGAGAGGTAGGAGCTGTTGCAGTTCCATAGAGATTTTGGTAAAATATACGAAAAATCTCCACAATATCTCTGGGACCAGTCTTGATGGACCCGTCATTTGCCTTTAAAGCAGGAATCAATCTGGAATTCTCCACTTCTTTGAGTTTTAGAGCCAATAGTCTGCTCGGCTTTTCCCCTTGGTCCAAATATTTTGCTTTGGACTTCAGCAACATAAATTCGGTTTTTCTTGATTAACCCCTCATATTCATCCTTAAGTTTATATAGCTGTTCCAGACTCCTTTGAGACTTGGAAGAAACAAGGAGTCTTCTGCCGCTTTAATCTGACTAGATAGGAGGACAAGTTTCTCCATTCTGAGTTTCTTTCTCCTAGCGGATATTTTAATGAATTCTCCCCTTAAAAAACATTTTAGCGAGCACCATAATAAATCTTGTCTAGACACTGAGCCACGATTAGAATCCAAAAAAAACCTAATTAAAGTTTTGACCTGAGCATTAGACTGCTCGTCTTTTAAAACTTGAGTGTTAAGTTTCCATGCAGAGTCACGCTGCCCAGGAGAGGAGGGAGTAAATCGGAGCCATACGAGGGCATGATCAGAAATTACAATAGGTTCAATACCTGAAAGGGGTATGCTAGCCATGAGAGTGGTGCTTACCAAAAAATAGTCCAACCTAGACCATGAGTTGTGAAGCGGAGAAAAGAATGTATAACTCTTATTAGAGGGATTTAAGATTCTCCATGGATCTACCAGGCCTAACATGTCACATAATTCTCACAGCGCCAATTGCGCTGGTGATGGGGGTTTCAAGGGCCTATAGGTTTTGTCTAGTTCTTGTGATGGGGCAATATTCCATTCGCCCCCCAGAATAAAGGGGGCCTGGTAAAAAAGCACCCAATTTGTCTATTAATTGCATCAAAAAACCAGCATCCCCCCCTACTGGGCCATATACAGTGCCAAGGATTATAACTGAATTACAGAGGAGGCCTTGCATGATTACATATCTACCCCCGGGATCTTGTATACATTTCTCTGGTATGAAAGGCACATCTTTTTTGATCATGATAGCTACCCCTTTTGAGTCAGAGGATTCACCTGCAACGAATACTTGGGAAAAACCTTTGATTCTTAAAATCTTGGCTTCTGTTGCTGTAATATGGGTCTCTTGTAAAATAAGAATGTCGACACCCAACAAGGAACAGTTTAGTAATATACGATTCCTTTTGTTTGCCTCCCTAATGCCCCTAATGTTCCAGATAGCTAGCTTAATGTATTCCAGGACCATCAGTTATGCCGGTAAAAAACCTAGAGCAGGCAGATATATAAATCCCCATAACTAGACTAAGCAGCGGTGACACCTTCTTACCACCCTCAAGCACCCCCTACTGCCCAAGTAGAGACATGTGTAAAGAGCCCTGCAAAAAGCTGGCAAATCGCAACCCATTGCATACAGACGGAAACAAATAAAAGTCCAATAGTCTTACTAGTGGCAATCGATGCGGCGTCCCCTTAACCACGCCATACTACAACTCTTAGGTTAACAAAACTATTTACAGTCCAAACCCCAAACATCAGAAATAATAAGAGTAAGAAACTGACCAGACTGCCCTCCCCCCCCCCGGGTACCATAAATACTTCCATAAAACCCTAACAATAATCTTATCAGTAAATGCACATCTGTTCAGAGTACTTGACAACCAACCACAGAAAAGGAAAATAAACCCAATCAAATATATCAGAGCAGGTACCCCTAACTCTATTAAGGTCGCAAAGCAGGGCTCTGAGGTGACTTTACCGCCGAGCGCCCCCCTCCCCTCCGATGAGTAGAAAATACAGTTCAAATTGGAGGGATACAGAATAAAGAAGGCCTACCTACTGGGACAAACCGACAGGGGGAAAAAAATAAAACTAACCCCAATCAGAGTCGAACATACATCAGTCTAGGCTGAACTGATGTCCCAGTGAAGTATAATTTGTAAAAAAGAAAGATATACAAGAGGGTACCTCGGAGAGGTCCCGCAGGATTAAGGCATCTGTTTTCCAGTAGGAGAGCCATCCGAGCTTGAACCGGAAATCAGGGGAAGTGGAAATGTAGGGGGGAACTCTACCGATGAACCAAACGGTCCGACAGTAAAAGCATCCTCCGGAAACACAACCCCTGCTTGGCAGTGCCTGGGAAGGAAAACAGACAGGTCGGAGGAGGAGGATGACAGGCCGGCCCGGCCTCGCGGCCTACTACAGCACGAGGCCTACTACTACGCGGGACGCCCACCCACCGGAAACCCCTCAACTAACCTCAACAGGTAATCGAAAACTCTAAGCCACGACTAGGCTACAAATCTAGGAAAGCAATAAGAACTAGATAGCCGAAGACAAATAGCATGCAGGGAATCAAACAGGTGAAGAGTCCAGCAGCCATGGGGGAAAATTAAAGTCATTTAAACAGGTCCGGAAGATGTTTGGATAACTCGGTCAAGGCAGACTCCGGGTTTTCATATGTGTGCCATGTGCCATCAATCTGGACTAACAGTTTGGCTGGGTAGTTCATTTTGAAGGCTTTCCCTGCCGCAATAAGTTTCTTGACAATTGGATGGAATGCAGTTCGTCGCTGTCGAACCTCATAGGGAAGATCCTGGGTGATTCTTAGTTTTTTGTTGTTCCAGAGATGGTTTCTAGTTCTTTAACCTTTGCAAGAACATGCTGGCGTTCCAAGTAACTCAGAAATTTAACTATGATGGGTCTGGGAGGAGCGCCTGGGGGTGGCCTGGGCCTAAGA
This sequence comes from Neoceratodus forsteri, assembly GCA_016271365.2. Classification (NCBI taxonomy): domain Eukaryota; kingdom Metazoa; phylum Chordata; order Ceratodontiformes; family Ceratodontidae; genus Neoceratodus; species Neoceratodus forsteri. Next base: position 319,510,407 of record CM028130.1, read on the forward strand.
GATCTATGGGCTTTTTCTATATGATACTGCTGGTGGATAGGTGAAGGGCCCACAACTTTATTAAAGAATTGTAGAGTGAAACGTAAGGTGTCCTCCCCCTCTTCTGATTCCGGGAGGCCGAGGATCAACACGTTGTTCCACCTGCTCCTGCCCTCAAGATCTTCCGTTTTCATTTGGAGCCTCTGAACTTGTTGTCTCAATCTGGTAATCTCCGGGTCTGTTCTGTGCTGCCACTGTTCGATGGAAGAAACTCTAGCTTCTGAGTCGCTTACTCTCCTCGAGAGGTCAGCGAAATCCAGCCTCAACGACCTGATCTCCTTAGAGATCTCCTGAAGCGTCTCTCTAAACGGGGACAGTTCTTCCAAGAAGTGCTCCTCCGTTGAGATAGTTCTTGATGGTCCACTGGATGCTCCGCTGGATGGTTGCTTGGCCGCTTGGATGGAATTAGCATTTCTGGCCTTTTTGGGGGCTTTTTCTGGTGAAGCTGGGGGAGTGTGCTTAACCCCCGCAGCCTTCATATCCGAGTCCGTCATCGCGATCAATTAGAAGAGGCTCCGATCGCCGTATTCGATCCTCAAGTGGTCTTGCAGTAGTTTAGAGTATTTGACTACTCGCCTTTAGCTTAGTAAAGTGATTTTAACGTGAAAATTAGCTGTTTTAAGAAGCAGAGGGCCGGAGCTCAACAGCAAGCTGCTATTCAGCACCTCTACATCACGTGACTCTCCTTCTGGCATCACTTGATGAAGTTGGATACATTTTTCCCTAGCCACAAAAGTCCCTGGCTGAGGCAGGCTACTGAATGTGACCTCCAACTGGGGGCGGCTGCGGCTTCTGGGTTTGTACTGGGTATTCCTGGGCAAATTCCCCAGTCACTTGATTCACATTGTTGGCATGCTGGCACAGAAAATGACCCATCTCTGAAGGTAAAACTGGGCATTAAAAATAAAATGTTTATGTGTGCTATACTATATGTAACTTGTGTCAGATCCTGGATCCTGTTTTGCCTTTACCATGTGAACGAGTAAGAGATGGACTTGAACCAATTACTAGTGCTGCTGTTGGAAGCTTCATCTGTATTCATTAAACAGTGAGCTGAACTGAAGGTAAAAGTGAGCATAAAAAATGTTTCTTGCCTCATTTTCCTCTGCCCCTTTTTTGTTCCTTAGACTTTGACCCTTCCATCCCATTTGCCTCCCCCACCAAATATATTTTCCCTCTGTCCCATTGAGTTTTTTTTTCAAATGCAAGGAAGTTAAACTTTATGCTGTGAAGCAGTGGCATGACATTGTAGACATGGATGGAGATCGGCACAGAATGTTCATATGCACATGCCTTGGAATAACTTGAATTGGTATCTTATTGGGCAAGTCAATATCAAAATAGCCAGCATGTAGAAAGCTAATTTGAATTCGTCACAGATTTCCATTTTCCTATGGTGTGCATTCAGTTCCAGACCTGAGACTGTAAAGGTGAATCAAGAGATTAATATGCACCAGGTCCCCACGTTGCCATAGTGTTAGTTGCCATGGGCCATTAGACTGAGCATTGTGGAAACCATGAAAATGTCACAGAACCAAACCTTGGTCACTGGCACTACCCCCTATTACATTGAATTACAACTGGCTGACTTAAGAGAGCCCTATATGAAAAAAAAAACAGCAGAACAACAAAGGGAATTACAAACATAGAAGTAGACAGCAGATAAGGACTGCAAGGCCCATATAGTCTGTCCAATTACTACAAATGAGATGATAGGAGAATAATACGTAAAATAAGTAAAGAGTGTACTGAGTCAGTCAATCAAATGCTTTATTGTAAGGCTAAATAGCCATCAACAAGTAAATCAGGATAAAATAATAATAGTGCAAAATACAGAATACAGATAAACATATCCAACAATCCAATTCATTGCCTGTGGCTTTTTGAACAGCAAAGCACAACAAGAGCCTGTCAGTCAGAAAAAAGTGTCCAGTCAGCTCTTTTATCTTGTTTTTTTTTTTATTTTAATCTTTGGTAACCGGCAGGGACCCTGGTTTTCCATTTTTAACGGTAACACCGGTAACAATCACGGAATCCTGCTTGGTTTGCGGATTTTGAATTCTTGTACCGGTGCCTCACGGAAATTGCATGTCACTGCACAGAATCTCTAAGATTTCAGTATCTTTTTAAATGTTTTTTATTTTCTCTTTCTATGTCCCCTTCTCACAGCATCAGTATCCCCTAGCTTCACCCAGGTAATGCTCAGGAGCTCCCGTGGGCCTGCCCCATCCTGCCTGGGTTGTACCCCCCCAGGTAGGAAGGGAAGGGACCCTAGGTCACCCCTCCACACTCCCTTAGTGTGTGTCGGGCAGCCCAGTGGGTCCCTCATGGAGCCTGGTTATGAAGTCTGGGGCACCTGGGTCCCTTCTGCCAGTGTCTGATGTGGGGTGATTGTTCCTGGTTTTCTGGTCTCTGTCCCGGAGGGCACTGGCAATAGAGATCCAAGGAGGTAGGTCACATAGAGACATGCCACTGCTCCAGATCCTGGCTAGTGTCCTTCTCTCCTGATCACTCTACAGCACCATTGCACCACCACCTGTGGTGACACCGGTGGTGGTAAAGAAGCAGGACCTGCAGCCTACCCTCCCCGGAGGAGGAGAGCAGTCCCCCAGGTGCTCGATCCTACTCCCCTGGCCAGACCTCCAGCAACCCGAGTTTGCTTCTGACCCTGGGTCACTGGCATTGCAAGCAATAGTGCTACCGCAGCACCAGCAGGCTGACCCAGATTTCAGCATCTTAAAATGAATGCTGCTCTGCTTTGCATTCTTTCTGCTTTGCTGCGTATAGAGTCAGTAAGGAAATCACCCGCACTGCTTTGTTGTAATCAGCCATTCAGTTTAACCACCCATGTCGAGTGGTTAGAGTAACAAGCAGTGAATGAACTGGGTACATCCAGCAGACTTGGGTTTGAGTCCCACAACCTCCACTTGCATACTGTGCAACTCCAAGCAAGTCACTTAACCTCCCCATTTCTTCTAGGTCACGCCTGAAAGCAGACAGTCCTGCCTAGTAGGCCTTATTGCTATACAATGAATATAAAAAAAAAAAATACCAATAAATGTTTACTACATCGTAGAATAGTAGTCAGGGTACCATGTAATTTACTTGAGTTTTACTTGGGCAGCAATGATTTTGTATAGGTAAAGATAAATATTCAGAAGCGTTTTATAAGCTTGTTTTTAGATTTTAGTCAGGTTTTTATTGTATTCTTTGCATATAAGCATTTAGGTTGTAGATTGCTAAATGCAGGACCACTGTTACCAACTAACTTATTCAAGTTTATAATCAGTAGAGCCATCCAAAATCCTCAGTTGTTTGAATGAAAACTAGTCTGAATGAAAGTATGTTCACAATAAAGAAACTGCCTTACTACTTATGAAAAGACTTCACAGTTAGCACCCTATTTAGGTGAATTGAATCATTTGCACTTTTTCTCCCACATGCTGGTTCTGTCTCTGTGACAAAAAATATTTTCTGATAGACTGCTTCAACAAAAGCAAATGGTAAGACCCCAGGTGCTGTATGATGCTGGTGGGCAGAGTAGTGCTCAATTCACGTCTGAACAAAGACATGAAAACTGGGAGACATCCTTTTCATGGACACCAAGTAGAAAAAAAAAAAAGCATCCATGTGTCTGGGAGATGCATGAATCCATTTGAAGGTCCTCCACTAATCACTTGTGGATTTTTTAGGTGAAAACACTTTATTTCAAAGAAGCAAATGCAAGCAGTTTTTTTTTGCTCCTCTTACCCCTGGCCAGCCACTCCTTCAGACCTGCCAAGGCCCCCTACCACCGCTGCTGAGTCCTGACCACTATCCACTGACCCTTACTGCTGTGCTACCAGGTAACCCAAAGTAACCCTTCATTGAGTGGGCCCGTACCCCTGTGGGAGGCTATCGGGGGAGGAGAATTGCCACAAAGAGCTTCCTGTGTATCCTGGACATGTCGGGGGTCAGAATGGACACATGTCTGGGGCTTTTGGTGTATGGTGGGACCAGCAGCCATCCTTTGGTTGGCCAGCGGGTGTTTTCCCATTTTCTTGGGAGCCTGACAGGCTACATAATGTCAAGGCACAAGCCGACATCCATCACACTCCTCCCTCAGTGAGGACTGACGTGTTGTTGTGCCTCTGGCCTCCACCATGGGCTAGCAAATGCTGAGCCGTGAACCCACCCTCCCTCTCAGGAGAAGGGGAGTGGTCGTTGGGCACTCAAGCCTTCACCCACTAGCTGGCCCTCCAACACCCAAGTCTGTTCCCTAACCCTGGTCAGCGGTGTCACAGGCAGATATCCAATTCAGGCAGTTAAATTATAGATTGGAAAAACAAAGGTAGTCCACCTTAGCGGTGATGGTTCAGATTGATTCACATCTGAGTTCTAACAAGCAAAGAGACCAAGTCATTTGTAACTTGTGCATATGGGGTGTGAGTGTTGAAAGGGGATCATAGTGCTGTCACTACTGCCATCACCCCAGAGGGATGTGTACTGCATTGTTGCTACTGCCATCACACCAAAGGGGTGGGAGCTGTAGTACTTCTGCCATCACCACTGGTGGATGGGGAATGTAGGCCTGCTGCCATCCCACCTGAGGGATGGGAGCCATAGTGCTGATACTGCCATCACACATGAGGAATGATGACCATAGTACTGCTGCCATCACACCTAAGGTATAGGGGCCATAGTGCTGCTGCTTCTGTCACACCAGAGGGTTGGGGGCCATAGTGCTGTTTCCATCACACCTTCGGGATGGGAGCTGTAGTGTTGCTGCTGCCATCACATCTTGTACCTAAACTAACTTTAAATTGGTACAAGGATGGAAGGATGTGATAATGGAGGTCAAAATTGCTAAAATGCATGTTAGCAGAGTTAAAAATTGTTAAATAAAGTACACAAAACCAAACACCGGTAAAACCGGATTTTGGCTTAGCAGATACCGGTGACAATACCGTTTTTTACAATGTGCAAAACGGAATATGCCCTTTCTCAATCCCGGTAAACCAGTGTCCCTGGTAACCGGGTTAGGTCCAATAGGCACAAGTGCCTGTTTTCAGGGGTGACCTGGGAGCACTGGGCAGTTAAGTGACTTGCTCACAGTCACACAGTATGCAAGTGGAGGTTGTGAGAATCAAACTCAGGTCTGGTCTGCTGGATGTATCAAGCTCATTCACACCTCATTCCTCTAACCTCTAGGCTATACTGCCACTTGTTAACAGTCCTTGCACTTCACAAATGTGAGCAGCAGTCTGTAAGTGTTCCATTACTATAGGGCATGCACAAATTAAAAAAAAAAAACAATGTTCAGTGTACCTGGCTGAGAATGCCAATTTAACTTGGAAAACAGCAGCCTATCTAATCGGGTTATTGTATTAAATGGATTAAATCCCAAATATGAAAACTGTTCATATCACATGCTGATTTCTGATTTAAAAACTAGGCTATTCAACAAGATGATTTAAATCAGAAATCAGCCGTCATGTAAAGGTAGTGAAATGCAGAGGGAACCTCGGGAAAAAGAAAAGACAGAATCACAGAGTGAATCTAAGGAAAATGTAGAGGCAGAAGGGCAGAGAGAGTCTTTACCTCTGAGTCCCACCAGTTTTCCCTTCACCCACCTTTGATGCCCATTACCTTTCTGCATCACTTGATGAAGTTGGACACATGGGGCCCGATTCCAAATGGGGCTACGCCGGCATAAGCCGAGATTAGAGATGCAGCGAATTTAAATTCCTCTGGCGAAGTGAATGCGAAGTGGGCACTTCACGTTGCCAATCCGCTATCTGGAGTGGGCAATGTAAAGTGCTCACTCCACCTTGTCATTACCACTTCACATTAAGGCAGAATGGCAATGCGATGTAAGGCGAAGTCATTGTTTTTAATGGACTTCGCGTTCCTCATTATGATTCTAAGTGATCCACTTGGTGTTTCAGATTTGGCAGCCTCCCCACACATCACATGGCTTGTAGTACTGTAAGTCACATGCTTTTTAACTAGGCAAGAAGAAAGTGAGTCACATAAGCAGACGCTTTTACTTTCTCTTGTGCAGACGGAGAGATAGTAGTGTGTTTTGTGACTGCTGATACTTTGAGATCAGAGTGATGAGGAGATTTAATCTTTGATTTAGACCCAGCAGCTTTTTTAAAAGCTACATTTTTTTGTCTTTTCTGTACTCTTTTTTACTTAATTTGTTCTTTCTGTAAATTTTATTTTCTTGCCTTTATAAGTAGTTAGTTGTTTGTCTGTGTGACTGTGTGTGTGTGTATGTGTTGTGTGACAGTGTGATTAGTAATTGCTCAGACTAAGAGAGCTCAGCAGGAGAGATGGATCAGGGTGAGGGAATGTCTGGAACGGGGCAGCTCTGGGAGAGCGCGGTAGTGGTAAGCATCGTACCGTGCGCATGTGTGGAGGGCATGGGCACCCATTCCGGTTGGACCACTCAACACTTGTGAGTGCCCCCCCTGGAAGCAGGACTAGTACCACCTCCTGTCCTGACTCTGAGGCAGTTGAACCACCAACACCACCAAGTCCAGGTTCTCTGGAGCAGGATGTGCCTACTCCCCCGGACCCAGGTGTGGATCCCATCCCTGTTCAGCACTGTGACCTGCTGGCTGCCAGTTCATCAGGCCATTCCCTGCCTGTGCCTGGTCCTCCCCACAGCTCCATTGTTTGGCAGTTTTTTTACTGTGTGGGGGGACAGCAATGTGGTCAAGTGCTGCCTATGTGAGGTGGAGGTGCACTGTGGCCCCTGGGGACTCACCTGAGGACTGAGGGCCAGTGCACTCATATGCTCAATCACCAGCAGTTGGAGTGGCAGGCTGCCACAGAACGGACCATGCCTGCACCTGCTGGCCATTCTGTGGCAGAGGGTGCAGCTGTGTATTGCGGCATCCCGAAGAAGAGGAGGGCCACAGCAGCACCTGCTGCTCCACCAGCACCCTCACCCCCCCACCACCACAAGCAGGTCAGCCTGTAGAACGTGTGGACCCCAGAGAACTGCATGCAACACAGGCTGACTTGGCAGTTCTCTGGAGTGCTGTCAAGGAGAACAATGAGAGGATAAGTGCTGTGGAGCAGTGGCTGGATCGCATAGAGGGACATCAGTTGCAAATTATGTCCATGCTGGAACTGCTGCTGGATCACCATGGGATCCCACATTTTTTTTTCCCTCACACCATGTGCCCCCCCACACCTTCCTTGCTGTGTTACAAAATGTATTCCTCCACCATCCCCGACCCTTGTATGTAATCATGTCCTTTTTTTGTTGTCTTCCATATGCGTGACACTTTGTATTCTGAGCAGTGCAAGTATACTGTGCTAAACTGCATGTGTGCAGTTAGTCTTCTTTCCAGTCTGCGTATGTACTGCAGACACTATCCAACTCCCTGACTTAAAAACATTTATTAATGAGTACAATGGTGGGATGGTGAAGCCTGGAGAGATACTACAAAACAGGCTTACAATACATCCAAGTAACTAGTAAAAATATTAATGTTGAGATTTGTGATGTGATCATAAATCGTGATTTGTGACTGCATTTGTGACCGTGATGATGAAGAAACACGAATGCCTATGGCTGTACTTCCCCGGGTCCTGATGAGGTGTGGCACAAAACTCCCCAACTTGAAAACAAACATTAATGAGTACAATGGTGGGGTGGTGAAGCATGGAGAGATACCACAAAACAGGCTTACAATACATCCAAGTAACTATTAAAAAAATTAATGTTGTGATTCGTGACATGATCGTAAATCGTGATTTGTGACTGTGATGATGAAGAACATGATTTGTATCACGAGTGACTCATGATGATGGTCCTGACTTAAAAATGCATATTAATGAGCACAATATTCATGCAGAATTATGCACCATACCTGTCCAGTACTCTAAAGGGAAGCCAAAGAAGCAACTGTGACTTAAGTTAGAGATGGAGATTGGGCCCTAAAGAGATGCAAATGCACAGACAGATTAAGATTGCGCTACTCACTGAAGAGATGCAGATGCAAAGGCACAACACCTAACCAGTGCTCACCATCATAAATTCAAATCTGGAAAAGAATACTTTTGCCAGTTGAGGCGGGATACGAGGGGGGGGCAGTGTACTGCACTGCTGCAGTAACAGTCACTAGTACTAGTACCAGTAAAGATACCACAAAGAAGTACAAAAATTAAACAGCTGCAGTGGATAGCAGGTTCACATTGCTGAAATTATGTGGTACAATAAAAGATGTCTGATTTGATGACAAGCGTCACACACATGCTCACACACACACTAAGTAATGCGTAGCAAATTAAAAACTTCAATAATATAACCACATATTTTAACCAAACTAAAATCATGCACTGCTGCACCACACCAATCAGCAAAAAAATGGCAAGAATTATTGAAAATATTACTGTGTGTACATTAACACAGTTGTACAAGAAATATATCACCAAAACAGAAAGTACTGTCTTTTTCTCCAAGTTAATCTATCCACACCACAGATACGCCCCTCCCCCAAAGCACACTTCCACTGTCTCTCAGTACACAGATAGAATGTTGTATATTAACATTCAAAATCCACACACAAACAATAAACGCTCGATGATATGAGCAAAGGAGGGTTTCCTATAATCGATTAACTAAAGTTCCAGCAAAAAAAAAATGACTCAAAAAGGCTTTTTTAACAGCTTTTGGAAGGTTTGAATTGCAGAGAGCTCTCAGAGCAGATTGTCTCCTACAGCTTCATACACACACTACTCCAAACTGAGGCTGTGCAGAGCAATCTAGAGCCCATGTGACCTGAAATCCCATGAATCACTGCAAAATTCACCTCTGGAGCTTAAAAACAAGGCATAGTGAGGCGAAGTACATTGTTTTCAATGTACTTCACCTTAAGAATTGGTTGGAGTTGTGGTTTGGGAAGGCGGCGGAGTAACGCAAAGTCATTGTTTTCAATGGACTTCATGTTACCCATTTGTAACGCAAAGTACTCTGCGAATTCGTCTTCACTCCACGGAGTGCTCCGCAGAGCGAATTGGGGCCACTTCGCCCATCACTAGCCAAGATAGGCCATACCCCATGGTGTATGTCGCAACTTACACCAAGCATTATGCCAGCCCCTATTCCAAGAGGTGCCCTGCACCACTGCATCTGTGGGCTATGACAATCGCAAGTTAGGTCACTACTTATGCTGCAGCCCGTTGATGCCTGGCACAACTGCGGGTTATGACATGCACAAAGCCCAATTCCAGGTGGGTGGGTGTCATAATCTGCAGTTGCAATTCCCAAAGTTGCAGTAGCATAGGGGAATCTACAACAGCTTGGAGCTGTCATAGGTGGCATCTGATGGCTGGCACCATCGGATGCAGCCATGTAGCACCATGGCAATGGTGCTATGCTGTTCCGCTGGCCCCCACATGTACACCCCCAACCCCCAAACCCCTGATCGTGAGGGACCAACGGAGGTCTGGTCCAGTAGCACCCCCCAGACACCTGTGCCATCTGTGTGCTGCGGTGGTCCAGGTAGGGGGGCTCCAGAGGGACTGCCTGTCACTCGCCACGAGTCACGACATGTGACTGTGATATGCCATGTGTGGGCTACCATCACATGCATGGTGTATCTTGCATGTTGCAATTGTTGAAACCCTGCCACTTCAGGAAGGCAGCATAGGGTCCCTGGTATAGAGGCAACTGGTGTAACTCGCAACTGCGTGCAAGTTACGCCAACCATCTTGGAATCAGCCACAATTGTCCCTAGCCACAAAGGTCCCTCACTGAGCCAGGCTATTGAAAGTGACACCAACTGGGGATAGCTGTAAGTTGTGGGCCAGTACTGGGTATTCCTAGGCAAATTCCCCAGTTTCATGTCTCACATTGCTGGCATGCTGGCACAATTGGTGTTCCATCTCCAAAGGTAAAAGTGGTCATTAAAAATACAATGTCTCTATGTAGCTATACTGTATGTAACTTGTGTCAGATCCTCAGTCCAGTTCAGCCTTTACTGACCGAGAGAGTAAGAGTGATGAAATTAAGCTGATAACTAGTGCTGCTGTTAGCGGCTTCATCTGTATTCATTAAACAATGGGCTGAACTGAAGGCAAAATGGACATTAAAAGTAAAACATTTCTTGCCTCATTTTCCTCTGCCACTTTTTTGTTCCTTAGACATTGACCACTCCACTTAATTTGTCTTCCCCACCAGATTTATTATCCCTCTGCCCCATCAATGTTTTTTTTTTCCAAAAGCAAAGAAGGTGAACTTCATGTTGTGAAGCAGTGGCATGACATTGCAGTCATGGATGCCAGGTAGGCACAACTTGTTTGTATGCATGTGCCTTGAAATAACTTGAATTGGTATCTTATGGGGCAAGTCAAAGTCAAAACAGCCAGCATGTAGAAAGCAAATTTAAATTAATCGCAGGAGAGCAGCAATTTCTTACAGAATTAATTCAGATCCAGAACTGAGATTGTAAAGGTGAATCAAGCAGTGTACATACACCAGCTCCTGACACTCCCATAGTATAAGTTGCCATGGGCCACCACACTGAGCATCACAGAACACCATCAAAATGTCACACAACCTAACCATTTTCACTGGCGCCACCCACTATTACATTGAATTACAACTTCAGACAGCCCTATATGGAATAAGCTGCAACCTGTGTTATTCCTTACTGTCACTCTGATTGCTGTGGTCCTCTGTGCTAACCAAAATATGTCCATCAGCTGATCTGATATCATATAACTGTATCTCCATTCCATCCTGCACCCAGTAGGCATGAGCTGTAAACATCAGCCAGGTAACAGCACTTACTCCCAGGCAGACAGCTCCAGCTGGAAGGGCAGTCAGGAAGCAAACGTCATTCAGTAGATGGTGGGTGAAGAGCCCATGACACCTGGCATCCCACATGAAACTGTGTAAGCCTGCACTGAGAATCTATTCTACAAATAAGGAAACTGGCTTCTCGACCTAACTCACAATGGTATCAGGTCAATACTGCAAATGTAAGACAGCGCAGTATATACAGTGCTTTGATTTTCAGTGACAGGGTAGAATAGTGGTAGACTAATGATAGGGATATACCGCTAGTCCTGTCGCTGCACGATGATGTGGAGAGAAGAGAAGTTGCCACGTGCTGGGTGCCTGGTCAAGCCACTCCCATGGTGGAGTGGCTAGGGCACCAACACACAGAGCAATTGGGAGACCTGGGACTGTGGTTTGGTTCCCTCCAGGTCTCCCCTACTACAATTTTTGCCGGCATTTTTTTTTTAAAATCAAACTTCCCCCCTCCCGAGTTTCTCTCCCATCCCGAAGTCTGCCCTTCAGCTGTTAGTTATCTAAGCACTGGGGGGTGTGGTGGGCAAAGTCCCCCTCAAAAAAATGTATACACCCATTGTTTTCAATAGGTGCACTGTCGCAAACAGGTCAGCATTTTGCCCAACTCTGTTACTGTTTGGCACTGTTTGGCTGTGGCATTTTTAGCTGTGCTGTTTTGCCATATGGCAGTATGACCCCGTTCCACTCACTATTCCTCCCTACCTACCGCTAACATACCCTGAACCTGTCTAACAACTGACCCCGATAAGCAAAAAATGCAGACGCCAGCAAGAAATGGAGGATAAGAAGAGAATAGACATCAGGATTCCCTCTTAACAAGTAAAGGAACTAGTAGTAAAAAAAGTTAAACATGCAAAGACAATGCCTCAGGTTTCTCAAAATGCAAGTAACCCCCTTTCAGATGGTCATCTACTGTGGTGCCATCTTGATCTAGGAAGGGGGTGCTGTGAAGAGGGGTCCTCAGACCTCTGCCAGAGCTTTTCATCCTACATCAAAGGTGATGGGTGCCCCTGTTTTTTTTTCAGCTCTGAATTTAATGCCTTTGCAGTTTGTGCATCATCAAGACTAAACAGTCAAAACCAATTCTCCCCCAAAATCTTAATTCATTTTGATTGTTTGGTATGAAACTTATCAATTATTATTAAGATCAGAACTTCACAAAGCTTCAGAAGCACAAAGTTGGCAACCTGGTATTAAAAGATAATGACTGTGGCCGGGACTAGATCTCAGTTAACCATTAAATGTAAGAAGTTCCACCCCCCCACCACCACCCAAACACACTCACATTATTACATACAGGATACAAATTGATCACGCTCTCAATAGAGTGTTGGAATTAGAGGGGGTCTTGCCAAGGCTCAGCCCCTCTAACTCTGAAGTGAGTCCCGGGAGCTTATCATGCATCACTGCCTTTGATTTACAATAGGAATGGTGGGTGTTCAATTTAAAGAAAAGATATGACCCCTACAGCCCCTACCCACACCCTGCTCCCAAAACTTTTTTTCCAATTTAATATACTTTATTAAATTTTCAGATACACACACAGTACACAATTATAAGAACAGATATATCCATAACTAGAAAAACAATAAACCAACAAACAGAACAAACACCATGCCCCGGTGAACCACCCCACCCAAAAACCAAACCACCAACCCCCTCTCCCCCAGAGCACAACTACCATATACAGAAAACAAAATCAGGGAGCTGGATCCATGAGCATAAACATTATAACTTAAAAGCTTAGGCAGAGGCCTAGCCTTTTACAGAATCAAAAATCTGCTCACCCAGGATGCCAAGAAGAGACTAGTACTCACCACATTCCTATCATTGCTAAACTATGTTGACTTTTTCCAAGGCCGGTTTCTGCACTAGCCAAATTAAATATATTATACAATAGAGCCATAAGATTCATTACTGGTGCCCTGTATTCCAGCCACCACTTCTCCTTATATGCTGTGATGGGATCGACATGCCATGCATATAGAAGACAGAAGAGCATCACTTACTAGACATATGGAGCAATCACTAAAAAGCTACCTCAGTATATATCGGACTGTCTTCCACTATACACGGTAGGTAAGTACACCCTGAGAAGTGCCTCCTGTAACTTACTTACAAAATTAAATTTGCATTTCAGTAGATCATCCATAAGATATGTGCTACCTTTACTATCGAAAAATGTACAGAAATCCTTAAAACTGGTTCACCCTATCAATTTCTCAGCATTCAAAATGCTTTATGTACAATCTGTTAAGGAGTTCTGTTGCTGCTTTCCCTGATTAACAATATGACACCATGCCACAGCGTCACTGAGTCCCCCTGATACCTGCTATCTTCCACACCTCTTTTCTTTATTTCTCCCTCTATATAGGTACCTATAATGTACCACAAGTGCTTAGTCTTGGAGCCAGTAAATATTACTCTAATGGTCTCACTCATCACTTACCTTCAGAGGCTCACTATACAGGTCACCCTCCTTTCAAGTTTCCCTGTTTTTGGCCTCCCTTTCCTCTGCTTTGTATGCCACAGTCCCACCCACTCATCATCTTCTTATGTTGTCACACTCTGTTACTCACTCATAAGGCTTCACCAAATTCCTTAGCAATGTTTATGCCACTGTAGGTGCCTGCCTGTGTTCTCTAGCAGTATATTGACTGCCTGAGTTAGTCTAGCTTTATACTAGCTCCTGTCACTTTACCTTATTGGATCTGATTTCTCTGTATACTGAAGTGAGCATTATCTTACTCCGTGTGAGCGTTATTTGCTATTCTCATGTATATTGTATGCACATTTTATGCTATGTACTGAACTTGAACATGTGTATACTGTATATACAAAACTTACTATGTGTATGAATATGTATAGCTATGTATGTATGTATGTTTGTGTATTGAGTATGTATATTGTCCCGGTCCACCTCAAAAATGAGTGTTTCTCAACAGCGTTTCACCTGGTTAAATAAAGATTTTGATTGATTGATTGATTGATTGATCTGTAACATGAGAACGGGCAATACCCTCTACTAACCTGTCCAACCCGCACCAGCCTATGGACATGCAAAGGCTGGAAGAGAGAGCCAAAATTGGTACCCAGTGTGACATACATTTGTTCTATCTGTCCTGCCAGTGAGCTATATGTTTTTCCATCTCCAGGGCCGTAGTATTTCCATTTAGAAAATGGTCTGGGGAAATCCTTTAAGTTGATTGGCTAAGGCCAGGAATCAGCCAGTCCGGTATCAAGCAATAGAGACGCAGGAAATAATGAGTCCCTGTCTCTACTGCCTGATTAGGTTCTAAATCCTTGTGCCACAGAACGTTCATTTTGTAAATGCAGCCATGTTTTTCTTAACACGCAACTGACCCCCCCCACACAAACACACACACACACACAGCAGTCTCTGCACTGAATTAGCACACATTGGTTAATTTATTTTTAAATCCCTCTTTATTTAAATTGCTTAGCGAGTACTGACCAACCCCTCCCCCCACAACACATACACACTTTCCTTTTCAAACTACATAGCATAGCACTTTCACACTCACTCACTCATCCTGCCAGGTCTTCATTGCGCCCACCTCATCTGTTCCTCCAGCTGCCCGCTGACTTAGCTGTGACATACAACAATTATCCCTTGGCTAGCAAAACAGAAAATGCCATGACAGAAGTGGCAGTTCCTCGTTAGGCTACAGCGGCTCAAGCAACCGCCCCCCCCCCCCGTCATCAGCACTGTTCACCCTGCAAAGAAACAAATACAAAAAACACTGCAGAAACAGACAAATTTGTGTTTTTTTAAAGCAGTAGTGCTTTCCTTAACAGCAGACTCGATTACTGATTGTGCTGTCTCTCGTGATTGCAGCTTTTGAAACTGGCGCCACGTTTAAAACCAAAATGAAAAGAGAAAATAAAGTTACCTTTGCAAGGAATGTTTAGTGGTAGTAGCCCCCCATCCAATCAGCAATACAAGAACAAGTTGTATTTTTTTAAATAAAATTTATGGTTTTCAGCCTCAACAGACTGATAACATGTGACAGACCAGTCGCGGATCCCACGCATTCAAACGTCGGCCAGTTTAGTAATTGGAGCAACCTGGCAATGTGTGTCTGCATCCAGGGAGCCCTAGTTAAGGAACTCCAGCAAGGCTACTCATCTGATTCTCCCTATCACTTCAGTACTAACATTTTAGCCCTGCTGAGCACCACTGTTAAAATGTGCAGGTGTAAACTAGTAAATACGAATGAACCTTTTTTCCAGTTCCTTTTCTTTTTAGGTACCAGCTCACTCCACCTCTGTTGACATGCAGCTCCTGATCTTTCCTTCCTCCTAAATAGGTGCATATAGCGACAACGTGGATGATACCATTTGTAAATAACAAAAGGCCTGCTAAACAGAGCTACTGCTACTTGGAAAAAAAAAATTTAAAAGGAAAGTTAGTTTTCTGATCCATTGACCTGTTCCTGCATTGGACCACAGTTTACCAATGGATACAGTGCCCTCTCCTGTCAGTGCCAGTGCAGTGCAGGAACTACTTTACACAAACAAACTTTTTTATTCTTTTGTATTATTTTTTTCACACTTGTTAATTGTTTTTTGTTAAAAATGTTATTTAAATAACTGTTATCCCATTTTCTAAGCACAATAATACCCTCCAGACTGGGCAGTATTGGCCAATACCAGACCTTCCAGGGCCTATAAGGCCCTCCGCCTGCAGCATCGGGCCTCATTACGCCCCTGAGCGGTCCGGTATTGGCCAATACTGCCCACCCTGTCAGGTATTATTGCTTACTTGCCATTCCCTAAATGAGGGTATGAACTCATCTAACCAATGCCGTACAATGATCATCTTGGCTGTAACAGAAATCAGTGACATATAAGTCTTGTGAGGACCAAACAGCTCTGCCAGGTGATAACCAACCAAACAGATCTGCAGTGTGAAAAAGGAGTCCAAGCCTAAGAAGAAATCCGAGGAACTCTGAATAGCATGCCTGAAGGGAGTCACCTTGGGTCAATACCACAAAATATGCATCAAATTCCCCTCAGCATGGCCACAGTGGGAACAGGTTGGAGACTCAGATCTGCCCATTCTATACAGTCTAAGGGGAGTAAAATATAAATTATGCAAAATGCAGAATTGTAATAACTGGTAACAATCTTGTTTAATATGTTTGTATATACTCCTCCAGATCAACTGCCAGACCTTGACATCCAGGTTACGGCCCAACTCCTGCTGCCAATAAAAACATGTCCCCTTCTGGCTTCTTGGGTCTAATCTCTGGAGCTGCACATGAAACAAAGAAACAGAGCGAGGGTGTTCCGCAATAGCCAGGAAATCTTGCAGTACAGAGTTGGGAAGCCCAGACCAGGGGGAAGGGCCTAAAAAGGATGCCATGCCCCTGGAAAGTTGCAAATGCCTAAAAGGGTGATATTGGGAAATGTCAAGATGCTCTTGAAGTACATTAGCCAAAACAAGTTTACTGTCCTCAAGCAGAGAGACTAAGGCGACAACACTAAGAGGCAGGCAAAAATTGGGAGGAATGGGGCGGTTGGCAATTTGAACATACAGATTACCAATGATCAGTTGTGTTAGATTCTTACTCCAATCTGACTCTAAGTAAATACAGATCTGCCAAAGGGCTTTAAGGGACCACATTAAGGGAGATAAACGAAGCTGCTTGGGTAAGGCAGTCAGTTTTACATAAAGAAGGCTATAGAGATGAAGGCCATTAGATTTGCAAAGCTAACTCTCTAGAGATAACCAGAGTGGACAGTAGGTCTGGAAAGTTTGAGCTAACAAAGGACAACCCCATTGAAACACTTTACTACAATGTACAGCGCTATAATACAGGAAAAAATTGGACAGGTGAAGGCCACCAAACTCTTTTGGTATAGTTAACATAAAATGGGCCTGACGGGGAACACCCCTTTTCCACAAAAAGTCTGTTACTAAATACTGGAGCTGGGTGAACCAAGATTTGGGGAGGAAAGGCCCAAGTATTCCCAGAGGATTCAACGCCCATGGCAAAATATTAATTTTAATTACATTCATTCTCCCCCAAAGGGAAAGAAAGAGAGCCACCCAACGCTGGAGGTCCAACTTATTCACTTGACAAAGGGGAGATAAATTGTATTTAATCAAATCAGAAAGAGACCGGATCACCTGGATCCCTAAATATGTGAGTGCCTTGTGTACCCAAGAGAGGCCCATTTCATCGATCCAATGTTTAAGAACCAAAGAATTTAAAAACAGCACTTTGGATTTATCAACATTCAATTTGCACTGAGCCACCTGAGAGAATTGTCGAATCTTCTCCAGAGCAGCCAGGACAGAGGACTGGGGCTCTTCAACATGTAAAAGAAGGTCATCTGCATAAGCAGAGATCTTGCAGCCCAAACTGCCCACCCAGATCCCTTGAATATGTGAATTCAACTGAATAAAATGAAGAAGGGGCTCCAAATAAAAGTTAAACAAAAAGTGGGAGAGAGGACAACCTTGCCTCATGCCTCGCAGTAAGGAAAAGGGGTTCAACAGGACTCCATTACACCTGATCCTGGCATAGAAATGATAGTACAAAACCTTCAACCAATCACAAAAAAATGGAGAGAAACCAAACCAATGTAGGATTGCAAATAAAAATGGCCAGGAAACCTGATCAAATGCTTTTCCATATCAAGGGGAACCAAAGCCACAGGGGTCTTGCTCTCTCCAGACACGGAACTCAGATGCAACACATTGCGAAGGTGGTCAATAGAGGATCAGCCCACTACAAAGCCAACCTGCTTAGGGATGATAAGGCTGTTCCAAACCTGAAGAAGGCAGTTAGCCAAAAATGAAGCCAGAATTATTAAATCGGAATTTAGCAACAAAATTGGGCGATAGTTTCCAGGTAAAAGCTCAGGCTTACCCAGTTTATGAATTAAAGTAATCCAGCCTGGGTAAATGAAAAATCTGAAAGTTCAGCAGAAAGCAAAAAATTAAACAATCAGGCTAAGAAGGGGGCCAAAATATCAATACAGGCAAAATAAAAACCATTATTAAACCATCCAGTCCGGGGGCCTTATCATTCAGAAGCCATTCAATCACTCTACGAAGCTCCAAGGCAGAAATAGATGCCTGCAAGAAGTCTTGCTGCTGTTCTGTTAGATGAGAAATGGGAAGCGGGTGTAAATAAGCATCAATCTGCTCTGTGTTCACCTGAACTCTAGAGTCAGGACTGTAAAGTGACTTATAGAATGAATGGAAAGCCTCTGCTATTTTGTGGGGATGAGTGAGAATCTTTCCTTTGGGAACAGGCTGAAGGCTAAGAATTGTGTAGGAATCCATCTGCCAAAGCCTCAAGGCCGGGAGTCTGCCCACCCGCTCCTCCAATTCTAAGTAATGCCTTTTAGTGCATTGTAAAGCTATGTTGGCCTTCTCAGCCAGCAACCCATAGTATTGTACACTAAGAGAGTTCAATTTTCTCCAGGTGTCAGAATCAGACTTAGAAGATAATTGGTGCTCCAAACATTGAATCTGGTATAACAAAGAATTAACCTTTTCTGTATACAATTGTTTGGCTTCAGACACTAAACGTATACACTCACCTCACATAGTGTATTTTGCAGCTTCGCATAATACATCCAGAGCTGGGACAGACCCCTCATTATCTTGAAAAAAATTCTGGAGAAACTTTTGAATTGCTGCAAGAGTGCTGGGATCTCTCACATGGTTAGCATTCAGCTACAAATTCTGTCTTGCTGCTCTAAGCCACTCATTGAGTGCTCCATAAACACCAGGGCATGATCTGAAAGGACCATAGACTAAATATCACAGGAAGAGAGACCCTGTAAACAATCTTTACTAATTAAAAAGTAATCTATATGGGACTGCAAGTTATGGGGAGAGAATTGAATGTATATTGCCTCTCTGTAGGATGCAGGGTACGCCAAGGATCCACCAGCCCTAGATTGTCCATAACTCCCACAGTCTTCGTTGACCCATGGTCAAACCTTTCCAATGGGAGCCAGAGCTAAATCTAGGTGGATAACTGGATTCTAGTCCCACCAATGAAAATGGGCATATGAAAAAACTGTTCTGAGTTGTAAATTTTGAAAAAAACCTAGGGAGAATCCAAGCTGGACCCATACACAAAGCCTAGAAGTCCTGTTCCCAAAGCTAATAAAGTGTAATTCCAACACTGCTCACACACCCTCCTGGAACCATTGTTAGGTGGCAGGTTAGTTAAGGTCTGCTTAATAGATTTTGGTCAGAAAGTTTCCAGGTGGTGTTGGACAGTCTTCTTGGGGTCACAGTGTAGTAGTAAACCTTTGCAGGAGCTTGATGGATGAAGTCATCATTAATGAGTGAGTCGGTCCCGAGAGCCATTTGGAGAGATGCTGAGATGAGTGAGACTCTTGCATGCTTGTTGCTGTGGAGAAGCAGTAAGAAGCAGGACTGCTATGCAAGTTTTTTATTAATAACAATTAAACCAACATTGCCTGAAATGTGGTTTTACCAGACATTCTTAAGTTAATCTCGTCCTTGCTGGTGTTTTTGGCTCCCCATTTTTATCTCTGATGTTGCAGGAGGAAGGTCACTGAAGGTGGGAGTGATGGAATTGCCTAGACAGAGAGAGCCCTTTGGAAAGGCTTTAGCATGGAGCCATTTGAGTGTTGAAGCACCCAGCATTTGGTATCTGGCTGTTCTGGCACTGCAGAATCAACAAGCTTTTAGACTTCTCTTCTCGCTTAGTTGCAATCAAACTGAGTAGGGTGCTAAAGAACTTTGGACCTGCTGCAGTCCGAGCTTATGAACAAACTAAAAATCCAGGAAAAACAAACCACTAAAAGGATGTGTTTTTATTTTTAACTTTTTTACTTATGCAAATTTTGTTTACCTTAATTTCGATCTGCTGCTATCCTATCTCATTTGAACTGTTGCTTTTTGTTTTAGATTTAATTGGTATAAGCTGATTACTGATTATATTTCTGGCTAATATGTATATGTATATATATTTGGCTGGTTGATTTTCACTCCGATTCTGGAAGGTAAGATCACATGACCATTCTGCTAATATTGCACATGTGCTGAATCTGGCATTCATACTTCACCAAGCACCATATTGCAGGACAGCGTATCCCAATCACACACTGTTGATCACTTATCTGACTAACACTTTTACTAAAAAGTTGCTGATGGAAGTTCTTTAACCCATCATTTTCTCAGCATATTGGCTTT
Source organism: Neoceratodus forsteri (assembly GCA_016271365.2). NCBI lineage: Eukaryota > Metazoa > Chordata > Ceratodontiformes > Ceratodontidae > Neoceratodus > Neoceratodus forsteri. The sequence continues at coordinate 319,530,476 of CM028130.1, forward strand.
GTGTCTGCTGTCAGCATTATTTTGGGGATTCTAAGGACCATGAAATGCCTCAAGAGTGGTCCTATTCTTTGTGTTATACCTAGTACCCCAATATCATTGGATAAGAGTAAGCTGTTCTTTTTATACAATTTATTTATTTATGTTGTCAGCTTTATTTTATGGCAGTGTGTGAAGATACAGACTGTGGTTGCTATTTCACAAGTCTGTGCATAGTCAGGTTGTAGTTTAGTGCATTTTATAATGAGATGGGTTTAATTTAGCTTTTTTCCTTTTTCACCATTTGTCTCTTGGTTATTCCTAGTGCCTTGTCTGAAGAAAAGGTGATGGGCATCCTTTATTAATCACTCCATGCCTATTCAATGCACATGCATATTAGGAACTTTCTGAACCAGAACCAAACAGTGTTGTGTTAAGAAGGCCCTGAGGGTGTTTTTACAGCATCTGCACTTTCTGACCTGATTTGCTACCTATACCAGACAGTGGCTTTCCTGTGATTCTGTGGTGATAACAACAAACTGCTGTTTTGCCACTAGAATCATTGGTGGACTGTTATTTTTGGGAACTGTTTTTCCTGTGGAGTAGCAATCGGGGAACTGATTATTTCAAACTTGAAAAAAGTGACTTTGCACATTGACAGCTGCCTGGTGAAGCAGCTGCTTTATTTTTCTGATTGCTCCTGATAGTCCCCTATAACTGTAGAACCTAATTAACTTGTGTTGCACCTTTTAGCACTTTAATTATATACCCATATCGCTAGAAATTTTTTAAGCCATTTTACTGGGTCTTATGGTCTTAACTAGATAGTACATAGTATTTAAGGTACTTAGAGTTGTTTAATCCGCACTGGTACTTTAAACCATTCTAAAACAGAAGGCATTATATGAAGGTATCAGTCTATTGTTTATACTATATGATAATGGTCAATGCTAGGCTGCAAAGGATGATAAATCCTGATCTCTCTCTGTTAGCAGTAGTAATGTCCAAACCATCTAAAATCAATAAAAAAAGCAAAGCAAAATAACTGATAACATGGTGCACATTGTAGGGAATGGGAGTGGAAGTGCTACTTCTACCTCTAAAATTTCCCATATCATAGAGATTGCATCCTTGAGTAAAGGGAATTTGAACCCTAGCTCCCCAGCATCTAAACCAATTATAATCCTAGATACAGCTGAATCTGCCCTTAATAGGGGGCCTGAAACAATGGAGCAAAGGATATTAGATATTAAAGAACCTGTGACCCCTTCATTAGACAAAAAGAACTTCTCTAAAAACTCTAGTAGCTCCTATAATTCGCAGGAGCTTCAAGCTACACTAAACATATGGTGTTCTCAAGATAGCTTCAAAGATAGCTTTAGAGAAGATGATGTAGCTGAGACCTCCAACAAAGATGGTCCTGAGATTGGTAACATTATTCAGAAACTTCAGGTCACCATTGATGGTTTAAAATGCTTTGATAAACAGCTAAATAGCACTCGGCTATGGAGAGATTGTCAAGCTAAGATTCTTGAGGGACAAAACCCCTCATCTTCTAAACAAGTTCCTGTCTATGAATCATGTAGGTTGAATGAGGATATGATTCTAATTACGAAAAATCAACATTATGCCAGTCTTGTTATAATGGATCAATTAATCATAAATAAGGACCTCTTGAGTTTATTAAGAGGAGAAGTGGCAATTAATAGATATAAGCTGGATTAAGTATTTGGCAAGCTAGCCAGTATTATTCCTGAGGAAGAGAATAGCTCACAGAGCATTGAGCATAATCCCTCAAAGCTAAGGCCTGATTTAAATAATAATGTATATATCTCCCAGAAAATAAAGAGAATAACAATAAAAAGAGAAAGAAACAAAGGAGAAAGAGAAATAAGAATAACAAAATAAATGAGGTATCTAACAGTGTAGTCTCAACAGCAGGGAGTGAGTCACCTGATTGTGAAATTATTTTAGCGACACAAAATGCTACTACAGGAGTAGATCTTGACAATCCTCCTTTGGTACATCCTACTGAATTGGATAATCAGCCAGGGTGGGCAAAAGCAGCAAAACTTATTCCCCCTCAATTAAATCTTATAATCTACTTTAGTACATTGGAAAGTGAAGTTCTCAAATTACAGAGTAATTTGGGAATTATCCCTCAAAGAGAGGTGTTAGAGATACTCAAGAAGGATGGAAAAGACCATAGTCCTGGGTTACAAAGGTCTGATGTGAAACATAATACTATCAATTCATTGGAAACTAATGTAACATCTAATTGTGCCTCTATAACTTCTGAATCAATTTCAGCTACTGACAATTTCCCTCTCATTAGGTTATTAGGCCCACAAAATTGGGATACTACTGGAAAAAATGGAATTGCAGTACATATGGTGGATTTTTTTTAAATGAGTTAGACTTAGATCTGACATTGGAGGATATAGTAGAAGTTAAGAATATCCCAATTAAAGAAGCTAAAATGATTGCCATAACATTTAAGTCCCCTGGGTAGCCAAACATGTCTGGATCAATAATGCTTAACTTTTAAATTTGGATATTCTGATTACCTGTCCCAACAGGGGACTGGTTAATAAACAACCTGCGGGGAAGGAACTTAAAGCTAATAATAATTAGGAAGTACCCCTAAGCATGTTTGGAATGAATGCTATGGAAAATGAGACTGATGAAGAGTTGACAAATGCCATCAGTGACATGCATACTAATTTTGATATGTCCCTATTGAGAACCTTGGTAGTATTAGTGCACATAGGGCTTAAATTGGCTCACAAGTGAATTTATTAGTCACTAGTAGAAACCTTGCAGATTGTATATTAGAAAAGGCCCACCTATTTGATGAGCTTGGTATACATTTTATAGATTCTAAAATATTAAGTACTGTAGTACCCAGAAATGATAGCAGGGAGAATGATAATGTATGTAGTATTCTCTTGTCTAACAGGTTTCTGACTCTTTCTGGCTACGAAGTCAATGATTGACTGTAAAATCAGGAAAAACCATCTGTGTCAATCCCACATGGGAGCAAGAGCCTGAAGGTGTTATCATGGAATATTTCTGTTTGGGCTAACAATAAGTGTGATGATGGATGTAAACGTTTTATCTTGGATTTTGATGTATTACATTTTCAAGACACTTGGCACAAATATGGTGAAGAAATCAGCCTTAATGGCTTTGACTGTTATCATGTAATAGGTAGAAAAGTGCATGTGCAGCTTATACATTCTGGGGTGCTTATTTCGTTTGTAAAGATAGACTCATTCAGTAAGGTTCAATGTTGGAAAAAATGTTAACTTCATAGCATTCTATATTGAAAAAGGTAATCGGGGATAATTATGATTAACTGTTACATGCCTCCTGAAAATTCAAATTTTTATTCTCCTGTAATCTGGGATAACCTTGCAAATGTTATTCTAGAAGCTATGCAAGACTATCCAAATTCTGATATATTATTGACAGGTGACTTCAGTGCCAGAATTGGAGGATTAGAAGGCCTAATGGACAACTCCATGCTTTTGTATAATGGCTTTGATAACCTTAAGAGCTCCAGAAAGACAAAGGATAATGAGAAGAATAAGATAGGAGAAAAGCTAATCGAAATAGTAATATAATATGTATACCCTAAATGGTAGGCTTATAGGTGATTATGAAGGAGAATTTACATATATATCTAGTAGAGGTGCTTCAACTGTAGGCTATGGGTGGGATATTCAGACTGTGCCATGCTGTGGTGCAAGCCTGGGCACAGCACAACTGGGATGTGCCAGGGCACTGACAGGGTGCTATTCAGCTGTGCTGTGCCATGGCAAGTGGCCAGAGAGGGGCAGGGGGGTGTGCTAGCACAAGTGCCATTGCGCTAGGTGCATCACCAGCAATATTCAAAAGTGCACATGCAAATGGGGCCATAATGCATACAAGGTGCAAATGGGGCCATTTGCATGTCATTATGGCCCCATTTGCATGCAGGTGTGCCAATCCTTGGCAACTTGTGCCTGGTGCCTGCCAGGCTGCAGCCGTCAGAGACCAACGCCCCCTGCACAAGTGGCAAAGTGTCCCACTGCCCGATCGCGGGCATATGTACTAGATGTAAAATGTCCTATATTCTTGGTGGTCCAGTGGACCACTCGCAGCTCTATCACAGGCGTTAGTTATAAAATATTAAAAACCAATTCATCCCTAGTGGTCCAGCGGTACTCCCTCCCCACCTGCCCACTGAGCCCCACCACCCCACTCCTCCCAGGTCAGTGGCGGGCGACAGGTCCCCACCCGCATGCCGCCCTGCCACCTGCTGACTGACTCCATACAGTAGGGCTGTACACCTATTGGTCCACAGCATGAGCCAATGGGCATGCAGCCCCTACTGTACTACACAGTCCAGAATTGTGAATGGATCCATTCACATTTCTGGACTTATAAGCAGGTATGGGCTGCATGCCCATTGGCCCATGCTGTAGACCAATGGGCGAGCCCTACTGTACAGAATCAGTCGGCGCGGTGGGGCAGCAGGCGGGTGGGGAGCTGCCACCCACCGCTGACCGGGGAGCGGGGTGGTGGGGGCTCAGTGGTGGTGGGAGGTGGGTACTGCATGACCACAAGGGATGGATTGGTTTTTAATATTTTATAACTGATGCCCACGATCGGGCTGCGAGCGGTCCACTGGACCACCAGGGATATAGGAGGCAATTTAATTATTCTTCTGCCCACGATCAGGCTGCGAGCGGTCCACTGGACCACCAGGGTTATTGGACCATTAATACATTACTGATGCCCATGATCGGGCTTGGGGGCGCTACCATGAAGGTGCTGACGGAGCTCGGGTGGCCACCCACAGCTGGCAGCTGCCGTGTTGTGCCCTGCAATATGGCAGCTCACCTGTGGGTGGCCAGCTGTTGCTCCTTTTATTTTTCACTCAACTGTGTGTGGCACAGGTATGGGTTGCACCTGCATCTGCATCTACATCCTGGGATGAATACTGAAATGTGCGGTGTATGCATGGGCATGCTCCCCCTACTTGCGCCGCATACATTACTGATGCGCTCCGGGGCATCAGGATTTGTGCCACGCACATTCTCCTTTTGAATATCATGCCAGGGCGCATCAGTGGGTTGCGCATGGTGCAACTGTGTTGCGCCATGCACAACCCTTCTGAATATCCTACCCTATGTGTTCTGGTCAGGAGATACTGCATGAGTATTTGGAACTCACTACAGGTTAAGATTAGGCCTGAATGTGACCATTTAACTCTAATCCTAGAGTTCTCTCATCATCAAACACAGGATGAGTCAGTTTTGGTAATTACTGTTCAGTTTACAAAAATCAGAGCAAATAAAAATAATTCTGAAATAGAACTGGCAGGTATAATTGAAGATTCTGTATTTGCAGAAAATCTTTCTATTCTTCTGAATTTAAATGTAGTACAGCTTTCTAACACAATCATTGCTCTCTTTGAGAGAATAAAGTACAAACTAGAATGTCCTGTAATGCCCTATAGTAATGATATCCAGGTGGGATGGTTTGATCTAGAATGTAAAAACAAGCTGGCCCAGTGGCGTAGATGGTTGAGGCGCTGACGCTTTAACTTGACCCACGTCAGTGACCAGGTCTGGGAATGGACTCGGGGCACCAGGGGTCGGCAGGGGGAGGAGGTGATTGAGCGTCCGGAGGACTATTCTCCTCTCTGGGGGTGGGATCAGGGGACGCATCACTCAGTAACAGTTCCCAGTGGAGACTGGATGCACTACCTGAGCATGCACTAATGGGGACACCGAGAACCAGGGAAAATGGTGCCTGAAGTGAGCAGCTTGATGGCCATCCGCAGTTTTGCTGCAGCACCTGCCTGGATCCATGTTCTGCAGAGAGTTGGGGGCTCCATACAGCCCTGTTGTGGGGGGGAAGCCACAGGAGTCTGGGTGCCCACGGTAGAGGTGGTCGGTGGCTGGATGTCCCTGAGCTGGTGGTGAAGATGAGGTAAGGGGAGCAGGTCAGGCAGCCAAGGAGGAAAAATAAATTAAAAAAAAAAGAATGTAAAAACTAAAAAGGTTATTGGAAGATTATATAGAGAATATAGGAAACATCCAAATAAACTACTTTTAAAAAATCTTAACCAAGATTGCATGGTGGAAAACTTTATACAGCTTTTATAGACTATTCTCAAGTATTAAATTCAATTTCCAGAAACACATTGTGGAATATATTATTAGAAAGGGGTACAGATAAAATTTAGTGGCCATTTTGCCCTCTCTCTATCATAATGTTTGGCAAAGATTTGTTTAGGAACCTCAGGTAATCTCTCCTCAGTATTCAAAATAAATAAAGGGGTGAGGCAGGGATGTGTTTTAGCACTCCTTCTGTTCTCATTATACAGTGATAATGTGCTGAGAAAGTTTTATATGCTGCCTCTGATTCTCCAAAAATCAACCTGCAGACTCGCCCTCTGCTGGCATATCTAGATGATATGGTTTTGTTTTCATTAATTAAATCAGGCTTGCAAAAACAAAAAAAATTATTTTATTCTTACCAGATCATCTGGGTCAGGATTCACAAAAAAGATGCACTGAGCACATCTCAGATGCACTGGCGCAATGCAAAGATGTGCCATAGGACGATTCACAGAGTAAATGCACCAGTGCAACTGAGATGCCCTACACCAAACGAGATGCACTATAGGTGCAATATAATGATATGCAGCACAAATACAGGGGGTGTACCCATGCATACACAGAGCAACGTGATTCACAGTGCAAAACCATGGTCAACTATGTGGCATCTCCAGTGCAAAGGCAAGATGTGCCATAGAAAGTTAAGTATAAAAGAAGTAGACTTAAGTCCAATCCACCTGCAGGTCATTGACTGAACAGCAACAGCAGCACACTGCCAGAGACAGGGGCAGAGTGTGAGAGACAGAGAGAGATGCAGAGATACTGAGAGACAGTGAGCCACTAATTCAGACAGCCACACAGACTGACAGCCAAGCAACACACCAACAGGATGGACCCAGCAGCAGTAGCCATCGTTGGTGTACTAATGAGGAGGAGGAGATAGGGTGGTGATAGGCACCTTAGGCCGCCAGCTCCATGGCGGTATCATGCCAGGCTGTCATTTGAGCAGCTCACAGATGTGGAGACAGTAGGCCAATACTGCCTAAACAGGGCCATGCTGAGGCAGCTCTGTGAGCTGTGCCATGATGTGATGCAGGCACATACTGCACAAGGTCATCCCATCTCAGTGGAGACCAAGATGATAACAGTCATGTGCCTGCTTACCACAGGAACCTTCCAGAGGCACACAGAGGACACCACTGGCATATCACAGGTCTCAACATCCCGTCTCTTCATGCAGTTCCTCCCAGCAGTGCTACTGCATGCTTTGGAATACGTCCATTTCCCCAGCATGCAGGTGGAGTGGACAGAAGCCATGCAAGGGGTTCTACAAGGTGGCACGCAAGCCAGGTGTCATAGAGACCATTGACTGCACCCATGTGGCAATCTGGGCATCACCTAGCGACAATGCCATCACCTACTTAAACTAGAAGGGCTACTAGTCAGTTAACTTCCAGGTGGTGTGCAATGCCACAGGGCGCATCAGCAATGTCTGTGCCACACACCCTGGGAATGCATATGATGCTTTCATATGGCATCAGTTGGCACTCTGCAGGAGGTTCGAGACAGGGGACATACCAAGTGGCCATCTAGTAGGTACGTGTGACATGGACCCAACAGCACAAGAGGGCACCAAGGGCAGGACACAGTCGCATGCAGGAGGGTGAGGTAGATCTCCATGTCATCGGTGGGTGATGCTTCACGGTGGTGTCACCAATGAGCAGGGGATGGAACAGCCTGTTCTGGTGAATCCATGAGTGGTCACTGCACTCTGGTGGGCTGCAACATGGGTGGCCATGGCTGTGCACTGCCACTGACTGCCCATGGCTGGTTTGCTCCCAGGCCAATGAAGCAGGTGCATGCACCACAACACCCTGCCTGGATGCCCCCAACATCACCAACACTGCACATGGCACTGGTGCAGGGGGCACAGCACCCACAGCAGTGGGCAGCTGTGTTGTGTCTGCATCCACACCATGCATAGTGTGGATGTCAGTGTCAACTGGGCCCATGTGCACAGGCACCCATGTGCTGTGTGTACCCCATCAACCATGTCCACACTGGAGGTGGTGGCAGTGATGACTGTGGCGGTGCCAAGGCCCCCCCATACGCCACTGGTGAATACCAGGAGGGCATACACAATGTCCACTGCATCATCAGGCTCATGGTCAGATAACCCAGACAGGCACCCCAGTTATAAGATGTCCCACCGGCAGTCTTGTCAGCAGTGGCCGAGGTGTCCATGGGGCCCACCTGTGCTGGGGCCATGACAGCTGTGCCACATGCAGTGGATGGTCCAGGAATAGAGTTGTCCACAGTGTTGTCATTGGCCCTGTGTGACAGACCTGCATCATCACCAGCAAGGGCGTCATGTGCAGCCATGGCCATGGCTGCACCCAAGAGGAGTGATGGTGCTGTGGAAAGAAGAAGAGAGACTATGGTTAATGCACAGTACACATAATTCACATCAGTGTTGCATGCCAGTACACGGCCGTCCACATGGCATCAGGGCTACACAAGCCTGTCCACAGCTGGGCCATGACATACCAACACTACACAGGCCATGGTATTGGCGTGCCCGTCACTGTCCCACAATGCACACTGCATGGTGTAGATGACACGTGCCACATGACTGCGCAGCAGACAGGTGCCCCCAGTGCAGTTGCATGGTTGCTGCAGCACCACTAGGTATGTTGTGTCTGGCCAGGGGCAACTGTCCACATGGTACAGTGCTTGGGTACACAGTGACAGTGCATAGCACACAGGGACAGGCATGGCAGCCATGGCACATGTGGGCCCAGGCACACCAAGGGCACACAGCTACTCACAGTGCTGTGACAGGCTACCACAAGTCTGGAACCCACCACCTGGGACACCCAGCACAGTGGTCCTGGTGACACTGGTGGCCAGTACAGCCTCATTCGGGCTGAGGCAGACCTCTGTGCTTTGGCCCCCACCAGTCTGCCGCAGGGCTGCTTGTATGATGGCCACCTTCTCCTTGGCCCTTCTGCGCCCGTCATTCCAATGCTTCCTGCACTTTTGCACTATGTGGATGTAGGGGGTAACAGCATTGATCTGCCAGGCTACCTCCTCCCATCCATCTGCCTGCACAGTCCGGCTGCCACCCCTGCCAATGAAGACGTCCAGGTGCAGGTTGTATGCCTCAATCAGCACCCTCTTCTCATCCTTCGTGAAGCTGGGATGCCACCTGCTGGCGGTATTTGTGCCTTCCGACTTCTTGGCTTCTGTGGGGGGAAGCATTCAGCCGTTAGTCATGCCTGTAGGGTACACATGTTCCTGCAACCACCTGGCTCTGTGTGTTTTCCACCACCTGGAACCCAGAAGCTGGTGTGCTGGGTGGGAGACTGCAGGTGTATGGCCTGACACAGGGGGCGGTGCCCCTTGGGACTTGGTCCATTGGGGAATGTGCACTTGCCATGTACGGCTACCAGTCCATGGCTGGAGCAACATTGTTGCTGCTCCAGAGGGGCAAGCAGTGCAGTCTGACATGGATATGCGCTACTACCTTAGCGGCATGTGTGCACCCACTTTGGTACCCCCGTCTGCCCCGTGTACCGCCCTTGGTACACCTATGTGGCTGTGGGGGGGGGGTTCAGGCACAGGACAAGCAGCTACAGGCCATGGTGCAGATGGCTGAAGTGTTTGGCATAGCAACACTGTCAATGTTCCTGCACAGGTGCTGTTGTGTGCCTCAGATAGTCCTATAGCAAGATTCTGTGTCCACCACTCATGGCCAGTGACACCCATTCACATGGTAAATCCCCCCAGTAAGTGCTGTAGACCTTGTAAAAATAGCTGTATACTCATCTTCAAAACTCTGTCTCCTCTCAGTCACCTAGACTCAGCCTGCTGAATTGGGAGCATTTATGGCTCAGGGCATGCAAATGAGGCCTAGGCCTCTGGTAATGAGATGCTAATCAGCTTAGATGCCCATGCATGTGGAATGATGCTGTTTTAGGTGCATTGTCGGAGAATTGCAAAATTGCCCCCAGCTTAATTCACTTTACAAGGATCATCTCTTAATTTGTGCCCATCATGTTACGGCGTATCTCTGGGGCATGCGTGTAGCGTTGAGCGCATGTCCCTGAATCAGGAGCAGTCTACACGGTGCATATGTCATGCATGCGCCGTCAACATGTTCAATGGTGCATCCACCCAATATGCATGATACATGCAGCAATGGTTGTTACTAATGCCTAATGATGGAGCTGGACTTCTTGGGAGTTCCAGTGGATAGCACTGACCCAGGGCCCCTAGTGTTGGCCTACAATAGGGCTGTTGAAGAGGCCTTGGATGTCATTGCCCCAACTCATGTTCACCCTCTTACTCTTCGCCCGGGGGCCCCCTGGTTTAATGGGGAGTTCCGTGACCTGAAGAGACAAGGGCTAAGATTGGAAAGATGCTGGCAGAAAACTCACCTGGAGGTGGATAGCCTTAGATTGCTGGATCACTGTAAGATCTACCAATCAGCAATTTCCCATAAGAAGGCAGAGTTCCTGTCCAGGGAAATTGCTACAGTGAAGAATAGGCCAGCCCAGCTCTTCCAGACTGTGGACAGACTGTTCAATCCAGCCTGTCTCCATGCCAGTCAGACATTGTCACAAGTACAGTGTGAGGAGTTTGCACAGTTTTTCACTGATAAGGTGTCCAACATCAGGGATGAGATAAGCCAGTGCCTTCCAATTGGACCTTACACTAATCAATTGGGTGGTACTAATGCCCAGTTGACTTGGTTCACCTTTAGCCAACCGGCAGTCATGTATATATTGAGGATTGTCCAGACTTTGCAGCCAACCTACTGTAGTTTGAATCCTGGCACTACACTCCTGCTAGTGGGGTGTGCAGAGGTCATTGGCCCAGTCCTTGCTGGGATAGTGGCGATTTCATTGGAGAGAGGATTCTTTCCAGATCCCTTAAAGGAGGCAGTAGTATGTTCCCTTTTGAAAAAGCCCTTCCTTGATCCTGACTGCCCAGCTAACTACAGACCAGTCTCAAACTTACCCTTTGTAGGGAAAGTTATTGAGAAGGTGGTCGTTTTGCAGCTGGAGGATCATTTAACCAGCCACAATATCTATGACCCTCTCCAGTCTGGCTTCAGGAAATGGCATAGCACCGAGATGGCCCTGACGTGGGTACTAAATGATCTCCTGATGGTGAGAGATTGAAGAACCCATTTCATCTTGGTTCTCCTTGATCTCTCAGTAACATTTGACACCATGGATCATGGAGTGATGCTCGAGCACCTGTGATTTTTCTGTGGACTGAGGGGGGCAGTCTTCAGTTGGTTTCAATCTTTCCTTGAGGAGAGAGTGGTGTCTGGGATTCATTCCTGAGCCCCTCAATGGCTGCCCTGCAGGGTTCTACAGGGTTCGGTGCTGTCCCCCATGTTATTCGCGGTGTATATACTTCCATTAGGGGACATTATAAGATGGTATGGGCTGAGTTTTCATTGCTATGCTGATTACTTTCAGCTCTATATGTCTTTTGTGCCTGAACAGAAGCCTGATTCAATTATGGTGTTTAATAACTGCCTGCTGGAGATACAGAACTGGATGAGTACCTGCTGGCTTCGGCTGAACTTGAGTAAAACAGAGGTATTGGTGGTGGACCCTGGTTTTAGGACAACAGGGGCATGGGCAGGGAAACCCTTAGGTTTATACCTTGGGGGACCCTGCTTATGGCCTCTGGCCAGGTGCATAACCTGGGCATGGTATTTGATGAGGGTCTGACCCTGAGGGTACAGGTGTCAGCTGTAGTCAAATCTTCCTTTTTCCATCTAAGGAATATAGCCTGGGTGAAACACCTGGTCCCACCCGAAGATCTTCCTACCTTGGTCCACGCCTTTGTCATCAGTCATTTTGATTTCTGCAATGCCCTCTATCTAGGGCTACTGGGGGTGGATATCCGCTGCTTGCAGCCAGTGCAGATTGTGATGGCCAGGTTGTTGACATATAACACCTGTGCTGAGTGAACTGCACTGGCTGTCTATACAGTGGTGGATCACCTTCAAGGTCACATTGCTGACCTATAAGGCCCTACACAAGTTGGGATCTCACTAGCTGAAAGAACTCCTGTTTTCCTACTGCCCCTCCCGGTCACTCCGATCCTCTGGCAAGGGAATGCTAGAGATTCCCAGGGTATCCCTGAAAACATCTGGAGGAAGATCTTTTGCCTTTATGGCACCTACCCTGTGGAATTCTCTACCTTGCCAGATACAGGATAGTCTGACTGTGGAAGGATTTAAAAAATCCTTAAAAATGTATTTATTTAATCAGGCATTTTCAGGGTTTTATTGAATGGTTGTTATTGATTGTTATTAGTTTTATTGACTTTAAATTGTCTCTGTACTGTATTGTAAATGTGCCCTGAGCTCAGGAAGGGTGCCTTATATAAATAAACTTCACCTTACCTTACCTTTTATTGGCCATAGATCGTGTGATGTTCACGATAGTTGTCCATAGCGCATGCTGTGCACAACATAGCGGCTGCATGCGCATCACGTATGCGCGACCTGGACGTAACCTCGCCATGTCTTTGCAGTTGTCACTGTGCATGTGCAGCCATGTTGCATCAGAAATATCATGCTTCACGCACTGTGCGCAGTGTGCTGTATGTGCCTCACACTATCTCACATGGCGCATATCATGGCCTACATCGCGCATTACCACGTTGCCCCATTGTACAGTGTAGAACTATTTAAGAATGCCTAGGGCTAGAAGACTGACACCTAGGGCCATGAACTGGTCCCAGGTGGAGCTGCTGCACCTGGTGGCACTGGTGATGACTGTGGAGGGGCAGCTCCTTGGGCAGGAGGATCTATATGTGCCCAGGGCTGAAGTGTGGGCCTCCATTGCTAATCAGCTTGTGAAGTGTACAGGGATACCACGCACAGGGGAGCAGTGTAGGCATTGCTATAGTGACCTCCAGTGGCAGGACCCAGAAAGACTGCAGCTGCTGCATCATCATGCACGCAGGGGTGCACTGCCATGGCCAGGTAGGTGTTACTCATCTGGCTGTTTTTGTGGCACATACTGGGTGTGTGTATCTCTGCCCTCATGGGTCACAGTCATCCTGCACACATGGCTGCAGCTGCACAAGCCCAATGTTGCAATATCATGTGTGCCACTCAGGGGAGCATTAGACAGTGCTGTGTATGAGTGCAGGCCACAGGGGATTGCATGGCTGGATACCACTGTGTGGTGCATGCACACTGGATGGCATTCGGGGGGTGGGATCTGTGGTTGTGCAGCCAGCGCTGTGGCAGTGTCTGGCTGTCCCTACACCACCTGTGCACACAGGTGTTGTGGTGTGTTTCTGGCACTACTGTGTTGACTCATGGTGCTCTCTATCTATTGTGTTTTGCAGGGCCAGAGGCCAGGTGGCAGGTCACAGAGGCCTCTGAGGTGTGGAGGAGGGGTATCTCAGGTGTCAGGCATGGTGCCCGTGAGGGGGCAGGTAAGCATTTCTTCTGTTGCTGCATTACTGTTGCTCTGGGTTACTCCTAGGTGGGGGTGTTGTCTATGGTGTGGTTTTTAGTGTGTGTTTCCTCTGTCATTGCTGTAGGTCTCCACGATTACCATGATGTGGTCGGGGTGGACATGACCATGACCTGGACCAGAGGATCCATGGGGCCATCCAAACTGCACTTAGGCCACTCTACAGGTTGGTACACCATCTGATGGCAACCCTGCAGGGCATCCTGCAGCTCCTGCCTGTCTGTAGCCATGTAGGGGTGTTGCTCAAGGGTGCATGGCCACGGTAGTGGCCCCCTGCCTTTTGTATGGGCCACCTTTTGTTTATAGACCCCTGTTCCTCTCCCCTTCCTGGCTCTCGTTCTGATCCCTGACATTCCCACCCTGCCCCTTTTTTATTGTTGTTGATTGCTGTTCTGCTTTGTGTTGGTTTGATGTTGTACAGTTTCTTTTTTCTACTTTTATACTTTTATAAAATTGTTGACCTCAGCACCTGTGTCTGTGTGGTTTCATTGTTCCAGCTTCCTTGTTGATCCCTATTGCCTGCTGGCTTGCTCCACTTGCTCTGAATTGCTCCCCTGTGTGGCTTAGTGCATCCAGAATGTGCTGGCACATCTCAAGTTGTGCTGTACTCTTTCTGAATGATTCACAGTGGGGCTGCGCTCTGTGCATCACATTGCGCACACCTCTGTGAATCACTCTGTCTCTGCTCAGTGCATCTTTTTTGTGCTGGCGCATCTGAGATGCACTCAGCGCATCTTTTTTGTGAATCCTGCCGCTGAACTCAAAATGAAGATAAATTTAAAAAAGACCAAAATAGTACTATATGGACAAAAAACAACAACTTATAAACAGCATATAGAACTAACCCAGGTTACAATTATTATCTTAATGGTAACACTCTAAAATCTGTAAACAGTGAAAAGGATCTTGGAATTTAGGTGAACTCCAATTTATTTGCTTCAACACACTGTTGCAATATTGTCCTGACCATTAATAGACTTACTTGCTCAATAAAAAAAAGCTTTTCTATCTAGGGATAAGGACTGTAGTTTAAAATGGTATAAAACCTATATTATACCACAGCTTGATTATGGTTCACCACTATGGAACCCTTATTTGAAACAAGATATAAATATCATGACGAGAATACAAAGGAGACTAACAAAATCAATAAAAGGCCTAAAAACTATCGATTACAAGGATAGATTAAGCAGCTTAAAACTTTTCACTTTGGAGACCAGAAGAAAAAGAGGGGATTTACTGCTCATGTATACAGTCATGCAAAATCATGCTGTGAGGGATCAATGTGTTATAAGCCTCCTCCAAAGAAATAACAACCTCCAATCTCATAGTACACAAATTATGATCCCTAGAGTTCACACAGTTAAATGTTTTTATTGCTATAGCATATGTACTGCCAGAATTTGGAACACATTGCCTTTTCAAATTGTTAATGCTCCTACATTTGAAACCTCTAAAAAGTATTTGGATGAATTTCTACTATGAAATGTTCATGGGAAATAAACCCACTATGAGTGGGAGACAATTTAATGGGCTTTCAGCCTACTTTGTCTTGCAAAACCAAGTTAAACCAAGTTAAACATGGAGATTGGGTAATGATAGGGTGGAGGGTGTGCCAAGTTATGTATATTTAGGTATCTCAGTATATGTGAATTGTCTCTGGAAGGAACATATTGATGCAATTTTAGACAAATTCAAAAGAACACTAGGAGGGTTGATAAAACTTCATTATAAATATGGTGGCTTGTCTATTAAACCTTTATTAAGTGTAGTAAAAGCTAAGCTGGAAACACAGATTTTGTATGGAACAGAAGTTTGGGATTGTAATGACACAGATAAATTATTGTCTCTATTATTTGTGGCATTGAGGAAAGTACTCAGGGTAGGGTATTCTTGCCCTTCTGCCTATATAAGGCCAGAACTTGGTCTTTCTAATATTAAAGCAAAATTTGACAGTTATAAGCTAAACTATTGGATCAGACTTACTAGGCTGCCAGATACTCTGGCAGTTAAATTATTTCTGAAAGGAAAAGAAAACTGGCTGGCCATTGGATATAAAAACGGCTATTGACTGCCTAAGGTAATGAATATTTTAGAAAAATATAATTAAAAAAATCTTAAACTAGCAGTGGACAAGGGCATTACCATGAGTACCAAACCTAAAAAAATATATGTAGCTAAAAATATATTCAATTTCTGGAACCAACAAGACTTGGAATCTATAAGAAATTCAAGGTATTCATTATGGTTTGCCAAGAATAATTTTTATTTTGAGTATAAAACTTACTTGGATATTTTACAAGAGCCCAAACTTTGCAATATTTTCATGAGATGTAAGTTTGAACAATTCCCCAATAAAGCTTTATAACAATGGTATGATAAAAATCTTCAAATTACAAATAATTGCAATTGTTCACAGGAGGCAGAGAAGATTTAATACATGTACTACGGAACTGCACCTGGTATTGTAAAGAAAGCACATACTGGCTTGGACCACTCTGTAATCAAATCTATCAAATAGATCAAAATACCTTAACAAATATCATGTTCCATACTGAAGATGAATGGAGTATTGGAATGTTAGCTAAATATCTTTTTGCCATTAGTAAAGTAAAGAAAACATTTTTATGTAATCTAGCTTAGTTAGGACATGAAGGAGAAGTAATACTGGAATACTGATATATGTTATATGGAAAGTGTGCAATATGTTCTTAAGTGCAATACTTTTGCTGTATATACTTTGTAGACATTTAATGTACTGTATGAGAAGTAATAATGGAATATTGATATATGTAATATGGAAAGTGTGCAATATGTTCTTAAGTGCAATACTTATGCAATGTGTACTTTTTAGAAATGTAACATACTGTATATTGACTATCTGTGTGTATGTAAATTGTGATGCTTTTTAGTACCACAATAAATTGATTTGATGATGATGAGTAAGCCATCAATGGGCTAGGAATCACACACATACTTCATGCAATGATCATGCATTGGTTTTCTTCTTAGCAGAACTGTGGGAAAGAGGGTTGGGGAAGAAATAAGTGCTCTAATGTGCTAGAAGAAATATGTCAATGCTGCACTTCCTTTCACTTGTTGGCATATTGCAAATAAGGTATTGTACATTTCTCAGCGAATTGCATCTCCAGCTGTGAATCAACATAACATTCACAGGGACCTAGGAATAAGAGTAAAGAGCAAATGAAAAAACAGACATTTAGCTGAATGCTTGAGGGCCAAGACAAACATGTTCCTGATTTCTTTTTTTATTAAAACTTTGAAGTTAATAAAATACACTAAACCTACTTCCTTTAACACATAGAAAACCATGATGTAAAAAACTTGTAAAAACATAAACTGCTTGCAACCCAACTGAGGTGTAATTCATCCTTTACACTAATGAACTGGTGGAAAGATGAGCACCACTGTATGCTAAGGCTGTGCTAAGGCTGTGCAAGTTATTCAAACCTTTATAAAGTGGCACTAAATTCCAGGGTAGCCCCAGGCACAGTAGGAGCCCTAGAAAGAATGACACAGCACTTCCTTTCTTGATTATAAATCGTGGCACCATTTTTAGCAAATCATAACTGTTTAGGGTCTCTCATGCAAACAGTTCCAAAATTCTGAAGTTGTACTATAAGTACAATAATCAGTTTGCTTTATGAAATAGGCAGCTAAAATAGGAAGCCACAATTTTCTGGTGCTATCGCCTAAACAGGATTATTAGATTTGCTTTCTTTTTCCATGTTTTATTTGTTAAAACACCATTTTATAAATGTACATTAATGCACTTTCAGGTACTATTATAACCATAGCCTTATGCTATTAGTTTTAAAATGTTGATGATCTATGATCAGTTGCCAAAGTCCGTTTCCCATGGGAGGTCACTAATTTTCTGCCAGGTAACTTTTTTTTAAATTTTAAATTCAAGTTTCATTTAAAAAAAATCTTCTGTGGCCAGGACTGGATCTCAGTTAACCATTAAAAGTGCGAAGCACCTCCTCCCCCATCACCCAAACACACTCACATTATTACATACAGTATACACATTGATCACACGCTCACAATACAGTGTTGGAATCAGAGGGAGTCTTGTCAGGGCTAAGCCCCTCTAACTCTGAAGTGAGTCTGGGTAGCTTATCAAGCATCACTGCCTTTGTCTTATAATAGAAAGGGTGGTAGTTCAATTTAGAAAATATATGACCCTCCCTATTGTCCCCACCCACACCCCTACCCCGCTCCCAAAGCTAATTAAGTGTAATTCCAACACTGCTAACACAACCACCTGGAACCATTGTGAGCCACTATACATTTCTCAGTGAACTGCGTCTTCAGCTGTGAATCAACATTAAGAGGGCCATGTGTATAAGAACAAAGAGCAAATGAAAACACAGACCTTAAACTGAATGCTTAAGGGCCAAGAGGTACAGGTTCATGATTTATTTTTTTATTAATCCTTTAAAGTTAATAAAATATGGTAACTCTACTTTCTTTAACACATAGAAAACAATGATGTAAAAAAACTTGTAAAAACATAGACTGCTTGCAACCCAATGGAGATGTAATACATCCTTTACACTAATGAGCTGGTGCAAACATGAGCATCATTGTATGCTAAGGCTATGCAAGGTATTCAAAACATTATAAAGTGACACTAAATTCCAGGGTAACCCCCAGGCACAGTAGGAGCCCTAGAAAGAGTAACACAAAACTTCCTGCCTGTGTTAATCTATTTCGACTGGTTTGGTCCGAGTGAGAGAGGGTCGTTTTCTGTCTGGAGACATGATCTCTGCCGCCTTGACTCTGTTGAAACAATTCATAATCTGTGGTTTTGTGAAGACCTATGGAACTTTGGGGGTAAGAGTGCCAAAATGTCCCTACCCATAGCGATGAGAGCTCCTGAGGGTGTTGTTGGAACCATAGTGTTAATAGTGACCTGCCTGGTGGTGTGGGTTGAATTAGAACTTTGAAGTTTATTATTTTCTGGACACTGAGTGTTTATCTTATTGTGTTGCAGCTCTTTTCCTCCTTGTTGTTCTCCCCTCACTTTGTTTATTTCTTTGAGTTGGTTGTTGTTGCTTTAGGGCTTGAGACTGCTAGTGGTGTGTATGTATATTTATATAATGGAGTTTGCCTGTTCTGAGGTAGACCAGGTTGTCCTGGTGGCACTGCCCAATGAACTATTCAGAGGGGTAAGGAAGAGAAAGAGAGGAGGGGAGATGGGGGGAAGGGAGAGGGAAGAGGTAAGGCCAACAGGGACAGTGAGCCACAAGGTGACATCACAAGCTGGGAGGGACAAGACAAGGAAGACAAGGAAGAGCTAGGGCAACATATAAAAGGGGAGTGGTGGTTTTGGGGAACTTAAGAGGCTGCACAGAGGCAATCAGCCTCTTTTGCTGCCACTCTTTCAATCTTGAAGGGAGGAGCATGTCAGATTGGGCAATTTTAAAAAAAAGTGTTTTTCTGGAGAGAAACTGTAGGTTGTAAAAGCCACAGTTTAGCTGCTTTAATTTTGGAATACAGCAGTTTGATTTGATATTGTTCTCGAGTATGCATGGGTTAATTGGCACCTACTGGGCCGTAGGACAAGCTACAAGGTGATCTTGAGGAGCAGAGGAGATAAGGTAAGCGTCGGGTGGGAAGTCATGAAAAGAAAGCATTTGTGGAGTGAAAATGGGGTGAGTATGCAATGAGCAGGAGGGGTTACAGTCTGCAATTTCAAGGCACCAGAGGGGCCAAAGAAGCAAAAAATGTGAGCTTGGTAAGGGGACATTTTAAGGAAAAAGATTAGCAAAGAGAAGGACACAAGAAGGATAGAGGAACCGTTCAAGGCTTGAAGGTATCCCCATTAGGTTTGGTCCCCAAGAAACAACCAGGAGAGTTCTGAGTCATTCACCACCTGTCTTTCCCAGAAGGGGATTCAGTCAATGATTATATTGATGAGAAGGACAGCAGGGTGTCTTATGCCACACTAAAGGAAGTGGTACAGATTATCAGGACTACCCCAGAGGCGTGGCTGGCCAAGACAGACATAGAGTTGGTGTTTAGATTACTGCTGGTACATCCAGAGGATTGGGATTTGTTAGGCTTTAAGATGGATGGGCAGTATTACTTTGACAAAGCCATGTCTATGGGGTGCTCCATGGTCTGTGCCACTTTTGAATTATTCAGCCCATGCCTGCAGTGGATTTTTCAGCAAAAAACAGGGTACAGGGAGGTGATACACTATCTGGATGATGTTCTCCTCATAGGGAATGAAAGACAGGAAGCTGAACACATGCTTTCCTGTTTTGAAGAGCTGTGTCAGGAGTCAGGCATACCGTTCGCATCAGACAAAACCGAGGGACCCAGTAAAATGATAGAATTTTTGGGGATCAAGATTGTCACACAAGCACAAATGTGCCATTTACCTGACACTAAAGTAAGGCCATTGAAGGATCTCATAGGGGTGCATGCGAGCAGAAGGAGAGTGCAGCTAAGACAGATGCAGCAGTTGCTGAGGCACCTCAGTTTTGCCTGCAGGGCCATTGACCCAGGGTGGGCATTTACCAGATGCTTGGACTGGGCAACTAGAGGCACTACTAGACCACGCCACTGGGTTGACATTACCAGGGGCCTCAAAGATGACTTAGGGGTATGGGAACTATTTATACAGAACTACAATGGAAGGTCCTTTTGGCATGATGACTGGGTCTTCAACAGAGACCTAGAATTGTACACGGATGCAGCGGGGGGCTTAGGCATAGGGGGATATTTTCAGGGAAAAGTGTTTTCTGTGCCATGGAACAAGGAGTGGACAAAGGAGGCCCTGACAAGGGATATCATGCTGTTGGAGATCATGCCGATCTGGGTTTGCACCATATTATGGGGTGAGGAGCTCCTTAATCAACAGGTGACCTTTTGGTGTGACAACAAGGTGGTGGTGGACATACTCAACAACAAGAGGGAAAAATCAGAAACAGTACCAAGGGTGTTATAGCAAGTAGTGCTGAGGGGTTTACAACTGAACATGTCTTTTAGAGCCAGGCACATTGATGGGGTATATAACATCTTAGCTGACAGCCTTTCCCGTCTGCAGCTGGATCAATTCTGGGCCATTGCCCCAAAGACAGAGGGACAAAAAACACCTATCCCACCAAACATTTGGGACATTGGCAAGAAGGAGCCAAATTGCTGCTTCACAACTCCGGGGCACTCAGGACCTTGATAACATATGAAGGGCCCTGGCGGGCATTCCAAACATTCAGGGAGTTGCATCTCATGGAGGTAAGTGGGCCTGTCAGAGAGCAAATAGGAAAACTCATTGTTTACCAGTGGGAATGGGGCCTAGTGCATGCCACGATGGGGGTACACCTGGCAGCGATCAGTATAGTATGCAGCCTAAAAGGTTGGACTGATCCAATAAAAACCATGTTCGTTAGATGAATGTTACAAGGTTGGGGGCACCTGAAACAAAGGGCAGTTGATGACAGGCACCCTGTATTGGGTCACCTGTTAGCCAGGTTAGTGAATATCTTAACCACGATATGTAAAACAGGATGAGGCCACTTTATTCCAGATCATATATTTGGTAATGTTTTGAGAGCCCTGAGATTAAGTGAGGTGATGAGGCATGGGAAGAAGGAGGAGGAAGCTGGGGGTCTACAGCAGAAGGATGTAACATGGAGGTCAGGCCAGATTCACATATTGCTCAGGAGGTCCAAGACAGACTAAGAGGGAAATGGTGACCCTGAGGCTGCACTCCAATCTGATAGTATGTGCTGTCCAAGTATTGTGGGCTTACACCGCAATGAAACACAAAAAGCAAGGTCAGCTCTTTACTCATCAGGATGGGAAAGGAGTCACAATTTATTAAATCACAACCATCCTGAAAAAAGACATAAGGTTTCTAGGGGAGGACCTGACAAAGTATTCCTCTGATTCTTTCAGAATTGGGGCAGCATCACAAGCCACCGCAGAGGAAGAATCCATAGAGCGGGTACAGGAGATTGGACAGTGGAAGTCTGATTGTTATAAGAGAGAGCCCCTGAATGAATAAGTTACTAACCAATTTTCTTTTGTCTTACAGGTTAAGGTTGTTAAAAAGGTTGGTGTAAGGTAGAAAAAGATATGGGAGCGTTTGGGGAGATGGGGACAGGAGGGCATGAGGAGGATATGGATTGTTGGGGAGGAACAGTGCTGCTTATTTATCATTTTGTCTCTACTAGGACACAGACAGTGCATGGAAATATGGATAAGCAGGCACTCCTATATTCACTTGGCAGATAGGAGAACTGAAAAGAAAGCAGGGGGCAAGCAGCTGTATCAGTATGTCAGACAATGTAGATTGTCATGGAAAGGAATTCAGCGGATAAAATGGACACAGTTATTACCCATCCTGTGTGAAATGAGGGACAGATGCCCCACACCAGACTTGATCACTATACATCTTGGGGGAAATGACATGGAGTCTAGGCCCTGGCTGGACATTTACTTGCAAATAAAACATGATCTTGAAAAGATAAAACAATGGTGGCCCAAGGTAAAGTTGTCATGGTCTGACATGATACTGAGATGGGTATGGTGGAACGAGCACAGCCATGTAGCTATTGAGTGAGCCAGACCAAAGATGAACAGAAGGGTAGGCATGTTGTTCCAGGCTATGGGTGGGCAGGTCATCTTCAGGGGAGTGGAAGAGAGAGTAAATAACTTTTATCATTCGGATGGGGTCCATCTGTCTGATTTTGGAGTGGACATGTTTAATACAGAAACCATGGGTTTTGTAGAGGCTTGGAAGAGGCAGGAAAAGAGATGAGGAAAGGGAGAATGCCTGCCATCCAACACAGGCTGGAGACAGGCTATGGGAAAATGGGGGGTAAGAAGAGGTCAAGGGTAGGGGAGGGGTGAATAAACAGGACATGAAAGACAACATCATCAAGAGACAGTGGTAACAGTCTACACAGTTACCTCCAGAAAGAAGAGAAGAAGAAGAAGTCACCCAGGTTTACACCTGGGAGGCAAGAAGAAGGAGGGAGAAGAAAAGGAGGATACACAATTGAGATTACATTTATAAAGAAATGGAATAGAATGTGGAAGGATGTAAAATTGATTAATCACAAAGTCGAATGGGTTTTGATATGATGAAATAATGGTGAGAAATGTCTGTGAATGGTTTATAAATAAATAAATTAATTGCTAATCTGAGCACCACAAAAATTGGGTGTCTGTCATCATTGGGACAGGTAGAATCCGGGACAAGGGAGTTTGCCTGTTCTGAGGCAGACCAGGTTTTCCTGGTGGCACCACCCAATGACCTATTCACTGGGGTAAGGAAGCGAGAAAGAGAGAGAGAGAGAGAGGGGAGGAGGGAGAGGGAAGGGGTTGGGCCAACAAGGGCAGTGAGTCACAAGGTGACATCTCAAGCTGGGAGGGACAAGACAAGGACGGGTTAGGACAAAATATAAGAGGGGAAGGGTCAGGTTTTGGGGTACTTAAGAGGCTGCACAGAGGCAATCAGCCTCTTTTGCTGCCACTCTTTTAGTCTTGACCTCCCACCCACCCTGCAAAAGGTTAAGAAGTTCATAAGAATGGGGAGAATAAAAAAAAAACTGGACTGCTGAAGGTTGATGGCAGCAGGAGGAAAAAGTATAAGAAGAATATTTGTAAACATACCACAAGGTGGTGTCAGACAGCTGGGGTGGGGTGGCTGAGAATGAAAATGGAGGCAAACAGAGAGAATGTAGTAAAGAGACATATTTATTGAATGAGGGGAAGAAAATGGCGGGGTTAGAAGGAGCTATGGGTGGGGGAGGAGGGGGGGGTGAATAAACAGGACATGAAAGACAAAAGTATCAATTGAGAGAAAGCGGTAACTGTCTACACTGTTACCTCCTGAAAGAAGAGAAGAAGAAGAAGTCACACAGGCTTACACCTGAGAGGCAAGAAGAAGGAGGGAGAAGAAAAAAAGGATATATAATTGAGATGACATTTATAAAGAAATGGAATAGAATGTGGAAGGATGTAAAACTGAATAATCACAAAGTGGAATGGGTTTTGATATGATGAAATAATGAAAAAATGTATGTGAATGGATTATAAATAAATTGCCGATCTGAGCACCACAAAAATTGGATGTCTGTCATCATTGGGATGGGCAGAATAGGGACAATGTTTTTTGCATAGTGTGTGTATGGTTAGTGTGTATGAAGGGTGCTTGCTTTAGTGGGCTGTAATTTAATTTTAGGAGTTTTGTTTTGATTACGTGGTTAGGGGGAGGTTGTGGTGTGCTCAATCTGTCTTTTGCACAGTGAAACCTTGTGCAATCCCGGTTTTCTGAGGGATACTAGATGAGACCAGGCAAAGATTTGTTGGCACCACTAGAATCACCAATGTTGCCACTCTGCTCCGCGACCTTCATCCCTTTACTGACCTCCCAGTCTCTGCCACCACAGCTAGGCACTATAGGAAGGTCAGAATTATTAGGAGGTGAGTGGTCTGCAGGGAGCTGAGTGCAGCTGAGGAGGGGGTGGTGAGCCACATTGAGGTTGTCTGGTCCAGGAGATGCCCTGTGTGTAAATGGAGCCAAGGGAGAGGCCAGATGTGTTTGGTCTCTGTTCCCAGGGTTTCCACTGGACTGAGTGGGCAGGCAGCTAGAAGACCGGCCGTGTCTTCTAATCCTCTTCAGGTGGTGCTTTGCAATGCCAGGTCGATGAGGAACATGACCACCATTTTTGTGGACTTGATTTCCACTGTCTACCTGGTTTGCATACTGTGAGACCTGGCTTGGTGACAATGCTGGTCCAGTTCTTGAGGCCACCATCCCTTCTGCGTACTCTGTGGTGCATTGCCCGAGGAAGGATCACAGGGGAAGGGGTGTGGTCACTGTTTTTCGAGCCAGCCTGGGCTTCACGGTGCACCTGGTTGGTGACACCCGATCTTTAGAGTGTGTCTCCATGCGTGGGGTGCAGGTACAAGTTGCAGGATTTTCCTCGATTACCGCCCTCCTTGGGTGGGGGTGGGGGACATTTCCTACAGGAGGTGGTGGACTTTGTTGTTGACCAGGTGTTGGAGTCCCCCAGGTGTTTGATCTTGGGGGACTTCACTGCATGGATTGAAGATGAATCCTCGTGTTTCAGTTAAAATCTCATCCAGCTGATGTATTCACTAGGCCTGTCACAAGCTGTTGCTTCTGTGACCCACCAGCACAGCCACACATTTAATCTGGTGTTCCAACTGGGTCTTGAGGTCGATAACGTCAAGGTTGATCAGGTCACTTGGTCTGATCACTGTACCATGGAGTTCACATTTGGGCCCCCCTCCAGTAGCCCCCCCTACAGTGGAGATGGTCAGCTACCGCCCTTTAAGGAGTGTGTGCCCTGAGGGTCTGTTGGTGCTAGCTGACCTATCTCAAGTTGACACGGCATGTGCGATCAGATCCGGAGAGGTGGTGGCCACTTATAACAGGGTGGCCTCTGAAGCTCTGGATGCTCTCGCACCAGTTCATATATGACCCAGATCTTCTCACTTGAGGTCCCCATGGTTTGATGGGGACTTCAAGGTGATGAAAATCATGGGTCGTTGGTTGGAGCATTGCTGGCAGAGGACCCAGCTAGAGGCTGATAGGCTGGCACTTCGTGCTCACTATGTTGTGTACCAGGGGGCAATTTCGCATAAGAGGGCAGAATTTCTGTCCAGGGGAATTGCTGCGGGGAAAACAGACCATCTCAGCTATTGTGGACTATAGACAGGCTTCTTCATCCTGCCTGCCAGCAGCCGATAAAAGCATTGTCATCCACTTTGTGTATGGAGCTCGCTCTGTTTTTCCCCCAACAGAGTGTCAGCCATCCAGAAACGGTATCCCACCGGAAGGCATTCGTCTTGCAGTGGTTGGGCTTGGGGATTCAAAGGCACTCCACCTGTCTGGGAGCAGTTTAGGCTAGTGGAGGTGTCTGAAGTGACTAAGGTGATTTTAGAGCTGAAGCATACCTTTTTTGAGTTGGACCTGGCCCCAACACATTTCTTAATGAGATGTGTCAAGGCTGTTGGCCTGGTGTTCACATGGATTGCCGGATGTTTGATGGTGGAGGGGGTATTCCCAGCAACTTTGTAAGAAGTGCTGGTGAGGCCCCTCCTAAAGAAACCTTCCCTCAACCCCGACGTCCTGGTGAACTACCACCCTTATGTCCAACCTGCCCTTTTCGGGCAAGGTTGTTGAAAAGTTAGTGGTACAGCAGCTCGAGGATCGCCTGGTGTCCTCGGACATCTATGAGCCATTTCAGTCAGGCTTTTGGGCTAGATATAGCACTGAAACAGCTCTAGTGAGGGTGCATAATGATCTGCTCAGGGCTAGAGATAGAGGAGACAGGTCAGTTCTTGTTCTCCTCAGTCTCTCATCAGCTTTGGACACTGTGGACCAAGTTGTGCTTCCGGATCGGCTCTGTGAATTTTGTGGACTCGCTGGTACTGTCTTCAGATGGTTTGAGTCCTATCTCTCAAACAGAGTGCAGCAGGTGGTGATGGGGAATTTCTC
Organism: Neoceratodus forsteri; assembly: GCA_016271365.2. NCBI lineage: Eukaryota > Metazoa > Chordata > Ceratodontiformes > Ceratodontidae > Neoceratodus > Neoceratodus forsteri. Next base: position 319,556,593 of record CM028130.1, read on the forward strand.
TTCCTGCCCAATGCCCCTGTCTTTTGGAGTGCCACAGGGCTCAATCTTGTCACCAATGCTGTTCGCAGTGTACATGCTGCACCTGGACAAGCTCATTCGGCAATACAGCGTGCAGTTTCACTGTTATGCAGATGATACCCAGCTGTACTTGTCTTTTGCCTCTGGAAGATCAGGAGCTGTCAACATCCTTAATAACTGTCTGGCTAAAATCAATGACTGGATGGATTCCAGCTGGCTGGGACTGAACTCGGCCAAGATGGAGGTACTGGCGATTGAGCCTGGTCGCGGTCTTCACGGGTTGCCACCTGTGGATGATACAGGGTTTTTCTTGGGGTCTGCTCCATTGGTGGCTTCCCTGAGGTGTAAAATCTGGGTGTGATCCTGGATAATAGATTGACTTTTGAAGAGCAGGTGTCATCTGTGGTCAGCAGTGGTTTTTACCATCTGTGGAACATTGCCCGGATTAAGCCCCTCATAGCCTGAGGTCCTGCCAATGCTAGTGCATGCCTTTGATGCCTTTGTGACCTCCAGGCTTGGCTACTGCAACTCTCTGTACTTTGGGGTCATGGGAGGAACCCTTCAAAGACTGCAGCTGATGCAGAACACAGTGGTCTGATTACTGACAGGCCTCTTGAGGTCCAGTCTTGTGATCCCGGTCCTGCGGGCTCTGCACTAGCTGCCTGTCAAGTGGAGGGTCCTTTTCAAGGTGGGTCTTCTCACCTTTAAGGCCCTATATTGACTGGGTCCTGGTTACCTGGCAGAGTTCCTGATACCAGTGACCTCTGTTCTCTCCCTCTGCTCCTGGACATTCCCAGGGTTCAGATCAGGACCTCAGGAGATTATGCATTTAACATCTCTAGGCTGACCCTGTGGAACTCGCTTCCACCTTCAGTCTGGGAGGCACCTTCGAATGAGGTGTTCAAGCAGAGCCTGAAAACCCACCTCTTTGCCCTGGCTTTCACAGATTTCTGATTCCATCTTGCTCTGTTCCCCTTATGTGACAGTCCGTTACTTTTTATCTTTTTAATTGCTGTAGTTAATATTTTATGAATTGCAGTTATTACATTTATTCATGTTTGTTTCCTGCGCTCTTATTATAATCTTTGTTAGGCACCCACAGCTTCTGGGAATGAGCACCATATAAATAAAATTGCCTTAGCTTGCCTTGCCTTCCTTTCTTGATTATAAATCGTGGTACCATTTTTAGCAAATCAAGACTGTTTAGGGTCTCTCATGTAAACAGTTCCAAAATTCTGAAGTTGTACTGTACGTACAATAATCAGTTTGCTTTATGAAATGGGCAGCTAAAACAGAAAGCTACAATTTTGTGGTAATAAAAGTAATAAAACTGGGTCTGTGTGGTGGCTGCTTGTGTTTGTCTATGTCTGTAGCTTAGTTTTTGTGGATTTACATGTTTTTCTGCTTGTGGTAACTATACCATTCTTGCTCACTACATCCGTGAAAGTCTCCTGGACTGGATTTCTGCAAAAGTCATCATCAGGTATCTTTATTTTCATTTTAAAATCAACTTTTTGGAAGCTATCCCAAGCAAAACATAAGTGAAGCAACTACATCTGACAAACTCGATGACTCTGGATCCTGCTGGAATCCACATTTTCGTCTGTCCTGCTCCATGATCTGTATGTGGGCTTTTCAGCAACCTGTTTGAATAATAAAGAAGCATACAGACAAAGGGATTTCACATCCTGCATATGTGCAGGCACAGTTAATCACCTTCAGGAATTTTAACATTTCAGTGACTCTGGACCTCAGCTGTTGATCATTCTTTTGGCTTTTAACTTAACCACCAGGTACCTGTCTGCAAGCGACTGGGTGCAACTGACAAGCTACAATAAGGATAAATGGGCATATCATCCTCTATTACTAACAACGTCCTTGCTCTGGGTCCATAGGCACCTGCACTGGTCCAAGCCGCATAAGCCTCAGAAGTGTAATTCTATTGACTACGAAGTACAGCAACTGTCTCTTAAACTCCTACTCCTCCTCCTCTTGATATCAGGAAGTGTCCACTCAAATCCTGGCCCTGTCTCTACAGTACAACAAAGCCTGCCAAAATGGAGGGGGGGCTCAAAATTGCTACCTTAAACATCTGCAGTCTCCTCCCAAAACTGGCCTCCCTTCAAATCTTTGCCAGCCAGCACAACCCGGATATCCTTGCCATCGTCGAAACTTGGCTGACACCTAATACTCCGGATCATGTCATCTCTATACAAGGCTACAAAATATTCAGGCTGGATAGGACCTCGAAAAGGGGTGGTGGGTGTGCAATCTATATAAAGGACTACCTCACCTGTCTCCCTGGTTCTTACCCCACCACAGAAACCTCAGTGCAACTCCTCCCTATCAAGATACTACTTGGTGCCGAAACAAAGTCCTCACGATTGCTGCTGTCTATATCCCACCAAAAGATCCTGATTCTGGCCTACAGGCTGTCCTTCGAGTTCGTAATACACAACCTTCTGACATCGAACTCCTTCTTCTTGGGGACTTTAATATTGGCTTGCTCCTGATGCAGGGTCAAACAAAGATGCTATCCTAGCAGCAAATTTAACACAAGTGGTAAACTCCCTACCAGGAAAAACTACAAATCAGGGACCAGCACCCTCATTGACTGGATCCTTACCAGCCACCCTACCCGTATAACCAATGTAAGTGTTCTCCTGACTAAGCAGTGATCACTCTCCAATAATATGTACCTGGACAAATAAGTTTCATAAGCCGCCTCCAAAAACCATCTATAGCAGAGTCCTACCTTATGGCAACCTTACTCATCTCAAGACCTGTCTTAGGCAGATAGACTGGTCCTTGATTTACAAAACTCAAGATGTTGACCTAGCCCTTGATTACTTTATTACTACTTTCAACACTGCCTGTGACACCTATGCACCAGTAAAAAAGCGCAAAATCAAAGCACTCACAAATCCCTGGCTCACGGCGAAGCTATTGGCACAACTCAAAAGTAGGGATCACCTCTGGGCCACTGCAAGAGCTACTGGCACTCTGTCGGACATCCAAAAATATAAACAGGCTCGCAACCACTGTACTAAACAGATCCGCTTGATGAAGAGCTCCTACTTCAAGAATGCCCTCTCCAACTCCTGGGGTGAAGGGAAATCCTTCTGGGACAACATAAGAAATATCATGGGTCAGCAGTCCAAATCCTCTCCTACAATAATGAATGTGGATGGAACCACTACATTAGACCCAGAGATCATTGCAAACACCCTAAATGATACCTTCACGGACCTTAGTGGTGTCCTGTCATCTGATTTCTTCACTGATGCTGACCCTCCAATTTCTACTTACTACTGCCTCTCAACCAAAACCACCCTTCCATTTCAAACTAGTAAGACACATGAAGTCTATAATTATGTAAAGAAGGCCATTTCTAAGTCCCGAGCAAGCAGCGACACTATTGACCTTAAACTTCTGTCCCTCACTCTGGAGGAAGTACTGCTCCCGCTCACAAAATTTTCAATCTCTCCCTCTACAGCCAATTCCCTAGGACATGGAAGGCTGCAGTTGTCACTCCGGTGCACAAAAGTGGTGATAAGTCACTGCCTGGTAACTATCGCCCGATATCAATACTACCACCTCTCTCTCTAAGGCCCTTGAATGCTTGGTGGCGGACCAACTTTCAGACTACCTGGAAAAGCACAACATCCTATGCACTCAGCAGCATGGATTTAGGAAAGGGCACAGCACATCGACTGCCCTACTTGAATTCTCAGGAGCAATCCACAATGCCATGGACAAAGGAAACCTAACTGGAGCAGTCTACATTGACTTAACCAAGGCATTTTATACAGTACACCATGGCCCTGCATATCAAACAACTACTATCCCTAGGAGGGCTCTCACAGGGTCCTGGTGACTGGGTAAAAATGACCTTGCTCAAGCGCTCTCAATCTGTAAAAGTAGCTGGAGTTCTCTCAGACTCAAAACCAGTTGCTCAGGAGTTCCCCAGGGATCCATCCTGGGCCCCTCCTTTCAGCCTTTTCCTAAACTCCTCCCCAAATCCTGCCCTGAACAAATAATCCTCTATGCCGATGATGCCGTGATTCTTGCCACTCATAAAGATCCGAACCTCTTACGCCTCAACCTTCAGCATGCTTTTTCCAAAGTTGAGATGTGGTTCCTTGAACATAAGCTGGTTCTAAACCACAAAAAACGAAATCCATGCTCTTTCTAACCCAAGAAAACAAGAAACGGCAAGTCCCACTCACCATTAATACATACCTGGGAAATACCCTTGAACAAGTGCCAATTTTCAAATATCTTGGAATCAACTTTGATCAAGGCCTAACCTTTGCAAGTCACATTGATAGTACAGCAAAAAATATTAATCAGCGAATTGGGATTCTGTATCGGAACCGACAGCTCCTTACCCATTCTGCACTGAGGACTGCCATCCAATCCTCTATCATCTCAGTCGTTGACTATGGCTTAGTTATATATGGATCTGCCACTACTACAGCACTTAGTTGCATTACAACATCCCGAAATAAGGCCTGTCGGCTGCTCACTGGTGCACATCAACATACCCACACATGTGAACTCTATGCTGAATCAGGTTGGTTGCAACTCTCAAACCAGATAAAGTACCTTACCTGCCTGATGGCGAAAAAATCCACTCTGGGCCTCACTCCACCCTGTATCCATGACCTGTTATGCCGGCGCTAGCACCCGTTTACCAGAAGATCAGAACACCAGCCTTCCAAGTCCCCGATGTCGGACTTCAAGGACAAAGATCATTTGCCTATCGTGCCCCCAGCTGGCTAAATGCCCTCAGCAGTCATATTACTGCCTCCACCTCTCTAAGTTATTTTCAAATCAAGGCTGTTCTCTCACTTTGCCACCTCCAGCTCCTTGACTGCCCCAATTAAACCTCCTATTTTTCACTACCCACCCTGTTCCGTTATTTGACAAAGACATGTTTGGAAACCTTTTCTCCTGCTATTGTCTGCTCCCACACCTTTCACTTACCCTCTCTGTTCTGGACTTTTCCCTATTTGTTTCTCCTAATCTGGCATGACCTCTTTCTTGTAATAATAATGTGATTATTGATATCTCATGTCCTTTTGCACAAATGATTTGATATGTATTTGTATATGTTTTCTTGCTCTTGACACAACACAAATTGTTGTGTTATCTATGTAACCTTTTGTACTGTACCTAATTGACGTGGAACCTTTGTAAAAGAGCCTCTGGCTCAAAGGTAGTAATTCCTAGAACAATAAACTAAACTAAACTAAACAATTTTGTGGTGCTATTGCCTAAGCAGGATTACAGGATTTCCTTTCTTTTTCCATGTTTTATTTGTTAAAACCCCATTTTATGAATGTACGTTAACAAACTTTCAGGTACTATTATAACCATAAGCATATGTCTCATGCTATTAGTTTTAAAATTTTGAAGCTCTAAGTTTAGTTGACAAAGTCCAGCATTTTCCATGGGATGTCAGTAATGTTCTGCAACATAAAACATTTTTTTTTAACTTTAAATTCAAGTTGCATTTAAAAAAAATCTTCTGTGGCCAGGACCGGATCTCAATTAACCATGAAATGTGCGAAGCCCCCTGCGAACCAAACACAATCACATTATTACATACCAGATACAAATTGATCACACACTCACAAACAGTGTTTGAATTAGAGGGGGTCTTGCCAAGGCTCAGTCCCTCTAGCTCTAAAGTGAGTCCTGGTAGATTATCATGCCTCACTGTCTTTGACTTATAATAGGAAGTTTGGGTGTTCAATTTAAAGAAAAGATATGACCCCCATAGCTCCCACCCCACTTCCAAAGCTAATGAAGTGTAATTCCAACACTGCTCACACACCCTCCTGGAACCATTGCTAGGTGGTAGGTTAGTTAGGGTCCATTACTAGATTTTTATCAGAAAGTTTCCTGGTAGTGTTGGACAGACTTCTTGGGGTCTCGGAGTAACAGTAAACCACTACAGGTGCTTGCATGATGAAGTTGTCATCAATTAGTAAGCCATCAATGGGCTAGGATCTGCCTCCTGCTGAAAAAACAAGCCAGATTAAAAAAAAGAAAAAAAAGATGGACGGAGATGCCAATCGACACTAGGGATTGGGCACCCCAGTGTCACTGTTATGTTTCTGGGAGGGAGGTGCTTAGAGAGAGGGTTGGTGGGCAGAGGAAGTTTAATATATATATATATATATATATATATATATATATATATATAAAGAAATGATCATGCATACGTGGAAGTGGGAAAAACAGGATGCAGATGCCGTCGACACTGTGGGATTGAGTGCCACCAGTGTCCCTGTTTATGTTTCGGGGGTACTGATTGGGAGGGGAGGAAAGTTAAAAAATATTTATATACAAGAAATTACTGTGCATGCATGGTAGTGGGAACGGATGAGGATAAAAAGGTAGTGCGAGCACAGAGTGGTCCATGGTGCACAGATGCGGAAGCAATTTTTGTAGCCTCATGAGGTTGTTCACTCACAAGCTGCTTTTTTTCCTAGTCCTAGCAAGAGGACTGCAGGGTTACACCCATACAGCCCAAAAAAGTGAACAACATCTGGCTGCTGCCAACAAGGCTTGGCTTGTTTTTTATGTTAACTTTATTTTTGTAGCAGGCCTTACTGTTGCACCAGTCTCAGTGTTATAATTGTATTTACAGTATATGAGACCCACATCCAATGTCAGTTTTACACATGTTGTATACAGTGCCCACAGGGAGGGCTTTGATGTAGCCCTGCACTACTTTCAGTAAGGATTCCAATTCTGTACTCAGTGGTTCAAGTCCAACCAACACCAGGCAATTAGCTTCAGGGCTCCAGCACCAAACTCACTTATAGTCCCCCCTCCATATCATTATTTTTTTATTCTCTGACAGTCCAGGTCAGACACTGGACCTGTCTGGTAGTTGGGGGGAGTGGGTAGGGTGAGATGTTTTTTATTCTCTCATGGGCCAGGTTGGGCATCAGAGCTGTCAGGTAGTTCAGGGGAGCGATACAGATTATCTTTTATTCCCTGAGAGGATGGATTGGGCTTGGATTCATTAGATTGCAGAGGGGAGGAGGTTAGATTGTTTTCTCTTCACTGACATGCCTGCTTTAGATCTGAACTCATCAGGTACTTGTGTGTATGAGAGGGAGGTACAGATTTTATTTTTCTTAACAGATCATGTTGTGCACTGGACCTGTTAGGTAGTTGGGGGAAGGGGACAGATTTTTTTCATTCCGTGCAGAGAGGTACCACCAAAATGGTGCAGGGTCTGCACCACAAAATGTACAAAGCTAGGATCAGCCAGCTAAATGTATTCTTCCTTGAGGAGAGGAGGAACAGAGGAGACATAATCGAGACATTTACATTTGTTAAAGGGAACAACACAGTACAAACCAAGAACCTCTTCCGGGAAAACAGGGCTGCATGTACTAGAGGACATAACATGCGCCTGGTGGGAGGTAAAGTCAAAACAAATGTTAGGATGTACTTTTTCACAGAAAGGGTGGTGGACCCTTGGAACAGCCTGCCACCAGAGGTAGTGGCAGCCAAGAAGGTCAGTGAATTCAAACAGGCATGGAATAGACAGTAAAGTCACCTGAGCAAGACAAATTGATAGTGTGGGGTAGAAAACCCTGGTAGACTAGACAGACCACATGGTCTCCTTCTGCCAGCAAATTCTTATGTCCTTATGTTCTGCTGGTTGGGCACTGGATCCATTAGGTAGTTTTGGGAGCCAGACAGGTTTTTCTTCTATTCTCTGATGGGCCCAGTGGGCACCGGATCATTTTGCTGCATATGGATTGGAGGGTTCATGACATTGTGTTCTCCATGTGTGCACTGGGAAGAGTGTAGAGCTGATACTGAGGTCAAATAGAAGAAAGAGCACAAGTTGGAGAGTCAGGTGGTCAAGCTGGGATAACTGGCCCTTGCAGTTATAGCCAGGGAAGTATGAGTCATTGGTCCTCCTTGGTCTTGTCTCCCATGCTAGTGTTCTGCTGGACAGATGGTGTAGTGATGCCTGAGCAGGCTGGTAGCAGCAGGACTGTGACAGAAGCCCCATGGCACCCATGCAGTGGTTGAGCCCCTTACTGTGACCTGAGTGGATGGGCATGGGGAAAGCAATGTTTTTCTACCCGGTCTATTCCATCTTCCATTCACCACTTATTTTCTGCACCTCCTTATCTCTGTTTGGCTTAATACTTGGGCCAGTTTGGGTATGGGACCCATCAGGTAGTTGGAGAGAGGTGGACAGATTCTTTTATTCCCTGATAGGTCAGGTTGGGCACCAGACTAGTAAAATGTTAAGGGGATGATGGCCAGAATTTTTTCATTCCCTGCCAGGTGGGGTTGGGCACTGGACTGTCAGGTTGTTGTGAGGAGATTCAAATTTTTCTTTGATTCTCTGATGGGCCTGGATGAACACTGGACCTGTCAGGCTATTGGTTGAGGGTTATCATTTTTTTATTCCTTGACAGGTCAGGGTGGACATTGGACTCCTGAGGTTATTAAGGGATGGGACAGTTTTTTGTTTTAATTTCCTGATGGGCAAGGTTGGACACTGGACTTTTAGGCAGTTTGGGAGAAGGGGACACATGTTTTCAGTCCATGATGGGCCACATTTGCCACTGGATCTGTCAGGTTGTTGGTAGGATGGAAACATTTTATTATTCCCTGACATGCTGGGTTGCATACCAGACCCAACAGGTAATTTGGGAGACAGGGAAATATTTTTTTATTCCCAGACGGGCTGGATTGGGTATTGGACCAGACAGATAGTTGAAAGGAGAGAGAGGAACAGAGATGTATTTTATTCCCTGATGGGTCAGGTTGGCACTATATCTGTCTGGTTATTGTGGGGGCAGATTTGTTTTATTCCTTGAGGGGTTGGGCACTGGAGCCATCAGGTTGTTAGAGGAGGAGGACAGAATTTTATTTATTCCCTGATCAGCCATGCTGTTAAACAGTCCCATCAGGTAGTTGGGAGAGGGGGTAAGATTTTTTTAATTCCATACTGAGCCACATTGGACATTTGCCATTCTATTCAGTTTTACATTCCCTTCATTACCAATATGGAACTTCTGTACCTTGCAAAGGTATGCTGACTGTATCGCGGCACCATTACAGTGAACACATCGATGCCAACAACATCGACAGTTCACTGTAATGGTCCACCCGAGACCCCGGCACTCTGTCCCCTGGTTCCACACCCCCTTCCCGAATCAACTCCTACTCTGAGGTTGGAATCCATTTGATCGGGAAGTGCAGGTGGCAGAGCCCCCCGCATGGGTGGTTCAGTGGGCCAAGCCCCTGATGGAAAGTAACCAAGGTCTCCTGCCGAATTATGTCGACCGCGGCTTGTGGTTAACATAATTCTAGCCGCTCAACAGTGATGTTGGTTATAACATAGTTGTCGAACCGGCATTGCAGAGCCCCTTGCAAAACACTTAGGAACACCATGAGTATGAAAGGCATGTTGGCTAACTGTTGTTTAGAGCATTTGCCTTTCCCTGGCACCCCTCTTGCTCCAGCAACTGATCATCCCCTTAGTTTTCCAAGTCAATGTCCAGGCTACCAGGCTAACTGGAAACTCGCTATTTTTTCATATACAAAGAGGTTGAAAGAGATAATTTCTAGTTCCTACAAGCATCAAATGGTACCACAGGTAAGCTATTCATTGTCCTTTTGCATTGCAATAATTTAGTAGCATGAAAACTTTCAGCTTTATATAAGAGAATTCATTTCCCCCCCAAAATGAAGGTTAGCTTTTGATTCAAGAAGTGTGCAGGCAAAACGTCTTGTCATCATGGGGAGGGGGGTAGGATAAACAATCTGAAGACTTCTTTAGTGCATTACTTAGGTCAGCTGCTTGTTTACAAGAGTAACACCACTTTCTCAAGAGGTTCTCATGCACTCTCCTCCTTGCAGTCAAAGAAAGTTAGTAAGGCATTACAGACAGCTGCAAGGAGCAAATACACGTACAAAACACACTCATTGACAGCCATGAAAAGGCATATCCCAGTCTCCCAATGCATTTCAATAGGACAGCTGCAAAATACTTCCTGACTTCAATCACAGTAGGAACTATTCTGCTATACTGACCAGCCCTAAAAAGAATAGTGGAATCATATCCATGTAAGGTACAATAGCAACCCCTGCCCTATGTGCCCATGTTATTGAAATGAGACCAATTAATTCCGCTGATCATTCAATGTTGGAATCATAGAAATCTGATGGCAGAAAAGGACCCTTCTGGCCCATCTAGTCTGCCCAAACCTCCCCTTTCACATACCCCCTCCCCATCTGCTCCCACCCTTCCCCCAATACTTAGTCCCATATGCCTGCCCCCATGCCCTCTTAAATTCCTCCACTATCTCAGCCCCCAATACTCCATCCAGCAGTCTGTTCCAGGGCTCCACCACCCTCTCTGTGAAGAAGCGCCCCCTCACATTGCACCTGAACCTATTTCCTTGCAATCTGAGGCTGCACCCTCTAGTTCTGGTTCCCTCATTCCTCCTCAGCTGACCCCCTTCACCTACTTTATTGAGACCCTTTACATATTTAAAGATTTCAATCATGTCCCACGTTTCCCTCCTTGTTTCCAGCATGTACAGATTCAGCTCCTTATACCACTGCTCATATGTCTTCCCCTGCACACCCTGCACCATATTTGTTGCCCTTCTCTGAACCTTCTCCAGTGCATCTATATCCTTGCGGAGGTGTGGTCTCCAGAACTGAACCTCGTATTCTAACTGCAGCCTCACCATGGCTTTGTAGAGGGGCATTATAACCTCCCTTCTTCTGCTAGAATTGCCCTTGCCTATGCATGCCAGCATTTCATTGGCCCTTCCTGCCACACTACTGCATTGGAAACCTACCTTAAGGTTTGAGAAGACTATGATCCACAGATTTCTTTCCTGTTCTGATTCTTTGATCCCACCCCCCCAGCTTGTAACCCGCTTTCATGTTTTTCCTCCCTAGGTGCATCACAGCACACTTCTTGGCATTAAACCTCAGCTGCCATTTCCTGGCCCACTCCTCAAGCATCTTGAGGTCCCTCCTCATGTCTTCCACCCCCTCCGGGGTGTCCACCCTATTGCAGATTTTTGTATCACTGGAAAATAGGTAAACCCTCCCTCTCAAACCCTCCGTAATATCACCAATGTAGATGTTGAAGAGGAGCAGACCCAAAACTGAGACTCCACTCCTCACCCTTGCCATCTTGGAGTACATCCTGTTAAGCACTACTCTCTGAGTTCTCCCTACTAGCCAGACCTCCACCCAGCCTGCTATTTTCCCTCCCAACCCCATGCTTTCCATCTTGTTCACCAATCTCCTATAAGAGACGGTGTCGAAGGCCTTGCTGAAGTCCAGATAGGCCGCATCCACCACCCCTCTCTGGTCGATTACCTGGGTCACCCAATTAATGAACTCAATTAGGTTCATCTGGCATGATTTCCCCATGGTGAAGCCATGCTTCTGCTGTCCTGCAAGCCACACTCCTTCAGGTCATTCACCACCCTCTCCTTGATTAATGCCTCTGTTACTTTCCCACCACAGACATGAGGCTGACTGGGCAGTGGTTCTCCTTCAGCTCCCTGTTACCTCCCTTGTGCAAGGCCATTACGTCAGCCCTCCTCCAGTCCTCTGGCACAATCGCCATATCCAGGGACAGGTTGAAGAGCCTTGTCAAGGGTGTGGCCAGCTACTCCCTCAATTTCTTGATCACTCTGGGGTGCAGCCTATTAGGCCCCATTGCCTTGTTCACCCTTAGTCTATCCAGCTCAGCCCTGACCCTATCCACATTGAATGAGTTCTGATCCACCCATTTGTCCTCCTTCCGCTTAGGCGCTAGCATTGGACCCCTGCCTTCCACCTCCTCCATGAACACTGAGCTAAACTACTCATTTAGTGCCTCTGCCTTTTTGTAGTCCTGCTCCAAGTTTATCCATCCTTCCCCCCTTAGTCTAGCAGTCTCCTGCTGTGCTCTTTTCCTCTCCCTCACCCTCACATATCTAAAAAATGTTTTATCCCCCCTTCTGGCCCTTTTAGCTATTTTATCCTCAGTGGCTGCTTTTCCCCTTCTGATCTCCCTTCCTGACAGACTCCTCTTCTCCCTATACTCCTCGCTATCCTTCTCTCTAAGTGCCATCTTAAATTTTCTGAAAACCCTCCTCCTTTCCCTGACTGCCCCTGCTACCTGCCTAGTGCACCAGAGCAGTCTCCTCCCACTCTTGCTCTTCCTAACCTTTTTATTATACATTTCTGCTGCTTCCTGAATGCCTCTTCTGATAGCTTCCCAGAGTTCCTCCACTGCCCCTATCTTCTCTGTACCCTCCATTTTTTCCCTAACTATCTTTCTCATGACTTTTCATATTAGTCTTACTTGTCTCCTTCCCTGCCCTGACCCTGAACCGTACTGCACTGTGGTCACTCGTGCCCAAGGCTTCTCCCATCTGCACCTCCTCTACACTCTCCCCGTTAGTAAGGACTACATATAACAAGTTGCTTCCCCTTGTTGGTTCCCTGACCAGCTGTTGAAGGAATGCCCCCTACAGCTTGGCTAATATCTCCCTGCTCCTTGCCAATGCTGCATCTGGGATTTCCCAGTCTACATCTGGGAGGTTCAGATCACCCACCAGTAGCAGCTCACCTTTCTGTGCCAGCCTTGTGATTACCTGAGTTAGCCATCTATCATCTTCTTCTATTTGCACATGTGGCCTGTACGCCACTCTCAGCTGCAGGGATTTATGCTATCTAGTGTTACCCACAGCAGCTCAGTCTCCCCTTCCTCTTCCTGTCCTTCAGTAACACTGATGCCTTCCCTGACATATAAGGCAATCTCTCCCCCTTTTTTGCATTCTCTGCCCCTTCTGAATATTCTATAACCTGGAATGGTTGTTTCCTAGGTGAGATGCTCTGTCCAGCAGGTCTCAGTTATTGTGACTAAATGTAATCTCTTGTCCCTCATAATGGCCACCAGGTCCACCATCTTATTTCCTAAACTCCTGGCATTTGCTGACAATCCCTTCCACCATTTTCCCCATTTGTTTCCCCTTGTACCTGTCACCCTCTTGCCCAGCCATGTAGTACTATCCTGGGGGCTGGTAGTCCCCCCCCAAGCTTTCCTCCTTGTGGAGCAGATTTGTCTCCACCCCACATCCTAGTTTAAATTGTTGTTATCTGCTATGTATTCACCTAGCTTGCATTTCAGTACTGCTACTCCCTCCCTATTCAGGTGCAGTCTGTCTGGTGCAAATAGGCTTTTGTCTCATTAGGAGGAGATAGTTACTTATAGCACATTTTGCCATCAATTTAAATAATTAAAATTCCACCCAGCCAATATTATTAGAAATAGTTTGTCAGATCCTCACAAACTCTATAAACAACTTTTCTCAGTGCAGTCAAACCACTGCAAGGCAATTTTAAATCAAGGAGCGATCACTTTTCCTTTCACATTTCCTCCTTGATCACAAATTCTATAGCACAAATGAATCCTCAAATAACCTAACGCTGTTTTTTTTTTTTAAATATAAAGAAGGTGCACTGCAATGAAACCTTTCTCACAATAGAAGCAAAATAAAGAATATTTATGCAAAATAGGGATTGCTTTGTTTTGGGAAAATACTAAAAATGGTCCAGCTATTTAAAATCAATTGCAATAAAAACAGTTAAGATGAGACTCAAGCTGAACAGTACTCAAACAGAACATTAAGCATGAATGCCAGAGGTATGGGTTCTGTTCCATTACAGTTCTGAGCTATTTCTTTTCTAGACTTATTTGAAACATCATTTGCATTACTTCACTGACGGCAACTGAAAGAAATGAGAAATATTTCAGCATCTCAGTCACATAATACATATGATTTTTGAACCATTTTATTTCTACATGGCAGTCATGAGCTGAGAAAAGAAATTAAGTTATAGAACTGTTGCCTGCACTGTGACACAAGGTCTCACGGAGGGAACAGATCAAACCTTTTTAATAAAATACATGGAAGAACATCACAAAAGCAGATACCATTCAAAGAAAATAGAGCCTAGCAATTATTTACAGTGGCCTTTTAATGGATTTGCTCCACTGGTTCAGTACAAAAATATACTTTGACCTTCGAAATCTTGAGGGCTGTAGTTTGAAATATTACTACCTTATGAACTGAAATCTGTGTGCAAAGTTACTGCAGGTTACAAAATCTTGCTTAAGATGTGTGGACGGGAGGGGGGGAGACTGCAAAGAGATGTGAAATATGCTGTCCTTGCTTTCTTAATGCTGGATATGCACTGCTCACTTGGGAAAAGTTGGACAATGGATATAGAGAATCCTGCTGCCACTAGTCAGCCTATAATGTTCTAACAAGTATCTAGTATCCCATACAGTATGTTGCATGCTCATGATTATGGATTCTGACTAACAAGATGAGCAAAGAACACATGAGATGATTTGACAATGAACTGTAACATTATTATAAGCTCAGCAAGATAAGTAGCATGACAGCTGCTAATGGGTGCAATTCTAACTGGTACAGTGGTACTGTAGTGTTCATCATGTTAATTTGTATCAGTGGGAGAGACCCAATCATTTTAATGCATGGCTACAAAAGGGGTGCTGGATGCTGCCTGCAGAATTATCTTTGTGTACTGGCCCCATGGGTGCAAGAGCGATTTCCTGCAGGAGTTTGGGACTTCATTGCTAACAGGGTGTTGGAGACCCACAGCTGGCTGATGCATGCCAAAGTCCATGATAAATCTTTGCATTTTGGAAAATTGTTCTTCCATCAGATGGATCTGCTGAGCATTCAAATGCTGTTTTTACCAGAAGAAATCAACATGGCCACACCATGGACCTGGTCTTCTATCTGGGACTTGACATTTTTGATGTTGAAGTTGGCCCTGTTGTTTGGCTGCATCATTGTGCTGCTGATTTCAAATTCAGGTCTGCCCCCAATAAATCATCCCCTTCTTTGGAGATGGTTTGGCATCATCCTTTAAGGAATGTGGAGCTTGAGCAGCTCATGGCAAAGCTAGACATCTTGGTTATAACAGCAGCTTGTGACGGTGGTTCTGAGGCAGCTGTTGAGGGTTATGTGTGGCCCTTGAGGCTGCCTTTGATGCCCTTGTTGCTCTCTATTGTGTACAGCATGCCTGCTAGTCTCCCGGCATAGTTCCCCATGGTTTGATAAGGAGCTTTGCAGGTCACAGGACATGGAGCAGAGTCTGGAGCATTCCTGGAGAAGGTCATGGACCTTGGAGGACTGTCTGGCTCTGTGTACTTATCATAGTGAGTACTAGAAGGCACTCACTCTGAAAAAGGCAGAATTCCTGTCATGACTGATTGCTAAAGGAAAAAGACAACCAGCCCTGTTCTTTCACACAGTTGACAGATTTTGTCAAAGAAAGATGTAAAGATTTTGGGGAGTTTTCTTTAAAATGGTGTCATCTACTATATCCAGGATTAGAGCTGTCAGAAGTAGAAAATTCAAAATTTGAATCTTTTTTGAAGAAATTCTGTGAAATTGCATGGGATTTTGGAAATGTTTATTTGGTCATCATAACCCAGCCATCTACTGAGTTAAAGCCCTGAAGTTTGGCATTACTTGCTGATAGATGTCATAATGATATGCCAAATATCATGCCATTTTGAAGTGTCATGCCAAGAGTAGATGGTTTAAAAATCTGGCCTGTTTTTTGTTTTTTTTGGGGGGGGGGCCATGAAAATATTTTTCCACTTATAACTGTGCAATCTTTGGAACAAGATATGTGAAAATTAGGCTGCATGAGTTTTTTGTAAGAGTCATAAAAATAATTAAATATGGAGAGATTTGATTTAGAAATGGCCATGTATGGCAGGCCTGGTGACATGGAGGGCATAGGAACCAAGCCTCACTTGCCACCATGCCAGCAACCCTGGGTTTGGAGTGATCTCGGGGTGTCAGGGTTCGGCCAGGGAGAGGAGGATTGAGTATCTGGAGGACAGCTCTCCTTGTCTGAGGAGGAGGGATACCAGCCCCGGCATTTGCCTGACAACTTGCGATGGCTGTGGGAAGAGGCAGCCTGGACTGTAACATGGGGAACAGAGGAGCAGCAGCCATCAACTTTCTATTCACAGGAGCTTGCATAGGCATGTCTGGAAGGCACTTCACATCCATTCTTCCAAGAGGAGGAAGTAAAGGGTAAAATGGCCAGTGGTGGAGCAGGATGAAACCAATTCATCACAGAATCTGCACCCAGGCTACAGGGCTTTCTCCTGGGAACTGGATCTGGTCTGTTAGCGGGTGGGAGCTGCTAACCCCTGCCACAGGGAATAAGCCATAGGGGAAGACTGAAATGGAGGTAAGTCCCTGGAACACTGGGTGATGGGGTTGGGGGGATCGGTGGAAGGAACAAGCCTATGCCAGAATGGGGAGAAAACAGAATTAGGAAAAAAAAAAAGAAATGGTTATGTTACATGGGTACAAATTTTCATTATGTATTTTTGAAAGTTTTTGAAAACTTTCTAAAACTCTGAATATTTGTAGCTTCTCTGCTCTTGCAGGTATAGATCTGACATTTGTTAAGCATATCAGATGTCAAATATCCTATTATCTAACAAACCTTAAAAAAATCTGTTTATTAGTTTTATATTTACAGTAGAAAACCAAAATTATTATTTTCAACATTTTCTCAATTATTTATTTTAGCATAATAGGTAATGGTTCCATAATTCCACTTGTGGAATTCAGCATTCTTTGCCTCAGACTGCATTTTAACTTGCCAGGAAAAAAGAAGACCCTCCCTCTTTCATCAGAATTTTAGTAAAAGTTTGCAGACTCAATTTTCAGAGCCCCTGAGAATGCCACAAGCCTCTGGTGTGCCAATGATATGATGCACGGGGCTGGCGTCATTCTCCTGGCAGTAATCAGGGTTTTCACTCACATGTGCCAAGTACCACAAGTTAGACCTGCTCCTCTGGTCTAACATGTAGCATTCAGGGGACTACATTTACAAGACTTGCACCAAATATTTGGTGCAAGCTGCTATAAAGAGAGGAAACTGTTGCAACGGCACCTGATGTACTGAATTCAGATGCACTTGTGGCAAAGTTGCTTGGTGCAGCTGTGTCACACAACTGGTTTGACAAAGGGCATGATGCAAGCCCAGTGTCATCCTTTGAAAATTGAGCCCATCTTGTTTAATTGATGCCATGGTGATTCACCACAGGCCCCAAAACAAGGAAGGCCATAGAGAAGATCCAGTATCTGAAATTGAAAACTTTATTGAACTATTGCATATATATCACATACAATAATGATACAGATATGTTACGTAACAACTTCATCCCTCCCTCCACCCTCCACAGCCTCCCCACACACAGCATTGGAACTCCAAGGAGTCTCTATCCGAATTGGGTCAGAAAACTTACTGTTGTTGGTTGGCCTAAAGAGAGTACAGAGTATGTAATTTCCACCATAATTTTTCGAACCCGTGAAGGCAATTGTGTAAATAGCTGCCATTTTCTCAGTGCAGAGATTTAAAAGTAGCTCCTGGACCCACTCGGTATAAGAAATGGATTCACCATCTAGCCAATGACAAAAGTAATTTCTGATCTGACAAGGAGATTAGGGCCATGAAAAATATCTGCTCTCTCACTTTTTTGCTTTCATAATCACCTACTATACAGGTGTCTGGGGAACAAAGGTTGTCCTGTCCCAATAATGGATCAGCTCTCTCCCGAATGAGCGACCATAAGGAAGCTACTCTGGGACATTCCCAAAAGATGTGAAGTAGAGTACCCTCTGCTTGGTGACATCTCACGCACTGAGAGGATGCTGACCTATTCATTTTAACTAGTTTGACTGGATTCATATACATGTTGTGAAGTATCTGAAACTGCATTAGCTTCAGTCTATCCTGAGTATCATAAATGTGACAGTTTTTCCATAATTTAGTCCAATCAAAGTTCGAGTCAGAAAATTGGGAAGCCCAATATTTAGAGACCCCAACTATTGAAGGGAAAGCCTGATTGAACAGAGAAGCATATATCTTGGATACCGCATGTGGTAAGCCTGCTAGGGATATAATGACATGTAAAAATTTGCCTGATGTGATCTGTACTAAAGGAGTTTTGGAGAGCTGAATCAACATGTGATGGAGGTAGAGAGTTTTAAATACATCCTCATTATTAATGTTGTATTTCTGCATGATTTCAACTGAAGAGAGCCAAGTCCCCTCCCTATTCCTTAAGTAACCTATCTCCAGTGAAAACAATTGTGGGATCCAATGAGGGGAGATATACCTGCAACCAATTTTAAAATTAGGATTGCCAGTAAGAGGTTGGTTGGGGTCACGAGAGTTATCATACTTTAAAAAGGAACATAGTTGCACCTGGATTCTGACTGTGGTCTCAATCAAGGTTGGGCGCACGGCCTGGAGGAGGTCTTTTGGTTTCATGTATAGGAGTACCTTAGGGGACAGTCCATTAGCATTTATTGTTTCTTTCTCCACCACGAGCCAAGAGGGTACATAAGTAAGGGAGTTTAGTTGTTCCTCAGATAAAAGCCAGTGACAGTACTCATTGGCATGACTGGCCCAGCAGTATAAGCTGAAATGGCGAAGTCTAAGTCCGTCCTTTGTTTTGGGGGCTGCCATTTTATGATACGCCCCTCTCAAAACTTTACCAGACCATATAAATTCATTAATAGAAGTGTGGACCCTCTTGAACCATTGCAATGATAGCCATAAATTCAGGAGATTTATGGGGTAAAAAAAGTGTGGGAGAATATTCATTTTCACTAAGTTGATATGGCCCCAAAGCAATAAAGATAACTATTTCTACCTAGATAAGTCTTGTCACACTTCATGCAAAGAGTCATCTAAGATTAATTCCCTGAGCCGAAGATCATTTCTGGCTAAATGTATGCCCAGATATTTTAAGCTATATGAGGACCAGGTTAAACCTGGAGTCTGAAATCTTGCTTTTAAAAGATTTTGAATCTAAAGGGAAGACTGAAGTTTTTTCAAAATTAGTTTTATAATTGGAGAGTAGGCTAAACTCATTAATAATGTCTAGTACAGGAGGAATGGAATCACGGGGGAAGGAAAGATGTAATAATATATGGTCCACATACACAGAGATTTTTACAACCTGTGAACCTAAATTAACACATTGAATTGTGCGGCAGTCTTTCAATTTAATAATAAGGGGTTCTAGGTAAAGATTAAATAACAATGGGATAGATAGATAGATAGATAGATAGATAGATAGATAGATAGATAGATAGATAGATATTTTATTTATAAAGCACCCATTTCCATGGACTCTGGGCACTGCACACACAATTCAATAACACATTAAATAAAGACAGCAGCTTAAACACAAACTAAAATTATATCCATCCCTTTAAAACCAATCATTAAAAGCCTGCTGGAACAAATAGGTTATTAATGCTTTCTTAAAGGCTTCTACCGAGGGGGCCTCCCTTAGATAATCAGGCAGGGAGTACCACAAAGTGGGCGCAGCCACCGTAAATGCCCTCTCTCCAAAATGCCACAGCATCACTCTGGGAACTCCAAGGAGCCCCCCCACTCAGCAGAATGGAGTGCCCAGGGTGGACGGTAGGGGACAAGAAGATCTTGAAGATAGACAGGTCCCTTTAGTGTAGGGATTTATAGGTCAGGAGCCCTACCTTGAAGAAAATCCTCCACTTGACAGGCAGCCAGTGCAGACGGCGGAGGACCGGGGTGATATGATCACTTCGTCTCACCCCAGTCAATAATCTTGCCACCACATTCTGCACCAGCTGCAGCCTGTGGAGGTTGCCCCCAGATAACCCTAGGTACAGGGCATTACAGTAATAATGGACAACCTTGTCTGGTACCGGAATGCAAGGGAAACTGAAATGAGAAGACCACATTGCAGTATATAAGGGAGCTAGGGTGAGAATATAGTGTATGTATCCACTGTATAAATTGAGAGGGAAGCCAAAATGAAACAGCAATCTAAACATAAACTGCCAGTCCACTCTATCAAAGGCTTTCTCAGTGTCCATTGACACCAACATGGCAGAATGATCAGTGTCCCTGGACACAGAGAAAATGTGGGCTCGTTTCTGGAGATGGTCTATGGAAGACCTGCATTTCATGAAGCCAACCTGCTCTGGACCAATTAAAAAAGGTAGCACTCTACTGAGTCTGTCCACTAGGACATTTGCCAGAATCTTAACATCATAATTTAAAAGTGAAATCGGTCTGTAACTAGTGACCTTTTCAGCTTCCTTTCGTTGTTTATGAAGTACTATAATCAGAGCTTCAAATAAAGTGTGGTCTATTGTCCCGACTGACAAAATGTGTTGGAAAAGATTGTTGAGCAATGGCCAAGTTTCTTGTCAAATATTTTGTAGAAGTTTGAAGAGAAACCGTCAGGTCTCAGTGCTGTGTCAGAGGGCAAACCCCGAATCACCCCCAGAATTTCAGTGTCTGAAACAGGTACTAGGAGAGATTGTTTCTGAGCCTCAGAGAAAGTGGGGAGCTGAATGCCATTAAGGAAGCCATCAACCTTACACTCAGAAGGCGGGTTAGTCATTTGGCTCTAAAGGTCAAGATAATAGGATTCAAATTCTTTAACTATTTCA
This sequence comes from Neoceratodus forsteri, assembly GCA_016271365.2. Classification (NCBI taxonomy): domain Eukaryota; kingdom Metazoa; phylum Chordata; order Ceratodontiformes; family Ceratodontidae; genus Neoceratodus; species Neoceratodus forsteri. The sequence goes on from CM028130.1 coordinate 319,577,205, forward strand.
TGGGGAGTAGCTTTGAGAAAGCCATCTGTGATCCAGCAAATAGAATTAACAATTCTTGAGGCCTCCTGTTTTTTAACCCTGAGGGCTAATAATCAACCAGCCTTCTCCCCCGATCTATATACATGGCTCTAGTTTTTAAGATGGCATACTCTGCCTTTTTACAGAGAAGTTCACTGTATTGGTTCTGGAGTTTAATAAGGTCCTGGTGAAAAGCCTTTCTCAAGCTTTGTGATAGTTGTGCCTCCATTTTCCTCATCTGTGACAATATGGATAGTGCCTGCATATCCCTTTTCTGTTTTCGAGCTGAAGCAATTTTTTTAGGACCCCTCTGAGATAACATTTTAATGTACCCCATTCTACATCTGGCTTCCATCTAGTACCCTGATTAACAGAAATGAAATGGTCTATGTGGTCTGAAATTTGTCTGACCACCTCTTCAAGTTTTGAAAATCTGGTTATTGATTTTCCAGATCATTTCCTTCTTATAAATGGAAGAAAAGGTGATCCTAACTGATACTAAAGCGTGGTCAGAGATTACAACTGGTGCCATATTAATATCTAGGACTCCAGACAGGAGTGATTGACTGATTAGGAAACAGTCAATATGGGATTAAGACCCATGTACCATTGACTTGAATGAGTATTCGTGGGAGGTAGGGTGTAGCACCCTCCAGGGATCATAGAGACCCACGTGGTCAACTATGTCCCATAGATCTCATTGAGCTGGAGAGAGTCCAGCTCTATGTCTATCAGACCAGTTCATATCAGGATCAAATGGGAGATTTCAATCCCCCCCCCCAATAAAAAGGGTGAGAGAGAGAGGAAGGGGGACAAGATGGTTATCAATTGCATGAAAAAGGAGGGAGAGTAAATATTTGGTCCGTACACACAGCCCCGTAGAATCTCTGCCTTGTTTAAGGATCCTTTAAGGAAAATATCTCTGCCGTTAGGATCGCTAATATGTTGTGAGCAAATGAAGGGAGCAGAGCGTGCTATTAATATCACCACTCCTCTACTTTGAGTACTGTCCCCAGTTAAAAAGACCTGACCCACATACTACCTCCAAATTTGTGTAGCCTCTGTCTCTAACAGATGCATCTCCCAGAGTAAAGTGATGTCACTCCTGAGGAATTGCTGGTGTTTGAGGATTTTGTACCATTTAGTTTTGTGTCTGGCCCTCTAACATTCCATGTGATGACATTAAAATTGTTAGCCATTGTTAACCCTTGAGTGTCTGGCTAAAATCAAAATTTAAAAGATGATGTAAAACCCAAAATCATATCCAGTGTGTCTTGATGCAATGTCCCCAATTCTCAAATATCCCCTTCCCCAACCATAAAGACAACCCTGACATGTCCTTGTCCCACCTAAACCATGAAGCAGACATAAACATGAATGACATTATCCCGCAAATCTGTAATTCTGACGTAATCAAGAAAATCAGAAACAAACTCCAAAAATCAATGACACTTACCCCACTCCCTGCCAATACAAAATATCTTTGGCTCATGATAAATAATCCAACCCTACCCCCCAGCCACCTGAAATGAACCTTGTGAAAAGTGAAAGGAAAAAGACCCCCTATCCGAAGGTAATCTTAGTGTTCAAACTTCAAATAAACTAGGATAGTTGATAGGAGAGGGGCTGGTACAGGTTTCAAAGCTGTATCCCATGTGTTCATAAAGCAGTGGATAGGACCATTGGGATGCTGGGATGCATAGGGAGGGTTATCTCCAGTAGGAGGAAAGAGGTATTGTTGCCACTGTATCATTCATTTGTGAGACCCCACCTGGAGTATAGTGTTTAGTTCTAGATGCCGCATCTCAGAAAGGACATAGACATTGTGGAGACAGTCCAGAGGGGGCAACTAAAATGGAGCAGGGGTTGCACCTAAAGCCCTATGCATAGAGATTGAGGGATCTCAACATGCACACCCTGGAAAAGAGAAGAGAGATGTACCGCATGATAGAGACCTACAAATACCTCACATGGATGAACAGGTTGCAGGTAGGAGGTTTCTTTCAAATTAGATCACTAGGACCAGAGAACATGCAATGAAACTGGAAAGGTAGGAAGTTTAAGAGGGATGTGAGGAAGCACTGCATCACTGAAAGAGTGTTAGTTTGGGAATGGGTGGCTTCTGGTAGAGTTGTGTTGATGGTAGAGTACAGAATATTACTAATACTGTACAGCAGTGCTGGTATTCATTAAAGAGGGGTTCTGGTCAGAAGCACAACGTTGCAGAACTGGGATCACCACATCACCCATATGCCTCATACATAAATGAGATCCCTGTGTTACTTTGTTTGAAAGTTGCAAACCATTTGGTAACCCTGATTTCACCAACAGTTTAAAAACTTGTTTCAGTGAAGAGCTACTGATGATGTCAGCTTCAAAACTCAAAGCCTAGTCCTCGCTGCCAGCATTCTTACAGTATAGATTGTAACCAAAAAGAAAATCGCACAGGGACAGGGTGCTCAGGATAAATTCAATAACTATATATACAATAAATCCAGCCTCACAACCTCTTGAAGAAAAATTCAGCTCTCAGAAATGTACCTGGCACCTTTAATAAAACTGGTACATTTTTCCTACATTTCTGAGAGCTGTGTTTTTGTTCATGAGGTGGTGAGGGTTGAATTTATTATATACATACTTTTAGTAGAGACTTGTTTGATTTCTTCAAAGCTTAAGAAACTGCAGTTGTAGTAATCATTTGAAAAAAAAAAGCTATCACTGGTTTTGGTGCAATGCATGCATTTCCAGATTGTTCATGTAACCCCTGGGTGGTGCTATCCCAAGGGCTAATACCCCTACCTGCTTGACTAGTAGCAGGTTAAAGGGCCTAGGTTCAGTAACGGGTGTCTCCACCCAAAGGTCAGGGTTGGTATGGGTCAAACTAATGAGGCCACAGCCCTCTGGGACACTGTGACCCCCCCCCACTAGTGGCCCACACAATACACAATGTTTACCTTCACAATGCCCCTGATATGCTTTGCACATACACATACATTTGGCACTTACCCCCAGGACTGATTTCTTCCGCTTGGCTCTGGGGACCCCCTGTAAAACAAGGTCAGGCAGGACAAAAAGAACAGTGCAATACCTTAAGCAGAAACTGACACCACAATCAATATAAATTGCATAAAAAAGTAGATCTAATTTATTCAGGGGGTAGTAACATGGCAGGGGCACAATCAGGGTAATTGGTTAGAATAATCTATCATTTACTCTACAGTGTGGGCATTTAAAGTCCCTGAAAAAGTTACACTCTATGGGTACCCAGGGGGATGGTAGATGGGCTAGCCAGAACCGTTGCCGGGGGTAGGCAGGCATTGAAGCTGGTTGGAGCCCTGTGAAGAAAAGAAATAACATGCACCACACCCTAATTGTAATCCGGAGCCAGAGGGCTCAGTTCATGCAAAAGAAAAGAAATAACAAGCAATCAGGTGACACACTTTTGATTTAGCTATATGTTGCAGGGAGCTACCCTGATGATTACTCATGAAACCCAAAAACTAGACACAGGATGGACAATGATAGAGACAGTAGATGATGATTCTGGATTGCCAGGAATAGCAGGGCAAACACAATGCATCACAGCGACTTTACTGTTCAGGCATGGAGCCGGGGGCTGATCCCCTGGCAGGTCTCTCATCAATAGTTCTTTACTGTGCAGTAGAGTAGGATGACAAAGCCCTCGGGGCAGGGCCCAGCTGCATTAAGCGGCAGCAGATTCAGTCCGATTCGAGCTGGGCACAGCTTCCAACTCTCAGCACATTTATATGTAAAAAAAAGATTACTTTACCAGGTAAATGGCTCCTCAATCCCAATCGCAAAGTCACTACTAAAACCTGGGAGCTCTGAGGTAGCTGAAGTTCCTGACAGGCCAATCGCATTTAGCAAAATCTTCGGTCTTCTACAGGTGCAGCCTGGCTTCTTCCCAGTTACTTGCTGGGTTTCACCAGAAGCGGATTCAGTCTGAAACGTGCTCTTTTCCTCTCACTCTCTCCACCCAATGAGCCAAAATGCAGGCCACTAACTAGGCCCTCACACAGTTCTCCCGCTTGAACTATGACATGCTTGCACAGCTTATCATGAGCTGTCTCTCCCCCTCGATTCCCAGCTTCAATCTTGCTTGCCAGCAGACAGCTCGGAGGTTTTCCTTTGGATCCAAAAGGTCCGATTGCTGGGTCCAGCTCTCAGCCACAGTAAGAGCTCCCCCTTTTGGTGCAAAAGGTTCCAACAATCCAATACTACAAGTCCCAACTGGTAGTTCACACAGTCCCACGTTAGCAGGCTCCATTTAAGAGTCCTCACGTACTGATTGGTTCAATTCAGCATTTCATGACCAAAATGGTGGCGCTAACTGAACAGTTCTTGCTGCAAATAAGGCAAGTTAAAACAAACCACATTATTATTACTACTCTAAATGATTACCAGCAATTAGTCACATGTTTTAGCAGGGCTCCCTCTGCACAGTTAGCGGTGGTAGAAACGGAGCGAGTATTCAACAGCCTGGGCGGGACTCGGGCATGGAAACACACAGTCTCACCTTTTGATTAATTATGACTGCAAACAGGTAGCCCTTAAAGGGACAGTACACGGAGGCCACACAGGCACTCACGGGCAATACTTTTAAATGCTAAACACAGGGCACCAGCCTGGCAATGAGCATTTGGGCAAGCTCACGGAAGCCTTTTGGAAACCCCAATTTGTAGGGGGGTTACACCCTTCCTTGCCTGGAAAAACTTAGCATCTGCATCAAGTAGGTACCATCACAATAATTTCAAATGCAAATTATCCTGCACATCTATACCATTAGCAGATTAGGCCTATAACTTCTAAAGCATTAGTCAACATATTAAACCTTTACAATACACATTCTCTGTATTTCACAGTACACTACTTTTCTTAAATGACATCATACATATGTGGCACAGATTACTCATACACACTTCAGTTGGGAATCAGATTATTACTTCCTTCACATTGAACAACGTGAATGCGGGCCCTTTCCTATCAGCTACCTTGGGGCTAGAAGGGGCAGGGGCACCATACCTGGAGGACAGAACAATCAACCAGGAATTAGCACTTAAATTCAGTTTGGGCAGTGAACTCTGGGACACATAAACTCCCTTGTGGACTACATTGAGAGGCAAATCCAGTGACCTCCCAGGGGAATCATAGCTGAGGTACACTAGTGATTTTCAGCTCATCCAGTCTTCCTGGGGGGAACAGCCACAGTCTATGTACCTTTTGCCTCAATCTCTGCTCTTTCCTTACTTGCAAGGGGGACCTCTGTCTGAGTGGAAAAATTCGGACTTGGGGCACTGTCAGCCCCTGGCTCTGTAAATTCAGGTTCTACAACACTTTGCTCACCGGGACAATACTCTGGCACTAGAAGGGAACTACCATCACACTCAAAGTATTCTTCATGTTCTGGCATGTCACCAGTCTGCCTCAGATCATCTGTCTCTTCCTCAGGTAAATCACACAGTTCCACCATACACAGTGACTCAACATCATCAGACTTGACACTTTGAACTTCACTCTCAGGGAGCATTGGCTCCAAGAACAAAGCTGGGGGGTTAGGCAGTCACGAAGGCTGAGCTTCATCCCCACAATTGACCATGGGGTTACCCAGAAACAGCTGACTCAGTTCATAAGAGGGATAATAAGCATAGTTGCACTCACTCTCATCAGAAGTGGACTGACAATCATTATAATTTTGGGTTTGCTGTAGAGAGAACCTTAAGTCGGTGACCACTGGGGAAAGCTTACTCTGTCTTTGTTTCACAGCAGCCCAAGTCACTGGTCCAGGGCGAACAATCTCTGGGGGCTCAGCTTCAATCATGATTTGACCAATGGGCAACAAATGATTATGGTGCATGGTCTTGACATCTTTTGAGTTGTTTTCAGGCCGCACCTTGTACACAGGTAACTCATTCAATTTGCCAGCTACTATGTAGGGAAGATGGTGTCACTGATCAGCAATTTTGTGTTTGCCATGCAATCCCAGATTTCGCAACAACACACAGTCTTCAGCTCTAAGCTCTTGGACCTTTACTTTTTTATCATATCTTTCTTTATTGGTTAAGTTTCTCTTTGCAGTCACTTGCAGTCTGAGCTAGTTAGTACGCATGGTTCAATTGAGCTTTTGGTTTTTGTACATACTGTAAGTAATTCTCAGCTCGAACCCCATCAGGAGAGACTCCATCACAAACATCCACTGGCAGCCGAGCCTCTCTCCCAAACATGAGTCGGTAGGGGGCGAACCCAGTAGCATCATTTCTCATGCAGTTATAGGCATGTACCAAGGTGCTAATCTGCTGGCTCCATTTGGGCTTGTCTTTTGGGTGGAGAGTGCCTAGCATGTCAAACAGGGTGCGTTTAAAGCATTCTGGCTATGGATCCTCCTGTGGGTGATAAGGGGTGGTTCTAGACTTCCGCACTCCCCATAGAGAGAGCATTTCCTTGATTAAGCAACTCTCAAAATCTCTGCCTTTATCAGAATGAATCCTCTGGGGGGCTCCATAATGAATAAAGAAATTCTATATTAGCACCTTGGCCACGGTGGATGCCTTTTTGTCTTTGGTGGGAAATGCTTGGGTATACCTTGTAAAGTGATCAGTGACCACCAACACATTACTGATGTTCCGCTGATCAGGCTCCAAACTTAAAAAGTCGATGCAGACTAACTCCATAGGTGTGCTGGTGGTGAAGTTAACAAGGGGCCAGCCCTCTGGGGCAGGCCTTTCTCTGTAGGCAGAGACTACAAGTCTGTACATGATGCTCAACATCGGCCCCCATCTTAGGCCAGTAGAACTGAGACCGCACTAGGTCAAGGGTTTGGTTAATACCGAGGTGGCCCATGTGGTTGTGCAGGAACCTCAGCACCAAGTCTCTGAAGGCTGTGGGCAAGACCAATTGTTGCTTGTCTACTTGACCCCCCCATCTACTGTCTCTCTGTACAGCAACTGATTAATCAGCTTCAACTTAGGGCCTTCCTTAAATAATAAAGCAGTTTGCAAATCAGAGGAGCGCAACTTGGACACATCTTTCCCTGAGTAGAGGGCTTCAAGTGCTGACCGGATCATAGGATCTTGGGATTGAGCCCACTGAATGCTGTCGTTATCAAATTGAGGCAGTGCACTAATATCTAGCATGGAGAAGTGACAGTATGCAGCAGGTATGCAAGTGTCAGAGGGGCCCAAGCAATCTACTAAGCAGTCCACTGGGTCTGTGGGCATTTGTTCATCTTTGTCAAACTTTTGGCACAGTGCTCGAATGTCAGGTTTGGACAGCCTGATCCAATCACCTCTGGAAGTGGGTCTCTGGGAGAGGGCATCAGCATCTATGTGATTCAGACCCGATCTGTATTCAACAGCATAATCATAGGTAGACAACACAGAAAGCCACTGATGCCCAGTAGCATCCAATTTAGCTGAAGTCTGCACATAGGTCAATGGATTATTATCTGTCCTTACCAGTATCTTTGCTACATACAAGTATTCATGGAACTGGTCAATGATGGCCCACTTCAACGCCAAGAACCCCAATTTATGCACAGGATAGTTTTTCTCTGATGGGGTCAGAATTCTACTGGCAAAGCCCACTGGTCTCAAGCCATTCTCATGTTCCTGATATAACACAGCCCCCAACCCTTGGAGGCTAGCACCAGTATGCAACACATAGGGTTTAGTAGGGACAGCATAGGCGAGGATGGGAGCATGGGTGAGCTGATATATTATTTCATGGAATGCAGCTTCGCAGTCAGGTGTCCAGCAAGATCCAAAAAGTTCATCCCAGGCAGAAGTATACTCTTTCCGTTCCTGTGGGGGCCACTTTATTGTGCTTTTGGTTCACAGGAGGGTAACCCTGGGTAAGATTTAGGAGTGAACGAATCACCCTTGAGTAGTCCTTTATGAATCACCGGTAATAGCCACAAAATCCTAGAAAGCGCTATAATTCTTTCAGGTTGTGGGGCTGGGGCCAGGTGGTCAAGGCCTCAACTTTACTAGGATCAGTCTTTATCCCCTCAGTGGACACTATATGCCCCACATACTTCACTGATGTCTGAAAAAACTGGCATTTGTCGATGGACAGCTTGAGGCCGAAATCCTCCCATCAGTCTAACACTTTGAATAGTTGACTCTCATGTTCCTCCAATGAACTTCCAAACACAATAACATCGTCCAAATATACCAGGCACTCCAACAAGTTCATATCTCCCACTTCACGTTCCGTCAGTCACTGAAAAGTGGCCAGAGCTCCCGATATCCTCTGGGGCATCCTCATAAACTCATAGAACCCAAGTGGACAAATGAAGGCTGTTTTCTCATGATCCTCTGGGGCCATGGGGATTTAGTAGTACCCACTGTGAAGGTCCAATACCGAGAACCACTTGCTTCTATTCAGACAGTCCAAAGCATCTTGTATATGGGACATGGTATACTGATCTGGGATAGTCCATCGGTTAAGGGTTCGATAATCCACATACATTCTTACTGTCCCATTCTTTTCTGCACCACCATGATAGGCAAAGCATAAGGGCTTCTGGATTCTTGTATCGCACCAGCTGCAAGTTTTTACTGCAGGTGTCTCCTTACATCATCTATATCGACGGGTGCTAGGCGACGACACCTCTCACAAAATGGCCGTTCATCACCCAGGCATATGTGATGCTCTGCTCTTTGGACACATCCCACATCCTACTCTTTCAAAGAAAACACTTAGTCTTTCTGGGGAAGTCTCTTGCTGATCCTAGTCTTCCATTCGGCTGGCAACTGGGAGTCACCAAAGTCAAATAAATCAGGAGTCACTCTATCAGTCGCTCCAGAATACTTGTTACTCAGTAACACTGCAGTGTCTGTACAGTGTACGGTAGCTAGGGTACAGCCTCTATTCACCCAAATTTCTCGATCTGATACATTGTGGACCTGGACCATTACCCGTCGAACATTGGCATGAGCATGAGCGGGTAAGATATTGGGCTTAACCAGCAACCCTTCTGGCAATTTTCCATCTCCTAGCACATCCAGCATGAGTATCTTATTCTTGATATTTTTCCGTAGGCGGACCTCCCCTTGTGGAGTACACTGAGTGTTGGGGCCAGGATCATCGACTCAGGATCCTTCTTCCATAAACCCCAACTGGTTCATCCCGATCCACCTCCTTGGCATTCTGACATGACTCATATGCCCTCTTAATCAATGCAGGAATCCTCAGAGCCCTACCAGTCTGTTGCCCCTGATTCTCATAGCATAGTTGCACCAGTCTCCCAAACATATGAGTGTTGGTCCCAATTAGTAGGGGAACCCCATCATGCAATCCAGTAGGGGGACACACCAGGGCTAAGCTTTCTACTTGTTGCGTCACTCCAGCCACCGATGTAGCTAAAGACAACCAAATCCGGATATACCCAGAGTAGAGGTATGCCTTTTCACTCAACTCCCAAACGTGCAGTCCTTCCAAAGGCTGTAAGGGCACATTAGGCAAGTGCTTACGATACCAGTCTTGAAACATTATCATTACTTGGAAGCCACTGTCAAGCACAGCCCTGGTAGACACTCCATTCACCTTCATTGTTGTCTCCATGGAGGGAACCACCACCTTGGACCATTCAGGTGGCGCTGATGTCATTGTCAATCTGGCATTGGCCTTGGTAGCGTAACTTTTTTGAACAGCTCCCCCTGGTGGCCTGTTGTTGTTCGGGTGAATCAAAGCTAATAGTCTAGCATGGACCCTTCTCAGATTTTCTGGCGAACAGCAGAAGAAATGGGTATGTCCATCCTCCCCACATTGATAGCAAAAAGTAGGCTCTCTTCTAGACTCTCAGGGGGTATGCGGGCCATCTCCCGGTTTGGGTACCATAGGGGTACTGGGTGGCTCATCTTTGGCTTGTGCACTGAGTCCTTGATCCTCGGGACCTCCACCAGGGTGAGGATTTGGTGTGGTTCACAGCAAGTCCCCCACTAGAGCTCTCAGCTCTCGCACTTCTTCCAGTAAGTTACTCTTAGCCCGGAGCTCCGGAGAAACAACATGCACTCCCACTCCACTTTTAGTCTCTGGGGGTGCCTGATACAGGTCAGGTTCTCTGGCTACTTTGGTCAGTTCTTTAATCAGCCCTATCAGCTGTTGTGCCTCAATCGAGTCACTCCTCTCTGGGATCGGGCAGGCACCAACCATCCCAGCATAGGGCTCCCAGCCCTCTTCATCAGTCTCGATCTCACAAATTTCTTTCATAAGATGACAGTACTCAGAAGGGTTAGCCTTTCTGTCTTGTAGCTTGAGTTCAATATCATCACACTAGAGTATCTAGCTGATGTTAGGATATGGTCCAATCTGACCCGGTTCAGTTCCTTTGCAGGCACTCCCCCTTTCCTGTGGGCCCTCTGCAGAGCCCTCTCAATTCTGGTAATAAATACAGACAACTTCTCATTTTTCCACTGCTTAGCTGACTTGAACTTCCACAACAAGTCATCCCTTATTCAGTGCTGCCAAACACTCCTTGCAGTGCAGAGAGGTATTCAGCTGCCATAGCACCTGGGCTAGTTGCTCGCAAGAAGCAGATAGCCTCCAGGGCCAGGCCTCTCAAACTCTCCATCAGTCTCTTTCTCTTTCCCCCTCTGAGCACTGCCATTCCTGTACCAAGGGAGTAGCATAGTCCATCCAAGTTTCCAAATCATCCTCCCCCGTAGGCACTGGGACTGTGCCTGAAAAAAGTCTAAGCTTTTGGTAAGAGTCCAACTGTATAGAGGGAATTATTATGGGGGCGGGGGGCTACAGGAGAACTCTTGGGAGAAGCGGGGATGTGATTGGGGAGTGCAGGGGCATGTGCTCCTCAGAAAGGTCTAGCACCTTTATGAGCTCTTGAGCAGTTCATCCTTAAGACACTAATAATTTGAGTAACTTGTCCTTGAACCCTTCTATACAGGGGGACCCACCTAGGGTAGCCGGATCACTATGCAGGTGAATGACCCTCCACCCCTTCTGGGTACCTTCTGGCAGAATAACAGGGGGTACCTTCTCTGGATCTATTGCAGAGCTACAGGAAAGCAACACAATCATAATCTGCTCAAACAAATCTGAATCTCTTCCCTTTACTTCAGCCTTGCCCAAACCCTTAACATGTTCCACAGCTGTTATGATATCAGCATTCACAGTCCCTAATGGGACATCCAGTAACAGGAGAGCCTGTCAGGGGTCTAACCTGTCAGTTTCACTCCATCCCATCATTCGGTGTACTAACAGTTTGTGGGGGGCAAATTTAAGCTAGGGCACAGTAAGACCCTCCATTTTCTCCCCAAAACTAAACATATCAGGGTAGTTTCCTCTCTTTGCCACTGGAGGATGCTAATCCCAGTGGTGCCTCAAAGATGTAACCCCTAGGTGGTGCTATCCCAGGGGCTACTACCACTGTCTGCTTGGCTAGTAGCAGGTTAAGGGGCCTAGGTTCAGTAACGGGTGCCTCCATCCAAAGGTCAGGGTTGGTATAGGTCAAACTAATCAGGCCACAGCCCTCTGGGACACTGTGACCCCCCCTTGTCTCCTACTAGTGGCCCACGCAGTATACAATGGTTACCTTTACAATACCCCTGATATGCTTTGCACATACACATATATTTGGCAGTTATTCCCAGGACTGATTTCTTCTGCTTGGCTCTGGGGACCCACTGTAAAACAAGGTCAGGAAAGACAAAAAGCAACAGTGCAATACCTTAAGCAGAAACTGACACCACAGTCAATGTAAATTGCAGAAAAAGTAGATCTGATTTATTCAGAGAGTACGAACACGGTAGGGGCACAATCAGGGTAATTGGTTAGAATAATCTATCATTTACTCTACAGTGTGTGCATTTAAAGTCCCTGAAAAAGTGACACTCTATGGGTACCCAAGGGGATGGTAGATGGGCTAGCCAGGACCGTTGCATGGGGTAGGCTGGCATTGCAGCTGGTTGGGCTCTGTGAAGAAAAGAAATAACATGCACCACACCCTAATTGTAATCCAGAGCCAGAAGGTGCAGTTCGTGCAAAAGAAACAAGCAATCAGGTGACACACTTTTGATTTAGCTATATGTTGCAGGGAGCTACCCTGAAAATTACTCATGATACCCAAAAACTGGACACGGGATGGACGATGGTAGAGACAGTAGATGATGATTCTGGATTGCCAGGAATAGCAGGGCCCACACAATGCATCGCAGCGACGTTCATGTTCAGGCATGGAGCCGGGGGCTGATCGCCTGGCAGGTTTCTCATCAATGGTTCTTCACTGTGCAGCAGGGTAGGATGACAAAGCCCTCAGGGCAGGGCCCAGCTGCATTAAGTGGCAGCGGATTCAGTCCGATTTGAGCTGGGCACAGCTTCCAGCCCTCAGCACATTTATTTGTAAAGAAAAGATTACTTTACCAGGCAAACGGCTCCTCGATCCCAATCGCAAAAGTCACTGCTAAAACCCGGGAGCTCTGAGGTAGCTGAAGTTCCTGACAGGCCGATCACATTTAGCAAAATCTTTGGTCTTCTACAGGTGCAGCCCGGCCTCTTCCCAGTTACTTGCTGGGTTTCTCCAGAAGCAGATTCAGTCCAAAACGTGCTCTTTCATTCTCACTCTCTCCACCCAATGAGCTGAAATGCAGGCTGCTAACTAGGCCCTCGCACAGTTCTCCCACTCGAACTACGACACGCTTTCTTGGCTTATCACGAGCTGTCCCTCCCCCTTGATTCCCAAATTCAATCTGGCTTGCTAGCAGACAGCTGGGGTTTTTTCCCTTGGATCCAAAACGTCCAATTGGTGGGTCCAGCTCTCAGTCACAGTAAGAGCTCACTCTTTTGGTGTGAAAGGTGCCAACAATCCAAAACTACAAGTCCCAACTGGTAATCCACACAGTCCCACGTTAGCAGGCTCCATTTTAGAGTCCTCACATACTGATTGGTCCAATTCAGCAGTTCGGGACCAAAATGGGGGTACTAACTGAATAGTCCTTGCTGCAAATAAGGCAGGTTAGAACAAACCACATTATTATTACTACTCTAAATGATTACCAACAATTAGTCACATCTTTTAGCAGGGATCCTTCTGCACAGTTAGCGATGGCAGAAACGGAGTGAGTATTCAGCAGCCCAGGCGAGACTCGGGCATGGAAACACACAGTCTCCCCTTTTGATTAATTATGACTGAAAACAGGTAGCCCTTAAAGGGACAGTACACGGATGGCACACATGTATTCAAGGGCAATACTTTTAAATGCTAAACGCAGGGCACTAGCCTGGCAATGAGCATTTGGGCAAACTCATGGAAGCCTTTTGGTAACCCCCATTTGTAGGGTAGTTACATTCAGATTTGTTATATTATGTTTTAGAAAGTGGTGGGAAGTGGTTTTGGAATGTAGCAATGTGCATGGTTCTGGAATGTCAATGATGTGAACAAATTCAGAATACTGCAGTGTTCAAATTTCATCATGTGGCATGGTCAACTTTTCTCAGTGCTGCAGGTGCACAATTTCAGAATGGAATGTGGACATGCAATTTTGGAATGTGGGTGAACATAGTTTTGGAAAGAGGGATATGCAGTCTTGGCATGTGGAGGGGTGTGCAGTCTTGGAATGTGGCAAGGAAACACAATCCCAAGATGCGGGTACTTTCTCTCTCAGAATGTCACGAGGATGCACACTCTTGGAATGTGGTGGGGGCACATCATTTTGTAATGAGGAACATGCAATCTTAAATTGTGGCAGAAATGTGCAATCTGGAAGGTGGCAGGAACACACAGTCTCTGAATGTAGCAGGGATGCACATCTAAGAATTTGATGGGGATGGGAATTATATTGGAATGTGGAGGGGATAGGCATCTCGGAATATGGTCATGATTGGAAGTCCTAGAATGTGGAAGTCATGGAACATATCAGAATATGTAGGAAATGCACAATTTAGGACAGTAATGAGGAGTACACTGTTGGAATGTGGTAGAACATGCAATTTTATTTTGAAATAGCTTGTCCCTGCCACATTTCAAAAATGACCAAGCAGGCCAGATTCCAAAGTTTCACGTCATCACCACTTTCTGACATTGCATGTCCCCAACACATTCAAACATTGCACGCCCTTGCCACATTCTGACCTTGTGTTTGGTCACATTCTAACAGTGCGTGCATCCCTGCCACATTATGAAATTGTTACTACCACAATCCAATATTGTATGTTCCAGCCACATTCCAAAAAAAGTGCATCCCCGACATGTTCCCAAATTGCATGTCACTGCCACATTACAAAGTTGTGCTACAGTACATTCCAAACTATCGCATCCCTTCCACATTCTGAAATTGCACATGCCAGCCAAATTCCAACATTACACATCCCTGCCAGTTTAAAACTGTGCATCTTCACTACATTCCAAAATGTCACATCCCCAATACATTTTTAAATTTTGAAATTGTATCCCAGCCATATTCCAAAATTGTGTGCCCCACCACATTGCAAAACTATATAACCCCATCACATCCCAATACTGCATTCCTGCTTTGTTTCAAAATTGCATGTTACTTCCACATTACATAATTGTTTGTCTGCACCACATTCTGAAAATTGCCTGTCCCAGTCACATTCCAGAACTGCACATCCCAGCCACCTTGTGAAATTGTGCACCTCCACCATACTGATAAAATTTTCACCCACACCATATTGTAAAATTGTACATCTCCGCCACACTGAGATATTGTGTGTCCTAGCCATATTGCAAAATTGTACATCACCACCATATCTCAAAATTGCACATTCCATTCACATCCTAAAATATGTGTTCTTGCTTCATTCCAAAATTGTGCAACCCTACCAAACTCCAAAATTGTGTGTCACTGCCACATTCCAAAACTGTATGTTCCGACCACATTCCAAAGTTGCATGTCACAAACATATTCTGAAATGATCGGTCCCTGCCACATTCCAAAACTGTGCATCCAGCCTCATTCCAAAACTATATTTCCTCCCTGATTCTAAAAATCGTGCACCCCAGTCATATTCCAAAATTGTGTCACTCGTTACGTTGAGAAATTGTGTGTCCCAGCCACACCGTGGAATTGTGCCATTGCAATATTCCAAAACCATGCTGCCTCACACATTTCAAAGATTCACATCCTTCCTATGTTCCAAAATTACGCATCCTCTTCACATTCTAAAAATGTGCATACCTGCTGCATTCTGAAGTTGTGTGTCTGCTAAGTTCTGAAATTGCCCAGCATCAGTTGCATGTCCCTGCCAAATTTTAAAATTCTATGCCCATGCCACATTGTGAAATTGTAAGTTGCCTGTACAATTTGAAGCTGAGTATTACCACCACATTCTGAAACTGAGCATCACCATCACATGCCACATTTAGGCATCCATTATGCATTTCAAAATTGCACACCCTGCCACTTTCAGCTACTATGTGCCCCCACATTCAGAAAGTGTGTCTCTCCTCCACAGCCACATTGTAAAACGTGTGTCACCATCATATTTCATAATTCACTTAGGCACTTTGCCTGATATAGCCAGTGACCACATGGTGACCCATTGCACTTGGAAAAATAAATTGCTTAAATTACCTCATCACATCATATCTTATAGAAGGATACCAAATGAAATAAGTACTTGTTTATTACATGACCTTCAGTCGATAGATTGGCTTATCTGGATGCAATCCCAGACGTCGACTTGGCCATGGATTTTTTTCGACTACCCTTTCGAATTTACAAGAAAAAATATTTTCCAAAAACCATTAGAAGGGTTAGGAGAATGGTAAATAAATGGTTAACTCCCAAACTATTTAAATTAATGAAAATGAGGGATGCAGCTTGGAATTGTTTTAAATTCAGTGACACAGCCTCTGATTGTAATACCTACCGAAGGATGAGAAATGAATGTAAATCAAAGCTAAGAGAGGGAAAATTCCATTATTATCAAGAATAACAGAAGTCAGAGCTTAAGAACCCCCCAACATTTTGGACTTCAATAAAATCTATAATAAACCCAACAGTAAAGACCCAGACTGAGGTCTTTTTAAAACATGGTAAAGATATTACAAATATGCAGGAAGTTAGTGATGGATTTTTGGACATATTCTGGTATGCAACAAAATATAAACAGTCTAATGAAGGGGAAGTTAAACACAACAGTTCCCCACGAAATGTGGATAAGAAGGTTTGTCTCTAAAAGACAGGCCCCATTGTTATAGATCTGGAAGCCTAGAAGGTGGAACAGAGAATGGGGGAGGGGGGAGGAGAACTGGAACCAATGAGCAGGGTTTTTGAGAAGTGGTCATAGGGGGAGGGCCAGGGAAAGAAGGGGGAAGGGGGCTTGGCTCCAGAGAGGGTGACCTCACAATATGGGATGAGGCATTAAGAAAAGAGGGCTGGGGATAGATTGTAGGGGGAGAGAGAGAGAGAGAGAACGAGAGCAAAGGGGTGGGTGCAAAAGGAGGGATATAAGGGGTTGCACAAGGAAGCTCTCCCTCACTTCTGCTAGGCAAATTTTGATTTGCTTAGCACATCAGTCGGATGAGTTCCTGAGGTTATAGAATGGCTTGGGTATGGTCAATTGTATCTACTAAGCAGTTTAAAAAAAAAAAAAGAGAGACAAACTTTTGTGTGTTTATTAAGAAAATGTCTTCCTTAGTTAGATTGGTTTTGCTAAGTTCCTAGTAGTATGACTAGTAGAGAAAATTACATGCCGACAGGCTGCTTTCAAAACAAATGGTATGGATAGAAGTATCATGGCATGTAAGAGGATTTTGTTTTTAAGGAAGTTGTTTTAAAAAGAGTACATCTTTTCGGCTTAGCAGCAGACCACTGAGTGCTTATTTATACAAAAAGAGGGCTGCAGCAAGGTAGGTGAGGGGCAATGGTCACCAGTGGGCCGTTTTGTGTGATGAAAGGTGCAGGACAAACTTTTAATTTCAGTTTGCCGGCAACCTGAAACAAAAAAGAGAGGATTTAGAGTACAGCAGGGAGGTGCTCCTCAGAGCCTAACTCAAAAAAAAAGGAAACATACGAGTACTGGCAGAGGAGAAAGGGGTATTGTGGCACAGATCTGCGAAGGGGGGCAGAACACAGAGATATAGTTAAAACAATGTTTCTTGTGGTTTTGATTGGGCCCAGGAGTTGTTTGGCTGGGTTTTTGGTGGGGGAGGAGGCAAGGGGCTGGGGATATTCATTATTACAGAGCTGGCTGCGCAAAATGTGAGTGCATTTAGGGACTTCGCCAACTGAGTGAATCAGGCAGCAGTGTGGCGGTCGCCATGTTAGGACAGAGTTGACCACATGGTGGCAGACAGCCTGTTGGGTGACATCAGAAACCAGTTTGGAGTGGCAGGAGAAGGCAGAAAATGCTTCCAGTGCCACGAATAAGGGCAGATTTGGCCGTGGGGTGACTTTTTTTTATGGCCATTGCTGTTGAAGCAAATGAAGCATGGGTTATCACAGCAGCAAAGGAAGGCAGAAAAAGCTGGCGATGGCCTGATTATGGTACATTTGGCCACATGCTGATGGTTTTTATGGGTCACGTGGTGACCCTCCATTTGGACTTTTATAGTGTGGTAGGGGAAAGCAGGACTGGCTATGAATGGCATGAACAGGATCAATCAGGGAAGTTGTACAGGGACAGGGGTCAAGTGTATGGGAGTCAGGGGACAGTAATTAGTGGCCCAAACAATGTAAGAGGCAGGGAGGTAGCTGCCGCAGGAAAGGGAAGGATGGAAGCCACAATTAACCATGTGAGGCACTTAGATGGACAAAGTAAGCATAAGGGTGTGGACAGTGGGTTCACGGTAGGAGGCCCCAAAAGGGGGCTGATGCAGTGTCCACACAGGGGGGTGGTTGTTTTCATGTTGTCTCCGCAAGCCATCAGGTGGTGTTTTGGGGCATGATGGAGCAACTGTATCCGAGTATGAGGCAGGAAAACATGGAAAAAAGGGGAGTTTTTTGGAAAAGGGTGTGAACGGTTGAGGGAGTGACCTCATGATGCCGCCATTTTGATTCTGGCCGCATGGCAGCCGCCATTTTCTGGGCAAAAAAAGAGTTATTCACCGATAGCTCACCCTGTGAAATTGTTTGGTGAGCAGGAGAGCACCTATTTAAGGAATTACATTAACAGTCTCCTACGATGATTAGCCACCCTGGATCAAGAGCTGTAGTACAAAATTAACAGGTCATAGAAGCCACTGCTTCTATAACAAGGTAGAACATTATCTGAGTAAAAATGAAAACACACAGAAGAATCCAAAAAAAAAACCAAAAACAAGGGAGGTGGGGTGGCAACTTTGAATTGGATATTGACCAACAAACTGCATTTTATAACAGTATCCAGAGGCAAGAATATGCAATTTCTGACCATTTCGCCATTTGGAAAATCAAAAAATGAAGAAATACCAGCAAAAAGTACAATGACTATAAAACTATTAGTGAAATTAGGCATTTATAAATTTAGCAAGATATTTTAATTTTAGCAGAAGGCATTCTAGCCAGAGGTTTGCCATTGGTCAGTGCCCCGCATCATGACGGCGCTGGGATCTGTGCTGGAATATATAGGTACAAGTCCTATCAGGGCTGTCAGGATAGTTGCTTTCTTGGGTATTTAACTGGGTGGCACCCAGGTATGCGTTGAACAGTTGCAATTCTAGCAAAGAAATAAATAAATAAAAATATATAAATAATTAAATAAATAACATTGGGTTTAACCATAACTTCCTATCTTACAATAGGGGACTCTTTGGAAAGAGCACAATCTGGGGACAGCATTGCCGTTTCAGGCAAGGGCAAGGTGGTTCTGTACTGCGGCAATGGAAAAAGTGGTTCACTCCAAAATTCCTCTGCAAGGGGAGACCATAAAACAATTTAGGAATTTTGGGTGGGCTGATGTTCCTAGGGGTAGTACACATCTGCTTGGTGACCAGTGTATCAGGGTGGTTATGGGGCACCACAGCAAAAAAATAAAAAATGAAATAAAGGATGGCATCAAATATGAGTGCTAGATAAAGAGGAACTTCAGCGATGGGCCAAAAAAATAAAGAAAAAACAATTACAGCTGGTAGTCATTATATGCAGTACGAAAACAAAGCAGAGTAAAAAACCACTATGGTTCTCAAAAGAGGTGGCAGGAAAGGTTAAGGAGAAAAAGGCTGCATTCAAAACGTATAAGGCATCACAGAAGGAGCACGACAGGGAACTGTATCAATTAAAGCAGAAAGAAGTGGGGAAGGCAGTCAGAATAGCAAAAGCCCAAACTGAGGAAAAAATAGCCAAGTCAGTTAAGAAGCGGGATAAAATCTTTTATAGGTACATTAGGGAGCATAGAAAGGGTAAGGGGGGAATAATGAAGATTAATAAGGGAGAGGGGAGGTGGGCAGAGGGAGACAGTGAAAAGGCAGAGATACTGAATGAATACTTTTGCTCGGTATTCACAAAAAAAGATGAGGAGGAGTTACCTAAACCAGACAATAGAAGCACTCTGGGTAGGGGGGTTGACACCAGTCCATTTACAGAAGAAAGAGTCCTGAAAGAACTCCTAAAACTCAAGGTGGACAAAGCAATGGGGCCTGATGGGATTCACCCCAGAATCCTTAAAGAACTAAGGGAGGACCTAGTGACACCACTGACCACACTTTTTAACAAATCATGGGAGGATGGGGTGGTACCTGAGGACTGGAGGAGGGCAGATGTGATTCTCCTTCACAAAAGTGGGAGCAAGGCAGAAGCAGGAAACTACAGACCTGTAAGTTTGACCTCAGTGGTAGGGAAAATGATGGAATCACTTCTGAAAGAAAGAATTGTTGAGTACCTAGAGGCCGGCGGGGCACAGGACCCAAAGCAGCATGGATTTACAGCAGGAAGGTCATGTCAGACGAATCTAATAGATTTCTTTGACTGGGTGACCAAGGTAATAGACCAGGGAGGGGCTGTGGATATGGCCTACCTAGACTTTAGCAAGGCATTTGACATAGTCCTGCACAAAAGATTAATAATCAAGTTAGCCAGCTTGGGAGTGGATCCCAGGGTGGTAGCCTGGGCTGCAAACTGGCTGCACAACAGGACACAGAAGGTAATAGTGAGTGGCACACATTCCGAAGAAGGGGGTCACTAGTGGAGTACCTCAGGACTCAGTACTGGGTCCAGTCCTCTTTAACATCTTTATAGGTGACATTGCAGAGGGTCTGGAGGGAAAGGTATGCCTCTTTGCAGATGATACAAAGATCTGTAACAGAGTTGATACACAAGGGGGTAGAAAGGATGAGAAGGGACTTGGCAAGGTTGGAGGAATGGTCAGACATATGGCAACTTAGATTCAATGCAAAGAAGTGCAAAGTAATGCACCTGGGAAACAAAAACCCAGGAGAAGAGTACACAATAGCAGGGGAGGTACTAACAACAACAAAAATGGAACGGGACTTGGGGGTAGTCATATCGGATGATCTAAAGGTGGGTGAGCAATGTGAGAAGTCAGTAAGAAGAACCAGGGAGATACTGGGATGCACAGGAAGGGGCATCACAAGTAGAAAAAGGGAAGTGGTTATCCCTCTGTACAGACAGTTGGTGAGACCCCATCTGGAGTACTGTGTGCAGTTTGGAGACCTCATCTACACAAGGACATAGACAGGATGGAAGCAGTCCAGAGGAGGAGCACTAAAATGATGCAGGGTCTGCATCAGAAATCATATGAAGAGAGACTGAGAGAGCTTAATATGTATACCCTTGATGAAAGGAGGGACGGGGGACATGATAGAAACGTTCAAGTACCTCAAGGGAATCAACTAAGTCCAGGAGGGTTGCATCTTTCAGAAAAAGAGATGTGTAAGAACAAGGGGACACAATTTAAAGATAGAGGGGAATGGCTCAGGGGTAATGTGAGGAAATCTTTTTTCATGGAGAGAGTGGTGGATGCATGGAACTGCCTTCCTGGGGAGGTTGTTGGGGCTAAAGCAGTGGGGGAATTCAAACACGCAAGGGACAGACACAAGGCAATTGTAGTGGGGGGTGGCAGGAAGTAGGCTGTTGGTTAACTAGAATCTGCAGCTTATCCAGTAGGTAGGGAAATGGGCAGACTGAGTGGGCCAAGTGGTCCTTATCTGCCGTTAAAGTCTATGTTTCTATGTTTCTAGACCTGAAAGGGTGTGTCCATTTGTGATTTTTGGCCAAGATTTACTCTGCCTTACAAAATATGGATTTGTTTTGAGCCCTACTGCACTTGCCGCTGAGGTTTAGCTGCTGGGCTGCTAGCTCCTGGTGACATCATTGTAGGACAGGGGTGTGACTCACACTGTGTAGTACCATGCAGCTGCAACAATGTCACAAGGAAAACCTACCAGTACTCAGTATACATACTGTATTCCTCCTCCCCGAGACACCCTGTTAGCAATGCATTATGCCAAAATCAAAATGCCTTGTCAGTATATTTTTTCTTTTTGTAAAATTGACTCTGCCCTACAGTAATGTCAGCAGTACAACCCTAGCACCACAGAAACACGAGGCTTGCTATAGAAGCCCTGGCACACCCTGCAGTTTTTAGCAGCTCAGAATGCAACAACTAACTGTAGCAGACAATAATGAAATACAATTGGGGTAATTTATGCATGAAAGTCAAAAGGACTGATGAAGGTCCTCTTTAATGGCTATACAAGGACAACAGGTACCAAGCATGGCATGAACACACAGGTGTAATCAGGACATGGGGGAGAGGGCTGCAAATAGGCAGGGGATGGGGGAAAGGGGTGGACATTGAACAGGTCGGTTCCCAAGCGTGTCTTTCAGATGTTCAGGTTTAATAAACAAAGTTGGGTTTTTTAACCTTATCTACTTCTTTGAGCACTGGGACTCCTTAAAAGGGGGCGACACACATTTTAAAAAAAAGGGACCGGTCCTGCTTGTCACTGCTAACCCCATCATTGGTACCAATACCATTGTCATGACCAGGTCCTCTGCCAGGTACGCCAACAGGACCAATGCTGAGAAGTGTATGAGGTTTGCCAGCATCTGGTGCGGTAATTTTGCAATTAGTTATAGAACACGTTCCTTGCACCATTGCAGTGTTTTAGAGTTTATACTCAGCCTTTATGGCTGGCATCTAGGTGGATCATTTATCGAGAATTATTGGTCTGGAGTTTGTGACTAGTCAAGGTTGCCGTTGGGGTGTAAGACAGATCAGGCACTTTATAATCAGAAGGAACAAATAGTCTTTATACTTGAAATGGTTAACAAGATTCCAATCGGGAAGAGGAACACTTTAGAAGTATCCAGGGCCAGCCGGGGGCAACAGTAGGGGTCAATGATGGGGGTCATGAGTCCAGCTGCATTACGGGATAGAAAGTTTGTAAGGTCTCCAGCATAGGTTAGTTACCATTGCCTATTTAACTTAGACAGGTGATGGTTTTATTAATTTATTCATCTGCTGGGTAATCAGGTAAGGTACTGATTCAAAGGACCATTTTCAGGCATGACCTGGGCCGCATTGTGGTGGGTTACCAGCCCTACCAATATATATTAAGGTTTCTGGGGTCCTGTCCACAGTACCACCATACTGTGATAGTTGCCCTGGTTCTCTTAGGGGTGCTGGTCACAATAAAGCTTGGAGAGAGGTCCTTTAGCAACCAATCAGCCTGACACAAAAAAAAAATTAATAAATGTCACCTCCATTCACAGGTTAGTTGCTAAAGCTGCCAGATACTTGTGAAGGCCTTTGGAGCTGACGAGGGCGGGAGGGTTACAAGGGATATAGGATATGTATTGTCAAGAGGCATCACCTTGGATATTTGGTAGCTGATTGGAGGCTGAAGTTGAGAATAATCATCTTGGAGAGCTAGTGGGCTAGATAATCTTTATTTTCAAGGTGCTGCTTATAGGGAGCACAGCAGCACCAACCTGAGCATTATGTGGATGCAGGGTGGGGTTATGAAATTGAAATCTGTGAGGGGGGCATATGGATGTCCCTGATCATTACCACCAGACAGAAGTGGAGTAGAGCTTTACTTCCACCTCAGCAGAGCATGCAGGTGTTAGAGTACCAGCCGGCAAGAGATGATTCAGCAGCACTCTTAGGGAGGATGGAGGGAGCTGGTTTGAAACAACAAGAGATCAAAGAGACTGGTTGTTCAAGCTACTGATCTGAAGTAAGTTGCGTATGACTGGTGAAGTTTGCCATTACACACTTGCCTGTGGCCACTGAGGCCCAGGGCGGAGAGCAGAACTGTATTCTTGCTCCCAGTGCATCTAGGGAATCCAAGGAAATTTTGTTTTTCCTCATTTCAGGAGTGGAAGCTGCTACAGCCATATGTTGGGCCAGAATCATAGAGTGTAATGGCAAAGATGGTGATGATGGGATGGCAGCTGGGGACAGAGGAGAGCAGGGAGCAGAGAGCCCACAGGGGAATAGTCATTGGTAAAATTGGCAGAGGTGCTGCCACAGGTTTTTTCTACTTGACATCCAAGGTGAACAGTGCAAGGTAGGGTACACGGGAAGCTATGGGGGTGCAATTTGAGGGGGAGCCATAAGGCCCAGCAGCAGAGTGCCTCATTATCAGGGTTGCAAGAGGGACTGTCTGCTGGAGCAGAGAAAGGATCAAAATTCTGGTATATCAAAAAAAAAAAGGATCGGAGAGAAAAAGGGGATCCATCTGTCCACTGCAACAGCACAGGAGAGTGGATCATTGCCCATTTTATGGAAGGTGCAAGAGGAAATCATAGTTGGAAAAAAAAAAGTGGTCATGGCACTATGAGGGAAACCAGAAAAAGTGATCATTACAGGATATAAGATGGGAGCAGCCTCGGAGGCCGCAGCCCAATGGGTGTTGAAGGACGGCTTGAGAAATTTGAATGGGTGAACACCCAGCAGCACAAAAAAAAAATAAATCAAAAAGGGAAATCACTAAGGAAGTGTCTCATCTATCCACAGAAAACCGGATCAGGTTGGGGGGCAGTATGCATATAAAAATAAATGGTTCACATGATTTGTTTATGTGTTATAGAGACCAGCTGCAGGACAGAAATACTGGAACGGGAGACATTTCATATATTGTGTGCCAAGAGACAGGCCGAACAGAAGCTGAGGGGCTGAACAATTGATTTTGAGCAACAAAAGGTATGGATCCGGTGGAAGGGCATGGAAGGGGCACATTGAGGACCCTGTTATTGCCATTGAAGGATGGAAGCTGTCAGACCAATTCAGAACCTAACTGCATTATGGTACACCTGGGGACAAGTACCTTTAAGTGCATGTTTTGTGGTTACTCATATTTAATCAGATGCGGATGACCAGAGAGTCCAAGAGGGGAGGAACCTAGAGTCAGGTTGGGTAGATGCAGTAGGAATGGGATGGGGGGCATGCTCAAAGAACAAAAGGCCATAGAGAAGAGCCAGACAGAAAGAAAAAAATAAAAAGGATTGTCAAGGTTGGATGGTGAAAATGAGGGTGGAAGGATGACACAGGTAAAATAATAGGTGGATGTATAGAACAGAGCCCAACTGGTAGAGCAGGGTAAACAAATTATCATCACAATAATCAAGAGGGACATGGATGCAGAGTTGAGGATTTCGCCGGAAGGAAGGAGTTTGGGGGGAAGCCCACCTTCCAACGTAAGCTGGAGATGGGCTAGTGGAAGAATAAGAGAGCAAATATTCTCTGGAGGGGAGGGGGGAAATTCTGAAGTTACACCAAGGTGGGGTGTAAGAGAAAAAGGGTAAGGACACCCAGGAATAAAAATGGGGGACAGAATTGGACCTGGCCCAGACAAGAGAAAAGGGTGTGGACACCCAGTGATGGAAATGGAGGGTAGGAATTGGACCTGACCCAGATATTAAGAGATAACCCCTCAGATATACATCAGGGGGGATGAAAGAGAAAATGGACAGGAAAGAAAGATCCCTTCGTGTTTACATCCAGAGAGTGGAGAGGGAAGAAAAATATGATATAAAATGTGATAAAAATGCGATGCAAATATTATACAAATTGTGATAGTTCGAATAAAGAGAATATGAAAATAAATGTTTTAAAATATGGCATGTAAAGGAGCTCAGTGTTGTTGATGAAAAATTGAATGACAAAGTTTTAATAAATGCTATGCCGACTGAGCAACCAACGCAATACTGAGTGTGGTGTCCTTCTTTGGGTGAAAGGCTCTAGAACAGTAATGGTGCTTCTTTCTATTTTAAGGTTATAAAAACAACTCAAGTTTTTAAACTACTGAAAAAAATCCCTAATAAAAGTCCAGGAGCTTGTACACTGGAGCCTAGGTTTCTAAAGCTGATTGCAGCTAACGTCAGCCCACCAATAATGAACACTTTTAATCTATCTTTGATAAGTAGAATATTACCACGTCAATGGAAACAAACAGTAGCAAGGTCTATCTTCAAGGGTAGAGATCCAAAGGATATGGACAAGTATCACCCAATATCCCTACTCCCACCATTGGGGAAAATATTAGAAAAACTTGTTAACAACCGGATAACAGATTATCTTCAGATAGCACGCCTCAGATCTCCCAAGCAGCATGGATTCAGAAAGTGCCATGGAACAGCCACACTCTTGGCCAGGTTCATGGACCACACCAGGTAGCAATGGATGTAGGGCAGCTTACTGGTGCTGTGTTTGTGGACCTGTCCAAGGCATTTGATTTGGTTAGTCATTGCCTGCTGCTCAGGAGACTGAGGGATTTCGGTCTGACAAACCCATCTGTAGAATGGCTTGAAAGCTACTTGTCTGGCAGACTTGTTGAGGTGACTTATGGAGGTGAACATTCAAGAGACAGGGAATTGGAATAAGGAGTATCAAAGGGGTTGATACTTGAGCCATTCTTGTTCACCCTGTTCATAGATATCATTCCATCTAAATTGTTAAATTCTAGTGTTATAATTTATGTGGATGATATCATTATGTATAAGAGCTCTGACTCAGTGGCAACCATTAACCTAGCATTGAATAGAGATTTTTATGCATTGGAATCTTGATTAAAAAACTTCATTTATCTTTAAATTGTAAAAAAATTAAAAAGTATGCTTTTCAGATCAATAAACAGACTTAAGAAAGCAGATGAGTTAATAATTATAGATATTTCTGGTAGCACATTTGGAACAGGTGACCCAATTAAAATATCTGGGAATACACTTGGACCCCCTATTTATCTTTTTCTAATCATTTAGGAGTCATAACTAGACAAGTAAATCAAAAATTGGGATTGTTATTTAAACTAAAACATTCCTTAACTTCTCAAGCTAGAATAGCAATTGCACAAAGTATTTTATTACTTACTTTGAATTACAGTTCATTTTTATTTACAGATTTGTTAAAGCAGGATTTAATTACTTTGACCACTACATTTCACAGTATCTGTAGATGTGCATATAAATTACCTTACCATACACATCATTGTCTCTCATATCAGACTACTGGTTAGCTGCCACCCTGTCAGAACTCTCTTTATAATTTAACCTGTGTTATGGACAAAGTTTTGAGACAACAAAACAATTCTCCATTATTCTTAATGTTCCACTTTAAAAATGCAAGCAGAGACCTTCACTCCAATAAACAAGAATTTTTGTCATCCCTAAGACAAAAACAAAGATGGGTGTCCACGCCTTTTCAATTAAAGCAGTAAAGTCCTGGAACAAACTTCCTGTGGCTATCCAGAGTGGCTTCAGTCATAATATTTTTAGAAAGCTCCTAAGAAAGCACCTTCTTAATCAATTAGAATGTACATGTTATTCTTGAAATGTATATACTTTAGTTTATTTATTGATTGTTGAGTGTTGTGTTTTTGTTTGCTATGTAACACCTGACGGACCTTGGTCCCTGGTCGGACATGTAAAGGGGCCTTTGGCTCATTGGCCCAGATATTCAAACTGTGCCAGGCTGTGGCACAAGCTTGGGTGCAGCGCAACTTGGCTGTGCAGGGGTGTGGACTGGGCGATATTCAACTGAGTTGTGCCATGGCTCAGCAGCTTTGAATATTGCACCCTGGCCCCCCCAGTGTGCATGGCACAGTGGCACTGCACCAGCGCAAGGGGCCAAAGTGGAGCATGGGGATGCACTAGTGCAAGTTTCATTGTGCCATGCACAGCAACCGCGATATTCAAAAGTTGACATGCAAATGGGCCATAATGTATGCAAGGCGCACATGGCCCCATTTGCATGCAGGTGCGCCGATCTCCAACAACTTGCACCTGGCGCCCTGCCAGGCAGCAGCCATCGGGGACCAATGCCCCCTGCTGCCCGATCAAGGGCATTTGTAGCAAAAATAAAACCTAGTATGTCCAATATCCCAGGTGGTCCAGTGGACCACTCTCTGCCCGATCGTGGGCATCTGTCTAAAAATAGAACTCATCCTATATCCCTGGTGGTCCAGTGAACTGCTATCTGCCTGATCGCGGACATCTGTAAAAATAATAAAACTCGTCCTATATCCCTGGTGGTCCAGTGGACTGTTATCTGCCTGATCACGGGCATCTGTCTAAAAATAGAACTCGTCCTATATCCCTGGTGGTCCAGTGGACCGCTATCTGCCTGATTGCGGGCATCTGTCTAAAAATAGAACTCATCCTATATCCCTGGTGGTCCAGCGGACCACTATCTCCCCGATCGTGGGCATCTGTCTAAATATAGAATTCATCCTATACCCCTGGTGGTCCAGGTACCCCCTCCCCACCCACCCACTGGGCCCGGCTCCGGCCCCCTCAGCTGGTGGGCAGCAGCACCACCCGCCTGCCACCCGCCGCCGCCGACTGACACCTCGGTAGGGCTGTACACCATTGGTTCACAGTGTGAGACAATGGGCTTGCAGCCAATACCATACTACACATTCCAGATATGTGAATGAATCATTCACATATCTGGAATATGTAGTACAGCATGGCTGCACGCCCATTGGCTCACACTGTGAGGCAATGGGTACAGCCCTACTGAGGTGTCAGTCAGCAGGTGAGTGGGTGCTGCTGCCCACCTTCTGACCAGGGGAGGGGTGGTGGGCTCAGTGGGCGGGTGGGGAGGGGGTACCTTAGACCACCAGGGATATAGGACAAATTCATTTTTAGGCAGATGCCGAGATCGGCAGATAGTGGTCCACTGGACCACCAGGGATATAGGATGAGTTCTATTTTAGACAGATGCCAGCGATCGTCAGATAGCGTCCACTGACCACCAGGGAATAGGGCGAGTCTCTATTTTTAGACAGATGCCCACAATCGGCATGGGGTGCCACCAGGTGCAGCCAGAATTGGTGGCCACCCATAGGTGGCAGCTGCCATGTTGCACCCTGCAATGTGGCAGCTCACCTGTGGGTGGCCATCAGTCTTCTTTTTTTTGGCGTAACTTTGTGCTGGCACAGGTAGGGGTTGTGCATGCATGGCTCTGCACATCCCAGGCTAAATATCGGGCTGTGCAGAGTATGCATGGGCATGCCCCCCTACCTGTGCCTGCATACATTACTGATGCACTCCGGTGCATCGGGATTTGTGCCGCGCACTTTTCCCTTTTGAATATTGCTCCGTGGCGCATCAGTGGGTTGCGCATGGGGCAACACTGTTGCACCATGTTCAACCCTTTTGAATATCTGGGCCATTGTGTTTACCCAGTAAACAAAATTTAAAATGAAGAAAAGAAAAAAATAAAAGTTCAATGTGTCCCAAACACATCCCAAAATTATGTTTCCTAGCAAGTTTCTGAGATTGTGCCCTTGCTGCATTCCAAAAATGCAACCTGGTGGTATTCTGAAATCTCATTCCTGCAGTATTCTGAAATTACGCACAACCTTCACATTCCAAAGCTATGTTTGCAGCTGCATTCCAAAACCACTTCTTCCACCACATTCTTAAGTACCTTGTTTCTGCACATTCTGGAAACACATGTCCCATACCCACCCAGTGTCAGCTTTCCTTTTTGTAAAGTTTACTACAACTTACAGTTTGATTTAACTTTGGAGAAAAAAAGTCATATAAGGTTGCTGGCAGAGGTGTCTAAGCTGTGGATTCTGGAGCTAACATTATCAGCAGATCTTCACTGAAACCAGCTTTTTTGAGCAGGCAGTGGAATCAAGGTTACATAACAGCTTGTAACTTTTAGACAAAGTAAGTTACTGATCTTATTTTTTGTGGTATGATGCTTCTTGGGGTTATGCTGATTTTCATTCTGAATTTATTGATCTTAGAAATTTTGGTCAGAACTTCTCTTTAAGTACATGCATCTGAGATCCATGTGTTCAATCTACAAATGGTATTTGCACCATTAAAGTAAAAATATAGCATTGTTTCATGAGCTGCTTGCAGGAGATCCACAAATGCTAGAAAGGAAATGGTTATTCTGGTGAGAAGATGTGTCCTTCAGTTTCCCATCAGTATAAACAGTACATTTGTAATGTTTATAAATTGGCTGCAATCAGCATATGAAATTATGCTTTTTTTCCTACTTAACATGGCCATGAGTGATGGAACTACTAATATTAGCAGTGGCGCTCAAGCAGAAATTCTTCAAAAAAGAAAAGAAGGAACAGTACTATACTTAAAATATTTATACTCATGCAATAAGCTGATCTGTAGATTTGTTATTTAAAGACAACTCAGCACAGTCTGTGTAAATTACTGCTGATTTCACCTACTCTACTAAAGTCACCAATGAAGGTCTGCTCATTTAAACAATGAAACATTTACCTTCTGTTCACTCTGAGCCTTTCCAGCCAGTGAAGCTCATTCAGTAAAGCATTTTACTTTACATTTAAAAAATGTGCTGAAAGTAGCTCAGCACCTTCCTGTTTTGGGCTCCTTACATGGACAGATGACATCTTCATCCCTACTGTCCAGGAATAATAGATAGTCCCTTCCTCCCTGTGGGCCCAGATCAATGGATAGTTGGCTGGACTGATGTTTACCTCCTTCCCTGTGGACTCAGACAGAGTGATAGTCTCTGTACGCAACAAGGGTTAGGAGAGGGTACTCCACACCAGGGCCTTCAACTCATGGCTAATGGAATGGTGCAAAGAGGAGGGGTTCAGCTACACAGGTGACTGGGCAGTCACATGACAGGATGATGGCCTCTATAGGGGTGATGGCTTGCATCCATCAAGGAGGGGAACCTGAAGCTGGGGAGCAGAACCACTATTCACACAGCTGTGATATACAGGCCTCTGGCACAGAGACAGGAGTTAGATAAAATACTGTTGGAAGCCACTGGCAAAATGGCAGAAAAGGGGGAGGTGTTGCTGGTGGGGTCTTCAGTCTGCCAGATGTAGAGTGGAGCCTCCCAGGTGCAGCTTCATCTGGAAGCAGGGACATCCCACACTCCCTCCAGAGCACATTCCTCAGGTTACTATTCAGCTAGCCAACTCATGATGGGGCAGTACTGAACCTGGTACTCACTAACAGGGACAATGTTGAAGATGTCAAGGTGGGAGGCCACCTGGGGACCAGTGATCATCATATGGTATGGATCAATATAAGGATGGCAATGGAATCAAGCTACACGTAGGTGAGGGTCCTGGACTTCAGAAGGGCAGATATTATAAAGATGGGTGAATGCCTCAAGAATGGCCTTGCAGGGGTATGACCTGGGGGGGGGGGAACTCTGGGTCAAGCTAAAAGGATACATAGTGAAATCAACAAACTTCTGCATCATCAAGTGAGCAAAAGCAAGAGGCAGTAGGAGAGGATAAGGAGGTGTATTAAGGGAAGCAGAGGGAAGCAGGGGAAAGCAGTAATGAGATCAAAGGCACAAACCAAACAGAGAACTGTCCAGGTGGTATCAAAAGGGGACAAGACATTGTTCAGGTATGTAAGTGAGGTGAAGACCAAGGAAGGGATTGTAAGGTTGAAAAGGGAAGGGGAGGACTGTACAGAGGAAGAACAAGAATAGGCAGACATTTAAAAAAACTTCTGCCCAGTGTTCACAGAGGAAGGGGAGTGGAGGGACCACAAAAAAGTAACTGGAGCCTTAAGGGGAGGAGGTGGATACTAGTCATTTTTCAGAGGAGACAGTCCTGAAGGCACTAGCTAATCTGAAAGTGAACAATGCAATGGGGCCAGACTGGGAGGGGGGGCAACAAAGGGTGTTGAGAGAGCTCAGGGAGGTAGTGGTTGCAACTCTGGCAGTCCTATTTAACAGATCACTGGATACCAGCATGGTTCCAGAGGACTAGAAGAGGGCAGATGTAGCCCCATTTCACAAAAGCAACAGCAGGGAAGAGGCTGGAAATTATAGGCCAGTCATCCTGACATTGGTGACAGGGAAGTTGATGGAAACACTGCTGATGGAAAGTATTGTGGAACATCTTATACCCAAAAACTTTAACACAAACAAAAGGAAGGCCTTTTTGATGCAGAGAGTGGTGTACCCTGGAATGGATTATCCTTAGAAGTCATTATAAGTAGTAGTAAACAAAAATTCAAATAACAGTTAGATGGATATATATTGGATGGTAATACTGTACAGTATTATGGGTGAATGGACAGGAGTGCCTAAAAAGGCTCACCACCTCCTTGGCTCCTAAATACCTTAGTATGACCCTTAGTATCTTGAATCCAATGGGTTACAGGACCTGAGGCAGTACAGATTCACGGGGGTGGTCATGTCAGACAAATCTGATTGATTTCTTTGACTGGGCAACTAAGGAATTAGATCAGGGAGGAGCAGTGGATGTGGCCTACCTACATTTCAGTAAGGACTTCGAATCCATTCCACATAAGAGACTAGTGAGAATGCTGGGTAGCTTAGGAATTGGTAAAAAAAGGTGGTAACCTGGGTAGGAAACTGGTTATGGGATAGGTGACAATAGGGGACAGAGGGTGGTGGTAAATGGAGTTTGTTCTGAGGAAGGTAGTGTGACCAGCAGGGTTCCTCAGGAATCAGTGCTGGGACTGGTCCTCTTTAATGTCTTTATTAGTGACATCACAGAGGAGCTGGAAGGAAAAGTCTATCTCTTTGCAGATGACACCAAGATCTGCAACAGGGTGAACACTGCAGGAAGTATGGAAAAGATGAACAGAGGCCTTAGAAAATGTGAAAAAGTGCAAAATAATGCACTTGGGCACAGAAATCCAGAGGCAGAGTATAAAATTGGAGGAATGGTACTGACAACAACCAGGCAGGACAGAGAACTGGGAATAATCATATCGGATGACCTTAAGGTGGTCAAGCAGTGTGACAAAGCAATTGAGAGGGCTACAGGGATGCTGGGGTGCATAGGAGGGGTATCACCAGCAGAAAGAGGAGGTGTTGTTCCTCCTGTATAAACTGCTGGTAAGAGGCCATCTTGAGTACTGTGTTTACATCTCTGGAAGCACATAGGCAGTGTGGAGGTCATCCGGGGCAGCTAAAATGGTGCTGGATCTGCATCAAAGGCCCTATGATGAGAGACTAAAGGACTACAATATGTTCACCCTGGAAGAGATAAGAGAGGGGTAATATGATAGAGACCAATAAATACCTCACAGGGGTAAATCAGGTACAAGAGGGAAGTATGTTTCAGAAGAAAAGTGCTCAAGAACAAGGGGACTTGATATGAAGCTGGAAAGAGGTAGAGTCAGAAGAGATATGAGGAAGTATTTCTTCACAGACAGAGTGATGGATCCCTGGAACAGCCTTTCAGCTGAGGTGATGGGGTGAAAACAGTGGTGGAGTTCAAGAATGCACGGGATAAGCAAAAGGAAATCTTAGTGAAAAGGAATAGGGGAAAGGAGAAAGAGCTATAGATTAAGTAGGGTCTGTGATGAGAATGTAGGTAGGGAAAAATGGGCAAACTGTGTGGGCCAAATGGCCCTTATGTGCTGTCAGATTCTATGTTTCTATATTTCCTGTGGGCCCAGACACATAGTCATTTCCTCCAAGTTGTCCCAGATAAATGGATGGCTGGATGGATGGATTGATGGATGGAAGCATGTTACCTTCCTGTACAGTGCTGACAGATGGATAGTTTCTTCCTTTATAAGGGCCCAGAGAGATATTCCTTCTTCCCAGTGGGCCCAGATAGACAGATGAATTTTTAATATCAGCCAGATCTCTGTAAGTATTTCAGCTGAGATAAAACTGGTAAATCTAAGTTTGCAAGCCTCTGTAACCCAGATCTTAGGCAGTGAGCTAGGGAGTCATTCTGCAAACAACAAAGTTGATGTCAGCTGAAGTGCACTTACACTTCAAAGAAGTGAATTGCTTTCATAATTAAGGGCTCTGTTTTGAGGGTAAACAAACCCAGAGCAGGGTATATGGTACTCCCATGGACTTTACCATATGGGAAGTTAAAAGGATGGACATTACAATCCACAAAAACCAAGGTCTGAAGTAAAAACCCAGTTTGGACCAGTTTTTCAGAAGACAAAGGGGGTGTTGAATCCATGATGTCAGCGTGACATGTCTGATCCCGAATGGTAAGAAATCTTTCTACTCTGTTATTTTCCAGAAGCCGTAGAAAGAGTTTTTCTATTTGTTTACGCTGTTGTGTACAAACCTTTGTTTTTTCACATTCTGTAGTAACACTGTAATTCCTGCAGTCTTTGTGTATTGTGATATCCTGTAGATTGTGTAAGTTTTTATATATGTCTTGCCTCTGTGACAGAATCTTTTGGGGGGGAATAGTTAACTGTTGATATTGACAAACCCAGGATCTGTCTCTGAAGTAGGAGCAGATGGCTATACTTACCACAGTCTAAGAAATGAAGTGTTGTCTCAGAAGTGATTGACATGGATAGCCATTAGCATTTTGATAAGGAGCACTGTGCTTTGTGAGCAGCAGTAACTCCAGTGGGATTGAGACTAAGAAATTCCCCAGGTAAGAGAACCACTCCTGAGTGGTGGCAGCTACTGAAGTGCACTTACAGGTGTGGAGCGCTGAGAAAATTGGCAAATTGTTACAGGCTGCATCCTGATTTTGGACAGGTTGTGACAATACTGAACAACCTAATTTAATCAACTTTATTAAATCAAATAGTTTTTATTGTTTAACCATTTGGTCATTACACAGAAGAAAATACACATAATTAATTAAAATATCATTGTTAATTACTAGGAGTTATCAAGAAGTATAGAAAGCAGAGTTTAACTTTGTATGTTTTTCTCATAAAATACAACTGGAAAACAATAAAATAGTTCACTTCTCATACAGATTTCTTGATCAGTTTTTCTTCACATGTGCAAAACAAAGTTTTAATGTATTTCAATGTCACTATATGCTTACATACACATTGTTCAATCTTCCTGACCTCAATGCAGTTGAATTACAGCAAACAAAGTGTAGTAGATGAGAGATTAGACTATAAACATATACCATCAGATTGCATTTGCAAAATTTCAGTACACTTATCATTTAGTCATACACAAAATATTTCAAGTATAAAGTACAAGTCTAAATAATAGGAATGGATAGTGTGTCCAGTAATTTTAGCTGACTCATACACAGAAAAGCAAGAGGGTGACTGTGAAAAGGCAAAGATACTAAACAAATATTTTTGCTCAGTATTTACAAATGAAGAGGGGGAGGTACCTAAAACAAACAATAGAAACACTCTGGATACGGAAGTTGATACCAGCCCATTTACAGAAGAAAGAGTTCTGAAAGAACTCTTAAAACTGAAGGTGGACAAAGCAATGGGGCCTGATGGGATTCATCCCAGAATTCTAAAAGAACTAAGGGTAGAACTAGTAACACCACTGACTACCATCTTTAACAAATCATGGGAGGATGGGGTGGTACCTGAGGACTGGAGGAGGGCAGATGTGATTCCCCTTCACAAAAGTGGGAGCAGGGCAGAAGCAGGCAACTACAGACCTGTTAGTTTAACCTCGGTGATAGGGAAAATGATGGAATCACTTCTGAAGGAAAGAATTGTCGAGTACCTAGAGGCCAGAGGGGCGCAGGACCCAAGGCAGCATGGATTCACAGCGGGAAGGTCATGCCAGATGAATCTAATAGATTTCTTTGACTGGGTGACCAAAGTAGTAAATCAGGGAGGGGCTGTGGACATGGCCTACCTAGACTTTAGCAAGGCATTTGACTCAGTCCCACACAAAAGGTTAATATACAAGTTAGCCAGCCTGGGAGTGGGTCCCAAGATGATAGCCTGGGTAAAGAATTGGCTGGAGAATAGGACACAGAGGGTAATAGTAAATGGAGTCCACTCTGAAGAAAGGGGGGTTACTAGTGGGGTAGCGCAGGGTTCAGTATTAGGACCGGTCCTCTTCAATATCTTTATAAGAGACATTGCAGAGGGACTGGAAGGAAAAGTATGTCTCTTTGCAGATGACACAAAGATCTGCAACAGAGTTGATGCACAAGGGTGGGGTGGAGCGGATGAGAAGGGGCCGTGTGAAGTTAGAGGAATGGTCAAATGTATGGCAGCTTAGATTTAATGCTAAGAAGTGCAAGGTAATGCACCTGGGAAACAAAAACCCAGGGGAAGAGTACACAATGGGGGGTGAAATACTAACAGCAACAAAAATAGAAAGGGACCGGGGGTAGTCATATCAGATGACTTAAAGGTGGGCAAGCAATGTGAGAGGGCAGTAAGGAGGGCTGTGGGATACTGGGATGCATAGGGAGAAGCATCACCAGTAGAAAACAGGAAGTTGTTATCCCTCTGTACAGACAGCTGGTGAGACCCCATCTGGAGTACTGTGTGCAGTTCTGGAGACCCAATCTCCGCAAGGACATAGACAAGATGGAAGTTGTACAGAGGAGGGCAACTAAAATGGTGCAGGGTCTGCACCAGAAGACATATGAAGAGGGACTAAAGGAGCAAAAATATTTATATCCTCGAAGAAAGGAGGGAGAGGGGGGACATGATAGAAACTTTCAAGTACCTCAAGGGACTCAACAAAGTCCAAGAGGGTAGCATCTTTCAAAAAAAGAGGTGTGCAAGAACAAGGGGGCATAATTTGAAGATGGGGGGCAGTTCAGAGGTAATGTAAGGAAGCATTTTTTCACAGAGAGGGTTGTGGGTGCATGGAACGGCCTTCCAGAGGAGGTTGTGGAGTCAAAAACAGTGGTTGAATTCAAGCATGCATGGGACAGCCATAAGGCAATTCTAGGGGGTGGGGGTAGAAAGAAGTAGGCTGCTGGTTAACTAGGATCTGCAGCTTATCCATCAGGTAGGGAAATTGGCAGACTGGGTGGGTCAAGCGGTCCTTATCTGCCATCAAATTCTATGTTTCTATGTTTCTATTAAACAGGGCATTGTATGGTTCAGGTCTGGCTACCTACACCCCATTACAATGTTTTGTCACCTGTAATCTCAACTCTCCATAAAGGAAAAAAAAAAGCCAGTTTGTGGGCTTATAAAAAAGAATCAGGCTCATTGCCCAATCAATATTTTTTTATAAATTATACCTTAGATAACCTTTGTATTTATGATTTATCAATTAGTTGCATGCATCTTTTCCTAGATTTAATAACATCCAGAAGAAATATGGTTAGTTTCTCCAATATGGCCAGGTGTTCAGATCTGAAAAGTAGGTCCAGTATCTATCTGAGTGGTACATAGAGTGTCTCTGTTATGTTACCTAAATGTATATTTCTTATTTGATTGTACTATGGACAGTAAATGGCTACTTGGAGTAAATCTTCAGTGACCTGTAGGTCACCGCTGCAATTTATTGATATAAAACATCATCTTTTTTGTATCTATTATTAATTACATTGCTGAGAAATGTTTCAAGCATAATGTAAATGGAATCCAGTTCTCTCTATATCTTGTGTTCTGTATTAAATTAACAAAAAATGTAATTGAAGGCTTTTTCATATTTTCATCTTTTATATCTATTCATAATAATTATCTTGAATGTTACAATGTTCTCTGTCCTCAACAATATGGATTCCGCAGCAATCATGGAATGTGTACTACCTTGGTCAGGTTTACATTCACTGTTCTGAAAGGTTCTGAAAATGGCCTTATGATCAGAGCAGTGTCTGTGGACTTGATCAAGGCATTTGATGTAACTGAATATAACTTGTTTTGTTCTAAACTCAGTGCCATTGTTTTTTCTTATGTTGCTGTTTCTTGGGTTAAGGATTATTTGACAGACCAGTCGCAGTTTGTTAATATGTGCATAGTTAAGTCAAATGTTTGCTCAATAGAATGTGGGGTACCCCAGGGCTCCATTTTGGGCCCATTATTGTTTTCTCTTTTTGTTTACCAACTGCTTTTGTTAAGTAAGTCGTGTGACTCAATTCTTTATGCAGAGGATTTAATCCTTTTTTCGCATCCCAAATTGTTGCCCGGGTTAACAATAAATCTTGAAAAGGATGTTATGGATGTCTGTGATTGGTGTTTTAATAATTATTTGGTCTTGACTTCCATAAAGACAAAGTCCATGTTATTTGTTACTTCCCTAATGTTAAATGAAAATCACTTTCCATTGCTGCAAGATAATGTCAGTACTGCAATTGAACAAATGCATCAATTTAAATATCGTGGGGTTTTACTTGATCCTGGACTAACATTTTCTTTACAGGTTAGATTTGTTAGTCAGCTGAATAATCAGAAATTGGGTGTTTTATATAAAATTAAAAGTTGTTTCACTATGGAAACTCAAAAATCTATTGCAGTGGGCTCCCTTCTCCCTCATTTTGATTATGTATCTAGTCTTTATTTTATTTTGGTTGTAAGAAGCTCAATATCATGTCTGTTACTTACAATGTTATTTTTCATTGTGTTTTCTTTGCTCCCATTTAAACTCACCACTGTGACTTTTATTTTCAGTTAGGCTGGTTGTCCCCTAGATCTAGAATTGAATATTTCTTTGGATGTATGATTTTTAAATCAATTTTTGTGCATTCATTTTCCTTTATCTGACATAGTTTCTATCAGATTTGTGCAGTCCAAATTAAATCAGCCAAGGGATTGTTACTAAAGACCATTCCCTATAAGTTCAGCTCTCGTGCTTTTTCCATTGCAGCACCTTTATAATAAAATGGCCTACCTGAAGCACTTCACTCTGTAGTTTTTCTTTAAAGTTTTAAGTAAAAATATAGGCAATTGTTATTGAATAAGGCTGTTTGTAATTGTGCTATTCATAATTGTTGTTATTTGGCTTTGTGTCTTGTTTATACTCTACATTTTTTGGGGGGGGTCAGATCTGAAAAAGGACCTCTGGTTCAGTGTCTCTACCCAGTTAACAAATAAATAAAATAAATGTAAAAAAATATATTGTTTACTGGCCATCTAGAGACTTTTAGTTGTGTAATTAAGATTAAGTCCTCTTCTTTAGCTTTATGTTGAATTCCTTTAGTAATAACTGTTGAGTAAGAATAAGGGCCCAGATATTCAAAGCTTTGCATGGTGTGCAAACCGTTTGCATGGGTTTAGCGCAGGACTAGCGCAGGTCTACCATATTCAAAAGGCCAAATAGCACATGCAAACCACATTAGCACTGGACAAATCATAATTATATGCAAGGGGCAAAGTGAACATGAATACAGGTGCTATGAGATATTCAGCAACTAGCATGGCGCTATAGTGTTTAGTGTAACTTAGAATGACCCTTAGCGCAGTACATATTACCGCCCAGGAAAAGCTGGTTTTAACCCTGGGCAAACAGCTTTGCATGACAGTGTTGCTTTGCGCGGTGTTTGCATGGCTTTTGCGTGGCTTGCACAACCCGAACATATGATTATGACACTTAGAAAATGCCAAACATGGAGGACACATGCTGCTCACTGATGACACCACCCCGATGCCAACAGCTGCCACCAGTCCCAGCCAAGCACAGGCAGTAAGGGGTGATCTGGCCCACAGGGGACATCATGGTAGTGTGGCCATACAGCACACACCTGCAGACCATGTGTCTGCAGTGACAACAGATGCTAGCACACATGCAGTACTGTGGGCATGGTGGCCATTGAGGGGAGGGTGTACAGGTGGCCAGACCTCACCACTGCCCAGGTGTGGCCACAAGGCTTGGCAAATCATGCAGTGCACATGGGCCAGTAGTGGGAATACCCCACCATCTGTGTGCCTGTCAGAGCTTACGTGCTCCCCCAGCCACATACCGCACAACTGTACAGATGCTACAGCACACACAGCTGGCCATGTATATGTCACTGTGAGCATCCTATGCCACAAGTGCAGCATTTGTGGATCACACAACAGCGTAACAGTACTGTTCACTGTCAGTAATCACCTGCAAGCAGGGCCTGTCACTGTGTACAGTGCAGTGGTCATCACTGCCCTGCATACCATAGGCATTGCTGTGTCCCTCACACTCCCAGCCCCCTTGCTACTGTAGTGCATGCTGTGCACTGTAGCATGACCTACAGTCAAGGCCCCTGGAATTCTGCGATTCTGCGGTTGTGGAATTTTCAGCAGAATTTGCATCATACTGCAGAATATATATAGTGCCACAGAATATGCATCATGCTGCAGAATATATATACTGCCACAGAATTCATCATTTTTGGTGAATTTCCATTCAAATGTACTGTTTTTTCATAGTGTCAGGCTTTGTTTTCCATCTTGTTTATCCTGAAGCCCCTCCTCTATGCTCATCATATGATGTCATTGATGACATCACATAATATTTAGTCAATGGCAGGACTGCTTTCTGCAGAGAAATGAATACATCATGCCACAGTAATCAGAAAATGCTGCCGCAGAAGCCAAGAAGCCCTGCCACAGAAATCAGAACATTCTGCAGCTGAGCACTAGGGGCCCTGCCTATAGTGTGGCAGTTGCATGCAGCACCACCACCACCTGTGCCTATGCTGTGTTGTCCCCTGGGGTATGATATGCTATGCTATGCTGTACTGTTCACATGTAGCCTACAGCTATCATCTTGCACTGCCTGACTGACCTACAAGTGGAGCTGCGGTCAGACCTGGCCAGCCCCTGTACTTCCAGACCGACCTACAGGTGGAACTGTAGGACCCTGCAGTAAAGCTGGGCAAACTGCATGCAAATCAGGGCATAATAGGATGCTAATGTGGCTGTTTGCCCACAGACTACCTACGTAGGCTCATTTGCATGTCACTTTTGAATTTGGCAAAGTTTAGCACCGGGCAAACTTGTTTGCACCGGACAAACAGCTTAGCTCCTTGCTAATCCCACACAAACACGTTAGCTCTGCACAAATGGTTCTAGGAATATTATACTCTTTTGCACACTGTACTTTCTCATAGGCTGCTCCCTGCAGCTGTACTGGGTCCATGCATTTGCTGGAACACACATTGGCCACATGGGCCACCTATACCTACCTTCACATCGCTGTGCACTGTGTTGCTGTTGTGGTCTGCACTTCCTGGTTGCTATATTCAGAGCTGTCTTATTACAGGGCTTCATTTGCCCTGTACTTCCAGCCCAGTTTGCCCAGCCTCATTCTCATGCTATATTCAGAGGCTGTTTGCCCTGGGCTATTCCTTTTGAATATCGCTTGCTTTGTGCTCCTGGGCTAACTTTGCCCACCGGGCAGTGCTAATTTAGCCCCAGGGCAAAGTTTTGAATATCTGGCCCCCGAATCATAACTCTTTATTCTACTAAGGATTTGAGATATTTTACATGTCTTCAATAAATTATAAGAGCTATTGATCCATCTATCTATCTGATAGATCTTTTTATTTTTTTTCTTTAAGACGGTTAAATAATATTGCCCCTGGGAGTTGTGGAACCAATTTCTATCCAGAAATTAAGTTGTCTGGCATTACCTGTATGTCCAATGTTTATTTTTCCTGAGTTCTTATCAGCGTATTTGGAGTTCCCTTTGTTAATTTTAGTAGTTCTATAGAGCATATTTAATACAGAATCAAGTACATTCAAATCAGTACCTCCCCATATTTTTACAGCATGTAGTTATTGGTTAACACATTTTGCATCCAGAGCTTTTAACAAAGGTGTCAGTTAGAGGTCACCATAAATTCTATTAAATCTCTGCAATGCTTCTGCTGTGAATCACATTTTCCTACTGATATGTTTGTTATGTTTATTCCAATTCATATTATAACTGAAAGTTAAAGCATCAGTGAAACAAAATTGGACAAAAATTTACCCTACCTTTTTTTTCACTATAAAAGAACCTAGGCATCTTCCAGTTTTATGTGGTGGTATACTTTTCTAATTCCACCAAAATATGAGTGTTTTATAAATGTTTTAATGGAGCTTTTTCTCAAGAAAAAAAGATGGCTGCCACATTTCATGTAGAAATGGCACTGTAGACCTGCAAGTGTCAGGATTGAAAAAATAAAGACTGTCTCATGGTTTGCAGCATATGAGGTACCTAGACAACTATATCTGAGAAGTAAGCTAACATTTTTCTTAATTGAAGCTGAAACTAGCTTTTTTGGAAAAACATTTTTCATTGCACTGCTGCTTTAAACCTACAGTAAATAGAATAATTCCTGAACATATTCTAAAGGTTTATTTGATAAAGTATAAGTTTTATAGGTCTTTTGATTGCCAAAGATTGAAATTTTAGTGTTTTTGTATTAGGTAAAAGAACAAGTTTATTACATGATGCATCAAGTTTTTCTAGAATTCTCTGTAGTCTTTTTCTACTGCTTGAAATACTGTAATTGCCACATTGTCTGCATATGCAAGTACAGAGACATAATGCTGTAATATTTTTGGTATATGATGTTCTTGTTTATTTAGCTGTAGTAGAATGTCATTTATATATACAGTATGTTGAAAGGTGCTGGGGCAAGTACACAGTCTTGCCTGTTTCAATCATATCACCAATCTCTCTTTGTCTCCAGTGAAAACATATTTAATGCTTCCAGATGCTCCTCATAGGAGTGCCCTTGAAGGTCCTTGATCATTTTGGTTGCTTTTCTCTGAACATCCTCCAACCTGTTTATACCCTTTTTCATATGTAGACTCCAAAACTGGACACAGTACTCCAGATGGAACCTTACCAGGTACCTGTACAGTGGCAGTATTACTTCCTTCCTCCTGCTGTTGAATCTCCTCCCTATCCACCCCAGTAGTTTGTTGGCTTTGCTATAAGCTCTGTTGCATTGGCTTGTCTGTTTAAGGGTGCTGCTTATGATGACACCTAGGTCCTGTCCTTCTTGCGTGGTACTGAGCTGGACTCTATTGAGGTGGTACTCTGTCCTTGGGTTCCCTTTATTTATTTATTTATTTTTTAATTTTCCTTTTTACACCCTGAGCCGCCTGCCGCCTTGTCCTTCAGCCCGGTCACGGGCCGCCGGCTCTGCCTCCAAATCCACATGCCCACGATGCCCGTGGCTTGCCCCCCACGGTGGGGCCCACGCATCCGGCACATGTCGCTGGCACTGGATAGGGTCGGGGGCCTGGCCTGAGGGCACATTGAAGCCGCAGCGAGCATCATCTATGGCAGCAGGTGGCTCCTCCTTTTCCTGGTTTTCTCCCGAGGCGGACGTACATGACATCGCGTCCAGCCCGCCTCCTCCCCATGACGGCGTCGGCTGCGTGGGGACTCCCGGTCTCCACCAGGGGTCCCCAATGCACCGAATGCTGCCCGCACCCTCCCCCCGGAGTAGGAGAGCTGCCCATCGGAAGCTCAAT
Source organism: Neoceratodus forsteri (assembly GCA_016271365.2). Lineage (NCBI taxonomy): Eukaryota > Metazoa > Chordata > Ceratodontiformes > Ceratodontidae > Neoceratodus > Neoceratodus forsteri. Next base: position 319,619,669 of record CM028130.1, read on the forward strand.
CTTACTCCCCCTGGCCGACCCTCCGACGACTCGGATCCGTTCCCGAACCCAGGTCGCCAGCGTCGCAAGTGGAAATCCCACCGCTGCGCCGACGGGCCGGCCCCTTGGGTTCCCTTTAACCAAATGCATCACCTTACATTTTTTTGTATTGAACTTCAGCTGCCAGATTTTGGACCATCCTTCCAGCATCTAGGTCTTTAACCACCTCCTCCTAGAAACATAGAAGGTGACGGCAGAAGGAGACCACTAGAGTCATCTCTTCTGCCAGGTGTTTTTGTATTCTACTACCCCCTAACTGTCCTTTAGTGTGAGGGCACCCTTGTGCCTTTCCCATACATTCTTGAATCCTTCAACTTTGTTAGCCCCCACTACCCCGGGACAGACCATTCCAGATGTTCACCACCCTCTTTGTGAAGAAGAACTTCCTGACATTGGCAGTGAACTTCCCTCCTTTTAGCTGTAAATCATGACCCCTGGTTCTGTTGCCCTCCTTGAAGTGAAAAAGTTCCTGTGTCTGTACCTTGTTTATGTCTTTTATGTATTTGAATGTTTCAATCATGTCTGTCCTCTCCCTTCTTTGTTCCAGGTAATATATGTTCAGTTCTTCTCTTTCTATATATGACATCTGCTGCAATCCCCTTATCATTTTATTTGCCTTTCTCTGCACTGTCTCTATCAGGTCAATATCATTTTTGAAGTGAGGCCTCCAAAACTGGACACCGTTCTCCAGGTGTGGCATGACCAGTGATCTGTACAAAAGGCAGGGCCACCTCACTCTTCCTGCTTGTGATTCCCATCCCAATGCATCCCAGCATTCATAGAAACATAGACTTTGACGGCAGATAAGGACCACTTGGCCCATCTAGTCTGCCCATTTCCCTACCTACAGGCTAGGCCACAGACCCTAGTTAACCAACAGCCTATTTCTTCCTACCCCCCACAAGAATTGCCTTATGTCTGTCCCATGCATTCTTGAATTCTCCCACAGTTTTAGACCCCACAACCTCCTCAGGAAGGCTGTTCCACGCATCAACTACCCTCTCTGTGAAATAATACTTCCCACATTGCCCTGAACCACCCCGCTCTTTAAATTGGTCCCGTTGTTCTTGCACATCTCTTTTCTGAAAGATGCTACCCTCTTGGACTTTGTTGATTCCACTGAGGTACTTAAAAGTTTCTATCATGTCCCCCCTCCTCTTTCCTCAAGGGTATACATATTAAACTCCTTTAGTCTCTCCTCATACGGCTTCTCTTGCAGACCCCGCACCATTTTAGTTGCCCTCCTCTGGACTGCCTCTATCCTGTCTATGTCCTTGCGAGATGGGGTCTCCAGAACTGGATGCAGTACTCAGATGGGGTCTCACCAACTGTCTGCACAGAGGATAACAACTTCCTGTTTTCTGCTGCTGATGCTCTCCCTATGCATCCCAGTATACCCCAGCCCTCCCTACTGCCTTCTCACATTGCTTGCTAACCTTAAGGTCATCTGATATGATTACCCCCAGGTCCCTTTCCTTTTTTGTTGTTGTTACTACCTGCCCCCATTGTGTATTCTTCCCCTGGGTTCTTGTTTCCCAGGTGCATTATTTTGCACTTCTTTGCATTGAGTCCTAGCTGCCATACTTCTGACCATTCCTCCAACCTTGCCAAGTCCCTTCTCATCCTTTCCATGCCTCCTTGTGTATCAACCCTGTTGCAGATCTTTGTGTCATCTGCAAAGAGGCATACTTTTCCTTCCAGTCCCTCTGCAATGTCACTTATGAAAACATTAAAAAGGACTGAACCCAATACTGAACCCTGCGGTACCCCACTAGTAACCCCTCTTTCTTCAGAATGGACTCCATTTACAATTACCTTCTGTGTCTTGTTGTGCAGCCAATGTTTTACCCAGGCTACCACCCTGGGACCCACTCCCAGGCTGGTTAATTTGACTATTAATCTTTTGTGTGGGACTGTGTCAAGTGCCTTGCTAAAGTCTAGGTAGGCCATGTCCACAGCCCCTCCCTGGTCTACTACTTTGGTCACCCAGTCAAAGAAATTATTAGATTCATCTGACATGACCTTCCCACTGTGAACCCATGCTGACTTGGGTCCTGTGCCCCACTGGCGTCTAGGTACTCAACTATTCTTTCCTTCAGAAGTGACTCCATCACTTTCCCTACCACAGAGGTCAAACTGACAGGTCTGTAGTTTCCTGCCTTTGTCTTGGTCCCACTTTTGTGAAGGGGAATCACATCCGCCTTTCTCCAGTCCTCGGGTACCACACCATCCTCCTGTAATTTATTAAAAAGAGTAGCCAATGGTTTCACTAGTTCCCCCCTTAATTCTTTTAGAATTCTGGGGTGAATTCCATCAGGCCTCATTGCTTTGTCCACCTTCAGTTTCAGGAGTTCTTGCAGAACCCTTTCTTCTGTGAAAGGACTAGGATCGACCCCCTATCCAGAGTGCTTCTGTTAATTGGATTAGGCACTTCCTCCTCCTCTTACGAACATACGAAATTTGCCAGCAGATAAAGGCCTAGAGGTCTATCAAGTCTGCTCGAATGTGCAGCTAGCATCCCTTATTCTGCAGCTGCCCCTCCCTTCCACCCTTCCCCTTCATTAACCCTCCCCCTTGTCCTGTCCCATCCTCGTTTGAAGCAGTCCACTGTTCTACTGCATACCACTTCTGCAGGTAACGCATTCCACCCAGCCACCACCCTCTCTGTAAAAAAGTGTCTCCTCATCTCCCTCCTGAACCTTCCTCGCTCCAGTCTCATATCATGGCCCCTGGTGGCCCTCCCCTTCCTTACTTTGAACAGCCCCTCTGTACCCGTCTTGTTTATTCCTTTCATGTATTTAAAGGTTTCAATCATGTCCCCCCTGTCTCTCCTCCCCTCCAGTGAGTACATGTTCAACTCCTTCAACCTCCTCTCATATGATAAGTCCCCCAGACCCTTGATCATCTTTGTCGCCTCTCGCTGCACTCCCTCCAGTAACTTAATGTCCCTTTTCAGATACGGACGCCAGAACTGCACGTAGTACTCCAGGTGTGGTCTAACTAATGACCATACAGTGGCAGAATCACCTCCTCCTCCTTGAGGATATACCCCTTGCAATACAACCCAGCATTTTGTTGGCCTTTGCAGCTGCCTTCCCACACTGTGCCGAGTTGTTCATTGACCCTGTGATGAGCACACCCAGATCCTTCTCCTCCTCTGTCTGGGCTAGCTGCACTCCCCTAGCTGGTAAGTCCTCCTTGGGTTCTTCATCCCAAAATGCATCACCTTGCACTTTTGGCATTAAAGCCCAGTTGCCAGGTGTCTGACCAGGTTTCAAGCTTTGCCAGATCATCCTGCAACCCCTGCCATCCCCTAGGTCATCCACCACCGCGCCAACCTTGGTATCATCAGCAAACAGACTGATCTTGCTCTTGATGTCCCATGATATGTCTGCAATGAATATCCCAAACAACACTGGTCCCAACACGAGCCCTGTGGGACACCACTCATCACTGCCCTTGGGTGTGAGCTCCCCACCCACCACCACCCTCTGTTGCCTTCCCTGCAGCCAGTTTCTACCCATCTCACCAGCATTGCACCTGCCCTGTGCCTACTAACTTCCTTCCCAGCCTTCCATGTGGCACTGAGTCGAATGCCTTACTGAAGTCCAGATACAGGACATCCACTGCATGTCCCCCGTCCAGTTGCCTAGTTACCCAGTCATAGAACCCACCAGGTTGGTTTGGCAGGATCGGCCATGTATGAAGCCATGCTGTCTGCTGTCCTGTAGTCCTTGGCCTCTAAGAGGCCACCAGCCTCTCCTTCAGGATAGTCTCCATTAGCTTACCCACGATGGATGTGAGGCTCACTGGTCTGTAGTTTCGGTTCATCCTTGGGGCCACTCTTGTGGAGGGGCACCACATGAGCCATCCTCCAGTCCTGAGGTACACACCTGAATGTAGTGAGGCATTAAATAGGTCTGCCAAAGGTCCTGCAAGGACCTCTGCCAGCTCCTTCAGTACCCTGGGATGGATGCCATCTGGACCTGGTGCCTTGTCCACCTCAGTGCTTCAAACCCTCTCGAACTCTGTCCTCCATGATTTCCCATCTGTCACCACTTCCCCCCTCGTCTGCCATTTCACCCATCTTGGGTGTCACCCCTCTTCTCTTTAGTAAATACTGAGCAGAAGTACTCATTTAGTGCTTCCGCCTTATCATACCCTGCTTCCACCTATTCCCCTCCTTCTAATCCTTACTATGTGGTCCTTACAGCTCCTTTTCTCCCTGAGTGTGCTAAAAGGTCCTTCTCCCCTTCTTAATGCCTTGTGCCAGCCTGAGTTCCGTAGATGCTTTGGCTCCCTCTTTTGTGAATACTGAGCAGAAATATTCGTTCAGTATCCTGCTTTTCACGGTCCCCTCTTCCCACCCACCGTTCATTCTATTCAGCCTCCTATCCCTCCTTTTGTCTTTCTACGCTTGCTTGACTCACCTATTAGGTTTTATCCCCTTCTTAACCGAAGTTGCTATCTTTTCCTCAGTTTGGGCCTTTGCTATTCTGACTTCCCTCTCTGCTTCCTTCTGCCTTAACTGGTACAGCTCTCTATCCTGCTCCTTCTGTGTTTCCTTATACTTCTGGAATGCTATCTTTTTCTTTCTGACTTTCACAGCCTCCTCTTTTGAGAACCATAGTGGCTTTTTCTTTCATTTTGATTTGATTATTTGCTTCACACAAAGGCTTGTTGCCTCTGTGATGGCAGTTTTGATGATTCTCCATTGTTGCTCCACACCTCCTTCTAGCCTGTTTGCTAGTGCTTTTCTGAGGCACTCTCCCATCTTGCCAAAGTCAGCCCTCCTGAAGTCCAGTACCCTAACTTTTGTAAGGCCTGACTCTGTAGCTGAGTTTAACGTGAACCACAATGTTTTTTATTTATTCATTTATTTTAGTTGTTTAACCAGGATTAGCACACTAAGCTGAAAGCTTTTTTACAGGAGCGACCTGGGAGCTCAGGGAAGTTAAGTGACTTGCTCAGGGTCACACAGTATGCAAGTGGAAGCTGTGGGATTCAAACCCAAGTCTGGTCTGCTGGATGTCACCAGATTTACAGCTCAGAGCCTTAAACCACTGTGCTACTGCCTCCTGTTTGATAGTCACTTGTTCCCAGATGGCAACCCACTTCTAGATCTGAGATCCTCTCACTGCCCCCTTTTGAGAGTACGAGGTCTAAGATTGCTCCCTCACGAGTGGGTTCCAAAATTAGCTGTCTGAGGCCTGCCACCTGTAGGGCATCAAGAATGGCCCTGCTTTTGGATGTGGCTGCAGCAAATGTGCTCCGGTTAACATCTGGCATATTCAGGTCTCCCATCAACAGTATCTCCCCTTTCTCTGCCATTCTAAGAATGCCTTCTATCATATCCTTGTCCATTCCCTTCCCCTGACATGGGGGTCTGTACACAACCCCTGTGCGGATTGTGGTGCCATTTCCAGTCTCAAAGGTGACCCACAGTGCCTCCTCTCCTCCCTGTTTACTCTTTTGTTCAGTTGCTTTTATCCCTTCCTTTACATAGAGAGAGCTCCTCCCCCTCTTCTCCCCTGCCTGTCTCTCCTGTAGGTTATGTACCCTGGTATGTTAACATCCCAGTCATGGTTCTCTGTGTTCCATGTTTCTGTGACTGCTACGATATCCAGGCATCCCTCATCCATCAAGGCCACCAGCTCAGGGAGCTTGTTGCCCAGACTATGAGCATTGGTACTTATTACCCTCCATTTCCTGATGGCCTTACTCCTTTTTGCCCCATCCCTGTCCTTCTTGCCTTTGTCACTTTCTCCATTTACCCCTGCCCTTCTCCCTATCGACACCTCTATGTTGGTGTTTACCTCACTTACTACTGTGATTTTTGGGGGCTAGGATTTCCTTGCTCCTTTCCAGTGCCTCCCTCCTTGACTAGTTTAAATGCTTGCCAATGAAGCATTTACACCTATCACCTAGGATTCTGGTTCCCCTCCTGGACAGATGCAGCCCATCATGCCAGTATAGGCTTGCATCACTCCAGGTGAACCCCCAGTCCCCAATGAAGCCAAATCCCTGAGCCCCACACCAGTTTTTCAACCACTGATTGAATCCCATGGTGCAGAACACCCTAGCCTCTGCTACGCCATAGATGGGCAGCACCTCCGAGAAGGTTACCATGCATGCTACTTGTCTAAGGCCCCTCCCCAATTTCACAAACTCTTCCTGCATTTCTCTAATCCCTTTCTTAGCCAGGTCATTTGTCCCTAGGTGGACAATGACATCCAGCTCCCTTCCCTGTGCAGCTACTCCAGCAATCCTGAGGATTCACTCCCTGTCCCTCCAAGCCATGGCACCAGGCAGGCACCTTACCTCCCTCTCCCCTTCCTCCCCCAGTTCTACCTTCCTAACAATGGAGTGTCCCCCCAAAAGTTGTTTCCTTCCCCTGCGGGGTCCCCTGCCACCCTCCTGTGGGTCTCCTTTGTGGAGGTTCCCAGAATCCTCCTTGGTCTCCACTGCGGGTGCCTCCATAGAAGAACCACACTTTGCCAGAATGGCATAGGAATTGTGGAGAGGTACAACTGGAGGGTGTGCCTCTGTTCCACCACCCTCACCTCCCTGGAGCCCACTGTGGTCCAACCGCTCCTCTTCTTGGCAACCTCTGAGGCAACGGCAGTGGCACTGGTGGTCCCTGGATGGAAGAGGAGGTCCCACAGATCCTGGCCAACTCAGCCTGGAGATGAGCAACCTCCTCCCTCAGCCCAGAGAGGTGCCTGCAGTTGGGACAACACTGCATCCTCCAGAACATCTCCCGGAAGACTGCTGCTCCACAGCCACTGCACTGCACCACTCCCATCATGTCTTATTTCTGGCCACTTAACTGTTTGCAGTCCTTACTCTTTCCTGTGTTTTTTTTTCTCTCTCTCCTTACTTTCTGCCTGTGTGCCCTTTAAGCTCCTGATTGTCCTGTTCTGAGACAAGAATATCCTTTATTTCTCAGTAGACCCCTTACTTGCTCAGAGGCAGACCTCCAGCAGCTAGAGGGGCTGGAGATCTACTCTGCCCTTCTAGGATGGTGGGTCTTTGGTGGCTCTGTGATCACTCACTTCCTGCTCCCAAACAGGAAATTCCTGCTATCAGTCAAATCCTGTGCCTATTAAAGTAGAACTAGCTTTGGGTGGGAGGGTGGAGGGGAGGGAAGGAGGGCAATATAGTCCCAGTAGAGAAGTCCAGTCACACAGCAGTCCTTTCTGCTGGTGTCTTCTGCCAAGCTACTAGCAGAATCTTTCTAAGGCAGTCTTTAAATGTAGCTTCCTTCTAGCTAAGCCACTCCCCCTACCTACTAGATCTTTCTACAAGTAATTTAAACCTCACAGCTATCAAGTCCTTTCAATCACTTGAGATTTATACCTAGATAACTGTTCAGATAACCATTCACTTCAGTAACTCAGACAAACACACACTTTTTTTTTGTTTTGTTTGTTAGTTTTTTTTTACCCTAAATTAAAGGTCCAAGTACAAGAGTTCTACTTCTTTAGTCCCAGTAGAGGAGTCCAGTCACACAGCAGTCCTTTTTCCTGGTGTCTTCTGCCAAGCTACTGGCCTTCAGTGCTGCCTTTTCACACTGCTTTCCTACTTTCAAGTCATCTGAGATTATGATACCTAGATTGCGCTCCTGGTTGGAGGCGGCTAGTCTTTCCCCTCCCAAGTAATATGTCTTCTTTGGATTATTTTTTCCTATGTGATAGACTTTGCATTTTTTGCCATTGAATCTCATCTGCCATGCTCCAGACCAGTCCTCAAGTTTCTTGAGGTCTGATTCCATCTTTTTCACTCCTTCTATGGTGTCCACTCTGTTGCATACCTTGGTGTCTTCCATGAACAGAAACACCTTTCCCTCTAGTCCATTAACTACGTCAGCTATGTAAATATTGAAGAGCAAAGGCCCCAGTACTAAGCCTTGGGGCACTCCACTTGTTACCCTTCCCTCTGACGATAGTGTTTCATTTACCTGCATCCTCTGGGATCTGCCCTGCAGCCAATTTTGTACCCATTTTACCACTTCTGTTCCAATTTCTGTGTAGTCTAACTTCTTTTCCTGCCTTCTGTGTGGAACCGAGTCAAAGGCCTTGCCAAAGTCCAAGTAGATCATATCAACTGCCCCACCATCATCAATGACCTTGGTAACCCAGTCAAAAAACTCGACCAGATTTGTTTGGCATGACCTTCCCACCGTGAATCTGTACTGTTTCAGGTCCTGCTGCCCGCTGGCTTCTAGGAATACTATAATCCTCTGCTTGGGCAGCATCTCCATCACTTTTCCAATCATAGATGTAAGGCTTACTGGCCTGTAATTTCCTGACTCATCCCTGCTGCCCAATGTGTGGAGTGGTAATACTGTTGCCCTTTTCCAGTTCTCAGGTACCACTCTGCTCATTAAAGATTTGGTGACTAGCTTTGCCAGTGGGGCTACCATTTCCAATCTCAGTTCTTTTAAGATTCTGGGATATATCTCATCTGGTCCCATGGTCTTATCTACCTTCAGTTTATTTAGTGCCTCCTGTACTTCATCCTCCGTAATGGGGCTAGTACCGACCCCTGGAGAAAGGGTGTTGTGTTTTCTGAATGCCAGGCCATTTTCTGGTCCTCCTAAGTAAACACTGAGCAGAAGTACTTGTTTAGGATTTCTGCTTTTTCATAGTTGTCTTCCATTATTTAACCTTCCTTTGTAGCAATTTTCACTATACCCCCTTTTGCCTTCTTTCTTTCTCTAATGTACCTAAGGAAGGATTTGTCACCTCTGTTTGTTCCCTCTGCTATCTTTCTTTCCATCTGGGCTTTGGCCTGTCTTATTCTTTTGCTTGCTTCTCTCATTTTTTCTTTGTACGAATCCCGGGCTTTTTCCTTCTTAGTTTCTTAATATATTTTGGATCCCTTCTTTTTTCTTTTACTATGGTTGCCACTTCTTTGAAAAATTATAAAAGATTTCTTCTTCTTTTCCTTACTGTGAACCCTTCCTCCTAACTTGGTATAGTCTGCGAATAGGGCAATTTTGTCCTGAATACCTATGCTGATGTGACTAATAATGGCATTAAACAGGACTGTTCTCAACACTGAGCCTTCATCAGACCTCACCCCATTGACCACTACTTTCTGTTTTCTGTCCCTAAGTCAATTACCTAGCTAACTGACTATGCACTTGGCTGCACCCAGATCAGCCAACATTTTCAGCAGGCAATTGTGTAGCACTACAAAGCACAAAATCCGCAGCTAAAGGACCTGAAAGAGGAGCCAAATATATAAATCAAACAGCAGATAATGAAAAACTCGGCTGCAACTCTACCACATAAACAGAAGCCAAATGCTAGGGCACGTTTAAAACATATTTATTAAATACAAAAAAGCACCCCCCCTCGTTGATGTACATTTCACATCTAAATGATGCTTTATCAAGACAAACGGTGCCACCAGGTGCTACCTCTTAAATAGTATATTACCTTAAATTACTAAATAGCAGGTGTATGTCGTATTCCTCCTAAAAAAATAGATGTTATAAATGCACTACCTTGCATTTCCTAAAAGAAGGTACATACCCTACATCTAAACGACATAAATACATACAATGAATATAATTATAAGTGACACCAAGAAATACATCTGTAATATGTACAAAAGATATGCACTAAAACTACCTAGCCGAAAATCATTCTAATATATGCATGATATTAATTTAATATGGAATCTTATAACTTAGGTACATAATGCCACATCAGAAATTGTGCATATTTTAAACCATTTTATAAAATATTTATACGATTATCCAGATTTTTACTTTTTAAGCGAAGGTGCTAACTGGAATTGTTCATTCAGGCCTGGATAAGTGCAGGCTTTTAATGTATACTGCCAAAATGTCTCTCTACACATAATTAGATTGTCCAAGTCTCCTCCTCTCGGTCCAATAGATACCTTTTCCAGTCCAAAGAATCAAAATTTATGCTTTTTGCCTAACCTATTAATATGTAATGCTAAAGCATTTTCTACTGTTTTAAACATGCCCTAGTGTTGGGCTTCTGTTTATGTGGTAGAGTTGCAGTCGAGTTTTTCATTATCAATTGTGTAGCACTGAATCAAAGATCTTACTGAAATTGAAGTAGAGGGCGTCCACTGGGTGGCTTCAATCTAGTTCCCTAGTGACCCGGTCAAAAAATTTGATTACGTTCATTTGGCACAACCTTCCCACCATGAACCCATGTTGCCTGTCATCCTGCAGACTGTTCTTATCTAGCTACTCTACCAAGTCTTGTTTTACTAAGATTTCCATCAATTTCCCCACTACCAATGTAAGGCTGACTGGTCAGTAGCTGTCTGCTTCCTCCCAACTTCCTTCCTTGTAGAGAGGTACCACATCAGCTCTTCTCCAGCCTCCTGACACTACCTGCTGTCTCCTGGCATTGCCTCTGTCCAATATCAAACTGATTTTCTTGTCTCCTAACATATCACCTATCCAGCCCATGGGTGTGGGCATCTTCAGAAATCTGAAGCATTCTTACTTTCATTAAAAATGCTGACCTGTCTTTTTCTTTCATTTTTGTACTGATCATCATGTGTGTTCTACTTTACGTGGACTCTGGATCAACACAAACTGTTTCTGAACTTGCAAAGCACATCTCAGTCCTGGATGCAATACAGATGTTGGACTTAGCTTGGACTGATGTGCATCAGCAGACAATAGCCATTGCTACAGCAAGGCTGGGTTCACATCATTGCTGACATAACAGGAGAGAACCATGGACCTGAAAGTTAAAAGTAATGATAGGTTGCAGATTCCAGATCTGCCAGCTGGCTCATCTATGGCAATTGTATGGACCATACCAAGAGAGCTGCCACTGAACCAACTGTTGGCCAGTCAGTGGGTGGGACATATGTGGGAGTATCTGTGGGGACTCACAGGACAATGACCTGGAGGAGGAGGAGGAAGATGAGATGAGCCCAGAGGAGGAGCTGGTAACTGCAGCCATGGTGGTTAACAACATGGTCACAATAAGAAAATTCATACTGTCAAGGGAAAAGAGTTACTTTTGCCTACTGTTCTATGTGCAGCAGTTTGCACTAAAAAACACAACAGAAGATTACTGACTTTTTAAGTAGTTAAGTAGTAATGTAGTACTGTAATGTCATGACTGTTATGATTCTGTTTGTCTTTTAAAATTTATTTTATTTATTTATTGGAATATTTGGAGTAACACCCTTGAGCAGAGCTCATTTATAAAGGTTCCACCTGTATATAATAAAGTGCTTTACAAAGCATTGAACTGTAACTATAAAGTGATTTTTCAGCTTAATTCACAGCCTCCTTAAGTGCACAAACAACCAATATTCAAAGGGTATGTACCTAAGAGGGCCCCACCATATTTGGTCAGATCTATAGAGAATACTGGATGGGTAACCATGAAGAACCATTGTGTTCTGCCACAGAAGGGTCTGATCCCTGTGACCTTGAGAGCAAAGCTCAAGAGCTCCTTGGGAATCAGACCCTGAGGTGGCAAAACACACGGTTCTGCATTAGGTTAACCATCCTGTATTTTTATAGTGCATGGTGCCCCTTAAATTATTTTAATAGTATTTTGCGAGTGATTTTCAGCTTGCTAAATGTGTTTCTCCCAATGCATGTCTCCCAGAGCTACAGATTGCTGTTATGGTGAGTGGTATGGTTGCTAAGGACTGGGCGTCCCTCTTCTATGTTGACAACACACACTCCCATTGATTGCCGTCCTGCTGTGGGAGGGATTTACAAAAAGAAAAAAGGCAGCCAGATGACTCACTTAGCCAGTAGAGGAGTGCACAGAGGCAGACATTTGTGAGTAAATACATTTTTAAGGAGAATATCTGGTTGATCCTGCATTTTCCCTTGAAGTGATTTATCTACTTACTTGTCAGAAAACTGCCACAGCACTTTTCAGTGATGTTTGAAATAGCATTGCCGGGCGGTGGTTTTTGGTTCATGCTTTCAAAGCATGTCTGGAGCTTTCAAATCTAAATGAATGGAACACTGCTCTCCATGTATGGTCAGTACAGCATTCCATTCATTTTAGTGTGTGTGGATTAACAGTATTTTAGTAAGGCTGGATTTTGGGAGTCACGTGATGCACTAGGTTGGTTCAGATGTGTTCCCCAATATTCTGCTCCTCACCCTTCCATGAAATAAAAGTTTTGCCATTTTTAGAGTATTCTGCCCTGTCTCATTTGATTTAATCACAAGTGAAGTGTCCCTGGTGGCCTGCTTTCTGTAGATTTTATGAAGAAATGGACTCGGAGATGAAGTATGTGTTGGTGCATCACACGCCGCCACCAACTCGTGAATGGGATAGGGCCTCCAAATTGAGTAAGGCAAAATAGAATCCCAAGAAGGTGGAGGCTACCACTTCTCAATCCTTAACTGAAGAGCATTTTCTACAAGAATTTTCTCCACTCAAGGATGCGCTTCAATGATTAGCAGAGGAGCTGTCTTCACTTCGGAAGATCTCAGATTCCCATACTCAAAGGCTGGGAGATGCTGAGGCCTGTGTGAGTTCCCTGGAGGATTGGCAGGCTAGGAAAGAGTCTAATTCAGTGCCTGTCTGGTGAAAGATTGCTTCCCTCGATGAGAAGCTTGAGGATCTTGATGGAAGAAGCTGATGCAACAATCTGGTGGTCATCAGTCTCCTGGAGGGGTCAGAAGGGCAAAATACCATCCTTTTTGATCAGTGATTGTGTACCAAGCTTGCTGGTCCTTCTCCCAATAGAGCAGATTACATAACTGAGTGTGCCCACAGAGCATTAATACCTACCTCCCAGATGGCGCTGCACCACAACCATTGAATTCCAAGCTCCTAAATTACTTGGACAAGGTTCATGTTCTAGCTAAGTTGAGACATGTTCAATCCTTGTCATGGGAAGGTAACCTGATTCAGGTTACCCAGGACTTGCTTCACTCAGTCCTCCTTAAGTGCCTTGCACATGGGCCATTGATATCAAAACTGATTGCAGCCCAGATTAGATTTAAAATGCTCTACCCTGCCCATCTTCAATTTACTCACAATGGTATCTCTGAATCTTTCGACTCCTATGAGATAGCTAAGAAGGAGTTACCTTCCTTGTTCCCTGACCTTTTTAAGAGTGGTACCTGAGTGGTCTTTAATGTTTCATTGCCAGACACTGTGAGACTTTTCTGGATAATTCTGCTGTGTCTGAGCAGCCTGTTTTTTGTTTGATTGATTCCAGTGCTCTGCATGGGAGATCGCTTGCCTGATTAAAGACTGGTCGGCTACTTTGAGTTTGTTTATGTGGTTTGCCCTGAAACAGATATATTGAGCACTCTCAAGATGGATAGTCACTTTCATCACTGAATATTGGAAGTGCCTTAGATCTGTGACTGCTGTTTAGTTACTCCCATCATCTTGGACTTCTGACTTCTCTACTGGCATTGTTCCCCTTTGGATAGTTAATATTGTGTTTTGGGGATTGCTAAACATTGAGCTTACTAGTCTTCCTTTTGTCTCAGGAGAAGTGTGGTCTGGGAATTCCAGGAAGGCTCACATCTGTTTTCTTACGTCAAGTCTTGGATCGGCTCCTGGCTGGCATTCTGTCTTTTTGAATGACGCTCCATAGATGAGTTTGAGGTTCCTTGTCCAAACCAAAGCTGAGAATTCACTTTTCCTTTGGGGTTATCTGGGAAGGGAGAGGAGTTCCCCCCCACCTTTCCTTTGCTGGGTCTCCATTCAGGAGATCTTCCCAATTCCCCTGCTTTGATCATTTGCATGCAGGAATTAGTGGGGTCCCACAGTACATATTGACATGGGTCGGCCAAACAGGGTGCTTCTATTTCACATGGTTGCTCGACTGCCTGCTTTGTTTGGTATGTTTCATGGGGGTGGTCTGAGGGTCCTTTTGTGATCTGCATAATCCAGTGGAGAGGTAATGGGGAGAGATTTGGCCACTTTCTCAGAAGAGTGTGACCAGAGGTCCTTTAAACATGTTTAACATATCTGAGCTCTGAGACGAGGTGAGGGTTGGTGGTGACGGGCCTTCTCCTCAGGACATCTTCAGATTCTGGGACTTATTTCCTGTGTCATGGTTACTTCTCCCCCTCTTCTGATTAGAGGACTGGACATCTGGAGCTCCTCATTTGGCTTATTTGGCCTGTGTAAAAGTTTTGTTTAGGGATGCTGGCTGGCATGTTTTTTGAGAATGGAGTCTCTTTTATCCTGTTTTTTGAGTTGAGGGACCAATCTGCAATGATGTGAGTGGACCCCCACTGTCTATAGGAGGGGGGATTGAATCATGCGGGAGCAGGGCTGGATTAAGTGGGGGACAAATGGGGCAAATGCCCCAGGCCCCCTGCCATAGACTGGCCCCCCCAGTAGTCGGAAGTGAGAGACACTTTTAGTAGGTGGACTGGTGGTTTGTAAATCATGCCACCTCACCCTTGCCGCAGCGCGAGTTAAGCGCGAGTCAACCTCCCCCATAGGCTCCCCGGCAGCTTGTTCCTTAAAACGCTAGAAAGCAGCGTGACTGGAAGAAGCACATTTGTTAAATAAAATAAAAACACAGAAGCCCACTGCCACAGATAGGACCCCTGCAAGCCTACATTGCAGATTTCGTTCCCCTTCTCTCAGGTGGTACAGTACTGGTAAGGATTTGTAATAAATCATGCCTCCCCCGATGAGTCAAGCATGAATCAAACCCCCGGAGCTTGCTCCATAAAACAAAACAAACAAAAAATGACTTTGGGAGAGGCTTTTAATTAAAAGAAAACAAAACACAAGCCCCTGGACCCTCCTGCTACAGATAGGCCCTCCAGCAAGCCAACATTGCAGAAGATTTCTCCCCCCCCCCACCTTCCTCCTCCGTTATTTGCAGCCTGCAGCTAGGGTCAAGTGACTTGCTAGAAAAACAAACTGGCGCTGTGTGGCACAAGAAGTGAAGAAGGTTAACTATGCAAGCACCGTGATCTACCTCCTTAGGATACTGACAGGTTTTCCACTTTTTTGAGTCTGGGACTGGACCTGGACCGGTGCAAGTTGCGACCAGACCTGGGCTGCCGCTGCATAATACGAGGAGCGGCGCCAGGACCAGGAGCTTTGCATACAATCCATCTGGGCAGCATTTTTTAAACCACTCTTTCTTGGCGGTTTTTGAGGCTCTGCATGCACTTTGCCAGCGGCAGCACCTGCACTCACTATCTGTACGCCACGCCACTCTATCGCTAGCAGCATGATTAATCGGTGCACTGTTCTAAACTGCCTGCTGCTGCTAAACCAAGGAGTTTCAAAGGAGCTCCAAGCAACAGCAGACAGCTTGAGTTCAGTAAGTGGCTTAGAAAGTTGATATCTGTATTTTATTATTATGCTGAGATAATTGATCAAAGAAGAGATAAAGGGACTGCGTGTGTGTGTATACATGCATGGATCCTCTAACTCTGAAATAAATTGAATTAATCATTCCTTTGATATCCCATGAGCAGATAAAGGTATGACATCAGTCTGTTTATTTGGAGTCATAGCATTTGTACGTTGGAACTGCACTCTTCTGTACAATGGGTACATACAGTAACTTACTGTTGTTTGAGTAGGATGCATACCTCTTAGTAAAGCACTGTTTATTTTTATTTAATTTATTTCCTTAAAATAAACTTGTGATTAAAGAGGTTACTTAAAGATTACTTTGCTTTTCTGAACAGGGTCTAGAGGAGAGCGACTTCAATAAAAGCCCCAAAACTCACTACAGAGCATCTAGACCCCCAGAGCATCTGGAGCCTGGCGGCCTTCATGTCATGTACAGTACAATAAATATAACATTACAGACTATGACAACATGACAGGGTGTTGTACTTCATTACTTTTTTCTCCTGTGAATAATGGGGGTAGTCTCCCATACGGTGGTTGTTATGGTTAATAAACAATGTGCTCAGTAAATGTTGAGCAAAATAAAACATTTTGGTATGAAAAGTTGGGCGTTTTACATGGCCACCCAAGTTGTGAGTGTCCCAGGCCCCCCAAGGCTTGATCTGGCCCTGTGCGGGAGGGAAGTTTCTTCTGGAACTTGGGGGCCCCGTGACAGTTTGGGGAGCAGGTTTTCCTCCGCTTTTTTGTCCCATTGAGTATTTTTTCCTGTAGCTCCTGGATTTCTTTGAGTTGTTTTGTTAATCCTCAGGATAATGGGCCTCATGTTAGTATCCCAGACTTCGGGAATGTTCTCGGTGTACTGGACTGCCCTCGAGTCATAAGGTGAGAAACTCATTTATTCAGCTTTTCCTTTTTGTTTGCTGCTTTATTTTCATGAGGTCATTAGATTTGTTTAAGGAAGGGGTGTGGTAGTTCTGCTTACTGTTAATTATGGAATGGAATATTTATGATCCTAATTTACTGTACGAGGGATTTCAATGTTGGGGTACAGGGTTGGGGTAGTTTGAATACCTGTCATGTAAGTGAATAGGAGGCTGCTGCCTTCTACACAATATGCATAGTTCTTTTATTAGCCTCTTAGTCTCCATTGTTATTTAGTCACATTGTAGACTTCTATTAGTTGATGGCTAGTTACAGTATGTTTATATGTGATAGTTGTTCTATAGCTTGTGATTTGTTGTCTTCACCTTCTTGTAATACATGTGGGGCTTGATCAGACAGCTGGAGTTGAGGTGGAGGAGTTTGCGGCTTGGTGGTTCATACTCATCATGGACCTGCTAATTTGGGAGATGCAGTCTTTGGGACTGGGGTTTTCTAGGTTGTATTTTTGGGATTTCTATTTGTTACTTTGTTTGTATTTGGGTATTAAAGGAAAGCAGCCATAATCCCAGAAAGTGTTTCAGTACTTGCTTACCTGCTGTAGTGGTGCACTTTTCTTTCCCTGCAGTGTTAAGTACTTCTTTCATTTGAATCCCCCAACCCCCCCCACGTCATACCGCAGCACCATGTTCGGTCGGAGCGTTGTTGCCGCAATTGTTATTCAAAATGAGCCGACAGTGCTCACTCCTGTGCACCAGTGGGTGCTTTCCGATTGGTCAGTGGAGTCTGATATGCGCGTTCACCAGTGAATCAATCTCGCGGTAGCAGTGAAGCGCGTTCTTATGCAGCACTTCCTCATCTGTACTTCCTGAAGGAAATGTAACATGTTTCCAAACTTGATAATCATTCTGCTGTCACGCATTATTGTGTGTGCTTGTTGCTGTTAATTTGATTGTGTTTCAGCAGCCATAAACTGTTTCTTTTTTGTTGAATGAGTATTCTGGAATGAGCCTGTGACCATGTTATTTTTTTCAGATGTCAGTTTATCTGTTCAGTGACTGAAGCGTTTTCCTAATGGCAATAGGTGGTCCTAGCAATGTGATTGCCACAGATTATGAATCCCACAGTGATAGTGACAATGAAAGTGACATGGGTAGTGATAGTGGGACTTCGGATGTGCTATATGAAATGTTGAATCTTAGTGTCAGCTCTGGAATACAACCCTACATGTTTGAGCCGAGGAGAAGCAGTAGGGCTTCACAGTCTGCAGGTATCACAGCTGACGGCTCAATTTCTGCTGATCATGACCATGACCAGTCCACGCAGGACAGACTAACAGATTTGCTGTGGTGTACATGTGGCAACTGTACCTTGATGCTGACAGTGCGGGAATCACTATGTTGCCAGGAGGTGTCACATCATCTTGGGGATAAGCTAGGTGGCTTGAGCTGCATCTCACAGCATCCACAGTTCCATGATGCCTGCCATGATCCCTTTGTAGTTCGCCTGGCTTTGACTACCATTTGCGCCTGCTATAGGCACCCTCATCCAACTGAACCTGCTCCCAATAGGTAATTGTATGAACCTCATTTCATGTCACGATTTTTTCATGATCAGCAGGCAATGTTTCATTACTGTGGTGAGCATCACGGACGTAGACATGGGTGTGCAAGTGTTTACTGTTGTACTGTGCCCTGAGGTCTAGTTTGGCCACAGTAGGAGCTTGCAGTCCTCTTCTGTTATGATACTTTGCCACAGCTCATGTTCTGTCTCAAGGTGCGTGTCATTTCACATGTTGCTTGGGTGATGTAAAAGTATGTGCCATGTTTGGGTGGGTTAGTGGTGCCTGCTGCTTCTGTTCCTTCACTTACTGTTCTTTGTATTCATTTGCAGCCTGATAGTGTCAGTACACTGCAATGTACTGGTCACAGTCTGTTATATGTATTTCTGCCCCAGTGCTGGCAATGCATTGCTGTGTATCTGCAAGTATTTCAAGGCTGTTCAGTGCAGCTCAACAGCAGCTGACCTATGGGTACATATTGTAGTCACAGTGCAATTGGAGTGTTCACAGATAGTTTGACATGCACATACCTGCTTTAGAATGTGGCAATTGAGTTGTGTAGTTAACCACAAAGTTACTCTGTAACTTTGGTGTCACTTACAGGCAGTGAGTAGTTTCTACCTTGTGATTGGTAAAAGGAGGGGTGGAAGAACAATGGAGAAAAATCAAAACTGCCATCATAGAGGCAACAAGCCTTTGTGTGAAACAGATAAAGAAAACAAAGTGGAGTAAAAAAACACTATGGTTCTCAAAAGAGGTGTCAGGGAAGGTTAAGGAGAAAAAGGCTGCATTCAAAAAGTATAAGGCATCACAGAAGAAGCACAACAGGGAACTGTATCAATTAAAGCAGAAAGAAGTGGGGAAGGCAGTCAGAGTAGCAAAAGCTCAAACTGAGGAAAAAATAGCCAAGTCAGTTAAGAAGGGGAATAAAACCTTTTATACATACATTAGGAAGCACAGAAAGGTTAAGGGAGGAATAGTGAAGATTAATAAGGGAGAGGGGAGGTGGGCAGAGGGAGACAGTGACAAGGCAGAGATACTGAATGAATACTTTTGCTCAGTATTCACAAAAGAAGATGAGGAGGAGATACCTAAACCAGACAATAGAAGCACTGTGGGTAGGGGGGTTGACACCAGTCCATTTACAGAAGAAAGAGTCCTGAAAGAACTCCTAAAACTCAAGGTGGACAAAGCAATGGGGCCTGATGGAATTCACCCCAGAATCCTAAAAGAACTAAGGAAGGACCTAGTGACACCACTGACCACACTTTTTAACAAATCATGGGAGGATGGGGTGGTACCTGAGGACTGGAGGAGGGCAGATGTGATTCCCCTTCACAAAAGTGGGAGCAAGGCAGAAGCAGGAAACTACAGACCTGTAAATGTGACCTCAGTGGTAGGGAAAATGATGGAATCACTTCTGAAAGAAAGAATTGTTGAGTACCTAGAGGCCAGCGGGGTACAGGACCCAAAGCAGCATGGATTTGCAGCAGGAAGATCATGTCAGGCAAATCTAATAGATTTCTTTGACTGTATGACCAAAGTAATAGACCAGGGAGGGGCTGTGGATATGGCCTACCTAGACTTTAGCAAGGCATTTGACACAATCCCACGCAAAAGATTAATAATCAAGTTAGCCAGCTTGGGAGTGGGTCCCAGGGTGGTAGCCTGGGTTGCAGACTGGCTGCACAACAGGACACAGAAGGTAATAGTGAGTGGAACACATTCCAAAGAAAGGGGGGTCACTAGTGGAGTACCTCAGGGCTCAGTACTGGGTCCAGTCCTCTTTAACATCTTTATAGGGACATTGCAGAGGTCTGAGGGAAAGGTACGCCTCTTTGCAGATGATACAAGATCTGTAATAGAGTTGATACACAAGGGGGTAGAAAGGATGAGAAGGGACTTGGCAAGGTTGGAGGAATGGTCAGACATATGGCAACTTAGATTCAATGCAAAGAAGTGAAAGTAATGCACCTGGGAAACAAAACCCAGGAGAAGAGTACAAAATAGCAGGGAGGTACTAACAACAACAAAATGGAACGGGACTTGGGTAGTCATATCAGATGGATCTAAGGTGGGTAAGCATGTGAGAAGTCAGTAAGGAGAGCCAGGGGGATACTGGGATGCATAGGAAGGGGCATCACAAGTAGAAAAAGGGAAGTGGTTATCCCTTTGTACAGACAGTTGGTGAGACCCCATCTGGAGTACTGTGTGCAGTTTTGGAGACCTCATCTGCACAAGGACATAGACAGGATGGTAGCAGTCCAGAGGAGGGCAACTAAAATGGTGCAGGGTCTGCATCAGAAATCATATGAAGATAGACTGAGAGAGCTTAATATGTATACCCTTGATGAAAGGAGGGACGGGGGGACATGATAGAAACGTTCAAGTACCTCAAGGGAATCAACAAAGTCCAGGAGGGTAGCATCTTTCAGAAAAAGAGATGTGTAAGAACAAGGGGACACAATTTAAAGATAGAGGGGGGATGGCTCAGGGGTAATGTGAGTAAATCTTTTTTCACGGAGAGAGTGGTGGATGCATGGCACTGCCTTCCTGAGGAGGTTGTTGGGGCTAAAACAGTGGGGGAATTCAAACATGCATGGAACAGACACAAGGCAATTGTAGTGGGGGGTGGCAGGAAGTAGGCTGTTGGTTAACTAGAATCTGCAGCTTATCCAGTAGGTAGGGAAATGGGCATACTGGGTGGGCCAAGTGGTCCTTATCTGCTGTCAAAGTCTATGTTTCTATGTGTGTAATCTTTTATGTAACTTAACATTTGGTTACTGGCTGTGGAATGAATTTTTGTTGTCATCAGTTCACCATTTGCTGACCAGAGTGCAGCAGCCACTAACAGCACCACTGAACACCACCAGTAAGGTGTGGGGGTAAGAGGAGGTGGACTTGGGTCAGTCATTACAGTAACAAAGTGCATTTACCCGCTATGACTAGAAGAAGAAGAGGGGAATGAGGGGAACATACGAGGGGTGGAGGAAGAAAGGTGTGAGGGTAGACAGGGAGGGGGGAGGATGGTAGGAGAAAGAGCCATAAATATATGAGGGATGGGGCATGGGGTGTGAGTAAGCAGGGGACCTGTGTGCTGCTTTACCCAGGCTCAGGAGAGGCAGGGCATGGAGCATTTGCTGATTATCTGTGGGGATACTGCACACAAGGGAGAGATGTTTGTTTGGACCAGGTGGGCATGGCTCCTGGTGTGTCACAAGTCATTGACAGGTCATGACACAGTGCAGCTTATGACATCCACATTGTACAGAGATTAGGGACATGGCTTGTGGGGGTGGAGGTCAGAAACAAGGTCCAGGACTGGTATGAAGGGATTATGACCTTGGTGGAGACAATGGTGGTGGGGGAGAGGTGAACATGTTCCTGTTACTGGATTCCATGATGAGGGGTAGCCAGTGGGAGGGGGATGGTAAAGAGAGTGTAGTCATGAACAAGTGTACCCTTGCCCTGTCCATGCTGAAGGCCAAATTCATGGTACGCCAAATGGCTACGGAATGCGAAATATCCTCTAAATTAGTTGTGCACCTGGGAACAAACGACAGCTGTTGATACTGAACTTTAGATACAAGCGATGTTTCAGGAGCTTGCATAGGTCTAGCATTCTATTGGATGGTTGGAGTCTTTCCATGAAATAATGCCACTGCCAAGGGCAAGTGTGGAGAACAAGCAGCAAATTACAGTGCTGAACCACCACTTGGTCAGGGAGTGCGTGGGGCCAGGGGGGGGTTGGATTGTGGGGGACTGTGGTGCAACATACAAGGTTAAGAGCTTGTACACTACAGATATTCTACACCTCATGTTGGAGTTGATGTAAATTAGGAAAAGGAAACTCGCTTGATTTATCCATGAGAGGTGGTGTTTAAACTTCTAATGGGAAGAGGGACACAGTGAGGTGGCTGTTCCAGGATAACCATTTAAAAGGCACAGTCAGGGAACCACTAAGGGGATAACGTGGTACGGTGCATGGTCAAAGGGCGGTGTGTGGGTGCAGTGCAGACAACTGCACAGGGTCACCTAGGCTGTGGATGTGGGTGGGGTAAGGAGTGGAAGATGGTGCTGATCAACGCCAACATCTTATGTAACAGGATACCTGAGCTCCAAGACATGTTAGGCGACGGTCCACCCAATGTGGAAGCAGTCATTGATATGTGGGCATTGGGAATCAAAGCTTGAAGGCCATACAATGTTCATGAAAGATAGGGTGGTGGTGATGGGTGTTGGGGTACCAGTCATATTCAGAAATGCCATTCGTATTGCAGGAGTGCAGGAGGATGAGGTGGATGTAGAGGTCATTTGAGTCACCCTGCAAATGCAGTGTTTTAGGTGGATACAAACAGGGTTGTGTATTCACCTCAAATGGTAGCAGAGGTGCTGGAGTACTGCCTGGTGGATAATACTATGGGCCAGTGAAGGTTGGGTAAAGATACGACTATGGTACTGGGGTACATAAATATGGCTGTTGCACACTGGGGCACTATGATGTCCCCGGGTGCCAGGGAGCATAGTTTGCTGGATGCATTCCAAATCCAGCAGGTGTGGGAGCAAACTACGTAAGGCCATACAGTGGATGTTGTCATAACACACAGTGCTCAGATTAGGGTCTTGCAGATCGGAAAGTACTTGGCATGAAGCAACCATTTCACTGTCTTTTTTTTTCTCCACCTAGGGGTGGAGGAGAACCGTACAAAGACTGTGTTCACTGAATTTAGGGTTTTGTACTTCAGAGTCATGGGGATGTTTCCTAAGGGATAGTTGGGCCAGATCAGGCCAGATATGGATGCTGTCAGCAGGTGGCAGATCATTCAGAAGGTGGTGCAATATGGTACCATTATGTGTCCAAGGGTGAGGCTCAAATACAGTAGGGACAGAAAACCGTGTTTCAGGACCTGGGAGGTCCATGACGTGGTGAGTAATACAAAGGCTGCCTTTGTGTGTCTAAAGCACTTCAGGGGAGAAAGAGAGCATGACAGCTATGAACTGAGGTCCAGGAGGGTCACCAGTGTGGCAAGATCGGATAAGACAAGAATGTAACAAAACCTGACCATGGATATCAGGAATGGTAGCAAGTGGTTCTTTACATACAAAGGGGAGAGAAGGACAGCAAGGGGTCACATCAGCAGGATTACAACTGTGATTGGCACAAGAGGGGGTGAGCAGTGTGAGGTAGTAAATGAGTACTTAGCCTCAGTCTTTACCATGGGTGGTATGGTGCCAATACAACTTCTCATGCGGTACAGTGAACAAACTGTGAAGCAAGCTCACAGTGGGGTGTGTTTCGTGCCTGTAGTGGCAGGTGAGGGCATTCACAAGCACGTACATAGGGGAGGGTATGGGGAGGTAGAAATCACAGAGGATCGGGTGACGGTTGCCCTGTGTTCTCTAAGGACTGAGATAGGTGTTGTACCTGAAAAAATCCATGTTATGGTGTTGAAGGAAGTAGGGGATGTTCTGCCATACCCCTTCACATTACTTTTCAATAGCTTACTGACAATCGGATGGGTGCCACCTAACTGGAGGGTGGCCTATGTTCATATCCATAAGGGTGGTTCGATACAAGAGATGGGTAAGTGCAGGCTGAGTAGGTTGATGTCACTGTTGTGCAAGGTGATGTTGGGTATCATAAAAGAAAGGCTTGTGGGTCAGCTGGAGCAGATGGGGCATCTTGATGACACAGCATGGTTTTCTGCCAGGGAAGTTGTGTGAGACCACACTTCTGGAGTTTAACGATTAAGTGACTTGTGCTTTGTCCCAGGGTAGGCAGGTGGACAACCTTTTTCTGTACTTACTAACATACTAAAAGCCAGCAGAATAGGCCTCATGGTCTGTCGTGTCTGCTGGATAGCCAGCCACCTAATGGGTGCTTGCATTTCTGCCCCATCCCCAGTGAGAGGTTTCTTTGCCTTCAATTTCCCCTTGTACCTGTCCCACCCCGTCTTGAAGCCATCCAGTGTGGCCTCTTCAACCACACTTACGTGCGGTTCATGGCTCCACCACCCTCTCACTGAAGTAGTGTCTCCTAGGCCCCCCTCTAAGTTTGCCCCACCACCTTCCACTTCTACCCCCTGGTTGTTTCCCCCTTCATTAGCATGATCATCTCCTTCGCTCCACCCTTATTAATTAATTTTACATATTTGAAGACCCCTATCATGTCCCCCCCATCTCCTCCACTGTGTGTAGCCCGAGCTCTTCCACTTTCTCCTCATAGGGCCCCTCTCTCCCATGCCCTGAATCATCCTGGTCACCCTCCTGTGGTCCCTCTCCAGTTCTGCTATGTCCTTCTTAAGCTGTGGCCTCCAGAAATGCACACAGTACTCGAGATACGGCCTCATCAAGGCATTATATAGAGGGAGGATCCACTCCCTACTCCTGGAGGTAATCACCTTTGCTATGCAGCCCAGTATCCTCTTTGTGTTTGGTGTGGTTCTTTTACAATTTTCAGTGTTATTCATTTTGACGGCTACCACCACCCCTAGATTTCTCTCGCCTTAATGTGTGTTGCAGGTTCCCCCCCCCCCACAGGGTGTATACATGGCCTGATTTTCTGACCCCCAAATGAAGTACCTTACATTTCGCATCATTTAACTTCAATTCCCACCTCCATGATCACTCCTCTGGGTATCCATGTCCCCCTGTACTGCCGCTCTTTCTTCTTCCCTGTCCGTCACTGCTCCCACTTTGGAGTGATCTGCAAAGAGAGTCAGCCTATTCCTAAGCTTCCTCCCTATATCCGAGACATAGGCATTGAACAGGAGTGGCCACAATACTGAACATTGGTGGACTCCAGTGATGACCCTTCTGGTGGAGGAGACTATCCCACCAATCACTAGCCTCTGTATTTGTCCTGTAACACAATTTTGTACGCCCATGAGCAATTGGCTGCCACACCACCATCCCCCTGAACTTTGATAGCAGGCCATTGTGGGGTACAGAATTAAACGCCTTGCTGAAATCAAAGTATAGGATGTCCATCGGCCTATGTTGATCCATGTCCCCCTTTAACCACTCATGAAACTCCATGAGGTTTCTCTGTCATGATCTCCCTGGGACAAAAACGTAGTGTTTGTCATCCAGGTGCACCAAACTTTCCAGCTGCTTCCAATCCCTGTCCTTGATAATGGCCTCCATTACTTTCCCTCCCACAGACGTTAGGCTGATAGCCTATAATACCCCATCTCATCTCTAGATCCCCTTCTGGATAGGCACCATCATCCGTTCCCTCCAGTCTTCAGTTACTCATCCTGTCTTCTACAGAGGTGTTAAACTGAGCTAGTGGAGCTGCCAGATCATCCGGCAGTTCCTTCATAACCCTTGTATGCAGCCCATCTGGCCCTTGTGCCTTATCACTCTTTAGCGTCAGAAGGGCTTCCATCATGCTGTCCACTGTGATGTATCTTGTCATGTAACTATCTCTGTGTATTTTTTGTGCATAGGAAGATAGGAAAGTGTTTGCAGAAAAGTATCTCCATGCCCCCCTAGTCTGCCAGTTTCCCTATCATTCCTAGGACAGTTCCAGTTCCCCCCCAACTGTTTTCAACGGCAGTGTCTGAGTGTGTTACACCCTCTTTAACCCTCACACAGGATCCTCTACCGCCACGACCTTATACATCCCGTTCCAGGACTACACCACCTTGTCTGAAAAGAAGGTATTCCTGATGTTGCCCCTAAACCTGCATCCCTCCATTTTTAAGTTCTGACATTTTTTTCTGTTACCTTCCTTCAACTGGAAGGTGTTTTCTGTAACCTTCTTTATCCCCTTTATGTACTTAAAGGTCTCTACCATGTTCCACCGCACCCTCTTCATCTCCACAGTGTGCATATCTTCTGGGCTCCCCATCTCTACTCATATGTCGGGTGCATAAGCCCCCTCACCATCTTAGTGTCCCTCTACTGTACCCTCTACAGTCTTGCAACATCCTTGTTTTGTTAAGGTCTCCAGAACTGGGTCCAGTAATGAAGATAAGGCCTGAGCAGCTTGGTGTACATGGTTTTCCGAACCTCTTTCCTTCTGGTGGTGATCCCTCTCCCATACATCAGAACAATGTAGTGGCTTTTGGCATCACTCAACCGCACTGTTCATCCACCTTCAAGTCCTGGGTGATGATGATACCTAGGTTACTCTCCTTTGTGTTAACTGTTAGCGGCCTCTGCCCCCCCCCCACCATTCTCTTCTCTCATTAATTTTTCACAGCTTCATGACCTTGCAGTTCTCAATACTGATAAGGATACAGTTTAGTAACACCACCATGTGGTGCACTATGGCAATGTGTACCAGGCAAATGTGTTTTCACAATCAGTAGGACTGCTTCCTGGACTCGGATACCATGAATGTCCACACCTGCAGTGATGTTGCAAATTCTCAAACACATCATCACCCCACTTTTCATGGTTTGGCATTGTCTGTATGATGTGTTGTATCACACCAAGTTATTTTGCCATAACAGTAGTACATCAACAGCCTTCACTTGAACTGTGCTGCACCTTTTCTGATCCTGAATTGTGTATTGTGTTGCTCATTACCTGTATAGTCAAAGTGACTTTCCCCCAAAACACTCACAATTGCAATTTTCACACAGGTCAATGCGGCTTGCATCCTACATTCAGTATACTCACCGGGTGCATGATATTCTGGTCAGAAGGTTGGATCATTCCATCTTGTGTTGTGTCCTGTATCCATGCCAGTGGCCTGAGGAAAGTGGCAAGTACTGTGGTTTCCATGAAGCTGATGAGGGTGAAGATGATACCTGGTCTCAATCATTTTTAAATGAGCTGCGTTAGTTCAATGATATCTGTACACTTGTCAGTGCAATGTTCAGTAGTTGTACCAAACATTTACCACTGTTGTTATGTAAAACATTGACATTTACAGTTATCTGTAGTACTGTTTCTTCAATGTTTGTTGCTAGTATTTCAAGTTGTTCTTGATGACTTTTGTGACGTTGTTCTTGTAGTAGTATGTGTCCAAGATACAGACATTGCAAAACACAGCTATTGATGTTGTCAAAACAGTGTTGCCTATCTGCTTTTATGGCAACCATTGAGCACCGCAGCACATGCATTAATGTTTGTTTGCAACCATTGTGCAACGCAGCACATGCATTAATGCTTGGTTTTTGCCGGTTATTTTTTTTTTAACTGCTTTTTAATACGTGTAACTTTTTCTGTCACAGTCGGCTGACCTCTGTGGCTACACACCCAGCAGCGTGCCCCAGGGCTGGATTAAGGTGGGGACAAATGGGGCAAATGCCCCAGGCCCCCTGCCATAGACTGGCCCCCCCAGTAGTCGGAAGTGAGAGACACTTTTAGTAGGTGGACTGGTGGTTTTGTAAATCCTGCCACCTCCCTTGCCTGCATGCTGCTTGCGCGAGTCAACCTCCCCTATAGGCCCCGGCAGCTTGCTCCCTTTAAAACGCTAGAAAGCAGCGTGACTTCGAAGAAGCACATTTGTTAAATAAAAATAAAAAACACAGAAGCCCACTGCCACAGATAGGACCCCCCGCAAGCCTACATTGCAGATTTCTCTTGTTCCCTTCTCTCAGGTGGTACAGTACTGGTAAGGATTTGTAATAAACTCATGCCTCCTCAAGATGAGTCAAGCATGAATCAAACCCCGGAGCTTGCTCCTAAAAACCAAGCAAACAAAAAAAAATGACTTTGGAGAGGCTTTCTTTAATTAAAGAAAACAAAAACACAAGCCCTGGACCCTCCTGCCTGAATGAGCCCCCAGCAAAATGACATTGCAGAAGATTTCTCTCGCTCCCCCCTACCTTCCTCCGTTATTTGCAGCCTGCAGCTAGGGTCAAGTGACTGTTAGAAAACAAACTGACGCTTGTGTGGCACAAGAAGTGAAGAAGGTTAACTATGCAAGCACCGTGATCTACCTCCTTAGGATACTGACAGGTTTTCCACTTTTTGAGTCTGGGACTGGACCTGACCGGTAAGTTACATCAACCTGGCTGCCGCTGCATAATACGAGGAGCGTTTAGGACCAGGAGCCGGTATACAATCCATCTGGGCAGTATTTTAAACCACTTTTCTTGGCGGTTTTGAGGCTCTGGCATGCACTTTGCCAGCTGCAGCACCTGCACTCACTATCTGTACGCCACTGCCACCTATCGCTAGCAGCATGATGTTAATCGGTGCACTGTTCTAAACTGCCTGCTGCTGCTAAACTAAGGAGTTTCAAAGGGAGCTCAAGCAACAGCAGACAGTTTGAGTTCAGTAAGTGGCTTAGAAAGTTGATATCTGTATTTTATTATTATGCTGAGATAATTGATCAAAGAAGAGATAAAGGGACGTGCGGTGTGTGTGTATACATGCATGGATCCTCTAACTCTGAAATAAATTGAATTAATCATTCCTTTGATATCCTATGAGCAGATAAAGGTATGACATCAGTCTGTTTTATTTGGAGTCATAGCATTTGGTACGTTGGAACTGCACTTTCTCTGTATAATGGGTACATACAGTAACTTTACTGTTGTTTGAGAGGATGCATACCTTTTAGTAAAGCACTGTTTATTTTTATTTAATTTATTTCCTTAAAATAAACTTGTGATTAAAGAGGTTACTTAAAGATTACTTTGCTTTTTCTGAACAGGGTTCTAGAGGAGCGCGACTTCAATAAAAAGCCCAAACTCACTACAGAGCATCTAGACCCCCAGAGCATCTGGAGCCTTGGCGGCCTTCATGTCAGTACAGTACAATAAATATAACATTACAGACTATGACAACATGACAGGGTGTTGTACTTCACGTTACTTTTTTCTCCTGTGAATAATGGGGGTAGTCTCCCTACGTGGTTGTTGTTGTGGTTAATAAACAATGTGCCTGTAAATGTTGATAGCAAAATGTTATTTGGTATGAAAAGTTACGCTTTACATGGCCACCTCAAGTTGTGGAGTGTCCCAGGCCCCTGTTTGATTCGATTTCTGGCGCAAGTCTTCGACATGTTGTATTCATTATCTTCCCTTCTTGCTTACTCCTCCATGGCATGTCACTGAGAAGCCCACAACTCAGCTCACCTCAAACCGGATCCAGCATCTGTGAATGCGCCATTCAATAATGGTCGGTGCATCCCCTCCGCAGGCAATGACCATGACTGGCACATCCATGGATGCAGAATCTGGTTTGAGGTGAGCTGTGTTGCGGGCTTGTCACTGATGTGCCATGGAGGGGAAGCCAAGAGGGAAGATGTGAATGCAGCCAGATGTCAGGGCACGCTGCTGGGTGAATAGTCGCAGAGCGTCAGCTGCCTGTATCACAAAATACTTACATGAACAGCATTATAGTATTTTCCGCTTCTTTTTTTGTTTTCCATGGTAGGTGCCCATCAAGATGCTGCCGATGAGCACGCACGCCTCCGCATGCATTCCCCTCTTCCACTTGACAGTGTTTTTTTGGCTCTCCCCAGCCTGTACTCTGGTCCAGTCTAGAAATTATCACTGGCCAACCCCCTCCGGGGAGGAGATCAGTACCTCCCATGCCCGATCATTACCCTCAGCTCCTCCCTGTCCACAGGCACATGGTCCATCTCGAACTGTGGTCGCTGTCATGGCATGAGATAAGACATCCTCGAATGATCCATCATCAAACCCCTGCCATCATTGGTGGGTATTTAATAATTTTTTTTTTTCACACAGCTGACTGACGTACCTCGCCCTCCAATGCCACTGGGTATCATTTCACATACTTTCGACATACAGCATACTGAACTGTGCATTTGCTGAAACAATGGACATCTCTTCCACAGGTTCTATGTTATGTGGTCTCAGTCTCATTGGACAGCAATGTGTTGTCACTGACATGTACCACGCCACTTCCCCTAAGATGTTATTATTTGCATGACATACCCATGGGCTCACTGTATTTGAAGCGAACTGGCAAGCATATTGATGCCACCACCCCTGTTGTTACTGTTAATTGGCTGTTACCCTTCTTGTTGTGAAACTGTATGGGCTTGTTCACCAACATGTTTGTTCATCTTTTCAATCAGTACTTGTCCTGCTGTCCTATACTGCTTGCTGCGTAAGCATCAGTACAGCACTGTATTTTGTGCAATGTACAAACATGATATGCCCATTGACCCCTCAAAAAGCAGTGCAGTGTACCATTCCAACAAATGTAAGTGGTGATAATGGACCTGTTCAGTTGTATGTAAGTTTGACAAAGATTTTATGACAGGTTTGACTTCAATTTAATTGTTGATAAACATTGGTTAGATTACTGTATCAGTAATTTTAAAATTGTAACAGCAACATCATGTCAACATTTACATGTAACCGTGTTCTTTATAGGAGAAAAATGAAGAACAAATGTTTCATTTGTCATTGTTGCTGAAATACAGTATTGTAGTAATAAGTAATGCCATGAAAACAAAATAATTAAACATTACTTAATGCAGTTAATACATTGACTATCAGGTTTCATCAATGGCGTCAATCCACACTGTCGTTCCACAGTCAATGTGTACAAAAACAATAAAGGGAACACCATCAGTAGAACAACAACAACTGTTTTTTTAAACTTTTTTTTTTTACCATGAGAGACACGGTATGCCTACAGCTTGTTTACATAGGAAACCATGGAACACATGCTAGTTAAGTGAGTTGCTCAGGGTCGCACAGTATGCCAGTAGAGGCTGTGGGATTCAAACCCATGTCCTCATGTTTGCAGCTCAGAGCCTTAAACCACTGTGCTATACTGCCTCTTAAAGCAGTGCACTATACTGCATTAGAGGAGAAAAGACCAGGCAGATTAGGGGAAAATTGTTTTAATAGTTGTGAACTGTATTATAAAAGGAGTGACATGGTGGAGACGGGGAGAGCAAGTGGATAAGATAGTGGTGGAATGTCTGCCACCCGGCAAGGTCATTCATTGTATGCCCTCAAGGTGGAGGGAAATGGATGCCAAAAGGAATCTGATCTGTGTATGCATGAAAGTTCACTAGCGATGGTGCCGATGGGATGGCTCAAGGTGTTAAGGGAAATAGGACATACTGGCCATACCATTTACTGCACTCTTCAGTAAGTCCATGGAGAATGTGGTGTTCATGGAAGACTGGAAGAAGGAATATGTCTTTCAGCTGCATAAAGGGGGATGGAGGGAGGAAGTACGGGTTCAATTACATGACCATGATCTTGACATTGGTGGTAGGCAAGATCATGGACAAAGTAATGAAAAGTAGGATTAACAGCTACCAGGAGGAAACAGGCCTGATGCATCCAAGGCAACATGGTTTTACAGCAACAAACATGGCAAAGTGGCTCAGCCACCTATCCTATGAAGAAAGGTTCTGACATTTTAACATGTACTACCTGGGACAGAGCCGAGATAACGGGGGACATGATTGACACCTGGAAGTCCCTTAAGGGTATAAACCAGGTACCAGTGGAGAGTGTATTCCAGCTGAAGGGTAATCTGAGGTTGGCGCGGCACGGTGTGCAGGTGTACTGTTGGTGGGTGGCAGTTAAGGTTAACTTTAGGAAATACTATTTTGTACAAAAGTGGTGGATAACTTGAGAGGGTTCCTGACACTGCTTGGATAGGCTTAAGGTGGAGGGATTCAAAGGGCATGGGACAGACAAAGAGGAATGTTGAGGGTGTGGAGCATGTCCCACGATATAGATGGAGAAATGGGCAAGACTGGGTGGGCTGTCAGTCCTTTGTGCCATCACACTTGTATGAATGTGTCATGGTGTTTGTGTTATATGTGCAATAAAGCTATGTGCTATGCTGATTACCACTGTACACATGCTAATTGGTATAACTCCAGACAAGGGAGACTGTACGTACTGTGATGAGAATAATGTACTATTTTACTGCACAAATACCTGCAGGAGAGTTCACTATGCTGTGCATTGCGTAAGCAGCATAACAGTGG
The DNA here is from genome assembly GCA_016271365.2 of Neoceratodus forsteri. NCBI lineage: Eukaryota > Metazoa > Chordata > Ceratodontiformes > Ceratodontidae > Neoceratodus > Neoceratodus forsteri. Next base: position 319,651,380 of record CM028130.1, read on the forward strand.
TCGACATTAAAAATGTGTCACTTGCATCAGCACACATCAGTGGTTGCGTCTGAATGGCTACTTTTGTGAGAAACGAGAAAAATGACTCTTAAGTAATTCCTCTTTGTTGGGACATGGCACAGGCGCTATGTTTCTAGGTAATTCAGGCTTCTCGATCTCAGGAACTCTCATCAGTTGGCCTCTTTTCAATAGAACAACATCATCTAGCATACGGTCCAGAAAGTGGTAAGATTTCCATTCACACACTGGCCTTGTTATCCACCTCTTGGAGTGCTTTGAAAACAGAAAGTCATGTTTCTGATGTCCTTTATTATGTCCCACACTGCATGTTGCCAACGGCTCGATTTCAGTTTCAGAATAACCCAGCATGGCTAGCTGCGTGTCAGCAACCATCCCTCCATATAGAGAAATGCTGGTTACTCCGGACAGTATTTGTTTTCAGTGAATGGAAAACTTAAGCTTCCTGTGTGGCAAAAATCTGTAACCTTACCTATGTCTTTTAACAGTCTACTGTCCATCACAATTGACTTGAGGGCATCATATGCTACCGACGCTTCTCTCAAGCCAGCACATGTCATGTAGTGTGCTCATCCAGTTCTCCATGCTCACAAGCATGAAAACTAGTCCCACAGTCCAGGTGTGGCTGTTTGTAGTCTCCAGAAGAGAGACCCACTTCTCAAAGTAGTGCTGCATTTCCGACAGGAGGATCGAAGACCACCAAAAGTGGTTAACTACTGATCTTATCTATGGCACGAGGTCCTGGCAGTGCTGCTGCTTGGGTTTTGCCAACAAGTTTCTTTATGATGGATTTGTGCAACATGCCAAGTATCATACTGATATATTCCAATGTTTGTGATCTCTCGGCTCATTAGCAAAAGAAATCAGGCTGTCTATCTGTGGCAATGGTTTTGATTGTAATGCCTTCATCCAAGATCTTGTTATGTTTGAGGAACCTCTTTCTCCATGCACGTTGGAGTTCATAACTTCTGTCACTTGAACTAGCTTCAACTCCAGAATCTGGTTTGTGTCATTTCCAGGATTGTATAAGTACAATACTTGGTACAGTGACCTGGTGGTCGCTAGTGACTATCACCAATCAGTGTTACTTGTCATCCAGCCACCTGAACTGATTTTTTACTTCTCAGTACTTGTGTGTAATTTACTATGGGGAATAGGTATTGCCATTGATTCGTAGGATACTGAGTCTGCATAGACAGGGAAACACGTAATGCATTTCATGAACTCAGCAATATGTTTGTATTACCACTGAACACTGCTGCACTGGATAAGCAAATTACCAGCACTCATCTTTCCTATGAGTGGTTTGACCTCCGTGAAGTTGTGAGATTTGCACAGCTAAATTCACATACTGGCATTGTGCTCATACGTAGAATTTAATGAGTGCAGTAGTTTGCACATGTTGCATACTATCATTTCAAATAGCACAAACAGCTGACTCTTATACACAATCAGTTTCTGCTCATTGTAATACTATTGAATACCTTGACTCTCCATGATTCTGTCAGAGGATATGTCCTGCTGGGAGAAAACATAGACACTTCTGCCTCACAAGAGTCTTGAGTTCTGAATTCAAGAATGACAGTTCAATGCTCTCCTGACCACGTGGCGGGGCATGCAATTTAACAGGTGTTGATGTCATTCTTGGCTTCAGTATACCATCCCTATCTTTGATGCTTGCTGATGTTCAGATGATGGTTATCATGTTTGGTCTTGCAGTTTGAAGAGACAGGTGACAAAGACAAAGGACGCCTAGTATGTGGTCTTTGTGCACATTCGGTGATTCCTGCCACTGGCAGGCAAAGTCGCCAGAGAACCTGGCACTGCACTCAACAGATGCTGTTTCTATCCATGCTGATGGCTGAAAACATGGAACTTGTTGCATAAAGAACATTGTCCCATGGAAGAACAACTGATGTGTGCTCACTTGAGAGTTCATCAGATCGACATTCCGGCTCACAAACATTGTCCTGAGGGTGATCAGCAGTCTGTGCAGTTGCATCACCATGCAGCACCTGTGGAGACAAACACAAAATGTTGATAAGGGAACAGTTTTCAATTCATGAGCCACATGCTTTTTCATACTTTCAGGCACCTGGACATGCTTTGGTAGTTTACCCTTGACGTTCAAGGGTCCTCCATTGTTAGTGTATGGTGAGCGCTTTGTAGCTGAAAGGAACTGCACTTTGTTTCAGGAAACAAATGCTCTTCAGTGGACCTTTGTAGCATGAAATAAAAGAGAAATACATTTCAGCTGTGGATACATTACAAGCATGTCATAAAGTTAAACACTGTTAACGGTATGGCACATACTGCGATCTTACAACAATTTTGTGGCAGATGTGTGAAACTGTGCATGTGTGTGTGGTGTGTTGTGTGTGTGTGGAATGTATGTCTTCACTTGGTGTCATTGAGGGTTTAGGCACTGCACGCCACATCGTCGCTATTAACGGCAAACTGTGCCTGTGAAGACTCATGGGGCACAAGGGGTCAGCAGGAGAGAGAGAGGATCAAGCATCTGGAGTCCAGCTATCAACTCTGAGGGAGGGATGCACGGCCAGCGTGGCATGGCATTGTTCCAGGGTGGAAGACGGAATCACTGTGAGACATGGTTGGTGAAGCAGAGTGTGTGGAGAGGTGATGCATCTGAGGATGTCATTGCACACCGAAGTCATGGGATGGAGAGGGAAGTGATGAAAAACAATCAGAAACAATGACAGTGTATGACAGTCTACTGTGTGAGTTGACGGCGACCTCCAGGGGATGATGGTACACATGCCCTTATCCGTCCATAAGTCATACTTTACCCCCTGTTGATCACTGGCATACTCATGGGGGGAGAACAACAGTGAGGGGAAAAAAAAAGGCATGCATTCTACAACCCACATTGCTAATGGGAAGACATGGTGCTGATCTTCAATGGTCCCAGATGACTAGATGGGAGAGGGCACGATCACATGTAGTGTATATTTTAATGGCATGCAGTAATATGAATGCAACATTGAAAGTCTGTATGCGAGCATTTCTAATTGCAATTGATTGACATGCTAGTAGGACTTGTCTCATGTCTGTTACTTACTGAGAAAAGTAGTACTGCTTCAGCTTCAGTAATCTTTCTACAAAGTGCTATCTATAAAAAGTCCAACAGGAAGCCGGAGAATGTCATGAGATCCGTAAACAGGAATTCATCAATAGGATTGTGTTATTCGGGCCATAGAACAAGATGTATTAAACCATTGGAAACAGCCATTTTGAACAATTATCGTGACACATCTGTTGTCACTCCGCACCAAGCAACATGTGAGTAGCTGTTGCGCAGAACAACAAAGCTTGATGCACGTGTAACACATGAGATGAATAATCCATGTAGGTCAGGTACATGGTGGTGGACGCTAGAATGGGCCGCAAAGTGACATGTTAGGCACATGCTTCCATGCCCTGAGCCCATGTGGCTAACATCATCACATACTGGGGAGGAAATATATTGAAGGAACTGAATGGCATTTACTCAACATCCAACAGAAGCACCTATACCACAGAGGGTACATGTACAGAAATGATCGCAGTCTCTGGGACAAGATCACAGACCTGCATGCAACAGTAACTGGGTTGCAAATGGACATAGTAGCCATTAGCAGGACATGGTTCAGCAGTAGAGTAGTCACACTTGGAAGACTTTGGTTCACAGCTATGTACTGTTCAGAAGAGACCGAGGTTCAAAAGTGGGAGGTGTAGTGGCCTTATGTCAATGAAATATTCTGAGAGATACAGAAAAGCAGAATACAGATAAGGAAGTCACAAGAATGGGCATCTTTGGTAAGATGGTTGGTTACATAGGTGCGGGGCTGACGATTATTGCATTGGACATGGAGGTTCAGAGGATGCACAGTGGGTTTCCACTTGGCAGTTGTTATGGAGGAGCTGTAGGAGAGTAGGAGGAAGGTGATGGCGGGTGAGGGGAGGGATGGGGGCATAGGAACCATATGATGGTATCATGGGACACAATGCTCTGTGAGGAATAAAACATGGCTTCACAGTCGCTGGCGCTGGGAGAAGGGAAAGTATGACTTGCTGTACAGGAGTGTCACTAGAGTGGTTAGATACTGGACAAGGCGAGGAAGGATGAAAACCTGACCAGTGATATCCGGAGTGGGGTGAAAATGATTTCCTTACATACATAGCAGAGAAAAGTAAAGTGAGGGCACACATCAGAAGGATTATGAGTAGGGAGAGATAAGCTCGGGAAGCAGGGGAGCAAGCAGAGAAACTAAATTAAATGGTTACTTTCTCCCTGGTGATCCACTGGACCGATCACCAGCGACCGATCGTGGGCATAGGTTACTATCCCTAGTAGTTCCAGTGGTACCCCATCACCGCACCGCTGTGTCCCCGCCGCCTGTATCCACCCCAGTCAGCGGTGGGGAGGAACCTTCCCACCCACAAGCCACGGGCCACCTGCAAACTGAAAGGCATAATAGGCTGCACACCTATTGGCCCACTGCACTGGCTTCCTGAAGGTGTTGATCGAGTGCCACATTGCAAGTAAGACCAGGGATTCCTGACCTTGCCCCACAGGTGGCTGTGCACTGGGAAGGAGCAACCGGTACTGCACAAGGGAGTCATTGTATACGGGATAAAGGAAGACATCAGAGCACTGGATGGGAGGAGGAAAGGAGAGCATTTGGGCGGTGAACATTAACTCAATGAGCCTATTGAGTGAGGGGAAGAAGGTGGCTTATAGGCATTTCAAGTGTTGAAGGAGTGAAAGGCATTGAGGGGAGTACGAGCTGATGGCCAGAAGGGCCACTAGGGTGGTGAGGGCTGCAAAGGCAAGGAAGTAGCAGAACTTGTCCAGGGAATTTAGGAGAGGGAATAAGGGGTTCTTTAGATACATTGGGGAGAAAAGAAGGGTGAAGGGGCAGATTAGCAGGATTAAAACAGGGGAGGGATGGGCACAAGATCCAGGGGAGCAGGCTGAGGTAGTACATGAGTAGTTCGCCTCAGTTTTCGTCTAAGAAAAATGGGGTGCTGCATCATGTATGGGAGGGAGAAGGTGAAACTGGGGACCTTGCCGATCGTCCAGGTCTGGGATAGGATGGGCCATCACTGGCAGGAGGGGGTGCAGCAGGGGACCAGGTAGCGAGGTGGAAATCATGGCAGAGAATGAGGGAAGCCTTCGGGTCCCTTAATACAGAGAAAGCACCGTGATCAGATAAATTACATCCCAGAGTGCTGAAGGAACTGGCAGATGTCATAGCAAAACCCATGGCGGAGCTTTTAAGCATGTCTGAGAGCACAGGGTGGGTTGCCCAGGACTTGAAGGTGGCGCATATAGTGTCTATCCACAAGGGGGGATCAAGGGAGGTTGCAGGAAACTACAGGCCCGTCAGCCTGACATCGCTGGTGGGCAAGGTGATGGAGGCCATTGTCAAGGAGAGGCAGAGGGGGGATCTGGAAAAGTCGGGATGCCTGGACAATACACAGCATGGATTTGTCCTAGGGAAATCGTGTCACACAAACCTTGTGGAGTTCTATGACTGGGTGACAAGAGCCTTGGACCTGGGTAGACCGGTGGACATCCTCTATCTTGACTTCAACAAGGCATTTGATTCTGTTCCTCATGGGGGCCTGTTGAATAAGCTGCGATAAATGGGGGTGTGGTACAAGATGATGACATGGATAGGCAATTGACTACAGGAATGGACCCAAAGGGTCGTGGTTGATGGGATAGTTTCATCCCCAAGGAGGGTCATTAGTGGAGTCCCTCAGGGATCAGTCTTTGGGCCCCTTCTGCTCAATGCCTATGTCTGTGACATAAGGAAAGGTATCAGGAGTGAGATGAGTCTTTTCACGGATATTCAAAACTGAGAGTACAAAGGCAAAAAGTATTGACCTCAGGAGGGCTGACTTTGCCAGAAATGGGTGAGGCCTAAGGAATGCACTAGCAAATGGGCAGGAAGGAGGTGGAAGAACAATAGGAACAATAAAACTGCCATCACAGAGAGGTAACAAGCATTTGTGTGAAGTAAATAAACAAAACAAAATGATGTAAGAAATCACTATGGTTCTCAAAGGAGGTAGCAGTGAAGGTTCAAGAGAAAAAGAAAGCATTCAGAAAGTACAAGGAATCACAGAAGAAGCAAGACAGAGAATTGTATCAGTTAAAACAAAAGGAAGCTGGGAAGGCAGTCAGAACAGCAAAGGCCGAACCGAGGAAAAAGATAGCCAACTCAGTTAAGAAGGGATAAAACCTTTTAGGTACATCAGGAGCCAAGGAAGACTAAGTGAGGGATAGTGAGGCTTAATAAAGGGAGGGGGTGTAGCAGGGTGACGGTGAAAAGGCAGAGATACCAAACAAATATTTTTGCTCAGTATTTACAAATGAAGAGGAGGTACCTAAAACAAACAATAGAAACACGCTGGATACAGAAGTTGATACCAGCCCATTTACAGAAGAAAGGGTTCTGAAAGAACTCTAAAACTGAAGGTTGACAAAGCAATGGGGCCTGATAGGATTCATCCCAGAATTCTAAAAGAACTAAGGTAGAACTAGTGACACCACTGACTACCCTCTTTAACAAATCATGGGAGGATGGGGTGGTACCTGAGAAACTGGAGGAGGGCAGATGTGATTCCCTCTCACAAAAGTGGGAGCAGGGCATGAAGCAGGAAACCACAGACCTGTTAGTTTAACCTCAGTGATAGGAAGATGATGGAATCACTTCTGAAGGAAAGAATTGTCAAGTACCTAGAGGCCAGAGGGGCACAGTACCAAAGACAGCATGGATTCACAGCAGGAAGGTCATGCCAGATGAATCTAATAGATTTCTTTGACTGGGTGACCAAAGTAGTAGATCAGGGAGGGGCTGTGGACATGGCCTACCTAGACTTTTACAAGGCATTTGACACAGCCCCACACAAAAGATTAATATACAAGTTAGCAACCTGGGGTGGGTCCTAAGATGATAGCCTGGGTAAAGAATTGGCTGGAGAATAGGACACAGAGGGTAATAGTAAATGGAGTCCACTCTGAAGAAAGGGGGTTACTAGTGGGGTGCCACAGGGTTCAGGTATTAGGACCAGTCCTCTCATAACTTTCAGGCGTTTACATTGCAGAGGACTGAAGGAAAAGTATGTCTTTGCAAATGACACAAAGATCTGCAACAGAGTTGATATACAGGGCGGGTGGAAAGGATGAGAAGGGACTTGGCAAGGTTAGAGAAATGGTCAAATGTATGGCAGCTTAGATTCAATGCTAAGAAGTGCAAGGTAATGCACCTGGGAAACAAAAACCCAGGGGAAGAGTACACAATGGGGGGTGAGATACTAACAACAACAAAAATGGAAAGGGACCTGGGTAGTCATATCAGATGACTTAAAGGTGGGAAAGCAATGTGAGAGGGCAGTAAGGAGGGCTGGAGGGATACTGGGATGCATAGGGAGAGGCATCACCAGTAGAAAACAGGAAGTTGTTATCCCTCTGTACAGACAGCTGGTGAGACCCCATCTAGAGTACTGTGTGCAGTTCTGGAGACTCAATCTCCACAAGGACATAGACAAGATGGAAGCTGTCCAGAGGAGGGCAACTAAAATGGTGCAGGGTCTGCACCAGAAGACACATGGAGAGAGACTAAAGGAGCTTAATATGTATAGCCTCGAAGGAAAGGAAGGAGAGGGGGGACATGATAGAAACTTTCAACTACCTCAAGGGAATCAACAAAGTCCAAGAGGGTAGCATCTTTCACAAAAAAGAGGTGTGCAAGAACAAGAAGGCACAATTTGAAGATAGAGGGGGGGCGCCTCAGAGGTAATGTAAGGAAGTATTGTTTCCCAGAGAGGGTTGTGGATGCATGGAACGGCCTTCCGGAGGAGGCTGTGAAGTCAAAAACAGTGGCTGAATTCAAGCATGCATAGGACTGTCATAAGGCAATTCTAGGGGGTGGGGGTAGAAAGAAGTAGGCTGCTGGTTAACTAGGATCTGCAGCTTATCCATTAGGTAGGGAAATGGGCATGCTGGGTGGGCCAAGCGATCCTTAACTGCCATCAAATTCTATGTTTCTATGTACTTCTTATTGTGAGCTGCAGACTGAGTAGTTCATCCGGGTGTTCTAGATATTATGGGCTACTTTAAAACTATTATGGTCTAGCCCAACTAAAACCTAATGGAGACCCTTTTTCTGTCACTCACTTGAAAGCCTAGTGATTTCCTTTTATTTCTGTCTGTGCAGGCATCTCTGTACTTATTACTTCAATGCCTGTTTCAGATGTGTAGATAGGACTTTCTAGCTTGCCTTTCAGGCATTACACAACTTGACATTTTATTGTTGAATGCAGAGGGTTTCGTATGCTTCTGGGCCTTCATACAGCTGCATTACCCAAACTAAAAATAAAAACAAAAAATCACATCACTGAGACAGGGGAAGGAATATAAAGTGGGTAGTTAGATTAAGATATCATAATGGGAGCCACCCATCATGATAGAAAGGTAAAAGTAGAAAAAGAAAGAAATTAGCACTACTGCAGTAGATTTTCAGAATAAAGGGGCAGAGAAAGAAATGTCTCATGATGTCACTAAATATAATAAACAAAAAAGGGTGTCCCATCCTTACACACCCCAATCTAAGTTAAAACCACCCATTTATTTCAATAACCTAGAGTTTTCAAGACAACATACCCAATCCCTGAAGGTAGGATGGAGCTTCACCCACTCTCTTTGAAAGCTCCACCCCTAGGCACCATTTTCAAACATTAAATTATCTTTACAGATTGATGTGGATCGTCAGAAGCATAAACTTCCACATTTATTAAATAGCCCTGGGGTGTCATGACTGTATTTCTTAACCTTCTTTCCTATGTGTTAAACATTGATACAGATTTTCAATTATCTATTTTAGGGCTGGTGGTACTACTCCCACCCCACGCCTGGACAAAAATCTGCATTCATATGAGCTGAGCTGTGTCTGTGTTGTACTGTAAAACTATAAGGTTGCAGGACCAGGTACCATCTCATGATTCTATTATTTTTGTCCTTCATTTGTCATAGGAAGCAGAGAGGATTGTGATCAGTTATTAAAGTAAATGGGGCACCCCATAAATAAAATTTCAAGGACTCAGTGGCCCACTTGGCTGCCAGACATTCTTGCTCGATGGTAGCATACTTTTGTTCCCTATCATGGAGTTTCCTTGAAATACATATTACAGGATGTTCCTCTCCATCTATCGTTTGGCTCAACACTGCCCCTATACCTGATCCTGAGATATCTGTGTGTACCTCGAATGGGTATGCAAAGTCAGGACTACGCAGGACTGAAGAGGAGCATAGGGCTGCCTTAATTTTATTAAATGCTTCCTCAAATTCAGGAGTCCATTTTATCTGATTCCCAAACTTCTTTTTAGTTAAATCTGTCAATGGAGAAGCAACAGAAGCAAAGTTGGGAATGAATCTTCTGTAATACCCGACAAGACCCAAGAAAGACTGTACGATTTCTTGGTGCTGGGTATGGGACATCACATTGTTTTCCACCTTCGATATCTCTGGCTTAATACGTTACCATTTCCAGTATGAAACCAAGATATCTTATCACTTTCATGGCAATAGTACATTTTTGTGGGTTGATAGTTAGTCCTTCCTGTTTGATAGAAGAGAAAACTGCTTGAACATTTTTAAATGAGTTTCCAGGATGAACTAAAGACAATCATGTTGTCAGATACGCTGCACAATAGATGTTGCGAGGTGCCCAGAACCTGGTCCATAAACCACTGGAAGGTAGCGGGCCTATGTAGCCTAAACGGCATGGTTCAAACTGAAAAGACCCATGGAGTACTAAAAGCAGTTTCTCCTTGGTGGATTCTTCTAAGGGGATCTGCCAATAGCCTTTCAAGAGGTCTAGTGTAGAGATATAAGTGACTTTGCCAATTCTATATACTATATCATCTACACGTGGCATAGGATAAGCATCAAACTGTGCCACCTGATTTAAGCCCCAGAAGTCCATGCACAGTCTAATTCCTCCTTCCTTTTTTGGGACAATTACCATAGGGGAACCCCATGGACTCTTAGAATGTTCTATAATCTGTAACGATCTTAGTTTCTGTATCTCCTTTTTTACCTCCTCTCTAAGGCATTCTGGGAGTCTGTATGCCTTTTTCCTTATGGGTTTAGCATCAGTATATATGTGGTGTTCTACACCTTTAGCCATGCCTGGGGTATTAGTGAATGTTTTGCTAAACTCATTCAACAAGGACCATACTCCCTGTGTTTGTTGTACATTAAGTTCTGGGTTTATAATAACATCATCTACTCCCATTTTCTTTTCCAGTCTGCTATATGCCAACTCTATTTCAGTTTCTCTGTTCTGGAATTACAGAGACTCACCCCTGTAGTTCCTTTTTGTGCCAACATTTCAATAGGTTTGCATGGTAAATGTTTTTTTTTTTGTGTTTTGTCTGGGGTTTCAATTTCAAAAGTAGCAGGCCCTGCTTGTCTAATTATTTTGTAGATCCTTCCATTTCAATAAAAGCTTATGTGTAGAAGTGGGCAAAAGTAACAATACCTGTTCCCCAGGAGAGAAGGATTTATTTTTGGCCGTACTTTGATCATAGTATTGTTTTTGCTGGATTTGTGCCTTAACTCCCATCTCATGAGCCTTTTCATTATACAGCACCAATCTTTGACTTAATTGCTTCATATACTTTGCTATTCCTGGAGATTTTAGTTCTGTGTTGTCCTCCCAGCACTCTTTAACTACATCCAGGGGTCCCTGACAGTTTCTTCCAAATAAAAGTTCAAAAGGTGAGAACCCTGTGGATGCTTGGGGAACCTCCTGTTAGGCAAAGAGAAGGAAGGAAAGGGAAGATATAAATCCCAATCATGCCCCTTTCATGTATGAATTTCTTTATCATACGCTTAAGGGTTTGATTAAACCTCTCAAATAAACCATCCATCTGGGGATGATAGGGAGAAGTGCTAGTAGCTACTATCCCCAGAAGGCGGTATAGTTCCCTTAGTAGTTCAGTGTTAAAGTTAGCCCCTCTATCAGTGAGAATCTCTTTAGGTATTCCAACTCTGCTAAAGAGTTTCACCAGTTCCTCTGCGATTCTTTTGGTTGTGACCGTTCTCATGGGTATAGCTTCGAGATACTGGGTGGCATAATCACACACCACTAAGATGAATTTGTTTTCCTTTTTCCTTTTATCAACAGGGCCCACAATGTCCATTCCAATTCTCTCAAAAGGTGTAGTCACTAGTGGCAAGGGATAAAGTGGCATTACCTCCTTTCTAGAGGCTTGGGCGGTGATTTGACATTTAGGGAATTCCTGACAGTATCAAGCTATATCCCCATGTATCCCAGGTCAAAAGAATCTTTGCAGTATTCTACTGGAGGCTTTGTCTCTTCCTGTGTGCCCAGCCCAAGGAACATCATGCCCCAGTGCTAAAATATCCTGTCTGTAACTTTGGGGTACTAATAATTGGTCCACTGTTTCTTGGTAGTTGGGTTGGTACAAACTCTATACAGTAATCCATTTTCTCCTGTATTTCAGGGGTACCTGCTTTCTCTCTTTTCCCCACCTGTAAAAGAATGGTTGCAGAGAGACATCCTTTTTCTGTTGCTATTTCATTTCTGCCTTAACAAATACTGGATTATTTTCTACCTTCACTCCCTTTTGTTCCTGTTGCCACTTGTGTTTTAATAATTTCTTTGCTTTACAGGTTTTTCTATCCTTCCCAGGGTGGTTGACTACTTCTCCTTCAAAGGGAAACACTTTTCCTAGCACAATCTCTTCTTTACTCTGGGCCCTTGTAGTTACAGCTGAGACAGCTTCTTGTTCCAGTAGTAGTGAGGCAAACCCAGGATAGTCATGCCCAATCACTACTGGGACAGGAGATGTGGACTACACCAGCAGAAATGTCAGTTGTTACCCCCCCACTATTCCCATTGACAGTCCGTACAGTAGGGTATTGGTGTGAATCACCGTGCACACAAATAACATGAACAGCAGCCCCTTGTTGCATTGTAGATACTAAATCTTCCCTAATCAGAGTATTCTTACTACCAGAATCCAATCACCCCATGACATTTTCCCTTTTATAATAATATCAGAAAACATATACCCAGAATTTAGTAAAGCTAAGTGTGCTATATCTGTTTTCTTTGATTGACAAAAACGGGCAATATGTCCTAGTCCTTTACAATTGTGACATACATTGTTAGATGGAACAGTTCTCATTCTTTGTCCACTCCTCCCTCTTCTCTCCCACTCTTCCTTTTTAGGATAGGCATTCTAAACATTTCTGACCTGACCAGTCTGTGGTTTCTTTGGGGATTCAAATTGTCTCTGCCCTACTTTTCTGAAAGACTGATGGGCTGTTCGAAAGTCCTCAGCCAGTGTCACAGCTATTTCAGCGGACTCGGGATTATGTTCTTTGATCCAGATCTGGACCTCATTTGGCAAGATTTAAAATTGTTCCAGTACAAAAGTTCTATAATGTCCATTCGAGACTTTCCTTCTGGCTGAATCCATTTATTACATAGTTCTCTGAGTCTTATATATATTTCCTGAGAGGATCATGGGGGAATGTTTCAATGCACGAAAACACTGCTGATATGTCTCAGCATTAATGTCATGTCTTTTAAGAATTTCCTGTTTCACCATGTCATAGTCCTTCAAGTAGACGGGGATCCATATTCCCGTACGCTAACTGGGCCTTTCTGGAGAGGTTGGGGGCTAATCGAACTACCCATTGGGATTTAGGCCAGTCACATGCTTTAGCAACTCTCTCAGATATGGTTAGGTATGACTCAATATCTTCACTGACAATCATCCTAGTTAGTTTAATGTCTCGGGATTGTTGGGGTTAGTGTTATTATTTCCCATTTCCTGTCCAGCCCCATGGTCTGAATTAGTTGTAAAGTTTCTGCCCACCTCATATCTTGGTGCGCGCGCTCTCTCTCTCTCTTTCCTGTGCATCAAAGTCCATCTGGCATTCGATTTCCAACTGGCGAACTGCCAACCAGTGTAGCAGATCCGAAAGGCCCTTAGGAGGTCTGTCATCTACCTCTGGTCATCTCTGTTGTCGCTCTTCTTCTTCAACATCACTAGTGGACTGTTCTTTTGGTAACTTTCGCCTTACTGAAGTTTCCAAACCAGGATGCAGGGCTTCACCTGTCTTCTCTGTCTGTGACTAGGTCACTGCACCCTTCTTTATGTCATCTGTGCCTGTTGCTATCATCTCAACTTATCACTGTACCAGGTCTGGTACAAAACTGGTTTCCTTGAATACTTGGACAACCAGTATATCCCACTTTTGACACCAAATTTGGAGCTGTGTGGAAGTGATAAGTCAGACACACTGTTTCTTTTGGAACACACAGAACTTGTGTGAAATTTAATTATAAATTTCAAAATAAATCACTTAAAATAAAATAAATCAAATAAAGCACCATCTGGCTTTTTTCTCAACCTGAGAAACTTCAGTACTTTAACAGTGAAGCACTGCCAGAGTAGATGTACCCCTCCAGCACCTCTACTATCTTCTGTGCTCAAAGACTATCTCATTCCTTCAACTAAACAATCACCTTATATAGGTGTATGCTCTGACATCATAGGTCAGCTGATCCACCCTCTATTCTAATACATCGAATTTCTATGCTAATACATCATGTACGGGGATCTGCATGACCACAAATTATTTTATTCAGTAATAACATTTATCTATTGTTATGTCCATCTCCTAGACCTATTCTGGAAGCAAGAAAAGGCTTAATTGACAATTAGTGATCTTAGTCCCCCCCACAAGGTGTTGTCCTTATTATTCTGCTCATTTTAAATAAGCTTCAGATGTGGGCTACTGGCCCTTAGAGATGCGGTGCTGTCCATGACATGACCAACCTGGGAGAGGTAAGAATACAACTATAATATACACATACAATATGGCAAGAGAATGTGTTAGTACCAAAGAAAAAGGAAGTTTTAATCCAAAAAGAACATGTTTCCCTTGCACAAGTTCTATTTATTAAATAATGATTATGTTTTAGGTAATTATTCTCATTTGAGCTTTGCTAGCTGGTTCTTTGAACTACTTCTTATTGTGAGCTACAGACTGAGTAGCTCATCCGGGTGTTCTAGATATTATGGGCTGCTTTAAAACTATTATGGTCTAGCCCAACTAAAACCTAATGGAGACCCTTTTTCTGTCACTCTCTTGAAAGTCTAGTGATTTCCTTTTATTTCTGTCTGTGCAGGCATCCCTGTACTTATTACTTCAATGCCTGTTTCAGATATGTAGATAGGACTTTCTAGCTGCCTTTCAGGCATTACACAACTTGTGCACTTTATTGTTGAATGCAGCGTGGCTCGCATGCTTCTGAGCCTTCATACAGCTGCGTTACCCAAACTAAAATAAAAACAAAAAAATCACATCACTGAGACAGGGGGAATTAATATAAAGCGGGGCAGTTTGATTAAGATATCATAATGAGAGGCCATCCCATCATGATAGAAAGATGAAAGTAGAAAAAAAGACAAGAAATAAGCACTACTGCAGTAAGTTTTTCAAAATAAAGGGACAGAGAAAGAAATGTCTCATGATATCACTAAATATAATAAACAAAAAAAAGGGGTTCCCAACTCTGACACACCCCAATGTTAAGCGAAAACCACCATTTATTTCAATAAATCCCGGAGTTTTCAAGACAACCTACCCAATTTCTGAGGGTAGGATAGTGCTTTCACCCACCCTCTCTTTGAAAGCTCCACCCCAGGGCACCCATTTCAAACATTAAAATTATCTTTACAGATAGATGTGGATCGTCAAAAGCATAAACATCCACATATATTAAATAGCCCTGGGGTGTCATGACTGTATTTCTTAACCTTCTTTCCTATGTGTTAAACATTGATACAGATTTTAAATGATCTATTTTAGGGCTGGTGGTACCTACTCCCACCCCATGTCTGGACAAAAAATCTGCATTCATATGAGCTGAGCCTGCTCTGTGTTGTACTGTAAAACTATAACGTTGCAGGGCCAGGTACCATCTCATGATTCTATTATTTTTGTCCTTCATTTGTGATAGGAAGCAGAGAGGATTGTGATCAGTTATTAAAGAAAATGGGGCACCCCATAAATAAAATTTCAAGGACTCAATGGCCCACTTGGCTGCCAGACATTCTTGCTCGATGGTAGCATACTTTTGTTCCCTATCGTGGCCTTTCCTTGAAATATGTATTACAAGATGTTCTCTCCATCTATCGCTTGGCTCAACACTGCCCCTATACCTGATTCTGAGGCATCTGTATGTACCTTGAATGGGTATGTGAAGTCAGGACTATGCAGGACTGGGGAGGAGCATAGGGCTGCCTTAATTTTATCAAATGCTTCCTCACATTCGGGAGTTCATTTTATCTGATTCCCAAACTTCTTTTTAGTTAAATCTGTCAATGGAGAAGCAACAGAAGCAAGTTGGGAATGAATCTTCTGTCATACCTGGCAAGACCCAAGAAAGACCATACATGTTTCTTGGTGCTGAGTATGGGACACTGGGCTACTGCTTCCACCTTTGATATCTCTGGCTTAATACGACCATTTCCCAGTATGAAAGCAAGATATCTTGTCTTTTCATGGCAATAGTACATTTGTGGGGTTGATAGTTAGTCCTGCCTGTTGGATGAAGAGAAACTGCTTGAAGATTTTGTAAATGAGTTTCCCTGGATGAACTAAAGACAACCACGCCATCCAGGTATGCTGCACAATAGGTGTTATGAGGACAGAACCTGGTCCATAAACTGCTTGGAAGGTAGCTGGGCCCCATGTAGCCCAAACGGCATGGTTTGAAACTGGAAAAGACCCATGGGAGTACTAAAAGCAGTTTTCTCCTTGGCAGATTCTTCTAAGGGGATCTGCCAATAGCCTTTTGTGAGGTCTAGTGTAGAGATATGAGTGTCTTTGTCAATTCTATATACTATATCATCTACACATGGCATAGGATAAGCATCAAACTGTGGCACCTGATTTAAGCCCCTGAAGTCCATGCACAGTCTAATTCCTCCTTCCTTTTTTGGGACAATTATGATAGGGGAAACCCATGGACTCTTAGAATGTTCTACAATCTGTAACGATCTTAGTTTCTGTATCTCCTTTTTTTACCTCCTCTCTAAGGCATTCTGGGAGTCAGTATGCCTTTTTCCTTATGTGTTTAGCATCAGTACATATGTGGTGTTCTTCACCTTTACCATGCCCGGGGTATTAGTGAATGTTTTGCTAAACTCATTCAGCAAGGACCATACTCCCTGTGTTTGTTGTACATTAAGTTCTGGGTTTATAATAACATCTTCTACTCCCATTTTCTTTTCTAGTCTGCCATATGCCAACTCTATTTCAGTTTCTCTGGGTTCTGGAATTACAGAGAGACTCACCCCTGTAGTTCCTTTTTCGTGCCAACATTTCAATAGGTTGGCATGGTAAGTTTTCTTTTTGTCTTTGTCCGGGGTTTCAATTTCATAAGTAACAGGCCCTGCTTGTCCTAATTATTTTGTAGGGTCCTTGCCATTTCAATAAAAGCTTATGTGTAGAAGTAGGCAAAGTAACAATACCTGTTCCCCAGGAGAGAAGGATTTATTTTGGCCGTACTTTGATCATAGTATTGTTTTTCCTGGATTTGTGCCTTAACTCCCATCTCATGAGCCTTTTCATTATATAGCACCAATCTTTGTCTTAATTGCTTCATATACTTTTCTATTCCTGGAGATTTTAGTTTTGTGTTGTCCTCCCAGCACTCTTTAACTACATCAAGGGGTCCCTGAGGGTTTCTTACAAATAAAAGTTCAATAGGTTAGAACCCTGTGGATGCTTGGGGAGCCTTCTGGTAGGCAAAGAGAAGGAAGGGAAGATATAAATCCCAATTATGCCCCTTTTCATGTATGAATTTCTTTATCATATGCTTAAGGGTTTGATTAAACCTCTCAACTAAACCATCCATCTGGGGATGATAGGGAGAGGTTCTTGTAGCTACTATCCCCAAAAGGCGGTATAGTTCCCTTAGTAGTTCACGTTAAAGTTAGCCCCTCTATCAGTGAGAATCTCTTTAGGCATTCCAACTCTGCTAAAGAGTTTCACCAGTTCCTCTGCAAATCTTTTGGTCGTGACCGTTCTCATGGGTATAGCTTTGGGATACTTGGTGGCATAATCACACACCATCAAGATGAATTTGTTTCCCTTTTCACTTTTTTCAACTGGGCCCACAACGTCCATTCCAATTTTCTCAAAAGGCGTAGTCACTAGTGGCAAGGGATTAACTGGCATTACCTCCTTTCTAGAGGCTTGGGTGGTGATTTGACATTTGGGGCATTCCTGACAGAATCAAGCTATGTCCCCATGTATCCCAGGCCAAAAGAATCTTTGCAGTACTCTACTGAGGTTTTGTCTCTCCTGTGTGCCCAGCCCAAGGAACATCATGCCCCAGTGCTAAAATATCCTGTCTGTAACATTGGGGTACTAATAATTGGTCCACTGTTTCTTGGGTAGTTGGTTGGTACAAACTCTACATACAACCCATTTTTCTCCTGTATTTCAGGGCACCTGCATTCTCTCTTTTCCCCACCTGTAAAAAGAGTTGTTGCAGAAAGACATCCTTTTTCTGTTGCTCTTTCATTTCTGCCTTAACAAATACTGGATTATTGTCTACCTTCACTCCCTTTTGTTCCTGTTGGCACTTGTGTTCTAATAATTTCTTTACTTTACAGGTTTTTCTATCCTTCCCAGGGGGGTTGACTACTTCTCCTTCAAAGGGAAACACTTTTCCTAGCACAATCTCTTCTTTACTCTGGGCCCTTGTAGTTACAGCTGAGACAGCTTTTGTTCCAGTAGTAGTGAGGCAAACCCAGGATAGTCATGCCCAATCACTACTGGGACAGGGAGATGTGGACTACACCAGCAGAAATGTCAGATGTTACCCCCATATTCCCATAGACAGTCGTATTGTAGGGTATTGTTGTGAATCACAGTGCACAAATAACACGCATAGCAGCCCCTCATTGCATTGTAGATACTAAATCTTCCTAATCAGAGTATTCTTACTGCCAGAATCCAAAAGTCCCATGACATTTTTCCCTTTATATAATATATCAGAAAACATATACCAGAATTTAGTAAAGCTAAGTGTGCCATATCTGTTTTCTTTGATGGACAAAACGGGCAATATGTCCTAGTCCTTTACAATTGTGACATATGGTGTTAGATGGAACAGTTCTCATTCTTTGTCCACTCCTCCCTCTTCTCTCCCACTCTTCCTTTTTAGGATAGGCATTCTGAACATTTCTTACCTGACCAGTCTGTGGTTTTGTTGGGGGTTCAGATTGTCTCTGCCCTCCTTTTCTGAAAGACTGATGGTCTGTCAGAAAGTCCTCAGCCAGTGTCAGAGCTATTTCAGCGGACTCGGGATTATGTTCTTTGATCCAGATCTGGACCTCATTTGGCAAGATTTGTAAAAATTGTTCCAGTACAAAAAGTTCTATAATGTCTATTTGAGACTTTCCTTCTGGCTAAATCCATTTATTACATAGTTCTCTGAGTCTTATATATGTTTCCCGAGGAGGATCATGGGGGGAATGTTTCAATGCACGAAAACACTGCTGATATGTCTCAGCATTAATGTCATATTTTTTAAGAATTTCCTGTTTCACCATGTCATAGTCCTCTGCAAGATGGGGATCCATATTTCCGTACACTAACTAGGCCTTTCCAGAGAGGTTGGGAGCTAATCAAACTACCCATTGGGATTTAGGCCAGTCACATGCTTTAGCAACTCTCTCAAACGTGGTTAGGTATGACTCAATATCTTCACTGACAGTCATCCTAGTTAGTTTAATGTCTCGGGGATTGTTGGGGTTAGTGTTATTATTTCCCCCATTTCCCTGTCCAGCCCCCATGGTCTAAATTAGTTGTAAAGTTTCTGCCCACCTCATATCTTGGTGCTGGCGCTCTCTCTTTCCTGTGCATCAATGTCCCTCTGGCATTCGATTTCCAACTGGTGAACTGCCAACCAGTGTAGCAGATCCAAAAGGCCCTCAGGAGGTCTGTCATCTACCTCTGGTCATCTCTGCTGTCACTCTTCTTCTTTACCATCACTAGTGGACTGTTCCTTTGGTAACTTCTGCCTTATTGAAGTCTCTAAACCAGGATGAAGGGGTTCACCTGTCTTCTCTGTCTGTGACTGGGTAACTGCACTCTTCTTTGTGTCATCTGTGCCTGTTGCCATCATCTCAACTTATCACTGTACCAGGTCTGTTACAAAAACTGATTTCCCCCTGGAATACTTGGACAACCAGAATATCCCACTTCTGACACCAAATTTGTGAGCGTGTGTGGGAAGTGATAAGTCAGACACACTGTTTCTTTTAGGAACACACAGAAATTGTGTTAAATTTAATTATAAACTTCAAAATAAATCACTTCAAAAAGAAATAAAATAAATCAAATAAAGCACCATCTGGCTTTTTCTCAACCTGAGAAACTTCAGTACTTCTTAACAGTGAAGCACTGCCACAGAGTAGATGTACTTCCCTCCAGCACCTCTACTATCCTCTGTGCTCAAAGACTATCTCATTCCTTCAACTAAATAGTCACCTTATATAGATGTATGATCTGACATCATAGGTCAGCTGATCCACCCTTTATTCTAATATATTGAATTTCTACGCTAATACATCATGTAGGGGGATCTGCATGACCACAAATTATTTTATTCAGTAATAACATTTATCTACTGTTATATCCATCTCCTAGACCTATTCTGAAAGCAAGAAAAGGCTTAATTGACAATTAGTGATCTTAGTCCCCTCCTACAAGGTGTTGTCCTTATTTTTCTGCTCATTATAAATAAGCTTCAAATGTGGGCTACTGGCCCTTAGAGATGCGGTGCTGTACATGACATGACCAACCTGGGAGAGGTAAGAATACAACTATAATATACACATACAATATGGCAAGTTAATGTGTTAGCACCAAAGAAAAAGGAAGTTTTAATCCAAAAAGAACATGTTTCCCTTGCACAAGTTCTATTTATTAAATAATGATTATGTTTTACAGGTAATTATTCTCATTTGGAGCTTTGCTAGCTGGTTCTTAGAACTACTTCTTATTGTGAGCTGCAGACTGAGTAGTTCATCCAGGTGTTCTAGATATTATGGGCTGCTTTAAAACTATTATGGTCTAGCCCAACTAAAACCTAATGGAGACCCTTTTTCTGTCACTCACTTGAAAGCCTAGTGATTTCCTTTTATTTCTGTCTGTGCAGGCATCCCTGTACTTATTAGTTCAATGCCTGTTTCAGATGTGCAGATAGGATTTTCTAGCTGCCTTTCAGGCATTACACAACTTGTGCACTTTATTGTTGAATGCAGCGGCTCGATGTTTGAGCCTTCTACAGCAGCATTACCCAAACTAAAATAAAAACAAAAAAATCACATCACTGAGACAGGGGGAAGGAATATAAATTGGGGCAGTTAGATTAATATATCATAATGGGAGGCCACCGCATCATGATAGAAAGGTGAAAGTAGAAAAAAGACAAGAAATAAGTACTACTGCAGTAGGATTTTCAGAATAAAGGGGCAGAGAAAGAAATGTCTCATGATGTCACTAAATATAAGAAACAAAAAAAAAAGGGAGATCCCAACTCTGGCAGACCTCCACTTCTTCTGCCCATTTTTGTCAGCTTTTTTGCAGGAGTTTGAATCATTTGGAATCCATTGATATTTATAGAATCCAACTTTTCCTCATGTGCTGTGTTTCATGTAAATTAATTACATTTGATAACATCAAAAATTTAGAGTATGCTGGATCTATTAGTTTTGGAGCATGCCAGCAACATTCCATGTTAATGTACCAAGATTTTTTGTCTCTTTAAAAAAAGTCGTAGTATTGCAATCTATATGTGTTGTGTCTAACGAGATTTTTTTGTTTGTTTCCCAATTTAGTCTGACCTAGTTAGTAGTCAAGTATCTAGAACTCTCAGAACCTGAAAAAGATTACTGACATTTTGGTCACTTTGCACATCAGCACTTCTTTGGATAGAACCTTGGTTCTTGTATTTGTGTAACTAATCAAAATGTACAATCGGGATACCCAAGCTCTCTAGTTTGACCCCACCTTAAGTATATTGTCTACTACACTTGATTTTGCAAGGTTAAATCAATTTTATCTCTGTAGACTGGATTTTCAAAGGTAATAGATTACTGCAAGCCCCGGGTGCACTGAAGATCTGGTGCACGGGGCATGCAGTAATCTAACATGATTTTCAATACTGTGTGGTAATTGTCAAAAGTTAGACCAACATTTAGTGGTCTAGCTTGCGTCAATCCTGGGGACCCTTTTTACAGTGCAGGTGCAAAAATTTTGGTGCAAGCTGTTGTAAATTGGGAAAAGTATTACAACTGTATCCAACCTATTAAAATCAGAAGTGGTAGCGGCAGAAGCATCTGTCACACTGTTGATTTTAGCAGCTGTAGCACAGCTTGACAAGCCCTGCACCACCCTTTGAAATGCTAGCCTCAGTCTCCAGCTTTTAAATATTCTTTGAACATGTACTATATCCTCCTTATCCCTCAAGTCCCAAAGTGACAAATCATATCTTATAGCCTTGATCTGTTTTCCAAGCCAATGTTAGCAATTCCAAATACTGACAGTACTATGTCTGGAGCGATATAATTTTTCCTAACTTCACATTGGAACCTCCCTAAGTCTGGATACTTGAACACTTCTGCTACTAGCTTAGATTTAGTCTGGCTTTCCTCTATTTCCTCTTTCTGGTTTCATCACTTATACAGGATAGTCCATTCTTAGATTACATTTTTGTAACTTTATTGCATTAAGACAGACATACTAAGTCGCCCTTGCATGTTTAATCATGATCAGGTGGTTATCCTTTGTTACAAGTTCATCATATCTTATTACAACACAGACATTTTTATAAACTACTGCCCTATCTCCCTCCTCCCAATTTTGGCCAAACTACAGGAACACTCAGCCCTCTCTGAACTCACACAATTCCGTGTGCCACCTCCTTTTCACCCCTACCAGTCAGGCTTTTGCAAATCACACTCCACCTTCACTGCGCTACTAAGACTCACAAACGATATTGCCTCAGGCATGGACAAAGGGTTCCTCACCTCAGCCATATTCATTGACTTGGCAAAGGCATTTGATACCATCTCCCACCCCAAAACTCATCACAAAACTGCATGATGCAGGCCTATCCAATCTAGCCACCAGCTGATTCCAAGCCTACCTATCTGGCAGGAAACAAGCAGTAAAAATTGGCCCACACGTATCCCCTTCACTCCCAGTCACCATGGGGGTCCCCCAAGGTTCTGTCCTGGGCCCCCTTCTCTTTTCCATGTTTCTAAATGACCTCCCACTGACATGCCCAAACTCAGCTATACAAATGTATGCTGACGATACCGTTCTATATGCCTCCGGCCCTCCAGCGAGGTATTAAACCTGGCCTATAGC
Source organism: Neoceratodus forsteri (assembly GCA_016271365.2). NCBI lineage: Eukaryota > Metazoa > Chordata > Ceratodontiformes > Ceratodontidae > Neoceratodus > Neoceratodus forsteri. Next base: position 319,673,908 of record CM028130.1, read on the forward strand.
AGGATTTTTGATGCCATTCAAACCTGGCTTAGTTCAAACCAACTTGTCCTAAACGCTAAGAAAACCGTATCCATAACTTTCGGCACACAGCCCAGACTCTCCCGACTAGCTGCTCCCCCCACTTTCCATACACTGGACAGAACCACCTTGGAATCCTGCACCTCCTTTACGTACCTGGGTGTATGGCTTGATCCCCACTTAGATTTCTCTGTCCACATTGACTCCCTTCAGAAAAAACTACACCCAAAACTAGGCGCACTATACCGCAACAAAGGTTGCCTACCCACCTTGGTTAGGAGGGAGCTACTGCACAAAAATGATTCTCCCAATCTTTGACTACAGAAATGTGGTCTACTGTGAGCCCACCATCCACCCTGGCCAACTTGGACCCCTTTTTCATTCCTTCTGTCGGCTCATCCTAGAATGCCCCCCACCACCCACCACTGCGACCTGCATAGCTCCCTAGCTCTCCCCTTGCTGCACTCCAGGTGCCAGCTTCATTGTGCAAATCTTGCAGCAAAGCACTGGTCAAACTCCCTCCCCGCCTAGCTCAGCTCCGTCCTGCCAACTCAACCCCCCCGGCCTACTCCTTGAGAAGCACTGACTCAAAACTTCTACAGATCCCTTTCATGCACACTTCAAAGGGCCAATCAGCTTTCAAATACAGACTGCCCAAACTCTGGAATGACCTCCCGGTAGAAATCAGACAGTCCTCTAACCCAAGGACCTTGAAAACTCTCCTTCAGGCTCACTTCTCAGACATATGTAACTGCAACCTGCAGTCCAGATCTGATATCACGAGGCATTGAAATGTGTCATAAACTGTACAATTGTCCAACAACTGACTATTATTGTGTTTCCCTATGTGTCACTGTCTGTTATGCACTACGGTCATAGACCCCAACTATGTTACAGCAACTCATGCACTCTGCACTAAACTTATAACTAAATAACAAATGCATAGTCCAGCCTGTAACTTTTCTGGACCTGATGTTTCACCCTTTATGTACTGATTCTGTACCTGTTGTATGCACCATTGCCTATGCACCATTTGTATTGTATGTATGTAACTCCCAGGTCACATCTAGAAATGAGTGGATTCCCGCTATGCTTATCTGGTAAATCTCTTAAATAAAGAAAGAAATAATAAACAAGATCCAATCACAAAAGATCTGTGAAAATCATATAAAAGAGATTTTTAAGTACAGTGCTCCCTCTTTATTTTCCAAACTCCATACATCCTAAATTGTGGTGGATAAAAGAGAGTGATGGATAATAGAGGGTGGCAGTTAAAGGGAGGCTAGCATTTCCGGAAAATGGGTCATGAGCTCACACTGGCATTAAACGAGTGTGGCAGGTAAAGGGGAGACACATAAAGAAAGAAGCACTGTATTTCTGAGTTCTCATAGTCAGTTTCATGTACCTCTCTCAATCTGATAATTGCTTCCACTTCTGCTAAACTGTCTACCTTCGGGTGATCTGTAGAACAATGTCCATGTAAAGACATGCCAGGAGCCATCTTAAAGTCTAAACACTGATCACCTTCGATCTGATTTTTTTTTTTATTTGGTCAGCATTTAAGGTTCCTGAGCTATCTGTCCCTCATTGCTGTTCCTTTGGTTCTACCTCTGAGTTATTATATATAGTATTTAAGTTCTCAGGCTTTTTTTTCTTTGTTTTCTTTCCCTCCTTTCTGGTAGTGCTTTCAGGGGTATCCATGGTTGTAAAGTCTAACTCTGTGACTCATTTTGATGTGGACTTTAATTATCTCTTCCAGATCAATGGAAATGGTGGATTTCTCTTGCACGTCTCTGTGTTTTCTTTTATATTTTAATAGTTCTTCCAGATGTGCTCCATGGAATGCAACATCCTCTCTCTTTTTTTTCCCAACTCTCTTTCACTCTGGTCACAGCCCACAGAGCCTCTCTCAGGCATCCTGCCTGTTTCTGCCCATGTGAGTTCCCCTCGATCCTGAACCTCCTCTCTCCCCCTTCCCACAGCAAGTACCCCCAGCTTAATCCCTCTGGGGTGGGGCTGCCCCTCCTCTTTGGGCACTCTTAATGATTAGACTCTGGCTGTAGGTGAGGTCCCAGGTGGAAGAACTGGAAGGCCAGGTGAGGTGGATCTGGTGGTGGGCATGGGGGTCATGTGCTGTCACCTACCCCACGAAGCCGGGCTTTTCCTATATTCTGGTTGCCTTTCCCCCCTCCCTCTCCCTGCGTGGTGCACTCTGATGCAAGGCACATGGCAACCCTGCCTGCATCTGCCACGTAGACGTGCAGCCAATGCACTGTAGCACCCCTGATCTCCACCGGGAGCCGCTGATGTGGCAGACGGGCAATATTCCTCTCCCGGGGGAAGAGAGCAGCCCAATGGGTGCTCGATCCTTGCACTGTCCCTGCCAACCCCCGGCACCCGAGCTCGCTCCTGAACTTGGGTTGCCAGCATAGCATGAGGTGTGGGGTCCAGCGCCTCAACCCTCAGCGCCACTCCAACATCCTCTCTTAACAAAGCTACTTCACTTTCTTAGTATTACCTGCTGCTCCAATATAGCAACACTTGCCACATGTCGATTGTTTAGAACTTTTATGTAACCTATCTCTCTCTCTCTCTCTCTCTCAGTTTCAACTTTACCATCTTCTGTTTTTGTTTTCACACTCTCCTATAATCCTGAAGTGTTTTCCCTGAATCCCTTTGCAATTTTTTTTGGTATGTCAGTTATTTTAGTTTGTTGGAGATATTTTTCACTGAAGCCAGATTTATTTTGTATTTTTCTGTTTTCCGTTGTTGAAAAGGCAGATTCTGATAACTATTTTGTAGAACATCTTGTTATATTTCCAAAGCACCAATTTAGTTATCATATGAGTTTTTTTTCCTTCTTCACTAGACTCTGCCAAATTTGATTTTATGCTATCCTTTTTGAGTAAGCTTTCAAATCTTATTAAGGGAGATTTTGCTAGAGAGCTATTTTTGCTGTACTCATTTGGATTTTTTTGAAGTTATTTTGTCTTTAGAATTTTAGCTGAGTTTTTTTTCTGCGTTCTGGTATTGATTATAGGAGTAGAAGTTACTATGCTAGCTTCCTGATATTTTTCACATTCTCCTTTGGATTCCCTTTTAAGAGGTCAATTACTATTGTTTGGTCAGGCTCAATTGCTTTAATTTTATTATTTTTGTTTTTCCCATTCTCTTTCTTGCTGTTTTTTATTTAGTTTTTTTAGACCTAATCCTATTTTAAAGTTGTATTTTAAGATGTTAATCTTTAATTTCTACATTCTCAATTTCTGTTTCATTCAGGAAACCTTCTTGATCATACTCCTTAATATTTTTTTACTTCTTGACATCATTTTGGCGTGTCTGTTGTAACCTTTAGAGTGTCTAAGAAACTAATTAGCAAGCTATTTGCAATTTGTTATAACAATACGCAATAAGTGATCAGCAATCCCTCAGTGACCACTATCAGTGATTGCAAACTCACAATTAATTCAGTTTTATCCCTCTACTATACGTTTTTCTTTAAGACATAATATGATAGTACTGAAAAAGAGGAAATAAAAAAAATGAGTATTACTGTACAATAAAGTAGTAATCATATATCTCCATAAAGCAATTATACAGACCTTCAACTGAGTTTGTAACATATAGGTACACTATAAAAGATCAGGTAAAGTGCCAGTGCTTATAATATTTGGGTTGGAACCCAAAATTAGCAAGGAAAATGACTGAGTACAAAATGTTTAAAACACTCAAATTCCACTCAAAATTAAACTTGACAGGGAATAGTCCATTTTATATCTCTAACCAAAGAATGTATGTATATTCAAATTGAGGAAACTCTTAAAAACGTCTGCTGTGCTCCTTCCATTAAAGTGCTGAAAGTGTATGCTAATCGAATACTTTTATATCTCAAAATTCTAAAAGATAAGCATATAACATGCCTCAGTTAATAAAGGAACCTTGAAAAGTTATTTTTTAAATATCTTTTGCTGTCTGACTGATTGGAGCTGGCAGCATAACCTCAAGTGAATAAAATAAATAATTAGATGTATCAGGAAAATTTACAAGGCCTTAGGAACCTCTTGCTTAACTCCAAATCCCTAGTTAAAATGGATAAATAATCTATATATCATAAATATAGTAATAATAATATTTATATAAATCCTATTCAACCAACATATAATAAGAATCATAAATCACTTTAAATATATTGATAGGCACTTACTTACTGCCCAAGCACCGAATTTCTGTCCAGAGGTAACGTGCAGAAAAGTGTTAAGTCCCAAAAGCTGTTATGCCAGATAATTAATATCTACTGTATGTGCAGTAGTTTCTAAAAAAAAAAAGGATACTGCTTGTTGCTCAGTTTTGCTGTTCACCTGAAGAAGTGGTCCCGAAAGCTTGTGTATAATTCTATCTTTGTACAAGACACTTGTTGGTCCAATAAAATGTATCAAACTTTCCATCTTCTTCTGTTTTGCAAGAACCAATAAGGCTGAAATCTCTTTTATAAAAAAGGATATAAAGACAAGGGCCCAGATATTCAAACTATACCATAAAAGTGTGCAACAGCAGGAGCAAACACAAGTCCACTGCGCCCATGCACAATAAGTGCGATATTCAAAAACTGCCCAGGTCAAGATGTGCCTGCAGCACACAACTGAATATTGTGCCACCTGCACCATAGCGTGACCAGGGATGTGCGGTGGCTCAGTTCAGATGTGCACTAGCACAACCAGGGATGCTCAGTGGAGCAGGACAGCAGTGCAACAGCACAACCAGGGATGCACAGGGACAGGATGCAGGGGCCCACCACCCATGCTACAGATGGGCAAAGGAGCACACAGCAGAACAGACATAGCCCCCCCACATCCCATGCACTGCACAACTGGGGGAGAGCTGGAATAACCACTGGCCCATGGATACCAGCAACAAACCCACAGCCAGGGCATGGTGCCCCAGCACACACACCCCTGGCAAGCTGTGACCAGCACACAAGGAGGTCCAGCCACCCTGTGCCACACCATCCCACCAGTGCAGAGCACACCCTGCACCGTGATCCCCAGGCACCCTGCCCAAGAGCAGTGTCCACCAGTGCAGGACACCCCATGCATGCCACCACCCCCACTGTGACAATGCAACCCTGTGCACCACAGAACCATGCAAGGCAGCCCAACCATGAGCACCCATCAGCAGGTTGCAGCAGACAGTGATGCAATGACTGCATACACAGTGCCACCATGCACATCCCCCTGAGGTACAGCTGAGAGACTGACCATGGCCGGCACACAGGTACCTCCAAGACATGACAGGGCATGCCCCGGACCCCACTACCAGTGGGACAGCACCCTGCACACCCTCCCAAGGACACACTGACCCAGCACTGGCACACGACAGCCAGTGCAGACACCCACAATGGTGCATGGAAGCATGCATCACACAGGATGCAACACAGTGCATGGACAAACACCCACCCATACCCAAGGGCACACCAACACAGGAACTCAGTAGTGGAGCAACCAAGCCCCCATGTGTGGCTACAGAAACTGTGTATACATGGCCAGCACCCTCCAGGGCACAGGAGTGCCAGCCACCCCAGGAGCAACATGGAGCTGTATGCCACCAGCATGCACCCGAGCACAAGTGACAGACAGTGGAGCACATCCCTGTGACACACATAAGCGACAGCATGGAGGTGGGACAACAATGGCGGAGGACACAGTGCCACCCAAGGCAGACATGCACCACACCAGTGACAGGAGGCTACCCGGCATTGTGCTGTGTACAGTGATTGTCCAGCATGGACAGCCACCACTGACATGCCAGCGGACCGTGCAGGTCACAGACATGCAAGGGTGTCAGCTGCACAGGCCATGGACAGTCTGACAGGTGCACCATGGACACAGTGCATGCACCATGGACCACTGCACACAGTCATCCAGTGCACAGGAATACACACACAAACCACAGACAGTGACTGATAGCTACTCCCACACCATAGTCACTCCCCTATGGACACACAAAACGCCCATGACTGCACCACCCCTGACGCCATGCACACCACTGCAGTTGAGCACCTTAGCCCACTGAAAATCAGAGACCACCACAGTAGGCATAAAAAACAAATGTATTTTAAAAGATTGAAAATGACTATTTACATATATGTACAAGGTTGGGGGTGAGGGCCAGAAACCAGGTATGGGTGGGTAAGGGGCAGGGGTGAAAAAATGGTAGGGGGAAAGAGGGGTATGAGGGTGTGTCCAGGGGGGTAGGAGAAATCATGGGGTGAAAGATGTTCGGGGGAGCCTTGCTCCCTGCTCTGAATGCACCTCCCGCCATGCCTCCTTTGGACTCCTTGTTGGTCTATTCTCTGCAAAATCTCCAGGAAGGCCCTGACCACCTGCAGTATCTCCTGCAGTGCCTGCTCTATGGTCTGCAACCACCGTCCACCTAGGAAAAGGGAGCATAGTCAATAGGTGTGAATGCACAGCCCTCTGCAGCCCACCCACTGTGCATGGCGTATGGCCATGGGACATGCCTCTTTGATGGTGTGCGACCACCCACAGTGATTGTGTCAACAAGACCTGCCCACCCAGCTGCACACAGCCATGTGGACTGCTGCACACACCACCGCCCAAGTCCAGCACAGCACCACGTTGGCTGTACAGTGACATGGCTATGTGGTGCGAGGCAGTGGCACAGCCATGTACCCGTGCACGCAAGAACCACCATTGATGCACTCCCAGACATGCAGTGCCACTGGACAGTGCTGACCATACCATGTTGCGTGCATGGCAGTGGTGTCAATGGATGTGGCCATGCCCTGCCGGCTGCCCTGTTACACAGCATGCACAAAAATCCTGGATGTAAGACACTCACCATCATCAGGCTGGTCCCGCACTGGTCTTGTATGGTCGCTCTTTGCAGCATGATGTGCCTCACACCACAGCCTCCCCTTCCTGGCACGCCGGTGCTCCTCAGGGCCTAGGGTGCAAACATTGAGAGAGGAACATCAGTACAATCTGGTAGCAAAGTCCCCCCACCCCGGGTGTGTGTGATCGCACACAGCCATACCCATCTGCCCACCACCCCTATACCACCACCACGGCCCACACTGGATGGCCCCCCAGTGTGCTGGACACATGCCACCGCGATATCCGTATGGACATAAACAGTGTATGGATGGGGCACCTACCTGGATGTGGAACCACACCCCTTCTGGTGTGTGCCCACAGGCAGGCAAGCCTGGCTGGGTCCCTATGCTGCAGGTCCCCATAGTGGTGCCTGCACTGCTCTGCCATGTGCTGTATGCCCGTCACCTCCTCCAGGGCCACTGCCACCTCCTCCCACATGGCACTCCTGGCCCTGTCCAGGGGTGCCTCCCCAAAGAGAGCAACAGCACGTGGCTCCACCAGGGACACTAGGTTGGCCAGTTCAACCTAGCTCCAGATTGGTGCCCATCTCTGTGCCATCCTCCAAGCATTCAGTATCAAAAATGGCACTCTGGAGCGCACGTCCACCACATGCAGATGCTGCGTTGTACTGCACTGCCATTCCCCATTGCGCTGTCACCAAACAGCACGATAGAGGTGCACCCGTGCGGACACATGGTGCATAGGGGCAGAGGTCGGCACAGGGTCAGGGGTCTCTCATGCATGGACCGCCACAACGTGATTGGTACTCACCACATGTAGCGTGGTAGGGCACCTCTGTGGCACTTCCTGTAGTAGCCTACCATGCTGTGGTTCCTCAGCGCCTACGGCAGCCCAGTGCCAGAGCGCCATACATGTGAACAGAGCAGTAGCACCACTGGCACAATGGTAGCCATGCACTGCACTGCCTCCCATGCACAGCATGTCAGCAGTGCAGCAGGCGTCAGCGTCAGCACCCCGCGGGCATGTGCCATTCTGTGTCCACTGTGCACATCACAGAAATGCACCCTTGCCTGAGCAGGTTCAACACAATTGCACAAGGTGCAACAGCGCGATATTCAGCTGGCATATGCAAATCAGCTCATCAGCTATTCAATGGAGCACATACTGCATTAGCATCCACTTAAAATTGCCGCCTCATTTGCATGTGTTGCGCTATATAAATGTGACATTGGGCTTCAGAGGCCATAGTCTGGTATTGCAGTCTATTGTGGTGAGTTGCATGCTGTTTTGGAGTGTGGACTGTGGTGTATGGGAGATGCATGGGACTGCACAGTCAGATGTAACACCTGTCATTCCCACAGGATCAATGATGAGCGATCGTGAGGTAGAGGAGGAGGAACAGAGACGTGGGAGGAAGAGGAGAACAAACTTCACCAAGGCAGAAACAGATGCCCTGTTTGAGGCCTACCTTGACCAAAAGCCACTGCTCAGCGGACAACGGGGAACACTACAGGCCCGTGCTGCTGCATGGGGAGAGGTGGCGCGTGCCCTCAATCAATATGGCAGCCACCAGCGGTCTGTGCAGGAGTGCAAGAAGAAGGTGGGCACAGACAGAAAGAGGATTAAGGATAAGGTGGCTGCCATCAGGGCAGCATGGGCTGTGACCGGTTGGGGACAGCCAGCCGTGCAATGCCTGACCCCACAAGAAGAGGTGGGTTGCTGGCAGCATGTGGCATTGTGCCATCGAGGTGTTCCAGGTGGTGCATCCAGATGGGTGGTAGTCTGTCACTGCATGGTAGGTCCTGATCTGTCACTGGGAGGGATGACACAGGTAGGGCAGATACATTAATGCTACTGTGTTCCTTATGGCTCCTGAGCATCTACATGGGTCAGCGGTGGTGGGCTCGTCCACTGAGGGTGATACCCTGGACACAGAGAGAGCCCATCCACCTCCACAGGTGTCTGAGGGTCAGGATGACAGTAGGCCCTCCTGGCTGTCCGGACTGATGTTGGTGGAGCAGGTGCGAGGAGGCCCTGCCGTGTCCCAGCGTGCCAGCATCCATGGATGCCAGCATGCTGAGACTTGGACTGGTGCGGATCCATCACTGATGATGATGGAGCTCACATCATGGACAGTGATATGTGTTGGCTGCAGGATGGCCGCACAGCAGGTTACAGCATGGGCATAGCCGTGGGTGATGCCACCATGGATGCCTGCATGACATCACAGTCCCAGCCTGTGTCCGTCTGCACCAGTGGGGCAGCACTGGTGTGTGTCCAGGGCAGTGGGGCTGTTGTGGCTGCTGCGGCAGCACCATTGAGCCCTGGAGAGCGGCAGCCAGAGGGGCAGTGTCAGCAGTCAGCCAATGGCCATGGGGGAACAGTGTCGGGGGCCGGCATCAGTACACCACCTGTGGACATGGCCAGGCATGGCCCTGGTGTGCAGCACCCACCTCAAGGGTGCTGTCCATCATGGCCATGAACACTATGAGGGACAGCATGCTGATCAGGCGGATGACCTTCAGATGAGCACACCCGCATACTCCATGATTCAGTCGATCAGCAGGTGCGCTTGTGACAGTGGTGGATGCACTCAGTGCAGCCCTGTGCCAGGCAGAGGAGCGGCACAGCAGGACACCGTCTGCTCCTGGCAGGATGGACCGCTGCGGAGGATGTAACTGCTGCCATTGACAGGCTGACACAGACAATCACAGCTGTCATGGCCACAATGGGCACACAGTTATTTGCCCATGCATCGCAGACACCACGCAGTGCAATGTCCACCCCCTCTCCCAGCGTTGAGCGACACCCTCCTTGTTGACACCGGATTCATCTGTGGGCATCCCAGGCACGCCTGACGCAGGCATGTTCAGTGAGCTGCAGACCCCTGCGCGAGAACGGTTGCGTTCATGCAGCGGAATCCCTGGGGGACCGTCGGTGCCACCCCATGAGGCCATTGGTCAGCCTGTCACTGCTGGCAGGTCTCAGCTGGGCCTCTCACACATCTGTGGCAGCCGTGGCGCATGACTGACCTGTCTCCCACCAAGGCTACTGTCTGACGCTGCCCTGTGTGCAATGTGTTGTTCAACGTGCAATGCACGGGTGGAGTACCCAGTCTTGCACACATACACACGTTCCATCTGCACACCCTCCTGGCTGCTGGCTGCTGGCTGCTGTGGTGTGTGCATGATGATGCCTGTGTTGCACTGTCCACCACTGTGCAATCATGCATGGCATCTGACGCACGATGACAGGCACTGGGTGGTGATCTGTGAGGTGTGTGGCTAGGTGGTGGTTGAGTCCATGATTCCCACCTCTTTGTGCATGTCTTGTGGGTGTGTGGTGTGTGTGTGTGTGTGTGTGTGTGAGACCACGTGCCGTGTTAGACCTTGCCCATCCCTGATGGTGTGTGTGGTTCCATGCTCAGCCAATTCCCTTTATGACATGCACCCCTGGGGTTTGTCCATGTGTATTTGTGGGTTTTGCCCTTGCCATTGGTGGTTGCACATGGCCCCATGACTTACCTGGGTTGGTTGAAGTGCTCCTCTGTGATGGTGTCCCGGTGCAGCTGCACCATCCGGATCAGTCGGGGGTCCCTTCAACCAAGGGGGGGCTTCCCATCACCATCTGCACCAGTGTCCTCATCGTCCCCATCGCTGTCCCCCTCTTCGACCTGTACAGCTATCCCACAGTCATTGGCCATGTTGTGCAGGATGCAACAGGCCAGGAATAGCTCACAGGCCTTTGAGGGGCTGTACTGTAGGGCACTGCCAGACATGTCCAGGCAATGGAAACATGCCTTCAGCATCCCGAACACCCGCTCGATGACAATGCATGATGTGGCATGTGCCTCATTGTAGCATTGCTGTGATGGGGTCGCAGGCCAATGGTATGGTGTGAGCAGTCAGGGACAGAGTGGGTATCCACTGTCACCTGTGTGTAGAGGGTGGACATTAGTTTGGTGATCAGCGTCGCCCTGCCATGTGCCATTTAGGCCAGTACCCATGTCACCTCTGACTGTGCCCTTCCCAAGATCCATGTCTTTCTGCGTGATTTGCATACTCACCCACTAGGTGGCCAGTGGGGATGTCTTCACTCTCAAACCTGTGGTACAGTGCAGACTGGTGCCAGATGAAAGCATCATGTGCTCCCCAGGGTGCGTGGCACAGACATTGATTATGTGCCCCCGGCGTCGCACACCACCTGGCAGTTGATGCTTGCATACCCCTTCCGATTTATGTATGCTGCCCCTTCAGGGCCAGGTGGCATGCGGATGGCCACATGGGTGCAGTCAATGGCCCAGAGCATGTCAGGCATACGTGCTACCCTGTGGAACTCTTGTATGTGTGCTGTGCACTCCGCCGGTGTGCTGGGGAAATGGATGTACCCCGCAGCATGTGGCAGCAGTGTGCTGAGGAATTGGTGAGTAGGCGTGATGCGGCTGACTGGGTTATGCCTGTTGTGTCCCCTGTTGGTCTCTGGAAGTAAGTCCGATGTGGGTGCCTGCATCACATCACTGCACAGCTCGCAGAGCACTCAGGATGTCGCGGTTCAGGCAGTACGGCCCGCGATCTCAGTGTCACTGTACAGCTCAAGCTGGCGCGGGCTCGGGTACTGCCTGTTGGGGAATACCACCGACAGGCCCTTCCACGCCAAGCCTCCCTGCTGCCTACCTTCTCAAACCCCCATTACTGCCTCCATCTGAATGGTGACAATGGCCATGTTTCTCACTTGTGTTACCGCCTCCGCAGCTGTATTAGCATTCCCCGCTGTCCTTACTGCTACTCCCTGCACCGAACACCTCCAGTAGTTGGACGCCCTGCCCACTGTCAGTGCCTCAGTCCTATGTGGCACTTCCCCCTTTCCTCCTGCACAGTGACACAGGCTCCCCACTCCTTCCCTGTTCCTGGTGGTTTCCAGGTGCTCTGTCCTGCTTCTGCCCTGTCCTGCTCACAGCTACTGTGTACCTGGTTGCAGTCTTCTCACTCCCACATGTGGCTTTCCTGTAGCATTCTTGCATTTCTCTCTTGTTCCTTTTTATTTTTGATAATTTCTGCTATCGCGCAACTTTTGTTCGCTCCCCTATTGCGCATGGCTCATGCTGTTGAATATCGCACTGCACCATTTATTCATGGTTCCTCCCCCTTCAACTGTGCATGCATTCATTACCATTGCGCTCTTGTGCATTGCGATTTGGGGGGAGCGCAGCTGCCTCCCACTGAATATCGCACAATTGAGCATTTTCGGACTTACACTGGGCGCATCCCCTTGCGCGCACTGCACAACCTTTGAATATCTGGGCCAATGTGTATACCTTAAAAATAGTAGCCTGTTACTTATACTGGCAAACCCCACTGTTTAAATTAGTTCTGATATATATTTTAAATGTATTGTTGAATATAGAATAACTCTCATCATATGGGCTTCAAACTTAGTACCAAAAACTCCACAGGGATTTTCCAAATCTATGCCATGGTATCCCTCAATGAGAAACTGAAGTGGCTAACTTTGCCATTAATAAAGTACTAAAATACTTGGCTGTATTTATAAAAAACTCTTGTTGGAGCTATTTAGTATTAGGAAGAGTAAGTGATTAATAGCAGCATTCCAAATTCAAATAGCCAGGTTAGGTAAAGTAAAGCCACTAGCTACAAGCCCCCTACTACAGGTTGCTACCTCTATGATGTCCTTCTGCAGTCCAAGTAATCACTATGGCTGCTGGGAAAAAAAAGTGGTCAGCCAATCACAAGCAGTGAATTCTGTTATGTGAAGGACTGTCCACAACACATAAAATGTAATTTACCTTCTTTATAAAAAAATAGTATATATATGTAACACTGGTGACTCGGCTTTGGGAACAAGCATGGGTCATTTGAGGGCTGGCTATGGGAGGAGGTCTAAATGTCACACAGGATGCTTTCTCCTTCACTGGCCCTGATGCAGTGGCTGTATTTCCACTTGTGATGCCAATAACCCAGGTTCAGGAATGGACCCAGGAGTCGAAGTCCAGCCGGGATAGATTGAGCATCCTAGGGACTGCTCTCCTTCTCTTGGGGGAAGAGGGGACTGTGTATCTGGCAATCATCTGACATCTGGAGGAGACCAGGGAGCCAGCACCTTCTGGTGCCTAAAAGATTAGGGGGCATGACAGATATTAATGCAGTTTGCATCTTACATCATTGCACACTATGCCCCCATGGGTACAGCATCCAGAAAAGCCAGCCCCCAGAGTATGAAGCTCCACTCTGCCACCATGCCCATTGCCTACTAGTGTCCACCAGATGGGGGCCCAGTCCAGTGGCCCTGACCCAGAGGGGAAACTGGGGCTTGCCTGCAATGTCCTTGGAAGTGGGGTTCCTGCCCAGTGGCCCTGATCAGGGAGAGTAAGTCTGGGCATGGCATGGGCAGTTTGTAGGGTGGAGTGGAGCCAGGACCAGGACAAAAAAATTAAAAAAAAAAAAGGATGCCGTCCTCCTCTGAGGAGAGGAGGACTGTCACATCATCCCATTACCACTACCTGTGGATGCACAGGTGGCAGCATGGGACTCACAGTGTGGGGAGGGAGGAATGCCATTATCCACTTGGCTAAGACATGTGTCAGCAGGTCTATAGCCAGGACTTACACCCTTCATGCTACCATCATTAGGGTGGGGTTTTGGTGTAAAACACAACTAAACTGCATAAAAGTGTAAAAAGGCCCCACTGCCACACAGCATGATACCTGATAGCTGGAGGGGTACTAGAGCATGTATGGTTGATATAACCACCACAGAGCCCTGCTGGCAATGGGAGGTACAAAATATATTTAAAAAAATAAGATATACGTATTACTAAAATATTGCATTAAAAAGTAAAACATGTTGTTTATTAATTAAATAAAAGCTTCTATGGGATCACTGTACTTTTAAAAAAACTCTGCACTTTTATACTTTGACTTAGAAAAATGAAAACTAAGCTCTGTTGTTCTAAAACTTTTAAAACATTTGAGGGATCACTGTACTTTTTAAGAAACCTCTGCACTTTTAGACTTAGAAAACTGGAAACTAAGATCTATGGTTCTTAGACAATAAAAGTGCATTCCATTTTACCTTACAATATATGCTTTAGATTCAGTAATTACAATGCTTACTATAACAATATAACTGCATCTATTGCAATTTTGTATTAAAAGTGTGTTGACCTTTTGAGTGTCAGAAATACAACATCAAACACTTTGTCTTACAGTTTAATATATATGGCTTGCTGCAACTGTATATATTAGTTTCTGTTGTAGCTCCTTTCAGTGTCTATAGTGGCTGCACCTCAATTTACTCTGACTCTCTTACTTCATTTACTTCTCATAAGCCTGAATCATGCCACACTGCCCCAGCAGATAGTCACTCTCTATAACTGTTTTGAGTTTAACCAAGATTGCTACTTTCAAATCTGCATGCCTTTCTACAAAAGTCTTGTTCCACAACATCCTCACTTTTCCACAGATGCAGCTTATCCTACTACATCATGCTGGTGTCCCATTGTCCAGCTATTCTTATTTCACCCTTCGGTTCAGCTCTGTGAAGTTCAACACTTCATTCCTTCTTTCCTTCCACCTCAATCACCCAACTCCTGGATGACTCGCCACTATCTGTCATCCTCCAGTGCTCTGCTCTCCACTCTCCATATTCCTGTGCATGCAACACTCTTAGTTCAGTTAGACATTAGGATGGTCCAGATTACGACTCCTTGTCAACATGGGCTCACACACAAGCTCCTCCCTGGAACCTTGCCACTGTTGATAAAAAAAAGGATGGGACAGCAACACAGCACTACATGGTAAAATATATGAGGATATAACTCCCACAGGCATACATGCATACCAATATAGAATACTGTCAGGCACAAAAATCAGTTCTACTGTGGCTTCTCCTCAGTGTCCGCAGCATCGGTCCACCATATTTTTTCTTCTACTCACCCATCCATTAAGTGACTTTCTTCATTAATTTAAAATTATTTTTTAATATAACACTTGAAGACTCAGTCATATACTCCAGTCTGTCAACCACAAAGATTTCAGACAAAAGCCCTGTATTTTCCTGTCAATGATGTGCAAAGGTTTGCATATTTTACACATTTTTGTGACTCCAATAACTCAAAAAATAGGTTTGCAAGTCATGTAAATAGGTTTGACAGACGTAAATAGGCTCTGATTTCATGACATACTAACATACTATTTGCCAGCAGATTAGGCCTTACGGTCTATCAAGTCTGCTCGAACCTTAGATCCTTAGTTGGGTGCCGAGGACCTCCCATCCCTTGTGCTCCAGAAACCCCTATCCCACATACAGCAACCTAATTTCATTATTATTATTCTAAAAGTTACTGGGTTTCGTTAAAGAACATATGAATGCCAGTATTCAAAGGTTAGTGCTTGTACTCCATGTGGGGCCATATTCAGAGATCCCCAGAGTGATCCCACACTCTACAGAGCCAAAGGGCTAAAATACGACTGCATCTCTGCAGAACAAGGGGCCCCAATTTGCATACTGGTGGATCAGCATTTTCAAAGGTTTGTGGTGGCATTAAATGGCCCCCAAACAGTGCAGTTTACCACTGAAATCCAGCTCTTAACTGGGTTGGAAGCCCTTGACAACACCCCCTGCAGATAGGTGACGATAGTGCAGCAACCCACCCTTGTGCTGACCTGCCTCCTGATCTCCCACTTCATTTGTATAATAGAACTCCCTGGAGTCCAGCTGTTTCTACTGTATGTATGCTCACTGACACCTCATATCGTGGCTGGCCCCAGTGTTGAAAGGAAAGCTGTGCCTGTTGCTGTACTTATCTGTGATAAGTGTTGAACACTGGGGTGAGGTGGGGTGCTAGACACCATGATCTTAGCAAGCAGGTCAAGTGGGAGGGTGACTCTGTTTAAGGGGGACCTCTGGACACCAAGGAGTTCTATTATACAAATATACTAGGGGATCGGGGAGGTGGAGGAACCACTGAACACTAGGGAGTTCAAGTATACAAATATATTGGGGAATCAGGGAGATGGGGAACCACTGAACTCCAGGGAGTTGTATTACACAAATGTAATGGGGAATTGTGGAGTGGGGAACCACTGGACCATCAGAGCTGTCCTTTACTGAGTCAGGAGCATTAAGGACTGCTGCACTTTATGTAAATGAGCCCATAATGGGCATGCAAATGACCCCTTAGCACCTTGCATGCCCACTGGGCTCTGTTACATGATCAGATGAATATGACCCACAGAGGACTTGGTGATATCCTGTTTTATGTGGTGTTACCCCCTGTGGGCCATATGCAGCTCTGCCTGTGTTGGGGCAGCATAGATTCACTTAATGTTGCACTGATATGGACCGATATTCAGTTGGATAGTGCTATCATTCAGAATATTACAGGAGCCAGAAGGAACATCGGGAGGGGGGGGAAGCACAGTGCAAATAGCCATGTCTGGTCCAGTTGTAAAATGCAGGGGCCTTGAAAAATTAAACACATACTCTACTCTGTTGACCGCATAAGTTTCAGATTTCAGCTCCAAGCATTTTTTTTTTTGGATACACATGTTTCTTCACTGTTTTACCCACTTTTAAAACAACTAAAACTTATAAAAAATGGAAGTATTATAATATCTCACAAGAACGGATTTCAAGGTTCCATTATATAAAAAGGTAAACAATTTATTGAAGATTTGTGAAAGGTGGAACTGCACAAGTGTAAAAATGGAACACAATTGTATTAACATTTAAAAATCTACAAAGTTGTCTGTTAAGCCACACAGCCAATAATCATCCTTTGCCATCATCCAGGAGTACATGAGGATATGTGGAAGAAAGATGTTAATGATTCCAGAAAAGATTGTTATACTAAATTACTGTCATCTGAGGAAAAACCCATATCTGTGTGTGCGGGGTCAGCCTCTAAATCACACTTGGTAGAAATGGCAGCTTTCACAAAGCAGAGCATCTGGCTGAAGAGAAGGAGAGGTTCTCAGCTTGTTTAATTAGCTCAGAGTATAAGGTGGGCTGCCTGTAGCACAGTTGTGGAGGTATTTTAAATTCCTGTTGTGGTCATGCATACTGTACTTGCTTTGCATTTAGTCAAGTTTAAAGGTACATTAAGTGTGAATTATTCAGCTGCTTGATGTCTGTGATAGGTCTTTTAGGTCTTGGCATATGGTTTCAGACCTACAAAACCCTGGGTTTCATTCCCAGTGTGGAACTGTTTTTTTTTTCACTACAATTTATGTAGTAGAAACTGTTAGATGCCTTTTTCTAATGTTAGTGATAAAGTTTCAGTGGTAGGGTGCTAGCTACCTGGGCAGTAGTGGGTAGGGGGCGGGCTTGATCCCTATTGCAGGATTTTTTTTTCTCACTACAATTTTTTCTTTCCCACTGCCAATTTACAGTATGTAGCACCAGAGAAATTGGTACACGTCATACTCATGTTAGTGGTAGTGTTTCAGCAAGGTCTGAAGTTTTATGTTGTAGATAACTTTAAAACTTTCAGCTAAGACTTTGAGGTTTGAATACAGTTTGGGAACATTACTTCAAATAGACCAAAGATCTTACTGACTGCATAGACCCTAGTGCAGGAACTGATCAGGATAAAAGTTGAGAGTAGGTGTATTTATTTATTTAATTTTGTTCACCAAGTAGGCCCACTGGGCCAGATAGGTCCCCTTTTCAGGGGCAACCCAGAATTAGTTACAGAGAAATTTTTGGGTAAAAGACATTTCAAATATATGATAGTTTTAGGTACAATCACAATACATAGCAGATGAAAACACAGCAATACAATGCAGATTCTTGACAGTTTTGAGGTACAATCAAAGTACATTGCAGACAAAATGCAGCAATACAATGAATAGACTCATACCAGGGGGCAGACCTAGACTTTTTATGGGACAAAAAGATCTTTCATTTTAGCACATTTGTATAGTCTATACTTGGTCACCTTCTGATGTAAAGTATTGGCACCTGTAGCTAAGGGTATAGGACATAGGGGGCAACTTATCCAGATCAGGATAGTCTACTAGGGGTCAGGGAGTCACAGACTGTCCTTAACATCTGCATTGTCTGTGTTCCTTATGCAGCTCTTAGAGTCCTTTTTTAAAGGTTAGTGAGCCTGCATTTTGCAGCTGGTCCAGGAGATTGTTCCAATGTGTAGAAACAGCATGGGTGAAGGACATATTCCCTACTGCCGTGCATATCCTAGGGACCTCCAGTAGCTTCTAAGATGAGGTGTGGAGCAGCTTCCCTGGGCTTTTAGGAACCAGTATCCTATTTAGGCCAATTGAGTGTGGTTCATTTATTATTTTGTGGGTGGTGTGCAAGAGAGGGAATTGGAGCCTTTGAGTAAGGGACAAACAGTTTAAGGAGTCAAGCACCTCACATTGGTGTCACCTCGGGGGTGATTTGGAAGCAAATCTCACAATTTTGTTATAAAGAACTTGTTTCCTGCCCAGCTCCTTACTGGATAGAGCCTAGATGATGGGAGCTGCATAGGTTAGATTGGGCAGGAGGATACTGCTTGTGATTGCAACTCTAGTCTCAGGGATAAGTTCTGAATTTAGTCTGTATAACAGCCCATGCTTCTGGTGTATAGTTTTGGTGACCTGGTCCACCTGGTATGTAAATGTGAGGCCTTAGGCAAGGACAAGGCCCAGGTATCTAAAAGGAGCTCACCACTTCCAAAGGCATCCTTGAAGACAAGACAAGGGAGTGAAGGGATCTGTCTGAGCCTAGTGTCCTAGGTTCATAGACCATGACTTTTGTTTTTTTGTCATTCAGCTGCAGCCTGTTCTTCATCAGCCACTTTTCCAATGTACCGAAGTCCTCCTGTAGCAGAAGTGTAAAATTCTGATATTCTGCCAGCGGTTCTCTATAGTACAGTGTCATCCATATACTGTATTGCAGAGCTACTGCCACAGTTGTTGCCAAGATCATTGACAAACAGTAAAAACAGGAGGGGCCCCAGGATAGAGCCTTGAGGTACCCCCTCCTTGATAGGTAGACTACCTGATAATGATCTGTTCCATTTAACCTGCTGGTTCAGTGGAAGAGGTAACTCTCAAACAAATGCCAGAGAGTGGCAGTCTTGGCCTATGTTCTTTAACTTGTCTGCCACAGGCTATGGTCAACCAAGTCGAAGGCCTTTGTGAGGTCAATGGAAATGGCTCCAGTGGTGTAGCCATTGTCAAGGGCCCTGAGGGTGTCAGCTGTAAATTTGATAAGTGCAGTATCAGTACCATGATTTGGTCTGAAACCATGCTGGTTTGGTATTAGTAGCTGGGTCATATCTAGATAGTCCCGGAGCTGGCAATAGACAAGTCGTTCCTGTATTTTAGCCAAGATACAGAGGAGTAAGAGTAGGCCTATAATTGCCAGCTTGTTTCTTCTGGCCACCCTTATTTACAGGCACAACATGGGCCTCTTTCATCTGGCTGGGACAACTCCTTCTAATAGGGACCTGTTTGTTAGCCAGGTAACAGGAGAGGCAATAGCTGGTGCAGCCTCTTTCAGTAATCTGGGGACCAGGCCATCTGGCCCTGCAGTTCCCCTGGTCTTTATTTTCCTTAGTAGAGAGAGTACATCCTTCCACTTCACATTTTTCAGATGGAATTCAGGATGCAGGGGTTCCGGCCTGCTGGGGCACAAGTGGACAAAGCCATTGGGGGGATTTAGCCTTGTAATCCTTCAGATCAGTAAAGAACATGTTGAAGACATTGGCTGCCTCCAGGCTGTCGCTAATAGTGTGGCCGTTGGAGACAACTGGTCCTTGCTGGGGTTTACTCTTGACTTTCAGTAAACTATTGATATGCTGCCAAAAACACCTAGGGTCAGTGAGACTGGCCCATACCTCTCAACCTCTTGCTTCATGAATCAGGGACAAGACTTAAAAAAATCAGGGACAAAGACCCCAAATCAGGGACACATCTTCAAATCTGGTATTATTTACTCAAGCTGATAGAATAAAGGATTTGTGTTAAGATGCATTTTCTGAAGAATAACAAGTCTGTTACTTTAATGTTTGACATTGGTTTGTGCTTTTAATCCCCACTGTTCTGTCACGAGAACACAAATTTTATGAGGACAGAGGAAAATCTGAGGTAAAATCAGGGACGTCCCTGAAAATCAGGGACAGTTGAGAGGTA
This sequence comes from Neoceratodus forsteri, assembly GCA_016271365.2. NCBI lineage: Eukaryota > Metazoa > Chordata > Ceratodontiformes > Ceratodontidae > Neoceratodus > Neoceratodus forsteri. The sequence continues at coordinate 319,693,936 of CM028130.1, forward strand.
TGGACTGGCCTGTTGCAGGTGTTAACATATTATCTTTTGGCAGTTTTAAGCATTTTTGCTACAGTTTCTCAGCTCCTGTAAGCAACCCAGTTCATGAGTGTATCAGAGGTCTTGTATTTCTTCCAGGCCTATCCTGTTGCTTCATGAGGGTTTTTTAGCTTGGGAGTTATCCATTTGTCTTTTGCAGTTTGTAGTTTGTGTATTATTCTTTTTTTTAAGTTGGCAATCAGGAGAGGCACACTGAGTCAAGGCTCACTTCCAGGTGCAAGCCAGGACAAGGGGTAAGAAGAGACAAAAACAAACATACAAAGTATTCAGACAGTTAACAATGGTGTCACAGGCAGGTTACAAAGGAGCCTGGGTAAAAAGGTAAGCACATAAAATGCAATGATGCAGATAGGTTACAATGGTGCCTACAGTGATAGCAGAAATGCAAACAAGGAACTGGCAAGAAATACAAAAATACAACTCAATTATAGTTAGCAAATGACATGTTAGAGTGCAGAAGATACAGGGTACAAACAAGGTATAACAATGACATGTCGCAGACAAGGTACCGAATAGCTTGAAGAGCTTGGACTTGAAAAACTGGTTTAAGAATAATGTGGACTTCAAAGGAGAATTTGTCAGGTAGATGGCAAGAGCAGGAGGAGAGGAGGAACAGGAGAGTCAGTTTAATTAGATTTTGCAATGGTAGCAAATAGAGAAAGTGGGAAGGAGTTCCACGAATGGAGAAAGAAGAAGAAGGAGGAGAAAACAGCCTTACCTAAATCTGAGTACAAACTGAGAGGGTGAAAGAATGAGGGTCACATGTGCTGAGGTGGTAGGATGTGTGGGAGGAGTGGGATAAGAGGCAGGAGGTAGGGGAACAAGCCAAACCAGAACTTGGCAGAGATGATGGAAGAGTATTGGTTTTGGAGAAAGGATAAGGAGGCAAGTGATAGTGAAGAGTAGAGGGAGCAATGATGAGTCCTGAGGGGGATGTTTAAGGAGAAATAACAGAAAGCATTTAAAAGGACCTCCAGTCTGGAGAGGCTAGATGCGGAGGCAGACCAATAGATGACATCAGCATAGTTGAGTAGTGATAGGATAGTTTTAGTGAGAAGTATCCATTGAATGGGGAGGAGAGGGCATCTTGTTTATATAGAGAGCATCAAGTTTAGGCAGAGCTTAGACTATATGTAGTTGACATTATGTGGGATCTATTTATTTTGAAGTGTATGTGTGTACGTATGCATGTTTGTGTTTCTGCATTGTGCAGCATCTACATGTATGTTGTTTAGCATGTATGTGTGTTTTACACTATACAAATGAACACTTTCACACCTTGGTATTAGTTGGAGTACTAGTTACTTTAATTGGTTTGGTGTAATAATTCTTGTGTTAACTGTTTAATTGGTTTGGTAATAATTTGTGATTAGTGTTGTAGCATAGGGTTCTATGTTCTGTGGGTATAGAACATTAATTGGCCTGGTATATGGCTTTAATTATCATGGTATATGGGGAAATAAATGACAGTTTCTATGAGGCATAGTAAGAAAGTAAACTTATTTATCCAGAGCCCAATCACAGAGATTCTGGGCACTTCACAGACAGGTGCAAGAACATACAAATTTACATTTTACATCCAAAAATTACAAACGTCAGTAAAAATTACCAAACAATTTAAAATAAAAATTGAAAATAATAAAATCAGTACTACGGCTAACTAAAGAACGCTTTTATAAAAAGATGTGCCTACATCCCATCCATGTATTATACTGCAAATAGAATAAATAGCAAGTAAGGCTTTATTTCTTAGCACCTTTTCTCGATCTCAGGGCACTGTGAGGACACAGGCAAAATGAGATAACATTATAAATCAATTAGGAGCACATAAAATATGACAGTGACAGAGATAACAGCTAAAATCAGTAAAAGGAAGAAGATTACAAAATCCCAAATGATTGATGATTAAATAACAAATGATGTGTAAGTGTGATATATAAGGGTATATAATCATCAAGAGGGTGAATCAGATAATTAGGCCACAAAACTGGAGAGCTATGTGTAGCATTTTACTGAATTTGGCACCAACAGTACAATGAGCAGTTTTATAAGTAGAGTAGCCATTGATTTAAATTTTACCTCTTACATTTGTATTAAGGTTGTGCATTGGATTTTCAGTTAAGCAAGACCTGAAAAAATCATTTGAGGATTTAAATGGGTACCTCTGAATTCATTCCTTTCATTATAAGCAATTTTCCTTCTGAGTGATGTAGCAGACACTCAGATCTTGCTGTATGATTATGTGTTTCTCTCAGTCAAGTTATTATCTGAAGTATATATTGTTTAGAATAGGGGATAAGGAATGCACCTCTGCTTAACACAATTCAGATATATTCCATATATTCTTCATTACACATCTCTGTTTATTCCTGTAGCACCACACCTGTCGCTACAATTCTCTACAAAATCAGTGTATTTATGGATTAACACAAAACATGGTATGGAGTGCACTAAAGATAATGGAATGGATGCATATTCACATGCATAGATAAATGTGCTCATCTAATAAAACAGTGGTTCCCTTAAGAAAAATGACCAAGAAAGTGGCCTCTTAGCCAATAACTTAGATTAAATTAACGTGATAAATTTGCATTATATACAGCTCATTCAGCTTCTTCAAAGCAGCTACACATAAATTGTTTGTACAGCAGCCTTTCACCCCCTTTATAGGACTGTCATTAGTATGGACAGCACTGCTTCACCCACTAACCAATCAGCCAAATTATGCATTTATCTCATTTCCGCCACTTCGAAATAGTCATCTTATTGACAAGGCAATTCAAAAATAATTTATTATATAATAAAATGGTTTTTGCAGTCTTTCATTACAAATATTTTAAATGAATCTGTGGGTAAGGCAAACCCTTTTCCCTATCAATTTAGAATGAGTCCAGAGCTGTGCTGTGCTGAAGGGAGCTCCCATAGGCACTGCAGAGGTATCTCATGGGGCCACATCACCGCCTATTTTTAATGCAAATTTCAAATGAATAAAACTAGATTTGGGGGGCTTTCATACACAGACCCAAGCCTCACAAAGTATTATGAAATGTGTATGAAGTCCAGAAACCCTACTTTATGGGCAATATATTGATACACTCACACATTTGCTGTGGTGCATATAAACAGGTTTTCAGTTGTTTTATAAAAGCAGAGCTGAAGAGTTGAGTCATGAGTTTTCATCCCAGTGTATCTGTTTTCATGAAAGGGCAAGATGTAGGGGATGAAGACTTCAGGAATGAGATCTGGGCCACATAATACAATGAAATATTTGATAAATTGACTCCCTTTACTCACCATACTAAGTATGCTATGTTTTATATAGAGATGGGTGATGGCAGCAAAAGTCACTGTGCAAATTGATCTGTGAATTTTGTACTTTGCAGAGTGCAGATCGATGTGAGAATTATGAAGTTTCACCATGAAGTGCCGAATTTCACCCATGAAATGTAGAATTTAGTGGGTAAAATTCCACACTTTAAGGCAAAATTTCACATTTCATGGTAAAAACTTCACTCTTTATGGCAAAAACTTCTCAATTCGGGTGAAGTCAAAGTTGTTGAGGTCTTGGAAAACTTTGTAAAGCTCCATGAATGCAAATTTTTGCCACTTTGTAGCAACTTTTGTGGAGGAATTTTTTTTATATATCTTTGTTTTATGTATACATATAGAGTGGATTCATGCATACCTATAAAGTAAAGTGTGTTACAATATATTATAGTGTAGAGCTGCCGGTTTAGTTGAATATTAGCCAAGTCTGAGTACAAGCTAAGGGTCATTGCAAGTTCATATGACCTTGCAAGGCAAGCAGAAAAACAGTAAGTCGTGCTGGCTGAAACCAGCTCCTTAGGTTGAGATAAGGAGAAGCAAGGTTTCAGAAAAACAACTCTATATATGGGAAAGGCATGTAGAAATTGGGGTGGGGGTCTGGAGATAGTATCACGACTCATAATGCTATTTGCTGTTACAGAAATGTGTACGTTCTAGAAATGTTATAAAATGCTGTGTAACCCTTTGTTAGGGGAGCTTTGCATGATTTTTGGAAGCAGACTCCCATATGCATATGTAATAAACCGTTCTTTATTCTATGCAGTGGTCCCGAGTCTGATTTTTAAACCAAGGTGTAAGAATATATATTTTTCCACCGCAATTTTGGCGTAGTCGGCAGGATCAGCACGCTCGGACCTCGGTCGGCTCGGTCGGGACCGCTTCCCAGGTCTCCTGCTTGGAGGTGAAGTCCTGACGCTGAGGGAGAAACTGAAGGGAGATCCCACAGGTGGACAGCCAGGGGGAGATTGAGATGGGACGGCCCCGATCGTGACGGATTTTTTCCCCTGGGCTCCGAGTGGCGCTGATCTGTAAGTATCCTTTGGTTTTTGGGACGCTGCATGTTATAAAGAATGAGTTACTGTAACTGAGGTCAAAAAAAAAAAAAAAAAATTGCTTGTATAAGTTGTAACTGATATCAGGATAGCTTGAGTCTGAAATAGTGACAAAAGAAGCTAGAAGTCTGAGCCTGAAATGGTGGCAAAAGGGACTAGGCGCCATGAAGTAAACCGGTAAACAAGTTAATAGGGATGTTTGAGCCTGCTTTGACAGTGACAGTGTGTGAGTTCAAGACAGACAAAAGGGGGGGGCAGCAACAGAACCTTTAAGTAGGTTGAGCACCCCAGCAACAGAACCTTAAGTGGGTTGAGCACCTTTAGGAAACTAGAGAAAAAGGTCAGGAGGCAGGCAACAGTAACTCCCAGTGGTTGTTTTTTCCTATCTTTTCTTTTGTAATTTGCTCTTTGTGTGTGAGTTTTCCTTTATTTGGGGTCAGATTAGAGACATTGTTTAAATGGGGAAGGGGCACAGTAAGCAGAAAACCAGGAGCCCCTGTGGTTGCCTCCGCCCCATGAAATGCATGGCTAAAAATATGGAGAGGATACGGTTGCAGAGGTAGGGCATTGGCATACACTGACAAAGGGACTGTTCCTTAACGGGACATTTAGCATTGATGTGCTGAAAGAAGTAAGAATTACTTTAGAGAGAAGGAAAACAAAGAAAAGCCACAGATAGATTGGACCAAGTTTGTAGATGGGAAAGAGAAGCTGAGCGAGACAGGAGAGTCAGCTAAGGGAATAATGATAAAGGAGAGGAGACAAAGAAAGTAAAATTTGTTTGACATGACACTCCGCCACCATATAGACCCCCACCGCCATGCGCCTCCACAGGACGCGCCCCTCCCGGTGGCACCCCCAGCCCCGCAGGGGGTGGAAGAGCCCCTTATTGATTTTTGGGGGCCACCTGGGGTGCCTCCTGCAGCTCCGGCACCACTACCACTGGTGCCTCCTACAGTTACCACACCAGCGCCGACGCCTCCGGTTGCCCCGGCTGCTCCTCGCACAGCCCTCCAACACAATCTAGCTCTGGGATGGGGGATTTTTTCCCAGTGACTCCAGCACCATACTGCCCATCAGAACAGACACCTCGGCATGTCCAATTTGCAAACCCTCCTCAACAGTACTCCCGGAACCTCCGGTTCTAACCCCAAATCCTCCGTGGTGACTCCCACACCAGTGACATGGCCACCATCACCACCGGGCTGGTTTATCCCTGGCATTGGTTCCTCCATGAACCAATCTCGAAGCACAGCAGGTACCGCCAGCACCTCCCAACACACCAGCCCCACATCACCGCAAGAAACCCTACGGAGCGGGTGCAGGTGGCTCTTACAACCTGAGACCAAAAAGGTGGTAGCCCAGATGCCTTTAATACAGTATCCCACCCCAATGTGGCTGATGCAGCGAGAACCCTATATAGAGGTAAATCAGCTATGGAATCCAGATGAACTTCGTGAAGCCCAAAGGAAATCCCTGCCAAGAGATAATGTTGAGGAATATGAAAAGGAATTAAGAAACCTGATTCATATGTATAAGTTGTCAACCACAGAGGTCGAAGAGTGTTTCCGAGACGCTGAAAGGGTCTGGGAAGAAGTAAAGGAGAATGGGACTCTGAGAAACCGAGAGGGGAAATGGAGAGTCAGGTGAATGCAGTGTTTGTTACACTACGTAAAAAGTTTCAAAAGGTCACAGACTGGCCCCGAATAAAAAACACTAAGCAGGGACCCCATGAAACAGTGCATGAGTATAAAGAGAGACTTGAGACTGTATTTAAGCAATATTCAGGGCTGAGCCCAGACAACCCCGCTTATAAACACCAGTTGGGGATGGTATTCTGCTCAGGATTGAAAGATCAGATACGGACAGGAGTTTACGTACTGTGTGCATAGGCTGGGAAATGAAGACTATGGCAGAACATGCGTCATCGCTGAGCACGCTGAGAGGCAACAGCGTGAAATTAAGGAAAGATGAAAGAAAAGTTGAGAAGGCACAATTGATGTATTTTGAAGGAGGAGGTCGAGGGGTAGAGGTGGTAAAGGAGGAAGAGGAAAGGACGGGGCAAGGACTGCAGGGGGTCCCCTCAGAAGGAAAGACCAGGACTCGGTCGAGGTGACTACACGAACTATACTTGCTACATATGGGGGACGAGGTCACATAGCTGCGCGACTCCCCGGAATAACTGGAAACAATCACCAACCATATCCACCACCACCACCACCACACCCCAACCACAGGCTTTAGGTTATGGTTCCCAGCGGATCCACCGACTTGGAGTTATAGCAGCTAGGAATTAGCGGGCAGCACCAGATACTTGTAAACACCTCACAGCATTCTACAGATACACCAGAATTGACTTTTGATCATAAAAGGCAAGAAACTCTTTTCTCATAGATACAGGCGCATCAATGTCTGTAATCCGAGACGCAGAACTAGAGCTACAACCAACAGGAAAGACTATTAAAACAGTTGGGGCATCTGGAATTGAGATAAAGGAAAAACTGACTGAACCGCTGGAGGTGAAGTGCAATGATGCAACTTTTCATCATACCTTTTTGTATAGTGGTGTCTGCCCTGTGAACCTCATGGGATGGGATTTACTGGCCAAGCTCAATGCCCACATAATTTGCACAAAAAGGGGGTTGGAATTTAAGTCCCAGGTAGCGGGTTTATATCCCTTGTGTGCCATGGGTAAACAAAATTGGTTATACTGCTGGACATTAACAGCAGAAGAGCAGATAAAGTGGCTGTTGAACTGGGCACAGGCAGTAACATGTCACCTGCAAATACAAACTGAGCTACATTGTACCACTCATTATCCAAAAGGGGAGAGAGATATGGAGTATGAATGTGGGGAATGGGGAAGACAGTCTGTAGAACAAACCTTGCATATTACTGAGATATTTGTGGCTGCAGATCGGTGTGCAGCCGCAGTGGGACTTACCCGTAGACAGTGGAAAGTGTTTCAAGTGTCAAATTCATACCCACATGTGTCACTAGCTAGGGACCCCTCTATCCCCTGGAAAGATTTGGGGCCATGGGTTGAGTGTATGAGACAAATGGATGACTGGGTGTGGAAGGGCGATAGGTGGACATCAGCAAAAGGAAAATTGCAAAGTACATAATAGAGAGAAAGGTAACAGTGCAAGTAGAAGAAAGAGAAGTGAAGGTGAACAAGGAGGTTAGTGCAGAGCAAGGACAACTGCAGGGGCCAGATTGGCTGGAACAGATTCCCCCACAGTTATGGGCAATGTCTAAGTATGATGTAGGATTAATAAGAAATGCACAGCCTTTGTCAGTGAAGCCAAGTCCTCCTACCGACCTAATAAACACCAATACCCACTAGGAAAAGAGGCAAGAAGGATAGCTCCAGTACATGCTGCACTAGTTGAAAAGAGGTTATAATCCCTGCCCACATGCAACTGTGAACACCCAATTTTACCAGTTAGGAAAGCAAATGGTACATACAGGTTTGTACAAGACCTAAGGGCAGTCAACGATGGTTCATGTAAGAACCCCAGTAGTGCCAAATCCTGTAACTGTTTTGTCCGCAGTCCCCATGACAGCTGTTATTTTTCTGTGATAGACTTAGCTGAATGCATTTTTAGTATTCCGTGGAACCTAACAGTCAGGAATGGTTTGCCTTCACCTACAGGGAAAAAGTGGACGTGGACACGCATGCCACAAGGATATGTGGAGTCACCTGCGGTGTTTTCTGCTCAAATGAGCGAAAACTTATCTGCTTTTGTTGCCCCAGCGTGGCAGTACCCTGTCCAGTATGTAGATGATTTGCTACTGGCATCCTCCAGTAAGGAAGCGTGTTAAGAGGACACTAAGGCACTCTTAATTTTTCTGGTCTAAAATGGACAAAGTGTCCAGAGACAAGTTACAATTGTGTAAAGAGCAGGTCAAGTATTTAGGCCATGTACTGTCTAGTCAAGGGAGAAATTAGCTCCAGAACGAATTGAGGCGTGACAAAATTACACGACCCATCACTAAACAGCAAATGATATCCTTTTAGGCATGACCGGCTACTGCAGAGCCTGGATTATGGATTATGCCTCACTAGCACAGCCCCTACATGAAGCCATTACGGAAAGAAATGCAAATGCATGAAGAAATCCAGTGGACAGAGGGACTGGAAGAGTCCTTTAACACCCTGAAAAGGGTGCTGGCCACAGCCCCTGTTTAGGTTTGCGGACTACAATAAACCATTTGACCTGTTTGTAAATGGGAAAAGTGGATACATGTCTGCAGTTCTAACCAGAGACACGAAGGGCGCCAGTCATCCAATAGCCTATTATTCTAAGCGCTAGATTCTGTAGTGTGTGGAATGGTGTCAGTGCTTGAGTCTGTTGCAGCTGCCACAGAGGCAGTATTGGCTTTGCTGGACTAGTGGGTTTCTCTTCTCTTGTTGTGTATGCGCATGCTGTTCATTCTATCATTCTGCAGGCTCGTGCAGCGCATTTAACACCTGCTTCGGCTACTGCTATATCAAAATGTTTTACTAACCATGTCTAATGTGACTTTAAAGAGTGTACCACATTGAACCCAGCAACCCTCATGCCCACGACTGGACGAGGGAAGAACATGACTGTGGTCAGGTGATAGACCTAGATTGTAAACCCCACCAGATATTACAGATGTACCCATAGTAAATGCTGATGTAGAATTTTTCGTAGATGGGTCAGCTCAGAGAAATGAGCAAGGAAACTTTTCGGCAGGGTACGGTGTGCACACAGAATGACTTCGTGGAAAAAGGAATTACCCCCACGAACATCAGCCCAAGCTGCTGAATTAATTGCATTAACAAGGGCTTGTATGTTAGCAAAAGGAAAACAGTCAACATCTATACTGACAGTCGTTATGCATTTGAGGTAGCCCATGACTTTGGTACACTGTGGAAGCATAGAGGTTTCTTAACAGCTGCTGGGAAACCTATAGCGCATGCAATTTGGTAAAAGACCTGCTGGAAGCAGTACAAAACCAAAACAAATTGCCATTGTTAAATGTCAAGCTCACACTTCTTTTACAGATCCTGTATCGCTTGAAATGCTGCGAACGAATCTTGACCAATGAAGCGGCCTTTCAGTGATGTCCCAGAATTATTAATGTTGTCTGACTTACAGATGCTAACCAACTGAATTTATTTTCAGCTACAGATGTGATGACGTTGCAACAATCAGCTGGTCCTAAAGAAAAGCGAAACTGGCAAACAAATTGTAAATATGATGGAAATAAAAGGTATGGATAGGTCTGATGGCAGACTTTGTCTGCCCTCAGCTGTATTTCCTTTTGGCAGGTTGGCTCATGGAGCCGACCACGTCTCAAAAAGTGGAATGGTAGACCTTGTAAATAAGTATTGGTATGTAGTTGGCTTTACTGTCTATGCTGATGAATATTGTAAAAATGTATTATCTGCATGCAAAACAATATTGCAGAGGACTCAAGTAACCCTCTGCCCATCCTTTCTCCAACAGGCCCATTTGAACATCTAATGATGGATTTTATTGAATTAAACCCATGTGAAGGGTATAAATATTGCCTTGTAATTGTGGACATGTTTTCAAAATGGGTAGAGGCTTTCCCAGTTAGAAGAGCCACAGCCTGCACAGTGGCAAAGGCCCTAATTCGGGAAATTATACCACGATGGGGGATTCCCACTAGGTTATCTAGCGATAATGGGTCGCATTTCTGTAACGAAGTGATCAAAACCTTATGTGAGGCTTTACAGGTGGACCTAAAATTTCACTGTGCTTATCACCCTCAATCAGGTGGTGCGGTAGAAAGAGCAAATCAGACCCTTAAAGTAAAACTAACAAAGATTATGACAGAAACTGGTCTTAGCTGGTGAAAGCACTGCTCTGGCGCTTATGAATATGAGAGGCAGGCCCACACACATGGGGTTATCACCTCATGAGATTTTAATGGGAAGGCCTCTCCGAATGACAAATACCCCATTCCCACAAAACAGAATCACCTTGCATGGGGTGGATAATGAAATGATTGCATATTGTTTATCCCTTAATGCTGTTCTGAGGTCTCTCTATCCTAGGGTAAAAGCTGCGCTTCCAGTTTCCTTGGAGGGACCCCTGCATAGAATACAGCCAGGAGATTTCGTGGTCATCAAGGACTTCCGAAGAAAGAAGTGGTGTGCCCCGAGGTGGCGAGGACCGTTTCAAGTGCTCCTGATTACCGCCACTGCTGTTAAGATCGCAGAAAGGGAGACATGGATTCACGCATCACATTGCCGGCTGGTGCGAGCCGACCTGTCCGAGACCGTTTAAGCCGAAAGGGACTGATGCTTAGAGGACTTATCGTTCTTGCAGCCATTGTATTGGTGGGGTTTTTGCAACAGACTTTACGTACTCCTCTAATGAGAAGCATCAAGAGTGCTGAGCCCCTGCATCATGCAAATACCTGGTGGACTTTAATGAAGTTGCATGCAGAAAATATTAATTTGTCTAATTGTTATGTGTGTGCCCCTCCCCCTGCTTCAGCAAAGGTTGGGCTCCATCTATACCCAGAACCCCTTCCTCAAAATGATACTACATTGCTCTACCACACCTTGGCACTTGTTTCTTGGTACGTACCGAGAGCCAGTACCTATAAAAAATTAAGCCCTTGGGGAGAGCGCGCCCTTAGTAATGTGACTGTGTTGGCAGGAAGGCCCTTCCTCACGTGGTATACGCCAGTGCACCCCAACACAACTGGTGAGCTCTTGCACATATGGCCCCGGTTCCGAGGTCCCAGCCAGTGACTTGTCTCTGTAGCAGTACGGTGGGGGTTCAGGAATTGGGCTCATCCAATTGTACTACTACTATTCCTAGAACTGATCTACAACTTTGGGTGGTCCACGGTGTGGTCGTTCCCTTTGGGACTTTAACTGGTTTATACTGGGTATGTGGAAGCAAGGCGTATACATTCCTGCCCTCACAGTGGGCTGGATGCTGTTACTTGGCTACATTGCACCCAGTAGTGCGGACTTTCCATATAATTAACCCAAAAAACCACACTATCAGAGTTAAACGAAACCTAGGTAGACCTGTTCCACCTGAATCTATTCGTATACCCTGGTATGAAAAATTTGGAGCTGGAGTGTTCCCTTGGTGGGGGGTAGTACAGGCAATGCATTACATAGATCAGTTAAGTTATGAAATTGAAATTCTTATAAACAGTACTAAGACAGAATTGCCTTTAGTTAATGCTGAAATACGAGCCACCAGACTAATGGTCTTGCAAAATAGGGCAGCCCTGGACTACCTCCTAGCTGCCCAGGGTGGGGTGTGCGCTGTCATTGGCAAGAATGTTGCACATATATCCCTGATAATTCAGAGGCCCTAGATCTGGTCCTGCAAGGGGTGCGGCAGTTGCAGGATCGAGTTTTAAGTGAGCATGCACCAGTGGGAAAAGGCTGGGACCCCTGGTCCTGGTTTTCTAGCATCTTTGGTGATTGGGGAGCCACTGTGTTACATTGGATTGCGGTGGCTCTCCTTATTCTACTGGCCATTGGGCTTGTGGTCACTATTATAAAAGCGTGTATTTTTCGCTTGAGTTCTTTGGGTACTCCCATCTCTGCCCAAATGCCCCTGCTTGATTATCAAAGGGATCTTTTCCCAGAAGAAACCCTATTCCCTTTTGCACACATAGATGACCTTACTAAGCTTTAGTTGAGGCAGAGCCTCAAGAGGGGAGTGTGGAGGAATTTTTTATATATCTTTGTTTTATGTATACATATAGAGTGGATTCATGCATACCTATAAAGTAAAGTGTGTTACAATATATTATAGTGTAGAGCTGCCGGTTTAGTTGAATATTAGCCAAGTCTGAGTACAAGCTAAGGGTCATTGCAAGTTCATATGACCTTGCAAGGCAAGCAGAAAAACAGTAAGTCGTGCTGGCTGAAACCAGCTCCTTAGGTTGAGATAAGGAGAAGCAAGGTTTCAGAAAACAACTCTATATATGGGAAAGGCATGTAGAAATTGGGGTGGGGGTCTGGAGATAGTACCACGACTCATAATGCTATTTGCTGTTACAGAAATGTGTACGTACTAGAAATGTTATAAAATGCTGTGTAACCCTTTGTTAGGGGAGCTTTGCATGATTTTTGGAAGCAGACTCCCATATGCATATGTAATAAACCGTTCTTTATTCTATGCAGTGGTCCCGAGTCTGATTTTTAAACCAAGGTGTAAGAATATATATTTTTCCACTGCACTTTACCAGTGAATTAAAAATTTGATACATCTCTATTTATATGTATAGCCTTTCCCTTTCAGAGAAACCTGGAGATTACACTTTTTAGATATGAAAAGGAGTATTTGGGTTTAGTTTTGAAAAGGAGTATTTGGGGCTACCCACAGGCAAAGCCTGGATGATACAAAGGAGAAAATGGAGAATAGCTATCTTTGCTATTCTTATTCTGCCAATTAAGGTGAGCAGTAAAGTTGTTGATTGCTTACAGTTTGTCTAACACAGAAACATAGACAATGATGGCAGAAAAGCACAACAGATCCATCTAATGTGCCCAGAGTTCCCTATCTGTGCAGGGAACTATTGTTCATGTTTTTTTATCCTCTCAGTCCACCCCTGCTGCCTCACTACTGTTACAGAACTGAGCAAGCACCAAACCCTTCACTCTGTCCCAGCCATGCCTGAGACCATTTATAGTCTTGGCATCCACCACCTAATCTACCAGATTGTTCCACAACTCCAGCAGCCTTTCTGTAAAATAGAACTTCTCACATCTCCCATGAACCATCTCCTCAGTTTCCACTCGTGACCTCAGGTTATTGACAATATACTCATTCTAAATAGCTCCCCACAGTTCACTTTGTTTATTCCTTTCAGGAACTTGAAGATCTCTATCATATCTCCCTCTCTAGCCTGGTCTACAGTGAGTACCTGTTCAGTGCCATTGAACAATCTTTGTAAGATCTGTTCCAGGTGTTGCCTCACCACTGGCCTACTGTATATAGAGGTAGCAGCACCTCCTTTCTCCTGCTACCGATACCCCTTCTAATACATCCTAGCATCCTATTAGCATTACAATAGGCAGTGTTACACTGGCTTGATTGTTTGAGGGAGTCACTACGGATGACTCCCAGTCCCTTTCCTCTACTGTAGTGGTCAGTTTACTCTCCTCCCATCCAGTACTCTGTCCTAGGTTTTTCCCTATATGCATAATCTTGCATGTTTTGGTGTTGAATTTCAACTGCCAAACCTTACACCACCTCTTTAGCCTTTGTAGATCGCTCTGCATCTCCTAATCCCTACATCACTACCTACTCTACAACATAGCTTTAAATCATTGGCAGAGAGATGGTGTGTCCTAGATGCCCTCTTTAATGTCATGGATGAACATATTGAAAGGACAGGATCCAGGCCAAATCCTTGTGGCACCCACTCATGACCTGACCTCCTCTCTTCAGATTTGACCCCATTTACCACCACCCTCTCACGGTATCTTCTTCAACCAGATTCCTATCCATCCCACTATATCCCTAGCCACACCCAGTTCCTCCAGCTTCCTTAGCAATCTTCTGTGTGGCACTGAGTCAGAAGCCTTTCTGAAATCGAAGTAGAAAAAATCCATAGCATTGCCCTTATCTACGACCCTTGTGACCAAAAGAAAACTATCAGGTTGGTCTAACAACACCTTCCTACAACAAACCCATGCTGTTTACTATCATGTAGACTGTTGCTCTCTATGTAGTCCACAAGACCCTCTTTGACCAGGGATCCCATCAGTTTACCCACTACAGAGGTGATGCCGATGGGTCTGTAATTCCCCAGTTGCTCCTTGTTTCCCTTGTGGAGGGAGTACATGTACTACCGCCAGTCTTTTGAAAGCAACCCTTTCTGAACTTAGCTATTGAATAGCACTACCTAAGGGGTTTAGCCAGTTCTGCAGCCATTTCCTGGAGCACCCTTGGGTGCATCCCATCTGGTCATGGAGCTTTATCTATGTTTAAAGCATAAAGCACCTTCTGGAACCATTGTCTGGTAGCTACTGGTGGTCTCATTTTAGGAATTACTCTGGCAGCTGCCTTGATGTCACTTTCAGGCAGGGGTCCACTGTCTTCCCTTGTGAAGACAGAGCAGAAGTAATCATTAAGGTTAGCTATTTCTTGACCATTTTCCTCTAGTACCCTGTCCTCATCATGAAATTTAACAGTGCGCCCCCTTTTCCTGTTATTTTTAATATATCTGAAGAATTTTTTTTCCCCACCTTTGATGCCCTCCATCATATGCAGCTCCATGTCATACGAACATACAAACATACGAATGTGCCAGCAGAAACAGATCACCTGGTCTATCTAAGTTTGCTCAAGTGTGCAGCCACCACCCCTAGTTTGCAGATGCCTCACTTCCCCTCTGTCATCCCAGTGCCACCCCACCTCCCCACCCTCACTCTCCCCTTTTCCCTGTCCCATGCCCTTTTAAAGCTGTTCACAGATTTACATGATGATACCCATTCTAGTAGTGCATTCCATTTTGCTACCATCCTCTCCGTGAAATAGTGTCTCCTCATTTCCCTGCTAAATCTTCCCTCCTCTATTCTTAGCCCATGCCCCTTGGTGTCCCTCCCCCTCCTTATCTTAAAGAACCTGTCTGCTCCATCCTTATTGATTCTCCTCAGATACTTGAATGTCTCTATCATGTCCCCCCTGTCCCTTCTATCCTCCAGGATGTACATATTCTGGTATCCCAGCCTGCTCTTATAGTCTCTCCTCTCCATTCCACATATCATCTTCATTGCCCTCTTCTGTACCCCTCCAGTAGCCTGATATCATGCTTCCAGTATGGCCCCCAAAACTGCACACAATACTCCAAGTGCAGCCTTACCAGATACCTGTTGAGGGGCAAGATCATGTCTCTTTGCCTGGACAAAAAACCCTCGCTATGCACCCCAGCATTTTGTTTGCTTTTGCAGCCACCCTCCTTCATTGTGCAGTGTTGTTCATGGTCCCTGTTACCATTACCCTATGGTCCTTCTCCTCTTCAGTGATCCCCAACTTAACCACCCCCTAGCCAGTATTCTCTCCTTGGATTCTTTGCCCCAAAGTGCATAACCTTAATCTTCTTTGCATTGAATCCGGCTGCCACCTCTCTGACCACTACTCTGGCTTGTTTAGGTCCCTTGCAGCTGCTTCCATCCCTCCCTCCATCCACCACTGCTCCCATTTTGGTGTCATCTGTGAACAGACTTACCTTACTCACCACCCAGTATGCAATGTCTGATATGAAGAGCCCAAATAATACTGGTCCCAGCACAGAGCCCTGTGGCACCCGCTCATCACCAGCTTCAAGTTGAGAGCCCTTCCCACCACCAACTGTTGCAGCCTCCCACCAGCCAGCTTGTAATCCAGTTTGTCATTTTGCCCCTACCCCTACATCAGTTAGCTTCCTCCCAAGCAACCCATGAGACACTGAATCAAAGGCCTTGCTGAAGTCCAAGTAAAGAGCATTCACCGCATGACCCTTATCAAGCTCACCTGTCACCCAGTCATAATATTGTATGAGGATGGTTTGACAAGACTTCCCTCAATGAACCCATGTTGCCTCACATCCTGGAGGCCATTTTCCTCCAGGTACAGCACCAGTCTTTCCTTTAGTATAATTTCTATGAGTTTTCACATTATGGAGGTGAGACTTATCAGAGCGATAATTACCCAGTTTGTCCCTTGTTCTTGTCTTGTGTATGGCACCCATGTGCCATCCTCCAGTCCAGTGGCACACATCCTGACTCCAGTAAGGTGCTGTACAGATCTGCCAGTGTCTCCGCCAACACCTCTGCCATCTCCCTCAGCACCCTGGGTGGATCCCATCCAGCCCTGGTGCCTTGTCTACCCTTAGTGTTCTCAGTCCTCTAGGACTGTACCTCCCTCAATTCTTTCATCTGTCACCTCCTTTCCCCATCCCCACCCTCCCAGCCCATGGTGGTAGTGGTCCCTCCTTTTCTTTCGTGAACACTGAGCAAAGTAGTCATTCAGTGCTTCCGCCTGTTCCTCCCCCTTTTCCATCCACTCCCCACCCTTTTGTATCCTCACTATTGTCTCATTGCACTTCCTTTTCTCCCTCATGTATCTGAAAAAGTCTCCCCCCCATTAATTCCCTGCGCTACTCTCAGCTCCTGCCTTATGCCTTCCAGTTTCCCTTTCAGTGCTTCCCGCAACTTCTGCCTTTACTTCCCTGGCCATCCTCTTTGTGTCCCCAGTTGTAATTTAGTTGGTACTCTCCCCATTCTCCCCCCCACACACTTTTCCTTGTACCTGGTGAATGACTTTTTTTTGGCACTTACTATTTCTTTGGCTTTTTTTGAAATCATATTTGTCTCTTGTACTTCTTTCATTTTGTAATAATTCTCATGTATAATTTTGCTGCCTCAACAATACCCTTTTCTTGGACCTCACTGCTTCTCTAATACTCTCTAAGAACAATATTGGTCTCTTGTACCTGTTTTGTTTTATAACAATTCTCATGCGTGTCTTTGTTGCAGTAAAATGATCTCCTTGTTTGCCCACCATCTTTTCTTTACACCTCAGATGCTGTCCACCCTTGTCGATTTGTCTTGGACCAGCTCCCTCATCTATACTATTACTACTACTAATACTAATAATAATAATATGAAGAAGAAGAAGATTGTATGTATTCTTTGAGGAAGATGATGAAGAAGAAGAAGATTGTATGTATTCTTTGAAGTAATGGCTACAATTTTATTGCTCAGAGATGACTCTACAGGTCAGGAATCACAATGCCCATATTTTATTTATTTATTTATTTAATTGTTGGATTACAACCTTTGTGCTAAGAGCTCATTTACAGAGGTTCCACTTCAGGTAACAGACAGTACAAAAAACAACAAGCATTACACATGTAATAAATTTGAAGATAACAGGAGCACATATTTATACAAAACATGTCAAGAGTAAATTTTCAGTAAAAAAAAACATTGGGTGATAATATGATTATGCAAGTACAAGAGATTTTCAGAGTCAGGCAGGGGATTTAGGAGGTTAAATGCAGTGAACAAACATAGCTGGTTCCCCTTGTCTAGGAGGTTGAAGTAGGAAGTTAGGAGTTGGAAAAGAGGCGGAGTGGAAAGAAAAGGAAGGTTGAGTAGCAGTGAACAGGGTCATGGAGAAATGGTGGTAGGTGGTCGAATGGGTTATAGAGGAAGATTGTGAAGAGATGGGCTGGATTGGTGAGGGGTGAGGAAGGTGGCAGAGAGAATTTGAAGGGGGCAGGTGGGGAGAGTAAAGTGCGAATAAGGTCAGAGCCAAACCTAGGGGGAATAAAGTGCAAATATATCAGAGCTAAGCCTAGGTCACTAGAACTAGCTATTGGGGGCAGGTGCATTTCTTTAGACCATCAAGGTGGGAGCATACCATAAATGGTCCTATTTTGGTTTCAGCAATTAGGTCACTTGGGAGGAGTTGAGCAGGGTTGGGGCACAGAATCCAAAGGATCACTACCCTTGAGAAGTGCGGTGGAAAGGTACCTTGAAGGGATTGTTATGGGCCCCCCTAGTCAATCTAGTTGGTGCTGCAGGTCTAATCATGGTCTGAACACCAAGAGGGTTTGGCCTAGGGTAACCTTTTTGGCCAGGAGACAGAGCTGATCTCTAATTCTGTTATCTAGATCCAGCCAGCCTATGAGGTAGTGTTGGTCACAGGTGTGGGTAAGGAGTGGTGCTCCCAGGAGTAGCCTAAGAACTTTATTGAGTGTTGGGGCTATTCTGTTTAGGGTCGTGTCAGAGGCCGCATTGTAGACAACAAGACCATAGTCTATAACAGAGAAGACCGAGCTATTTATGGTGAGTTTAAGGACATCTTCTGTAATGCTTCTTCCACCATATACTTGAGCTGTGGGATCACTTTGAGTAGGATTAGAGCTGGGATCTATGTTACTTTTTTTTGGCAACTACTAACATTATAATTTCAATCTTTGACCAACTGACTGTGTGGCCAGAAATAGGGTTATATATACTAAATAATTTACTAAATAATTCAACAAGAGCTGTTAGCAATGTAAGAAGTAACGGCACATCATCTGTGAAAGTGCATATTGTGTGGTGGGTGATACCAACCTGTAGGCCTTTAATTTGAGGATGATCAATGATTGCTATTGCCAGAGTTTCAACAGTCAATATATATAAAGAGGGGTGACAGGGCAAGAAGCATGTTTAGAATACTGTGGAGTCTGTGAGTTTTAATTGTTTTGAGTGCTGAAAACCTTTTTTCTTTATGACTAATGATGGGGGCATCCCTGCCTAGTGCCTTGAGAAAGAAGAAATGGGGCAGATAGGCAGTTGTTGCTTGGGACCTGGGCTCAGGGTTTGTGGTACAAAGTAGAAATTTTAAGAGCCAAAATTAAATTTAAACTGATTGGTAAACATAAAATCTAATTCCTCCATTTCAAAAGCATTTTCTGCAACTACTGCATGAAGGAGAGGTTGGAAAAACCTTTACCCTGAATATCACAACTGGACTTTTAATGTACAGCTGATATTGTTCATATAATAATTATCTGCCAAAAATCCCAGTTAATCTTCATGAATTAAATAGGGTACAACTGTCCAATCTATTGTTAATCACCTTAGCAATGTCCTTATATGCATTCAGCAGTGAAATACTGTAGGTCTGTACGGTGCACACACCATTGGTTCTTGGCCTGGCTTGGGAAGAATAATGACGATAGATGATGATAGCTATTCTTAATATGTGGGGAAGTTGTCTAGCCAAGCTATCCACAACTATATTATACAGTGGTTCTCTAATGACCTTCAGGAGATTTTGGAAGAACTCACAGGGTGGGCCATCCGGCCTTGAAGCTTTCCCAAGCATGAAAGATTTGAGTGATCACTCTGCCTCTGCCATTTGCAGTGGGTCCTGCTACAGACAAACCTTCTCCCTATCTGATAGCTCAGAAGTTCTTATATCCAATAACCCAGGTGGGCATTCTGCATAGGGAGTTACTTATGATGTGTATAGTGATTTTCAAAGTAGCTAACACTTAGTGATAAGAACAGACCCAATGGAAATAAGCACAAAATGTTAGTGGAAATAAGCACCCAATAACTAACTTTAGGTTCTTATTTTCACTGGGTCTGTTCTTATCATGACTTAATTCCCATCAATGGAATAAATTACCTTTTTTGCCACCTCACTTTTAAGTTGCCAGGTTAACAATTTACCACACCAGTCCTCGTCAAAATAATTGGATGCATTTAGCAATTAAGATCTGCCAGTCTATTCAGATGGTATATTATACAGTATGCATAAGCTTTTGAATTCCCAGTTGACTCTGGGATCCTGAGCCATCATATGTGTTCTCCCCAGCTTCTCAAATTTTATGTAAAGAACATCTTTCCTCATCAGATCCTTTTCCTTTTTGTGTGAAGAGTAGTGTACCACTCCCAGAATGTAGACCTTTAAGGTTTCCCATCTCAGGGAGACTGGGATAGCAGAGGGATTATCCTGATGAAAATCTATGATTATTATCTGCATATACTCAAAAATATCAGGCCCTGTTGTAGGGTGGTATCTTGCTTCCAGAATCTTTCTGCTGATACCCCGTAATATTCAGTTATGTAAGCACAAGAGGAGCATGATCCATGAAAACTATAGATACATGTTCTGCCTTGTCTGTCAGGGGAAGCAGGTAAAACAATACTAGGACAGTGTCTGTCCCAGCATATGATTGGCAGGTATATAGGGAAAAAAGGATATTCTCTACCAGTCGGATGCAGTGCATGCCATGCATCTAGTAAGGCCAAGTCACCTGCTTGAGAATGAAGGGTCAAAGCCCCTTTGGAAACCAGCCTTGGCTGAGTGAATCACTGGTTCAGTAGAGGGTCCCACACACAATTTATAACTCATACCGCTATAATGGCTCCCCAGGCTGCTGCATGGTCTAATGCTAATTTATTAACAAAATGAGGGGATGTCCACATTGAGGTCATAGACTGAAGAGAAGGTGTCATGCTCAGTGCCCGGTGTAGCTTGCAGTATTGTGTACATGCCCTGGGGATCATTGACTAAGTTGTGAATTTGGTCTGGGAGATTCAGGTGGAACCAGACAGCTGTGACCCCACTTTTGAATCAAAGAATATGAAGAATAGTTTCCCTTTCCAACATGCTCCTAGCTAATTTGCCTTCACAGCAGCTGTGTGCATCTCTGAAACCAAAGAACATTAATGTGTTTCTTTTTCAACATGTGTGAGAATTCTTTTTCTTTTAACCACATTCTTCAACCCACTTACATTCCATGCTATGATTTGTTGCTGAACATGATGTACAAAGATGTTGTTGTCTTTGCACAATGCCATCTGATGCAATTTGGAGTGATAATTTGACCAAAAACAAATCAACCTTCACCTTCCCAGAGATAGATACCATTTGTCCATTCCCTCTTCCCTCCCTTAATATGGCACCACAGCAGAAGAGAAACTCACCACCCAACACACATTCCCACTTTATAAAAGTTTCATCAAAATCCATACTTCCCTGTTTGCACTTATCCATCCACAATGAAAACCAAACAAAAACTTCCCTCCCCTTCCCTTCTTCCAGGACCACAGATGGTGGTCCACTTATTATCACAAACTTGTAGGGCTTACAATATTTTCTAGCATCAATAAATTTAGACATCTGAATCAGCATATCCCCAATCAGCCTCATTACAAAAATGAGATTTCTAAGTTACCTTGTTTAAAAGCCACAAGCCATTTTGTAACCCTGCTTTCATGGCCTGTTAAAAAAAAACAGTTTCAGTGATGAGCTAATCATGATGTCACAACTAGAACTCACAGCCTAGCCCTCCCTGAAAGCTACCTTATAGGACTTATTTCTCCCATGTTACATAAAACTGCAGTTATTGTAAACATTTAAAAAAGGAAAGAAGACACTGGGTAGGTACAGGACATGCAGTTCCATAATGTGCAGATGCAAGGTACCCAAGAATGAGACAGGAGATGATTGGAATGCAACGACAAACATGGCTTTAGAATGACAAAGTGTGTTAAATTTTTACAATACTGAAGGGTTGATATTTCAAAATGCCACCAGGTTGTAATTGTTGAATGCAGCAGTTACATAGTCTCAGAAAGTAGCTGGGGCACACAATTTTGGAATGCGGCAAGGATTTTAAAAATTCAGATTGTAGCAGTGTCATACATTTTTAGAATTTGGCAGGCATATGCAATTTCAAAATGCAAGTAACCCAGTTGCAGAATGTAGCAGGTATATGCAATTTCAGAATGTGCCATGGATACGTAATTTCAATATGTGGTTGTGATGCACGATTTTAGAATATGGTGGGGACGCTTGATTTTAGATTGTGGTGGCAACATGCCATTTAGCAATGTGGCATGGATACAGAATCTCAGAATGTGGTGGGGATGCAGTTTCAGAATGTGGTGGTCACATGCAATTTCACATGCATTTTGGAATGTGGTGGGATGCATAATTTTGGATCATGGCAGGAGGTATATTTTCAGAATTTAACAGTACATATCATTTTGGAATGTGGTGAGAATGCACAATTTTTGAATGTGGTAGGGATGAAACAATTTTAGAATGTGGCTTGGTCATGCAATTTCAGAATGTGACAGGAAACTCATTTTTAGAATGTGTTGTGGATGCCCAATTTTCTATTATGGCAGGTATATATATTTTAGTAATGTAATGAATGTGGGCAATTTAGAATGTGGCAGTGACACACAATTACAGAATGTCACAGGAATATACAATTTCAGTAAGTGAGTGGGGCAAACAATCTTAGAATGTGGTAGGGATGCCCAGTTTTGGAATTTTGCTGAGAAATGCAGAATAAGGAAGAACAGGCATAGTTTTGGAAGGTGGGAGGATGAGCATTTTTCCTAATGTGATGAAGATGCAAAATGTTTCAAATCTTGTGGTGACACAAGTTTGAATATAACAAGGATTCACAATTTTGAAATGTAGCTGGGACCCAGAATTTCAGAATGTGGTGGGGACTTGCAATTATGGAATGTGGTGGTGACACATCATTTCAAAATGTGGTTGGGATGCACACTTTCTGAATGTGGCAGTGGCACAATTTCAGAATATGGCATTAACACACCACTTCAAAATGTGGCATGATTGGCCAATTTAGGAAAATGGTGGGTACATGCACTTTCATAATGTGGCACACTTGCACATAATGTCAGAATGTGGTGGGTATGCGATGCACAATTTTGAAATGTGGTAGGTGCATATGACTATGGAATGTGTCAGGAACAAGCAATTTAAGATAAAAATTGTGTCCTGTTACATTCCAACAGTGTGCATACCAACTATATTCTGAAATTGTCAGTCCCCTACAAATTCCTAGTTGCAAAGACCTGTTGCATTCTGAGACTGAGTGTTCCCACCACATTTCAAGATTGTGCAGCCTTGCCACATTCCAAGATTGCATATCCCTCCTCCACAAAACAAAAGTGAAAACTGGCTGCATGTTTCAGGGACAGAGACAAAATGCACCATTAGGAGACAATTAAAACACAGCATTTATTGCTCATGAAGACTAGTAGCACCCTTCACATACAAACATGAAGGTCACTGTTTCATGTCAGTCTGACACTTTTACTAGACATGACATTAGTAAGAAGGGATGCAATATATAGTCTGCTTAATACAAAAATGCAAATTATATGCTAATTAGATTTTAAAAATGCAGACACTGTAAAAATGGCAGACATAGTAAAAACACATAGAACAAGCATTTGTCAATGCCGAATGTTTGCTTGCTGGCATTGGCATTGGTAGTGTAGGAGTTAGAAAGCTGCATAATAGGAATGGCAGTGAAGTATTGAACTGAAGCCAACCATGCCACCACCCTGCAGAGACTGACAGGCATTGGGGTGTGCCTTTGGGTCATCAGGCATAACAGCCATGCCACTTCACCACACCCTACCCTGCAGACACCAAGTGTCACAGTGTGTCTTGGGGTCTTCGGCCCTTATGCTCACCCCATTCCATCAAGAAATACGGTGAGATGGGTGCTGTATAGGAGAATGGGGTGAACTTTGGGGCCAAAGAGTCCAAGACACACCTTGATGCATCTCACTGGCTGCAGGGTGTGGAATTGTATGAGCATTACAGACGAGAATCCCAAGTCACACCCCTGATGCCTGTCAGTCTCTGCAGGGTGGGGCGTTATAGTGTCAAGTAAACCCTAACGTCTCCAGGCATTCGTGGCATTTCCTCCAAATTTTCAACATGGGTCTTTGTGACCCCCACCTTATGAACAGTGGCAATATCAGTTTGTTAGCCAAAAGCTGATTTTGCACAGCGACTACACCATTTGGCACCACAGGTATGAAAATACATTTCGAACAGGATGTGAAAAATGACAGCTGTACTGTTCATGGGGAGATGGAAAAAATGGCAATGTTGAAAATCTGCAGTGAAAATATTTAAAAAAATGGTGAAGTCACAAGCGTGTGTAGAAACTGGGCAACGCACACCCATAATGCAATTAGTTTGGGGATGTTTTACAGCAGATTGTCAAAACAGGCATTTTGGAACCTCCACTCATGAACAGTGTCATTGTGATTTTCTTAATCTGTCCGGAACAGTGATTTCCCACAGCGACCACTCATTTCTACACTGGAAGTGCGAAAACATATTTTGGCCATGGTGTGAAAAATGACAGCTGTACTGTTCATAAGGAAGTGTGGAAAAATGCCAGTGGTGAAAATCTGGACTGAAAATATTAGAAATCCATGAACTTACAAGGGTGCGTGGAAACTCTGCAATGGTCACTCATAACAGTCATTTTATGGACTTTTTTCACCAAATTTTTAACATAGCCATTGTAACACCTCTACTCATGAACAGGGTCACTGTGATTTTCTTGATCTGTCCCAAACATTGACGTCGCACACCGACTGAGCCATTGTGTGCTACATGTGTGGAAACATGTTTTGGGCTAGATGTGGAAAATGACAGCTGTACTGCTCATAAGGAGGTGTGGTAAAACAGCAATGTTGAAATTCTGGAGTGAAAATAGTGAAAATTCACGAACGTACGAGCGTGTGTAGGAATAGCGCAATGCATGCTCGTAAAACAGTCATTTTGGGATATTTTTCCAACAAATTTTTAATATAGTCATTTTAACACTTCTGCTCATGACCAGTGTCACTGTGATTTTCTTAATCTGTCCCGGACATTGATTTTGCACATCGACTGCGCTATTGTGCGCTACATGCATGAAAACACATTTTGGGTGAAATGTGAAAAATGACAGCTGTACTGCTCATAAGGAGGTGTGGTAAAATGGCAATGTTGAAAATCTGGAGTGAAAATATTGTAAATTTGTGAACTTACGAACTTGCATAGGAACAGCGCAACGCATGCTCGTAACACAGTCATTTTATGGAGTATCGTTACCAAATTTTCAACATAGGCATTTTAAGACCTCTGCTCATGAACAGTATCACTGTCAGTTTCTTAATCTGTGTGGAACACCGACTGCACTATTCCATGCCACAAGTGCGAAAACAGATTTTGTCCAGGGTGTGAAAAATGACAGCTGTACTGTTCAAGGATGTCTGAAAAATGCCAATGTTGAAAATCTGGTGTAAAATATAGTAGATTACATGAGTTACAAGCGTGCATAGCGACTGGCATGCACATGCAGCTCATTCTTGGGATTTTTCCCACAAATTTAACATAGGTTTTTTTGAGAGCCCACCATGAATACTGGCACTGTCATTTCATGATTATCCCGAAGGTGATTCTGCGAGGACTGCAAAATCACCTTTCGGGCTGATACCACCATGACAGTGATAGAATTCTTGAGAGGGGTCCCAAAACCCCATGTTGAACATTTGGTGGCAAAATTCAAAAAAATGCCTGAGATATGCAGCAAAGCTGAAAAAACCCAATTTATTCCATTATACAGCTTACTGGCTTTTCCTCAGTTCGGGGTCAGCTTTGAAGAGTGCAGACGTTGTTCCCAGTCCACCAAAGATCATCACAGCAGACTCTGGAGGTAAGTATGGGGTAAGGGGGGGTGTGGGTAGACAGGGTGCACAGTGTGTGGGTACGGGTTGTGGGAGGGGTGGCAAGGGAGACCACCAGGGTACCGTTTCCTTCGTTACAGGTTAAAAGAAAAAAAAGACATCGCGGGATGTTTTTTATTTACAGGGCAATGTGGCACGCTGGGGTGGGCTCCCAGTGTGCCAACTGAATCTTTTTTGGGGGGGCCACTGTAGCTGCTGGGGATTGAGCACCCCATCGGCACACAACAAGGGGTATGTTATGCCAAAGGGATTGGGCACCTGTCGGCACACAACAATGGGGTGGTTGATGGCGCCGACAGGAATTGGGCACCTGCTGGCAGACAAGAAAAGTGGGGGCGCAGGTACTCGCCGACAGGGTGTGGTCTCCCATTGGCAGCATTCATCTGGGCCACTGCAGCCGACGTGGATTGGGGCCCCCCGTCAGCAAACAAACGTGTTGGGGGGCCATATGCTGCCAGGGAGATTGGGCATCCCCTCGGCAGGGGAAGGGGTTAATATTGTTTGTGAACAGGTGGCAAACCGCCACCATGTTCACAAACAATATCAATGTGTGAACATCCTGCCCTGCAATGATGGGTAGCTCCCTCATTGCACCGAATGGCTGAAGCTGCAATGACGAGGCGGCCCCTGCTTGCAGTAACTAATTTTCATCAGTTGGTGGCAACGTTCCAAACTTGTATCACCGGCTGTGTCCTCCATTATTGGTGGACATCACACATGCCCCAAAATGCCGTGCAGGTATTAGCCTCAACAGTGCCACACCTCCAGAACCTACTTCGGCAGCAAGCTGCCGCAATATGTTTCTTGTGCTGCGCGCAAGCAAACATAAAAATCAAATGATCAATATGACATGTGCTTACCTATACAGTATTCAATTCATGAATGTTTGTGCAAAATTGAGCTGATATACTAGACAAGAGGTCAAAGATACACATATTAGCTTGTATGGTATGCACGTAATTCAAGATGATACTGAGGTAAGCATACGCACAGAAATTAAGGCATAAAAAATGTGAATCTGTAGTGACAAAATACAAAAATATTTCTAATGGACAATATATATCCCTGTTAAATGTAAAGCACTAATACCTATATAGTAATGCATGAAAGGATCCAAAACAGCACACTTAATCTAAAAATATTAACAAAATGATTAGGGCACTCATATTTATTTATGGGACTGAAAAACTAACTTTAGGGGAAAGAGGGTGGACTTGGACAATAGATTGATATGCCACAAAAACCTTTTAGCAGTATAATCTGCAGGCAAGCACTTTTCCTGGACAAAATGAACTGTTCCAATTTGGCCCCTTTTTAAAGAAACAAATGTGATTTGGTGTTCAGTAAATAAGTAATGTTTTTTTTTTCTAGACCAGAAAAGGAAGAACTAGACTGACTGAATGAATAATCCTTTAGCCAATGTGTATAGATTGTTTTATTAATATTTTTAGATAATGTGTGCTGTTTTGCATCCTTTCAGCTGATGTCTTCTCTTAATGGGCTAGGTCCCTTGTAATTTGTTTGTAACAGACTAAATGTTCACTCCATCGGGACTATTTAGAAGCTCTATGGCTTGGTAATCTTCTGACTGGTCCTGGTCTTGCGTCTTACAAATCAGAACAAATCTGTTACTAACAGATCATTGATTTTTGCTCAGAGCATATTGATATGCAGTGGCCCATGCTGGAAAAATGTCTGCTGCATCCAAAGTTTGAGCAGCATACATGGGATTAGTGAAATACCTAATTGGGCCATTCAAGTAAAAATGTTATTTGGCTGGTAGAAGCAATGCATATTTGATGCTTTTAGATCTCAGTGCAGCTTTAACTTGGTCAAAAAATATCCATTGTTGTTGAGTAATTTGTCTTAAGTCTGGATAGACTTGGAATTTGACATTTTCAAATGACAGACCACCATCTATTCTTGACTTGTGCAGAACTTCTTCTTTATCTTGAAACTTATGATGCTTGATGAAGATAGTCTATGGATAGGCTTTAATAAGTAGAGTTTAAAAGTAGAGTTTAATCAATTTACTGTTAGTCAGTTGGAACACTTGTTATTTCTGCTAGGACTGTTCTTGTTACATTTAGTGACGCAGTAGAGCTTAGCCCGCTCCACTCGTACCTTACTTAATCCTGCTCTCTTTTATTTTCCCAGCTCTCCTCATTTCCTAGGAGGTTGTGAGGGCAGATTTTACTGAAGCCTCTCCCCAGTTCGAGAGCTGGTCCCCCACCACACAGCACAGCAAGCAGATATGGCTCCACTCGCCTCCTCGGCGCAGATCAGCTCAGCTGTGAGCACAGCTCCCACACCACCTCTACCACCACCCTTGGCAAGCTATCCTATAAATAGAAGTAGTCCCATGCATGCCAAAACCAATCAGCTTAGTTTCCCATTTGCAGGCTATTCCTTACAACCACTAGAGTCCACTACACTCAAAACAAAAGCATCCAAATCCCTCACATCTGCCTCTCCACTACAATGCAATCTCTGTTCTTAACTACTGTCATCATCCTCATCCCATGGGTGTCCCTCCCCCATCTTCCTACCCTGATATGATGGACTGGAAGGTACCCTGCATCAGCCAATTAACAACTATTCCTTCACCACCAAGGATAATACAGTCCCTGGCTGCCACTACCACACAATAGCAGTTGGTCCCACCATACTGCCCCCCACCTTCAAATTAGCCAGTTAGCTCTGCAGCCTCATGCTCGAAGGACAGCAGCTGCTATCACTAAGCCCTATACCACCTCCCGTAAGCTATACTGGGCTGCACACAATTCCAAACTCCTGATCACGTTACTTGCTAATCCTAGCAGGCGATGTTGAGTCCAACCCCGGACCTAATCATCATCACACCCCTAACCCCTGCTTGCCAATCTAACTTCCATCAAGCCTAAAAATGATGCACCTAAATAAATGCAGCCTTCTTCATAAAATAACAGTGCTTCTGCCCCTTGCCCTGTCCCATAGTCTGGACATACTGATTGTCTCTGAAACCTGGCTGAAGTCACACAACACAGACAGGGAGTTGTCTATTCCTGGCTATACACTTATCTGACAAGATCACAGGGACAATAAAAAAGGGGGAGGTGGCATAGCCAAGTATATAGCCTCCTCAATCTAGTTTTCCCCGGTCACCCTGTCTCTGCCTTGAGTCCATCGATGCATTAATGGTAAAACTCTCCCCTACTCTACTCCAATTTTTCATTGCTGGCACCTACTGCACACTGACTCCAAAACACCTGCTATAATGGACCTCCTAGACACATTAAACACCCTATCTTCCGGTGGAGGGAGAGCTCCATATACTTGGGGACTTTAACCTGAACTGGCTCGCTGGGGCAAACTCCAAGCTTCGCGACAAGGTGACTGCCCTAAACGTAGATCAGCTAATCTCTGAACCCACCCGGTTAAATCACAAAACACTGAACCACAGTCTCCTGGATTGGGTTCTCACCTAACACCCCCATAGGATCCTAGCTTCCAGCCTCCTGCCTGATGCCCTAAGTGACCATCATGGTATCTACTCAGTAAGAAAAATCCACAGGCCTAAAGCCCCCCCCCTCCCAGAATCCTACTGAGTAGTTCCTACAACTCCCTGAACCTAAACTCATTACCATTTGACATGGCCAAAACTGAATGGTCACTCATCAGCCATTTCTCCTCCATTGATCTGGCCCTGGAGTTCTTAAAGTTCAAGTTCTCTGCTGTTTGGGACCACTATGCCCCCCTCAGGCATACCAGAGTCAGAGGCACACATCTCCCGTGGATTTTAACTAAAATATTAGCCCTCTTCAGGAGCAGGGATAAAGCCTGGAAATCCTATAAGTCATCCAGCTCTTCAGCTGACCTCCAGATTTATCACTCATTACGTAATGCATGCACTAGGAAAATCCTCCAAGCAAAAGCTGACTATTTCAAAGCCTCATTCAACTCCACCTCATATCAGCCACCCAAATTCTGGAAAGTGGTAAAATCACTTTTCAGCCCCCCTTCGCAGCCCCTCACTCCTACCTTACAGATAGGTGGGATCACCATCACTGACCCCCCTGCAGTGGCCTCTCAGTTTAACTCTCACTTCATGAATTGCCATGCAACCTCCGCTCCCTCACACCTCGCCGCCTTGCACAGCAACCCTGTCACACAGACACACCCACAGCACACTCATTCTCAGCTCACCCTTAATCATAATAAAGGCAAATGCCGAACAGGGTTGGACTCCAAGATGCTCCACCTTTTGGCCCCCACTACAGCCAAACCCTTGGCCAACCTATTCAACCTATCCTTCTCCCTTGTTAAGGACTCCTCTGAATGGAAACATGCTACTGTAATCCCCCTTCCCAAGGGAGGGGATGCCTCCAACCCAAGCAATTACCATCATATTTCCCTGCTACCTATATTGGCAAAACTCCAAGAGTGTCTGGTGCTCTCTCGCCTGTCCCCCTTTCTTGACTCCTCCTCCTTCTTCACCCCCTTCCAATCTGGCTTCAGGAAATCCCACTCAACTATCTCCTCCCTTACCAGGCTCACTGACTCCATCCTCACTGGTATGGATGCTGGCCACATCATAGCCACTATTTTCATTGACCTGGCCAAGGCATTTGACACCGTCTCCCTCCTCCTCCTGACCAAACTAACCAATGCTGGGCTGTCTAGCTGGGCCTCCAGTTGGTTCCACTTGTGCCTTGTAGGCAGGTTACAATTGGTCAGAGTCAATTCTGCCACCTCCACCCCGCCCTGTTTCTACCGGGGTTCTGCAGGGCTCAGTCCTTGGCCCACTACTGTTCTCCATCTTTCTTAATGACCTGCTGTCTGCCTGCCCACACTCGATTCACATGTATGCAGACGATACTGTGCTGTATACATCTGGCCCCTCAGACTCAGAGGTTATTATCAGATTGCAGCTGGACTTTGCTAAGGTCCAGCTCTGGCTACACTCAAATCAACTCTCCTCAATGCAAAGAAAACCATCTCAGTGACATATGGCACTAGGTAGAGACTTTCAGGCTCCCTTCCCATCGATTCCATACCCTGGAAGGGACGTCCTCAAGGCCTGTCTCTTTCAGGTACCTCAAAGTCTGGCTTGATCAGCACCTCAACTTTTCTGCACATGTTGACTCCATAATCAAGAAGTTGCACCTCAGACTCGTGCATTTTACCGCAACCGTGACAATATCCCAGTCTCTGCTTGCAGGGCCATCGTGCAAAAAATGATCCTCCCTGTCTTCGATAATGGGGATGTTGTCTACTGTGCGGGGAACAAGTCCACCCTAGCCAGACTGGATCCCCTCTACCACTCTTTCTGCCACTTTGTCCTGAGCTGCCCTTACTCCACCCATCACTGTGCCCTTTATCAATCAATGAACCTTACATCTCAAGATAACCATAGGCAGGCTCACTGCATCAAAATCTCAGCCAAGTACTGATCCCAGTCTCTCCCTCCCTCCTCACATCTGCCCTTGCTGACACAAGCACCAAGCATATCTACTCAGAATCAATGACCCTCGAATCCTAGTTATTCTACACAGATCCACTACTGTGGGCCAAGCAGCCTTTAGTTACCATATGTCTAAATTATGGAACTCTCTCCCCACAAACATTCATCACTCTGCACACTCCTAGCTCACTTCTCCCCTACCTGTTCATGTGTTCAGGCTCAATAACAGTCCACAATGAGCCAGTCTGGTTGCCCTTCCTATTGTACATTTAATGATAGCTGCCTATCCTAATATTTAATGCTTTCTATTTAAAACAGTGCCTGATCGAGACAGTACCAATTGTTCTCTCATGCAATCTTATCTATGTATTGGTGCCAAGGTACTATGTCTATCCCTACTGGGTTCTATACTCTATGTATTATGTAACATACTGCACTTGTTTCCTCAACTGTTCTGTATCTCCTCCCCAGGACACATCTGTAATCGAGCAGTATCCTGCTCAGTATGCCTTCCTGGTGAAACACTTCTATAAATAAATAAATAAATAATAGATTATTGTTTTGAAAGTGGTTTATTAAGGGGCCCTCAGTGGGTTTGGTCCAACTGAATAATCTCTTCTGGATATTTATGGCCAATAAAAATAGCAATATTTTTTTGACAAATTTCACAGAGTCTCCTGTTCCTTCTATTTTGGAGACTTTTGTATTTTTTCTTTGTACTAAGATAGATACCCTCATTCAGGCATATGGAATATAGCCAAACTTTTAGTATCCTTTTCCCATCATTACACAAACAGGAAAACAGTATCTATTAGCTTACTAATGTATTATAGTTTTGCTTTTAACCTATAGTTCCTATAATTAAACTAACCATTGCTCTGAAGATATAATAAGAAAGGGTGCAAAATCTTCTCAAAAATGTCTTCTTTGCCCTCCTTAATGTAGAAAATTCTTTATAATTTTCCAGAGTCTATCAGAAGGTTGATCCATTCTTTGTAATTAGGTGGGATTTCACCTCCCCAATGTAATAGTATCACTTTTTTAGCTATTACCAGGGCTAATGATACAAATGAACCCAGTTCTGCATCGATATTCAATAGAGAATTTAAGCCAAATAATAAAATCCCAGGATCAAAGGGCACACTTTTTTAAAATATTTTTTGAAATAATCTCTCTGATTTTATCCTAATATGGTTTTAGTTTTGGGCAAAAGATAAATATATGACTTAGTGTACCTTTTTCTTTATTGCAGCATAAGCAAAGGTCTGATAGATTAGAATTAAATGTATGTAGTTTGCATGGGATATAATAAAGTTTATAAATCACGTTAAACTGAATTTGCCTTAGTTTACTATTTTTTTAAACTGTTTCTGGTATGGTTACTACCTTGTGCCAATCAATCATTTGAATGTCTTGCCCCAAATTCTTTAAACCAAAAATGCTGGCAGAAGCCTAACTCAATTTACTTTGCTTCAAGTAGCAGACTATAGATTTTTGATATCATCTTGGTTTTATCCATTGGGTCTATTAATTAAAGTTCCAAAGGGGTTGTCATAAGTATGCCTTTTGAGTGATTTTTGTAGAGATAATCCTTTAATTGCAGATACCGTATTTCACAGTTTAGAAGCGGTGGCTTCTATTAATTCAATTAATTATGGGGTGGGGCTTATATTTGAGGGTAGTCTCTAATTGGGCGACTTCTATTAATAAAACTGTATTTTTTTCATTTCAACTATGTCAGGATGGCGAAGCGTAAATGCTATGATCTTGAGTTTAAACTCTCTGTGGTTAACTGCGCTGAATGGGAGGGCAATCGTCCGGTTGCTGAGTCTCTGAAGCTGGACAAGAAGCAGATACGTGAGTGGCATAAAAACAAAGAATGGCTTCTGATGCTAGTGTCTGAAGCAGGCTGCTCTGAGAGTAACTGAAAGAGACTTAGGCTGGTGGGTGCTGGTCGTAAACCCTCATACCCAACCAAGGAGGAGAATCTTGCTAAATGGATTTCTGCCCAGAGAGATCAGCATCTCAGGGTTACCCATAAGGCAATAGCTATGAAAGCAGATTCCCTGATTAATAACCCAGAATTTAAAACTAGCCATGGAGGGGTTGACCGGTTTCTGTCACGGTGGGGCTTTACCATTCGCCAGCACACCACAGTAGGACAGCGTCTACCAAAGGACTATATCCCTAAAGTCACTGAGTTTGTAGTTTTCTGTGCAAAGCAGATTTTAATAAAGAATATTACTTTCAATTGTGATGAGACTGCTGTATGGGCAGACATGTCTGGTGAAAAAACTGTGGATGTCATTGGTGCAAAATCGGTCCCCCTCCTCACTACTGTTCACAAAAAACAGCAAATTACTGTCTGTCTAGCTGCTATGGCAGATGGTCAAAAACTCCCTCCTTTTGTCATTTTTAAGGGCAAAAGAATGCCAAAGGAGATTTCCAGAGTTACCGGAGTTATAGTGGCAATGTCAGAAAATGGGTGGATGAACGAAGGGCTTACCCTACAGTGGGTAGATACAGTATGGGGTGGACTAACATTCCACAAAAGGATGTTGGTGTGGGACACTTTCTGCTGCCGTATCTCACCCACTGTCAAGCAGAGACTAAAAAAAAAATACTGTCATGGCAGCAATACCTGGTGGATGTACAAAACTTCTGCAGCCCGCCGATGTGTCCTGGAATGTCCCATTCAAATCATGGTATCGTGAGTGTTATGATCTGTGGCTCTCCACTGAAGAAAGACAGCTTACTGCCTGCAGA
Source organism: Neoceratodus forsteri (assembly GCA_016271365.2). Lineage (NCBI taxonomy): Eukaryota > Metazoa > Chordata > Ceratodontiformes > Ceratodontidae > Neoceratodus > Neoceratodus forsteri. The sequence goes on from CM028130.1 coordinate 319,727,627, forward strand.
AACCCCAAAGTGCCATCTAAATTAAGAATGTTGGAGTGGGTCAAAGATGCCTGGGGGGCTGTCACAAAAGAGAATATCAAAAACTCTTTTACCATTTGCGGCATCACATCCACTGATTTAGATAGCATAGTGTGCACAAGAAAAGAGGGTGTAGCTGCTGAAGCTCAGCAGTCCATTACTGAAAAGCTCACATTTTTGTATGCAGGTATGAATGAAGGACATTTTATTTTGTAATAACAAAAGTCTTTGTTGTACATTGACCATTTTTTTTTCTCAGTCAGGAGCTGACACCATATAGGTGCAGGATTCGCAGGATCATACTGTGTTCATTCTGGAGGAGCCAGAAGCTAGTGGCTCAGAAGCTGATGCTGACCCTGACAGCGAAGACGAAGTAAATTAAAATCCCTTAGCTCAAAGACTTTTACTTGCATTAAAAAAAAAATGAGAGGCAATAAAGCAACAGAAAACCAAATCGTATTGTCTTCTTCATTCATTCTGAGCATGGCCATGGTAACGACGTTAGTTCTGAGTTGAGCGATGATGCAGTAGCAACCAGAGACCACGTGGTAGCAACCCATAGGGAAACTTGCTAGAGCTAGTGAAGTTACCATTCGGCTGTTTGTTTGGAGGTGCTGAGATCATCAGTAATTTGATTCCTAAATCCACAGAGTATTCTTTTAGTGAGTTACTCTTCCTTACATTCATCACTTAGCTGTTTACAGTGGGCATACGTGAGGTCAGTTTGTGGAGCAGTAGCAGTGAAAGCTAGTGATTTTACCAATACTGGTATGCTGGTTACCAGGCTTGTATATGAGGGAGGCTTCTATTGCAATAAATAAAAAGAGCATGCGGCTTCAATTTGAGGGCGGGTACTATTTGAGGATGGCTACAAAACAGTGAAATACGGTATGCAAAGAAGCTGCCAACTGGGAGGTCAAATTCACTTTTAAGTGCATTGAAAGATTCCATGCCTCCATTTTTGTAGACATTGATTTAAGTGGGTTAGACCTTTATTTTGCCAATTATAAAATATTTTGTTTTTATATAAAATTTTAAGTAGTTATTCATATATAAAGGAGAATATGAAGACAGGGAGACCCTAGTACCTAGATATGCATGTGCCTCCTTCCAAACTCTTGAGGTAGTTTTGGTTGTGTTTAATATTTTTTTATACAAGTTCTTATCACAATTGATACATAAAGTATGTACTAGTGGACTGAGTGGTAAGCACTATTGTTCTAAAAGTGCTCCTTTTGTGGCCCATTACAAACCTGGTTCATTGCTAAAGAGCCAGTCTAAAGTAGGTCAATTTGTACTGCAAAATAGTATAATTTTAAATTTGGCAAACCTAAACCACCTTGATCTAGTGGAGGGTAGAGTTTTCAAGGCTCACCCTATGCCTTTTGCTTTTCCATATGAAATGCCTAATTAATCTGTCCATTTTTAAAAAGAAGCTTTTGTCTAGAATAAGTGGTGTGATTGAAAGAAGAATAAGAACCTAGGCAAATATTCATTTTAAGAATATGTATTTGTCCTGTCATGGTTTGGGGCAAATTAATCCTTTTATCTAAATCAGATTTAACATTCTGTACTAACCAAGTATAGTCTAGTTGAAAAAGTTGATCAGAGTCTGGCACTGATGTAACCCCAAGATATTTAATTCATTTTTTCATTGTAGTATTATGTAATATAAGAGGGCCATTCATGTCCTTGTAATTATAAAAACATTCAGACTTATCCCAGTTTATTTAATAGCCTGAAATATTACCAAACTCTTATATTAAACTGTGTAAAGTGTTGCCCTTCACCAACACATAATCTGCATATAGTGAAATTTTATAATTTACTAAATTTATTTGTATTCCCTTATATATTTGTTGTTTCTTACTGATATTGCTAAAATTCAATGACAATTGTGAACAATAGGGGTGATAATAGACTGCCTTGTCTCAGCCCCCGTGAAGTTTAATGGATTCTGAAATATTTCTATTAGTTTTAATTTGGCACTTGGCTTATCATAAAACATATTTATCCATTTCATGAATCTTTCACCAAAGTTCATCCAGTTCAGACTTGTTCTTAGAAGAGACCAATGTATTCTATCAAATGCCTTTTCTGTATCAAGTGACGTGATAGCCACATCTGTCTGTTTAGTTAATTCAATAATATTTAAAGCCTTTCAAATATTGAAAGTAAGACATCTCCAAGAATAAACCCAGTTTGTTCAAGGTGAATAAGAGGACTTGCCCTCTTAACAGGGCAAGGATTTGTCTCAGAGCCTCTGCCCAATAAAAACACAGACTACCATTTGTGTGGATGCTCAGTCGGCAATTAATTTATTATAATCTCTTCCAAACGACCACTTTTTTTTTCATCCTCATATCTTACAGCCTTATGTTCTTCATATCTTTATTATACACACTTTTCATAAACCACATTTTTCTGCTTTGTTTTCCCTTCCTGCCCCCCCAGAGTAAATCTGGGGAGCTGCCACAATATTCATAAACAACCTTTTCATTCTTGTTTTTCTTCTCGCCCCCAGACGACATCTAGGGGCTGCTCTTCATTTTCTTCTCTTGCTGGGTATGCATGTCACACATACCACTCATCTGTCTGGTGTTGTTCTGTGGCCTCTGAATCAGACTATCCCACCCCATTCTCATCCCGCCCCTTTTCTGTGCCCTCTTTCTCTGCTGTCCACTTTTGCAGTCCTGGCAGACCTGCTTTCCACCTTCAGCAGTCTGTCCCTCTCCGCGAACTTACCCCTTTCTTTTTCCTTGTTCTTTCCCTTCTCAATGAGGTGGGAGGGTAGGTATTTTACCGAAGCAAACTGTGAGCTCTCTGCCTTGCCTGCCTTTTTAAACTCCCTTGCTCACCCTCTTCCTTACCCACTTGCATTCCCTCTCATGACATGATGTCATGAGGCTCCACCCTCTCGGACAACCCCTGCCTACCTTCTCTCCATGAGTGGCCTGCCCTCATTTCAGATTCCCCAGGACCACCACCCTCCCCCTTTCCTGCTGCTCATCCCATGCCTAGTATCCACCCTATTGTTCAGGGCCTAAGACAACTGAGTCTGCCGCTTTTAGAAGACAAACCTACTTGTCCCCAGAGCTCTGCCCAATAAAAACACAGACTACTATTTGTGTGGATGCTCAGTCGACAATTTATTATAATTTCTTCCAAATGTCCACTTCCACAATATTTTCATCCTCATATCTTACAGCCTTATGTTCATCATATCTTTATTATATACACTTTTCATAAACCACATTTTTCTTCCTTGTTTTCCCATTTCAGCATTCTTTGGTATCACGCTTGGTGAGCCATGGAGTGGGGAGGGACTCAATGGTTGCTGAGTCTCAGCGGGTAGTGCATTCCCGGGGGGGTTGAAAAAAGGAGAGTCTGTTGCTTGGCGGGAGGATTTGATTTCAGAGCAAACAAGGGAATGGGGAAAGCACTCAAGGGGAGGGCTGTGAGTGGTGACAGGCTGGAGGCCGATGGTATGCCATTTTGTGAATGCCACGTGGCGGTGGCCATTTTAAGCAGATGATCCTCCACCTTGGGGACAAATTAACTAGTTAAACAGGGTGGGTTTTAAAAAATGAAGGGTCTGACTTTTTGAACCTATTTACAGGAAAGAGCTTAGGCTCAATTCACTGATCTATACACCATTCACACCACAGATCACAGAGGCAACAGCCTTAGTGTGAACTTCATGCACAAGCTATCAGATGCCTTGGATTCAAATGCTTTCAGTCTAGCAGTACTCTCCCTTTCTGTAACCACACTGCATCCAAAAAAAGGGGGGGTTATTGTTTTATTTCACTTTCCTCCAATCCAAGGTAAAGTTCAATTAGGGTTTTGCAGTCTTTTCAAAATGTTGGTCAAGACACTAGCTGCAGAACTGGGCATCCCAATAGCACAACATATCACCAGTAAATTAGCTCTAAATATTTCAAAAAGGGTAATGGAGCTGGCTTTCTGCAGACAAACATTTTCTTGTCCCAGATGTACATATAAATTGAAGGTGAGTGGGTTCTGCATAGTAAGGTGCAAAAGCTGACCAATAGCAAAATTGTTTTTTAATATTTTCCCAAGAATGGAAATATGTTATTATTCGGGACTTTTTCAGGAAAAAAATAATGCGGCTTCCCCTTGATTGGCTGAGGGAATAATAGTGAAGTGATATGCATAGCATGTGTGTTCGCTGGGGCAAGGGCAATCAGTTGTATCAACTCCACCTGTCTCTCCTGTGCATTTGACTAACTGGATCTTTGTGTTTCCACAGCATTTGTTTTATAGAGGTAGAGGATGGCTCCTCAAAAGAAGACATCTAAAGAGGAAGCTGTGAGGCAGTGGGTTTAAATGATGGAGCTGGCTGAAAAGCTTCTGGATGCCATGGATGACGGGCAGGGAGAGCTGGAGCCAGAAAAGTGGGGAGGAAAAGAAAGGAGGGGATGTGGCAGGGCTTAGGAGAGGTTCTTGGGAGGTAAGTGGCTAGCATGTTGGGAGCCAGCTATAGAAATCCCATGTGAACCATGGCCTGCTCCCTCTCTGGGCCTAGTCCTCTGCTGGCTGCCCCCATCCCTAGCACCCTCAAAACAGTGCTCCCAGTTCCTCCCCGGCCTGCCTTTGCACCAGGAGGGATCTGAGTGCCCTCTTCAGCCCATGCCTCATCTGAACAGCCTTTGACAGAGACCGCACCCATGCCCGAGGCTTCTGGCCCTCCTGAACAGGTATGTCAGAAAAAATGTTGAAGGGCCATAAGGAAGTATGTAGTACAGATGTTGGGGGGCCATGGGGGACAGCAGGTGATACAGCTAGAAAATGCTCAGGGAAATCAAGAAAGGAAAGGGGGGATAGGACATGTTGAACCTACTGCCCAGGATACCCTGGTCAGAGCAGTTTGGACATAGGCACCCAGGGGTACTACTGGGCAACCATGTCTCTGACAACCAAAGAGAAGATCTGGAGGGTGAAATACGTGAACATGTTTTCTTAGCTATCAAAGGGAGTTTAAAAAGGCATGATGAGAGGGAGAATGTAGGGCAGAAGGGCAAGACCACGGCTGTCATGCTCAAGATTGAAAAGGGGAAAACATGGGATACGTGTACGGTGGATTTTACCCACTACAGTGTGTTTGTACAAGAAAAGAGGCCAGAGTTAGCAAGCCCACTGCTGTCCTATTTCCTGATTGTTTGCAATGCCTATAAGATGAAGGGAGGCACAAACTGGATCCAGTATGATGAGATGTTCCGAATGCATATGACGATGACGGGGATGTCCATTGGGATATGTGGCAGTGGGATATCTGGTTTGAGACCATGACAGTACCTGTGGGCATAGAGGGGATGGGCAGGACAGCTGTCCTCAGCTCAGAAATGCTGATGGGGTTTCAGCAGGGCTTACTGCTCTTGGTCCAGCTGCCATTTTCAGCATGTGTGCTCAAAATGTTGTAGGGTACCCTGTGTTGAAGTTCAGGATCTACTCACAGCATTGGGGCTTACATACAACCACCAGCCCTTTCAGGCAGGCCACTTGGCTTTGCAAGGGGCATGGGGATGGCTGGCAGGAATGGGGATTCCACGGGGATGGGGGGTCAGACCTTAGCTAGAGAAGAGGAAGGGGTCAGGAGTTGGGGAGAAGTAGGGAACTTTACCTTGGCTAGGACCCCTGGTAAGGTGGGAGGTTCTGTTGGCATGGCTAATGGGCTATCCAAATGAGTGGGCAGCAAGGACACTTGAAGAGGGTTTCTGGAGAGGGTTCAGCCTCTGTTATAAGGAACAGCAGGTAATGACACTGGCAAAGACTGTGAAGTTGGTGAAGGGGCAGGAGGAACTCCTCCGCCAAATGATTAGCAAAAAGGTGGCTGCTGGGCAAGTCAAGGGCCCGTTCCCAGAACCACTGTTGCCCAAACTCAGGATTTCCCCACTGGGCCTGGTCCCTAAAAAACAAATGGGGGAATTCAGTGTGATTTACCACTTGTCCTACCCGGTGGGTGAGTCAGTTAATGACTACATCAGCGAGGAGGATAGCACAGTGTTGTATTCAACACTGGATGAGGCAGTGAGGTTGATCAGGGTGCTAGGGCACCTGGATTGCAAAGACAGATATTGAGGTAGCTCTCTGCCTGCTTCCTATACAGCCAGAAGACTGGAATTTGCTAGGCTTCCAGATAGGGAATGAATACTATTTCAATAAAGCATGCCCGTGGATTACTCGGTGGCATGTGCAGCCTTTGAGACCTTCAGTATCTGGCTGCAGTGGGTATTCCAGACCAGATTTGGCTATGGATCAGTCCTGCATTATCTGGATGATTTCCTGCTGATCGGGGAGGGACATCTGGGGGTGGAGCAGATGTTGGAGCAATTCGGCTCCATGTGCCAGACCTTAGGGGTGCCTCTGGCACCTGATAAGACAGAAGAGCTCAGTCAATGCATTTAATTCCTGGGGATTGAAACTGACACAACCACAGAGGGTGTTCCAGTTGCCACAGGACAACAGGGCTCCTGCAGCTGAAGGAGCTGTTAACGGTCATCAGGGGATGCATGAGGGTCCCCCTACACATAGTGCAACAGCTGCTGGGGGCACTTGAATTTTGCATGCCTGTCCATAGCTCTGGATGGGCGTTTATGTGCCATTTAGCACAAGCCACAAGGGTGCTTTCAGACTACACCACTGGGTGGATATCAAGAAAGGAATGTGGGACTATTTGAGGTGTGGGAAAATTTTTGACCAGTACAATGCTGCCACATTTTTGGCAAGAAGACTGGGTCTCAACATGGACCTGGAACTCTACACTTACATGGCAGGGAGATTAGGATGGGGACATATTCCAAGGGAAATGGATGTTGGAACCCTGGCCTAAATGGTGGATTCACCAGGGCCTAGGGAAGGATATCACATTTTTAGAAACATTCCCAATTTGGGTGGCTACCCTGGTGGGGGACGGTTGCAAAACCAAAAATCTCACCTTTCGGTGATAATCAGGCGGTAGTGGAAGTGATAAACAGGAAGGCAGCAAGGTCAGAGAGGGTTATGAGGGTGATGCAGCAGTTGGTATTACAGGGATTGAGGCAAAACCTATTTTTTAGGGCTAGGCATATTGAAGGGACAAGGAACACCATAGTTGATAGCCTTTCCCACTTACAGGTAGAAAGCTTTGGGGCCATCACCCCAGAGGCAAAACAGCAAAAGTCTTCTGTCCTACAACTTGCGTGAGAAATTGGCTGCAGGGAGCCGAGCTCCTATTTCTAAGATCCTGGGCGCCAAGGACCTTGAAACTATACGAGACATCCTGGAAGGGCTTTCAGGCCTTCTGAGAAATACTAGGAATCAAGGTAAGTAGGCTGGTAATTGAAGAACAGCTGACTAGGTTCATTGTTGATAGCTGGAGGGAAGGGATGGCCTCCTCAACCATGAGGAGTTCATCTATCGGCAACAGGCCATGTGCACCCTATGGGTTGGGGGATCCGGAAAAAGCAATCTAGTCAGAAGAATGATGCAGGGATGGCAAAGGGTACAGGGAAAGGAGCCTGACAAGAGGCATCCAATATCGGAGGCCCTACTGGGGAGTCTGATTGAGGCCTGCCCTAGGTATGCTGTCCTCAGTGGAAGCAGTAGTGTTTGACATAATTTTCACCACTATGTACCATGGAACCTTCAGGGTAAGTGAGGTCATCAGGAATTGGTGGGGCAAGGAAGGGATTTCACTGGGACAATCTCCAGTGGTTGAAAGATGTGGTCAGCCTCATGGTCAGATGGTTGGAGACAGACCAAGTGGGTAGGGAGAAACAGTGAAACTGGACATGTGGGAGTAGTCTCAGGTATGCCTGGTTAGAGCATTGTGGACATATGCTGCATCTGCCCAATCTACTGGGGCCCTTTGTTTCTTCATGGGGACAGGTCACGGGTCACCAGTGCCCAAATGGCAACAGTGTTGGGGAAGTGCCTGCTTTACATAGGAGAGGACCCCTCTGGGTACTCATCACACCTGTTTAAAATAGGAGCAGCCTCACAGACTGCAGCCAGGGGGGTGCCAGCGGGTGACATCAGGAAGCTAGGCAGGTGGAAGTCTGGATGCTATAAAACATATATTAGGCAACTGTCTGGCTGATACTAATGCCATTTTCTGTATTCCCCTGCAAGTGGATGATTATTTTGCTTTTCCAAAAGCAGAGTGAGGGAAATATATATAGAAAAAGAGAGGAGGAGTTTTTTTTTGTCTTTAAAGATGTTAGGTAGAGCCAATATATGTATTTAACACACTCTGTTTTTGTTGCCTATGCATGGAAGGCAAGTTAGAAGTATGGCGCTGTAGCCACTGTTCATTTACTGGGCCAAGCAGAGAGCGGTGGTGAGGCAGAGGGTCGCCACAGCTATTCATGATTGGAACAAGGTGCAACTGGAATGGAAAGGCATAAGAGGAATGCGGTGGAGGCAGCTGTTACTATACTGCTAGAGATGTGGAGAACAAGGCCTGCACCAGATTTGCTGATTATACACCTAGAGGGTAATGATCTTGGCACCCGACCTTGGACATTTATTTACAGATAAAATGGGACATTGAAACCATAAAAGAGTGGTGACTAGAGTCCACCTTGGTGTGGTCTGAGATGCTTCCTAGGAGGGTGTGGAGGCAAGCCCAAGACCATAAGGCCCTGAACAAAGCCTGGAGGAGAATGAATCATAGGGTAGCAGGTTTGTTTGCCACAAAGGGAGGAGGGAATATAAGGCATGAGAGCATAAGAAAAACTGAAACAGAATACTATAGGTCAGATGGGGTACACCTCTCCAACATGGGTTTGGATTTGTTTAACATGGAAATCGGCCTAGCGATAGATGGGTGGAGATGGGCAGTTGGGGCAGGGAGTACCAGAGACAGCTTATGGGGATGGGGGAAGGAATAAAGGGGGACAAGACCACCATCCAACATGAGCTGGAGGTGGTCTAATGGGCATAAAGGGGGGGGGAGAACCCAGCATAGGGCTTACACCAGGACCGAGATAGAGTGGGGGGGCCATGGGGGTACACCCAGAGGCTCCTGAAGAGGCACGCTCTGCACACACACACACACACACACACATGCTCAGATCTGGAGAAAGACAAAAGGAAGGGCTGGGATTTACATCCAGTCCATAATGTCGGATTGAGGGGGAACCTAGGTATACACCTAGGGACAAAGAGATTTGAAAAGTATGACCAATGTAGGTCAAGTTTTGGAAATGTATGTGACTATGATATATGTTATGATCTGGTTATCACAAGTAAAATGGAAGAATGTTTAATATTGGAAAAGGATGATCTGTTCAATAAAACTACAAAGCAGACAGAGCACTAAACAAATGTGCATGGTGTGTTTTATGGGGAGGGCGGATTGATCAAGAGGACAAAGGGACTTGCTCTCCTTAACAGGGCAAGGCAATTTGTCCCTGGCAGCCCTCCCAAGATGCTTGCAGTCAGGCAGTCAGGTTAACCTGAGTGGGAGGGAGGAGGGAGGGGTAGAGCAAGTGACAGACAAGTGGAGGAGCAGACCCACAGGGTAGACTGGAGCCAGGGATTGGCTAAAGGAAAGAGAGAGAGAGAGAGGAGGGGGCAATAAAGAGGCACCCAGCCTCAGCAAGGCCTCTTTCTTGGTGGTATTTTACATTTGCTGGATGCTTTGCCCACCCACCCACCTACATGTATTAAAGGGGGCAAAAGTACTTACAAGGAGAGTTACAAATGGGCAGTCAACTGGGACCTGGGGCCTGCTGAAGGTGGATGGCATGGTTTGAGTGTGAATGGGGGCATAAAGGGGGGGAGAACCCAGTCTAGGGTTTACACCAGGGCTGGGACAGAGTAGGGGAAGGCCTTGGGGGCACTCCCAGAGGCTCCTGAAGAGGGCACACTGTTTACACATGTGCTCAGATCCAGAGAAAAACAAAAAGGAAGGGCTGGGATTTACATCCAGACCATAGAGGCAGATTGTGGGGGGACCTAAGTATACACCTAGGGCCAAAGAGATTTGAAAAGTATGACCAATGTAGGTCAAGTCATGGAAATGTATGTGATGATGATATATGTTATGATTTACATATCACAAGTAAAATGGAAGAATGTTTAATATTGGAAAAGGATGAACTGTTCAATAAAACTACAAAGCCGACAGACCACCAAACGAATCTGTATGATGTTTTTTATGTGGGGGAATTGATCAGAGGACAATGGACTGAATATATTCCGCAAGTCTATTTGAAAATATTTTGGTAATGAATTTTTAATCTATATTTAATAGTGAAACAGGTCTATATGAACTATATCTTAAAGGGTATTTATTACTTTTCAAAATCAGGGTTATTATTGATTCATTCATTGATGTTGTAAGAATACCTATATATTCTATATCATTAAACAGCTCCAGATGTAATGGTGAAAAAGCATCTATAAAAGTTCTGCTGTATATCCATCCAGGCCTGAAGCTTTTCTATTTTTAAACTTTTGTACTGTTGTCACAATCTCCTGTTGGCTAATAGGTCTATCTATGTTGTTTTTTTCTGTATCTGTCAAGGTTATAGCTGGTAAATCTTGCAGAAAGCTAGTGATGTTTTATTGATTGGGATTACTGTCAGGGGTGTATAAATCTGCATAGTAATTTGAATTTGAAATTCTTCCTGTATTTAACAGTATAGCATTGATGGCCTTCTTATTACACTCTCATTGTATTTAATAGTTTATCAGGCTTATCTGAAAAGAAATAGTAGTTGGATCTTGAGTTTACTAGGGCTTTTTCATAGGTAGGTAGGTAGGTATTTTTCAAGCTTATGAACTTTCATCCTTAATGCTTGACCTTTTATTTTTTCCATGTATGATTTTTATTTTATGCTTTAAGTCGTCCCTTTATGTTTGGCTAACATATATTCATCCAGTTTATGTTTAAAAGAGTCCATGTCTGCGCTGCCACTACCTCTAGTGGTAGTGCGTTCCATGTTGCAACCTGTGATCTAAATAATTACAGGCCTATATATCTCCTCCCCATACTCTCAAAAATCCTGGAAAAAATTGTGAACACTCAGTTGAGAACCTTCTTAGACAATACAAACCTGCTAAACCCAATGCAGTCTCGGTTCAGAGCTAAGCATAGTACTATCACAGCTCTGGTTAAAGTAACTAACGACCGGCAACATGATCTGGAGAATAGAAACTTTGTCTGCGCTGTGTTCCTGGACCTTAGCAAGGCTTTAGACACCGTCGATCACTGTCTGCTCCCCGCTACACTAAAAACGATAGGCATGGACGCATCCTCCCTCTGCTGGTTTAACGACTATCTCACAGAATAGGCATCAGTAGGTCAAGGCTGTAGGGGCTCTCCTCACTCAAACCACTAAAAAGATGTACACGAGGATCCATCCTGGGGTCCTTGCTGTTCGCTATCTATATAAACAATATAGACATCGGTATCAAGGAGGCAAATATTCATCAGTTTGCAGATGACACGGTGCTATACCTAAGCTGTCCATCGCCTGAAGCTGCCTGTAGAGATCTGCAAACTGAGTTCGATCTGTTGCAGTATCAGCTCTAAACAAAAAGCTATTACTCAATGTCAAGAAAACCAAAGCAATATTGTTTTCACCTGCTAAACACATGGCAAACCCCTCTATGGTCAGGTCAGTACCCCCCATCACCTCTTTACTAGGAGAAAAACTGGAATTCGTAGCAAAATTCAAGTACCTGGGGGTCTGGCTGGACCATAAACTCTCCTTTGTGGATCACATCAAGGAATTACTGAAAAACTGAGACAGAGGCTTGGTCTATTTTTAGGATAAATCGCCTCCCTGACCAAAGAAGCTAAGACACAGCTAGTCCAATCCACGTTCCTCTCCCTAATCGACTATGCTGACATTATATATAGCCAGTGTGCTGCTGCCTATCTTGTAAACTGGACACATTGTATCACAGAGCACTAAGATTCATAACTGGCCTTCCCTTCTCCACTCACCACTGCTCCCTTTATGCAGCTGTGGGATGGTCTTCCCTCAAGTACAGGTGGAATAGACAAGCGGTTCCTTGGACTTTCAGAGCTATTACCAACAAACTCCCCCAATATATTTCTGACTCTCTGCCTCTAAGTTTGATAGGCAATTATGCACTGAGGAGTTTCTCTCATTTCATTGAAAGTGCCTAGGGTCAACACACGGTTCGCAAGAGCGGCCATAAGCTTTGAGCTGCCTACTGTCTGGAATAAAATGCAGAAATCAATGAAACTGAGTACCCCTGTTTGTCTCAGCTTTTAAAACCTTGTTTGCAAAACTGTTAAGGAGTTATGCAACTGCTTTCCTCGTGACTAAAATGCTGTCTTGCCTACTCCTTCCCCTGCCTATGCTATACTACTTTTCCCTGACCTCCTCCTCCTTACTACATTTATCATCTCATGCTGCTTTTCTTACCCTTTCCTACCCCTGACTTCCCCAAAGGTGCCCTCAGCTCACTTCTCTAGCGGTCGCCATAGAGCGACTGTCCTATACCTCCCACCTTTGGCGGTGTTTTGCTCCATACACACACCTTCTAAAGCCTGACTTGCATCCATAAAAGTTCTGATAATACAACTGGCCTAATTCTGTTGCTTCTGCTACCTTCTTCCCTTCCTCTCACCTTTTCTATTTTTCTTACAACCAAGATATCCCCTGATCATATTTACCTTGGCACTGTATGTGTTTTCCTACAGTGTTATGTATGATAATGCCTATTTATTGCACGTAATAATTGTATTGTATTGTTCCTTGACCTTGTGTGATGCAGGTCCACCTTGTAAATGAGCTTGCTCAATGGTGTTTGCCTGGATAAATAAAGACTTGATTGAATGAATGATTGATTGATTGATTGATTGATTGATTGACTCTCTGGCTAAACCAATATTTTCGTGGTAGTGTTTTCCATTTTTGCATTACTAATTGAAAAGGGTGACGCCTGGGTTCATATCTTGATTTTCTTAAGGTCACCCCAGCTTATCCCTAAATTTGCTTTCCTGCATTGCCCTAAATATTAAGCACATATTTCCTCTAGTCCTTCTAAACTCCAGGGTATATAAACTTAGCTCCTGGAGTCTCTCCTGGTAGGACATTTCTTTGAGTCCATCCACTGCCTTAGTTGCTCTATGCTGTATCCCCTCCAACTTACAGATATCTTCTTTTTTGAATAGAGCCCATACTTAGGAGCAGTACTCCAGGTTGGGCCTCACCAGGGCACAATACAGTGGCATAATTATCCTCCTATCTCTACTTGTCATGTGTTTTAATAAGCAATTTAATATCTGGTTGCTTTTTTTTAACTAATTTATTACAGTGTGTACTGAATTTTAGATCTGTACTGATTGTAACCCCAAGTCTCTTTCTTCAGCTGTTTCCCTTAACTCAGTGTTTCCAATTGTGTGTGTAGATCCTATATTGTTTTTCCTCATGTGCATAACTGTGCATTGGGCACTATTTAGTTCCGTTTACTCATTTTGGTCCAACTATTGATATTGTCCAAGGCATTTTGTATATTTATAATATTTTCATTTGTGTTTGCAATAGCTTCAATCCTACAATCATCTGCAAACTTAAGTCACACAGATATCCTTGTGGTCTATTTTTAATGATGTAATGAAAATATTAAAGAGGCAGAGACCAATACTGAGCCTAAGGTATCGCACTAGTCAATCCAGCCCAGTTTGACTTCTCTCCTTGTAGTATCACCCTCTGTCTCCTCTCATTTAACCAGGTTTCTATCCATTTAATTATGTTGTTATTGAATTTGAAGTTTTTCAGTGTGTTTATAAGTTCGAAATGAGGAAGCTTATCAAAAGCTTTCGAAAAGTCCAAGAACACTACATCCACAGAATTTCCTTTGTGTAATGCCCTACTCAGTTTTTCATAGAAGACTAAGAGATTTGTCTGACATGATCTAGCCTTCCTGAAACCATGCTGCACTAGATCCTGTAAGTCATTTTGCTCTAAATGCTCCGTTATATAATCCTTTAAGATGTCTTCCAATATTTTCCCCATAACAGATGTGAGACACAGATCTATAGTTTTCTGGCTCTGTTCTTGCCCCTTTTTTTGAAAATAGGGACCACTAAGACTTCCCTCCACCCCGTGGCACCTCTCCTTTGTCTAAGGAAGTCTGGAAGATGAACGTCAGAGGTGCAGCTAGTTGTTCAGATAATTCCTTTATTATCCTTGGGTGAATTTTGTCAGATCCTTGTGATTTGTTTATGTTGATTTTGTTTAACCTATCTAGTACATCTTCTACTTTGATAATGATATGCCCTGGTGTAGGACTTATGTTGTCCCTCTCTATTTTTGAAGTATCAGTAATGAAGACTGAACAAAAGTATTTATTTTGGATTTCTGTAGCTTCCTTATTATCTAAGATGTTTCCTTCTTTATTTTTGAAAGGCCCTATATTGTATGTATTTTTCTTTTTATTGTTTATGTATGTGTAAAAGGTCTTATAATTATCCTTTACTTGTGCTGCCAATTTGAATTCATATTCTTGTTTTGCTTTTTAATAGCCCTTTTTACTTGTTTGACCAAATTTCTGTATTTAGTTATGTTTTGGATGTTGTGGCTTCTTTTGGTTTTCTGATACCAACTATTTTTTTGGTTTATTACTTTCTTAATCCTTGAGTTTAACCACCTGAGAGCATTTTTTTATTTTAGTAGCATATGCCTCTCTTTTAGGTATACAATTTTGAATCATCCATCCTAGTTTTTCCACACAAGTATTTTCTACATCTCATTTACAGTTTTGTTTTCTAGTTCTTTTCCCAGTTCCACTGTGCCATAGCTCTCTCCTCATAGAGTGAAAGTCAGCCCTATTAAAATTTAACAAAGTTGTTTTTCCTGTGCTTATTTCTTTTAACACTTCTATGATTTTAAAAAGACTGTCTGGTGATCATTGTTTCCTAGTGGGCTATCAATTTTGATCTCATTTACCAAATTTCCCATGTTTGTTAATATTAAATCCAAGGTACTTTCTGTTCTGGTTTCCCCCAGTACCAATTGTTTAAGACTGACTTGATTGAATGTTTCTAGAAATAATTTTTAAGTTTTTTTAACTCCTGCTTGGTTTCACCAGTCTATTCCTGGCAAATTAAAATCTCCCATAAGTATTACTCTATCTCCTGGGTCGAGATTTTTTAAGTTGTTTAGTATTTTCTCATCATTATCATATGCAATTGAAGGTGGTCTATACAAAAGTCCTAGTTTTATCTTGGGTAAGTTTTTTGGTATTAATTTTACCCACATTATCTCACTATCATTCTCTTCCCTTTTTATTTCTTCACACTTTATTGTTTCATTTATATAAATGGTGTTGCCTCCTCCTTTTCTAAATTTCCTACATAGAGAGAACAAATTGTACCCTGTGATATTTTTATCCCAATTGCCATCTCTTGTCCACCAGGTTTCGGTAATTAGTGCAATTTGTATATGGTTTGTACTTAATAGGTGCTGTAATTCATCAAATGTATTTATTAGGCTCATTGCATTAATCATTACCCCTCTCCAACCATCTTTAGGATCTTTGTGATTTAATTTTAAGTGTTTAACTTCCCCTCTCCCTTTGTCCAGTTTAAATGAAAAGTAATGACTTCATTTATTTTCTTACCTAATATGTGTGTACCAGCATTATTTAACTGTAATACATCATATTTAAAAAGGTTATTATTTCTGAAAGTGTTTTGTGTTTTCCATAAAACCAGTATTGTTTTGTCTGCAGTAAGAATGTAACCAAATGTTTAGTTTGTCAATTTTTTTTTATTTTTGAAACTATGTCTTCCAAATACTGGGTGTAGGCCTGTGATTATATTATCCCCTCTTTTTCTCTAATTCTATTTATTTGTTGGTAGTCTTGTTTAATAATTTTCTCATTTGGGTTTCCAACATCATTTGTGCCTACATGCAATATAACTAATAGTGTCTCTAGTCCTTCCATTAACCCATCTATTAGTTTTCCTATATTTGCTGTTTTTACACCAGGGAGCGAGCTCACTGTTGTGTTCATCTTTCTTCCTTGGTATACCATTGAATCAGTGCCCTTTGTGATAGAATCGCCTTTTATGAAGATATCTTAGTTTGTTTCTTTTTTTGTTTTTTTCTATAATAAGGCCAGTATTTGGTTGTTGTTTTGCTTGTTTCTGAATGTCTGGAAGGTTCCCCTGTCTGTTTTCCTCCTCTGTGACTATAACCTTTTTGTTTTGTACTTGCTTGTTGTTTTTGTGTGTTTTTGTCTAATTTACTATCATCTCATCTCTATATTTTCCTGTTCATTTCCATTGATCTTTTCCTCCACATTTTTGCCATCCTGTTGATCCTCAGAACTTGTGTCTAAGATAGAAAACTTATTTTCCATCTCAAGGTGACACTTGTGTTAAGTCTGTCTTTCTTTGTTTTTTAATGTTTCTGCTTGTGTACTAATGCCCATTTATACTCTTCATTTTTAGTATTTTCCTCCATCCCAGTCTGTGGTTTCGTTTCTTGTACTTCTGCCTTTTGTTTTGCCCCTTTTATGTTCTCTGAGAATGAATCTATGAATTCATCTAATTCTCCTATTTCTTTCTATACTTCCACCCTCGGAAGTAATTTTTCTATTTCAGGTTGCAATGTACTAATTAATAGACATTTTTCACATATGAAATCCTTTGTTTCTACCTTCTCCATTAACATTTTACATTGGGTACATAGTTTGTGTTTTTTCTTTCATTTTCCTTTTGTCAGCACCATGGTAAACCATAGTGCTGTGTATTTATTCCTATAGTGCACTTGCAGCTGTTAGTCAAGAGTACCTACCAGATTCCCAGTGTCTCCAGCAGACACAGCAGACACATGCAGATGCGCATGTCTCTGCTCACATCTCCAAGCACAGTGTCCACACGCTCACCCCACTTGAGCTCGCCCCGCTCGCTCAGGTCATTCAGTTTATGCAGACCAAGGACAGGAAGTGTAGGTGTGTCACTTCCTGTCTCTCTCTGCACTACTAAGTTGCCAAAATAAACACTTTAGTGTTGTTTTAAAACTAGCAATGCACCACCTTATGCGGTGGATTTAAATCAATAAAAGTGAGTCCTTGTGGCTGCTCTCCCACTGTTTAGCAGCAGCCCAATCTTGGTTTCTAACTGCCCTGGCATGTACTGCTTCATTGCATTGTATTCATCTCTTATTTTAATGTTTTGATTAGATCAATTTCTAATCCTGAGTTATTATAAGCTGCTTCTGCAACTAACAATATATGTTCCAATAAATTTACTTTTTCTGTTCATCTTTTTCTTCTAAAGCAAATGTATGAAATAATCCAGCCTCTTAAATATGTTTTTAATGCTTCCCAAATTGTTGACAGCAATGTTACCCCCACACTATTATTACTTAAAAACTATTTTACCTCTTCTCTGAGTTTCTGTTTAAAAATATAATCTTTTAGTAAAGTATTATTGGATTTCCAATAATTATTGTTGCATTGTCCATCTTCCATTAGTAAATTTATTAAGAAGTGTGTAGGTGCATGATCTGACAACTGAATAGTCCCATATTTTATTTTAGTTACATTATTTAATATTTCTTCTGAGATTAACAACTTAATTTAAGTCTCATATGTAGATATGGAGTCTGCCAAGGGGTGTACTGACATCTGCACTGTAGCAATTCTTTGATTGATTGAGTTAGCACACACAGTGAGGGCTTCCATTTTAGAGTTTATGTTTGCCACCGACAGGGCCAGATCTGACATAGTATTCTAAATCTTCTCAAAGCCCCTGCAGATTTAGTTTCTGATTGCAAGTAAATCTTTTCTTAGGTCTAAAACCCATTGTGAGGCATCGTTATTAGATTGTTTATTAATATGCATAAAGTTAGAGGTATTTGCATCTGTTGGTTTAGAATTGTTAACCAGTACTTTTGAAGAGATGGATATTGTTATTTTCTGTGAAAACGGGCTGGTACTGCTAAGTTGATTTGGAAGGGTTTGTGGTAATAGTGAAATTGGGGCAGAAGGCTTTGTAACTCATTATCCAACACATGCAAAATGTGTTTGCTCATGAAATCTTATCCACCAACAGGTTTTGTGTTCCCAGCTCTAGTTATTGGTTCTGTAGACAGAACTCCCATATCTCTGCCCCTTTAACTCCATACATTCCCTCTCTCCTCTATTGTCCAAGAAGCTGCAGCCTGAGGAGCTTTAGCCACCCCCAAAACACCAGCCAGTTTGCAGTCACCTTATCCACTGCTTTGGAAATACTTATTATTAGGGGAGTCTCTTGATTTTCTGACAAGTCCTGTTTTTTAGTACTAATCTGTTCTGTGGCTTGGCTTTCATAGATGATTTATGTCTGGATAGATGTGAGGACTTACTTATCGTATTTGTGTCAGATATTTCATTCTGTTGTTGGGTCTCCAAATGGCATTGATCACTGGCATTTTGGACTGAAGACTGTGAAGATAATATCAGACCCATCCCTATATTTTCCTTATCAGAATTCACTAGGGCTTTCATATTAAGTCTGCATCTGCATCAGCTGCCAACATATCATGCTTTATTTTATTACTTTCCCGGAATTCAGCAATGCCTCCTGGCTGAACCAGATTAACTTCTGTGGAGAAACCATCTGGTTGAGTCTCCATTTGTTTATCATTAAGTGCAATAGTGGCTGAACTCACCATAGCTGATATATCTGTTACATCACTTACATTTGTTCAGATACCAGCAGACAAACTGCAAGTTTCTAACATGAGCATCCAGCATGAATCGTCCTTTTGTCAGCATTCAATACATAAAAGCTCAAAATATCTTTTGACCTCTGCATTCCCAACTTAGACATATTTTTTAAAGAGAAGGTGAAGCGTACTAATATTATAGTACGTGAGAAAATAACATATGAAAAGCATGACTATCTTGTCTGCTTGTGGTTCCATGATAAACAGAAGTAAGATGTATATTAGAATATCGCTTCTTAAAAAGTTAGTCCATTTCTACCAATTCAACTAAAGAGTTTGATTGCTAAAGAACTTCTTGTGTGCCATAGTGAAGGAGTAGTAGAGGCTCAGTTCAGTATTAAGTATGCTGTTTAAACTGACAAATACGGTCCTTTTCCAAGCGGCACCTCCATGGGCAGGATTGAAGTTTTAGCGATAAAAGAAAGCTACATTAAATTAAATCATTTGAAAAAGTTGATTGTGGACTTTGTATGGCTTATTTACAAAATTTCCTGACCCTGTCCAGTTTTCATACTTCACCTTAACCCCTACTCTCTGCCATTTTGGATCCAACCCAACAGCACTTCTGCCTAGTGGGCCTTACCCACAGGCATCTCTTTTCTCTGTCTCTCTCTCTCACAGCAGCAACAACAGAAGCACAAGGACTCTTTTGACACACACACCACCTCACATCCTCTTGATAATGTTACAGTCCCAATACCAATCAGCTAGTAATGCATTCCCACTGAGTGTCATTAGTCTATAGGACCAGTACTGTCACTGCTGTCTTCATCATCTTAACCACTAGAATCATTGGCACATCATGGTATTCCAAGAGACCAGCACTGTAAAGGCATCCTCAGATACCACTCTGAGTGTACACACAGCTCTGCACAACTCTATTAATGTACCAGCTCTTCCTCAACCATGTTGTTCTCAATGAAATAAATAAGAAATATTTAAGGAATACACAATGGCCTGACTTGAAATATGAATTTGTCTTCATGAGTCAAGAGGTAGCACCATAACTCATGAACAGCAAAGCCACAAGTGAGTTATGGAACTCCTGCCACATCACAAAGGGAGATATTTTGTATATTTTGAGTCATGTCATTGTGTATTCCATTTGCAGATCACTTTAGAAATCATACCTTTTAAATTAGCTGCCAATGTGAAGATACAACTGTTTCTTTTTAACTCAGCAGCTGGCTTTAGGACTGAACAAGAGTATTGCTTTGTCATCAGAGTTGTGAAAGCTGTTCTCTGATTAATTGTTGTTTTGTGGGTAGCCATTGTGACATATGTAACAATCATTTAGCTGAACTGAACTGAACTACGTAACAATCAAAAATTATGGAGCTATAATAACTGCCCATTAATTTTTTCAATGTTGATGGACAGTTATTATTTCCCATAATAACCAGCTGGTTATTACAGCAAACATGTGCTGCTAACAGAGCAGCTGCGTTCAAGACTGTGTCACTCTCTCCAAAGCAGTACAATGGAACTGAAGCTTTCTGAGGAATCCCCTGTAGCCACGCTAAATAGCAGCTCCACATCAATCACAGTAAGGAAGACCCATAAGTAAACTTAATGTAAAAACAGCTACATAAATCAGTCACTACACTGACATTAACTGTGACACATGCTAACTGTGTTTCGAGTGTGGCACTTCCTCACAACAGCCGCTTTGTGAGCCCAACTGTGGTTTGTTCTTCAAATCATGACAAACAAAACACACACACACACACACACACACACACACACACACACCTGAAAAGAACCTTCACTGAATAAAAGTGAATCCCATATGTAACATTAGATGCACATACTTTCCCGATGGACCTCCAGTAAAAAAAAAAAATTATGTTTTTATTTATCTGTAAAACTGGTCCCATGTACTTTTACCATGGACTGCTACTAACTAAGTCAAACAAAACAAAAAAACCTCACTAGCCAGTAAGTGTCATTTCTACCAAGCCATTAACTTTAGAAATGCAAGCACATGTTTCTCTCTGGCAGACTGCCACTACTTTTTTTTTGGGGGGGGGGAATTGATGGCCAGTAATTATATAAAATAAATCATGGGATTTTGTAATTACTCGAATTTAATACACACCCTCATTGTGTGATGCTTGATAACCCCTGCGTGCTTCACTCTTGGGGTTTATGTAGCATCACACACCTAATGTATGTATTAAATTCTTGTAATGTGCACTATCCCATGTGTTATTCTACATAAAGCAGGCCAAGGGAGACTGTAATACTTGGCATGGAGGAAAAGCAGCAGACTACAGGGCATATAAGTCCGGATATCAGCAGTAAATATTTAATACTGTACTTCAACTCAGTAAAAGACCACAACAGCCTTTGTAGGTTGCTAATTCCATCAAACCACCACAAACAGCAACCCAACAGTGGTGCACCAATACCACCAGCCACAAGGAAGCTAGAATAATAAATATGCATTGTTCACCTCAATATTTTTATTATCCCACTATTTGTAGTTTGCTTTACTCCATACCAGTTACTACATTTATAGCCAAAGTTATTTTGCTGAATTCCTGAAGCTAAACTGAAGAAAATGGCCTCAAACTGAAGCTGAACCAAATTTGTTACTGGCTACCTTCGTTCAGCCATAACCACACCACTTGGAGAGATGGCCTTTCCCCACTCATTGCACTGGATCCAACTCCTTTGCCCTTCTTCACTGTTTTTGCTGTTTGACTGTTTGACTTATTTCGTGCCTGCTTTGGAGAATCCATCATGGATAATACTTTATTTATCTCTATTGGTCATTGTTAGTATTCCCAAGTTTTGCCACTGTATCTGGGATGAAATAACTCTTATGATGGTAAATGTATGGCAATGTGAGGGATATAGACTTTATGCTTGCTGCAATAGCAATACTATTCTATCACAGAAAATTCAGTACTGTCTGGCAACAGATTTATAATTCCCAGTCACTTCTGATATGATTGTCTGTCTGACATGATGCAACAAAACCTACTGTCACTAAAGGCAATGTCCTAGTAACTACAGTAAGCTTTTGGATTTTAATAATTTCTAGTCATTAATGTCATAATCTTCCATGTAACAGGAGACAACTCACTTAATCTGCTGCCACGCGGTATCACACTGTCTGGCTACTGATTTATAATTCCCTTTTACTACTAATATGATCTTCTGTATGACATTAGGCAATGCAACATGCTGTCACAGAAGATGTTCTGCTTAAGCAAAAAGGTTCAACCAGGTGTTATGTTAATGTTCTAGTCACTAACCTCTAGGGGCATAATGTGGCAGAAACTACATACAAGGGCTGCATTTCTATAGGTGGTGATCAACTTAATTTTTCTAGTTCATATTTTATTTAAACTTGGCCAACTTGAACATTACCACAACCCCCAGGAATACTGTATTACTTTGAAGTAGTCAATAAATATCTAGTGCTTACCTTTTGGAATGATGTGCTTTTGTGTACATTAATGTGCTTTCTTTACAATATAGTCAATCCATGATTGCTGGTGTCTTGTAGCTTCACTTGTGGTACCCAGCAATGTTCTGTGATGTCATACTGGTTGGACTGGGTGAACATACAATATATTTTAACCTGCCCCCTCCAAAGGACAGCTGTTTGAATAGTAGCAGGTTGGGCAGGATGAACTCTGAAAGCGACATCTCAGAAACTGGAATTGACTCATAATAGGGGATTACCCCCCACACACACACACACATACGCACACATTGCAGTTTCAATGGTAATAGGTTGGAGTAAGGGTGGAGACAGCATTACTTAAGTGCTCCTTCTCAATAGATTCTACTGTGTATGTGTTCCTGATGCATGTGAATGACATGCATTCAGTAATACTACTGGAACAAGTATGCATTGTGGAATGCTTGAATGATTATTACCAAATCAAATAAAACTTTTGTTCAGGTTTCTTGTGCTTTTGTGCTGTTTTTATGATCCCAGGTCATGTGATGATGCTCATCTCTACTGGTTTGTTTATTTACACCTGCCATTGAGATTCTGTTAGTAAGAGCAGTATTGGTGGCTTCCAGAAATGTTTAGAATGCAGAGAAACATAAAGGGAATGGTATCTTGGACAGGTTTGAGGACTTGTTTAAGAATCTTTGAGCATATAGAGTAGCTGTATGGATACATTAATGTAAGCTTTATGTAGGGCTGGTAGAATGTTACTGACAAATCAGATTTGCTTGTGTGAGAGATCATTACTACAATAATACCTAAGCTAAAGAAGTCAAATTATTCCCAGTCAATACTTATTCTGTGTGATGTAAGGGTATATCCCACTGTCACTGAATAAGCACTATTAATAACTAGAATAATAACAATAAATAATAAAGTACTGTCTGGCAACTGATTTATAATTCCCAGTCACTCCTGCTACAATCTGTGTTATATATTTGTACAAGTAGTTTATCTTTTTTTTTGCTCAATGTCAGGAAACTGTAGCAGGAGGAACATATTCAGCTGTAGTGTCTCTCTAATTCAATGCCTGTCATCAGCATCTTCATGAGCCTCAGCAGCAGCAGCCAGGAAAATTCTTAAAAATAGGTCAGGAAAGTTAATTTTGCTTGTACTATACAAAGGTACACCTACTGCAAAATACTGTTCATCAACACTGACTCCAAAAATAATTAGCAAAACATCATTGCTGGTCAGCAAAAATGCAAATCTCTTTGTCTCCCCTATACTAATGGTAATAGAGGTGTGCAGAAAAAAACCTTTCACTAATGGTATTTCCATGAAAGTTGGACTTTTGCATCTGCAAATGTTGAGAAATCAAATTAGCAACTTTTGCAGAAATTCCAATTTAGATTGATGGATTAAATGTATGAATTGCAGATTATTGTATTAAACTGCAGGAAATAAAATTCTGCAGAATGATCACTATAAGTGGTCAGTGCTGCAGATTTTTTTCCCCCAGTTTAATACAATGATCAACAATTCATACATTTATTCCACAGTTCCGTGGGTCACTAAACTGCAGAATGAATGTATGAATTGTGGATGAGTGTATTAAACTGTGGGAAAAAGTCAGCAGAACTGATCACTGAACTGTGGAATAATTACATGTATGGCAGAATAATCCATTAAACTGCAGAATAAAATTCCTCATAACTATTATTCCACAGTTCATGTGTATTATTCCACAGTTCCACCCCAAAATTCAATGGAACAGGATGAAAATCCACCAAACACATTCAGAAGATTCTGATCTCACTAATGGCAGAAGTTCAGAAAATTTTATGAAATTTCAAAATTTCACAAAAGTGGAATTCTACAACTTTACTCACCTCTAGATGGTAGATAGTGCACTGTAAGACAAGTAGTGAACATATTTTACCTCTAAAAATGCAGGGATCAAAACTTGGATCTGCACTGCACTGTATTTATACAACTGTCAATGCTTTTTATTTCTGTCGTACCTGTGTTTCTGCTGAAAATTGGATTCGGTTCAGGAACTCTAAAAAAAAAATGCCATCTACTGTCTGCATTTCCAACTTTGAATGAAGACTGTGGCACTAATCCACCATGGATGTCACATGGACACACTTCAAGAAAGTGTAGTCACAATTCTAGCTATGATACATGTATAACCTAGAGCCTTGGATACTGTAGACCTTTCTTCCACAAATAATATGCATGGTTATCCTGGTATAGAGACCCCATACCTGTATCAGTAACTCTGGGCAACAGTCATATAATCGGTAGTATCTGGAAGTTCAACATACTATTTGAGCATCCCAAACTGAGAGAGAGAGAAAGCAAGAGAGTGAGCGTGAAAGACTGTGATTAAACCAGCATGTCAATTTAATCTTCTTCCCATTTTAATTAAAATAAGACTGCAATCAAATCAAATGTTCATATTTTCAATGATGGCCCAGAGATGTAGACAACTGTAATTTTTATTGGGAACTAAAACCACTGAACTCCATTACATTTGCCTGCATGTAATATGTGTCCAGAACTTGCTGGCTAGCGTATTAGTCAGAAATTCATATCCCAAGTTTATTGGTATCTTTAAAGTATACTTAATTTGGCTCATAAGTCAAGACAAAGAGGGTCCATTGAACTGGAGCTCAAACACAAGCCAAGGTAATAATTCAAGATAGTTTCATACAGTACTCTATCATACAAGATAATTTGCCTAGAGGAAAGCAAAAACATTCATAATTTACTCAGACGAGATTGTCTGAAGTAATGTTCATATTGCTGGTGGAGTTTGTAATTGCATTTTAATGAAAAACATATTTGT
This sequence comes from Neoceratodus forsteri, assembly GCA_016271365.2. Classification (NCBI taxonomy): domain Eukaryota; kingdom Metazoa; phylum Chordata; order Ceratodontiformes; family Ceratodontidae; genus Neoceratodus; species Neoceratodus forsteri. Next base: position 319,752,621 of record CM028130.1, read on the forward strand.
GATGCCCAGTGCTGCAATTCCAATAGTATGAATATCATTGCAGAAGCCTTGAGTATCTATAATTGATCAACAGCCTCAGACTTCATCACTTATTTTTGTTTTTCTTAAGTATACTAAATGTTCCATCAGGGACCAATAACATGTTATAATTTTTGTTTTTGTAATTAACTTTATTGAGATTTCAGTGGTATAGCTGTAATGAAAAATCATTCAGGAGTCACATGAACATACAATGGACATACAGTAGGAGGAACAAACATTTTATGAGAAACTAAAGTATTAGAAATTAAGTTATTCCATCACATAATGATAAAAAGTTGTGTCTTTGTGTGTAAACAACAGCAGCAGACACTTACATTATCCATTAAAGTTATGATATTGATTACCCAGGAATATGATCTGTAACAATCAAAGGAGAGGCCATCTACCATAGGGGAGATAGTATACCATGGGAGGGCTGTATAGTGTAGTGGTTAGTGCACTAATATGCAAATCTGAGAACTGGGTTTGAATCCCACAGCCAGCATACTGTGTGATCTCAAGCAAGTCATTTAACTTCCTGTGCTCCCAGGACACACCTGGAAACAAGCCTTGCTTTAGTGTGTATTTCATGGCCAACAATTGTAAAATAAAAGCAAAATAAAATAAATAAAACAATTTACATCCCCTGAATTCTATGTTTGCTGGCTGGTTGTCTGGCAACAGCATTTTGATTATCCTGTGTTAGGGAGGGATGTACCTGAAGAGGTCCTGAACCTTATTATTGGGATCCAAATCAGAACCTAAAGGTCATTAGTGTTAATATCAGGAAAACAATAAAAATGAAAATGAATAAATAAAGAAATAATGTATTTTTCTAACCTGACTGCGTTGTTCTTTGTTACTCCATTCTGCTCTGCATCTTTTTTTCTCCACTATAGAGAATGTGCTTGTGCTGCACTCCAGTCCCCTCTGTGTGGGGGCACTACTGTATATTACTGATAAGCACATCTCCAGCCTGATCAGTGTGCTAGCATGCATATACACAACCCCCAAATGTGCTGACACCACAACAGGCACTTGTCTGCAAAACATCACGTCTATTAATAAAATTGCCACACTATAACAACAAAGATGGCGCAAATGCGGGCGGGGGGACTATCCCCCCCAAATGGCACTTCTACATGCCTCATTAATTATACCCCTCACCACTCCTTTCTGTTGACTGCCATTCTATACCATTAATCACAAACCTGACTCCCTTCCTTCTACTGACACCCATCAAGTACAATTAATCACACTCTGCCTTCTTCCTTCTACTGGCAACCCTTGTTCTATTAATCACACCCTGATCCCTTCCATTTTGTTGAAACCACTCTGTCCCATAAATCATATCCATGATTCTGCCCATCTGATGATATTCACCTGTACCGCAAAACAATGGCACTGACCCCCTTCCTCCTTTCTGCTGAGACCCACCCTGTCCCATTATTCACATACATTATTCTCTCCCCTCTGCTGACAATTACCCTACCCGTTAATAACATCCTAACCATCTTCAGCTTTTAACATCCACCCAACAAGATCATTCCACCTGTTGCTGTCTGCTGACATCTAATCTAACTCATTCATCATATTCCCCACTCAGTCTCATCACTCACGTCTCTATTCTTATCCCATTACTAACATCCCTCATCCTATTTTAATACTTATATCTCCTGCCTCCTCCCCATTTCTACACCAAAGCCTTTCTGCCACAGACTACACACCCAACTCTACCTGTGCTGCTTCTACCAGAGTCACAGTTCATAGCCATTGCTCTTTTTTAATTCACCATCTCCAGATCTCCAGTCAGTGGTGATTTTTGCAAAAGAAATGCACGCACCATTAGATGTTCAAGCTTTCTCCTGACTCATCCATGCCACCACCCCTGCCACTGTCTTGCATCTTGCTACTCTAGTTGTCCCCACTCTGTAAAGGAACTCTTAATTATATAAGTGATATGCAGGTATCAAATAATAACTGGCTGTCTAAATTTGCTATTTATATAAGTGATATGCAGGTATCAAATAATAACTGGCTCTCTAAATTTGCTGATGATTCAAAGCTCGGAGGCCTAGTGAATAATCTATCAGACTTTAATTCTTTGAATTCTGATCTAAAATTGATCGAAAATGGGCTATTGATAATTTGATGGAGTTTAATGTTGATAAGTGTGTAGTTCTGAATTTTGGATCTTAAAATCCCAAAAACAAATATTATCTTTGTAACTCATTATTAAATTCTTCATATGTGGAAAGGGATTTGGGAGTTCTAATTAATTCTAAACTTTCATCAATTGATCAGTGTACCAAAGTGGCTAATACTACAAATGGTTTATTAAGACAAATCCAACTATCATTCGTAAATAAAACTGAACAGTGTATAATGGCCCTCTAGAGATCATGGTTCCGACCCCCTTATTGACTATGGGTCTCCCTTTTGGAACCCCTATCTAAAGGCTGATATTAATCGCTTAGAAAGAGTGCAAAAACATGCAACAAGGATGATTCCTAGGCTAGCTAAATTGCCCTATAAATCCAGACTATATATTACTGGTCTACATTCTCTACAGAGTAGAAGAGTTAGGGGGGATTTACTCTTAATATACAAGCTTCAAAAATACCCTGACCTGATGAATAAATGTGGACTATCCTATGTCACAAGACATACTGTTCCAAGATGTCATACAAAACAACCTATGGTTCCCAAGGCAAAAACCAATTCAAGATTAAACATTTTCTCAATAAGGGCACCAAAATTGTGGAACAGACTTCTGCAGGAACTGGTAGAATCATCTAACATTGAATCATTTAAAAAAGGGTATTGATATTTGGTTAACTGAGAAGTATGTTATGTGAAATGTTCCCACTTAGTGTGGGGGGAAATCTAGATGGGCCTCTGCCTTCTTTTTTCCTAAACAAACCAAGTAAACTCTTCAGGAATACTTGTAACAGTGCGATACACAGGGTGGGGACAGCAGTGAGAGAAGTGTCTGAAGATGGTGCACGTGACCCAGATAAATGGGTTGAAAATAAACCATTATATTTCAGTAGGGCTTTTTGCACTAGGTTCAATTATGATCCTGACAGATAAGAGGGTAGCTACATGTGTCTATTTTATTTCAACTTGTTCCAGCCATTGACCACTGATAAAATACAAATGGAGACAAAATTAAGATTAATTAGTGTCCAGATCTACCAACGTCATGGTGATATATTTTCATAGTGAACTGTATTGCGTTGGTGAAACAGACTTGGGGTCTGTCCTTTCTTCTGCATGGCATGCATTGTACCATGTCTGACACAAATTCAAACTTTTCAATCCCATTGCATGCCCTACTTTTGATTCATAAGCCTTAATGGCATTTATCCTGATGACCCTGTCTACCACTGCTATAAAAGCATGAAAAGTGCTAGCTTACACTACTTCATCAGGTAGACTATTCCATGTGTCATCCCCTCTCTTTGAGAAGCAATGGTGTCTGTTTTCCATTATCCTTATGCCTAATTTTAATTTTCTGTACTTCAGCTAGCATTCACTAATGCAAATGTATGTGCATACTCCGTCCTATCAATCACTGTGATCAAGTCTCCTCTCTTCCTTCTCTTATCTAGGCTAAATAATTTGAAAATGTGTAATCTCGTTATTTATTGTAGCTCTTGCCCCCTAAGCTGCTAATCAATTTGTCGATCCTGTGCTGTCTCGATCTCTTCAATGTCCTTTCTGTGCTGCTATGACCAGAACTAGACATATTACTCCAGGTCATGTCAAACCATTACCTTGAAGATAGGTAGGTTCACCTCCTTGGCATATTTTCAATGCACTGCAAACAGTTCCCAATATTGTTTTTGCTTTCTTAATTACAGTAGAATATTGACTGCCTGGCTTTAGCTTATGGCCCACAATTACTAGTAGATCCATGTTTTCAGTTGTGCAGTCCACTGTTGCAACAGGAGGGTATACTGTATGTGTGGCCCAGATGACAAATCACAAGATGTAATACCTTGCACTTTCCTACATTAAATCTAGGTTTACATTCCTTGACCCACACGTAGTGTGTGATGTCTTCCTGTGATACATACCCTCTGTCTGCTACAGCAGTACTCAGAGTTAGGTTCCCTCCTGTCTAGTTGTACCAATCAATATCCAGAGTGAAGAACAGTAACAAATAGTCAAGGCCATCACCTTGCACTTTTCTGAATTCTTGCAATTTGCCAGTTGACTACTAGTGCCTGTAGGCTGAAGGGTTAGGAGGCACACATTGTGCAGTGTTATTTCTGTACAGTTCTACCTTCTGACTCTTAACAGCTCTGCAGACAATATGTATGTTATATTTCTGTCCTTTACAAAAGTGATACCAAGCACGAAACCTAACTGTGGTCGAGGACATTGCAGCAATAGTGTCAGAATATCCAGTCATGTTGGACTCTGGCACTCAGCATTAGTGATGTGCAAAGTCAGATACATTTTCTACACAGACTAATTCACAAATTCTCAATATTCTATGAATTTTTCCACTGTGCAAAGTCAAACTTCATGGTTCCATGGTGACTTTCCAGAAATGCAAAGTTGCCACTTTACTGTGGAGCTAGATACACAGGTGAAGTGACAACAATCTCAAGCTGTGGTTTTGCCAGTGAAGGTTTGTCACAAAGGCAACATTTGCACTGTAGTATGGGATATAAGGTCACATGTTGCTGAACAGCCTATAGGAAGCTGAGTAGGTTGTAGCTCAGTGCAGTGTTGTGAAGAGAGACTCAGAGAGAAGAGTGTGTGCATTTCATAGCCAGAAAAACCTTAAAAATCTGAAAAATTAGCATTTTGTATTCCAAATTGCTCCAAAAGTGTTGGAGAGGGCCTTGTATTCAGTTCAGTTTCCTCAGTGATTGCATACTTGAACGTAGTTGTTTAAGTTAGGTGAAGTAGTAGTTTGTGTCTTGTGTGCAGAAGTGTAGCAGCAAGGCAGGCAGAAAGATCTTCAGCTTTTACTTTTTTAAACAGGATATTTTTGTTAGATTTTGCTTCCTTAGTCTTTTCTAGTTTATTTTTTTTTCTGGGAGGTATCTGTACAGTGGTTTCTTACATTCATTTTTTCATTTGAGTTTGTAGTATTGAAGCCATTTTGTCAGAGTAGTTTTACTAATTTTCTAATATAATTTTGTTAATGTGACAGTGTTCCTTTTCTGTGTGTCAAAAATACTAATAATCCACGTTGTGGTTGTCAGCCCTGTTCTCTGTGTATTATAAAATAAAGGTCCTGTCACTGTTGGTATGGTACCCCTGTTGAAATCTCTATTCTGTATATTAAAAAATAAGGGATCTGGCACTTTTGGCATAGTACCCTGTTTTTCCAATCCCTGTGCTGTGTATTAAAAAGTAAGTGTTCTGGTACTGTTGGCATGGTAGACCTGTTGTTCCAATCCCTGTCCTGTGTACTAAAAGTAAAGGATCTGCACTGTTGGCACAGCATCCCTGATTTTCCAGTCCCTATGGTGTGTTAAAAGAATCAACCAAGTTACATAGCAGAGAAGAATGACTGGGAAGAGAAAGTTAAGTAAAGGGAGAGGTACCATGGAGGCAACAAAGAAGAGTTCTAAATCTGTGGGTCCAAAGAGTGATGCAGTTATAAAGCAATGAATAGTGTACCTGGATCACATGGGTGAAAAAATTCTGGAAGTGCTGCTCACCAAGAATGAAGTTGGCAAAATTTACTAGGAAACACTTTCTACATGGTCACAGGTCAAAAGATGGCTCTTATCCTGTTTCCTGAGCTCTGGGAAACACTTTGTTCACAGTTATGAGTCTCGAGCAGTTGTCATCCAGTTTCTTGAGTTCTGGGAAGCAATTTATTCATTGTCATGAGTCTCAAGGCAGCTGTCATGCTTTATTCATGGTCACAAATCAAAATGCAGCTGTCATCCAGTTTCCCAGTTCTGGGAAGTGCTTAATTCACAGTCATGAGGCAGCTATTATCCAGTTTCCTGAGTTCTGGGAAGTGCTTTATTCATGGTCATGAGTCACAAGGCAGCTGTCATCCTGTTTCCTGAGCTCTGGGAAGCACTTTATTCACAGTCACGAATCACAAAGTGGCTGTAATCTTGTTTCTGAACTCTGGGAAGCACTTTATTCATGGTCACAAGTCTCAAGACAGCTGTCATTCAGTTTCCTGAGCTCTGGGAAGTACTTTAATCATGGTCACAAGTCATAAGGTGACTGTCATTCATTATCTTCCAAAATATCTCGAATATTATATTAATTGATATGTGTTGTCACCTCAGGGTGTCCATCGAAGTACTACTGTAGGTATTTCTATGGCAACAATTACCACTGTTGTGTAAACTGAATAATACAATGGTACTTTAAAATCCTCCATCCTCATTGGCTAACTGGCACCATTTCCCCATGGTAAATCCTACGATATATCAACAGGAAAAGGTGCCAGCCACTTGTGAGCTGCATCAGGAACTCCCCTGAAATCACTCTGATCACAGCGAAATCAAGACTGGAAAAGACAGCGATAGATGGTGGGATGCTCATTCACAGTACATATCATTCCCAAAATAATTTAAGCAGAGACAAATCCACATCGGGTGTAAACTTTAATCAACGGTTTCTCACGATCAAGAATCCACACATTTTACAACCCATAGACCCAACAGTCAGCAAAAGCAGTTAACATACCAGAAACCTTTTTCTTAATCTCATCACAAGTCGCATGGTGAACATGCTCATGTCTGTCTGCATTTCCAGCTATGGTTTTCATTTCTGGTTATGGTCTCTGTTTCCTGTTACCTTCCCCACATCCATACTTGACATCTCCAGTATTTGCAAGATTAAAGACAAAAAAAAACATCTAGCAACAAAATGGTTACATCCTCCTGACCATAAATGAAAGTAAAGTTGAACTGGTAAAGCTGCACCAAACCCAGAGCACATAATGCAACTGCACCAGTTGCATTGCACTCGCTGAAGAAATCCCAAGAGCTGTTCCTCGATAACTGTCAGACTACATATAAAAAAAGAAGAAACAAAGTGAAGCCAATCACACCGGCTAACAATAATTTAAAAAAGTCAGCTCCCAATTCAGTGTCCCATGATTACAGTACTAAATCACACTGCCAACAAGCTGCCTGTCTCTCTTTCATCCTTCACAGTTCAGTCTCCCATTGTTTCCATGACATACATGCATTCCATACATTATGCCTCTGTATCTCAGCTGCTTAAAGTGATATAAAAAATAAAACATAAAATTACATTCCTGTCACATATATCTCAGTTTGGGGGGGGGGGTGTATCCTAGCAACAAGGAACTACATTTTGTGGCATTTGAATAACCTGAAAAAAAAAATTTTTAAACTACCAAAAAAGTCCTTTCCCTTATTAGTTGTTATGAAAAAATTCAAGAGAACATTGTATAATCACAAGAAACCACTCCAGGGTGTGGGTTATGCTGGGATTTACCCACAACTGACCGGGTTTGACCACTCGGCACCAACTGTGGGTAAATCCCAGCATAACCCACACCCTGTCATGGTTTAGTGCTTAATTCCATCCAGTTTTTTTATCTCTGGGAAGTGCTTTATTCACAGTCACAAATCATGAGTCATGAGGTGGCTGTCATCCAGTTTCCTGAGCTCTGAGAAGTACTTTATTAATGGTCATGAGTCACAAGGCAGCAGTCATTCAGTTTCTTGAGCTCTGGGGAGCACTTTATTCATGGTCATAAGTCACAAGGCAGCTGTCATCCAGTTTCCTGAGTCCTGGTAACTGCTTTATTCATGGTCATGAGTCACGAGGCAGCTGTCATTCATTGTCTTCTAATATATCTCAAACATTATGTTAATTTATATGTGTTGTCAAGTCTGGGAGTTCAGGGAAGTATTGTTGTCGGTATTTCTATGGCAACTATTACCACTGCTGTGTAAGCTGAATTCCATCCAATTTATTGATCACTGGGAAGTGCTTTATTCACAGTCAAGAGTCACAAGGCAGCTGTCATCCCATTTTTTTTTTTATTTCTGGGAAGCACTTTATTCACGGTCACAAGTTACAAGTTACGAGGCGGCTGCCATTCAGTTTCCTGAGCTCTGGGAAGTGCTTTATTCACAGCCACAAGTCACGAGGTGGCTGTCATTCATTCTCTTCCAATATATCTAAAACATTATATTACTTTATAAGTGTTGTCAAATCAAGGAGTTCAGGGAAGTATTGGAATAGGTATTTCTACTGAAACTATTAGCACTACTATGTAAGCTGAATTCCATCCATTTTTTTGAGCTCTGGGAAGTGCTTTATTCATGGTCATGAGTTACGAGTCATGAGGTTGCTGTCATCCAGTTTTCTGAATTCTGGGAAGCACTTTATTCATGGTCATGAGTCACAAGGTTACTGTCATTCTTTGTCTCCCAATATATCTCAAACATTGTATTAACTTATGTGTGTTGTCAAGTCATGGAGTTAAGGGAAGTATTGCTGTAAGTATTTCTATGACAAATATTACCATTGCTGTGTAAGCTGAATTCTACCCATTTTTTTATCTCTGGGAAGTGCTTTATTCACGGCCATGAGTCATGATTCGTGAGGTAGCTGTCATCCAATTTCCTGAGCTCTGGGAGGTGCTTTATTCATGGTTAAGAGTCACGTCCCAAGTCACAATGTACAATAGCTGTCATTCATTGTCTTCCAGTATATCTCAAACATTATATTAATTTATTTGTCGCTCAATTCCTGCCTGCCTGAATGTCCTATGTAACCTGCAGAAACTGTGCCATGTGACAAAGCCTTTTTTCATAACTTTGTCTTGACAAATGGAAGGCAAAGTTGCAAGATGAAGTCAGCATAGGTCAATTTTGGCTTAAAGCAGGAACTTTGTGAATGCTCTGCAGATGCAGATTTGCCGACTTCACTGGAAATTCACCCACAGAGTAAAACTTCACTGCATCTCTACTGAGCACTGCTGTATATCTACTACTCCTTCCAAGTCAGTGTCATTAGCTTAGCAGCATGCTATTGCCCTCTTCTCCAGGTCCCAAATATATATGGTAAGGAACAAAGGACTCAGAACTGCTCCTGTGATATTTTTCTCAGAACAGCTATTCTCTAGGAATGGTGACTATTTACAACCATTCTCTGCTTCCTACACCTGTCCATCAATTGGCTATCCACTTTTTATATACCTTGTGGACATAAACTTTCACTTTTTCCATGTGTTGTCCATTTGGTACAATACCAAAGGCCTTGCAAAAGTCTAGATAGATTACATCCACCAAATAGCCCTTATCCACTTCCCTCATCAGCCCCTGAAAAAGGCAGTCTTGTTAGTTTGGCAGCATCTTCCATTCATGGAGTCTTGTTCTGTGCAGGAGAACAACTTATAGTCTTCCATGTTCAGAATTATCATGTCTTTATGATTGACTCCCAAAAATTGCTAAGCACTGAGATGAGGCTTGCGGGTCTGTAGTTACCTGGTTCTGACATCAACCACTTTTAGAGGGGCACAATTTGAGGTTTTCTATCATCTGGCTCTATCCCTCTCTGTAATGTTTTTGAAAGATATTAGTGAGGGATCCAGCCAGATCTCTTCTTACCTCCACTATGAACCTTTGGTACATGCAGTGGAGTCAGCAATGATGCAACACAGTAACTTGAGGTAAGTGACATGTCACAAAATACTGCATAGCAAAACGGCTTAATAGATATTAAATTACACTATTCCCTGCAGTATTTTGTGAGGTACTGCAGCATTACTGTGTTGTTTCCTGGCTGGCACCACTGTACCAACCAAGTCCTTGAATTTTCCCTAGTTTGACACTTTTAAATACTACCCTGCTAATACTGACATGATCAACCCTGCTTTGTATTTGAAACACTCCTCTCCCATAATGGCATGGGGTCATAATGTCACAAGACATTATGCTGCATGGCAAAATTGAGCTGCCAATACAGTGCGAGATTGCCACGGGCATAATCTTTTTCGTGGGTTCTGACTTCACACCCCCTGTTATGGGCTGAGTCCCCGACTCCTCACTAAAGATTTTCAACTCCTGGGGGGTCCAACTCAGGAGTGCACAAATTGTTAAAAAATAAAATGTCTGGGACCGAATCAAATCTGGTCCCAGACATAGCGCTTGGTTCCCTGCTGTGGCTCAGTCCAGTGAGCCATGGCAGCTGCTCAGTGGAACCCACTCCCAGCAGAGGTCTTATCCTCTGTCTGGGAGTGTGTGAATGCTGCAATACCACGTTCAGCAGCATACGCAGTATTGCACCATTCGCTGTCCTGGACAGCACTCTTTGGGTTAGCTATAATGACGTATGGTATTAAGCTGCATAACATTATGACCCAGTAGGTCCCATAATGTCCATCCCAAGCTGGCCATGCTCCTTGACTTTTGTAGAATGCAGCTACAATGTACTGTAGTTATTCAGTACTTCGCTGTTCCTCCATGCCTCAGTCAATGCCTTTCTCTCACAGTGATCAATTAACCCAGGGTGACTAGGGAAGTGAATCAGAGGAGCAGTAGACATCACCTACCTAGATTTCAGCAAATCCTTCAATACCTTCCCACACAGAAGGCTGGTTAACAAGATGAGTAGTCTGGGCATGGGGTATAAGGTGATACATTGGGTTAGAAACTGGCTGATGGGCAGAAGACAGAGGATGATGGTAAATGGGATCCAATCTGGGGTGTGAGAGGTGACCAGTGGAGTACAACAGGGATCAGTACTGGGACTAATCCTGTTCAATGTCTTCATTAATGACCTTGCAGAGGGGCTGGAAGGAAAGGTTTGCCTATTTGCACATGACACCAAGATCTGCAACAGGGTGGATACTCCAGAAGGAGTGCAGAAAATTAAGAGGGACCTGGAGAAGCTTGGAAGATGGTCAGAAGTGTGGCAACTGAGGTTCAATGCAGAAAAGTGCAGATAATGCACCTGGGTAGGGGAACCTTGAGCAGAGCTACATAATGGAGTTGGGAGGTGCTGACTGTCACGAAAGAGGAAAGGGACCTAGGAGTTTTAATATCTGATGACCTTAAGGTATCAAAGCAGTACGCAAAGGCTTCAGGGAGGACCAGTGGAATGCTGGGGTACATAGGCATAGGCATTACTAGCAGGAGATGGGAGGTGGTGCTGCTATTGTATAAAACACTGGTATGGCCTCAACTGGAGTACTGTGTGCAGTACTGGAGACCACACATGCATAAGGACATAGACAAGGTGGAGGCTATCCAAAGAAGGGCAACAAAGATGGTGCATGGCTTGCATCACAAAACATATGAAGAGAGACTATGAGACCTCATATGTATTCACTGGAGGAGAGGAGAGAAAAGAGGGACATGATAGAAACTTTCAGGTACCTCAAGAACATAACCAAGGTGCAAGTAAGGATCTTTTCCAGTGTAGAAAATATATCAGAATGAGGGATACGATACAAAATTGGAGGGGGTAGATTAAGAGGTAACATGAGGAAGTTTTTACACGGAGAGGGTGGTGGACACTTGAAACAGTCTACCACAAAAGGTGGTGGGGCAAACACAGGAAGGGTTTAAACATGCCTGGGACAGGCACAAGGGAACATTAGGTGGGGAGGGAGTGGTGAAAAGCCATTGATCACTTAGGGTCAGTGACTGCACATAAGTATAGGGCTTACGGGCACAGTAGATGGGCCTCGTGTTCCTTATTTGAAGGCAATTTCTATGTATCTATGACCTAATTTATCTTGACTCTAATTTTGTTCCTATGTATTGAAAAAGGATTTATTATTTCTCTTGATCCCATGTGCAATCTTTGTTCCAGCCCCATCTTGGCATACACAACCATTGCTTTGCATTTTATTTTAATGGCCTGAACTCTACTTTCCATGTCCTTTCCACAGAATTCTTACCCTTTTTATACACACTCCTTTTCTTCATCAATGTCACCTGGAGATGCCTAGACAACCACAAAGGCATTAACCTAGCCTTTTTGACCTATGTTGCCCATGGGGACTTATTTATCTACTGGATACATTATAGGACACTTCAGGGCTTCCAGCTTGGCATTGGCACTCCTGCTCAGTAGTGTATTTTCCACAATCATAACAATTCTCTCAGTTTATGAAAATCAGATCTTCTGAAGTCTGGCATTCAGGATTATTTTTGTTAACACCTTCCATCACCTTGAAATTGAGTCTATTATGGTCATTGTTACTTGTTAGCTACCTAACACTTACTACATCAGATCTTTAATTGCACTGAATCTTGTCCCATGCTGAATGTTCTGATGAAAGGAACTGTCCTTCACTACTGTCAATAAATCCATCCCTGTTTTTCCTAGACACTTCTCATCTCCCAGTAAATGTCAGGAAGGTCAAAATCTCTGAAAGAAGAAAAAACTGCAGCAGTGACAAATCAGCAAAAACATGCAAACATCTTCTATTTATTGCCATGTCAGTAAAACAAACTTACAAGGTAGCAGTTCTAAATCAAAACAAAAATAAAACTTAACAGCTCACAAACAGCCCTAAATCACAATTTCATACATGCTCTTTGCACATTTTCAAGGTGCCAGCAGAATACAACACTAAACCTTTTATACAGGATCATTTAGAGATATACATATGACAAGACAAGGAGCAAGCAATACAGACTGCAGAGAGCATAGTGCAAATCATATAGGTATAACACATAAAAATAACACTGTTTAGATCTAATTACAAATTTAAGAAGAGCATAATGAAACACAAGAGAATTGCTAAAATCAACAGAATTGTAAAAATATCTGGTGGGTCACATCTCATCACGCAGTCAATTTTAATGGAATGGATCTTTTTACAAAATTGTTATAAATATCAGGGGCCAGATATTCAAAATACACACAAAGCAGAAAGCAAACATTTGTGCTGTGCCTTGCACTTCCCCAGGTACCTGAAGATGCTATATTCAGTCGAATAGCACACCGGCACTGTTCAACTGAACATAGGGCCATATTGGCCTGGTGCTAAGCCACTTAATACTGTCCCGACGGGGCCCCCGAAATACCATGGATTGTGCTACAGTGCTATTTGCAAAATTCAAAGGGACCCATGCAAATAAGCCCATTGAACATGCAAGGTGCTAAGGGGACATTTGCATACCTATTATGGGCCAATTTTCATTGGAAGCGAGGCAGGTTATTGTGGCACTGTCCCCTTCCCAATTGTCCAGTCCCAGACATGTATCCCTGGTGTTAGTGGTCCCCCCTGCTGATCGCCGGCCCATTCTGCAAGAAATATTATCCTGGGTGGTAGTGGTTGTTCCCCCCCCCCCCCACATATCATCAGCCCGTTCTCTAAGAAATATTATCCCTGGTGCTAGTGGTTCCCATTTCATCAATTGTCAACCCATTCTCTATATTAATATATCCCTGGTGCTAATTAGCATCCCTCTAATTCCAAGACAGAACAACCAGCCCTACCACAGTTTGGTGGGGGGCAATGTCTTTTGATTTTGGCAAGTTTCGTGATGGTTGTATATCCTGATTCTGAGATCCAAATAGGGCAAAAAATAAAAAAAAATTAAGATTTTTACTGGGTGTTTTTTATGCTCTCACCTACAGCCAGATGATTTTAAATATTGATCTGAAATGTTCAGGTTAAATGGGGCTTGCCCTAGAATGGTGGTTTTTGTTGGTTTGGTGAAAAAATATTAATTGGTTCCTGAGACACAGTATAAAGATTTGAAATTTTGGTTCTGAGCATAAGGGGCTTTCAGTCATATATTTGATACCTATAACCACATGGACCTAGGTAAATGAGACCCATTTAGTTAGATTCCTGTGTTAGCTTTTGAAAATATGTATGGAAACATTGTTTCTGGGCACCCAAACATCTTGGGTGCCCAGCTTAGTGAGAGGAGCCATTCACCTACATTCTCTATATGAGAACAGTGGGACTTTCTTGAATTCCAAAGCTGCAGCTGGAGTTGTGCTGACAGCTACAACTGAAGCAGTGAGCCAGCGATCCCATGCTCTCTCCAGATCTGTCTCTCTCTTTCTCTCTCTGCCTATCTATCCATCCATCTATCCCTCTATCTATCTATCATTATAATACTAGTGGATCTGGTTGCCCACCCATGGCACTGCTTTTGTCCCCACTCCCCTCCAAGTCACCCACCCCCTTTCCCATATTCAATATTATGTTTTTATATGTGGACTGGGTGCCCATCTCCAGAACCACTGCTCTTCACTCCATACTTCCAGGTCACCTGTTCCCCATTCCCATTATACATATGGTGGTACCAGGATGCCCACCCCTGGTGCAACTGAACAGTAGACTGACACTGGCATGTCCACTTCCTAGTGTCAAGTCCACTGAAATATAGAAAAAAGTCTCTCATTGATTTTTTTACCTGTAAAAAAGAAAATGGTCTCTTGCTGATCTGACCTACCCACAGCACCCCTACTTTTCACTTAGTACTCAACAACCCACACACACAAACACACGCACTAACACTCACCCTCCTGAACATGTCCTGGGACATAACCTATTCACCCACAAGCAGTACTTTCTTGATTGCTGAAGCTGCAGTTGGGAGTCATGCTGATGGCTTCAGTTGCAGCAGTAAGCTGGCAATCGCCTACTCTCTCTGCCTTTATCTCTCTCTCTTTCTTCTTCATCATCTATCTATCTGTTCTTATGATAGTAGTGGACTGGGGTGCCCACCCTGGTACCACTCATTTCTCATCCATCTCCACCCACCTTCTCCACCTCACAAGCAGCAAAAGGAAAAATAGAGTTTGGATCTCTGGAATCTTGGCAAATCAGTAGTGGGGTCTTTCTTGGGGTAATCAACCCCTAATGCTTAACCTCCTCCCTAGCCCATAACCTCCTGTCTGAATCACAATGTAGAGCTCCAAGCCAGTGCTGCATACTGACACACTCTTCAATGATAGGGAAGTATGTCTCATCACGTTACCAGTACAATCTGTTGAAGCTTTCTTCATGCAAGGACCACAGAAGATCACTTCTGTTGCCTATTCAGGGAATGGAGTGGGCATTAGGGATGGTAACTCCAAGGGAGAAAACCAACCCCCAACAATTCTAGTAGTGATAAATAGCTTTCAAGAGAGGGTCAACCTGGATTGCATTGTGATATTAAAAATTTGTTGATACCAACCTGTGCAAGTATAGAGGTTTATTCCTGTAAAATAACTTTGGTATTTTATGAATATCAATGCACAGGAAATTGCAAAACTATGATGCTAATTGTTTTTTGGATCTCTTTTCTTTTTTGCAGAGATATGGGGATCAGCCCTTCTCTTGTTTCTATATTTTTATTCATTGACTCCAACAGGGCAAAATAAATTATGGGTAGAACTTGCTAATCCCCTATGTAAAAAGTAAAATGATTGTAGCAGAAGGACTTTGGTGATCAATGTACCTGTTAAATGGAGACAAACATGACTCAATTGTCTACTTTTTCTCTACCTGACTACTCCCATTATCCAATTGCTAGAATAGCATAAAAATAAATTATAAATGCTCTTTTGATATTATCTGTGATTAATGTTTTTCTATTAACATTTTAATTAGCATTTAAAACATATATAACAAGTAAAATCATAACACCAGCAAATCAAAAAGCACAGAAATGGTCCATATCAAAGTGCGTACAGAAACAGCAATAGAAGCCAAATTGTACACAGCAAAATAGGCTTAACAAATATGAAAAACTTCAATAACCTAATGAACAGTCACATTCCTTCTATGTGACTAGTAAAGAAATAAACCAGAAAATGGTTCAATATTAGTCACCCAAGAGATAAACACCCTGAAAAATCCAGATATCCACTGTCATAGCAACATATCAGATACAGACGGGCAACCTGCTAGGAAGAAAATAAATCAGCTGGTGAATCAAAATAGTAAGTAAAAATAGAAACAAAAGAAGAAGAAGAAGAAAGGTGAGACAGAGAGTGAGGGCTATAGTGACAAATGGTAAGTTCAAGATAGCAGAAAGCAAGGTTCAGAACATAGGGCCTCAGCCACAGGACCCAGCTGAGGGGGGGAAGTAGGGGCTATACCACACTTAAGTAGATTTTCATATGTCTAGACAGAAGAAAACAACAAGAGCTCAGGTGGAAATAATAGTACCCCACTTGGCTGGAACCCCGATGGGAAGAATCAACACAAATAAGAGCCCCACACCTGTTTGGAGAGGGCAGCCTTACTCACCACCAGATATGATAAATACTCCAGATTAGCTAGCCTATGCATATTGTCTTCTCATTCCTCTAAAGTGGGGACTGATTCAGACCACCACTTCCTATAAATTACATGCTTAGCTTCTGAAATGGCAGCCATAAACCAAAGACAAAGGGATGCGCACTGGACAAGCAAATGATTAGTGTTGCCCAGGATTAGGAAAGAGGCATCCATACGAACCAAACACTGAAGCACCATGCAGATTCTTGCCTGTAGTAATGAGCACCATCCCACTAGCTTGGGACAGAATCAGAGGATGTGCAGCAAAGTGCCATTCTGTTGGTGAAACCTCCAACATTCAGACTGACTAACCAAATTCATTTTCCTGAACAGGTCCGGTATCCTATACCACAGATGCAGTGTCTTCCATTGCATGAGCCTTCCTCCAGCATCCTGGCAAGAACCATGAAAATCAGCCCAGCAGCAATCCCATTTCTCCATAGTTAGGGGGTAACCAAGCTGTTTTTCCCATGTAGATTTCATAGAGAGCATCGTGGGGGGGAGTATTCGAGGTGTGACAAAAAATGGAGGTGTCAGATTCCTCATTGGCCCTTATACAGAATTGTTGCCATAGGGACCAAGCATTCCTCTTATTCTCAGGATTCCCTTATAAATTATTTACCACTGACATTTCACTGGATGCTCTTCCTACTTTGTCCTCCCTTATCTTTATTATCACTGCCTCCTAAGTTAAAAACTACATCATGTGCTGGACAGCATACATCATGCCTTTCTATAACACGCAGCCTATGATTTTGCACTGTTGTATCCTGCTAAACATTTCAACCACAGCATTGGACCCTGCTCCCCCTTTCTGTGGGTCCATACTAATAATAGCATAGGCAACCTAGCTACCTAGCACATCTATTGTTCTCCCTACACTCATACGACAGGCAATCTGTCCTTTTTGCAGCTCCATTTTCTTCCTGAGACTGAATTCCTGGATTATACTGAGCATCTCCAGCATCCTAAGCCATCGCACTACAGTCATATACCCCTACGTATATCTGCCAAAGTGGTAATCTATGTGTTGTCATTCTCTCATTATCATACTGCACCCCTCTGTCCATTGTCTAGCCCTACTATCCTTAAACAGAGCTGAAAACTACTTCTTAAAATAATAATCAGTGATCATATGAAGCTTTTCTTCCTACTGGTGCTTTGTTCTGGGAATATAGAGCTAAATCCTTTGAT
Organism: Neoceratodus forsteri; assembly: GCA_016271365.2. Classification (NCBI taxonomy): domain Eukaryota; kingdom Metazoa; phylum Chordata; order Ceratodontiformes; family Ceratodontidae; genus Neoceratodus; species Neoceratodus forsteri. The sequence continues at coordinate 319,770,058 of CM028130.1, forward strand.
CTAACCCACCTAAAAGGCATCAGCTTCTTACACATCAATGCTTGCAGTCTACTCAAAAAACAGGATATGATACAGGCCTGGGTCTTACAAACCACACCAGATGTACTGGTGATTTCAGAATCTTGGCAATGTGGTTCTGCATCTGACCTTGGCATTAACATTCCTTCATTTAATGTATACAGGGCAGACAGACAATCTGGTGTGGGGGGTTGCAATATATGCCCTGGATAAGTTTACGGTTGCAGTCTCTGACTCCTCTTCTATCCCTAAAGAGTTTGAAAGCCTCACTCTAAAGGTCTCCTTATTTCCTAATGAGTCCATTTTCATAACAGATTGTTACACACCTCTCTCAGGGGGCTTTGAAATATTACCCCACCTACATAAAGGTTTGGAAGCTAATGACTCAGAAGCTATCATCATGGCTGACTATAACCTCGATTGGAACTCCCCATGCTCCAAACTTTTAAAAGATCTATGCGACGTTTACAGTTTTACGCAGCTTACACCTGATGTTACCTACCCCAATACCAAAAACTCAGCACACAGCACCCTCCTAGACTTAATCCTCGTTAATAAACCACATAAAATTTCTCATACTGGGGTATTCCATAGCAACATTAGTGACAACAGGGCAATTGAACATGTAAGGCTTATACCCAAACCTATCTCCACATCCTTCTTCACCTACAGAAGGAACCTCCATAATGTTAACAACACTGATCTCCTGGCCAACCAAAGCTAGATTAGATGGCAGAAGTTTTATCTTGCTCTATCTGTTTCGTAGGCCTTCATTCTATTTCAGAACCTTGTTCTAAAGGTAATCGACTCACATGCTCCACTTGTTAAAATTAGAACAAGAAAAATATCTTGCTCCTGGTTTACCAGTGTAATAAGATCAGCCTTGAAAGCCGAGACATTTTATGGAAGAAGGCATGAAAAAAACAAACTGACAACTGTTTGGGTGGCCTTTATTTATTTTATTTAGTTTTTATTGACTGGGTAAGTGCACTAGACAAATCCTGCCTATTTTCAGGCACGACCCGGGGGAGGGGGATACAGATGAATGCCAACTGACTTTGAACCAGATTCAGCTGTTGGTGGTATTTTTAGTGAATGAGGGAAATTTGGCCAGGACACCGTGGAAATTCCCCTTCTCTTTTCGAGAAGTGCCATGGGATCTTTAACATCCACCTGAACTACCACCAATCCAGGCAGATGGGACCTCGGTTTAACGTTTCATATGAAAGACGGCACCTCAGAAATGCAGCACCCCTCTCCTGCTGCACTACAGTGTCAGTACTGGGATATTAACCCAAGTGCCAGATGTGGGAACTGAACCCACAGCCCTCTGATCTCCCGGCCTCAGAGGCGAGTGTGCTACCTACTGAGCCACTGACACTAACTTTACAGCTGCTAGGAAGTAAGTAAGTAAGTAAGTAAAATTTATTTTTTAAGCGCTTTTCAATACCAAAGCGCTGTACAAATAAAAACAATTTAAATACATACATATAATACAAACAACAACAATAACAATATGATTACAATAAAATCACTCTCCATATGCCTTTTGAAATAAATAAGTTTTTAATTCTAACTTAAAGCTCTCAATGGTCAGGCAGCTTCGTATCCAACGAGGTAGAGAATTCCACAGGGTAGGGGCAGCATAAGAAAATGCCCATGCTCCGGATGTTTTTAAGCAACCCTGGGAACCTCTAGCAACCTCGGCCGGGTGGAGCGGAGCGAGCGAGAGGGACAGTAGGGAACAAGGAGATCTTGAAGATACCGCTGTCCTCCACTGTAGGGGCTTTATAGGTCAGCAACCGACCTTAAAGGTGATCCGCCACTGAACCGGCAGCCAGTGCAGTTCACGCAGCACAGGGGTAATATGACTTCTCATAGATGTCCCAGTCAAAAGCCTGGCTGCTGCGTTCTGCACTAGCTGCAAGTGGCGGATATCAACCCCCAGTAGCCCTAGGTACAGGGCATTGCAGTAATCAAGGTGAGAAGTAACAAAGGCATGGACCAATGTCAGAAGGTCAGCCAGAGGAACAAGGTGTTTCACCCGAGCGATATTCTTAAGATGGTAAAAGGAAGATTTGACAGCAGATGACACCTGAAATTTCAGGGTCAAACCGTCGTCAGTAATAACACCCAGGTTACGCACCCGGTCTGAGGTTTAGAGCTGGGCACCATCGATCCATATGCCCGAAGGAAGTCCAGCCCTACAACCCACCTCAAGGTGATCTGGGTCTACCACCAACACCTCAGTCTTATCCGGGTTTAACCTTAGCCAGCTGGCACTCATCCAATCCTTGATCTCGGATAGACAGCTGTTAAGTATAGAGACTGTATCTTCCTGTCCGGGACTAAAAGACAAATACAGCTGGGTATCATCTGCATAGCAGTGAAAACCCAGGCTGTATTGCCTAATAATGTCTCCCAATGGCAGCATATAGACAGCGAACAACATGGGTGCCAAAATGGAGCCCTGCGGAACCCCACAGGGCAAGGAGACAGCATCAGAGGAATAAATTCCAGTGATAACCCTCTGTCTCCGCCCCGTGAGAAAAGATTGAAACCATTGCAGAACCGTACCAGACAGTCTGCAATAGAACCGCAGGCATTCCAAAAGCACACCATGGTCCACAGTGTCAAATGCTGCAGAGAGATCAAGAAGGACTAGAATAGTACGAACCTTTCAATCTCTCGCTATCAGGAGATCATTTAGAACGATACTAGACTCCTCCTGGGGCTGTGTGGGTGGCTGTTTGTGCTTGTCTGTGTCTGTAGGTTAGTTTTTGTTCATTTACATGTTTTTCTGCTGGGAATACCTGTGCCATTCTTGCACACAACATTGGTGAAAGTCTCCTGGACTGAATTTCTGCAAATCGCCATCATCAGGTATCAGCTTTTTAATTTTAAATCAACTTTCTTGAAGCCTCCCCAGGAAGCATATGCCTTACACCTAGTCTTACAAACATGGTGATGCTGGGTCCTGCAACTGAATCAACATTTTCAACATTCTCATCTGACCACTCTTGAAGCTAACTGCACTTGTGGACTTTAAAGAACAAAGGAATTTTAACACATTTTGTGACTGAATCAACATTTTTGTCTGACCTTTTCCAAAGGTATTGTACTTGTCTCTGAGGACTTTGAAGATCAAAGGAAACATACAGACAAAAGGATTTCACACATTGCATATGCCTACTGTCTGACCTACTCCCAAGGTATTGTACTTATCTCTGAGGTCTTTGAAGAACAAAGGAAACATAAAGACAAAAGGATTTTATACATTGCATATGCCCAAGCCACAGTTTATCACCTTTCAGGAACTTTAACATATTATGTGATCCTGGATCTCAACAGTACTATAGTACTTCTCTTAAACCCTCTGGCACCAAACCCACCCAGTCTTTTTTTTTCATTTTCTCTGTACTTAGCCATAGTGCTTAGCTATCCACCTTAGCCCACTAAAATCCTTACCCACCACCCTCCTATTGCTCGCCACCCCCGACTGCCTAGCCCACACTACTAAAGCTCTCTCCTGCCTCGCTAAAAAATGCTTTAGCTTAGTCCCCACCACCTGTTCCTGCTCACCCTCACCATCCTTTTCCCTTTATGCCAACTCCCCTCTGCCTACCCTACCCCTCCACCTACTCTCACCTTTCTATACTACTACCCGAAACATTGTACCATGGCTTTTACTCTGGAAGTCTTAAACAAACATCACCCAATTAATACCTGGGTGCAAAGAGCCATATTTCCTAATTGAAACTTCCACATCATTATAACTCACTAACGATCACCCTCTACTGGGACTCCAGAAGACAATCCAAGCATCTTAAAAAGTACAAGCAGAAACTCACTCCAACCTATTATGAACTATGAATGCCATCGCTGAAACTCCTGCTCCTCCTACTTTAATATCTGGTGGGATACACCCAAACTCTGGTCCTGTTGCACTGAAGCCGACAAAAACAGGGAAAGTTGGTGGTCTCTCCATTATCACGCTTAAATATCTGCAGCCTCCTTCCCAAATTGGCATCTCTTCAAACTCTCGCTGGACAAAAAACCCTGATATACTAGACATTGTGGAAACCTGGCTATCTCCCAGCACCCCAGATCATGCGGTCTCTCTTGAAGGCTACAATCTTTTCAGACTCGACCGGGCAAGCAAGCAAGAAAGGTGGGGGCTGTGCTATCTACATAAAGGACAACCTCTCCTGTCAACGCGCAGCTTCACCCCACAAATACGCAGATGCAACTCCTCCCTATCAAACTGCTTCTTGGTGCACAAAACAAAGTTCTCACAGTGGCATGTCTATATCCCTCCAAAAGACCACCGTGCCAGTATTAAGTCTGTACTTGATTTTGTTAGTCTGCAGCCCTCTGAAAATGAGCCTCCTCCTCGGGATTTCAACATAAACTGGCTTGCCTCTGACACTGGCTCTTACAAAGATGACATCCTAGCAGCAAACCTGACTCAGATGGTAACCTCCCCACCCGGAAAAATTACAAAACTGGTACAAGCACCCTATTGACTGGGTTCTCACAAATCACCCTGACTGGATAAAACATTAAAGTCCTCCTGACTCCCTCAGTGACCACTCCCCAGTGTCCTGTACCTGGTCTAATAAATTTCTCAAGCCACCCCAAAGTTATAACAAGCAGAGTATTGCCTTATGGGAATCTTATCAAGTTGAAAACCCATCTCCTACAACAGGACTGGATGCCAATCCTTGAATCAACTGATATTAATACCACACTAGAATACTTCATTAAATCTTTCAACTCTGCATGCGACTTATACGCCCCAGTAAAAAAACGTAAATTCAAAGCGCTATCAAATCCATGGATTACTGCCAAACTACTTGCCAAGCTCAAGGTTCGGGACCACCTCTGGGCAGTTGCCAGAGACACAGGCTCACCTCATGATACCCTAAAATACAAGCAGGCATGAAATAGATGTACCTCACAAATTAGGCAAATGAAGAGCGCCTATTTCAAAAATGCCCTTGAATCCACCTGGGGTGATGGAAGAGCTTTTTGGGACAACATCCAAACATAATGGGTAAACAATCAAAATCGTCACCTACCATTATGAAAGTTGATGGATCCACCACTCTTGACCCAAAGTCTATTGCAGATGCGCTTAATAAGACATTCACAGACCTTAGTGGGGTCCTCCCCCCAGATTTCTTCTCGGACTTACCTGTGCCTAGCCTAGTATCACAAAACACCCCTCGTGACAAACCACAATTTTACTTCAAGAAAATCAAAGTGCACGAAGCACACAAGTACATAAGAAAGGCCTACTCCAAATCCAGAACAAGTAGTGACACGTTAGATCTAAAAATCCTGTCTGTCACCCTGGATGAAGTAATTCACCCCCTTGCAAAAATTCTTAATCTGTCACTTTGCCAAAATCAATTTCCCAACAAATGGAAATCTGTCATAGTTACGTGTCACAAAGGGGACAAAACCTCAACAGGAAACTATCGACCAATATCAATACTCCCTCCCTCTCCAAAGCACTTGAACGAATAGTGGCAGACCAACTCTGATTACCTGGACAAATACAATCTACTCTGTAATCAACAGCATGGCTTTAGGAAAGGACATAGTACAACAACAGCCTTATTTGATTTCTCTGGAGAAGTCCACTCAGCCCTGGACAAAGGGTGCCAAACAGGTGCAGTCTTTATCAATCTTACAAAAGCTTTCAACACAGTCCATCATGACCTACTTACCTCCCCACTTTCTAGCCTAGGCCTGGCCGAAGGTCCTTGTGCTTGGGTAAAAAGTTACCTGTCCAATCGGTCACAGGCTGTAAAAATCTCTAATGAACGCTCCGACTTCAAACCAGTTCTCTCGGGTGTACCACAGGGATCAATTCTTGGACCGCTCCTCTTTAGCCTGTTCCTTAACTCCCTTCCAGATATCTGCCTGGAGAAAATAATCTTATACACTGATGATGCTGTAATTCTCTCTTCCCACAAGGATTCAAACTCCCTACGAAAAAGCCTGCAACTTGCTTTCTCTAGTGTTGAAAGGTGGTTCCTGGATAGTAAACTTGTGTTAAACCACAATAAAACAAAAGCCATGCTCTTCTCCAATCACCAAAATAAAAATAGGCATACTCCACTCACCATACAAACCTCTGCGGAATTACACTGGACCAAGTAAATACTTTCAAATACCTTGGCATCACTTTGACCAAGGGCTCACCTTTGCAACCCACATTGACAACACTGCAAGAAACAGTGAACCAACGCTTGGAATACTATTCCGTAACCGTCAATTTCTAAATCAAGCGGAATTGAGAATAGCTATACAGAGTTCCATAATCTCAATCATTGACTATGGCCTTATTATTTATGGCTCAGCTACCTCCACTGCTCTAAGGCGTATCTCAATCACTCTAAATAAGGCCTGCCGGCTCCTCACGGGGGCTCAATGACTGACTCACATGTGTGATCTGTACTATGAATCAGTCTGGTTGAACCTATCAAATCGTCTTATTTATCTCACCTGCACAATGGCAAAAAAATCTATCTTGGGACTGACTCCATTATGTATTCAAAACCTACTCCAGCTGAATCCTGGCTCACGACCCTCCACCAGATCTGAACGCCAACCTTTCCTGGTTCCGAGATGCCGGACTGCACAGGGACAAAGATCTTTCGCATACAGGGCCCCAACATGGTTCAATGCACTTAGTCCACCTACTCTATCCTCAACCTTGCTTGAAGCTTTCAAATCCATGCTCTATGCCCACCTCACCACCACTAGCAACTGTGATTAGCTAGATAAAGACTACTACCTCATGTCCATCCTCACATCTGAGGCCTCTTCCTCCCTGACTAATGAACCCTCTGGTACCTCTACTACTTCCTGTCTCCCACCCAAACTCACTCCCCCTTTTTTCCTGTCCACTCACTTACTCTCCCTCACCACCTTTCTCTCCTCTAGCCTCCTTTTGGCGCCTAATGATCACCCTCTGCCTGGAAGTTTCTTAACCTCGAAATTGTCTACTCGCTTGAACCTGTTATAGCTTGTTTTCATGAAACTTAAAAACGTTACTGCCTTAAACTGTTAATAGCAAATTTATGATGTAACTTTCCTGTCTGGTTTTACCTGTAATGTGTATCGTGCTTTGTTAAATGTTCTTTGTGACGTGGAACCTTTGTAAAAGAGCCCTGGCTCAAAGGTATTAATTCCTAGACTAATAAACTAAACTAAACTAAACTAGAACCCAGACAAGAGCAGTCTCAGTACTATATCTTTTCCTAAATCCTGATTGAAGAGTATCATAGACATTGTGATTTGTAAGGTGGTCATCCAGTTGCAGTGCAACCACCTTTTCAATAACCTTGCCCAAAAAGGGCAGGTTAGAGACAGGTCTGTAGTTAGCTGGGCAGTTTGGATTCAATGAAGGTTTTTTTTTAGGAGTGGTTGAACGACCGCCTCCTTTAGGGGTTCAGGAAAGATCCCCTGCTCCAGAGATTTCCAAACAATTTCAGCAATGGTCGGACAGATAGTATCTATGCAACTTAATAATAGAGGCGTAGGGCCCGGATCCAAACTACAGCTGGTTGGACGTACAGTCTGGACAATCCTCACAATATCCATGAATTCCGGCCTACCAAAGTCAAACCAGGTGACACAGGTGTTTGTTTCCCCCCTGCCGATCACCGCAAACCCTTGAAGAGTGAGCCTGGCCGATATCCGACCTAATGCTGGCAATCTTATCAGCGAAAAATCGAGCAAGCTCATCACACTTTATTTGTGAAAAATCTCTTCCAGACTGTAGACAGAGTGGATTGCACAATCTGTCAACAGTCCGAAAGAGTTGAGCTGGTCGGTTTCGTGCAGCAGCAATCTCCCTGGACAGGAATTCTGCCTTCTTACGGGTTATTGCCGATTGATAGATAACATAGTGATCCATCAATCTAAGTTTCTCAGAAACCAGGCAAGATTTACGCCAGGCCCTCTCTAGCATTCGCCCCACTCTCCTCAGTTCCTTCAAAGACTCATCAAACCATGGAGTCTTTGGGTGCTGAGTGAGTGGGCGAACACGAACAGAAGCAATTTGGTCCAAGGCCCTGCTCACTGCCTTATTATAGGAAATAACAAGGTCCCTGGACCCATGCTCTCACCAAACACCGATAGGTCCAGTACCGCTAATAGGCCCTCTGGGTTTACTCCCTTAAAGGGCGATACTGGACCATCTCCGTAGGGGCAGGCCTATTAGGGGGTGCCCCAAAGCTGAATCTTATGGTGTGATGGTGTGTCCACACATTTGGTTCCATCCCCAGATGCGTAACATCCAAATCCAGTAGGAACACCGGGTCCAAAGAGTGTCCCCCTATATGGGTAGCAGAGGTAACTACCTGTGACAGGCCCAACATAGACATAAGTTGGAGGAAGTTCTTTCCAAAGTGCGAGAGTTCATCGTCGACCCAAGCACGGAAGTCACCCAGTCTTAACCATCTGGGCAACTCCAATGCCATGTCAACGATGAAGTCCGTGAACTTCTTCAGGAATTCACCACCATCGCCGGGTGGACAGTAGATGAGGAGAATCCTAAACTCTGCACCTGCTGCCAGGATACACTCAAAGGATCTGGTGTTACCCACTGGCACCTCCACAAGACTCAGATCCGATCTAAAAAAGATGGCCACTCCCCCGCCCCTACGATCCAATCTCGGACGGTGCATCACTGAGAACCCAGCCGGAGCAGCAGAGTCTAAAATAGGACCTGCATTCTCATCCAGCCAGGTCTCAGTGATACATGCCAGGTCAGATGTTGCAACAAGATCTGCAATAATAGCAGTCTTGTTCCTAATAGACCTGGCATTACATAACACTGCCCGAGTTGGATGGGTTTTCGGAGAGGATCGCAGTACCTGCCCACAATCTGTGGAGTCCTTGGGTATGGGAATCAGGCAAGGAGGACCCCTCTCCTGATCCCATTTCGCCCCAGGGTGTCTCCTTGACCCAATTATCCCTATCTGCCCACCCCCCCTTCAATCTCCCACTCTGTCCAGCCAACCCATCCCCTAAATGCCTTCTCACTAGTCCCGCTTTACGACAGTTGTTAAAAACATCATCAGACAACCAGGGACAGTGAAAGGGACTGAGGTCCAGGAGCAGAGGGGGAGAATAGCACCTGACCGTCATAAACCCCATCAAACACATCATTAACAACAAATATCTAATAAACTAACTCAACTTAACAACCTATCTTAATTAATAAATAATATTATTAACCAAGGAAAACCTATAAAGAAAAATAAATAATAAAATTATATTACAATTACTATTAATCCAATGACAACACAAGTCATATAATATCATAAAGTCAAAAAAGCATAAAGAGGTGAAATAAATTTAAAATAATGTAAAAGTCTGCTGGTCATCTAACATTAAGAATTCCAGGCTCTCTGAAACTCGAACAATCAGAGTCAGGCTGTCTTATAAAATGAGCAAAATAGATTTTAACAGTTCTAATCCAAAGGCAGAAGATATCACAAACTATCGTGTGATGGAAATAGCCCCCCCCCCCGAGTGGAATTCTGATCCAAGCTGGACCCTTAGCAATAAGCCCGGAACGGTGTCCACCCACCGGTAGACCACTCCGTAGTTTAGAAACTTCAGCAATTCTCACCCGCCCACCAGCAGGTCGGCCAGAGTCACCCGCCTCGGGCCCAACCAGCACCAGCCACCCCAGGCAGCTATCCCGTAACACATATACAGGCCAAGACCATCACAAAATCACAAAGTCCAAAAAGCAAATCTTGTTCAAAGTCTCCAAAATCTCCTCATAATCAAACGGCAGAGACCAAGGATCAGTCACACTCTCCTCCCGGGGGTCAGTCACACTCTCCTCCCAGAGCTTCAGCGGTCTCAGACACCCCAATATAATGTGTGATTCAATGCCAAAATATTCCAAGAAGTCTCCCCCCTCAGATTCAAAAATATATCAGAGGCTTAGGCTCAGGTAACTCCTGTAGCAGTCCAGCCCAACTCCCAAAATCCCAGTGTAACTCACGGTTTGTGAATAATATTCCAATGTTATGCAACATAGGGGAGTGGTCACCAGCATTATGCTGCTGCTGTAAGTCATGAAGTTGCTGCTCCAGGGACTGCAAAACCTTGGCTTTCTCCTTTTTCATAACCGAGGCATAAGCTATGATTCGACCCCAGACATAGGCCTTAAGTCTCTCCCAAACCCATTTTATCACCATCTCCCCAGAGAGATTAGCATCTAGGTAGGCTTGGATTTCCTTGTGAAGCCACGGCACAAATGTAGCATCATTGCACAAGCTAACATTGAAATGCCACCATTTAGCTAAAACCTCAGGGATCCCAGGACTAAAACTGTAGGTGACTGAGGAATGATCTGAAATTAAAATGGGCACAACAGACAAACTAAGTGCACTGTGGGCAGCAAAATCAGACTCCAAAACCATGTTCAACCTACTATAAATATTTTGTGGGGCTGAGAAATATATGTAATCCCTATTGGTCGGGTGACCTAGATGCCACACATCTTGATGGCCATGATCTTGTAATAGCAGTTGAAGAACCCTGCTGTCCATGCAGCACAAGAAAGAGGGGGATCCACTCCTGTCACACAGGGGGTCTAAAACTACATTCATATCCCCTCCCATCAAAACTGGGGCCAGGCCCATATCCAAAAAATCTGAGAGAGGGCATGAAAAAAATCAGGATCCTCCTCATTAGGACCATAAATAGATCCTAAAATCAAGGGCTGCCCATCCAACTGGCACTTAACAAAAAGCCAGCGGCCTTCCTTATACCGTTTGTCCTGGTCAGAAGTCCAATTCACCCTCCCTGGCACAAAATGACTAACCCCCACTTCTTAGATAAATACGACAACTCATAAACCGTACCACCCAAAGTCTCCCCAGCTTGTCAGCTATTTTCCTAAGAAGATGGGTCTCCTGCAAGAAGACTATATGACCCCCAAGAATTTAAGATGCATAAGAACCCTCTTCTGATTTATGGGGCTATTGAGTCCTTGGACATTCCATGAAACTACTTGATATGCCACATTGAAAAAATGAGCCAAACCACACCCCCGATCCCACCCGCTCCAGGACAGAAACACCAAGCTGTAACAGTCTGTCTTGCCATATAATAACGCAGAAAAACAGCAGAAAAGAACCATCCAATGAATAACCTGGGTAACAATATCACATTGGGTGAACTATTTACGGAACTATTAGGAAATTCTCCCAGCACCACCACCACCACTCTGCTCTCGACTCTGCTCATGTTGCGGGTGCGGTGTTCATTGACCTCTCCAAGGCCTTTGATACTGTCTGTCACCCCCTACTACTTGACTCCCTCCACTAACTTGGCTTCTCCCCAGGCCCACTGGCTTGGTTCACCAGTTACCTCTGTGCCAAATCACAGCACATGAAGGTAAATGGCACCCTTTCCAATACCCTGCCCATTCACTCAGGGGTCCCCCAGAGTTCCATCCTGGGCCCCATTCTATTCAGCCTATTTCTCAATACCCTCCACAATGGTTTTCCTTGCCTCCCACCCTGACCCCGCATCTCTACAGGAATCCCTGCAGCACACATTCAACCAAGCCAAAAAGTGGTTCCTTGTCCACTGGCTGGTCATTAACCTCAAAAAAAAAACAAATCTATGTTTTTTTTGAATCACCAGAATAAGGCAAAAAATGCCCCCTCTGCGTTCTCCCCAGTAATGCTCACCCTCTAGAGCAGGTGTCATCCTAGAAGTACCTGGGCATCACCTTCAACTTGGCTCTTACATTCCACACCCACATCAATACCCTGTCCTCAGCCATAAACTTTCAGATTGGCCTTCTCTATCATCACAGAGATTGCCTCCCCCAAACCGCTCTCCGACTAGCCATCAACTCCTCCATCCTGTCCCTAGTGGACTAGGACCTACCTATCTTGCTGCGGCCGACAATACCACCCTCACCAGAATCCAGCCCTTGATAAACAAGGCCTGCAGGCTCCTGACCGGTGCATCCCTCCCCGCCCATACTTGCCTGCTCTATTCCACAGCCAACCTGCTCACCTTGGAGGAGTGCCTGAGCTACCAAACCTGTTTATTTGCCAAAAAATCCCTGCTAGGACTCTCCCCCCCCAGGGATCACCATGTCCCTGCAGCTTGCATCCCCATCTGTTGCCACCCATAGCTCAGTTAAAGCCACCTTTCTTGTGCCCTGTACCAAACCTCCCTAGCCCAAAGGTTCTTCCAGTACCGCGCCCACATGGTTCAACTCCTCCCACTCTCTGTCACTAAGTCTACCAAAATTGGTCCCTATAAAGTCGCTTTCTGTAACCACCTCTTTGGTCCCCGAAGCTGTAGTTGCCCTTAATCAACCTAATGTTGGGGTCCCTCCCCATTTATTGCCCATATCCTTGACAATGTCCGTTGGACTGCTTCCCCCCCTTACTTTTTTTTATACGATTGCTATTTACTGCATGTAACTTTATCCCATAAACCACTGTTATATTGTGTTCTTTTTGTTATCTGCATTGCACCTGTGTATTACCACTGTTGTATCTCACACTGTAACCATGTCTACCCTCCCTGCAATGAGGTGCCTTTGTAAATGAGTTGTTGACTCAAAGGTTGTAAATCTGACTTTCAAAATAAATAAATAAATAAAATAAGAACTAACATCCCAAACACCATTGCATAAAAGGTGTGGTAGCCACTGGGCAAATACTTTGAGAAATACACCAAAAATGAAATCAGGCAGCCCACCCACCCTGCATCTGGGAAGGAGCAGAGTGATGTATATTCTAGGGCCCCAGGATTAACAACACCGGGAACAAGGTCATCATAAAAGACCATATCACAGTGTAATGAAATGAAAAGAAAATTGCCCCTGACATCATAGGGGTGCAGAAAATAGCCAAGTAACCATTCAAATGGCTCCATATTATAACAAATCAAACACCAAAGCCCAGAAGTGCAAAAAAAAAATCAGATAAGCAAGAGGATAATGCCCCTTTCCTTCTGTGTTGAGATCCACTAGCCATCCTGACAGCAAATTAAAATCAGAAAACAAAGAAGTCTATGAACCACTCTCATATACAGTGCAACCCACTTAAGTGCATACCCCTCGGCCAGACCAAATTTATGCAGTTAACCAGGCTATTCACTAAAACGAAATACCAATTTTCAGTGTTGAGATTAGTTTTAAAATAACAGACAGTAGTTTGATTTAATGTTACTATGCAGTTTACAATGCAAAATCATCAAGTACAGATGTAAAATATTCAAAACATTTTCAGAGCCTTAACTTTCTGACTTAAGGTGAGCTCTTTGTTTCTCCAGTGAGGGCTGTCAGGCTCCACATTACTAGACATTGTTTCTTGCTTGCCAGAGGTGACTGTGAACTGAGCTGTAATGGGACTTAAACAGTCTTGATGATGCTGTAACAGGCTCTAGCAGCACCATTAACACCTGGTGTGGTTATGTCTAGTAGCTGTTAATAAGCTGTGGATAGCACCATTGTCAGCTGGAGCAATTAAGGGGTCTTCCTAATAACAAAACTAATAATAAAACTAGTCTGACAGACGAGACAATGCAGTACTCTAGTCCATTTTTTAATTCACTTAAATGGGATTCCCAATCCATTTAACAGGGTTTTTTAAGCTGAAAAGATATTGGGGCTGTATAATAATATTCAATTAACCAAAATATACATTTAAGCGATATTCACTTAAGTGGGTTCGACTGTAGCACAAAATTATATTAAGAAGGGGACAGCCTCCCTCTAGTGACAAGAAAAGAGACTAGCAACAATGTAGTAAATTAGAACAAGGTATTGTGCCCTTCACTGTGCCATATAACTTGGGAAGGAGGTGGTGAATGTCAGGTAAGAAAGCATCTCTAAACTCCCAAAAAGCACCCCTATAGGAGTAAAAAGAAATAAAGGGAGTGCAGACACTCAAACCACAGGTGCTGATGGCCTAGCATCTAGCACCTCTCAGAGAACTCACTCCCCACGAACAAACAGACCCCCAAACTCTGAGGAAATTGTGTAGGAGACCACAAACAGAATAATAACAACATTTAACAGTAAATAAGTCCAATAATCAAAGGATATAGCTGGGGCATGAAGTGGGGCACTGGATCACTCTTGCTGACCAGCGTCAACCTTGAGCACCCAGTCTAAATGTTGATGCTGTCGGTCCAGAACTTGAAGTATTCACTTGGCATCCAGATATGTAAAAGAACACTTAGGCATCAAAAATCTACACTGTCCATCAGGTGACAAAAGAAAAGATGTCTCCATAGGATCAGTATCTTCGGTAGCAGAGTGTGCTTGAAAAGCAGCTGGAGCAACCACAGATCCCACCGAGGAGGCACCGGCTGAAGGAAGAGCAGCATGCTGACAAGACAGAGTAGTCAACCCAACAGAACATTGTGGTTTAGGCATCATAGGAGTGGTGCACTGAAGCTTGCCATTTTGCCCCACAGCATTACTCTGTTTGAGAATAAACTGCTGAGCATCCGAGGGGGCAGATGAAGGACTCCACAACTTTTCCCAGAAAGATCCAGAGGGTAGCTGGCTGACTTAAAATGCACTTAATGCCATGCTTTCTGGTGAGGTCCTGTCCCAGTCAAATTGTTTTCTCCAGTTCACCACCCACTTTGGGAAATCTGGTTGAAGAAAAAGTTCAAATCCCTGCTACAGCAACTCCTTCTGCTTGGCTTTAGACAAAATTAAGTCCCAGTCCTGAAAATGTAGTAGTTGAAAAATCATTGGTGAGGTCAGGTGGCCACATGGGAGGAAGGAAGCCAGACAGAACCCAGTGGGCATGATCAATTTCCACTGGGGAGTCCCAGTAATGGTCCAACAACTTAGGAAGCAGCTGTTGAAGGAATTCTACAGTGTTGGAGCCTTCTGACAATTCAAATACTCCCATGAGCTTTAAGCTGTTCTGGCAGCTCCTAGTTTCCTGGTCATCAGTTTTGTCTCAAAGTTGCTGGATCTCTCTCTCTCTAAGGAACCAATGTGACGTTCAGTCAGGTAGGCCCAGTCTTTGAGTTTTCTGACTCATTCTTCGGCTTCGCAGATCTGAGAACCAAGGATGTCAAACACCCATTTGACTTCTTAGAAGGCTATGTTCATTTGGGACAACTGAGCAGTATTACTGCCCATAAAATATTTAATGATGGAAATATTTTCAGAGTCTGATGTGGCAACTGCCATCTTGGTGGATGAGCTCCCGGGGCCACCAGATAAATCGTCTGTTTTTGGCTTTTTTGGCATGTTAAGTTCCAAATTGATGTCCATTTCAGGCTTACTGACCTCTGGAGTAATGGGTTTAAAGGGTCATAGTCCAGCAGAAACAGAAGGGTAGGGCAGATTGCCACAGATTTTTGAAGCAAAAGGCAGATCCCCCTGAGCCAAGCTCCTTTCAGCTCAGCTGCATCATGTGACCCTCTTATCTGTGATTTTAAATAGTAATTTATTATCTTATTCATATTGCCTACAATCAAAAAGGTACCCCTTGAGACATTTCTTAAAAGTAGAAAAGGTGGAGCAGTCCTGGATCATGGGAGAAGCTTATTTCACAGGACTGGGGCTTTGTTACAAACATATGAAAATGCCAGCAGAAGCAGGCCTTATGGTCTATCGAGCTTGCTTGAACCTGCAGCTAGCCCCTCAACTTGCAGCTGCCCCACCCTCTCCACCCTTTTGTTGGCAAACAAACATTGCCTTGAAGTTGACACCACCTTGGGGGCTGTTAAAATGTTTTTTTGTGAAAGATCAACACTGCCTCCTCTGAGATTCTAGTAAAAGAGTGTCCTTAGGTGTAGGGGGGAAGCAGTTATTATTTTATAGACAAGACAGAGCAATAGAAAACTCAGTCTCCCTTTAAGGGATGGTCAAGTTAATGTAGAAAGGACAGTGCATTTGTCTTCCCCACTATTTGCACCAGCAGCAAACTGACAGAACTGGTGTAGAGTATCCTAAGACTGTTAAGTTTGGTTTCCCTCAAGGAGAAGAGGACAGCCACACCAAACCATAATACCAGAAGCAGGATAATGTTAGATATAGCCAAGTATGCCTCTTTAGTGAGGTAAACCATGATCCTATACAGTAGACCCAGATTTTGATTGAGGATTTTCATTATTAGTCAAAATGGGGCCTGAATGATAGCTCCTGGTTGAGTTGAACCTCTGTGCACATTGTAGATCCCACAACTTCCATGAGACCTCTTAGGGATGTGTATACCTTACAAATTCCCCCAAACCATTGGGAACACTAAAAAAGTTCAATGCTTGGATGCAGTTCAGTTCACATTGCATATATTTTCCTAATTTTTCTTTATTATGGGGCTACAGGATAGGTCCCATGAAGAGAGGCTGGTAGCTCTGGGAATGTACTTCCTGAAGGAGAGGAGGCAGAGCGAGGATATGATAGAGACCTTCAAGTACATGAAGGGAATTAACAGAGTGCAAAGGAAGGGTCTCTTTAAAATGAATGAAAACAACACATCTAGGGGGTACAGCCTAGAATTGATGTGGAGGGGGATTCAGAAGGGATGTAAGGAAACATTTCTATATGGAGATGGTGGTGATCACCTAGAATAAGCTGCTAGAGGATGTGGTATCAGCAAAGATGGTGGGAGTCTTCAAGAGGGCCTGGGACAAACACAAAGGGAAACCTTGGGACCAAGGAAAGTTGGGAAGGGGAGAAGGAGGGGCAATTGGGGAGCAAGGTCAGTAGCAAAAGTGTAAGACCAGACCCTGCATCATTACAAGCAGACACAATAGACCAGGTGGTCTTCTTCTATTGGCTCTTTTGATATGTTCATATGTTCATATTTCTGACTATAGTTACATAAAAACAAGGTGACTGTCCCCTTGACTATTATCTTGGGCTGCTTTTCTACACCTGACATTATAGTCCACTGTTTATTACATCATAATTATCTACACAGCAACAGATTGTGATGTTATAAACAGAAATGTGATGTCAAGTGTAAATAAGCAGCTAAAGTATGTAGATCAGGGATCCAATCTGTATGCAAATGTCATTAGTAATAAAAAAATAAGAGTGATAATTATGGAAAAAATGAAACAAAAGCTGATGTGTGTCTAGATGGTGCGTGTTTTTCAAAGTTGTCTTAATGGTGTCAGAAGCTCTTTAAGTAACTCTTGCCTCTACAAGTCTAGTTTTCTGGCACAATACTGCATTCCTTTGTTTTTGTTTTCTTTTTAATTAAGGATTAACCTATTTGACAGAAATCAGTTTTCAAGCTAGCTAGTCTTCCCCTAGACCAGAATGTCTAAGTGCCAAACTGGTATGGGTTCTTTATAGAACAGCATCATCACCATATAGCTGCACTTTGGCACCCCACTGTTTTCAGGCAGATCATTCACAACTAGGGAGAAGAGCATAAGGCCCTGATATAGAACCTTGTAATCCTAAGGAATTTCTAATATTTTATGATGTTTCATCTACGGTATATGCTGCATGTTTCATCTACGGTATATGCTGCTTTGTTTTTCTTTTCAAGAGATGTAACTGAAAATGGGTATTGTATTAATTCACCCTCTCAGTTACCCATAAGTAAATAAAAATACTATCATCCATGCTTTAACCATTCAATGTTGAATGTTTGTCTATGAATGATGACTTTAAATAGCCATTTGAGTTCCTCAAGACTGTTAGAAAAGTAAAAAGTTCAACTTTTAGAACAAGGGAGTCCACCTCTAAATAAAATCAAAACAAGAACTATTTTGGTTATACTTTAAGCATATTATAAATAATTAAGCACAGTATGAACATGTGCATTAAGTTTATGAGGATAGTTACCGGCCTGCTGGCACAGCGGCAAGACGTCTGCTTGCGACTCCGACATCCCAGGTTTGTGAACGGACCCTGGAGTCAGGGGGCCAATCGGGCAGAGAAGGATTGAGCACCAGAGCGGTGGCTCTCCTTCTCCAGGGGGAAGGAATTGAGTGCCTGGCACATCAGCTGCCCCCAGTGGAGGATGGGGAATCCACGGGGACCATTACTAAATGTTGTGGGAGGTGGGATAGACGTCAGGTGTGCCCGTTGACATCATTGCACGTCCCACCTCGAGGGAATAGCATCCACAAAAATTCAACTCCCATCAACGATGCCCTGCCTCAGCCAATGCTTCCACTGCCACCTGTGTCTGCTGGGGGGTGGAGATCCCATGGCCCCACCTTGGGGGGCAACCCAGGGCTAAGAGACCATTGTCCATGGGGATGGGGCACCCGCCCATTGCCTCTGCCCAGGGGGGCAAGCCTAGGCATGGGGGAATGGCAAGCGGGGCAGGGGCTGAGCATCAGCCCAGAATTGGGCAAGGGGGGTCCAGACAAAAAAAAAAAGTTTATGAGGACAGTCAATGTGGTGATCATTCAGGCTTTAATATGGGAATCAGTCTGTGGGAATAATAAGGTGGAGAGGGTCCAGACAGTTGATATTTTGTACCTGTTCTTTAGTAAGACCTTTAATCTGGTGCTGCATAGGAGGTTCATACAGAAGGTACAATAATTGGCAAGTAATGAAGGAAGAAGACTATACAGCGACTCAAGACCATCCCCAGTGTTCACTGGTGATTTCTGTAGGCAACATGTTCATACATATAGCTTTCACCCCTTGATTTAAACTGCACAAAATGGTTTTGCCTCAACCACATAGTCAATTATTTTACTCCAGGAACCCATTATTATTTTTGTGTAAAATGATCCTTTCATGTCAGAGTTGCAAAGTTTTCCCTGTAGCTGGTAATGATGTCTCCTAGAGCTGTGTATACTAAGTTCAAAGGCCAGGTTCAGATAACTGAAAAATGTTGTACTGTATCTTATATGTTTTGTACGTCATATGGAGCTCTTCTCTCTGACATCTCCTTTAGGAATAAATAAGTGTACGAACATACGAAAACTTGCCAGCAGAAACAGGCATTCTGGTCTATCAAGTCTGCTCCTATGTGCAGCTAGCACCCCTATTTTGCAACTGCCCCCACAACCCTGGAACTGCTCAGTGTCCTCTACCCAGCCTCCCTTTCCGAGCCCTGTCCCATGACCTTTTGAAACTCCCCACCAACCTGCATGCCACCACCCGCTCCAGCAGAGCATTCCATTTTGATACAGCACTCTCTGTGAAATAATGCCTTCTCATCTTCCTCCTCAATCTGCCCCCTCAATCTCAGCCCATGCTCCCTTGTGTCCCCCTTCCCTTACTCTGCTTAAACAGCCCTTCTGCACCATATTTGTTCAGCGCCTCAAGTATTTGAAGGTCTCAATCATGGCCCACCATCTCTTCTCTACTCCAGGGTGAAGACATTTAAGTGACCCAACCTCACCTCATAGGTTCTGCCCTTCATCTCCAGTATAATTTTTGTTGCCCTGCTCTACACCCCCTCAAGAAGCTTGACGTCTCTCCTCGGGTATGGACACCAATACTGCATGCAGTACTCCAACTGCGGCCTGACCAAGGAACTGTAAAGGGGCAGGATCACCTCCTTGTGCCTGGATGAAAATCCCTGTGTGATGTACCCCAGCATCCTAATGGTCCTAGCCATACCCTCCTGCACTGAGCAGAGTTATTCATGCTCCCCGTTACCATGACCCCCAGGTCCTTCTCCTCCTCGGTAACCCCTAACCGCACCCCAACCAGCCAATATTCCCTCATCTGGTTCCTCTCCCCAAAGTGCATAACTTTGCACTTCTTTGCATTAAATCCCATCTGCCACCTTGCTGACCACTCCTCAAATCAGGTGAGGTCACTCTGTAGCCTCTGCCACCCCTCTACATCATCCACTACAGCTCCCATCTTAGTGTCATCTGCAAACAGACTGATCCTGCTCTCTACCCCTTGAACTATATCCGTTATGAACAGTCCAAACAACACTAGCCCCAGCACAGAGCCCTGCGGCACACCACTGGTCACTGCCTTGGGAGATGAGTTTTCTCCCCCCACCACCACCCATTGCAGTCTATCCTCAAGCCAATTTCTGATCCAGCCAGCCATCTTAGCCCCCACCCCTACATCTTACAGCTCTGACCCCAGTCTCCCATGCAGAACTGAGTCAATATAACTGTATATGCAGCAACTATTGAACCTTGACCTTATCAGGTCCATCTTGCAAATGAGCTGTGCTCAATGATGTTCGCCTGAATAAATAAATATTTGATTGATTGATTGATTGAGTCAAAGGCCTTGCTGAAGTCCAAATATAGGACATCCATTGGATGGCCCTTGTCCAGTTCCCTTGTCACTCAGTCATAGTACTCTATTAGGTTGGTCTGGCATGATCTCCCTGAGACGAACCCATGATGCTGCCCATCCTGGAGATCACTGAGCTCCAGAAGGGCTACAGTCTCTCCTTCAATATTTATTCCATTAGCTTCCCCACTATGAAGTGAGACTGACAGGTCTGTAGTTGCCCGGCTCATTCTTTGGGCCACTCTTGTGGATAGGCACCACATGAGCCAACCTCTAGTCCTGTGGTATGCATCCCGTGTCCAGGGAGGTGTTAAATAGGTCAGTCAGTGGCCCAGCCAGCACCTCTGCCATCTCCCTCAACACCCTAGGGTGAATGCCATCAAGACCTGGTGTCTTATCCACCTTAAGTGCCTTCAGACCTTCCAATACCCTGCTTACTTGAATCACTTCAACAGTCACCTATTCCCCCCTTGTCCCCACCCCTCCAGTCCACAGAGGTAGCAGACTTCCTACCTCCCTCGTGAACACAGAGCAGAAGTATTCATTCAGTACATCTGCCTGTTCCCCTCCCTCTCCACCCACCTCTCGCACTTCCTAATCTGAATTATCAGGTGCTTACACTTCCTTTTTCCCTCACATACTTAAAGAATTCCTTCTCCCCCTCTCTTATGCCCTTAGCCAGCCTCAGTTCCTTGGCATCCTTGGCCTACCTTACTAACATGGTCACTTCCCTGGCCCTCTTTGCATACAACTCCTTGTCCTCCCTGCTCCCAGTTCTCTTTGTTCACCTAAAAGCAGCTTTTCTGGCTCTCACCCTCTCCAACACCCTCCTGGTCATCCAGCACAGCACCCCGGCTCTGGACTTCTTGCTCAGAGTCCTGGTGCACACTACAGTGGCCTCTCTCAGGCCAGACTTTATGATTTCCCACTTCAGGTGCACGTCCATCTCTGACTTAAGTCCCTCAAATCTCCCCCTCAGTATTTCCCTCATCTTTCCAAAGTCCACCCATCTGAAGTCTATTACCTTTGTTGCTGACCCCACCATCTCCTTGCTCATGTTTAGCCTGAATCACACTGAAAGGTGACCACTCCCAGCTAGTGGATCCTCCATCTGGAGCTCCCTCACCATCTCCCTATTTGTTAGTACCGGATCCAATATGTTGCCCAGTCAGGTTGGTTCAGCAACCAACTGCACCAGATGGCTGTCCTGGAATGCATCCAGTAGCACCTGTTCCCTGGTGCTAGAGGTGGTAGAGATTCTCCAGTCCACCCCTGGTAGACTGAGGTCCCCGATAATCACTTGCAGTCCCTTTGCTACACACCGATTGAATCTGATCTGCCAACTCCCTAATCATCTCCTCGTACTGTGCTGATGGTCTATATACCACCCCTAGCCTTAGTTTCCTACACTTCTGGTCCAGGAACTGCATCCACAGTGCCTCCGTCCTCCTCTCCTCCCTCTTGTCCCTTGTGCATCTGATTCTATCCTTAACATAATCACCACATCTCCTCCCTTCCTCACTTCCCTGTCCTTTCTATACACCCTGTACCAAGGAATCATCAGATCCCAATCCTGGTGTTGGTTGGCCCATGTCTCAGTGATGGCTGCTATATCCACCTTCCCTATGCTTAAGACAGCCTGTAGCTCAGCTACCTTATTACCCATGATCCTCTCATTTAGGAAGACTACCCTCCACCAGTCCCCACCATCTTCTTGGCCTGTGCCCCTCCACCCAATCCCCCAGCCCACCCTCCTTACAAACCCTGCTGTCTTGGGGTTTAGCTCATACCGCTCCCCTACTTGGCAGACCTGCATACTAGCTGCACACTCACCATCCCCTTTTCCTAGTTTAAAATCCCCCTGGAAGCTATGTACTCCTCCAGTTTCTGTTTCAAGGCCCCCTTCCCAGCCCTACTCAAGTGCAACCTGTCCACTGCATATAGGTCACTTTTGTCCCATGTGCTCCCCCAGTCCCCCACCAGTCCATATCCTTGTGAGCTACACCACTCCACCAGCCAGGACTTGAACTCCACAATCCTGTCCTTCCTTCCTTTACTCACCTGGGTACGGGAAGCACTTCTGAGAAAGCCACCAAGAACCCAACCTTCTTGCACAAATTCCCTAGCTCTTCAAATCTCTCCTTAACCACCTCCACCTGACACTCAGCCAGGTCATTAGTGTACTTTGGTCAGTCTCTCCTGGTGCAGTATGTATTATTTTTTCCCTGGGTACAGTTTCTTAATGGCCCTTCTTTGTTTTCTCTCAATATTTCCTATGCCACCTTGACAATAAGGGCTCGTTACCTGAAACCAATAGCCCTTATTTAGTCCTATATATAACTTGTGCTATGCAGAATATATACATTCTAATGGAATGGAATTCCAAGGAACTTCATGAAATCCTATTGGATTCTGTCGGTAGCAGAAATTCCAACATTCTGCATACAAAATGTTTTTTTTTCACAGATCACTAATGCGCAGTTTACATAAACTGCAGATTCTGTTTTTCACAATCTGTGTTACATTATTGTACAGTTTATGTGATGCACAGGAAATCATTCTGTGGCTTACAGAGAATGTATTTCAGAATTCTGCAGAACTTAAAAAAACATTCTATAAATCATTGCAAAGTTGAATTGTCATTCTGATTCAATTAGGCTTGTGGAATTCCACATTCTGCATAGCCCTAATAACTTGCAAATGGGTATTTGCAATATTTTTGCAATAAAACTTTTTTTTTTGTTTCAAAACTTTTACAGTACAAGGACATACATATTTTATGAAACACCAGATGTAAAGAAAACAAAACAAAAAGGAGTCAAAGTACATGAAATCATAAAAAGCATGAATATCCAATACAAGGGTGTTTTGATTCCCTATCCATAGAGGAAATATTAAGTAAAAATAAATTACTATTTGTACAGTCTCACATTCCTTCCTATAAGGAAATAGGGGTCCTTGTGGAGATCTTTCTGCAGAAGAACAATGTGATATTACAAACATTTTTACTTTGGTCTGCCTTGAGACATTTATTTCACATTAGTATGTGGGATAGTGTTCAATACTTGAAGTTAATATAAATGAAATACAGCACAAAAAAGAGGCTTTGTAGTCTATTGGTGATATCACCTGCTTGAGAACTGGAAAATCACAGTTTCCAATCCCACTAGAACCAAACACTCATTGTATGACCTTGAACATGACCCTTAACATCCCAGTACTCCAGTCCACCCAGAAATGGACACAAGAGGTCCCCCACTAATAATGCAATGTTGCATCTCAGCTAGACTATTCTAGGAAATTATTGCAAAATAACATGTTGATTTCTGCTGTTTCTGCACTACTTTGGTTAGGTGCATCAAGCTACTCTCTTCCATTTTCACATAATTTAAAGCTGCTAGAGTGAGAGATCGGAGAAAGGTTTGTGGTGAGTCCAATATTTCATTGCTTTCAGACATTTTTTAGCCCGTACTGTTTGCTTTTGCATCTTCATACATTCACTAAGACACTTTACTTTTCTGTGCTCCATATGCTGAGAAGTGGTACTAGCCATATGTTGTTGTACACTTGTGAGCTCAGGTTAACTTCACATATTGCAGTAGGAAAACACAATTGCTGAATTGAAATGAGATGCAAATCATAGGTAGATACTGTAAGTTCACCTCTGGTGTAACATTCTGTCAACAGGGCTTAGCTAAGCCTTGTTCTACATCTCTTGAGCCACTGACCAAGTACTAAGCCCTCTGCAAGTTTACCTTTTTACAATTTAATAATTTGTTTAATTGGTTGTCAGGGTATCCATGAGTACTCAGCATTTATGATGAAGTAGTGATTAAACCTCTGGGGAAGCAGTGAGGCAAATGTTGCTACTTGTCCTTTCAACTGCAGCAGCCCATATTCTGATCTTCATTCCACAAAGACACTGGGAAAGCAATCCCCAGCAGGGGAATTAAGGAGGATGTGAAAGCAGTCCCCTGCAGGCTGACAACAATGAGGTTTTGTGTACAAGGAGCAGGCTAATTATTTTTCTTTGCAAATATGCAAAGGTTGAGCTGATTAAAATTATAAATCAGACAGTGTTTCACTGTTTTTCGCTCCGCTTGATGGATTCATTATGAACTGCCATGCAAGTATAAGTGTTTGGTATTTACAATGGTTTAGTTGGAACACAATTAGAAGTGGAAAATAAGTATGACTCCCCCACAGTGTTGGTTCATGGATTTTTTCTGATAGTAGAACCATTTTGTTAAGAGGAGAGGAATTTTGTCAAGGGGGTAACATTTTCAATAGAAGAAAATTTAAACCAACCACTGTTAGGACACACTTTAGAATGAATGTGTCTTTTTACTGGCCAAGTTGGCAAACGTTATTTCTGTGTTGTCTTGTGCTATTTGCAGGGTGACCTATTGATTAACTTAAAATTAAAATTTTTAGCATCCTCCCTGATTTTTAAAAGTCAAACCATTACACAAGAGACATTCTGATGTCCATTTAGTCCACAGCATATTTTTTCCTGCTAGAATGAAGCTGAAACACCCTCTGGTATAAAACAAAGTTAATTAAGGCAATGGAAATTTATACTGGATAACTGTTTTAAAAGAATTATTTTTTTTTATAAGAGTTGGGGTAGAAATAACTAGAGTTTGATGACTCTATTGACATTCTCATTATCCAAAAGTCAGATGGTTCAAAGGAACAGGCAGATATTAAACAAATGTCTCAGCTAAACCCAATTTTAGGTTTCAAAATCATTTTGAATACAATGTAGTGTGTTATAACCTCACAATTAAAAAGAGCAGATCCATGGCTTGCTGTTTGGCAGTGGAAGGCTGGCCAGGTGTTGCCCATGGCAGCATATTTCAGCCTGGGGAAGGTATTGGTGGGTTTAGCTTCCATAGTAACCCCTGCTGAATGGCCAAGGAATTTGGTCCACTAGTGAAGGCATGACACATTCATATGGGTGAGGTTCAGATCTGTGTGTCAAAGTGTTGGAGTGTGGGATATTTGAAAAAAGAATGGGTGAAAAACCCTGTCACTGTCTAAATGATACTATTTATTTATTGAATTGCATTGACTGTGTAGGCCCACTAGAGCTAGTGTCCCTTTTTCATGGGCAACCTGTATTTAATTACATTGGGAGACAAGGAAACAGACTTTTTAAGATAATACATAAAAAAATTGATTACTATTATCAGTGACACTTGTTACATATATTCAAAGTTTTATAAAGCAGGTATAATATATATCTATATTACAACTGGAGCCTAACATTATAGGACCTAGCCCAGTAAGGGAAGTGTGCTAGGAAGGCTAGGTATAAATGGTATTGGTATTAAATGCAGACTTGTGCAAGTGGGAGATACATGCATCATGTTCAGATACACTAGTCATATAATGGATGCAAGCATTCTTGGGTTCTCACTGCAGTGACCTGCAGTGGAGGGATGGAGGGAGTTTCTGCAGATGTATTTAAAAGGTTACTCTGGCTTAGAGATTCAACCTGAAATGAGGAAAGACAAACAAGAGAGGAGAAAAAACTACATGGGAAAAAGAAAATAACCTATGGTTTGTGCTACCATGGATCTTTAATCTTTATAACATCATGGCTCACCTGTGCTATAGAAAAATAAGCATACTGTACAAAAACAAGTGTTTAGCTTTAATTGATATGATTACACTGCTGAAATGTTATTCTCATATATCTTTGATTTTCCTCACGAGATTAATGATTATTATATTGCTAACAAAAGGTAAAAGATGTTGAATTAGAAAAACAGAAGCTGTATTGTTATTTTACACTTAATGTAATGTGCAATCTTTTGACTTTGTCACACTTTTTCAGCATGTTGGGTGTGCACTCAACGTTATGGGGACTTACAGTGGTGAACCAATGTTTGTCATGGGCATTCTGTATGTTGGGTCTGACTTTGATCAGGAGGCAGTCGAGGATGTCATTAGGGCCATACATGAGCTCAGTCCCACCTACTGTAGTTTGGACTGATGTGCCTTCTTGTAGGGTACATCGAGTCCATAGGCCCTGTCTTTGCTAGGATTGTCCAATGTTCCCTAATGAAAGGGGTTTTCCTGAGCCCCTTCAGAAAGCAGTGGTGTGGCCCCTTTTAAAGAAAATGTTGCTGGTCCTGAACTGCCTGGCAAACTACAGACCTGTCTCTAATCTTCCATTTTTAGGCAAGGTTATTGAAAAGGTAGTGACTTTACTGCTGGAGGCCCATTTGTTAATGTACAACATCTATGACTCTCGACTCTCTCCAGTTGGAAAAGGCACAGTACTGAGACTGCCCTGGTTTGGGTGCTTAATGATGTCCTGGTGGTGAGGGACAGAGGAGAGTGATCCATTCTTGATCTCCTTGGTCTGTCAATTGCTTTTGACACCATGGATCATGGGTTGCTTTTGGATCACCTGTGGCCTCATTGTGCACTTTCCAGTGTGGTCCTCAACTGGTTCCATTTTCTCCTCACTGGCAAGATGCAGAGGGTGGAGACCTCCAGTGATGTCAGGCTCCTGAACGGATGCTTGAAATGGTTGCTCTGGCTCACCCAGCTACTTTCTATTAAAATCGGTTCCTTTACCCACTGGAAATTTGGTACAATATGGTTTAATGGCCAGCTTTCTTAATGGGTTGCAAGGACAAAAAGGGAAAAAGGGCATAAGTCCGACAAGCTAGTGTCAGAGCATCCCACTACTGAGTTGGCTTCCTCTATTCCTCCTGTAATGGATTCAGTTATGTCAGTTGCTTCTCTGACTCCCTCACTGCAGCCCACCAATGCAGCAATATTGGCCGAATTGAGTAAATTCCAGGAAGAACACCAGGCATCACACGTTGAATTCAAGACAACTCTGGCTTCCTTTGAGAAATGGCTGACAGCTCTTGAACAATCTTTTACCCAGATGGATTCCCAGGTGGACTGCCTTGAATGTCTGCTGATGAAAACCCTGCAAAAGCAGCAGGAGTTGCGGGACAGGTGTGAGGATCTCGAGAACTGGCCCCACAGTAATAACTTGTGCATCTATAGGCTCCCTGAAGGGAAGGATTTGAAAGTAAGGGGGTGGCCCAGTTTCTCCAAGATCTCTTTGACTCTGTGCTCAATATTTTGGACCTATTGCCCTTAAATATAAAAAGGGCACATTGTGCTTTTGCTCCTAAATCATCTCAGCCTGATTCCCATCCTCATTCTGTTATGGCTCACTTTCTAAGTTTGGCCACCAAACAAGAACTTTTGCATTGAGCCAGGCATTAAGGGGCCTTTATATTACCAAGGCAAGAGAGTCTATATTGATGATGACTACTCCCCCCTATACAGTCACAGAGGACAGCTTATGCACCTATTCTTCAGCTTCTTTGGGAGAAAAAAATCAAGTTCACTACCCCTTACCTGGCTCATCTCTTGGTGAACTTTGCTGATGGGACAAAGGAGTTTGACAATCTAGAAGTGGCCTTTCAAAAACTGAAGGTGAGAAAGCTGGTTTCACTTGAGGAGCAGATGGAGACTGAGAACATCAGGGAGAAATGTGTTCTCCAAAGCAAATTTTGGAAGCAGTCTCTCCGCACAGCAAAAAGAGACAGCAGGAGGACTCCCCAGGGTTTTAAATAATTGATTAGCAGTTTTTTTCTTGTGACAATGCTAACTGTACAGAAAGTATTTATACAGGTTTTCTAGAAATGTTATGTTTGTTAAACACAGTGAGGCAAGTGCTATGCATTTTCACAATGTTTTAGCATTTTTATGAGCAAAACGATAAACAATTTTTGGAGTTAAATAAAACCCTGCTCCCTAACTGCAATTTGAACCTGGTTCCAAGCTTTTTGTCGAGATGATTTGATGTGAGATTACCTATTGACTGACTAGGTTTAATATTGCTCTTCAAGGAGCTGGGATGAAGTTCTATGTCAATCTCTTTGCTCGGAATTTCCTTATATGCCTGGACTTTCCAGCAATCATTCCTAGTTTTCATTTTGGTTTGCCAGCTTTCTAGTTTCTAGAAACTTTTCCTGTGTTTGATGGGGATAATTGTCCACCCTACATTTTCGTTATTTACTGTTCTCCACCTCTCCCCTAACTAGCTTCTCCCGTCTTCTCGTATTCAACTTCACTTGTTGCTTTATTTATTTGGTGTTATTTTTCTAAGTATTTGGGTACAATCAACTTGTTTTTGCTCTGCTGTTTCTGCTTTCCTACTTGAGCTGATTTTATTTGTGTTTGGCTAGTCATTCCGTGTTTTATCTGTGTTTTCTGTCTTTTTCTTTCATTCCCTTTGCCTGTGTCTTCAGGGGAGGCTTTTACTTCCACTATTCCTTGCTAGTGATTTCTGCATCCTTCTTTTCCATGGGCTACTTCTCTTTCTGTATCTTATGTTCTTATATTTCTAAGGCTTTTGCAGTGTTTTCTTCACCCTGTGGATTCTTTGATGTATTACACATTGTAGAAACATAGAAACATAGACTTTGACAGCAGGTAAGGAGCACTTGGCCCACCCAATCTGCCCATTTCCCTACCTACTGGATAAGCTGCAGATTCTAGTTAACCAACAGCCTACTTCCTGCAACCCCCCACTATAATTGCCTTATGTCTGTCCCATGCATGATTGTGTGCTTATCTTTCTGTTTTTAGTTTGGGTTTTTGGTGGGAGGGGGTGTTCTTAGCTTATGATTCTATGTTTTCCACTATTCTTGCTTCTCTGTATCTGCTCTCTTTTTCTTCTTCATTGTTTTTTCTTCTGGAAGTTTTCTGAACTTCAGTTATTTGGGGAGGGAGTGGAGGGCTAGGGGAAATATTTAATGATATGTAATATAACTGTTTGTTCTCCACTACTATTTCACTTTTGAATGTTTGACAGCTGTTTATTGTTATGAGGGCTGCTTTCTATATTGTGGGGTGGCTAGGTGGAGTGCTGGGGATAATACTTTTGTTTTCTTCTGCATATAATTTGGGGGATTGGCTGACATGTATCAATTTCATATCCATATATGCTTTGTTTAGATGGGTGTTGGAGGGTGGGGAGATCTACCCCAGGTTTTTCCATGGTGGTACTTGGCCCCTCAAATCCTGGGGCTTCTATTTTTTCTCACCGTTAGCTTTTTGGGTGGTGCTGGGGGCCTGCAGTCATTCTGCAGCTTTTCTCCTCGAGGGAGCTAATTTTAGCTCTCATATTGGGAGCCTTTGTACAGACTTCCTACCTTGGAAGTCACTTACTGGGGCTACTTGCCCCTTATTTTGGTTTGGTATCACATTTTTATCAATATTTAACGGGGTTGTTTTTTCCCTTACTTGTTATAATAGACACTTTTTTGATGTTGTCTAGGGTTTGTACTTTGTCCATTGTCACATTTGACAGATTGGGTATCCCCATGTTTTCTGGGGTAGATAGTTTTTTTTGGATGGTTGGTTTCCTTGTTCTTGGTTTTGTTTATGTTATTGTTACCAGACTTTTTCCTGGTTGATTATTTGCAACGTTTTGCAGCATATTGTATAGCATTGTTGTTTTTAATCTTATAGTAACTGGTCTAAGAGAGAGGAAGGGAATCTGTGTACAGGTCACTATTTTAGCTGTTTTTTGTTTTGCTCCTTGTTCATACCCCACTAAAGATTATCGTCAGATTGACTTTAGCTCTTAGAGTGGGAGGAAGGTTTCGACTGGGAGGAGTGTTCCAATATTATGGTATTCCATCTGGTTACTATTTCAAATAATATATTATTTGTGGTTCCTTGTTATTTGTATTTGGAAATTATTTTACTTGATTATTTATATAAGTGTCTATATGATGATGATTATTTTTGGTAATTATATTATTTTAGATAGGGATTCTTCCTTCAGCTCATACACTACTCCTTTTATTGTTTTTTAAAGTTTCTTTTATTACTTTACCGGGAAGAGGCAGATACTCTATTGTGTCACTGGTTACTGCTTCCTAATGGCTAGGCCTTCATTGATAATGCCCCTTAATGTAAACAGAATACCTTGTCCTATTAAGTGTTCCCACCTGGTACAGCTTTTCTGGAGAGAGAAAAGCCAGAAGTAATTTTTCTCCAGGAGACACATTTGTCCCCAGTAGAAAATGACAGATTTACTAAACTGGGCTTTCAAACAGTGGTGGCTTCCTCATATGGTTCTGGGAGAAGGTGTGGCTCACCATATTAATTCCCAGGGGGACCCCTTTTGAATTGCAGGATCAGCTACTAGACCCTGAAGGATGCTATGCAATTGCTACAAGCAAGCTCTATGCTCAGACGGTCATATTGGCATCAGTATATCCCCTCCAACCAGCTCCTCTAAACAGTTAGCACACAAAATTATTAATCAGTTGCTCACAATTTTGCAGGGCCAGCTCATCTTGGGGGGAGACCTTAACACTACACTTAATCCATCCTTGGAAATTTATAAGTCTCAGCTGCATCGGGTTAACCCTTTGCAGACATTTTTATGGTATATTGTTTCTATGTTAGGCATTGTGGATGCATGGTGTCACTGTTTTCCTACTACCAAGGAATACATTTACATGGCTACCAGGACAGACATGGCCTCCTGCCTGGACTATGTATTTATTATGGCTGAAAACCTGGACACTCTTGAGGATGTCTGGCATGGTAGAACTTTGTTATCTGACCATGTTCCAGTATTTGCAAAAGTTAATTTGGGGGCAACAGTTAGATTGTCTCATTGGCATTTAAATCTTGGTCATTTAAAGGCTCCCAAATTCAAGGAAATGGCTCAAGAAGCGATCCCCCAGATTCTGTTAGACAACTCCTCTTCCGAGGTTCATCCCACTATTCTGTGGGACACCCTGAAAGTGGTCCTATGGGGTTATTATTAATTAATCAGCTAAGAAGAAAACGGAGAGAGAGATGAGATATAAGGAGTTACAAGAAGAATATCAGACATTGCAGTCCTTCTATATCCAGGGTGATAAAACTGTAAAGCCCCAACTGTTGCCGGTTAAGTAAAGACTGCAGATGTTGCTAGATCAAAAAGTTGAGCAGCAACTTTATTATTTAAAACTCACTAGTCATGAAGGGGGCCTGAGGGGGCTCAGAATCTGGCCCATGGATTACGTATGCATAGAAACTAGGCGTCTGTGACAAGCATTTATCATCCAGTTACAGGGGCATTGCTGGCTCACCCATGGAAGATTAGGGGAGCAATGGGGCAGTATTTTCAAAATTTCTATACTGCTGAGTCTTCTCTTGATGAATCTTTACTGAACATAAATTTGCAAAAACTATCTTTACCTAGGTTGACCTCAGAGCAAGTTAAAGCCTTGTGAACCCCTGTCTTCTTGGGTGAAATAAAAAGAGTCCTTAAAACAGCTAAGACACTGAAAGGTCCTGATTCGGTTGGGTATCCTCTGGAATTTTATAGAGTTTATGGGGAATTGTTACCTACATTATTAGTGATGTTTGGTGCGATTCAACGAGGCGGTCTCTCTCTTCTTGGCAATACACTGTGACTGCGGCCATACCTAAACCCCACAGAGACACCAAATACCCTTTTTCCTATAGGCCAATTTCCATGTTGAATTTTGACTACATGGTTTATACTGTATGGCTATTTTGGCCCATAGGTTGGAGGATATTATCCCCACATTAGTTGATTTAGATGAGGTGGGGTTTGTTAAAGGAGGCAAGCACATGTTGCAGTAAGACACACTTATTTGATTGTGGATTATGCCCTAACTTTGAAAAATTTCTCTTGCACTCTTGGGGCTTGATGCAGAAAAAGCCTTTGACAGGGTTGCCTGGCCTTTTCTCTGGGCAACCCTAACATGTTTTGGCTTTCCGTTGGATTTTAGTAAGCAACTGCAGAATATATATACCATGCCTCTCAAGCTTATTCAAAGTTAGATTTTTCCTTATCTGATCGCTTTCCACTTTCACATGGGACTCAGCAGGGATGATCTCTCTCCCTGCTGTTTGTTTTGTTCATTGAGCCATTAGCAGAGGCTATTTGACAGCATGCGGCTATACAGAGTATCTTTGTGGGGGGGGGCACTCCCTTAAGATCTCTCTTTTGCAGATGACATCCTTCTAACCTTAACTGTTCCAGATCATTCCATAACAGTGGTTTGGGAAAAGATCACCACTTTTGGCACTCTAGCTGGCTATAAGACTAATGAACAAAAAACTGGGGACTTACTTTATAATTTTGTCCCTTCTATAGGTTTAAAACAGAATCTTCCCTTTCGATGGAATAAGATGGGGGTCCAGTTGTCCAAACACCTGGTTCATGTTGAACTTCTTAATTTTGAGCTTCTGACCCAGCAGATCACGGACGATCTTAAAAGATGGTCACAACTCCCCCTTAGTTTCTTGGTTTGAGTTGATGCAGTCTGGCAAAATATATTTCCAAGAATATTTTTTTTTTTTTTCTACAAACCCTTCAGGTGCTTCAGGGGAAATATATTTTCAGACATGGGACAAATGTCCTGATTACATAGTGTGGGAAACCACCAAGAGTATGTTTCTTCCTTTTACAACTTCGAAGGGAATGAGTAGACTTAAACTTTATTTATTTATTTATTTAGGTCTAGGATTGCAAGTACCTTTGAGCCAAGGCTCTTTTACAAAGGTTCCACATCAGTTGCAGTATAATACAGGAAATACAACAAAATAACAACATTGCGAGTAAACAGTATAGTAGTCAAATAATATGTAATTGAGTGAGAGCACATAAAAGAAAACCAGAACAGAGTCAACAGAAAGAGGAGAGGAGAGAATGGGGGAACAATGGGGGGAGGGACACATAGGAAGGTAGGTGCAGACAGTGGCATTGTCAACATCACAGGGAGAAGTGCTGGTGGGGGAGCAGGCAAGGGAGGGAAGGGAGGGGAGGGTAGTGGGAAACTAAGGGTAGAATAAGAAATATGTGCTATGTAGGAAGAGCATGGAAGAGGCTAAGGTAGTGGTAAGTAGGGCTGATTAAATGAGGCAGTCACAGGAGCTAGATGCAGTGATATGAAGGTGGAGCCTGGATTTGAATGTGCCTAGCTTGGGAATGGAGGAAATGTCAGGGCAGTGCTTACCCAACTTGAAACAGTATGCACTTGCTTCTCAGTTACAAATGCTTCTAAACTGACTGAATCTACTTTATAAAGCCCAGTGGAAATTGAAAACAGTTTGAACTAACCTGGAGTGATTTATATGATTTACCTGAATATATTTTGGGGTTTCCTCCAAAATACACTCCCTTGTCTAAATTCTCGCTCTACACTAGAAAGCCCTTACATTGTTGGTGTAAGATCCTTTACAAGTATTTCACCCACTCAGAAAATCTCTATATCAGAATTATTGTGGCTGATACTACTTTTATCCCCACCAAGGCTGACATGATTTTTCGAATCTAAGCATCCTATGGCTTAAAATATGTTTTTCAAGTTGTGGGATCTTCAGGTATTATCCCATTTGTTTCCCCCCAAGCTAAATATCACCTCCCACATTTGCATTTTCTTAGATATTTACAGCTTAAGTCATATCTCTGCCTATTCAAGGAAGTCCTCTCTGGCATTGCTGAAAAGCCCTCATGGCTAATATCATTGATTAAATCCTGTATTGGCAGCCTATCAGGGAGCACATGATCAACTTGTAATACAAGGCTTTTCAGGAGAGACTGGTGGACCTGGCTGACTCGATATAGGCTAGATGGTCTCAGGAGTTGGGGATTAATATTCCAATGACATCATGGGAGGGATCAGCAACTTCCCTGTATTGGAGGGGATATATGTGGAAGCAAAGAGTGTGGTTCTTCTGCACCTCAGTGGTTGTTGCTAAATTTACTGACCCCTCTCTTTGGATTTGAAGGAGGGGGTGTGGAAGTTTAAATGCAGACCAGATGCATATTATATGGGCTTGTCCCATGTTAAATATATATTGGGAGAGGATTACACTGGAATTATTGGAGATTTTTGATTGTCTGGCCTTGTTGATCTCAATTTATATATTGATGGCTACCCTTCAGGAGGGAGTGAAAGTTGATAGGACCTCATACAGACCTGTGACTCTTCTTGTGCTGTCTGCCAAAAGGGAAATCAATTGGCTGTGGTGCAAGATGATGATTCCATCTAAGGAGGATTGGTGTTGCTTTGTTAGAGAAATTTATGCATTGGAGAGGCTATCAGCAAGACTACAGAACCAAGAGTCGAGTTTTTAACTTCAGTGATGTAAATGGGTCCTATATTAGCTGGACCATTATCATGACTTTCTGCCTTAATTATTCGGGGACTCCTTGATCTCTGAGTCATGGACATGGTTAATATACTAGGTAAAGGTGTCTATGATTAGGGCATTAGGGTATTCCTTTAGCTTAACATGAGTGGAAGGGATTCCCCTGTGCCTCATTTTTGCAGCTGTTTTTTTTCATAGATTAGGTTATCTTCCTCATCCCTAAATTTTGTTTTTTAATTCTGTTTGATTGTTTGTTTCCATCTTACTGAATAAGGTCATGGGATGGAAGGATTTTGTTATCCATTGAAATCTAGATTGCCTATAGCTATAGCTCATTGGAGTATAGCTGATGGGGCTGGATCTTCATTTAAATGCTCTTTGTAAGTCTTGCTTTTCAAATTGCATCTCATCACTTACCTTTTGAAGTCAAGATGTGATGGTTTACCATTTTTCTTGACCCCCTCATGTCAATGCTTGTCGATGTGTACTGAGTATGGTATATGGGTTATTTATTCCTAGCTATATCTATTATCCCAAGTTCTTTTTTAGGATGTTTTTTTTTTGATGTTCTTGTTTGCTTATGTACCATGAGATGTATACTACCTGTGTACTGTATTGTTCCTATATTCAATAAAAACCTAAATATAAAAGAAAAAAGGATGCAGAGAGTGGTCTCAGGGGCTTTTTCCACTCTACCATTGCCCCTGCCATGTGGCATCCCACAGGGGTTCCATTTTGTCCCCCATGTTGTTGGTAGTGTATATGCTACCACTAGGGAACATTACAAGAAGATGCAAACTCAGTTTTCATTGCTGTGCTTATGATACCCATCTGTACATGGTTTTTTGCGCCTGAATAATAGGATGTGGACTCAGTTTTCAATCGGTGCCTTGCTGAGGTCCAAGACTGGATGAGTGCCAACTGGCTGAGGTTACTGGAGGCAGTATAGTGCAGTAGTTTAAGTCTCTGAGCTGCAAACTTGGAGGCCTGTGTTTGAATCCCACAGCCCTCACTTGCATACTGTATGACCCTTAGCAAGTCACTTAACTTCCTTGTGCTCCCAGGTCACAGCTGTAAACAAGCTTCAGCTTAGTGTGCCTCTCCTGGTTAAAAAAAAATACTGGATAAGACGGATGTTCTGTTGATGGAATCTGGTCACCCAAGGGTTGGTGTGTAGGCTGATCAGGTCACTGGGCTTAGGCTTGGAGATTCTCAGCAGCTCACCTTTTCTAAGGTGAAAAATCTTGGCATTGTGCTGGAAAGCAGCCTAACACTTGAATCTTAGGTGCTGGCCATGGTTCAGAGTGATATTTACCACCTTAGAAACATTGCCAGGATTAAATACTTGATCCACTCAAATGATCTGCCATCACTAGTCCATGCTTTCATGACATCATGGCTTGATTACTGCAATGCTCTTACCTAGGGCTATCATGGGCTGATCTTTGCAGCCAACAGCTGGTGCAGAATGTGGCAGCCAGGCTGCTGACTGACCTTCATGTCATATTATGCCTGTGCTGCACTCTCCACACTGGCTCTCTATTGGGTGGTGGATCACCTTCAAGGTTGGGTTACTGACCTATAAAGCCCTGCATAGTCTGGTGCCAAGTTACCATCAAAGCCTCATACAGCCCTACCACCCTTCTCATTCCCTCTGGCCAGCTGAGGAGGGCTTCCTAGTGATTCCCAGGTTTCATTTAAAATCATCCAGTGCCTGGGCTTTTTTGACTGCAGTGCCTACCCTTTGGAATTCATTGCCTCGGTCACTTAAAGAGGCCCACACAGTTGATGCCTTCAAGAGGTGAAGCTTTTCCCTCCTTTTTATTTATTATGCTTAGTCTATAGCTTTTATGTTTATCCCATTTTAAATTTTGACTATATTTTTGTATATTTGTAAAGCTCTTGCAGTTATAATGAGATAGAGCACTCTAACAAATCAACAATTGCAGGGCCTTGGACTGATATATCCATCTAGAACTCAAGTACATTCTAACTCCATTGGCAGTCTAAGGTTTAATACACTAAACTAAACATTAGGGCCCGCACCCACCTCTACAAAGGAGAGAGAATATTTAAATAGTAGTAGTAGATTTATTTAGTGATCTATCCTGCAGGCTCAGAGTGCCTTACAAAACAAAAGTTACAAAAGTCAGTCTTATGCACATATACAACAGAAACGCTCTATCCTCATTTAGTCATGGTCATATGTTATGTATGATTGCTTTGTAATATAATGTTGTACTCTTCATTGATGTTTGAGATTGCTAGATACTCTCTTGCTATCATCAAATACTGTAGTATTGAGTGGCACCTTGTCAAGCAGGATAAAACATTTCTGATAGAGGCCTACTGCATGCAATCCATCTCCTTGAATAGTCTGTTTGATTCAAAGTGCTGGGGTTTGGTTCCCCCTGCAATCACCAGTGTTCCTAATATTTTCAATACATTTGTTATTTTTGCAATCAGTTCCATTGACTTGCTTTGTTCCCTGAAATTTAGCATACTCATAGTGATTTCCTATGTAATCCAGGACCGAAGGCAAGTGTAGCCTAGTGGTTACAGTGCAGAGTTGTGATCCTGGCAATATGGGTTTTCCACTCACCATTATCAGTAAGTATGCTTGCGCAACTCACTTTACCCTCCTTTCCCTCTTTCTCTTGTACCTAACCCTGATTTTTCCTTATTGTCACTCAACCAAATCATCCCAGATCTCTTCTAATGATTTATGTGACTGTTCATATCTGATAAAATAGTTTGGGATGTGGTATATATGCAAGGTGATAGATGGCTTCAAAATCCTTACTAATAATCTATGCCCGACTATTATGAGATACATTTTGTCTTTAATTTTAAATAAATTCCCAATGATCATTTAAGGGGCAGATCAGTGATATTGGAGGATGCTTAGCAGAATTGCAGCTTGCTAAAAATTAACTTAGGAATGCAGGGGTTGTCATTCAGATTATTATTATTTATTATGATTGTTATTATTATTTACAGTTTATGCACCCAGGAAGAACAGCAGAGATGAAATATTTCATTTTCATTTATGTCCTGTTTTCACCCAATTTTACTTCAGAGTGAGCTGAAACATAAAAACCACAAGACATTTGCACACTTATGGTAACCTCATAAAATAAGGCAAATGCTTAACGTATATGTGCTAAAACTATTTATTGCCAAACAATGTGTAAACAAGAGAGAGAACTTCAAAGTTATTATCTATGGATTCTTAAAGGTTTTTCTGCTGCAGTTTACCTTTCTACAATTTGCTAATGAACATTATACAGATGTAAAAAAAAAATAAAATGTCAAGTTCCACGTTCTGTGCAACTCAAAGTGCCTGTGAAGTTTATTACTAACATTAATCACTATATCCATACTTATTTTAACAAAATGTGTGTATCCTTACTAAATCTTCTATTAAAAATATCAACTTACCAGGAGGTTCTGGATAAATATAGTCAACTTATTTGCTTAAGCTTTACATTAAATTACTTTCACAAATTAGTTTAGTGAAGTGTTGAAATCCAGTTCAGTCACTCTTGTAAGAACACTGTAGGTTCAACTTGACCTGCTAAATAACTATTAATCCATGACCTGTTTAGGAGGTATATGATATTATTCTATGTAAGATAGCATTTAAAGTGCCAGTGAAAATGTTTTGGTAAACCATTTTGTATATCAAGCACTTAATAAAAAAGTATACAGATACACACAATTCATGCTTATGCAATATTGCAGACATTTAATTTTAGTTTAGTACTGAATAGTTAAAAAAAAAGATAAACTGAAGTGAATTAGAGAATACAGATCCAGGGAAAGCAATTGGAATCAAGTATGTATCCATATGAAACAATCGTCAAAGAGATGATGCTATCTCCACCAAAAGGGTGTGGTTAGCCCTCAAGGCCCTAAAGAAAAACAAATCTCCAGGGCCGGATGGCATTCATCCGAGAGTACTATGGGAATTGGCGGACATACTGGCTGCACCCCTGGCGGAGCTTTTCAGCAGGTCACTTGAGACACGGAGGGTACCTAGTGATTGGCGAGAGGCACATGTGGTACCAATCCATAAAGGGGGGTCAAGGGAAGTACCAGGTAACTATAGACCCATCAGTTTGACCTCGGTGGTGGGAAAATTAATGAGAGTATACTAAAGGAACGATTGGGGTGTACTTGGAGGAGGTGGAGGTCTGGATAGTCGGCAACATGGGTTTGTGCCAGGTAGATCATGTCAAACCAACCTTGTGGAGTTCTATGAATGGGTAACATCAGAACTGGACAGGGGTAAGCCTGTGGATGTATTATTCTTGGACTTCAGCAAAGGCGTTTGACTCTGTCCCCACATGGTCTGGTGAAGAAACTGATGGGATTAGGAGTAGGCCCTTTGATGGTCAGATGGCTTGAAAACTGGCTAGCTGGACGCACTCAGAGAGTAGTGGTCTGTGGGGAGCTCTCGAGCCCTAGAGAGGTTGGTAGTGGGGTACCACAGGGCTCGGTCCTGGGTCCGATCCTGTTTAATGCATACATATCGGACATCAGGGAGGGTATAGGGTGTGAAATAAGTCTCGTCGTGGATGACTCCAAGATGGGAGCAGTAGTTGAGGGAGAAGAGGGGAGGGTGGCCCTGCAAGGGGACATGGACACCCTGGAAAGCTGGGCTCACACACATGGAAATTATTTCAATACCACCAAGTGCAAGGTGTTGCATCTTGGTCGAGGGAATCTAAACACAGGTACACACTGGGAGGGGAGGCACTGGAGGCCTCAATAGGGGAAAAAGACCTAGGGGTCATGGTGGATACATGTATGAATAACTCTGAGCAGTGCAGGAGAGCAGCTAGCAAGGCAAACAGGATGTTGGGATGCATCGTAGGGGATCACCTCTAGGAGCAAGGAAGTGATTCTGCCACTGTACAATGGACTGGTTAGACCACACCTTGAGTACTGTGTACAGTACTGGAGACCACATTTGAAGAGGGACATACAGCTCCTGGAGAGGGTACAAAGGAGGGCAACAAAGATGATATGAGGGCTAGGGGATTTGACTTATGAGGACAGACTTGAGGAGCTCTGTCTGTTTTCATTGGAGGAGAGGAGAGACAGGGGGGACATGATAGAGGTCTTCAAGTACCTCAAGGGAATAAATAGGGTAAACATGGAGGGGATCTTTAGACTAAAGCAGGGAGGTATCACCAGAGGACATGGTTTGAAGTTGGAAGGTGGAAGGGTGAGGGGGGAAAAGAGGAGGTTTTCACGAGAGGGTGGTGGACCCTTGGAATGCACTGCCTGGTGAGCTGGTTCAGAGATCCACTGTAGAGGGCTTCAAGAGAGGGTGGGACAGACACAGAAAGTGGATGTATCAGATGATGGCCTGTCCCGGGGGGGTGGGGATGGATAATAGGGGTTTCTAGAGAACAAGGGATGGGAGGGTCTCGGCACCCAACTAAGGATCTAGGTTCGAGCAGACTCGGTAGACCGTAAGGCCTAATCTGCTGGCAAATAGTTTGTTAGTATGTTAGTATGTTAGTTCCTGGACATTAGATTTTCCTTGTGTTGTAGGAGCTAGGGCAGTCTTAAACTTATTATTTATGAAATTCACAATGTTTTTAACTTTATTGCTTCACCATCCCATATCACAACAACGTCATCAATAAATGTGTGCCATCTGACCAAATTATAGAGAAAATTATTTTAAGGACATTGGAAAGGAACGTTTCCTCTCATCAACCAAGGAATAATTTTACCTATAATGGGGTTACTGTAATCCTATTGTAGTACCCCTAAGCTGGAGGAAGTACTTCTCGATGAACATGAAATAATTATATTTTATTATGAAATCCAGTGCCTCCAGTCCAAAGTGAAGTCAGATGGTACAAGATTTTTTGATTGTTTTTCCAAAACATGCTTAACTACCGTGATGCTGAAATCATGTTCAATCAGGTATAAAAAGAACTCCCATCAATAGAGAGCCAGTTGTTTGTTTCCTTCCACTGAAATCCTTCAGATTTCTTCAAGACATCCTGACTGGGTCGCATATCAAGTCCATGGTGTAAAACTATGTGTGGGCAGAAACAGAGCAGACAACACCATGCAAGTCAACACCGCACCACAGAATACTGCCCAACAACAAAAAATCAGGTAAGCTTACACATTTCACTGGAGTGGTGGTCCATGGTGGCGTGGTGTTGTAATAGTAAATCTACTCTCACCACTTAGCCACACCCATTTTAACTGGGTGCGGTGTTGACTTGCATGGTTTTGTCCATGCTGTTCAGACTGTGTGGTATTGCATGCAGTGATTTGATGTGGAGTCTCCAGACTGTCATGGAGACAGGAAAGGAACTCAAAAGCACATGCTTTGTTTGTGGTTAATCATTTTTATTTCCTTAAACAATAACTTAAGTGGTGCAGATATGAAGCAATTTGTTATGCTGATATAAAGAAAACAACAATCTCCTTAGTCAGCTAATACCAAACTTTTCCTAGAATGGCCCATTCACTGGACTTATAAAAAAAAAATATGATGCTGATCAGCAAACTAAATTACATGTTCTGTTTCTGACAAAATCATATGTCCATGGGAGAGTGTATCATGGTAGTGTATAGAATATTATAATATTTAACCAACTGGGTCCCTATCTTTTTTAGTTCATACTCAGAGAACTCCTACTGCCAGGCATATTTTCATAAGCACCAGATATTTAGGGTTTGTTCACATCCCTGTATGGCTGGGGGAAAGCAGTACCTAACTAATGGCTATTTACCTAATGTTTCCTAAATCCCTTGTATATACCTTATAAAAAGGTGCCAGATTTTTTCAAACCTATCTTCCTTCTCTTCCTTTATATACTAACATACTAACAAAGAAGCCAGCAGAGTAGACCTTATGGTCTATCGAGTCTGCACAGGGATCAGTGCCTGGTCAGGGCACAGTTACGTCCCCCCACCCTCCACACAAGTTCCCCACTCCATCCCCCAATGGGGTTCTGAGATGCACCCTCCCCTATTCCTATCCCAGCCTCTCTTGCACCCCTCCACAGTTGCAACAGCTACCAGCTCAGAGCATTCCAGAGTTTCACCACTCTCTCAGTGCAGTAACATCTCCTTGCCCCCCTTTAGTCGCCCACCAACCAGCCTCATTGGGTGCCCACTGATGATCTCCACCTCCATCAGCTGAAACACCCTATCCTGGCTCACCCTATTTATTCCCTTAAGATATTTGAAGACCGTGATCATATCCCCTCTGTCCATTCTCTCCTCCAGGGAGTACAGGTTGAGCTCCTTGAGCCTCTCCCCATAAGACTTCTCCCACAGACCCTGTATCATCCCAGTTGCTCTCCTCTGGACCCTCTTCAGAAGAGCAATATATATATATTTTTTTCACACATACCCCCATAATGCAAATTATCATGGGCTGCATATGCAAATCACCACAGAATATTAT
Source organism: Neoceratodus forsteri (assembly GCA_016271365.2). Classification (NCBI taxonomy): domain Eukaryota; kingdom Metazoa; phylum Chordata; order Ceratodontiformes; family Ceratodontidae; genus Neoceratodus; species Neoceratodus forsteri. The sequence goes on from CM028130.1 coordinate 319,811,928, forward strand.
GCTGGTTCAGCTTTAAGCAGAAATGCATGGTGCCAAAAGGTCTCTCACACAGCTTGCAAAGGGTGCTAATAGAAGTCACAGACACGCATTTTCATACTACTAGGACTCATCAGTGTGCCTCATCTGTTTGACACCCCAGTGGAATGAATCAGCTACCCTATGATGGTCTATCTGGGTTATGTTATGGTGAACTCAATAAAAACCAAAAACAAGTTAAAAGACAAAGAAGCTCAGTGTGCAAGCACTGAGGCAATGGTTAACCCAAAGGCCATTGGCCAGGAAACCAAGTTTCAAAGAAATACAAAATCACACATACCCCCATAATGCAAAGCATCATGGGCTGCATATGCAAATCATCACAGAATATTATGCTGGTTCAACTTTAAGCAGAAATGCATGGTGCCGAAAGGCCTCTCACACTATATATATATATATATATATATATATATATATACACACACACATATATAATAAAGTCTTTCTAATTTTGCACAATCTGTTATGAGCTATAACCATTCTTTATGGCTGGGCAGTTCCACCCCTCACCAATGCAATAACATAACTTTTTTTGCTAGTATTCTGGCTAAGCCACAAAAGCCTCCTCTTCAGTAGTAATATTTAACAGAGACAAAGAACCCAATAGCACAATGCCTGGATCAATGGGAACTGCTGTATTCAGAATTTTGGCAATAATCTCTCTGATTTTGTCCCAGTAGGTTTTAAGAGATTGACAGAATAAAAATGCATGGCTTATAGTTCCTTTATCTGTATTGCACCAAAGACAAAGTTTAGATAATGTAAGATTTACTTCATGTAATTTACTAGACGTATAGTAAAGTTTATTAATTATGTTAAACTGGATTTATCTTAGTTTATTATTTTTAGAGACCGTTTCCGGTGTAGCCATAATTTCTTGCCAATTAACTAAATGAATAGTATGTCCCAATTCCTTACTGCAGGCTACCTGCCATTCTACTGGGTCACGTTTTATTCTTTCCATAAGGAGTTTATATATTTTTAATAGAATTTTAGACTTATCTGGTGAATGCCAGAGGAGCAGCTCCAGAGGGGTAACCTCCACCATAAAGTTTGGTACTTTCTTATGTACAAAGTCTCTCAACTGCAAATAAGTGAAGTAACTGGGCCTGTTGGATAAGCTGGGAGAAATGGGGATGGGGAACCAGATGATCAGATGGATAGGCAATTGGTCCAGGACCGGACCCAGAGGGTCATAGTTGGTGGGATAGTCTCATCCCCAAGGAGGGTCATTAGTGGGGTCCCAAAGGGATCAGTCCTTGGGCCCCTCCTGTTCAATGCCTACGTCTCTGACACAAGGACAGGTATCAGGAGTGAGGTGAGTCTCTTTGCGGATGACTCAAAACTGGGGGGTGGTGGTTAATGGGGAGGAGGGGAGGGTGGCCCTACAGGGAGACCCGGAGGCTCTGGAAAGATGGTCTAGAAAGTGGAAGCTGAGGTTCAATGCAGGGAAATGCAAGGTACTGCACCTGGGGGCCAGAAACCCAGGCCAAGTGTACACCCTGGTGGGGGGGAATTCTACAAGTCTCAATGACTGACAGGGACCTGGTGGTGGTGGTGGATATCCAGATGAACAACTTGGAGACTTGTAGGAGGGCAGCAGCGAAGGCCAATAGGATGCTGGGATGCATCGCTAGGGGGATCACCTCCAGAAGGAGGGAAGTGATACTCCCTCTGTATAACTGCTTGATGAGGCTGCACCTCGAGTACTGCGTGCAGTTTTGGAGGCCACACTTAAAGAGGGACATTAAACTCCTGGAGAGGGTCCAGAGGAGGGCAACCAAAATGATTTGGGGCTTGGGGGACAGGACCTATGAGGAGAGGCTCGAAGAGCTAAATATGTACACATTGGAAGAGAGAAGGGACCAGGGGGACATGATAGAGGTCTTCAAGTACATGAAGGGGTAAGTAGGGGAGGGTCAGTCAGGGTGCTTCAAAGGAAGGAGGAGGGGGCTACTAGAGGGCATGGGTGGAAGCTGGAGTGGGTAGGATTCAGAGGAGAAAGGAGGAGGTGCTACTTCACTGAGACGGTGGTGGAGCCATGGAATGCGCTGCCCAGGGGGCTGGTGGAGGCAGAGACGGTGGAGGGGTTCAAGAGGGGGTGGGACAGGTATAGGGGAAGGGTTCTGGAATCAAAATCCAATGCAGTGAGAATATCCAGAACTGGGAAGGGAGAAGGTGAGGGGGACAGCAAGGTCAGCTCCCAGAGTGGGGGCTGACAAAACAAGCAGACACGAAAGACCATTAGGCCTATTCTGCTGGCATTTTAGTATGTTAGTATGTTAGTAACTGCCTGTAGGTAAATCAAATTCTCTTTTAAGCATTTCAGAAGTTTTAAAGTCCTATTAGTCAGAAATTGATTCAACTGATTTTGCTCCTGCTTTTGCCATGATTGAAAAATGTTTTTCTTATATGTAAATTTAATTTAGCTATTTATATATATTGGTGAATGAACAACTACGAGTGGAGCTTTGCCATCCTGGAATGTATACACATCCTTATAAATTCTGGAAGTTGTTCTGGATGAATTTAGGAAGTTCTTTTATAGGTCAGTATTTTCAAAATTGACATAGAAGATGTAAGTTAATATCGGAAGTGAGGAACAACACTGTTCCAAAAACTACATCTTGTAAAATTGATGTTACATTTGTGTTTGGTCCACTCAGCCAGTGTAATGCATGCTGTATCTGGGTGGCAAAGTAATATCATTTAAAAAAAGGTAAACCTAAGCCTCCTTGTTCCAGCGGCGGGTAAAGTTTCTCTAAACATGCCCTCAGTCTCTTGCCTTTCCATATGAATTGTCTAATTATTTTATTCCCATTTGTGAAGAAAGAGTTTTTCAGAACAATTGGTATGGTCTGGAACAAGAAAAGTAGTCTAGGTAAGGTATTCATTTGTATAATATTTATTGTACCCAACATGGTTCGGGCAAATTACTTCATTTATCAAAGTCCTGCTTCATTTTCTCAATCAAAGGGGAAAATTTAAATGGAAACGTTGATACCAATTTGTTGTAAGTACCACTCTTAAATACATTACTTCTGTTTTTTTTTACATTTCTTGTCATAACCTACCAATATTCTGTATCATGTGATACCAGACATATCTGATTTTTCCCAATTTACCTTTAATCCTGACAAATTGCCAAACTCTTTTATTAATTTGCATAAAATTAGACTTGTTTCTTGTGGTCTATACAAAAATAGCAGAACATCATTGGCATACAGGGATATTTTATAATTTTGTTCTCCTATATGTATTCCCCTAGCTTTGTTGTCTTGAATAGCAATAGCTAAAAATTCTATAAAAATAGCAAATAGTAATGGTGACAGTGGGCAACCCTGTCTTACACCCCTGTATAGCTGAACGACATCCAAAATGCTGCTATTAGTTCTAACTCTTGCCAGTGGTGTGCTCTAAATCGTATCTACCCGCATAATAGATCTTTCTCCCAGATTCATCCTGACCAGGCACAATCTTAAAAATGGACAATGTACCCGACCAAATGCCTTTTTGGCATCTAGCGATAATATCACAACTTCTTTATTTTTGGTATTTTCGTAATATTAAGAGACTTCCTGATATTACAAGTTAGGTGTCTACCTGGTATAAACCTGCTCTGGTCAGTATGAATAATGGAGGAGATATGTAATGCTAGCCTATTTTCTAGAATTTTGGCCAATATTTTATAGCTAATATTCAGAAGTGAGATAGGTCTATAACAGGAGCATATCAGAGGGTCTTTATTGATTTTCAGGATTAAGGTTATTATAGATTCATTCCTTGATGATGCCAAGTGTTCTTTTATTTCTACTGCTGTATAGACTTCTAGAAGCAGTGGTGTTAAAACACCACTGAATGTTTTATAGAATTCAGATGTGTAACCATCTGGTCCTGGTGCTTATTATGTTTAAGTTGATTTATAGTAGTAGATATATCTGTTTCTGATATAGGGTTATTAATTCCTATTTTTCTTGATCAGTTAAAGTGGGAACTGCAAATCTGTAAATCCCTCTATATCCTACTGGTCTGAGGATAAGTCAGAAGAATATAGTTCTGCACAGAATCCGTAGAATCTTAGATTAATTGTATTTTGAGAGTATGTGATATAACTCGGATTCTAACTGTATGGTGTTAATTAAATTTCTTTCATGTTCTCACTGTGTCTGATAAGCTAATAGTTTATCCAATTTGTCCAAGAAGAAATAGTATTTATGTCCCTCTCAGTATGGGTGAAGATATCTAACTGTATATGTATTTTCAAGCTGTCTTACTGTATCCTTATGTAAAGTGGTTGGTTTGTTCAACCCCAGGTCGCCCCTGAAAAAGGGATCTTTGGTCTCAGAGGGCTTACCTGGTAAACAAAATCTAAATAAATAAATCTACACCAGACCTTCAATAGGTCCTTCCCAACCAAATACAATTTTTACTTAATAAAAATAAATATTGAGAGTTTTGGTTTCTTTTAAGCTTCTTATCCCTAAGGTCAGCCAGTGGAACAGCAGTTGCACTTCCACTCCCCATGCTGGTGACCTAGATATGGGAACAGACTATGGTTGCTGGGTGGGCCAGCCAGTTGAGGAAGGAGTGAGCACCCAACAGCAGTTATCTTTCTACAGGGAGGGGGAAGGGATACCAGGTCACACTGCAAAGATTGTCAACTGGCAGAGGCCAGGCAGCAATGCAGTGTGAGTGCATGTGTGGCACAGCTGTAGCATGACATTCTGGGCACAAACGTCCCAACACTATGGCACCGAGGGAGAAAGTGGAGGGAAAAGATGCAGGGCTGCCCATGTTAAGCACCCCCTCACATGCTCTTGCACGACTGTGACAGCAGGCCACCCACACATCATGGTTCTGAGCAAGTGGTGAATAACCAGTAAGTCCATGAGAAGGTTGGTGCTGGGGAGGGGGGGTTCTGTTGGGCAGACTGGAAGGGAGAAAAACTACTGATTGTTTAAAACAGCTTCCTATCCCTTAGGCAATCAGGAATCATGGGAGTTTGATTAATGTTGTATTCATTTTGGTCAAAGTACAACAAATGAGACACACTGAAAAATAAGCCCTAAAGAATTTGCACTCCAGGTCTGTAATCAATCCAAATAGCACAAAACTATGAAAGCATTAGTCAAAATTTTAAAATGAGCTGAAGGGTTCATGTTAAGTTCCCTAAAATAATTTGTCTTATTCTGTTGTCCATAATTATCTTCAACACGGTGCAACTTATTTTTTATTACTGCATTGCCTCCATTAATGGATGTCATAAGGATGATGCCATCCATTGCTTGCGTTTTTTGAGGACTCCTCTTTCTACACTACATAGGTTATCAGACTATAATGTATGTTAGAACACTGTTAACCTTAGGAAATCATCATTTCCTAAGGTTGTTAACTCTCGATGTGGCGTAGATATGTTTGTTAACCTATGATCCTACGTCATCGATAGAATGCTTCTTTAGCAATGATGCGCGGCGTTTTCTGACGAGGAGGAACCGACTGAAGGGAAACCGACGGGAAGGACTGAAGGGCATGGCGGTGACTTTTAAAACGTAAAGCCATTTAATTTTTGATAGTGGGACCATACACTATAAAAATTATGTATGAGTCCCATCGACAACGGTCAATTTTAACCGTCTCAAGGTTGCCATGGTGATGTAAACCTCTCGAGCTTCGCTCTCGAGGTTTACATGGTTGCCCTGGCAACCTCTCGACTGTTAACTGACCGGTTAACGATAGAGGACCATACATTATCCTCTATCTACTGTCTCCTGGAATAATTGATCAAAATCTTTTTATACCAGTTTTTGAAAGGTGCTGCTGCATGGACTTAATATCCCTCCAGGGGAGAAGCAGGGTGTTGGCCTGAAGTTTGTTCTTCCATAGTACATGACTGTATCTGCAGTTAAATTCATTCCATGTGATCTGTTAGAGTAGAATTGGGCAGAATTAGGAATTCCGGTGGAATGTCAATTCCACTTCCTAAATGTTTTCTGGAATTGTTTTGTTGAGCTTTTCAGAATTCTAACAGCATACTGCACCTTTCTTATTTAAGCCATGGATTTCATTTCCACACGATTCTTACTGAGGAAATGTTTTCTACAGTTAAAATCAAACAGTCAATGTGGACTGTAGACTTCAATGACACTGTCTAAAAAGTCAACTGACCACCAAAAGTATAGATGGAACCCCCAAGAAAGTGTCTAAATGCCTTCAGGCATGGATCTGAAATTATTTTCACCCACTTGTTTCAACGGAATACACATATAATGGCTGTGGAAAAGTGTTTTGCAGCAAAATAATGCAGAACTGCAGAATCTTTGGGAAAAACTGCAGAATTTTAAATTTATTCCATTGCAGAATTCAGCCATTCCATCAGAATTCCGTGGAATAGGTCAGAATATTACAAAATTCCACAGAATTCTATTCTGGTAGAATTTGAAAACCCTGCACTAATATGTAATATTTCATAGATATCATATGGCCCTTGCTGTGATGTACTTAAGCCCAATGCTTTATCCATAAAGAGATCAGGATTCAGTCATTCACCCAACATATTGTCATTGTTGTTGCATCATCATATTTACTAACTAGTTACTCTAAAGCTAAATGGTTTAAAGGTTCAAACCCCACTAGAGCCAAATACTCACTGAGTAACCTTTGGCAAGTAACTTAACCTCCCAGAGTTGTAGTGCACCCAGTGGCCCAATGGTAGAGATGAGTAGAAGCAGCACCTCACTGGAAAAAGATATTGCATTTCGGCTGGGTAAACGTGGGCAAATAAATTGCAAATTTTAATTTACAGTATGTACCTAAATTAAAGCTAAGTCCATTAAGAGGCTAGCGTTAAAAGTAACATCTCCTAATTTGACTTCTGCTGTAAATGTTTTAGTCCATGGTAGATTATCATGCAATCTTTCTTGTCTATACAAAAGGTTCAGTTCTGGTCCAGCACCAACTTTATTTGAATTATTTAGATTTTCTGTTGATTTGCCAAAAAAAAAAATTACATTTTTTGAAAAGTTTTGAATAAATCTATTTGAACCTCAAAGGTATCATTGTGTTGGGTTGTAATGAATGAGAGACCTGTGGAGAGTAGCGCTATTTGTATTTCAGTTAAGCATAGAACTTGACAGGTGTAGGACATCTTTTGTATGTTTCTTGCCAGCCATCTTTGGAGCAGATTCCAGCCACTTCCATTTCCTGCCCCATCTTGTTTCCTCCAATGTTTTTGCTGTTACCTTTTTCTTGTTCTTGGCTCTTCAAGTTCTTAAAACATGTGGTAGACCTATTATCACCTTCTTGTTAAGAATTACTGTTTGATTTTTGATGATAATGGGTTTGTTGCTGTTTCTTATTTGGCCATTTTTACTGACTACTGCCTTTTCCATTGCTTGATCTGCTCTTGCCCTATTTTTCAGTTTTGCGTAGTGGTTCCATTTAAATGTGCTCTGGTTAAAATCTGTACTGAAATTTATTTTTATTATTTCTTCTTCATAAAATCTGAGTTCCTCCTTTAAATGCCCCTTCCCCCGGGTTTTATATTCTGGTGTATCTTTGTATTGATTCACTTCTTCTCTTATTCATTCAGTTTCTTTTTCTATCTCAGTATGATGAACCTGATTGACTCTCACTATTCTGTTTGAATTACCTGTAAGGGTTCTTACCCATCTTTCCTTCATTCAACGCTGGTCCATCATCACCTGTAGAAGGCGGTTTGTCTATGCATAAGAACCATGTGACAATGCACTAATATAAATATTCTTCTAGTGTGGATGCATTGTACAACAGACTTAATTACTTAAAACTTAAGAATTTTAATTCTTGCTGAACCTGTGTTAGTACTTTCATCCAGTTCACAGAATACTTTATTTATTTATTTTTATTTATTAAATTTTGATAACCGGGTAAGCCTGCTGGGCCCCGAAGGTCCCTTTTTCAGGGGCGACCCGGGACATTACATGGAATAATACATGGGGTAGCATACAGCACATGTACATTACACTAGACAGCGAGGAACATAATACATAGTTGTTTTTCAGCAGTTACATTTAAGAGGTAAGACATAGTAGCTTTTTAGCAGTTAACATTTCCTGGGTAAGCTCTACAGATGGGGCGCAGTGCTATATAGATGGGGTGCAGTGATAGTAGCTATTTCCATATGAGGGAGAGGGTGGGCTTCCACTTAGAGCCTCTCACTTTAGCAGTTGCATATGGAGGTGACCATCATATGAGCCTTCAGCCTTGTGCAGAAGGTGTGGGTAGAGGTAGCATCCTGAACACCAGGGGGCAGGGAGTTCCATAGGGTGGGCACTGTGATGGCGAACGACTTACCCCCCCACCTTGGTTCTAACCTTTGGCCCTGCGAGGAGGGTTCTGTCCATTGTTCTGAGGAGCCTAGGGTTTCTCTTTTGGGCAATGAGTCCAGTGAGGCTGGGAGGAGGGGATGGGCTGAGTAGTTTATGAGTGTGGTAGAGTAGGGGGTATTGGAGCCGGGCCTCCCAGGAGGGCCAGTTTAGTTGGGACAGAGTGTCACAGTGATGAGCCTGGGAGTTGGATAGGGTGGTGAAGTGAGCCACCTTGTGATAGATAACTTGTAATCTGTTCATCTCTTGTTTGGCAGCTCCCTGTATCACCGGGGCCACATAGGAGAGGGTAGGAAGGAGGATGCTTGTGGCGATGGAGGCCCTGGCCTCGGGTATCAACTAGTCTTTCAGCCTATACAAGGTTCCGAGTTTGGCATGAATATTTTTGGTTACCTGGTCAACATGATCCTTGAGGGAAAGCACTGATCCAGGGTGAGGCCAAGGTATTTTATCGATTCAACCACCTCAAGTCTTTTTCCTGATTTGGTCATCAGCCTGAGATGTGGGCTTCTGTCCCGGCTGAGGGTTCTTGGGCTAAATAGCATGGTCTTGGTCATGTTAGGGTTAATGATCATTCTGTTGGTGACAAGCCATTGCTCAAGGGAACCCAGGTATTCCTGTAGCCCGGAGCAGAGATCTCCCAGATTAGAGGAGGGGTGGTATATGACTGAGTCATCCACATACTGTACCACTGAGCTACCCCCACAGTGTTTACTGAGATAGTTTGTGAAAAGAGATAAGAGAAGAGGGTCAAGGATAGATCCTTGGGGCACCCCATTCATTAGGGGGAGAGGCTCCGACAGGTAGTCTTTCCATTTTACTCTCTGTGTCCTCCCTGTGAGGTAACTGTTGAACCACGATAGAGAGTGGCTGTCTAACCCGACCTGGTTCAGTTTTGTAAGGAGCAGGTTGTGGTTTACAAGGTCAAAAGCCTTGGAAGGGTCAATGAAGACTGCCCCGGTGGGGGATCCCTTGTCCAGTTCTCTGAGAACATCAGTGGAGAACTTGATAAGTGCAGTGTCAGTCCCATGATTGGTTCTGAAACTGTGCTGGGAAGGGGCAAGTAAATGGTGGAGCTCTAGGTAGTCCCGGAGTTGTCTGTAAATTAGTCTCTCTTGAATCTTACCAAGGCTAGATAGCAGGGAGATGGGCCTGTAATTGTTGGTAGTCTCCCTTGAACCACCCTTGTGGATGGGGACTACATAGGCCAGTTTCCATTGTTCCGGGATGGCACCTGCGATAAGGGATCGATTGAGGAGCCAGGTGAGGGGCCTGGCGAATGCAGGGGCCCCTTCCCTTAGTATGCAGGGAGGGATGCCATCAGGTCCCATAGCTCCCGACATTTTGAAGGACTTTAGTAATGGGAGGACTTTGTTTGGTCTTACAAGCCGGATGTGGAAGGTTGGGCGGTCCAGGCTTTGGGGGATGGGATCATTCAAGACTGGGAGGAGGGGTGGCAAGTCCATTTTGAGCAGGTCCAGGTTTGTGAACTGGCAGTTGAGAGCCATGGCGATGCTAGGGTTGTTGTTAGTTAATTGGCCATTGACCTCTATGGGGCAGTGAGCGGTCTTCCCGCTCCCCTTTATAAGCCTGTTTATGTGAGCCCAAAAGAGTCTAGGGTTGCCTAGGTTCTTTTTCTGTAGATCTGTGAGGTAGTCTCGTTTGGCCACTTTGATGGCCAGTTTGCACTTATTTCTCAGCGTCTTGTAGCGGTTTAGGTCAGCCGATAGGGAGGAGAGCTTGTATTTTTTCCAAGCAGTGTCCCTAGTTTTCATCAGTGTTTTCACTTGAGGGGTGATCCACTTGTAGCAGCTCCCTTCGGTATGGAATTTCTTCAAAGGGTCCAAGCAGTCAGCAACCATAATGATGGCTCCCTGGAAGAAGGTCGTAGCCTCTTCCAGTGTGGGGAATAGTTTGATTGGGCTCCAATCAATCCCATTTAGGCAGCCAATCAAGTGTTCAGGTTGATAGTTTGAGTAGTCCCGTGTCATGAGTATTTGCAGGAGGACTTTGGGGGCCCTGTTTTTCCAGGAACAGAAGACTGGGGAGTGATCACTCAGGGCATCCGCTAGGGTGCCAGCCACCTTTATATTGGCGGGTTTGCTAATAAGCACCCAATCAAGTGTGGAATGGTTACCCGTTTTGTAGTTCATTTGGGTGGGCCCTGTGATAACCTGCGTAAGGTTAGCTTCCTGAACCAACCCTAGTAGGGAGGGATTGTCTTTCAGGGCCCAATTCAGATTGAAGTCCCCCAGGATGATTAGCTCAGAGGTGATCTCATCGGAGATGCCCTTAGGACTGCCTCCAGAGATAAGCCCTCATTGGTTAGGGGATTGTATACGCATCCAATGTTGAGATGCTTACATGGGCCAAGGGTGATGCGAACGAAGATCGATTCACCTTCCATACTAGTGGCCTGTAGCAGGTTCACCTGCACTGAGTTAAGAGTGTCTTTTGTGTAGATTAGGACCCCTTCACCCCTTTTCCTCAGTCTATCTTGTCTATGGGAGAGGCATCCTAGGGCTGCAACCTCGTGGGGGGGTATGTGAGGCTTGAGCCAGGTTTCCGATACGGCCAGGATGTCCAGGTTGTACCAGTCCAGCCAGGCTTGAAGTTCCTGCATCTTGGGTCTCAGGCTACATATATTCATGTGCGCAATCCTCAGGCCCTTATTGGCCGCCCAGTGCGGGTCCACTGGGGAGGAGACCAGAAGATCATAAGGAGGGGGACCAGGATTTGGTTGGATGAACCCTGCCATGAGCAGGAGGGTAGCAAGGAGGCAAAGAGAAGGACACCAACTGAGGGGTAAGGACTTATTCCAGAGTCTCTGTTTAGCAGTGAGTAGAGTTGAGTTCAGAATGCCTCTCCTGCTGAATACATGGGCAGTCAGAAGCGCCTCCATGTTATTAAGACGGAGGGTGTAGTGGTCCCAAGAATGTCATGGGGGAATGTCCAGTTTGGGGAGACTTCTCATGTCCTGTTCTCCTGTGCTTATAGACCTATCTGCCCAGTGTAGGAAGAGGAGGTACAGGACAGCCAGTAGGAGGCCCCTATTTGGGCAGCCAAGACAGGGGGGTCCAAGCATGGAGGGCATCATGCTGGTGAGGAGGCCGGGTGGGGAGGAGGTATGGATGGGCGGTAGGGATGGTTGTACCCCTGGGAATAAGTTCCCCTGATCCCACCGTGCTCAACTTAAGAGTAGTAACCAGCCTCATCAGGCACTGAGTCCCTGACAGATCAGGTCAGTGGTGTGGCCAGGAATTACTACAGCGAGCCGCTGATCAGCAGTACCCAAACTTATAGGGTATCAGATGTGCTTAATATCCTCTTATGGGGCCTTATGCACTATTGGAGCTGAGTGGTTATGGGCGTGTATCTGGGGTGTGCAGCCACTCTGCATCCTATGTCTTCCCCACACAGGCTACACCAAGGGGGGCACACAGCACCTACATGCTTGATCCCCTGGCTGTGCAAAGAGCAATGTGCCAGGACAGGAGAGGGGCGTGCCAGCACTACGCACCATGCACCAAGGTGCATAGTGCTGGTGGCACTGATGCATAGGGGGCACAGGTTACTCCAGTTAGAACTTTGCCATAAGCCCTCCATGTGCCCCATGAACACAGTGGGAGTTGCCCAACAATAGGGTGAGTAGCCGAGCCACACCACCGGTGCCACTTCATACAGACTTCCGGTGTCTCTCACCCACCCCAACACACACCAGACACCCCCAGGACACCCCCCACACAGGGGCACAGGACATGGATGCTGCCCCCAAATGGTACCGCCTGCCCACCCCCACTAATGGCAGGGTACAGTGCCTTCCCCCCACCCTGTCCCTATGAACCTCTCTGATGCCGTCAGAAGGCAGTTGGCATTGCCCTCCACACACCACCACAGCCACGGGCCCATCCACGAGGCATGCTGCCAATGCACGCCCCACTGCATATGGGATTCACTGTGGGTCCCGGTCCAACCTGGCCAGGTCCATGACTCTGCCCCTGGCTGCTCTACAGAGTTCTGTGCACTGGGGGGTTGGTCAACAGACAGGAGGTGGCCAGTAGTGAATACCAGCCACTGCGCACCTCACCATGGGTGTTCAGCTACATGGGTGGGGTATGTGCGGTTTCCAGGTACCCCCACCCTCATAGTACATAGGGCCCATGGAATGCACAAACATATGTATTTGAAACAGTGTACTAAGAATATTCTGAATTCGAATGCTTTCCTGATTTGCTAGCATTCATTCCCATAACCACATAAGAAGCGTACTCTTCCTTTAGGCTACTAAAAACTTGAAGACATATTATTTACACAAATAAACCCCTCTAAACTGCAGGCGGTATAGGTTACTTCAGATCACCAGTTTAGTGTCATGTTTTGTAGCTTTTTCCAAAACTAAGCTGCGCCTCAGAATAAATCATTTACAGTCTTTCCTTTTCCTGATTGCAGATACTCCATGATTGTGTGGTTTGCAAATTAGTTTCTGGACTAAAGACTGAGGCATCAAGATTTATACCACTTCAGTTGCATCCTTCAGGATCATTGCCAGTATTATATGGAGTTCTGTAGCTTTTTTGTAACTATTAGAGCTACAGTGGCAAACAAGCTAGAGGAATTCTGCAGTCATGCTGCTTTGCCTAATATCATATCTCTTCTGGACCACAGATGTGCAACAGCAGTACAATGCCTGAACCAACATCAAAAATCAAAACCAGGGAACAGAAAAGACAAGATCCTCTCCACTGTACCCTGCCTACACCATGCAGGGACTCAATATCCCAGAATAGGGACACTGAACAGACTTTCTTCAAACTGGTGCACCCACATGTTTCTTCATAAATAAGGCCGTATTTCAAAGTCTTTTCTGCATCTTATATAGTTTCAGTAGCCATCCATCTGATGTGGTGATGTTGACTTTCAGGTGGAGAACAGAAATTCTGGATTTTCCTGTGCTTCACTGCACTTACAAAAAGTTAAATTAATTGATATGTTGCATTTAATTGGTACCTTGAGTATCTTTAGTTCTTCTGAGGAGTACATATTGTATCCCATAAATGAGACAGACAAACTTGTTGGCCAAAAGTATAATGACGGGAGGCATTTGTGATGCTGCTTGAAATATTTTAGTGCAGTGTCTCAAACAGCAAACATGTAAAATACACAGCAATTACATGTTGCTGCTTCATGAGCCCTACTAGTAAGATTTTTCTTTGAAGGATTGTGTTTTATCCTTTCACTTCCTGGTTTTCAAACCCTGCACATATAATGCCATTCATGACAGACTCTCACAAATCCAGTCTGACCTTGATGTATAAGGTGCAGTAATACTCTATGCACCAGCCTACACTTTTGGAAGCATTTTATGATCTGAATGTAATAACTTCAATGGACTATATTTAGCAGTGTGTGAGGCTGACTAACATTGCTTTGTGGATAAATTTATGAATTTGTTACAATTCATGAAATTAACCTGCCCTGTGAAGTTTCAATATGCAGTACAGGGCTAACATCTCAAACAATGAATTTGGTAACTTCACTGACAAAATTGGACCCACAGGCAAAGTTAGCAATGTACCATGGGATTGGAGGTCACATATTACTGAAATACATTGTATACATACATGCAGAGGCAGTGTTCAGTGCTGTCTTATGAAAAGAGAGTTGGAGAGAAGTCTGTCCCCGATTGTTTGAGCAAACAACCTTTAACACTGCTCTGAAAGTGGAGTATTTGGAATGAAATCACTCAAAACAATATCTAGGTGCCTTGTGCAGCTAGATCACCATTGCTTGTAGTTTTGAAGATACATTTAGTTGAAAGTAATGGTTTTGTCTAGTGAAGAAGTGCTATGTGGAGGGGGGGGTTGTTTCAACTAGCAAGCAAGGACACCCTCTGAGCACTAGACTGATTTGTTTTTCCCAGACTTTCTTCTTATTTATTTTTGTCTGTAGTCTGTGATTTCTCATTATATTTTTGTAGTAGTTTTGTGTGGTTAAGTGAATTGTCAGTCTGTTTCTATATTGATTGTAGTTATTTTGTTTAGTTTTTGAAGTTATGGTGTTATTTATGGTAACTTGTTTTGAATTACCCGTCATGTATGTCTTTTTACTCTCCATCATATTAAAAAATACCAAACAAAAAAAATTTGGGAGTGGTTTTGCTTCTACTGTAGTTACTGTAGGCTCCATAAACTGTTCTGTTCTGGTTGAGATCATACTGCTAATCCTTGAGGTGCTATCGCTGCCAGTAGTATTTGGTTTTACTGCAGTGTTTTGATCCCTTGCAATATTAAAAATTGAAATATACAAAATGGCTAGAAAGGGATGCTTAGGTAAAGGGAGACGTGCCAGTGAAGTGACCAAGAAGTTAATAGTTTCTGTGTGGAAAAGGGTTTTTGCACCTAAGAAAACTACCTCTTCAGAAGCTTCATGGTTGGGCTCTGAGGCTGGTAGTATTAGTAGTAGGTAAATTAAAGTAAAATGTATTTGTTTAAAGTGCCTTTTCCAAGCTAAGGGCGCTTTTACAACAATTCAGAGACTTTAAATACACACCATACAAAAGCAATAAATATAATGAATAAACATAAATAATTCTTAATTATCAAGTCCCAGAAAATGTTTGATTAAAAAGGAATGTTTTTAGCTGTTTTTTAAAACTTTCCACAGACAGGCAATCTTGTATCTGATGAGGTAGAGAATTCCACAGAGTAGATGCCATATAGGCAAACAATCTTCCACCAGATGTCTTTAAGTATACCCTGGGTATCTCTAGCAATACCTCGTCAGAGGATCGGAGTAAGCGGGCGGGGCAGTAAGGCACCAGCAGTTCTTTCAGGTAGTGAGGTCCCAAATTGTGTAGAGCCTTATAGGTCAGCAATGCGACCTTGAAGGTGAGCCACCACTGTATAGGCAGCCAGTGCAGTTCATGCAGCACAGGTGTTATATGGCTAGATCTAGAAACTACCATCAACAATCTGGCCATAGCATTCTGCACAAGCTGCAAGCAGCAGATATCCACCCCCGGCAGCCCTAGATAGAGGGCATTGCAGTAATCAACATGACTGGTGACAAAGGCGTGGACCAGAGTAGGAAGTTCTTCAGGCAGAACCAAATGTTTCATCCAGGCTATTTTCCTCAGATGGAAAAAGTCAGACTTGACTACAGCTGACACCTACCCCCTCAGGATCAGGCCCTCATCAAATACCATGCCCAGGTGTAATAGGGAACATCTTTATTTGGTTCCTAGAGCTGGAATATACAGTATGTTTATAATTATTTTTAAGCCCCCCCTTACAAGTCTGTTGCGCAACAGCACACTTTTATTTGTTTTAGAACTCATCCCCCAGGTTTTCTCCTCTTAATATTTTATGCAGGCTGGCCACCTACATAATTCGTTTATGATGGTAGAAACCCAAATGTAACATCAAAAAAATACTCCAGCTCTCTAAACGAGATACCCCCTTGTTAATTTTTGTATAGCTTAATGAGTCATTTTTGACAGTAAAGCGAGCACACCGAAAATCCCGCACAGTTAAAACCCCCTCTCATACTGTTTAAAATGCATTTGTTAGTTTTGCCAAGAAAACCCACCCTGCTTCTTCAACTTCTCCACACCAGGTATACCGTCCTAAGAGCCAGCCGGCCTCATTTTGATGTTATTTATGGTATGCCTTGATGTGGGAGGAGCTGGAATTTGCAGAAATAGGGAATATTAATGTAGAATCCCATAAAGTTCCTATTATACACTGTAGGTATAGTCATGTTATTAATTGCTCTATAAACAAATACAAATTGTAATAAAATAAAAAGAAGTGTTATTAAAGGAAAAGTTATGTTACATCATGTTATATGGGAGGGGCTTCAGGTCATATGACCCAGTCCCTAGATAAAAGAATACAGATTCTGAATGAAGTCAGTCTTGAGTTGGTCTGTTCCTAGATCAACATCTCTCTAGCCTGTACTAGAGCTACATTGCTAAACCTGTTCACTTGAGATATGGTTCTTTGTTTTGCCGTCTTCAGTTTGTTCTCTTTATTTTATTTTTTGTTATGTAAAAAAATATTGGACAAAAAGAGGTCCAATTGCTTCATCCTGCATTGGTGTCCGTGTCTTCAATCCCAGCACCTCCACAGTTGGTGTCAGAAGTGGGATTTGAGGTCTCCTTGGCATTTTCCCAAGTTACTGGCAGACCGACACTGGGATGGAAGAAGAAAGGGTAGAAGCGGAACCTGTTACGAGACCCAAGGGTGTACTGACCAGGACCATGGCGGACAAGTTGGGGGAGCCATTATTGTTTGGTCTACCTGAGCAGAAGAAGGAAAGACTTAAGACTGAACAGGTATTAAGGGAGGAGGACGAGGACCTCCAGGGGGCAATCGTCGCTGGTGCCCCGATTGAGGACGAACCACCAGAACAGTTGCATGAGCTATTGAGATGGCTCTGTCTTAAACAACTGGCCACAGAAAAAGAGAGAGAGAAAGAGCAGGAACGGAAGGAGAGGAGATGGCAGGAGACCTTAAGAGCCATCCAGACTATTAGTGTTCCTCGCAGTCCCCCAGCTCCTAGTGAAACCCCAAAGGACATTAAACTAACAAAATTGGGAGAGCAAGATGATATAGAACCCTATCTGATGACCTTTGAGCGGATAACAGGGGCCTGTGGATGAGCCAGGGAACAGTGGGTTCTCCATTTGGCACCCTACCTCACTGGAAGAGCTCAGCTAGCCTGTGGTAACATGGGCAGCCAACAGGTGGGGAACTATGATGCTGTAAAGAAGGAAATATTGAGGAGGTATGATATTAGTGCCGAGACGTATCGACAGCGGTTCTGTACTCTCCAGTTTCAACCCACTGATCATCCCAGAGAGATATATGTGTGACTGAATGATCTGTGTCACAAATGGTTACAACCTGGGGTAAAGACTTTAAATCAAATCATGGAAGCCATTGTAGTGGAACAATATATTCACGTTTTGCCTCAGGACGTCCAACTATGGGTGAAGGAGCATCGCGCAGAGACCTCAGAGAAAGCCATCTCTCTAGCAGAGGACTATTTGACAGCCTATCCCTACCGAAAGAAGACTCAAACCAGTCAAGCCAGTGTGACTACCACGGTAAGAACCTCTTCTTCCTCTACTTCTCCATGTCCTGCTGTCCCAGTCAGTAATGTTGTACACTCAACAAACAAATAACTGAACGGGGTGGAAATAGACCATTTAGAACATTCTCCCCAGATATTGTGTGTAGAGACTGTCATGAAAAAGGCCACATTGCTCGCCATTGCCCAAAAAAGCATACTGAGAATGTACATCTAGCATTGGCAAACTTGGGACAGTATACTATACCAGTACAGATTGGATCCCAGACTGTTACGGGACTTATCGACTCAGGGAGTAAACAGACAGTGGTCCGAGCTGAACTGGTGGAGGGTGTACCTAGGAAGCCTGCCAAGACAGGGGTAATTTGAATACATGGTGACATACATTATTACCCCACAATTTCAGTGGAATTACAGACATCTCATTCTAAAAGAGAGATGGACGTAGGGATAGTGCCCCTGTTACCAGTTCCCGGTGTTGGTGGGACAAGATCATCCTGACTTTAAAACCCTCCTTATAACCAATCACCTTGTTGCCGTCACCAAGAGGGCACAACATAGAGAGAGTGAACAGAATGCCTTGCTCCATTTTGATGAGGATATTTTAGGTGCTCCCGGGAAGACCAGAAAAACAAGACATGAACGACGACGAGATAAATTACAATGGACCCAGGCACATGTCCTAGACATGAATAGTAAAGAGACTGATATAAAAGATATAAATAAGAAATGTGACTTTGAAGGGAAGCAAAAAGGGGATGAGTCATTAACACCTTTGTTTTCACAGGTATCCCAGGAGAAATCAGGGAATAAAGCATATTACAGAGTAAAGAATAGCTTATTATATTGAATCTGTACACATCCTAGAACAGGAGTACAGGTGGATCAGCTGTTGGTACCCAAGGAACATAGGGCTCAAATATTACAACTAGCTCATGATAGTCCTTTTGCTGGACACCTGGGAAGGGACCATACCTTAGCCAGGATCCTATACCATTTTTTTTGGCCTGGGATACATAAAGAGGTTGAACAATATTGTTTAACCTGACCTGAATGTCAAATGATAGCCAAAGTGAGGAAAAGGGACATAGTTCCCCTGCAACCTCTACCCATTATAAACCACCCATTTGAATGAGTAGCCATGGATATAGTAGGTCCCCTACAGAAAACTAAAAAGGGAAATCACTTTATTCTAGTAATATGTGATTACCATACCAAATATCCTGAAGCTATTCCCCTCTGAACCATAACTGCTAACAAGATAGCAGAAGAACTTGTCAAAATATTCAGCCGACTGGGCATACCCAAAGAAATTCTGACAGATAAGGGCACTAATTTTTGTTCTCAGGTATTAAAATGTTTATATCAGGCTCTAAATGTACATGCAATTCATACTACACCTTATCACACTCAGACAGATGGCCTTGTGGAATGGTTTAATCAAACTTTGAAACAAATGTTAAGAAAATATGCACAAGAGGAAGGGAGGGACTGGGACCAATATCTGCCATTCTTAATGTTTGCGTATAGAGAAGTTCCTCAAGCCTCAACTGGATATTCCCCCATTGAATTGCTATACGGTAGGAACCCCAGGGGCCCTCTTGACATAGTAAAAAAACAATGGGAGGAAGGACAAGAGGTAGGTCCCACCACAACAATAGACTTTGTAAACAAAATCAGACAAAAATTGGTACGATATGTCGAATTAGCTCATAAAAAGGGGCTTCAACAACAGATAAAGCAGAAAACCCTGTATGACAGAGGAGTAGGGCAGAAATCATTTCAAACAGGAGACAAAGTGCTACTGCTTTTACCCTCTTCAGACAATAAGTTAAATATGAGGTGGCAAGGACCCTTCACTGTTAATAAACAATGTGGGCCAGTAACATATGAGGTAGAGCTTCCAGATAAAAGGGTTAAAAGAAAGGTATATCATGTCAATCTGTTAAAACAATGGCAGGAAAGGATCTCTTCTGTCTATTATGTATGCCCTGAGCCGACGGAGAGCAAGCTCGAGATGGCCTATAGAAGACTAGACAGAACAGGTTCTTTAATAGATATACCTAGGAATCCAAAGCTAAACAGTATACAAAATCAGGAACGTGAACAGATTTTACATCTTTACCAAGGGTGGTTTACCAATTCCCCAGGGAGAACAGACCTGATACATCACCATATTGAGGTCATTCATACAAACCCTATCCGAGTGAAACCCTATAGGCTCCCTGAAAAATTAAGAGGGGAAGTGATTAAAGAGCTGGATAGGATGGTCAAATTAAAAGTCATAGAACCTTCTAAAAGTGACTGGTCCTTCCCAATGGTAATAGTAAATAAAAAGGAAGGAGGAATCCGCCTTTGTTTGGACTTTCGAAAACTTAATGCAATCTCAAAATTTGATAGTTACCCTATGCCACATATCGACGATATAATTGACCGCCTAGGTAAAGCCCATTATTTAACAACCTTAGATCTATCAAAAGGATACTGGCAAATACCATTGGATGAGATATCAAAGGAAAAAACTGCATTTAGTACACCTAAAGGACTTTTTCATTTTACTATGATGCCTTTTGGATTACATGGCACCCCTGCCACATTTCAAAGGTTAATTGACCGAGTACTACAACCCCACATGGACTATAGTGCCACATACTTGGATGATGTTATCATCTATAGTCCAACCAGGGAGGATCATGTAACACATATAAAAGCAGTGCTCCAAGCCCTGAAAAGTGCAGACCTTACCATTAACCCAGAGAAATGTGCCTTCACCATGCAAGAAACTAAATATTTAGGATCTGTAATAGGGAACGGATGTATTAAGCCTGATATAGGTAAAACCGATGCTGTAGCTAAGAGTCCAAGACCAGTTATGAAGAAACAGGTAAGATCCTTCCTTGGGTTAACAGGCTACTATAGGCATTTCATCCCTAATTTCGCCTCCCTAGCCAGCCCTCTGACAGAGCTTACTAAAAAATGGAATCCTACCAAGGTAAAGTGGACTCCTGAATGTGAAACACCTTTCTGTTCTATCAAGGCATTACTCTGTTCTTCCCCAGTATTACTAAACCCGGATTTTTCCAAACCTTTCATAGTACAAACTGATGCCTCTGCTACAGGTATAGGGGCTGTACTGTCACAAGTAGTAGATGGGCAGGAACACCCTGTCCTATACATAAGTAGGAAGTTACATGTGCAAGAAACTAAGTATGCCACAATTGAAAAAGAATGTCTGGCTGTCCGTTGGGCAATCGAGACATTAAAATTCTATTTATGGGGTGTACAATTTGAATTAATTACAGATCATAACCCCCTTTGCTGGTTGATGGCTATGAAAGACAAGAACCCTCGTATCATGAGGTGGTATCTCACTTTACAGCCCTATACTTTTACAGTAAAACGTAAGGCTGGGTCAGCTCACAGAAATGCTAATTTCTTGTCCCGATTTGGTGCAGGACTACCTAGACCAGAATGAAGATTAAAACAGACGTTGGGATAATAGTAGTTGATCTACAGATAATCCATCTGAGTTGATTATGTATAATGAAGTTCTTAAATAGGGACTCCGAAGTGGAGCTTTGGGAGTGGGTGGGCTAAAGCTCCATCTCTCATATCAAGGGAGATCTGATAATTCTTTCGATTTCTCAGAATGAGGAAACGTACAAAACATATGAATGATTTTGTACAAAGAGGGGAAGGTATGTAATAGGGAACATCTTTATTTGGTTTCTAGAGCTGGAATATATGTTTATAATTTTTTTTAAGCCCCCCCTTACAAGTCTGTTGCGCAACAGCACACTTTTATTTGTTTTAGAACCCCCCAGGTTTTCTCCTCTTAATATTTTATGTAGGCTGGCCACCTACATAATACGTTTATAAGTAGAAACCCAAATGTAACATAAAAAATACTCCAGCTCTCGAAATGAGATACCCTTGTTAATTTTGTATAGCTTAATGAAGCTTTTGACAATGAAAGCAGCACACGAAAATCCCAGCACAGTTAAAACCCCTCTCGTACTGTTTAAAATGCATTTGTTAGTTTTGCCAAGAAAACCCCTGCTTCTTCACTTCTCACTCCGGTATACTGTCCTAAGAGCCAGCCGACCTCATTTTGATGTTATTTATGGTATACCTTGATGTGGGAGGAGCTGGAATTTTCAGAAATAGGGAATATTAATGTAGAATCCCCTAAAGTTCCTATTATATACTGTAGGTATAGTCATGTTATTAGTTGCTCTATAAACAAATATAAATTGTAATAAAATAAAAAGAAGTGTTATTAAAGGAAAAGTTATGTTACATCATGTTATATGGGAGAGGCTTCATGTCATATGACCCAGTCCCTAGATAAAAGAATACAGATTCTGAATGAAGTCAGTCTTGAGTTGGTCTGTTCCTAGATCAACATCTCTCTACCCTGTACTAGAGCTACATTGCTAAACCTGTTCACTTGAGATATGGTTCTTTGTTTTGCCATCTTCAGTTCATTCTCTTTATTTTATTTGTTGTTATGTAAATAAATTTTGGACAAAAAGAGGTCCAATTGCTTCATCCTGCATTGGTGTCCGTGTCTTCAATCCCAGCACCTCCACACCAGGTTACACACTTGGCCAGAGGCCATAAGCGGGCCCCCCCAAGATATAAACCTGAGGGTTTCCCCACCCAAACCCCTGTTATCCTCACTCCAGGACCCACCACCAATACCTCAGTTTTTCCTGAATTCAAGTGAAGCCAACTGGTACTCATCCACTCCTGTATCTCCAGTAGGCAGTTATTAAACACTGTGATGGAATCAGACTCCTGTTCAGGTGCAAAAGACAGGTAGAGCTGAGAGTCATCAGCATAACAATGAAAACTCAACCCATAACATCTTATAATGTCCCCCAATGGAAGCATATACACCACAAACAACATGGGGGACGGCACTGAACCCTTTGGAAACCCACAGGGCAGCCAGTGAGGGACCAATGAATAAATCCCTGACACCACTCTCTGTGATCTGCCCTCCAGGAAGGATTGAAACCAACTGTGGACTGCCCCCCCTTCAGTCCACAGAAAAAACACAGGCGGTTGAGCAGTACCCCATGATCTATGGTATCAAACACTGCTGAGAGATCCAGGAGAACCAAAATAGAACAGATTCTCTGATCTCTTGCCATCAGGATTTCATGATAACCAGTGAAGTGGGTGCATGAGGAACGGTGCCGTCTGTTATGGCAACACCTTCCCGGTGCAATCCAATCATGGCGACAGAAATGTACGGCAACCCAATGAAAGGGTGGGCAAACTAGGCGACAGGATGTTGCTATACATACGTGCGTGGGGGGGTGGGAGCGAGCACAATGAGCGTTGGCTGCGAGTGGGTGGAGAGGCTGTAGGGGGTGGTGCTGTGGTTGCTGGTCGAGCTGTGTCATGGTGTTGGGGACTGGCTAGTGGCTGGGGTGGCTGAGGTACCAGATTCAGGTCCAGGCGCTGGTGTGATTTTTATTGCGCCAGTCAAACCTTTTATTGTCACTGTTTTCAACCCCCTCTGACATGCACCCCCTGGAGTTAGAATCCTTAAGTAGGGGTGTGAAATTAAACCCTCCGTGGGGGTATCTGGTGAGGTGAGGCCCCCATACAAGCTTCAGTAAAAAATATGTCCTGGCACTCCAGGGTTGTCACAGTGCCAAAAATGTGTTCGGCACTCTGACTGAGCGATAACGGCGATCGCCTTTAGACGTTCGCCGTTATCACATAGACCCAGAGATCATTTAGAACCCGAACAAGAGCCGTCTCCATGCTATGCCTTTTCCTAAAGCCGGACTGGAGAGGGTCATAGATATTTTGGCTGGTTAAATGATCCTCCAGCTGCAGAGCAACCACCTTCTCAATAACTTTCCCTACAAAAGGTAAGTTAGAGTCTGTAATTTGCTGTGCAGTCAGGATCAAGAGAGAGTTTTTTCAAAAGGGGGGCACACTACCGCCTCCTTTACAGGATCCAGGAAGATTCCTCTCTCTAATGAAACTGCCACTATCTCAGCCAGGACTGGGCCAATGACATCTACGATCCCCACTAACAGGCGAGTAGGGCCCGGATCCAACTTACAGTAGGTAGGTTGCAGAGTCTGGATGATCCTCACTATATCCATGACTGCCGGTTGGTTAAAGGTGAACCAAGTCAACTGGGCATTAGTACCACCTGATTGATCAATGCAAGGCCCAATGAACTGGCACTGACAGATCTCATCCCTGATGGTGGATACCTTGTTACCGAAGAATTCCGCAAACTCCTCACATTGTGTTTGTGACAATGCTCAACTGGCTTATAGACAGGCTAGACTGCACAGTCTGTCCACAGTCCAGAAGAACTGGGCTGGTCTATTCCTCACTGTAGCATTTTCCCTGAACAGGAACTCTGCCTTCTTATGGGAAATTGCTGATTGGTAGATCTTATAGTTTTCTAACAATCCAAGCCCATCCATCTCCAGGTGAGTTTTCCACCAGCATCTTTCCAGTCTTTGTCCCTGCCTCTTCAGCTCACAGACCTCCCCGTCAAACCAGGGAGCCCCCAGGTGAAGAGTGCAGGGATGAACACGAATTGGAGCAATGATATCCAGGGCCCCTACCACAGCCCTATTATAGGCCAGGACCAGGGGCCCTGTGTCAGTGCTATCCATTGGAAATCCTGAGAAGTCCAGCTCCATCATTAGACTTTCTGAGGTAACCCCTCTTAAAGAATGGAACTATACTAACTCCTTAGGGGCAAGCCTATTTTGGGGGGTTGTAAATCTGAACCTCAGTGCATGATGATCCGACCAACTGGTTGGCTTCACCTCCACATCGGAGATCTTCATCCCCAGAAGGAATACCAAGTCCAATGTGTGCCCCCCCCCCATGGGATGCAGAGGTACTAACCCGTGACAGACCTAATGAATCCAACAATTGAAGGAAGTTTTGACCAAATGGTGAGAGTTCATTGTCGACCCAGGCATTGAAGTCCCCCAGAATTCTCCATCTAGGAGACTCCAATACCATTTTGGTGATGAAGTCCTCAACCTCCTTCAGGAACTCCCTCCCATCACTATGTGGACAGTAGATGAGAAGGGTCCTGTAGTCTGCACCTGCACCGACTGGACACTCAAAGGAGTTGGTGTCTCCAACTCGTACCTCCCTGAGATCCAGATCCTTTCCAAAACAGACTGCAATCCCCCCCGCCCATCCGGTCCACCCTTGGGCGATGAATCACCGAGAACCCAGCCAGAACTGCAGATTCCAAAACAGGATCTGCATTTCCATCTGGCCAGATCTCAGTGATGCAAGCCATGTCAACAGAGGAAGGAAGATCTGCAGTCACTGCAGTCTTGTTCCTAATCGACCTGGCATTGCTTAACACAGCCCGAAAGGGACAGGAGTCCAAGGATGGCCTCACTTCCTGCCTGACAACATCAGAGTCAGAGCCCTTGGGTTTGGGGACTAAGCAAGGAGAACCTTGCTCCTGTATCTATTTTGCCCCAGGGTGTCTCCTGGCTTTTACTGTCCAGATCTGCCCACTCCTCTTCCATCCCCCCTAGAGTTCCAGGATCCCCGTCTCCTACTACTCCTTAATCTCAGGATGAAAAAAATTCAACATCTAGAATAAACCTCCGTAGTAAGTGGTGGTAATTCAGAAGGATGGAGATCCCAAAGTCTTGAGGGGGAGTACTGCCTGACCGTCTCTCTAATACCCCTAGACATATTTCCAACACTCCGACGACTCAATAATCATTTACTCTCACACAATCAATACCCTTCCAC
The DNA here is from genome assembly GCA_016271365.2 of Neoceratodus forsteri. Classification (NCBI taxonomy): domain Eukaryota; kingdom Metazoa; phylum Chordata; order Ceratodontiformes; family Ceratodontidae; genus Neoceratodus; species Neoceratodus forsteri. The sequence goes on from CM028130.1 coordinate 319,837,196, forward strand.
CTCCCTTACTTTAAATAAATTACAAAACAATATCCCCCACCCCAAAAACACAGTCCCAACTATAACGGTAATAAATAACAAAATACAATAAATACCCAAACCCAAATTAAAAGTCTCTAGCAAAGTCCACGTTTGCAGTCCAATGTACTGAATTATTCAGACCATATGTGTAAATCCATTGGAGCTCTCACCTCCAATGAAAAGGGAGCCAAATAATTGTTTAAACTGGGACAATCTCTCACATTGCCTTCATCAATAAACAAACAAGAAAAGGCGAGTAATAAGCACTCTCACTGCCCCGTACTCATACCAAAAGCCCCAAGTTGGAAAAATCTCACTGGCAGTTTGTTTGGTTCCAATCCTTCTCTCCTGTGAATCTTGCTCTAGGCCAAAGATGATTCTCTGGTATCTCCAAACTCCTTTATATCTCATTCGCCGTAAAAAGGATAGTTTATAAAGTCAGAGCCACCTCAAGAAAGCCTCCTTCATAGCCATCCAGGATAAGATCACCTAGCAAACAGAGGTTTAATAAAGAGCAAAGAAGGGCTCCCCTGATGCTCATACAGGAGGAGATTACCCCCCCCACCGAGCCCTTAGCCACAGCTCCCGGCCCAGAGTCACCTCCCCAGGAGACCCACCCCAAGACACCTAGAGTTGCCAGTAGAACCCTGTCTGCCCTCCAGCAGACCCGACCCCGGCACCTCCCTCACAGACCCAGCAGCAGTGGTCGTCGTCCCAGGCAATACGGGCAAATTTCCCCAACCCACTCTCAGCATCCAAAAACCAAAGGGGAAGCAAAGAGGAAGCAGATCATAAATCCATCGACAAACAGAGACCAATAACACTCCAATAGGGTCCAACCACCAGAAGTCACATAAGCTGTCTGAGAATGAATAAACCCCTCTCCAAAGAGTTCCCTCCTGCGGCAGCTTCAGAAACCTCTCCTCGTACCACTTCGCCGAAGATTCCCTGCCCCCAGCTCCACCAGTGGGATCTTAGTCAGGCCATCAACCAGAGAAATACTGAAAAACATATGAAATAAAATACAGTACAATGCTGCTAGTGATTCTGCTGCTCATCATTGCTGGCCCAGCATGGCCACCATCTTGCTTCATGAACTGCAAAGGAATAGTTGCTGGAAATGGCAGTAGCATTAGTACTGCCAAATTATTCTCTGCAACATCTGTGGCATCCATGCTGGTGGGTGCTAGGGGAGGTGGGAAAATCAATCAAAGAGGTAGCAAAATCTCTAGCTCAGAAACAATGGATGTTGTCAGAAGCTACTGGCTACATCATGAATCTCCCCAAGCTTCATTTTAGTCCTGCTAGTTTTCTGGACTACTTTACAAACTGTGTCTATATATTTTGTCCCACTCTCCCTCCCCGATCCTGGCCTCTATTAAATAGAAATCTAGAAACATGGACATAGACTTTGACGGCAGATAAGGACCACTTGGCCCACCTAGTCTGCCCATTTCCCTACCTACAGGATAATCTGCAGATCCTAGTTAGCCAACAGCCTATTTCTTCCTACCCCCCAAAAAAATTGCCTTATGTCTGTCCCATGCATTCTTGAATTCTCCCACAGTATTAGACCACACAGCCTCCTCAGGAAGGCTGTTCCATGCATCCACCACCCTCTCTGTAAAAAAATACTTCCTCACATTGCTTCTGAACTGCCCCCCCATCTTCAAATTGTGTCACCTTGTTCTTGCACATCTCTTTTTCTGAAAGATGCTACCCTCTTGGACTTTGTTGATTCCACTGAGGTATTTAAAAGTCTCTATCATGGCCCCCCTCTCCCTCCTTTCCTCAAGGGTATACATATTATGCTCCTTTAGTCTCTCTTCATATGGTTTCTCTTGCAGACCCTGCACCATTTTAGTTGCCCTCCTCTGGACTGCCTCTATCCTGTCTATGTCCCTGTGGAGAATGGGTCTCCAGAACTGGAAGCAGTACTCCAGATGGGGTCTCACCAACTGTCTGTACAGAGGGATAACAACTTCCTGTTTTCTGCTGGTGATGCCTCTCCCTATACATCCCAGTATCCCCAGCCCTCCCTACTGCCTTCTCACATTGCTTGATAACCTTAAGGTCATCTGATATGATTACCCCCAGGTCCCTTTCCATTTTTATGTTGCTTGCACGCATGTGCAAGAAACATAATGCCATCATCGGAGATTTCGGAGGTGTGTCACCTCCTCCTCCAATTCAGTCAGTGAGCTGGCAGGGCGCCCCTGTAAGCCAATGCATTTTGGAGCTGTCTATGACACGCTCCAAAATGCAGTTTCTCTGATTGAAAGGAGACTACGCTTCAGTGAGCAGCGATAAGAGCGTAGCTCCCCTCACATCTGAGTGTGCACATCCCGCATGCACTGTATAGCCGGGGGTGCCCAATCCCCGTCGGCTGAGCTCGTCCCCAGTAGTAGGTGCCACGCTGGGAGCCCACCCCACGTGGCAAGCAGTCCTTTGGCCAGCAGGGTGCCCAATCCCCCATCGGCTGAACGCCCCCCATCCTTGTGCCATGCTGGGAGCCCACCCCAGCGTGGCAAACGTCCTCAACGTCTTTTTTTTTAAACCTGTAAAACAAAAACAGTTCCAGGGCGTGTCTCCACCCCCTCCCACAACCCACACCCACCCACTGCACACCCAGCCTCCCCACACCCCTCACCCCATACTTACCTCTGGACTCTGGTCGCGCGATCTTGGTGGACAGGAACATGTCTGCACTCTTCAAAGCCGACCTTGAACTGAGGAAATGCCGGTAAGCTGTATAATGGGCTAGATAGGGAGGTTTCAACTTTGTTGCATATCTCAGGCATTTTTGGGAATTTTGCAGCAAATTTTCAACATGGGGTTTTTAGGACCCCTTCTCATGAATGATGTCACTGTCATGGTGTTATTCAGGCCTGAAGGGTGATTTCGCGCAGTGACTGCAAATCACCCTCGGCCTAAATACCACCATGACAGTGGCATCATTCATGAAAGAATGCATCCATGTTGGCGTTAATTCATCAAAAATGAATGTTTCTGACGTCGTTGCGAGTTCCTCACGCGGCTCATAGGTTCGCGCAATTTCAATATTTTCCTCCAGATTTTCAAGCATTGCCATTTTACCACCTTCTTTGAGCAGTACGGCTGTCATTTTCAATCTCATCAAAATATGTTTCCCCATGTGGCACACAATGGCACAGTCAGTGTCTTGAAATCAATGTCATGGGACAAATTAAGAAAATCACAGTGACACTAGTCATGAGCAGAGGTCTTAAAATGGCTATGTTGAAATTTGATGAAAAATTCTAAAAATGACTGTTTATGAGCGTGCGTTGCGCGGTTCCTCACGCTTGCCTTTCGTAAAGGCTCAGCAATTTTTCAATATTTTCCTCCAGATTTCCAACATTGCCATTTTATCACACCTTCTTATGAGTAGTACAGCTGCCATTTTTCACATCTCACCCAAGCGTGTTTCTGCCCATGTAGCACACAATGGCGCGGTCGATGTCATGAGATCAATGTGACGGGACAAATTAAGAAAATCACGTGACACTGTTCAGAGCTCAGGTGTTAAAATGGCTATTTTGAAAAATTGGTGAAAAATTCAAAAATGACTGTTCTGACGTGCTTTTGTACAGTTCTAACTGCCTTTCATTAAGTTCATTGAATTTTCAATATTTTCCTCAGATTTCCAACATTGCCATTTTGCCACCTTCTTATAAATATTACAGCTGTCATTTTTCACATCTCACCCAAAGCGTGTTTCTGCCCATATGGCGCCGCGATGGGCGCAGTCGGTGTCTGAAATCAATGTATATAGGATAAATTAAGAAAATCACAGTGACAGTGTTCATGAGCAAAGGTCTTAAAATGACTATGTTGAAAATTTGATGAGAAAAAAATTCCAAAAATGACTGTTTACGAGCATCGTTGTACAGTTCCTATCTGCCTTTCGTAAAGTTACATGAATTTTCAATATTTTCACTCCAGATTTCCAACATTGCCATTTTACCACACCTTCTTATAGAGCAGTACTGCTGTCATTTTACATCTCACCCAAAATGTGTTTCCGGCCATATGTAGCGCACAATGGGCGCCAGTTGGTGTTTGAAATCAATGTCACGGACAAATTAAGAAAATCACAGTGACACTGTTCATGGGCAGAGGTCTTAAAAATGGCTATGTTGAAATTTGGTGAAAGATTCCTTCAGATGTATAGCAATATTACTAATGAAGACATTGAAAGAACTGGCCCCAGGACCGATCCCTGCAGCACCCCACTGGTCGCCCCCTCCCTAGACTGCATACCATTTACCACCACTCTCTGCCTCCTGTCTGTTAGCGGTTTCTAGCCAGTTTACCAACCTTTCCCCCATGTCCAGCCTACCCAGCTAGGTTATCAGCCTCCTATATGGGATGGTGTCAAAGGCTTTGCTGAAATCAAGGTAAGCGTTGTCCGCTGCCCCACCCTGATTCACTTCCTTTGTCACCCAGTCAAATAAATCAACTAGATTTATCTGACATGATGTCCCCACTGTGAATCCATGTTGTCTATGGTCCTGGGTTCCGATGGCATCTAGATGCCCCACTATCCTTTCTTTAAGCAATGTCTCCATGATCTTCCCCACTACTGAGGTGAGGCAGAATGGCCTAATGTTCCCTGCCTCCTCCCTGCTGCCGGACTTGTGTAGAGGGACCACATGTGCCCTCCTCCAAATTCACTCATGTTGAATGACTCAGTGAACATGGCTGCCAGAGGTACTGCTATCTCCCTTCCAGCTCTGTGTATCCTTGGGCGTATGCCATCTGGTTCCATCGCTTTGTCTACTTTCAATTTAGTGAGCTCCTGCAGGACCTCTTTGTCCACCTCTTCACCCTCGTTGGCAACTGCTGTACTGTGTGGCCTTTCCCGTCCACTCTTCTGTGAATACTGAGTGGATAGACACAGTGGATGTCTTGGGAGGAAGGCATGAAACTGTCACTTCCAAATACCTAAACAGCACATACAAGCAAGCAACATTGGCATTGAAAAATGCTTGTTGTTGTTACTATCTCTCCCCCATTGTGTAATCTTCCCCTGGGTTTTTGTTTCACAGGTGCACTATTTTGCACTTCTTTGCAATGAATTCAAGCTGCCATACTTCTGACCATTCCTCCAACCTTGTCAAGTCCCTTCTCATCCTTTCCACACCTCCTTGTGAATCAACCCTGTTGCAGATCTTTGTGTCATCTGCAAAGAGGCATACCTTTCCTTCTAGTCCCTCTGCAATGTCACTTATAAAGACATTAAAAGGGACTGGACTCAGTACTGAACCCTGCGGTACCCCACTAGTCACCCCTCTTTCTTCAGTTTGGACTCCATTTACAATTACCTTCTGTGACCTGTTGTCCAGCCAATGTTTTACCCAGGCTACCACCCTGGGACCCTCTCCCAGGCTGGTTAATTTGATTACTAATCTTTTGTGTGGGACTGTGTCAAATGCCTTGCTAAAGTCTAGGTAGGCCATGTCCACAACCCCTCCCTGGTCTACTACTTGTGTCACCCAGTCAAAGAAATCAATTAGCTTTGTCTGACATGACCTTCCCGCTGAGAACCCATGCTGCCATGGGTCCTGTGCCCCACTGGCCTCTAGGTACTCAAGTCTTTCCTTCAGAAGTGATTCCATCACTTTCCCTACCACAGAGGTCAAACTGACAGGTCTGTAGTTTCCTGCCTCTGTCCTGCTCCCACTTTTGTGAAGGGGAATCACATCTGCCTTCCTCCAGTCCTCAGGTACCACACCATCCTCCCATGATTTGTTAAAAAGGATAGTCAGTGGTTTCACTAGTTCTCCCCTTAATTCTTTTAGAATTCTGGGGTGAATTCCGTCAGGCCCCATTGCTTTGTCCACCTTCAGCTGTAGGAGTTCTTTCATAACGCTTTCTTCTGTGAAAGGACTGGGATCGACCCCCCTATCCAGAGTGCTTCTGTTAATTGGATTGCGGACTCCTCCTCTTTTGTGAATACTGAGCAGAAATATTCATTCAGTATCCCTGCTTTTTCACTGTCCCTCTCTACCCACACACCGTCCCTTCTATTCAGCCTCACTATCCCTCCCTTTGTCTTTCTATGCTCCCTGATGTACCTATAAAAGGTTTTATCCCCCTTCTTAACCAAGTTGGCTATCTTTTCCTCAGTTTGGGCCTTTGTTATTCTGACTTCCCTCCCTGCTTCCTTCTGCCTTAACTGGTACAGCTCTCTGTCCTGCTCCTTCTGTGTTTCCTTATACTTCCTGAATGCTATCTATTTCTTCCTGACCTTCCCCACCACCTCTTTTGAGAACCATAGTGGCTTTTCTTTCATTTTGATTTGTTCATTTGCTTCACACAAAGGCTTGTTGCCTCTGTGATGGCAGTTCTGATGTTTCCCCATTGTTGCTCCACCCCTCCTTCTAGCCTATTTGCTAGTTCTTTTCTAAGGCACTCTCCCATCTTGCCAAAGTCAGCCATCCTGAAGTCCAGTACCCTCACTTTTGTATGGTTTGACTCTGTAGCTGAGTTTATCATGAACCACACTGTTTGTTGGTCACTTGTTCCCAGATGGCTACCCACTTCTAGATCTGATATCCTCTCACTGTCTCCATTTGAGAGTATGAGGTCTAAGATTGCTCCCTCATGAGTGGGTTCCAAAACTAGCTGTCTGAGGCATGCCACCTGCAGGGCATCGAGAATGGCCCTGCACTTGGATATGGCTGCAGCAAATGTGCTCCAGTTAACATCTGGCATATTCAGATCTCCCATCAACAGTATCTCCCCTTTCTCTGCCATCCTAAGATTGCCTTCACTCATATCCTTATCCATTCCTTCCCCTGACATGGGGGTCTGTATGCAACCCCTGTGCGGATTGTGGTGCCATTTCCAGTCTCTAAGGTGACCCACAGTCCCTCCTCTCCTTCCTGTTTACTCTTTTGTTCAGTTGCTTTTATCCCTTCCCTTACATAGAGAGCTACTACTCCCCCTCTTCTCCCCTCCCTGTCTCTCCTGTAGGTTGTGTACCCTGGTATGTTAACATCCCAGTCATGGTTCTCTGTGTACCATGTTTCTGTGACTGCTACGATATCCAGGCATCCCTCTTCCATCAAGGCCACCAGTTCAGGGAGCTAGTTTCCCAGACTATGAGCACTGGTACTCATTACCCTCTATTTCCTGATGGCCTTACCCCATTTTGCCCCATCCCTGTCCTTATTGCCTTTGTCACTTTCTCCATTTACCCCTGCCCTTCTCCCCATCAACATCTAATTTGATGTTTACCTCACTTACTACCCTGACTTTTTTGGGGGGCTAGGATTTCCCTGTTCCTTTCCAGTGCCTCCCCCCCTTGGCTAGTTTAAATGCTTGACAGTGAAGCATTTAAACCTATCACCTAGGATCCTGGTTCCCCTCCTGGACAGATGCAGTCCATCACTCCTGTATAGGCCTGCATCACTCCAGGTGAACCCCCAGTCCCCAATGCAGCCAAATCCCTGAGCTCTGCACCAGTTTTTCAACCACTGATTGGATCCCATGGTGTGGAGCACCCTAGCCTTACTTATGCCATAGACAGGCAGCACCTCCAAGAAGTTTACCGTGTGCGCTACTTGTCTAAGGCCCCTCCCCAACTCCACAAACTCTTCCTGTACTGCTCTGATCCCTTTCTTAGCCAGGTAATTTGTGCCTAGGTGGACAATGACATCCAGCTCCCTCCCCTGTGCAGCTGCTCTGGTGATCCTGAGGATTCGTTCCCTGTCCCTCCAAACCATGGTGCCAGGCAGGCACCTTACCTCCCTCTCCCCTTCCTACCCCAGTTCTACCTTCCTAACAATGGAGACCCCCACCAGGAGTTGTTTTCTTCCCCTGCAGGGTCCCATGCCACCCTTCTGTGGGTCTCCTTTGTGGAGGTTCCCAGCATGGTGTCAGCATGGCTCAGTTGATAGCACATCCACCTCCTTACCAGAAGGTCATGGGTTCTCGTCCCACACCGGGATGGACTTGCACCTAAAAATCGCTGGCATCTGAGTGCAGTATTGAGGGGTGCTGTACTGCTGGGGTGTGCCATCCTTCAGATGAGACGTTAAACCGAGGTCCCTTCTGCCTATCCTGGTGTTGTCCTGGTGGGTGTCCAGGTGGAAGTAAAAGAACCCAGGGTACTCTTTGTAAAGAGCAGGGAACATTCCCGGTGTTCTGGCCAAGATTCCCCTTCCCATAAACCAGTTCATGCAATTATCCAGGCTGTGTGTGGGTGATGATGTGCGATATGGCCACCACCACACATTCAGTCACTTCACTACCAGAATAGCATTGCTTGTAAAGCGCTTTCTTCTTCTTCCTCTTCCTCCTTGGTCTCCACTGCTGGTGCCTCCATAGAGAAACCACACTTTGCCAGAATAGCATATGAATTGTGCAGGGGTACAACTGGAGGGTATGTGTCTCTGTTCCACCACCCTCACCTTCCCTGAGTCCACTGTGGTTCAACCACTCCTCTTTCTTGGCAACCTCTGAGGCAACGGCAGTGGCCCTGGTGGTCTCTGGATGGGAGAGGAGGTCTCACAAATCCTGGCCAACTCAGCCTGGAGATGAGCAACCTCCTTCCTCAGACCAGAGAGGTGCCTGCAGATGGGACAACACCACAACCTCCAGAACATCTCCCGGAAGACTGCTGCTCCACAGCCACTGCACTGCACCACTCCCATCATGTCTTATTTCTGGACCCTTCACTGTTGCTTGGAATACTTACTCTTTCTTCTGTTTATTTTTTTTCACCCTACTTAGTTACTGCCTCTGTGCCCTTTAAGCACCTGATCTTCCTGTTCTGAGACAAGAAGATCCTGTATTTCTCAGTAGTCCCGTTACTTGCTCAGAGGCAGACCTCCAGCAGATGGGGGGATGGAGAGCTACTCTTGTCCTTCTAGGATGGTGAGTCTTTGGTGGCTCTGTGATCACTCACTTACTGCTCCCAAACAAGAAGTTCCTGTTGTCAGCCAAATCCTGTGCCTATAAAAGTAGAACTGGCTTTGGGTGGAGGGAAGGGAAGGAGGGCAATATAGTCCCAGTAGAGAAGTCCAGTCACAACAACAGCTCCTTGTCCTGGTGTTCTCTGACAATTCTCTGGCAGAAGCTATCCAGGGCAGTGTTTAAATCTGACTTTAACCTGGCTTCCTACAGTTGGGCTTCTCCCATTCTTTCCTCTCCATCTCTCATTGGCTCTGTCCCATAGTCGGCTCCATTGCCGAGTTGGTCCACACTAGAGAGCCTGCTCTGTCCCCTCCCTGCCATCTCCCTTGCAGTGACTCCTGGCTGCAATTTCTTACCAAGATTTACTTGTCTGGTTGTGCTGCCTCCTTCATCAATCCTCGTGCCACAACATACATGGCTGATTCTTGTGCTGCCCCCTCTCATTCACTCTCTCTCCCCCCTTTCTCTCTCCTCCCTACTATTAATTACTGGGCTGCTCTTCACCAGCCTAGACCTCTCTCTGTAAGTCCATAACTTCTATGTCTCCCCTTTCTCCCACAGCATCGCTCCCCCTCATCAAACTAATTTTCCACTCCTCCTCTGCACCCCCACTACTACCCGACTCTCTGCCATCACTTTTCATTACTTTCCTCTTCCACCTGACAATCACCATGTTGCCTCTCCCCTTGCTCTGCCTCCCCCTCCATTTCTCCTGACATCGCTCCTACCTACCTACCTACCCCTCAACTAACCTCTCCCCATCCCTCCTCTCTGCCCTCCCTCCACTTACCCCACCCCCTCCTCCTCCTCCTCCTCCTTTCAAACCCCACTACTACACTTCCCATGGCGCACTACAGCAGGCATCCTCACCAGCTCTGGATCCCATCTGCCACCCCCTGCACGCCCTCATTTTCCAAGTTGGCATCTCAAATACCTTGCCTGGTCCAGCCCTCATCAGACCCCTTGCTCCTTCTAAAAGATACCTGTCTATGCTTCGTAACTTACTTATCTCCATTCTGTTACTCACATCTGGTGACATTGAGTCTAACCTAAGACCCCCCCCACCTTCCCCCTCATCTGATCTACCACAAGGACTAATACTTCTTCATCTGAACATTAGAGGTCTTCTCCCAAAACCTGACCTCCTTCAACCACTCATGACCCAACTGTAACCCTCTGTCCTCACCTTAACAGAGTCATGGCTCAGCTCTAAAATTAAGGACTCAGACATTGCCATCCCTGGATATTCCCTCATCCGACAGCACCGTAAGTCCAGGGGAGGTGGTGTCACCATGTATATAGCCTCCTCTCTCAATTATGCTGTCTGTTTCTCCTTGACCACTCCCTCTGTCTAGGTAGGAAATGCTGCTAGTAAAAATATCCCTCCTCTTCTCCCTCCTCATCTTTGTATGCGGTGACTATTGTTGCCTTAATCTCCCTGCCTCCTCCCTCTCCTTCCTTATCAATCTCCTCTCCACCATCTCCGCCCTTGCCACCACTGGTGAACTATTCATCCTAGGGGATTTCAACGTAAACTGGTTGGCCAGCCAACAGTCAAAAATCTGCAACCATGCCTCCTCCCTAAACCTCACACAACTTACTTCCTGACCCACGTGTCTTAACCGCAAATCAGGTAAGCATTCCCTAATCGACTGGGTGCTGACCTCCCAAGCCACCATCTCATAACTTCTGGTACTCTTCCTGATGCCCTCAGTGACCATCATATGGTCTATTGTGTGAGTAAAATTCACTGTGCAAAGTCACCCCCTAGTCATTTTCAATTCTCGCTCATACCACTCCCTAGATTTGTCCTGCCTACATAATGATTTGTCCTCTGTCAGGTCAGCCCTGATCTTCTTTACCTCCCAGTTTCTGAACACATGGGACTGTCATGCCCCATTCAGAAAGGTGTGGGCCCACAGGAACCACCTCAGCTGGGTCACTGCAGAACTTACAGCATGTCAACGGGCTAGCGACAAAGCCTGGGCTGTGTACAAAACCACTGGCAGCCTCCCTGACCTCCATCATTATCGCTCACTTCACAATGCTTGCACCAAGGCCATCTGCCTTGCAAAAGTAGAGTACTTCCAATCCTTCCAGGAAAACATCAACAATCCATCCAAATTCTGGAAGATCATCCACACCCTGTTCTCTCCCCCGTCCACTTCTGATCTTCTGTTCTAAAAATTGGTACCTACACAACTGATGGCCTTCCGTATGTGGGCACTGAATTTTGAAATTAGAACTTTTATTAGTTTTTGTGGCCACTGAATTTCACAATTACTTTACCACCTGTGCCTCCTTCCTACTTGCAGCTCTCCCCAGCACTGCCCCTTGGGCATCCCCTGATCCCCCTTTTGCCCCCCACCACCTCCACATCACTTCCTCCACCACCTCTCTTTTTCAAGCCCATCCTCCCAGATGACACACGGAACATACTACTTGCCCTGAACCCATCAAAAGGAAAGAGCCCTGACAGCCTAGACCCTAAGTTTCTTCACCTCTCTGCATTCTCAATTGCTTTGCCATTGACATATCTTCTAAACTTCTCCTTTCTGCATGCCACCATGCCAGACTCTTGGAAATCTGCTACTGTGACCCCCCTCCCCAAAGGCAGGGACACTTCTGATCCTTGCAACTTTATTCCCATCTCTTTACTCCCTACTCACCGAGCCCTCAGACGATTTCAAGCCACCCTCCTGGTTCCAATGCCCAGCCCAACCTCCCAGATTGCCCCCGTGCCCCAAGCAGTGCCTCCAGACACTGGCGGCATCTCCAACTTCTGTCACCGAGCCCTCGGATGATTTCAAGCCGCTCTCCTGGTTCCAACGCCCAACCCAGCCTCCCAGGTACTGCTGCCAAAACTCCTGGAGAAGCCCAGCTTTCAGCGGCTCCCTCATTGGTTCGCCTGCTGACTTGGTGACTCCTGATTGGCCCGGCAGGTAGCCCTAAGCTCCCGATTGGTGCGCCTCCTTTGACTGAGAAATCCAAGCTGCTGTATGGCTTTCTGAAGCCCTACAACCAGTTTGCTTTAGCAGTCACTATCCGAGGCGTACAAAAGCGTATAGTCAGCCTGTTTTTTCCATTTTAAATGCATGCTTTTTGGCTTAAATATTAAATTTTGCTCTATGAAGTCATTTACTGACACACTACTCAGTCTCAAAAGCGCTGTAACCTAGATAATTATATGTGTCGGTTGTAGTGTACTGCCTGCTAACCACATCGCTCTACAAGTGATTACAGCCCTGTTTTTGCTGCTTTGTGTTCCATGCTATTTTTCTACACCGCCCCAGTCTCTGGGAGCCTGCCTTCATACTCTTTTCAAATTCCGCTCAACCGGCACCTTTCCCCTGTCCCCCCCACCGTTTTCCCTAACTCCTGCACTAAACTAACTCTTGGCAGACAGCCCCTCCCCCTGGCTATAATTTCTCTCTAACTACTCTTAATCGTCCTTCCTCTGTCTCTCTAAACCCCTCCCTCTCCTACTCAAATTGCTAATTTTCCCTTTGTTCAGGAATCGCACCCCCACCCGCTCCACAAGCTCCCCTCTGCCCACCACCTATCTGTTGCTCCAAACTTAATCTGCCTTTTTATCTAACGCTGTTCTCCCTCTCTTCCTCCCAGATGGCCACCGCACCCCGAGCGGCACCTCCAGACACCGGTGGAATCTCCAGCCACTGCCGCCCCGCCCTCAGATGATTTCAAGCCGCTCTCCTGGTTCCAACACCCAGCCCAACCTCCCAGGTACTGCCGTCAAAACTCCCAGAGACGCCCAGCTTTCAGCGGCTCCCTCATTGGTTCGCCTGCTGACTTGGCAACTCATGATTGGCCCAGTAGGTAGCCCTAAGCTCCCGATTGGTGCACCTCCTTGACCAAGAAATCCAAGCTGCTGTACAGCTTTCTAAAGCCCTACAACCAGATTGCTTTAGCGGTCGCTATCCAAGGCATACAAAAGCATAGAGTCAGCCTGTTTTTTGTCCCCCCTACCACCCCCTCCCAGGCCACCTATTAAATACATTACTTGCCCCACCCCTTATACTTACTCTACCACTATTGGTTCCTAGCTTTCTCCCCCTGACTATAGCCCTCCCGTTGGCTGCTAACAGCCGCCCCCTTTCCCTCTGATGTATCTCTGCCATTATTTCACGCCTCCTGTGCCCCATCAACCACGGCACAGACAACAAGGAACCTACTCCTCATCATCTCCTTTCTATTCTGCATACCCACTATAATTGCTCCTCTAACCTGCTACCCTACTCCTCCCCCTCAAACTGTCAAACTAACTCATCCTACCCACGTCCCCCACACTGCCACCTCACCCCTCCCAGCCACCACCTGGACCTTCTTTCCAATAAGCCCCCCCCACTCTTCACCTTTGCTTGCTCCTTGTCGTCTATCCACCAAATTACCTTCTGAGCTTCAAATGCAGGCTGCCCCAATTCACCTACTAGGAAAACTCACCCAAATCAAAATGTTTTTACATGTTTTCTCACCATTTAACTATTGCCTTACTGCTCCTTGCCTCAGGAGACATAAACCCAAACTCCGGCCCAGCGTCTTCAATTTCAATGTCTCGCCCCCCTACCAAGGCCATCACTATTAACCCATCTAGCTCCCTCCCCCGGGGGCTACGATTACTCCACCACAACATTTGTAGCCTAGCCCCCAAACTTGATCTCCTCCAGGTCTTAGCCGCGCAACGCCCCTGATATTATCATCCAGTCAGAGACCTGGCTAAACCGTAACCTTCTAGACCCAGCCATTGCCATCCCAGGTTTTAATATCACTTGGCAAGACCGACCCACCCATGGAGGTGGAGTGGCTATCTATACCAAATCAGACCTGCACTTTTCCACCACGCTCACTAAATCAGAGGCCAAAGCCTATGAACTGCTCATGCTAAAACTGTCCCTGCCCTTCTCTCTCCCCCTATCTATGTGGCTGGTATCTACTGCTACCCTGGCACCCCAGCCATGACAGTCACTGACCTCCTAACCCACCTAGCCTCCATAGCCCTTTCAGGTGAGCTCTATATCATGGGGGACCTAATCCACAACTGGCCATCCCCTGCTTTCAATAAAGCTCGCTCTGAGATTACAGCCCTCAAACTAACCCAAATCATCTCTGAACCTACATGCTCAAACCCTAAGTCTAGCAATCACTCCCTACTTGACTGGGCCCTCACCTCTCACCCCCACCGGGTTATCAGCTCCGGCCTACTTCCAGACTCTATAAGTGACCATCACATCACCTACCTAGTCCGCAAAATCCATCAGACCAAATCCCCCCAAAAAATTCTACTACAAAGGTCATACAAATCACTAAACCTCACCCCTCTCCTGGAAGACCTAGCTCATTCTAACTGGGACTTTCTCCTGACTAGTAATGACATGGACGAAGCCCTTACACTCTTTCAAAACATCCTTCCTCAGCATCTGGGACAAACATGCCCCCTGTGTCGTGTTAGAGTCTGGAAAGCCCATCTCCCCTGGATCTCCCCCGAGCTAATTGCATGCCAAAATGCCTGGGACAAGGCGAGGCAATTGTTCAAATCTACGCTCCTCCCAAGTGACAATATCTCCTACCGTGCGCTCTGTAACAAATGTACCAAGGCCACTCACTTAGCCAAGGTCGAATATTTTAACAACCCCCTAAATGCCTACCTCGGTAGGCCCTCTAAATTCTGGAAAGTTATCAACTCCCTTTTCTCCCCTCCATCTACAAATCTCACCCCTCATCTACTCACACAAGGGACTCTCCTCACAGGTCGCCTCCGAATTCAACACCTACTTCACCACCTGTGCTACAACCCTACTTACCTCTCTTCAAAAAATAACCTCACCCTCTCAATCTGAAACCCTTAAACTGCCGGGACCGAATTTCTTCACATTCAAACACATTGCTCCTGCAGAAACTTTAGATGCCCTACTCACCCTGAACCCTAAAAGGGTAAATCACCTGATGGGTTAGACACCAAACTCCTCTTCCTATCTGCCCATGCCATTGCATCTTCCCTTGCTGCCCTCCTAAACCTCTCATTTGCCTCTGAATCAATTCCCAATGAGTGGAAGCATGCCACAATTATCCAACTACCAAAAGGAGGTGACCCCACCACCGCAGCAAATTTCCGTCCCATCTCCCTGTTCCCGCCCTCGCGAAGCTGCAGGAGCACCTTGTACTCTCGCAACTCTCTCACTTCCTCTCTGAATCTAACTTCTTCATGCCTTTCCAGTTTGGATTTAGAAAAAAAACCTCTACTGCCACCTCCCTACTAAGGCTCGCAGATTCCATCCTTTCAGGGATGGACAAAGGCCAAATTACATCAGCCATTTTCATTGACTTAGCTAAAGCTTTCCACACGGTATCCCACCCTCTATTACTAACTTGCCTATCTGCTGCTGGGTTATCCACATCAGCCACTAACTGGTTCAGAGCCTACCTGAAAGACAGAACCCAGTCTGTAAAAATAGCAGACTCCACCTCACCCCCACTCCCTATTGGCACTGGTGTCCCACAGGGCTCCATTCTCGGACCCTTCTCTTTTCCGTCCTGCTAAATGACCTGCCAAAATCCTGCTCTACTACCTCTATACACATGTATGCAGATGACACTGTCCTCTTCACCTCCGGTCGGATCCAAGAAGAAGTCACTTCCACTCTCCAGGCTGACTTCAACAAGGTACAACTCTGGTTTAACTCCCACCAACTCTCCCTCAATGCAAAGAAGACAGTCTCCATGACTTTCGGCTCTAGGCAGAGACTATCCAGACTTACCTCACAACTGATTTTCCACACCCTTGATGAAACAATACTAGAGGACGTGCCCTCCTTTAGGTGCCTTGGAGTCTGGCTTGACCTTCACCTGTCCTTCTCCGCCCATGTGGAGGCTATCCAGAAAAAGCTACACCCTAAGCTTGGCGCTCTCTACAGGAATCGCAGTTGTCTCCTGCCACCGGTGAGACACGAAATTATTCAGAAAATGATTCTACCTTCCTTTGACTACTGCGACATAGTCTACAGTTTGGCCCCAAAGTCCACCCTATCCAGTCTGGACCCACTTTTCAATGCTTTCTGCCAATTTGCTCTAGATGCCCTTCCCTCATACCCACCACTGTGAGCTCTATCACTCACTGGCCCTCCCATCCCTGAGCAACTGAAGGCTACTTCACAGTATTGAATTTGTATCCAACTTCTGGATCGGTGCTCTTCCTCCCTACCTCGCCTCCTCCCTCTCCTCCCTACCATCCCCCTCCCATTCCCTTAGGTCTACTGACTCCTGGCTATTGACAACCCCCCACCAGTGGACCTCTGCAGGCCAATCAGCCTTCTCCTACTATCTCCCTAAGATGTGGAATGCCCAGCCAGCCCAAATCCACCACTCCTCCTCTAGACATTCTATATCCTCTGCCCTAATTAACTACTATGCCACAAACTGTTCCTGCCCCCTCCCCCCTCATGCTTAAACCCCATTTTTGACTCCCCCATCTTCTTATGCAGCCTGACCAGCGGCTCTAGCATTTCTCCTCTCATGCTGGCATAAAAGTTCTACCAACCCCGCACTTGACCTTTACTGCACTTCTGCTCAGCCCCCAGTAAATCATCTTTACCATAGTCTATGTCTGTCATATATGGGCGCGTTTCTAAATCCTGCGCTCATCCCACCCATCCTGTTCTCAAGTCACTCCCTAGACAACAAGTACTAGCTGCCAGCGCTGCAAATCTCAGAAATTACTTCAGTGAAATTTGTGTAAACATACATGTATGTATATATGTCTGTAATCTATGCACGATATGCCACTTTCCCCTGTATGTATCTACACTCTGTAAACCTGTATGAAAGCAATGTATGCTAACACACCTTTACTTCAAGACCCAAATGTATATTTCAACGTTATGTATCTTGTACACTCATTATTATGTATCATGGACTCCTATGTGTATCTCTATGAAATGTATATGTCATCTCCCCTGTATCCCCCCACCAGGTCGCACAGTGAGATGAGCATCTTGTTGCTCAGTGTGCCCTTCCTGGTGAAACATTTCAATAAATAAAATAAATAAATAAATACTCTGGCTAAGCTGCAGGAACATCTGGTCCTGGAACAACTCTCCTCCTTCCTCGACTCATTCTCCTTTTTCACCCCGTTCCAGTCTGGCTTTTGTAAAGATCACTCCACCACCACCTCCCTCCTTTGGCTCACTGATTTTATTCTCTCAAGCATGTATCAGGGATGTATCACCTCAGCCATCTTTGTTGACTTGGCCAAAGACTTCAACACTGTCTCCCACTCCCTTGTCCTCAGCAAGCTTCCTGCTGCTGCTTAGCAAATGTGTTGCAATGGCAACACAGTGTTCTGTCAATGGCAATACCTGGGTATGTCTGAAATTGTTCAATGGTACTACCCAGTGGTAGTCTGGTAGTACAATGGTGTTAACCCAGTCAGGTTTCTGGCCTCAGTGGTAGTGCCATGGCACAGTGGCATCCCTATGGCAATTTTGCCAGGTTGCCCAGACTGGTAAATGGGTAATGGTACCGCAGTGGTATTACGTAATTTTGAGTCCACTTTCATGCGGGACTGTATATTGCCCTAGAAGTTCCCAATGATAATGCAATGGTAGTACGACAATGTTTTCTAGATACCACCAAGACTTATTTGGTACCACCGTGGTATCAGTATTTTGTAATGTCACCACACGGGTATTACGTTAGAGGAGCAGATTGGTGCACATATAAATCCCAAGCTTATTTGGTATCACTGTAGTATTAGTGCATCTAGAAATTTGATACTACTGTGGTACCAATATGGTACATATCAAAATCAAAGTTTGAAAAAAATACAAAATGAAACATACACTGATAAACACATTATGAGCTGCACGGTATATGCAAATTACAATAACAACACTCAGTTAAGTTCCCAAATTGAACAGTATAATGTATCACTGCTTCATTGAAATCCGTTAAAATTCTATTACATTCCATTAATCTTCCATTTTCTTCATGCAATTCCATTACTTTTCACCATTACATTTTGTATCACCCCTTTTCAGTGGCCAGTTTTTATTACCATTAATTTTAAATTAAATGTTGTTTCATGGGTGCAAACCATTAATTTACTCAATCATGCCATAAATTAACCACTACAGGTATACATTAAGTATTTAATGTGTGTGGTATGCACCTTACATTTTGTATCAGCCTATTTTAATGGCATGTTTAATAACCATTGAAACTGAGCAATAAGCTTTTCATTGCCACGAAAATGATGGTCATGTAGCGCTAATCCATTAATTGCCATTAAAACTGTCCAAATGAGCTTTTTATTACCATGAAAATAACAGTCATCTTGTGGCAGTACATTAATGGCCATTAGGGATAGTTTTATTTACTATCAGTACTACTTTTCCCTAAGAGCTATGGGACCCCTTTGACTCCAGTGTAAGCTTTTGTTTTACAGGTACTCCCTATCCACTCTCCAGAATCAGCATCTCCAAAGAGGTTCCCTCACCTGGACCATAAAGTACCCATGAATTAGTTACATGATTGGGGATGGGGAGTTTGAGCCATAATTGAATCTTCATCCATTACAGTGGGAGTCCAGATGGTTGTTGCCATGATGCTATAATGTAATGAGGGACAGTTAAGAGGTATAGGATCAGTCTCTCCAGATCTGCTCCCCTATAGCTGGACCCCCACCTTGAAGCTGGACCCCCTCCCTGCAGCTGGACCCCCACAGCTGAAGACTAACTTTTTGCTACAGCACGTTGGCAACACCACTTGCAGTGAGCGACACTGCAATGCTGAGGGATAAAATGAGGGACATGTCACTAAGAGACTGTTGAGAGGTATGATACAGTCCCTTTCCCATGTGTGGCCACCCTGCACTGTGATGCTAGATTTCTCTATGTCAATCTAAATGGTCCCAGCAGTGTCAGTGGTCCAGTAGTTGTGGAGGTCCTCAGAATCAGCAATTGGCAGCTGTAGCGTGGGTTCTGTTTAGTCCCATTTGTGGGTTTTTTTTGTAATGAAAAAGTAAATGCCAGTTCCTTGGCAGTGGCCCCCACAAACAGGAAAGCATCATTAGATGAATGAGCATCAGGAGAAGCCAGCTACCCATCAAGGGACGACTTCCCACCTGCCTGCAGCCATCAGGGCATCCAGCATACACTTAACCCACCTCATGTCTCAACTTTTCCCCAATTTGGGCGGTGAGTCAGTGACAGTGTCATAAAACAGGCACTGTCTGCCTGAACTAATACTGAAATAAAAAAAAAAAAAGATGTTTCTTTTCATGCAGTGAGCACAATAAAGGATGGCCATGGATGTTAGTGTGGTCAGGGCAAGGTCCTGGAGCAAGGAACTGCCAAGGGTGGATCTATTAAACTGTATTTAAAATCAGCCCAGGAAGTGAGCATATAGTGAGATGGTGACCTTATTCAAATTACCTAAATTTATTTAACTCACGCTCCTAAATGGAGCACAGGGATGGGCAGTATTCAAATGAAGTAGTTTTCAGAGGTGGAGCAGAGGGAAGGCAGGCCCTAAATTAGATAGTGAACATGGTGCTAAGGAGCAAGGTTAGAGTAAAGCCCCAGTTGTAGCCAAGCTAGCCAGTTGGGCTAGTGAATAACTGCTAGCTGTCCCAAAGGTTTTTTTTATTCCGAAATAAGTGCCGGGGAGCTAGTTGTGGGAAGTAAGTCCCAGATTATAAAGTCAGAGTGCCCCAGGGTGAAACAGGTAACTATAGTAGCCAAGTTGCCTCCAGTAGCCAGGCTATTGCTGTAGAGTTCTCTAGATCTGTTACTCAGGTCATTAGTCCTTTGTTGGGGCTGTGGCAACTATGCTGCTGGGATGGCTAACAGACTAGGGCTGTGGCAACTATGCTGCTCATGTGGATAAATGACTGGTCCACCCCCTTTCCCTTGCTCCTGACTGAAACTGATACCCAAGTGCACTTTAAATCAGTAAATTCTACTATTTACAACACTAGCTTGGCTATTGTTTGCCACTTTGCTATAGCCACCTTTATCACCCTGGACACACTCACTTTACACTCTGGGTTTTACTTAACCTAACTGGCCATTGGTGCTTATTTCTGAATACATTTATTTATTTTGTTTATTTACTAAAAAGTTTTACCAGGAAAAGCACACTGAACAAACAAGTTTAAAAAATTCACTGTTCCAAGATCCGTAGTGGCTGTGAACTTTTGCGCGCATGCACAAGACAGCCTGACTCACCATGGGATGGTAAAGAGAGCAGAAAATAAAGTGAAGCGGCCTACTGCTACTGCTGTTATTTGAGTCAAGCTGCCTTGCCTCCCTGCCTTCGATTCTGTGAGTGAGTTGCTCGGCATATTCATGTTTTTCATCCGTCCATCTATGACTCCAGACCACAACCCAACCAGATCCAATACCAACAAGAGGGACTAAAATAAATTTGAGGAGCTGCACTTCCAGCTGCTGGGGACTGGCTTGCCTTAGAGAAGCCTCTTAAGACTTGGCTTGAGGTTGATTTTTGATTGGACAATTGTTGGGGGCCTGGGGGAGACAGTGGGACCATGGTGGTGAGGTCTGTGGATGCCAGTGTCGTTGGAGCAGGAGTCCAGCTCAGCACAGCCTGGAGGCGTGGGATAAAGCAGAGAGGATGGAGCAGGAGCTGGAGGACTGATCAAGGCCTGCTTGGGGACAGGGAGTCCCTGCTGACTTGCTGGTGGCTGCACTGCTGTGAATGCTAAGACATTAATACTGCTGTGTCAAACTGTAATGCTCTTCAAAGTACATTTTTTTTTTTTAAATACTACTGAATCATGAATAAATATTAGCCAGACAAGTATTTCAAGGATTTATATTAGCCAATTAAGGCTGGGTACATTACTATGCATTTCAGTTCTACTAAGCAAAGAGACAGATAAAACAATCGGCAACACCAATGAATTTTAGAGAAGGTAAGCAATCATAAAATGTGGGTTTTTATCTAGAAATATGATGCAAAAAAGTTGGCAGTGTCCCTTTAAAAGTTTTACTTAACCTAACTGGCCATTGGTGTTTGTTTCTGAATACATTTATTTATTTTGTTTATTTACTAAAATGTTTCACCAGGAAGGGCACACTGAACAAACAAGTTTAAACAATTCACTGTTCCAAGATCCGTAGCGGCTGTGAACTTTTGCGCGTGTGGTAATGTGAGGATATATTTTCTTCACAGAGAGGGTTGTAGATACATGGAACAGCCTTCCTGAGGAGGTCCTAGAGTCAAATACAGTGGGGGAATTCAAGAATGTAAGTGACAGGCATAAGGCAATTCTAGTGGGGGGTAGGAAGAAGTAGGCTGTTGGTTAACTAGGATCTGCAGCTTATCTGTTAGGTAGGGAAATGGGCAGACTAGGTGGGCCAAGTGGTCCTTATCTGCCATCAAATTCAAATTGTATGTTTCTAAGTCTATACTGAACACATCAGTGAACTAATTCCCCCAAATCACTTTCTGTCCCTGCCCAACCTGAGGAATTGCAGGAGCACTGACTGCCCTTACCCAAGCTAACTGCTATATTAACAGTATATTAGTATGCAGATTATTCTGAAAAAATAGAGTTCTTTAATATTTTAGCAGTCAATCAATTTAGCATTCAATTTAGTACACTCATTCTGAGCCGATTCTAATGTTAAATACTGCTAACCATGTTTACTGTTATTAATAGTCATTAGCGAGCCGGACTGGTGGCGCTGAGGGCTGAGGCGCTGGACGCCTTACCTCGTACCATGCCAGTGACCTGTGTTCAGGAATGAAGCACAGGCTGTTGGGAGTCAGCAGGGAGGAGAAGGGCGGAGTACCTAGCAGCTGCTCTCCTTCTCCAGGGGACATCTGCACTTCTGCCACAATACACCGCCATCTGGGGAGCTTGGGTGGAAGATGCGGTAGCTGAGGAAAGCAATGAGGAAGCATTGGGCAGATGTCAGCAGAGGGGCAGAGCAGGAGGCACATCTCAATGTGCCTCCTAGTTTATTAGCCCTCATTGCATGCCCACATTTGGGGACAAGCAAGGAAAAAACACCTCTGTCTCTCCTAGGTGATCGACACTCACTGCATGTCTTCAGCTCATTGAGTAGACGCACTGTACCAGCCCAATGTCACAATATGTATGGCTCTGAGGAGGTAAGAACATGGGGTCCCTCCTCTCTCTACCGGGGGTTAACAGGGCATCTAGGTTAATGGAACTGTGTACTCTAGGGCAGGCCAACGATAAGGGGTGGATCATGCAGACGCTGTCTGAGAGAGTGGAGAGGAGGCAGTAGGGCCCATAAAATGCAAGGTTAAAAACAAAGATAGCAATCAGAACAGTATAAAGATTCCACAGAATAACCCATAAAGAAATGCAGTCACCAGCGCTTTTTAAGTGCTAGGTGTTGAGCACTTAAACTAAACCAGCACTCAACTAAAGCACAACTTGTGCAGCTGAATGCTTTCTGAGTATTTAAATTAGTAACTGAGTACTGGTTCAGGATTTTAGTTTCAGAATATGTTAATTAGAGATGCATTTGAGCACAGATTGAGATCTTAAACTTTCAGAAAGCACTCAACAAGAACTCAGCTTGCCAGATTGCAGGCTCATATAGTCACAATCCTCCAACTGCAGCTGTATATTGATTCCACTCAGCCTTGGCTCTCAGTACCTGAAGACCCACCAAGCCAATTCATGGAATCTGGTTTGCCCTCTCCTCAGCTGCAGGCTCCCAGACCCATCCCCAAGCCCATGCTGGGACTCCATACACTGCCCACTACAAGTGGGTGTCAGTGTGATCACTTCTGGCTCTTAACAGTTACAAGAAGTTGGCCCATTATTCATCAATGTTCATCAAATGCAAAAGGACACTGCTGTGTTGCAGGACAGTAATTACCTTTATTGAATTCATTGTATATCACACACTCACACAGCTCATACTTCACAGATGCCCTATGCATTTTTTCATGGTGTGATGTTGAGAATGCAAAACCCTCTATTTATAGTGCTTAATGGTAAGACATTTAAAGGGGCAATGCAAGTTCCCATCTTAGTTATTGCGATTGCTAATGATAATGCAATGGTAGTACGACAATGTTTTCTAGATACACTAAGACTTATTTGGTACCACCGTGGTATCAGTATTTTGTAATGTCACCACACGTGTATTACGTTAGAGGAGCAGATTGGTGCACATATAAATTCCTAAGCTTATTTGGTATCACTGTAGTATTAGTGTATCTAGAAATTTGATACTACTGTGGTACCAATATGGTATATATCAAAATCAAAGTTTGAAAAAATAAAAATGAAATATACACTCGATAAATACATTATGAGCTGCACGTATATGCAAATTACAATAACAATACTCAGTTAAGTTCTCAAATTGAATAGTATAATGTATCACTGTTTCATTGAAACTGCTAAAATTCTATTACATTCCATTAATTTTCCATTTTCTTCATGCAATTCCATTACTTTTCACCATTACATTTTGTATTACCCCTTTTCAGTGGCTAGTTTTATTACCATTAATTTTAAATTAAATGTTGTTTCATGGGTGCAAACCATTAATTTACTCAATCATGCCATAAATTAACTACTACAGGTATACATTAAGTATTTAATGTGTGTGGTATGCCCTTTACATTTTGTATCAGCTTATTTTAATGGCATGTTTATATAACCATTGAAACTGAGCAATAAGCTTTTCATTGCCACTTAAAATGATGGTCATGTAGCGCTAATTCATTAATTGCCATTAAAATTGTCCAAATGAGCTTTTATTACCATGAAAATAACAGTCATCTTGTGGCAGTACATTAATGGCCATTAGATAGTTTTTATTACTATCAGTACTACTTTTCCCTAAGAGCTATGGGACCCCTTGATCAGTGTAAGCTTTTGTTTTACAGGTACTCCCTATCCACTCCAGAATCAGCATTCCAAAGAGGTTCCCTCACCTGGACCATAAAGTACCCATGAATTAGTTACATGATTGGGGATGGGAGTTTGAGCCATAATTGAATCTTCATCCATTACAGTGGGAGTCCAGATGGTTGTTGCCATGATGCTATAATGTAATGAGGGACAGTTAAGAGTGTAGGATCAGTCTCTCCAGATCTGCTCCCCATAGCTGGACCCCACCTTGAAAGCTGGACCCCTCCCTGCAGCTGGACCCCACAGCTGAAGACTAACTTTTGCTACAGCACGCTGGCTATACTCCACTTGCAGTGAGCGACACTGCATGCTGAGGGATAAAATGAGGGACATGTCACTAAGAGACTGTTGAGAGGTATGATACAGTCCCTTTCCCCATGTGTGGCCACCCCTGCACTGTGATGCTAGATTTCTATGTCAATCTAAATGGTCCCAGCAGTGTCAGTGGTCCAGTAGTTGTGGAGGTCGTCCTCAGAATCAGCAATTGGCAGCTGTGTATGGGTTCTGTTTAGTCCCATTTGTGGGTTTTTTTGTAATGAAAAGTAAATGCCAGTTCCTTTGGCAGTGGCCCCACAAACAGGAAAGCATCATTAGATGAATGAGCATCAGGAGAAGCCAGCTACCCATCAAGGGAGACTTCCCACCTGCCTGCAGCCATCAGGGCATCCAGCATACACTTAACCCACTCATGTCTCAAGCTTTTCCCCAATTTGATGGTGGAGTCAGTGACAGGTAGTCATAAAACAGGCACTGTCTGCCTGAACTAATACTGAAATAAAAAAAAAAAAGATGTTTTTTTCATGCAGTGAGCACAATAAGGATGGCCATATGGATGTTAGTGTGTGGTCAGGGCAAGGTCCTGGAGCAAGGAACCTAGCAAGGGTGGATCTATTAAACCTGTATTTAAAATCAGCCCAGGAAGTGAGAGCATATAGTGAGATGGGACCTTATTCAAATTACCTAAATTTATTTAACTCTCAGCTCCTAAATGGAGCACAGGGATGGATGGGTATTCAAATGAAGTAGTTTTCAGAGGGGTGGAGCAGAGGGAAGGCAGGCCCTAAATTAGATAGTGAACATGGTGCTAAGGAGCAAGGTTAGAGTAAAGCCCCTAGTTGTAGCCAAGCTCAGCCAGTTGGGCTAGTGAATAACTGCTAGCTGTCCCAAAGGTTTTTATCTTCAAATAAGTGCCGGGAGCTAGTTGTGGGAAGTAAGTCCAAGATTATAAAGTCAGAGTGCCCCAGGGTGAAACAGGTAACTATAGTAGCCAAGTTGCCTCCAGTAGCCAGGCTATTGCTGTAGAGTTCTCTAGATCTGTTACTCAGGTCATTAGTCCTTTGTTGGGGCTGTGGCAACTATGCTGCTGGGATGGCTAACAGACTAGGGCTGTGGCAACTATGCTGCTCATGTGGATAAATGACTGGTCCACCCCCTTTCCCTTGCTCCTGACTGAAACTGATACCAAGTGCACTTTAAATCAGTAAATTCTACTATTTTACAAAACTAGCTTGGCTATTGTTTGCTACATTTTGCTATAGCCACCTTTATCACCCTGGACACACTCACTTTACACTCTGGGTTTTACTTAACCTAACTGGCCATTGGTGCTTATTTCTGAATACATTTATTTATTTTGTTTATTTACTAAAAAGTTTTACCAGGAAAAGCACACTGAACAAACAAGTTTAAAAAATTCACTGTTCCAAGATCCGTAGTGGTTGTGAACTTTTGCCGCATGCACAAGACAGCCTGACTCACCATGGATGGTAAAGAGAGCAGAAAAAAATGCTAGCGGCCTACTGCTCAGCTGTTATTTGAGTCAAGCTGCCTTGCCTCCCTGCCTTCGATTCTGTGAGTGAGTTGCTCAGCATATTCATGTTTTTCATCCGTCCATCTATGAGCTCAGACCACAACCCAACCAGATCCAATACCAACAAGAGGGACTAAAATAAATTTGAGGAGCTGCACTTCCAGCTGCTGGGGATTGGCTTGCCTTAGAGAAGCCTCTTAAGACTTGGCTTGAGGTTGATTTTTGATGGACAATTGTTGGGGGCCTGGGGAGACAGTGGGACCATGGTGGTGAGGTCTGTGGATGCCAGTGTCGTTGGAGCAGGAGTCCAGCTCAGCACAGCCTGAGGCGTGGGATAAAGCAGAGAGGATGGAGCAGGAGCTGGAGGACTGATCAAGGCCTGCTTGGGGACAAGGAGTCCCTGCTGACTTGCTGGTGGCTGCACTGCTGTGAATGCTAAGACATTAA
Source organism: Neoceratodus forsteri (assembly GCA_016271365.2). Classification (NCBI taxonomy): domain Eukaryota; kingdom Metazoa; phylum Chordata; order Ceratodontiformes; family Ceratodontidae; genus Neoceratodus; species Neoceratodus forsteri. The sequence goes on from CM028130.1 coordinate 319,863,358, forward strand.
TACTGCTGTGTCAAACTGTAATGCTCTTCAAAGTACATTTTTTTTTTAAATACTACTGAATCATGAATAAATATTAGCCAGACAAGTATTTCAAGGATTTATATTAGCTTCTAATTAAGGCTGGGTACATTACTATGCATTTCAGTTCTACTAAGCAAAGAGACGATAAAACAATCGGCAACACCAATGAATTTTAGAGAAGGTAAGCAATCATAAAATGTGGGTTTTTATCTAGAAATATGATGCAAAAAAGTTGGCAGTGTCCCTTTAAAAGTTTTACTTAACCTAACTGGCCATTGGTGTTTGTTTCTGAATACATTTATTTATTTTGTTTATTTACTAAAATGTTTCACCAGGAAGGGCACACTGAACAAACAAGTTTAAACAATTCACTGTTCCAAGATCCGTAGCGGCTGTGAACTTTTGCGCGTGTGGTAATGTGAGGATATATTTTCTTCACAGAGGGTTGTAGATACATGGAACAGCCTTCCTGAGGAGGTCCTAGAGTCAAATACAGTGGAATTCAAGAAATGTAAGTGACAGCTAAGGCAATTCTAGTGGGGTAGGAAAGTAGGCTGTTGGTTAACTAGGATCTGCAGCTTATCTGTTAGGTAGGAAATGGAGGCAGACTAGGTGGGCCAAGTGGTCCTTATCTGCCATCAAATTCAAATTGTATGTTTCTAAGTCTATACTGAACACATCAGTGAACTAATTCCCCCAAATCACTTTCTGTCCCTGCCCAACCTGAGGAATTGCAGGAGCACTGACTGCCCTTACCCAAGCTAACTGCTATATTAACAGTATATTAGTATGCAGATTATTCTGAAAAAATAGAGTTCTTTAATATTTTAGCAGTCAATCAATTTAGCATTCAATTTAGTACACTCATTCTGAGCCGATTCTAATGTTAAATACTGCTAACCATGTTTACTGTTATTAATAGTCATTAGCGAGCAGGACTAGTGGCGCTGAGGCTGAGGCGCTGGGCATGTCACTTGCACCTGCATTACCATGCCAGTGACCTGTGTTCAGGAATGAGCACAGGCTGTTGGGGGAGTCGCTTGAGGAGAGGAGCCGGAGTACCCAGCAGCTGCTCTCCTTCTCCGGGGACATCTGCACGCTTCTGCCACAATACCGCCATCTGGGGGAGCTTGGGTGGAAGGTGCGGTAGCTGGGGGAAGCAGTAAGGGCATTGGGCAGATGTCAGCAGAGGGGCAGAGCAGGAGGCACATCTCAGTGTGCCTCCTAGTTTATTGGCCCTCATTGCATGCCCACATTTGGGGACAAGCAAGGGGGAAAAAACACCTCTGTCTCTCCTAGGTGACGACACCTCACTGCATGTCTTCAGCTCATTGAGGTAGACGCCACTGTACCAGCCCAATGTCATAATATGTATGGCTCTGAGGAGGTAAGAACATGGGGTCCCTCCTCACCCTACCGGGGGGGTTAACAGGGCATCTAGGTTAATGGAACTGTGTACTCTAGGGGCAGAGCACGATGAGGGTGGATCATGCAAGAGACGCTGTCTGAGAGAGTGGAGAGAGGAGGCAGTAGGGCCCATAAATGCAAGGTTAAAAACAAAGTTATTAGCAATCAGAAGCAGTATAAAGATTCCACAGAATAACCCATAAAGAAATGCAGTCACCAGCGCTTTTTAGGTGCTGGTGTTGAGCACTTAACTAAACCAGGCACCAACTAAAGCATGCAACTTGTGCAGCTGAATGCTTTCTGAGTATTTAAATTAGTAACTGAGTACTGGTTCAGGATTTTAGTTTAAGAATATGTTAATTAGAGATGCATTTGAGCACAGATTGAGATCTTAAACTTTCAGAAAGCACTCAACAAGAACTCAGCTTGCCAGATTGCAGGCTCATATAGTCACAATCCTCCAGCTGCAGCTGTATATTGATTCCACTCAGCCTTGGCTTTCAGTACCTGAAGACCCACCAAGCCATTCCTGGAATCTGGTTTGCCTCTCCTCAGCTGCAGGCTCCCAGGCCCATCCCCAAGCCCATGCTGGGACTCCGTCCCACTGCCCACTACAAGTGGGTGTCAGTGTGATCACTTCTGGCTCTTAACAGTTACAAGAAGTTGGCCCATTATTCATCAATGTTCATCAAATGCAAAAGGACACTGCTGTGTTGCAGGACAGTAATTACCTTTATTGAATTCATTGTATATCACACACTCACACAGCTCATACTTCACAGATGCCCTATGCATTTTTTCATGGTGTGATGTTGAGAATGCAAAACCCTCTATTTATAGTGCTTAATGGTAAGACATTTAAAGGGGCAATGCAAGTTCCCATCAAGATGTTTATATACAGTAAATACGGTACATATAAATATATATTTTGAGCAGTTAAAACTTCTGATTTATGCATCAGTTAGGTTTGTTACAGACAAAAGTGAAGAAATTATGTGTTAGGGTTTGAAAATCCCCTTGGACCCCAGCTCACCCCAAACTGCATTGGGTGTGCATTGAGGGTATAGACCCTAACTCTCACCCCATCACATGTGTAAAGAAGCAGAGGTATAGGAGAATGGGGCGAGAGTTGGGACCGAAGACTCTAATGAGCACCCCAATGCCGGTTGGGGGGTGGGCTGGGTCCAAAGGGGTTTTCAACCCTAACACCGAATTTCCTCACTTTTGTCACTGTGGAACAACCCTAACTGATGCATTAAACTGAGTTTTTTGCCTCTAATTTCCCTTCTTTTTGAGAATGATATCGAGAAACAGTGAATGTAATGCGGCGGTGGGGGGCCCTGTGCTCCCACCACGTGATGTCTTGTGACATAGTAAGAGGAACAGCAACACAAACAGAAGCACTAACAGTGGCACACATGGTAACACAAGCATGAATAAGAACAGAAAGGGTAATGCACATGGTGGCATAGATGGGAACGGTCCGACACGTGATGTCTTGTCAAATAGTAACATGGTGCCCGCAAACACAAATGGTAATGGGCATGGTGACACAAAGCAAAACAGAAATAGAAACAGTACTGTAGACAGAAATGATTAGAAATAATGGAAACGCAAGCGCAAATGAAAACGCAAAAGATATTGCACATGATGGTGTAGATGTGAACGGTAAGTGAAACGGGTACTGAACTGCAAGCAGAAAGGGCAACGGTAACAGCAATGGAAGTGCACAGGCTGGTTTTCCCCAAAAGCTTCATAGAGAAAGACAGTGAGTACAAAAATGTATGAATAATAATGGGTCTCGGAGCAGAAAATGAGGAGTTAGAATACTAAATTGCTTATATCTCAGACGTAGAAAACAAAATTTAAAAGTCATATGATTTATGACTTTCCTGGCTAGTTTTGTGCTTAGCTGTCAACAGGAGGCTAAACATATTTCCGACGAAAAGTCTGTATCTCTCAATGTTTCCAAGATACGGGCCCTGTAAGGCGTGGCTAATGCCATAATGTTATCCTATGGGAGAAAAAGAGAAGTTTGGAGTGCCATAACTTTGGCTCCCTGTAATATTTTGTCACCAAACCACTAAAAGGCACATCTGTGGGATGTTAGCTGTCCTCCCTCCAAATTTCAGCCCAAAAGACTGAACTGTTATTTTGCAGCAGGGCGCCAAAGGATTGCTGCAATGTGTCTGATGCCGTAATGTTATCCTATGGAAAAAAGTGTCAACTTTGGAGTGCTGTAACTTTGCCGCTGTGTAATATTGTTTCAACAAAACACTGCAAGGCACATCTGTGAGATATCGGCTACATTCCCTCCAAATTTCAGCCCAAAACACCAAACCGTTCTTTTGCAGCTGGGTGCCAAAGAATTGCTGTCATTTTCCCACAGCCTAGAAAAGTACTGTCGCAATTTGCAAAAGCTTTCGCAAATTCATTCAACAGTGTCGCAAGTGCAAAAGTACTTTGCAAAAGTACTTTTTCCAGAAATGTGAAAAACATATTTCTGGGGTGTTTTACCCCAAAATAAAGACATGGCTAGCATCCTCAGGGTCCGGCTAGGTGAATACAAAAAGAATTAGGTTGCTAGAGGGTCTCAAATTTAAATGCCAAGCATTTTTCTGATCACCAACTAGAAACAAAATGCTGGATTTGTGACAGTAAAAGGGTCATTTGCGAAAGTAAAAACTGCATTTGCGACACTGTCAAACTTTTTGTTAACTTTTCCCATAGACTTATAATGGGAACTTGTTTTTTGAATAACTTTTGAACAGTTTAATATTTTTTTTCCAAATCTTTGAAAGGCACATTGGGGACCCTGGCCACATGTTTCCTGAAGGTTTCAGACTGGTCGCGCAAACCATGCGACCTATAGGCGTGACCTTAGAATTCCAAAAGAAGCGTAAACGCATGCGCAGATCATGCTTAATAACTATGCAGCCATATATCCGACCAGTATGAAACTTGGCAGATCCCAAGGCGTATGGGTCTTGATTGTGTATTCTAAATTTCTGGAAAATCCGTCAAACGGTTGCAAAGTTATTAAGGTACAACATTTTGGGTTTAACATGTAAATGGCTCCTCAACCCTAACTATGGTAGCTACTGCACATAATAGTATAATATATATATATATATATATATATATATATATATATATAATAGCTAAACCACTTTGAGGTGTGCAGTTGTGCTCTGATATCGCACACCTTGGTGTGGTTGTTATGTACGAGGATACAGGCAGTGTGTCAACCCGCAAATTAAGTATATCAGAGCACGACTGCACACCTCAGAGTGGTTTATCTATCTCATAAAATGTCAAAATTGTTTTTTGGAGGGGTAAAGTGCAGGTGTGTGGTCACGCTCTGATATTCGCATGGTCATGTGATGTGTTCCAGCAAATCAGCAGACATAGTGTTTCCTACCCATTTAAAAAAAATATATATATATATATATATATATATATATATATATATATATATGTATATGTATATATATTTTTTTAATCATATAAAGGGGCTGGACCAGTGATGCTGAGCGACTGAGGTGCTGGATGCCACATGTCACTAGATGTTGAGACCTGAGTTTGGAAGTCGATTCCAGTTGCTGAGGCCAGCCCGGAAGGGGGAGAGACTGAGCTTGGGACTGCTCTCCTTTTCCAGGGAGGGAGGGCTTGTATGCCCAACCTCTGACTGGTAATAGCACAGGCTAGGGTGGGACAGAAAAGGTACAGTGGGCTGGTGATGCTTGCATGCCTCTACATGTATGCCTCACACTGGCTGCACTCATTGACTGGATCCTTACCAGCCACCCTACCCGTATAACCAATGTAAGTGTTCTCCCTGACTCGCTCGGTGATCACTCTCCAATAATATGTACCTGGACAAATAAGTTTCGTAAGCCGCCTCCAAAAACCATCTATAGCAGAGTCCTACCTTATGGCAACCTTAATCATCTCAAGACCTGTCTTAGGCAGATAGACTGGTCCTTGACTTACAAAACTCAAGATGTTGACCTAGCCCTTGATTACTTTATTACTACTTTCAACACTGCCTGTGACACCTATGCACCAGTAAAAAAGCGCAAAATCAAAGCACTCACAAATCCCTGGCTCACGGCAAAGCTATTGGCACAACTCAAAAGTAGGGATCACCTCTGGGCCACTGCAAGAGCTACTGGCACTCTGTCGGACATTCAAAAGTATAAACAGGCTCGCAACCACTGTACTAAACAGATCCGCTTGATGAAGAGCTCCTACTTCAAGAATGCCCTCTCCAACTGCTGGGGCGAAGGGAAATCCTTCTGGGACAACATAAAGAATATCATGGGTCAGCAGTCCAAATCCTCTCCTACAATAATGAATGTGGATAGAACCACTACATTAGACCCAGAGATCATTGCAAACACCCTAAATGATACCTTCATGGACCTTAGTGGTGTCCTCTCATCTGATTTCTTTACTGATGCTGACCCTCCAATTTCTACTCTACTACTGCCTCTCCAACCAAACCACCTTCCATTTCAAACCAGTAAAGGACATGAAGTCTATAAATATGTAAAGAAGGCCATTTCTAAATCCCGAGCAAGCAGAGACACTATTGACCTTAAACTTCTGTCCCTCACTCTGGAGGAAGTACTGCTCCCCCCACAAAATTTTCAATCTCTCTCCTCTGCTACAGCCAATTCCCTAGAAATGGAAGGCTGCAGTTGTCATCCGGTGCACAAAAGTGGTGATAAGTCACTGCCTGGTAACTACCGCCCGATATCAATACTACCACCTCTCTCTAAGGCCCTTGAACGGCTTGGTGGCGGACCAACTTTCAGACTACCTGAAAAGCACAACATCCTATGCACTCAGCAGCATGGATTTAGGAAAGGGCACAGCACATCGACTGCCCTACTTGAATTCTCAGGAGCAATCCACAATGCCATGGACAAAGGAAACCTAACTGGAGCAGTCTACATTGACTTAACCAAGGCATTTGATACAGTTCACCATGGCCTCACTTATCAAACAACTTCTATCCCTAGGGCTTTCGTGGGGTCCTGGTGACTGGGTAAAAATTACCTTGCTCAGCCTCAATCTGTAAAAGTAGCTGGAGTTCTCTCAGACTCAAAACCGGTTCACTCAGGAGCTCCCCAGGGATCCATCCTGGGCCCCCTCCTTTTCAGCCTTTTCCTAAACTCCCTCCCCAAATCCTGCCCTGAACAATTAATCCTCTATGCCGATGATGCCGTGATTCTTGCCACTCATAAAGATCCGAACCTCTTACGCCTCAACCTTCAGCATGCTTTTTCCAAAGTTGAGATGTGGCTCCTTGAACATAAGCTGGTTCTAAACCACAAAAAAACTAAATCCATGCTCTTCTCTAACCCGCAAAACCAGAAACGGCAAGTCCCACTCACCATTAATACATACCTGGGAAATACCTTTGAACAAGTGCCAATTTTCAAATATCTTGGAATCAACTTTGATCAAGGTCTAACCTTTGCAACTCACATTGATAGTACAGCAAAAACTATTAATCAGCAAATTGGGATTCTGTATCGGAACCAACAGCTTCTTACCCATTCTGCACTGAGGACTGCCATCCAATCTTCTGTCATTTTAGTCGTTGACTATGGCTTAGTTATATATGGATCTGCCACTACTACAGCACTTAGTCGCATTACAACATCCCTAAATAAGGCCTGTCGGCTGCTCACTGGTGCACATCGACATACCCACACATGTGAACTCTATGCTGACTCAGGTTGGTTGCAACTCTCAAACCGGATAAAGTACCTTACCTGCCTGATGGAGAAAAAATCCACTCTGGGCCTCACTCCACCCTGTATCCAAGACCTGTTATGCCCGAGCGCTAGCACCCGTTTTACCAGAAGATCAGAACACCAGCCTTTCCAAGTCCCCCGATGCCGGACTTCTCAGGGACAAAGATCATTTGCCTATCATGCCCCCAGCTGGCTAAATGCCCTCAGCACTCATATTACTGCCTCCACCTCTCTAGGTATTTTCAAATCAAGGCTTTCTCTCACCTTGCCACCTCCAGCTCCTGTGACTGCCCTGATTAAACCTCCTATTTTCTCACTACCCACCCTGTTCCGTTATCTGACAAAGACATGTTTGGGAAACCTTTTCTCCTGCTATTGTCTGCTCCCCACACCTTTCACTTAACCTCTCTGTTCTGGACTTTTTCCCTATTTGTTTCTCCTAATCTGGCATGACCTCTTTCTTGTAATAATAATGTGATTATTGATATCTCATGTCCTTTTGCACAAGTGATTTGATATGTATTTGTATATGTTTTATTGCTCTTGACACAACACAAATTGTTGTGTTATCTATGTAACCTTTTGTACTGTACCTAATTGACGTGGAACCTTTGTAAAAGAGCCTCTGGCTCAAAGGTAGTAATTCCTAGAACAATAAACTAAACTAAACTAAACTAAAGAAGGGATGAGAGAAAATTGGTATATGGAATCTGGCATTTCAGTGAAGCCCTACATGTTTGTCTATGGACCCATACTGCCACCCTAACCATGGTCTAAACTAGACTGTGTCAGGTGGGGGGTTGGAATATGGCTCTTCCTCTCTCCCTTGGCCCTGCCATCGGGGAATCTGTGGTGGCACTCCTCCATGAGGTGGCCCCCGGGCACGCAAGCACTGATCTGTAGAGAGAGGAACAGTGCTGAGAAGCCCCCCAAAATATCCCGCTCCGTAGAAAAAAAACCAAAATGTGTAAAATGTAATGAGCTGCAAAGTGCTTTTTTGCCATCGTCCAGTCACCATCTATCCAACCCCACCACCTAGCCCCTCTCTCCAGGGATTTACCCACCCCACTGGAATGCATCTTGACTTACCCCCAGGGTGGGGCTGTTGGCGAGGGACTTCTCATAGAAATATAGAAGTTGCCAGCAGAAAAGGACCTCTTGGCCCACCTAGAGTGACCTAAAATGCCTTCCTACTGTGCTATTGCAGACCCTACTCTCTCTCCCCAAATGGACGCAGCTTCGTGAACCTGGGGAAGGGGGAGTGCCTAAGTTGGTTGCATGAGTCTAGTTGAGGGTGGACATCCTCCTGTGTGGCCGATGTTGTCTTTTCTGAATATACTGATCCCCAGGGAGGCATGGCATGCAATGACATAGTGGTGCAAAGAGAGTTGGATGTATGACACACCTCCTGAAGATCTCAAGCACTGGCTGTCAGACCCCCGGTCTCCACCAGTGGTCAGTCAAAAGCTGGATGCTTCCATCACCACTGTAGAGGAGAGCAGTGTATAAGTCATTCAATCCTACTCTCCCCAGCTGACCCTCTGACATTCTGGGCTCACTTACAAACCCAGAATGTCAGGTCACAAGTGAAAGCTATACCGCTGCATTGGCAGGTTGGCAAAGTTAAACTGCAAAGTACTCAGCTGTGCTCTTCATTAATTTCACCTGGCAATATTGACAAAAACACAATAATAAAATAAGGCAAATAACAAAAATGATTTTTTCTAGCATTTTAATGTGTGCTCCTCACACACCGTATTTTGCCATTTGTATGCATCAATATTTGGTTTTACTCACCAGTGTTCAAAAGAGAGCAGTACCCACTCTGAATATATCTTATCAGGAGCCCTACATGGCACAACACAATGTTGGTATCACATGTGATACAGTACAGTGTCACATGTGATACAGTACAGTGTCTGCATTGCATGAGGCAAAGTGCTGTGTCAGTATCACCTTGGCACAACATAGTGTTAAGCAGTAGTATGCCACATGGCAGTGTTGTGACAGCATTGTCTGTGGCACAGTGATGGGCAAACAATGCAAGTGGCACAGCTTACTGATGACAATGCACAGTGTGGTGTTGGCAGTGTATGTAGCACTGCACAGTATCTGCATGTCATCTAGCAAAACGCGATGCCTGCATAGAATGTGGCACTGTGACTGACAGCTGTGCACATGGCACTGTGCGGTGTTAGCAGTGCATATTGAACTGCAGAATGTCAGCCCTGCAACAGGCTCATTGCTGTGTCAGCACTGTTTGTGACGCATTGTGGCATCTGCACTGCACGTGGCCTAATACTGGGCTGCCACTGCACGTGGCCCAGCAGTGTCTGCACTTTATATTATAGAGCACATCTTTTTTCAGTGCATGTGGCACAGGGAAGTGACAGCAGTTCTCATGGCACAGCAAAGTATCAGTAACACATGTTGCTTAGTAAAGTAACAGTACTGCACATGACATAGCATGGTACCGGCAGAGCATGTGCAGGGAGAGTGCAGTGACACTGGTTAGGAGCACATGCAGTACAACCACAGCGAAATGCCATGTGTAGTGCCTGCCACCAGGGTGGGTTGTCTCAGGAGCCTGCCATCTGTGCCGAGTGGAATCAGAGGGGAATGGCCATTCCATATGATAGGAGGAGTGGTTGCAGGTGAGATAAGCCTGAGGTACGTGTGTCACTCAAGGATGGCTTCTACTCCCTTAAGCTGCCTGCATCTGTTCCCATGAGCTACTTTGCACAATTGCTAGACACATAGCACCCCTCAGTAAAAGCATAGTCTGTGGGTCTGGACCCCCCAAACAGCCTCTTCCCCCCACCCAAGATGCACCTCCTCCCAGTACACAAAGCTGAGCAGCACTTCTCTGTTGAGGATCTTCCACTCCCCAGAGAGGGAGTGGCAGCTGCAGGGGGTAGCTTGTCTATGTGAGAGGGGTTCCTGCTGTTGGGTTGGGAGAATATAGTAGTGCCTCCAAGTAGCAGTGTCCAGGACCCCCACCAAAAGAAACTGCTCTCACCAGGCATCTCAGGCAGGGCATGATAGTGTGCTTGTGATCCCCTTTGGACCAATTTAGCTTGCCTGCAGGAGATAAAAACACTTACTTTAGGCATATTCTGCCCAAACAAGTTGCCAATAGTCTCAGTATTCCCCACTAGCAGCTACTGTGCCCAGTAAATTGTCCCACAGCTTGAGCATCACCTGTGGCAGGTTGGTGATGGCTGTGACATTGTGGGTAACCATACAACATCATGTGTCCCTACCCAGCAACCTGAACTGTAGGTGGCCATTGAGAGAAGCTGGGAGGGTGCAAAAGCTGGAGAAAATTCCTCAGTTGGATGGCACTCAGCCCCCCCACTCACCCCAGGCGGAATACTGCAGTTGCCCTCTTGGATCTCATGCCCCTTATTCCCATTTTCCTTTGTAGTCCCAGCTTAATTTCTTTGACTCCCCTTTCCATTACAAGAAGTCCTCACTTCTTGTTCATTACTGTAGCCTCCTATTACTATTATCCCTTTCACTGTTGTACCCTCTCTCAAGTCCCCCTTTTAGCCACATAATCATGTTTTTTTCCTTTTGTGCTGCATCTCCTTTTGCCATCATCCCCTTTGTCATTTCCAGTAGCTGAAAATAACTTTTACAGCCACTAGCAGGCAGGGCTAAAAGTCCATCTTCCTGACACGATTTTCTGTAGCCCAGAACAATTCATTCCAACAACGTTGTTTTGTCATGCATGTAGCTTTCCTACCTTTTAGTTGTTCCTACTTTTTTACTGTTGGGGGCTTAGTTAGGTTCCTTCTAACAAACACAGCAAAATGTAGAAAAAATATCAAATAGCAAAAAAAACTATGAGTAAATGAAAAACAAAAACAGAATGAATGAGTACATTTCTCTGGATGGGGCTGCATGAAAATATGCCATCTTGGCAATAGCAACACAAATCTTAGGTCCATAGGAATATTCCACTGGCACATTGTACACCTGGGGACCCTTTTCATTGTAGCACTAAACCAGAAGGGCTCAGGATGGGATGTGCACTACTCAGCCCTTAGAAAAGGCATGATTCAGTGAGTAATCTGAGACCAGCTACTACAGACAGACTTCAAAGCATTCTTTCACCAAGTAACGGTCGGCAAACAGAAGAAAAAGTTGGAGCAGGCTGAGGAAAAGGTAGAATTTTTTTTGTTTATCTTTTAAACAGTAATTTGATAAAAAAAAAACATGTAAGCCAAACTGTACCTACAGAGTAAGATCTGTCAGATCTGAAGGAGGGGGCCACAAAAAGTTTGAAAATAATATACAAGTAAAAGTCAAGGGGTCTTGCTTCACAATCCCAGCCATTAGCTCTGAAGAGGCTGCTGCATCTCTGCAAATTCAAATCTGAGTGAGGGGAAGGGAGTCTTGGTTAGTGCAGTAAATTAAACTTTGAGTTATGGAGGTTTGAGAGATCTGTACTGTAGCCTATGAATTCAAACCTGAGATTAAGTAAGGGAGGAGAAGAAAAGACTTAGCTCTTTGAGGGGGCAGCTTTTCTATTAAAATTCAAACTTGAAGGGAGTTGGATTTAATTACTGCAGTATTGGAATTAAACTTTGAGCTATGAATCTGTAGATCTACTGTATCTTCCCATTTAAAGTGATGTGTCGGCTACAGGAGTTCACTACAGAGCTTGTGAGGTTGGAGGGAGACAGGGGTTTTAAATGGTGCTGGGGGGTTGCAAGTAGTAGTTGCTGAAGTGGAAAGAGGGCCAAGGGAGCCTGTATGTGCCAGTGGGGAGGAAGGCCTAAGGAGCCAGTAGCTGTGGGGGGGGGGGCCCTTGACCCATGTATCTGGGCAAATGATTGTGTCACAGTTTGCGGGATATGGTTGCATATGGACAAGGCTTTAAGTTTTTCAAGCAGCACATGGATTTCACGATTACCATGAAAACCAGGTGTCTCCGTGACATACAAGTCGTAACTTGTCATATTTGTTAACTAATATGCTTGTTGCAGCTAAAAAACAAGGTTATGTCTCTGTCCTGCAGCCTTGCTTCATGGAGCCGCTTAACCTCCTGTTGCTGAAAGGGTGGGTGGTGTTGATCCACATCCCATTCTGCTGCCGACTGTGCCCAAAAAGGAATGCATCCTTGCATCATGGAGCCACTGAACCTCAGATTGCTGGAAGGGTATGATATGTTGCTTCAAGTTCCATTTGGCTGCCAGCTGTGCTAAAAAAGGAATGCAGTCTTGCATCGTGGAACCTCTCAGCCTCCAGTTGCTGGATGGATGGGAGTACAGGCATCAGGTTGCTGTAAGAGATGGGGGCTGTTACTCCAAGTCCTATTCTGCTGCCGACTGAATAGGAATGCAGTCCAAATATTTGCTGTGTCACATCTGTCCTAGATGTGAAAGGGGTTAATTTGCTCCATGCACTGATCGGCTGCTAACTATGCACAAAATCAAAGGCAGACTTGCTTCTGTGAAAACTAATTTTTCGCTGTGTGCTCACAGTGAAAACACCAATTTTTAGATTGAAAAACTTACAGCCACTATGGACATGCTCAGCACTCTGTGCTGCATAGGACCTTGGAAGTATTCACCACACTGCACCTTTTGCACTGAGCAGCAAACCTGGAGACCAGGGTTTGAATCCCACAGCCCTTTGTTACTATATTGTGTAACCTTGTGCAAGTCACTTAAGTTCCCTGTGCTCTTAGCTCACACCTGAAAACAAGCTTTGGCTTAGTGTTCTTTTCTTGGTTAATCAGTTTCCCCATCCCTTTCCCCATTTCATTAAAGCTGAGCCATTAGCCCATCAGAGGCTCTACTAACCCACCTGGGCTACTGTTCTGAAATACTGGCCACCTGGCCATCCAGTGCACTAAGAGGATTTAGCTGAGCTCCTTCCCAATTGCCTTCTCTTTTATTTCCTGTATTATTTGATTTCCTTTCTCTATGTGTCTTTTTTTTCCTACCGTACCCTTTTCCTTACTTCTGTTCCTTTCTATACCTGTTGCATATCTCAGTTCTCTGTTTCTGCTCTTGCTACAGTATTTTCTCCATATTAACCTGATTTTATTTTATAGGTCTCACAGGACACAAATTGTTCTTCCTCATCAGATAAGTATCATCTATCTTTAACTTGTTCTTTCCACCCTATTTACTAAGAACTGCAGATCCTTTGTGATTCTTTATTGTGTTTTATTTTATAGGGTCCCATGGAAATCATCCCTTTAAAGACCTGTCTCTAACTTGCTATTCCTCAGGTAAGAGACTCAGATTCTACCTGTATGTGGGTTGGCTGTAATGCTGTAGCTGTGCCCATTACAGTGTGTGTCAGAGCGAGGCAAGAGAGAGAGAATGAGAATGTCAGGGACCTTGGAGGGAGAGGGTTAGTACTGTGGCTGTGGAGGAAATGGGGTAATTTTGTGGGACAGTGGAGGTCAGGATATTGGTGGTCATCAGGGAGGAAGGGCGCTGTCTGGGGCAGTGGAGAAAGGGGGCTAGTATAGGGTTTTTTTTTTAGGGTGGGGTCTAGTGTCTGGGCAACTGTCTTGTGTTGTGGAGGACGGGGGCTAGTGTTGGAGCATGGTGGTAGGGAGACTATTGTCCAAAGCTGTGGAATGAGGGGCATTTGAATTGGGGCTGTGGAGGGAAGAAGCTATTATGTGTGGTTCATAGCTCAGTGCTTATGTAACATATAGTTGAATGATGAAGATGGTTGTTGGATACAGAGGCTCGTGTAGAGAGGACAATGTTCACTAGGTAATAGTATAGAATGTATTGTGCTTAGGTACTTGGATGATTGAAATGAGTCGTTTGACAATATTTGAAGGTTTTGGCCTTTCTCTGTATCCCACGTGTAGGAAGGAAGCTTGGTTTAGAATTATGAAAGCCCCCCGGTGGGATAAGAGTGCCACAGAAGGAGGAGGTGTCGGGAGGATGGTGGGTGAGTGCAACTCACTCTAAGCAGCGCGGGAGTCAGCTGCTTCGTTTAAATAAGCTGTGGGGGAGGAGCTCTTCCCCCACATAATCTCGGGCTACTCCCTGCAATTATGTGTGGTTCACAGCTCAGTGCTTATGTAACATATAATTGAATGATGAAGATGGTTGTTGGATACAGAGGCCAGTGTAGAGAGGACAATGTTCACTAGGTGAGAGTATAGAATGTATTGTGCTTAGGTATCTGGATGCTTGAAATGAGTCGTTTGATAATATTTGAAGGTTTTGGCCTCTCTCTGTATCCCACCTGTAGGAAAGAAGCTTGGTTTAGAATTACAAAAGCCCCAATAAGAATAATTATCAACAATTGTTCTATAACTGAATGCTGAAGAAGACATGCATAATGTCTTAAAGAGGACCTTCACCAGTCCTTTTGACTTCCATGCATAAATTACCCCTTCTTGCATTGATTCTGGAATTATATTTTATTACTGTCTGCTGCAGTTAGTTTTTGCATTCTGAGCTGCTAAAAACTGTAGGGTGTACCAGGGCTTCAATAGCAAGCCTGGTGTTTTTGTGGACCTAGGATTGTACTGCTGACATCACTGTAAGGCAGAGTCAATTTCACACAAAAAAAACACATACTGACATGGCATTTGGATTTTGGCATAATGCATTGCTACCAGGGTGTCTTGGGGGAGGGGGAACACAGTATGTATACTGAGTACTGGTAGGTTTCCCTTGCAACATTGTTGCAACTGCATGGTACTGCACAGTGTGAGTCACTCCCCTATCCTACAATGATGTCACCAGGAGCTAGCAGCCCAGCAGCTAAACATCAATGGCAAGTGCAGCAGGGCTCAAAAACAAATCCAAATTATGGAAGGTAGAGTAAACCTTGGCCAAAAATCACAAATGCACACACTCTTTCAGGTCTAGTACTGCATATAATGACTACAAGCTGCAATTTTTTGGACCATCACTGAAGCTCCTCTTTAATGATATGAATAGATGAGCACCTCCTCCAACACCGGAGACTGTGACCAGTAGCACTCAGGAGAGGAAAAACCCCCTTGGGGGGAAGCCTCTGAGGACCCATGGCTACTGACCTGCCTGTCCTTCTGGGCATACTAAAGGAGAGAGATCCTAATTAAACTAAAAATCAGCTAAATCTGAATTCTAATTTGTAGAATTCAATCCGGATGAATGGAGCTTAAGAAAGAACTGAATTTTAAATGTCCAGTGAAGTAATTTCCTCTTTAATAAGGTCCGAGTCCGAGAATCCATGTATAATTCGAAATGGTGGAGAGTGGATATATGCAGAACCTTCTTCCAGACTTCAGTTGAAAGAGGGCATAATCCAGGAAATGTATGATGGTGGAGATGAAGTTGATGACTGATGAATTCAATACAGGAGACCAGATGGAGATCGTTTCATCCAAACTTGACGTCGACAAGGCAGGATGAATAGAAGTAGTATGACTTCCTGATTTTTAACAGAGGGCTTGGATAGTACATGGCATGAAATAAGGCTTGTAGCCAGGCTACCGACTGATAAATGCAGTTCTGATAAGTAAAGTATAGTCTTAAGAATTGATATGAAGGCAATGGCTGTAGACCTGAACTGGAATGATAGCAAGCTGTAGAGGATATTCGGAGACACTGGTGCAAGGTATGAAGCATCCAAGGAGTAGAATATGGTGAGCCCAAAAAGTAAGCAAGGCAGTTGGACTGCTAATCTGAAGTGAGAGGTAGAAGGAGCAGGAGTGCACCCACGAAGGCAGATGAGAAGGACAAGACGTGGCAATCAGCCCCTGAAGAAAGCGCAGCATAACTGACAGCTAGCGAGGTATGAGAGAGAGGTGGCTGATTCCAGGTAGGAAAGCGCAGCCAGACCCAGGAGGTCTGCTGGAGAAATACAGCATGTCAGGCAGTCCCTCGATGAGATGTGCAGCAAGTCATCAGCTAATGAGGTAAATAAAGAGGTAACTAGCTCCATGAAACAGGAAACGCAGACAAATCTATGGAGGTCAGCCAGTCGGAATAAAGCTTGGTATATAGCCTCCAGAAATGTAGCTTGAGTCAGTGTAGAGCAGATCAATACTTCAGTGGAAAAGCAGACGTACAGAATGGAATGGTGTGGAGGACTGACGCATCCAATAGATCAAGGATGGCAGATATCGCATTGAAGAGACCTTGGCAGAGAGAGGGCAATGGATGAGGAATAACATCCGAAACAGTAGGCAGTCAATGTGTGAGGCAGCAATAACCTGACGAGACCCAAATAGTTGAGCACAGGAGTCCCAGAAGGAGATAACTGAAGAGGCTGAGTTAAATGGAGTAGCGTCACAGGGTCCAAGAAGCGGTAAGCACAAGCAGGATAAGGAAGGTCATCAGGAGAAGCTCAACAAAGTGTTCTGGAGGGCGAAGAGCAGTAAATCCAGATGGTGGAAGTGGCAAAGCAAGGCATCCAAGAATAGGAGGGCAAAGAAACTGCCAGATACAAATCCATAGGGAAGGAGCTTCCGGCTGGCTGAACAGCAGCAGGAAGGTGTATAGCAGAATGTGTGACTCTCCAGCCTCGAGCTGGGCGATGCAGAAGTAGAGCAGAAGAAGGAAACCCCCCAGCCCGAAGGGCAAAGGCAGGTCGTAGAAGCAGATTATGAATAGGAAACCTCCCAGCCCGATGGGCAAAGGCAAGTTGGAGAAGCAGATGAGTAGTAGCAAACCTCCAAGCTTGACAGGTGAAGGCAGGTCAGAGAAGCAGGTGAGCTGCCCAACTTCCCAGCCCGATGGGTGAAGGCAGGTCATAAAGTAAGCGAGTATATAGCAGTAATCATACAGGAACAAGGACCTCCAGGCCCGGAAGGGGCACAGGCCTGACCAAATGTGAAGACTGAATGACGAACTGCATGCAATGCAGCATGACATGTCCTGGTGGGTAGGGATCCCAGTAAATATGGAAACACTGTGTATGTGGGTATTGAGAATGACTGGACCATGTAGGTCAGCGAAAGAAGGAGTAATAGTGGCAGATAGGCCCCACAAGGCTAGCAGGAGCACAAACCCACAAGCAGGGTAGTAAGAGCAGTGTATTCTTGCTAGGCTAGATCCACACATGGCAGGCAGAAACAACTGAACCCCACATAGGCCAGTCGAAAGGGAAATCAGTGAGGCATACTATGCTCCAAGTAGGCTAGCAGACTGGAGGCTCTGCCAAGGAGGGTTACCTGACACAGCATGCATCACAGGGCGAGTAAGCAGCAGGGGGACTTGGACATATGCTGAAGATAACAGCAACAATCAGAAATAAGTAGTGGGTCACTTGGGATCTTAGCCAACTCAGGGTTGCTGCAATAGAGAAGCAAATTAAGAAGCTGTATATGTTAGAACAGATAGTCAGGAACTAGAGTAATCAGACTACCATAGGTCTGAATGGTGTAAGTACAAATATAGGATTTTAAATCCAGAGGCTGCTGATCAGAGCCCGCAGGATGGCTTTAAATAACAAACATGTCATGTTCTTCTCGTGAAGAAACAGTAGGTGATAGCTTATGTGCAGTTTCTAGATGTGGTGTCCGAATAAGCATGTAGGCTGTGCTGCGTGAATCGCATGTCCAAACGAAGTTGAGCAGAGCAGCGTAGTAAATGGCAGGCAGTCATGCGGTTTCAGGAGTAGAAGACATTGCAGTCCTTTCAGTAGGTGAACAGTCCAAGTTACCAGATGAAGTAAAGTGTAATGAAGCAGGTAGAGGGGTTAGCGGCAGGTATGCTAACACCAAGAAGCAGGCAATAAGGTAGGCAGCGCAGCAGCGGGCTGCATGGAACCTACAAGCGGTGGCGGTGGACCGGATAGGAAGCTCCAAGCCGGTAATGGCAGAGAAGGAGAGCAAAGGCGGCGACGGATTGGGACATGGAGCCAGGCTGCTCAAGGAGGAAGGAGAGAGACAGCAAGGCAAGTGCGGAGGCATATGAGGGAAATGGAGGCAGAAGTAAGAGTGAAAAATGGGGATTAAGGCAGCAGTCAGAAAAGGAATCATAATCTCCCCCAAAAAGAAAAAAACACACGGACAGAAGAAACAGAAAACAAGGGGAAGGGAGTCAGGGAACCCACAAACATGATGTGAAAAACAGGCAGAACAAAGGGGGGGGGTGCAAAGCACAAAAGCAAGCACAAGCGAGCAGCCACGGACCAGCAATGGCACAGCAGTGAGTGCGACTCACTCTAAGCATCGAGGGAGTCAGCTGCTTTGTTTAAATAGGCTGTGGGGGAGGAGCTCTTCCCCCACATAATCCCGGGCTACTCCCTGTAATTGTGGTGGGGGCCATTGGGGGAGGTGGCTGGTCGGTGCTTTGGATGGAGGTGGTCTGGTGTAGGGTGCTTTGGATAGAGGTGGCCTGACATAGGGTTCTGTTGATGGAGGCGGGCTGGTGAAGAGTGCTGTAGACAGATGTCATAAAATGTCCGAGCATGGGGGTGTGGTCAGTAGACTGGGAAGTGGAATGGATCAGCTAGCCAGTAGTTCAGCCAGAGTTATGATCCCTTCCGGCTTTTACAGGACAGCATTAACATTTATAATTTTGATAAGGAGGGACTATTACTGCAGCAGAGTAATGGGCTACTAAGCCCAAAAATCAGACACCTTTACTTTAACAGACGTGTGTTATATGGTCATATTAAGCTCCAAAATACGCCACCATACATCTAAAACCCAAGAGCTCTTAACTATTTCCTCCAGCAAAACAACTCAAATTATCCAACAAAACTGAAGGGTTCCTTCTATTTGCTGCTGAGTTCTTTATTATGGGCACTTCTGGCTGTTATGCTTTTTTCTTGCAGCCAATCCTTTAGAGCACCATTGGCAAACTAATCAGCCACTGCACAAGTCTACAGTATTTGGTGCTTGCTGCTTTCATGCTCCTCTCAGGGAGTCCACTGATTTCTCCCTGACTGCTTCCCACAGCTACTTTTAAGCCCATTTTGGGCACTGGCCTTTAGCCTCAGTGCGGCTTTTCCATTGTGGCCCCCATCTTTTTTTTTTTTTTTGTAGACTCTATTTTTGCATTCTGGATGTCCAGGGCATCCTTCCAGAATACCCACTCAAATCTGCCTTCTACTCACAGCCTACCTCCCCCCCCACACACACACACATTGATCTCCCTTCTGATCCATGGCAAGTCCTGCCCCCAAGATCACCCCCCCGGGGAGGGTCTGCCACCCTTGGTAGCCTGGTCTTGAATTAGAGGGACCTACCATGAGATCAGGTTGCCCATGGGAGATCATGATGTGAGTGGGTCTATTGGCGGGATGCTGGCAGGTCTCCGGGGTCACCTTCATTTCCACTGGTCACCAGAGGGGTTTTCCTACATGGTTGCCCCTCAGAGTTACAAATGTGCAATTGCGTCCAATGGCACTACATGCCAACGTACACTGGAACACTGCTTCTTGCAGCTGCAATGCTGCTTGTTCCTTACACTGCCCCTGACCACCATCAGGGGCTGCCCAAGAGCAGCGAGGTCCCTGGATCCCTACCTGGGAAGGGAGGTCAGTATCCGGATGCTTGATCCCTTCCCTCCCCTGTCAACTCTCAACTGCCTGAGCTCGCTCCTGAACCTGGGGCGCCGTTTTAGCATCCAGTGCCTCAACCCAGTTGGAGTGAAACCCAGCAGAAGGAAACAGGCTGTTGGAGGTAGAAGATAAGTACTTTCTCTGTGCTGTTTGTTTTCCTTTAGGATTGAGCATTTCATGAGATAGCAATGTGTGCTGTGTGATTTCAATAGTACAAATTCCAAACAAATGATTTTGTCTTGGCTGGGAGGAGGGGGGCATTTAACCGATGGAGAGAGGTTGGAAATACACAGGAGGGGTGGTCACATGATTTGGACCAGCCAATAATGGGGCTGGGATACACTTATATTTCAAGCGGACCAAGCGACCCTGAAACTTGTGTGCCACAAAGTGGGAGTATAGCATCTTGAGTAGCGTCTGCAGGGCATCAGCAGGGAGGAGAGCAAGCAGCAGAACATGCTGCTAGACAGGGAAGAGCCTAATTGGGAGGGCCACATATATCCATTACAGACATGGGGAGTTCAAGGTGGGGGAAGGGGTCTATGGAGTGTGGCAGGACCAGGTTAATGGAGGAGAGGATGTGCAGTGGGAGTCAATTAGGGTGGGAGATGGGAAGGGTTGCATGTTGCCAAGGATGTGGAGCAGCCGTATTCCTGGGAGTGGCTTGGAGGGCAGGGGGCTGCAGGGTATGTTGGCAGATGGACCAGCTCAGGCAGAAAATAGGGTGGTTGATATGGGAACTGGAGACATGGAGAAGACAGAATGGGGGGAACACAACCGGGGGGAACTAATGAGGCATTCAAAAGAGCTCATAACAGGCACAGATAAGGAGGAACTAGGTAGGACAGCAGGAGGGCCACCCAAGTGGCTGCAGCCTAGGGAAGGAAGTGATAACTGGAGGTGTGTCTGGCACAGGGGCATGACTAAGACTGGATCAGAGCAAAGAGATCAGCCTGGGGGAAGGGGAACTGAACTCATTAATGGACAGGAGATTAGCACTGCAAATAGATTCTCAAGGTTGGCTAGTCCAGAAGACCAGGAAGCAGAGATGAGCAAAGTTACAGTGAAGGAGCAGGGAGAGGTCACTACAGGGGAAATGTTACATAGCAGGGAGACAGTAGGCAGTACACCAAGAAGACACAGCGGCGGGGGTGGCTCAGCGAGGAGATGGTAATGCAGTCTTTCTGGAGGGAAGTTAGGAGCAAGGAGACAGGAGGACAAGGGAAGCAGCAGGCAGCCTGGGGAAGGCTAAGGATAAGGACAGGAGGGGAGTCAGAGTGGGGAACGGCCACATTTGAGTGAAGACATGGGGAAGTAATAGCAGAGGAGGTGGTAGCATGGTGGATGGAGCAACAAGTGAGTGCAAAGGGGAGGTTCCACAGACAGAAAATAGTTCAGAGGTGGAGGTCAGTACCCCGGTCATATTTGAGAGGGGGAACGGGACAGGGCAAAGGTTAGAGGAGGCAAAGGGGAGGCTGGACAGAGGGATGATCAGACAGCCTCACAAGTTGGGGGGCAGGAGAGTGATGGTCAACAAGAGAGCAGGATAAGCGCCAGCGAGTCCTAATTCTGGGGGATTCTACACTTAAGGGTATAAAATGGGGGGAAGGGGTGCCAGAAAAAGTAACATCTGGGTAGAATGCATGCCAGGCATGACAGCAAGTAGAGTGGGGAAGAATATGGTCAGATATGTGGGGAAGGTGGAGGGGAAGCTGCACATTGTGGTGTACCTAGGATCTGGAAGGGAGAGGGATAGAGGAGGTACAAGACAGCTTTAGAGAAGTGGGGAAACTATGCAGCAAAGAGGGATCAATGTTAGCCTTCTCAGAAGTTCTGCCAGTGCCAAGGGCTAGTACAGACAAGAAGAGAAGAATCAGTGACTTCAACAAGTGGCTGAGGGAATGGTGTGTGTGTCCAAGGGGTATGGACTGGTAGGGGACTGGGGTAGCACGTGGGATAACACAGAACTTTATGCAGGGTATAGGTTACACCTCAGCAGGGCAGAGTCACAGGTGTTGAAGCAGAAGCTGAGGGATTTCATCAATGTGTATCAATTAAACTAGGTAGGGGGAGGTATTGGAGCTGGGAATCACCAGGAGAGGTGGTACAATGGACCTCCCCCGACCACTGGGATAGATACGCGCTTAGGTGAAATAGGGGTTGAAGTGAAGGGTAAAGAAGCCGGAAGGCTAGGAGCAGTGTGGAGAATGGTTTCACTAAATGCTAGGAGCCTGGGGAGTAAGCTGGCAGAGTTGCAGGCATTGATGGCAGATGGGGAGGTGGACATAGTTGCCATGACTGAGACATGGGCAACCAGGCACCATGACTGGGACCTAACAATCCCAGGGTACAAACTATTCTGGAGGGATAGAGATAAAGGGAAGGCTACAGGGGGCTGCCATTCACGTTGGGGTAGGGATCAGATGTAATTGGGAGGAAGGGGAGTAGGGCAGGTCAGAAGTAATCTGACTGCAATTACACAGCCAGAAAGAGACCAAGATTTGTCTGGGGGTAATTTATAGACCTCCAGCCCAGAAGGAGGACATTGACAAGGAACTGGGTGAGCAGATAAGGAGGCACAGTGGCAAAGGGAGCCCAGTGGTAGCTGGAGATTTTAATCTACCAGGGGTGGATTGGAGCATTCCAGCAACCACTTGCACCAGATCATAGAAACATAACATAGAATTTGACGGCAGATAAGGACCGCTTGGCCCACCCAGTCTGCCCATCCTGGAAGCGTTCCAGGATGGCTTCCTTATCCATAGGTAATGAAGCCAACGAGGGAGAGAAATATACTGGACCTGGTACTGGAGGATGGTGAACAGGTTGGGGATGTACAGATGGAGGACTCACTAGCGAGCAGTGACCACCGCACAGAGTGGTGCTCAATCAATCTAGGTAGGGAAGCAGCCACTAGAAAAACCTAGGGTCCTGGACTTCAAAAGGACAGACTTTGGCAGGATGGGACAAATACTGGAAAGTCATATGGCAAGCATCCACCCAGAAATGGACACGGAACAAAAATAGGCAGTCATCAAGGTAGGACTGGCTGAAGCCACTAAAACGTGTCAAGAGCCAGGGCAAGAAAGCCGGGACCAAGAAACCAAGTTGGATAAGTAGAGAGGTAGTGGAGAAGGTGAGGGAGAAGAGAAATGCATTTACAATCTACAAGAGATCCAACAGGGCAGAAGACAGAGGAAGAGTATGTGAAGAAATCCAGAGAAGTGAGCAGAGTGATAAGGGCAGCAAAGGTGGCTAGGAAGCAAAGGTTAGCACAGGGGATCAAAGAAGGAGAAAAGGATTTCTTCAGATATATCAGAGAGAATAGGAAGAGCAAGGATCTAATTGTTAGAATCAGGAGGGGAAGTGGATGGGTAGAAAAGGGGGCAGAGCAGGCAGAAGTACTTAATGAATACTTCTATTCAGTCTTCACCAAGGAAAGCGATGGGCCCATTCCTGAGAAGAAGGGTGAGGTGGGAGATGGTGAAAGAGAAGCAACCACAGATCAGGAAATCATGGTGGAAAAGGTGAGGGAGGGCCTAAACCCTGAAGGTGGACAAAGCACCTGGCCCAGATGGAGTCCACCCCAGGGTGCTGAGAGAGTTGGCAGAGGTCCTGGCAAGGCCATTGGTGAACCTATTCAATGCCTCTCTAAACTTGGGGTACATACCCAGGGACTGGAGGGAAGCACATGTGGTACCTCTGCATAAGAGTGGGCACAAGGACAAACCAGGAAATTACAGACAGGGAAGCCTTGCTGCAATTGTGGGAAAACTGATGGAGACAATCCTCGAGGAAAGACTGGTGCAATTTCTTGAGGATAACAATCTCCAGGACAGCAGGCAGCACAGATTTGTCTCAGGCAGATCCTGCCGGGTGAACTTGGTTGGTTTTTACAACTTGGTTATGAGGGCACTAGACAGGGGACATGCAGTGGATGTCCTCTACCTGGATTTCAGCAAGGCCTTTGACTCGGTGCCACACGATAGGCTAACCTGCAAGTTGAGGAGTCTGGGAGCAGGGAGGAAAATGGTAAGATGGATCAAGAACTGGCTGCAGGGTAGACAGCAGAAGGTAGTAGTGGAGGAGGGGCATCTGAACCCAGGGCAGTAACAAGTGGTGTACCACAGGGCTCAGTGCTCAGACCGGTTCTGTTTAACATTTCCATAGCCGACACTGCAGTGGGGATTAAAAGTAGGATCAGTCTTTTTGCAGATAACACAAAGATTTGTGCTGAAGTAGATGGGGAGATGGAGAAAAAGTACTTCAGGAGGATTTGATGAAACTGAAGGAGTGGTCTCACATTTGGCAGCTTGGTTTCAATGCCAAGAAGTGCAAAGTGATGCATTTAGGAGGCGAGAACCCAGGAAGCAATTACTAGCTGGAGGGTGTCCCATTAACAAAATCCAAGGAGGAGAAGTATCTGGGCGTGCTGGTAACCGTGGAGATGAACCACTCTGCTCAGTGAAGGCAAACAGAATGCTAGGGTGTATATCAAGGGGGATTACTTCTAGGAGTGGGGAGGTCATCTTGCCCCGTACAGGTCCCTGGTGAGACCGCACTTAGAGTACTATGTGCAATTCTAGTGCCCTTACTTGAAAAAGGACATCAAACTACTGGAGGGAGTACAGCACAGGGCATCAAAAATTATCCTGGGGCTGGAGGACAGACCATATCAGGAGAGACTGAGAGAGCACAATATGTATACCCTGGATGAAAGAAGGGAGAGAGGTGATATGATTGAGACCTTCAAGTACCTGAAAGGTTTGAAAAAATTAGTCACCAGGTGTATGTTCAATCTGAAAGGTGGAAGGAACACCAGGGGACACTCTAGGTTCAAGAGGGAACTGCAGAGGTACTATTTCACAGAAAGGGAGGTGTCAGGGTGGAATGCTCTGCCAGAGGAAGTTGTAGCATTGCAGAGTGTTGGGGGCTTCAAGAGAGGTTGGGACAGAGTTGAGGGGAGGGGAGGGGAGGGTACAAATCTGGAGGCGGTGGGAGATGAGGGGGCATATGAGGGAGGTGGCGTCAGCTGCAGTCTAATGGACTGAAGTGCTGCACACTCGAGCAGACTAGATAGACCTAATGGCCTTTATCTGCTGGCAATTTCATATATTCGTAACCCCTTTGTGCCACTAGGCCAGTCTTGTGGTCCCCATCATGTGCTTTTATTCGCCCAGTTCCTTCCTACCAAACCCCTCAGGACATGTACACTCGGCTGCTGTGCAGCTTAGCTAGTGCTTTATGCCACTTCCTGCTGGTTTACCTCCAGACCCTCATAGCAAGCCCCTTGGTGGTCTTCACAAAGGCACCGCGTGGCTGATTGGTAGAGTGAAGCATATTTGCCCTGGCCCCCTCCACCTCCCAAAAATTCTCATCTTTTTTCCCCATCTACATGTTTCAGGCCACAGCATGAACTCTGCATGGGCTGAGACTTGAAAGCACCTGCTGGCATTGTCACTGTAACGAAGTAGCACTAAACCGATGGCTGCATAGCCACATCATTTTTGATTGGCAGTTTTTTGACCAACCTACCTGCCTGCTTCATACAGTCAGAGCCCACAGACCCCTTCCCCAGCTAGATGCCAGGGAAATGTTAAATATAATTAAAAATCACCATTTACCACCAGTGTCCCCTTTCTTAAATAATATAGGGGCCATTGGTCCAAAAGCATCCCCACCTGCCCATCTGAACTACTAGTAAATTTACTGGCTACCTGCAGATCACCTAGGGGCACTAAGGGGGGGGGGTTATGCTGAGCCCCAAATATCACTTTATTCTCTTTTTATAGTCTTCTGCATTTTTTTCTATCCTTAGTTTCTTTACTTTGACCTAGTTTTATCTTTTTCTCTAAAACTCCTTTACTCCTATGCTGTACTGTGCCCTTTTTGTATCTCTCTACTCTCGCTATTATAAGTTCCCAATACTGATCTATTTTTCCCTTTATTTCTACAGGTCTGGCCAAACTGTATGCTGATAGGATAAGTATCTTCATTTAATTCTAACACCCTAATCTCTCCTCTAGCACCTCCAACCCTTTGTGTCCCTTTAACCTTCTCTGTAATTCCCTTTCAGGTCCTACCAGAATACCCCGGACCAAGGACACCGCAGCTCTGATAGAGCAGATAAGTCGTAATTACTTAACTGCTTTAGAATCCTAGAAATCTGGTTGCAGAAAAGGACCATTTTAGCCAACTGAGTCTGCCCCTTAACCCCCCCCCCCAACTCATCTCCTTTGTCAAGAGACACCCAACACCTATGACTGGTCAATTCCTGGTGTCTGTCCCATGCCCTCTTAAATCCTTTCACCATTTTTGCCCCCACCACATCTTCCAGTAGTCTGTTCCAGGACTCCACCACCCTCTCAGGGAAGTAATGCCCCTTCAAATTGCCCCCAAACCTTCCTTCTTCTAATCTTAGATTATGACCCCTAGTTCTAGCATTTACATTCCTTGTAAATAAGCTTCACACTCTCACCTTACTAGTCTCCAGCGGGTACAGATCCAATTCCCTCCACTTCTCATCATAGGGCTTCCTATGCATAGCATGCACCATCTTGGTTGCCCTTCTCTGAACCCTTTCAATCCTATCTGTCTTTGTGTAGATGAGGCCTCCAAAACTAAACCCCATATTCCAGGTGAAGCCTCACCATGGATTTATAAAAGAGCATCAGCAGCTCCCTCTTTCTGTTTTATACCCCTTCCTATGCACATCAGCATTCTATTCAGTTTGGCCACCACCATGCTGCATTGTCTCTTTGCAGATGACACAAAGATCTGCAACAGGGTTGATACAGAAGGTGGGGTGGAAAGGATGCAAAGGGACTTGGCAAGGTTGGAGGAATGGTGAAATATATGGCAGCTTAGATTCAATGCAAAAAAGTGCAAAGTAATGCACCTGGGAAATAAAAATCCAGGGGAAGAGTACACAAATGGGGGGGGGGGGGGTTGAGATAATAACAACAACCGAAATGGAAAGGGACCTGGGGGTAGTCATATCAGATGACCTTAAGGTGGGCAAATAATGTGAGTAGGCAGTAAGAAGGGCTGGTAGGATACTGGGATGCATAGGGAGAGTCATCACCAGTAGAAAACAGGAAGTTGTTATCCCTCTGTACAGACAGCTGGTGAGACCCCATTTGGAGTTCTGCGTTCAGTTCTGGAGACCCCATCTCCACAAGGACATAGACAGGATGGAGGCTGTCCAGAGGAGGGCAACTAAAATGGTGCAGGGTCTGCACCAGAAGACATATGAAGAGATATTAAAGAAGCTTAATATGTATACAGTGGAGGAGAGGAGGGAGAGGGGGGATATGATAGAAACTTTCAAGTACATCAAGGGAATCAACAGAGTCCAAGAGGGTAGCATCTTTCAGAAAAAGAGATGTGCAAGAACAAGGGGGCACAATTTGAAGATAGAGGGAGGGGACGGCGCAGGGCAATGTGAGGAAGTATTTTTTCACGGAGAAGGTTGTGGATACATGGAACAGCCTTCCTGAGGAGGTAGTGGTACTCAAAAACAGCAGGGGAATTCAAGAATGCATGGGACAGACATAAGGCAAGTCTAGTGGTGGGTAGGAGGAAGTAAGCTGTTGGTTAACTAGCATCTGCAGCCTATGCATTAGGTAGGGAAATGGGCAGACTAGGTGGGCCAAGCAGTCCTTATCTGCCATTAAATTCTATGTTTCTGTTGGTTCCCCAGCTTAAAGTTATTTGAAATTATAATCTCAAGATCTCTCTTCTGCTCAGTTTTCTTAACCCCCCCCCGCCATGTGTAAATGGTTTGTGGGTTATTACACTCTATGTGCATTACTGTATAATTTGGCATTGAATTTCCACTGCCATATTTCTGACTACCCCTTCAGAATCTTTAGGCCCTCCCTCATTTCCTCCCTCCCTCCCCCCAGGTGTCCACCCTATTGCAGATCTTCGTAACATCTACAAATAGGCACACCTTCCCCTGCAATCCCTCCACTATATAATTGCTACAGATATTAAAAAAGGATGGGTCCCAGCACCGACCCTTGGGGCACATCACTCATCACCTCTTCCACCCTGGAATGCACCTCATTTCCCACCACACTCTGGCTTCGGTCCTTCAACCAGTTCTCCACCCACTTTAGTTTTTGTCCCACCCCTAAGCCTTCCAGCTCACTTCCCAGCCTTCTGTGCAGAAAGGTGTCAAAGGCCTTGCCAAAATCCAGGTAGGCCACATAACCCCCAAACAAAAGAAAATCCACCTCCCTGTTTACCCAGTCAAAAAACTCAATTCGGTTCATCTAGCACAACCTTCCTCCTGTAAAATCAAGCTGCCTTGGGTCCTGGAAGTAGTATAGTGCAGTGGGTTAAGGGTCTGAGCTGCAGACCTGGAGACCTGGGTTTGAATCCCACAACCACCTAGGTGCATACTGTGTGATCCTGAGCAAGTCACTTAACCTCCTTGTGCTCCTAGGTTGCATCTGGAAATAAGCTTCTGCTTTGTGTGCTACTCCTGGTTAAACAGTGTTGCCTACCCCTTTCCCCTGTAGACCATTGACAACCAGGTGTTCTACTATTCTTTCATCCAGTAGTATTTCCATAACTTGTCACACTGTTGAGGTCAGGCTGACCAGTATGTAGTTCCCTGCATCCTCCTTGTTAACACTTTTGCATAGACAGGGACCACATCAGCCCTCCTCTAATCCTGGGCACATCACCTGTTTACAATGACAGGTTGAACAGGGTAGTCAGAGGCCCTGCTAATACCTCCCTCAGTATCCTGGGGTGAACCCTATCAGGCCCCATAGCCTTATTGCTGCCAGTTCCATGAGGATCCTTTATTCTGCAAAGGGATCTCTGTCCATTTCCATGATCTCCCTATCCTTATTACTGGCCCATTTCCTGCCCCCTCCTTTGTAAAAGCTGAAGAGAAGTATTTGTTTAGTATTTCTGCTTTTTGGTGGTCATCATCGTTTACCCTCACTCCATCCTCCCCTTAAGACTCACAATCCCTCCCCTTGCCTTCCTTTTCTCACCGATGTACCTGCATGTAAAAGGTTGTGTCCCTCCTTACCACTACACCAACTGGCTGGCTTGTGCCAGGGATCCCACACAAGTGTGGGTCTGGTCCCAATGTGCATTTTGCATGTGGCGCCATTTTGGCTTGCTTGCTGTTTGCTGTAGTGTAGTGGATTATGGTGAACTGGTTTTGCTCGATTGTGCACTGACGGCTTCATTTGCAGCAGATCCTGGAGTCCTGTGTGGCTGACTTTGGTGCGGTGGGAGACTGTGTCCTACAGTGCATGTTAAGAGTTTATGTAAGCTCTCATCTTTTGTTTACTGGCCCCACTGTACTCCCTGGGCTAAGTTCCGTCACTGAGGACTGAACTTAGCCCCTGGAGAAAAGTAGAAGTGGAAAACATCTGATCAGAGATTGTGGAAGCTCGAATGTGCACTGCAGACTATTGGAGCTTCAATTACTGCCTGTTGCTGTGGTGCCAGCTGCAGGAAGTTCTGGGACTGGTTGTGGCTGGGGATGTTGGTCTAGAGATGGTCACATTTGGCCTGCTGTGGTCTGCTATACTGCAATGGATGGTGGTTTGAAATTCCAAATCAAGGGTGAAATTTAGAGGAAACATTAGGAAGTACTTCTTTACTGAGAGAGTTGTGGGCAACTGGAATGGGCTGCTGAGGGAAGTGATATGGGCGAGGATGGTTGGAGGGTTCAAGAGGGCATGGGATAAGCACAGAGGGCAATTACCATGGGGGGACCTACAGAAAAGGCCTAATGGATATAGGCAAACTGGGCAGACTAGATGGGCCTGCAGCCTTTTCTGCTGTCACATACATGTGTTTCCATGTATTCTACAGGCAGGTTAGGAAAAGGGAGGGGGATCCACTACACCACCAGGGAAGCATACTGTATATTTTGCCTGGGCAAAGTTTTTGAATATTTGTCCCTCTGTGTCTTTATCCTGCCCTGTGTTGGTCGATGTGTGGAGCAACATGGCCTCCTACCCCCAAAAACGATCAGTTCTAGGGGCACAGGGGCAATGAATTTTCCTCCCTCCCCCAACCATGACATCCCCTGAGTGACCAAGTCCATTCTAAAAGCCAGGTTGATGGTGTGGTGCAGGTTTGGTATCCCTCCCAACAACACACAACACATTTTTTTTCTTCTTCATACAGACCCATTTTCCTTTTATGTCTACAGCTAACATGGCATTGATCAGATGTAGGAGGACACTGACCATATGTATCAGCAACTATTATTTTTTTGTTTACCCTACACTGTTTGTCATAGTTCATAAAGAGAAGCAGATTCTTTGTGGGCCCGTTGCTGTTCTTGTTTTACAGGTACGAATGGCTGCTATATGAGGCACTGGGTTGGAGCTGTACCTTGTGCCTTAGAAAGGAGACTATGGGGTTGGGGATGGGCATTAAGGTTGGCAATTCCAAGGAACACCACATAACCAATTTGCCAAGACTTATGAAGCTCAAACCCTGTTTTTCATTTTCTTGTTTTGTGTACTTTGCATAATACCTGCATTAATGTAGTGTTTTTGTTTTGCAACAAGTACTGTATTTACTGTATGTATATGTGATGGGGACATTATGTGCTGTTTTTGAGGCACTTGGGCACTGTATGCTTGAAAGCAGAGCAGTGAGTGGCAAACATGGATGGAGGCACGGGTTTGAATCCCTAGCCCCCGCCCACTTAAGCACTGTACAACCAAGAATAAGTAACTTAACTTTCCCTTTTACCAGGAAATGCAGTTAAAGACTTCCAAAGATGGGGGATTGCCTCAGGGATGCCCTGGAAGGGAGGGAGACTAGGGAGAAATGCAAGAACAGTGGGTGAAATTAAAAAGAATTATAGTGAAAGGTGTTAGACATGTAAACAAAAGCAAGAGGGAAAAAAAAGACCACTATGGTTTTCGGAGGAGGTGTTGGAGAAGGTTAAGGCAAAAACATCAGCATTCAGGAGGGTCAGTGATGAAAGTGAGCAGGAAGGCATAGGAACTCAGTTCCTGTACTTTTTTGCAGCAGGAACTGAGTTCCTGTACTTCTTCCCACTGTCACTAAAACTGAAATTTTTAAAAAAGCAACATAGTGACAGTTTCTGG
Organism: Neoceratodus forsteri; assembly: GCA_016271365.2. Lineage (NCBI taxonomy): Eukaryota > Metazoa > Chordata > Ceratodontiformes > Ceratodontidae > Neoceratodus > Neoceratodus forsteri. Next base: position 319,894,151 of record CM028130.1, read on the forward strand.
ATCTGTGACCTGCTATCAGGGTTTCCATAACACCATTTGACTTGTACAACAATGCTATTTTCCTAGAAATACTAATATCTCTAACTGAATCTACTAGCGTCAAATTAGATAGGTGTGCCTTGACACCCCTATCCTTTAGATTGAAGATCTTCACTCTGTATTTCATAATTGCCAGTGCCTGAGTTCTTGTACTTCTTGTCTACTACTTGCACCACTGAGGAGGGTCCCTATTAGTTGAGTAGTGGCTTTCATTTTCTATCAAAGGTTGCCCAAATGTCTATAAGACCATTCTGAAAATGAGCCCCATAGACTTGTATGGAGCGTTCCCTGTGCCCTCTCTTGAGACATGTAAAGTCAGAATGTGAGGGCAAAGCAGGCAGACCAGGAAGTGGAAAGGGGTCGGCTGGACAGCAGTTCACCAGAGTTACCATCCCTTCCTCCCTTACAGGTAGGGTTACCACCTGTCCTGATTTTCGCAGGACAGTCCTGATTTGGGCAGCTGTGTCCTGCAAAAAAACATGAAAAATACTAAATGTCCTGATTTTATAGTAGAAAAAATATTTTCTGACATTCCACTAAATGTTCTACAAAACTACAATACCTTAACTAAAATACCTTAAAATGATAAGAAACAATAGAAGCAACTAAGAAACTAAAATACTCAGCCTTATTTCTTATTGCATAGAGAAAACAAGTATTTTGCATTAGTCAAGGTTAGGTACTGTCCTGCGAAAAAACATGTCTCAGTAAGAAATGTCCCACTTTGGGCTTCTTAAAAGGTGGTAACCCTACTTACAGGACAGCAGTACATTTTATAATTTATGCACTGACAGATTATCACTACTACAGGATGGGCTTAATGAAGCACAATACAGAATGTCACACCTTTATTTTAAAAGGCAATGACTGATCGGGTCAGAAAATAAATTTACAAGTGGATTAACATATTACAGTGATAGCCCACAAAGGAATCAATTGTGAAAAAGACTCCTGGCCAGGTGAGTTGCCATATACATATCAGTGGGGGGCTAGTTGAGAGCTGCTCTTTAATCATGGCCAAATATTACAAGCCTATTTATTTATTATTTGTTTATTTTATTTGATTACATTTTGTTGACCCAGTAGGACCATCAAGACTAGATGTCCCTTTTTCATGGGTCACCAGGGGGAGGGGGGATACAGATGGTAACCAACTGAAACTGAACCAGATTAAGCTGTTGGTGGTATTTGTTTTAGTGAATGCCTATGACCAAGCATGATCTGTGAAGCAGATGCTGATTAGCTGCCAATAACCTGCATCAGGTATTGATTAACTGTGATGATAAAAGAAAACACCATCAGCAGTGAAAGAAAATGTATGGTTTATGGCGGCATTGGGTACTGATAGATAAAGATAGATAATGATTTAGCATCACCAAAAGTACTGATTAAAAATTATTATGACCAAGCAAAACTGTTGCATGTGTGGTTCTTATTGTGTAGCTGCAGATCTAAGTTCGGTGAGAACTGGTGACGGGGGATACAGGCATGTGGAGCCAAAGTGGAGGGTGTGAGAGGCATGCGGGGAGGGGGGGCACTGGGGGGAGGATCTGATGTCAAGTTTGATGGGGGGGACTAGCAGGAGAACCTGGAGTGGTCGATGTCATTCCACATGAGAACCACTGTACTAACATGTGCTACCACTGATTACCAATAGCAGTGGTAGTGCAATGTCATCATTGAGCTACCAGCATCCCCTTAGAGAACCATGGCACTACCATTGCACACATATGGTACCACAGTGTCACCAATGGTATGGCAATGGAATTGAAACAAATCCATTGTGAGACTAATTTCAATTGTTTTGCAATGGCAGCTCATTGTGTTACCACTCTACATGGAAATCACCCCAGTGTTACCACCATGGTACATGGTACCACAGTGGCAGCAGTGGTGATACACTGGATTGAAACAAATCCATTGTGTTACCAAAACAGCAGTGGGAATACAGTGGTGTGTGTTTGAGCAATCGTAGTACCATCCATGCACACATTCTCATTGCGATATCACTGTCCACGTGGTACCACAATGGCAACAATGGTTTCACAATGGAATTGAAACAAATCCAATGTGTTACCAGTCAAGAGGATACAGTGGTACTGCAGTGGAATTTACGATGGTATGAAAATGGTGGACAAATGGTAATGCTATGGTTTTCCGAGGAAATTTTCATAAGGGTGGTCTCTCTGACTCTGCCACTAGCTGGTTCCACTCCAACCTCATAGGCCACTCCCAATCCATCAGAATTGGCAACACCCTCCCCCCCTAGTCACCGCAGGTGTCCCTCAAGGCTTGGTACTTTGTCCTATTTTATTCTCTGTGTTCCTGATTGATCTCCCAAAAGCCTGCATATCTTCATGCATACACATGTATGCTGACTATATGATGCTATTTTCCTCTGGCAGCTCCCCCTCCGAGGTGACCACCAGCCTTCAGTTGGACTTTAACAATGTCCAGCAGTGGTTTACTGCTAACCAACTCTCCATGAATGTCAAAGAAACAGTATCTATGACATTCAGCTCCAGACAGAAACTGGCCAGGCTTCACTCCTCCCTTAACTTCCACACTCTCGCTGGCTCAACACTGGACAATGTTACCACATTCAAGTACCTTGGGCTATTGCTGGACAAAAATCTAGACTTCAGGGTTCACATTGAAGCAGTCCATAAAAAACTTCTCCCTAGGCTTGGGGCTCTGTACCAACATCACACATGCCTCCCACAACATGCCAGGCTAGAAATTGTCCAAAAGATGATTCTCCCTGTATTAGACTTCAGGGATGTAGTCTGTAGCTCTGCCCCAAAAACCACCCTAGCCAGACTGGACACTCTCTTTAACTCCTTCTGCTGCTACAATCTTGGTTGCTCCCATCATACTAACCACTGTGACCTTTACTCCTCACTCTGCTTTCCCTCCCTCTATAACAGATGCCTCTCACACTTCACAAATCTAGTTGGGAAGTTCTGGCTTGGTTCTCTATCTCCTTACCTGTCCCCTCTCCCATCATCCCACCTCCCATCCTGCTATTTCCTTCTTGCCTCCACCCATAGGACTCCCTCTCCCCCTTTGCGCACATTGTCTGGCCACACCACTTTCTCCTACAATTTCCCTATAATCTGGAACTCCCTCCCTCTAGAAACCCACTCTGCCCAGTCCCAACATGCTCTCGCCTACCTCCTCCATAAACACTCTGTTCATTCCTGTATCTGCACATAACACCTCTCACTCCCAAAAAACCGCCCTCTGCCATGCCCACCATACTCTCTTCCTCCCCTCTCCACCCACTACTCCCCACTGCCTCCCCAGCTACCTCTAGCTGGTGCCTCCCTGACCCTATCTACCTTTCTTTTTGCCCCCACCTCACATATTCCCCACTAGCCCCCCTTCTCCCTCTCCTCCATGCCCTGTCCCCTTGCAGTTCTTAGCATCCTGAAGGGGATTCAATTCCTGGGGATCAGTTCCTGGACTGCCCCCCCAGCCCCTTCCCCTTCCCCCTCCCTCCACTTCTTTTTGCCAGGTCCCCCTTGCAGGGTTTTCAGCAACCTGGAAGGGGTCGTCTCCTCCCCTCCACCCACCCTCCCTACCAGTTTCTTATGCAGTAACTCCTCTCTCCCATCCATCCCTCCTCCCCTATCTCTTGGCATTTGCTCCACTTCCTAAAATTCCTTGAGCACTTAGCTACTCTCAAATATTGGCTTTTCAGACCTGGACCTGCACTTACTCACCACCGCATTGCTGCTACCCTTTCTGCTTCCCTATATCTACACCTAACACCTCTCTCTCCCAACGATCCTTCCTCAACATCGCCCACCATATGCTCCTGAATTCCCTTCTCCTCCCTCAGCCCCTTACCTACCCCATATCTATGCTACAACTATGACTGCATTATGGTACCCATGCTATCTGCTCATTGTCCTTTACCATCCTCCCCCAATGACTATTACTTCTTCTCTCCCCCTGTGTCTTGGTCTCACTCTGTTATATACTCTACCACTCCCTGTGTACATTAACTTCTGTTGTCTTGTACTGATTACTATTGCATTGTATTAGCACAGCACTGTATGTATCTGAATTTCACTTATGCAGGTTATTGGTATTTGTATTCCATAGTACTAGTACAACACTGTATGTATTGTTTTGCACTGTATGTATTTGATTGTTTTGACTTTGCGCGATCCTCCCATTTATGTACCCCCTTCCCCTAGGACGCTTCTGTAAACTAGCTGTTTACAGTTCATGTTGTCTTTCCTGGTGAAACCTTTTCAAATAAATAAAAATAAAGGAAGAGGTGGCTGATGTCCCCATGACTGCTGGTTGTGGTTTTGCTGATCTGGATTGAGATGATAGGTTCCCATTCCCAAACAAGAGTCTTGAGCTTGTCTATGACTCACAGTCTGAGGAGTGAAGTCTGACTATTGCACAGTCAGAAAAGACTAAATTAGGAAAACAAAATTCTCTCAGTAAGGATGATGCGAAGGAAAAAGAGCATACAGAAAGTGAAGATGATGAGGACAAAGCTCAGGAGGAAGAGGTTTTTAGCCTTGATGGGGATGATGATTTGGAAACTTTATGGGGGCCCCCCTACTGGAACCTGAAAAGACAAAAAGCAAGGGTGATAATGCTGAACCTGTGGTGCTTTGCTCACCCTGATTAGGTCACAGAATTACCAAAGGCCCCCATACAAATATTGTTCCTTTTACCACCTCTGAGCTGATTGCTCTGCGTGAGTCACCCACTGCTGCAGTGCAGAAATCTTCCCACAAAACACTCATTTTCCTGGCTGGTCCAGTGGCATTGAGGGTTGAGGTGCTGGATGCCACACCTCATGCCACACCGGAAACCAGGGTTAGAGAATGGACCTGGATCATCAGGGGAGGAGGAGTATTGAACATCCTGAGGACTGCTCTCCTCTTCCTGGGTGGGTTGATGGGGATTCCTGGTGCAGTAGTGGCCTCTGGTGGAGACTGAGGGTGGCACTAGCATCAGAACATAGAATAGGTGGGATGATTGCAGGCTCCAGCAGCATGAGGCACCGAGGTATGGCCATGCAGGAAGCCATTGCAGCCGCATCACAAGGAAAACCACTGTAGAAAAGCCTTCACCTTGCCGTTAGGCGAAGGCAGGATCAGTGGTCAGTCCCATGACCAGTGCTGGGCTTCCTGGCCCCTGCTGCTGGTCTCCCTCCTCCTCTTGGTCACTCCACTAGATTATAGTTTGGGATTTTCACATACTGGACCCATTTGATGAAACACTCACTATCTGTCAGCTGTGTCAAGCATGAGTTAGTCATGGAAAAATGGGACCAACCTAGGAACTGGTGGCCATCACACACCTCAAGTCCAGGCAGCTGTTATACTGGACTCAGCACCAATGGGAAGCCAGTGCAGGGACAGCCTCACTTATCCGCTTCATTTGCTAAGGCATCGCAAAGTGGCAGGGAAACAGTCCTAGTGGATGCAGGGTTGACTGAGGAGAACTATCACAGAGATGAAGAGTAGTCTGTGGGATTGCCTAGTAATGGTCATAGTAGCAGTCATGTGTTGCATACTAGTACCCAGAGGCACCAAAGCACAGCAAACCCAGTTCAGAAAACACAACAGATCATTGTTTTCATATGAGCAGCATTTGTGAATCCTTCTGAGTCAAATGTTGCTCCATGAACCATGTCGCTGTTTGGCAGCTCAGTACTCAGAAAGGTCCAGGCTATAATGCAAAACCCACACTGTCATGCTACTGCAGTCAAACTGAATGCAGAAACCACTGAAATACTGGCACTTAATCTATTGTCATCATTTTGGGGGGGGGAGAACATGGGATTTAAAAGGTAGATGGTGCAGTCCTGCCCCAAAGAGTAGATTCCATCACAAACTTACTTCTCCACCCATGCCATTCCTGAACGTTATGGGATTGTGTGATGCATGGTAGTCCATGCATTGCTGCATTCTGTACCCCCATACAGTATATACATCTCAATAGGGATAAGTGGACCAGTGGCCAAACAGCTGGTAGCACCTATCTGTGCATTGCAACACATTGAGCAAAAAATGCCTGGGATAGTATTTCACTCTGGCCAGGGGAAAATTGTACTTAGCTGAACTGTAGTGCTAGAAATATTTCAGGAATTCACTGGCATGCCACACTGACAATGAAGAGTGCAACTGGAATACACATGAGTCAGAAAATGTTAGACTTGCACCTGACTAGATTGATGAGTGGATGCAGGCTGTAGTAGTGGTACAATGGAGGGAGAGGCACACGGGCTTCAGGCTGCTGCAAGAGGGGATAGTGACTGCTGACTTTGAGACATTAATTTTGACCAAACTTCTGCTTGTTGTAACCCAAGGGTAAAGTTACAGGACAACTTGCCCAGGCAAAGTACCCAGAGGTAAATTTCCTATTAAATAGAAATAAAATATCTGTGAATTTATCCATGAAGGTAAATTTGACAGATCCACTTTAAGTTCACTGGCAAATTAAACTTTTGAAACATATCGACCTATAATTGTTACATTGAGATGGGCCAGTTCCTGGATTTAAGATGACAGAGCTGTTTCCATAATTTAGAGTATCTGGTGTATAACCTGCTTTTCTTCTGTTGAAGAGTTAGACATTTCTGGCACAGTTCAACAAACACTTTATGAACATTTATACCAAATTCATTGGACACTGGTGCCATATTTCCTTAGAATAAGGTACTGCTAGCCTAATGTCCTCTTTTAAATAGTTCCTCATAGCCACTGTCTATCATTAACGTGTCACTGTAGCAGTTTATTGTGAAGAGAAGTTGTAAGAATTGCTGAATCTTGTTTGGTCTATCCCACATTTCTGGGGAGTATAGATTTCCATAGCTTCTTTTATTTATTTATTTATTTATTAATTAACTCAGAATTTCCCAGGTGTCCATTACTAGGTCTTTGAACCCCCACTATATTTCTGATTCCTTAACAATCATTTGATTTGGAAATATAGCTAACAATCTATCTGGAAATTTTCTGGTTTGTTAAGGGCAAAGAAGTCTGCTCTTATACACATGGGGCCAGATTCACAAAAGGCAACTGAGGACTCAAGGCAACTTGCGTCAGAAAAAAATGGTGCAAGTAGCACTTGCGTCCTGAGTTATGTCATAGTGGGATTCACAAAGACAGCCTGCAACATGCTGCAGGCTGCCTGCGCCCAAGTGGACCTTGCAACGTGGCATAAGGGGGTTTATGGCAGCAGTTGCAACCTAGTCACTAAGGGTGGCTGCTACATCCCACATCGGGATTCAGAAACAACCCCCAGTGGACATCTGTCAAAGACCACTTATGCCAGCTATGAGGTGGCGTAAGTGGTCTTTGTCTTCCACAGGGGGTTGCCACTGTGCCCCAGCTCTACAGCCCCTGTGAGCTACAGCTCCAGTTCCCAGGTATGGCACCCACAGTGTCAAGATGGGTGTCTGGAACACCCCATATGCCCAGACCCCCAACACATGTTCAGAGCCCCCAAATGCCCCAGGAACAAGATCCTCCCCTCCACAGCATGTCCAGTATGGTCCTGGTAGTCTAGTGGCCCCCCCACCTCACTCCCAGAAGTGCCAGCACACCCTGCTCTTCCCCGTCAACACCTGGCTGGTGACTGGCACAGCCCACCTCTCACCACCATGGCCAGCCACTGACTGAGCTTTGCTGTGATCATGTACAGTAACCATATGCACTTTGTGAATGACAGCCACTGTCATTCACAGAGTGTGTATGATTGCTGTATGCACACCTGGCAAAGTTCAGTTGGCGACTGGCCATGGTGGTGAGAGGTGGGCTGTGCCAGTTGTTGACTCGCCTGCTGTGTGTGTGTGTGTGTGGAGGGAGCGGGCACTTCTGGAAGGGGGGTGGGGGACCACTGGGCCACCAGGGCAGTTAAGAGTGTTTTGGGGGGGGTATTCATGTCAAGGTTGATTGGGGCTGGGGCCCATACCTTACGGGGATCGGGGGCTGGCATGGGGGTACCACGGCTCCTGTCAGCTGGCGCATCTGCTGCCTATCCCATCCTGTAGCTTGCAGCACACCTGGGAGCTGCGCCGTACCTTGCACAGCTACCCCAAGTCGCAGGATTCAGGCTCCAGGACCCTGCTGGTTTCTGCATCGGTGCAGGGTCCAGGACACAGGGGCCATTGCTGGAAGCTGCCATTGTCACAGCTTGAGGCAAACATGTGAATCCAGACCATGTTATCTCATTCAACTGTTTTTTGCTAAAATTCTTTCATTGCTTCTATGCTGCACTAATAGATTGCAATAGTTTTCAACAGGGGTTACAAAGAAAACCTTTTTCAGTGTTTTTGAAAATGTGTTCTAGTTTTAAATATATATCCTTACTTAGTTTCCTTTTTCCATCCACAAATCCTACAGACATATCATACATAGTCATTTGTAGCTTCCTACTACATCTATGAGCTTATTTCTGCAGGATTATTAGGAGCTGTATACATTGCCAAATTTTCCATAGTAAAATACATACTGTAGTTAATCTTGTAACCAGAAAGGATAAAAGTACCACACAAATACTTTGTTTTGTGGTATAGATAATTGGCATATTATGGGGCATGATCAAAGCAGGATATAGACCCCATCTTAATATTCTATAATGGAACTATGCATCTTGTTACTTTCTTCTGATAACATAGAAGTCCAGAACTTCCATTGCTCAACTTTAATATAGAATGGCTGCCTAAGAGGAAATGAATTTTTAAAGTAATCCTAGACAACATGTCATGCCTGGGGAGTAATTACTGAATTCCCTAGTTGCAAGATTTTTACTTCCCTAACCACATACTAATCCTCAGTAGCTGCTTTTTATGTATGAAATTGTTAATGAAGTGAGTGGAATTTCATTAAGACAACACAGAATATTTGTATTGCTCTACAAGCTACTTAATTACTTGTTCCCTTGTCTCTGTTATTTTAACTATCTTATTTATGATATGTGTATTGTGCATACTGATAGCATCCACATTAACTATCTTTTATAGTTTTATTGTTATTTAACATTTAACATATAAAACTGTACACATAAATCATGGAAGAAACAACTGAAATTACATAAGCAGCTAAACAAGCTGACAGCACCTTCTAATATAAATAAATCAAATTATCTAGATGAAAATTGGATGTTTTCTTTTGTGCAGTATTGTCCACTGCTAAGCAATTTAAATCACAATATGTAATGAGAAAGGAATAATGTGACCTACTGGGAACTGAACCCAGGCCCCAAAATGCAGTCCTGGTCCTCTAACCACAGGTCCAACCATGTGAGCTTATAGCTCAGTGCTTAGTGCATGGGGATGGTATTCAAGGGCCTGGATACAATATCGTAGGTCACATTATTTCTTTCTCACTACAATTTGTAAATCAAATTATTTTTTTAACATATAAGATGTTTTCTTCACTTGAAAGGAGGTTAACAAAATGCACACACAAAATGTTTTACAAAAATTGAGCAGGAGACTGTTGGCCTAGACTACAGATATATATATCTATATATATAGATATATATATATATAAATTAATTATATATTCCATCTCCATGTTAAAGGAAGAAGTACCTAATTTCTGCATTGTGATTTTTTTTTAATTCTTTGATAACCAGGTAAAGCCTACAAGGCACAAGTGTCTGTTTTCAGGGGTGACCCAGGAGCAGTGGGGAAGTTAAGTGACTTGCTTAGAGTCACACGGTATGCAAGTGGAGGTTGTGGAAATCAAACCCAGGTCTGCTGAATGTACTACGTTCTTTCACAGCTTGTTACTCTAACCTCTAGGCTATACTGCCAGCCTGATTATTGTGATTGTTTAAATAATACATCATCACAGCTCCATTTTCAGTAATTAGAATCATCTTATGCAAATGTACATCATCACATAACACAAAACATAACCTAATAGGAGGCAGTATAGTGTAGTGGTTAAAGGCTCTAAGCTGCAAACCTGGAGATCTGGGTTTGAATCCCACAGCCCCTTCTTGCATACTGTGTAACCCTTAGCAAGTTACTTAACTTCCTTGTGTTCCCAGGTCACACCTGGAATCAAGCTTCAGATTAGTGTGCCTCTCCTGGATTAACAAGTTCCCCTTTACCCTAATATTCTGCAAAGTATAAGGGTGTGGGCTGTATTTACAAATGCAACAGCACAAGCACTGAAAATTAAGAAGTCATAAACATACACACTAAATGCTAAGTGCTTGTTCAAGTTCACCAAGCACATCTTATTGGCAAAACTCTTGCAGGAATTCAGTAAGATAATTTAGCAACAGATTTGCTGGATTGAGCCAGGTATTCCAAGGATACTAAATCCAAAGCCAAAAATGTGCATGTCAGCCAATATGGGTACTGCAAAGAAGACACTGAAAACCCGGAATACTGAAAAAACAAACAAAATAAATGGCACACACTTAGGCTTCTTTGCATGAAATAAATGTATTTGCAAATCCCATGCAAATTTCAAAAGAAACTGTATTCTCACATCTAAACCAACAACCTAAACAGGATGAGATTTAAATGTTCAGTTGTACCCTCTTAGAAGAATTGTCAAAATAAAACCGAAAATTGTTATACAAGATAAAAAGCAGCAGCAATCAAGCACTAACAAAAAAAAAAAACTAACTCTGAAAAAGAGATGAATGCAAACAGGGAGGCCAAAAACTATAGTGAATGCACAACACCCAAATCAAACAGTGCAGTAATTGAAACACACTCAGATACAAAAAGAAAATACGGATCACATCAAAAACCTGAATTACTAATGTCTTACATAATATATTTCAACCTTGTGGTTAACTTTAAATTATAATATAAGCTTGGTTTATGGAAAGCTACTAGAATATGCATGGCTGCAAAAAGAATGTCATACAATGGCAAGAAAAAGTTCTAGTCATACCTTGTATAGTAATGTTGTCCCAGCACAGCATCACTGTATCAAGGTCCAGCACACAGATGACTACATAATATCTAGAAAACAAGAATCACTCCATCTCCCACATCATGCCTCACCACAGTCATTATTTCACCTTAACACTCACATGAAACAACCTCCCACATTCCCCTAAACCACACACAGAAAGTATTGCAACATAATTAACCTCTAAGAAAGATGGTACATTACTTAAAATAAAGAAAGCATTCCCGTCAAATTCACTGTAAGCACAACCCACTCGCTCTTTCTGTAAACAGAGTGTGAGCACGTATACTTTTTAGAAGCACATGACACTTCACTAACCGATCACTGGCTTCAGTTTGCTCTGACTGCTTTTACAAATGTATACAATCTTTTTGTCTTCTCATTTTTTAAAAGTACTGCTTATCTTTTAAAAGCACACCTACTCGCAAACTGCTGCAAACATGTTAAGCACATCTCTGCTGCACTTACCTCTCGGTGCCACAAAAAGCAATGGAGGTGGGAGGGAGAATGAAAACTGTAGCTTTGGGAAATTCTGTGGGATGTAGAAAACCAGAAAGAGTAAGAAAAAGAGAGACACAGAAACAGAGGCACATAGAGAGAGAGAGAAATGGTGTGAGGTGGTACAAGAAGATAGTGAGAGGGACACAGAAATTTAACACAACCTACTGCCCAAAAGAGGAACAGCAGAACTTAATTAAAACTGTTTACTTACCCATGCAAAAAAAAAAAAGAAAGAAAGAAAACACATTTAAAAATGTATGTTGTAATTTTTTTTAACATAAGTGTGCCACTGTGTTACAGTAATAATGCACTCCAGGGTGTGTGGCATGTGGGATAACGGCCTTTCTCGCACTTTGAATGCACTCAGCCTATAGTCTTGTGCCCCCACCTGAGGTGTGAAACAATGCCTTAATAATTTCAAGATCTGCCCATAGCCTACAGAAAGCTCTGGATAATGTTGGCAGTTCTCTTACTAACCTTGTCCTAGAGCTTAATATTCAAACAACTAAAGTTATGATCATAAACAAACCCCACTCTATGAGATATAAATGGAAGTGAAGGGGAGTACCATTGAAGAAATACATGAGTTCAAGTAACTTGGGATAACTATAACATCAAACAATAGTTGGCAACAACATATTAAGCATACAAAGCAGACAATCAGGCAAATAGTGTTAGCTATATACATACGAACATAGGAAGAAGCCAGCAGAATTAGGCTTTTGGTCTCTCTAGTCTTCTTGTTGTGCAGGGTTCTCAGCTCAGGCTGTTATCTCTGTTCCCCCCTTCCCTAATTTTCCACCCCTTTCCTCCCCCCTTCCATGACCTTTATCTTCACAATATAGCTATCCTAGCTTCTCTTGAAATCGCTCACCATCCTCATTGGATCACCTCTCCTGGCAGTGCATTCCATTTGCTCACCGCCCTTTCTGTGAAGAAATGTCTTCAAACCTTCCTCTTACCACCCCCCAACTTTAGGCTGTGCCACCTCGTAGTTTTGCTGCAGCTTAGCTTGAAGAGATCCTCCCTGTTCACCTTATTAATCCTTTTCAGGTACCTGAAGATCTCAATCATATCTCCCAGTAATTCCTCATTATTTCATCAATACAAAATTTTAAACAATATTAGTTTGGTCAATGATTATCTATTGTGATGTGAAAATACACTACTTAGGAAGTGCCTGGCTAGACTCAGGTTTGACATACATTTCCACTACAAGCCCATTTTTATGTTGGCTCTCGCTTATACACAAACAACATATTGGGGTAATATGAGAAATGCAGAAGTGTGTCAGTGTTGGTGAATACAGGGCATGCTTTAGTAGGTGCTTCTCTCATTCACTAATTAGCCAGCATGCTAGTGCTGACACAAGTTTATGCAAAGTTCCACCAACTTGAAACAAATGTGCTGCTGCAATCAGAGACAAGCTCATCATGCAGCAGCACAGATGACACACCTCCCTACGTGCCTTTTCTGGTGAAACATTTCAGTAAACATGGTGGCGGATCCTGCTGCCACCACAGAATCCCAAAAGAAGGCCAACATCGGGGATGCAATCCCTGTGTCGGCATGTCCACCATTCCCTCACATTGTGTGGCACACTGGGAGCTCACCTTAATGTGCTGCCACTAAGAGAAAGCTGACCACATCAGTATGTTCCTCCCCTCTGTCCACCCCCATTGTGTGGCACACTTGAGGCCCACTCCAGTGTTGCCAAAATCAGGCCCCCCCGAAAGTTATGGGGCACACTGGGAGTCCAACCCAGTGTGCCCAACATTTGTTTTAGTTCACCTATAAAGAAAGAAAATGGTCCCTTGAGGTCCAGTTGTTTTTTTGTGTACCTGAAAAAAGAAAATGGTTCATTGTCCACAGTGTTTCCCGTCCCCAAACCCACACCCAACCTCTGTGCATCCCACCTCCCCACACCCCCCTCATTCCATATTTACCTCTGGAGGTCCAGTGCTGTGATCTTCGGTGGAGTGGGAACATGTCTGCACTCCTCAAAGCCAAACTGCAAAATGAAGAAATGCCAGTAAACTGTATAATGGCATAAATGGGGGGTTTCAACTTACTTGGATATCTCAGAAATTTTTTTGAATGTTGGCTCCAAATTTTCAACGTGGGGTTCTTGGGACACCACCTCATGAATACATGCACTGTCATCTCATTATTCGGTCCCAAAAGGTCATTTCATGGTTACTGCATGAATCACCTTTCAGGATAAATTAATGAAATGACAGTACCACTGTTCATGAGGTAGGGTCCCAAAAAGGTTACATTGCAAATTTGGTGAAAAATTCCAAAAAATGACTGTGTTATGAGCGTGCATTGTGCAGTTTCCATGCAGGTTCATAATGTCAACAATTTTTCATATTTTCACTGCAGATTTTTAACATTGCCATTTTTTCCCCATCTCCTTATAAACAGTACAGCTTCCATTTTTCACATCCTGCCCAAAATGTGTTTTCTCACATGTGGCGCACAATGGCACGGTCACTTTGGGAAATCAATGTTCAGGACAGATTAGCAAATTCACAGTGACACTGTTCATGAGCAGAAGTCCTAAAATGCCTATGTTGAAAAGCTGGTTATTAATATCCTCAAAATAATTGTGTTACGGGCATGCATTGCACAGTTTACATGCATGCACATGACTTCATCAATTTTTCATATTTTCACTCCAGATTTACAACATTGCCATTTTTTACATCTCCTTATGAACAGTATGGTTTTCATTTTTCATGTCTGGCCCAAAATGTGTTTTCACACATGTGGCGCACAATGGCGCGGTCACTGTGGGAAAACAACGTTCAGGACAGATTAACAAAATCACAGTGACATCGTTCATGATCAAAGGTCCCAAAATGCCTGTGTTGAAAATTTGGTTAAAAAATCTCCCAAATGATTGCATTACGAGTGTGCTTTGCACAGTTTTTACTCACGCACGTGACTTCTCCAATTTTTCATATTTTCACTCCAGATTTTCAACACTGCCATTTTTTTACACCTCCTCATGAACAGTACTGTTGCCATTTTTCACATGCTGCCTGAAATGTGTTTTTGCACCTGTGGCACCAAATGGCATAGTTGCTGTGCAAAATCACTTTTCAGCTAATGAAATGATAGTGCCACTGTTCATGAGATGGGGTCACAAAAAGCCCATGTTGAACATATGGAGTGAAAATACCAAGAAATTCCTGGGGCATTAGGGTTTCCAACCGTAATGCCCCACCCTGTAGAGACTGATAGGTGTCAGGGGTGTGACTTTGGATTGTCGGCTGTAATGCTCATGCCATTCCACCCCAACCCCCAGCCTGCAGCCAGTGACTAGCACTGAGGTGTGCCTTGGACTCTTCGCCCCCAAAGTTTGCCGCATTCTCCTATACTGCACCCATCTCAGTGTATTTCCTTATGAAATGGTGGGAACGTAAGGCCCGAAGACCCCAAGGCACAATGTGACACTTGTCAGAGTCTGCAGGGTAGGGTGAAGTGAAATGGCATGCACATTATGGCCGACAACCCAAAGACACACCCCAATGCCTGTCAGTCTCTGCAGGGTGGGGGTGGGGTTGGCGTCAGTTCAATACTTCACTGCCATTCCTATTATGCATCTCTCTAACTCCTGCTCTACCAACGCCAATAAGACAATATTCAGCATTGACAAATGCATGTTATTACATGGCAAGTTTACAAGAAAACAAGAAGTTGCAAATGTGACAACTTAGCTGATATTACATCAAAACATTTGATTTTGGTCTGTCAATTACAAAAATATATAAGAAATAAGTGGTTAGCTAGCCATCTGGAAAAAGTAAATGGTTTAAACTTATCAGGGAAACTTTCTGCACTTTTAAGTGAGAATAATATTAACCCAGACAGTGACTGTGCTTTACCTGGATGTGTGTAATATTTTAAATTTGTGAAGATTTTTCACTGACCTTTTGTTTTGCTCTTCTTGGAAAACTGAAACAGTTTGACTTTTCAGATCGTAGTGATTATAACAACCTTGTTATATCAGACTGTTTACCCACGTAAAGTAAAGTAATGTTTATATTGGTTTGACTGCTTTTATATACATTATATTTCTCCAGTGCTTTTAGTCCAAATGTATTAACTGTGTAACATTTGTAATCTAAATTTGTAATACTGAGTGTACATCTTTTGATTATACTCTCTTCTAACAAAAAAAAAAATCTGAAATCTGAACCCACCTAAGGCCTGACATTATCCCAGCATGACACACACCCTGTTGTGCATTATGGCTTGATTCTGATACTGATGATGTGTACTCAGGGGTTCAGTTAATTTCTTTCTAGGGGAAGTCTGAAACTTCCATGAGTAGAAATCTGGAAGTCATTCCAATTTTTTTGGAAGGCAAAATACTTCCCAGAGTCCACATTTTGAAATTCTCTGAACCAATAAATGGATGTTAATATTACTATACAAATAAAATTTATTTCAGAAAAATACATAATTTCTGACTTTCATGCCTGCAAATTTGGGGATTCATATATTTTGTTTTTGTTCATTTGTTTAACCTATGGAAATCAATTACCTCCTCTCCCTTTATTTTGGAAGTTTTTGCCTAATTTGTGGAAGTTAGAAACTCCCAAAAGAAAGTGAACTGAATCCCAAAGTTTACTAATACATAGGGAAAGGACATGCAAAGGGAGGGATCCCTGACATTGCTAAGGTAAAGGTGTAAACTGCTGAGCAAGTCTGAGGTTTAATGATTAACTATGGGGAAAAGATTAGAGAAAAGAATCGGTTAATGTGTTTATTCCGTGAACAACATTAATCTAAGAAGTCAGCCATCACACTCAATTCAAAATGTTTCAGGGAATTTACTTTCAAGTATCCCCAAATGGAGGCCACAGAAGAAAAGGAATGTAATCCACAATATCACTGAGTCCCATAGGGAGAGCCAAACAGAGTGTTACTATCTGCCGTTGTTTATCTTTTAGGTCTGTACTGTTTTCTGCTTGCATTAACTTGCACTGCATTTATACCATTACTTTGTTTTTCCCTATATGATGTATTCTTTGATGTGCCCTTCTCCCAGGTTGGAACTGGGAACAAGCCTTTGCATTCTTCCCCAGTCCCCCAATTCTAAATAAGTAACTTCTCAATGAGCAGACTATGCCTCACTACAGGCAATCCCAAGCACTAGTACATGGAGACCCGCTGCTTCATGGTGCTGGGGATGTGTTTGCTAGTGCTTGAGACTGCCTAGCTGTACTGCTTGCTTGAAAGAAGTATTTTGTACTTTGAGACGTTCCGTTTCATTCCTATAACAATTACTGAGTGCATCAAAGATGTCACCAAGATGGCATTCTTGGTGGTGCTGCTCTCAGCTGCAGGTAGTGGACATAAATGGGTGAGGTGACAATGTCAGGTCATTCAGCCCATCGGCTGGATTCCCAAATGTGGCAGAGAACCATTTACTGGCAGAAATGAAATGTTCCATAATAAGGTGGAGGCCCCTATAAGCAGTACTGCTGCCACCAACCAGAAAAACATGCTAACATTTCAAATAATGCTTTTCACTCTGAAATTGAGGGTCACCCCCAAGAACACACAAGGATTTAAAGAGGGTTAGGTCTTACCACTACTGACTGAGTAAAAGAAAGGCTACTTGTCTGTCCTTTAGTGGCTAAGGACAATTACCAGCCCTGAGAATGTTTTATGAGGGATCAGGCATACCCTGGAAACTCCAACACAATAACCAATTGACTAGACATGGGATGCCCTTGGTGGCCCACCCCCGCACTAGGATTAGTAAATCTCAATTATTTGTACCCACTATGCCACACCACCTGCCATTGAATCCATCTCCCTAGGTGCTATGCTTCTGCCATTAGGAACTGGCTGTTTCAAATTTTATAAAGGATATGGCATTTGTAGATTAAATAAGTCAGTAGCTGAGCTGCTAGCTGAGCCTCTGTTGTTCCTTACCACTAGCTGACCCATTAGCTGAGTCTTCACTGTTCCTCTCCATTAGCCAGCGTGCTGAGTCTCATTTCACCAAAGGTGCCTGAAGAGTGGCTACCCTTCACTGTTGGTTGAGTTACCAGCCAATCATACCCAGGGCCCACCTCTGCTAGGCCGAGATCCTCACCACTAGCCCATATGCCAGCCAAGTCTGTTGAGGTATTTCACCTCAGGGTGACCCTGATCGGTTGCTCCATACCACTGCTGGTTGGCTTGTTAGACACATTTGCCTACAGCCTGCCTCTGCTAGACAGGCATCCCAATCCTCACCTTTGGCACCATGGTCACTATGCCACAGGCCAAATAACCAGTTAAGTCATAGAAATATAGAATTTATCATTAGAGATGGACCGCTTAGCCCACCCAGTCTGCCAGATGTTCCCTGCCTAATTTATATCAGCAGACCTTAACTGGTATCCAGAGACAGATTAAGAAGGGAACAGCTGGGCAAACTGGGTAGGCCAGGTGGTCCTTTTTCTGCTGACAAATTCTGTGTTTCTATGCTTCAGCATTTTCTTGGTAGTATGCTGTTGCAGATAACCCTAGTCATCTTCTTGAGCTGACAGTATATCCTAAAGGCTAGCACAAAGAGTTCTGAAAGAGTTTAGTGCATTCAGCAGACTTGGGTTTGAGTCTCACAACCTCCACTAACATACTGTATGACCTTGAGCAAGTCACTTACCCTTCCTGTACTCCTTTTTTGTTATGCTTTTAGAGCTTTTCTGTCTCTGCTCTGCCTCTGAGGATGCATTATCCCAAACAGATAAACTCCCTTTGTACTCTCCTGATAGCCTTCTTTTATAATGCAGGGTGGTGGTTTGACTACCCTGAGAGGATCTCAGAACGGTTGGTGAAAGGAGACACTGATCGGTTATGAAAATCAAGGACCTGACAAGATCAATCAGCATTGAGATTGAGACCTACTGGTCAAGCCTCATGTGCTTTCCCATGCACATGCTGCACCTAACAGCTTTAACTGATATTTCCTTCAAAAGGCAGTAAGCACCTTTGATGCCCCACTGTGTGAATTGCGTCTCCCACTGCAGGACTGCTAAATATAAATGGACAGTTCCCCCCACTAGTTGGGGTTCAGAAAAAAGGAGTCATCTTTCCGTGACAGCCCAAAAAGTGCACACATGCACGCACACAAACATACACACACACACACATAAACATTGAATACAAAAAGAATATTGCTGCATGCCAGCCACCTGCTGCTGCTGCTGTTGTTGGAGGGGGATAGCTGCAATTGAGTTTACATATGACTGCAAAATCAGCCATTACATTACTTGCACAGGCAGTAACTCTGCAATGTTCACCTGAGTGACATGCTTTCGTTTTTGTATTTTAAGATTTTCTGATGTTTATTGGGGATATTAAACCCCCTGATATTCCATAAAGACACATTTATGTTAAAGTCCACCATGAATGTTTAGTAAGTATTCCTATATATATTTTTTATTTAAAATTATTTTACCAGGTAGGACTCAAGGGCATAAATGCCCATTTTCAAGGGTGACTATATACATATATAGATAGATAGATAGATAGATAGATAGATAGATAGATAGATAGATAGATAGATAGATAGATGAACAGACAGACAGGCAGGCAGGCAGGCAGACAGACAGACAGACAGACAGACAGATAGATAGACATCTATGTATGTTAATGCATCAGTTAGGGTTGTTAGTAAAGTGACAAAAGTAGAGAAGTATGGTGTTAGGGTTTCCAACCCTAATGCCTCAATCACACTCTGCAGACACCAACAGACATCTGAGGGCAGGGGGTGTCTTGGAGTTGTCGGCCATAAAGCTCATCCACCCACACCCCCATCCTGCAGACACTGACAAGTGTCGCAGGTGTGCCTTGGGGCATCTGCCCTAAATCTCACCCCATTCCATAGTTAAACAAGCTTAGATGGGCACAGTGGAAGAGAACTGGATGAGCAGTAGGGCCAATGACCCCAAGGCACACCTAACATCTGCCAGTGTTCTGCAATATGGGGTCTGGGTGGGTGGAGGCATTGAGCTATTCATAAGACCCCCCAATGCCAGTTGGTGTATGAGTAGGGTGGGGTATTTGGGTTGGAAATCCTAATGCCATATTTCCCTACTTTTGTTACTTTACTAATAACCCTAACTGATGCAGTAGCAAAGTTGTTTGCAATGGATTTCCTTACTTTTTCAGATAACTTACTTGTATCCTTTTTTGCCAGTGGGAGTGCAGAGCTCTTTGGACCCTGCCCATCCATCCCTCCATAGATGCATGACCAAATTATCAGCATAGCCATGTTATTACCCTGGCACATGAACCCAGTAGAGAAAATTTTCAAATCCCCATCAAAATGCAATTCTGTGCAACTGCAACACCATTCCACGCCACAGATGGGAAAACACATTTTGGCCAGGATTTGAAAGACAACAGCTGTGACATACATAAGATCAGGTAATAAGAAGGCTATGTTGAAAATCTGGGATGAAAATATTTAACTTTTCTAAAGTTACGAGCAGGCATACAGAAATTGTAATGAATGGTCATAACTTGGTAGTGTTTCCATATTTTGGGTCCAATTCTAAGAGGCATCATTTTTTTTATTTATTTAGTTACTAACATACTATTTGCCAGCAGATTAGGCCTTATGGTCTATCGAGTCTGCTCGAACTTTAGATCCTTAGTTGGGTGCCGAGACCCTCCCATCCCTTGTGCTCCAGAAACCCGTATCATCCATCCCCAGCCCCCTGGGACAGGACATCATCTGATACATCCACTTTCTGTGTCTGTCCCATCCTCTCTTGAAGCCCTCCACTGTGGATCTCTGAACTAGCTCACCAGACAGTGCATTCAAGGGTCCACCACCCACTCAGTGAAAAACCTCTCCTCCTTTTCCCCCTTACCCTTCCACCTTCCAACTTCAAACCATGCCCTCTGGTGATGCCTCCTGCTTTAGTCTAAAGATCCCTCCATGTTACCCTATGTATTCCCTTGAGGTGCCAGGAGCCTCAATCATGTCCCCCCCTGTCTCTCCTCTCCTCCAGTGAAAACAGGCAGAGCTCCTTAAGTCTGTCCTCATCACGTCAAATCCCTAGCCCTCATATCATCTTTGTTGCCCTCCTCTGTACTCTCTCTAGGAGCTGTATGTCCCTCTTTAAGTGTGGACTCCAGTACTGTACACAGTACTCAAGGTGTAGTCTAACCAGTCCATTGTACAGCGGCAGAATCACTTCCTTGCTCCTAGAGGTGATCCCCTCACATGCATCCCAACATCCTGTTTGCCTTGCTAGCCGCTCTCCTGCACTGCTCAGAGTTATTCATACATGCATCCACCATGACCCCTAGGTCTTTTCCCTATTAGGGCCTCCAGCGCCTCCCTCCCAGGGGTGTACCTGTGTTTAGGTTTCCCTGACCAAGATGCAACACCTTGCACTTGGTGATATTGAAATTTAATTTCCATGTGTGAGCCAGCTTTCCAGGGTGTCCAGGTCCCCTTGCAGGGCCAACCTCCCCTCTTCTCCCTCAACTACTGCTCCCATCTTGGAGTCATCCGCGAAGAGACTCATTTCCACCCTATACCCTCCCTGATGTCCGTATGTATGCATTAAACAGGATCGGACCCAGGACAAAAGTCTGCAGTGCCCACTACCAACCTCTCTAGGGTTCGAGGCTCCCCACAGACCACTTACTCTCTGAGTGCGTCCAGCTAGCCAGTTTTCAATCCATCTGACCATCAAAGGCCTACTCCTAACCCCATCAGTTTCTCCACCAGACCATTGTGGGGGACAGAGTCAACGCCTTGCTGAAGTCCAAGAATAATACATCCACAGGCTTTCCCCTGTCCAGTTCTGATGTTACCCATTCATAGAACTCCACAAGGTTGGTTTGACATGATCTACCTGGCACAAACCCATGTTGCCGACTATCCAGACCTCCCACCTCCTCCAAGTACACCCCCAATCGTCCCTTTAGTATACTCTCCATTAATTTTCCCACCACCGAGGTCAAACTGATGGGTCTATAGTTACCTGGTACTTCCCTCAACCCCCTTTATGGATTGGTACCACATGTGCCTCTCGCCAATCCCTAGGTACCCTCCCTGTCTCAAGTGACCTGCTGAAAAGCTCCATCAGAGTGCAGCCAGTATGTCCGCCAATTCCCATAGTACTCTCGGATGAATGCCATCCGGCCCAGGAGATTTGTCTTTCTTTAGGGCCTTGAGGGCTAACCACACCTTTTTGGCAGAGATAGCATCATCCGTCCCCTCCACCTTACTGGCCTTTTTATCTTTACCCAGATGTGACACCCCTGGGGTACCTCTTTCTCCCTCTTGCTCATTTTTGTTGCTCCCCTGATCCCACTTACTGATGTTTCTATCCCCTTCGTGCCTTGCTTTATAGATATCCCATCCCCCTCCCTAGTGAACACAGAGGCAAAGTACTTGTTAAATACCTCTGCCTGGTCCCTTGCCTCTTCCACCCACCCTCCTTCTGATCTCAATCTGCTGAGATGGCCCTTAGTTTTTCTCCGCTCCCCAATGTACGGGAAGAACCCCTTTTCCCCTCCATGTATCCCTGTGCCAGCGCTGCTCTTTACTGGACTTTGCTCCCCTCACCATACAGGTGACTTTTCTAGATGCAAGCTGGTACATTTCCCTTATCCCTATCTCCTCTTGTTGTTTTATTTTTTTGTAGGCCGCCTTCTTTTCTCTGACTGCTACCTGTACCTCACTGGACCACCAGCATGGTTTATGTGACCTTGCTCCTTACGTTTCAACTAGTGCAGATCCTGACTGCCTCATGAAGTCCCGTTTATGACCTCCCATCTCCTTTCCACACTTGTCATTGAGGTAATCCCCATCAAGTGATCCTTGAGAATATTTCCCATGCCCATGAAGTCTTCCCCCTGAAGTCCACTGCCAGTGTCCTAGATCTCACCCCATGCTTAGTTGAAACCAGACAGTATTGTGGTCGCTCCCAGTCAGAGGGTCTTGTACAACCATGTCCCTCACCAGATCCCCATCTGCCAGAACCACATCCAGGACATGCCCTCCCTTGTGGGCTCCCATCACATGCTGTGTTAAGAAAACATCCTGGAAGCCATCCAGCAGCCTCTGCTCCTTGGCCACCTTAGAGGACATGGTTCCCCAGTTTGTACCTGGCATATTAAGGTCCCCCATCAACACCACTCCTTCCCCTTTTGGTCCACACTGGGCAATGATGTTGTCCAGCAAACCATCCTCTAAAACCTCACTCATCCCGGGGGGCCTATATGCTGCACCCAGCTTGACCTTATTTCCTGCTGAGGATCGTAAGACCCATAAGGCCTCCAAGTTTCCCTCTGCCTCTTCTACCCTAGCAATTTCTATGTCATCTCTAATGAACATAGCCACTCCACCCCCTCTGCCCTCCTTTCTATCCTTCCTGAGCATAGTGTACCCCCGTACGTTTAGGTCCCAGTCATGGTTTTGTTGCCTCATTTCATTGACGCCGCCCATCCACCCCAGACAGCATGGCCTGGAACTCTGGCAACTTGTTTCCCAAGCTCCCTGCATTTACTAACACCAACCCCACCCTTATCCCTGAGTTTCTTTGTCGAACCCCACCCAGATTCCTTATACTTCCATCCTCCCTCTGCTCCTCCTGAAACCTCCATCCCCAATCTGTTTACCTTCCCCCTTGGGCGTGAGGCTACTCCTCATCTGGAGGAGGGCTTGGTCAGCCCTCCCTTTCCCCCTCACAAGTTTAAACCCAGCTTTCTGTATGTAGTCAGTCATCCCTGTTTAGGGACTTCCTTCCTAATGGGCAAGATGAAACCTGTCCTTGGCATGTAGTCCTTATCCTCCCAAACTCCATTCCAGTTCCCTAGCACCCCAACCCTCCCTTCACCCCACTTCTAGGCCAGTCATTAACCTCTAGCAGGCCTTCATTTTTTTTTTTTCTCCACTGAGGCCTTTGGTACTGGCAATATCTCCAAAAAGGAAATGTTGCATCCATTATCCCGACAGACTCTGGCAAGTTCTTGGAACCTTGCTTGGATTTCCAAAATGCTATTTCCCTCTAGATCATTAGTTCCCAAATGCACCAGGAAATCCGGTTTCCCTCCACAATCCCTAACCATTTCATACACCATGAACTTTGCTCTGTGCAGTGTCAGCCCAGGGATACACACTACCTTCACCTGGCTATGGCATCCACCCCCCTGTCCCTCCCACTGGATACCCCTAATCATCGAGTCTCCCAATAACAGAACCTTAACACCGCCATCATCCTTATGGTTACCTCCACTATGCCCTCTCAGCCCCCCTTCCCCTTATTCATGATCTCAATTCGTGGGAGTCTTCCTGCCCACCTAGAGACCCCTTGTCACCTCCCTTTCTGCCTCCCTTGCTATTTTGCCCACTTAACTCAAACTCCTCTGAATAGGTGTCCCCTTTAACCTCTCTTATCTGAACCATTTATCCTGGCCTGATGGTTTCTCCTTTCCCACACCGCCATCCTCCCCTTGTAATAGTACCCCTGCCTCCAGAGGCTCTCTGTGGATCCCTTTAGCTAGGGGCCCCATCCTTGGTACTGCCCCCCTGCTGAAAGGGGGCTCCTCTCCCACCTCCTTGTCTCCCAGTTTCTCTCCAATCATGCTCTCCTCTCTCATGTCTGGAATATGTTGCATCTCCCCCATTTGCTTAACATATATGTTTCCCCTTCTCTCTCTGGGACTATTTCTATCCTTTCCATTGCCGGTCTGTGATGTCCTTGGGTATCAGACTCCGTCCCCGACCTCTGTATAAGTTTTCTCATTTCCACCAACCTTCCTCCCCTCTAGGTTGCTTAGTAAGCTCAAATTTATTACGACACTCTATGTCAGCCTCCATCAAGTAACCGAGATTCCCCTGACTGCATCTCTAAACTGCCCCTCTTCTTCCCTCTTGCTCTGTTCACCTTAGGGCTCCTTCCCACGAGTCTGCTGCTTTAGGCTTCACACAACAGCCCTCGACTCTTCCCCTCCACTATCTTTGTATTCAGAATGTTCACCCAGACGCTTTCCCTTAGCATCAACTTCCTATCTAAGGGTCCTCTGTCCCTAATATCCCCCTCCTGCTTGCTGTAACATAACATCCTGTAATTTCAGAGCGTTGCCTCAGCCTCCCTCAGCCCCACCCTTCTGCTGCCCATATCCACACCCCTTATCCTTGGACACCCCCAGCTCCCCAGTTTACTCCTTAACCAATATACCTCACTCTGATACAAGATAACTGTCTACAGAGTGGGCAGCCTCCCTCTCTCCAGGCCCAATTGAGAATTATTGCCATCCCACAGCCTGTGCAGCCTACAACCCTTCCAAAGATGCCTGCCATGGTGGAATATAGCCACCCTGTTTATCCCCCTCTGTTTATAATGGCACACCCCCTTTTCTCAGTCCCTTTCCCCTGGAATACAGTTTCTCTCTATACTGACTGTAGTTATTACAAAACCCAATTTCAACCCACCAATAAAGTTCCAAAGTCTCACAAACACAAACAGTCCAGTGTGTGTTCGGTCCCACTAAGAGTGTGTGTAAGCAGACATCAGGTACCGTATGATGTCACAGGCCCACCAGCTGCTGTTGCTTCAAATTTCAGTCCTAAAACAGAAATACTCAGCCTTTCAATCCCAACCCCCAGTGGTTTTTCAGTATTTAAGAAAGCCTACAAGCCCTCTAATTAACCCTGACAAACAACTGTCCCCAAACCTCAAAAAGTTACAATATCACAGCCCAAGTAACAGTTCTAATTCAGGGTAATAATTTTTACCACATAGAGCTAATTTCACTTACAAACTATTCCAATATTTCAGTTAAAAACAGAATATAAACCCAGAGCTCTGTCCAACCAACCTGCTGCTGTGAGTTCCAAGTGAACAATGGAGGCCAGGGTAATTCCTGTTTAAAGACAAGGTAATTGCAGCTAATGTCCCTTCCCCCAAACACCAGGCAAACAACACATTTAAATTTCCCTCTAATTAACCCTGACAAACAACTGTCCCCAAACCTCAAAAAGTTACAATAGCACAGCCCAAGTAACAGTTCTAATTCAGGGTAATAATTTTTACCACACAGAGATAATTTCACTTATAAACTATTCCAATATTTCAGTTAAAAACAGAATATAAACCCAGAGCTCTGTCCAACCAGGACAACCAGGACAACAGTCCAACCTGTTTTAACCAGTTATATCACAATAAGCTGGAAGCTTTTTTTTTCAATTCAAACTTTATTAGCAGAGTTTCCACAACAAGAGGCAGTTAGCATGGGAAATAAAACAGGAATACAGCAACTTATTCTGCTAAAACTGCCCATCCCTCCTCCCCCCATACAGCAGTAAGATGTCATTATGTAACAGAAGCTCAAAACCATTATACAAGCGTATACAGGGCTATTTACTCTGAAATGCTACTTATGTCTGGGCAACTAGAATTAAGGAGTGAAGGGGATCCCATATTTGAGTGTAAACAGATAATTTGTTGTGAAGGCTGGCAATAGCTTTTTCCGTATGCAGGTTAGCAAGGATTTTATTCACCCATTCCTGCAGTGTCGGAGTAGACTTGTCTTTCCAGTGACTTAAAATAAGCTTCTTGACAGATAGTGCTATCATAGAAATGTGAAACCTTCTTACTTTGACCCTGATGGAGGACAGGTCCCCTAGAAGACAAATGCCAGGCGTGAAATACTCCTGCAAACCCAGTATAAGATCCAGGAAAGCTTTGATAGAGTCCCACAAAAGGGAAATTTTGGGACAGGACCAAAATATGTGAAGGAGTGTTCCTCTCCCTGGGAACATCTGACACATATGTTTGAGTCCTGGAGACTCCATTTCTTTAATTTAACCGGGGTATAATACATGTTGTGCAAAATGTGATATTGTATAAGACGCAGTCTATCCTGGGACACAAATTTATGGCAGGACCTCCACAAGGCCTGCCAGTTAGGGGAATATTGGGGAAATATGGAACTCCAGAACCTTGTCGGTCCAAAAGAGTCCCCATATCTTCTATGAAACAAATCTTGATATAATTTGGATACAATACCCGAAGATCCGAGCAGAGAAGAGAATTCTGGGATCAGGGCCCCAAACATCTGGTTAGGTGGGATATTGCCCATCACTGTTGTAAGTAAGTGCCTTAACTGTACTGCTTTGAAATGTGAGTATGCCGGAATACTAAATTTCCAAATAAGATCTCCTGCAGACAGCCATTTCCCCTCCTTGTCCAAAAGGGAAAATACTATCCCATCGCCCAATTGGGGCAACCAAGTGCGGGGAATCTGCTGCTTGTTCCTAGTGAAAGATGGGGAGTTCCAAATGGATTGGGCCAAATCTAACTGGGGGATAGAGCACAAAAAGGAACAAAGTTGCATATATACCTTTAAGGAAGTGGTAACAGTGGAACACTTCTCAGCGCCATGCACCTGGGACATTTTTAAATAAAACAGAGTTAGGGGATCCATATTCGTAGACCGAATTGAGTCCAACTCTATTCTAAGCCATGTCGACCGTAACTTTTCGGGGCCCGGACATACCCATTTCAGACATTTTTCCAGCTGGCTAGCCCAATAATATATAGCCAAGTGAGGAAT
Source organism: Neoceratodus forsteri (assembly GCA_016271365.2). Lineage (NCBI taxonomy): Eukaryota > Metazoa > Chordata > Ceratodontiformes > Ceratodontidae > Neoceratodus > Neoceratodus forsteri. Next base: position 319,921,207 of record CM028130.1, read on the forward strand.
CCGCAATCCCCCCTCAGATTTTGAAGCAGCCAATTTATAAGCCAGTCGGGGGTATTTCTCAGACCAAATAAACTTAGTGAAAATACCATGTTGTTTCTTAAACCAGGATAATGGGATAAAGGTATTGAGGAGAGATAGGGGATAGAAAATTCTTTGGAAGATATTCATCTTGATTATGTTAATCTGGCCCCATAGCGAAATAGGGAGCTTGGACAATCTTTCAAGATCCTGAATTATAAGCTGAGAGAGGGGCTCCAGATTTTTCTTAAACCATGCTGAGGGATTACGAGTTAGTTTAGTACACAGATATTTTAGTGTCCTAGGAGCCCAACATAAACCTAAGGGGGTGATATCAGTCTTGAATGTCTTGTGATTTAGGGGAAAAAGGAGGATTTGTTAGCATTTAGTTTATAGTTGGATAGGGCGCTAAATTTAGCGATTTCACCCAGCAGAACCAGGACAGAAGATACCGGGTGGGATAAGTACACAAGGAGATCATCTGCGTATGCAAAGCTGGAAGCTTTTTTACAGGAGTGACCTGGGAGCACAAGAAGGTTAAGTGACTTGCTCAGGGTCACACAGTATGAAAGTAGAAGCTGTGGGATTCAAACCCAGGTCTGGTCTGCTGGATGTTACCAGATTTGCAGCTCAGAGCCTTAGACCACTGTGCTATACGGCATATGCTGGTGCAAGGTGAGTTACACCATACCTGATGGTGCAGCTTGCACCTTATGCAAGGCATAATGCCAGTTGGCATTCTGAAAGGCAACTTGCACCGTGCCGAATGCGGGTTGTGCCACCCACTGCACCGCAACCCGCAATGGCATGGTGCAAGGGTGGGTTACTGCAGTTACTGCACCCTATTCTAAAAGGGTGGCTGTCATAACCCACTTACACAATTCTAGGAGCCGCAATGGCACAGCAGAGTTAGAACATCCTGGAGATGCTCTAAGGGGCATCAGTCAGTGGCAATCAATGGATGCCTACTGTGCAGCGCTGTGGCACAGTTCTTGCAGTGCTCCCCATGGTCCCCCACACATGTCCATGCCCTCCACCCCCATATGTCATGGACCCCTGGGGTCCATGTTATAAGGTGCCCCTGAATGCCTGTGCCACCTGTCCAGCCCCCATGCACCCTAGTGCATGCAGTTGGTGGTCCAGGGTGGGGGGCCTCCGGGGTGGCTGTTTGCACTCAGCCATGACTTGTGGCATGCAGGGCACTTGCGCCATGCCCATGGAGCATGCCTACACCTGCTGCAAGTAACAGGTCATAGGTGCCGGGACCCTGCCACTCTCAGAATATAGCTCAGTGTCCCCCGCATAGCACCAAATGTTTCAACTCTCAGATGCCTGCGAGTTGCGACATTCAGCTTGGAATCGAGCCCCTTCACCCCAAATGTTAAACATAGTCTTCTTATGACCCCACCTCATAATCCCCATACTTGGAAATTTTAAAATCCGTGGCAAAATGCCATTCCATGCGACAGGTGCAAAAACATGTTTCGGGCAAGATGTGAAAAATGACATCTGTACTGTTCAGGAGGTGGTATAAAAAAATGGCTACATTGAAAATTGGGAGTGAAAATATAAAACAATTAGCAAAGTTAAGAGTGTACATAGAAAAATTCAATGACCACATGTAGCTCAGCCATTTTTTGGAATTTGTTCACCAAATTTTTTTAACATGGGCTTTTTGGGACCCCACCTCAGGAACACTGACACTGTAATTTTATTAACAGTCCTGAAAGGTGATTTCACACACTGAACACAAAATCACCTACCATCCTGATTCACAAAATTACAGTGACAGTGTTCATGAGGTGGGGTCCCAAAAAGCCCATGTTGAAAATTTGGAGAAAAAATACCTAAAAGTAGCAAACATATCACCATAAGTTCAAAACACAATTTAAATACATTATATGGCACTTACCTTAATTCTTCCATTTGTGGTTCTGCTTTGAAGAGTGCAGATGTGTCCCAGTCCACAGAAGATGACAGTGGATGACCTCCAGTAGGAAGTATAGGGCAATGGAGGGAATGGGGTTGTGGGTGCTCAGTGGGATGGTGCAGATGGGGGAGGGAAATGGTGGGGATGAAGAGGGACCATTTTCTGTTTTTCAGGAACAAAATAAAAAAGACGTCAGGGGACAATTTTCTTCTTTACAAGGAAACATTAAATAATTATTTTGGGACACTGGGAGTGGGCTACCTAGTGTCCCACACTGTTGGGGGGTATTCCAATACCAGCATGGGGATTGGGCACCCTGATGTCAGTAATTGAATTATAAAGAAGAGACTACGGGGGAGGGGATTTTCCAGTACCAACATGGGAATTGGGCCCCCTGATCTTGGTAATTAAATTATAAGAAAGGAACTGGGGGGTGCTGGCACATCTGACACCTGGGGTGGGCATCTTAGTATGCTTCCAGGCCAGTACACCTGTTAGACTAATGATGCTGAATACAACATTGTGTATGTAGGACACTAAGAACAACTGTGTGAGATATGGTCCCTAGATGGTACATTGGGTCTCCAACTGTAATCAATTTTTATATAGTATATGGTTCAGGCCTGTTCTCCAAATCCTGATGGCTAACCAGTACATGACAGCAGCTGGCTGGGGCAGTAATTGCCTTACTTTATTAAGAGTCAGGGTAGAAACAAGTTATGGTCAATTTATTCTGAATAATCATAATGGAATCGTCAAAATTGGTACAGACTGATTTCATAATTCATAAGGAAAATGCATTCAAGTAAAATCCCTTATGCACCTATAAGTGGATATGTTGTAACAAGCAAAAGAAATGTGTTAAACATAGCCTAATTATATTTACAGGGAAAATCTCGAATGGCTTATAAAAGTACGAAGGATGTTCTTTTTAAATCATATGAATGTGTTTTCTGTTATTTCGTTAAGGATTTTTTTTTAAAGTACCCATTGGCACTAAGGCGTCTCCATCTTTTTTCTATAATGCATGTGTCTGTATATGGAATAGTAATCAAAACTGAAAATATATATAACATTATACTAGAATCTTGATTGGATATAAACTATTTTACACAATAATGACTCATTAGGAGACCTGATAAACAGGGAGCTCTGTGAAAATACACCAGGCTCCTTGTGACACTATGTGACTCTGCCTGAGAAAACAAGATACCCCTCTGTGAAAACAACCTTGCTTTCATTCGGGACACTTAACTTTTCCCATAGAAAATAATGGGAAAATTAAAACTTTAATAACTTTTGATTGGATTAATACTGTATTTGTTCACCAAACCTTCAAAAGGCACATCTGTGAGGCAAAGACTTTGTACTCTGAAAATTTCAGACCACAACCTAAAACTGGTTCAGAGAAACAGCTGCTGAAAAGAACAGCAAAAAACTGGTAAATTTAGGATTTTTGACAGTTTGTATCTCAAAAACTGCAACACGAATTCACGTGAAAAATTGATGTGTGTGTGTGTGTGTGTGTGTTCTTGGCAAAAAAACCTTGTTAATGCAGCAGTTAGTGTTCCAGTGGCAAAAGTTTGAAAATGTGGTGTTAGGGTTTCCAATTCTAACAGCCCACATCCACCGTGCAGGCAGCAACAGGCATGGCTTGGGGTTGGGGTTGTCAACTCTAATGCTCACCCCATTCCATGTATAAGTAAGTAAGCTGAGATGGGTATGGTACAGGAGAATGGGGTGAGCATTAGGGCTGACAAACCCCAAAGCACCACCCATGCCTATTGTTGCCTGCACTGTGAGGGTAGGGTGTTAGGGTTGGAAATTCAAACATCAAATTTCCAAACTTTTGTTGCTAAAATCCTAACTGATGCATTAACAAAGTTGTTTGCCAAGAATTTCCTCTTTGCCAAGAATTTCCTTACTTTTTGAGAAAGTCTGATTGTAGAATTGTTTGCTTGTGGGAGTGCAGGGCCCTCAGGGCCCTGTGCTCACAGCCCTCCATAGATGTATACATGTATGTTCCTGTGCAAGCAGTTCAGCCAAAACAGCAACCCAATTGTCAGCATAGCCTTGTTATTACCCCACCTCATGAACTCTGGGCTGAGAATTTTCACATGTCTACTGAAACATCATACCACTCCACCACAATGTCATTCCACACCACAGGTGACAAAACACATTTTGGCCAGGAACTGAAAGCTGACAAATGTCACATTCATGAGGTGATGTAAAGAAATGGCTATGTTTGAAATTTTGGGGTGAAAATATTGAAAATACAAAAGTTAGGAGTGAGTATAGTGAAATGTCAACTGTTGCACAGAACTTTGCAGTTTTAACACAACATACCCTTGTTATGACCCTACTACATGAACAAGTAGGGTGAACATTTTGAAATGTGGCCCTCAAGGTAATTTCACCAACTGACCACAAAAGCACCTTGTAGGCAGGATTTGGGAAATTACACCAATATTGTTCATGACGAGGGGTCTCAAAAAGGATATGTTGAAAATTTGGTGTCAAAATCTTAAAAATGACAAAGTTTTGTATCAAAGTTGAAAACACCATTGAAATACACTGAACCACATTTACCATAGTTTCTGAATTCCATGGTACTGTAGTGGTCCCTCTCCCCTTCCCTGTCTCCATATCCCACTAAAAATTCACATATAGTTCCCTTGTAGTGTAGTGATCCATCCCCCCATTCACTGATCGCCGTCCACCCGTAAAAATATGTATTTCCCTGGTAGCCTAATGGTCCCTCCTCCCTTCCCCGTTCACCAATCGTTGTCTCTGTATACAAATATATAATATTTCCCTGGTAGTCTAGTGGTCCCTCTCCCTCCCTGATGTCCAGTTGCCCTCCCATTACCTTACTAATAAAATTACCTGGTAGTCTAGTGGTCCTTCCCCTGATGTCTAATCACCATCCCCTTATTCACAAAAATATTCCCTGGTAGTCTAGTGGTACCACCCCCCTTCTTAACTGCTGATTGCCCTCCCAGTATTGAAAACAATATTCCCTGGTAGTCTAGTGGTACCACCCCCCTTCTTAACTGCTGATTGCCCTCCCAGTATTGAAAACAATATTCCCTGGTAGTCTAGTGGTACCACCCCCCTTCTTAACTGCTGATTGCCCTCCCAGTATTGAAAACAATATTCCCTGGTAGTCTAGTGGTACCACCCCCCTTCTTAACTTCTGATTGCCCTCCCAGCATTGAAAACAATATTCCCTGGTAGTTAAGTTGTCCTCTCCCCATCCCTGATCTCCCTCCCGGTACTATTTTTTTCATAAATTTTCTTAGTAGTCTAGTTGTCCCTCCCTGTCCCTGATCCCTCTCCCATTAAATAGTAAAAACATAACCCTGGTGGTCTAGTGGACCCCCACCACCCTGTCAGGTAGTCATTTACCACCCTGCTCCCCAACCCGATCCCCAGCCAGTGACCAGCACAGCCATCCTCTCGCCACCATGGCTGGCCACTGACTGAGCTGTGAATGAGTGAGTGTATACTGTATACAGTATGCACTCATTCACAGCTCAGTCAGTGGCCATTCACAGTGGTGAGAGGAGCACTATGGTGGTCACCAGCTGGGGAATGGGGAATGAGAATGGGGGACTGGGGTGGTTGTTTAGTACCAGAAAGTGTGGGGGTCCACTAGACCACCATCTTATTTCCTATTTCAGAGGACAGGTATCGGGCACAGGGAGGAACCACTACAGTATCTAGGAAGTTTGTAAAAAAACAATACTGGAAGTATGATCGGGGATCAGGGAGGGGGTTGGACTGCTAAACTACCGCAGAATATTATTGTCAATATCAGCAGGGCAATCAGCATTTAGGGAGGAGGATGGGACCACTAGACTACCATGTAATCATTTTTTTAATACTGGGAGGGTGACTGGTGATCGGGGATGGGTGTGGGACCACTAGACTACCACAGGATATTTTTTGCAATAAGCAGATGGTGATTGGACATTGGGGGAGATGGGTGGGGTCACCAGACTACCAAGGAATATTTTTCGCAATAAGGGGATAGTAATTGGACATCAAGGGATGGGGGGGTAGGACCACTGGACTACCAGGGAATATTTCTTGCAATAAGCAGATGGTGATCAGACATCGGGGGAAGGGGTGGATCACTAGGCTACCAGGAAAATAGATTTATTTAGCTGTGGATTGTGATTGGTGAATGAGAGGGGGGGGTGGTACCACTAGACTACCAGGGAGTTTAGACATGTTTTTAAACACAGAAATGGTGTTTCTTCAAGTGCTGAAATCTTTTTAGCAAACTGTGAAAAAAAAAATCCTTTTCCATGGTTCCTTTTTTGCAATTTGTGAAAAAGAATACTTGTCCACAGCTTAGGATCCCTTCCCATGGTTGCTTTTTCACAATTTGCAGCAAAGGCACAAATACTTTTTCTCAACTTGCAAAAAAGGATACTGTTTTCTGATTAGGTATGTATGTTTCTGGAGTGTATAGAATGGAGTGAGATTTAGGATTGACAGTCCTTAGGAAGACTGATTTGTTTTAGGAGCAGAATTGGTGTTTCAGGGTTGGAAACCCAAGCCACATTCCCTACTTTTTTCGCTTTAGCCTAAACCCTAACTTTTGTATTGATGCAGTTTTTTTGCAAAGAATTTCCTAACATTTTGAGACAGCATAACCATATCCTTATTTTCCTGTTGGAGCCCAGGGCCCTCTGGGCTCTGTGGTGCCACCCAGTCATACTTTTTCAGATAATGTAATCGTATCCATATTCATCTGAAGAAGCACATGGCCCTTCAAGCCCAGCACTCCATTCCTCCATAGATGGGTATGTTGTGTGAGTGAGAGTGAGCATCCGCAGCAGGACAGAAGGGGAGTGGGAGATAGTCTGCAGCAGAGGAGTGGGAGCCAGATGCCACAAGATCCATTGTTTGTCATGATTTTGATTGGAGAACAGAAGGAGATTGTTTTGCCTGACCTCTCCCTGACAGACATCGAAGCATTTTTGGCAGGACACCAACCAAGGGGCACTTGGCAAGTAGGAGTCCTGCTCCTATAATCAACTGCAGCAGCCCACAGCAGCAGCTTTCAGGGGGTTCTTTGTGTCTCTTTGTGCACCCACATCCAATCAGGCTTCTGACACAAAAAGGCACCAGATTTGTCTTGAGGAAACTTGTATAAAAGGGCTCTAATTTCAACAACTCGCCAGTGAGAATGAGCGTCTGCAGCAGGACAGAGGGGGAGCCGGAGATAGCCTGCAGCAGACGAGTGGAAGACAGACACCACAAGATCCATTGTTCGCCATAATTTTGGCCCTCCCACCCCCACCTGCCTAATAACATAGATGGATCTGAGGAAGCTGTCAGCAACAGCTAGAGACAACAGTGGCAGCTCAAGGAGATGGAGAACCAGAAGCACAGCACTGAAACTCTACCATTTTGGGCTCTCTCCTCCCAAACAAACTGCATTCTGCAGTTTGGGGACAACTCTGCCCTATCGGGCTCTCTCCTGTCAAACAATCTGCATTCTGCAGTTTGGTAAGCAGAACAAAGAGAAGCTGCCTGACGCTCACCCTCCAAGCAAGGGGAAAACTCTGCCCTTTCAGGTTCTCTCCTCTCAAACAAACTGCATTCTGCAGTTTGGTAAGCAGAACAAAGAGAAGCTGCCCAACACTCACCCTCCAAGCAAGGTACGGGTTGGAACCCTGAATTTTGGCATCTACCCCTTGAGAAATATCACTTGCCCCTGTTTGCCAGTGTTTCTCACACTTTGTGCAGCAATCCCGAAGTCTTCTAGGAACTGCTGCCAAGAAATTAATGCTAGGACTGACCTCTGCTTGACATGTTCTTGATTTCTCACTTTAAAATTTAGTCTGATGTAGAGATTTCTTAAGAGTTGATTTAAGTTTTGAGAGAGGTCTTAAGGTACTGTGATTTTGCTATCTGCCCTGAGTGCTGTGCCCCTTCTCTTAGATCTGTAAATCTGTGGGCTGCACCCTTGACCTCAGTGTCCCATTGAGGCTGCTGCAGTGCCCCCCCAAATAAAACTTGCTTCAGAACCTCCCTGCCTGTTCTTTTTTCTTTTTTTTGCCAAGTGCTGACTTTTCCATTAGCAGATTATATCCTTTAGCCATTAGAGGGCCCAGTAATAAGCACACTTACCCAATCCAACAAAATATAGCTCCTGTCTCATTTCACTTATTGTGTGGTCAGTCTATCACTATTCATCTGTCTTTACCCCTCCCTCTTCTACTGATTGATACTGATTTTTCCCATTTGCAGCTTATAGTCTTTTCGCCCACTAAAAGGGTCTTCCCCCAACCATTCCAAAGCTGCTCTACATCTCCTTACTCTCTACTACTCCTGGCACTCTTCCTTTACTGCTCAGTTGCTATGGGTACCTATACTCCATTACTAAGTCTGCCCTCCATCACCCTCTTGGTACAGACCTCACACAGACTGAAGCACCTTTCCTCCACACTAGGCACCTCATCCCCAGACTACCCCACAGTGACTCAGCCCTCCCCCACCCTTGACACACCTGTGACCCCCCAACACCCCCACCCTGCCAACACTCCCACTCCCTCCACCCTCCAAGGCCTCACCTGGACCCAGCTCTCTCCTGACATTCTCACCCTTCGCACTCTATCTATCCCAAGCACCCTGATTCTAAAGTCCTCAGCTGGGTGTCGACCCAAGGGTCTCCATCGCCACTGGCCACTAACCAGAATAATTACACTGCTATTATTATTATTATCTGGTAATGTACACCCAAACTCAGGACGTATTGCTTCCAGCCCTTCAAAACCCTGTACTGCAACTGACCTCTGCTTTGCATCCTTAAACATTTGCAGTCTCCTAAAGAAATCTGCTGCCTGCCAGTGCTGGGTCGTTCAACATCAACCTGACATAATTGCACTGGTAGAGACTTGACTCTCCAAATCCACCCTGTCTCCACTATCCACTCTCCTGGATATACCATCTGCAGGGAAGACCCGAAATGAAGCAAGCGCAGTGGTGGTTCGCATTACTCCTCCACAGGACTCACTTATAGGTCAGGCATTCCCAGCTCCTAAACTTAATTATGGAGCCCAAGCCCTCACCTTAAAAATCACACCTGACCCTGCCCGTGGCCATCTCTTCCTCATGGTTTCCTACGTACCCCCGAGGATTCAAAACCAAGCGGTCCAGTCCCTCATTGACTATCTCACATCTCTCCCTCACAAAGTGGATCAAGTCATCCTAGGTGATCTCAATGTTAACTGGCTTGCCTCCACTGCCTCCCATAAAAGGGACTCCTTTGCTGCTCTGGATATGTCCCAGTTAGTCACCCAGCCCACCAGATTCAGCCACTCTACTGGCACGATCATTATCCTAGATGTTGTTATATCTAACTGACCCTACAAAATCTGGGATGTCACTGTCCTCTCCAACTCTCTTAGTGATCACTCCCCAGTCCTCTGTCTCTGGTCATCCTCCACTCTGAAGCCAGTGTCCCAGGCCAATCAATGCCACTGTTTACACCCCAGCTGCCTCAAAAAATTAAAACAATACCTAGCCCAGCTATACTGATCCCCTGTCCAGTGTGCCCCTAACATTGACTCAGCTCTTGACCACTTCACAAATGCCTTCTGTAAGGCTTGTGACCTTTTCACCCCTCACCAGAATCCACTCCAAAAAATGCAATGCCTCATGGATCACCCCAGCCCTTCTCCAGAGACTCAAAAACAGAGATAATCTCTGGCACAATGCTGCAGAATCTGGAAAGGCATCTGACAGACAGGCCAACAATGCAGAATGCAATAAGTGCACTTAGGCCATTAGGAGGGCCAAGGCAGAGCACTACCAGATCACCCTCACTTCCACTTGGGGTTCAGCCCAGATCTTCTGGGATAATATGAAAGAGCTAAATGGGAAGTCACACTCCTCCCCACCATCTCAGCTCTCCATCAATGGCACCCCCACCACAGATCCATTCCTCATAGCCGATTGCCTTAACATTGCCTTCTCTGACTTAAGCTCAGTCCTCCCCAGCAGCTTCTTTGACCCAATTTCCCCCTCTCTCCCTCAGGTCCTTTATCACCCACAATTCTACCTGCACACCCTATCACCCCAAGAAGCCAGGATGCACCTGCTAAAAGCCTTAGGGAGCAATAACCCCAGCAGTGACCCGTTCGACTCCAGGATCCTCCGTATGGTCTTGGACGAAGTCCTAGTCCCCTGACTGACCTTCTAAACTGGTCTCTATGCCTGGGTCAGTTCCCAAGTGCTTGGAAAACTGCTGAAATCACACCCATACATAAGAGTGGGGACTGATCCACCCCCAACAATTACCGGCCCATCTCCATCATCTCCCCACTCTCTCAAGCCCTTGAAAAAGTGGTGTTGATCCAGCTCTCTGAATACCTAACCAAGTATGACATTATGTGCCCAGAGCAGCACGGTTTCTGCCCAGGATACAGTACAACAATGGCTCTCCTGGAATCCTCCCAACACCTGCATGCTGCTCTTGACTCTTGCAGCCTTGCAGGAGCAGTGTTCATTGACCTCTCCAAGGTCTTTGACACTGTCTGTCATCCCCTTCCACTCAACTTTCTCCACCAACTTGGCTTCTCTGGTGGTCCCATTTCCTGGTTCTCTTGCTACCTCTCTGCTAGATCCCAGCATGTCAAGATCAGTGGTTCCCTCTCCAGCACTCTTCCTGTTCATGCCGGGGTCTCTCAGGGCTCCATCCTGGGTCCAATACTTTTTAGTCTCTACCTCAACACCCTCTCCAGCTCATGTACCAGTAAAATGCTCCTCCACACTGATGATGCAGTCCTTGTTGCCTCACATTCCAATCCCACTTCCCTCCAACAAGCTTACAACCAAGCCGGAAGGTGGTTCAGAGACCGCAGACTGGTCATTAACCTAAAGAAAACCAAATCAATGCTCTTCTCCCACCACCAAAATAAAGCTAAAAATACCCCCTCTTGATTATCCCCAGCACTCTCCACCAGCTAGAACAAGTGACCACATACAAGTACCTAGGCATCACGTTCGATACTGCCCTCTCCTTCCACACCCACATTAATGCCTTGTCAGTTGCCATTAACTCTTGGATTGGCCTGCTATACCAGCACAGGGACTGCCTGCCTCAGGTTCCCTCAGGCTGGCCATCACCTCCTCCGTCTTGTCCCTTGTGAACTATGGCATGCTCATCTATGCTGCAGCTGACAACATTGCCCTCTCCAAAATCCAACTCTCCATCAATAAGCCCTGTAGGCTCCTGACTGGTGGGCCCAGCTGAACTCACACCTGCCTTCTGTATACTATCACCAATCTTCCCAACTTTGAGGAGTGACTGCTTTACCAGACCTGCCTTCTTGCTAAGAAATCTCCACTAGGACTCTTCCCCCCCGAGGGTCTCCACCTCACTACAGCAGCCATCTTCGTCCATCACCACCCATAGCTCTGTTAAGGCCACTTTCAAAGGTACCCAGAACCAAGACCTCTCTTGTCCAGAGATCCTTCCTGTACCGAGCCCCCACCTGGTTCAACTCCATCCCTAGCTGCAGCTCCAACTTGCCATAAATTGGCTCCTTCAAAACAGCCCTCCAGAATCATATCTTTAATACTTGCTGTTGTAGATGCAACTAACCCCCTATTGTAACCTGTGGTTCTTGCCCACCTTGCCCCCTGGCTTGACAACATCCACTGGACAGCCTCTCCCTTCCCCAGACCTACCCCTTCCTACTAGGTCCAAACAAGGATGTAACCCACTGTCTTCTCTGAGGACCTACTATATCCATGAGTGTAACTCACAATTTTGTAACATTATGTAACCTAAGTAACATACAAACTACTACATTATGTAACCTAAGTGCATCTATGTTAAATGTTCCTTTTCTGCACTTGTAATGTTATCCTCTATTTTAATCTGTACTGTAATAACTGTCTTGATGTCTGCCCCCCCTCCAACAAGGTGCCTTTGTAAATGAGTCTCTGACTCAAAGGTTGTAAACCCGATTTGTAATGATTTGTAATGAAAACGAGGGCAGAGATCAACCAGATAAGAGTTTTTTTTGTGTGCATTGAAGGCATAATACTGTTTGTATTTAGGATTGGAATACTGAATGAACTATGAACTTTGAGGTTATAGGCTGAGTTGGTATTTTCTAAACTTTGGTGTATCTGGGCTAAAAAAAACTGCTTTACTTTCTAATTTCTATCTTCTTTTTTTCAGAGTTGAACTTCTCTATTTTCATCTTTTTAGGGCTATTAAAACATTGTGAGTGATTGTGAATATCAGTGTTCATTGTGGGGTAATGTCTGAGCAAAATTAATTTGCAGAGTTAGCTCAGTGAGCAAGGGTTGGAGTTATAAGTAAAACAGTAATTCAGGACAAAGCAGAAAAAAATCAATAGGAACATGAGGGGGAGCTATAAATAGTGATGCGGCTATTATCTAGATACAGTTGAGTAGGAGGAGGTATATAAGGCCAGGCTAAAAGAAAAATTAAACAAAATGTTTTTTTTTTTAGAGCAGTGAAAGACAGCATAGAAGGTGAAGATGCTGGGAGTGGTGCAGTGCAGTGGCTGTGGAGCAGCAGTCTTCAGGAGGACCTTCTGGATACTGCATTACTGCCCCATCTGCAAGCACGTCTCTGGGCTGAGGGTGGAGGTTTCTAGTCTCTGGGACACTTTGGACATGATTCAGGGAACCTCCTCTCCTACCCAGGGACCATTAAGTCTGCCTCAGCTACCTCAAAGACTGCCTAGCAGGAGGAGTGGATGGACTATGGTGTGCTCAGGAGGGTGGGAGTGGAGAGTCAGAGACACATCCCTCACCTGGTGCAATGATGAAACTCCTACACTGTTTTGGAGGAGAGGGAAGGTCCCTCTGTGACACCTGAACTTGAAACTGGGGGGATGAGCTGGTCCTCCATAAGGGAGACCCAAGGGTGTGTGGCAGAGGATCCCAGAAGAGGAAGCAGCTCTTGGTGGGGACTGTATAGTCAGGGATGTGGATCTGGGGACAGGTAGTGAGGGGGGAGGGAGGATAAGTGCCTATCTGAAGGCATAGTATGGAGGAATGGAGAGCAGATCCACAGGATCAATAAAGCAGTGGCTAGAAGGGGGGTTCTAGATGTTATTGTCCCTCTGGGGACAAATGACCTGGTGAGGGACAAAGCAGGAATAGAAAGAGTGCAGGAGGAATTTAAGAAATTGGGGCAGTACCTTGGGCAGGTAGCAAGCTCTGTAGCCTTCTTGGAGGTGCTGTCTGTCTACAGCAAAGGGGGAGGCCAGGAATCTTCACATCAGGGACTTCAATGCATGATCTAGGAGCAGGTGCAGAGAAGAGGGTTTGAATTCAATGGGGACTGGAGATCCATCTGAAGGGATGGGGGCCTGTACAAGGGTGATGGACTGCCACCATTCAGGGAGGGGACTGTAGTCCTTAGTTGACAGTTTAAATGCTACATTGGTAGGCATTTAAACTAGCCAAGGGGGGAGGTGGAAGGGAGACAACAACTGCCCCCTCCGCTAGTTCACAAAACCAAAAATGGGAATACTGGGGGAGCAGAACCAACAAAGGAAGCAAATAAAAAAGAATGCCAGGAGGTAGATGGAATGATTATAACTGAAAAATGTAGTGAGCAAAAGAAGGGTGGGCAAAAGGGAAAAAGAAGAGGTGTGGAAACATGGCCTGGAGAGCCATGTGTATAAATGCTCAAAGTCTGAGCAACAAGATAGCTGACCTAGAGGCCACCATGGTGGAAGCAGAACTGGATCTGGTGGCTATCACAGAGACCTGGTGCAAGGAAAGCCAGGACTGGAAATTGGCAATACCAGGCTATACCCTGTTCAGGAAAGACAGATTGGATAGGAAGGGAGGGGGAGTGGCTCTTTATGTAAGAGACAAGATGGAAGCTACAGAAATACGGGGGAGCTAGTAGGAGGGGAAGTACTGTGGGTCACCCTGGAGACAAGGAAAGGGGCTACTGTTCACACAGGAGCGATCAACAGACCTCCAGTGCAGGGAGAAGAGGTAGATAAAGAATTGAAAGAAACAATCAAAAGGATGTCCAGCAAGGGAGAAGTATTGCTAGTAGGAGACTTTAATCTACCAGACATAGATTGGAGCCTCCCCACTGCGGCAACGGCCTGGAGTAGGGATAACCTGGACTCCCTGCATGGAGCATTCCTCAGACAACTAGTTATTGAACCCACTTGTGAGGGGGGCATTACTGGACCTGGTATTGACAAATGAGGATAGGGTTGCTGATGTCACAGAGAGTGACCACATGGGGCCAATGATCACTACATTGTGTGATTTGATATAAAAACAGGGTCAGAATCAAGCCACACAAAGATGAGGATCCTGTACTTCAAGAGGGCTGATTTTAGGAATGACTGAGGAACATCCTGGCAGGGACAGGGAAACTGGGGGGAGTAGAGGAACAATGGGAAAAAATTAAAGAGGGTATCGAAAAGGCTACAAATATGTATGTCAAGTGGGTTAGCAAGAGCAAGAGGAAAAATAGACCACTATAGTTCTCAAAAGAAGTAGCGGAAGTACAGCAAAATAAAATGTCATAATGATAGTACAAAGCAATACTGAGGGAGGAGGATAGGGAGAGTTATTGGGAGAAACAAAGGGAAGCAGGGAAGGTGGTTAGGGTGGCAAAAGTACAAACAGTGGAAAATATTGCAAAATCAGTTAAAAAAGGGAGGTAAAACATTTTTTAGACACATAAGTGAAAAGAGAAAGACCAAGGGAGGGATAGTAAAGCTGAAAGGAGAAGGAGGGATGTGCATGGCAGAGCACCATCAAAAATCAGACATATTGAACAAATGCTTCTGTTCAGTATTTATGGAAAAGGGAGCGGGAAACAGTCCACTGGTAAAAAACAAGGGTATTTAGGGAGGGGAGGTGGACACAAGTCTCTTTATGGAATGATAGAGTCCTTAGGGAACTAGCACAACTAAAAGTGGACAAGGCAATGGGACCTGACAGTATAATCCCTGGGATACTGAGGGAAATCGGAGAAAAGCTGGCTGTACCTCTGGAAGCCCCATTCAACCTGTCATAGGGAACAGGAGACTGGGGACTGGAGGAGGGCAGATGTAGTCCCAATCCACAAGAGTGGAAATAGGGAGGACACAGAAAAGTACAGGTCTGTCAGCCTGATGTAAGTGGAGGGCAAGGTAAGGGAATCACTACTGAAGAAAAGGATTGGGGAATATCATGTTGCCAGTGGTCTACAGGATCCGAGGCAGCACAGTTTCATAGGGGGAGGTCTTGCCAGACTAACCTGATTGAGTTCTTTGACTGGGTAACCAGGGAAATGGATCATGAAGGAGCTGTTTATGTGGCCTACCTGGATTTCAGCCAGGCCTTTAACTCTGTTCCACACAGGACACTGATAAACAAACTGGAAACGCTGGGAGTAGGGACTAAAATAGTTAAATGGGTAGAGAGTTGTCTTGGAAACAGGAGTTAGAGGGTGGTAGTGAATGGCATCCATTCTGGAGTGGGAAGGGTGACCAGTGGGGTGCTGCAGGGGTCAGTACTAGGTCCAGTCCTCTTTGGTATATACAAATACCTTACAGGCAAAAACAGGGTAGAGGAAGGCAGCATTTTTCAAAGAAAAAGATGCTGAAGGACAAGGAATCACACTATAAAGGTGGAAGGGGGGAGGCTCAGAAGAAATTTAAAAAGTACTTCTTCATAGAAAGGGTAGTGGATGTATGGAACAGCCTCCCAGCAGAGGTGGTGAAAGCTAAAATGGTTACAGGATTCAAGAATGCATGGAATAAATACAAGGGGATCTTGAAAATAAGGTGGGGGAGGTCCAAAGACTGTGTAAGGTCTGCGGTGTAGCTGTAGATAGGGAAAAATAGGGCAAACTGGATGGACCATGAGGTCTTTATCTGCCAACATCTATGTTTCGATGTTTCTATATGTATGTTTACATGGAAGTGCAGGGCCCATTGTAGGGCAACAGCAACCAAATTGTCAACATAACCTCATGAACCTGGTAGTAAAAATTGTCAAATCCCCACCAAAACATCTTGTGCGATTCCGCAGCCTCATTCTGCTCCAGAGGCATGAAAAGACAATTTGGCCAACATTTGAAAAATGACAGCTATCACATTCATGAGGTGGTGCAAACAAATGACTATGTTGAAAATCAGGGGTGAAAATATAGAAAATTATGAAAGTTATGAGTGAGTGTAATGAAATGTCAACAGATGCATACAACTTCTCCATTTTAACATATTTTGATTCCACATTTTCAATGTACCCTTTTTATAACACTACCTCATGAACAAGTACTCTGAAAATTTTGAAATCCCGCCTGAAAGGTGATTTTGCCAACTGATCATGAAATTGCCTTTCAAGCAGGATTTGTGAATTGACACCAACATTGTTCATGAGGTGGGATCTCAAAAAGGGTATGTTGAAAATTTGGTGTTAAAATCTTGAAAAATGACAAAGTTATGCAGTAAAGTTAAAAAAACATAAAAATACATTGAACCACAGCTTACTTTGTCAGATTGCAGTCGACTGTTCCGGCAGCAAGACGAGTCTCTCGCATTAGCATGGATCTTGAGTCTGGGACCTGTTCAGGTGAGTAAGGGTATGTGTGGGGGTCTAGGAAGATACAGGGTGGTGGATACTGAGTGGGAGGTCTTGATGGGGGGTATGATCAGCAAAGGACTTTTTTTAGGTTAAAAAAACATTGATGGATTGTTTTCTTTATTACAGGCAAAGAAGAATATGGGAGAGGGGGAAGTCACTAGCCTCCAGGGATACATCATACAATTATGGGGCAGCCATCACAGGGTAGGGGTTTCACTAGACACCAGGGATTAACAATGCATTGGGAACAGAGGGTGGAGGGCACCATTAGACACCAGGGATATATATTAAAATTACGGTGGCAATAATCATCATGTAGGGGATCCACTAGACACCAGGGACAAATTGTACAAGAAAAATAAGAAAAAAATACAGGGGCAATCATTGGAAGGTGGGGGGTCACTAGAGCAGATAATGTGATAATAAAGATGTATAATAAAAGAAAACAGGGGAGCAATGATAGGAGGGTGGGGGACACCACTAGACACCATGGATAAATAATATGAATGGATGCATGGTAATTGGAAAATAGGGGTACCACTAGACACAGGGAAAAGCAAAAAAGGATTTTCTCCTCATAAAAAAGGATTTTTTTTTGTGACATGTGATATGAAAAAATATTCTTTTTTCATATCACAAGTTACGAAAAAAGACTTATAATCTTAAAAAAAAAATGTCAAGCGCATCTTTGCAACAGCTAAATGCAGAATCCAGCTAAGGGTCTCCCGACAAGCAAACTATATGTGTTGGTCACTCTCTGGAATGTCATTTTTGTGGTTTTACAAATTTGAATTTAAAGGGGAAAGCAGAAACCAAGATGGTGGCCGTACAAAAAACACACACACACAAAAAGGGCTTCCCATAAGAAAGTTTCATACAGCTATTTTGAAGTGTTGACTGAGCATGATCAGAACCCACATTTTTTAAATTTAATAACTTTGGTACGGATTAATGTTTTTTACCCAAACTAGTGAAAGGCACTTCCGTGGGCCAAGCCCTTTCTACCCTGAAAATTTCAGACCAAAATTCCAAACCATCTGGGCACAAGGTGATGACTAAAAACAGCAAAAAAATGTGATTTTTTTTTTTTAGATTTTTTTGCTATCCACATCTAAGAGTCCGCATATCTGATTGGAATAAAACTTGGCATGCCAAGAGATCTACTCTACGAGACCACACATGCAGAACTTTTTGCAAATCTATTGAACAGTTGCAAAGATTTTAAAGTGCAAAAAATGGGATTTAACATAGGAAAGCCCTACTCAACCCTACATATACTGGTGCTTCCACACCATTATAATATGATTATTTTTATAAATGGATCCCTGGTGTCCAGTGGTAAACCTCACACTCTGGTTCTCTTCCCCATAATACATCTTTCCCTAGTGTGTAGTAGCACCCCCTTCCTCCAATGTCCCTCCCCATAAATATCTTATGTATCCCTGGAGTCTAGCTGCACACCCCCCACCCTCAGATATCAGTTCCCCTTCATAGTTATGCTTGCCCTCATGTCTACTGGTATCCCCCTTCATGTTCTGATGTTCATGGGACTCTGAAAAAAAGAAAATTGTCCCTTGATGAGTTTTTTTTAATCTATAAAAAAGGCAGTCCATCGGTGGTGTCTAGTGGCACCCCTTCCCTTCCAATGGAAGTTCTCCTTCATACTTATACTTGCCCTGGTGTCTAGTGGCACCTCTTCCCCCAACCTTCCAATGTCCATGGGACCCTGAAGAAAAGAAAACAGTCCCTTGATGTGTCTTTGTTTTTAAATCTCTAAAAGAAAAAAAATGGTTCATCGGTGATGTGACCCTGGCCCCAAGCCAAACCTTCCACTATGCACCCACCGTTCCACAACACCCCGCATCCCCCAAAACCACCCCCAGATACCCTAACTCACTTGAACAGGTTCCAATGTGAAGAAGCACTCTCCCATTGAAGACACATCTTGCTGCTGTATGAGAAATAAGGTAACTGCGGTTCAATGTATTTCAATGGTCAAGTCAAGTCAACTTTATTATTGATTGGTTACAAACCATTGCAACATTTAAAAAAAAATTAAGAATTATGTATAGACTCCAAAGTCCTTATGCAATATGTTACTCAAACATATGAATATTCAAATCCACTCTAGAAATACTAATATAGTTAATATCAGCCTCCAGCCAAAGTTTTGGCCAATAGCATTTCATAAAATCCATTTAAAATTATTTCAGTATTGCACCAGTTTAGTTTCAATACTTTTCTATTAAAAGATTCCCAATTCAGAGCTTAGAGCACTTTTCAAACATAAAGACAAAAATACACTATAAAACTATTAGGCTGGAATATAAAAAAGTTCAGGTCATTAATTAATGACTCAGATAACAAGCCATATGTCAGTTACTATATAGTACTGAACATGAATTTCTAGTAAGCAGGGTTATGGCTCCAGTAAACTTAAGAGTCCATCAATTTTAAACTCAAATGCTCAAGGTTCCATGAATAGGGAGTCTACAAAATAAAATACAGGGCTGAAAGCTCCATGTGTATTCTTAAAGAAGTTTTTAGATAAAGTAGTAACCCACATTTAAATATCAATAGCTTGCAAAATAGCAGCATTATGAGCCTGTGTTTAAATATCAGCAGCTTAAAATAGCAGCATTGTGACAGAATCAGTATAAATTAAAGAAATTGCTGGACCTGATTTATTCCTCTTATTAAAAAGGTTCATGAAATTAATTAAAGTTACCAGCGTTCCTAATCTCACAAATGCTGTTATGACTCTAAAATTCTCTTCAGCACCAAAAGTTTCTACAAACCAGGCACAATTGATGCATTGTCCAGCACCTGCTAGAAAAGAGTGCTGCACATGGAGAAATTATAAAAAAACACAGCACTTGTTGGAGGGAATAGCATGTACCAACCTCCAACTAAAAACAGCATCCATGTAAATTAAGCACCTGCTATATCAGGAATCATGCCTTCCTTAAGCACTTTAGGTTTGGATGTGGTTCAGTCAATAATTCATATATAGCAAAATGAGGAACGTTCACAGTTCACTCATTCAGACCAGTACTTTTAACCTTGAGCACCCGAAAGAAATATAGCTATCAGCTCCATATCAAGGAGCCCACTAATCATTACCAATTACTGTCCTGAGGAAGAAAGCTTAGAATTACCTTTCCAGGGAATTTCTACTCCACAGCCAGCTTCCATTATTCCATAAGGTGGCATTCTTGTGAAGCTAGTAAAAAGCCAGACTTAGCTCCAAACTCCTAACTCCTGTGACAGGACCCATTTGCATTCTTCACAAATCACCTATAACCAGTAGCCTCACTCCATTTTTTAGCTTTCTAATCTGTTCTGGCATTGTAAAAGATTATTTCCAGAGCATCAATTAGAATTTCCAGACCTGAACGGAAAGCAAAAAGAAATCACTTCACTGAGCATAGTAACTCTGGACACTTACTGTTAATACCTTTTTTTACCCCCCGTAGACAATATTGTTATACCTTTAGGTAGAGTGTGTGACCATTTCAGCACATGTGGTTCATTCCAACTTTCCCCACTACAGCAAGATTTTCCTTACATCTTTCCACTTCAGCAGGCTCTCAAGTTCACTCCTTTGATCTGGCAGTCCTTCATACCAATTTTCTCCTTCTTAGCGTGGGAACCTTATACAGACCAAAACCTTTAGTCTACACACACCACAGCATACTGTGAGATTCCCCATACATAATATAATTCATTATCATAGTAAGGAGAATTACCAAAGAGTAAAGCTAAAAGCTACATGATTTAAGTGGCCGATTCAAAATAGCCAACAAAATGCCGACTGACACTAATTACCAATGACCAAACAAAGCAGAACAACCTCAAAGGTAAAAATACTATTATTATGAGGCTTCCATGCTCTGAAAGCACAGATCCAATGGCTAAATGTTAAATAGGTGTAAGTTTCATTCTTAGAGCCCAAGTCAAAGCTTTTGCTGCTCAATACCAGGGTAGCAGAAACCAGCAACCTCTTGTAGCTTAATGCCCTGCAAACATCTAAAAAAACGCCTGGTGAATTTTAATAAACCGGCAGCATACTCATACTCGTACCTGGGATTCCCAGGAGCAGTAAATGAAATGTCTTCATTACAATACGCCAAATACAATTTTAAAACCAGTTTTATTCACCAAGTTCGATTTAAACAATTTAGCTGCCATTTTGTTGACAAAAAAAATACTTACAAATGCCGTATTGAGGTGAGAGCTGCAGGAAGCGAGCAGCACTGTGCCCATCTTGCTGCTCCTCCCCCCAATCCAAGCTGGAGATATTTATGAATTTCAATGGGACTTTTGACCACACTTACCTTATTTCTCATATAGCAGTTGCCAATTCCAGCAGCAAGATGCCTCTTCAATGGGAGAGTGGAACTTTACAGTGGGATCAGTTCAGGTGAGTAAGGGTGTGTGGGTGGTTCCTGGTGGTGGGTGCACAGTAGGAGTTTGAGTGGAAGAGTGGGTTTGCATCACTGTTGGACTTTTTTTTCACAGCTTTAATAAAAAATAAAAGATATTGAGGGACCATTTTCTTCTTTTCAGGATGCAAGGAACATTGAAGGGTGGGCGGGGTACCACTAGACACGATGGCAAGGATAGCCATCAAGGGCAATGGCAATCGGAGGGTGGGGGTGTGTGCCTAGACACCAGGGATAAAGTAGACTTTTATAGGGTCGGGCACAGGAGGGTGGGGTGCACCACTGGATGCCAGGGATACAGAACATATGTAAAAGGAGGGAAATCAGAGGGTGCAGGAGTGCCACTAGAACCAGGGAAATAAGTATTACAGGGAGGATAATCAGAGGGTGGGGATTGCACTGAACACCAGGGAAGATATATTCAGAAAAATATATGTACATAAATTGAAAGCAGAAAACAAATATAAAAAGATGGAAGCAAAAATTGGAGGGTGCGGGGTCCCATAAGACACCAGGGAAACAGATAAAAAAAAAATACAAAGGAGACACAGAAAAGGATTTTTTTCATTTAAAAGAATAATTTTCTGTTTCAAACTAAATGAGAATAGAAAGGATTCCTTGAAAAGAAAAAAAGAATCAAGAAAAAGAAATGGATCCCTTATCTTGAAAAAGAAATCGGACAAAAAACGAAGTCGAAAATAGTTTTTCATTACAAGGGATCCTTTTCTGTTTGAACAAAAGGATCAAACGTAAAAGGATCCCTTGTCATAAAAAAGGAATTGGAAGAATGACTAGCTCCAAAATCCTTTTTCATTCCAAAGGATCCTTTTTCATTCAAATGAAAAAGGAATCACAAACAAACTCAGAAAATACTAAATCTGAATTCTTTATATATATATATATATATATATATATATATATATATATTTTTCTTCACATGGGGCTGGAAGACAAGTTCCTCCCCTCAGAGTACTCATATTAATCTGTCGCCTTAGTTCCCCCAACTAGCCCCCTCCGGTGAGTTCCCCACAGATTCCCCACCACCGTGGCAGGGTCAGAGCAGGAGAGCCAGTTTCCCCCTCCTCCAGAGCACCATCCAGAAGCCCAGGGGGCCACCAGAGTTGGGGTCATACAGGGGCTGTCATGCAGCCTGCCAGTCCCATTTTCTGTTTTTTTCATATGTCCCTCCCTCCTCCCTTTGCAGCTTGAGTGTGCGCATGTTGAGGCATGTGCACACCACATACTCACATTCTTGTGCCTTTCTAACTCTGACACTGCCAGAGGGCAGCGACAGAGTGGGATAACAAACCTTCCTTTCCTTGGAGAGATCAGTCTGTCAGATGCTTAATCCTCTCCCTCCTCTGCCGACCCCTGCAACCAGAAATTGCTCCTGACTCCAGGTCACTGATGTGGTGCGTGGTGTGGCTTTCAGCACCTCATACCTCAGCACCACTGGCACAGCCTCAAATTCCTTTTTCGTGACTCATGATCCTTTTTCATTTTAACGAAAAATGGTGCTCAAAAAAGGATCTTAGTGAGTTACGAAAAAGGATTTTAAATGCTAAAGAAATTTCAAGGTCAGTTTTGCCACCAGATATCTACAAAATCCACCTAAAGAAGTTCCAACGAGCAAGATACATATGTTGGTGTGTGTAGAGCACCTCATTTTTGTTCATTTTCATTTTTTTTTTTTTGTGAAACCTGAAAACATGATGGCAGAATATGAAAAGGGATATTTTTTGCTCACAAAAAAGGATTAATCTTTTGTTGTTCCAGGAATCTATTGAAAAGACAGTACTAAGCCTGTGCAGAATTGAAATTTTAAAATGTAATAACTTTGGAACCAATTAATATTTTTTCACCAAACCACAAAAAGGCACTTCTGTTGGCAAAGCCCTTTCTACACTGCAATTTCAGACCAAAATTACAAACCATATGGAAAGACAAGACTCCCCCGGAGTGTAATTCCTGGTTAAATTTTATTATCTCCAGCCACAGATTAGAAAAAGTACGTTACTGTTTTAATAATCAAAACATGCAGTATAAGAACTTATGGGCCCTCTTTACAGAGTTTATTAAGTCTGAGGAGTTTCAAGTAATCACAAATACCTAAACAACAATGGTGTTATATTGGGGCTGATCCCAGAGTTGGTTGTAGAGTGTCATAACAATTATTGATATCTGAATTTGAGCTACCAATGCTGCTTCCATATTGCTGCTAATAATGAATGCTATAAAATATTATTAATGAATGAAAAAACAGAGGAAGATTATACAGTATGTAATGAAATCTATTACTTGAAACCTGTACCAAATCAATATTTTCTGTAATGATAAATATGACTGACAATAAAAAAATTAAAAAAAAAATTCCAAACCATCTGGGTGCACTGTGATGATAAAGAGCAAATAATTCTGTTTTTTTATATTTTTTCACTATGTGCAGCTTAGAATCCACAAATCCAACTGAAATGAAACTTGGCACATCACAAGATCTACCCCATGAGACTATTCATGCAACATTTTGTACAAATCCTCTGAACGGTTACAAAGTTATTAAAGTACACAATTTGAGGTTTACCATAGAACGCCCTGCTCAACCATAACTATAGGGGTGTGACCACACCCCTGTAAGACAGATAGATAGATAGATAGATAGATAGATAGATAGATAGATAGATAGATAGATAGATAAGATAGATAGATGTTTATAAAATGGATTAAAAAAATCTGTGAAAATCCAGTCTCCTGATTGAATGAAATATACCTCATGACAGTGCATTATTCCACAATGTCTGCAGGCTGCATTTCTTTTCATCCCTAATAACCTTGTGGACATTTTATAAGACAGGTAATCCATTACAGGGCATGCAGTTGTGCTCTGATATACACACATGTTGGGTGATTGAACACACTCAGCCTGCAGCCTCATACCTCACAACACACTCAAGGCGTCTGTACATCAGAACATGTCCGCACACCCTGGAATGGATTATCTGTTACATATCTATATATACACATACGATACACACACACACACACACACATATATATGTATATATACACATACTAATGCAATAGGCGTGAACATAAATGAAGTGTAATAAATGTGTTTATCTGAGTAACTGTGTAGATAAATGTTAATCTTGCATCTATGCACATAGTTACTACAACAATGACCATTTATATACACAGTTTCTACATCACACCCCCTTGGCCAGCTGACTTTACATCCACTCACTTTCACATTTGCCACTAACACACAACACACACACACACACACACACACACACTGAACCTAGCTCCCTTTCTTTGATCATATATTTTAAAGTACTTTCTTACAGTGGCTCTTATTTTTAACTCCATCCTCCAGAAATGTAAAACTCTCACAGCTTATTCAACTCTATATTTTTGATTAACGAGGCTCACTGTGGCAGCCTTAAGTGAAAGAGCAAAATGCACATTTTGTTTATCTTCTCTCCCGAGCTGCAGAACTGTGCTTGAACTGTGCTCTTGCTCACTATCCACTACTGACAAGACAAGCTTGCAACACTACAAATAAAGAACAGATTTTCAACTAAAAAGAAAGTCAGCCATACATCTAAAAGAGGCACAGGACAATGCCATGTGTTCTTCAAGGTGGTTTCTTTCATTTTTCCTAGAGGTCTCACAAATAACTGATGCCATTTTTCCTCTCACTTTTTTCTGAAAACTTATAGCTCCACAATCAGTAGGGACATCGGCATGTTGATGTGATATTCTCACACCACATCCATAGTGATGTACTTAGCAACCTACAGGGAAAAACAGTGGCATTACATTACTACACAAAATAAACCCACAAATTAAGCTACAGTTTAACAAACTAAAAACAAATTAAACAGAAACTAACCCATTACACAAGCTCTTAACCTATTGCTAAATGGAAAACGCAGGGAGGGATCTTGTATGATACTATATTGTTGATACTCATGCTGTTTAACCTTGGATACCTCACTTGTGGCTTGCACCACTTATGAGGTTATCCAAGTTCAAACAACACTTGTATAGATAAATCTGGTATTACACAGCTCCTTTCCACAGATCCCTCATGTATGCAATAGGTGTGAACATAAATGAAGTTTGATCAATTTGACACACACACACACACACACCTTGTATCTAGCACCCTTTTTTCAACCATGTCTTCTAAAGCACTTTCCTACAGTTGCTCTTATTTTTAACTCCATACCCTGGAAATGTAAAACTCTAATGGCTTATTGTACTCTTGAGTTTGTATAGCTCTTGAACAAGCATTTATCTGCCTACCTGCCTGACTGCCTCCACACTTGTAGACAAATACTAACAAATGCTTATTTCATAGCAGATTGTATCATCTCTTTGGCCCCAGCTTACTCCATGATCAACAATGCACAATGTGGCAGCCCCATGATCAATGATACTCACTGTGACAGCCCCAAGTCCAGCAACAAAAGCAAACTTATTTTTATCTTCTCTTCCGAGCCACGGAGCTGCACTTAAACTGTGCACTTGTTCACTATTTGCTACTGACTAGACAAGCTGGCAACACAACAAATAATGAATGAATTCTCTAGTTAAAAAAGGGCAATGTTTTGGGGCAGACCTCTTAAATAATGACTACATGTTTACATGACTTGGGATGAAGAAAGTAAAAGTTTCTGGTGTGTGACAGCAGAGAAGTAAAACTGGTGAGTGGAAGTCGGTGTGCAACTGAGCAGGTGAATTCTTGTTGAGCTGCTCGTGCTGCCAGCTCCAACCAATCACCATGCACTGTGTGGATAATTCTGGCATGAGGGACCTACAGTGAGGATAAAGTGTTATATCCTTACTATAGGTCTGACCACCCTCTAGATATGAGAAAATATTTGCCAGACTTTATCCTCACTGGCATTACATGAATCTATTGCAGAATGTGTCAGCAGATGGGGTCCATGTGGACCATCTAATCTTCCCATTTATACTACCCCATACCTCCACCAATCAGGCTGCTGTGTTCAGTTTTCCACACTGTCTGCCCCATGCCAACTTGAATTCCCTGACAGTCTTTGACCCCGCTAACTGTGGGGGGAGGCCATTCCAAGGCTCCACCAACCTTTCTGAAAAGAAAAACTTCCTTGTTTTGCTTCTAACCTGCCCCCCTTTAAGTGCATGTCATGACCTCAGTTCCGGGTGCAGTTGTTTACCTGGAGGAGATCCTGTGCCTGTACCTTGCTGATACCCTTCAGGTATGTAAATGTCTCTATCATGCTCCCCCATCCCTTCTTTGTTCTATTGAATACATGGTGAGCTGTTTTATTCTTGAATCATATGGCTCATGATGCAGACTTTGAACCATTTTTGTTGTACTTCTTTGTATAGTCTGTAGTCTTTCTATGTCTTCCCTAAGGTGAGGCCTCCAGAACTGGACTCAGTACTCCAGGTGAGACCTCACCACCCTTACAGAAATATAGGTGTGCTGTGTACATGCAGAATGTATGTCAAATGCTTAATTGTGCAATGTTTGCATACGGTTCACATTCACTAAGTGAACACATGCGAACCAGGTCTAAAAGGCAAATCAGGTTCACATGCAGCAAGCTTGACGTGTGCAGCAAGTAAGCTGGTGTGAACATCTAAAAATTACATCAGTTTCACATGTTGCATGCTTGAAATGAATGCAACAGTTCAGCTGGTGTGTGCATCATTTAAACATCACATCAGGTTCACATGCCATATGCTTGCCATGGGTGCAGCAGCTAAGCTAGTACAAATCTCATCTAAAAAAACACATCAGTTTCAATTTCTTATACTACTGCTAGCAATTAGTCATTAAAATACATTTTTATTTGAATTCCCATAAAAAATTAGGTAGACTCATTAATTCTGATCCTTTTGCAAATTGTGTAATGGCTTCTGATTTTTGTCATTAAATCACCATTAATCTGTCAAGTATTGTTTGCTTATTGCATTAAATGCCTAGGATACAGACAGTCAACATCTCCCATTCCAGATGTACAAAGAGGGGTCTCTGTGATGTGAAGCCTATAATTTTTTTTTGGACCATGCAAATCCCTTATGCATATTTAGTGCTACAAATGTGTTTCTCCATGACTGTTTTATCTCACTTACTTTTCCCTTTTTCATTCTGTACTGATCATATACACTATGACCATGCTCAGCACTCTTTGTGCTGAGTAGGGTCTTGGAAGAATGCATCATACCTCACATTTTGTCACTGAAATGAGGGACATGGACACTCAAAATGAGGGACAATGAGGGACACTAACCCACATGATGATCAGGAAGCATCATGAAACATGAAGATACATTACCTCAGAACACAGTGGAAACCATTGTATTAGCACCTGAGAATTAATTTCTACCATTAAGCAGGGGTGCCATTTAGGTAGGGCAGAGGGGTGCAGTTGTCACCCCTCATGTTTGTTCCTAGGTTGTTCTTATGGTGTGGCAGTAATGGCATTAAATTTGGATTTAATTCTTTGTACACTAAGTGCCTACCTGGCCTGTGTGTGCTCATGCTGCAGGTACTCTCCAGACTTGACTGTGTCTGTACTGTGTTGTCCACTCTCTCCACCTATGAGTGGTGGCACAATCAGATGTGATGTGGAAGAGCTCCTGCCAAGAAAAAGCACATGAGCCTTGCAAGTGCGACACTGTCTTTCCAACCACAGAGTAGACAGGCTGAACACTACAGCTTGGAGGAGTCAGTTAGCACTGAACTCTCAATAGCAGTGTTGTGGCAGCATATTTTTGTTGTTCTATGCTTAGTGAGTCTCCATCTCCCCTGGTGGCTGAAGGGGCAGAGGGTGAGCTAGAAGTTAACTCAAGACTAGGCTACCTACTTACTTTACTAGGCTCACTTTACAAATAAAACAGCACAGACCCCTACGGCAGCAAGCTAGGCTTAGCAGCAGTGGTGACAGCGGTGTGGGTGGCCTTCATAGGCCTTGATCAGTGCAGTGTGGCAGCAACCAAGCAACCAAGAATGAAGAAACCCAGGTTGGGGGGATTCATATGGCGAAGTGACTTGATCATGGACCACATTGAGGACCTGTGATGGTTGGTTCTAGTATCCAGCTTCTGGTGAAGGAGAGAATGGGAGCGGACTAAAAACTGGGCTGGTGGCACACTATGCCAGGCTGCAGGTTCTGGCCATATGGACGGGTAAGTAAAAGTAAATAATTTTTTTTACAGGTGGATTGGGGAAGGACTGAAATATTGATGTGTTTTTCATGTTTCTTCACCTTTAGGTGACTTCATGACCCATAAGGGATGGGTACTGAATGGAATGGAGTCGGGGAGAAAAATTGGGACAAAGTTCTTTTTGGGGGGGGGGTCTGAACTTCAGCCAGGAAAAAAACTGGTTAGTAACTGGGTGGGTTTAAACCCAAATCTGATGCAATGTTCTAGGGTATGTTCAGATGAATCTTATACATTTGAATTTTTCCTGATTTGCATATCTCGTTTCAGTCAAACCAAATAACTTGTACCTTTTAGAGATGTTACAGATATTCTGGAGCTGTCCCTTGCATTCACGGACAGTTAAGCGGTATGGTATGCACAGAGTATTGGAGCCCCACTATAGTCAGGCTTATGCCCTCCCCCCCCCATGAAGCTGAACGCCACATCCCCACACTCAGGCACATTATGACAAAGGGCAAAGGAGACTGCAAGGGTGTGCAACATTGAAATGAATGGGGGTATTTTTTAATTACTATTTTATACATCATTGATGGAGAGTTGGAGATTCATGAAGGCCACCACTCGACTAACAAGGGCCTTGTTAGTAGAATAGTGGCCATGATTATTCTCCAACTCACCGTCATAAAGTATAAAATAGTAATAGAAAATAACTCCATTCATTTCAAGGGTGTATGCTCCAGTACTCTGACCCATGGATATCATCTTTTAAAGACTCCTGCTTCTGGCTCCCTAGTATTCAAGGCAAATACTTTTTACTTATATCTATACTTGATGGGTTGTCTGTAGCAGTATGACCATACTCGCTACAGTGTGTGTGCATGGGGAGGGGGGCTGGCCATGTTGGGTGTGTGTGTGTGTGTGTGTGTGTGTGTGAATTTATTGCTACATTTGTGTTTGCATCTTAAAGTCTGTTTGTGTGTAGGCATTAAAAAACAATGAAGAAACAATAGTAGGAGTACAGGCCAGACAGAAGTAATTGAGTGGTTTTGTGAGTATGTTTGTGTATTGGGGGTGGGAAAAACATGGGTTTCCATTGGTATGTGTGCTACAGTTCAACCATGAAAATGAGATGAGGCAGAAAAGAAAACTGGAAAGCATACATTGGCTACAAGCATGCCGCATGCATGCAGATGTATTCAGATGCAGTATGTATTGAAGTACAAGCGAGCCATACGTGTGCAGACAGTATGGCTTAGTGGGCAAAGGCACTGAACTGCAAACCAGGAGTCTTGGCGGCATGAAGACCTGGGTTTGAATCTCATCAACTCCCACTTGTGTATGGTGTGATCTTGAGCAAATCACTTAACTTTCACATGTGTAGTTATCAGTGACCTCTTGCATTTTTTATTTTAAATTCATTGATTTTCAATTTTACAATACAAGGTACATACAGATGTATTATCATTATGACCAAAAACAGAAGGAAACCTCCCTCCCTCCTCCCTAATTCCCTCCCTTTCCCCCTCCCTTCTTCCCACCTTACACTACTCCCTCTCCCCTCCCAGTAATCCTCCCTCGGTGCCTAGAATATATCAGAAAAGTCAAACATGTGGACACAGATCACATGTACCGTACATTCCAATAGTTCCTTTAACCAGTGGTGTAAAGAACATGAAGCTTCTCCCATCTTTTTTTATAGGATCCCATGCGATTGAAAATACTAGACATTATTTTTTCTATCCTTAGGTTGTGAAGAAGTTCATTCAGTCATTCTACATAGGAGGGCTGTAGTGAATCTTTCCAATGTTTTAACACAATTTTCTTGACAGATGATGCAATCATAGTAATATGGTAATGGCGATCCATTTGAGGGTAGCCAGTGAAATCCCCCAGAATACATACCTCAGTGGTAAAATAGTCCTGAAGGCCCACTAGTGGGTCAACCCTTGCTCTTTTAAGGTCCCATAATGGTAAGATCTTTGGGCATTCCCAGAAGAGGTGGTATAAAGTACCGACATCCTGCTTACACCTGTTACATATTGGGTTTATAGCCTGTCCCATTTTATATAATCTGTAGGGTGTCAGGTACATATCATTTAAAATTTGTAACTGCATTACTCACAGTCTGTCCTGAGTAATTTACTTGTGACAATTTTCTCAGATTTGAGGCCACCTGGACACAGAATTGGGAAATTTATCAGTCCAGTACCTGTTAATACCCATGACTTCTGGGAAAACCTGAGAATAAAGCAAGACATAGATTGAGGAGACAGCATGTGGAGCTAAGACTAGACTTCTGCAGGTATCCATTCATTCCGCCTGACCTGTACTGATGCTACTGGATCCAAAATAAGATACCAGCATATGCCAGAGTTGATAAATCCTGAAGGACCATTTTGGAGCTAGGTCAAATTTTGATAAGACTTTCCTGCATGTTCAGCCAATCTAAGCCTTGAGTGTGGAACTGCTGTGTAGAGCTTTCCTGCTACAGTGGGATCCGGTTATAGGGAATCATGCTTCCCACTAAGAGGAAGTTAAGGTTTTGAAATATCGGCTGGGCTAAGTCATATGTATTCACATAGCTCATGGTGTTACATACCAGGGAATGTATACGAAGAGACTGCACCATGGACGAGTGATGTAAACTAGGAAGAAGTTTTTGGGGCATTAGGAAAGGCACTGAAAGTGGGTTTACACCCGCAGAAGTTGTCATTTCTTGTTCAATTCCTACCCATGTTGGCATGTAATTTTCCCACTTTGTTGAACCAAATGGGAGGTGTCATTTCACATATTTACTAAGGTGACTAGCCCAATAATATAGCCCAAAATGTGGAAGTCGTAGTCCCCCTAGTGTCTTAGGGAAGGCTAATTTATTGAAGGCATTTCTCGGGGTTTTGCCTTTTCCAAATAAACCTTGAAAGGTAAGAATGACTCTTTTTAAACCAGATCTTAGGAATCTACAAATTAAGTAAATTGAGGGGGTAGAAAAGTCATGGGACGACATTCATTTTAATTATATTCACTCTCCCCCAGAAAGTTAGAGGAAGATCAACCCATCATTTTAGGTCTGGCTGGATGTGGGTACTTAAGGTTTCCAAATTCAATTTATGCATGCGGGCCATACTAGTGGTGAGCTGCAGACCTTAATATTTGAGGGTCTTAGAAGACCAAGTGAGATCTAAATCTAAAATGTCTTGATTCATTACTTTATGATTTAAAGTAAAGACTGCTGTTTTGTCTGTGTTTAATTTATAATTCGAGAGTGCACTATATTCCGGTATTAACTTTAAGAGACCCTGCATTGAGGCGGTGATATTAGTGATATGGAGCAGTATGTCGTCTGCATAGGCTGCAAATTTTTTCCTCTTTAGATCCCAATTGGATGCCCGTAATCTCTGGGAAAATTTGGATAGTTGTTATTAAAGGTTCCAAATATTAATTAAACAACAGTGGTGACAGTGGGAATACTTGCCTAGTACCGGCCTGCAGGGTAAAACAAGGAGATAGAGTCCCATTTCAAAAGATGCGGGCAGTGGGATTGGAATATAATGTTTGTATCCAGGAAATATATTTATTAGGGAAGCCATATCTATTAAGTGCTCTGAACAAAAATTGACAGTCAACACGATCAAAGGCTTTTTCCGAGTCCAGGGAAACCAGAGCCATGGCCTGCTGGGAGTCCTTGGAGACAGAAGAAACATGAGACAATCTACGGAGATGATCCACCGAGGACCTACCCTTCATAAATCCCACCTGGTCAGTGCCAGTAAGAGAAGGGAGTACCTTATTCAACCTGTAGGCCAGTATTTTGGCAAGGATCTTTACGTTGCAATTGAGAAGGGATATTGGGTGATAACTCGACACCTTCGTCAGGTCTCTATTTAACTTGGGGAGGACCACTATAATGGCCTCTAACAATCTGTGGTCGAAGTCATTGCCGTTTAAGATGGAGGAATAAACTGCTTTCAGCTATGGACTTAGTTGTTTAGCAAACTTTTTGTAAAAGTTGGCTGAATAGCCATCCAACCCAGGGGCTTTTTCCAAAGAGAGATCTTTAATAATACCAAGAATCTCTTCTTCTGTTATTGGAATGAAAAGCTGTTCTGCCTGCTCTGTGGTAAGTGTGGGGAAGGGAAGACTCTCTAAAAATTGATCCACTACAGATTGAGACAGTTGATTTGGCATTTGAGTATATAAGGTTTTGTAACACTGCTCAAATTCTGCAGTAATCTCTTTAGGATGCGGTATAAGAGGTCCCTTAGTGTCAAGCTGCAGATCTGCTATACATCTTGACGCTTCTTCTTTTTTAAGTCTAAGAGCCAGCAACCTCCCTGCTTTCTCCCCCTGTTCAGTGTATTTAGCTTTAGTTTTTAAAATGGCCCACTCTGCTTTCTCCCATAATAATTCCGAGTATTTATATTTTAAGCTTAATAAAGCTATTTTTTTCTCCCTCCGTAGTCTGATTGGACAAGTATTTTTCTTTTTCTCTAATCTGGTTCAGGAGCAATTTGTGTTCTTGTTCCTCTTTCCATTTTTTAAATGAAGCCAGTTTAATAAATTTGCCCTGGATGAAATACTTAAGGGTACTCCATTCCATGGATGGAGACTGTGTGGATCCCCAGTTGTCATTTTTAAACTGATCAAATGAAGCAGAAATACTGTCTGTAATCTTTTTGTGTTTTAGTAACTGATTATTTAATTTCCATATTTTGGCAGTACCCCAATTAAGAGACTATGAAAGTCGACAGGATATTGGGGAATGATCCAAACCCACTCCTGAGTCTATTGTGCAGTCCAATAGGCTGTGTAAATATGATTTACTGAGCCAGTAGTAGTCTATTCTGGAAGCTGACACATGGACAGCTGAATAAAAAATAAATGCCTTATCATGAGGGTGTAGAATTCTCCAGGGGTCACATAGATTCAGATGGTCTGCTAATTCCCTATTAGCCCTCTGAGCTGGTGAAAGACCCTTGGAGTGTGAAACCCCAGATTTATCCAGGAGGGGTCAAAAGGCAAGTTCTCCCCCCAGAAAAAGTGGGATATTAAGGAGGGGAGTCAGCATGGAAAGGAGTTTCATAAAAAAGGCAGGGGAGTGCAAATTAGGACCATAAATAGAGCCAAAAAGTATTTCAAATGATTGAATTCTCCCTTTCACAAAAACTTACCAGGCTTGTTTATCTATTATACTTTTCTCACATACGGATGGCAAAGTGCTTGAAAAAAGTATTGCAGCCCCTCTCTTAATTCCTACTATCTCCTGCAGTGAAAACCTGCCCCACATGCTGTCTCCTAAGCAAGGTACTCTCTAGTTCTACTAAATGAGTTTCCTGCAACATTACTATGTCACTGTGCAGGATCCATAAATGCTTTAAAATCTTCATAAGCTTCAGGGGGGTGTCTCACCCCTTTAACATACCAAGAACAGAATTTAAACAATTGTGCCCTCACATTTATGGGTCCAAGTGGGAATCAGAGCAAAACAAGGAACCAGACCCTCTCCTTTCCACCATATCACCAGATATGCAAGGCACCCCCAACCCATATTCCCCCCCAGTGCACTTAACCATCCCTCTACATTGTCCCATCCCATACCCCAGTGTCCCCAAAGAAACCCCCCTCCTGTGTGTCCCTCCTGCAGTAATAACAAAACAATCAAGATCACCAGTACACCTAGTATATGAACATATACACACACTCTAAAATAATAAGAACCAGCCACCCCCACAACTGCTGGCCCATGGCGATCAGCTCCCCGATGATCCTCCATCCCTTCCCTCACCCAACCACTTAGTCAGCATAAGGGATGCTTCCCTTCCCACAAAGTGAAAATTACCCCTTATTCCTAACAATAAAGTAATATTTATTCAAATGAGTCCTTCCGTTTATCATTGACTGCCACAGTCCCTCCAACCCTTGAAGTTCCTACACCTTTCCATCAGTCACAGTGAGATAAACTCTAAATTTTGGCACCATATATATGTACATCACCAAGTCCTGTGCCACTGATCTCCTGGGGTTTCTGAATGATTTGCATGAAATATTGGACAGTTCTGTCTATAAAGTTCTGGCCTAGGAATGGCATCTTCTAATATACTCTTTGCCCTCGGTTCATCTCTGCAACGTAGCAGGATAGGCCTCACCGAATCTTTACTTAATAAAGTGTCTTTAACTCTAATCAGAAACTTGACTTGTTGGAAAAAGCAACAAATCCAAAAGTTCTTAAGGCCTTATGACTTTTGGAGAGCACACATTATGAATAAGATCAAACCTTTAGCACTACTTATATGTACGTTACCAGCACTTTAGCCCCCAGCCTCCTGGGATTTTGTCAGCGATCCAAAAACAACACTTGACATTTCTACTTACAGAATTCTAGTGCAGGGTCGACTTCTTCGAATGATGCCCAGTTGCCATCGAGTAGTATTTGCAGTTTAGTAGGATAGGACATACGGAATTTGATTCCAGAGGCTATGCACTTGGATACAATAGGATAGAAAGCTGCCCTCCAAGTGCTAACAGTGGCTGGTAGATCTTGTGTGACTCATAGTTTTTTCCCTTCCCAGAGAACATCCTGTATGTCCCTGAGTTTCATTAGGACATGTTGTTTCTCCTGAAAGTTTAAAAAACGGAAGATTAGAGGTCTGGGCTGAGCATTTGGAGGTGGCATGGGCCAGAGTGCCCTGTGAGCCCTTTCAATAATGTAGGATGATCCATAAGGACTAGGCCCTTAAACATTATTGTATCTACTCCTTCTTCTTTCTCGGCAAACCAATCACCACTACATTGTTGCATCTACTTCCACCCTCAAGATCCTCTATTTTAGACTCCAATCATTTGAATGTTTGCCTGTTGACCTTGACCAGAGAATTCGTTTTTTCCAATCACTTCTCTGCCAAGATTACTCGGGCTTCTGTATCTGTGGCCTTCCATGCAACATCCTCCACTGTGTCGAATAATGCCTTCATGTCTGATACCAAAGAGCAGACCTCCTCCTTGAAGGGTTGGAATTCTAACAGGAATCTCTCTAAAGTCAGAGGAGTAGACAATGTGTTAGCAAGAGATGATGTCGCCACCACAGGTGTACGGCCTGTTGCTGGAGGTAGCACCCGAGGCTTTTCACTTTTCCAAGTATAACCGGGCGTGGCTGAGATGCGGGGCCGTCAGTCAGTTTCGCTTCCATTTCTCTCACTAGTCAGCTTTTCTTATTCTAGGGACGTTCTCCTCATTCAATCTGGTTCAGTGATGCTCTCGATCTTTGAATTGGTGTTAAAATCAGTCGTTTATGTGGTTGGGTGAGTGGAGCTCAGACAGAGCATGTCTAGTTGGCTTGCTGCATCACATGACTCTCTCCGACCCTTGCTTTTTTTGCACGCATGCCACATGCATGCAGTCTTTCCAAACTTAACATAAAAATTATGGTTTCCACACTTGTTTGCTGCATGCATGCCACATGCATGCAATCGGTTCCAATTTAACATTTAAATCATAGTTGCAGCACGCAAATCACTTGAGTAGTTTTATTTGTTTATCCTTTTTCTCCCTTGGCCCCCTGGTCTGCCTAGCTTCACATCCAGGCATCCCCTAGGTCCTCCAGCCACAGTCCCGAAGATCCCAGCCACCAATCGGCCCCTGGCATCTACCCCCATGGCTTGCCCCCTGCTGCAGGGTGGTGGACAGCCCCCCACACTTGTCCACCAGGACTGGCTCCAGTATTGCACCACGTACCCTCAGAACCAGGCACTCCTTATGGAAACTGCCATCAAGTTACCACGACCGGTGCCATTTTCCCTGTTCTGGTTTTTCTCTGATGTGTGGGGTGTGCAATGATGCCAATGGATGGAGTGTGTACACTCCGCGTGCACTCCTCTTGGTGTCGGCCCCATCACATCCCCTCTGCTGCCTTGCCACTGCATCACCCCCAGCCTCTGCTAGAGGCCAACAGTGCACTACTGGCTGAAAAACCCCCACCCTGGAGAAGGAGAGCAGTCCACCAGATGCTCAATCCATCTTCTGCCCTGCCAACCCCTGGCAACCAGGGCTCGTTTCCGAACCCGGGTCACCAGGATGACATGAGGTGTGGCATCCAGTGCCTCAACCCTCAGTGCCACCAGGCCTTGAGTAGTTTTATGTGTGCAGCATGAAAACATTTCACACAATTATTTCTGTATGGGCAGGGACCTGTACAGTGGCATAATCACCTCCCTTTCTCTACTGGTCATGCCCCTCCCTATACAACCCAAGATGTTGCTGGCCTTTTGTGCCATCTTTTTGCATTGCTTGCCAACCTTCAGGTCATCTGCAATGATCACCCCGATATCATGCTTATGTTTTGTTACCGCCAGCTGTACCACATTTACAAAGTAATTTCTCCCTGGGTTGCATCTTCCTAGGTGCATAACCTTATATTTTTTGGTATTGAACTTCAACTGCCAATTCCCTGATCATTCTTCCAATTTCCTAAGGTCTGACTCCATCTTTTGAGTCACTTCAACTGAGTTCATGCTATTGCAGAGCTTTGTGTCATCTGCAGATAGACACTCCTTCCCATTTAGGTCATCAGCTATGTTGCTGATGAATACATTGAAAAGCATTGGCCCAGCACTAAACCCTGTGGAACATCACTTGTAACTCTACCCTCCTCTGATAGTGTGCCATTTACCAATAGCATCTGGTTGCTCCAATTGAGTCAATTTTGGATCCAGTTTACAATTTTTGGCATTATGCCCATGTGCTCCAGCTTGTTTATTAGCCTTTTGTGTGGAACCGAGTCGAACGTGTTGTTGAAGTCTAGGTACATCATGTCTACTGCACCCCCATTGTCCAGCATTTTTGTGACCCAATCAAAGTATTCAATGAGGTTAGTCTGGCAGCATCTTCTTGCCTTAAAACCATGTTGCTTTGGGTCCAGCTGTCCACTATCTTCAAAGAATGTCACCATCCTCTCCTTTAGTAGGGATTCCATCAGCTTCCCTACCACCGAGGTGAGGTTTCTTCCTTACTGCCTCTTTTGTGTAGAGATACTACTGCAGTCCTATTCCAGTCTCAGGAACCTCCCCACTTTCCAGTGATTTGCTGAAGAGCTTCACCAGTGGGGCTGCTAGTTCTGTCCCAAGCTCCCATAGTATTCTTGGGTGTATTTCATCTAGTCCCATTGCTTTGTCGATCTTCAGTGTCTTGAGTTCCTCCAGGACTCTTGCCTCTGTGAAAGGACTTGTGTTGAGTCCCTTGAGGTGGTGTGTCTTCTTGCAGAGAAATGGTTCTTTGCCTACTTTCTCCTGTGTGAAAACAGAGCTGAAGTATTTGTTCAGAACCTCTGTTTTCTCCCTGTCATCTTCTGTTGCTGTTCATTGTTCTTAGCCAGTCTACCTATTACCACTTTGCTCTTTCCTTTCTCTCTCATATACTGGTAGAAGGTTTTGTCACAGTGTTGGACCTCCTTGCTACCCTTTCCTCTGTTTGAGCTTTTGCAGTCTGAATTACCTTTCCGGCCTCTTTAAGTAATTCCTTACATAACTCCTTTTCACTCTCCTTTTTTTTTCTTGTATCTCCTGAATGATATCTTCTTCTTCTTGATTTTGGGTGCTATATAATTTGTGAACCAGAGTGGTTTCCTTCTCCCTTTGAATTTGCTCACTAGCCAGGTGCACTGTGATGTGACTAGTGTAATTGCTTCTTCAGTCTCGTCCAGTGTTCTTCCACTCCCCTTTCTGTCCTGGAACCCAGATTCTATTTCAGACAGCTTTTCATTTTGATGAAGTCCACCTTTCTGAAGTCCAGGGCCTTCTGTTTAGAGTGACTGATTTCTTTGGTCATGTTTGCTGGGAACCATACAGTCCTATGGTCACTTGATCCCAGATGGGCTCCCACCTGTATGCTTCGGACTCTGTTATTATTTGTTATCACGAGGTCCAGGACTGCTTCCTCTCTGGGGATTTCCACCAGTTGGCTTTGTTCTGCTCCTTGGAGTGCCACTAGGAATTCTTTACTCCTTTCCAAAGCAGCCAAGTAGGCGCTTCAATCTACATCCTATAAAGTTACTATTTATCTGTCTGTCTGTCTATCTATCTATCTAGCTATCTATCCATCTATCTACACTAATCAAGGAGAAGTATATACATATCCTTTAAACCCTATGAAACAATATTAATAACACAATTAACACATCTTGAGGAAGATAGCAAAACCAATTAATACACTGGAAAAGAACCTGGAAAAATGACACTTACACAAAACTCTCCCAAACCCAGAAATCCCCTAAACACCTACCTCCACTCACAAGTTCAATATACCATTATCTCCTTGCTGAAAGAGGTCTTCAGGTGCCATAACATGATCACAAATGAGATCTCCATAAAAATGACCCTTCTAATGTAACATGTATTTATTCCATGTAATTCCCCGGGTCACCCCTGCAAAAGGGACCTTCGGGGCCCAGCTGGCTTACCCGGTTATCAAAATTTAATAAATAAATAAAATAAATGTGCAACAGGGCAGCTCCTCACAGATGTTTGTGCCATAGATTCAAAAACATAACTATTAAAACAAACAAATCTTCACCCAATCACCATGGCAACTGGAAAAAGCTTTATCAAATATCACATACCACAGCCCACTAGAGACTCCATGCTCCACCAACATTTCATGATGGATCCCATCACTTTTTCAAGGTGCTCCTTTAGAATTCTCCATAGTCCACCAACATTTCATGCCAGAACTCAAAGTTTTCTCAAGGTGTTCACTTTGAGAACGTGTTGAGTTCTGGCATGAAACATTGGTGGACTATGGAGGAACCATGGTCTGTGGTATGTGATATTTAATAAAGCTTTTTCTGATTACTGCTCTGCCTGGTGCCAGATTTATTTGTAATAATTAATAACCATCATAATGTACTATAGTCAACAAACAATGGGTAAAGTAAGTGTGGCACATTCGTTAATATATCCATCTTGGGGGCTAATTAGGGCAATAAAGCTTTTTGCCCTTCAGGCTCATGGCTTTATAGCCCTAATTAGCCCCCCTCGATGGGTATACATTCATGTATACCACCCTTAACCATTATTTATTCTATAGATACAGACGTATTGCCACAGGATGGTTCTGTGCTTTGCTCCCATTCTCAGCCACAAAATATAATTTTTTATCTTATTATTTATCCTCACACATACATTGTATAAATATATAATACATGAATGGACAACTTTTGCTATACAAAAGGCCATCATTTATTACCCTGTATGCCTGTGCGTAAATCAGCAATTAAAAGTAGATAACCACACTAATAAAACAATTAGGTATATATCTACACAAAGCCCTTTGGGCTCGTGGCCTTATAGCCCTAGTTAGCCTTCTAGTTGGGTGACCATCCTTGTATACCCCCCTTACCCATTTTTGTTTAAATTCTTTGGTAACCAGGTAATGCCCACTAGGCACAACTGCCTGTTTTCAGGGGTGGCCTGCGAGAACAGGGGTGTTTAAGTGACTTGCTCAGAGTCACAGAGTATGAAAGTGGAGGTTGTGGGAATCAAACCCAGGTCTGCTGGATGTACCAAGATCATTCACAGCTCATTACTGTAACCTCTAGATTATACTTCCAGCCACATTTATTCCATATATAAATATAAATATCTATAAATAATACATATATATGTATATGTGTGTGTGTGTATATATATATATATATATATATAAAATGTCTTTATGTTTCTATGACTCAAGAAATTAATTAGAGCCTATTCAACTTCCACATCAGATAGTTTCTGGGCTGTACTTGCCACTGCTGGTACCCAATTCTGTTCATTCATGTAACAAGAATGCCTGAAGTGTCATCAGCTTTCAGTGTAGAAGTAGGTGGATTCTCACTTCAGTTAGATGTGCTTCCCATCTAACAGCTAATGTAAGCTAGTCTAACCTGTTCTGATAGTGTTCAAATCACTTCACCCCCTGCGTGGAATATATAATAATTTACAATAATAATTTGCACAACAGTAACGAAACAATATAACTCAAACACGTTTAGAACCACTTGTAAATTGAAGATTGTTATCTGCTTATAATACAGAGCGTGTGCTAATGTTTTTGTTTTAGACCCAAACAACACATCCGTTCTGCTTCATTTCTTAGATGGTATTACACCATGATCAGAGGTGAACAAAGACTATGTTTTTGTAATGCGAGCTCAGTCTCCTCTACTTGGCTTCTGTATATTCAATTAGTGAATATACACTTGGTTAAAGGGTTTAGAAATATTCTGAACAGGTAATCATTCCCCAAGGTGTCAGCCTTGGCTGAATCAAACAGTTTGTCTTTTGCCAGAGTTTTTACAGCTGCTTTATATTCACTCTACTTTTGAGTCATAGACTATTCACTCAACTTTTGACTCATAGAATTCTTTAGCTATTAGGCATATTTTCAGGTCCTAGTGTGTACCTTGCCCTCCTCATTCTTTTTGGAGACAGTAGAGTGGTTAAGGGAAATGAGCTGCAAACCATGAGACCTGGGTTTAAATCATATTAGCTCCCACTTGCATACTGTCTGACCCTGAGAAAGTCACTTAACCTTCTTGTGCTCACAGGTTGGAAACAAGCTCCAGCTTAGTGTGCCTTTCCTTCTCAATCTCTCTAAATCTCTCTCTCTGTCTCATCAACCTATGATGAGGCAGTAAGTAAACCTTTATTTTCATAGCACCTTTCCAGAACCAAGGCTCTGAATATATTTAAAATACACAATCACAGCATACATTGGCAATAAAACAATAAATACAAATTAATTAAGAACAATCGAGGAAAGCTAAAGTGAATAAATATGATTTAAAATAGAATTAAAACTATTAATGGTCAGGCATTCTCTTAATCGACAAGGTAGTGAATTCCACAGGGTTGGTGCTACAAAAGGAAAAGCATGAGCACCGGAGGTTTTTAAATGAACCCTGGGGATCTCTAGCAATCCCTTGTCAGTGGATCGGAGAGGACGAAGCGGTGGGAGTAGAAGTCAAGAGATCTTACAGGTAGTTTGGTCCCTGTTCATGTAGGGCTTTAAAGGTTAGCAAGCCAACCTTGTAGGTGATCCGCCACTGAACAGGCAGATAGTGCAGTCTGCACAGTACAGGTGTAATATGACTGGTCTTTGATGTACCAGTCAAGAACTTTGCCATAGCATTCTGCTCTAGCTGCAAGTGATGGATATCAACCCCAGGAAGCCTTAGGTAGAGGGAATTGCAATAATCAAGACTGGTGGTAATGAAGACATGGACCAGTGTTGGAAGGTCATCCGGGGGAACCAGATGTTTCACTCAGGCGACATTCCTCAGATGGTAAAATGAGGATTTAATGACGTCTGACACCTGAGATTTCAGGGTCAAGCTGTCATCAAAAATAACACCCAGGTTACACACCTGGTCTGGGGTAGGCCTGACACCTGTCCAGCCCCCAGCCCCACCCCTTATGACCTGGGTCCATCACCAACACTTCAGTCTTGTCCGGATTCAGTCTCACCCAGCTAGTGTTCATCCAGTCTTTGATTTCGGTGAGACAGTTGTTAAGCACTGAGACTGCATCAACCTGTCTAGGTAAAAAGGAAAGATGCAGCTGAATATCATCTGCATAGCAGTGTAAATTCAAGCTGTATCACATAATGATATCCCAATGGCAGCATCTACACTGCGAACAACATGGGTGCCAGTATGGAGCCCTGTAGGACCACGCAGGACAGAAGGCGGGCATCAGAGGAATACCTCTGCATTTTTTACAGGGCAGTTTCTTGTTGTGTTTTCTTCCTCTCCCCTTTTGCTGCTTTACTACATTTTTAGTTTTTTTTCTTTACACTTTTATGTGTTAGTTAACTACAGTGTTGTTACAGTGCAAGTACATTGTAACTACATTACCAACATGGCAGAAACAAGTTAATTTCATTTCATGGGAAACAAAATTTCAGACCATACTTGAATTTACCTGTCAAGCCAGGCAGCCAATTCTCTGCAGTGTGTCTACCCCTTCCCCAAGCTCTCCACCGTCTTTTGGGGTTAGTTGTGATCAATTGCCCTTTTACTGACCTGCATCTGCCACACACTGCACAACTCCAGGTTTGATGTCAAGAATCCACAGATGGGTGTCTTTGTTTCTGCACTAGTATGTAGTGTTCTTGCTGTGTCCTGAGCCTCATGGGCAAGACGTTTGGGTGGCAGGCAGTGGGAGCATGGTTCAGGGACTATCATATACACAGCTGATTTTGCTGCAACAAGCAGTATTTCTGGGAAAGGCATGTCAGTTCACAGAAAATTACGTAGACTAATTGTGTAAACAGTGTGCAGCCCATGGGTCACCATCAAAGTTAAACATTCACATGAGGCAGCAATGAGTGAAAGGCCAAGATGGTTATCTACCTCATGGTCCCCTCGTGGTGCATACTCCCTAGCCTGGTGTTCCCCCATCCTGCTCCCTGGGCTATCCTGCCATATTAGAACAGAACCAATCTTGTCCCACCAATGATCAGCAAATGTTCCAATAAAGATGAGCGACTTGTCTAAGAGGAAGCATTTGTCCTAGTAATCTACTGATCAGTAGTGCTTTCCAGGTGGGCTTAGTGAATGGGCTAAGTGGAGTTGGTATTCAGAGGACCATGGGAGTTTGGTCCAAGGGTTTACATGTGGGGTCCAGGCCTAAATAAATTGAGAAAGAAGGCAAGTCAGCACCTGTTAATGTTGGAGACAGAGCCCCCCCCTCAAAGTGTAAGGGACGTGGTTGACTGTGATGATCTGCCTGTTTTGCTGCCACTTCTCGGCTAATGAATTCTTCGGCTAGCTCAATGGATGTGAAAACTTGAGGGGTGAATCCGGGTCATTGGAGTCATAGTTGGGATGGATACTGCAGGGAAAATTGCCAACACCAGCAGTATACACTTGCCTTGAGATCCGCAGATTTCTTCTGTTTTCTTGTAGCTGCTGACTATAGTATGGAAAAATGCTCATTCTCAATATTTCAAATGAGATAGGGCCTTTAGATAATAATATCCCACAGCGCCATCGCTCAGTCTTGGAACAAGGAAATTTCATTAGGTAATGCCTAGGCCTTTCTTCTTCTTTCGGTTTTCTGCCCGGTGTTCTGTGGGCTCTCTCCAACTCAGAATTTTTCCTTTTGTCCCATAGCCTGAGGTATGCAGACAGCCAGTCTCTTATATACCTTTCCGGCTCAGAGCCCTCCTTCCCTCGGGCAGCCCAACCATACAGATATTTGAGTGCCTTGCTCAATTTTCTTGATCATCCATACAACCAAGGAAGAAGCAACAGTCTCTAGGATCTTTTTCTTTTGCCTGGCCAATTCTGGATATGGTCCTCTAATACATTAACTTGCACTTCAACTTTTGTCAGCCTGGTGCCATGAGCCACAATTGTTTCAGTAAGGCTTTCCAGCATACCCTGCAGGTGAGATATCTGTAAAGGCATATTAGTAAATCTAGTGTACATTTCATTCCTCATGCTGTTGACTGATGCTAGCAATGCAGAATCTTTATGTCCAGTGCTTGTCACTGTTTCAGAGTTGGCCACATTGCTTCCTGCCACACTGTTGGAGCAAACTGTGGTTTCAGGCAGCAGGGTTTTAATCAGTGACGATCCTGCTGCTCTAAATGACAGCTGGAGTGGCCTCTTTTGCAGTTTGTGTGTGCTTGTGCTGTGGGTGTACCATATACGGTTTGAAACAGTAAAGGTTTATAAAGTATAACTCTGATAAATAATAGATTATGGCTGTGAGTTTCAGAGTCCAGCTATCTAGTGTCCACCATTTTCATTGGCCAGACCACACTCCACCTGTACTCGTTTGTATAATTTGATAGCATAAGGCTTGACCATGGTTGCATTTTTTCAGCTTGTTGTATACTGCATTGCCATTTCTCCTTCCCCCTCTTTATTGATATCCAGGCATGCCAATTCTA
The DNA here is from genome assembly GCA_016271365.2 of Neoceratodus forsteri. NCBI lineage: Eukaryota > Metazoa > Chordata > Ceratodontiformes > Ceratodontidae > Neoceratodus > Neoceratodus forsteri. The sequence goes on from CM028130.1 coordinate 319,965,307, forward strand.
GAGTCTAACTGACGTGCCTCATTTCATAGAGTCTCTCCCCCAACCCAATTAAAATGAATCCCATTTTCTTCTGTGTGGGTCAGAAGCCACTCATGTCATACAATTATTCTTGCTTAACAACTGCTACTGTTCACATTCATCCTCTAGCATATGTCTTATCAACTCTGTTAAAGAAGCAGTGCATGACAGCTGTGAAAATTTTGACCTATATTTTTAAATCTATTTTAGATTGCACCTTATCTCCTGAATAGTGTGATATCTTTTTTTTGCAATTTTGAGTCTGCTTTTTCACTTTTTTCACAGTTGTAGTAATAATAAAAGGAGAGCTGTTTTTAATATGACTCCGACCAGATTTTCACCAGTATTCACTATTGTTTTTGAACACCAGTTATTTAGATACAATTTTCTTTTCAGTATAATTAACTAGCTTGTGGAAGCCCATTTCCTAACTTTATAGGACAATTTGGGAATAGAAACAGCTGAGAATACTGATGAAAATCAGGTCTGAACCATATTAAAAGGAATGCTCATTTTATCATTTTAAAGGGACACTGTCAACCTGATTTGCATCATATTATTTCTAGTTAAAAACCTAGATTTTATGATTGCTTGCCTTCTCTAAAATTCATTGATGTTGCTGTTTGCACTGTCTGTCTCCTTGTTTAGTATAACTGAAATGCATGCTAATGTATATTTATAAACAACGTTGTTTACAATCCTGGATTTGTTCTTACTGCATACTTTCTGAGCATTTGAAACATACCCAAACAGTGTAGTCACTCATGAGGCAGTAGCCTCTCAACCCGCCATTACATCATGTGGGGCTGGACTGTGTTGTGGGTGTTCCCCAAGTCCAAGAAAGATGCAGCTGGAGCTGATCAAGGAATGTAAACAAACCTGTGTTTGTGTGGTAACACCAGTGTGGTGGACAGTCTGTTTTTCACTTTTTTTAAAATAAATAGAGTCAGAATCAAACTACCAGCTACATCAGCAATCTTTACAGAATGTTGGCAATCATAAAATGTTTTTTTTTAAACTAGGAACACTTTGAGACCTAGGGGGGTTGAAAGTGTCCCTTTAAATTAGAAAAATAAATCGCTAAAGCAGTCTCCAAATGAGGAAAGAAGGGTATTGTACAGGACAAGAGAATAGGGGCAGTTTAAATAGAATCAAAAAATATAGGTCAAAATGTTTACTTATATCATGTAGTACCACTTTAATATTTGTTCCCTATTATCTGTGTGTATAATTCCTTCTTTCTTGACACCCTGCAAACCGCCCTCTCCCCATGCCTCATAAGTAGATTATTGTTGCCACTAAGTAAAGTTGCAAATCATACAAGTTAGTATGAAGTTTCACATTATCTCTCCACCATTTTCCTGTAAGCCTTTTTGTAAAAGAGACTCTTTCCTGAGACTAACCTAAGTGCTGAAACTCTTCATCCCCTCATATCTACCATTTCCCATCACTAAGTATTGAATAACACACAGCAGACAGGAAATCATGGTATAGTGACATACAGTACCATCTGGTGGGTAAACCACTACAAAGTTGTTACTCTAATCATCATTCGCTTGCTGGAATGTGTTATTCCACTTATAGAATAACTACATTATTGACATTACAAGCCCCCATTTTGATAACCTCTGTAGCTGAATCAGAATTGTGGACATAGTGGTGAAACATTTCCTCTGGTTTCAGTTGGAGTTGTAATCTAGCCACAGCAGATAGGTATTTTGGGACTGTTTCTTCAGTTTATGTTGTTTTGCAATGCTGGGATGTTGGATTTTCTTTCCTTTGAAGTTACTTTATTGTATCTGTTTGGGCACAGTATGCAATGGAAGGTATTTCTTAACTTTAGTTTTATGTTGGACTGGGACTGGGAGTCTGTGTAATTTACTTTGAAGGTTTATTTTTATTTATTTGGTCATTGCATGAAATGGAAAGCCTTAGCCAAATGTCTTTTGTATGTAGAATGGGGGTATAGTTCACTTTAAAGTTGTATTTTTTTATCCGTTTGGTCTTGAATTCAATGGAAAACTTTATCTGTTGTGTTTTCTTTCATCTGTAGAGTCAGAGATTCCCAGGTGATTGAGTTATATGCATATCAATCTTTTGAACTTGAATCATTGTACAGAAAACAACACACCTCCATTATAGTGGGCTAGCATGGCATTATGCAGCTATGCTACTGTAGCTGATTGTCACCTATAGATTAAAGCAGCCCCCAATGTAACCACCTTCAACAAATGAGGAGTCAGATTTGGTCTGACCTCTTTTTATGAGTATTAGACCTTGGAGACATCTTCCATTACTCTATGATAAAGGCCCACCACCCTACTGTGTTATGTTGTCCTGATTAAAAAAATCTCTTACAGATATGTTAGTAGGCATTCAAATTATTTGCAGTTTGCATCTGGCCAGCCATCTTTCCCATGCTAAATTCCTTAAACACCATATTGTGTTATTGATTGAGCTTCCAAACATCTCTTAAATTGAGGTCTGTTTTCTATTAACCCTTATTCTTTAATTGCTGTTGCCCTCCTATTCCCTACACTGCATGCTTGCCAGCATGTTATCTTACAGTACCTATTCAAGACCAATGTGCATTTCTGAATAAGTGGAATGTGGGCCTAGTACCCCTGCAGTTTTTTATTGTCAATTTACAGTAGGTAACATGTTTTGTTTATATCCCTTTTTAACTGCTTTTGTTAAAGGCATCCCTCTTCCATGTCTTTCCTCCCTTCCTGATGCTCAGACCACCACCTTGTATAGCCATTATTCTTTAGAAATGTACACTTACCAGCCTGGATGCACAGTGGTACTTCTAGCACTTGCTATGCTGGTGACCCATGTATGGGAGTGAACTCAAGTCCTCAGGACCCAGCCGGGGGGGAGGATTGAGCATTCTAAGGACTGCTCTCTGACCTTGGGGTGGCTAGGATGTGTCCCCTGCAATGTGCCTGACATCTAGTGATAGCTACTGTAGGTGTTAGAACATTCAAAGGCACCAAGCTAAGTGTGACAGCGATGGACTCTGGTGGGGCACCATGTTGTGCATGTGTATGCTCTTCACTGCACATCAGGCATCTCTCATAATCAGAAAAACTGAGATAACTTCCAGACCAAAGCTGGATGAAGATGTGGCACCCTGCATGCCCCATGCCATTGATTTTCAACCCTTTTAAGTCATGAAGGATGAGCAGGGGATGAGCTCCAGAGATGGTGGGGGACTAAGACTGAGGGGACCTGCCAGAAGGGTGCTAGTTAGGCAACTTGATATTGAAAAGTTTAACTGGAAAAACAATAGAACCTTTTACCCTCACTCATTTCACCTCTGCTCACATAAACCTACACCAATTATTTCCAACCCATTACTTTTTTTGCAGTTAATCTGTTTATTGAAAGTGTTTGCCTTATATACCGATGCAGAAGGAAGAATGATAATAGTATTAACCTGAAACTAAAATGGCAACATAATGAGAAGCAATACACATATAGGATCCATTGCACAATATGGAAATATAAGTAAATTGGGTATGGCAGTGTGACCACAGAAGAAAACCGTCATTATATAAAAGCTATAGAATCCGGACCAGATGGGTATATCAGGGCTATGATCTAAGTACAACTTATGGAAGAAGGTAAAACATCCCTCACTGGGAAAATAGGATTTACCTGGCAGAGCCATAATACATGGTAGGAGTCCCATGTGGTGTAAAAGGCATGTAAGGACCCTTTTTCTATTGAGGCCATCTTTGATCAAGATTGTCAAATGATTCATCATCTCATGCCTCTCTGCAATGGTGGGCATCAGTTGGGACCTCCAATGCAGATGTATTAGATGTTTTGCTATGCCACCCACCACAACCAGTCAATGGAGGGACAGATGGTTAAAGTGGCAGCCTGGGGGTGTGAGGCTGATTAGCCAGAGTGTGGGAGAGTGTACGTAAGATCCATCCCAAACACTTTGACACAGACATCATGTACTACTGCCAGAATGATTGGAAGATATGGCATGTTCACAGAATATAGAGGTTTCCTCCCAAGTTTTGGCAGTGCCAACAATGATCATGTGGAAACAAACCCAGAGACTGAAGTTGAACTGGTTTATGGTAGCAGAAATGAAGATGCTTGTGCTGTATCAATAAGCTATGACTATCAGTACATACTGCATGCGTTATCTTCCAGCAGACGTGTCAATCCTCCTCTGAGATCTCAGTACCTAGAGCACATTCCCACTAGCCAGACACCTTCATGGATAAGCTCAAGATAGCCTCTCTAATAATGCTATCAATATTGCCAGCCATGCCCTGAGGAGTACAGCTCCAGAGTAGCAGAAGGGAGGTTGGTCACAGATTAGCGGGTACAGGGGCACACTGAACAGTAGAGGCACTGTGCTTCAGAGCTGTAGAAACCACCAGAAATCTGACTGGGGGATCCTAGATCTTTGCTGAAGTCCCTGATATGTGTCTATGTGGGACAAACCCAGGCTAAAAAGGGTCCTGCACAAACAAAACTCCCTTCTTCCTCCATTCCTTTGCAGGATTGAAACACAGTGGCACCATATAGTCCAGGGTAAGGGTTGCACTCACTGCTTCAGACAGTGTTCTCCAAATTGCATAGAAGGACAGAATGTGGGTCATGCTTTCAGTCAGCTAGAAGTGGGGGAGTACAGGTATATTGCCACTGAGATGGATCCACTTACTGTAGGTCCATTCCCATCTGCAGCCACAGAGGAGAAACTGCCTGAAACCATCTGCTTGGTTGCACCCCGAGAGAACAATATTTCCCATTGAACCATGGCAATTTCCAATTCCACCTATGCCAATGCAACTTAAGTTTGGGGTGACTGAAGAGAGGGGGTTTCCCCTCCCAGAGGAAGCTGCCCAGAAGAGCATCAATTTTGGAAAATCATTGATAGGGATCAGAATAGTAAAAAGAGATTTTAGCTGTATTGGTCCTTGGAAAACAAGAGTCACTGGAAGGTTTGATACCTTTTATTGGACCAAAATATGTCTTGTACAAAGATAGTATAGTACACAAGCTTTCAGGGTCTCACAGTTCCCTTCTTCAGGTGAATAACCAGGCTATTCTCCTGAAGAATGGACCTGTGAGGCTACAAAATCTTGTATACTATACCATCTTTGTACAAGAAACATGTTGGTCCAACAAAAGGCATCAAACCTTCCAGCGACTAAGGATCAGAATAGGGATGTGAGAAAGAAAGTGCAGCAGTTTAGGGACCATAGTAATCTTGATAGTTGCAATGTTCCTTGCCAGGGAAAGAGACAACAATTTCCATTTGTCATACTTATCCTGTAGACACTGAAGAAAGGGAGCAAGGTTGGCAACACAGAGCTTCAACAGATATGGGCTAGCATGAATCCCCAAATATTTAGGGAGCTAGGGGACCACTGAAGGCTGAGGGAGGAAAAAGGGGTTTGACAGCTCTGGTATTCAGGAGAGGGACTTTAGTTTGGTAAGGTTAATCTTCAGGCCTGAGAGATATGCAAACTTTTGAAAGAGTGCTAATAACAAACCTATTCCCCTAGGGTCATCCAAGAGCAACAATAGGAAGTCATCCAGTGAAAATGTGAGGATGTTTTTCTTCATGGAAAGGGTGGTAGACACCTGGAACAGTCTGCCACAGGAGGTGGTGGGAGCAATCACAGTGGAGGGATTTAAACATGCATGTTACAGACATTAGGGAACCCTAGAAGTGGGAAGGTGAGGAGAAAGTCATTGATCAAGTAGGGTTAGAGGCCATAAACAAGGGTAGGGCTTATGAACAGACTGGATGGGCCTAGCGGTCCTTATCTGCTGACAATTTCTATGTTTCTATGTTTCATTCACATGTATCATCACTGAATATGCCTTAGACCTCATCTGAATGCCCTGCCAACAGGGGTGCTCCCGGATAAATATGGTGAGGGGTTAAATGGCAAGGACAAACGGGGAGACAGGGTGCACCTCTGTCTGGGTGTGTAAAGAGATGAAAGGCAGAGAAGAAGACAGGAGAGGAGGTTGTTTGTAAGCCCTCTGACTACAGAGGAGCAGTAAAGGTTATGGATCCACCCCAGAAATGATGGACCAAAGCTCATCATTTGGAGGATATGCAAAAGCTACCCCATCTCTAATGAGTCAAAGGCTGTTTAAAAATCAGCTGCGCCACAGCAGCTGGAGAGAGGATGTCTTGGCCACATGTTGAATGTTAAATAAGAATAAAAATTGATTACAAACCACATGACCCTTCACAAACCAATCAGAGAGGGTGGACCAAGAAGGGGGAGTTCTTTTCCAGGTGCTGAGCAAGGGCTTAGTCAGGATCTTGGCATCAGTGATAATTAAGAAAATCATCCAATAACTGCCTGGCAACAGGGGATCCCAACCCATTTACAAATGATTCCTTGAAATATTCTGTATCTCTTTACCTTTTATACATTTGCACCCCTACCCCGCAGTTACTCAAAAGCAAAAGCACTTCAGTGTGAATGTAAATTAGAGTTCATTACTAAACTGTTCCTTTTCCGATTAGTTCTTTATCAGATTTATTTATCTTCTAGGCATAAAGCTCCCTTACAAGAGAAAGTCCCCTCTTTATCTATGTGTCTGTTCTGTCTGAACAGCTGCTAAAGTCCACTCCTTCAAATTTCAGTCAATTGCTACTGCTACCAGAATGATTTTCTCAGCCTCCTGTAGTGGCAATTTTATTTTGCTGATCTCCTTGTAGGAGCTTTAAAATTGCTGGGTACAAGAATCTGTGCTGGACATTTTTCTCCCTCAGGCACAGTACTGTATAAGTTTGCTGACAACTCTTTTCTCTGGACATTGAAGTATTCCTGAATGAATAAAATCTGTCTGTTTACTGATATTTTCTTGTTATCTCACGGCATGCAAGACTTTAACTTTTTCTGTGTATAGTAGTTATGCATTCACTGTGACACAGTCCTGGATATTGTACATTATGCTGTATTTCTTTTTTGCACCTTTTCAATTATACATTTCTAGGTTTTGCATTTGAAGAATGTGAGGTAACCACTTATTCATTATTTATATATTGCATTTATTAGAAATGTGCACTGACCCATGGCTCTGTTACGATAAAATCATATGACATAAAAGATACAAACATGGCAACAGATATCAAGATATTATAGCAAAATATACATATCCATCTTACAGTACAATAAAACACAAACATCCAATATTAATTACTGTAAAATGTGATTGCTTTCTGAATAACAAGGACAGCAAAAACAACTTTGCTCGGAGCATTTAAAAAAGCTTCAGATTGTTTTGCATATTAAAGCATTACATTTCAACAAGAGGACAAATGAGTTAGGTTTCAACATTGTTTGCTCATTATTTCCGGTATTAATTCTAAACAAAGAGAAAGCAGCTTTACTGATTGCTCATGGATATTTTACCACAATCAAATGTATGCATTGGTTTGCACATGAAGGGCCAGATATTCAAAATTCTGCACCTGGCGCAAATCCGTAGGGCTGGAATAGCATTGGATTTGCACCAGATTTCAATATTCAAAATCAATTAGCGCGGTGCTGTGCGGTAGGCATAACGCTAAAGATAATAATATGCAGGGGTGGGGTTAGAGTAGCGCCTCGGGAATGCCGGGCCGCACGGCATACCATACAGTGCCGCGCCAAGGCATTAGCGCGACCTGTAGCACAGCACTAAATACCACAGACAGGAAGCTGGTAGGCTAATGGAGGAGCCCCCAATGCGATTTCTCCCACTCGCATCAGCCGCCACAGCAACAGTATCCCTGGTAGTCTAGTGGTCCCCCCAACCCCAGTATGATTCCTGATCCTGGTAGCCACTTGAATAAATATATTCCCTGGTAGTCTAGCAGTCCCCCACCCCAGCATGAGTCCCAATCCTGGTAGCTGCTCGAATAAATATATTCCCTGGTAGTCTAGCAGTCCCCCCTCAACCCCCAGCATGATTTCCGATCCCAGTAGCTGCTCAGATAAATATATTCCCTGGTAGTCTAGCGGTCCCCCACCCCAGCATGAGTCCAACCCCAAATCATATAATGCCCTGGTAGTCTAGTGTCCCCACCAGCAGTGACTGCCCCGCTCCTCCCAAAACCACCCACGAACAGAGCCGCCGACTGGCTCAGCCCTCCTCTCACCATCACGGCAGGCCGCCAACTGAGGAATGAATGAGCTATAGAGGGAATCATGCTAGGGGGTTGAGGGGGGGCCGCTAGACTACCAGGGAATATATTTATACCGAGCAGCTACTTGGATCGGAATCATGCTGGGGTGGGGGTCCACTAGACTACCAGGGAATATATTTATACAGTGGGCTACTGGGATCAGGAATCATGCTGGGGTTGAAAGGGGGACCACTAGACTACCAGGGAATATATTTATCGAGCGGCTATCAGGATGGGGAAATCATGCTGGGGGTGGGGGACCACTAGACTACCAGGAATACTGTTGCTGTAGCGCTGCTGTGGGGTCAGGATTGCGATGGGGGGGCACTAGACCATCAGGGATACTATTTATGTAGGGCTGCTACAGGGGTCCAGAATCATGCTGTGGAGGGGGGACCTTGTTTTCTTTAGATTAGCAGTTGTGTTAATCACTGTGGCAGTTTGCAACTATGTCATGCTGTATGGTGAATTTTATATCATGGCTGCCAATGATTGAAGCACCGGTTGTCTTGGGTTGGATCACGGCAGTTTTGTGGACTTATTGACAGTGTCTGTAGCTCTGCTCTTTGGGTTGAAAATCGGGATGGGGGGCTGTCTTCCAGTGCACGTTTGGATGACGCAGGCAGTACAGATATATATATATATATATATACAGTGTGTATATATATATACGTATATATTATATCATTATCATACATATACATATATATATATTTATATAAATATATATATATATATATAGATAGACAGATAGATAGATAGATAGATACATATCTATATGTTGATGGATATATATCTATATACTGTTCTGGGCTGCTTGCAGTGCTGCTGGGGTGAGATGTATGCACCGCTTCTGCCTGCCAGCACCCATATAATGCAGCATCCAGCCTGTATTTCCATTCTGACCAACAGGGGATGCTGTGGGCATGCCTTGCCCTGCAGCGTCCAGCCTGTACTTCCATTCCGACCAAAAGGTGGAGCTGTGTGCTCCATGCAGTAGCAACGGGCAAACTGCATGGTAATGTATGCTAAGCAGCACCTAATGGGATGCAAATATACCTGTTTGCCCATGGATTACCTAAGTAGGCTCATTTGCATGGGAGCTTTGAATATAGCTCCAGTTTGCCCCGGGCTAACCAGTTTGCACCGGGCTAATGTGTTAGTACTGTGCAATCAGGTTAGCCCCGGGCAGACCTCACTTCAGCATAGCAGAGTTCTGCACTGTGTGGCTTACATTGTTGTTTGCTGTCATACCTCTCAACTGTCCCTGATTTTCAGGGACGTCCCTGATTTTACCTCAAAGTTTTACTCTGTCCCTCCTAAACATTGTGTTTCTGTGACCAAACAGTGGGGGTTGTAAGCATATAATAATGTCAAACATTAATGTTACTGATGTGTTCTTCCTTAGAAAATGCATTTTACACTACACCACTTATTCTACCAGCTTCCTGAGTGGATATCACCAATTTGTAAGGCGTGTCCCTGATTTTAAACCTTTGTCCTTGTTTGTTTTAAGCCTTGTCCCTGATTTACGTGGCAGGAGGTTGATAGGTGTGTTTGAAGTAGCTGTGAGACATCTCTGTGCAATCACACACAATGTTCTCCACCTGCAACAGTGGCTTGCTACAGGGTCTAATAAGCTGCAGTTGCAGTTTGCACTTCCCTGTTGCTATATTCAGTGCTGTCTTATTCCCGGGCTATTTTTCCCCTTTACTCTCTCAGACTGGTTTGCCCGGCTTCCTTAGACTGCTATATTCAGCAGGATTAGCACCGGGATATTTCCTTTTCAATATAGCTTGTTTTGTGCTCCGGGCTAAGTTTGCCCACTGGGCAGTACTAATTTAGCACCAGGGCAAAGTTTTGAATATCTGGCCTGTAGTGTCACCCTGTCACCGGTATTTGACATCCTTCAATACAAAAACCTAGGGAGTTGGGCAGTAACACCTGACAACTTTTCCTCTGTTTGGAGTATACTGTATACCAGTTCTTCTGTATGATATTTCTAATCTCACCCACCTGAATGCTATAGGTCATGATAAAGTTAAGAGGTGAAGTGGACCTATTAGCATCCACATTTCTAACCACAGGTGTAAGGAGATCCATCCTATTCATATTACAAGACCTATCGCTAGCTTGTTGTATAACCAGTGTACTGTAAACCCTATCTCTACAACAATTTTCAATATCCATACAATTAGCTGCACAAGATTGAGGGGGGTGCTGCAATTCCTGTTGACACACAGGAATTGACCAATAGGTATATTGTTTATGGTGTGGAGGGGATGACAAGAGCTGGACAACAAAAAATTATTCCGATAAATACTTTTCCGATACAAACTAGTATGTACACCCTCCTCCAGGTTTATAGAAATATCAATATCCAAAAAAGAAATTTTTGAAGAGCTATAATTAACTGCAAATTTCAGATTTGAATTAGTACTCTTAAAAAAGGACACACACTGGAACAACTCATCAACTGATCCCTGCCACACCATAAATACATTGTCAATTAAGTGCATTCGCAACATAATCATTCATAGAAAAGGGTTCATATCACCTTATAAATCAGCTTTTCCCAAAAACCAAGACAGAGGTTAGCATAGCTTGGCACAAATGTGGCACCCATTGCTGTACCACTTGTCTGAATGTAATAGTTACCTAAAAAGGTAAAAAAGTTGCTCTCCAATACAAATCTAGCTTGGTCAACCAACAAATCAGTAGGTGGACAGCTGATATTCCCCTCTAATTCAAAAAATAAGATACAGCTTGCAAACCTCCTCATGGATGATTTTAATATAGAGTGACTCCACGTCAAGTGTCACCAAACGATCTGTGTCCTCAATGTGAAAAAGACATTGAGGGTTACTTAAAGACTTGTGAATCTTAGGAAGGGTGTATGTTGTGGGCCTAATAAGGTGCGAAACTGATAAAAAATGGAAAAGAAGGGACAGCATACTGCACATGTCAGCGTGCTCGTCAGTATGCAGGGCAGAATGAGCTAGCTGTGCGTGGCGAGGGAATACGGTCCTCTAACTTCATCCACTTTGTCTATGTGTGATTTATTTTGCCACACTTTTTAGAGCCGGGAAAATGGAGTAAATACTTTTCTTTTTTACTTATCCTTCACCCCTGATCCTTGGTCATGAAGCCATCTGCAAATTTGTGCTGTTTCAGGCCCGGCCAGTTGTCCTGTGTACCTCAAGAGAAGTGGTGTAATGTAAGGGCCTCCTTGAAGGAAGACCACGAGGAAAAGAGAGACTGAGAAGTCCTGGACAGTGACTCCATCTTACTTCTTTCCAGCAATATATTATCGGCGTCCTACCTTACGGCTCTTCGCGGCAGGTTATGTTGAGTTTGCTAAGACATGTACACAAGAAGCTCTCCATCTACAGAAACTACTCCAGGTAACCCCTCCACTTGGATGAAGCAAGTGGAGGGAATTCTTGTGTTTGGATCTGGTGAAAATTGTGAAAAATCCATATCGGCAGCTTCTAGTCTTCCTCAATTTTCAGCTTCCCCCTCTAATATCCTATCTAGCTGTAAGGCTTTCTCTAAATCAGCCACTATGTTGAAGTAAAAGGAAAATGGTTAACTCCCCACCGCTAAGTAGTCATAAGAAAAAGAAGAAAAATACACCATCCAAAGGGGACAAAAAAGGCAATAAGAAATGGGAGAAGAATAAAACAAATGAAGGAATGTTGGACAGTGAGGGAGGTAAAGGGTTTAAACCCCCTGCCATTATTAACTCTCCTGTCAGTGGCGGAGCTAGGGGGTGGCTGGGGGGTGGTCACCCCTCCTGGCTACCCCAGTGTGAGTAGTGGTGCCCCAACACCTTCATTATTCAATGTTTAGTGCCCACTGTGGAGCCCATGATTGACTGAATGGCCCCCCCGGCTCCCAAATACTCCCAAACCTGGCTCCGCTACTGTCTCCTGTATGCTTGTACGGCATACTTACCAAAAAAATCAAAGGCTAGGGGGGAAGCTATAGAAAACATGGCCTCTTCAGCAAAATATAAAGGGAATAAGAGCCCAGGAAAAGGCAAGATAGGAGGAGGGGGGACTGAGAAACCTACAGATAAAGAAAATCAGGAAAAGAAATGGGGTACCGACAGTGAAAAGGATTCTCCAGAAGATTCAGAGGACAATCTAGGGAGGGCACATAAAGCCATTCTAAAGGAAATGAGGCAAGGTTTTGAAAACCTGGACTTGGCTGTAACATCTTTAACTCAGAAGATCATAGAAGTGGCAGAAAAATTTGACTCTCACTCTTAGAGAACGACAGAGTGTGAATCTCAAATAAGAATGATTAAAGACAACCTCCCTAAAATCTCTTAACACTCTGGAAAAAAGTAATAGAGAACTAGAGTCTCTACAATTAAAGCTTAATGATTTGGAGTCCAGATCAAGGAGGACAAATTTAAAGATTGGTAACTTGCCAGAGGGTGTAGAAGGGAGGGATCCACTACAGTACTGCAAAGAACTGCTCACCAAAGTGATGGGCCTACCTTTTCCAGAACAGAGGATTGAACTAGACAGAGTTCACTATGCTCTTGGCTCTAGGGATAAGCTTGGTAGACCCAGGTTCATGTACGTAAAACCATTAAAGTTTCAAGATAAAGAAAAGATTTTGTCTAAAGTGAGAGCAGAGAAAGGTTTACATCATAATGGTATGGCCTTGCAAATTTTTCCTGATATCCCACTTAACATTCTAGCTAAAAGGAAAAGTTTTGATACAATCAGAGACAGATTAAAGAAAGAAGGAATCCCCTTCACCTTGATGTAATTTGCTAAACTTAGGATAAATTTGGATGGGGAGAAATCTGTATTTTCGCTCCCCCTTTGAGATGAAGGAGCTGTTAAGAAAACGTGCAAGGCACCGCTAAGAGGATCCTGATCCTGGAGGATCCTGCAGCACTGCAACATAGTAGATCTCTTTCTCTCACTCTTTTTTCTCCCCCTTCCCCTTTTATTTCCTGTGTTTCTTTTCTTGCAGCATACAACAGGTATGAGGGTGAGTGGGGGGGGAGTTCAGAAACCTATAGTTAGTTAGAATCACTATTGGTGGCCATTCTTTAAAAGATACTTCTTTCTGGAAGATATAAGAACTAGGGAGGAGGGGCATGTAGGGTATTGGATGAACTGGGCAGTGGGATGGACCAGTGTACTGTTCCCTCCTAGATTCCCTTACCACGTCTTTGCACACAGTGAGGATTCAGCATCCTTGGAGGTGGGGGTGTCCAACAGCATTTAGGGCACTTGGGCTTTTTTTTTCTTATTTTGCTTTGGTACTTTGAATGCAGCCTTAAACATCTGGAAACTACATTTGCCACCAATCAGGCTGTACTTTAGTAGGGAGGGAGGGAAAAGTTGGGGGATGAGCTTTTCACATTGCACTACTGGGGAACTTATATGAGGTACCTTATTTTCTCTTTTCTCTTTGGGTTGGAACTAAATATTTCTGCTCTATTACAACTGAGCTTGGATTTGTGGTGGAGGGTAGGGGTGATTGTTAAAAATTTAAAAAATATATAAAAAAAGTATAACATTTCTTTTTTAAAAGGTGCATTTGTTCAAAGGAAAGGTCTGTGTGGGCACATGGGGCTGCCAAAAGGAAATACTGATGTGAAGCCTGAAAGTGTTAACAGGAGCTCAGCCTTAATCAATGAATTTGCTGGATCCACATGTTGGTGGAGGGTACCCCCCCTTCCCCCCTGGTTACAGGGGTGGCATATGTGGTGGTGAAGGGACAAGATGTCCTTAACTGGTTATTTCTCTACATTTAATGGAGTCACTGAAAAATTATGTCTTGGGATCTTGATGGTTGTAAAGAAAGGATTAAAATGCAGAAAGTTGTTCATCTGGCTAGAAGGAGGGGTATAGATTGTCTTATTTTACAAGAGACTCATTTTGATAAAAAAGATGCCTCTTACTTGGGCAATCTGCTCTGGGCAGATGAATGTTTTATGGACTTTTATTTATTTTTTTTATTTATTTTATTTATTTAGTTTTTGTTGACCTGGTAAGTGCACTAGATAAATCCTGCCTATTTTCAGGCACGATCTGTGGGAAGGGGATACAGATGAATACCAACTGACCTGAACCAGATTAAGCTGTTGGTGGTATTTTTAGTGAATGAGGGAAATTTGGCCAGGACACCGGAGAAATTCCCCTACTCTTTTCGATAAGTGTCATGGGATCTTTAACATCCACCTGAACTACCACCAATCCAGGCAGATGGGACCTCGGTTTAACGTCTCATCCGAAAGACAGCACCTCAGATGTGAAGCACCCATCTCATGCTGCACTACAGTGTCAGTACTGGGCTATTAACCCAAGTGCCAGATGCAGGAACTGAACCCACAGCCCTCTGATCTCCCGGTCTCAGAGGCGAGTGTGCTACCTACTGAGCCACTGACACTGCTAACAAGGCGAAAGGCACTGCCATTTTTATCAAAAAGCGTCTGGGTTATAATTTAGTTGAAACTGTTATAGATCATTCAGGATGATTTGTAATTATAGGTATTCAGTTATATGGTAAACCTTTCACTTTGGATTTGTTGTATGGCCCTAATCAGGAAGACCCAGCATTTTTACCAATTTTTTTCTGGTACTGTCTCAGTTTGACTCCAATATTATAATAGGAGGGGACTTTAACCTGTCAATTGGGCTGTTTGATAGAGAACCCCCATCTAGGGAGAGAAAGGAGAAACATCTTTGTGTGCTAAAGCAAGCAATGGTGGATTTAAATTTATATGAACCCTTCAGATGCCTCTTCCCCTCGCTAAACAATTTTTCCCACTATTCCAAATCGCATAAAACATTTTCAAGAATCGATTATTTTTTAATCTCAGCAGGATTAAGCAACTCTCTGGCCCAGGTCTCTTATGAGCCAATGAGTATTTCAGATCATGCCCCTGTTATTTTAGAGCTTAAGTTTAATACTCAAGGAGGGCATCACTATAACATGAAAACTTGGAAATTTGATAATTCACTTTGGTCTTGTAAAGACTTTAAGAATAAGATACAGGAGGAAACTATAACTTTTATGGGGTAGAATATATAACAGGGCATTAACTTCCAAACAGTTTGGGATGCCATGAAGGCATATATAAGGGGTTGGACAGCATCACAAATAGGTATTAGAAGAAAGAAATATGACCATGAGCTGTCTTTAGTGGAAAACGAACTGGCCTCCGCTCAAGCAGACCACATAACTGAGGGGTAAGATCAAACAGAAATAAACCTGATGTTAGTTAGGAATAAATTAGAGAAGCTACTTCATGATAAGTCAGAAAGAGAAATGTACAAAGTGAGGGTTAAATATTATTTCTAAGGAGATACTCCAGGCAAATTACTTGCATATCAGCTTAAGTCAGAACAAAACCAAAATCGGATCAATATTATTAAAAATTAAAATGGTCATTTAGTTACATCAGAGGAAGAGATAAATTCCAACCTTCATTCATTTTATAGTGATTTTTACACCCCTGAGGAAGAGATAGAGACACATAGGATTAGGGAATACATTCTTGATATTAATTTGCCTAAAATTTCAGAGCAAGCATTAACAAACATGAATGCTGAAATTACTATAGAGGAGATTCCAGAAACTATTAATAACTTACCTAATGGAAAATCTCCTGGTCCAGATGGCCTCCTCTTTGAGGTTTATAAAAATCTTTCAGACATGCTAGCCCCATGGCTTGCTATGCTCTTCAAATCTTTTTTACAGGAGGGTAAACTACCACAACCTTTCAACAAAGCTGAGATTGTCTTACTGCTCAAAAGGGATAAACCTCCAGAAAATTGCGGTTCTTATAGACCTGTATTCCTTTTGAACAGTGACTACTGGATCTTTACCAAAATTGCAGCTGGGAGGCTGGCCAAATCTATCTCAGGGCTGGTCCATCAGGACCAGGTAGCTTTAATGAAGGTAGAAGACTACAACACAATACTAGGAAAGCCTTCAGTGTCACCCAGGCATATTCTGGAGTGGACACTGCACTACTGTCCTTAAATGTTGAGAAGGCTTTGACAGGGTGCAGTGGCCATTCCTGTTAGAGGCCTTAAAGGGTTATGTATTATGGGCAACTTCCTGAAATGGATCCAGCTGATATATACCAATTCCTTAGCCCGGATTTGAACCAGCACTAGGCTATCCTCTTATTTTCAACTCTTGAAAGGGACCAGGCAGGGTTGCCCCCTTATCCCCTTCACTTTTTGCACTCTTCTTAGAGCCACTTGCCATCAAAATCAGACTAAAAGCACAAGAACTGGGTCTTTCAGGGGTGACAGGTAACACTGTCATCATGTTATATGCAGATGATATATTGGTCGCTCTGAACAAACCCAATTACTCCTATCCCATCCTTAATAGTATGTTAGAGGCTTGGTTGGAACTTTGTATAAGGTGATTAGGGATGCCCAACCCGACACTACTCTGACCAGTTGAACAGCCTGGAAAGCTGAACTTTGATGTCCCCTTTCCCAGCAACAATGGAGTGACTGTTTGAAAGCTGCCCATTTGGCATATGAGGATGCCAAAAGTCAATTGATTTAGTTGAAAATCCAATGCAGGTGGTATAAGACACCTACAGTGCTTCATAAACTGAACATTATGAAACATGATAAATACTGGAGGTGCAACACCTCCCCTGCCCATTTACTCCATATTCTATGGACATGTCCAGCAGTTCAGGGGTTTTGGCAGCAGGTGTTAGAGGACTGCTCTAAAATCATTGGCAGACCCCTATCAATGGCCCAACCCACATTGGTGCTTGGGGATGTCTCTACCCTGGACTCATTGTCTGCGTCAACTAAGACCTGGGTGTTGGTGGCAGTCATGGAAGCTAAGAGATCTATATTGATGAAATGGAGGCTGCCTACTCCTCACATGATCACTTACTGGCGGTCGGCAATGGTGCTACTGGCCACTTTTGAAAGACTTTCCGTGATCGGGAAAGGTCATTTCTCCAGATTTCAAGAAAAATGAGATGCAAACCTGCACTCACACATTTGTGCTGTCCCACCCTCCCCCAAAACCCACCGATATTCTAAACTGTGATGTCTCTTCTCTTTTTCTTTTATTTATGCCTTCATATCTACTTTCTATTCAGGCAGTGGCTGTCCAGTGTCTGTATAGACTGTGTATTTACCTCACAATGTTCATACTACTGTCAATCTATCTTTACTAGCTATCCATGTGTCATAGATCTCAGATGACCATTGTGAAAAGACTTGGGTGGTCTTACTAATAAGGAGAGATATGAGGATTCTGACCCATGACACTTATGACTACTCCATGAGCAGTTCGTTCCTAGAGACTCCCCTGGTTGAAGGAGGTATTAATTTAAAAAACTGCCTGGTATATATAGATATGTTTTAAATTAGCTTGAGCAGAATGTAAGGTTTTATGATTCATAAAAGTAATGGGAAGTAATACATAACTCTCTCCTAGCAGTCATAGTTATGGAATATTTCAAACATGGTTATGGTATTCCTGTTTACTTGTATGATGAATGCCTGGGTGCTTCTACCTTGGTTGGATGTACTTGGAAAAACTAATAAAATCTTATATGATAAAAAAACAGTATGTTACAGGAATTTAGCTCCCTATCAGGGTATAAAGTAAATTGGGATAAATGTGGAATGTTATACTTGGGGGATCCTTCTAAGTTAATGGATACAATGTTATTGGCCATAAATAGAGATAAAATTAGATACCTAGGAGTTTTCCTGGCTAGAGATGTTAGTAGGGTAGTGCAACTTAATTATGGCCCTTTAATGTCTAGTATAAAATCAGACCTGGAGAGATGGCAACACCTCCCATTAGTTTTTCTGGGTAGAATTAGCTTTTTAAAAATGAATGTCCTCCCCAGGCTCCTTTTCCTCTTTGAATCTATTCCTTGTAGGTTGGAAAGACAATTTTTCAATGATCTGGATAGGACATTATGAAAGTTTTTGTGGAAGGGAGGGCACCCTCGGGTAGCTTTATGTAAACTCTATCAGAGCAAGGAAAAAGGAGGCCTAGGTTGCCCAAATTTTGGGGCATATTACCTGGCTTCCCAGCTAGAAATTGTATATCACTGGTTCCACAACTCAGCTAATAAGTCACTAGCTGATATGGGAGTAGAGGAAGATTCAATTAAAGGCCATAGACTATCTGGTCTATTATCATTATCATCCACCAGCTCTAAGAATGTTATTTTAGGTTCTTTAGCTACAACTAACTCCACCATTTATGCCTGGTCATGCACCTCAAATATTTTTTACTTTCTGAAGAAAATATTGGTCCTGACTCCAATATATAATAATAAATACTTCCTCCTCTGTCTGAAAGATAGAGTTTTTAAGGAATAGTATTTTGGTAAGCAAATGTGTTCTATTGGTGATTTTTACGTAGGATTTTCCTTCATGTCATTTGAGCAATTCCAGAATAAATATGGTATTCCATCTTCTCAGAGACGGCAATATTTACAAGTCAAGAATTATGTTTACAAAAACAATCAGAGGTAATTTCGTCTTTTAAGTTCTCCATTGGAAGAAATTTTTACAAATTTAGAATCTAGCAGCCACCTGATCTCTAGATTGTAAAAGGCTTTGCCTGAAGAGTTATCAACTGGGGCTGCATCTTCTCTTACTAAAACAGCCTGGGAAAGAGAACTGCATACTAGTATTCCAAAAGAGACTTGGTCTCACATTATTAATTTGAAAAATATTAGGATAGGAAATAACCGGCTATTACAAATCTACTTAAATCTTTTACATAGGGCCTATTTTACTCCTGTCAAACTTTATAAAATGGATGTTCAGGACACAGATCTCTGCCACAGATGCAGAAGGGGGAGGGGGAACCTCTACCATATGTTAACAGGCTGTCCTTAGATCGAGGTATATTGGGCATCTATATGGTCCATTCTTTCGAAAGTGCTGGGATATGATTTTCCATTTGATCCAGGGATTACAATCTTTGGTTTCCCGGTTGATATTTGGGAGGAAGTATAGTGCAGTGGTTTAAGGCTCTGAGCTGTAAATCTGGAGACCTGGGTATGAATCCCACAGCCTCCACTTGCATACTGTGTGACCTTGAGCAAGTCACTTAACTTTCCTGTGCTCCCAGGTCACACCTGTAAACAAGCTTTCAGCTTACTTTGCCACTCCTGGTTAAACAATTGAAAAAAAAATATTCATGATCTGCTGAGGTATCGAAAATGTTGTGTAACACCGGCATTTTAGTTGCTATTAAAATAATTTTACAAAATTGGAAATATACTACATCTCCAACCTATAGGGAATGGATCCAGAAGATGATGGATCATGGCAATATAGATAAGTCTATCTACTTTTTGGCAGATGACTTTGGAAAATTAGAATTAATTTTGTAACCAATTTTGGCTGTTTTGGACAATTTGGCTTAAGAGGCTCTAGCGATGGTGGCGACAATTATTCCTTCATGAGATAAAATGATAATTGAAGCATCCACACTCTGAGCTATTTCATCAAGAAAAAAAAGATGAAAAATGGAAAACTTCATTATCAATAACATCCTTTTCCACACCACTCATAAGAAAGGCATCAAGTTTGTTGCTAAGGGGGAGTGTGGGATCACATGATAACAGATGATAATGTATCTCATCAGATAACTGTCTAAGGACTTCAGCAATATACTTATCCATGTCTTAGACCACCACACTTCACTCCTTGTCTGCAGGTTTGATCATAATACTTAGATACTTTTCTAATTCTTTCAGAGCTTTAAATTCTTTAGAACTCATATTTTTTTCCAGATACAGTAGATCATGCAGTGGTCACTGATGGAGTCTGAAAGATTACCTGCATCCCAAATTCTATGGGGATGGGGGGAAAGTATCAAGTCAAGCAATGAGTGAGTAGAGGATTGAGGGTGATGACAGGTAGGATCAGAGATGAGTTGAGACAGGTCAAGTGACTCAACCTTTTGAGTAAGGGATTTAAGTGAAGGAGAGGATGGTCAGATGGGCTTACGAACATACGAACATACGAAATTTGCCAGCAGATAAAGGCCTAGAGGTCTATCAAGTCTGCTCGAATGTGCAGCTAGCACCCCTTATTCTGCAGCTGCCCCTCCCTTCCACCCTTCCCCTTCATTAACCCTCCCCCTTGTCCTGTCCCATCCTCGTTTGAAGCAGTCCACTGTTCTACTGCATACCACTTCTGCAGGTAACGCATTCCACCCAGCCACCACCCTCTCTGTAAAAGTGTCTCTCATCTCCCTCCTGAACCTTCCTCGCCTCCAGTCTCATATCATGGCCCTGGTGGCCCTCCCTCCCTTACTTTGAACAGCCCCTCTGTACCTGTCTTGTTTATTCCTTCATGTATTTAAAGGTTTCAATCATGTCCCCCTGTCTCTCCTCTCCTCCAGTGAGTACATGTTCAACTCCTTCAACCTCCTCTCATATGATAAGTCCCCAGACCCTTGATCATCTTTGTCGCCCTGCGCTGCACTCCTCCAGTAACTTAATGTCCCTTTTCAGATATGGCATGCCAGAACTGCACGAGTACTCCAGGTGTGGTCTAACTAATGACCTATACAGTGGCAGAATCACCTCCTCCTCCTTGAGGATATACCCCTTTCAATACAACCCAGCATTTTGTTGGCCTTTGCAGCTGCCTTCCTACACTGTGCCGAGTTGTTCATTGACCCTGTGATGAGCACACCAGATCCTTCTCCTCCTCTGTCTGGGCTAGCTGCACTCCCCTAGCTGGTAAGTCCTCCTGGGTTCTTCATCCCAAAATGCATCACCTTGCACTTTTGGCATTAAAGCCCAGTTGCCAGGTGTCTGACCAGGTTTCAAGCTTGCCAGATCATCCTGCAACCCTGCCATCCCCTAGGTCATCCACCACCGCTAGCCAACCTTGGTATCATCAGCAAACAGACTGATCTTGCTCTTGATGTCCCATGATATGTCTGCAATGAATATCCCAAACAACACTGGTCCCAACACCGAGCCCTGTGGGACACCACTCGTCACTGCCCTTGGGTGTGAGAGCTCCCCACCCACCACCACCCTCTGTTGCCTTCCCTGCAGCCAGTTTCCTACCCATCTCACCAGCATTGCACCTGCCCCTGTGCCTACTAACTTCCTTCCCAGCCTTTCATGTGGCACTGAGTCGAATGCCTTACTGAAGTCCAGATACAGGACATCCACTGCATGTCCCCTCCAGTTGCCTAGTTACCCAGTCATAGAACCCGACCAGGTTGGTTTGCAGGATCGGCCACGTATGAAGCCATGCTGTCTGCTGTCCTGTAGTCCTTGGCCTCTAAGAGGGCCACCAGCCTCTCCTTCAGGATAGTCTCCATTAGCTTACCCACGATGGATGTGAGGCTCACTGGTCTGTAGTTTCCGGTTCATCCTTGGGGCCACTCTTGTGGAGGGGCACCACATGAGCCATCCTCCAGTCCTGAGGTACACACCCGAATGTAGTGAGGCATTAAATAGGGTCTGCCAAAGGTCCTGCAAGGACCTCTGCCAGCTCCTTCAGTACCCTGGGGTGGATGCCATCTGGGCCTGGTGCCTTGTCCACCCTCAGTGCCTTCAAACCCTCTCAACTCTGTCCTCCATGATTTCCTCATCTGTCACCACTTCCCCTGCGCCTGCCATTTCACCCATCTTGGATGTCACCCCTTCTCTAGTAAATACTGAGCAGAAGTACTCATTTAGTGCTTCCGCTTATCATACCCTGCTTCCACCCAACCCCCTCCTTCCTAATCCTTACTATGTGGTCCTTACAGCTCCTTTTCTCCCTGATGTACTTAAAGAAGTCCTTCTCCCTTCTTAATGCCTTGTGCCAGCCTGAGTTCCGTAGATGCTTTGGCTCCCCACTGCCCTTGTCACCTCCTTGATTCTGTCAAGTACTCCTCTCTGTCCTCCCCCTCCTGTTTTCTTGTATTTCCAAAGGCAGCTCTTTTCTCCTTACCTTTTCCATGACCTCCTTGCTCAACCAGCTCGGTTTCTTAGCTCTAGCCTTCTTGCCTGGCTTTGCAGCAGGTTTTTGGCCTCCACTATCCCCAACTTTATGAGCTCCCATCTCTGGTTAGTACCCATACTAGATTGAATTCTGGCCAGGTACCCTTTACCACTTCCCCATCCTCCCAAAGTCAGCCCTCCTGAAGTCCAGCACTCTTGTGCCAGATTCCACTCCTTCCTTGCCCATATCCAATGTGAGCCATACTGAGTGGTGGTCACTCCTGACAGTGGTTCCTCCACTGTAGTCTCTCTCACAAAGTCCCCATTTGCCAGCACAAGGTCAAGGGTATTCCCTAACCTGGTTGGTTCACTGACCATTTGCAGCAGGAAGCTGTCCTGGAAGGCATCCAGCAGTACCTGCTCCTTCTGTTCCTGGTTGTTGGGTGCTCAGTCCACTTCTGGCATGTTGAAGTCCCCACAATCACCACACTACCCTTCTCGCAGGTCCTCCTGATCTGTCCCGCTAGTTCCTGTCTAACTCCTCCATCTGAGATGGTGGCCTGTACACCACTCCCATTCTAAGACTCCTATTCTTGGAATCCTGGATTTGCACCCAAAGTGACTCTGTACTGCCCTCCTCCTTCCTCCTTACACACTTCAGTCCTTCCTTCACAATAGTGCCACCCTCCTTTCCCAGTCACCCTGTCCCTCTGAAATAACCTGTACCCTGGTACAGACAGGTCCCAGTCATTATATTGGGTGGCCCATGTTTCCGTGATGGCTGCAATGTCCACCTCTCCCTCTGCCATGAGAACCTGCAACTCTGCAGTTTTCCTCCCAAGGCTCCTAGCATTAGGGTAACCACCTTCCACCCTTTCCTCCTCCCATCCTGCCCTCCTTTCCTAGCATCACCAATAGTACTTGCCATTTGTCCTTTGTCACTGTTATGGGGGTAAGCTCATATGATTTCCCAACCTGTGGTCCCTGCATATCTCTTCCCAACTGCCACCCCCACTCCTAGTTTAAACTCCAAACTTCCTCTATATATTCTTCCATCCTCTGCTTCAACACTTCCTTTCCTTCCTCACTCAGTGTAGTCTGCCCTTGGCATAGAGACTACTGTCCTCCCAGGTCCCTCCCCACCCCCCAACAGCCCATACCCTTTAGCACAACACCAGGTTCTTAGCCATCTGTTAAATTCCTCTATTCTCAGCTTTCTTGTTGTGCTTGCCTTTGGCACCGGAAGTATCTCGGAAAAAGTTACTGATCTTCCTGCCCCCTCACATAATTGTGCTAGTTCCTCAAACCTCCTCTGGACTATATCCACTGTCTTGTCAGCCAGGTCGTTTGTCCCAAGATGTATAATTAAATGAGGCTTGTCCCTACCCCTTCTAGCATATTTCAGAACAGACTGTCCCACCCTTTCCGCTGTCATTCCTGGCAAGGCTCCACCCAAATGCGACTATGCCTCTCCGCCTTGCTACTCCCACCTAACTCCTCTTAGTATTGAGTCCCCAGCACTAAGATTCCACCCTCTTACTCCCTGCTTGCTTCCTTTCATCTCCCTCCCTCATTTCCAGTTCCTCTTCTTCCTCCTGCACATTATTATGCCTTTTACCCTGTTGCAGTTCTCCCAGCAGAACTTCCCCGCTCCAGTTTGGTCCAGGCATTTATCAATTACCTCTAATTTCATCACTTCCTCCTCCACCTTCTTCCTCTCTAGCAGTGCAAAACTATTTTCTGAAGATCCTTCACAAATGCCTGCTCCTCTCTGCATAGTAACCTGTTCTCTCCTTTCCACTCCATGACTTTGCCACTTCTTCGCCTCCCTCACAAGTCCCTATTGCCTCCTTCCATTTGACTTTTGTCTCCTGACCTGGTTTCCGGCAATCGTTCTTCCTGGCCTGGGCCCTTTGTCTCTGCTTCCTTCTTCTGAGCCTCTCCTCACCACTGTTGGCTTAAATTGGCCTCCCTCATCTCCCTTCCTTCTCCCTCCAGTATTGGGCTAAACCCACCCCAATCTGCCTTGCCTGTCTTAGTTCCTCCTGCAGACCCTCAATCTCCTTTCTAAGTTTTTCATGTGGTTGCACACTAAACATCCTCCCACTCTCCAGGCAATGTTTAGAAAGATTGGTGCACCGCAGTTGTTGCAGCCTACCACCTACCCATTGCTGTCATGCTGCACCAGCGACTCTCCACCCTTCCAGATGCAGGATACCAAACACTCCCCCAAGTCCCCACTCTCCCTCTATCAGTGCAAAACATTCTTTATGTCCCTTACCTCCTTTGTTGTGCACACGTTTAGATATGTTGAGCAACTGCTTTGTATATTCCTATCCACACTCAAAATACTTTAAGTAGCCATTGCACACCTTCTTCAACTCCTACTCCCCTTTACCCAATGCAATAACTATGTGAAGTAGTAATAATGAAAGTGCCTAGATTTGCATTTACTTCCCTTCCACTGAGAGAGCCGTCACCTCTTCACTTGCTGAGTTCCTTTCCTGGATGTCTGCTTCTGTTATGACAGGTGCAAATCCTTTGCCTGTTTGAGGAAGTGATGTCAGAACCCCTAGTACAAAGGGAATAATTGACCAGGGTGGGTGGGGTGAGGGGTTGGGTGGGGGACCAGCCCAAGTCCTCTGAAACAATCAGGTAGCTGAGGCCTCTAGTCAGACAATTAGCACCTTCCCCACTCAAAACTTTGCAGCTAGTGAAGCCAGCAACAATGAATAAATTCTACTCAAAGCCCCAACATAGGTTTGCTACCCAAAGAAACAGGACACCAATTCAAACAGCTTCACCAACAATACATCAAAATAGGTTTGGAATTATAAGATATAGGTCTCCAATTCAAAGAAACAGACCAGTTAAATTACACCAATTATGTTTAAAAGAGAAGAAATAGGCCTCTACAAGGCTTGTCGCCCTTTCAGACCACTCCCAAATTCTTACAATAGATGGGCCCATCAGCTTTTCAGACTCACATTCCAAATTCCTACCATCGATGGAACTTGTCACGCTTTTAGATCTGCATCCCAAATTCTTACCATTGATGGGAATTGTCAGCCTTTCAGATAAACATACCAAATTGTTACCATAGATGGGGCCGGTCATACTTTCAGATTTGCATCCCAAATCCTTACCATAGATATGGCCTGTCACCATATCTCTAATTCCTACTGTAGATGGGTTGTATAACAATTTCGGATCTGTTTCTTTAATTTCTACCATAGAAGGGGCCCATCAAACTTTCAGATCCATGTTCCTAATTCCTACCATACAAGGCACACGTCACCCTTTCAGATCTGGGTCCCTAATTCTACCATTGATGGGGCCTGTCATCCTGTTAGATCTGTGTCCATAATTCCTACCCCAGAAAGGGCTCATCACATTTCAGATCAGTGTCCCTAATTCCTATCACAGAAGGGGCCCATCACTCTGTCAGATCTGTGCATCTAATTCCTACCAATAATGGGATCTGTTACCCTTTCAGATCCATATCCCTGATTCCTACCACCGATGGGGCCTCTCACGCTATCTGATCTGTGTCCCTAATTCCTACCATTGATAGGACCTGTCACCCTTTCAGAACCATATCTCTAATTCCTAACATTGACAGGGCATGTCACCCTTTCAGATCTGTGTCCCTAATTTCTACCACTGATGATGCCTGTCACCCTTTCAGATCAGTACCCCTAATTCCTAGCACTGATGGGGCTGATAACCTTGTCAGATCCATGTCCCTAATTCCTACCATTGATAGACATATGACTCTGAAAGGGTGGCAGGCTCTAACTCTTAACATTGATGGGACCTGTCACACTTTCAGATCTGTGTCCCTAATTCCTACCACTGATGGGGCCTGTCACCCTTTCAGATCTGTATCCCTAAATCCTATCATTGATAGGGCCTGTCACCACTTCAGAGCCATGTCCCTAATTCCTACCATATAAGCACTGAAACCAGTTCAGATCCATGTCTCTAATTCCTACAGTTGATGGGCCCCATCACCATTTCAGATCCATGCACCTAATTCCTACCATAGAAGGGGGCTATCACCTTTTCAGATCCATGTCCTTCATTCCTACCACAGATGAAGCCTGTAACCCATTCAAATCCATGTCTCCAATTCCAACAATTGATGGGCCCCATCACCTTTTCACATTTGTGTCCCTAATTCCTACCATTGATAGGGCCTGTCACCCTTTTAGATTTGTGTCCTTAACTCCTGTTACAGATGGGTCCCAACACCCTTTCAGATCAATGTCTCTCATTCCTAAAGTAATCAGATAAGTAAGGCACTTTCCAATCTCCCAACATAACCAGAGATATACCCAGCAGAGACACACTCAAACTGCCCAATACTTTCCATAAAATATTTTATATCATTATAATTTATCAAGTGAAAAGTAAACTCACTTGAGCATTGCACAAAAGGTGGTCAAGGCTAACAATTAGTGCCAAACCTACCTTTGTGTGCCAGGGGGCACATCCTCAGAGGTTACTCTTTCTGATGAAGCGCCCCTGCTGTGAAAAATTCATTTTTTTACTTGATATATTACAATGAAATACAACATTTTTATTGAAATTATTGGGCAGTTTTTTTTTTCCAAATTTAGTATACTTCATTCAAGTTCAAAAGTTACAGAGTGAACAGACACTGGTAGTCAGGAGCATGACAGCATGTACAATGAGGATTAAGATACATTCCTTGTTAGCTCCCAGTGTTACAAACATTAAAGACAAGCATACAGTATTGAAGCATGAATTGAGTGAGAAAAAATTATTGGGCAGTTTGAATATATCTCTGTATTGTATATCCCTGGTTATATTGGGAGGTTGGACAGTGCCATAATTATCTGATTACTTCATGAGTTGAGTATGTTAATGATACCACGCACACACACCCTAGAGCGACTGTTTGGTTTCTCTCCGAATGTCTCTAATTCCTACTTTAAATGGGGTCTGTCACCCTTTCAGATCCATGTCTCCAATTCTAACCATTGATGAAGCTTGTCATTCTTTCAGATAAAAAAATGCAAGGTGCCATGTCAGCATAGGGTCTGAAAACAAAACAAAATGGTAAAATTAAATGCATGCTGAAAATAGAAAATACAGTTAAAATTGACGTTTCGACCATAGGTATTCTTCAAGAATGATCTAAAATAGAAAAAATCAAAGTTAGTGGAGCGGTAAGGGGCAATAAGGAATATATATGTGGGGAAAGAAAAAAGGGGGAGGGTCTAGTAGAAAAAGCGATAACAGGCAAGGTAAGAAAAGAATCTGGAAAACAAGAAAGTGATGATGAATATGAAATGCACATTAGGAATGAATGCGCTGAGGAGTCCTCAAGTGGGGACTAATTAAAAGGATCTAGTAAAAAGACTGAAAGGTGACAAATGTGGAATAAGGAGACAGAGATAGAGACATCTGTGGAAAATGAAAATAGATCTGCACACATAGTTGGAATGCCCATGTGAGTATGCCCACCCCTTGCAGGCATACCTACACGTGCAAACTTACCATGCACACCTGCAAGCAAAGATATGGCAGGGGTGGTGGTAAAAAAAGACAGACTGCAGTGGAAAACCATAAACTGGCTGAAAGATGTTAGTAGAAAATAAGTCTGTCATTTAAACCAGAGGGCTGTTGGGAGTCTAGGTAGATGATCAGCTTGGTTTCCATTTTTTTCCTTTGGTCAGCATCCTGGAAATCCTGCTGAAAGACACAAACAGAAAGATCATTGACATTGCACTCCCTGGAGGTAAAGTGGGGGACAATGGAATTATCAGTGTCTCCATTCCTGACTGCCCTGTAGTGTTCCCTGAATCAGTCAGCCAGGTGTCTGACAATTTCTCCAATGTAGATAGTTGCACGCTTCCTGAAAAGAATACAATATACCACATTAGTGGAAGTGCATGAGAACTCCTTGGAGATATGAAAAACACCTGTGGGACCCCGAATTTCAGTGACACTAGAAATAAATTTGCAGGTATAGCAGTGAGTCCTTTTGAAAGTTTTGGCACCTGGTGGGGAGGAATTGTTAAGAGTATGTAAGCTGCTTCATATCTGGAGATTCTGCAGGCTGGGTGGTTGGGGGTAGGAGACAATAGGTGGTTCTGTAAAGGAAGCTTCAATATTAGGGTCAGTTTGCAGAATATGGAAGTCCCTATTGATGATCCTGTGAAGAGAAGATGTAAAGTGCCCCATATTCCTACCATTAATGGGGCCTCTCACCCTTTCTGATCTGTGAAGGTAATTTCTACCATTGATGAGGCCTGTCATTCTTTAAGATCCATGTTCCTAATTCCTAGCACTGATGGGGCCTGTCATTTTCAGATCTGTACCCCTAATTCCTACCACTGAATGCACCTGTCAAGCTTCTAGATCCGTCACCGCAGTTCCTATCACTGATGGAACCTGCCAACCTTTCAGATCTGAGCCCCTAATTCCTACCATTGACTAGGCCTGTCATCCTTTTAGATCTGTGCCTTTAATTCCTACCATAGAATGAAGCCATCACCCTTATAGAGCCATGCCCCTTATGCCTACCATTAATGGGGCCTGTCACCCTTTCTGATCTGTGAAGCTAATTTCTACCATTGATGAGTCCTGGTACTCATTTAAATCCATGTCCCTAATTCCTGCCATTGATGGGGCCTGTCATTTTCAGATCTGTACCCCTAATTCCTACCACCGATTGTGCCTGTCAAGCTTCTAGATCTTTCACCGCAGTTCCTATCACTGATGGAACCTGTCAACCTTTCAGATCTGAGCCCCTAATTCCTACCATTGACAAGGCCTGTCACTCTTTTAGATCTGTGTTCCTGATTCCTACCATTGATGAGTCCTGGTGCTCATTTAGATCCATGTCCCTTATTCCTGCCATTGATAGGGCCTGTCATTTTCAGCATCACTAATTCGTGCCTTAGAATGGGCCTGTCACCCTTTTAGATCTGTCCCTAATTCCTACCACTGAATGGCCCTGTGAAGCTTCTAGATCTGTGCCCCCAATTCCTACCAGTGATGGGGTCTGTCAATCTTTCAGATCTGTACCTCCAATTCCTACCACTGACTGGGCCTGTCACTCTTTTAAATCTGTGCCCCTAAATCCTACCAGTGATGGGGTCTGTCACCTTTCAGCTCTGTGTCCCTTACTTCTACCATGGGTGGGGCCTGTCATCCTTTTAGATCAATGTCTCTAATTCTTACCATTGATTGAAATGTCATCCTTTCAGATCTGTCTTCCTAATTCTTACCACTGATGGAGTCTGTCACCACCCTTTCAAATCCATGTCTCTAATTCTTACTTTAGATGGGGCCCGCTAACCCTTTCAGATCAATGTCCCCAATTCCTACTATAGATGGGGCCCATCACCCTTTCTGATCCATGTCTCTAATTCCTACTATATATAGGCCCCTGATCCATTCAGAGCCATGTCTCAATTTTCTACCATAACCCATTCAGATCCATATATCTAATTTATACTATAGTTGCAGCCCATCACCCTTTCATATCCAAGTCAGACTCCTATATGGAGCATTAAGGAGTTTACCTTGTTATGGATTAAAGGATTGCAATTGGTATTTAATGAACCTACCTTTGCACTATCTGGCACCAATGAAAATAAAGGTTGTGTAAGAAACAATTAAGTGTTTTTTTTTAAATTATGCTTATCTTTTGCTGTGTAGTGTGATATTCCTATACAACAGAACTTGTGACTAAAGATAGAACCTGTCACCTATTCATCCCATATGGGGTCCATCATCCTTTTTGATCCTTTGTCCTTATTCTTACCTTAGGTGGAGCCTTTTCAGATCCATTTCCCCTAATTTCTACTGTTGGTGAGTCCATTAACCCTTTCAAATTGGCTTCCTTAATTCCTACCACTGATGGGGCTTGTCATGCTTTCAGATTCATGTCTCTAATTCTTACCACTGATGGATCTTGTCAACCTTTCAGATTCATGTCCCAAATTCTTACCACTGACAGGGCATGTCACCTTTTCAAATTCATATCTCAAATTCCTACCAATGATGGGGTCTGTCAGCCCTTCAGATCCGCATCCCTAATTCTTACCATTGATGTGGCCCATCACCCTTTAAGACCCATGTCCCTCATTCCTACCACTGATGGGGTCTGTCACCCTTTCAGATCCATGTCCCTAATTCTTAACATTGATGGGGCCTGTCAACCTTTCAGATCTGTGTCTCTGATTGCTACTATTGATGATGTCTATCTCTCTTTTTGAGCCATGTCACTAATTCCTACCACTACTGTGGCCTATCACTTTTTCAGATCCATGTTACTAATTCCTACCACTAATGGGACCTCTCACCCTTTCAGATCTGTGTCCCTAATTCCTTCCGTATATAGACCCAACCCCTCTCTTTTTAAAATAGGTGTCACTCATTCCTACTATACATAGGCTGTGTCACCCTTACAGTTCCATGTAAGGAGGTCAGTGACATGTGTTTTTTGCCCTATAATACCTGTAGAAATAAAGGGAAAATGGCTTGGTATGGGGAACAAATGGTAGCAAGAGTAGAGAGTGGTGGAGAGGTAAAGAACAAGCATAGAAATGAAGTAAAAAGTATTATAGAGAAACGGTACAGTTTAAGGTAAAAATTAGAGGGAAAGTAAAGATGGAAAAATAGAAACAGAGAAAAGAAATAAGGAGATAGAGAATCAGGGGCCCAGTTCCTTGGCAATCAAAAGAGGAGGAGTGCAATGATAAATATACAGCATAAGCAGGTCTCCATTGGGGGGAAGGGGTCACTCCAGTGTTAGAAATCACTTCCAGTGATAAAAAGCAGAGTTCACAGAAAGTTCAAGAAAAGGTTCACGTAATCATATTGCTTTAATGATACCTGCCCCAAAGTGAAAGAGCAAGTTTCACCTGCATACCCAATGTGATCCTCACTTGTCAAGGGGTAAGTAACATATAGGAATCCACACCCTGGCTAATGTTATTCTTTTACTGACTGGTGCTAGAATGGCAGTTGCCTAGCTAGGGACTAGATTGATTTAGACCTTGGGTATTTTTCTGTCCAATAAATGCTATGTTTCTATTTGTAGAGAACTACTTTTGGTTTTGTTGGCCACCTACTGGAAGGCCTGTACTCCCCATCTGGACCTACCCCCACCCCAACACTGTCACCCAGCTTCGTGTGGACTTATTGCAGTTCCCCATATGCCCCCACGGCTTGCCCCTGTGGCCAGGTGAATGGTGGTTGGGTGTGGTGGGACCCACAACTGCAGCTGAACAGGATCCGGTTTGGAGGAAGCTGCCACGTCACTGGTGTGAGGCCTGTGAGAGGTCAGTCCATCATACAGCCCCAGGCCCACTGCATTTCCTCCTTTTTTCTTCTCTCTGGCCTGGAGATACCAGTATAGGGAGTGATGCAAGCAGTCCAAAGCAAAATCCATGTGGGTCCTCTTCCACATATGTAGTATATAGGTATGAATTTGGGTTTGGTATAGCTATGTCTAGATGCAAAAAGAATTCAGGTCCAGCCACACCAACAACAAAAATAGTTTTCACATTTTTAGTTCCTATCCATTAACCAAGCAAGGATCCCCCCGACCACGCCCAGCATTTTGCCCAAATGTGGGCTTCTTCAGGGTAGAGGATCTGCATTTAAATAATAAAATAATATAATTACCATCATATTTCAGACTGTTTCCATGTACATATAAAAGCATACTCTTCAGTATTCTACTTGATTTACATATTGCGTATGTTCTCCATCATCTCCCCACACTTCATCTTAATTATAAACTCTGCCTTTATTTATATTTTTTTGTCAGTTCTGTTTTATCACTGCCTTACCCAGACTCTCTCCTGGGGGTCTCTTGGCTCTGCCATGATCCCGCCCGCCTGAAGTCCTCCAATCCTCCTCCTCCGTCGACCGCCTCTCCATCTGCTACCCGGCCACCTAACCCCCTGGCTCTGAGTACCCCTAGCTGGTACTGCCTACTTCTTCTGGTGCTCTATCTATAATCTAGTAGAGTGGCCAGAAAGGAGAGCTGGAGGTGTGAACGGAGGGACCCATCACTGGGTGTGGTTGGCTGGCCACTGTACCCCCCTTCGCCCACCGGGAGGCTGGGTATTTTTCTTTGTTCCACCACTTAGTGCAGCCGTTCAATGGTGTCAGCACACTGAGTGAGCGAGCCCGCCCACTCCCGCAGATGCCTGCTGACACCAGACCCCATCTGTTTGTCCTCACCCCAGGTGCACTGCCCCCAGCCTCCGCCAGGAGATGCCACTGAGCGAGAAAATCCCTAGAACCCACCCCAGGAGAAGTGAGCAGTCCTCCAGATGCTCAGTCTTTTCCTTCCCTTGCTGACCCCTGATGGCCCAGGCTTGTTCCCAAACTCAGGTCGCCAGTGTGGCGCGAGGTGTGGCGTCTAATGCCTCAACCCTCAGCGCCACCTGGCTGGCAACTCTGCCTTTAAAAAGAATATATTTCATTTATATCAAAACTACATACATGAGTATAATACACCCTTCCCTCTGCATCAGTTCTGTAATTATTATTCTCATACTCATGTGTACCATAGTGGCAAATAGTCAATCTCTTAATTAATAGCTGTATGTGTAATTCTTACTCTAATAATATTCTGACATATATACTTTCTTCATGCAGCAAAAATTTTATATATTCTCGTCATCTGCTCAACACTGTATGTAACCTCTGACCCCATGATCTTATGTATATTTATTATATGACAAAGGATTAAAAGATTAAAATTAAGTATTGGAAACTAGCTGTCTTCCAAGTTACTGCTCAGCATTGGTGGTATCAGCTTTGTGACTTGTGTATCAGTTTAGATTTATCAGC
Organism: Neoceratodus forsteri; assembly: GCA_016271365.2. Classification (NCBI taxonomy): domain Eukaryota; kingdom Metazoa; phylum Chordata; order Ceratodontiformes; family Ceratodontidae; genus Neoceratodus; species Neoceratodus forsteri. Next base: position 319,998,288 of record CM028130.1, read on the forward strand.
TTTTATATAGGGATCAATTTTATAATATTCAAAATGTACCTGGGCTAACAGGCTTAGGTTAATTGCAAAGTTGTTTTCATATTCAAACTTTGCATATCACGAATTTAAATTCTCTGTAAAAAAAAATTCTTGTTATAAACAGTCAAGTTCTGCTGCATATTGCTTTTCATAAAAAACTAAAAACCACATTGAGTTTGTCTGGAAAATATATATGTAACATACCTCATTTATAGTGCTATTTTCATATGTGTAAGCCTTATGTCAGCCACTTTTATATGCCTGTATAAGCCTGTAAAGTATATGTGCACTCCATATGTTATTGTCTGCAAAATTCAGTATGTCCTTTTTGAGCTGTCTTTTACACAAGGTAAAGTTTTAGCCAGATCCACTCACCATCAGGGCAGCAGCATGTCTCTCTGGCTGCATGTATAACTGACTGTCCTGAATGCTGCTTGAAGTCCTACTTTTCTCGTATGGAGTCAGTGGGTTGATTTTCAAAAAGGGATGCAGGGCTTGCATCAAGCCCTGCATCAAACCTGTTGTTTGGCACAACTGTGCCAAACAATTTGCTGTAACTGTGTCTGATTTTAGCACATCATGTGTAGTTGTGACACTTTCCTCAGTTTACCACAGCTTGTGCCAAATATTTGGCACAGGTCCTGGAAAACTGGTTCTCTGAATGCTACAAGTTAGGCTAGGGGGTAGTTGGTCTAACTTGCAGCACTTGGTGCATGGGAGTGAAAATCCTGATCGGTGTTGGGAAAATGCAGCAAGCCCCATGCACCATAGGATCAGAGCACCTTGGGCTTGCAGTATTTGCAGGGGCTTTGAAAACTGAGCCAAGTATACCTTAACAAGGAGTCCCCTACTACTGTCTGTTTTCTTAGGCAGATTAGAAGTCTCAGCCATCATGGGAATTGATACTATTCCTGTGTTTGATTTAGAATGGGATTGCTTGTAGTACTATGTTCACTGTTTATGTACCCTTTATCAAAGTTTCACAAGATACCAGTACCATAATAGGTGTTATTAGTTCACTTTTCAAGGCAAAGATGGTCAGTCTGTTCATTAACACTGAGTACAGTATAATGATTACTGACTTCCAATTCAGCTGGGGGCTCTAATGCAATTCTCCCCATTCTTCCTTCTGGTTGTTTGGACTGTGCACCAGTCATTTTCTGTTTGCTTGCCATCACATTGAAGCACATAAACATAGAAATATAGAAACTGATGGCAGATAAGGACCACCAGGCCCACCCAGTCAGCCCACTTGCCCTACTTGATCTGTGGCTTTGTTCTCTTTCCTACTGCTAGGGTTCCATTATGCCTACCCCATGTATTTTTGAATTCCCCTATCAAATTTTCTCCCACCATCTCCTCTGGGAGGCTGTTCCATGCATCCACCACCCTTTCTGTGAAGAAATACTTCCTCATGTTGCCCCTTAGTCTGTCCCCTCAAGCCTCATGCCATGATCCCTAATTCTAGAACATCTCTTTTTATGAGAAATGCTACCCTCCTTTGCCTTATTTATGCCTTTGAGATATTGGAAGGTCTCTATCATATCCCCCTCTCTCTCCTCTCCTCTAGGGTGTATATACTGAGGTCCTCCACTTTCTCCTCATATGACTTTTGGTGCAGGCCCTGCACCATTTTTGTAGTCCTTCTCTGAATGTCTTTACCCTTTCTATATCTTTACTGAGATGCAGCCTCCAGAACTAGGCACAGTACTCCAGATGAGGTCTCACTAATGATTTGTACAGAGGCATCACCACATACGAACACATGAAAATAGCCAGCAGAAGAAGACCACCTGGGATATCGAGTCTGCTTGGTAAGTGATGCAGTGTCTGGCTTTTGAACTTATGCCAATGACTGTGCCCCCCAACTGTCTATCCCTCTCTGCCTACCCTTTCTTCATCCCATGGGTTCCCTTTGTGCTTGTCCCAGGCTCTCTTTAATGCCCCCACCATCCCTGCTGGTACCACCTCCTCTGGTAGCTCATTCCAGACAGACAACACCCTCTCCATATAGAAATGCTTCCTTACCTCCCTTCTGAATATCCCACACCCACTACCACCACCAATTTTAGGCTATGTCCCCTAGTGGTGTTGTCGTCACTCATTGTAATGAGACCCTTTCATTTCACTTTGCTAATTCCCTTCATGTACTTAAAGGTCTCTGTCATATCACCCATCTGCCTCCTCTCCTCCAGGGAGTACATCCCCAGGGCTCCCAGCCTTTCCTCATAGGACTTATCCTGTAGCCCCTTGATCATCTTGGTTGCTGTCCTCTGGACCCCCTCCAGCATGCATTTGAGCCCTTTATGCTGGTCACAGGCTCTTTTGAATGCCCCCACCATCCCTGCTGGTACCACCTCCTCTGGTAGCTCATTCCAGGTGGACACTACCCTCACCATATAGAAATACTTCCTTACATCCCTTCTGAATATCCCCCACCCACCACCATCACCAATTTTAGGTTGTGCTCCCTAGTGGTGCTTTGGTCACTCATTTTAAAGAGATCCTTCCTTTTCACTTTGTTAATTGTCTTTATGAACTTAAAGGTCGCTATCATATCATCCATCTGCCTCCTCTCCTCAAGGGAGTACATCCCCAGGGTTCCCAGTCTTTCCTCATATAACTCATTCTATAGCCCCTCAATCATCTTAGTTGATATCCTCTGGGTCCCCTTCAGCATGCTGATATCCTTCTTAAGGTAAGGATACCAGTACAGTACTTCACCCCATATTCTAAATGTGGTCTCACAAATGACCTGTACAATGGTAAAATAACCTTGCTTTGCCTACTAATGAATCCCCTTGCAATACACCCCAGCATCCTATTAGCCTTCACCACTGCCCTTTTACACTGAGAGGTGTGTTTCAGGTCATTTGTAATCACTACCTCTAGATCCTTTTCCTCTTCAGAAGCAGTACCCTGAACCCCTCCTATGTAATACTCCACCCTAGAGTTCTTGGCCCCTATGTGCAAAACTTTACACTTTTTGGCATTGAAACCAAGTTGCCATATTCTCTCTCTCAAGTCTGGCGAGGTCCTCCCTCAGGCCCTGTATCCCCTCCTTGGTGTCCACTTTCTCACATAATTTGGTGTCACGGCAAATAGGCAATTTTGCCTTTAATGCCTTCCCCAATGTCACTTATGAAGACATTGAACAACACTGCCCCCTGCACCAATCCCTGTGGGACCCTGCTGGTGCCCTTCTTGGTGCTGGAGAACTCACCCCCAACCACTACTCTCTAGGTTCTGCCACTCAACTAGTTTTCAACCCATCTTACCATATTCCCCCCCACCCCTAGATCCCTCAGTTTCATTATCAACCTTTTGTGTGGTACAGAATCGAAGACCTTGCTAAAGTCCAGGTATATGATATCTACCCCCTGGCCCATGTCCACTGCCCTCATGACCCAACCGAAGAACTCAGTCAGGTTCATTTGACACTATCTGCCCACCACAAACCCATGCTGCTTTTCATCTTCTAGACCATTCTCCTCTATGTACCTCATCAACCTTTCCTTTAGTATGGTCTCCACTAGTTTACATACTATCGAGGTCGGGCTGACTGGCCTAGTTACCCGGGTTGTCCTTGGGTCTGATCTTGTGCAGTGGCACTACATGTGCCATCCTCCACTCCAGCAGCACCACTCTCGACTCCAGAGATCTATTAAAGAGAACAGTCAGTGGCCCTGCCAGATCCTCCACTAACTCCTTCAGCACCCTGGAGTGTATTTCATCATGAAGATCATCAAAATGTTTATTGTTGCACTAAAAAGCCATACACAATTACAATAAATACAAAATAAATACAATATAAAAAATACATCACACTATTGCACATAATAAAATATAAAAACAGGGAGCAATTTTCCTTCACAGTTCAAAGGACAGATTTCATTTTAATTATCCAGTTTTAAGATCCATAAATTCAGGATTCATGTACTTCATCTGGGTTATGTGTTCCAGAAGCCCAGGGATTTATATGGGTCACTATGAGTTTCTTTGTTTTCTTATCAACTGCCAAAAAAAAAACATAGCAGTCCTAATCACTGAATCACAATCTGCAGTAGACATCAGAATCAACATCCAAAGATCCGAGCTAACAGGGTATCTAAGATCCATTAAGGGTTTTAGCCAATAAGTGCTTTCTTGTCTATACAAGAACCCAGGGGAAGAATACACAATGGGTGGGGAGGTAGTAACAACAACAAAAAAGGAAAGGGACCTGGGGGTAATCATATCAGATGACCTTAAGGTTAGCAAGCAATGTGAGAAGGCAGTAGGGAGGGCTGGGGGTATACTGGGATGTATAGGGAGAGGCATCATCAGCAGAAAACAGGAAGTTGTTATCCCTCTGTACAGACAGTTGGTGAGACCCCATCTGGAGTACTGTGTCCAGTTCTGGAGACCACATCTCCGCAAGGACATAGACAGGATAGAGGCAGTCCAGAGGAGGGCAACTAAAATGGTGCAGGGTCTGCAAGAGAAGCCGTATGAGGAGAGACTAAAGGAGCTTAATATGTATACCCTTGAGGAAAGAAGGGAGAGGGGGGACATGATAGAAACTTTTTTAAGTACCTCAGTGGAATCAACAAAGTCCAAGAGGGTAGCATCTTTCAGAAAAAGAGACTTGCAAGAACAAGGGGACACAATTTAAAGATAGAAGGAGGGCAGTTCAGGGGCAATGTGAGGAAGTATTATTTCACAGAGAGGGTAGTGGATGCATGGAACAGCCTTCCTGAGGAGGTTGTGGGGTCTAAAACTGTGGGAGAATTCAAGAATGCATGGGACAGACATAAGGCAATTCTTGTGGGGGTAGGAAGAAATAGGCTGTTGGTTAACTAGGATCTGCGGCCTATTCTGTAGGTAGGGAAATGGGCAGACTAGATGGGCCTAGCGGTCCTTATCTGCCGTCAAAGTCTATGTTTCTATGTATACCATGAACATTTCCAAAGGACATGCTCCAGATCCTCTCTACCACCTACTTCACAGGAACAGTTTTCATTTGTGATTGGGAGCCTGTTGTGCCTAGTATTTAGCACATTGCTGGAAAACCTTTCAGATTTGCATTGTGTAAATATTCTATGAGAATCTGGATCTGTTAAAATGTCTAAATTACTTTTTGCATCCAAAACCAAAATTGTATTTTGCAAACCACTTTGAGTAATGCGATCTTTGTATACCCTCTAAATCCTTTTGATTCCACCATTTTGTAATTCACTTGCTCATGAAGTTTTGGTATTTGACACTAATTGTCACTCCCTTATCAATTAACAATTTAAGCCTGAGAAGTTTGTATATTTTTAACAAGTGCAAAATGTTTGGATACCAGAACTTGATGTTATTATAGCCCATACTACTCCATTTAATTTTTTCCTTTAGCCAATCTAAGGCAAGATGGTTATCTGAGAGATTCATTAACTTCTGCCAATAATTTATTTATTTATTTGTTCTAGGATTACAAATACCTTGATCTTTCTGAAAATGAACAAAGGCCCATATGTTATTTATGCCACGTTTGGCTCTAATATAACCCTCTTCTCCATCTAAAGTTATTATGGTATCAACCATAATGTTGCGAGAACCTTAGTCTCAGAGAAGGAACCCAGGTAACAAAAATCACAATGTAAACCTGATTTGAAGGACATTTTGAAGATAGTTTCCTTGCCTGACAGCCCTGACTGACACTGGCAGACAGGCATAGGCTGCCTGCTTGCCTCTGCACATACACACCTCTGCTCGTGCTTGGCTCAACTTGCTAGGGGCCAAGTTTTAGTACCTTGTGACCGGAAAATCACTGGGTCTGAGCACTGTGCACTTGTGAGCAAAAACAGTTTAAAAAACCCTCAACGCCTTCACAAGGCTTCTGAGAATCAAGCTGTCAATAAAAGGTATAAACACTCTGTGGAAGAATTGCTTTGTGCTAACTAGTTTTCTCCCCTATAATGCAGTGGGAGACTACATTACCCATGCACCCCCAGTGCTATCTGTTAGCAACCAACACAGAAAATACCCACTTTTTTCTGGTATTGTTTGTAAACAGCATAAACAGCTAGAATGAGTTAATTTTGGAGAAAGAAACTAGCATAAACACCACATAAATGCTGATGCTTCTAGCTCCAAATTAATTAAAAATTACATTAATGCATTAAATTATGAAAATAAATTTTATATAACTGATCATTGAACTGTGGACTGACTGCATGTATTGTGGATTGATGTATTAAACTGTAGAATGGAATTCTGTGGACCTGTCATTCCTAGTTCATGTGCATCTTTCAATAATTCTGGCAGGCATCAGAGCAGATATAGGGCTGGACAAAAGGTGGTCCATCATTAAGGAAGGAATACTGGTTGCCACTGAGAAGTGTGTTAGGCTCAGGGGAAGAACACAAGGGCCAACGCACCCAGCTGGTTCAGTTCTGGGGTTGCCCAGACAGTAAGAGAAAATGGGTTGGCCTCTAGAAAATTCAGTAAGACCAAGAGAGAGGTGGGTAGGGAAAATTACCTAAGGTTGGCTAATGAGGCAACTAAGGAAGCCCAGCGAGCAAAGGCACAGGAGGAGCTGCAGATAGCTGAAGGAATTAAGAAGGGGGAGAATGCTTTTTTTCACTATGCAAGTGAAAAAAGGACAAGAAGGAAATGATTGTTAGGTTTAAGAAAGGAGGGGAGTGGGTGGAGGATAATGGGAGAAAAGCACAGATACTAAATTAATACCTCTGTTCCATCTTCACCAGGGAGAAGGACGGACCAGTGCCTTCAGGAGGGAAAAGAGGAGCATGGGGGGAAGGGAACACAGATGTAGTGATAGAGGAGGGATGAGCTGCTGGCTTTGAAGGTGGACAAGTCACCAGGGCCAGACAGAGTACATCCAAGGGTACTAAAGGAACTGCCTGAGGAGCTGGCAGGGCCACTGACAGACCTATTTAATAGTTCACTAGAGTTGGCATGGTATTGCAGGACTGGAGAACAGCACATCTAGTGCCCCTCCACAATAGCAGTCCCAAGGATGATCCAGAGAATTACAGACCAGTCAATCTGACCTCCATTGTGGGCAAGCTCATGGAGACAATACTAAAGGAAAGGCTGGTTTAATATCTAGAGGAGCATAGTCTCCAGGATGCAAGGCAGCATGGGTTCATGGGGGGAAGACCGTATCAAATGAATCAGATTGACTTCTTTGACTGTGTCACTAAGACAGTAGAGAGGGACCAAGCAGTAGACATCCTGTATCTTGATTTCAGCAAAGCCTTTGACTCTGTGACTCACAAAAGGTTGATCAGGAGTTGGATCTTAGGACTGGGAAAAAGGTGGCCAGATTGGTGGAAAACTGGCTGAGGGACAGAACCCAGAGGGTGGTTGTGGGGGGGGGGAGAGTTATCTGGCACCAGAGAGGCAACCAGTGGGGTCCCACATGGCTTGGTGCTGGAGCTGGTGTTGTTCAATGTCTTCATCAATGACATTGCAGATGGCATTAAAGGCAAAATGTGCCTTTTTGCAGATGACACCAAGCTCTGTGGGAGAGTGGACACAGCTGAAGGGATACAGGACCTACAGCAAGATATGGAATAACTGTGGGGGTGATCTAGGATCTGGCAGCTTGACTTCAATACCAAGAAAAGCAAAGTTATGCATATTGGAGTCAAGAATCCCAGGGCAGAGTACTACCTGGGTGGAGTCCAAGTATCTGCATCAGAGGAAGAGAAGTACCTGGGAGTGATGATCACTAGTGACCTGAAGCACTCCATGCAGTGCAAGAAACAGCAGCAAAGGCAAACAAGATGCTGGGATGCATATCTAGGGGGATCAGTATTAGGAGAGAGGAGGTTATACTGCCCTTGTACAGGTCATTGGTAAGGCCACATCTAGAGTATGGAGTTCAGTACCAGTGCCTGCACTTCAAAAAGGATATTAACCTGCTGGAGAACGTCCAGAGGAGGTTTACAAAGATGATAGCGGGTCAGCAGGGTAAGGTGTATGAGGAGAGGTTGACAGCACTGAACATGTACTCCCTGGAAGACAGGAGAGAGAGAGAGAGAGAGAGAGAGAAGGGACATGATTGGGACCTTCAGGTACTTGAAAAGAAAAAATAAGGCTGATAAGGAGAGTTTCTTTAAACTGAGTGGCAACCATAACTTGAGGGGGCACAATCTTAAGCTAGAGGGTGGGAGGTTTTGGAGGGAGGTCAGGAAGCACTTCTTCACAGAGAGGGTGGTGGACACTTGGAATGCACTGCTGGAAGAGGTAATCTCATTGAAGACAGTGGACAGCTTTAAGAGAGACTGGGATAGGCATAGGAGGAAGGTAAGGATCATGGGTAGGGAGAATGGGAGGAGTGGGGAGGAAGGGCAGAGACATTAGCTCAAGCTGTGGACCCTGCAATACGAGTAGACTTGATAGACCAAATGGCCTTCTTCTGCTGACTTTCATACCTTCATATGTTTGTAATTCAGCAAGAACATTGATGAAAATTTGCAAACATATTCAGAGGATTTGGATTTCACCAAAGTGTGAATTTCAGGAAATGTGAAATTTCGGTGACTTCAGAATTCTCAGTTCCCACCCAGCACTACTGACTTCCTCAAGCCACCAAAAATATAATGCACCAATCTCTATTGTTTGGGGGGATTGCATTTGGTGCTTGCTACTATTCAACATCCACTGGCTCATTCAACTGTATTGCTACCGACAGCCTGCACATTTCAGCTCTCCTGACTGAAAATCCAACTACTGGTTATTTTCTCCAGCAGCCCAGTCTCCTGCCAGCTAAGCTGACTCATGAGAGGCCTTTTGGGCTAACCTGTTGACTAACTCATTCTTGTTATCAATGGATGTGGTGCCAAGCCCATTCAAAAGCACGGCACCTGAAATGAACTGTAATGGATCAGTCAATGTTTCTCTTACCTGCTAGCTACAAATTTCTGTACCTCAACTCAAAAATATTACAATGTTAAGCAGAAAGAAAAAAAGAACATTGCTACAGTAATAGGTGATGATATAGATACTAATATAATAAATACACTAAGAAACATGAATAATATTCATATGAACAGAGCTACCGTAGGCTCCTGAGGGATCTTAAAGGGAAACATTCAACACTAACAGCCCCACACCCAAGCTATGTAGTTATAACCAGAAATCCTAGAATCCTATTCAGCTGACATCAGTGGGCAGCTGCAATAGTGGGAAATGTCTATAAGTGACATTGCAGAGGGACTGGAAGGAAAAATATGTTTCGTTGCAGACGACACAAAGATCTGCAACAGGGTTGATACACAAGGTGTGGTGTAAAGGATGACAAGGGACTTGGCAAGGTTGCAGGAATGGTCAAATGTATGGCATCTTAGATTCAACACAAAGAAGTGTAAAGTAGTGCTCCTGGGAAACAAAAACCCAGAGAAAGAGTACACAATGATGGGGTGAAATACTGACAACAACAAAAATGGAAAGGGACCTGGGGTTAGTTATATCAGATGACCTATAGGTGGGTAAGCAATATGAGAAGGCAGTAAGGAAGGCTGGGGGATGCTGGGATGCATAGGGAGAGGCATCACCAGTAGAAAACAAGAAGTTGTTATCCCTCTGTACAGACAGTTGGTGAGACCCCATCTGGAGTACCACATGCAGTTCTGGAAACCCCATCTCCACAAAGACATAGACAGGATGGAGGCTGTCCAGAGGAGGGCAACCCAAATGGTGCAGGGTGTGCACCAGAAGACATATGGAGAGAGACTAAAGGAGCTTAATATGTATACCTTCGAGGAAAGGAGGAAGAGGGGGGACATGATAGAAACTTTAAAGTACCTCAAGGGAATCAACAAAGTCCAAGAGAGTAGCATCTTTCAGAAAAAGAGATATGCAAGAACAAGGGGGCACAATTTGAAGATAGAGGGGGGACGAGTCAGAGGTAATGTGCAAAGTATTTTTTCACACAGAGAGTTGTGGATGCGTGGAACAGCCTTCCTGAGGAGGTCATGGAGTCAAAAACAGTGGGGGAATTCAAGAATGCATCGGACAGACATAATGCAATTCTAGTGAGGGGTAGGAGGAAGTAGGCTGTTGGTTAACTAGGATCTGCAGCTTATCCATTAGGTAGGGAAATGGACAGGCAAGATGGGCCAAGTGGTCATTATCTGCCATCAAAGTCTATGTTTCTATGTAAATGCTATCACCTGTTTTGCATTTTAGAGCTTTTTTAAACTCCAATCAGATATCTGCCCGCTCCGCTGTTCTTCCTGGACCACATACAGTCTTCCATGACTGTAGTTTGCCTGGGAAGGACAGCAGGACCAGGAAACAAATCATCAGAGCTTATGAAAACTCTAACTGGCGCTGCAGGCTGTTGAATCCCTCACTTCTGAAATTCAACTCTGATGTCAGATGTAGGAGATTCTGGGATTTGTAATTACAGAAAATGTCAGCCTGGAAATCAACAGAATTTGTTTGGTGCAATCTACTATATTATACTAAACATTAAGTAAAAAAATGTTTTTGCACACAAAATGTAAATCGGTACCAGACCCACATTCTGGAGAGGGGCACTTAGTGATCACTGTTCCCCTTTAAGTTAAAAAGAAATAAAGATATAGACTAAGTCGTTAGGATCTGTCGAGAGTATAGTAGACCTTTTTATTACATGGGTAAACTTTCTCAACAAGTTTTGCACTTGTCTATGTTTTTATCATGTTTAATATTTTATGTATCTGTTTTATTTTATGTTTGGTGTAAACTGTAATGACAAGCAATAAACTAAGAACTGAACTGAACTAAATTGAACACTCCTGACTCAAATCCACATACTGGTTATATTCTCCAGGAACCCAATCTCCTACCAGCTGTGCTAACTCATGAGAACCACTTTTGGGTTGCCCTGTCTATTGTTCCAGTCATGACGTTAGTGGAGCATGGGCCTATCCAGCTCAAACATGAGGTTGCTTAAGTGATCTGTAACCAACTTACTGAATTTTTATCCTACTTGCTGTCTGCAGATTTCGGCACTCCTGAGTGTAAATCTACCTACTGGCTATTTTCTCCCAAAGTCTAGTGCCATTTCAGCTATGCCAATTCATGGGAACCAGTTTCGGTTTTGCCTTGATGACTGTTTCACTTGTCACAACAGTGGAGAAAGGGTCCAGAGCTGTAGGAAGGCATTTTGGTGCCCTGGGCAAGAGAGACTAAATTTGTGCCCCCCCCCGGAAAAGAGCTGGGGGTCTGGGTGCCACAAGGCCCCTGTAAGCTCTGAGAGGTTTACATGCTCTGTGGTGAGTATGGGGCCATAATATATGCAAGGCGCAAATGGGGCCATTTGCATGTCACTATGGCCCCATTTGCATGAGTTGTGCAGGGCTGGCCAGCGAAATGCATACGGCACCCTGCACACAAGTGGTGCTGCCAGAGGGGGTCTAGTGCTACCTACCTCCCCTCCCCATAGCGGCGAGTGCCAATAAATACAAATGTAAAGTATCCCTCGTGGTCCAGTGGCACCTACTCTCCCACACACACAGGACCCACCCAGCTCACCCCGTCATTGGCAGACAAGCAACAAATTCACCAGCATACCGTCCGACTGCCAACTGAATGACATAATTCATGCACATATTTGTGACTGACTATTACAGTATGCACTGCAAGCCCATTGGTCCACAGTGTGGACCAATGGGCTTACAGCTGATTCTGTAGCTGCCATTCGGCGGGCAGCCGGGCGGTATACAGATGGGTTTGTTGCTGCCCACTGATGACGGGGGCTGGGTGGGTGGGGGTCCTGTGTGGGTGGAGGTGCCACTGGACCACCAGGGATATTATTCTATAGGGTTTGCCAGTGGACGCTTACGGCAGGGCATACTCACTAGACTGTCAGGGCTGTGTTAAACATATATTGCGATCGGGGCTATGGGTGTGGGGGTAACACTACTAGACTGCCAGGGGGTTATGTGAGTGCTTGGTGATGGTGTTCTGGGTGGGGAGAACTGAGATCAGTTATGTGAATTAAATCAAATGTCCTGTGAAAATGAAACTGACTGTTATTATTTATCTCCCCACAGTGTAAACTGCTGCACAGTACAGGTTCAGCCGAGAACTGATTTACTAGTGTGATTTTATTGTCCCATTAGTTCAGCAAGCAGCACCAGGCCTGACCCTTTGCCCTTGTACACATAAATTCACTGCCACCTGCGCCTGCCTCAAGATTTTGACAGACTGCTACTCTGTGCACAGTCCTAGATAAGGATTAGGGAACGGGAATATTATTTTAGCTGAAGCCGCAGTGTTGCATGAATGATCATCAAAGACCACTAGTCAAGCTGGATTGGCTGTGGCTGCACACTGCACACAAATTAGCTATCTGGCTGACTGGCTAGCTATGTCATAAAAAATAAAAAACTTACGATGGCAAATGATACATTTGTCATCAGTTTCACAGCTTCACTAGTGCATTTTATTTTACTGATCATCAGTAAAATAGAATGCAGTGTAAAGTTCAGTTAGGAATACAATGAGTGAGTGGGATGGCCCGTTGCCACCGGGAGCGGGCTGCCCACCTGAACTATTAGGGAGCAACATGGTTTGGCGGCCTGGCCTGGGAGTGGGAGCCATGATGGAGCAGTGACCCAGTCAGTCAGCAGCAGAGAAAACACAACAGAGCCAGCTGAGTCAGGCGGGCCTGCCAACACTGCAGGCCAAGTTCCAGTCCACCAGATATACAAGATCTAGGCAGTCCCCTCTCTCACGGTTGAGGCTGGGTGTGATAGTGGAGCTGGAGCATGCGTGAACTTGTGGAAACAGAATGGACTCAGAGCCGCAGCGGAGCAGACTGGTGGAGGTCCCAGCCTGGGAGTCTCAGCCAAGGGAGGGATGGGTGAGGAGATGCCAGAGAAAGTCACATCATCACACAGTAAGTACACAGAGACCGAAATGGATCATAAATTCACCACAGATTTCATTTAAACCAGGCAACCAGGCCCGCCCAATGATTTTCAATCACCCCCCCCGATGTGGATCAGGGAAATGCTCACTAGTCTGAGTGAGTCAGTCAGTCACCATTCAGCAATCAGCACTGTAGTCCTAGTAGTCCACTCCAGTCAGTCAGAGACTGTAGATAACACTCGGGATTCAGGAACGAACGGAAGAATGCTTTTGCTTGCACTTACACAAATCTCAATCTCTCCTAGTCTCCTCACTCTATCCTCTGTCCTCTCTACTCTGTATGTATATTCTATCACTTTTGCATTTTCTTCCATTTTTCTACTAGACTCGCTCTCTCTGTTCAATTTATCTATCTCCAACTAAACCGCTTCACACAACCACGTGCTCTGCGACTCCGCTCGTACCTTTTATACTGTATGGGTGGTGCTGGCCTGCCCACAGACAGTTGCCACCACCACATGATTTTTTGTCTATGCAGACAGCACAACCATATGACACCCCCCCTACTTGCTGGTTCTTCCGCAGATGTGCTCCTGTTGACAGTAATTGGTAATTACAGGGGAAAAAAATAAAAAAAACTTAACATTTATAGCCATAGCACAGCTGGACCACTGAATCAGGCATGAGAGCTTGACTTGAAAACTGCGCCGGGTGCGCCCCTCGGAGGTATGCACCTGGGGCGGGATCACCACCCACCCCACCCTTCCTATGGTACTGAAAGGGTCAATCCAGTTTAAAAACATGGCTGCAATATCCTCCGCCCATGGATGGGCTGCCAATGGAGTGGCTTCTACTGGAGTGGCAGGGGTTACTAATGGGTGTCAACCATGGAAGGCTAATGGGAAGACTTATGCATTTTTCCTTATGCTTTTATTTTATTTTACTGCATTTTACTCAAAGGGGGGAACAAGCACAGTACTATGAGCTCTCCATGCAGATCTCTTTCTTTCATGCAGATAAATGTACTCTTTGTCAATCGTGTGTGATAGTTTTAAGAGTCTATTGCCTCTTATTTGAAGAGTTGTTTCAATCTCATCAGCATCAACCTGGGCATTCCTTTATGGAGTTCAATTTTCCTATTACCTGTACGTGCACTGGCACTAACTGTGAGAATTTTTAGTGATTTGCGAATTCTATTACTATTATTTCATGTCACCCCTCTAGGATAACTTGTTTACTTAATTCCATTTCTTATTGTTAAATCTACAGAAGCATATTTTTTTAGATTACACATGGATGGATGCACTGTTGTATTATCCAGAAATGAATCATCATTAGTTTGATATAAACTAATTGGCAGTAATAGGCAGAAACCCTGACTTTTTAAAATTGCACACTCTGAACTAACCTCACACTAGCTACCCAGCAACACAGAACCACAGAACAAGGCAGAGATCAAATTATGCCATAAAAGAGATAAAGATAAAAAAAAAAAAACTTGCATACATATATACAAGGTGCAGATAGCTTAGGAGGCATATGGAAATTCTTTGCAAAAAAGCATTAGCATCACCCAACGGCATTTCGCACCAACAGGTGCTTTATCAAGATGATACAGCACCTGTTGATGTGAAAAGCCATTTTGTAGTGCTTATGCATTTTTTCTGTATGCCTCCTGAGTTATCTGCACCTTGCATATATGTATGTAGTTTGTTTTACGAATAAATATCTTTTTTTATGCCATAATTTGATCTTTGCCTTGTTCTGTGGTTCTGTGTTGCTGGGTAGCTAGTGTGAGGTTGTTCTAGTTCAGAGTGTGTGTTTTTTACTTTTCACACAGCCATTGCCTGGTGTGAACCTTGTTTGTTTTTGTCTGATACATTTTCAAATTGATTATTTGTTTATAATTAGTGGTGACCCCCTTTATCACACGGTTAACAGGGGTCCTCAAAACGCTGTAATAACCTGAAAACCAGTTATTATGGCATTCTGAAAACTTTCTTTAACTAGCAGTGTCAATTTGAGTTTGTGCTCCACCTCATTGGCTCATACTCCATGTCTGGGTGGGCTTAACACTTCAACAAACATGGCAGCACTGTTTGTTTGTTACTGATGATCCGCAGTGATTGACAGCCTCTCAGTCTCAGAAATAATGTATTACTTTATTTCAGTACTTATCTGGTTGATCCTACCTTTAAGGCCTAAAAATGTATCTGGTTGATCCTGCTTTTCATATGCTTCAGGTGGAGTTTCAGCAGACAGTGGGGCAAATAGCAAATGTAATTGGGAACTCAGGAATGGACCGTCTGGCTGACTTGTCATTCGGTTCCACAGTGTATTTAAAAGAGGGAGACACTATGAGAGTGAGTGTGTGTGTGTGTGTGTGTGACAGCAACAGTACTCCACTAATTATGCCATCACTTAAGTCTTGAAGGAAAAAAAAATTCCTGCACCATAAAAATAAAGGCTATGCAACTGTGTGTGTTATACATATTTTTTACACACCCTCAGTGTGTGATGACCTCATAAACCTCTCAAGCTTCTCTCTCGAGGTTTATGAGTCAGCACATACCTTGGTGTGTAAAAAAAATCAATAACACACAGTTGCATAGCCATTATTCTCTATATTATAACTTCAAAGTTGAAACATCCATCTCTCTCTCTCTCTCTTTCTCTCTCACTGATGTATTTCAGGGTAAAGGCCAATCCTTGGTGCATTTCAATACATAAAGCCTTCTTCTGAAATTGGATGTTGTTAATAAATATATTTTGTTAAAGAACCCTAACTATATTATCATTTTTGAAGCTTGGTTAAGTAATCACACTAAAGGTTTGTTAATCTGTCTAGAGGGAAATAAATGCATTTATGCTGATTCTGACCAAAGTAAAAGAGTAGGAGTCCAAAATATATACACTGCTAAACACGTCCATCCCTTCCCACTTAGGCACTGATGAATTAAAGGTCTCATTATTGAATTGCAGTTGATCAAAGCAAAAACAATTTGTCTTTATGGACGTAGTCACCGCCCCCATTAGATCCCCAAAATATGCCATCCTGTATGAGATTCCTGAACCATACAGTATAACACTAGGCAAGGTGAAGTCTATTTCTGTGGTTCCCGTTCCCTTAGGCTCAATGCACATCGCAATGGAGGACAGAAGAATAAATAAGATAATCAATTAATAGCAATAAAGGATTCAGTACAATAAAACTAACTGAAAGAGTAGGAAACTTTAAATAAATACATTTTTAACAGTCCCTGTAAGGCCTCCACCAAGTGGGTCAAATGGCCATGGGGGGCAAGGAGCTTCAGAGGATTGCCTCAGCCACTCCAAATACACTGCCACCATACAGCTTGAGATGGGAACAGGGAATAATCAACAGACCCACATTGCCAGAGTGGAGAGGGCAAGCTGGGGCATAAGGTAACAGGAGATCTTTTAATTAATCTGGACCCAGACTTTGTAGCATCTTGAATGTCAGAATGCATATCTTCAGTGTGATGTACCATTGGATCAGAAGTCAATGCAGCATGTGCAACACTGATGCAATGTTGTCTCTTTGAGAAGTTCCTGCCATCAGCAAGGCCACATCATCCTGGACCAATTGCAGGCAGTGCATCACATGTCCAGACGACCCTAATTATGAAATGTTACAGTAATTCAATCACAAAGTGACAAAGGCATGGACTGACATCATCAAGTCCATTGGCACATGATGCTTCATGATACAGGCAATAATTTGCAGATAGAAAAAGCCATCGCAAGCTACAACAGATACTTGTTTTGCAAGTGTCAGCTTGTAATCTACAGTGATCCCCAGATTCTTCACAACTTCCACAGCGCAAAGATTAATTCCATTTAGAGAAGACAACATGGCATCTATACTTCTCATTACTGACTCACATGGACCCAGATCAATAATCATAACCTCTGTCTTTCCAGGGTTGAGATACAAATAGTTGCAAGTGATTCTGTCATTGATCTCCTGGAGACAATGTTCTAACATCAAGGCCACCTGATTCCAATCAGGTGCATGAGACAGGTACAGGTGCAGTATAGCATAGCAGTAAAACTCAGTGTCATACCATTTTATGATCTCACCCAGTGGCAACATGCACCCAGCAAACATGTACAAGGAGTTAGTCTTGAGGAACAAAGCATACCTGCTCTGCCCTTCCAATGAGGTACTGTATGACTTCAGTGAGCTGCTTATCTTGGCTAATTTCAATTTTATTTGGAAGCAACAGACATACATCCTCAAGAAACCCAATCTCAAGCTTTCCAAAAAGGACTACAAGAGCCAGAGGGCGCTGTGCTGAAGATGGCTGCTTGATTCTTCATCTCCCTGGATTCACCAAATATCATCATCCATCCTACAGATTCCAGACTTCCTACCTTCACCAACATCTGAGATCTTACTATACGTACATCGCAGAACAGCTCTGGTACAGTATTTTTATTGCCTCATAATTACTGAACGAGTTATCTACAGCTTTTCAATTTCTCTATTAAGGCCTACAATAATGGCAGACCAATCTCCACATAACAGTTCTCTTAATAGAGTGGAGGCAATGTTTCAGCAACTAATAAGTGAAATCAATGTATTAAAAATTGCATCTCAACAAAATATCAATAATATGCAGGCACTTGATCAAAAAATCAGCGCTACTGATGTTAAAGCATCTCAAAATGAAGATTCCATTAACACATTACAGGCTACCATCAGGGAGCAGGACAGAGTTATTAGGAACCTTCAGGACAAAATAGATGATATTGAAAATAGAAACAGATGTAACAACCTTAGATTTCTGATTTCCTGAAGGTGTTGAACTAGGAGACACCAGTGCTCTTCTAACTCATGTACTTCCTTCTTTGCTTAAATTACCAGCCGGCCAAGACCTAATCATTGAGAGATCTCACCACCTTAAATCTGAGGCCTGGACCCGACCAGAAACCCAGGCCCATCATTGCCAGATTTCTAAACCACGCACATACTGAACTGATTCTTCAAAAAGCGTAGGCAATTAGGTGCACTTACTTGGCAAGAAAACAGAATCCTAATTTTCAGAGACTATTCTAAAGAATTATCTAATAAACAAAAGCTTACAACCCCATTAAAACAATCCTTCATCAGCGTGGAATTAAGTTTGCACTGCGTTACCCTGCAACAATCGTCTTTTTTGAATGATTCTACCAGAGATTTCAGTACCCCAGAATCTCTCTCTGAATTTCTGACTTGGACACAGCACGCCTTACATTGCCTTGCATGCTAATGCAGCCTGCTCCTGCTCCAGCACAAGCACTTCAGAATTACAATGTCTTGCCCTTCCTGCTGAAACTGTCCTTCAGGTCCCTGAGAAATCTGCAGCCATCATATCTGCCACTGTAGCTCCTGCCAGAAGCTCCGCCGCATACAAGAAAAAAGCATCTGGTTCTTCTCTAAATAATAATACCTGCTGTTTAAATAATATTTCCACCTCTCCAGCTTCCCATGTGGAACGTCCACATCAGTTTTTCTACTCCTCTTACCTTGTCTAACAAATTCTCTCCACTCCAAGAAGATCTGCTCCAAGAAGATCTGCACTCATCTATGGAGGATCTGAGACAGACTGTATCCAACCCCTTTACTCAAGACCAGAAGAAGCTGTCAATGGGTAATGACTCTCCCGATTCTTCCTGGGCTGATCTTGTGACCAGCTCTCCCTTTAAATCATCTGAACCACCCAAAAAGAAAAGGAGAAGAAAATCAAAGAGCAAGGCTACCTGAGGCTTTTCCCACTAAAAAAAAAAAAAAAAATTTGTAATAAATACTATGGCCCATAATTAGATGTGATATAGCAGTTTCTAACCAGAATCCCTCCTCTTCACACCACCTCACTCGATTCCTTTGGTACATTTACTGCAAAGTGCAGTCTCTATCGCACCCAACAGGTTTGGAGCACTTAAATGCAGTAAACCGCTATCACTGCTGAGAACCCTGTATCTGTCTGTGGGAGGTGAGCCAATTGACACTGGAGGTATTTAATCCATGCGGGAGTTACTCTCAATGTATTCAATGGAAAAAAAATAAATAAATGAGAGAAAGAATAAATATAACAATGTTTGTAAGATCTCTTCTAATTAATCCTTGTGCGGTGCCAGACAGTATATATAATTGCTATTTACACTCTAATTTTTCATAAGCTTTGGCGCCACCATGTGGTCAGACGCATACATACATATATAGAGTTCTGTATTTCATATCAGTGTGCCCTTAACCCCTACTATTATAGCATTTTCCACATAAATCCTATCATTTGGAATGTGGAGGATGATTAGACAAATACTCTAAAATCATTTACTTATTTAGTATTTATTTTGCATCACTTCTGGTATGTAGTGCATCAGGTGCATTCCCATTATATCTCACAGATTTTAACCAAAGTATGCTTCCAATTGTATTTCTATACATTGAGTTTTTCAGCCTTTTCACATTATTCTTCATCCCATTTTCTTCCAAATCATTGGAACTTATAAAATGATTCCACAATACACTGATGCACTATGAACCTGTAGTATATACTGCATTCCCTAACCTAGCTTATGTGGATTAATACACATCGGCATCCTTTATCTGGCTCACACTGTTTCAGCATTATCTGCCATCATGTTGGTATACTTTATTTAATATTGGACTTATTGCTAGGTCCAAGCTAATTCATTATGTTTGGAATTTAACACTATTACATAATTATCCTTTTTATTTGGTAGAATGATGTTTTGTTTTTTCAGGGTAATGCTTTAATTACCTCAGCACAAATCTCAATTACACTTCTTTAATATACTGTTATATAAAATTTAGTATCTTAAGATTATAGGGTAAACCGTATCTTGAGATTCACTAATTACTCTACGCCTAGTAGTGTAGAGTGAGAGTCCTAGTATATTTACCGACTCTTATTGCTCTGCATTTCATAAAAGTTTCAAATTAATATTCTTGTTACTGAGTTTATACTAACGTTTGTTGGTTCTAATGTTTAATTACTTGATATTCCTATCTCTATACTCTCCTCTCTGAGACAAAATGAATACAAATACTCAATCATCTCGAATCCATACAAGTTAAAGGCCCTGCATACATTTGTTTATTATATATATTTACCTTTTGAATCTGTGACATCCTCCAAATTAATGGTATTGAGTCCCTCATTCCTATTTGTAACTAATTACCTTATATCCTAGTACCATGGTGATCTAATCTTACATTCATGGAATGTCAAGGACTCAACTCCCTTATAGCAAGTAAGCAAGTACTTACCTATCTTAAAAGCATAAAACATATATTGCTTTCTTACAAGAAACTAAACTTTATCAGAGGATGTCGACAGACTTAAAAGGGACTAGGTCAGTCAAGTATATCGTCATCTTCTCCATCCAAAAAACATGGGGTTGCTATCTTAATACATAAATCTCTTAATTGGCCCCCATAAAAATCATTAGAGACCCGGATGGTAGGTGGATTATAACCCTATTAAACACCACAGCAGGTCCGCTTATGTTTGTGAATGTATATGCACCCAACTTTGATTCACCCATTTTCTTCCATAATCTATCCCAACAAATTATGATTAATAATAAAAATAACTCACCTATTCTTATTGGTGGTGACTTTAACTTAGCACTACAAGCATATTTAGACAGAAGTAACTCATCACATGATGCCCCTCGTAGTAATGCTCTAGCAATGCTTATGAAGGATTTAGGTCTCTCTGACATTTGGAGACTACATCATCCAGACAACGAGATTACACCTTTTATTCCTCTTTACAAAAATCATATAGTAGGATTGATTATTGGTTCTCTTCTCCTCATTACTGAAAAATTATTGATACATCGATTCTCCTATTGTTATATCTGATCATTCCCCTATCAGTTTGCATTTACTCTAGGGGTCCACCTTCTTCTAAATCCCCATCTTGGCGTTTAGACCCACTTTTACTCAGAGACCCTGAATTCACTCCTTGGATCAAACCCAGATTCAAGATTTTCTTTCTATTAACGATACTCCAGATATGTCTCAAGGTACTATCTGGGAAGCATTAAAAGCCACTATTAGAGGTAAAATTATTAGTTATGCAGTGCAGAAAGAAATTAAGAGAACAACAATTAGCTAATTTAGAAAAATCCTTTAAAGAAAAAGAACCCAATACTATAAATTAAATAAACCCAATCATAATTCACAGTTTCATCTGGAAATTCTACAATTAAGAATTAAAATTAACGAGTTGATATCCAGGAAAGCTGAACTTGCCCTTTTAGGATTAAACACGGTTATTGGAACAAGGGGATAAATGCGAAAGTTGCTCTCTACCAGCTAAAAACTCAACAGATGCAGAGACATATAGCAGGTCTAAAAGATCCATCAGGTCAGACACACACAGACAACCTTTCAATCAATCGTATTATGCAATCCTTTTACCATCAACTATACTGCAACCTAATACTACAAATCCCAACCTAATACAACATTTTCTGGAAAAATTGAATCTACCCCACCCTATCCCCTCAGGACAAAGCTGTGCTTGATAAACCAATCACTTTACAGGAAATCCAAACTGCTTTATCATCATTAAAAATGGTAAAGCACCTGGCAGTGATGGGTTCCCTATTGATTTTTATAAAACCCTATCTGACACTCTTTGTCCTGTATTAGTCAATGTATTCCAAGAAGCAACCTTAATAAAGAAACTCCCATGCACAATGACCGAAGCCGTCATAGCAGTCTTACCAAAGAAAGACAAAGACCCTTTACTTCCTTCAAACTATAGACCGATCTCACTTCTTAATACTGATGGAAAAATCTTTGCAAAATTATTAACTCTTCGCTTAGAATCTTTAATGACTAAACTCATCCATACTTCTCAATCAGGATTTATCAAAAATAGAAACAGTTCCGATCATCTTTGCTCATTACTCAATTTAATTCACAAAGCAAAAACTCTTAAAACCTCTGCAGCTGCAATAGCCATTGACTTTGAGAAAGCATTTGACTCTCTCAATTGGGAATATCTATATCAGGTGCTATCTCATTGCCTTTACAAATAATTTTGTGCTTGGATTCAATTATTGTATACCTCCCCTTCAGCTCGAGTTCTCACGAACTCTATTTTGTCCCCCTCCTTTTACTTAGCAAGAGGCACCAGACAAGGATGCCCCTTATCGCCTTCATTGTTTATAATAGCCATGGAACCTCTTTCTGCGTCCCTATGTCAATCCAGTACAATTAAAGGCATTACTATTGGTAACTCTCATTATACTTCACTCTCATATGCAGAGGATCTCCTTATCTTACTTGAAAACCTCGAAAGTTCTGGGCAACCTTTAGTTAAACTACTGAATGACTTCACCTCCCACTCCGGACTAGCTCTAAACCTTAACAAATCTGAAACACTACCACTGAATACCCTTTGTAGTCCCCTCATGAACAACTCATTAGGCTTTCGTTGGGCCCCCCAAGGTATATCTTATCTTGGCATTCGGATCACCCCGACATTGAATAAATTATGGGATGCTAATCTTTCCCCTCTGTTAACCAGTATCCAAACAACACTTGATAGATGGAAGCTACTTAAACTTTCTTTTAATGGTAAAATTTCCGCCATTAAAATGTCAATAACTCCTAAAATATTATACCTATTTTCCAATATCCTTTGATACTGCCTCTAGTTTTCTTACCAAATAGACAAAATTATCGCAGCTTCATTTGGGAAGGCAAAATACCTAGTTTAGTCGTAATAAACTTAGATCCCATTGGTCAAAAGGTGGATTTGGCCTTCCTTGGTTCCAAGCCTACTTATGGGCTTTCCCAGACATCTCAAACAATTAAATGGTTTAACAAACCCAACATCCAGACTCCTTTATGGGTCAATATGGAAACATCCTTATGTCCTGGTAATGTGGTGACTTCTTTCCTTTATAACACCCTTACCTCTTCTTTAAAGTCTCACCCTACCATAGCTGCTTTATATTCTATTGGAAAATCATTCACAAGCATATTAAATCTAACCCCAAACCCTTAGCTTACACCTCCATCTGGGGTAACCACCATATCTCCTTGATAATCACCCCATTTTTGTCGTACCTGGAAAAATAAGGTATTCTCTTTGCAGGATATACTTGAACCCAAGTCATTAAAGTTAAAATCTTACACCGACCTCACGAGGCATATGGAATCTTCCCCATCAGGATTTTTGGAAATATCTACAGCTTAGTACCACATGCAACTCTTACCTCACACCCTTCTCTATCAATTCTCTGTATGATAAGCACATCTCTAAATGGATAAAACAAAATCCAATTTAAATAGCACTGTTTACAAAGATATTTGTGATATCCTTCCTGACTACTCTGTCAATGCTAAAACAGATGGAGTACTTTGCTACAATATAATATCACCAATGCACAATGGTCCAGATGTTGGCTCTCCTGTCACAAATCTTTTAATGATAAATGCAGTTCCTCATTCAAACCAAGATCCTTCATTTGTGGTACAGAACTCCTGTTGTATTACAAAAAATGGGTTTATTGAACAATAACAATTGCTGGCGCTGCAGTTCCCCCAATGGGGATTTATTGCATATCTTACGGCACTGTCCCCTCATACAAAAGATTTGGCACTGTACTCACAGATTTGCAATGAAAGTGGTAGGTCAACCTTTTACACTAGACCCTAAACATTGCATTCTTGGTATTTTTAATCACCGTTCTTATAAAATTTCTTATTCGCAGAGCAGATGTTAAATATACTCTTCATTCAAGTTAAACGCACAATCCTCATGCATTGGAGATCCAACATAATCCCTACCCTTCCCGGTATCATTAACCAACTATTGCAATATGCCTCTCTGGACCATATGACATATATCTTGTCTGACCGACTCATGTTATATAACAATTGTTGGCAGGGCTTTTTTAATTTTTTGGAATCATCTAAATCTTCCAACACCAATGTATGGACTTAATATATATGGATTTTCCCCTTTTACTGATACATCATTGTAGTCTCGCTTTTTTCCCCTTTTTTTATAGTTTCCCTCTCTCTCTTCTTAACTTTCTTATATATCTTTTCTTTCCTATACTCTGTTCTCAATCATTCTTTATTACTCCACAATCCTTTTAAGAATGTACTTTTTTCCCTTTTGCAGCATCATATATAATTATGTAACATTTTAATATAAACCGTATCTAATCATACTATCCGCTTTAAGTTCACTACAAATGTCAAGTATATGCTAATTACATGACCTGTATTGTTTACTATATTTTAAACCAAAAGCTCCTTGTATTATTGTAGCAATGTTCTTATTATATGCTGCCTCAATTTCTTTAAAAAAAAAATCCTCACATTGTACTGTACTGTAAGAGGTTTGTCTGTATATCTAGTGAAAAATTAATAAAAAAGTTTAACTACAAAAAGGACTACAACAGAATCATTTTGACTTGTCTAACAGATACACTCTATTAGTGACTGTACAAAATGCTCAGAACTTCAGTAATAGATCTCCTATCACTGTCAGCACCCTTGTACATTATGGAAAGTATTTGGACATCGCTACACTAGGCACCTCTTCTGCTTACCTGAATATGGATAAGACTGGAATAACAACTTTTTCTCATGGATCCCATAAAACCTTGGGTCCCGTTTTCAAAAGGTTAGCATGGCACAAAACTGGGTTTGTGTAATGCTAACCTGGAATAGTGCCAGCTGTTGGGGACATGCCTATATTCAAAGGACACATATGTGGGACGCACCTCCAACAGCACCGACATGCAAAATATTGTGCTGCACCTATGCAAATGAGGGTTCCCTCATGCATATGTGGTGCAGCACATTATTGAAAGTTTTCAGAAGTGCTAAACAGCCATCAGAAATGATGCATGTTAACACTTCTGAAACCCATCCCTTAACAGTGCACAGACTCATCTCTGCACTTTCAAGGGTTGGGTACCATGGTTGTCAGTGGTCCCTCCCCCACCCTGATACCTGTCCCCAAATAAATATAAATTCACATTGGTGGTTCAGTGGTCTCTCCCCTGCCCTGATCCCTTACCTGGTAATTCTTTTATAATCCCTGGTGGTCTAGTGGTCCCTCCCCTGCCCCAATCTCTGTCCCCATATATAAATAAAATCACACTGGTGATTCAGTGGTCCCTTCCCCATTCCCCAATCACTGCTACATTTCATATATCCATGGTGGTCCAGTCATCAATCCCCTCTTCTCCATGCTCCAATCACCATCCCAGCACAAATAAATAAATTCCCTGGTAGTCTACTGCACCTCCTGGCAGGTAGTGAACTACCACCCCACTCTCCCACAACCCAACCTGTACTGGCAACTGGCACAGACCTCCTCACACCGCCATGGCCAGTTGCCAACCGAACTGTCAATGAGCATGTACAGTACATAGTATGTGCTCATTGTTTGACCAATCAAAACATTTTTTGATGCACTGCTACTTTAAGCTAGGGTAGCTAGTTCCAGATCAAGAAGGCCAAAGTAGATTTTGAATGCTTTGTGTTTAACAATGTTTGAAAATTATACTGTACAAAATGCACCCAAGTGTAAATATTTTGGAGTTTGGTCGAACCCTTCACTAACAAGAAATCTTTACATTGATTCTATTTACAAAAAGGTTGGTTCTAAACTAGTGGCCCTCTACAGACCTTAATCATGCCTTCTTCTTTAGATCAGGACCCTGATATCTGGCATGATGCTTATGCCTAACTTTGATTATGCTGATCTTTTTTAAACAAACATAACAAACTTTCAAGTTATACTGTCAACCTTTTTTTGCATAATTTATTTTCAATTTTAAAAAAACACATTTTATGATTGCTCACCCTCTCTAAAATACATTGATGTTGCTGGTAGTTTTATGTGCTTCCTTCCTTAGTAAAACTAAAATGCACACTGGTGGCGTAATTATAACCAGTCTATTCCTATTGCAAACTGCCTGAATATTAGGAATACTTTCAAACAGTGCAGCCTTTTTATGGTGTTATAGTCTGCTCTCTTCCCATTGCAAAATGAGTGGCTAGACTGTGTTTAGGTGTTCCATGTCCAGCAAAGATGCAGTGGGAGTTGATTAAGGACTGTAAAACACATTTTGTGTGGTATAAACAGTATTGTAGACAGCTTGCTTTTCACTTTTAAAAAGAAAAATGTAATCTCAATTAAACAGCAAGCTACATCAGCAAATTTTACAGAATGTGAGCAATTATAAAAAGTGTTTTTTTAAAACAGAGGCACTTTGAGAGCTAAAGGGGTTGATAGTTTCCCTTTCAGTTGTGCAGATTTAATACCCCTTTACAGTAGATTGGTGAGATTTGCCCTAAAAAAGTTCCAGCAACACCTGTCACTGCCTTCTATGTAAGGATCTTGGGTAGATGTCTCTGGAAGCCAGATGTCAGTTCCATCATGTTCGACTGATATGTAAGTGTTTACTGGGTAATGTCCAAGCTTACCTTTTAGATTTATTCAAAGTGATCAAACTGTAAAGCACAATAAGATAAAATAGTTTAGCTTAAAGTGACATAGAAAGGACAGTCTGGCATTTCCTTTCATAAAAGGTGGCATTTCCTTCAATGGGTATTGATAAGTCCCCTATCCAGCTTTAAATACTTTCACCATTCGGGTGTGTAAGTCTGTGTGTGTGTGTGTGTGTGTGTGTGTGTTTTGTGGAAAAAAAAATATTGTAAACTATTAAAAAAGAAATCCCCGGTACACCAGAAATGTTGAGCTTAGAAATTCTTAGTCTATGTTAAAATGTATCTTCTCTGAAAGGTGTCTGTTTTTAATTCAATTTCTATTAAGTCACAGCATTTTAGGTTTTAAAAACATATATATACATTTAAAAGATACTTCTCACCAGGTTTTCAGCAGTACTTTCAGTAGTATGAAAAGCCCACTGTTTGATTTCACAGCTTTATTTACTGATTTAGATCACTATATATGTAGTAGACAATACTAGTTGACCTCATGAGATAAGGAGGATGTCAGGGCTAACTCAAGCCCAGAAAATCAACCTCTCCACATTGTAATGTTGTGAGAGAAAATGAAAATGAAAAAGGCTAGCATATAAATGGATTTGGAAACAAAAATAAAGGGTTGAGATCACCACTTGGGGTGAGTAGGAGTGTGCTATGGAGTATATTCATTTTTTTATAACATTGACTGCTGCTAGGCTAGCCTTCATGAGCTTACTCTTAACACCCAATAACTGACTTACAATCATCCTTGCTATATAAAGGAAAATGATTGTGTCACAAAAAAAGAGCTCTACTGTGAGGTTAATATGTGAAACCTTTTGAAAAGAAATATATTTCACTGGCTCTTTATCACCTCCAGCTGTCCTTGGCCTTATGGGCAATTTAAAGACTTGGATTCAGTTAGTACAGTAGAGTTTCACCAAGCTTTTCAATATCAGTCAAGCAGTAGTCCATGTTTAAATGCTTCTGCAAACAGGTAGAATTATTTGCTTTCAAAATCATTCTCTTGATGTATACCAAAAAAATGGAATACCACCTAGGGCTAAACTTATTTCTCAGGAATGGAAATTTATTTCTTGCTATCACTAAAAATCTTTACTAGCCTGTCTCATCGGATACAATGAAATGTCATTTTTTTAGTGCCTCTCACATGCAGTGCATGATAAGGATTTTACAGATTTCGAACAGTTATAGTAGCTGTAATATCCAAACCTGGATGTATGAGAATGGAACAAAATGTGGTTTTATATAGCGTCTTTTATACAGACCGCATAATAAAGTGATCTACAATCTGGAGAGGAGGATATGATGGCCATTTTCAGAGTACAGAGAGAGTTAAGGAATATATAGAAATTAGAGTTGACAGACAGGTTAATCACAGGGTGATTAATTTACTTGTTTCCGGTCCCAGAGTGAACAAGTGGTGGATATAACATTCAGACTAAGTTCACAGCTCTGCACTCTAACAATTAGGCCAACCTGCCTCCACAAGATTTTAGTTACAGCTGTGTTGTTAGTAGTTATATGTTTCAGTAATAAAATAATGTTTCTAACAGAATGATACAAAATTTCAGAGAGCTCTTTATTGAATACTTACTTGGGAATGCACATCACCAAAGATTTGGTCAAATAATACTCGGGCTCAAATTACAAGTCTGTGCACTTTGATAGTAGCTCAGCTTGCAATGCCTTCTAAGTTTATTTGACTGTTACCAACTGTTGCAAAGTCTTTGGGTAACTCCCAATAGACTTACTGTAAATTTAACACATGGACAGTTTGTTTCTGTTTTCATAGATCATGCAGGAGGCCCTGGACAAATCGTGGTTTTGGTATTTATGTTCTGGCTCTGGTATGTTCATCTCAAGTGGATCAATGGTTAATAAAATGCATGGGTGCCAGCCCATCTGTGCAGCAGTAGGGCTGCTACTCACAGCACTGGTGACCTGAGATTGTGATGGAAATATGCTTGAGTCATCAAGACCAGCCGGGGGTAGGTGGATGGACACTGTTTTCCTTCAGGTGGTGAGTCTTGTGTGATCCATTACTTGACTGCCACCTAATGAAGGCTGGGTGGTGGCATGGCAGGATCAACTTATGTAAAGGAGGGTTGGGACATTGGCACTGGTGGCACATCCCCATGGCATCATTGCAGCATGGACGCATTCTCAGGAAGAGCATTGCATTCTTCAACCGTAATATCTGCATTAATGTTTATTATTTGTAGTGAATTTCCTTTCTTTTTGTGATAGTGGAATTGTATCCTCACTCATGTAGGTCCCTTTGGGATCTGTGTGAACAGATATAGTTGCACAGGGCTCAAGAGTAGAGTCCCTTCGGCTGCAGCAGTGAAGGCTCTCTGGGTCCTGCACTTCCATGCATCTACTGATGTAAAAATAATATGTGGGCTGTCAGTAAGGCAGCAGAAGCACAGGGTCCTTTGAGTTCTGCAGTTCCATGTGTCTTTAGATGAAGACAGATATGGCCAGAGTCCATCTCTGGGCCCTACACTTCTGTGCTGCTACAGAAGCAGAGACACAAGGTCATCTAGTCCATATGCGAACAGAAGAGATCTCTTCTTTATATGGTCACTTGCTGTATGTGCAGTCAACAGTGCACTGTCCCTCCCCGGGCTGGGAGTGATGCTGCATGGCAGTGCCTTCCCTGAAGTATTTTTTCACAGAGAGGGTGGTGGTTGCATGGAATAGCCTTCCTGAAGAGGTTGTGGGGTCTAAAACTGTGGAAGAATTGAAGAATGCATGGGACAGACATAAGGCAATTCTGGTGGGGTGTAGGAAGAAATAGGCTGTTGGTTAACTAGGATCTGCAGCTTATCCTGTAGGTAGAGAAATGGGCAGACTAGGTGGACCAAGCGATCCTTATCTGATGTCAAAGTCTATATTTCTTTGTAAGTCACAGCCTATTCAGCTGGCTCACTGAGTACACCACGGAACTCAGCTGACTGGCACGGGAAAATAACATGCTACCCACTGGTTAAAAGACTGGTCCTGAACATGATTCTTCATTTTTATGTTGTCTTGCGCCTGTGCAAGAAACATGTTGCGGTAACTTCAGAATAGCAGGTTTTGGAGGCGTGGTCCTATTGTGGCCTGTGGTACCACTGCTTTTTGGGGCTGGGCTCCATAGCATGAATTAGATTGTACACTGTCTATGGCAGCAGTGCAAAATCATGTCCACCACCTTGAAAGGTTTTAACCGCTGCAATGAGGGAACTCCAT
This sequence comes from Neoceratodus forsteri, assembly GCA_016271365.2. Lineage (NCBI taxonomy): Eukaryota > Metazoa > Chordata > Ceratodontiformes > Ceratodontidae > Neoceratodus > Neoceratodus forsteri. The sequence goes on from CM028130.1 coordinate 320,027,932, forward strand.
CTCATTGCAGGGCATGCCTTTCCTGGTGTAAGTTTCAGGGCGACATGGCGGTGGCTGTGCTGTCCGCCTCACATAGTCCCAAGAAAAGTCAACTTTGGGGGGTGCCCAATCCCCTGTTTAGCATCATCATGCCCCCTCCCCAGTTCATCTGTTCACGGGGAACCCAATCCCATCTGCTACTGCCCCCAGAAAAACACAGATGACACCCCCAGTTCATTTTCTGATGGGGAGCCCAATCCTGTCAGCATCACCCCCAAAACACTCTTTTTATTTACCGACAGGGTGCCCAATCCCCGTTGGCTCCAGCTCCCCTCCTCAAAAAAAACATGCAGGTGACATGCTGGGAGCCCACCCCAGCATGTCAAATGCACCTACAAAACCCTTCCTGCAATGTTTTTTTTCCCCTGTAAAATAGAAAACAGTCCCTCGCAGTCTGCAGCCCCTCCCCCAATCTGCACCCACCCGCTGCATGCCCCATCTCCCTACACTCCCCCTCACCCCATACTTACCTCCAGAGCCCGGCGTGATGATCTTCTGTGGACCAGGAACACGTTTGCACTCTTCAAAGCCGACCGCTAAATGAAGAAATGCTGGTAAGCTGTATAATGGCATAATATGATTTTTTCAACTTTAATGCATATATTTTTTGGGGAACTTTGCCACCAAATTTTCAACATGGGGTTATCTGGCCCCCTCCTCATGAATTCAGTTACTGTCATGGAGTTATTCAGTCCCAAAAGGTGATTTTGTGGTCACTGTGCGGAATCACCCTTCAGGACCAATTGACAAAATCACAGTGTCACTGTTCATGAGGAGACCTCTCAAACAGTCTATGTTGCAAATTTGGTGGAAAAAAATAAAAACGACTGTTTTATGAGTGTGCATTGCGCAGTTTCCATGCATGCTCGTAACTTCACGAATCTGTAATATTTTCACTCCAGATTTTCAACATTGGCATTTTTACACACCTCCTTATGAACAGTACAGCTGTCATTTTTCACATCCTGGCCGAAATGTGTTTTCTCACTTCTGGTGCAGAATAGGATGGTTGCTGTGGGAAATCAGTGTTTGCAACAGAGTAAGAAAATCACAGTGACACTATTCATGAGCAGAGGTCCTAAAATGCCTATGTTGAAAATTTGGTGCCGAAAGTCCATTAAATGACTGTTTTATGAGCGTGCGTTGCACAGTTTCCACACAAGTCATAACTTTGTGAATCTGTAATATTTTCACTCCAGATTTTCAACATTGCCATTTTTCCACACCTCCTTATGAACAGTACAGCTGTCATTTTTCACATCCTGGCCAAAGTGTGCTTTCACACCTCTGGCACAGAATAGCGTGGTTGCTGTGGGAAATAAGTGGTCAGGACAGAGTAAGAAATCACAGTGATACTGTTCATGAGCAGAGGTCCTAAAATGCCTATGTTGAAAATATGGTGAGGAACATCCATTAAATGACTGTGCTATGAGCGTGCATTGCACAGTGTTCATGCACCCTCATCATTTTTCACATCCTGGCCGAAATGTGTTTTCACACTTCCGGTGCAGAATAGTGTGGTTGCTGTGGGAAATCAGTGTTTGGGACAGATTAGGAAAATCACAGTGACTCTGTTCATGAGCAGAGGTCCTAAAATGCCTATGTTGAAAATTAGTCGACAAACGTCCATAAAATGACTGTTTTACAAGCATGTGTTGTGCAGTTTCTACGCACGGTCATAACTTCGATAATTTTTAATATTTGTACTCCAGATTTTCACCATTGCCATTTTTTCACACCTCCTTATGAACAGCTTTTATTTCCCACATCCTACCTGAACTGTGTTTTCACACATCCAGCACACAGTGGCACAGTCGCGTAGAAAAACAATGTTCAGAAAAGAGTAAGAAAACCACAGTAACACTGTTCATGAGCAGAGGTCCCAAAATGCCTGTTGAAATTTTGGTGAAAAATTCCATAAAATGACTATGTAACAAGCATGTGTTGCACAGTGTTCATGCACAGTTATAAGTCCGAGAATTTATAATATTTTCACTCCAGATTTTCAACATTGTCATTTTTTGGACACCTTCTTATGAACAGTTCAGGTGTCATTTGTCACATCCTGCTAGAAATGTAGTTTTGCACATCTGGCACACAATCACACGTTCGCTGTGGGAAATCAATGTTCGAGTAGATTAAGATAATCATAGTGCCACTGTTCATGAGCAGAGATACCAAAATGGCGATGTTAAACATTTGGTGAAATAATTCCGCTAAATGACTGTGTTACAAGTGTGCAATGTGCAGTTATCACACACGGTCATAACTTTGAGAATGTTTAATATTTTCACTCCAGATTTCCCACATTGCCATCTCTTCACACCTCCTTATCAATGGTACAGTTGACATTTTTATGTGGTGCAGACTGGCTCGGTCACTGGGAAATCGACGTTCGAGACAGATTAACAAAATCACAGCGGTACTGTTCATGAACAGAGGTCCCAAATGCTTTTATGAGGTGGGGTCACAAAAAGGCCATATTTTAAAATTTGGAGTGCAAATACCAACACACGCCCAGGGCGTTAGGGTTTCTAACCATTACATCTCACCTTGTACAGACTATCAGGCATCAGGGGTGTGTCTTTGGATTGTCTGCTGTACTGCTCATGCCATTGGTCCTCCACCTCCACCCTGCAGCCACTGACAGGCATCAAGGTGTGCCTTGGACTCTTCAGCCCCAAAGTTCAACCCATTCTCCTATGCTGCACTCATCTCAGTGTACTTCCTTATGAAATGGGGGGAGCATAATGCCTGATGACCCCAAGGCACAATGCAACACTTGTCAGACTCTGCAGGGTAGGGTGAGGTGAAATAGCATGAGCGTTATGGTCAGCGACCCAAACACACACCCTAATGCCTGTCACTCTCTGCAGGGTGGGGTAGGGTTGATGTCGGTTCTATACTTCACTGCTACTTCTATTATGTGTCTCTCTAACTCCTGCACTACCAATGCCAAAACCAGCAAGACAACATTCTGCATTGACAAATGCTTGTTTGTTTTTGACATTTTGACCCAAAATGCTCAACTTGTGTTTTTATGCCCCCCCCGAACACAACAGGAGTCATTTATAAAATACTGGCTGAAATATCATTTTGACCAGAAGTATGAAAATATATTTTGTGCAGGATTTGAAACAAGCATTTGTCAATGCCGAACGTTCGCTTGCAGGTATTTGCAGTGGTATTTGGCACTTGGACATGGCTTAAAAAAATCAGTGACAAAGAAGTACAAGCATTTGTCAATGCTGAATGTTGCTTGCTTCTATTTGCTGTTTAGGTATTTGGAAGTCATTGGAGTGCAAATATTGAAAATTCGCGAACTTACGAGCGTGCATAGGAACTGCGCAACGCACGCTCGTAAAACAGTCATTTTTAGGAATTGTGTCACCAAATTTTCAACATAGCCATTTTAAGACCTCTGCTCATGAACATTGTCACTGTGATTTTCTTAATGTGTCCCATACATTGAGTTCACACACCGACTGTGCCATTGTGTGCTACATGGGTGGAAACAAGTTTTGGGCAAGATGTGAAAAATGACAGCTGCACTGCTCATAAGGAGGTGTGGTAAAATGGCAATGTTGAAAATCTGGAGTGAAAATATTGAAAATTCGCAAACTTACGAACGTGCATAGGAACTGCATAGCGCACACTCGTGAAACAGTAATTTTAGGAATTTTTTCACCAAATTTTCAACATAGCCATTTAAGACCTCTGCTCATGAACAGTGTCACTGTGATTTTCTTAATGTGTCCCATACATTGAGTTTGCACACGACTCGCGCCATTGTCGCTACATGGGCAGAAAACGGTTTGGGCAGGATATGAAAAATGACAGCTGTACTGCTCATGAGGAGGTGTGGTAAAATGGCAATGTTGAAAATCTGAGTAAAATATTGAAAATTCGCAAACTTACGAGCATGCGTGGGAACTGCTTGCTGGAACTACAAAACAGTCATTTTTAGGTTGTGTCACCAAATTTTCAACATAGCCATTTTAAGACCTCTGCTCATGAACAGTGTCACTGTGATTTTCTTAATGTGTCCCATACATTGATTTTGCACACCGACTGCGCCATTGTGCGCTACATGGGCGGAAACACGTTTTGGGTGAGATGTGAAAAATGACAGCTGTACTACTCATAAGAAGGTATGGTAAAATGGCAATATTGAAAATCTGGAGTGAAAATATTGAAAATACGCTAACTTACAAGCCTGCATAGGAACTGCTAGCATGCACGGCTAAGTAAAGCGGTCATTTTAGGAATTTTTCCACCAAATTTTCAAAATAGGCTTTTGAGAGCCCACCTATGACGCTGGCACTGTCATTTCATTAATTACGGCCCAAAGGTGATTTCACACAGTGACTGCGAAATCACCCTTCGCCCGGATAACGCCATGACAGTGACAGAATTCATGAGAAGGGGTCCCAAAAACCCCATGTTGAAAATTTGGTGCAAAAATTCCAAAAAATGCCTGAGATATGCAACAAAGTTGAAAAAACCCCATCTAGCCCATTATACAGGTTACCGGCATTTCCTCAGTTCACGGTCGACTTTGAAGAGTGCAGACGTGTTCCCGGTCCAGCGATGATCGTCACGCTGAGCTCCAGAGGTAAGTATGGGGTGAGGGGTGGGGAGGCAGGTGCTCAGTGGGTGGGTGCGGGTTTTGGGAGGGGTGGGGAGACAGCGATGGAGCGTTTTTCTTTTTACGTTTATTTTTTTTACTCAGACGACGTGGGACGCTGCCACGCTGCGGTGGGCTCCCAGCATGGCAGCAGGGAAAGCTGTTTGGGGGGAGGTGGAGCCGATGGGGGATTGGGCATCCCCATCGGCAGATGACGCAGGACGTTTGCCACACTGGGGTGGGCTCCCAACATGGCACCAAAGATTTGGGGGGGGCGTGGCGTGCTGCCAGCACACAGCGGTGGTTTTCTTTGAAGAGAAGACCACTGCTGTCATACATAGCACCGCATCGAGTGGTGCAGGACTGCCACACCTGCTCAATGGAGCAGGGGATTGCACAGGACAGGCACACCTCCAAAGTGTCCCATTCTCCCAAGACGTTACTTGCACATGTGCGCAAGCGAATGTAAAAATGACACCTCTCTGGTTCATGAGGTGATGTGCAAAAATGGCTATGTTGAAAATTTGGGCTAAAAGTTATGGGTGAACACTGAAACATTTAAGTGTACTTTCATAAATTTGTTGTGGTTAAAGAATTTGCCAACATTTTTTATGTACTCTTTAACATAATCTTTTTATAAATCCACTTTATGAACTTGGTAGATGACATTTTTTTTAATATAACATGAAAGGCAATGTCGCACAGCAGCTGGAAAATCACCTTTCAGGCTGGATTTGAAAAGAATATCATCTCCCTTGTTCATAAGGTGGGCTCCAGAAAAGCCATGTTGCAAACTTGAAGTTATGATATTGAAAAATAGTGAGGTTGTAGGAGAACATTGAAAATGGTCAGTGTGCCCTGATAAACTTGGTAAGTTTAATATACTGTTTTTTTATTTATTTTTTTACCAAATTTTCAACATAATCTTTTCATGACCCCACCTCATGAAACTGATATTTGATTTTTTTTTTTTAATTCTGCCCAAAATGTGATTTTGGCTAGCGACTGCAAAATCACCTTTTGGCCAGGATCTAAAAAAATGTCACCTAACTTGTTTATGCAATGGAGTTCAAAAAAGACCATGTTTAAAATTTGGTGTAAAAATATAAAAAAAAAATTGCCAAGTAATGTGTAAAAGTTCAAAACACACTGAAACTACATTGACTGCACTTACCTTATTTCTTTAGTCTGTAGTCGGTGTTGAAGGAAAAGAAAATCTTTCATTGTAGAGAGTTGATCTATGGCACTGGACCTTTTCTAGATTACTGAGGGATGTGGGATGGTGGGTGCTGAGTGGTGGGTTTGCTGGTGGGTTAAGGAGAGACAGAGACTTCGGCAAGGGACTGCTTTCTTTTTTTTTCAGGTTCACAAAAACAGAAACTTCGAGGGACACTTTTTTGCAGGAATACTGACACTTGGGATTGGGCACCCCAGTGTTTGTGGACTGTTTAGAGACACCTGGGGTAGGCACCCCGTTGTCACTCTGAATAGAGCGGGGAAGGTCATGGAGATCAGTGTAAGGAAATCTTAAATGTGCAGTGGCAATGGTGGTGGGCACCCTGGTGTACTTGGAATGGGGGAGTATCATGGAGAATAGGGTGGGGGACTCTATAATGTACAGCAGCACTGCGGGTTGGCACCCCATTGTCATTCATTACAGTTCAGGGGGTGGGATGTTAGCTGGCACCCTAAGTTGGGCATCATGTTGTCATTGAAAAAAATAGCACTTCTTATAAAGGCGGCAGGATTGGACACGCACTGTTTAAAGTAAAACTTTGCTCAGGACAGAGGGAGGATACCAGCAGTGGGACTGGGCATCCACCATCCGATTACCATATCAAAACATCGGTCAGAAGAGAGAGGTTCTAAAGATTGCCAGGACAGGAAGCAGTGTGATTTCTTTTACGCTGCTTCTGTCAGCCATGGTTCATGAAAGCAGTGTGATGGAAACCAATTTTTATCAAACTGCTAACGCAAAAATCCAACTATCCTTTAAGCATCCATTTTGTTAGCTGAGCATGCTCAGTAAATGGTATGAGTGTTTAAATTATAAAATAAATGGCAAGTTGTGAAGGTGAGTACCTTGGGCCAGCAAACATGTAAGTTTTAGGTTTCAAAACAAAACAGTTTTTATTATTTTGGTAACCGGGTAAGTCCCACTAGGCACAAGTGCTTATTTTCAGGGGTCAACCTGGGAGCAAGGGGGAAGTTAAGTGATTTGCTTAGAGTCACACAGTATGCAAGCAGAGATTGTGGGAATCAAACCCAGGTTTGTTTGCTGGATGTATCAAGCTCATTCACAGCTCATTACTCTAACCTCTAGGCTATACTGACAGCCCCACTTACAGGGAGCAAATGAAATCTTCAAAACTGTTAATTGTAGCATTTTGTTACCTCTGTATCTTTGCCCCCCGCCCCGCACACACCAAACTGACTGAAACAACATTTTAGGATCCTGAGAGTCTGGACCAGACTACAAGCATACCAAATTCCAAGTAAATCAGTTGAATGGGGGCATGGTTATTAAGGTGCAAACATTGAGATTTAACATTAAAAAGTTTACTGCACCCTACTATAAAAGTGCAACTACTGTTAAAACCCAATTTTGGCATCTTAATAACTTTGCCTCTGTTCAACTGATTTGCCTGAAATTTGGTAGGTGTAGAGTCTAGGCTTGGTTCTCTGGATTCTGAAAACTTAGTGTCAATAGGTTTGGGGGGGGTCAAAGTTACAGAGGTGCAACAATGCTACAGTTCACCTAAATTAAAAGTTTTTTTTTGCTCACCTACAACTAAAAAAATACATTTTTTTAACTGAAACTTACGTTTGATAGACTCTGACCCAAGCTACATATTTTTTCAAGTTTGAAGTTTGTTTGTAAATTATGTCGGTTTCAAAATATCAATATAAAACTAACCTGTATTCTGAGCATGCTCAGTTCTAAAAATGAATCTTCTAAGGATAGCTGGATTTTTGCATTTGTGGTTAGATAGCCAGTTATTTCTTTGTCATTGCTTACATGAGGCATTGTTTGTCATTGATTCTGGCTCATGTAGGCAGTTACAAAGAAACCACTAATGATCAACCTTCCTATACAAAAAAACAGATATCAATTGAACCCTCTCACTCCTGAGCAACATTTTTATTTTATTTTGTAATTAATTAAAATGACTGGTGGGTACCCGATCCCACCAGACAGTATTTCTGTCCCTCCCAAACCATGTCTTCAGAAATCATCCAGCAGGTGCCCAATCCTGCTGGCTAGTACCACCCCAAACCACGCATTTGCAAAAAGAATGGCCTGCATATGCCCAATTCTGCTGGCTGTAACCCCTCCTGACCATTTCTTTGCAAAAAGGATGGGCAGCAGATGCCCAATATAGCCAGCCAGTAGCCACCCCCCTCACAACACTGTTTATGATGGCAGATGTCCAATCCTGCCACCGTATTTATACATGTGTTTCCAATACCAGGGTGCTCCAAGTGCTGGCCTATAATCCCTGCACCCTTCAATGTTGAGTACACTGGAGTGCCCAACTCCAGTGCCACCATACTTGATATCCCCTCCTCCACATGTCCATCAGAGTCTCCCCCAACTTGTAGTAACACCAGGGTGCCAACCATGATGTTACTAGACAGCTAGACAGTATACCTGCAATAATGAACATAGTCCCATGTCTTTTTTTCTTCTTTCTCCCCTGAAACAAAGATAACCATTCATCAATGTATTTTTCTATCCAACCCCCACACCCAAACCCCACTCAACCCCAATCCCCCACTCAGCAGCCACCACCCCACGCACACACCCAAACTCCTCACTTACCTAAAATCAGTCCACCATCTTAGATCTAGTTTCTGAGCTGAAAACATCTTCCTCCTGGAACTGCAACTGTGAACTAAGAAAATAAGGTATGTGTGGGTGATATATTTCAAATTTATTTGGACCTTTTGCTCATTACATGGTAATTTTTTTATATTTCTCCCAAAAAGTTCAGCATGGCACTTTTTTGGACTCCACTTCATGAACAAGGAAGGTGAAAATGTTCAAATCCACCCTGAAAGGTGATTTCACAATTGTTCAGTGAAATCACCTTTCAGGAGGACTTAAGACATTTCTCTTAGTGGGTTTATGAGATGTGGTCATTAGAAAACTATGTTGAAACTTTAGGGTCAAAATATTTAAAAACAGTGAAGTTATGAAGGTACATTTACATTTTTTAATGGTCAATCATAACTTTGCTAATTTTCATGACTTGACCCCAAATTTCCAACGTAGGAATTTTTTCACCAAGAATTTTCCATGCATTCCCTTGCTGCCAGTAAGGACAAAGGCAGCCAAGATGGAAAAAGTAATGTGTGCAGCCCATCAGTGAACTGCCGCATAGGTATTATACTCTTGCAACAGGACTGGGACAATCCACGGCTTACATAGATGGACTACAAACATACCTAATTATTATTCTATGAGGGGATGGGGAAGGGGTGTGAATAAACATCAGGATGCAGTGTATTTTATAGTTTCTGTTCTCTTTCCATGCTGTGTTACCCATGTTTAGAGGAACATTATGTCCCTTGGAGGCCCCTGCCGAGTGCTGGTGTGGATCTTCCTCTGGTCCGAGGAGCAAGACTTCTCCATCAGGACCTCCCTCAGCAAAACTAGGGTGGATCCAAACACCCAACCCTCCATTGGAAGTTATGAAATGTAACATAGTTCCAGGGTCAACCTGGTAGTTGTCAGGGAAACCAGTTAATCTAGAGGAAGAGTGGCAGCACCGCCACACCCTTTTGTGTGTCTCCACCTGGTTTACAGTGTAGTTTTTATTCTGTATTTCACTGGGGGAAAGGTAGTGGGATTATAAGGTGCACTAATGTGATGGATGGTACTGACAGAGATGGCTACATGAGGATTTCTCAAGTGATGGTTGAATTAAGGTGGTATACCATGGGACTTCTCACACCAGCTGAGCAGGGGACCACGTGTGGATATGGCCAGTCTTGATGTAACTATGTCATCCATAGCAACTTTTAAGGTAGTCTCACAAAATGTAAATGGACTCACCAGCTCACTTAAGATGTCACAAATAATAACGAATTTAAAGAAACTTAAGTGTCAGCTTATCCTGCTCCAGGAAACCCACTTATCTGTGATGGAGCATTCTAAGCTGATGAAATTTTGGATGGAGCATGAAATTGTCTGAGGATATAAACACAGGTGTAGGAGAGGTACAGCGATCCTGATACCTAATGGTTCACTGTAGAAGTTGGGGGGCTCACACAGTCACAAGGAGGGCAGATTGGCAATGAATATGGGCACAATACAGGGACAGAACTGTACAGTCAGTAGCATTTATATTCCATTGGGCTCAAATGCTTTCACCCATCAAAATTGTTTGACACCATTATCAGCTTTATACAGGACTCTTACTACTGGGTGGTGACTTTAACTTGCTGTTGGATCTGATTAAAGACAGCTTAAACTCCTGCCCATCTAGATCCATGACAGGTCAGAAACACGGATGCAAACTGATTAAGGAGTTGAGCGTGCTGATGTCTGGTGACAATTCTACCCTTAGACCCATGCTTACACATTTTACTGGGATGCACACTCCAATTACTCTCACATCCATTATTTCCTTACCACTGCTGAACATTTTGTACAGGTAAATAAAGCATATATGTCTCAGATGTTATTTTTTTTATCAAGCTTTTTAACCCCAGAAGCAATCCCACTTCCATTCCCACCTTCCCACATCAGCACACACCTCCCCCGGGCCTACCTGAAGCCAGCCCCCCACAATTGCCCCTTCTGGTGGGGCTGAGGAGGGAAGGCCATCCTCCCTCTCCACGGTCCACATTCAGAGTCACTCTAGGTGCCCGAGTGTTGATGCAGACCAGGGAAGGTGTGTGGAATGGTGGTCTGCTGTTGAGTTCCTGTTTCTGTTTTCTCCCTGCTTCCCTTGCCAGAACAGCATGTCAAGATGTGCATGTGGAGGTGTGCATGCTTTGCAGGATTGCAGCCCCTCAATGAGTCTCTCATGCCTGTACCACCATCAGGCTTCCAGACGGTGGCAGTCAAAGGCTGAGATGGCTGGCCACCCCTCCCCGGAACAGGAGAGCAGTCCTTGGCATGCTTGATCCTCTCCCACCAAGCTGATCCTTGGCAGCTGATGGTCATTCCTGAATACAGATCTCTGGCATGGTAGGAGGTAAGGCAATCAATGCCTTAACCCTCCACACCACTGGGCCAGCAGGCTCCAGTCTTTTTGTCAGACCATGCTCCCATTATAGTCAAGCTCAGTTTAACTCCTGAAAAGATACCTGCATAGTGGCAATTTAATACCACCCAGTTTCGAGATGCTGAAATTTAAGGAATTAATCCTATCTCATTTTCCCAAACACTCCAAGAACATACAACCCCAGATGTCCCATAGCATTGATATGGAACACAATAAAATTTGTTCTGCTGGAGGAAGTCATTAAATATGCCACACATCAAGAGTGACTGTGGGAACAGTGACAAATACAATTGTAACACACCCTGGAGTTTTTTACAATTTGCTCATATGCAAGGGGACCAAAATGTGTTAGCGCAAATCTAGAGGATTAAAATGGAACTGCAGGCTTTGTTACAGTATAAGGAAGAACAAGCTCTGCTCTATATAAACTAGTGGTACTATGAAGGATGGGCAAAGCATCTTAAATTTTCTCATACCTACTGAGATAGTGAAAAAAATGGCCATGATCACCAAAATGACTCACCCAGTAACAAAGCAACATCACCACCATACCACAGATATTTTAGAAAGTTTTTGAGTATTCTATAAACAGCTGTACACTCAAGGTCCCAAACTGAATTGAATTGGTAGCCAGGCATTTTTTGAGAAGGTGGAGCTCCCTACCATTAGACAGAAGCAACAAGACACCCTTTTATATCCCATCACCTCTGAAGAAATTCTCCAAGCCATAGCGCAAAACAAAAACAAATAAAAGCCCTTGTCTGGATGGATACCCATCTGAGTTTTACAAAACCTTAAAAGTTCTCATTCTGCCCACTCTGAAATCAACCTTCCAAGGGATAATGGGAGAAAGAGACCTCCCTACCTCTGAGCTGGCAATATGCCACTATCTCTGTAATTTAAAAAAATTGAAAAGACCTCCAATATTATGAATTCTATACCCCTGTAGTGGTTCTGAATCAGGGCTATAAATTATGTGCTACCATACTAGCTTGTAGGTTAGATAACTTATTACCCACTGTCATTAATAAGGACAGGCAGGCTTTGTTGCCTAGAAACAAACATCAGGCAATATCAAAAACATTTAGTTGTTGGGGCACTCCTCCAAAACTAAATTGCCTGCCCTCATCCCCAGTAAGGATGCCCACAAAGCATTTTATAGCATATCCTGGAGATTTTACAACACACTCAATACTTTCAATTCCCAGAGGCATTTAGAACAGTAATCCAGACTCTCTTCACTAACCCATAGGTGGTGGTGAAGGTCAACTGAACCTTCTCAGAAAGGTTTACACTGACTCAAGTCATCTGGCAGAGATACCCACTATCTCCCTTAGTATTTAGAATCTATGCAGACCCCTAACAAAACTCATCTGACATAACCCAAGCATTCAGGGAATTAATATGTGGGGCATGGAACATAAATTGGTGTTTTATGCTGATGACCTTCTGATCTATATTACATCACGGAATCTTCCCTACCTGGTCTTTATGAGAATTTACAGGAAATTGAACTTTTGGCATGCTATGAATTTAATGCCGATAAGATGGAGCTTCTGCAGGTGGGATATAACCCTCCATAGGACCTTATTCAATGATTTCCATTCAAGTGGAACAGGTTGGCTATTCAATACTTGGGAGTTTGTATCCCTCAACATCTGACATGTCTTTACAAACTTAATTATGACCCATTTAAACTACAGGTCAAGAGGACCTAAACTGATTTAATTCAAAAGGTAGAGACCATCAAAGTGAACCTACTACCGTGCTTTCTGTCCCTCTTCCAGACATTACCAATTCCTCCAGAGGACGTTATTAAATGGAATAAAATGATACCCAGATTTTTATGGTCTGGTAAGTGCCCTTCTATAGCTTGAAAGAAACTACAGCTTTGGAAAAATCAGAAGAGATTGCCACTACCGAACCTTTCTCAATACTTTTTAGTGACCTATTTAAAGAGCAGCTGACACCTTCAGGACAACTTTAACAAACCGTAATAGTTAGACACAGTTCAGCTTGTGTTTCAAGTTAATTCTGTATTTCTCCTCTCCATTGTTTATTACTGAGGTCATCTGCATTAAAACAAAATCTTTTTTCCTGAAGAGTTCACCTGTCCCTGTTGCTTTATCCCTACCTAAAGTCATAATGCACTGCTTGTGACATCACAGTTACTCTCACAGTGACACATTGTGATGTCACAACAGATGATTATGACTTGAAATAGGCAGTAAGCTACAGAGGCAGATAAACTCTAAGGGAACTCTAAGTGATAACGATTATGTAGTCATGCAGATTTACTCAGTAATAAATAATGGGGAAGATAAATATACAGAACATACATAGAATGCAAGCTGAATTTTACCTAATTATTATGTTTTTCAAAGTTTTCTTTGAAGTGTCAGTAGCTCTTAAGTGCATGTGTAAACCCCTTGCAAATGGGGGTTCCAAGAAATGCCTGCTTGGGCTTACCTTAGCCCGTTTTGTTCTGTCCTTCTCCCACTGTCTCTCAGGCTTCTCATGACTTGGCCCCTAATATTTCTGTCTTCCCATGTCCTGGTTGCCCTTGTGTGTGCCCTAGCTTGCAGTCAAAGGAAAATCCAGCCCCTCGGGGCTTGAAATGCTGACGGTGATCTCCCGCTGCAAAAGTGCTGCCTCCAGGGCAGCAGGAGTCGTGTTGGCATGCAAAGCACCTTTGATGTGGAGCCACTTGTTTTGCGGTCACATCAGGGACTGTGCCATGGGTCCCGGGATCACTTCCACCTAAATGGGACCTGGTGACCACAGACAGCCTGCTGGGGGACCACTCAGATGAAAATTAAAAGAGTTTGACTGAGGCTTATTTAAGTATGCCTGGGAGGGGCCCCAGTCATCTGGATAATGCATAACAGTGTGTCTGGCTGCCTCCAGGGTAGCTATGTTCAGCTCCAGCTGAAAATTAAGAATTGAAATGTTTTAAAAAATGGAACTGTTGCTGCTTGTTGGGTATATACTGTGCATGTGGGGAAAAGTGTTTAAAGTTAAAATGAGTACAGTTTCCCTGGCAATTCCAGTATTGTGGGACTCTATGCGTCAGCCTGTCAGCTGCTGCAAAGGGAGCTTGCATAAGTGCAGTAGCAACAGGAAAAGTAAAAGAGCCATGTTTTTCATCTGTGCAGTGACTGCAACTGCAGCCTTTAAGCTACAGAACTGTGGGGTATGTGGGGCAAATAATTACTACTTTCTGGCTGCATCAGGACATTGTTCAGGACTGTATCTAATCTGCTATAAGGGACAGTGGGTTAAGCAACCATTGCCAGCAGTACAGCCAATTGGAATGCCAGTAATAGAAAGCCAGGACTTGTGGGACATTCACTGTATCTTATGGGTAAGCACTAAGTGCTTATGTGGACTTACAGGGACATTATTTTAGGTGCCAAGTCTACAACCCAATTATGCCTCGAGTGTTCTGATTGCCAGGTCCTTCAGCAACTTAGAGATATGTCACCCCATCCCTGCTACCAACCAGGAGTCGAGCTAGGAGCTCTATAAAGAGATAGTGTGGCCTGTTTGTCTGGAGATTCAGAGAGAGATTTGGAGAGAGAGCAGCCAGAGCAGGCTCCTGCCTGCTGAGAGCCCCCCATGGGGGAGGGACTCAGGCTCCAGCCATGTCACCAGGCCTGGGCCACTTAATTCAAGCCCTTTCAGTCTTTACGGGGCATTTATTATTTTCTTAAGTAAAAGTTTATCAGTTACAGTAATTGTGCTTTCTGCAACAGCTAGTCTGGAGGTTGCCAGTATTGTTCTCCAGAGGCAAGCCTTCTCTCCAATGTCTGGGAAAGATGTGGACCAAAGATCAGATGTCCAGCAGCGGTGAGAGTGCTGACCAGACCAGAGAACATCATGCAGCGGTGAGAGTGCTGACTGAGTACCTCAGCAGTGAGAGAGCTGAAGAAGTCTTCAGGATGCCTTTGATTAAGGATGAGACCTATGGAGGACCTGAGTGAGTACCTTCATACCCCCTGGTGCTAGGGAGAAGCTGAGCAAGTAATCTTGGGGGCCCCAAGCCCCATTGAGAACTGTGTGCTGTTAAATGTGAAGTACTAAAGTTATCAGTCTGGGTTACTAACCCCATAAGAGACTGCCTAGTTTAAGTAATGGATGTATCTTGCCTGTGGCCCAAATGGCTAAGTTGCAGGTGCAGCAAGATGCTGGGCATAGTGAATCATGTAAATGTGTTGCAAGTTGTGTAGCTGTGGGTTAGAGTCCTGCCATCATGGAGCTGACTGCCAAGACGCGTTTACCACTTCATGGGACAGGAGGCCCTAGAGCATACAATGTCTAGATGTGCTGGATAAGACTATGTGAATAATGTTCTTGGTATACAGAATGTATTGGATGTGACTGCCTGTGACTAAAGTATGAGATGTTTGATGAAAGTGTCATTATACAATGGCAAGAACATATCTGTTTAACCAGTATAGTATGAGATTGCGGGGTTTCTGCTGTATCTGGGACTGGTACCAGTGTGGGTATTTTTATTTATTTATAGAAAATGTTTCACCAGGAAAGGTACACTGAGCAAAAAGATGCTTGTCTCATGGTGCGACCTGGGGGGGGGGTTACAGTGGAGGCAGGTATACATACAAAAGTTGAATTTAGAAGTAGAGCAATACAGAAAATGAACATAGTTGGGTGGGATTACATTTGAACTTGTTACATAAGGAGAACAGTACAGAACATGATCTTCAAGGACAGGGTATACATATCATGGGAACACATCGAGGGCAATACATGATTACATAAGTGCCAGTAACAGACTTGAGTGCTGGTAACAGAATTTGAGCTGAAGCGAGATGCACCAAGTTGACAGTAGTAATTGGAGGCGAATAGGGGGTAGAGGAGGAGTGGACTAGTAAACACTAGGTGTGTAGGGGGTGGTGGGTGCGGTGGGGGAAGGAGGAGGTTAGTAGCTGTGAGTAAGGCTGAAGAGCGTAGGTTATTTAGGAAGGAGGGGGAAGAGAAGGGAGATATTAGGAGTGAATAAGAGGGAGTAAGAGTGAGAGTGTAAGTACATAGGGCAGTGTATAAGCCAGGCAACTAGGTGAAGGCTGAGCCGCTGGTCAGGTGCTAAGGGGGGACAGGGGAAGAGAAGCTATCAGTGGGGGAGAGGTCAGGGGCAGTTGCAATTTGGTGCAAGGAAGTTAGTGAGGGCAGAGGATAGGGAGTGCTTGGATGAAGAATGGCAGATCTGGGCCAGCAGGCCATTCCAGAGTTTGGGGGAAGAGGTAGGAGTAGGCTGATTGGACGGTGGTGGTCCTTCGGTGTGGGATGACTAATAGCCTAGCGTCAGTAGACTTGAGGGCATGGGTGGGGGTAGGTGGGGAAGATAGGGAGGATACAAGGTAGGGAGGGAGGGAGCCAAGCCAGAAGCTGGAAGCAAATTTAACACTATGAATTAGGCGCCGGTTACTCAGGGATGGCAGGGCCAGGGAACGGTAGCGCTCGCAGTGATGTGAGCGGGGAGGCATCGAGGGCAAAGCGGCAGAAAGCATTAAAGAGGGGGTCAAGTCTGGCTAGGGTGGTTTTAGAGGTGGAGCTGTAAACAACATCACAGTAGTCGAAGGAGGGTAGAATCATTTTCTGGACTAATTCACATCTGACAGGTAGCGGGGGAGACTAGTGCGGTTTCTATAGAGGGCACCAAGTTTTGGGTGCAGTTTTGAAATGATGGCATCCATGTGTGTGGAAAAGGAGAGGTGGCAATCAAGCCAAACCCCTAGATACCTGAAGGAGGGCACTTCATCAAGGATGGTGTTGTTTAGGGTATGGAAGATCAGAGGGGAGGTGAGTTTGGATAGACGCTGTCTAGTGCCGAAGGACAGAGAGACAGTTTTCTTGGCATTTAGGGAGAACTGGTTGGTATTGAACCACTTTTGGATTTTGTTCAAATTGGTTTGAAGTTTGGAGGTGACTTCTTCGTGGGTCTGGCCGGAGGTAAAGAGGACCGTGTTGTCTGCATACATGTGGATTGCGGTAGTGGAGCAAGAGTTAGGCAGATAATTTAGAAGGATAGAGAAGAGGATGGAGCCAAGAACTGAGCCTTGGGGAATGCCGGTGGTAATAGGGAGAGGGGGGGCAGGTGTGGTCAGCTATTTTAGTGGATTGGGTTCTATTTAGTAGGTAGGCGCTGAACCAGTTTGTGGCGGACACTGCTAACCCAGCCCCTGATAGGCAGGATAGTAGGACAGAATGGGATACCATGTTGAAGGCTTTTGCTAGGTCAATGAAAAGAGCGGCAGTGATTAGCCCTTTATCCATCCCAGTGAGGCTGGAGTCCATAAGTCTTAGTAGGGAGGAGGTGGTAGAGTAGTGTTTTCTGAAACCGGACTGAAATGGGGTGAAGAAGTTAGTTTCAGAGAGAAAGTGGGAGAGTTGGGATAGGCTTGGTGTTCTTGGAGTTTGGTGAGGGCGGGGAGAAGGGAGATGGGATGGTAGTTAGTTGTGGAGGTAGGATCACCACCTTTAGGAAGGGGTAGGACAGTGGCATGCTTCCATTCAGAGGGGAGTGACTCAGTGGTGAAAGAAAGATTTAGTAGGGCGAGGGGAGTAGCGATGGTGGGGGCAGATAGAAAGAGGAGTTTGTTATCGAGACCATCAGGGGATTTGCCTTTGTAGGGGTTCAGGGAGTGAAGGGCATCTAGGGTTTCGGTGGGGGATATGTGACTGAAGGAAAAGGGGTTCCTATCAGGCAGTAGGGGGATAGATGTCTGGGGAGCAGGTGTGGTTGCAGGAGGTAGGGAGTCTAGGAGGACCAGGGCGCAGTAGTGAAATAGGAATTAAACTCGGAGGCTACCTTCTGGGGGTCAGAGAGGAGATTCCCTTGGGCAAGAAGGAGAGGTGGGGGGCTTGCTGTTTGGGGGGAGAAAAGGGAGTTAATGACTTTCCAAAATTTAGAAGGTCTCCCAAGATTTGCATTTAAGGTGTTGTTAAAATAGTCAGCCTTAGCTAAGCAGATGGCCTTTGTTTGCTTGTTGCGGAGCATGCGGTAGGTGATATGGTCACCTGGGATTTGTAGTTATGCCAGGCCTTGTCATGGGCTTGTTGGCAAGCTATCAGCTCAGGGGATATCCAGGGTAGGTGAGACCCACGGACTCTAGTCCAGCGCGGTGGGGGCGTGTTTGTCCCAGGCGGTGAGGAAGGTGTTCTGAAAGTGCATAAGGGCCAAATCCATGTTAGAGCAACTTGAGCTCGGGACCCAATTAGAGTGAGATAGACCTTCCAGGAGGGGGGGAGAGGTTGAGGGATTTGTATGACCATTGGAATA
This sequence comes from Neoceratodus forsteri, assembly GCA_016271365.2. Taxonomy (NCBI): domain Eukaryota; kingdom Metazoa; phylum Chordata; order Ceratodontiformes; family Ceratodontidae; genus Neoceratodus; species Neoceratodus forsteri. Next base: position 320,046,137 of record CM028130.1, read on the forward strand.
TAAATTTTGGAGGGGATTTAATTCTGTGGATTTTGCGGACCAAGTAGATTAGGTGGTGGTCACTAATGGAATCAGGGAGGAGGCCTGAACTGACAACGCAGTGTGGGTGGGATGTAAGCGCCCAGTCTAGGAGGGAGTGATTACCGGACTTATGGTTTGAGCGTGTGGGTTCCGTAATGGTTTGGCTAAGGCTGAGAGCGGTTATCTCAGTTTGGGTTTTGTTAAAAGTGGGTGCTAGTCAGTTGTGGTTAATGTCACCCATGACATATAGTTCACCCGACTGGGCAAGAGATAAGAGCTGGCACAGAAGGTCAGTGACTTTTGTGGTTGGCATGCTTGAGCGGCAATAAATACCAGCCACAAAGATAGGTAATGATTAGGGAAGGGATAGTTTTACGATAAGAAGCTCATAAGCTTTGGGTTCAGCTTTTGTAAAAGAGACAGTGAAGTGTAGGGCTGATCTGATGTAGATAGCCACCCCTCCACCTCTGGAGGGCCGTCTTGCCGTGTGATGGTGAACCCTGGAATAGCGATGGTATTATCTGGTAGGCTGGGGTTTAGTCAGGTCTCAGATAGGATGATTATGTCGGGGGCATGGTGGGGGGCTAGGACCTGGAGCTGATCGAGCTCAGGGGCTAGGCTATGAATATTTAGAAGGAGAAGGCGTAAGCCTCGGGGAAGGTAGCCAGAATGAGTGTCGGTGGTGGCCTTGGCTGAGGGGTTTGGTATGGGGTGGTCAGGGCCTGAGGTTGGGGTGAGGCTGGGGTTAGGGTGCATATCCCCTGCAGCCAGAAGGAGTAAGGCAATGGTTAGGTGGCAGCATAAAACACGGAGAGACTGGGATTTTCCCATGCACTGGTTGGAGGCGGCAGTAGGGTGAGGTGTGCGGATGGAGTGGGTACTGGAATGGGAGAGAGATGCCAGAAGGCAGCCAAAGGAATAGACCAAGGAGGAGAGGGGCATGGAGAAATGGGACCAGAAGATAGCTGGGAGGAATGCAGTGGACTTATAGGGGGCATTTGTAGGATGAGTCAGAATAGCTGGGGGGGGTGCTGGGTAGCCACTTAGAGGGGGAGTTAAAATGGGAAGGGACAGTAAAATGGAGGAGATCAGAAATACAAGGGTTATTGATAAGGACATTTTACCAGAGATGGGAGACACTGATAAGGAGTGAGTAGCGGTCCAGGCTAGTGAGGAGTAATGTAGATATAGGGAGAAGTCGAAAAACGCGAGAAGCATTAGGTAGGGTAGCTGGGGGGAAGGGGGGAGGAGTAGAGCTTGTAGAGAGGGATTGGAGTAGGTAGAAAGGGGCCGGGTAAGAAGTGTATTTAATAGGTGGCCTGGGAGGGGGTGGTGGGGGCAGGACAAAGTAGCCCACAACAAGAAAGGAGACGGAGAGCGAGTCCCCTGGTGAGCGGCCGCACCGGTAATCCGGCAGGAGTGCTCCTCAGGTGGGTAGCAGCTTGGCTGGCTTCGGCTGAGCAGATGCTCCAATCGGAGGAGAAGGTTGAAACTCTGGTCCAATCAGGGGCCGTCAGCAGGGTAGGCACACCAATGGGAGTAGACGGTAGCAGTAGGGCATTTTGCGAGGGTTTAGTGGTGTTTACCTGGGTGAGGAGCCAGGAGGCAGGACCAGGAGGGTGGGAGGGAAGCATCTAGCTAGTCGGCGAAGGCAGCGCTGATGTCGCGGGGCTCCGTGGGGGCTGCTCGGGGCACAGTGTTCTGTTGGGTGGGGAGCTGGGAGGCAGGACCAGGAGGGTGGAAGGGAAGTGTCTGGTGAGTCAGCGAAGGTGGCGCTGATGCCTGGGGCTCCATGGGCGCTGCTCAGGGTGCGGTATTCTTCTGAGGGGGAAACAAGGAGAGATGTGAATAAAATAGTGGATGGGGCAAAGGAAGGCAGAAGATAGGTTGGAGTACCAGAGGGAGTGGGGGTGCAAATACGGGACAAAAGAAATTAAATTCTGTAGGAAGGGCTGTAGGGAGGCAGAAGTTAGATAGGCGGGGGAAGGGGGCAGGCTACCAGATGGAGTGAGTGTAGGAGTAGGTGGGTGAAAAAGGTGGAAACTGCAAGGCGCCATTATCGTGGAGAGAGAAGTTTTAGCATAGGCAGAGGGAGAAATGGCGAGCTGTTAGGAGGATAGAGGGGAGAGCACAGTAGGAGTACAGAACAGACACCAGGCAAGGCAGGAGTAGGTTTGCAAAAGCTATGGATGCACTCGCAATAATGTCTACACAAAAAGGCTGCAACACTTAACTTAAACTATAAGGTAGCAGAGAATAGAAGGATTAATTACAGGTCTTTTATGCTAGCTTGCATGACCACATTTAAACAAAAAGGCTGTAACACTTAACTTAAACTGTAAGGTAGCAGAGAATAGCAAGATTAATTAAAGGTCTTTAATGCTAGCTTGCATGGCCACAATTAAACAGTCCAAAAACAGATCCAAAAGGCCAAAAATAGCCCACAACAAGAAAGGAGATGGAGAGGGTCCCCAATGGCAGTGCTTTTGATAATCTGGCAGGAGTGCTCCTGGTTGGGTAGCAACTTGGTTGGCTTCGGCTGAACAGGCGCTCCAATCGGAGGAGAGGGTTGAAACTCCAGTCCAATCAGGGGCCGTCAGCAGGGTAGGTGCACCAGTGGAAGGAGGCGGTAGCAGTAGGGCATTTTGCGAGGGTTTAGCGGTGTTTACCTGGGTGAGGAGCCGGGAGGCAGGACCAGGAGGGAGGTAGGGAAGTGTCTGGTGAGTCGGAAAAGGCAGCGCTGATGCCGCAGGGCTCTGTGGGTGCTGCTCAGGGTGCAGTGTTCTTCTGGGTGAGGAGCCAGGAGGCAGGACCAGGAGGGCGGGAGGGAAGCATCTGGTGAGTCGGCGAAGGTGGCACTGATGCTGCGGGGCTCTGTGGGTGCCGCTTGGGGCATGGTGTTTTCTGCCTGTTAATATGTAGCCACCCAGCTGGAGGGTTCACCAGCAAAATCTAAATAATCTCTGTATGTATTATAAATACACTAGGATAACCTATACTCCTCCTGTTTCCCTTTACTAACTCCTATATTACCCCCAAAATAAATATCTTGTTATTTGTTGCTTGAAATCCTGTGTGGGCATATTATTAGAGAGAGTCTTTAATTCAAAATGTTGAAATGTGGGGAACAGTGTATTGGGGCATGTCTAGGGAAGGTAAATGGTCATCGTGGGTGGTGTAACAGCTCAGGGGTCTACACCCAGCACATCTCACCCACAAAAAGCACCCTGAGTGGAGGCACTGTGCAAAAGTATTCAGAAATGGTTATCAGATAGCAAACCCAAACCCCTTAGCCTATGTCCAGGGTAGTCGGCAGGGGTGTAACACTGGGGGTGGCGCCACCCATGGGTTACAAATGCTTTGCGATGGTAGAAAATGGCTGTCCATCTTCTTCCAAGTTGTGTGCTTTGAAACAACTGAGAAGCTGCGTGGGATATACTATATTGGACTAAATATCTGTAACTAATCTCTCTCTCTCTTGCTTACATCTGAGAGAAGTTTTCCTCACTTTTACAGAGGTATTGCTTTGTATTTAATTATTTTAGTTTTTAATTCAGGAAGGGGGTTTTCAAAACTGCTTATCCTATCAGCATCTTCAGAAGGGCTAAAATAACTGCATATTTGATTTTCCTTTGTGGCTAACTGGACTGATTACTAGAATTCTGTGACAATCTGCATCAATATATTTTGCAATACTTGGTGGGGTTGTGTGAGTTAGAATAGCAATGGCTGCAGTCTGTAATTGGATGCCAGACATAGCCTGAGGTGGGGGAAATTGCCTTCACAAGTCAGAGGTCTGCATCACAGCCAATTGTCTAGCTTGACCATTTCAGCATTGTTCAATTACTTTAAACTACTGGTGTGACCCTGTTTCAGACTGAAGTCCATCTTCTTCCAAGTTGTGTGCTTTGAAACAACTGATAAGCTGCGTGGGATATACTATATTGGACTAAATATCTGTAACTAATCTCTCTCTCTCTCTCTTGCTTACATCTGAGAGAAGTTTTCCTCACTTTTACAGAGGTATTGCTTTGTGTTTAATTATTTTAGTTTTTAATTCAGGAAGGGGGTTTTCAAAACTGCTTATTTTGTCAGCATCTTCAGAAGGGCTGAAATAACTGCATATTTGATTTTCCTTTGTGGCTAACAAACCACCAGTCTGTTTTGGGGCTGGAGAGGTTTACCTGTGTCTGACTTGGATGTCTGGATTTTTCTTTGTTTGATTAGCAGGGTATTTTCTCTGTCAAATTGTTGTGTAGGGTATCTTGCTGACAGGAAGGCACTCATCGCAGTGGTGGGTGAGAGCTTTTAGCTGATAGTTTTGTGAGGGCACAGTTTAGGCCCAACCCCTTCCCACCCCTCACCCCACCCACCCTGGAAATAGTTCCTTTATACCTGAGGTTCTGACATCATTTCCTCAAGAGTGCAAGGTGCATATCACTGTCATATCCTCTCTAGCACACTGCACTGACAATATAAGCATACGCATTGTATAATATATATATTTCTATATAACCAATCACACACGCACACACACACACAAACAAACAAACAAAAAAGTAGATAAACATATGGGGAGTAGTGCAATGTAATGGCTGTGGGGCAGCAGTCTTCTGGGAGTCTTTCTGGAGGCTGAGATGCTGCCCTATTTGCAGACACCTCTCTGCCCTGAGGGAGGAAGTTGCCTGTCTTCAGGCCACACTGGACAGTAGTAAGGAAACCTTCCCCCCAGGCCACACTGAACAGTAGGAAGGGAACCTCCCCCATCCAGGGAGCACTAGGGCCACCACCACTACCTCAGAGGTTGCGAAGAAAGCACAGCAGTTGGACCACAGTGGGCTCAGGGAGGGTGAGGATGGTGAAACAGAGGCACACCCAGTCAGTTGTTCCACTCCACAATCCATACACCATTCTGGGGAGCATAGCTCCCCTATGGATGCACCCACAGCGAAGACTGATGACAACTGTCACAAGGGAGGCCCACAGGAAGGAGGCAGAGGACACCAAAGGGAAAGGAAGTTTCCTGGTGGGGGACTCAATTATTAGGGGTATAGAACTGGGGGGAGCTGGGAAAACTGAAGTAAGGTGCCTGCCTGGTGCCATGGCTTGGAGGGACAGGAAGCGCATCCTCAGGATCACGAGAACAGCTGCAAGGGAGTCTGAGCTGGACGTAATTGTCCACCTAGGGACAAATGACTTGGCTCATCATGAGATTAGAGCAGTGCAGGAGGACATTGCAGAGTTGGGGAGGGGCCTAAGACAAGTAGCACACACAGTATCCTTCTCAGAGGTGCTGCCTGTCAAAGGCATAGGGGAGGCGAGGGTAACTAGCACCATGCAGTTTAATGAATGTTTGAAAAAATGGTGTGGAGCACAGGGGTTTGGCTTCATTGGGGACTGGGGTTCCACCTGGAGGGACACCAGCCTATACTGGCAGGATGGTCTGCATCTGTCCAGGAAGGGAACAAGTCTTTGAGCAATCGGTTTAAATGCTTCATTGGCAAGCTTTTAAACTAGTCAAAGGGGGAGGCACTGACAAGCAGCAGGAAAATCTCAGCCTCTCCCTACAAAACAGGGTACTAAATGAGAAAAAGACCGAGGTAGAACAGTCAGTGGGGGATGCTGCAACAGAAGGTAAAGCCATCAAAAAATGGAGAGCAATGAGTACCAATGCCCGCAGTCTGGGTAACAAGCTTCCTGAATTAGTGGCCTTGATGGAGGAGGAACATCTGGATATCGTGGCAGTCACAGAAACATGGTACACACAAAACCATGACTGGGGCATAAACATACCAGGATACACTATCTACAGGAGGGACAGGGAGAGTAAAAGAGGAGGAGGGGTAGCTCTTTACATAAGGGAAGGAATAAAAGCAACAGAACAAAAGGGTAAACAGGGAGAAGAAGAAGCACTGTGGGTAAATTTGGAGACAGGCAATGGCACCACAATCCGCACAGGGTTGAGACAGACCTTCTCAGGGGAGGAAATGGACAAGGAAATGATAGAAAGTATACTTAGAATGGCAGAAAAAGGGGAGATATTGCTGATGGGTGATCTGAATATGCCAGATGTTAACTGGAGTACAGTTGCAGCTGCCACTTGAAGTGGAGTTATTCTAGATGCCCTACAGGGGCATGCCTTAGACAACTAGTATTGGAGCCCACCTCGAGAGGGGAGCAATTAGACTTGCTTCTCTCAAATGGAGATGGAGAGAGGATCACAGATGTAGAAGTGGTAGCCATCTGAGAACTAGCGACCATCGAACAGTGTGGTTCACAATAAACACAGCAATAGAGTCAAGCCATACAAAGACAAAAGTACTGGACTTTAGGAGGGCTGACTTTGCCAAAATGGGTGAGTGCCTAAGGAATGCACTAGCAAATGGGCAGGAAGGAGGGGTGGAAGAACAATGGGGAATAATAAAAACTGCCATCACAGAGGTAACGAGCCTTTGTGTGAAGCAAATAAACAAACCAAAACGATGTAAGAAACCACTATGGTTCTCAAAGGAAGTGGCAGTGAAGGTTCAAGAGAAAAAGAAAGCATTCAGGAAGTACAAGGAATTGCAGAAGGAGCAGGACAGAGAACTGTATCAGTTAAAGCAAAAGGAGGCTGGGAAGGCAGTCAGAACAGCAAAGACCCAAACTGAGGAAAAGATAGCCAACTCAGTTAAGAAGGGGGATAAAACCTTTTATAGGTACATCAGGAGCGAAGGAAGACCAAGGGAGGGATAGTGAGGCTTAATAAAGGGAGGGAGGGTGGGCAGAGGGAGACTGTGAAAAGGCAGAGATATTAAACAAATATCTTTGCTCAGTATTTACAAATGAAGAGAGGGAGGTGCATAAAACAAACAGTAGAAACACTCTGGATACAGAAGTTGATACCAGCCCATTTACAGAAGAAAGGGTTCTGAAAGAACTCTTAAAACTGAAGGTGGACAAAGCAATGGGGCCTGATGGGATTCATCCCAGAATTCTAAAAGAACTAAGGGTAGAACTAGTGACACCACTGACTACCCTTTTTAACAAACCATGGGAGGATGGGGTGGTACCGAGGACTGGAGGAGGGCAGATGTGATTCCCTTCACAAAAGTGGGAGCAAGGCAGAAGCAGGAAACTACAGACCTGTTAGTTTAACCTCAGTGATAGGGAAAATGATGGAATCACTTCTGAAGGAAGAAATTGTTGGTATCTAGAGGCCAGAGGGCACAGGACCTAGAGCAGCATGGATTCTCGGCAGGAAGGTCATGCCAGATGAATCTGATGAATTTCTTTGACTGGGTGACCAAAGTAGTAGATCAGGGAGGGGCTGTGGACATGGCCTACCTAGACTTAGCAAGGCATTTGACACAGTCCCACAAGATTAATATACAAGTTAGTCAGCCTGGGAGTGGGTCCCAAGATGACAGCCTGGGTAAAAATTGGCTGAAGAATAGGACACAGAGGTAATAGTAAATGTAGTCCTCAGAAGAAAGGAAGGTTACTAGTGGGGGGTACCGCGGGGTTCAGTATTAGGACCGATCCTCTTCAATGTCTTTATAAGTGACATTGCAGAAGGATTGGAAGGAGAAAGATATGTCTCTTTGCAGATGACACAAAGATCTGCAACAGAGTTGATGCACAGGGTGGGGTGGAAAGGATGAGAAGGGACTTGGCAAGGTTAGAGGAATGGTCAAATGTATGGCAGCTTAGATTCAATGCTAAGAAGTGCAAGGTAATGCACCTGGGAAACAAAAACCCAGGGGAAGAGTACACAATGTGAGGTGAGATACTAACAACAACAAAAATGGAAAGGGACCTGGGGGTAGTCATATCGGATGACCTAAAGGTGGGCAAGCAATGTGAGAGGGCAGCAAGGAGGGCTGGGGGGATACTGGGATGCATAGGGAGAGGCATCACCAGTAGAAACAAGGAAGTTATTATCCCTCTGTACAGACAGCTGGTGAGACCCCATCTGGAGTACTGTGTGCAGTTCGGGAGACCCAATCTCCGCAAAGACATAGACAGGATGGAAGCTGTCCAGAGGAGGGCAACTAAAATGGTGCAGGGTCTGCACCGGAGGCGTATGAAGAGATGAAAGGAGCTTAATATGTACAGCCTCGAGGAAAGGAGGGAGAGGGGGACATGATAGAAACATCAAGTACCTCAAGGGAATCAACAAAGTCCAAGAGGGTAGCATCTTTCAAAAGGTGTGCAAGAACAAGAGGGCACAATTTGAAGATGGGGGCGGCTCAGAGGTAATTTAAGGAAGTATTTTTTCACAGAGAGGGTTGTGGATGCATGGAACGGCCTTCTGGAGGAGGTTGTGGAGTCAAAATCAGTGGTGGAATTCAAGCATGCATGGAACAGTCATAAGGCAATTCTAGGGGGTGGGGGTAGGAAGAAGTAGGCTGCTGGTTAACTAGGATCTGCAGCTTATCCAGTAGGTAGGGAAATGGGCAGACTGGGTGGGCCAAGCGGTCCTTATCTGCCATCAAATTCTATGTTTCTATGTTCTATGTATATTACATTGGATGGAAGCTGAGGAGTACAATCTCCACCACCCCACACAGGCCACTCTCCTCTATCCCATACCTGGAGGCTGACACTATGAAGCTCACTCCCTATGTACACAGGCCATACTAGACAACTGCCAATTGATTACACAGACCCCAGCAGTCAAACAGGACCTGAGATATCTGGCCATGCTAGCACAGAACCCACAGTTTTCTCAAGCAACCATCAATCATATTTCAGTAGGTAGAAAAGAATTGGACTTACACACATATATCATTTTTTTCAAGGCAGGGCCTTCCTGGCTTTCCAGCAACTCTGAGACAGATATGGTCTGTGGCAATATTTCACTACCTGAAAATGAGACACTATGTTCACTCCAGACTCAGTCTGGAATGGGACAGGGGGGAATTACACAAAGTGACTGATCTGACCGTCAGAGCACGGAAGGCAGTCTCCTAGACTGTATCATTTCCCTTACATATAGAGGCATCTAGCGGTCCCCAAGTACTGACACTCTTGCTATATGTAAACAAAATGGGAGAGAGAAATGGCTATGGAAATCATTTAGAAGGAATGGGATACTATTTGTACAAGACAGCACAAATTCACATGTTCTTACACACAAAGAGAATATGGGTGGAAAACCATTATTCAGTTCTTCTGAATTTCATAAATAACTGGCAAACATGATACATAAAGGAGCACACAATATTGGGGACAATATGGCTATGCCCCTGTGACACACACAAACACACACACACACATCTTTTGGGACTGTGACCTGATCTGCCCATACTGAGTCTGTGTACAAAAAGCTCTACAAGAATTAATTCCATCCTTGGGGTCATTCACCCCACAATTGGCACTTCTTCATTAAGGATAAACAGCTTTAGGTTCAATTAGGTATCTGGCCGGTGGCAGTGAAAAAGGCCATTACAAGACAGTAGCTCCAGATAGACCCCCCCCCATACAAAAATAATTGGAGGACATAGCCCAAGATATGTATACCATGAAGAAACTAACAGTAGCCATAACATTAAAGATTGATAGGTTTTGTAACATCTGGACTGAATGGTTGAATTGAGTTATGGACTATAGAGATGGCATTATACATTGAATAGGAATTAATAAGGGAGGATCAGAATGAAGAGGATGGAAAAAGGGAATGCACTATTGAGACTTTAAAGGATACAATAGACTGGTATGGAAACGAGGGAAAGAAAATACACAACAAATTTAGAGACTGCTGTACCTTTCTTTCCATGGTATGTATTTCTCGGCAGTTATGACTGACTGCTGCTAATATGAGTGAATCCTATCTACCACTGTGACATGTGCAATATTTGTACTGTTCCAAAAAGTTGAATAAACATTAAATTTAAAAAAAGCCATTTTTCTAACCAATTCATGAACATGACAGCTGTTGTTTTTTAAATCATGCCCAAAGTGTGCTTTTTGCACTTGTGCATGAACTAACATTTCAGCTAGTATTTTATAAATGACACCTGTCATGTTCTTAAAAAGACTTTATTGAAAATTTGTGGTCAAAATGTAAAAAAAACAAAGAGAAACAAATGTTGTGAAGAAAGAGTGTGTGCACAGCTGGCCATTGGCCCAGCAGGTAGCATGTAGTGTTTCCACACTGGTGACTTGAGTTTAGGGATGAACATGGGGAGCTGGCTTGGCAGCACAAGATTGGGGGCCAGTGCTGTAGCATAGCACCACTCCAGAGTCCTAGCCTGGGAAGGTACTGTACAGTATTTTGCAGCACAGACAACACCTAGTGGCAGGCTGGGGAGCTTTATCTCAAAAGAAGTTGATGTGGATGTCAAGGTCTGACAGGGCCATGTACTGTGTCTGGATAAGTGGGTTACCATGAAAAAATGTGCCTTGAAATATCTTAACTATTCTTTCTATTCCATGCAATGCAGGTCCCAGAAAGAAGGAAAACTCATTACAGAAACTATGTTAATGCAGACATTAGGGCTGAAGAATGCAACACACACAAAGTAGGGAAATGACTGGCTTGGAGCAGTTCTTTTTACTTTAGACAGGAGATTGTGGGCTTGGGGAGTGGGCATTATTCTTAACAACCCCAAGGAAGACCCCAACACTAATTCACCAAGACTCTGGAGACCCAAAACACTAATATTTATTTTTCATTTCCCTACTTTGTGTACTTTGCATTCTTCAACCCTGATGTTTTTTTCTTTTGCAGCTTGGGGGTGGGGGAGGGGAGTTAGGGATTGGGGAGTTAACACCACATATGTCTACTTTTATGGCATTAACTTGAACTTTGACTAAGGTTTTTGCAAAGGATTTCCTTTCTTTTTGAGGCAGTGGAATTGCCTCGTCAGTCATGCAGGTCACTTCAGAACTTACATGAACAAATGCAGGTGTTCAGGGTCTTCTGGGCCCTGTGCCAAGGGGAGAGACTGTCCACCTATTGAAGTGCATGGTCCTTGTGGACTCTGAAGTTCCATGCAATGAAGGATGTCAAGAATTCATGAAGCAGTCTGGTGGACTGCGGAAGCACAGAGCCCTCTGGTCTCTGCACTTCCATGTGGCTGCAAATACAGAAGCACAGGGCAGAATGAATATTTCAGCAAATGCACAGGCCCTCTGCCACCCACAGGGCCAGAGATGTAAGGGTCCTATCAAAGAGAAGAGCTGTTTTCACTGTGTGGTACCTGGGCCCATGAGGGCAGCCCTATAGCTTTCATTTGCTGGCTGGTGGGGAGGTCGCATAACAGAGCCATCCCAGAATTCTCACCCCATGTAGCTGGGTCACTGAGCTCACCCCAAACTCAGCTCACTGGCACGGGATCATAAAACATACCCTCTGGGCAGGGGGAATGGCTCCATACACAAAGTTTTTTAATTATTATGCTTTTCTTTTTTTATTTTGACACCCATATTTTCAAGATAACAATTGTATCACTCCCCTTATAAAATGGCATGTGACATTTGTGGTATATTGTCAGAAACATAATTTCAGACCAAAAGTGTGAAAACATATCTTGCCTAGGGTTTAAAACTTGACACCTGCCACATTTATGAGGTGGTGTGGAAAAATGTCTGTGTTGAAATTTTGGTGTTAAAATATTGAAAATTAGTGAAGTTATGAGCGAACATTGACATACTGCAACATTCACTCATAACCTCGATATTTTACCATATTTATATACCACATTTTTAGCATCACCATCTTATTAGTCCGCCTCATGAACCCAGTAAGTGAACATTTTCAACCCCCCCCCAAAAAAAAACATTGTTCTGTGCCATAGGTGCAAAAGCACATTTTGGCCAGGATTTGAAAAACAACAGCTGTCATGTTTTATGAGATGGTGTGAAAAAATGGAAATGTATTTTATTTATTTATTTAGGTATTGGAATTACAAATGTTTGAGTCGTAGACTAATTTCCAAAGGCTGCTCATCAGTTACATAGTATGGAACATTATAGCAATGTTGCAAATTTGGGGTTAAAATGTTGAAAATTACCACAATAATAAGCAAGCATAGAAAAATGTCAATGTACACTCATAACTTTGTTGTTTTTACATATTTTGAATATTAACTCACTCAGTGTGGTTGGGAAAATATTTTTTGTAGTTAATGTTATATATATATATATATATATATATATATATATATATATATACAGTATATACAGTATATATATACTTTTTCGGCTTTTATGTTTGCTTGCACGCATGTGCAAGAAACATAGTGCCATCATACGAGTTTTCCAGAGGTGTGTCAGCCTCTTCCAATTCAGTCAGTGTGTTTGCAGGCGTGGTTGCAGAGCGCCAATCACTGCTCCAGCTATGACAGCTGAAAATGCAGTGGCATACAGTTGAAAGGGAGAGCTCCGCTTGAGTGAGCAAAGCTCTGCCCCCCCAACACACACACGCGCGTGCACGCATGCACACTGCGTGCTCATATTGCCTTCCCTCCTCCCCACACTGTATGGCCGGACGGGGTGCCCAATCCCCCATCGGCTGCCGCCCAAAGCATCCAGGTGCCGCTGGGGCCCACCCAGTGTGGCAAAATGATCATGGCCAGCCAGTGCCCAATCTGATCGGCTCCACTGTCTCCTCCCCATGCTGTCGCTGGCCAGGGTGCCCAATCCTTAGGTTCCACTGTCTCTCCCCAAGCATCCAGGTGCCACGCTGGGAGCCCACCCCAGCATGGCAAAATGTGTTATAGCCGACGGGGGTGCCCAATCCCCCGTCGGCTCCAGCCCCCAACAGCCTTTCAGCTGCCACGCTGGGAGCCCACCCCAGCATGGCAAACGTCCCTCGTCGTCTCAATAAAGAAAGAATACACCTGCAAATAAAAAACTGTCCCTCGGCGCTTCTCCCTGCCCCCCTCCCACAACCCGCACCCACCCACTGCGCACCCTGCCTCCCCACACCCCCCACCCCATATTTATCTCTGGAGCTCGGCGCGATGATCTTGACGGACCGGGAATCGTCTACACTCTTCAAAGCCAGACCACGAACTGAGAAAATGCCGGCAAGTTGTATAATGGAATAGATAGGGTTTTTTCAACTTTATTGCATATCTCAGGCATTTTTTGGAATTTTTGCACCAAATTTTCAACATGGGGTTTTTGGGACCCCTTCTCATGAATGCTGTCACTGTCATGGCATTACTCGGGCCCGAAGGGTGATTTCACAGCCACTGTGTGAAATCACCTTTCTGGAATGATTAACGAAACAACACTGCCAGTGTTCATAAGGTGGGCTCTCAAAAAGCCTGGTTTGAAAATTTGGTGGAAAAATTCCTAAAAATAACTGTTTTACGAGCGTGCGTTGTGCAGTTCCTACGCACGCTCGTAGGTTCTCGAATTTTCAATATTTTCACTCCAGATTTTCAACATTGCCATTTTACCACACCTTCTTATGAGCAGTACAGCTGTCATTTTTCACATCTCACCCAAAATGTGTTTCCGTCCATGTAGCGCACAATGGTGCAGTCGGTGTGCGAAATCAATGTATGGGACACATTAAGAAAATCACAGTGACACTGTTCATGAGCAGAAGTCTTAAAATGGCTATGTTGAAAATTTGTGAAACAATTCAAAAATGACTGTTTCTGAGCGTGTGTTGCGCAGTTCTCGCATGCTTTCGTAAGTTTGCGAAATTTCAATATTTTCACTCCAGATTTTCAACATTGACATTTTACCACACCTTCTTATGAGCAGTACAGCTGTCATTTTTCACATCTCACCCAAAATGTGTTTCCGTCCATGTAGCGCACAATGGTGCAGTCGGTGTGCGAAATCAATGTATGGGACACATTAAGAAAATCACAGTGACACTGTTCATGAGCAGAAGTCTTAAAATGGCTATGTTGAAAATTTGGTGAAACAATTCCATAAAATGACTGTTTTACGAGCGTGTGTTGCGCAGTTCCTACGCATGCTTGTAAGTTTGCGAAATTTCAATATTTTCACTCCAGATTTTCAACATTGACATTTTACCACACCTCCTTATGAGCAGTACAGTTGTCATTTTCACATCTCACCTAGCGTGTTTCTGCCCATGTAGCGCACAATGGCGCAGTCGGTGTGCGAAATCAATGTATGGGACACGTTAAGAAAATCACAGTGACACTGGTCATGAGCAGAGGTGTTAAAATGGCTATGTTGAAAATTTGGTGAAAAACTTCCAAAAATGACTGTTTTAGGAGCGCATGTTGCGCAGTTCCTATGCACGCTGGCAAGTTTGCGAATTTGTAATATTTGCACACCAGATTTTCAACAGTGCCATTTCACTGCACTTCCTTAGGAGCAGTACAGCTACCGTTTTTCATCTCTCGCCCAAAATGTGTTTCCACACATGTAGCACAAATGGTACAGTCGTGTGCGAAACAATGTTTGGGACAGATTAAGAAAATCTCAGTGACACTGGTTATGAGCAGAGGTCTTAAAATGGCTATGTTGAAAATTTGGTGACAAAACTCCATGAAATGACTGTGTTACGAGTGAGCATTGCGCAGTTTCCACGCACCTCGTAAGTTCATGAATTTGTAATATTTTCAGTCCAGATTTTCACCAGTGGCATTTTTTCACACCTCCTTATGAACAGTACAACTGTCATTTTCCACAACATGGCTGAAATGTGTTTTCACACTTTCAGTGCAGAGATGCGTAGTCGCTGTGGGAAATCATTGTTCGGGACAGATAAAAAAAATCACACTGACACTGTTCATGATCAGAGGTCCCAAAATGCCTGTGTTAACAGTCTGCTATAAAAAATCCCCAAACTAGTTACATTACGGGTGTGTGTTGCACAGTTTCTATGCACGCTCGTGACTTCACCAGTTTTTAAGATTTTCAGCATATTTTCAACATTGCCATTTTTTACACCTTCCCATGAACAGTACCACTGTCATTTTTCACATCCTGTTCGGAATGTGTTTTTGCACCTGTGGTGCCAAATGCCGTAGTCACTGTGCAAAAGCAGTTTTTGGCTAACAAACTGATATTGCCACTGTTCATGAGGTGGGGGTCACAAAAAAACCATGTTGAAAATTTGGAGTGAAAATACCAATGAATGCCTGAGGCGTTAGGGTTTCCGACCATAATGCCCCACCCTGTAGAGTATGACAGGCATCAGGGGTGTGACTTGGGATTCTTGCCTGTCATGCACATACCATTCCACTCCCACCCACACCCTGCAGCCAGTGAGAGGCATCAAGGTGTGCCTCGGACTCTTCGGGCCCAAACTTCACCCCATTCTCCTATACCTCACCCATCTCACCGTATTTCCTGATGGAATGGGGTGCGCATAAGAGCCAAAGACCCCAAGGCACACTTGGACACTTGTCAGTGTCTGCAGGGTAGGGTGTGGTGAAATGACGTGGTCGTTATGCCTGATGACCCAAAGGCACACCCCAATACCTGTCACTCTCTGCAGGGTGATGGTGGTGGGGTTGGCTTCAGTTCAATACTTCACTGCCATTCCTATTATGCAGCTCTGTAACTTCTACACTACCAATGCCAATGCCAGCAAGCAAACATTCAGCATTGACAAATGCTTGTTCTTTTTAGTCCCCTTCACCCTGGGGCTAAAACATAAGCATGTGTGTATGTGCATGGATCCGCACGCACCCACCAGGATCCAGTGGCCCCCTCTGCCCCTCCCCAGACTTGCGTCACTGCTCCTGTCCACCTGCACTACCCATTGTACCTCCACCCAGTGGGAGAGGAAATACAGCAGAATGGGCATCCACCCCAATGGAAGGAAGAGCCATAGTTTGATCCCATTCCAACCCTCCCCCTAAGCCTGCACCTCGGCAGCCCAAGGTCATTCCCAAACCCGGGGCACTGGCATGACACGAGGTAAGGCACCAGAGACTCAGCCCTCTGCACCACCGGGCCAGCCGTAGTTCATTTTTTTATGGCATAAGAAAAGAAAAACAATACAGTCAGAAATACATCAAAGGCCTAACATCAAATAAATAGTCTGACAATAGCCAAAATGACCAGTAGTCCATCTGTAAGTTAAGGGATAAAAGGAACCACTCCAAGGAGGAGGCAATATAGACGATAACAGGATGATGACCTGTGACATAAAAGTAGTCATATCAGATAGGAAAACAAGGTACACGTCATCTAACACACATCTGTGAAGAGGACTGAACCTATAGAATAAAAACAGATGATTATTATTATTATTATTATTATCTGGAAAGGTGGTCGGGAAAATGAAAGCGAAAATTCAGTGAGCGAAAGTGCAACTTTCTGCACCTGGGAGTCAGAAATCCAGGCCAGGGGTATACCCTGGGAGGAGTCATGATTCAAGTCACGGAGGGTGAGAGGGACCTGGGCGTAGTGGTAGATGTCAAAATGAACAACTCAGAGACCTGTAGGAGGGCAGTGGAAAGGGCAAATAGGATGCTGGGATGCATCGCCAGGGGGATTACCTCCAAAAAGGCAGAAGTGATCCTTCCACTGTACAACTGCTTGGTTAGGCCACACCTCGAGTATTGTGTGCAGTTTTGGAGACCACATTTAAAGAGGGACATTACACTCCTAGAGAGGGTCCAAAGGAAGGCAACCAAAATGATCTAGGACCTGGGGCAGAGAATCTATGAGGGAGAGGCTAAAAGAGCTCAACATGTACACCCTGGAGGAGAGAAGGGACAGGGGGACATGATAGAGGTCTTTAGGTACATGAAAGGGATCAATAAGGAAGGCCCAGTCAAGGTGCTCCAAGGGAAGGAGGGTGGGGCAACGAGAGGTCACGGGTGTAAGCTGAAAGGGAGCAGGCTCAGAGGGGAGAGGAAGAAATGTTATTTCACTGAAAGAGTGGTGGAGCCATGGAATGCACTGCCCAGAGAGCTGTTAGAGGTGGAGACTGTGGACAGGTTTAAGAGGGAATGGGACAGGTACAGAGGGAGGGTAAATCGGACCAGGCCCAATACAGGTGGAACATCTGGGACTGGGGACAATATAACCCAAGGGGGAGGGGGGGGGGACACCAAAATCGGCCCTCAGTGCGGGTGCTGAAAATTGAGCAGACTTGAGAGACCATTAGGCCTATTCTGCTGGCATTTTAGTATGTTAGTATTTTATGTTATTATTATTATAAAAAAAACAAAAAAACAACAAACATAACAACTTATGTACAAACTACTGCTTGTACTGAAAAAGATCATGTTTAATCCACATAGAGAATACAGGTAAGAATTAAATTTGTCATATAGCATTAGAGAGGGTTTTAAATTGTGAGAGAGGGAGGAGGCTACAACTTAGGATTGTGACTGGAAAAAGGGGCCCCTGTAGTAAAACAATGGGGTAAAGTTTTGGCCACTACATAATCTCTCATAAGTGGGAAGCTGGCCAACAGTGCAAAGCCATTCATTTAGAGAAGGGACTGAAGGAGATTGCCCATTGCAGAATATTAGCTATTTAGCTACCCCCCCCACACACACACACCTTTATGACCCATTGCACAGCTGGTGAGTGCTTTGTAGTGTTGTCCAGGCCGTAGCCTAATAAGAGGAGGGGAGCATTAACCTGAATATAGCTGCTGACTGTTTCCTCACAGGGCTTGGTGATTTCTTGCCAAAACAAGTTAAGGAGCGGACATTCCCATAAAATATGAAAGAGGTGGGCAGTTGGACTTCCGCATCTCCAGCACCGGTCATGGTTTAACAGCCCTAGATGCTTAAAATGTGAGGTGTCCTATACTACCTATGGAAGGTTTTGTAGTGGATAAGGCAGCTTCTGCCATCCCTACAAGCTTTATGTCTTCTGAACCATACATGGGACCATTGCAATTCCCTAATGATACTCCCCAACTCGTCTTGCTATGGGGATTGGGTTTTCAGCAAGGGGTCTTGTTGAGCATTTCTTAGTGCTTGGTAAATGCAATTTGACCTCTCCCAATCACCCAGCAAATGAGAGAGGAAGTGTGAATTAGCTATATTAGGGTGAGTACTCTTAGATTTAGACAGCTTTTGGATGGCAGTTCTGATCTGCAAATACCTTCGGAAGTCAGATTTGTCAAGCTGATAGCAAGACATTAAGTAGGCAAAGGAGTTCAAAGCCCCAAAACCCACCAGGAAGAGATCTTTAATAAACATAATGCCTTGCATTGCCAGCATTTTCCATCTGATTGAGACTCCACTAATTTGTGTGAGGGGGTTGTCACATAAAGGAGCCCAATCTAATGGGGTGGAATCCCAAGAGAGGTTCTTATGGACTTTGGAAGAAAGTTTCATAGTTGGGGAAGGCCATGAAACTCATAATCAAGGGGTGTATAATAAATCAGCCAGTTTCT
This sequence comes from Neoceratodus forsteri, assembly GCA_016271365.2. Lineage (NCBI taxonomy): Eukaryota > Metazoa > Chordata > Ceratodontiformes > Ceratodontidae > Neoceratodus > Neoceratodus forsteri. The sequence continues at coordinate 320,064,453 of CM028130.1, forward strand.
TGTTACCCAAAAACATCCATTCAATGTGGAGCCAAAGGGGATCAAGTGGCCCGGGGTAAGAGAACCATTTGATTGTTTGGGCTGTAAGAAAGGCCATATGATTCTTCTGGAAGCATGGGAGCTCCTCCCCCCCCATTCTTGTGATTGCAAAGTTTTGCCCTGCTAAAATGTGAGGGCTTACCCTACCACATAAAGTGGCCAATCTAATTTTCAGTTTTTTGAAACCACTTGGGAGAGATATGCAGGGGTAGGTGGGATAAATTATGAAGGAATCGTGAGGTTATAATTAACTTTATGGTATTGGCTTTCCTTGCCAGGGAGAGCTGAAGGGCTGACCATCACTCAAATTCTTTCCTTGAAGAGGAGATCAAGAGGTCTAGGTTTAGGGGTATCAGCTTGGCAAGATTAGAGTGTATCTTGATTCCCAGTTAGGTTGTACTGCTAGGGGTCCATTTTAGACCCAAAGATATAAAATATCTGGCAATACATCTAGAGTTAGGAGGTAGTACTTCAGTCTTAGACTGATTTACCTTAAGCCCCAAATTCTTAATAAGGGTGTTAAAGAGGGGAAGAACATGGGATACTGATTGCTCAGTCTCCGAGAGGATGATGAGGAGATCATCTGCATAGATGAAAGTTTTGTATTCCCCCGACTGAACTTAATGCCTTGAATATCAACACTGTTATGAATAGCTGTCGTAAGGGGTTCTATGGTCATTAAGAAAAGTAGAGTGGATAAAGAGCACCCCTGCCTAATGCCTTTTTTTGTAGGGGAAAAAGGGGAGATTTGGCACATTTGTTAAGACCAAAGCCATAGGTGATGCATATAACAAGGATACCCACCTCCTAAATGTCGGGCCTATTCTCATATTGGACAAGGTCTCAGGCTGGTAGTATAGCCTAGAGATTAGAGGAACAAGGTGTGAACGAGCTTGATACATCCAGCAGACCAGACCTGAGTTTGATTCTCACAACCTCCACTTGCATACTGTGTGACTCTGAGCAAGTCACTTAACCACCCAGTGCTCCCACGTTGCCCCTGAAAACAGGCACTTGTGCCTAGTGGGCCTTAACCGGTTACCAAAGACAAAAAAAAAAAAAGATAACTCCATTCGATTGAGTAAAATGCTTTTTCAAAGTCTACTGCAAGAGCAACTGATGGAGAGGGAAATGATTGTGAGTGGTTTAAAACAGATACAGTACCAGGGACCAGAGGTGGTCGGAACTGAAATTACCTTTTATAAACCCAACCTGAGAGGATGAATCAAGTCAGGCAATACAGCTTACAGTCCACTCCCTAGGATTTTTGCTAGGATTTTAACATCCACCTTTGTAAGGTAAATAGGGTGGTAAGGTAACTGCCCGGCAGCAAACAGTTTTTGTCCTTGGGAAGTACTGTTATACGGTAACAACTTCCCTCATAGACTGAGGCAAAATCCCATGGGGAATAAGCAGCCTGAAAAACTTGCTGTAAGTAAGGTGCTAATTCCTGGCTCAGAGCTTGATAGTAGTCGACAGGGAAACATCAGCCCCAGAGGCCTTGAGAGTTCAGCGGCTTGATTGTCTTTACAATTTCAGTCACTGAGATTGGAGCCTCAAGCAAAAAGAGTTTTTTGGGCATAATAGTTAGAATAGTTCAGTTGAGCAGGAAAGATCTGACATCTTCAGATCTTGGGAGCTTAGGAGATACTTTGAGAGACTGACAGAATTGTTGCCTAATCTTATTAATTCCATTAGAAATGCTGTTGAGATGGCCTTTATGGTCCAGAAGGCCTCTGATGGCCCAGGCAGCTTTTCTATGTTTCAATCTGTAGGCAAATAGTTTACTGGAGTCTCCCTTCCTTCCCACCTGGAGTGTAGAAGCCACCTGAAGGCTAACTTGACCTTCCTGTTAAGAAGATAATGCAGGCAAGAGTGAGCACGAACAAGTTGTGCTGCCAACGAGACAAAGGATTTAGGGGAGGCTTCCTTATATTTCTGCTCTAGCTCTTTAACTTCTGATTCAAAAAAGAGCTGTTCAGCCTCCCTCGTTCACCATCTATGGGCAGCATGTGTCATAATATGGGCCCTCATGGATGCCTTAAAGGCTTCCCATAATGTTTGGCCCTAGTGTCCCCTGTATTGTTGAGTGCCCAGTACTGCCTGACTTCTTCCTTGAGCCATGGTATAAATGGGGGATCCTCCAATAAGAGAGGTTCCAGTTTCCAAGACCTGGGCCTCACTATCAGTTGGCCCCAAATCAACTCAACTTCCAATGGAGCATGGTCCAATATTATGATTGGATGGATGGTGGCCCCACTACCTGAAAGATGAAAGATTGAGAAAGCAGCCATAAATCTCTCCTACTAGCTGTACCATATGAAGCTGAGAAGCAGGTATAGTCTGTTACTCTGAGGTGTCAGTTTCTCCTAACATCAATCAGCTGGTCAGTAGACATCAGGCTCTCTATGGCAGAGAGGGCTTGGGTATGAGGCTCAGTCTTTCCAGCACTCCTGACTACAGCAACATTGAGTGTCACATTGAAATCTCCCCCTAACAGTATAGGTGCATGAGATGTACTGAGGTCTAAGATGTTCTGAAACAAAGAATGAAAGAAGCTTGGGTCATCACAATTGGGGCCATAAATATTGATTAGGAGCAGCAGATCTTGTAGAGTAGCCACTAACCCCATAACCCACATCTCCTCCTTATCCCTTTTGACATTTGCAGAACTGCAGCTGAGGGACTTATGGATAAGTATAGATACCCCTCTTTTCTTAGATGGGGCTACACTGTGTGCTTCAACACCCACCCAATCATGGCAGAGATAGTAGCCTCCAGCCTGTTTAGTTTGATTTCCTATAAAAGGCTATATGATGTCTGAATTTCTTAAGGTGAGACCAGACCTTTTTTTCTTTTGATAGGGGAGTTCAGTCCACTAACATTCTAAGTAATGCAACGTAAGTCCATACTAAACAATATTAAAATGTAAAAGTATCAGCAAGCATGTTACACAGAAACCTTGATAGGGAAAGTGTTTTCCACCCCCCCCATAGGGTAAACCATTTTAAGGGTCTGTAAGGAAATGTTTGTCATTATGTAGTTACTAGCTTATTGAGACTGTAAATGTATTACCATGCAGTATTATTAGCTGTGCATTTATAAGAAATGTATTACTGCTTATTAGCAAATATTTCAGTTGCAAGCAGGGGCCCTTTAGGGAGATAAAGGTTACAGTGGAGAACTGCGATTTGCTGAATCCCCAGAATAGAGACAGCTTTGCCACACTGGTGTTATAAGAAATGTCTCTGGGAAAAGATGCAGTGTCTGGACAACTCTGATAAGGGCAAGTGCTGATGCATGTGAAACTCAGCTCACAAGTAAGCAAGGCCAATAACAGTTCCCAGATGTAAGACGCTTTAGTCATGCATCATATAACTATACACAAAGTTAGGAATAATAATGCCTTCCAGATGTGACCCGCCCCCTCCCCAATTTCTAGAGGCAAACCAATGGACCGGGGGAGGGGGCACACAGCACAGCACAGAAATCTCACCAGATGTGATGTTGGGGTGTATTAAGTCATAAGAGGAAGGTAAAAATTCCTCTTTACAAGACACTGGTTAGGCCCCATCTGGAGTACTGCGTGCAGTACTGGGGGCCGCACCTGCACAAGGACATTAACAAAATGGAGGCAGTCCAGAGAAGGGCAACCAAAATTGTGAAGGGACTGCATCAGAAAACATATAAGGACAGATTAGTGGAGCTCAATATGTATATCCTAAAGCAAAGGAGGGAGAGGGGTAATATTATTGAAACATTCAAACATCTTAAGGGCATTAACAAGGTGAAAGGGTCTAACGTTTCAGTATAAGAAAAATAGCAGGACAGTTAGAGGGAGGCTGATTAAGGGGTGATGTGAGGAAGTTCTTTTTCACAGAAAGGGTGGTGGATGCACAGAACGGCCTACCTCAGGATGTGGTGGATATGAAAACAGTGCAGGGCTTCAAACAGGCATGGGATAGGCATAAGGGAGCAATACAGATGAGAATGAATAAACAGACTATTGACAGAGTAAAGACCTATGGCACATTCATAAGGTAGAAAAAATGGGCAGACTGGATGGACCTTGGGGTCATTATCTGTCATCAATGTTTATGTTGCTATGTTTCTAAATATCCCACAGGTTCAAATCATAGACAAAAAAAAATATGGGCCAACCTGGAGACAACTTCAAGTGGGCTGGAAAACTACAGGACTTATGGCCACGAACACACAAGGCACCCCCCCTCCAACAAAGATCCTCAGCCTCTAGATATCTTCATTCTTCTATCACAGGACCCCCACCAACCCTGGGATCAGAGATGCAGGATTTAGAATAAAGCCCAACTGGAACAAGCATTTGTCAATGGCGAACGTTCGCTTGCAGGTATTTGCAGTGGTGTTTGGCACGTATGGTGCTTTACCCTAAGGCCCTCTGCGATTGCTGGTATTTGCACAATAAAATTTCAGCATGACCTTTTTGTTACCCCCATTGTGTGCTACATAGGCGGAAACATGTTTTTAGCAGGATGTGAAAAATGACAGCTGTACTGCTCATAAGGAAGTGTGGTAAAATGGCAATGTTGAAAATCTGGAGTGGAAATATTGAAAATTCGCAAACCTACGAGCGTGCGTGGGAACTGTGCAATGCACGGTCGTAAAACAGTCATTGTTAGGAATTTTTTCAACAAATTTTCGACATTGGCATTTTAAAACCTTTGCTAATGAACAGTGTCACTGTGATTTTCTTACTGTGTCCCATACATTGATTTTGCACACCGACTGCGCCATTGTGCACTACATGGGCAGAAACACGTTTTGGGCAGGATGTGAAAAATGACAGCTGTACTGCTCATAAGGAGGTGTGGTAAAATGGCAATGTTGAAAATCTGGAGTGAAAAAATTGAAAATTCGCAAACTCCGGCGTGCATAGGAACTGCACAATGAACACTAAATAAAACAGTCATTTTAGGAATTTTGTCACAATTTTCAACACAGCCATTTTAAGACCTCTGCTCATGAACAGTATCACTGTGATTTCCTTAATGTGTCCCATACATTGAGTTCGCACCGACCTAGCGCCATTGTGTGCTACATGGCGGAAACACATTTTGGGCAGGATGTGAAAAATGACAGCTGTACTGCTCATGAGGAGGTAGTAAAATAGCAATGTTGAAAATCTGGAGTGCAAATATTGAAAATTGCAAATGTACAAGCGCAGAGGAACTGCTCAATGCACTCGTCAAACAGTCATTTTTAGGAATTTTTTCACCAAATTTTCAACATAACCATTTTAAGACCTCTGCTCATGAACAGTGTCACTGTGATTTTCTTAATGTGTCCCATACATTGATTTCGTACACCGACTGTGCCATTGTGTGCTACATGGGCAGAAACACATTTTGGGTGAGATGTGAAAAATGACAGATGTACTACTCATAAGAAGGTGTGGTAAAATGGCAATGTTGAAAATCTGGAGTGGAAACATTGAAAATTCGTAAACCTACGAGCGTGCGTAGGAACTGCGCAACGCATGCTCGTAAAACAGTCATTTTTTGGAATTTTTGCACCAAATTTTCAACATGGGGTTTTTGGGACCCCTTCTCATGAATGATATCACTGTCATGGTGTTACTCAGGCCCGAAGGGTGATTTCACGCAGTGACTGTGAAATCACCCTTCGGGCCTGAATAACGCCATGACAGTGACATCATTTATGAGAAGGGGTCCCAAAACCCCATGTTGAAAATTTGGTGCAAAAATTCCAAAAATGCCTGAGATTTCAATAAAGTTGAACCCCACTATCTAGTCCATTATACAGCTTACCGGCTTTTCCTCAGTTCGCGGTCGGCTTTGAAGAGTGCAGACATGTTCCGGTCCACGAAGATCGTGCGCTGAGCTCTGGAGGTAAGTATGGGGTGAGGGGTGTGGGGAGGCAGGTGCGCAGTGGGTGGGTCGCGGGTTGTGGGAGGGGCGGGGAGACTGTGTGGGACCGTTTTGACTTACAGTTTTTTTTAATTGGACGTGGGACATTTGCCCGCTGGGGTGGAGGCTCCCAGAGTGGCACAAGGATGGCTGGGGAGGCCAAGGAGCCCGATGGGGAATTAGGCACCCCGTCCAGCAAACAGCGAGGCGTTACCATGCTGGGGTGGGCTCCCAGCGTGGCAGAGGATGGCTTGGGGGGGGCCGTGGAGCCGGCGGAAGTTAGGCACCAGCCCGGCCAGCTCTTGTGGGACATTTGCCACACTAGGGTGGGCTCCCAGCGTGGCAGCAAGGATTTGGGGGCGGCGTGATGGTGCTCTGTATGACAGCAGTGGTTTTCTTTGAAGCGAAGACCACCGCTGTCATACACAGCTCCCGCACCCATTGGTGCAGGACCGCCACGTCTGCTCAACTAAGCAGTGGATTTAATGGGAGAGGCACACCGCTAAAGTGTGCTACTCTCCCAAAATGTTCCTTGTGCATGCGCGCAAGCGAACTTAAAAAAGAACTCAGTATGAGATAAAAACCTTGAGGATATAAAATTTATGCATTCCCTATTTACAAACAGAATCAACTCAAATTTATTATTTTAGAATCCAGTCACTTTATTTCTCATATGGGCTACAGGAGTTCATGTGTGACTTAAATTCAAAACTCAGCTCCATGGGGCTAAACTTTGTACAGACAGAAAAATATAGCTGTTCTTTAGGCAGAGCCAGATTTTTACATGGCTCATGAAATAGCAGACCTGGTTTTTCCCAAGGACATAGCAACCATCTACCTGAACAATGAAGCTCCACTGATTCCACCTGCGCTGATAAGTACCTAACCGAGCTTCCTACTTGATTACATGGGGGTTCTCATTCTCCCTCTAAAACAGGGACGCATACAGCTGCTCCCCAACCCATTCCCTGACCCTCTATTCTGGTCTTCCAGGGACATGGATGGTGCAGTACCAGCCACACCCACTGCACCACACCCCCACTTCTATCCTGCCAGGTCACTTTCGTGGTCTGCACAGTCTCCTCAGACCACTACTAGCTCCCTTCCAAATTCTGAATCAAGGCATGAGATGGTGTGCATGGTCTAAATCCTGCATAGCCGTACACTTTCTTCATCCATCTTGCTGCCCGATATGTGCAGCCAGCACTAGGGGAGAAAAATACCTCCAGGGCACTCCGTGGCCCACTCAGCTAAAGACCAGTGGCCCCCAGGCCTGTCCCTGCAAAACAGGCTATATAGCGGGTAAAGGATCCCCAGGTCCCCTCACCAGTGAGATCCTAGGTCACCTTGCCACACAAGGTTGCAGGGGCTCTGTCACTACCTATTGCATCCCTGACGACCCAGGCCCCACTACTAACTTACAGGTGCCTAATCAGGACCCTGGGCCAACCTATCCTGCACCTCCACTACTCTCCTTTCCACCTCCCAGAGCCCAAGACCCCACAAATAATGACCACAGCTGCCTGTCTCTGTGCCCTACCACGGATGCTCACCCAGGGGGACCCAGTGCATTGTCGCTGTTGAAGCCAGCCTGCCAAAAGTGGGGCAGGTGTACCCCCACCCTGCAGTGCCCTACAGTGCCTGTCGGTCTATTCCTACAGCAGTCTCTCTCCAAAAACTTCCTGTCCATCCTATTTATATCCCTGAAAGTCCTGCTCTCTGCTGCCACCAAATGGTGGCAAGTGAAACTTGATCTCCCAGAGCACTAACAAATCCCTAAGCTCTGAGGACAGTAAGAAGGAAAGGTGGTCCCTAAAGGAAGCATAAGCCCCTCTCAAATGAGAGGAGACTTACACTCTAACCCCACCCAGGGAATTATTCCCTCCTGGGAATGATGGCAGAGGATCCATGGTGGCCTCCACAAAAACAAACTGGGTATGCACATCTCCCCAGCCTGGCAGAAAGAGAACCACTTAAATTTTGGCCCAAGGGATTCCCTCCCTAACACTGCCTATTCTAACCCATCTAAACCTATTTAAAAATAAACTCTAGCTAGCTTACTTGTGCCAAGAAGTCCAAAACACATCTGGAAATAGCTAAACTGTTATTCTTGAATCATAATCTGGTTCAAGGTCAGTTGGCATTCATCTGTATCCCCCTTCCCCAGGTCATGCTTGAAAATAGGCAGGATTTGTCTAGTGCACTTACCCGGTCAACAAAAACTAAATAAATAATAAAAACAATATTTTTCCAGTTCTAATGACCAGGTAATTTAAGTTATAGAAACAATTTGAGGTAGAAAAGGCAGTTACTTTCCTTTACCCCTGATTATACCTCCCTGCAAAATACTACACAAGTTACCCCATAACGATAATCAAATCTATACTATTATACAAGGTCCCGACACCCTAATTGGCATCCCACTGTACACCTTGGACAAATACTATGTTACACATAATATGCATATGGTATGCTAACATATAGGGCACAGAAACCTACCGTAGAAGATTGTCAGGATATATAATGATTGTAATACACTTTACTTTCATTGTGCATGGAAACTACAGATAGTAAGCCAAGACAGTTATGCCTTTGTCATCTTCTGATATTACATAGTCTGTACTGCCATCTTTTGGATTTATGTATAACTAAACTACATCCAGTGTCTTTCACATACTATGTATACTCTTATTGTTCTCAGAGATAGCTGACTTAGTGAATGTTGTATAATATTATCTATACTGTGGAGCCACTTTACTTTTGGCTAATAGGGCTTACTGATAACCATGGTAATTATCACAGTATGTAATGTAATATATTACATTTTACTCTCAGAGATCTTCTTCCCTCCTTGGGGTATTGGGGAACGCTAAGCTCTGGTGCCCAGTGTCTTATGGTAAGAACTGCTTAGGGGGAACTGTGATATCCTTTTGTAGTAATAAATATGTTTATTACTGATATGCAACTTGTTTGTGATTCTTTTGCATCTCTAATTATCACCAAGAACCTGATTAGGGCTAGACACCCTAACAAATTGGCGACTGTGTGCAGGCAATTTAGATGGTGCAAAATTTCACTTGTTGCTTGAAATATTTCCCTTCCTGCGGGTATAATAGGTGTGCACGCCTGCATCACCTCTCCTATTATTTGTACCTCCGTAGCAACTGGTGACTGCTTACTGGGCACAGTTGATGCTGACTCACCATGCCCAATGGTAGTTTTGAACTACAGAACTACATGAGTACAGTAGCTAGCCAGTCTGCTGGTTTTGCCTGTCATGGATTGATACATGACATGGCAGCCTCTTATGGGTTCTGGTTTTGAGCTTCAGAAAACATCACATGAATGCTCTACTTCAAAAACCTGTGCCTGAATTATAACAAAACTAGAGATAGCAGCAAAAAATGGCACCAGGTAACAGCAAGACTTCAAAATACATTACATTGATTGCAAATATAAACAGACTTTGTCAAAGTGGTACAAGTGGTAGAAAAATAAGAACTGACATGGAAGTTAGGGGGGTATTGCAGAGAAAGGGTGTCACCATTCACCTAGAGAGACATGGGATATGATTGATACAAGATCGGTGGGTTAACTGGTGGGGGGGACCGAGCACAGGTGGGAGTGTAGGTATGCATCCCATTTAGCATGAAACTTTGGAAAGGAAGTGAGTCTTAAGGTAGGAAGAGCACCTTGAGGTTTAAGAGTTTTAGAAAAACAGGGATATGGCCAAGACAGAGAAGAATTTAAAACAGATTGGAAAGAAGCACAGCAGGAAGGTTCAATTGCCTTGGTAAAGTGTGTTGTGAAGGACTATTATAGACAGTTAACAGAACTACAAGAAACCCTAAAAACTAAAGAAAAAAAGCAGGGGGTGTACCATCTGCAGAGAAACATGAATTCAGATTTAGTGGCATAGAATGTGTATTTCTGGGTAAAAGAGGGGTGATTTGGATACCCTGATAATACAAAGTGAAGCTATGTGGATTTTCCATTTGGGAGGTTTCTACCCACCAGGTCTCAATGACAGAATAGATATAATACCTTTCATTAAAAAGAGAAAAGGGAACCCATAGAAAAAATATCTAATGGCTTCACAACTGTCATTGATTGTTGAACAGAATTCATTTAAAGATATGACCTAGATACTGAGAGTACCACAAAGCTCATTATATATATATATATATAAATATATTGGGCATGTGTGATTTTGTATTTTCTTGAAACTTGGCTTCCCAGCCAAATGCCCTTTGGGATAACCCTTGCCTCAGTGTTTGCGCACAGAGGTTCTTTGTCTTTTAAATAGTTTTTTTATTTTAATGGGTTCACCAAAACATAACCCAGACAGACCGTCTTAGGGTAGCTGGTTCATTCCACTGGGGTATCAAACAGACGAGGCATATTGATGAGTCCTGGTAGGATGAAACACGTGTCTATGTCATCTGTTAGCACCCTTTGCAAACTGTGTGAGAGGCCTTTCGGCACCATGCAATTCTGCTTAAAGTTTAACCAGCATAACATTCTGTGGTGATTTGCATATGCAGCCCATGATGCTTTGCATTGTGTGGGCATGTATGATTTTGTATTTTCTTGAACCTTGGCTTCCCAGCCAAATGCCCTTTGGGGTAACCCTTGCCTCAGTGTTTGCGCACAGAGGTTCTTTGTCTTTTAAATAGTTTTTATTTTAATGGGTTCACCTCAACATAACCCAGACAGACTGTCTTAGGGTAGCTGGTTCATTCCACTGGGGTGTCAAACAGATGAGGCATACTGATGAGTCCTGGTAGGATGAAACACGTGTCTATGACATCTGTTAGCACCCTTTCAAACTGTGTGAGAGGCCATTCGGCACCATGCAATTCTGCTTAAAGTTGAACCAGCATAACATTCTGTGGTGATTTGCATATGCAGCCCATGATGCTTTGCATTGTGTGGGCATGTGTGATTTTGTATTTTCTTGAAACTTGGCTTCCCAGCCAAATGCCCTTTGGGGTAACCCTTGCCTCAGTGTTTGCACACAGAGGTTCTTTGTCTTTAAATAGTTTTTATTTTAGGGGTTCACCACAACATAACCCAGACAGACCGTCTTAGGGTAGCTGGTTCATTCACTGGGGTGTCAAACAGGACGAGGCATACTGATGAGTCCTGGTAGGATGAAACAGGTATCTATGTCTGTAGCACCCTTTGCAAACTGTGTGAGGGGCCTTCGGCACCATGCAATTCTGCTTAAAGTTGAACCAGCATAACATTCTGTGGTGATTTGCATATGCAGCTCATGATGCTTTGCATTGTGTGGGCATGTGTGATTTTGTATTTTATATATATATATATATATATATATATATATATATGCATGAAAATCAGTTAAAGCCATTTTAATTTAAGTAACATACATAGTGACACAATATTGTAACTTTGTAAAGTAGAAGTTTTATTTTTTAACTTCTTTTGAAATTTTTCTTTATCTCTCCCTTTATCTTCCCTTTTTTCTAGGCTTTCCATGGGTGTTGCATGAAGTTCCTAAATACTAGAAAATAGTCAGAAAATGGCCAACCACTGTAGGTTGTTGGCAGAAATGATAATAATAATAATTTTATTATGAATTCATAGAGCAACTCTCAGCTTATTGTTTGCACCCCATAGAACTGTTGTTTACAGAATGTATTGGTCATTGAATCAAGCAAAAATACAAATTGTTTATCTCCTTTGATGAAGATACACGTTATAGTAACAGAATTAATGGTCAGGAAGCATTTTGTCTTTTCTCATGTTAAATATGAAGAAACAAAGTTTTTGAACCTATACTATGTGGATAAGTAAATGCTATTTAATAAATATTGTATAGCACTTTAGGTATCATTGTGAACTACTGAAAAGCACATTGCACCTTTAATGGGTATGGCAATAGGACTGGTTAACAGAATTCTAAATACAGGGACTGTCCCATTGACCAGCATCCCTTGAGAAAGCCTATGGGCAAAATCTGGTCAGGAGCTCTGCTGCTAACGTTGGTATGCACGGTTTGCACTACGTTGTAGCTAATTTTGCACATTAAATAATCTTAAATCTTGCCTTTGCCTGGTGCCTTTTTTAGCTGCTGTCTCAAGTTTTGAGCTTCCCCATTGATTTTTACCAGTACTGCAAGGGCCACAATGTCAAACATATGCACAGACTTGAGACTCAATGTCTCGATCTTCCTTGCTTCTCATGGAGGATGGACTGATTTCACGCTGGACACAAGTCAATCCAAAAACCCCATGCTGGGGATTTCAACCCAATACACAAGGATGAGACAAACAGCCTAAAAGCATGAGGCTAAAGGGCTGTTGGTTGTGGCTATCAGCACTTCTTTGGAAGTCTCTGAATCAAGGTTTCTCTCCCTCTAACTGCAAGTCTCATCCCTTAAGAAACAGATGGGATTGCAGGCTACTGAAAGTTTGAAAAAAGAGCAAGAACCGAAGACAGCACTTTAGTCCTTGCAAAATGAGAAAGAAACTAGTTTGCACTGTTGGGTGAAAGCAATCGGCAAGAAATATCCATGTTGAAAGATGACTGTGAAAGTTTGAAGCAAGATAAGGGACAGGTGTTACAAATGAATGATTTGTTAAGTAAAACTAATGATCAACTGTGAGAGGACTTGAACCAGGTACGCGATGAGTTGGATGGGGAACATAGGGACAACTGCAAATCAAGCACCATGCATAGAGTGATACAAAAACAGGTTACGAAAGGTGAGGAGCAGAACATTGCAAAAGTTAGTTATGAAGAATGTTAAGACAAGATGGCAAAACTGCACCATCAGTGAGAAGTTTTGACTGGTCACATTAAGGAGATGGGTCTCTACACCCCCCTCAACCTCACGTCATCTGGAGATGATGAGTCTGATGATGACATCTCCCAATACAACACCCAGTCACACTCCTACTATGGTCTAGTAACCCCACCCTACAACTCACAAGATGGTGGTTCCCCTCACTATGACAGCACTTCCCTATGCTATCATGATGATGATGATGATTATTATTTGCGATGCCAACATGGCGACCCACATGATGGGAGGGAGGCTTGGGCCTACCACTGCCCCGTCAAGGCCTACCAATGGCCGCCCCTGTCACTGTTATTTCACTGGACAACAGGGAGGAGATTGAGAAACTGATTGAAAGCACTTTGTGCAATTCAGATTTACCTAAGAAAAGCAAACAAACCTTCCGGACGCAGATAAAACAACTGCTGAAGGAGAAAGCTACTCAGCAGTCTGTGGTCCGGACTGTCACCAACACCACAGCAGAAGCTGTCCTTTATGGTGCACAAGATATCCTTCCTTCCCCAGACCATCCTAGTAATCCCCTACAGATGGCCCACTCTGTTCAGCAGATCGCAGACAGCATAGGCCATATGAGTCCCATTGACAACTTCAGCTGTCATTTGGAGAAGGTACATTCCAAATACCAAATGCTCAGCTTAACAGTGGATTACCAAGTACAGATCCTCAGACAAACTATTGATCCTGGCCTATGAGTGAAACTCCCAGAAGTAGCCTGCCAGGACACTCGAGCTACTTTTGGCCAAATCTCAGCTGAACTCATAGCTGCACACAGCCCAGGTGTGGTTGGGGTAATGCTAGCATACCCTGTGAAACAAAACACAAAAGAAAGCCCATCAACTTTTCATCAGAGACTGTGAATGGCCTACCATGCAGATAAAAACCTTGCAGGAGAAGCCACAGATGCCGACCTCATAGAATACAAGAACTTGTTCCTTCAGAACATACTCCCAGCTGTCCGTGAGAAGGTGGAACCAATAATTTTCACCACCATGGACAATTTTGCCAACATCCTTCAGAAAATGGAGTGGGTTTACCAGCTCTACATCAGAGACCTCAGCTTCTGTTCGAAAAAGATGGCTGTGGTAGAATCTACCAATGAGCCCACAACCCACTATCGCATGGAAGGCAAGGCCCATGAGAAGAAGCCTGTATCTTTGGACAACTGACAGCATCAAAAGTCATGGGATGGGAACCAGAACTACAACAAAAACAAATGCAATTGGAATTCCGATTCCAATTGGAGTAATCAAAATAATTGAACAAGCCCCTCATACAGAGAGATCACCAAGGAGAACAGAAACCTCTGAAACCTCCTTGGACAGGTCTGCTCTGTAGCAGACGTGGTCTTGACATCGGCCCTCTCAGTTATAGGCCCAGGAGAATGGGTCTCAGCAGGCCATGAGGATTCCAGAACTACAGGGCACTAGGCCGCTGCAGGCCTGAACCCTGACACCACTCCCTTTATAGCAGCCATCTAGCACAGGGATGAGGTCCAACGAGAACAGGCCCAACCACTCTTCCAGGAGCACCCTGCTGATAGCACCACAGATTGACAACTACAGGCCACAGTCCAAACTGTGAACCAGCTCACATTGGATACAAATTGAAGGCCTTGCACAAAGGCTATGGTTGGGAGCCGAAAATGACAATGCTGTTAGATACAGGTGCGGCTGTGTCTGTATTACATGATGATGACCCGGCAAACTTTCCTTGGTCTACCGGATGGCGGACCAACACCTCAGGTGTGGATGGCACAAAGCTATTTACGTATCATTCTGTAGTATTATCAGTGACTATAGGCAACCTGAAGGCACACCATACCTTTCGGCTTATGGTGTTACATGATCATCACATCATCATGGGAATTGATTTTCTCATGCCACACAGCAGTTTGGTGGATCTGGCTAACATGCTATTGATCCAAATCAGAGGACAATACCATCATGATTTTGGATTCGCACATGGTTGCAACCATAACCACTAATGACAAGGAATATGACATCACTGATCTATTTCAGAACCATGAGTTCTTCAGAAGACTTCTCCGCATGCTGCAGAAGCTTTTGGACATATTTGCTATAAACAAGCATGATTGTGGTAGGATGCAGACTGTCATCAAAATTCCAGGCCCAGCCCATGAAATTCAAAGGCAATGCCCTTTTCCTGCTGAGGCCTTGCCATCACTCAGAGAAACTATTCAGTCACTCCTCAAACAAGGTGTGATCAGGACTTGTGTCTCTACTGTCAATTCACCTATTTGGCCTGTGAAGAAACCCATGGGAACTTGGAGACTCACAACTGATTACAGAAGACTTAACTGAGTTACTCCTAGCTGCTCACCTACAGAAGCATCAGCACCTGATGTGCTCAATTTGCTGACCCTGACCATCAGTGGTTTAGTGCTCTTTTTTTTTTATTGTTTATTTTTGCACCAACCAGAGGAACTCTCTAAGGCATCCTCCAGTGTCCCCTGTTCTACCTCCATGCCTGAGAGGCCTCCAACTCCTGGCACCAGCCCGGCTATCTCTATAGCTCTGAGCCCCCCGAGGTAGGGCCACCATATCCACCCAGGGCCCTCTATCTTGAATTCAGGCTGGGCTGGGCTCAGCCAAGGAGGAAGGCAACTGGTGGTGTAGTGTGTCCGAGTGGGTGGAGGTGCTGTCACGTATATCCGAGGTTGGGGATTTTCTATGTAGGTTTCCCCTGGAAGTGCAGCGTGCAATGACATCCATGCAAGGCTGCCTGCTGATGTCTGCCGCACTCTCGCCCCGTCATTCTCGTTGGTGATCCTGCAATACTCCCAATCTCCATCAGGGGTTACGAGGACACTGAGCAGCCCCAGGATCCCTCCCCATGGAGAGGAGAGCTGTCCTCTGGATGCTCAATCCTCTCCCTCCCCTGCCAACCCCCGGCTCCCCGAGTCCATCTCCGAACACGGGTTGCTGGCATGGCACGAGGTGTGGCGTCCAGTGCCTTAACCCTCAGAACTACTGGGCCAGTCAGTTTAGTGCTCTTGACATCTCAATGATTTCAGGTTGCTGCCACTGGTACTTAAAAGCCAGTACAATTTTTTTTTCCCCATTGAAGGAAGACAGTACACATGGACCTGTTTGTCACAGGGGTTTCACAATAGCCCCTCCCTCTTCCATCTACACGTGATGGACACCCTGGAGGGCTTCTCTGCCCTACAATGTATTCTGCAGTATGTGGATGACCTGTTGCTGGCAACTGCCACCAAAGAACAACACTTTGACATCTTGGATGAACTACTGATCCTCCTACAGAGACCAAGCCTCAAATGCAACCCTGCAAACGTACAACTTTGCCAAATAGAAGTAATCTTCCTTGGCTTGTGCATAACAGACAAAGACAAAAGCCCAGCCTGGAAAAAGATCCAAGGCCTACAAGATTTGCCACTCCCCACCAGTGTGGCAACACTCAGACGTTTCCTGGGAATGATGAACTATTCCAGGGATTTTATTTGTGACTTTGAACAGAAGGCCTCCCCTCTGTATGAACTTCTGAAAAAGGACATCCCCAGGACTTGGAGTCCTATGCATACCCAGGCTGTGACGTCACTGAAATAGGCCGTGGCCTCTGCTCCAGCCTTAGTGAACCCAAATCCAGCATTGCCCTTCCATCTGAAATCAGCCACCTCAGACATTACCATGTCTGCAGTCCTAGCCCAGAATGTAAATGGTACTTTGAGACCTGTTACATATGCATCCCAAATGTTGTCACCCATAGAACAGAAGTACAGCCTTTCTGAAAGGAACCTTCTGTCCACCTACTGGGCTGTCAGCCATTTCTTGTATATCATCGGGTACTCACCTATCATTATCAACACCAACCACACCCCCACAACTTTCCTGCTATCAGACAGAGTGAAAGATGGATCAGTATGCAACACCAGACTGACTCACTGGTCACTTCTTCTCCAGGACTGTGACATACAGGTCTACCCTGCCAAAATGTCTTCCATTCTGGTCCACTGCTGCTGTTATCAAGGAGAACCACATGACTGTACACTGCAACCACCTGAACTGCCTGACCCAGGCCCATTCCTCCCTGCTACTCCAAAACTCCTTAAAGACACTTCCTTGTGTCATGCCTTCACAGATGGCTCAGCCTCATATTATAAAGGAGAACAGGTAGCTGAACTTGGAGTGCTCATCGTATATCCCAATGACAACACTGTTGGAATATCCAAACATTGCAGTGTGGCATCATCACAGCATGCAGAACTGGCAGCTGTGGCCTGTGCCCTCTAGTTCATACAACATGGTACAGAGGACACCATCAATTTGTGGACTCTAAGTAGGTCTGCTGCTCCCTGACTGAATTCCTACCATTCTGGCAGAAGAACTCCTTTGCATCTTCTGATGACACCACAGTGAAATATAAAGCACTTGTGATTTATATTCACAAATTGGCCTGACTCTTCCTGCACAAACTCTTCATCCATAAGGTTAAAGCACACTCTAAATCAGACCCCATCATTACTTCAACAACAAAACAAATACTCTTGCAAAAGAGGGTGCTCGAGGGAGGGATACATGGATGATGGACCATTCAGACGCCCTAGCAGTTGTCCACATGGCAGCTATCAGGAAGAAACCAGAACCATTTGATCCATTAGACCTGTCCACTGCACAGCATGAGGACCCCCAACTCAAAGAAGTGTTCATTCTGGCTCCTTGAGAAAGGAACAGAGCAAGACTTACCTACCCATAGTCCATATAAGAGACATACAAGTAGGTTACATTTGTCACAAGACAACAAACTGATCTGGTATCAACCAGAAGACCTACCCTATAAATTGTGGGTGGTCCCTCAAGCACTGAGATCTGAATTTCTCTACCAGGTACATGACACCACTACAGGTGGACATCAAGGAGTTGAATATACACTCCAGAGACTCAAAACTGTTGGTTGGTGGCCTGGCATCATCAAGGATGTCTGGCACTATAGTGACAACTATCTGATCTGTGCACAAAATAACCCAATACCAACTAAACATAATGCCAAGTTACTGCCAATGAGACATTCAGGCCTTTGGCATGCAACACAGATCGACTTCATAGGTCCATTGACCAATACCAGCGGGAACAATAAGTATGCACTTGTAGTTACTGACCTCTTCTCTAAGTGGGTTGAAGCTTTTACCACTAAAATTTGTACCACAAAAGCTACTGCAAAAACCCTGGTGGAACAGATTTTCTCCAGGTGGTGTCTACCTCTGAAGGTAGACTGTGACAAAGGAACCAGCTTTAGAGGTGAGTTAATGAAAGAAGCACTTGAACTTCTAGGGGTACACCAGAAGTTCCACATACCTTACTACCCCCAATCTTCAGATCAAGTAGAAAGAGCCAACAGACAGATTAAGCAGATGCTTTCCAAATTCATTGAGGACAATCCCAAGGATTGTGATTACCTGCTGCCTTTACTCCTTATGGCAACCAGGGGTACTCCTTCAACCACCACCCAGCTGACACTCTTCGAGGTGATGACTGGTAGAACTATGAGATTACCTGAACATTTGTTGTTTGACCTGAACACCCCCACTGCAGACAGAGTGTCTGTAGACAAGTATGTGGCCAAACTGAAAGAAGACATTGTTCAAACACTTCTTTGTGCTGCACACTGCATGGGAAAGGCCCAGCAACATTCCAAAATCCAATTTGGCAAAGATGCACAAGAAGTGGATTGGCAAGTCTAGATCAGGTAATGGTACTCAGATTTATTCACTCTTCACATGCCTTTTCCAACAAATGAGAAGGACCCTATCCCATTGTCAACAAGCTCAGTTCCACAGTCTATCAAGTTAGACTACTGCAAAATGGGAAACTTATTGACAAATGGTTGCATGCAAACCAACTAAAGCTATACAAGGGAGTATAATTACTTTTCCTAACCCCATTGGGCAGAATTGCACCAATTTACCTTTTCTTTTTCCTTACAGATATCTCTGCAAGATGGCTATCTTGCATTTGATTCTCCTCATTTTAGGAGCTATCTCCTTGATTCAAGGCACAGTAGATTGCATCCTTCCACATCTAGACCATCCTTCTGCTGCCATCCCAGAAGGAGTATCAATTACAGTCCCAAGCAAATTGATTACTGTACAGGAAAGTAAAGATGTCTACCTCACTGCCTCGGTTGTAGCCCCTGACAAATCTACCCTACAAACTGAATGGCAAACAAATTTTAATGTACAAACTCTCCCAGTGGCCCGCCTTTCCAAAGGAACCTTCCGTGGTTGACCAAATGCCAAAATTTCTCCAAATGGTACTTTATCTGTTCATCAAACCAATCACCGACATTCAGGTTTTTATAATCTTACTGCTCTAACTGACCCTGCCTATTGCAAGAGGTTCTCCAAAGACTCCACAAAAGAATACTGTGTACTCAATTCTATTGCTTCAGCCACTATGTATCTGTTTGTTATTCCTCCAATGGAAGCAGAACTTCTTGAAAAATGGCCCACTTAGTGGTCTAACAGCAAATTCAGCACCAGGTACCCTGGTTCCACCATGCCGTGGCTACACAGAATTTGTCTACCATCAGCACAGTGATGGCACAACACCACCAACTGGTGTTGTGCCATAGCTGGGGGAACTTGTGTTTTCTGTGAGGGGCTTCTCCCCCCACACTGCCTCATGTGTGGGCTCTGTCCCCCACACCCCCTGCACTTTAATTGACCAACTCTGAGTTGGAGATGGTTCAAGGAGGGCATGAACACCCCAGAGGCAACTGTTTCGGGATCCCAACGGACCATCACAGCGAACTGTCTAAAATGTCTCTGTGATGGTCTTCGCTGTATTCCCGTCGCTGTTGTGATGTGATACCAGGTACCCTTATCAACAATTTGCAATATATGCATGTACCCATACTTTTCAATCTTACACATTAGAATATTGCAGAATTTGGTATGTGTTTCGCTACTAACAGATCAATGTTTTTCAGTACTGTGTTATTAGATAGGGTGGTGGGATGGATGGCATAATATACCAGAGAAATTTTTTTTTTATTTTAAGTCTGTTGCAACAGCCCTTGTCTATCTTATTCTCCTCCTCTTCCTCCTGTATTTCTAAATGTATATAGGTAGGCCACCTATATAATGTTCTTGCTATCCCTACATTTTCTCTATTCTCTGTCTGGTATATAAAAAGCATTCATTCACTTGATTATGTTGTAACCCCCAATGTACTTGATAAGAGAAAGGGAACTTGATACTCTTAATAAATGAAACTGCAGCCCTTTGTTTTTGGAGTAAAATATATATGGGAGAAGAGTGAACTCTAAAAGTCTTCCATGCTGTTGCCCCTAATTTGAGTACTTAAGGTTTATAGAGGAACAAGAAATTAATAAGGGTGCTTGTTCAGCGCTAGCATGTTTTGCAATAGCTGGATATATTTTTTTCATTGGCTGATTTTGCTTGTATGCAAGGCAAGTGCTTATCCCCCGCCTCAATAGTGCTAGCCATTTGTACGGCTAGACTTTGCAGAATCCGCCTCGATAGTGTGATCTGTCTGTATGGCTAAACTTTGCAAAATGCACCTCGGTAGTGCGAGCCGCCTGTGTGGCTGAAACTTTTCAAAATGGGACCGAACACTTCCTGGTTTGTGTTTCTCCCATAAAATTCTTGCAAAGGAATAAATTCTCCTCGCCATACTTTTATCCCTGTACCTGAAAAGAATGTGAAGCAGTGAAAACAAAAAAAGGGATAAAAGCACTCTTAGCAGTGCATAAGTAGCGTTCATAACCTGAGGTCTTCACTTTAGTTTCCCCAGGTCACAAGGGTATATTCTTTAATTTTAAAGGTGTGAGCGACTAGTGTCCTGGGTTTAAACAACCAAACCTTCAATTCTATATAATGCTCACTTGGCTAAACAGTGTATATACTGATGTTTGTCCTGCCTAAGTATTATAATATAAAACACAAGCACTGCTCAGTGCTTAACATGGAAACATGCCAAGTTAAGTATAGTTCAGGGTAACGCCCTGAATGTTCAGTTTTCTGCAAACTAAAGCCAGACTTTTGTTTCTTCTTTTTTCTTTTGGCTTCCTGTCATTGATTGGAAATAGAATAAATAATTAAAATATTAGAGATAATGCTAAAGGACCTCTTAAGGTAACTGTACCTGTTTGTGTTATTCTGTTTTGGGCTGCAGCTTGGCTCCTGTTTCTCTGTGCTTTTACTATAGTGCTGGCCAGCTGATTTTCATCTATATTTAAAGGTACAACCCAGAGGGGGCAGAGCTAATCCTGTAGTTCTTACAAATGTTTAGTTTCTTTACATTATTATTTCATAAACAAATTGTATGATGTCTTTAAATGTTGCTAAAAAGGATTTTTTAATGTACTGTATAAAAAAAATACTCAATTTTTTATCTAAAGAGTGAGAATTAAAGTGAAAAGGGGAGGAGTCATGCTTGTCACATGTTACTATCAGGTATATAAGGCATGCTCCTTCTCAGTTAGATAGATAGCTTGGTGAGGTGCAGACATATTCTGACCTCAGAAGGATGGTACACTAGCACCTCCGAGTGTCCCAGTATGTTATGACTTTATTTTTGTTGTTTTGTTGTTTAATTTTTCATATAAGTCCGCAGTTAATTTATCCTGCTACAATAAATGTTGCGTTGGATGGCTACAACTTCTGGTGAGACTCTTCCTTACAATTCCCACACCTCACATGTAGCAGCATACCAAACACGTACACAAGACCCAGTAGTTGGAGTTAACACTGTAGAACATCAAGGTTTATTTAGATCTAGACCAAATCAGTCTAAAAAGAAATCTCATTCTTCTAAAAAGAAGCTTGAAACAGCTGATGTCTCTGGTGCAACAGGCACCCTAACTGGCATCTTTGTTAGCACTATGTCTATCTTTCACCTATGGCCAACAGGTTTGAGAAATAACTCATTAAACTTTTGTTTTGCTCCTCATCAAACTACTGTTATAGGACACATAGTGATTATCCCTGTTCCCATCACAGAACCTGATGTTATTGATGGTGATTCTGAATATTTGCTTGCTTTATGTCAATATTTACCCATATTTAATGTTCACATAGACCCATTAACATTGACACTAAAATCACCCTTAGAGAGAAAAGACACACACCTCATCAACATCAGTAACAACATCTCTACTGCTGCAGATGCCTTCAATCACTCATTAATGATGGTGATTCAAATAATGCACTTTCTAATACTTGGTTAGAAATGACTTTTAATGGTTTTGTTATCATTCAGGCATTTTTGATCTTGTAACTGATACTAACACTTTGTTGCCTAAGGCATACGCTTAAACAACATCAAGAGCAGCTTGAATTTCTTTACAAGGCATGTGTGTCGGGCTGTAAATGACAGTTTGTTTTCACCACTTTCTCATAGTGGTGTTGCCTTTACAGTAAGACAACAAGGGGAGGATTGTCATACAAGGTCCCTACACGCTAATTGGCATCCCACTGTACATCTTAGACAAACATTATGTTACACATAATATGCATATGTTATCCTAACATATAGGGCACAGACACCTACCATACAAGAGTAAGTATCAGGATATATAATGCTTGTAATACACTTTTACTTTCACTATTCATGGAAACCGCACATAGTAAGCCAAGACATTCATGTCTTTGTCATCTGATATTACATAGTCTGCACTGCCATCTTTTGGATTTATGTATAACTACACTACATTCTGTCTTTTTCACATATTATGTATACTCTTATTGGGCCCTATGCATGAAAGGTGCACAGTGGCTACACGCACATATTGGGGTGAGTAGCCATCCCACACCAAGTGCGCCCCCTGTGCAGGATGCATGAAGGGGGGGATGTGCAAGGACTATGTACCGATCCCCTGCCTGCATGATGGGCAATGTGCTGGGGGCAGGTAAGGGGCAGGCTGGCAATATGAGCCATGCACAAAGGCACATAGTGCTAGCCACGGGGGTGCATGGGGGGTCGCAGGGTACACCAGGGAGACCCAGCGTAAACCCCCTATGAGCCCCCCCCGCTGGACAGGGTGAACAGCCCATCTACCCCCCCAGGGTTGCAGGACCATGAGGCTGGATGCCACCCACCCCTCCAGCACACAGTGGTGCATTTGACAACCCATCCACCCCACATCACACATGTCCAGCACAGGGGCACATGTAGTGGCACAGGGCTGCTGCCTCCCTCCTGCACCAGATAGACCCCCCCACCAGTGGTGCTACATCCCCAGCCCCTCTCTACCTGCAGGCATTCTCCCCACCTGTCCCACCACACTGATCAGTGCCGATGAAGGGCTAGCGGTATTGTCCTCCCTCACCTGCCACTGCTGCTGACTGTCAGTTGTCCACACAGTGCACTGCCAATGCATGCCCTGCTGTGCAAGGGATTCAGTTCTGGTCCCAGTCTGGGCATCTGATTGGGTGTCCAGCCAGCCCTGTGACCCTGCCCCCAGCCTCCCTGCAGAGTCCTGTGTGCCAGTGGGGCGGGGTCATGGACAGGTGACTGGCAGTCGTGAACACTGCTAGCACGCACCTGTCCGAGGGTGCTCAGCTATGCGGGTGAGGGTATGCGTGATTTCTGCATACCTCTGCCCCTTCGTGCATAGCACCCATTGTTCTCAGAGATAGCTGATTTAGCAAATATTGTACAATGTTATCTATACTGTGGAGCCACCTTACATTTAGCCAATAGGACTTACTGGATGTAACTAAGAATGTTTCTATCCCCTGGTAACCATGGTAATTATCATAGTATATAATGTAATGTATTACGTTTTCCCCTCAGAGACCTTCTTTACTCCTTGGGGTATTGGGGAACATTAAGCTCTGGCTCCCAGTATCTTATGGTAAGAACTGCTTAGGGCAACTGATATCCTTTTGTAGTAATAAACATGTTTATTACTGATATGCAACTTGTTTGTGATTCTTTAGCAGCTCCAATTATCATTAAGAACCTGATCAGGGCTAGACACCCTAACAATACCATTCACTCTTGACACATTCATTAATGTACTCTCACAATCGCAACAGCCAAACATTTTACGTGCAAGAAAGTTATTAGCATTATCATTAGAGTCTTAATCAACAATTAGCAATTATCAGTCTTTTCATTATTCATTTAAATGGTTATACACACACCGTAACCTACTCCAGAGAGCAATTATCCTGGCACAGTCCAAAGAGTCTTTTACAGAGGGCTTATGTGGTAGGTACCCCACCAGGTGGGAAGTAGAAATCTGGGTCCAGCTTGGTGGTAATGTCTCCAAAAGAGTCCTTGTCGACCACATAGTACTTGGTGTAAGTTCAAGCCAAGACCTGCACCAAAGCAAAGTTTTTAAACAGGGTGAGTCCAGACCATGGTGCCTTGTGGCACATTGCCCATGCCTTCTGGAATAACTGTTGAGAGGGGAAACCACCACCTCCAGGTTGATGTTTTAGTCTTTCTAGTTGTACTTTAAATACCAATTCCTCCCTCAGTTCTTCAATTATGTCCAACATTCTCTCCTACACGTATGGGTAATCCAGAATTGGGTATTTGATGTGCAATCTTCTCCTGATCCATTTCTCAGCCTGACTCCATTCAGAAATTTCTCAGATGATGGTCATCTGGGCCTGTACTGGCTGCAATCATGCTCCCCTTCTGTAGGTGATGTTTAAGGGGTCACTGTGGTTCAGCCTACATAGGCAAATGTGGAGTGCTGTCAGCCATGGTGACCACCAGGGTATGGAAAGGCCAGGGGATTGCTCGATAGGCCTATTAATCAGCAAATTGTAATATTTTCTCTTGGAACTTCTCCTCATCCACTTCCTCATCCAACTCTTCTAAAGCCTTTTCATTCTCCTTTGGCTCAACAGATGCAATGGATTGAGGACTAGCCAACCCGCTAGGTTTTCAGATTTTGGGCTTTGCCACAGCTGAGGACTTGGACTTATCTGACAGGGCTGGAGAGCTATCTCTATCACTTGGGAGGAGGTCCCAGAGAAAGACTGGTGGGGCACAGTCAAAGATGCCTCCTGGGGTGGAGCTTGAACAGATTCCACACACAGGTAGTCACACAATTCCATCCCCACAATAGCCACACCTTATACACTGTTCATTAGTCTGTCCTTTTCCTACTGCTTGCCAGAGCCACATTAACAAAGAGGCAGGGACCGTCATCAATGACTCCTCTTGGCAGGAAGCTTCCTCCTCTACTTTGAAACCCCTGCCTGACATTCTTCAATACCATTCCATATGACCACCCCGCAATACAGTATCTCCTAGATTACTCACAGTCCTCCCCACAGCGCACAGACAATAAAATGAAAGCTCTTACTGCTGACTCTCCTGGATGCCCTTTTAAATGGTCTTCAGTTTGCTCTAGCACCACCAAATCTCTCTGCATCCATCCACCAATCAGAAGCATCAGAAATCTCACATGACCTATGAGTCACATGCGCACACCACATCAGGAGAGCTGAGGCCTACCTTCACTCTAGGCCTAGCTCCTACACCACCACAGGATTTTCTTACTGTGCCACATGGCCAGCACATGTCAAGGAGCCCACCAAAACCACTGATCCAGGAAATACAAGGCGATCCAAAGTTTGGGGTGCAAGAAAAGATCCCAGATAAGCCCCCACATGTGGCCCACCCCCTCCCCAATGTCTAGGGGCAAACCGATGGTCCATGGGAGGGGGCACACAGCACAGCACAGAAATCACACCAGAAATATCCCACAGGTTCAAAGTATGGAAAGACAAAAAAAAAAATGGGCCTTCCTGGAGACAACTTCAAAAGGGCACCCCACTACAATGAAGATCCTCAACCTCCAGATATCTTCATTATTCTGTCACAGGACCCCCACCAATCCCAGGAGCAGAGATGCAGGATTTAGAATAAAGCCCAACTGGAAAAAAGAACTCATAAGGAGATTAAAACCTTGAGGATATAAAGTTCATGCATTTCCTATTTACAAATGGAATTGACTCCAATTTATTCTTCTTGAATCCAATCACTTTATGTCTCCTGTGCCCAAATGATTCAAATGGGCTACAAGGGTTCTTGTGTGACTTAAATTCAAACCTCAGCTCCGTGGGGCTAAACTTTGTACAGCCAGAAAAATATAGCAGTTCTTTAGGCAGAGCATGATTTTTACATGGCTCATAAAACAGCAGACCTGATATTTTCCAAGGTCATAGCAACCATCTTCCTGGACCGTGAAGCTCCACTGATTCCACTGGCACTGATAAATACATAACTGAGCTTCCTACTTTATTACACGGGGGTTGTCATTTTCCCTCTAAAACAGAAAGCATACAGCTTCTCCCTACCCAATCCCCTAACTCTCTGTTCTGGCCTTCTAGGGACACAAATGCTGTGGTACCAGCCAAATCCACCACACCATACCCCCCGCCATGTCACTGTCCTGGTCTGCATGGTCTCCCCAGACCACTACTAGCTCCCTTCTGAATTCTGGATCAAGGTGTAAGACAGGGTGCACTGTCTAAACGACTGCATAGCTGTACACTTTCTTCACCCGTCCTGCTTCCCAATATGTACAGCCAGCACTAGGAGAGAAAAATATCTCTAGGGCACTCTGCAGCCCATTCGGCTAAGGACCGGCAGCCCCCAGGCTTGTCCTTCCAAAACAGGCCTTATAACAAGTAGAGGTTCCCCCAGGCCCTCTCACCAGTGAGACCTTAGTTCCCCTTGCCACACCAGGTTGCAGGGGCCCTGCCACCACCTACTGCAATCCCAATGACCCAGACCCCACTACCAACTTACTGGGGTCTAATCCAGACCCTGGCTGACCTATCCTGCACCTACACTACTCTCCCTTCCACTTCCCAGAGCATGGGACCCCACAGATAATAGCATCAGCTGCCTGTCTTTGTGCTCTCCCATGGATGCTCACCCAGGTGGACCTGGTGCATTATCACTGTTGAAGCCAGCCTGCCTAAAGTGTGGGATACCCCCAACCTGCACTGCCCTGCAGTGTCCATTGGTCTCTTCCTACAGCACTCTCTCTCCAAAAACTTCCTGTCCATCCCTATTTATATTCCTGAAAACCCTGTTCTCTGCTGCCACCAAATGGTGGCAAGTGGAATTGTGCCTCCAGAGCACTAACAGATCCCCAAGCTCTGAGGGCAGTAAGAAGTAAAGGGGTCCCTAAAGGAAGAATACACCCTTCTCAAATGAGATGGGGCTTACACAGACAAGAAGAGGGTGAGCCAGGAATCAAAGTCCTTCACTGTGCCTATTTCTCCACAGAAGAGAGGTAAATATGAAAAGAATACTAATCATCTGTAGTCATTTGCTAGACAGATTATATTTCATATAGACATAGGGCAGGATTCACAAAGTTTTTGAAAGACCCGCAGCTGTGGGTAAACCGCTCCGCAAGTGGGTTGCCACTTGTGGAGCCGCAAAGTTACCCTCAGCAGCGGGTATTCACAAAGGTGGAGCTGGATTACGACCAGCTCAGTGGGTTATGGCTGCTTGCGGGTGGTGCCACCAGGGTGATGGGAATGGGCTATGGCTGGTGGAAGCAGCTGTAACACCCTCTGCAAGTGCTGTGGCTGTGAATCGCAACCGCTGCAGCTGTAGGTGATTACAGTCCACAACAGCAGTTGCGGAGCAGGACTTTGAAACTGAATGCATCGTGAATCCTGCCCATACTGTGCTGAGACCTTGTAATGTTATCTGTGTGTGTAACTGCAAAATATAAGAAAGTATATACCAGTTATTTGTGTCTTTATTATAATTGGTACCTCCAAAGACACCCTAAATTCTTTCTTTACAGGTCCAAGGGGAGACCCCAATGAAAGGCTGTACCATACATAGGCCAAGGCTCAACCATTAGTGCAGAATGAGGGGAAAAAAATAACAGAAGCATAATGAAGTAGCCTATCAAGAGGGGTGGTGGGTCATCACAGCTCCGTGGCTCACTCTGGACCGACAGGTCACATTGACAGGAGCGAGTCCTGGAGTGGATAGTCTTGGGGCTCCTGAAACCAGGACATATGAGATACCAGATAACAAAATATTAGGGGGGGACATGGAGTAGCCCCCTAGGCCACACTCGGCCTGAAGGCTTCAGTGAGGCATTCAAAACTAAAGCATATTCCCACAGACACCAAATGAGGGACCTGCTAAGGAGAGCAGGAGGGGTTGGGGCTAAGACCTGCAGTCCACACAGCAGCAGGTATAACATCATTCCAGATACCACCACTACCACCCCCCACCCCACACACACACAAGTTTATCAATAATGGCATAAGCATTGAGAAACGGTCACAGTAACATCAAGGCTATGAGAACATTCACTATAATCATATAACAAGTCAATACAGAGTTAATTTGCCATTCTTAAGGTGGCAGATAATAACAAAGTCAGCTGTAAGGAGCTGGTTCACTGCAAGGTAGTTGGAGATTTGACTACTTGTAATGTTCTCTTGTAACTTTACCAGGCAGGACTGGGCTGATATAGGCCTCTACTTACCAGCAGCATGTGGAGACCCCCCCTGCATTTCAAGAACAGGCCCAACCATTGCTAATTTCCACAGTTTGGATACTGTTACTTACAAAAGAGCAGTTGCTGATTTTAATAAGTGGTGTGACTATGATAAAGGTTGCAAATTTTAGGAATCAGGGCTCAAGCTTATCAGTGTCAGCTTTCTCTCAACACCTTCAGCAGTTTTTAAACCTCCTTAACTGTGGTGTTCTTTTTAAACTTTTAATTTGTTCACAGCATAAAACACACAGTTTGTAAATATATCTAAATATTTCTTCAAAATACATAAGTGAAGAAAAAAGAAAATATTCAGGGAGGCACAAGGCTTTCTCTGCACTGTTATAATGGACATCATGACAACCAAGGGAAAGGCCCAGGGTCAGCATTCGAACTTTGTGCACAGATGTACACCACCTCTCACACACCTAAATCACATGCTGGATTCTTACCACTCCATATAAAACTATTATAAGCAGTTCTTCAGGGAACACAAGGGTGTAGCATAGAAGCAGAGGTTAGTTGGTTGACTAAGATTGCCAAGGGACTATATTGAAGAGTTGTGGTTGGGGGTGGGGGGAGAGCTAGTGTGGCGGGTTCCACTGAATGCCAGAACAAAAATAAGGTTATACTGAAAAAAGGTTGAGGGAATCACAGGAGCCCAAGGAATAACTGACATACTGTAGGACTAAAAACTTAAAATCCTCATGGCCCACAAGTTGACTTTAAAGGAACACTGTCAACCTGATTTTCATCATATTATTTCTATTTAAAAACCTACATTTTATGATTGCTTACCTTCTCTAAAATTCATTGATGTTGCTATTTGTTTTGTCTGTCTCCATGTTTAGTAGAACTGAAATGCGTGCTAATGTACATTTATAAACAACCTTGTTTTGTTTGCAATCCTGGATCTGTTCTTACTGCATACATCCTGATCATTAGAAACACCCCCAAACAGTACAGCCACTCATGATTCAATAGGCTCTTTTCCTCCCACTACATTATGAGTGGCTAGACTGTATTGTGGAGGTTCCCAAGTCCAGGAACGATGCAGTTAGAGTTTTTCAAGGAATGTAAACAAACATGTGTTTGTGTGGTAGCACCATTATGGTGGGCAGTCTGTTTTTCACTTTTTAAAGAAAAAAAAATCAGAATCAAACTACCAGCTACATCAGCAATCTTTACAAAATGGGGAGATGACTGAGGCAACAGCGCCAATCACTCAGCATGGACTCTGCATGGCTGGGTGTCATGTGACTAGTGATCTGCCACACTCAAACCTGTGTGTGTGTGGTTCTCACAAGCATGCTAGAAGGTGAAAGTCCTTTTGAACCCACTATCATCCAGTGACAACATTTGTACTGCACTATGAGGGGGCTTTGCTTAGGGCAGTTTACATTAATAGCATAATGGGCTGCCTCTTTTAGTCCTGAAATTGTGCCATCACCTACTTGAGCTGTGTATCAGCTCCTGGATTATAATTACTCATTAAATACAGCCAGGAGTGCCCATTAAAGGATAGCCTTTTGTACTCACTGGAGCAACTGCCTTGTTTCATTGTATTACAATAACCTTAGTTTTTAAGGAGCGCACCCTAAGCTTCCTTGCTGTCTTCCCTTTACCTCCACCCCCAGCTCATCTAAGCTCTTATTAGATTATATTACTCTAAGCCTATTGGATAAAGATCACAAAGCAGGTTTGGCAGATGGTCACAGGCATTTTGTCAATCCTTAATAAGTAGTCATTTGCTTGTATTGACCGGGATTTTCTACTAATGCAAGCCTGGCAGACTTGTGGAATTTATTACAGAAAATGCCAAGCTTTGGTTTCATGATTTTGCTTTCCTTTCAATAATAGCATATTAAGAAAATGTACTTTATAGCACTTGGCATCTTTTACAGATAAGAAGCTGTTCTGTAAATGAAAGCTATACATTTCTATACTGTGCACCGTCCTCAAATTCCATACACTGTATTTATGTATTGATTTAATTTTGTTGACTGGGAAAGGAGGGCTAGGCAATTCTGCTTATTTTTAGCCTCATCCTGGGGAATGGAGATTACAGATGAAAATCAACTGAAACTGAATCACATTAAGCTCTTGGTGCTATTTTTAGTGAATGGGGGAAATTTGGCCAGGATACTGGGGAAACTCCCTTACTCTTTTTGAAAATTGCCATGGGATCTTTACAATATATTCATTTGAACAGCCAACACAGCAGGCAGATGGAACTTCAGTTTAATGACTCATTTGAAAGACAATATCTCAGGAGTGCAGTACCCCCTGATCATACAACACAGTGTCAGTATTGGGGTTTTACCCCAAGTTCCAAAATGTAAATACTTTTCTAATCCAGGAGGGAAGGAAGGAAGGGAAGGAGGGAGGGAGAGAGAAAGGGATACTGTTTGGCAATAAATCTCATGGATCAGAATGCTAATACTATCTGTTTTAATATTTTATACACTATGGGTGGGATATTCAGACTACGCCACAAAGAAGTGCAATAGCAGGAGCAGGCACAAGTGCAGTGCACCCCTGTGCAACACGCTTGATATTCAAACACAGTGCAGACCAAGGTGCACTTGCGCACCACAGCTGAATATTGTACCAACTGCGCCATGGCACAACCAGGGACGTGCAATGGAGCAGGGTAGATGCGCAGTAGCACAACCAGGGATGTGAAGGGACAGGGACAGGATGCAGGGGTGCACCACTCATGGAAGCCATGGGCGGAGGAGAATGCAGCAGGACAGACAGCACCCCCACCCGGCACCCCATGAACTGCACAACCAATGGTGAGCTGGATGGACCACCAGCCCATGAACAGCAGCAGCAAATCCACAGCCGGGGCACGGTGCCCCAGCACACACCCCTGGCAAGCTGTGACTGCAACACAAGGAGGGCTGGCCACCCAGTGCCACCCCATCCCACCAATGCAGATCACACCCTGTACAGTGATCCCCAGACACCCAGCCCAGGAGCAGTGCCCAACAGTGCATGGCACCAAATGCATGCCACCACCCCCACCGTGACAATGCAACCCTGTGCACCATGGAGCCATGCATTGCAGCCCCACTGTGAGCACCCCACAGTGGGTGGCACCAGCCACCGATGCAATAACTGCAGACACATTGCCACCCTGCAAGGCCCCCCATGGCACAGCAGAGAGGTCGACCCTGCGTCAGTACCCGAGGGACTCTGCATGTGACAAGGCCTGCCCTGGACCCCACCACCAGCAGGACAGCACCCCGCACACCCACCCATGCACACCCTGTCACAACACTGGCCCCAACAGACAGCACAGCTGACCACTGTGGTGCATGGAGGCATGTGCCACACAGGATGCAACACAGGGCACGGACAAACACCCACCATGACCCAAGGGCACCCCAACACAGGGCCACAATAGCAGGGCAACAAATGCTGCTGGTGTGCATCCACTGATGCTGTTTACACACGGCATGTACCCCACCATGGCAAAGGTGAACCAGCCATCCTGCACATACACCATGAAGCCATCTGCTGCCAGCATGCAGCCAGAGCACAAGTGACAGACATTAGAGCACAGATACCACAACAGACACCAGCGACAGCATGAATGGAGGACAACAGCATCATAGCCCACAGTGTCACCCGAGGCAGACGTGCAACAAACCAGTGACAGGAGGCAAGCCACCATTGCGCCATGCCCAGAGGGTGGCCAGCATGGACAGCCACCAATGACATGCCAGCAGACCGTGCGTACCACAGACATGCAAGGGAGCCAGCTGTAGGGGCCATGGACATACTCACAGGGGCACCAGGGACACAGCACATGCACCAGGGACCCCTGCACACAGGCATCCAGTGCACAGGGAACAACACACATACCACAGACAGGGAAAGAGTCCCCCACCACACCATAAGCGGGTCCCTGCTGGACACACACATGCCCAGGCCTGCACCACCCCCGAAGCCATGCACACCACTGCAGTCAAGCACCATATGCCCGCTGAAAATCAGAGACCACCACAGTTGTCATATAAAACAAGTATGTATTAAAGGGGTAAGCTGTACAAAAAGACAAAAAATCAAAACTATGTACAAACTGGGGGGGAAGGGCCACAAACCAGGTGGGGGTGGCATGGGGCAAGGGTGTACATCAGGGAGTGGGATGAAGGGGTATGAGAGTAAGTCCAGGGGGGGAATGCACAACACTCGCACTGTAGGGCCTAATAGCGACCCCCATCTCCTCATTCCGGTCCCTGTGGTGCCTCCTGTGTCTCCTACGGTCACCTTGATCTATCCTCTGGAGCAGCTCCAGAGTAGCCCGGGACAGTTGCAGTAGCTCCTGAATGTTCAGCTCAAGGGCAGTCCAGCATTGCCCAGCTAGGACAAGGGAGTAGAGTCAGTACACGTGACTGTCCAGACCCCTGCAGTCCACCCAATGTGCACAGCATACAGCCATGGGCCACGCCCATGTGATGGCATGCGACCACTCACAGTATCTGTGCCCACAAGACCCACCTACCCAGGCACCCATAGCCATGTGGAATGCTGCACACACCCACTGCCCATGTTCTTCACAGCACCAATGTGGCCGTACAGTGACATGGCTATGCAGTGTGAAGGCAGTGGCACAGCCATGGACCCAGTGCACGCACAGCCCACCTGCAACACCCACCTACACATGCAGTGCCACAGGACAGTGCTGAGTGCACCGTGTGGTGTGCACGGCAGTGGGGCTAAGTGCAGGTGGCCACGCCCTGCCACCACCCCTGCAACCCAGCATGCACAGATGTAAGGGGAAACATGGCACTCACCTGCATCCTGGCCAGCAGGGTGCTGCTGGCCCATGGACCCACCAATGTGGCCCGGCTGCATGTCCACTGCACCCACTCTGGCCTGCTCTCCCTGTTCCCATACCAAATGTGCCCTACGGTGCTCCTCCGGGCCTAGGGTGCAAACATGGAGAGGAAAACATCAGTACAGGTAAGAAACAAAGCCTCCCCTGGTGTGTGCGTGTCAGCACAGCCCAGCTATGATGCACCCCCACCACCACCACCCCCACTAGATGACTCCCACCCCCCTTATGCACACCACGATATCCGGACAGACGGACACTACCAGTGATGGGATGGAGCACCTACCTGGCCGTGGCATGGTGCCTCGCCGGGCGCGTGACTGCAGACGCCCCAGGTGGTCAGGGTCCCACCACTGGAGGTTGCCATAGCGGTGGAAACACTGCTTCACTGACCGGCTGCTCCCTGTCACCTCCTCCAGGCCCTCTGAGACCTCCTGCCACACAGCAGTCTGTGGCCTGTGGAGGGGTTCCTGTCCAAAGAGGGCACCAGCATGTGGCTCCACCAGTGACACCAAGTTTGGCAGTTCAATGGCACTCCAGACCTGCGCTCTGGTTCTCAGCATGTTGCTGTCTCAAACGCCAACAAAATGGCGCTCTGTAGCACACATGCCCCATGTGCGGAGGCAGCATGGTACTGCGCAGCCAGTCCCTATCGCGCTGTCACCAGACTGCATGATAGGGGTGCAGCCATGTGGACGCATGGCACCTAGTGGGCAAGGTCGACTGCAGAGTCAATGGTCTGTCCGCGAGACCGCCACAGCCATTGGGGACCCTGCATGTAGCGTAGGGTGATTCAGTGTGATGCCCTGCAGTGGCCTACCATGCTGTGGTGCCATGGCACCCATGGCACACCATGGCACGAGTGCCACATGGGCATACAGTGCACTAGTACCACAAGCACAGTGGTGGCCGTGCTCTGCACTGCCTCCCGCACACAGCAAGTCAGCAGCACCACACACGTCAGTGTCAGCACCCCGGGCATGCGCCGTGTGGTGCTGATTGCGCACATCACAGTACTGCGCCATAGTCTGGGCACGCTTACCTACATTGTGCAAGGCGCAACAGTGCAATATTCAGCCAGGTTATGCAGATCAGCTCATTAGCCATTCCACAGCTCATCCACTACATTAGCATCCACTTACAGTTGCGCCTGCCCTCATTTGCATGCGTTGCACTATATAAATGTGACCTGGGGCTGCAGAGGCCATGGTTCAGTATTGCAGTCGATTGTGGTGGGTTGCATGCTGTTGGGATGTGGGGACTGTGGTTTTGGGAGGGCTGTATGGGACTGCACAGTCCAAGGTAACACCTGTCATTCCCACAGGCGTGAGCATGACTGAGCATGAGGAACAGGGAAGGGGGAGAAGGACGAGGCCCAACTTCACCAGTGCTGAATCTGATGCCCTGTTTGAGGCATATCTGGACAAGGAACTGCTGCTGAGTGGACAGCGGGGAATGCCACAGGCCCGTGCTGCGGTGTGAGGTGAGGTGGCGCATGCTGTGAACCAGCATGGCAGCCACCAGTAGTCTGTGCAGGAGTGCAAGAAGAAGGTAGGCATGGACAGGAGGCAGATCAAGGTCAAGGTGGCTGCCATCAGGGCTGCACGTGCTGCCACCGGTGGGGGCCAGCTGGATGTGCCCCGCCTGATGCCACAGGAGGAGTTGGGTGGCCAGCATCATGTGGCATAGTGCCATCGAGGGAGTTCCTGGTGGTGGCTTCCAGACAGGTGGCAGCCCATCACTGCATGGTAGGTCCTGTGCTGTCAGTGTGTGGGTGGTGGAGGGCATGCCACAGGGCAAGGTGGAGCCACTAACGCTAATGTGTTCCCTTATAGCTCTTGAGCATCTACATGGGGCAGCGGTGGTGGGTCTGTCCACCGAGGGTGAGGCCCTGGACATGGAGAATCATCCATCCACCTCCACAGGTGTCCAAGGGACCAGCCAAGTGCATACCTGCACATCTGTCCAGACTGATGTGGGTGGTGCGGATGCAGGCAAGGCCCTGCCTGTGTCCCAGCATGACATCACCCCTGGTCTCCAGCGTGCTGGGACACAGATTGGGGCCGGATCCAGCATCGATGATGATGGACCACATGTCCTGGACAGTGATACATGTGGGACACAGGATGGTCCCACAGCAGGCAACCGCACAGGAGTTACCGCGGCTGATGCTGCCGTAGCTGCCCGCGCAACAACCCAGTCCCAGCCTGTGCCTGTATACCCCAGTGGGGCAGCACTGGTGTGCATCCAGGCAGTGGGGCTGTTGCAGCTGCTGCGGCAGCACCGGTAAGCCCTGGCGATCAGCAACCAGAGGGGCAGTGCCAGCAGTCTGCCAATGGCAACAAGGGGACAGTGTCGGAGGTGGTGGCAGTGCACCGCATCTGGACGTGCCCCAGCATGGCTCTGGTGTGCAGCGCCCAACATAAAGGGGTGCTGGCCAGCAAGGTCAGGAACACCATGAGGGACATCATGCCGGACCAGAGGATGACCCCTTTGATGAACACAGCCACCTTCTCCAGGTTTCAGTAGATCAGCAGATGCTGCTTGTGACGGCGGTGGATGCACTCAGTGCGGTTCTGCGCCAGGCAGATGAGCAGCAAAGCAGGGACCATGGATTGCTCCTGGCAGAGATGGCCCGGCAGCGGGTGGATGTGATGGCTGCCATTGATAGGCAGACCACTGCATTGACAACTGTCATGGCTACACTGGGCACCCAGTTCAGTGCCCAGCCACTGCAGACACCACACAGTGTCATGTCCACCCCCCATTCCTAGTGCCGTGTGACACCTGCTATGTCGACATCGGGTTCGGCTGTAGGCATACCGAGCATGCCTGGTGCTGGCATGTTCAGTGGGCTGGAGACCACTGCACGAACACAGTCGTGTTCATGCAGCGTCACCCATGGGGGCTCATCAGTGCCTCCCCAAAAGGCCACTGGTCAGCCTGGCATGGCTGGCAGGTCTTGGCGGGCCCACCCATGCATCCACGGTGGCTGTGGTACTGTGCCATGTGACTGACCTGTCTCCCACCATGGCCACTGTCTGCTGCTGCCCTGTGTGCACTGTAGTGTGCATTGTGCGATGCACAGGTGGGGTACCCGGCCCTCCACTCACACAGTCCCTGTGCACACCCTCCCAGCTGCTGGCCACTGTGGTGTGTGCATGATGACGGCCACTGGGCATGGTCGTGTGTGATCCTGTGTGTGGGTGGGAGTGGCTGTTGGGGTTGGTGTGCCATTTTTCCCTTTGTGCATGTGTTGTGGTGTGTATGCATGTGTCATGTTCAGCTCTGCCCATCCCTGCCACCATGTGCGGTGCCCCGCTCAGACCCATTCCCTTACTGCCGCCCACCCCTGGTGACCTGCCCTGCCTGTCCATGGGCTGTGCCTTTGCCCTTGGTGGTTGTGCGTGGCCCCGTGACCTACCTGTGTTGTCCAAACTGCTCCTCTGTAATGGTGTCCCGGTGCTGCTGTGCCATCCAGATCAGCCGGGGGTCTTGTCGCCCAAGGGGTGGCTGCCTTTCACCAGCTGGACCAGCTTCCTCATCGTCCCCACCGCTGTCCCTTTCTTTGACCTCTACAGCTATCCCACAGTCAGTGACCATGTTGTGCAGGATACAGCAGGCCAGGAATAGCTCACAGGCCTTCAAGGGGCTGTACTGTAAGGCACTGTCTGATGTGTCCAGGCACTGGAAGTGTGACTTAGCAGCCCAAGCATCCACTATAGGACATTCCGTGTTGTGGCGTGTGCCTCATTGTACTGTAGCTGTGATGTAGTTGTGGGGCGCAAGTATGGTGTGAGCATCCAGGGCCGTAGCGGGTAACCACTGTCACCTGTGAATATAGGGGGGACATTAGAATGGTGGCCTGCATCTCTATGCCATGGGCCAACATGGCCGGTACCCATGGCACCTCTGACTATGCACCCCCCCAAGTCTGCTCACATTGTCCTGCATCTTATACATACTCACCTACTAGATGACCAGTGGGGATGTCCCCACTCTCAAACCTGTGGCACAGTGCAGACTGGTGTCAGATGAAGGCATTGTGTGCTCCACTAGGGTGTGTGGCACAGACATTGGTTATGCACCCCCTGGCATCGCACACCACCTGGCAGTTTATGCTCGGGTATCCCTTGCGGTTTATGTATGCTGCACTCTCTGGGCCAGGTGGCATGTGGATGCCTACATGGGTGCAGTCAATGGCCGTGAGCATGCCAGGTAACCGTGCTACCCTGTGGAACTCCTGTATGTGTGCTGTGAGCTCTGCCTGTGTGCTGGGGAAATAGATGTACTCTGCAGCATGTGGCAGCAGTGTGCTGAGGAATTATGTGAGTAGGCATGACGGTGCCGACTGGGTTATGACTGTCATGTCCCCTGTTGGTCTCTGGAAGGCGCCCGTGGTAAGCAGGCACATGACGGCTGTCACCTTTATCTCCACTGACAGATCATGGCTCTGTTGTGTGGGTGCCTGCATCTCATCACTGCACAGCTCACAGAGCTGCCACAGTATCACCCAGTTCATGTGGTACCAGCCCACAATCTCTGTCAGAGTACTGTTCAAAGCTGGTGCAGGCTCGGTATTGCCTGTTCTGAGCATACCACTGACAGGCCCTTCCACGGCCATACCTCCCTGCTGCCTGCCTTCTCACACCCCTCATTACCACCTCCATCTGGAAGGTGGCACTGGCCATGTCCCTGGCTGGTGTTACCCCCGGGCGGCTGTAGTCCTGTTTCCCCCTGTTGTCTGTTCCTGGTGCTTCCCCTGCACCAGGTTCACCTCCGGCTGTTTGCCTGTGGTTGTCCTGCCTCTTGCTACTCCCCTCAGTCCACTGTGGCACTCTCATGCCCTTTTCTGCACACTGGCATGGGCACATCCACTCCTTCCCTCACTCTGGCACAGTTCTTTTGTCGGCCCTGTTCTAATCCTGCCCAGTCCTGTGCCCTGCTTCCTGTTTTTCCTCCCTGGCTGTCTGTCTCCACGCTCCCACCTGTGGCTTCCCTGTGATGCGTTCTTCCTCCCCTCTCTTGCTGCCTTTTATTTTGTCTCATTTCCACTGTCGCACAACCTCTGCTTGCTCCGCTATTGCACACGTCGCACGCTGTTGAATATCGCACTGCACATGTTATTCATGGTTCTGCCACCTACAGTTGCACATGCATTTATTACTGTTGTGCTCTGGCGCATTGCTTGTTGCATTGCGCAGCCGCCTCCTGCTGAATATCTCACAGTGGCGCATTTCTGTACTTGCACTGGCTCATCCCTGTTGTGCATGGTGCATCCGCTCTGAATATCCCACCCTCTATATATTAGAGAATGAAGATCTAGAGGTAAAGTCATAGTAAACTGACTAGTGTGGAAGATTTGTAAAGTGTGCAGTCACTCATTATGTTTATTTATGGTGGAGTCTTACCAAAGATGGCTCTGTGTGACAGATATCATGATGAGATACTTTTGATGACAATATCTTAGTCACAGTACCATCATGAGGACTTGTGGTGATAATAAGCAATACTATAATGATAATGTAATGTAATAACTGGTTACCATTTTTTCCTATAGGGAAACCAGGTTATAATTCTAGCATTATAACCGGTTTCCCTACTTTAGTGTATGCACCTGCCGCAAACTTCCTGCTCTCTGCGAGGTCTGTCCCCACTCTTCAGTGCTCTCAACTTCCCCAACAGAAGTCGGCAGTAAGTCCTTCTTTTATTTTAACACAATACTACTGAGCACAAAAAAAACCCCAAAAACTACCTAATCGGCCCCAACTTAAAAAAAAAGCTACTTCAGTTTACAAGCCAGCCGCTATGAACTGAACTAAATCTTCAATGGTCCATGGCTTGACTCTGTACCAAAATAGAGTTATTTTGTATTATTGCTGTGGTGAAAAAACAGCCCCCAGCAATTATACAAAACCCTAAAGAGATAAATAGGTGTGTAAAAACTCAGATTTTACACACCCTTAAGTGGGATGCCTTAATAAACCCTGGGTGCTTCGCTTTTCCGGGTTTATGTGGCATCCCACCCCTTGGGGGGTGTAAAATCCTTGTTATAACTCCCTACCCATCCATTATTATCTATATAATATTAAGATAGTAATATGACACACTATATTAATTTTTGTTTAGTGTTTTATTTACATACTTAATTAATATGTCATATTTTTATTTATTTTTATTTAGTTTTTGTTGACCGGGTAAGTGCATTAGACAAATCCTGCCTATTTTCAGGCATGACCTGGGGGAAGGGGATACAGATGAATGCCAACTGACCTTGAACCAGATTAAGCTGTTGGTGGTATTTTTAGTGAATGAGGGAAATTTGGCCAGGACATCTGGGGAAATTCACCTACTCTTTTTGATAAGTGCCATGGGATCTTTAAC
Organism: Neoceratodus forsteri; assembly: GCA_016271365.2. Taxonomy (NCBI): domain Eukaryota; kingdom Metazoa; phylum Chordata; order Ceratodontiformes; family Ceratodontidae; genus Neoceratodus; species Neoceratodus forsteri. Next base: position 320,103,958 of record CM028130.1, read on the forward strand.
ATCCACCTGAACTACCACCAATCCAGGCAGATGGGACCTCGGTTTAACATCTCATCTGAAAGACGGCACCTCAGAAGTGCAGCACCCCTCTCATGCTGCACTACAGTGTCAGTACTGGGATATTAACCCAAGTGCCAGATGTGGGAACTGAACCCACAGCCCTCTGATCTCCTGGCCTCAGAGGCAAGTGTGCTACCTGCTGAGCCACTGACACTGACAATTATAATATACAAATCCATAGACAAGGAGGATGAGTTGCATATTGACTGTCATTTAATAGTAATAAAAATTATTTTATATACATACCAGATAAATAAGAAATTTATATTTTATTCTATTTTTTACAGTAAAACATTTATATTTTACATAAAACTCATAAAATGGGAAGATACAATACTGTATACATTGAATGTAGTGTAACTGTAATAAGCAGAATTGTGATACTATAATGGTATATAGTACAATAGTAATATGCTGTACAATAGTATTTATGATCACTTCTTTTCTTTTTAATTTACATGCATATTATAACTACAATAATGCATTTATGTTTTATATAAAACATACTGAAGAGGAAGATAAGGTAAATGGATGTACTGTTTATGTGTTGATAAGTAGTACTGTCAGAATATAATCGTACTAAAGTAATATAATCATTTTCACTTGTTGTTATTGATATTTATATACTGATAAAAAGTAAAGTGTGGTGAAATATTGTACTTGTTCCAGAGTCTCTGAAAGGTAACATCTTCCATGATGGAGAATGACTGAAAATGATGTTCCATGATATCACATATTAGTTTTGTCATTCATACAGAATTTGGTAATATGTGGCATGTGGTACTTCTGGAGGAATTGAATAAAAACTGCAGGATAGTTGTATTTGGGGCACTACAGTACGGAATGATATCACTGAGGATGGGCAGCAGCAGCAGGTAATATAGTACTATGCGAATCATGCAGAGATTGGGCTTGGCATTAGATGTTCTTGGCTGAGAAATTCTTTCTTCTCCCATCCCCTCCTCCTCCTCTTACGGATATTGTGACAAGTGGTTATAGGCATGTAGGCTGACATAAGCTATCTGACAATGCAGTATATAAACAGCTTAGGCTTTTTATTGTCCTTTTTATTAAACTAAACAGATATGGCTTCAGGGATAAGGAGCCAGTTTTTTCGCATGGTTTCCAGATCTCAGAGGTACAATTAGGGATACCCTGGGGATGAGCAATGATCAGCAGGATGGCACAGAACATAAGATTCTTGAGGTGAAATAGTAACATCCCTCTAAGCTCCAAGTTTGTCCTCTGCTGCCAAAAATAGAACATGAAAAGGCATGGAGTCAAACAAACAAACACTCAGAGACACTTGGACCCCTTACTGGAGTAAAAAGTACCAGTTCCTGGTGGGTCTAGTGTGTCCACCCTACTCCACTTCAGCTTTGGATCACTCTTACACTGAATCACTGGTAACATACTGATTATTTATCATAAAGCTTACACCTCTGTGCTGTTATACCAGAGTACATTACTCGTACCGTAACAACTCTGAGCTGCACAATTGTAATAGAGGATTGTTATAGTTGTGAATTCACTGAAGAGCGATGTATTTTTACAATCAGGTTCATAGTTCTTCATCATATTTTAAAATACTATGCAAGGCAAGGCAAATTTTATTTGTTTGTTGCCTTTTCCACAAAGCTCAGAGTGCCTTATAATAACTCACATAAACAATGAATAAAAAAATAAACTGTATAATTAATAAATATAACATGACTAAAGGCACAATATTTTTAAACTAGATTATTCTAGAAAGGCCTTTGCAAAAAAAAAAAAAAGGTTTTTAACTGGGTTTTAAAAGCCTCCATAGTTCAAGCTGAGTGTACCAACTCTGGAATGGTATTCCAAAGTGAAGGGGCAGCAACTCCAGAGCCTTGTCCCCTGACTGCTTTAACCAGGAATGGGAGACCTAAAGCAGGACAGCATCTGTGAAATGGAGGGAGTGTTTATGTGTGTAGAAGAACAGAAGGACTTTAAGATAACTTGTATAAGGAAACACAGAAGGAGCAGGACAAAGAACGGTACCAGTTAAAGCAGAAGGAAGCAGGGAAGGCAATCAGAATAGCAAAGGCCCAAACTGAGGAAAATATAGCCAACTCAGTTAAGAAGGGTGATAAAACCTTGTATAGGTACATTAGGGAGCAAAGAAAGAATAAGGCAGGGATACTGAGGATGAATAAAGAGGAAGGTAGTTGGGCAGAGAGCGACAGTGAAAAATCAGGGATACTGAATGAATACTTCTGCTCAGTATTCACACCTAATTCGGTCAATAGAAGCACTCTGGATAGGGGGTTTGATATTAATCCTTTCACAGAAGAAAGGGTTCTGAAAGAACTCTTAAAACTGAAGGTGGATAAAGAATGGGGCCTGATGGGATTTGCCCCAGAATTCTAAAAGAACTAAGGGAAGAACTAGTAGCACCACTGACTACCCTTGATAATAAATCATGGGAGGATGGGGTGGTACCTGAGGACCGGAGGAGGGCGGATGTGATTCCCCTTCACAAAAGTGGGAGCAAGACAGAGGCAGGAAACTACAGACCTGTCAGTTTGACCTCAGTGGTAGGGAAAATGATGGAATCACTTCTGAAGGAAAGAATTGTTGAGTACCTGTAGGCCAGTGGGGCACAGGACCCAAGGCAGCATGGATTCACAGCAGGAAGGTTATGTCAGACAAAAATTGATTTCTTTGACTGGGTGACCAAAGTAGTAGACCAGGGAGGGGTTGTGGACATGGCCTACCTAGTCTTTAGCAAGGCTTTTGACACAGTCCAGCACAAAAGATTAATAAACAAATTAGGCAGCCTGGGAGTGGGTCCCAGGGTGGTAGCCTGGGTAAAACACTGGCTGGACAACAGGACACAGAGGGTAATAGTAAATGGAGTCCACAGTGAGGAAAGGGGGGTTACTAGCAGGGTTACACAGGGTTCAGTACTGGGGCTGGTCCTTTTTAATGTCTTTATAAGTGATATTGCAGAGGGACTGGAAGGAAAAGTAAGTCTTTTTGCAGATGACACAAAGATCTGCAACAGGGTTGATATGCCATGTGGGGTGGAAAGGATGAAAAGGGACTTGGCAAGGTTGGAGGAATGGTCAAATGTATGGCCGCTTAGATTCAATGTAAAGAAGTGCAAAGTAATGCACCTGGGAAATAAAAACCCAGGAGAAGAGTACACAATGGGGGATGAAATACTGACAACAACAAAAATGGAAAGGGACCTGGGGGTAGTCATATCAGATGATCTAAAGGTGGGTCAGCAATGTGACAAGGCAGTAAGAAGGGCTGGGGGGATACTGAGATGCATAGAAATAGCTATCATCAGTAGAAAACAGGAAGTTGTTGGCCCTCTGAACAGACCATTGATAAGACCACATCTGGAGTACTGTGTACAGTTCTGGTGACCCCAACTCCACTGTCATAGTGGACCCCCGACACTCATCTTTTTCTTTCAAGGCTACTACAGTTGCATCTATACCTGTCTTGTACTTTTTCTACTTTCTTCTACCCTTTTATCTTGCTGTTGTTCACCTTTCTACAGGAAGGCCACCTGTAGAAAGTCCTCATCTATCCTCTCCTCTTTTATATACTGTTTCTGAGTCTGGAGCAGGTTTTATGTCCACTATATTTTCCCCATTGTCTTACTGGTAATGACAAAAATTGTACCCCCCCCCCTTGTTTGTACACAAGCATAACTAAAGAGAGACCGGCCCAAGTAAAGTATGGTACACACTGCAAGGAGACAGAGAAGACTTGTGAGTTGCAACCTGCAGTTTGAGTTTTAAACTGCAACTTCTCACCTTTCTGTCCCTCCCTACTTTGTTTGAATCATGCTGAAACACTCACTCCTCTGAATACATTTGCGCCTGTATGAAAAACAAGTAGGCTGAATATTAAGCTACAAGCAGTTAATTTGTACTAAAACAGCCTGCTGAAAACAAAAGCTGCTTGCATTGATATCCCCTCTTAGTATTACTGTTGGTTAGGCATGCTGTGAAATTGAGACAATGTACTGCAGGTTCTTAAAGCAACAGCTAGTAAAATGCAAACACATTGCTAAAATGTATAGGCCTCAAAACACAGCTAGACTAAATACAGAAATGTTTGCAAATTTTTTCTTTTCCTTTTTTTTCACAAAACACAGGATACAGTAAGAATGAATGAATAAAAATATGTTATGCTGTTTTGCTACTGTTTCTTTTATAATTATGCAATTCACTTACCAAAGGCTTAGATTGGTGTATCAGAGTCCTACCACAGTGCTGCTCAGTTTGTTTCTAAGGAGCCAGACGGCCATTTTTTTCCCTATCTTTATGCACTGACAGCCTGAGGGAGGAGCCTGTGTGAGCTACATTCTGGAAATGTTTGTACATAAATGTTGTTTTTATGTTATGAGCCTCTGTATAACACTGTTATCACAAGCATATGCCACAGTAATGTTTCAATGATAATAATGTTGTGTTTAAGGAATGTTTTAAGTTAAATTAGGAAGAGGGTGGAGTTTAGGGTGGTCATCTGACAAGCACCAGGTATATAAGGGATGTTTTCAAATGTTCTAGTTCAGGGGTTCTCAAATGGTGAGGCCCCAACCTGTTCCAAGGGAGGCTCAAGCAAGTCTGAAAAGGTGCTGTATTTAAATTTTGGGTTTTATATATTTTGTGTGAAGAGATGAAGCAAACTGAAAGAGGATAATAACAGTAGGTGAATTTTATCTATTTATTTACTAATGGGTGACAAGGAAAGGTGAATGAGTCAAGGCTCATTTCAGGTGTACCCGGGAAGGGTAGAGAGCGAATACATTTCATATGTAACTGCAAAACAATCAAGAAATATACAATGAGCAATAGTGCAAATGCATATGAATAAATTAATAATGAGTGGTGGTAATTGATCAATTTGTAAACTGATGGCAGAACAGCCCAAATACAAGAGTTGAGCACAGAACTGCTAAGAGCAATAGCAGGAAGAAGCAAAGTAATCTACGAGATGTTGCTTAGACCCTGTCCACACTACCCCCTCTGTAATGTTACAGAGTGCCCAAACCGTTACCGCATTGGTATGCATTTATACCTGTAACGTTACAGAAGGCGTTTTCGTAACTGTTGATGAAATCACATATGAAGTGGTTTCAACAACGGTTATGAAACTGGTTATGCCTCGGTAACATTATCAAGCGTAGTGTGGATGCATGGCACCGGCCCTCTAGCGCAGCACGAGCTGCATTGTGGGATCGAGTGCCACGGTAACGGTCGCCCAGCTCCTGAAGTGTGGACCAGTGGTGCTGGTCCCGTAACGGACACTGCGGCAGTGTGGAAACACTGCACCGCTCCCCGGTTGTAACGGTTTCTATCCGTTACTGGGTCTGAGTGGTGCAGTGTGATTGGGGCCTTAGGAACAGAGAAGGAGGAGAAGAGGCAAAGTACATAGGAAGGTTATTTCACATAGAGAGGAAACAGAGGAAGTAGTCTGACCCATGAAGGTACTGCAACAAGGGGTAACAATGGTTCAAGAATGAAAATAGCGGAGCAAGTAAGTTGGCCAGGGGGGTGTTACAACAAGCTGAATAATAATATTTGTTTATTTTATTTATTTGTTATTCAGATAACACCTTTGAGCAGAGGGAAATCTTTTTCAAAAGTTCCAAGTCAGTATAAGAGAAGGAACTGAATGTAAGCCAAGTACTCAAAGGGGTTTCAATTTATTCATGGTGTACTGCACAAAGTACAGTACGTTATTTTTCTTTGGGGAGGCCCAATATTATTTCAATTTTTGGGGAGGTTCAAAATCTTTTCCATGGATTTGGGGAGGCTCACTGTGGCAAAGTCTGAGAACTATTGTTCTAGTTAGATGAGTTGGAGGTTCAGAGTAACACTGAGCCTAGCAGGTCTGCAGCACCATTCAGACCTTGAGGAGACAGGGGGGATTACTACCCAGTCTGTATTATTATAGCTTATTTCAGTAGCCGAACAGTGATTAGAACTGTGTCGTTTTGAGCTATATCTGGAATGCTAATGTTTATTTTTTTTAATTTTTTATTTTGTTTATTTTGCTGAGTATAAGTCCGCTTATTAAATATTAATAAAAATAATTAGACCCACTATTTTGGGTTCCGTAGAACCATACACTTGTATCTGTGTCCTTCCTTTCCCACACCTCTTACATTCTCAAAAACATAGACAGGGTGGAGGCTGTCTAGAGGAGGGCAACCAAAATGGTGCAGGGTCTGCACCAAAAGACCTATGAAGAAAGACTAAAGGAGCTTAAGATGTATAGCCTCAAGGAAAGGAGGGAGAGGGGGGACATGATAGAAACTTTCAAATACATCAAGGAAATCAACAAAGTCCAAGAGGGTAGCATCTTTCAGAAAAAGAGATGGGCAAGAACAAGTGGGCACACTTTTAAGATAGAGGGGAGATGGCTCAGAGGTAATGTGAGGACGTATTTCTTCACAGAGAGGGTTGTAGATGCATGGAACAGCCTTCCTGAGGAGGTCATAGAGTAAAAAACAGGAGGGAATTCAAGAATGCATGGGACAGACATAAGGCAATTCTAGTGGGGGGTAGGAGGAAGTAGGCTGTTGTTTAACTATAATCTGCATCTTATCCGTTAGGTAGGGAAATGGACAGACTAGGTGGGCCAAGCGGTCCTTATCTGCCATCAGATTCTATGTTTCTTGTTCCCAGACTATTTAGGCCCTTGAATGCTAACAAGCATATCTTGAAAGTGATAGGCTACCGAACTGGAGCCAGTACAGAGCCTTCAGCAGCGGCATGATGTGGTCCCTCCAAGAACTTCCCACCACCAGCTGAGTCACAATGTTCTGGATCAAATGTAGAAGATACATTAAACTTCCAGATATCCCTAAGTAAAAAGCATTGCAGTAATCCAGTCTGGAGGTGTCAAGAGTATGGACTATCATCTCAAGGTCAGCTGGCACGAGATGTGCTTTGATTGGGACAATATTATGTAGATGGTAACAGCCACTTCATACTAGTGCTGACACCTGCTGTTCTAGAGTCAGTCAAAAATACCCCCCCCACCACATCCTTCACCACATCCACAGCTTTAAGCATCTGATCATTCACAGATGGCAATAGATGGTCCCCACTTGTCATTGCTGTCCCAAGCCTGCTTGCATCGACAGTCATCATCTCTATCCTGGGTTGACACACATCCAATTGGAGGCAATGCAATTATTATTTTCTTGTAAACACCACCCAAGCACCATTAATGCGTTTGAGCCATTATGAGTGCAAGACAGATACAGCTATGTAAGTAAAACACATAACATTGTCATCGTTTTTTCTTTCCCATTAATTTTATGTGAGTGCCCAATCTATGATTTGGTCTTTTTTTAAAAGAAGACAGAAGAAGAAATGAACAGAAAAATAAGCTATTCCTTGCTATGTTTTAAAATCAGTACTGCTTCAGATAAACTATACTATTTGAACAGTCCATCCTATTTGACTTTAGTAATTTAACCAGTCAGTCAACATAGCTTCAGTTCAGTTTTTATATGACAATCTAGAAAGCCAGGGACTTTTCCCAATCCCAGTAGACAGAGATATGTGAGAAAACTGAATTGACACATAACTATCTAGTTCTTTATACAATTTTGTTAACACCAATGGGGTTTAAGCTCTACTGCACTTATTTGAGTGTGTTGTGACTGTCAGTTTTCTTGTCAATGATCAAACACTGAAATGACAGTCACTTTAAGGCAAACATGTACAATAAAGCAACTATGTCAGTTTATGCAAGCCTCATATCTAGGGATATTTTTTACTGATCACTCATTTTTTTTTCCAAGTCCATATTGTCTTTGTCACTGGTTCACTTTTCTATGTACTTTAAATTGTTTTTAAATATTCTGGCAGTTAGCAAAGGTACATTTCTTAACACTTCATTTGGAATAAAAAAGAGCAATCCTGAGCTGAAGTAAATCATTTGAGATGTGTTTTACTCACAGGTGGATGTGCAAAGCTATTGTAAGATTAAGTGATGCAGCCAATAGCTCAGATTTACTGGAATTTCAAATTCAAAGATATAAGATGAATCATGCAGTACAGCTAAAGTTAGTCTGGGACCACAAAACAATCTAATTCATCTAAATGCATTTTTTTTTCAACAATGGAAAACATTTTCGTATCAAGTTTGGAACTCTTTTGGTGCAGGTTATTAAATTCATTACACAAAACACTAAGTCAAAAACAGCAGGTTTGCCAGATTCACTAAGGATGAACAAGTTTCTAAACATGAAATCATAAATAAGTAACAACAACTTGAATTCTTCACTTCTCATGATATTCAATCTAGCTTGTCATTTAATTAGATTCCCCCGACCACTGAATATGTAACCTTACAAGAGTCCTGCTGGAATACTGCCCATCTTTATTTCAAAATAAGTTAGACTACTTCAAGTTAAGTCTTAAAAGAACTAAGCTGTTGGAGCAATGGTAGAGCTACCTCTTGTACTGCGGGCAACCAGGGTTTGGGAATGAACTGGGGTTGTCAGAGGGTCAGCTGACAGGAGGAGGATCAAGTGTCCTTAGGATTGCTCTCCTTCTCAGGAGGGAAGGGTGCTTTACCCATTCTATTATGGACCCATAGCAGCAATTGGGGATCAAGCACCCAGGGACAGAAATCTAGGGGTGGGAGGAGTGGCAGTTATCATCGTTCAACATGTGGGAGCACACATGGGCATTTCTAGGCAGCATTGCATATCTGCCCTCCCTGGGGAACATAACAGAAGGAGAAAACATGGCTGGCCAGCATAACAAGACTGACCTTCACAGACTTTACACCTGGTTCTGTGGCATGCCATCTGCCTGAGGAGCCACTTTGTGGCTGAAGGAGGCTGCCCCCACCATAGGGCTAGGGTGACATGGCTGGGGGGAATCAGTTCCTGATAATGGGGCCAGCCTTGGAGAGCATAAACAGCATTAACTGACAAAAAAAAAGTCTTAAAAGGACTGACTGCCCATAAAAGCACTGTAGCAAGCCATGCCTGTTTTTGAGAACCCTCAGAGAAGAGACTCCAGGCAAACAAAGTTTAGTGAAACAAAAAGTTGCTTTACTTCAGCACAAAACAAAGGTTCTAAAGTAATTTACTTTGGTAGATCAAAAAAAAAAAAGAATTTCAGTTTAGCCTAGTTTGGCCTTCCTCTTCATAGCCGCCCTGCCATCACCCTCTCAAGCTCCCAAATCCTCCCTCTTGCTTTGTCTGGGTTCCTTTTTATACATCACAAATGAGGCTCATTTGTGCCTTTCCATAACAAGGATTTCCAGGCCTTCGTACAGTCAATACATATGGCCTTTAAAGGGCCATGCCAGAAATCAGCAGAGATGATTTTCAACTCACCCTGTTCTCCTGCTAGTATCTTACTGGACAGGAGGTCCCAGGTGAAGGCTGCGTAGACTTCTTCACACTGCCTTAAATGGAAAAAGCTCGGGTAGATGGGTTGGAACTATATGGACAAAGTCCATCCATTGTGCTTCACAAAGTCTTCAGGGTGAAGTAGAAAATAAAACTATGCATTTTTCTTGTAGTCTTCATTGCAAAGCAGATGGCAAAATCTTGCGTTGGCGAAACTATGCTGATGAAGTGCATTTTACTCTGTGAAGTGTGAGCTGGACCACAGTTTACATAACTGATTTCCAGGCCAAAGGTATTGTCACATCAGGGTTCACGCTGTCACGGGACGCTCCTTACAGGGCCCCATGAGACTGACAGCTGAAGGAAAACGGTATGCTTTGGAATGTTAAATAAGAGTTTTTGTAAAAAATTGTATTTGGCGCAGAAATCTTTATTCAGTATGAGTGCTGATGACTAGAGATGCTGCTAAGTGTTCCTTCACCAACAAAGATGCGATGAAGTGCCAAACATCAGCCTTCACAATGACCTTACAATTTGAACCCACTTTTCCAAATTTATGTTATAGAGCACTTCCCAGAGCTATGGGAGGTGCTTTACTGAGTACAACAGTTTACTTTTTTGAGGTGGCTACCAAATTAAAGGGTCGAGCTCCAGATGAATTCTAAATGCACATGTGAAATTGTAGAGTCAGAGCAGAAACAGCCATTTAAGGAGACCAAATGCTGGAGCATCAGATAAATAGTACTTTTATTTGCTACAGCAAAATGTTATAAAACAGGGCAGATGGTATCCCACTTGCCACCAAACATTTTCAAGATGCTTCTGGAAACCAGCTATTTTACAGCTCATGTTGTCTTTCCTGATGAAACATTTTCCAAATAAAAAAAATAAATAAACAAATGTCTCTTTCTGAAGGTATCCTGAGAAAGAGACACTCATCTCAAAAACATTTGGCAGCTAGTGGGATACCGTCTTCCCTGTTTTTAAACATTTTGCTGTAACAAATAGAAATACTTTTTATCTGACAACGAGCCAGCATTTGGTCTCCTTAAATGACTGAATATGACAGCACTAGTTCCTGAAGGGTGACCAGCCCATCACAGGGGGTACAAAAATCTGATCACATAGTTTAACTGGTTTAGGAAATGCATACAGTGCCACCAGCAGGTATCAAGCATTTGCATGACATTTTATGTTGTAATATCTTCCAGGACACTGCAAGAACTCAATACACCCCAACTGCAATTTGTCACTCAGTACACTGTAAAATCTCACACTAAGTGGTAGATGGCACTGTAGCTGCAGCCATGTGACAATGCAGTCCTTGTCTATTAGATAAAGGAGCAGGATGTGTACATTGTGCTGTGAAGAACATCAAAGAAACCCAAAAACACTGCTTGGATTAGAGAACCCATATTTTGATAGTTTGTTTTATGGTACTTCTAGGTATATATTTTTCCCCATGGATCCCTCACATGGTGTCTGCCCCTAGAGCGCCAGGCTAACTCAGTTATCTCCCTACCTTACTCCTCTCTTTGGAGTACCTGCACAATGGGCTCTGCTCGTGGGTAGGTGATCAGAGCTCAGATCAGTCATTATCTTGGACCGAGAGGTTTTTTTTTTCACTTTCTTCCCTTGGTCCCTCCTTCCCCTGAGGGCATCGGCACACAGGACTGATGTCCAGACAGACGGTGTGCTGACACACGCCTTTGTCAAATGCCCACAATGTCCTCCCCCTCTCTGACTCCGGAGAGCCACTTGTGCCCCGATGCCCATGTTTCCACAGGCATAGGTGCATCAAGTGCTCAAAGCACCCCAGGAACCCACCCCAGGAGGAGGAGAGCATCCATTAGGACACTCGATCCTCCTCCTCCCCCCCAACCCCGGTGGCCCCTAGTCCATTCCTGAACCCGGGTCACTGGCGTGGCGCAAGGTGTGGCATCCGGTGCCTCAATCCTCAGCACCACTGGGCGCTCCTAGTTATGTTTGAAAGTGAGATGGAAGTGGATGAGATTTAGAAAGCTATTTTACAGCACAGATGTCTGTGCCATTATGCTGTGCTTACTCTCAGTTCGCCAAGCTGTGTTTGGAAATGAGCTGGGTCTCAAAAAGTCTTTTAGTACAGGTGTTTTTTTCAACTAATTTTGTACTCACAGTGCTGGTAGTTGCAACCAGCAGCAAAGTGAAAGTTAGCACAGGTTTAGAGGTCCCTAATTTGGCATTCAGGATGATGCAGGCATGCTACTGCAGCCAACAGGTTTTGGCTGCCACATTTTGCAAATATTATGCCTCTCAGACATGTGATTGTTGCTGCTAGTTGCTCAGACAGTAGACAGCTACCATTGATTCCAATAATTAAGCCTGCCTGATATGTTTATTGTTACTGGCAGAATAACAATGGTAAGCCACAGGTGTTTCAAAAACTTACGTTGTCAGACATGTTTACTGTGGCTGGCAGATTTGCAGATACATCTGTCCCATTGAAACTCTGCCCAACTACTACATTTCAACAGTTTGTGATTTACGTATGGTCTATTTTTTCTGTCTTTTAAACTCTGAACCAACCGTTACCAAATATTTAGGATCTGGTGATCCTGGACCCCAGAATCTGGGAATCACTGCATTACAAACAGGCAAACATAGGAGTTTTAAATAGAGCAGGATGTGTAGCTTACTTCTAGGGGAAGAACCATGCCTATATGATATTATGTATAGTTATTACAAAAAAACTAGGTTACTGCACACATTAGGGGTTTCAAAGTATTAAAAGTAATGCAATCCATTGTTAGGATATTTTGAATCCTAACTCCACCCACCCCCATGCACCACCTCATGAATTCCACTGAACTGAAGGCAAAAGCACAATCCAGATCCCAATCTTGAAAGGGCCTGCAAGGAGCAAGTTAATTTTCTTGCTTTTTGACAAAGAGGAGTTATAACTTGTTTTGCATAGGGCCCTTCAGACCCCATGCACCACAAGAACTTAAATTCTGCAGGGCCCTATGGGATTCAGATCTGGGTTGTACTTTGGCATACAATTTTGTGAAATTCTTGGGGGTTGTATAAGCTATGGAAGAGTTAGAGTTCAAAAAAAGCCTAACATCAGATTTCCTTTGATTTTTTTTGAAATTCTTAACTCGTGCATTAATACATTTGTTTGCAATAAATTTCCTGTATTTTTTAGATAACCATAGTACCTTAGTGCTTGCATCATGAAGGGCCCAGTTGGGCCTACAGAAAGCATAAGGACAGTTGCCCAGATCCTTGCTAGCCATGCGTGAAGAATGAGGTATCATACAGGGCCCTTCTGTCTCTGCATGAAATATGAAGCACTGTGGGGGGCCCAGCAGGCCCTGTCTGCAACATGAGGTCAGTTGTAGCTGCCTGTCATTAAGTAGCTGCATGTTGATGTGCAGAGCAGCAGACTTGAAGCTTGCTTTTCAAGTGACACTGAGGTCAACTCATCAAGTAGCTGCACATGCACAACACCAGAGGTGGCCGAAGCAGTCCCCCCCCCAGGTTTGTTGTCCAACACATGGTTCTGCAGTTAGTCTTTGGTTTGTTTTTTTGTTTTGGTAATAATTTCGGAGTTTTTTTCCATTTCATCCTCAAATTTGCAAAGTGGCCAAGTTGCCTCCTAACCTTGTTAATCACACCTGAAATGCATTTTGTGGGTATTCCCATAAACACATTCTGGGTCAGATTTAGTAGCTGCCACTTATGTGGTCATGAGGTAAGGTGGTCACTTACCTACCCCAAAAAGTTGGGGCCAAAATGGGTAAAAATGGCAAAGTTATGAGTAAAAGAAAAAAAGAACAACTGGAAAATAAATGAAGTCCAAGAATGTGCAGGACTTATTGTAGTTTTATTTTTTTCACTTTTTTGTTTTGACCATAACATAGCCATTTATGGCTATATCAACCATAAAGGTTATGGTAGACCAAGTTACTAAGAAGCTGCACACCCCCTTAAGTGGAACCTTGTAAATCCAATCACAAATATGTTTTTTGAGGGCTTAGATTTATTCACATCTTTTTAGGGCTGCAGTCCTTTTATGATCAGTGAGTAAAAGGCCTCTGCATTCCTTCTGAAGATGCAAAGTACCCGGATTGATCCCCCCCCCTTGCCTGCAGTCCTGGATCATCACTTTACTTTGTTCAGTTTCTCCCTGTTGAGCTAGTAGTGCCCAATCTCCTGGCTGGAAGTCAGGACCTCACCTGCCCTACCAAAGTGCTGGGGAGTGGTTAGAGCAGGGCAATCTGTGGCACAGTGCAGAGGATGCAAGGAGCATGGACAAGTAAAATGTACCAGGATTCTCCATGGTGCCTGGATGGGAGGGAGTAACAGTAGTGGGACTCCATTGTTCCTCCAGCATCACTCCCCTCCAGCTTCAGTCTGGGGTACATGGTAGCTGCAGCAGGGGTGGTCGGGTGGAGTGAGGCTCCCTGATGCAACCTGTCCCCTCTGGGCAGAGCTGATCGGTGATGGGGAAGAGAAAAGGCTGACTAAACAAGTGGTGCAGCACAAACTTGGTCTGGGTGCAAAATACACCCTGTACCTGTCATTTCATCCCTGCAGCCATAGCCATTTGAGAGAGGAGCTGTGTGGGAGCTCGGCTCCCTAGCCAGTTTTCCTGTCTCCCCCCAGCAGAACTGGAGTCCCGGGCCCCGGTGGTGAGTGGGCCATGTACCCAAAGTTAATTTTACTCATGCCACAGGCACCGGGGGCTAGAGAAGAAAGACAGAGGTGGGCAAAGTGTCTAGGAAGGAAAAGTAAAGGGTCAGAGCCACAAATAGGTACAAGGGGACACAGTGAGCTCCCTAAGAGGGTGAAAAGCCCTAAGGGGAAGAGGGGATTAGGGGGCGTGGGCCAAGGGTCCCCAGGGAAGACCAGAAGAGACCCTTTATTTGTGCTTTTACTGTTTTAAATATTTATAGTATCCTCCCTCTCAGCACCCTCACCCCCCACCATGCAGCCCTATCAGTTCTGGCCAGATTTTGTTTCTTTATTGCAGGTAAAGGAGCACATTGAGGGACACTGAGGGATCATCAGTGTGGTAACCATATTTTTGTGCCAATGGCGGGGTGCCAAGCGCTCTAGAGGTAGGTGATGGTAGAGGTTTATATCGTATCCATTTGGTGCCTGGGTGGGAGGGAGTAACAGTAGTGGGACTGGACACACACCACCAGTATAACTCAAAGATGCAGGTGGAAATAAGAGACAGTAAGAGTTTGTATCAGACAGATCATCATAGACACATCTAAGAGACATTTTTAACTGGGTCTCATTTGCAGTCAATAGGGGAAAGAATTAAACATGCAGTACCAAATCTGGACTTCAGCAAGGCTTTTAAATCCCTGCCCCATAGGAGACATGTGAAAAAGGTGGAGGATGTGGGGATGCCAAACAAATTACTAGGTGGATTGGCAACTGGCTAGGGGAAGAACTCAGAGGGTAGTAGACAATATGGAATACTCAGGAGTTAGAGAAGTTACAAGTGGAGTGCCACACTGGTGTCAGTACTGGGACTGGTCCTTTTTAAGATATTAATCTACAATATATAGGAGGAGATCAAGGAAAAGGCAGGTCTCTTAGCAGATGATACCAAAATCAGTAGCACAGTGGATACAGCAGACAGAGTAAGAGGAATTCAACAGGATTTTGAAAAACTAGAAAAGTGGCCCAAGATATGGAAACTTTAATTTAATGCCAAAAAGTAAAAAGTCACCAGCATTAGGAAAAGAAATCCAAAAAAAGTATCAGTTATTGTGGTGTAGGTAGGGCACACATTAGAGGAAAGGGACCTTGGGGTCATTATTAGTGACAGTGTAAATGTCCATGCTCAATGCAAGCAGTGTGCGGGGAAAGCAAGTGGGATTTTGGAGTGTTGAGTGAAAGGGTTTGTAGCAGAAGGAAAGAGATGATACTTCCCCTGTACTGATCCTTGATGAGATCTCACCTGACGTATTCTGTGCATTTCTGGAGCGTGCACTGCAGGAAGGATAGAGACCTATTGGAAGCTGTTCAGAGGAGGGCAACAAAGGTAATTCAGGGACAGTAGGGAAAATCTTAAGAGGAGATGCTGGACCTTCTCAGTATGTGCATGTTGGAGGCCCAAAGGGAAAGGCAGAACAAGTTAGAGACCTTTAAGTATCTAAGCAGTATTAATTATGTGTCCAGCAATGCCCTGTTCACAAGGAGTGAGGGCATGTTAACAGGAGGCCATGAGGGAAGCTGGTGGGGCCAGTGATGGAGGGATGTAAGGAAGTTGTTCTTTACAGAAAGGATGGTGGAGAGGTGGAATAAATTGCCAGAAGTGGTCAGTGCAGGGTCAGTCACCAGTTCAAAACACAAGTGATACAGGCACAGAAAAATAATCTAAATCAGAGAAGAGAGTGAGGAAGTACACTTGAGAGGTGATGAGTGGGCATGGAAGTGTTCAAATACAGTCTGGTCTTGGTGGACTAGCTCCATCCCACTGTTAGGCTGGGTGGAGATGCAGGAAGATATTTGACAGACTCGATGAGTCATTAGGTGTTTTTCTGCCATTAACATCGATTGCATGTTTCTTTCAGACTTGCCTTGGTTGCACAGTCATAGTACAGATTTCCTTTTGCAATGTCATACTCTACTTTCTTTGCCCATTCCTCTGAATACTTTCACTTGTATACTGTTTTACCCTTTAACTTAGCTTGGAATTCTTTGGACAACCACAGAGGTACTAATCTGCTTTATTGCCTTTCTTTCCCAAGAAGATAAATCTAATCTTTGCCTTTGTCGTATGCCACTGTAGGATATTGACATTCCTTTTAGTGGTGTATGAGGAAAGTTAGTCACAGCCATCCTTTTCAGTTTATTAAAATCAATGTCCCTCCATCACCTAGACTTAAGTCCTAGCATGGTCTTTGTTACCCACTAGTTCCTCAACCTCTATTGCTCTGACCAGGTCAACCATCTACAGATAGCACACATTAGTGACTGTGGCTGCCTTTTCTTAAGATGAGGAATTGTGTGCTGTGATAGAAGTCATAGAATATCACATCTAACAAAATATATATATATATATATATATATATTTATCACAACATTCTTTTTCACTCCTATTGCAGAGTGGGTGGCAAGTTATTTGGCTGCTGGCACCCGCACCCCCAGACCTGGTGTGACCATCAACACACTTTCCTCCTCAAAGGCCAGCATGCAGAGTCCCCTCCCTTGGGTGACCTGGATCCTAATACCTGGGGGGGCGCACCTCTCATTCAAGGGGGTGCAGGGTACGGCCATCAGCCGCCACAGTCACCCCACAATTTTTTGTGATTTTTTTTCTTCCCTCAGAGCCAGTCATGCAATGGCATCAGTGCACTTACCTGCTGCCACCCACTGTGCTCCAGCCATCAACTGTGCATGTTACCCGCAGTGCCCCTGGCCTCCACCAGTTACCGCTGCAGAGCGATGTGATCCCCCCATCCACCCCAGAGGAAGGAGAACCATCACAGGATGCTCAGTCCTCTGTCTCCCCTGCCCTATGGCCTGAGTCCACTCCTGAACCTGGGTCGCCAGTGTGGCGCAAGGTGTGGCATCCAGTGCCTCAACCCTCAGTGCCACCAGGCTGGCCTAGCAAAATATTTCTGCTGGGGGAACTAAAGGAGGAGGAGGCAGACATGACAAGAATGAAATATAATAGTATAATTAAACATCATTTTTATTTCATAAAGCATATGTAGTTACAAATATAACTAAAAGTAAAAATAAAATAATATAGCGTTATTTTGCCAATCATCTTTAAGTGTTTCTTTTTCAGAAATAACTCATAAAAGCTGATCCACTGTCTTTACTCATGAATCATCTACTTATCCTCTTGATTCTAAGGGAAAAACTACATTAGTTATCTAGAAAATGTTTTTTTTCAAACCCCTGATTGTTATTATTATTATGTTTTTTAAGCCTGTGTTATGTTGAAATCACTAATCATACGGAAATCCAACAATCACCTCTTGGAACTTGGAGGAATAAAAAAAAAACTGCCATGTCTTCTGAGACAGAGAGTTAAAATTTCAATTGTTTTGACAGATCAGTGGAATTACATACATTGCAGTCCTAAATACCAATGTATGAAGAAACTTAACCATATAAGCAACAAAACAAGTGTTCAATTGCTATAGCCCTTCCTTCTTTCCCTTGTTCATTTATTTATTTTCTTTCTTTCTTTCTTTAAAAACCAGTAACCAGGAAAGGCACACTGAGTCACGGCTAATTTCCTGATGTTACCCAGGGGAAGGGAAAACAGAGAGAATAATATACAGTATCTGAGAGTTAAATCCAGATATATGAAAAAGATCTGAGAATGCAATAAAACAAATGGTGGTTACAACAGGCAGCTTTATGAAAGAAGCAGCATGTAGATACCACATGTAAGAACAGTAGCAAAATGTATAACAATAAGAAATGGACACACATGAGAAAGACAGTAAAAGTGCTCAGTACCTGATGGGGTAGCTGACACTGCAAGCAATGGTCAAAGACAGACAGAAGGGGAAGTCACAGTAGCAATAGCAGAGGATGGAACCAAATGAGAGGGGTTGACAGAAGAAAGAGCAAAGAGTCAATGGGGGGTTGGCAGGAACAGGGAGGAACAGAAATATGTCTTGGTTGGCATTTAAAAGCAGGAAGTGAAGGAGAGAGGCATAGGAGAGAGGGGAGATGGTTCCAGAGGGTAGGGGTAAGGAGGTGGTAGGAGAAAGCTGCTTGACCAGCACAGGAGTGAGGGTGGGGGATGGAAAAGGTATGGGAATCCCTGGAGTGGAGAGGGTAAGATGGGCATGGGGTAGGGGAGATTAGTGAGCAAAGGTAGGGATCCAAACAAGTATATAGTTATAAGGGAGGCACAGTGAGACTGGTGATGAACTGATAGCAGGAGGATGGAGAGGGAGGAATAGAGAGATCAATGATAAGTGTGAGGGGGAGAGTTGGTAGTAAAACAACATAAGGCATTACAGAGATACTCCAATCAAGCAAGGCAGGAAGAAGGGATGATAGATGACTTCCGTGTAGTCAAAGAGTGAGAGAACCATTTTAGTAACCAATGGTCCTGGAGGCAGTCCTTATGGTGGTACATAGCACCGAGTGTAGGACAAAGCTTGGTATAGATGGCACTAATGTGGAGAGAGAGAGAGAAGTTAAGCTTGGTATCGAGCCACACACTAAGGTATTTCAAAGCAGGGACAACCTCCAGAGGGGTTCCATCCAATGTGCAGAAAATAATGGGGGGGTGATGAGAGCCTGGAAGTAAAAAACAGAGCACTTCCAGAAAACTGTCTGTGTGCAGCATGAAAAGGCAGTAAGCCTTGAAGAGCTGGGGCTGAGTTGATTGTACGTGATTGTTTGCACTTTAATAAGTCCATACTTTTTGACAGATATTGTATGCACTGATGTTTCTGTTCAGACAGGGATGAGAACCTCGCCAGTTTCTGGCTGGTGCCAAAAGTCATGGATATGGTCTTCTTTGTGTCGACTCAGAGTTCATTGGCATGGAATCACCACAGTATATTTTGGAATTCATGCTGGAGCAGACCCTCCACAGCTGTGGCTGAGGGTCTAGAGGTGAAAATGACCCCGTCATCCACATCCTTGTGGATGTGTGAGGAGACACATGCACAGGAACAGTCATTTTGGAAGGTTGAAAATAGGATAGGTCCCAGGATGGAGTCCTGTGGGTCCCCAGCTAGAATGGGGAGGGGAGAAGGCACCACACACTTGTACTGATTACTGCCAGCCCCATAAGATATCAATACAACTATTCTATGGTGGGTGCTGAGAGACCCGTTGAGCTCAGTTTGTTGAGAAGGAGAAGGTGGGACACCAAGTCAAAGGCCTTCGCCAGCTCAATGAATATTGCAGCAGTGATGTCACTGATCCATCCCAGTGAGCATAAAGTCAGTTACATGCAGAAGGGATGAAATAGTGGAGTAGTGCCTTCTGAAGCCAGACTGGAAAGGTGAGAGGCAGTTAGAGGAGTACAAGAAATTGACAAGTAAAGAGTAGACAACAGTTTTCTGCAGCTCTGCAAGAGAGAGAAGAAGGGAGATTGTCCAGAAGTTGCCAAGGGAGGAGTGGTCTCCCCCTCCATGCAGAAAACAGTACCATTGCCACCTTCCGGGGCTGAGGGACAGCAGAGAGGGAGAAGGAGAGGTTCAGAATGTGAGCAAGTGGAGAGGCGATTGCCAGAGCAGAAATCTGTACTAGTTTGGGGTCCAACCCATCAGGGCTGGACTTTGAAGGGTTAAGTGAGGTTAGGGTAAGCAAGACTTCATGGGGAGAGACAGGAGAGAATTTGAAGCCTTCAGAGGGTTGAGACATCAAGAAAGATAGCAGGGTGCAGTGGGGGGGGGTGGCTGGGAGAAGGAGAAGAGGGTAAAGCACTGGTGGTGAAAAATGTATTAAAATGAGTGGCCACTGAGGGAGGGTCAGGCACCAATGTGCCATCCACCAGGAAGGTAAGGGGTAGTGGGCTGGGCCAGGAGATCAAAGAAGGAGTGTATAACTGGCCAGAATTTAGGAGGGGAGTTAGGGTTAGATTGGAGTTTAGATTTCAAATAATGAGTCTTTGCAGTATGGGCAACCTTCATGCTGAAATTCCTGAGTGACCTGTAGGACTGAAGGTCAGACAGGGATATGGAGGATCAGTACTGCGCCCAAGCTAGGACAGGTGACTTGCACAAACCAATAAGGTCAGGGGTCTTCCAAAGGTGGTAAGAGCATTTAAGCCTAGACTTCCTGAGCAGGTGAGTGAATGTTCGAGTTGTGATTAAAATGGCATGTAAGAGTGATATGGCAGTATCAATGTACAGGACAGAATAGACAGGGGAACAGTTCATAACATCAACTTTTAATTTTCTTTGACCACCAATGCTTTCTAAAGTGCTGTGCATTTTTATATTCTTCATTTTCCATGTTATCATGTTATAAATAATCTTAATTGCCCTGGATTGAATACTTTGATTTCTTGGGCACCCTACTAATGGCTCACTGAGGGTGTTAGACTACTCATACATATACTTTACGTGAGCCAAAAGAATTCAGGTCAGTTATACTATGTAATTAATAAAAATCTATTACAGTAATGTCCAGTAGCAGCAGATAAGGCAAATTTAATGCTGAACTACATTAAAATGGACATAGCATACCATAACAGTGGTAAATATGTGCCCCTTTTAGGACACTGATAAGGCCTCACTTAAATGTGGATAAGTCTGGTCACTGCAGAATTAAATATTATTTCAGCAATCAAGAAAGTGCATCAGACAGCTGGCCCAATGGCATGGAGGCCTGAGGCACTGGTGCTTTACCTCCAGCCATGCTGGTGACCTGGGTTTAGGAACAGACCAGAGCAGCCTGGAGGGAATGGCCAGGTGAGGGAGGACTGAGCATCCCAGGGTGGTTCTCCTCCTTTGATGGAATCTGAATCTCCCAGCTTATCTGCCACCTAGCAGAGACTGGGAAGCAGCACCAGTGGGACCAGCAGACATGGGGGAACACACGCTGATGCAGCACGCATGTGCGTCAATACACACATGCACACACATACGTGCATCACTCACAGATGACTGAAGGGAGAAAATGGAGGAAAATGCCTCAGCTCACTCAGCATCACTCCGCAGGTACCACATGACCCTCTGTGGCTGGCCACCTGCTGATACCACTCTGTGTAAGTGGTAGTTAACCCATAAGTCCATGAGACTGTTTGTGACTAGGCTGGGGGATGCCGCCTGGACCAGGGATGGAGTCTGAGAAACAAACTAAGAAAACAAGAAGAGAGTGTATCAGAGATCAACTAAAATGATTAAAGGAATAGAAAGTTTAAACTACTGTATATGGAGCATTTGGAGCCCACATATATTTTCCCTATAAAAAGATGGTCACTAATGTGATTTCAGTTTCTAAAATATTGAAGCAATTAGATATAGTAGATCGGGGAAATATTTTTCAACCTGTTTAGTGCAGTAGATCTAGTGGACATGCCTTATGCCTTATGGGGATAGAATAAGGGGCAACAGGAGAAAGTATATTTTCACCCAGAGAGTAGTAATCCTATGGAACATGGTCCCAAAGAAAGTGTTGTATGTCTGAAGAGGTGAATCATTAAACCAAATGTTGGATCAATTCCTCATGGAGAATGTTAGTACTGAGTACTGCAGTTAACTTATGGGATAGGGAAAGTCATGTGGCGCATACCTCACAGCAGAATAAACATATCTGAGAAAATGTAGAATCACTTGATGTTGAGTTCCCAGATGTTTCTGCCACAGCTGGCTTTCCGCTTTATAGTTTGCAAATCAATGGAAGGCTCCTTTTCTTAAACCCCTTATTTAAAATCTTTATAACCCAGTGCTTTTTATGACTGTGAGTAGAGCCTACAGAAGTATTGCATGTACAAAAGGAGTGATGTCATGTTTTCTGTCCGTGGAACTGGCTAAAGGTGTAAATAGTCTCCTCCACCTTACCATCCTACAAGCAATGTTTTTCCCCTCAAATAAATATGCTTTCATGTTAGTCAATAGTTGCAGGGTACTATTTTCTTTCCTAAATGGTTGGTACAAGAACTGGAACCTGAGTAGTGGGAGGCAGCATTAGATTTATTTTTTTTGGAGTAAGATCCACCTCTGCCTCCACCCCAAACCTTTTTCTGATTCATGTGGGAGGGGCATGAGATAGCTCTAGCATACTGTAACAAGATACAATAGTTTGGGACACAGATATGCCTGTGCAGTGTAGAACAGAACAGAACAGAAGTTTTTAATGCCTTCAAATTGGCTTAAAAATCCTTTGGAACAAATGATTATCAAAGCCACCTGGGGCCTCAGAAGGAGACCTAGACACACATTCTAATTTACAGTAAGAGCCACATGTTTTTCTTAAACATTATATATATATATGTATAGTTTATATGTAATTTGTCTTCAGTAGTTTCAAAACTTTGACAGCATTGATGCACACACATGCACACACACACAAGCAGAACAGAGCTGGATAAGGTACCAGTATTTAGGAAACTTGTTATACTCACCCACAGTCTAGCAATGTGAATCCTGGCTGTGACTATATGTGTTTACAACTGAATGATAATAACCACATTTGCTTCACTTGCAAATAAGTAGGCATTTGTGTCTAATTTCTGTTTGACTTACTGTAGGTTACACACTGAATCTTTGATTTCAAGTATTTGTTAAATTGTAAATGTAGGTATCAGCATTCTGTTAGTACAATAGTTCTCAGACTTTGTCACATTGAGCCTCCCCAAATCCATGGAAAAGATTTTGAGCCTCCCCAAAAAATTGAAATAATCTTGTGCCTCTCCAAAGAAAAATAACATACTGTACTTTGCACAGTAAACCATGGATAAATTGAAACCCCTTTGAGTACTTGGCTTACATTCAGTTCTTTCTCTCATACTGACTTGGAACTTTTGAAAAAGAGTTCCTGTGCTCAAAGGTGTTATCTGAATAACAAATAAATAAAATAAACAAATATTATTATTCATCTTATTGTAACACCCCCGCCAACTTACTTGCTCTGGTATTTTCATTCTTGAACCATTGTTACCCCTTGTTGCAGTACCTTCATGGGTCAGACTACTTCCTCTGTTTTCTCTCTATGTGAAATAACCTTCTTACATACTTTGCCTCTTCCACTCATTCTCTGCTCCTAAGGCCCCATCCATACTGCACCACTCAGACCCCATAACAGATAGAAACTATTACAACCGGGGAGCGGTGCAGTGTGTCCACACTGCCGCCGTTTCTGTTACTGGACCGGCACCACCAGTCCACACTTCAGGAGCTGGGCGACCGTTACTGTGGCACCCGATCCCACTAATGCAGCTTAAAGGCGCTTAGACCAGTGCCACACGGCCCATACTATGCCCGTAATGTTACTTATAAGGTAATTAGTTTCATAACCATTGTTGAAATCACCTCATATGTAATTTCAACAACGGTTATGAAAATGCCTTCTGTAACATTACAGGTGTAAATGCAAACCATTGTGGTAATGGTCTGGGCACTCTGTAACGTTACAGAGGGGTAGTGTGGACAGGGCCAAAGCAACATCTCGTGGATTACTTTGCTCCTCCCTGCTATTGCTCTTAGCACTTCTATGCTCAACTCTTGCATTTGGGCTGTTCTGCCATCAGTTTACAAATTGATCAATTACCTCCACTCATTATGAATTTATTCATATGTATTTGCACTATTGCTTATTGTATGTTTCTTGATTGTTTTGCAGTTACCTTTGAAATGTATTCACTCCCTACCCTTCCCGGGTATACCTGAAATGAGCCTTGGCTAATTCGCCTTTCCTTGTCACCTATTAGTAAATAAATACATAAAATTCACCTACTATTATTATCCTCTTTCAGTTTGCTTCATCTCTTCACACAAAATATACAAAACCCAAAATTTAAAATACAGCACTTTTTCAGACTTGCTTGAGCCTCCCCTGGAACAGATTGGGGCCGCCCCATGGAGGCTGGCCTCACCATTTGAGAACCCCTGTGTTAGTAGTTATTGCTAATTGTGGTCTGTGACAAGATATTTTTTTTTTTTTTACAAATGAAGTGCATGATAGAAAGCTGAAAACAGACTTTGATGATAAAGTGTGTTTCTTCTTTTAAGTTTGAGATGTATTAGAAAACATTGAACAAAAAAACAATTGGTGATTTTAAAAGCTATTCTGATCAGAGCTGACATAAACAAAATCTTAACTATTTTTTTCTTTTCTCATGGACACTAGAAATAGAATGTCAGCATTCACTCCATTAAACCTGCTTTTCAGGTTTTTAATAGCATCTTGCCAAAGCAATCTTCTCAGAATGCAATCTGTCATGGGGAGGGGTTGAAACTGTTTTAATCATGAAGCATTGGTGTTAGTAATGCATTTAGAAATACTATTTTTAATTGTCTTTACAGTTAAACATGCAGTTTCGTGTCAGGGCACATTTATTGGGGGGTTCAAATTATTTTAAACATGGGCACAGTACTTGGTAAATATAGACTTTGATGATAAAGTGTATTTTTTCTTTCAAGTTTGAGAAGTATGTATTATATATAAGTGTAACTGTGTTGTAAATGGTTAAGTATGCAGTGGTTTAAGGCTCTGAGCTACAAACCTGGAGACCTGGGTTTGACTCCCACAGTCCACACTTGCATACTGTGTGACCCTGTGCAAATCACTTAACTTCCTTGTGCTCCCAGGTCACACTTGTAAACAAGTTTTCAGCTTAGTGTGTCTCTCCTGGTAAAACAAAAAAAAAAAGTGCCCAGAATTATTTTTTTAATATAGTATAGTTTATATGTGGTAAGTAGGTAGGGCACGATGTTTTGAATGTGGCAGTAGGATTTAGCATGTGCACTGCTTTAATATCATTTCACAGTATTTTATACTTTCTTAAAAAGATACTCCACATTTGTGCGGGGGCTGTGGAATTCAAACCTAGGTCTCCAGATTTGCAGAGAAGAGCCTTAAACCACTGTGCTATAATGCCTACCTAGTTATGACAGTCATCTGTTTTATGGTTCATAGTGTTGGTGTAGTAAGCATACTAACATACAAAAATGCCAATGGAATAGGCCTAGCAGACTTTTGTGTCTGCTCATTTGGTCAGTCCTCACCCTGGGAGCTGACCTTCTGCCCTCTCCTCTCTGGCTTCTCCCATCCCAGTCAAGGGGAGAGCTAGCTAACTGGGGTTTCTGTAAAACAACTACTACTAAATAGCTCTAATTCACTATTTTTATTTTCTGTGTGTGTCAGGTCTAGCTAGCAGGAGTGTTTCAATTTTAAAACCCTTAATTTTATCAAACTATACACAAGCATAAAAGAATAGCAACTGCCCAGATCATCAATGCTATAATGGATAGTACCGACATCATAGAAAGCTATTAGAAGTATAATGGGTTAAACACTTCCTGGAACTTTCTGCATAACAAGTTCCCCATGGCACCTCACAACATTTGACACCACCATGCTAAGAGCAGCACACACACACACACACACACACACACACACACACATATACACACACACACACAAAGCAGAACACAGCTGGATAAGGTACCAGTATTTAGGAAACTTGTCATGCTTACCCAGAGTCTAGCAATGTGACTCCTGGCTGTGACTATATGTGTTTACAACTGAATGATAATAACCACATTTGCTTCACTTGCAAATAGGTAGGCATTTGTGTCTAATTTCTGTTTGACTTACTGTAGGTTACACATAGAATCTGAACAATTCATAACATGCTGTATTGTGATTCAATGAGCTGATAAATGGGGATTTTGGTTTCTTTTACAAATTCATTTTTTCCTGACCATGGATATACTAAAACAAACATTTCTCAACAAAATGTTTTTAAATAAGGAGTTTAACTCACAGCAGCAAAAGAAGCATGTTGACATTAAAAGCATAGTGGCATGGCTCTAGAGGCACCATTATTTAAGCATGACTTTGGTAGAGGATTAATTGTGACTGGGGGTGAGGGAGGGAGTGAGTCTTGATAATTTTTAGCATAATGGTCTTCTGAAACTTCAACCTTCAATGGGTTAGACTCTGTAGCCATCTGTACAGTATATTACTAAGCCATATGCAGTGTGGTATATGGTAAAACCCAGATCACCAGACCAGGACCAGTGCTGTAAAATCTGCACTGGGCACAGCTTGTGCAAATATTGCTGATCCAGTGGATCAAATAAATAAGTGCAAATAAATGAATAAATATTCAGCTTCACCTCGTGCTTCAACCCACCCCAGGAGTGATGTTATTACATGATAACACACACCCTGTCATGCCTTATTGCTTAAATATGTGCTTTCTCAATGTACTATACTTTGATTCAGTTAGTGTATGCAAAAGCCTTCATGTGAACACTCTGGGCTTCTCTTTGACCCCTGATGTCTATTTGCTTTAGCTATTGTATATTGTTTGAACTGCTTTGGTCTTCTTGAGGTGGTTTCTGTGTGCCTAAACTATGTAATTTGTTTATCTACTGCTTCCCATGTATCTCCAATGATTGATTGTTATAACTGTCTGCTCTCTGAGTCATTGTTTTTGGACATGTTAACTGTGCTGTCTTTGTACTAGTTTCAATGAGGTGCCTTTGTAAATCTGATATTTTTGAAATAAATAAATAAATGTTTATGATTAGGCCCATGAAATACACTTATCTAGTTAATGCATTCACAGTAGTAGTGGCTCTGGCAGTATAGCCTAGAGGTTAGAATAATGAGCAGAGAGTGAGCTTGGTATAGCCAGCAGGCAGACCTGGGTTTGATTCCCACAACCTACACTTGCATACTGTATGATTTAGAACAAGTCACTTAACCTCCCCAGTGCTCCCGGGTCACCTATGAAAACAGACACGTGTGCCTAGTGGGCCTTACCCAGTTACCAAAAATAAATACATAAATAAAATAAATATAAGTCTACATAACATGTAGAGAGAAATGCCACAGAATAAACCTGATATTTATAGACTTGCCTTGCAAGATATCAAGATATCTTGCTTTTTGGGGTATGGCTTTATTGATATCTAGCAAAACTGTATACATCACAGTGGAATTCTGACCAAATCAAACAGTAGATTTCACAGTGTTGATGACATCACAGTGACAATAGCCATAGGAAGCATTGAATCCAGCAGTAGAAATCAAAGAGAAACAGTTAAGTCTCTATACAAACAGAATATTTAAAAGCTATGACAGGTGAACTACATTTTCATTTCATTTCATTTCATTTTTTACTCTTTTAAGTCTGATGAGCAGATTGCCCATTTTCACAGATGACAAGCAATACAATGAACAAAGAACAGAAACAATAACATATACAATACATTATAAAAAAATACAAGTAATCACTTAACAAATACATTCTTGAGTAAGCTGTAAGTGCTTTTTCAGCTTTGATTTAAGAGAGAATAAAGAATTACAGTTTGATCCCACATGGGAGTGAATTAAAATAACTTGGTCCCCTATATAATAATGAACATTGCCCAGAGATTCTCTTGAAAAATGGAACATTAAATGTAAATTTGACTGGGTTCCAGTGCAATTAGAGTTAACATATTTAGAAAAGAGAGAACTCACTGAAATAGGTAACAAACCAGCTTTGATTTTGAATAGGAAAAAACACATCTTGGACTGAATTCTATTTATAGGGGAAAGACAATTAGAAGATTTTAACAATAAACAGTGGTGGGTTTGAGCTGGAACAGAAAGCATAAATCTTAATATAGAATTGTATGAAACTGTCAATTTTCCTATGAGTTTAGGGCTCATAGGAGCATAAACCACCAACCCATAGTCTAAGACACTAAAAAGAAAGCTATGTGCCAGGAGCCTCCTAGATTCAGATGTTAAAAAATGCTTAACTCTATAAAGGCATCCAAGTCTCTGATGTTCTTTTTTTATGGTAGAAATGACTTGCTGTTCAAAAGTAAGATTGGCATCAAAAATGAGCCCCAAATATTTAAATGAATCAACTAAGTCAATGGTATTTCCCCTAACATTGCAGACAGGTGGAAGGTCAGACAAAGAAATCTTTCTACTAGGAAAAAAAAAGCATAGTTTTTGTTTTTGGCTAATTAAGCACAAGAGAATTAGCAAACAACCAAATCTGAAATTAATCAGAATTGACCTGAAGCTTATCCAAAGTCTCCTTTTGATTTAAACTATCCTCATAAATAACCGCATCATCTGCATACATTATAATAGAGCTTGATGGACAAGAGGATGGAGCACCATTCATAAGGAGAGAAAAGATAAGTGGGCCTAAGACAGAACCTTGGAGAACACCACATCTGATTAACTTAGGGGATGATGAATGACCTTCAGTAGTTACCACGAGAACTGTCTGCGAGGTAATGGGAATACCATTTAGTCACCTCACAAGAAAATTGCATTTTTTCCATAATACAGGGAAGCACATTGTGCTCCACAAGGTCAAAGGCCTTGGTGAGGTCCACAAAAAGAGCAGCAATCGAGTTCCCTTTATCTAGGGCTCTCTGGATGCCACTAGTGAACCTCACCAAGACTGTTTCAGTATTATGCCCTGCCTTAAAACCGTGCTGACAGGAGGTTTACAAATTACATTTATTAAGATACTACTGGGTCTTATCTAAAATAATGTTCTCAAGAATCTTATAAAAGGGTGGCAGGAGAACTATTGGGCAGTAATTGGAAACCAATGAAGGGTTACCGACTTTGTGTATTGGTCTGATAACTGCGTGCTTCCACAGTCTTGGGAACACACCGTGAACAATTGAAAAACTAATGGATAAACAGAATATGCAGTACTGTAGACTAACTCAAACAATGCAGTTTATCATCACTTGTGAGGAGGCTGGGCTTACATAGCTCACATGGCTCCACCACTCATGAATTATTGTCATCCCTCCTTATTTGTTAAGATAAATTGCATAGTCTGAGTCAGCCTATTGAAAATACCCTATTTACAGATAAGAGATTTCTTTGATCTACATTTTACAAATCAAATCCATTTCAAGTCATATAATAAAATATCATACACTGTAAATTCTTTAAATAAAGTCCTTCAAATTTATTTCAGAACAATCCAAGATATGAATATAGAGCAATGTAGCAACTATGGTTTAAGAATATTTTTTTTTCATATCTTTAGTGTATGAAGTATTCATAAAAAAAAGGTCAGTAAATTAAGTCACAATGTAAGGCTCTTTTTCAATGAGGTATTTATTTATTTAAAAGTTTGGTAATCAGGAAAGATACATTGAGCTGAAGCTTGTTTCCAGGTGTGACCTGGGGGAAATGGGAAAATTGGAACAAAACAGCAACAGTTTAAATGAAATGAATCAACATCAGCAGTTTTAAAGTGCAAAAATATAGTGGAGGCATAAAAAATAGTGGAATAAATACCACCGTGTATACAGGTAGATAAAAGTAGCATTACTATAAATAGTGTCAAAATAAAGATTTCCAAAAGGTGCTCGTGGGGGATCAGGAGGGTTAAGGTAATGAAGCAAGGCCCTCAGATGAGGGAGAGAGGGAGTGGGGAGTGTGAGGGAACAAATAGGTGAAGGGTGGAAGAGTAGTGGAGAGAGAGGAGGGATAGGCAGCAGGGAAGGAGGGAGGGGGAATTGCTCATGGCTATCAATAGTCCAGAGTTACTGATGTCTAAATCAATGGAGTAACTATTGCATGGAACCTTGAGGCACAAAGAGATGCCACGATGTTGTATATTGCCGATAAGTACCGCATGGCCAAATGATAACATCACTTTCTGTTACAACATTCCATGAAATGGTGTGAGGCCTGACTGCCACGGCAAATGGACATCTGATTTTCTAGCACCACAAACCTGTGTATAATCTGGCACTATCAATCTGATTAACCCACATAACTTGAGTTTAAACATACCTTCAGTCTCATTAGGGTCCATCCATCCAGTTCTTGGGAGTTTGAAGCAGAGTTGCTTAGTGCTGGCAAGGTAAACTGTTGTTGTAACCAACAACTAAGGACTCCACAAAGTCCCCCTTCAGTCTGCAAACATGGCTATGGTGTGGCACCTTGCTGTTCTATCCAGCATGGGGGTGAGTCATTCAAATGTTCGTCCAGATCACGCAGTAGATGGAAGATTTGAAAATGGCCTCTACTGATAGAAATCAAGAGGTCACTGAAATGGGAAACAAAGTTGATGTGACTGAGCAATGTATTGTGCACACTGATGAGACAGGAGACTCGATGATGGCTCCAGTATGTGAGCAGTTAGAAACTGTCCAGCAGCCATGGGCTCATGTAGAAGACCTTGAAAAGTGCAGCAAGAGGAATAACCTTCAGTTTCTATGTTTTCCAGATGAGTTTAAGGCCAAAAACACAACTGACTTCCTTTAGTGAGTGATTCCTATTTTACTGAAGGTCTTGTGGAGGGGTCAGTGGAGACTGGTTAAGCTTACCACTGTTGTGGCACTGTATAAAGCTGAAGAAAGGCTATGGCACATTTTGGTGTAGTTTCTGTGATTTCCCATGAAGGAGGCAATCTTTCCCCTAACCAGGGAAAGTGGTCCTCTGAAGTGGCTGGATCAGCATGTTCAAAATTTTCTGGACCATTCAGTGAGGGTTTCACAGAAATGGAAGGCCTCTGCCAGAGTAAAAAGAAAATGTAGTCATTTGGGTCTTTTCTCATTTCTTCGGTACCCTGTCCAGCTCCACTTGTCAAATAATCATGTTCCCTTGGTATCTGACATCCTGGAGTGGTCAAACAATTTATTAGAATAACCTGGCCAAACTTCAAAGAAGCACCAGACTTTAGAACCAGCAATACTGCCAAGAAACCCAAGGACTCCACCTCACAATATATTGACATCTCAGCAGCTTCCTCCAACATTGAACTGGAACTTAAGTCACCAACTACCCCTCTGACTAAAGACCCCTAGCTGCCAACACCAACAGGCAAATGTAGGCAAAAAAAATAGGGTCACCACCAAAAACATCAGAAGACCCCAGAGCCCAGATCATGACGGAAGAGTAGGAGCAGCTCAGAATCCCTCACATTGTATGGAAGATCCTTGACTATCTTAGCTTTGAATCTGTATGCCCCTTTGAACCAGCTCTCCCTGGCAGACACTACCATGACAGGAGCAAGTGGCAACCCTGACCCAGCAACTGGGCGGATCTGGGACTTTTGCTGCAACTGACGCATATCTCCCCACCAACAGCTCCTCCAGTTTTGAAGAACCCACCTAGTCAGAACATATGCATCCACCAAAAGGCATGTGCTCAACAGAAAGGTTTGTAAGCAGTTTGTTTTCTTAATGGATAAATAGGTTTGTCCGAGAGAGTGTTATTTTTTCTGGGTATTAAGGAACTGAAGCAATGAAATAACAGAATCTTGTGATTAACTGTTTGGCTTACCCATGATTCCCCCCAGTCTGACTCCTCCTTGATCTCTCTGTATATTGTAGGGTCCCTGCCAAGCTTGCACAAACCACAGGCCAGTACAGAATGGTGCGAATGAAAAAGGACTCCCACAAATCCTTTTGTTATTCTGAACTTTATGAAAGTGCACCCCTCTACCCATCTACAGTAATATAACTGCACTGGAACTACTGTAGGACATAAGCATAATTCAGTACTTTTACTAGTCCCTCACTTGTGTCATACATTTTGCAGAGGGACCCAAGTGCATCACCTCCACTATTTAATACAACCTGTTGCTTATAAGACCTCCAGAACATTACACAGTGGATACTGTAAACTCAAATCTGCTGGAGATCTGGTCATGAGGTAGGGAATGGAGCATAAATTATTTTACTAGCAGATGTTGGCATGCCTCTGGGGGCTCAACTGAAAGCTTTGAAAGTTTATAACCCAAAACATAGGAAATGCAAAGCAAAGCAATTTTCTTTATATGACACTGAATCCGATGGCTCTGGGTACCTCATATAAGCAGACAACTTAATAAAATAGTACAGTTAAACCAGTAAATAATAAAGTCAAACAGTAAAATAAACACAGCAATAATAGATAAATAACAGCATCATGCCCCAAAGCACAACATGAGCAGGTAAGTCTTAAGCTTAGATTTAAAAATGGTCAGAGAAGGGGCATGTCTTACCTTTAAGGGAAGGACATTCCAGAGAAGCAGGGCTGCCTCTCTGAACACCCTATCCAACAAGAATTTTAAATGAGATCTTGGAACAGAAAGAAGTCCTTCATTGACTGACTGAAGGGAGTGGCCAGAATCATATGGGGTCAGGAGGTCTTTCAGATAGCTAGGACCTAAACCGTGCCGGTCTTGTAAGTCAGGAAGCAAGCCTTGAGGTTGATACACTACTGTATCAGCAGCCTCAGCAAAATGTGGAGAACTAGTATGTTATGCTCAAACTGGGAAGAAACAGCTGCCTGCTGCATTCTGGACCAGCTGCAAGTGAAGAAATAACTTTGCAGGTAGTCCCAGGTAAAGAGCATTACAGTAATCCAGTCTTGATGAGACAAGTGTGTTCACTAGTGTTACTAGATGAGATGATCAAAGAAAGGGTTTGATCCGAGAGATGTTCAAAGATTATAAAAGCCACTGGGGACAACAGCTGACACCTGATGTTCTAATGTCATCTTGGTGTCCACAATGAACCCCATTTTCCTCATCTTATCTACAGTCTTAAGAGTGACACCATCCAATGATGGCAAAATGGTATCACCACTTGAAGCTGATGAACCAAGACAACCAGTAGTACTTCCATCTTCAAAGGATTTAGCCTAAGCAAGCTGGCCACAATCCAGTCTTGAATTTTCCTAAGTCATTCAGTCAGTTCCAAAACATCTACCCTGTCATCAGGGGCACAGGACACATACAGCTGGGTATCATTGGCATAACAATGAAAATGCAAGCCACATTGTCTGATGATCTCCACCAATGGCATCATATACACAGAGAACAACATGTGGGCCAAAACTGACCCCTAAGGCACACCACTGCAGATCACAGCACTGCCAGTTATGAAAGAACCAAGTACCACCTGCTGCACTCAGCTGGCTAAGTAGTATTTGAACCATCATAGCACTGTCCCTATGAGTCCTACATAGTGATCCAAATGAGCCAACAACAACCCATGGTCCACTGTGTCAAAGGCAGCTATGAGGTCAAGTAGAGCCAAGATGGAACTATCTCAACTGTCCTATGCAAGGGGAAGATCACTGTGTAACTTGACCAGAGTATACTATGACAAGGCTGGAATCTGGACTGGAAAAGTTCATAGATATCATATGTCTCCAGGTGCTGCTCCAGCTGCACCACCACCACCTTCTCAATCAACTTCCCCAAATTGAGAAGGTTCAGTACTGATCTGTAGTTTATGAGAACATCAGGATCCAAAGATAGTTTCTGAAGAAGAGATATAACCACTGCCTGTTTCAAGGGGTTAGGAAAAATTCCCTCCTCAAGCAAACACCTGACAATCTCCACAACATTTAGACCAAGAGTTCTCTAGCACTCCAAAAGAAGCTGAGTCAGCCCAGTGTCCAGTCTACAGTAGGTGGGGAACAATGCAGAAAACACATGAAGGACATCATCTGCCAACACCAGCTCAAGCTCCTTCCATAAAGATGAAGAGCACTTATCCAAAGGCTGGACAGTGTTGACTCATGACAGACCACTTGAGGATATCCCAGACCTGACAGAGGACATCTTTGTAAGAAATAACTGATTAAACTCATTACATTTTTCTGTAGAAAATGCTCTACAGGACTGAAGACAGATAAGATTTAATAAACTGTCTACAGTGTTGAAGAGATGATCTGGTTGGTTCTTTCCAGCAGCAATCACCCATGGCAGGAACACTGACTTCTTCAGAGTGATTTTCCATTGGTACTCATCACAATGAACCCTCAGCACCAATCCATCTTCTCCAGAGTGGTACCTCCATCAAGAACACTCCAACCTCTGCCCCTTAGTCTTCAAACTCCTCAGCTCACCATCAACCAAGGCAGTCTGTGGCAGGAAATCAAGGGGCTCACATGGATAGGTGCTAGGGAGATGACAGCCACACTAAGAACCATGTTCTAACCCTCTACATCTGCTTCAACTCCCATTGCACAACCCATCTCCATGCCTGAGATGTCCAGTGCTGCCAGGAGACATTGAGGCTCCATATTTCTAAAAGAGTGATGACTGAGCATTTCCACAGTGGAGGTTAAACAATGAGCCCCACAAAGAAACTGCATGGCATGATGGCCTAACCAACTGACCGGGTCAACCTTGACATTACTAATATCAGGACCCAACAAAAAGACCAGGTTCAAGGCAATGCCAAGTAGGTGAATGCCAGAGGCAACTGTCTGTAAATAGCCCAGTGAAGACATCAACTGGAGGAACTGAGTTCCAAAGACAGAGAGGCTTCATCACTGACCAAGCATTGAAGTCACCCAAAATGAGAAGTTTTGGTGATTCCAACACCTGATCAGACATGAAACCCTCAAGTTACTGCAAGAGTTTGCACCAATATCCTGGAGGCTGGTTAATGAGCATGAATTTGCAACTTGTACCCAGCTTCCCCTTCACTGTCACACATTCAAATGAACTGGTCTCTCTCATGGGGTAAACTGTCAGTCCCAATGCAGATCTAAAACAGAAGCTACTTCACCACCCCTGTGTTACTGCTTAGGGCAATGCACCACTGAGTAACCCATCAGACTGGAAGCCTCAAGCACAGGGCCTGAGTCATCCCCCAAACAGGTCTCTGTGATGTATACCAAATCTACTGAGGAATCTACAATGAAAGCCTTCATCATGGCAGTTTTATTATTAATAGATTTAGTGTTGCAAAGAACTGTCCTAAGTGGAGGAAATGAGTTGGTCGGTCCATTGGCTACCTGGTGATCAGAAATCTCAGTAGCCCAGGAAATAGAGATCAGGCATGAGGAACCCCTTGCCTGCTGGAATCTACTTCTGGGGCACTTCCTCCTTGAAAGCACACTCCTGATCCTGCACTCCTTCTCATGGTCTACCCATGGAGCTACAGTAATATACATTTTTAACAATGCTCTTGGAGAACCCACAACATCTTACAATGGTCAAGCACTACCACCAAGAGAATACAAAGGGTGCCCTCCAAAGGGACATTACTTCTGTAGCTGCTCCGCAGTGTAGACCAACATGAAAGTTTTGTGAAAAGGTGTTTAAGCTCAGATCATCTCTGGTCTTTAGTTAATTTGTTAAGTTGTGAAAGGAGACCCCACTCCATCGAACACAGCCATCATAGATTTCAAGAAGGTATTTGACTCAGTGTAGTGGGGCTACCTCCTATATCTCTTGAACCAAATGGGCTTTGGTCCCCCTTCATCTCCTTGATCCATTCCTTGTATACCTCTCCATCTGCCGAAACCTTATTAACAATTCTCTCTCTACCACCTTTTCTCTCCAAAAGGGCAAAAGGCAGAGCTGCCCCTATGCCCCTTCCTCTTCATTCTTGTCATAGAGACTTTGGCCTTTGCCATCAAGGAGTACAGTGTGCTTAAGGAGCTAATTATGGGGACCCAGGAATATAGAACTCTCCTGCATGCAGATAATCTGCTGGTACATCTCATACAGGCAGCAAATTCCAGAAAACTCCTCCTCTCATGTCTCCATGATTTCTGCTTAGTATCTGGCTTATGGGTTAACCAGGGCAAGGCAGAAATTCTCCCTTTGCACCTTTTTACCCCAAGTCCCCTTTCACAAGTATTGGGATGAAATCAGTGTCAGAAGGGATTACCTACCCGGGTATCAGAATCTCACCTGACATTTCAAAATGGGCTCCTCCAAACTGTTCCCTCTTCCTGTTAACCTTAAATAGGAATGTGACACATGGGAACAACTGAAGCTGTCTTTAGCTGGCAAAATTGCTGCACTCAAAATGGTCATGGTTCCCAAGCTGTTTTACTATCTATCCCATTTACCAGTAGCAATAGTCCAGTCCTGGTTCTCTCACATAGAATCTCCTGGGGAATTTCCTATGGAAAGGGAAACTGCCAAGATATAGTATGATTAAGCTGTGGCTGGATTGGTGCAAAGAGGGGTTGGGGCTGCCCTGGATCTATGAATACCATGTGGCATACTTAGGGGTCCATGCTTTGCAATGGTTTTCTCCCCTGTGATCTCACTCACCCCAATGGACATGCATGGAGATGGCACTAACAGGGCATATCCCACCAGTGGTTTATCTGTATTCAGAGTTATCTAGCAAATTACACCAATATCCACCTATATCCAGCTTAACTTTGGCTTGGAAAAGCTTAAACAAATTGTCAAAAAACCCTCTCACTCCTGTTTGGTTAATCCCTCTGGAGAACAACACTAAAATCAAGATTGGTAATACAGTAAGTCCATGGATTTTCCCCTTTGGAACAGAAGAGGGCTATGATTTGTAAAGGGTCTTATGATCCTGGCACATCTCATCTGCTGTATATTCCTTTCAAAATCTACAGAAGTTGAAGTTATAGAAAAATGATCTGTAAAAATACCTGCAGCCTTGCATTGCTGTCTTCCAGCTTCTAAAAGACCCAGTTCTCAACAGGGAATAGGACCACCTGCCCCTACTTTCCATGTGGCTACATCTGAAAAAGGGCAGAGAAGGCCACATGTATTTCAGTACACACAATGCGCTCCCTGACCAATCTCAAAATGTTAGGGGAAAGTGGGAGGCCCTCTAAAATATAACCATCACAGAAGACCAATGGTGGCATATCCACCCTATTACAGATTTTGGTGTCATCCATAAAGAGGCAGACCTTCCCATCCAGCTCATCTGCAATGTCACTTATAAAGACATTAATGAAGATTGGTCCCAGTACTAAGCCCTGTGGCAACCTGCTGGTTACTCTCCCTCCCTTCCCTGGAGTGAGCTCAGTTTATCACCACCCTCTGTCACCTATCCCTTAACAAATTTGTTATCCAGTTTACCACCTTTGCATCACCCCTAAGCTGTCCAGTTTCCTTATGAGCCTCCTATGTGGACAGTGCCAACTGGTTCTTAAGGGATGCATTTCCATATTCTTAACCATTAACCTCTATTTCCACTTAAAACCCTCTTGTTGCATACACTGTCGTGTCATCAACATATAGTACATTACTTAACAGTATTTCCCTATACATTTTAATCATTTACAGAAATTAAAAACAACAGATCACCTACAGTAATTGTGCCACTTAGGGAACCCCCTTTGACTGGGTCCCCTTCAAACAAACAGTTACCAAATTTCACCTGCTGCACTCTGTTTAACATGAATTGATGAACCTAAGAAAAACAGGGTGGAACATATGTGTACAAGCAATAAAATATAAGCTGAATTCTGTCTAAATGTTATGTTTTCAATTTTTTTTAAAAAGTGACATACTGTACTAACGTTAACTAAAAGGACATTTCCACTGGTAGTCTGTTCCAGAACAAAGTGTGCTAATTCAGAATTCCATGGGAGGGGAAGATGGACTGCAATGGATCCTAATATTGTAAAACAAGTACTGGGCTCTGTAACATACAATATTTGACTGTATTTAATTACAGATGAAAAAGACTCATGTAAATCAAATGCCTCTGAGACTCTAAGAGTTTGGATCAGAGGTACAAAATAATGTATACAGTGCAAGGGAAATGCAAGGGAAATCTGAAAAGCATTGTAATAGGACTGTTCTGGTGGAGGCCACACACACTCTTCTAAAACAATTTCAGAATAATCTTGCCTCTTTTAATCACAGTCCTGTATAGCTCATCTCAATGTAACCAAGTTAATTCCTGTTGTAGTATATACGTTGTACTTCTGTCAGTTTCAACTGTAAATATGTAATATATTTTTTACAATACTAGGCTGTTGTATATGACTGTAGACCCTTTGAAAATAGTCCATGCCCAAAGGATCTTGTATGTAATAAACAAATAAATAACAATAAAGAAATGTTTAGCCCATAGCAGAACCCGGGACAGTTGGTATTAGGGCAAGGCCTCAAAATATTAGACAGCCAAGTGACATGCATAATTTGTAAATGCAGTAGCAGGTTAAGGAAAAGAAGCTGCTTTTTTACAAGTGAGCAGGTGTGCCTTTAAGAGATTTTAGAGGTTAAAAAACTGTCACGAGTTGTTTATTGAAATGTTCCCTTGGTTAAATTAATCTCTCCCATAATCTTTGTGCATTGCAGGTGAATACTGTCTTTCATGTGTAGCTAATAATACCAGTCTCCATGTTGAAGTAATTTTCGAAACATCTATGCTTAAAGATGCATTTCTCTGTAAGGTTGAGTGAATGTGAAAATTGGTCATCATGGTTTGGCTTTGATTCAGTTGCAGTGGCAGAATTTTCAAAAGGAACTGCCCAAGATGCATCTGCTGCTATTTTCAAAACAGAAATGGCACCCAAACCTGTTAGGGCATCTAATAATTGATTTATCAGTGCCAGACATTTGCTTCCAAAATAAGATGCAGGTACTGTAGTATCAGCGTGGCTCAGTTGGTAGCATATCTGCCTCTGGACCAGAAGGTCATGGGTTCTCGTCCCACACCGGGATGGACTTGCACTGAAAAATCGCTGGCATCCAAGTGCAGTATTAGGGGGGTGCTGTACTGCTGGGGTGTGCCATCCTTTGGATGAGACATTAAACCGAGGTCCCTTCTGCCCATCCTGGTGCTGTCCTGGTGGGTGTCCAGGTGGAAGTAAAAGAACCAAGGGCACTCTTCGTAAAGAGCAGGGGACATTCCCGGTGTCCTGGCCAACATTCCCCTTCCCATAAACCGGTTCATGCAATTATCCAAGCTGTGTGTGGGTGATGATGTGCGATATGGCCGCCACCAGACATTCAGTTACTTCACTACCAGTCTAGCATTGCTTGTAAAGCACTTTGGGATACTGTGTATGAAAAGCGCTATATAAATGCTGATTCTTCTTCTACTCTCAAACTGTACTTAATTTCCCAGTTGCATCTGTTTTCTTCTGTCTTGTTATCCTGAAGAGACCCTACTTCTGAAAACATCAGCAGAGCAGCTTGAACACAAACAGGTGAATGCAGATACAAGCACAAAATGCATTTGCTCCCACCTCCAGGCCTTTTGAATATCTCCCCCACCCCACCCCCATCTTTGGTTCAACTTTGACACTTCCATCAAAGACACTTTGGATCTTTGATAAGGGTGGGTGCATGCTAAATAGGAGAAGTGGATGCTGGATTGGAAGGAAGTTTAAACTACGCACTTCGGAGCCTGAGGAGTACACTCCAAAAGCAGGATTACATAGCGTGTTTTATTTTATTACAGTTATATCATTGTTACCAGAGCATGTAATCTTCCCAGTAAATCTTATTGTTTACTCATCCTGATTGGTGGGTTGCCCTCTTTCTCTGTTTTCACCCGCAGGTCTAAGCCTGAAGGGAAGTGGAGTGAAGGCACCATGAACTTGCAGAGCTGTATTGTTGGTGTTTCTCTTTTGCCGAGTGGGTGCAGCGGGTGTAGCGGAGACATCAGTCGGACGATGACGGAGGAGCAAGCCTTTTAAATTGATCAGTCTGCTTTGCCTACTGACTTACAAAGGAAAGTTTTCCAGTGTTCCAGCTTTATTAGAAATACATAACATTTCTATTTTACCTGTGTTGTTGTATCTTAAATGCAGTGGATGTTCGAGTTTGCCTTCTGAATATTTGTACGCATATCATTTGCAGTATTGTATTTTATTTATAAACTTTTAATTTTTTTTTGTGTGTTTTATAAGTATATACTCTCTTTAAATCTTAAAAATTTAACAATTTCTTTTTTCACGCTTTAGTTTTGATCAGGTGACTTGCCAGTACAAAGGTGCGCATGTCAGCCAGGTGAGCAGATTGCCTTTTCATTACAGATAGCAGCATTTTTGCTCACATGTATGCTTTGCTTATACGGAGCATTAGAAACATTTGCTTTGTGGCTGACAAGATTCAGAATACTGGAATTCTTCAGGTTTTATAAATAAGCAGCTCTTCTTGGCATTTAAAAGTAAGTTAATAATTTTCCTTGAAATTTTTTAAAGATTCATGACAAACTGTTTGGTTTTTTGGTATTAATTTTAGGTAGAATAATAATAGTAAAAGCTACGTTAAGTGGTTAGTAGCTGTGAAAGGGCTGTTTTATCACACATCAAATACTGTGGAAACTAATAGTAGTTTTGTTTTGTTTAGTGTTTTTCATTGAGGAAAGCCTGCAACTGTATACATCGAGGGTGAACCAGAGTGGGAACAACAGTCGTAACCCTATTTTCAGGCTGAATCAAGATTGTTCCTTGAGTTTAATCTGGTGCTGGTGTTTTACCTGCTATTACAAACAAGAGACAGATTGATGGAGTATTAAATCCTGAATTCAGTTCATAATAGCTTAAATCTGTGAGAGATTTTTCAGACGCCAATCTGCGAATCTTTGCTCTGCGTCCTGCTTTCTTGCTTGTTCCTGGACTATCAGTTTGTGAGAAGTATTTCATTCACTCGTCAAATTTGGGGAAGTGTCTGGCCTTTGAATTTGTGACTCTGAAGAACTGGCTCCAGACTATTCTAACACTTTGTATATTAATCACTTTTATTTATTTATCAGACAGGAAACTCTTGGTATTAGCTGTACTGTGAACTGTAGATTAACGATTGCCTTAAGATTGTAACTTATTGTGCCAACAGATTTGAGCTTAACTATAGAAAGTAAGTTGTACAGCTTTTTTGTGTGCTCGAATTCTGCTTGTTGCATTTAATATACTATCATCACTAATATGGTCCATACTAGGAAACAGATTTTAACAATGGGGGGGGGGGTACTTAGCTATAGACCAGAGTGTAACTGATTATTTGGTTTTGGGCTTTCAAAATGGACAATTGGAAACAGAGTATAAACAAGATAGTTTTAGGACTGATTTGATGCACACTTCATTTAATTTACATTCAATGCCGGTAATATTTTGCTCAAATTCTGAGCAATCAGTGAAAGGGAAAAAAAATAGGAAAAGCAAAGGTAAAGGTAGAGGCACAAAGAAAAAGTTTAAAGATATTAAAGACACTACAGGTAAAGGCCGTAAGTGAAAGTAAAGTAAAAGTAATTTCAGAGAGAGTTTTCTAAACCTCGCTTAAATAGTCAGCCTTATGAAATAAAAGGGAAAGCAAGGCAATTAAAGCAATCAAATATAAAAGATCACTATAGACCTTTGACCTTGGTTGAAAACAATTTGTGCACACCATGTATTGTACTCAAGGGTCCTTTGTACATAGAAAAAGACTGTTTAAATGATGATTATAGTGGTCATACTCAAGTACAAGCAATGGAACTTATAGGAGCAGGGTATGATATTCAAACACCTGCAGATAATTCAAACTCAGGAGTTTATATTAACTTAGATGCCTCTGAAAGTATAACTGAGCTCACTGCACATACTCCCAAACATACAGAGGAGTCACTAGAATTTTTGCCAGACTATTTCAGGGAATCTAATTTAGATCCAGATACCTATTGGCAGAATGACTTAAAACATATAGCTTGAGAATTACAGGAAACCATAAATGGATTAAAACAGTTTACTGGTTTGAATTTTTACAAACAACCCGATAATGGTATAGCAGCCAACTTTACTACTGCTTTAAGCAAAGAACATTGCGCAGCTGCATCTAATACACATACTGCGCATTTGATGATCTTGGATCATTTATTAGATTTGAAACATGAAATAGATCTCTTAAAAGAAAACATGGCTATAAATGGATCTAGATTAGATGTTGTTTTACATAAGCTTGATAAAATACCTCGATCTGAAAGTATGTGTTCATTATCTGTTATTGATATGGAATGCCCTCAAACATTACTTCACCCAGATTTTTCAGCATTGGACTTTTCTGATATGCCTCCTACAACAGCTGAAACATCAGTTTTTCCATCTGTAATTAAGAATGATGGAGGTAGTAAGTGTTTTAGTAAAAGTAAAAGTAAATCTAATAAAAACAGGGGTATAAAAAAGAACCTGAGAAGGGAAAAGATAAACTCTCAGCAAGAAGGAAAAAAGGCGTTAAAGAAAGAAAGCATGTATAATATGAGTAAGGACCAGAATGCTATGGATACAGTAAGGACATCTATAAATGATGGAAATTCAGTCTCTGATAAGCTCACTCATATAGGAAAAACAAAGATAGATGTGCTTAAAGATTCTGTCCCAGAGAATGATAATGAATTGGCATGTTGGAAAAATACTGTATTAGATTTAGATCATAGGTAGGTAGGTGGCACAAACATAAGCAAAGCAATGAATCAAGACCAGAGGACAGTGAAAGGGTTAGAGGAACCATGTATGAAAAATGCCACAGATTTCTGTAGTTACACAATTCTGGCACATTATGGTTTTAAGATGATACACAACTGGTCCTAGGAAGAGCTAAGGGACAAGATTGTGAACCTAATAAGGGCAGCAACTGGTGCTGATTTAACTGTATCTGATATTTTACAAATCTGGAATGACAAGGATGTTAATGGTTTATATTGTTTATTTATATTTTGTACAGCTCCTCGAATAGCAAATCAGATCTGGATTAATGAAGGGGGTCTCAGAAAATTTGGATGTGAATTAGAATATGTTAACAGGG
The DNA here is from genome assembly GCA_016271365.2 of Neoceratodus forsteri. Classification (NCBI taxonomy): domain Eukaryota; kingdom Metazoa; phylum Chordata; order Ceratodontiformes; family Ceratodontidae; genus Neoceratodus; species Neoceratodus forsteri. Next base: position 320,146,503 of record CM028130.1, read on the forward strand.
AACTCTTGAACAAGAGACTTCAAACACTAAATAATGAGTTCTGCCATTTAAGTATTTTTGGTATAAAAGCAGTTTTCAGTAGTAATACAAGAAAACTGAAAAATACTCTGTTAAACATATTTAGACATGTTGTAAAAATTCCAGATCCAGATTTTATAACAGAAAAAGTTTTCAGCTGGAACAAGGGTACAAGTATGGGAAAAGTGGATATTTTGGTTAAAAGTCCAGAAACAGCAAGAAGCATTTTAATTAAAGCAACATTACTAGACAATGCAGGGTTACATATAGCGGAGAGAAAACTATTAAATGAGGGAAATAAACAGAACAAACAGGAAGTAAGTGCCTCAAAATGGGTAAACGTGGCTGATAGAGTTCCTAAGTTATTGCATTTGTATGGTCTGTAGAGGATTAAAAATGAGAATAATAACAACTTAAAGGACCTAGTAGTAAACATATTAGAACAAGTTCTGAATGTTTCCATAGATGACCCTAAAGCATTAAGTATAACAAGGCAGGGATCTGACCCGGATTGTGATCTAACCATTGTTAAAATGGGCTTTTTAAGCCTGTATAACAAGATTATTGAGAATAGGGGTCTATTGGATGCTTTAGGTATACATTTAGTCTCTACAAATGATTTTTCTCACCAGACCATTCCCAAATGTAAATTATTTAAAAAAAAAATCAGGAGGAACTGTTATTCAATGTTACAACTTGTAATTGATTTGAGTTGTTGGACACACAGCTAAATTGACTTGACAAAAGGAAAAGAACAATATTTTGAAACAAAATCTAATGGTTTGTTATTAATTTCCTGGAATATTGCAGGCTTTTTTTCTAAATTAATGGATCAAGAATGGTTAGAATGTATACTCAAGTTTAATATTGTTTGTCTCCAGGAGACCTGGCATAACAAAGATCAAGACATTTCTTTGAATGACTATCACATTTTTCAAATACCAGGAGAGAAAGTTGCTAAAAAGGGAAGAGCTGTAGGGGTTCTAATCACTTTAATGAAAATAAATTATAATATTACTGCAGATATTTTATATACTAATAAAATATATTGGTTATCTGTATTAAAGTTAAAAATGTAAACATTTTTGTTTAGTTTATATATATATATATATATATATATATATATATATATATATATATCCTCCATTTAATTCTAATTCATATACTCTCACACTTTGGGACCAATTGGAGGATTCTATCCATAAGAGCTGGGCAGTAACTTCTTGTGATTGTGGTGACATGTTACTCTGTAGTGATTTTAATGCTAGGATTGGATTTTATGATGGTTATTTTGATAGTAACTTTCATAACTGGTGCCTTTAATTGACAGAAGTCTTTAATTGGCCTAGAACAACAAAAGATGGTAGATTAAATAAAATGGGCCAGAAACTAATAGAATAATTAGCCCTACATAATTTAACACCAATTAATGGTAGGATTCATGGAGATAAAGAGGGCAATTTTACCAATTTTTCTGCCAAGGGACCTTTAACTATAGACTATCTTTTTTGGAATGGGAATATGACAGATTGGGAACTTATGAAGATTCCTACCAGGGGTGAAAGTGATCATCTCCCTCTTGTCCTACAAGCAAAAGATATAAACTGTGTTATTGATGTTCCTACTAAACCTACACAATTTGTAATTTGTAACAATAAAATCAAATGGCAGGATAATTTATCTCCCCTTATTAAACAATTCTTGAAGGATCTATGTACTAAGTTAAATGGTGAAATGGGATATAGGCTCCTGCATAAGCTTTTATTTTCAACTTTTGAGGATCTAAAAAAATTACTGCAGTCCTCAAAGACTATTAAAAGTATGAAGCAAAAAAATACATGGTTTGATGAGGAATGTTGCAAAGAAAAAAAAGAATTGAATAAACAAATTAGAAAGGTAAGACAGAATATAACTACCCAAAACATTACAGAACTGAACAGATATCGAGAAAAGTATAAGAAGTTTCTTTTATTAAAACAAGGACAATACCAACAAAAGAATTGGGACTGCATGATTAAAGCCATTTCTAATAAGGATTATCAGACCTACTGGTTATGTATTGCCAAGGGAGTGAACAACATTAAACATGAATTAGATACTTATATTATGTTGGAAACTTGGGTCTCCTTTTATTCTTCAAAATTTTTCTCCCCTAATGTTGATAATGTAGGAATAGTTTTAAATATTAATATGCAATTGTTTCAACCATTTCTACCTGCAGAGGTGTATTTTATTATTGCAACTTTAAAAAAAGGAAGGCACCTGGTCCCAATATGATTCCTTCTGAAGTATATTTGAGTGCCCCTGCTTTATGGTCTGCAATTTTGACCAAATATTTCAATTGTTGTGTCCAAAAATTGGTATTTCCAAATTCTTGGAAGGGTTCAATAATAATTTCATTATATAAAAAGGGTGATAAGTAAGATCCTAAAATGTATAGGCCCATCTCATTATTGGATAGCCTTGGGAAAATTTTTTCTAGACTTATTTTAAACAGATTAAAGGAAGAATTATTAAGACTGGGGGTACTTTCCGAAGCTCAAGCTGGTTTTAGGGCTGGTTATAGTATAACTGACAACTGTTTCATAATTAGACATTTTTATGAAAAATATGTTGTAATCAGGAAACAGATTTTATTTGCTGCTTTTATAGATTTCAGTACAGCATTTGACTCAGTTTTAAGGAATGTACTTTGGGTTATAATGAAGGAGACTGGCTTTTCCAGGGAACTGATAGCAATTATTAGGGAATTATATTCTTTAACGTGGGCTCAAGTAAAATCAGGTATTAGGGGACAATTTTCCTCAACCTTCTTTACAAATATGGGAGTCAGACAAGGCTGTGTAATTGCACCTTGGCATTTTTGCATATATATTGACAAGTTATTATGTGACTTAAACTCTAGTGACATGGACTCTCCTAAGATTGGGGATAAGCATTGCTGCATACTGGCTTATGGAGATGATTTAGTCTTGTTCTCCCTTACTGAATCTGGACTGCAAGCCAAATTAAATATGCTTACAGTAACTGCAAATGAGCTTAATTTGTCAATAAATGTTCAAAAAAGTCAGATGATTCCTTTTGGTTTGAAGGGCAAAAAAAAAAAAAAATCCTGGGTGTTGGGTTCTGTTAAATTACAGACTGTAGATAGCTATACATATTTGGATCTACATTTGACAAGGGATGGGAAGTGGAATAAACAGTTAGACACAACTTTAGCAAAATTAAAGAGGACAGCAAATTATTTACTTACATTTAATAAAAAATATAGTGGAAACATGATTGGGCCTATTTTAACTGCAGCACAAGCTAAATATTATGCCCAAGCCTTATCCAATGTTGAGATGTGGCATCATGATAAAATGAATACACTAGATAGTCCTAGTAATAAATTGTTGCGTAAAACTTTAGGCTTACCTAATTTTGTTCCTGCCACTATACTAAGAGCTGAGACAGTTTTTTTTTCCCTTACAGGCCTTAGCTGATGCCAGAAAGGTTAATTTCTGGATCAGAATTCTTCAACATGGACAAAATAGATTTATGGCCCTGTGCTTAAATGAAAAATATTTGTGGTCTTCTTTAGGCTATTTAAAATCAGAATGGTTATCTTTGATATATAAGTTACTACAGAAAGTAGGGTTAACTCATCTATACCAGTACAGGGCCAGAGGAATTATCATTAGTTTAAAATATCATATTCTTCATTACAAAGGCATTTAGAGAGTATCATAAGACTTTAGACTTAAACATCATTAATAAGTTGAAAATGTTTCCATTTTTAGGGCAAATGATCCTTGTCACTATTATAGACATTATTTAGATATTCTCACAGAAGTAGAATATAGAAAACAGTATACTAGATACAGGCTAGAAGTATTTCCAAACGATATTCTGGAAGCAGTTTACAGGAAAAATACTTTTGTTAGTTCTAGATATTGTTCTTGTACTTGTTCTACTCTGTAAAATTTGGAACATGTTATGTTTGCCTGTAAATGGTATACTGTACCAAGAGTAAAATGGATCTGGCCCTTATGTCAAACTATTCAAACAATATATTAGAGTACTTTACTCATTATCTTTTTTACCTCTAATGATGATATTGTAATCAAGTCTGTGGCCAAATACTTGGTAAACATTTCTAGAATATGTTTTGGTAAAAAGAAATGAAAATGAGAAGGAAATTTGGAAATTTTTCCAAATTATATTCTTAATGGGGTAAAATATGTACATTCTGATGGGACGAATCTTATGCTTATAGGAAATACTGCAGTTAATTTAATTCTGTCTTTGTATTTGTACTTATGCACTTTAAGGATATAATGGAATGTATTTCTTATTTTTTAGTATTTCATATTTATTATATATATATATATATATGTATGTATATATATATATATATATATATTCTAGATAAGTTACTTACTTATCTATTTTATAAAGAGAGGATACATTGCAAAAGGATTAGGTTTTTCTTATTTGTTTTTATTCTTTTTATATTTTGTAGTAATTTATTTGTGCATATTATCATGGTCTTTGACCGTTCAATAAACTTGAAACTTTAACTTGCTAAAAATGGGGTATGAGACACTCTTTCACCACCCCTCAACCACTTCAGTCAGTCACAACCTTTTCCACTCTTCATAATTCCTCCCATCAGTTTATTTAAAAAAACTCATTCAACAGCTAGCACAGTACCTGCAGCACATTCTGTTTCATTACAAAAATATCTGGGATGGGGCATGAAGGGTGGAAAGTGACTGAGGTGGGAATAGGCGTGGCCATAAGACTAGCCCTAGCTAGATGGAGTGGGTTAGAGTATTCTCTTCTTAAAATATCTGGCCAATGATCAAAGTGATCCAAAGTGGCCCAATAAATCGATTGAGCCAAATGAAAGGCAAAAGTGCTGAATTTTGACTCATTCGCTGAATACAAATCTGGCATTGGTTCATCTTAAGTTCTATGGGAATGGTTATGCTGACTTATAATATTAAAGTGTTTATTGAGAATGGTATCCAGCTCTTCTTCACACACAACAGTAGTTCATGTGTCAAAGTCCTCTATTTGTAGTGGGTTTGAAATATTTCCAACTTTTTCAACAATAATATATGATGTATGCATTTTAAAAATGTTACCACATAGGAGGAAAGATGAATCCATGTTTCCAGTGTCCTTTGAAAGCAACTAATAAGAGTTTAGGACTGGAAATATATCACTATAGGAGAATTGTTCATACAGTGATGAACTCTTCAATCACAAATAAAAATAACCACTCAGCCATGCACACATACACATACACATATAATACTCCACATACACAAACATACACACATGCATACCCCCAGAGTATATCAACTTCTGCAACAAATTGGCAGCTGTCCTAGTCATCTCTTTTCATTTGTTGCTTTCACTAATAGTCAGAAGTCCTCAGGAACACAGTCACACTTGTATTACACATAAATAACATACAGCTTTGGAAATTATTTAGTGTAATTACTAGAATTGTATAGTGACTAGGTATTTTTATTTCCAGCCCATAGTTGAATCAAGGTTTCCCGTGGGTTTCATATTTTATATTTTAATAAGACAGTCATTTGTCTTTTAGGCCACTATCCTCTTCCTTCACCTGAACAAACAAGACAAACAACGAGCTTGGAGGAAATGGTCACAGCCATGTGTTTATTTTTTTTTTTTGTGTTATGTTTTTTCCCTCTGATCTCGCCTCCGGATTTGCCACTCCTTCCAGCTGTGCATGCTACTCGTGACCCCCTCGTCCTGTCCCTCTTCCCCTCACCTCAAATCGCAGCCGACCCAGGGGTGGCCCAGCATATCCCTTTGCCGGGTGGGTCCCCCTCCTCCGAGGGGAAAGACACTGGGTGGGGGCGGGTCCCAGCGTACTAGGCATCAGTCCCTGGGTGCTGCTGAGGTGGGATCGGAGGGCACAGGACTTCTTGGGCCAGCGAGAGTGGGCAGCCATCATCCGGCGAACCTGGAGGCTGGCATTTCCACTTTTCTCTAGGGCGTGATGTGCCACGAATGTCAAGGCGTAGCCGACGTTCACCACACCCCCCCAACATCCAGGCTCGCTGCGACTGATCTCTCCCAGCCTCCGCCAGGGGGTACCATACAGAGACCCTGTCTCCCCTCCCACCCCTGGAGTAGGTGAGCAGTCGACGCTGAACCTACTCCACCTGCCGAGTGTCCATCGACCCTAGTCCGCTCCTCGAACCCGTGTCACACAGCCGTAAGCAGAATCCAACCATTGCACCGATTTGACCGTCTAGCCATGTGTTTATTAAACAGTGAATTTGAATTCAAATTGGCAACTGATGAATTATATGTAGATAGATATATATCAGTCTAATGTGTTATGCGCAGCAAGGTAATCACAACTAATAGTCTGTCAGTCATATCAATCAATATCTATATCTATATCTATATCAGAGTTCACACAGGGATAGTGGTGCTCCTAGTAAAGACACAGAGTACATAGAAAAAGGGCAGTCACCACCTGATAAAAAATAGGCACCAGTCTCCTTTGATTTTTAAGGACAATTTGAATCCATTTTTATTAAAAAAAAAACAGAACAACAAAACAGGCTGTGCTTCAGCTGATGTGTTTTGAATTGAAACCTGTATTATCTTTGATAAAGGATAGGTTGCTATCCAAAATGCGTCAGGTGAAGCACAACCTGTTTTATTGTTTTCTTTAATAAAAATGGACTAAAATTGTCCTTAAAAATCAAAGGAGACTGGTTCCTATTTAATACATACATATATATGTATATATATATATATATATATATACCCCATTCTCATTTTGGAGGAGGCTAACATAAGAGGTACAACCACGAGAGAAACTCTGGCCTTGGAGGTATGAGGGATGGCTCTTAGTGGGCCAGTCCTGAGTGCACCCTCCCCCATCAGAGGGTGCTGTCCCCTTGGGACTAAAATCCAAGAATTATCCTTCACCTATGGCTGTCATCCCTCTAGTGCTAGAGGCCAAGGCCTCACCAATCCCCAGCTTCAAGACAAACTACGTAAAATGGTGTGATAACCTTGTTAAACTCTTAACATAATACTGTACTGCAAGACTACTAGCCCCACACACAAGATGCTGTCACTCAGTTGCCAGATGAATCATGATGAACCATGATTCTTATCTCCCATCAAGTATATCCTGCCATAGCTTCCTCCAAAACACATCATAGGCTAGCTATAAACCTATAATTTCCAAAATATGACAAGTGCCCTCCATCATTTGCATATCACTGTGGAACCTTTTCCATGATTCCGTCATGCTGCAACCCAAGTCCACAAGTGGAGTTGATAACATGCCTCATGGCTATGTTAGTCAACCCACGTGCCCTCTCAACTTCGCTAGGATTCCAAGCATGGTGCCACTGTTGTCTCTGTATCATATGTAAACAAATTATTTGCATCGTTAGCCACTCACAATGCAACAAACCCAAGTCTTCTCTCATCATGATCTGCAGTTCTGTGGACTTCACTAATTACAAATAATTTCCTCCCAGGTGGACAACCAATATATCTTGGGGGGGCATGCTGCTGAGCTTTGGCTGGGGTACAGGGTCAAAAATCCTCCTCACTTCATATCCCTGGAACCCATCCAACATATCTGCACCTACGTAAGATCCATGAAGAGATTTTCACCCACTTAGAACTGCCTTGCTGTCACCACTGTCCAATGGACAAATGAATGGCTGCAGATCCATGTTCACTCCCCTCCCCCTGGGACTCATGACCTTTCAACAAAAATAGAAAAAGAGAAGTTACAGAAATTGCTATTGCACATAAGTGTCAATTGTTTGGGACCTCCACAATCCCAGAACTGGGTATGAGCATCCATCTAGCCCTCTATCTTAGTATGTGAGGCACCCCTTATGCTGAAGAAGTGAGTGTTATATTCTTAAAACTCCATCCCCAGAGCCCACAGAGCCTTACCGAGGAGATGGCAGAACTTGTGGCAGAGCTAGAGGGGGGGCTGAGGGGCGGTTGCCCCTCCTGGCTTCCCCAGTGTGAGTAGTGGTGCCCTGCCACCATCTTTATTCACTGTTTAGTGCCCATTGTGGAGCCCGTGATTGACTTGAATGGCCTCCCTGGCTCCCAAATGCTCCCAAACCTGGCTCCGCCAGTGGGCAGAAGGGGGATGTTGTAAGAGGAGATGCATTCTTGTAGTGGAAAAATGCCTGCCCCATGGAGCTTAATTGCCGGAGATAAGCCAAAACAGAAATATGGATGTCCCAGTGAACATAAGGAAGAGACAGGAGATTGCACCAGCAACCGCTAGCCCCCCGTTTGTCTTACTCTGCCATAGGTGAACAAACACCTCTTCGGTGGTCACCGTAACATTCCTTCCACCCAGTGTCACTGGTAATGTGGATGATTTGCTTGTTTGAGTTATCTCAGATACCCTAAAGCTCCCACAGAAAGCTACGAAAAAGGCTGTCTTAAACAAACATGCCTCTGAAGTAAATGGTAGAGAGCAATCACCCCTAACAAAGACCATATTGTAGAAATGACTCTACCATTTTTTGAACAGTCATAACTATATAAAGAGGTACCACAGCCCTAGTGATCACCACCACCACTCCAGAACTATGCCTCTGAAGTTGATGAACAAATCCTGTGAAATACTGTCATAATTTGTATTAACAAAGCACGGCTGACCAGACATCGTGTGTCTGATTGTTTTGGAATCCCATGCGCCCACCTTTCCAGCATCTTGCACACACAAAAACCTACATGGTATCCCTTACCCTGTTGCTTTAGTGAACCATGCAATTCCTGTTGAGTGTTGCCCCACCATTGCCAGCTTAGACCCTTTACACATCACTTGCAAGAAGTACACATGCATTCAGTTGGTCTTCCAGAATCAGCCAAGCACTGGGACACACACAAGTACACACACATACCCCAGAAATATATAATCTTCAGGAAGTACACATGCACACAGTAGGTCTTCCAGAATCAGCCAAGCACTGGGACACACACAAATATACATGCATACCCCAGAAATACATCATCCTCAGGAAGTACACATGCACACAGTAGGTCTTCCAGAATCAGCCAAGCACTGGCACACACACAAACACACATACATATCCCAGGAATATATCAACCTCTGCAACAAACTTGCTGCTGTCATAGTCATCTCTTTTCATTTATTGCTTTCACTAATGGTCAGCAGTCCTCAGGAACACAGTCGCACTTGTATTACACGTAAATGCCATACAACTCTGCAAATTATTTACTGTAATTACTAGAACTGCATAGTGACTGAAGGTATTGTTTTTCCAACCCATATTAAAATCTAAGTTTCCTGTGGGTTTGACATTTTACATTTTAATAAGACAGTCAAAAGCTGTTCTTTTTTTTGCCAGGTGCTAGCCTTTAGCCATTCATTACCAACAGCGCAGGTCAACTGTCATTTCTACACTGGCGCTCTTAGTTTCATTGAACTCTGTATTATCAAATGCTGACAGACCCAGAATGATCCTGAAGAATTATGTGATAGGGTTCAAGCTTAGATTACCTCCATAGTACAAGACTTCATTATACATGTTTGCTGTGTGGCTGCCATGTGCTTCCACAAACTTGAGTTAAAATAATTGGCTTGTCAAGGCATGTGTGTGTTTGATAACATATAATGTATAGGGACATTAATGGACCAAATTTCATGTGCACTTTATTTTTTATTTTATTTATTTAGTTTTTGTTGACTGGGTAAGTGCACTAGACAAATCCTGCCTATTTTCAGGCACGACCCAGGGGAGGGGGATACAGATGAATTCCAACTGACCATTGAACCAGATTAAGCTGTTGGTGGTATTTTTAGTGAATGAGAGAAATTTGGCCAGGACACCGGGGAAATTCACCTACTCTTTTCGATAAGTGCCATGGGATTTTTAACATCCACCTGAACTACCACCAATCCAGGCAGATGGGACCTCGGTTTAATGTCTCATCCGAAAGACAGCACCTCAGAAGTGCAGCACCCCTCTCATGCTGCACTACAGTGTCAGTACTGGGATATTAACCCAAGTGCCAGATGTGGGAACTGAACCCACAGCCCTCTGATCTCCCGGCCTCAGAGCTGAGTGTGCTACCTACTGAGCCACTGACACTGCAATGTGTCACACTTTAAATGCTTGCATGCCGAATAGTAGATAGGACCACAGAGAAAATGTTAGTTTACATGTTTGATTTTTTAAATGACCAAGTAAGATAGAATAAAGTATATAAAACACATGAAAAGGACTTGGCTAGAGCACTGCCTAGCTATCCAATGACACAAATATATACTGTAGATACACACAGCAGTCACATATGCCAATGCAGATGCATATGAGCTTCCACAGATCCATATATAGATGGACATACATGTATACAGAAATACAGCCATACACAAAAGCAAGGCAAAACACAAACACATTTTTCAAAGCTCAGCTTTTTTTTTGTGTCCCAAGAGGTATCAGTAGCAATGGCAATTATTGAAATGGGTTAGGTAAGTCCTCAAACCTCACTAGTTGACAGCACCTACCACCCAGTCCAGTATCAGTCAACACCTGCCAGGTATCAGAGTGCCAAATAGAAACTTCCAAAACAAAACTGAGACCACTTTTTTTTAGTTCCCCTACTGGCTCACTCATCCTTCCGCCACTCGACATTGGCTTCCCCCACTCACAGTGTAGCACCAATAAACAGCACCAATAATGATATTTTAAAACAATTGTGATCTTAGCACTAAAGCCATTGCTCTCCCGTTCTCTTATTAGCTCAAAATGATTGCAATCCCTGTCCACGATCGCTCAGTTTTTCTCTTTTAGTCTGGATCACAGCCATAACAGCTCTGGGTCCCAATTGCAGTTTACATTTCAAAAGAAACAAACTGATACTGGGTGGGAGAGGGTGACCAAAGGGGAATGCATAGGTACAGTACTTTGGGGGGATGAACAAAAAGTGCCTGCATGATGTCTTATAGTGTGTGTGTACAACGGACAAAAGTGCCTGCATGATGTCTTGCAGTGTGTGTGTACAACGGACAAAAGTGCCTGCATGATGTCTTGCAGTGTGTGTGTACAATGGACAAAAGTGTCTGCATGATAAGTAAGCAATAAGGCACAAAAGGGTGTGTGTAAACCATATTTTACAGCACGGCCAGGGGTGTAGTAAGGCAGGAGGCCAATGGCCGAGTGACTTCAGCTGCTGGCCCTGCTGTAAAATATGGTTTACACACACCCCTGAGTGCCCTATTGCGTTTATAAAATGTACTCCTTTTTTTTAAATTTTGACTGTTGGGAAAAGCATGTTTATGTGTAGAAAAATAGATTTACTTTGTGCATTTGTGATAAAATAATCCTTCTGCCCACTTCAAGTGATGTCATTGATGATGTCATTGTATTATTGCCTACTTTCCTCTTCCTGTTTTTTTTTTCTCTGTTGTTCCCCACATTCAAAAAATGGAGTGTTTATCATGGATTATACCATGGACCTTGGACAACAACAAATCAGAACGGCTGACTGGCACCTTACCACCGTTGTAAATCCTCTGATAATCACCGCAAAAGGTGCCAGCCAGCCGCATCTCTTAAAAATCATTCAACCTGGGAAATTCAAACCAGAGATCCGCCATGTTGAAACGCTCGCTAACCAACGGTCTCCGATTCCCATGACATCCTATTAAGCAAAGCACATTGGTGTAACACCCCCCTCCTCAAAGTGGATCTGCATTTTAAAAAAAACACAACACGCTTGAATATATTTTCCCTGTAACCGCTGAAACTGCACCCACCTCACCTCAGTTTCTGCTCCGGCGCTGTCTGCCTTCCATCCTGCCATAAGACTCCCACTGCATCTCTCAGTTCCCGGTCACTGTCTCCGGTCCTCTCTGTGTCTGCCCTCATTAGTTTACCAGGCTACCTCACTCCTCCATATTAAAAAATATGTATATTGAAAAAACGAACTGCGTCACTTCCTGCTCGTACCAGAAACCCAACCCAGCACACACTGTGCTGTGTGACTGTGGTCACTTCCTGCGCACCAGACAACCAAACACACGCCAGTTGTGCGACCACGGCGAGGCGGCAGTCGAGATAGTCATTCTCGCAGCCGGGCTCATCAGTTCCAGTCTCTGCAGCAAGCAGTTTGAATTCAGTGCTTCTCAACAGCTCATATGAATCAGCTAGGACTGAATCAGCTAGGGACTATTTTCTTTTGTGCAACGATATTTCTTAATAAAATGCATTTGTTTACACAGGAAAAAGTAAAATAAAATAATTTCAACTTAAACTGTATCAAGATGTCATGACATAATCGCAATAAGCCATTTGGGGGTGTGGGTTATCAGGGGATTTACCACGGCAGCTGAGGATTTACCCACTCGGCTGCGCCTTGTGGGCAAACCACACCAGCCGTGGTAAATCTCCTGATAACCCACACCCCCTCGTGGCTTATTGCTTAAATGTTTACAATGGAATGTATGGATTCAAAATTCTACTCAGTTTCCCTGACAGATTGTTTCACTCCCAACACACTGTACACACAGACAACAATGGCCTTTGTTACAGCCAGAGACTCAGTTATCTCATTGTCAGGGCAAGAAGAAGAGAGTGCCCTGAAAAGCAGGTAAAGATAGAAGGGGGAATTTTGACTGTCAGCAAAAAAACAGTTGTAGTGAAAACTATAAACAATACTTATTATTTCTAATTTGTTTATGTATGTAAGGCGAGAGAGATAATCAGAGAAACAGCATTTAATTCATTTGTTTTATTTTTTATTTAAGGTAGTTTTATTTTTAGGGCCCAGTTGAAGTTTTTTTTACAGTGTAAAGGTAGCAGCCATGTTTGTGGTGGAAGATCAGCTCTGGCAGTAGAGGACTAACTGAAATGCCTGTGTTCCAAATGCCCATTGATCTGTGTTGTAGACTCTTCACTGCTGAGCAGTCCTTTTTTTTACCCACGTGCAAAACATATTTTACACATAAATAAGAGCCAATCAGATTACATGATTTTACCCTGCCATTTTATAACCTACAGTGAAACATGCCAGCACTCTGTACTGGCAATTCCAGTGCTAGAGTGATTACTTTGCAGATTATGCTTCATTCTTTTGTATTTAATTTTGACACTGTTTTTAAATTTTTTAAAACCTTTTATTTAAAATCTGACTGCAACCTCATTTTAAAAGTGTAATAATACACTCCAATGGGGGGTGGCATGGGCTATACCAGCTCTTCTGCTTGGTGCTTTGGGCCTCATTATGCCCCTGGCAGGGTGGGTATGGCCCAGTTTCACCCACCCTGTTGTGTGTTATTGCTTGCTTAGTGAGCTGGAATTACTTTATTCAGGGAAGGCATGCTGTCACATAGAAATATTACATAGAAACATAGACTTTGATAAGGACCGATTGGCCCACCCAGTTTGACCATTTTCCTACCTATTGCATAAGCTGCAGATCCCTACCCCCTCGCACCAGAATTGCCTTATGTCTGTTCCATGCATTCTTGAATTCCCCCACTGTTTTTGACCCAACCTCCTCAGAAACGCCGTTCCATGTGTTCACCACCCGCTTCATGAAAAATACTTCCTCACGTTGCCCCCTGAGCCGTCTCCCTCTATCTTCAGATTGTACCCTCTTGATTTTGCACATCTCTTTTTCTGAAAGATGCTACCCTCCTGGACTTTGTTAAATCCCTTGAGGTACTTGAAAGTTTCTATCATGTTCCCCCTCTCCCTTCTTTCATAGAAATATAGACTTTGACAGCAGATAAGGACTGCTTGACCCACCAAGTCTGCCCATTTTCCTACCTATTGGATAAGCTGCAGATCCTAGTTAACCAACAGTCTGCTTCCCCACACCAGAATTGCCTTATGTCTGTCCCATGCATTCTTGAACTCCCCCACAGATTTTGATCCCATGACCTCCTCAGGAAGGCTGTTCCATGCATCCACCACCCTCTCTGTGAAATAATACTTCCTCACATTGCAACTGAGCTATCCCCCCTCGATCTTCAAATTGTGTCCCCTTGTTCTTGCACATCTCTTTTTCTGAAAGATGCTACCCTCTTGGACTTTGTTGATTACCTTGAGGAGCTTGAAAGTTTCTATTATGTCCCCACTCTCCATCCTTTCCTCAAAGGTATACATATTAAGCTCCTTTAGTCTCTTTTCGTACGAGTTCTCTTGTGGACCCTGCACCATTTTAATTGCCCTCCTCTGGACTGCCTCCATCTTGTCTATGTCCTTGCGGAGATGGAGTCTCCAGAACTGCACACAGTACTCTAAATGGGGTCTCACCAACTGTCTGTACAAAGGGATAGCAACTTCCATTTTCAACTGGTGATGTCTCTCCCTATACATCCCAGTATCCCCCAGCCCTCCTTACTGCCTTCTCATATTGCTTGCTTACCTTTAGGTCATCTGATATGACTACCCCCAGGTCCCTTTCTATTTTTTTGTTGTTAATACCTCCCCCCATCATTGTGTACCCTTTCCATGGGTTTTTGATTCTCAAGAGCATTACTTTGCACTTCTTTGCATTGAATTTAAGCTGCCATACTTTTGACCATTCCTCCAACCTTGCCAAGTCCCTTCTCATCCTTTCCACCCAACTTGTGCATCAACCCTGTTGCAGATCTTTGTGTCATCTGCAAAGCGGCATACTTTTCCTTCCAGTCCCTCTGCAATATCACTTATAAAGACATTAAAAAGGACCAGACCCAGTAATGAACCCTGTGGTACCCCACTATTAACCCCCCTTTCTTTGGAGTGGACTCAGTTTACTATTACCCTCTGTGTCCTGTTGTCCAGCCAATTTTTTACCAAGGCTACCACATTGGGATCCACGTCCAGGCTGGTTAATTTGTTTATTAATCTTTTATGTGGAACTGTGTCAAATGGCTTGCTAAAGTCTAGGTAGGCCATGTCCACAGCCCCTGCCTGGTCTACTACTTTGGTCATCCAGTCAAAGAACTCTATTAGATTAGTCTGACATGATCTTCCCACTGTGAATCCATGCTGCCTTGGGTCCTGTGCCCCGCTGGCCTCTAGGTATTCAACAATTCTTTCTTTCAGATGTAATTCCATCATTTTCCCTACCACTTAGGCCAATCTAACAGATCTGTAGTTTCCTGCCTCTGCTTTGCTCCCACTTTTGTGAAGGGGAATCACATCCGCCCTCCTCCAGTCCTTAGGTACCACACCATCCTCCCATGATTTGTTAGAAAGGGTAGTCAGTGGTCACTAGTTCTCCCCTTAGTTCTTTTAGAATTCTGGGGTGAATCCCATCAGGGCCCATCTCTTTGTCCACCTTCAGTTTCAGGAGTTCTTTCAGAACCCTTTCTTCTATGACATGACTGGTATCGACCCCCCTGTCCAGAGTGCTTCTATTGATTGGATTACATACCCCCCTCCTTTTCTTTTGTGAATACTGAGCAGAAGTATTCATTCAGTATCCCTGCTTTTTTCTTCTCACCCTCTGCCCACCCACCATCCCCTTTATTAAGCCTCAGTATCCCTCCTTTGGTCTTTCTTCACTCCCTAATGTACCTATAAAAGGTTTTATCCCCCTTCTTAACTGAGTTGGCTATCTTTTCCTCTTTGCTGTTCTGACTGGCTTCCCCACTCCCTTCTGCTTTAACTGGTATAGTTCTTTGTCTTGCTCATTCTGTGTTTCCTTATACTTCCTGAATGCTATCTTTTTCTCCCTAACCTTCCCCAGCACCATTTTTGAGAACCCTACTGATTTTTTTTCCTTCATTTTGATTTGTTTATTTGCTTCACCAGCAAAGTTCCAGTGAAGTTGCAATTTGCTTTCACAAACTACTTTGAGAAGTTCCCACTTCACAACTTAGCCTAGAAAAATGGTGAAGTTAAGACAAAGTTTGGGGAAGTTAGGCAAAGTTAGGTGAATTTCTGGAAGTCAATTCGCGTAGAAAAAAGGGCAACTTCATCTTGTAAAAACTCTATGAAGTCAGCAGTTCACACTTTGTGAATTTCACCAAGTTTGTGAATTAATTTGTAAAGCCAATTTTACCCACTTTGCCCATCTCTACTGTCACATTTCCACCTGCTTGTAGAGGAAACTGAGACATCAATGGGGAGATTTTAAATGTCTCTGAACTGTGTTTTTCTACCTTCTCCCAAAGTGGGAGATGATCCAGGGCACAAGCTAAGGTGATGCTGACTTTCTGAGGGGTGTGCATGCTCCCTCAGTTCTTCCCATAAGTAGATGGAAGCCGGGGTCATATGGAGACACTAAATGTCTTTAGGGCTTACATTTTTTACTTAAAAATATAGTAGATGCAGTTTGCACATACAAACATATGAACATACGAATGAGCCAGAAGAAACAGACCATCCAGTCTATCTAAATCTGCTCGAGTGTACAGCTAGCACCCCTAGTTTACAGCTGCCCCTTCCCTTTGTCATCCCACTGCCACCCCCCACCTTCCCCACTCTCACTCTCCCCTGTTCCCTGTCCCATGCCCTTTTGAAGCTGTTCACAGATTTACATGATACCATCCATTCCGGTAGTGTGTTCCATTTTGCTACCACCCTCTCTGTGAAATAGTGTCTCCTCATATCCCTCCCAAATCTTCTCCCCTCTATTCTTAGGCCATGCTTCCTGGTGTCCCTCCCCCTCCTTAGTTTAAAGACCCCATCTGCCACATTCTTATTGATTCCCCTCAGATACTTGAATGTCTCTATCATGTCCTCCCTGTCCCTTCTATCTTCCAGAGTGTACATATTCAGGTCTCCCAGTCTGCTCTCATAGTCTCTCCCCTCCATTCCACATATCATCTTTGTTGCCATCCTCTGCACCCCCTCCAGTAGACTGATATCATGCTTTAGGTATGGCCTTTAAAACTGCACACGATACTCTAGGTGCAGCCTTACCAGCGATCTGTAGAGGGGCAAGATCACCTCTCTTCACCTGGATAAAAAACCCCTGGCTATGCACCCCAGCAATATTTTTGCTTTTGCGGCTGCTTTCCTGCACTGGGAAGTGTTGTTCATTGTCCCTGTTATCATTACCCCTAGGTCCTTCTTCTCCTCCTCTGTGATCCCCAGCTTAACCACCCCCCCCAGCCAGTATTCTCTCCTTGGGTTCTTTGTCCCAAAGTGCATAACCTTACACTTCTTTACATTGAACCCCAGCTGCCACCTCTCTGACCACTCCTTTAGCTTGCTTAGGTCCCCCTACAGCTGCTTTCATCCCTCCCCTCCATCCACCACTGCTCCGATTTTGGTGTCATCAGTGAACAGACTTACTTTGCTCACCACCCCATGTGCAATATCTAATATGAAGAGCCCAAAAAATACTTGCAGGATAGAGCCCTGTGGCACCCCAGTTGTCACTGGCCTTGGAGTTGAGAGCTCCCCTCTAACCACCACCTGTTGTAGCCTCCCACTCAGCCAGCTTGTAATCCAGTTCATTATTTTTGCCCCTACCCCAAACCAGTTAGCTTCCCCCCAAGCTGCACATGAGGCACTGAATCGAAGGTCTCGCTGAAGTCTAAGTAAAGAACATCTACTGCATGATCCTTATCCAACTCACCTGTCACCCAGTCATAATATTGTATCAAGTTGGTTTGACAAGACTTCCCTGCAATGAACCCATGCTGCCTCACATCCTGAAGGCCATTGTCCTCCAGGTACAATACCAGTCTTTCGTTTGGTATCATTTCCATGAATTTGCACACTATGGAGGTGAAACTTACTGGATGATAATTAGCCGGTTCATCCCTTGGCCCGCTCTTGTTTAATAGTACTACATGTTCCACCCTCCAGTGCAGTGGCACACATCCCAACTCCAGTGAGGTGCTGTACAGATCTGCCAGCGGCTCTGCCAACACCTCCGCCTTCTCCCTCAGCACCCTGGGATGGATACCATCTGGCCCTGGTGCCTTGTCTACCTTCAGTGCTCTCAATCCCTCTAGGACTCTACTTGCTTCAATTCTTCCATCTGTCACCTCCTCTCTCCCTGTCCCCACCCTCCCAGCCCATGGTAGTAGCAGTCCCCCCTTTTGTTCAGTGAACAATGAGCAAAAGTATTCATTCAGTGCTTCTGCCTGCTCCTCCCCCTTTTCCATCCACTCCCCACCTCTGTTTATTCTCACTATTGTCTCCTTGCACTTCCTTTTCTCCCTGATGCAGCTGAAAAAGTCTCCCCCCATTAATTCCCTGTGCTAATCTCAGCTCCCTGTGGGTCTTGGCTTCTCTCACTTTTCTGCTCACCTCCCTGGACCATCTTGCATATTCCTCCCTGTTCACTTCCTTCCCCATCCTCCTATACCTCTGGTGTGCCACTCATTTTGCCCTCACCACCTCCACAACCTCGCTGTTCAATCAGCATGGTTTTCTTGCTCGCTCCTCTTACTCTGGGTCTTGGTGCAGGCTTTTGTTGCCTCTGTAATCCCCTGTTTAATAATATCCCATTTCTGCTCCATGTCTATATCCTGCCTTTTACACTCCAGTTTCTCTTTCAGTACTTCCTGCATCCTCTCAAAGTCCACCCCCCTGAAGTTTACCACCTGCGTTACTGATTTCTCTGGCTCCTCTCACATCATGATATTAATCCACACTGTTTGATGATCTCTGTGGCTAGTGGATCCTCCACTTTTATTTCCCTTACTGCCCCTCCCCATTTGACAAACCCAGATCTAAAGTGTTCTTTAGCCTAGTAGATACACTAACCAACTGTGTCAGGAGACCCTCCTGGATTGCATCCAGGAGCACTTGCTTCCTAGCACTGGAGGTGACTGGAATGCTCCAGCCAACTCCCAGCAAGTTGAAATCCCCCATGATGACCACCTTCCCTTTTCTGCATACCTTTCTGATTTGTCACACTAATTCCCTGTCAAGCTCCTCAAACTGGGACGGTGGCCTGTATACCACCCCAAATCTCTGTTTCCTACCATTTGAGTCTAGGAGCTGCAGCCAGATTGCCTCTATTCTTCTTTCTTCCCCCTCATCCCTTGTGCATTTGATCCCATCCCTCACGTAGACTGCCAACCCACCCCCCTCCCCTCCTTATGGTCCTTCCTGTATAATTTGTATCCTGGGATTGCCAGATTCCAGTCCTGGTGCTCAGTTGCCCACATTTCTGTGACAACTGCAATATCCACCTTCCACACTGCTAACAGTGCCTGTAGCTCAGCTGATTTATTTCCTAAGCTTCTTGCATTCAACGAGACCACCCTCCATTCTGACCACCCTCCATCTGATAACATGTTTATGGTTTCTGTTAACATTAATGAAAAGGATTTGGTGATTGTAAATGTCTATGTTCACCCTGCTACCTCTGCTCATTATGCTCCTGATATCTAGGAGGAAATGAAGACTCAGGCTGAAAAAATAAACTGATAACCCATACTGAGATAGAAATTTTACTAGTAGGGGAATTTAATACCTGAACTGGGACATTCAACAAGTTAATAAATTCTGATCTGGTTCTTCCTGATGTAAATCAAAGCGTTTTTGAAAGACATACAGTAGCTCTGAAGCCTAATGGTCATGTTGAAAAACCTGTTATGTTAATGAGTGACTTAAATGTCAAGGTTTTGAATGGCAGATGTAGTGAGGATGACAAAGGCATATCAACTTTTTTTGTCTTATCAATCTTCCACTACAAATGAGTATGCACCTAAGAGTATTTTTGATATTCATGCTGATAGTGATTTTACTGTGGTCCAGAGGTGAGAGTCACCAATTCCCTCTTTTAATAGCTCACACCAGCACTGCTTCTTTAGATGTCAGTCTTTCCTTAAATCATATTACAGTAGATGAGACTCAGATCTTAAATCAGAAAATAATTCAATGGAATGTACAATTAGAATCCACATTTTCAGATTTTCTGTTTTCAGAAGATCTTTTTAAAGTTAGGGAGTTACTGAATAATTGCATTTAGCCTCATCTTTACATTACTAAACACCTACAGTTTATATTAGCACGTGGTTTAAGGCAGAGTGCAGAAGAGCCAAAAAAAAAACATATTAAAACATTAGAATTATGAGGCAAGTCCCAAATAGAAAGAATTTGAGTATTTTGAATAATGTGTGGACATCTTATAAATCTGTTTCATTAGCAGAAAAACAGAACTATTTTAAAGCAAAAAGTGACCGTATGGTAAGTAATGCAGGAAAACGATGTTGCATATTTTTGGACTCTGATAGCCAAGGGCTGTAACTCTTTTTCCAGCAATCTGGACATGTTCATTTTACAAGAAGACTGTATAAAGCATTGTAAGGCATATGGCTTTCCTTGATGCAAATGAACCAGCTTTTATATTAAATACCACATAATTTTTTTTTTTGATTATACAAAATGAGATGACAGCAATACAACCCTCAAAACATAATAAAGCTCATGGCTTAGAAAAAATTCCACATGAACTTTATTGCTTCTTTCCATTTTGGTGACTGGATATTCTTCATTGTCTATTTAAATAACGTGTTCTGCAATACATATTTCTGTTTAGTTGGCTGTCATATGTAGAGTAACTGTTCCACTACGTAAAAAAAGATCCAAACTGAATTCATCTAATCATAGGACTATAAGTCTATTAGAAAATTTGGCAAAGATTTTTAGAAAGGCAATTCTTGACAAATTACTTTCCTGAGTCTATAGTAGGGATATTCTCCTAAACTCATAAATGGGTTTTAGAAGACATTCCTGTACCATCAATAATTGCTTTATTCTATTTCACCTTATGTATGAATATACAGCTTTCAGAAAACAAATACGTTATGTTGTCATTGACTACTCCTCTTTACAGTCAATGTTAGAAATGATGAATGACTGATTACAGTTTTATGAAGTGTGCAGGTCTATATAAAATCTGCTATTTGTAAACTGCTAGGTATTCACTGTGTGATAAGAATATTTTTTATTGGTATGGTTTTTGTAGGGCCAGTAAATTCTGCCATGATACTCAATGGATATTAAATATACATTTTTAGAATTAGTTAAATACAGGGGTCTCACACTGCTTATAAAAATTAGACATTAAAAGAGTACAGAAATAGTTTAAAAAATGTCTTAATATGCGTAGTGATTATGGTAAGTAGTGATTAGCTTCATTATTTGGTTTCTAAAGCATTTATGGATTTGGGGGATGGTGTTGTTTACTGAATTGTAAATGAATGTGGTGCTTTGAACTTCAGAGAACATCCTGCTTTGAAAGAGGGATTTAATTAAATAGTACTCTGGAATTTTAATTGGTCTATCTAATAAAAACCTTCAAAGATACAAGGAGCTATTTAATACTGTTAAAGCCCACATCAAAACATTTAAGGCCACTTTTCACAGATCCCAGCAAATAAACCTACTTCCCCACCCTAAGCAACTCTGGGGAAGCATCAGTGAATTGCTTGGTAATTCAAAAAAGCTTCTGCCCTGCTCCTTCAAAACCGAAAATTATACAGTTGCTGGCAATGAAAACATTGCCAACTCATCCAACAAAATGTTTTGTGACCTGTCATCCTACACACCTGCCTCTCCTATCCACATCACATCTCCCACTGAGCCTCCCATCTCCCCGCCTACTGTAGGCCCAATTATTACTTCACAAAGCTCTAGTGGAAAGAAGTCTACAACTACCTTGCTAAGTCTAAAATGTCCACCCAGTTAGGCCTTGATAATATTGACATGAAGCTCCTAAAATGTGTCCTACATGAGGTCACACATCCCTTGCAGATTATTTTCAATCTATCCCTTTCCTCTGACAAAGTCCCTGAGCTGTGTAAAAAAAAGCTCACATCACTCAGGTACATAAAGGAGGTACACTAAACCTTCCCACTAATTGTCATCCTATCTCTATTTTGTCCCCATTCTCTAAAATCCTGGAGGAAGCCATCAACAATTAGTTCACACACTATTTGAATAACCATGAACTAGTCTCCAGTGAGCAATATGGCTTTAAGAAAAATCACAGCACTTCAACAGCTCTGATGAAACATACAGATGCTCTGCACTGTGCCCTTGACAAAGGTGAAATTGCTGGGTCCGTATGTATTGGCCTCACCAAGGCTTTTGACCTTGTTAACCATACCCTCCACTGCCAGAGATTTCATTCCCTTGGCCTCTCCTCAGATGTTGTGTACTGGTTTGCTAACTACCTGAAGGGCAGGCCCCAAGCAGTTAAATATCATAGAGCACTTGCCAACACTCTACCAATAACCATTGGAGTTGCCTAAGGAGCCATCATTGGTCCCCTTTTAGTCTGTCTCTTCATTAATGAATTGCCCACGGTCCACAAGTCCACTAATGTTCTACTTTATGCAGATGATGCAGTCATTTATTCCAGCGGTATGAACCTGGGGATTCTGCAGCATAAACACCAAACTGACTTCAGTGTCATACAGGACAGGTTCTCCTCCAATCTCCTTGTCTTGAATATTAAAAAAAACAAAATGTATGGTCTTCACCACCCACAATAAATCCCCTTCCTCCCATAGACTCTCGATTGCCACCTCTTCTGAAACTCCCCTTGAGCAAGTGGCCACATTCAGATATCTAGAGGGTACTCTTGACCCAATCCTCTCCTTCACTGCCCACATTGACACCCTAGTCAAAACCATCATGAGGTTTGGCCTTCTCTTCTGCCACAGAAACAGCTTCCTCCCTGAAATCAAAAAGCTGCTTGTTTCTTCCTCCCTGAAATCAAAAAGCTGCTTGTTAGGTCCTACATCACCAGTCTTATTGGCTATGGGTTAGCTGTGATATCACTGCAAATCACGGTGAGCTATCTGGAGTTTGGGGTGTCCTTGGCAGAGCCTGCCATTTTGCCTTCGGCTTAAAATGTGACACACATACAAGTATACTACACAGTAGCATAAACTGGCTTAACCTTGATTCCTGGCTACCCTTCAATACCCTTATCACTGGATGAAAAGCACTTTTTGGCTTTCTGTCCCCAGACCTTCAAGCCATGTTCAGCTTTGTAGATCAAACATACACCACTGGGGGAGTAGCACAACACAACTCTGCTCCTCCACCGAAGGAAAACCTCACTAGGCCAAGTTGCCTTTTCCTATAGATTTACCAAACTCTGGAATGGGATGCATCCCTCGCTAAAAGCAGACTGCACCCTTCCCCAGTTTAAATCTAGCTACTCTCTTCTCCTCCCTTTCCTTATCTGGATTTGCTGAAACTAAATGAGCTACTGTAAAATGCTACTATTAATTGTGAACAGATATTATTAACTGTCTTTAATGAAGACCACATCTTGAGCTTGGCAACACATAAATGTAAATAAATGTAGTAGGTAACACATTAGTGAATCAAAATTTATAGCGTGGGTTTGTCTGAACTTCTGTAAGTACTGTCCTGCCTCAGGACTACATTGATTTGTACTGTATTTCACATACTAAGAATCATACTGAGAATAAATAGGGTGCAGAAGGCCAACAGACCCATAAAGCCCCTAAACTACATATGACTTGAGGCACTCTGGTTTGACAACAAGTACCTATCAAGCCTCTTTTAAAATGTGTTTTTATTTGTACTAATAACAATTTCCAAAGGTAAACTGTTCCAAGGTTTAACTACTCTTTTTGAAAAGTAGAAAGCCATTTTTTGTGTTCTAAAGTTATGTCTTCCTAATTGAAGTGGATGACCTCTAGCATTAATACTAAGTTGTTTAAACTCTAATCCACATTCAATTAGTAAGTTGCTTATATTAATAATATCCCAAGTAAATAACAAGTCACCCCAAGACACCTCTGTTCTAAGGACATTAAATTGCGTTTACGAAGTCTACTTTCAAAAGAGAATGATTTATCAGAAAAAAAAGGACTTAGTAATTCTTCTTTGTAACTTTTCGATCCTATTAATGTAATTACACATATATGGAGACCAAAGTTGGGACACATAGGATGGACATAAGCATAATAAAGAAGAAGAAGGACTCCAGGAAACCTGGTTACAATATTATGTTTGATTGACCACCAAATGTTATTAGCTTTATTTATACTATTGGTAATATGTATTTCAAAATTTAAATTTGAATCAACAATGATTCCAAGATCTTTTTCGTTCAGTTTAGAAGTTATAGGCTCATTATATAAATAATACTGATGTTTTGCATTTCTTTTACCAAAATGCAAAACTGTACACTTAGATGTATTACATTTTAAATTCCAGCAGAATGACCAGAATTCTAAGATATCTAAGTCTTTTTGGATAACTGCACAATCACTAAGACAGCTTGAAATATTTACAATTTTACAGTCATCTGCATATTTAATGATATTACTTTGGATATTATAAGATAAATCAGATATAAAAATCTGAAATATAACTGGAGCAAGAACTGAGCCTTGAGTGACTCCACTTCGCACTGGGTTCCAAGAGGACCTGAAGCCATCAATAGATATACTTTGTCTCCTGTCCCTCAGCCAGTCCATAATACAAATTAATAATTAACAGGTTCATTTTAAATAATAATAATTTTTGAATGAGTGCTCAGTGTGGCACAGGATCTAAAGCTTTACTGAAATCTAGCAAAATTACATAACAGGAAATTTTACTATCGAGGTTATCACTAATATAATCATAAAAACTAACCAAATTAGTGGCTACTGAATGCTCTTTTATAAATCCATGTTGATCAGAATTAATAGAGGATATGATCAAAGAGAATTCATCCTTAATTATTCTTTCAAGTACCTTACATAGAATTGGAGTTAAGCTAATAGGGAGATAATTTTCTAATAAACTCTTCTCACCTTTTTTAAATAAGGGAGTAATGTACGCATCTTTCCATTCAGATACAACTGAACTGGAATTCAGACTTTTTTCGTATGATATTTGTAGAGGAACACTCAAAAAATCTTTCATCAACAGCAACATATTACCTGATAAACCATCAGGGCCAGGTGGAGAACCCTTTTTTATGGAATCTAATTATTTTTTTATATTATCCAGAGGGATATCCTGAGATATGTTCACACAGCCTTCATCAAGGCCTGTGATCTCTATGCTCCACTCACCAAACACCGCACCAAAAGACAACATGCACCATGGATCACCCCCTCCCTACTCCAAAAGCTGAGGGAAAGGAACAATCTCTGGCACAAAGCTATGGAGTCTGGCAGGTTGACTGACAGATAATCCTATAATACCGCATGCAATAGATGCACTCGAACCATCTGCAAGGCCAAAGCAGACCACTATCAATCTACTCTCACCACCACATGGGGGTCTGCATGGACATTCTGGAGTAATATCAAAGAACTTAATGGGAAATCACACTCTCCACTTCCCTCCCAGCTCTCCATAGATGGCAACATTTTCACTGATCCACTTACCACAGCAAACTGTCTAAACACCACGTTCATGGATCTCAGCACTGTTCTCCCCAGTTGTTTCTTTGACTGTATGCCTGAATCCCAACCCCCAACCCTGCAGTGCCCTTGTTTCCTCCTGAAGCCAGTCCATACCTGCAAAAAGAGCTAAACAGCAATAACACTAGCAATGACCCCCTAGACGCTAGGTTCCTTTCACTAGTCTTCAGTGAGGTCCTAGTCTCTCTAACAGACCTACTCAAAAAATTCCTCTGCCTGGGGCAATTTCCCAGTGCCTGGAAGACAGCTGTCATTACCCCATCTATAAAAGTGGTGACAAATCCTCCACCAGTAACTATCGACCCATCTCCATTCTTCCCCCTCTCTAAAGCTTTAGAAAATGTGGTTGCCACACAGCTCACTGAATACCTAGCCAAGTATGACATATTATGCCCAGAGCAGCATGGCTTCCATTCAGGCCATAGCACTACCACAGCCCTCCTAGAATTCACCAACTTCCAACACTCCTCCCTTGACTCCGGTAACATTGCTGGAGCTGTGTTCATAGACTTTTCCAAGGCCTTAGACACAGTCTGCCATCCTCTCCTTCTTGACTCCATATGCCAACTTGGTTTCTCCACATGTCCCCTGGCATGGTGTGCCAGTTACTGCTCCACCAGGTCCCAATGCATCAAAATAAATGGGACCCTATCCAACACATTACCTGTCCACTCTGGGGTGCACCAGGGCTCCATCCTGGGTCCACTTCTTTTCACTCTCTACCTAAACTCCTTGCCAAAGGCCTGCTCTGAAAAAATCCTACTGTATGCAGATGATGCAGTGCTCTATGCCTCACATTATAAACCTACTCCCCTCCAGGACTCCTTCCATCACACCTTTTTCGAGGCTGAAACATGGTTCAAGGACCGTAGACTGGTCATAAACCTAAGAAAGATGAAATCAATGGTTTTCTCTCACCAAAGCAAAAAGTGCACCTCTCCTCATCCTCCCCAGCACCCAGCACCCCCTTGAACAGGTATCCATCTACAAATATCTTGAGCTTACCCTCGACTCTGCCCTTACCTTCCAAGAACACATAAACACCCTAGCAGCTGCCACTAACACTCGGATTGGACTCCTTTACCAGCACAAGGACTGCCTCCCTCCTGATGCCCTTAGGCTTGCCATTACTTCCTCAATACTGTCCCTAGTGGACTATGGGCTCCCTGTGTATGGTGTATGGGGCAGCAGATAATTCTGCACTCCAAAAAATTCAGATCTCCCTCCACAAGGCTTGCAGGCTCCTAACTGGTGCCCCTAGGCTCATCCACAACTGCTCCCTCTATTCAACTGCCAATCTCCTCAACCTCAATGAAAGACTCCACTCCCAGACCTGCCTAATGACCAAGAAAATTCTGCTTGGTCACTCTCCTCCTGGGGTTGCCACCTCTCTCCAACTTGCCACCCCCTCTATCTCTACCCTCAACTCGGACGAAGCTATACTGGCAGTACCCAGGGTAAAAACCTCCCTTGCCCAGAGATCCTTCTGCTACAGAGTCCCTGTTTGGTTTAATGCACTCCCAGCCACTATCACTAGCACACCCAAGAGTGCCCATTTCATAGCTGATCTCCGCAACCAACTCCTCAATGTCCGCTCCTGTAACTGCAACTAGCCTGGGATCTCATGCCGACTATGACCCAAACCTCTGACAAAGTCCATTATGGACTGCAACCTCTTACAACAATGTCTAATCCTCCTTTGGCCATGAATATGATGGATTATACTGTAACAGAAGTTCTCTCATGTTAACAATGTTTTTCTGCTGTGCTTATGTAAATATCTGTATCCAAAACTGTATATAATGTTTGCAAACAATGTCTGTAACCTATACATGATGGCTATTCCTTTGTAACTGTACCCTATCTGTTTTATTCTGTCCTCCATGTGATGAGGTACCTTTGTAAATGAGCTGTCTGGCTCAAAGGTTGTAAATCCGATATTTCAAATAAATAAATATCCATATGTTTATCTATAGCTCTGAGCTCAACATCAGGACATGAAGTTGCATTACTGAAGGGGTTACAACAAGCATTTGTCAATGCCGAATGTTTGCTTGCTGGCATTGGCATTGGTAGTGTAGAAGTTACAGAGCTGCATAATAGGAATGGCAGCGAAGTATTGAACTGAAGCCAACCCCCACCACCCTGCAGAGAGTGACAGGCATTGGGGTGTGCCTTTAGGTCATCAGGCATAACAACCATGCCATTTTACCACACCCTACCCTGCAGACACTGACAAGTGTCACGGTGTGCCTTGGGGTCTTTGGCCCTTATGCGCACCCCATTCCATCAGGAAATATGGTGAGATGGGTGCGGTATAGGAGAATGGGGTGAAGTTTGGGCCCAAAGAGTCCGAGGCACACCTTGATGCCTCTCACTGGCTGCAGGGTGTGGGTGGAGGTGGAATGGTATGAGCATGACAGGCGACAATCCCAAGTCACACCCCTGATGCCTGTCATTCTCTACAGGGTGGGGCATTATGGTCGGAAACCCTAACGCCTCAGGCATTCGTTGGTATTTTCACTCCAAATTTTCAACATGTTTTTTTTGTGAGCCCCACCTCATGAACAGTGGCAGTATCAGTTTGTTAGCCGAAAACTGCTTTTGCACAACGACGATGGCATTTGGCACCACAGGTGCAAAAACACATTCCGAACAGGATGTGAAAAATGACAGCGGTACTGTTCATGGGAGGTGTAAAAAATGGCAATTTTGAAAATCTGCTATGAAAATCTTAAAAAACTGGTGAAGTCACGAGTGTGCCTAGAAACTGTGCAACGCACACCTGTAATGTAACTAGTTTGGGGATTTTTTTACAGCAGATTGTTAACACAGGCATTTTGGGACCTCCGATCATGAACAGTGTCAGTGTGATTTTCTTTATCTGTCCCAAACAATGATTTCCCACAGTGACCACACATTTCTGTGCTGAAAGTGTGAAAACACATTTCGGCCATGTTGTGGAAAATGACAGCTGTACTGTTCATAAGGAGGTGTGGAAAAATGCCACTGGTGAAAATCTGGACTAAAAATATTACAAATTCATGAACTTACAGGTGCGTGGAAACTGCGCAATGCTCACTCGTAACACAGTCATTATGGACTTTTGTCACCAAATTTCAACATAGCCATTTTAAGACCTCTGCTCATGACCAGTGTCACTGTGATTTTCTTAATCTGTCCCAAACATTGTTTTTGCACACCGACTGTACCATTGTGCGCTACATGTGTGGAAACACATTTTGGGCAGATATGTGAAAAATGGTAGCTGTACTGCTCATGAGAGGTGCAGTAAAATGCACTGTTGAAAATCTGGTGTGTAAATATTACAAATTCGCAAACTTGCCAGCGTGCGTAGGAACTGCGCAACGCACGCTCGTAAAACAGTCATTTTTAGAAATTTTTTCACCAAATTTTCAACATAGCCATTTTAGACCTCTGCTCATGAACCGTGTCACTGTGATTTTCTTAATGTGCCCTGTACATTGATTTTGCACACCGACTAAGTCATTGTGCGCTACATGGGCGGAAACACATTTTGGGTGAGATGTGAAAAATGACAGTTATACTGCTCATAAGAAGGTGTGGTAAAATGGCAATGTTGAAAATCTGGAGTGAAAATAATGAAAATTCATGAACTTATGAGCATGTGTAGGAACTGTGCAATGCACGCTCGTAAAACAGTCATTTTTAGGAATTTTTCCACCAAATTTTCAAAATAGGCTTTTTGAGAGCCCACCTTATGAACACTGGCAGTGTTGTTTCATTAATCATTCCAGAAAGGTGATTTTGCGCAGTGGCTGCGAAATCAACCTTTGGGCCTGAGTAATGCCATGACAGTGACAGCATTCATGAGAAGGGGTCCCAAAAACCCCATGTTGAAAATTTGGTGAAAAAATTCCAAAAAATGCCTGAGATATGCAATAAAGTTGAAAAAAACCCTATCTATCCCATTATACAACTTACCGGCATTTTCTCAGTTCGCGGTCTACTTTGAAGAGTGCAGACGTGTTCCCGGTCCGCCGAAAATCGTCGCGCCGAGCTCCGGAGGTAAGTATGGGGTGAGGGGGGTGTGGGGAAGCAGGGTGCGCAGTGGGTGGGCGCGGGTGGGGGCAGACAGCAGCGAGGACCGCTTTTGATTTTCAGGTTTTTTTTATGACTACGATTTGAGTTTGCCACGCTAGTGGGCTTCAGCGTGGCAGAAGGACGGCTGGGGCGTGGAGCCGATGGGGATTGGGCACCCCGTCGTCCATGGCATCTTTTGCCATGCTGGGGTGGGCTCCCAGCATGGCACCCTGTACAGTGGAGCTAACAGGGGATTGGGCACCCCCGTCCGCTATACGACGTGTAGCCATGCTGGGGTTGGCACCCAGCGTGGCATATGAAACTGTGTTTCGGAGGGGGGCGCAGCACAGCTGACGGGGGATTGGGCACCCCTGTCGGCTATACAGTGTGTGCATTGGGGGGGCAGCACGCAGCATGTGTGTGTGTGTGTGAGTGTGTATAGGGGGAGCGCACATGAGCAGGCGATAACTGATCGCTGCTCACTGAAGCGTAGCTCCCCCTTTCAACTGTATGCCACTGAATTTTGGACCTGTCATAGACAGCTCCAGCAGGCATTGGAGAACTGCGGCCGCGCCTGCAAACACACTGACTGAATTGGAAGAGGGCTGACACACCTCCGAAAACTCCGATGATGGCACTATGTTTCTTGCACATGTGTGCAAGTAAACATAAAAATGAGAGATGAGGGAAGATCACATGATGCCTCAGGCTGAGTAGACACTTTTCTCAAGTGCTCCTGCTATTCCTCCTCTAAGCCTCCATTTAAACTCTTTGTTTCAGTTTAATTTACCCGCTATTGTAACTTGCTGGGGTGCTGTGACCCCATCCTGAACAAATCTGCAGAAATTTGGGGTTTCTAACAGGTCATGGAGGCAGAAATGCGAACTGCCCCACTGCATCATACTCCATCGATCGCGCCTGAAAAAGCTGCCAAAAAAGCGAAGACCCAATCTACTTTGGTGGCCAAGAGAATCACTACAGCTATGGAAACCACTCCTCTATCTTTGGAGTGGTTTCTAGAAGCATTATGTCCCTTTCAGGATGAGGTCCGATCTCTAACTGAGGAGGTGAATGTGGTGACTGGCAAACTGGAAGAACTGGCCCAGCGTACAGGAGACTGCGAGGTACAAATTATTTCTGTAGAGAAGAAATTAGAGAGAGTCGACCCAGCTATGGTGCTTGTCAGACAGCGTGTAATTAAGCTTGAAGCCAAGGTCAAAGATCTTCAGGGGAGAAGTTGCCGTAGTAATGTTGTGGTCATCGGGTGACCGGAGAGGGAAGAGGGCTCTAATGAGGTCCTATTTGCACAAAAGCTAGTTCAGAAAATTGCAGGTCCTTCTCCCTTCGGTTCTGAGTATATAGTGGAAAGGGCTC
Source organism: Neoceratodus forsteri (assembly GCA_016271365.2). Taxonomy (NCBI): domain Eukaryota; kingdom Metazoa; phylum Chordata; order Ceratodontiformes; family Ceratodontidae; genus Neoceratodus; species Neoceratodus forsteri. The sequence goes on from CM028130.1 coordinate 320,177,326, forward strand.
ACCGAGCCTTAAGGCTTATGCCATCACCAGGGGCTCAGCCCAGGACATCTATTTTCAAGTTCCTTAATTATCAAGAGTGCCAGCATCTGCTGGCTAATGTCAAAGAACTGAAGGAAGTGCTCTGGGAGGAATTTCCAATTCATATTACCCAGGACCTCCCCCCGTTAGTGAGACAGAAGAGATCTGAATATCATAATGTTGTGACCAAACTGCTAGCTGCAAACATCCATGTTTCAGATGCTGTATCCTGCCAATTTGCAAGTATCCATTGAAGGGCAATGGATCCCTTTAGAAGACCTGAACTCTGTGGAACTCAAGCTGAAGAAATTGCTTCCAAACCTTTTCAGAGATGGGTGAGAGCCTAGCGAGGATTCGTGGGGAGCTACGATTAAAAGTGCCTTGTAAGAATGTTGAGCATGTTTGATCAGTTCTGCAATGGAACTTTCAAGGAAACTGTTGTACAGCATTCATTTCTATACTGTTGGTGGAGGAATAAACTGGCAGTATTAATTTCTTTTGGTCAATATGCATCAACCAAGGATATTTTGGCCTGTTTGGACTCAGGGATTTTGTTCTTATTTCGTGACTAAATAACAAAAGGTAATTTTTCTTCTTTTCACATGTGTGAAGCAATCAGACTGCTGGGTGCAGACAGTGACTCTGTAGACATTCTGGAATCTAGGTCATTAGTTAATTTGTACTGTTTCTCTGAATATTAACCTTCATGGAGGGCCTAGTCCATTATTATGAAAGCAATACTGAAGGTCTTGGGATATTTTTGGTTAAAGAACTGATATCTTGCACTAGCAAGCCTAATTTACCAGTCAGGCTGGGGCCTTAATAAGCTCGAACCGCAATGTGATGACAAGAGAGCTGGTTGATAAAAGAGTGCAGTGGATTATTTTAGGGAGGGAGGGGGCTTTTTCTCTCGACTACCTCGGCCATTATCTTCTTATTATTTTCAATTGTTTTTAAACAGGGCCAGGGAATTGGTTGAGGGGAAGGCACTCCTCACATATTTGGGGTCTACTAGAATGAAAGGGGGATTTTATGTTAAGGAACCCGTAGACCTCCCTCATGTCACTGCCTGTTCTGTTATTGAGGAAGCTATTGCTTTTTGGGTTGCAGCAGTCATGATTTATTCCAATTATGGGATAACGAGGAGGATTGGGGGTTGATGGGAGGAGGAGACGCTGCCGAGTGGTAGGTATAGAAACATAGAAACATAGACTTTGACGGCAGATAAGGACCGCTAGGCCCATCTAGTCTGCCCATTTCCCTACCTACAGGATAGGCCGCAGATCCTAGTTAACCAACAGCCTATATCTTCCTGCCCCCACAAGAATTGACTTATGTCTGTCCCATGCATTCTTGAATTCTCCCACAGTTTTAGACCCCATAACTTCCTCAGGAAGGCTGTTCCATGCATCCACCACCCTCTGTGAAATAATACTTCCTCACATTGCCCTGAACCGCCTCCTTCTATCTTTAAATTGTGTTCCTTGTTCTTGCAAGTCTCTTTTTCTGAAAGATGCTACCTCTTGGACTTTGTTGACTCCCTGAGGTACTTGGAAAGTTTCTATCATGTCCCTCTCCTTCTTTCCTCAAGGGTATACATATTAAGCTCCTTTAGTCTCTCCTCATACGGCTTCTCTTGCAGACCCTGCACCATTTAGTTGCCCTCCTCTGGACTGCCTCTATTCTGTCTATGTCCTTGTGGAGATGGGGTCTCCAGAACTGGACACAGTATTCCAGATGGGGTCTCACCAACTGTCTGTACAGAGGGATAACAACTTCCTGTTTTCTGCTGCTGATGCCTCCCTATACATCTCAGTATACCCCAGCCCTCCCTACTGCTTTCTCACATTGCTTACTAACCTTAAGGTCATCTGATATGATTACCCCCAGGTCCCTTTCCTGTTTTGTTGTTGTTATACCTCCCACCCATTGTGTATTCTTCCCTGGGTTCTTGTTTCCCAGGTGCATTATTTTGCACTTTTTTGCATTGAATCCTAGCTGCCATATGTCTGACCATTCCTCCAACCTTGCCAAGTCCCTTTTCATCCTTTCCACGCCTCCTTGTGTATCAACCCTGTTGCAGATCTTTGTATCATCTGCAAAAAGGCATACTTTTCCTTCCAGTCCCTCTGCAATGTCACTGATGAAGACATTAAAAAGGACTGGACCCAATACTGAATCCTGCGGTACCCCACTAGTAACTGCCCTTTCTTCAGAGTGGACTCCATTTACAATTATTTCTGTGCTCTGTTGTCCAGCCAATGTTTTACCCAGGCTACCACCCTGGGACCCACTCCCAGGCTGGTTAATTTGACTAATAATCTTTTGTGTGGGACTGTGTCAAATGCCTTGCTAAAGTCTAGGTAGGCCATGTCCACAGCCCCTCCCTGGTCTACTACTTTGGTCACCCAGTCAAAGAAATCTATTAGATTCGTCTGACATGACCTTCCCACTGTGAACCCATGCTGCCTTGGATCCTGTGCCCACTGACCTCTAGGTACTCAACTATTCTTTCCTTCAGAAGTGACTCCATCACTTTCCCTACCACAGAGGTCAGACTGACAGGTCTGTAGTTTCCTGCTTCTGTCTTGGTCCCACTTTTGTGAAGGGAATCACATCCGCTTTCCTCCAGTCCTCGGTACCACACCATCCTCCCATGATTTATTAAAAGAGTAGCCAGTGGTTTCACTAGTTCCTTCCTTAATTCTTTTAGAATTCTGGGTGAATTCCATCAGGACCCATTGCTTTGTCCACCTTCAATTTTAGGAGTTCTTGCAGAACCCTTTCTTCTGTGAAAGGACTGGATCGACCCCCTATCAAGAGTGCTTCTGTTAATTGGATTAGGCACTTCCCTCCTCTTTTGAATACTGAGCAGAAATATTCGTTCAGTATTCCTGCTTTTTCACTGTCCCCCTCTGCCCACCCACCGTTCATTCTATTCAGCCTCATTATCCCTCCCTTTGTCTTTCTACGCTAGCTGATGTACCTATAAAAGGTTTTATCCCCCTTCTTAACTGAGTTGGCTATCTTTTCCTCAGTTTGGGCCTTTGCTATTCTGACTTCCCTCCCTGCTTCTTTCTGCCTTAACTGGTACAGCTCTCTGTCCTGCTTCTTCTGTGTTTTCTTATACTTCCGGAATGCTATCTTTTTCTTCCTGACTTTCACAGCCACCTCTCTTGAGAACAATAGTGGCTTTTTCTTTCATTTTGATTTGTTTATTTGATTCACACAAAGGCTTGTTGCCTCTGTGATGGCAGTTTTGATAATTCCCCATTGTTGCTCCACACCTCCTTCTAGCCTGTTTGCTAGTGCTTTTCTGAGGCACTCTCCCATCTTGCCAAAGTCAGCCCTCCTAAAGTCCAGTGCCCTCACTTTTGTATGGCTTGACTCTGTAGCTGAGTTTAACGTGAACCACACTGTTTGATGGTCACTTGTCCCCAGATGGCAATCCACTTCAGATCTGAGATCCTCTCACTGCTCCTGCTTGAGAGTACGAGGTCTAAGATTGCTCCTCACGAGTGGGTTCTGAAACTCAGCTGTCTAATGCCTGCCACCTGTAGGGCATCAAGAATGGCCCTGCTCTGGATGTGGCTGCAGCAAATGTGCTCCAGTTAACATCTGGCATATTCAGGTCTCCCATCAACAGAATCTCCCTTTCTCTGCCATTCTAAGAATGCCTTCCATCATGTCCTTGTCCATTCCTTCCCCCTGACATGGGGGTCTGTACACAACCCCTGCGCGGATTGTGGTGCCCTTTCCAGTCTCCAAGGTGACCCACAGTGCCTCCTCTCCTCCCGGTTTACTCTTTTGTTCAGTTGCTTTTATCCCTTCCTTTACATAGAGAGCTACTCCTCACCCTCTTCTCCCCTGCCTGTCTCTCCTGTAGGTTATATACCCTGGTATGTTAACATCCCTGTCATGGTTCTCTGTGTACCATGTTTCTGTGACTGCTACGATATCCAGGCATCCCTCTTCCATTAAGACCACCAGCTCAGGGAGCTTGTTGCCCAGACTATGGGCATTGGTGCTCATTACCCTCCATTTCCTGATGGCCTTACCCCCTTTTGCCCCATCCCTGTCCTTCTTGCCTTTGTCACTTTCTCCATTTACCCCTGCCCTTCTCCCTATCGACACCTCCATGTTTGTGTTTGCCACACTTACTACCATGATTGTTTGGGGGGGCTAGGATTTTCCTGCTCCTTTCCAGTGCCTCCCCCCTTGGCTAGTTTAAAAGCTTGCCAATGAAGCATTTAAACCTCATCACCTAGGATCCTGGTTCCCTCCCGGACAGATGCAGCCCATCATGCCAGTATAGGCTTGCATCACTCCAGGTGGACCCCAGTCCCCAATGAAGCCAAATCCCTGAGCTCCACACCAGTTTTTCAACCACTGATTGAATCCCATGGTATGGAACACCCTAGCCTCTCCTATGCCATAGATGGCACCTCCGAGAAGGTTACCGTGCGTGCTACTTGACTAAGGCCCCTCCCCAATTCCACAAACTCTTCCTGCACTTCTCTAATCCCTTTCTTAGCCAGGTCATTTGTCCCTAGGTGGACAATGACACACAGCTCCCTCCCCTGTGCAGCTGCTCCAGCAATCCTGAGGATTCGCCTCCCTGTCCCTCCAAGCCATGGCGCCAGGCAGGCACCTTACCTCCCTCTCCCCTTCCTTGCCCAGTTCTACCTTCCTAACAATGGAGTCCCCCACCAGGAGTTGTTTCCTTCCCCTGTAGGGTCCCCTGCCACCCTCCTGTGGGTCTCCTTTGTGGAGGTTCCCAACATCCTCCTTGGTCTCCACTGTAGGTGCCTCCATAGAGGAACCACACTTTGCCAGAATGGCATAGGAATTGTGGAGAGGTACAGCTGGAGGGATGTGCCTCTGTTCCACACACTACAAAGCATGTGGGTGGGGGAGATCGGTCCTCCTGATGGGGCCTTACTAAGTTACTGGACTGCTAGGGTGACAGACTGTATTGAGGGGCTCACAGGGAGGGATTAGGAAATTGGGCAGTAAGGAAGAGTTGTGGGTACTGGGGTGGGGGGCATTTCACAATGGGGCAGGGGTGGAGGGGACAGCTTGGCACAAGAGATATGTGGTTCTTCATGCAACAGGATATATGGTGTCAACTGGTGCTGATGTGTTTTTCTAATTGATCATGGTAGGAATTAAAAAAAGTGTGTCCTGGAATGTACATGGGCTCTGCACTAAACTAAAACACTATCAGGTGTTGAAGCACAGCAATTTGCTCAAAGGAGGACTCATGTTTCTCCAAGAGACCCACCTTTTGGAATCAGAGGGAGCCCTCTTCCACAGACAATATATAGGACAGTTTTTTTTTATGGTATTTTTTTTCCCATGGGGGGGACCCAACCGGCCTTATTGTCCTGGCATCCTTTATGTTCTGGCCACCATCTGCCCTGTGCTGTCTCCAACTGAGGGCAACCACCAATTATCCCATGGCTTGCCTCCCATGGTGGGACGGCGGGGGTCAACCAACTCCCCCACTGCAACAGATCTGCTCAGGGTGATCCCTTCGGAGCAGCGCAGGACATTGTGGATGGCCATCAAGTCACAATGGCTAGGCACTCCCCTTTTTCCATATTCTTGTATGTGTGTTGGAGGCAGAGTGTACAGTGCTGGCAAAGGTGCACTGCACATGCGTCTGCACGTAGTGTACAAGCCGGCTGCCCTGCCTACCACCCTATTCTACCAGGCCTGATGTGCCAACATCCAGCCTCCACTAGATGTCAGGCTATGCTGGTTACTGTACCCTGACCCACCCTGGAAGGGGAGAGAAGTTCATGGGATGCTCAATCAACTCCCTCCCCTTCTGACTCACAGTGACTGGGCTCACTCCCAAACCTGGGTTGCTGGCATGGCGTGAGGTGTGGCATCCAGTGCCTCAACCCTCAGTGCCACCAGGCCATCTATAGGACAGGTTTTTAATGCAAGGGACAGCTCCCAGAGTCATGGGGTGGCCATCTTAGTGGCCAGGAATATACCCTTTAAATCCGAACAGGTTATCTGAGATCCACAGGGCCAATTTCTATTTGTAAAAGGCACCTTAGAGAGAATCTCCTTAGTATAGGGGTGTGTATATGGTCCCAATAATGATTCTTCCCTATTTTTCACAGACCTGTGAAAGGTCCTGATACCTTACACTACCTGTCCATGCATTATATGGATGGACTGGTATTTAACCTTTTCACTTGATTTAGATAAATCAACCCCCAAAAGACAAGGCCTCTCCCCAGCACAACGTGATGTTAGAGAAATGGTTGGTCACCTGGGGTTAGTAGATACCTGGAGAATGCTGTATCACACCTTAAAGGAATTCGCCTTCTAATCCAGTGTCCATGGGGCCTCCTCCTTGATAGATTATTTTTTAATCAGCCAATCATTCCTACATGGGGTAGTGTCAGCAGGGATAACTTTGGGGGTAAACTCAGATCACTCAGTGGTAAACTGCAATTTGGTATTAACACCAGATATGTCACCTGATTCACTATGGAAGCTGAATAATCAGCTCCTTAAGGATCCTAAAATTGTAGATTTTATCATTCAAGAAATAGAGGAGCATACCAGAGTTAATCAGAACACCACATCAAGGCCAGACCTTGAATGGGGAGCCCTGAAGTGTGTATTATGAGGGGTATTCATTAGGTTGGCCTCCTGCCAGAAGAGGGAACGGGAGCAAAAAGCCCTTTCACCTTTATGCAGAATACATACTTTGAAGGCTTCATTGTCTCCTATAGCTTCTATAGATGATAGGCAGTTACTGCTGAGTTTGAGGGATCAATACTGCTTACTCCTTATGGAGAAAGCTGAATATGCTATTTTAAAGACCAGAGTAAACTATATTGATCAAGGGGAGAAGGCTGGCCATCTCCTGGCATTAAGGTTGAAACAGGTAGAGTCCTAAAGAATTGTCTCAAGTATCAGATCCCGACACATGGGTGATCTTCGCCTTGCTCCCAAAGAAATTACTGCTGGGTTTGTGGGATATTACAAAGACTTATATATTCCCATGTTTAATAGACCCACTGCTGCAGCTGTGGAACAATACATTTACCCACTTGGTATCCCATCTCTCACACTGATTCAACAAGAATCATTAGTTGTCCCCATCTCAGAGTTGGAAATTCAATTGGCTATATCCTCACTAGCAGCTGACAAAGATCCTGGCCCAGATGCGTATTCCCCTAATTTCTATAAAACTTTAAGTAAACAAATTACATCTTGGCTGTCCCGTCTCTTCTGAATGGATGTTAGGAGGGAACCCCTTAGATAGCTCTTTGTTGGAGGCTATTTTTATAGTGCTACATAAACAAGATAAAGATCCTGAACTGACAAGTAGTTACCATCCAATTTCATTACTGAATTGTGATATTAAAATATTAGCAAAATGTCTTGCTAACAGACTCAAAAGGATACTTCCTGATATCATTCACACAGATCAAGTTGGATTCATGCAGGGGCATCAGTCAACAGATCACTTTAGGAAGTTAGCACACGTCTTCTCCATGTCCAGAGATTCAGATATACTGGCTGGGTTGTTGTCTTTGGACATGGAGAAGGTGTTCGACCATATAGACCGGCAATTTCTATTTTTAAATATGTGCAGATTTGGCTTCCTGGTTAAATTTATAGATTGGATTGCATCCTTCTACCAGAACCCTCAGGCTAGAATATACTGTAATGGATTCCTTTCTGATATATTCTCCCAGTGTTCAGACATGAGACAGGGTTGCCCCCCCCTCTCCCCTATTGTTCAATATTTCTTAGAACCATTGCTGATTAAGCTGAGGGCAAATGAAGGTGTACAGGGGATCCCTATAGGTACCCACATATTTAAACTATCTGCATATACTGATGATGTGCTTCTTCACCTGACCCACCCTGCTAAATCCCTCTCTATTGTTCTGAATATCATTATCAAATTTGGAGAAATCTCAAATTAAAAAATTAACCTAAATAAGGTGAATGTCTTTCCCCTGAACCACAGATTTTCAAAACAGGATATTTCCTCAATGGAGGTAAAGTGGAACTCTAAGTATATAAAATATTTTGGGGTTAGTTCTCTCTAGAAATGATAGCTTAATGAAGAAGATGAACTTTGACACCCTCCTGGATACCATCCAGTAGGGTTTCAAAAAATGGCAATCTCTTCTGATTTCTCTTTGTGGGAGGATTAGCATAATCAAAATGAATATATTGCCCAGAATATTTTATACCCATAACATGTTAAATTTATGGGTACCCCTAAAATGGTTTAAGACAGTGCACACCCACATTTCTTCTTTTATATGGGGGGGACAACCTCAATGAGCTTATCTTAAATTAGCAGCATCTACACAGGCTGGGCGTCTTAAACTACCACATACTGGTATGTATTATTGGGTGAGTCAGGTGACTCAGTATTTAAGATGGTTTATACCCCAGGAAGAGATTGCCTCTGTGTCATATACACCAGAATAGTTACTATTGGAAAGGGACATAATTGATAACTTGAACATGACCAAGGAGACTCTCCTGTATGTTCCCATCAGAAGTCTCCCTCCCAGTTTAAATAATTCCCCCATGCTAGTATCCCTTCAAGAACTCAATTATGTGCTTTTCTCAAATACTGAAATACTAAAGATCCCAGACAACCAATAGTTGGGAACCCGAATCTCCGAGTTGGAGGTAAAACCATTTCTCCACATTGGCTACCCCATTTCAACAATGCCCGGGTTGGGGAATTGTTTACTGATGGTTCATGCATGGATTCAGGCACTATACTGGCTTCTTATTCCATAGACCGGAGACAGATTTTCAAAGCTTGGTAAATTAGGCATCTTTTGATAAAGGTGTTTCCGGCCAATGGGAATATGCATGAGAGCTGTACCTGGTTGGAGTCTTTGAGTCCGATATGTGGGAAACCCCATGCAGTATCACTAATATATTCCTGTTTATGCACAAATATGCTTGATATGGGCAGTGGGGTGCCTAAATATTGCAATTCGTGTTTTCCAAACTCTCTGGAGAAATGGGAATCAATTGGCCTAGAATCCTTTAGATATATCTTTCAAGATAGATTGAAGCTTACACAGTATAGAATACTGAATGATATGTACTGGATACCCATTAAACTTAACAAAATAGGTAGATCATCAGATGCCCTTTGTTTTAGATGTAAAAAAGCTGAAGGGGACCTGGTCCATATATTCTGGGAGTGTCCCTTGATTAAGAATTTATGGGAATTAATTAAGACCAGGGCTGACCCTCTGTTGGGCATTGGAGAGCTATTCATGCCAGAGATATGTCTCCTGGGGGACTTCTCCACAATACCAGTTAAAAACCATAGGTATCATAAAGCCATGATTGCACTTACTCTTAAACTAATTCTGCATCTCTGGCTAGATGCCCACACTATTACTTATGAGGAATGGTTGTGGGATCTGTTATTTAATCTCCATACTGAACAAATGAAAGCTAGTCTGGTTGGATCTCTTCTCCACTATAGGAAGGTATGGGAAGGTCTCCATACCTTATATCTTCTCCAGACTGGGGCCTTGCAGTAATAAGATACATACTTCCATGATGGTTCTGACTATTTCTATACTCCTACAGTGTCTGAACATAGTGTGTATACATGTTTTATCTTCACCATGGTACCTGGTCTTATAAGAGGGATGTGCCAAGCTGAGGGAGGTGGTATGGAGGGAGGGGGTAGTGGGGGGGCTTTAGTATGGAGTTGATTGTTACATGATACATCCCTGTAATATGTTGCTGGTTCCTTCATGTTAAAGCATTCACGGAAAAGTTAATAAACTTTGAATAAAAAAAAAATGGGAGATGACTACATCTGCCAGTTCTACTTTATCAATGATATCAATCCCATTTAATTTTAAAGGGCCTACTTTGCAGTCTTGTTGTTTTGTTGAATTAATATAGTTATATAATAGTGATTTATATATGCTAGTATTTGTGTTGATACTGACTCTGAACCCTTTGTAAATAGGCCCTGCCTAATAGGTTTTGTGTGGAATAAATAAATAAATAAATCTAAAAATCTTAGATGTTGAGTGCAGGCAATACCTTGTAACCATCAGGTAATTAGGGTCTCTCAGTAAGTAAATACAAATTATTGGGATACATCAAATTAATGGTTTAATTTGTGGCAGAGTGCCTGGATCCACTAGAAAATGAGTATGGTGTCTATATACAGTTTTGCCCCTGAGAAAGGCCATGAGAGTTGGCTGAAACACTTGGACATTTTTTTGCGTATGTCTGTCTGTGAGTATAATGTTAAAGAGTGTTATTTGCAGGTAATGCATTTCTGAATCAGGAATATCACATCTTTTGATGAAGGTGCAGGTTGCATCAGAACTGTTTGATGCAAGCACCTTGTGTTCTTCTCAGGGCTTTGCAAATCTGGTCTTGTGTCTTTTCTGAGTACAGCCAATAATTTTTTGCATATGTCATTGACTACTCCTCAGCCTTTAACTACTCATTATCCTTTGATTCACTGAGTAAGAACAATCTGTGGGAAATTCTGAAAAGCAATGCCATAGATGGTTCATCACTGTCAATAATAATCACCTCATACTCATATTATAAAACTTATACTTATTATTCTAGTAATGGGAATCTCACTAATACATTTACCTCCAATAAGGAGGTGAAGCAAGGCTGCTTAATTGCTCTACTTTTGTTTAATTTATATAGCAGCAACGTTTTTCTATCTCGCACTAATGCAGAACAGGATGCTTCTAAAATCAGCGAGAAATCTATACAAACATTAGTGTATGCAAACAATTTGGTTATTTTTTCCATAACTCCATCAGTGGTACAGAAACAGTTAAACAATTTACTTGAAATCTCAGATACTCATAACCTGGAAAGAAATATTGATGAGGCAGTCATTATGGAATTCTGTAGAGTACTGCAAATTACAGTTGGTGCATTAATCAGACAATTATCTGTGTTTAAAAAAAATTGTGTGTCAAGGTTTAACATTTAGGAAACGTTGTCTTTGTATAGAACACATTAGTTATTTAAAAATCAAATGGCAGTAATCCATGATTTTCTAGATTGTATGGAGGTAATTCAGTCTAAGCTTCATTGAGAACCTTCAATGCCGAGGTAGTTCCACAGGCATTAGACACTACTGAAATACAGTATGTGGTGACCAAGAGAATAACAGATAAGAAAGCATAATGGATAAATCCTATCCTTCAGTTGTATGGGTCCTGCACAGTACCCGTTGGACTTTATCTTACTGCCTAGCTTGGACAGAAGACTGTTATGGTTTTGTCAATGGCTAGAATATTTAAGTATTGGCTAAAAGGTATTAGTTCAGAAGAAAATACCATTATTTCTCAAGTATATAAAGAATAGGTTAGTTTGGTTCAAAAGGGTTTCAAATCCCCATGGTTAAGAATACTGAAAACAGTTTTGCAAACAACCTAAGAACATTTATTGAGTGAAGTTCAAAAAAATATTACATTACATCCATCTATGTATTAAAGATACACTTTGTCTTACTGTGGCTGAGGATGATCTTTTGAAAATTAGGAATTCATGATTAAGCCTCTGGTATGCTCTGACAAAAAATGATAATCTTTTTGAACCTTATTTAGCTATACTTTCCAATCCTGAGCAGAGAAAAGCATAGGCAAATATGTGTTTTCAAATTAATTCATCACATTTGCAAATAGCAAGATATAACAAAAGTTTGAGTCTGGGATTTGATACTTTATGTAACTGTAGGTTGGGCAAAGAATATATAGCCCATACCATGCAAGTTTGTTCATTAAACCCTTAGGCTGCCAACAGAATCAGCAAGTACAGGAATTCTGGACTGATGTATCAGTCTGTGGCACAGCAAAGGTTAATAGAAAACTGAATTTATCTCTGTTGGGTGACATATTAGCTCAGATTCCTTTACCAATACCAATGGAGCTTACAGTATTGAATGTGTTGCTTGATTCTAAAGATAAAAAAAAATCTATAATGTAGCTCTTTTGCATAAAAGGTGTTACTAAAAAAAAAAAGATGCGGTGATGTTTGTGTCTGTCTGTTTAGAACAAATTCTTTTAGCCATACTAGATGTGTGTTTTTGTCTATAGAAACATAGAAACATAGAAACATATTAATGTATGTATGTATGTATGTATGTCTCTGTATTAATGCCTCCTGTTAACCATACTTATGCACTTGAGATATGGCATGGGTGCTCAGGAAGCACAAATAAAGGCAAATCTTGTGGAAATGCAGAAAGCACACACAGTATTTATTTGAAGAAACAAGCAACATAAAATAACAAATAAAATACTGGAATATCAACGCAACCATAATAAAATTCTGGCACTGTGGAACTGTTCTGGGATGGTGCATGGGAAGTCTGAGGTCTCTGTGAAGCAATCTGCTCCAACAAGGTCTCTTGAAGAGTCACAGTTCCATCCTTCAGTGCCTTCAGCAAGCAGTACTTCCTCTGCAGTGACCAGACACCAAGTCACTCAAGTCCAAATCAGCAGGTATTCCCTTAGAGAAAAGACTCCTCCTCCCAGTTCCCATAGGCTCCACAGAACATCAATCTTCACAAAAAGTACTGGTATGCACACAGTAGTAGTATACCACTGAACATAAAAACAGGTAATGCATTTAGTACAATTAGGCCCGGATATTCAGAAATGTGCCAAAGGCCGGTGCATGTCCAGCGCAGTGCAAATCCAATGCACCACGGTGCAACAGAAGCCATATTTAGAGGTTGCACCTGCCGCACTGCACCAGCACAACCCGACTGAATATAGTACAGTTGCGCCTTGGGGCAACCAAGCTTGCACCATGGTGCAAACACAGTAGTGCCATGGTGCAGAAAAAGATGCACAAGCATAACTGTGGCAGCAGAGCAGCAGAGCAACAGAGGGGGGCATGGCACAGAGAAGAGACCCAGAGACAGAGCCAGGGAAGCACAGTGACAGGCCACAGGAGGCCACCACCAGCAGGGCACAGTAGGGCGCACACAGGCACCCAAACCCCCCCAGAACACAACAGTGGCACAGATAGTAGACAACAGGAGGTGTCAAAGGCTAACAGAGGGCCACCAAGAGTGCCCCCCTTGCAGGCTGCAGGCTGTGCCCCCTACATACCCAGACCAGAGCAGGCCACACCCAGGACCAAGCAGCCAAGCACACACACACCACACAGACACACCAGCAGTCCACACAGTAGGCATGGAATGCACCAAGAGGCATGTAGCACAACAGACCACATGGGACAGGCTGCACAATGCCAAGCAGGGGCCCCAACACAGTGTGCAGCCAGTACCTGACCAAAGACCATGGTTGTGTGCAATCACCATGCACACACCCGACACACCCCCCTTGACAGTTGCCCCATGGGCACCCCAAGGCACAGCTACCAACCAAAGGGAGGGACACCACCACAGTGAGACACAGCATAGCACACAGCAGTGAACCACAGAAGCACAATACATGCCCCAACACATGCACACCACACAGACAGGCACTGGGCCACTGCAGCATGGCTCCTCACGCCACCCACAAAGCAGATACTGACACAAGCAGGTAAGTCAAAAAATATATATTGCAAGAACAAACTATTTACAGCAACAAGGGGGTGGGAAAGGGTAGGAAAGTGAGGGAAGGGGACAGGGCACAGGGACTGTACATTGGGATGGTGGACTGTAGGGGGAGGTACAGCAGGTGAAACAGGGGAATGCTGGGGCCCATTCACCAGCTGCCATGGCCTGCCTCCCCTTGGTGCTTTCGCTGCCTCCTATCCTCCAGGAGCATGTGGCAAACCTGCAGGACAGCCTCCATTGTCGTCGATGCGATAAGGATCAGCTGCTGGAGCAGCCTGCAGTACATGGGCCTCCGTCTTTGATGCTGGACACCTATGACAAGGGACAGGACAGGTGATCAGTGCAATGTCCCAAGGAACCAAGCCCACCCACAGCATGCAATGGGCAGCAGTAACACACACCCCTGGAGGGCCCGTACCTGCCACCTGCAGGTGGGTGGGCCAATGCCTGCCAGTAACACAGCACACCACGACAGTGCACAGAGGTGGTCCCCACTGCACATTGGCCACCCACCTGCGCAATGACAGTCACATGGCACAGTGCACCGGCAGCACCACAGCAATGTTAGTGGCAGCCGTGTGCACTTCCACCGCACCAACAGCTGGCACACACCTCCAATGGATGCACCACAGCAGCAAGCACCATGCACAGTGTGACACACACAGCTGTCATGCCACACAGCTAAGGTGGCCATACCCACACCCATGCCCCTGCCACCCACCCATGTAATATGCGAAGGACCATGACAGTGCCTACCTGCCCTCCATGGCCCCGCTGGTGCCAGAGCCCCTTCTGCATTGCCTCCATGGCCCGCTGGGGCCTGCTGTCCTGCTGTTGCTGCTGCTGCTGCCCTCTGGAAATTCTCAGGCCCTGGAAATGGAACATAGACAGGTACACATCAGTAAACATCCACAGCAACTGCCCACCACCCCCACCCCTGTGCACAGGGTGAGCCCCTACCCAACACATCCCACACAGCTGCATCGCAATGCAAGTGGCAGCTGGCAATGCCACCCCATGATGTGCATGATGGTAGTGCACTACTCTGCAGGGTATGCCAGGCAGCCTAGCCAACACCACAGTACAGCACCGGGGCACACATGCACTATGGGCCTACTCATCTGGCTGTGGCATAGCCCCATGGCTTACATGCATCTCAAGCCTTTTCAGGAGCTCTGGTTCCCTCCACACAAGGTTGCCATACCTGTGGTGGCACTGATCCCCCATCCTGGCCACCCCGGTCCACTGCTATAGTGTGGCAGCAATCCCCTGCCACACCGCAACCCTCGGCTGCTGCAGGGGCACCTGGCCAAATAGTTGGGGGGGCATGGGGCTGGACACAGGTGACCAGGTTGACCAGCTCAACCTGTGTCCCATTCTGCATTCAAAGTGACCGTCACTGTGCCATGCTGCGAAATAAAGCCGGTGAGCAAAATGGTGGCAGTAAGTGCACATGGCCATGACATGCACCAGATGCGCAATGAGAGGGAGCATGTGCTGTGTCCACCCATCACACAGTCTCAGAGATGTGCAGCATGGGCGTGGCTAGATGGGGTCACGGGGTGAGGGGGTGACCCAAGGGTCAGGGATCACAGCAGGGGTCAGGGGTCTCCCGCCTCTGTGCAGTGCGCACACGTGCGATAGCAGGCCTAGTACATCTTGCGCCATTCCCCCCCATTATGCAGTTGGCACACAGTGTACAATTGACACCATGATACCATTCGGCGCTTGCACAATGCAGGCCTGTGCACTGCACATGCATACGCATTGCACCATGACTTGCTCTGGAGCAATCTCATTGCATACGGAGCAAAATTGTGATATTCAGATGCCATATGCAAATGAGCTCATCAGCCAATGAGTGGCACACTGGGGGCATTAGCATTAGGGTTGTCAGAACCCTCTGAAGTTCTGGGTTCTAGTTCTAGTCTAGAACTTTTGAAAAAGGGTTCTAATCTTTTTTAGAACTTTTTAGAACTCGAACCCTATTTTTTTATTGTGCTGCCAGTAATGAAGATAGTGATAAAATACATGTAAAGGAAAAACTGTTCAATATAAGGGGGGGAGAAATTATCATGTGTGACATTGATAGGAATACAACTAGGTTTATCTATGGTTTCTTCTGTTTGCTAAAGCCAGCAACTTAATACGTAACAGGCCCACCCACCCACCCATATGTTAAAAGTTTTCCTGCTGCAGCTGCACATAGTTCCTTAGTGAAAGAAAGAGGCACATTAGCCATTTATGTACTCAGTTATATATACTCATCGCTATGAATTATGAGAAAAAATAACTGATATTACTCTAATTTCAGCTATTTGCTGCTTTCTGTTTTAAATGAGTAAATCAAAAGTTGCTATGTTTAAAAGAAAGCTTTTATAACAAAGTCAAGCCAAGTACTACAGCAGCAGCATGTGGAACTGTTGCAAAACATATTATGTCATAACGTAGTCAGTCAAGACATTTGAATAAAAAAAATATGCCAGTCGTTGCTGGCACAAAATGCATGCAATTTTCTAAGATAATGCATATATATACCAACATTTTTGTTGGCAAATTGAAGTAATACATACAACTTTCTAAGATGATGCATTTTTGCAGCTGATATTTCAATAAAATCTGTATTTCAGTCACATAAATGAAAAAGTGGTTTCCTCACCACATACTAACTTAAGAAACATTTAATGTAGCTGCAGCAGTTGGCATGTGATGTTTAAGGGACAGCGTCTGTCAACCCCATTATGTATCAAATTATCACTACTTGTAAAGCAAAAACACTTTATGATAGGTCACATTCTGTGAAAACTGCTGATGCAGATTTTCTTTTTATTTCTGATTCCTTTATTCTTTTTTTTAAAGGAGACGGTACAATTGTGCTAGGTGGCAGCAGTTTGCAATGTATTTAATAAGAATATATATTATGTGTACAGTAGGTTCGGTCTGTCATCATTTTTTTTCCTCACCATCCCCAGCCGATCATGAATCTGTAAATGGAAGGACTAAAACAACACCCACCTTTCACCCCATCACCCATTCCACTTTTCTTCCACCACCCTCATCTGTGCAGTAGCACCCATGCCACCCTTACACCCATGTTAAAACCAACCCACAACCCTCACCCATGTACTAGCATCCATTTTTGGTTTATGGCTAATATTTCTATAATTGAAAAAATAATAAACAGCTACCAATTAGAACTCATTGTTTTGTCCTCTTTAAAATTGAAAAATAGACTGTCTCCTGTCCCAGCCCATACTGATGCATCACAAAGTCACAGAAGGTAAATCCAAAAATATATGTTTGCACTTTAACTATAAATAATATGATACAGAAAGGATTGACGTAACAGTGTCCCTTTTATGCCAAATTTGGGCCTGTTCCCACTGATGTTAAAATTGCCCTGTATATAAAACTTGTTGACTTTAGTTTAGACCCTAGCTACAAAGCAGTTTGCTATGAAATGGTGAAAGTTTTGGGGGGGGTATATAGTCCAAGGTAGTAGATCGAGAAAGGAGAGAGACAACCAAAGTCATCACAGTCTGTAAAAGATTCCTTTTTTGGTGCAGAGAGACTCTGTCCCACACAATATTTACCAGCCACCACCATCTGAGTTGTCATCACCATCAACATCCACAACATCAATCACTTCAGGATCAGTTTGTATACTCTTGTAGGGATACGAAAATCTTGACTTATTAACTTTAATAAGAGTTAACGTGTGTACATTTTCTGGCAGCAACCTATTTCTGGTGTCTGTCACAATATTGCCAGCTGTACTAAACATGCATTCTGAAGAGACACTTGTTGCAGGACAACCCAGATATTTCCAGGCTTCATCATACAGCTCTGTCCAAATTGACTTTTTTGATCTCCAGTATTCAAAAGGGCATGCATCAATAGGAATAGGCAGTTCTTGCAGGTAACTGTCTACCATGATGGACAGAGACCGCTCAGAACAGGAATCAGCAGAAGCTGGTATGGCAGCAATTTGGGAAAGGTTTTGCCACAGATTTAGCTTGCTACTAAGGGTTGAAGAAGTGGCAGTTGTGGAACAACTACTGTTAATGTTTGGTGACTTTTCCAGTTCTGTATCCCTTTGTGAAGAGGAACCTGCATGTTGTGGTGATGACAACCTGAGGGTACTGTGCATGTCTGTGTTTGACTCCTGTGAGTGCTGCAGCTCATCTAGCAACATACATTTGTACTGCTCTATATCATCTGTTTTTGGAAGATGTATAGCCTTGAACCTGGGATCTAAGAGAGTTGCAAGGACGTAGTGTTTTGATTTTGTCATTGCAACTAATTTGTCATTGGTTTTGAAGCGCTCGCTCATTCTCTTTACGAGATTCCCATGATACAGACGACATGTTGTCTGTGCTTCAGATCTGTCTTTTTCTATTTGTAGATTTAGAACACTAAGATGATGTGAAATGAGCATTATGAGTGGGATAACCCGACTCACAGATGCGCCTTCAGAAGACATGTCCCTTGTAGCTGTCTCAAAAGGAGCTAGGATACAGCACACTGTCTCCATTAATTTCCACTGCAGCACAGACAGCATAATGCCATCTCCAATAATGTAACTGGAGCAATACTCATGTACAGCTTGCTTTTGCCCCAAGAGGTGCTGCAGCATATAAAGCGTTGAGTTCCAACGAGTGGAAACATTTTGAATCAGCTTTTGCTGGGGCAGCTTGTGTTTTTTTTGCAGTTCGGACAATGTCCGTATAGCCTTGGTTGAATGTGAAAAGTGAGTCACAATTTTTTTGCAAACAGCAATCATACCATCCACTTGTGTTTCGTTGCTGAGAAATCCAGTGACAATTAAGTGTAAGCAATGTGCAAAGCAAGAAGCATGCAGAAATCCTCCATCCTGTACTGCTTTCAAGATGTTGGCTCCATTGTCACTTACTATGAAGCCACATTTTAGACCGTGAGAATAAACCCATTCATCAAGGAGGTCATTTAGTTCCTTCAAGATGTTTGCAGCAGTATGACTTTGCCCAAACTTCTTTATATGCAGCGCCCATCTTTTGGGTGTCTTTGTTTTGAAGAAGCACAAGAAAACGTGACCCAATGAGCGTGAGGGACATGTAATCTATGTTTTGAGTGCTGGTCCACATATCTGTTGTGACATGAATAACCCCACCCTCAGCAGTTTTAAGTGCAAGCATCACTGTCGCTTTTAAAGCCTGATAAATGTTTGGTATTTCAACATAGGAAAAGTACCTTCGATGAGGAACATTGTAACGAAGCTCTGCTAATGTCATGAGCTCCCTAAAATCCTCATGATCTACCAAAGAGTATGAGAGAAGGGCTCCGGCTAACAGTTCACCAATTCGGTGATTAAGATGAAGGGTCTTTGGATGATTTCTAGTAAAGGTATTCTTCCTTTCAAATGCCTGAGACAGTGTTAGCTGTTTACAACATGTCCCTGCTGGTTTATTATACACCGTGCTGATGGGCAGATGGACGCGGAGATGGTGGACTAGGACTTATACATTCAGTGCCATCACTGGATGTGCAACTGTACTAATGGTGCTGGCATTGGTGGTAACAGTGATCCTAGGGCTGGCAGTGGTTCTGCCCGCATCAAGTTCAGACAATTCAGTATCCATTTCAGATTCCTGACCCTTCTCATGTGTGGTCTGGAAGATGGAGGACATGGGTTTTGGATGATCAAGCAAAACTGAATGCTTTTCAGATGGCATTTAAGAGCTGTAGTGCCAAAGCATGACACAACTTTACCACGGCTTACACTCTGTTTACACAGGGAACAAATTGCTCTGCATGGATCAGTTTTACTGACAGAGAAATAATTCCACACCTCAGATGTGACAGATTTTGTTCGAGTGCTAGGAAGATAGCTAAAGACTGTTTGTGTCTTTTCACCTGTCCTAACAGAACCTGGGACATGCTCCTTGGTGCTAGAAGAGTGGGCAGAAGACTCTGATGGATTTTCTTTGCTGGCCAACACAGAAGTGATGGATTCAATGGATATGTCCTTTTCATTGCCAACAGTGCTGGATGTATTTGCAAGTGCACTAGCTGATTCATTGTCAGCAGACTTGCTCATTTCACTTTGTTGAGGAAGTAATGATTCGTCGCGAGACACAACAGTGTCGGACTGAGACAAAGAGCTACTGTCTGAGTCAGAGAGGGACTCACTGTCACTTGCATTATTGCTGCTAGTCACAGGGATCTTAACAGCATGAATGGCATACCTTATGGTGCCTCTCCGTGTGACCCCAGCAGCTGTACAGGTTTTCTTAAAAGGTCCCCCTTTACCACACTTCACTGTTGCTCTTTTGCTGTTTGTTGAATTTTTATCACGTGAAACATTTTGCTTATTTTTGCTAGCACCAGGATTACCACTACCACCAACACCTGCTCCAACACTAGCACTAGATGCTTCATCTATGTTGGTGTCAGCCATAACAGAACCAGTATACTGCAGGGAATACACCCACACAATTCCTGTGTAAGAAAGCAATGTAATCTATGATCACTGGCTACAACTCCAAAATTTTATTTTGGCTATGTGACACTGTGATGCAGTGGACTGAAAGTAACTGAAGAATATGACAGTTTACAACTAAACGATCCCAGGTTCAAGGCTTACAGAATGATTGGGCTGCTGGGCAAAGGCATAAGCATAGCAGTCAAGGGGTGCACAGCAGCAGGGTGATGGAATGACCACAAGAGATGGAGTTACACACACAAACCGAGGAAAGAGATTTTTCTGTCTCTTCTCCCAACAGGGAAATATATTTTTTGGCTTCTGTTGTGTATTTAAGGATAATGTCACCACACAACTGCCCACTGGGCTTCACACGGTAACACACACTGGGTAAGGTACAGTGCAGTCAAGGGGCACACAGCAGCATGGTGATGGGCTGACCACAAGAGACGGAGCTACATACACAATCCCAGGAAATAGATTTTTATGTCTCTCATCCCAACAGGGAAATATATTTTTAGGCTTCTGTCATGTATTTAAGGATAATGCCACTACAAAACTGGCCACTGGGCTTCTGTCTTTCCTCCTAACAGGGAAATATATTTTTAGGCTTCGTTCTGTCATGTATTTAAGAATAATACCACCAGAAAACTAGCCACTGGGCCTCTCACGATAACACACACTGGGTACTAGGGTACAGTGCAGTCAAAGGGCACACAGCAGCAGGGTGATGGCCTGATCACAGGAGATGTTTCTGTCTCTCCTCCCAACAGTAGAAAAATGTATTTAAGGATAATACCACCACAAAACACACACTGGGCAGTAATAACTAGGGTATAGTGCAGTCAAAGGGAAGGGAACACAGCAGCAGTGTCATCCCTCCTGATACTTGGTTGTAGGACTTGACTTTAAACAATTCAATTCAATAAAAGTTCACTGTTCATTCACTCATTTAACTTTGTTTTCTCTCAAAATCTGATTTTCTTCACCCCTCCCCCAGCCAGGGTGCTCTGTCTCCATGACAAATCTCACTAGACAGAGATGAGTAGTTAATCTTAAACAGATCAGGAGGATCAGAAAATTCAGAATATAGTAGTTTGGCAACTAGAGAGACTAAGCAGCATTCCAATGCAGGCAGTCAGCTAGATATAATATCCCACACAGCGAGAGAGACCCCACTGTTTTTTCCTACCCTGCCTTGCTTTCCTTTTCACCCTGTCCACCACCCACACTTTAGATTTTTTATTTTGTTTTACTCTAGTAGCTGGAGGGAAAGCAAGTTGTCACTTTTTTTTTAAATGCCACGAGTTCGTTCGCAACTCGAAGTCGCAACGCAATCAGGCACAGCAGAACTGCAACTCCTTTCAATGAACTGTGAATGCAGCCACGCGTGACTTAAATACTGTGCTGGTATGAGGACCACATGACCACAGAGCAGTTGGTCAGGTGGTGATGACGGTGGTGATGACGGTGACTGGGAGCAAGGGTATGCAGGCGCGATCTCACAATGTCCCCCCACAAGAACAGTAACTGCATCGGGATGGGAACGGAAGCGAAACTCGAGTGAAGACTCCGGAGTAATATTTTTTTCAATCGGGGGCTGAAAATTTGCATTCGGGACTTGGGAGGGATGCGCTTACCAGAAAACAGAAAAATAAGATTTTTTTACAAAGATTCGAACCCTTTTGCGAACCCTCTAGTGTTCGAGTCCTAAATTAGAACTCGAACACCAGGGTTCGAGATGGGTTCGAATCTTGCTCGAACTAGTTATGACAACCCTAATTAGCATGTAATTACCATTGCACCAAAGCTCATTTGCATACATTGCACTATATAAGCACCACGGAACAGCACAGGCCATGGACCAGTATTGCATCCTTTCGTGGTAAGTTGCCCATGCCACTGCAGCTCACTGGGAGCAGCCAGCACAGCAGGGTGGGATGGAACAGGGTGATGCTGCCATGGACACACTGTGCTGTCCATTTCCACAGGAAGTGACATGTCGGAATGTAAGGAGGGTGAGTAGCGTGGGCCTGCTCAAAACATAGGCCCAGTTTCATGAAGGTCCTGTTTGATGCCTACCTTGACAGAGAGTCCCTCTTGAATGGTGCAACAGACACACCACACACCAGGGCTGGGGCCTGTGAGGAGGTGGCAGCATTCATCAACCAGCAAGGCAGCCACCAGCGGTCAGCGCAGAAGTGCAGGAAGAAGGTGGGCATGGACAAGAGGCACATCAAGGAGAAGGTGGTAGCCATCCATGCATTCCGGAATACCACCAGAGGGGGGCCTGCAGATGTGCCACCGCTCAAGGTGCAAGAGGAGTTGGTGGCAGCTACCATGCACTGCAGCACAGTGGAGGGTGTGCCTGGTGGCAGATTCCAGACAGGTGGCAGTCCATCACTGCATGGTAAGTATGTCAGCCATGCACAGCTGGGGGCATGGAGGGTGTGTACATAGCCATGCTGGCATGCATGCAGCCAGCAAGCATATCATGTGCATGTGTGCACACCCACACACATGCCATGCTGCAGGACATATGCAGTGGCAGTGTGGGGGGGCACATGTGGGCAATGCATCACTAATATACTTCTCTTTCTCTTGCACCACCAGCACACTTCCGTGCAGATGATGAGGCACTGGCAGCTGCAGCCATGGCCACTGTACTGGCTCTGGAGGACCAGCCTTCCACCACCATGGGCATCTGGGGGCCTGACAGGCTGCAGCTTACCACCACTGTGCAGGCAGATGTCCTGGACCTGTGGTCAGATGAGGCCCTGGATGTATTCCTGCAGGATGCCAGCCTTGGTGTCCTCTGCACAGAGACACAGATCGAGGCAGGGTCCCACACTGATGATGATGCCATGCTTATCCTGGCCACCATTGTGTGGGAGACACCCCTGTTTTCCACTGATGCAGGCAGCATGCCCAGCTCTCTGCCAGTGGCAGAACAGCTGCCTGCCACCATTGCAGGTGCAGCAGTGTCCGCTGCTCTGGCTGTGCCCTGTGGTGCAGGTGGTACAGCCGTGCAGGTGCTGGGTGGCATGCAGAGGCTGGATGGGTGACAGCAGCAGGCTGCAGGTGCTACCAGGCAGCTGGACACAGGGTCCACCACCGGTGCACCTGCCGTACCCAATCCCCCTGCAGACACCACAGTGCAATGTCCACCAGAGATGGGGGCTGTACAGCATGGCCTGTCACCACATGAGGATCAGCGTCTGGCCCAGAAGCCAAGGAACACAGACCCACTGGCTGAGCACACCCATTTGCTGGGGGCGTCAGTCCAGCAACAGGTGCTGCTCACCACTGGGGGTGCGCACACTGCACTCGGAGGTGCATCAGTTAGCTGAACAGCAGGAGAGGGGCACTGTGCAGATCCTAGCAAGGATGCAGCACATGCAGGGGACCACAACTGCATCCCTGGATCACATTGCCACTGCAATCTCGGATGGCTTTGTGCTGCTGGCTGCCACAGGGCATGGTCAGGCACAGATTCTCCCTGCAGTACACTGTCCACCCCACATACCCGGCATCAGGGTGACCCCTGTGCAGTCAAAGCTGGGCTCTAATGTCAGCATCCCAGGCATGCTGAGGGCTGGGCTGTTAGGGTGCCTTGACACCCCCACGTAGGCACAGTCATGGTTCCACCCCGGGGGGCTGCTGCACACACCCCCATGGCTGATCTGCAGCCTGTGGCTGCAGAACAGCCCAGGCATGGCCACCTTCATGGCCCTTGTGGCCGTGGTTCCATGCAGCAGACCTGATATGCGGGCCACCCAGTGTGCTCATTTGCAGTGTGTGCCTACCACTGGTGTAGCACCTGTGTGTCATGCCACACACTGCCTGTTTGGGTGCTTGCCTGGCCACTGAGCCTTGTGGTGTGGGTGTTATGACAGCAGTCTTGCACCGGTTACACCTGTGCACTGGTGTGATGCATCTGATCCATGCCACACCTCTGTGTGTGCATGCCCAATGCTGTGCACACCCTGTATGTGTGCTGTACCTGTTTGTGAGGCTCATGCATGTGTATCACACCACCTACCTATGTGCACCATAGTGCTCTTGTGCAATGGTGTCCCGGTGTCATCTCACCTGCTGTTGCAGCTGGGGATCCTTCTGCCCAGAGAGTGGCTGTCCACCTCCCTCTGGTCCATTGTCTCAGTCATCCCCATCACTGTCACCCTCATCAGCCTCGACAGCTATCCCATTGTCAATGGCCATGTTGTGCAGTATGGAGTAGGCCAGGAACAGGCAACAGGCTCTTGAGGAGCTGTACTGTAGGGCACCATCTGACCTGTCTAGGCAACAGAACCTTGCTTTCAGCATGCCAAAGACTCGCTCGATGATGTTATGCATGCTGGCATGTGCCTCATTATAGTGTTCCTCTGCTGGGGATGACAGATGCCAGTAGGGGGTGAGCAGCCAGGGCTGCAGTGGATAGGTGCTCTCCCTGTGTGGATAATGACATGGTTAGCCCTCTGCTATTGTATGCTGTGCCTCTTGCCTGTCTGTGGTGTCCACGCCACCATGCACACCCTGCCTCCCCATCCCAAGGTATGCACTTCCCATCTGCCGTTGCCCATGCCATACTCACCCACTAGGTGGCCCATGGGGATGTCCCCACATTTAAACCTATGGCACAGTGCAGAGCTGTGCCAGATGAATTCATCTTGTGCACTCCCAGGGTGTGTGGTGCAGACATTGGTTATGCACCCGGTGGCATCTGACACCACCTGGCAGTTGACACTCAGCCTTCCCTTTCTGTTGATGCATGCCACACCCTCAGGGCCAGGTGGCATGCAAATGCCCGTGTGGGTGCAGTCAATGGTCTCATTCATCCCAGGCATATGTTCTACCCTCTGGAAGTCCTGCATGGTTGCTGTACACTCCACCTGTGTGCTGGAGAAATGGATGTATTCTGATGCACATGGCAGCAGAGCATTGAGGAACTGTGTGAAGAGGTGGGACATGGCCAGCTGGGTTATGCCTGTGGTGCCCCCTGTTGATCTCTGGAAGGTGCCTGTAGTGAGCAGGCACATGATGGCTATCACCTTCATCTCCATAGACATGGTGTGGCTCCATCTGGTGGGTGTCTGCATCTCCTCACTGCACAGCTCGCAGAGCTGCTTCAGAATGGTCCTGTTCAGGTGGTACTGGCCCAGAATCTATGTGTCACTGTACTGCTCTAAGGTGATGCGGTCGCGGTACCACCTGCGTCAGGTATATCGCTGATGGGCCCTTCCACTGCCACATCACTTTTCCTCCTGCCCCCTCACACCCCTCATTATGGCCTCCATCATGAAGGGTGCACTATCCATGGCCCTTGCTGTCCAATATCCCCATGGAAGGCTGGCTGCTGCTGGCTGTGTGCCACCCTGGTGCATTGCCTGGCAGTGTGTCTGTCTGTCTCTCTCTCACTATCTCTGCCCATGCCTCCCTCTTCAATGCAACCTCTGCCCCTCTCACTCTGCATCTGCCTTGGTCTGTCTGTCTCTCTCTTTCTTTCTTTCTTTCTTTCTTTCTTTCTTTCTTTCTTTCTTTCTTTCTTTCTTTCTTTCTTTCTTTCTTTCTTTCCTTCCTTCTTCCCCCCCCTCTCTCTCTCTCTCACACTCTCTCTCTCTCTCTCTCACTCCCTCTCACCTGGCACAAGTGCTGTCTGTGTGCTTGTGCCCTGTATTTATAGGAACAAGTCTGCTCGGTGCATTTTTGATTTGCTCCGCACTTGTGCCATGGTTTCACGGTTGAATATCCCACTGTGCTGGATATTCATGGGAATGCCCCCTGCACTTGCACCTGCATTCATTATAGTTGCACATTGGTGCAATGAGATTTGCACTGTGCACTGGCTCCCGCTGAATATGGCTTCTTGGCGCAAGTCCGCACTTGTGCCGGTGCAACTGAGTTGCGCCATGCTCGACTGCTTTGAATATCTGGGCCTTAGTGTTATTCAATATCAAAACTCTTCCTTATTACTGTAGATATATAAGAAATAGGAAAACACCTAAGAAATATTTGCTAACTTAAGAAGAAGTCTGGTAAAGATGTCTGGATCAATTGTCAAAACAATTCTAGAATACACCAGTAATTTTGATGTAATTCTGCTGCACTTTTTGTTTCACCACAAGATGTCACAATACATCTTGTTACTGCATCACTGTTTCTGCATATATTATGTCTCTTTTTACTTATTTTTATCAGCTTTCACCACTAGATGACTTTCCCTATCTGCATAGCCTATCCTTTTTAGAGCTGCAGTGGGCAGACCCCTTCAGACCTCTTGCAATGAGAAAAGAACTCTCACATTCCTTGTGACCAAACAACATGATGGCGTGCCAACACAGTCACTTCTGCATCTGTGAAGCGCTCTGCACTGCACTATTTTACTTTTGGCGGTCAATTTCTTTTTTTTTTTTAATTATACATCTCCCCACCCCAACCTGGCACTCCCTCTCAGCACCCGCCACCTGCCCCCGGCCCCCACCCCAGAAACATAATATCAACAGTGGGGATGCCCAGTCCCTCAGTGTTTCGATCACAAAATCCTGTTACTGCCCCCAGCCCACATCCATTGTCGGTCATGCATGGTTAGTTTGGCTTTTTTTTTAAATGTGTTAAATTTATTTCTGGTCTCATCCCATCCAGCAGGCCATCTCTCTCAACAGCCCCCCCAGAAGCAGAACAATGTCACTGGCGGGTGGACAATCCCACAGAATGGGAATCCTTGTTCCCCCCTCCACTACCATGCATGTGCAGCTGTGCTTTTTTTAAATATATTTTCTTAGTTTCCCCCCACCTGACACTCTCTCTCAGTACCCACCACCCCAGTCCCCCCCCCAGAAATGTAACAGTGGCACTGGAGGGTGTCCAATCCCCTAGTGTAGGAATCCTCATTTTTTTTTGTTTGTTTTTTAATCCTGTAAAAAAAAAAAGTTCATCAATGTCTTTTGGGTAATTGCACTCCCCCTGCCACCCGATCCTCCCACTCATCACCCACCACCCTCCCCAAGCCCTTACTTACCCATCAAAGGTCCAATGCCGTATTCCTCTCTGGACCAGTCATGTCTTCTCTCTTCAAAGCCAGTCTGCAAACTGAAGAAGCAGGCATGTGGTTCAGTGTATTTCAATGGGGTTTTGAACTTACTGGCATAACTTGGCCATTTTTTCATATTGTTAGCCCAAATTTTCAACATGCCTTTTCTGGGACCCCACCTAATGAACAATTGAGCTGTCATTAGGCAAATCTGTCTTGGAAGGTGATTTTGTGGTCCCTGCATGGAATCATCTTTTGGACAGGACTTGACAATTTTCTCTGCCCTTGTTCATGAGGTGTAATGTAAAAAGAAGGCTATGTTGAAAAATTGGTGTACAAATATTACAATACAACAAATTTATGAACCTGTGTTACATTTTCCTAACACAGGCTCATAACAATTGAGCTGTCATTAGGCAAATCTGTTCTGGAAGGTGATTTTGTGGTCCATGCATGAAATCATATTTTGGGCAGGACTTGGACATTTTCTCTGCCCTTGTTCATGAGGTGGTGTCATAAGAAGGCTATGTTTAAAAATTGATGGAAAAATATATTACAAAACAACAAAGTTATGTGCCTACATTGAATTTTGTGAAAGAAGACTCATAACTTTGGTAATTTTCAATATTTTGACCCCAAAATTACAACACAGCCATATCTTTACAGCACTTCATGAATGTGACAGATGTCATTTTTCAAATCCTGGACAAAATGTTTTTTTTCACATCCCGAACGTTGATTTCAGAGTCCGTGCATGAAATTACCTTTTAGGTAAGAGTTGAACATTTTCCCTGCCCTTGTTCATGAGGTATGGTCATAAGACAGCTATGTTGAATAGCTGGTGTAAAAATATTAAAAAACAACAACGTTATGAGTCTACAATGAATTTTGAGAATGCAGGCTCATAACTTTGCTAATTTTCAGTATTTTGACCCCAAATTTACAACATAGCCATTTCTTTGCAGCATCTCATGAATGTGAGAACTTTCATTTTCACCTCTGGCCTAAAATGAGTTTTTGTATTCCAAAAGTTGATTTTACAGTCCCTGCATGAAAGCACCTTTTGGGTAGGAGTTGAACATTTGCTCTGCATTTCTTCATGAGGCAGAGTCATTACAAGGCTATGTTGAAACTTTGGTGTACAAATATTACGAAACAACAAATTTATGAGTCTGCGTTACATGTTCCTAATGCAGGCTTGTAACTTTGGTAATTTTCAATATTTTTATCACAAATTCCTTCAGCTCTTGCCAGATCATGTTCTTTTTGCTTCTGTATGCAGCTGCAATGCTGCTTGAGTGCTAGTACCAGAAAAACTGCCCAACTAATCAGAGAAGGGAGTAGATTCTGGATAAAAAAAGGATAAACAGAAGGGATAAGAGAGAAAAGATATGCAAGAGACCCTGTCTGGACAGACCAGGGGTGAAACAAGGGACACAGGACAGAAAAAACTGCCCAAAACAGGGAAAAAAGGAGGAGGGACTCAACCTCTCCACTTATCTCCTTTCTGTATTTCTAAATGCTTAAAAAGTGTTTGGAGATGTTAGGCTTATCACAATGTGATATATGTAATTGATGTTCTTTAATGCTTTTTTTATTTATTTTTAATTATGGTTACTTTAAATTGTAATGGCATATATGCCGATCAAATAAACAATTACTAATGCAGACCCACCCACTCACTGTGTGACAAATACCACTCCACCAACCAGAACTTTAGAAAGTATGCCCCCCCACCTCACCATCCTCTAGCACCCACCTCTCTCCCCCCATATTCCTGGTGAAGTTTCTATAATAAAGTACAGTAGATGCTAGTATAACTAAATAGTGGACTGACTGACATTTATACAGAAAGAACAGATCTCCCTGCTTTCTAACCATGCCACATCATCTAAACATATCCTCCTCCCCATCCAATGCCCATGAGTCAATATGATCATTCATAAGAGAACTCCCCACCTTACCCCACCCTCTAGCTCCCCAACCTCCCTCATCTGCTTTAGTTCCAAATAAAGGGTACAACTAGTAGTAGTAGCACTACATGTAAAATAGAAAACCATCCTTCACTGAAAAGTGAACTAAAAGATGCACTCCGAGTTCTGTAACAGAATGAATGAATGCTGATGGCCCATCTATAGTAAAAACTGATTGGCTGACAGACAAATTAGAAAACAACATCCTTTAATGATAAGTCTTCTAAACAGGAAAAACAAATCGTCAACCATCAGCAGCAGAGGAAGAGGCTGGAGATGTTTGCTTCACTGCAACAATGTTTCAGAAGAAAAGGGCTATCAGACTTAATGATGCTGTTGTCAAATATAACTTTATGTAAACAAGAAAAAAAGGGGCTACACAAGGCTGGTGGTGGTCCAGGACAGAAATAAGAACACCAAACACAACAGTCAGGCACATACAACCTCTAATTTAACACTTGGCTCCATAACTTAGAAATCCAAAGTCCTTAATTAAAAGGTACAAACTTAAAATAGCATTGTGCATGCCTAACATGTTTCAGACAAAAGATGTCCTTTACCAAAGGCTTTTGATAAAGGACATATTTTGTTCAAATGCATTAGGCATGCACAATGCTGTTTTACATTTGTACCTTTTAATACAGTACTTTGGATTTCTAAGTTATGGAGCCAAGTGTTCACTTTTAAATTAGAGGCGGTGTGTGCCCAACTGTTGTGTTTGGTAAATATAACTTCACCAGAGAAATGTTAAAGTGACACATTTTGCACCACATGAAACTAAATGAAGTTTGGTAGAAACTTTGCCACTTCACTATTTCTCCACAATTAAATAAAAGAACCATGAAAAAACATCCTTTCCACCTTCATAGTACCTCCTGTACCCTCCTACCCCACGGTAAAATGAAACCC
The DNA here is from genome assembly GCA_016271365.2 of Neoceratodus forsteri. NCBI lineage: Eukaryota > Metazoa > Chordata > Ceratodontiformes > Ceratodontidae > Neoceratodus > Neoceratodus forsteri. Next base: position 320,207,310 of record CM028130.1, read on the forward strand.
CCACTTCTTCACATCCCATGTAGTACTCTTCTGCCACCATTTTGCAGAGGCCATCCCTCAGCCACAAGGTAAAACTGTTTAAAACACCCCTCTCACCAATGCACAGAATACCTTATCTACTACCCTTCCCTCCCCTCCTGAGGAAAAAATAAACTCCCCTGTTCCCCAAGCCACATATCATACCATCTCCCTGCTTCTTTCCTCCTGAATCCAAGGTAAAAGTAATCAATCACCCACCTTCCCTCTAACAAAGTAGCACCACATCTCTCGTCTTCCACCACCAAAGGAAAAAGCAATCACCTCCTTCCCCAAAACACATTTTCAAGACAATGCAATGCTATTTACAGAATGCGCTATCCAGATGACTCAGGGCATTTCCTATAAGAGAACATTACAACAAATAATATAGCAAAGCAAAATTAATCAATAAATGCAGCATTAATAAAACAGTAAAAACTCATCTGTGACAGAGGCCAACATGAAGAGATACCACGTTAGCGTCTCCTTAATGCTGTTGCCAAAGGTGAGCTGCTGAGATGTAATGGCAATGAGTTCCTGACTGATGGGGCTGCCACTGAGAATGACCTATTCCCAGATTGTTTTAGGCAGGACCTCTGGACAGTCAGTACTAATTCCTTGGTTGAGTAGAGCAAGTAGACAGGATTATACCAGGCCAATAGGTCTTTAAGGTAGCCAGGACTCAAGCTGTTTAGGCTGTTGTATGTTAACAAAGCAATCTTGAAGTTGGTGTACCACCAGATTGGGAGCTAGTGCACATGCAATAGTGCAGGTGCAATATGATATGAATATGATGACTCAGAGATCCACCAGGCTGCAGAAAAAGCACTATTCCCCCATTAATTGCCCTAGGTAGAGAGCATTACAGTAGACAAGCTTCAATGTAGCAAATGCATGTATTAGGGTTACCAGATCCTTTTGGAACAGATAGGGCTTTATCTGAAAAGTATTTAAAAAGCTGGATAAATCCACTTTGGACCATGGCCAACAAAATTGGCTTAATTAAATAATTAATAATAATAATAATTAAATAACTTACCTGTACTCCCAGGCCGCACCTGTAAACAAGCTTTCAGCTTAGTGTGCCACTCCTGGTAAACAATTGCAAAAAAAAAACAAATAAACAAAAAAAAACATGTGATATCCAAGCATTAGCATTAAGTCCACAGTGACTCCCAAGTTAGTCTACCTATCCATAGCTGCAAGAATTGTGCCATTTAATTGTGGCAAAACAGTGGCTTCCCACCTAACATCCAACACCTGAGCACCTGGTTCCATTTGATCAGATTAAGATTCAACTTTCTGGAAGCCATTGGGTCTGGGATTTCTTGACAGTATTGTTCTAGCATGGAGATTGGTCTTCACCCATTTAATGTAAAAGACCGGTAGAGCTGAGTATCATCTGTGTAGCAGTGAAAACTTACACCATATCACCTAATGACCTGCTCCAATGGTAGCATATATACTGCAAAAAGCACTGGGGGACAGAATTGATCCCTTGGGAGCTCTTTAGTTGACAGAAGTCAGCCACAATGAGACAGACCCCATCATGATCCACTGGGAACTGCTGGGCAAAAAGGACTCAAACAATATCAGCTTTGTCCAAGTGAGCCCCTCCCCCATATTCCCCAAGGAATTCCATCAACACCCCATCATGCACGCTGTTGAATGCTGATAACAGATCAAAGTGAACCGCAATAGACTGATCCCCATCCATTGCCAGCAGCATATCACTAAACACCTTGATGAGCATGGTGTTGATACTGTGGTGAGGCCTGAAACCTTACTGGAATGGTTCACAGATGTGAAACCTCTCAAAGTGAGGCTCAAGCTGCATCATCACCAACTTCTCAATAACTTTCCCCAAAAATGGAAGGTTGGAGACCAATATGAAGTTTGTTAGTGTGTCCAGGTCACCCAAGGTGCTTTTTTTTCAGAAGTGGTCTCAACATGTCTCTTTTAAGAGCTGTGGAGAAACACTCATCCAATTAGAAAACACTGGATGGCAGCAGCAACCACCAGACTGAGGGCCATGTGGCAGTCTGCCAACATCTAGATAGGCCCAGGTTCCATTTCACAGCAGGTAGGACACAACCCTGAGATTACGCCAAGCACCTAATCCAGAGAAACTGGCAGAAACTCACTCCAGACTCATGGAGTGACCCAGCACCCCTCAGCTTGGTGATTTCTGGCCCCTAACTGGCTGCCTGCAGAAATCCCAGATCTAATCCTAGAAGGAAAAGAGTAGCTGTCCACCCCCCAAAGCTACTGCAGGACTGACTCTGAGCAAGTAAAAAGGAGACTACTGAGGAGTACAGGAACTTCCTGTCCCAGAAAAGGAAGAGCAGGAGCTTTAAAGACATGGAGGCAGTAGGAAAGTTGGGAGAAAAAAAAATAAAATAAAAAAATTAATAAATAGAGAAAGGAAAGAGTAAGCATACAAAACAACAATCGAGGGGCCACAAATAAGATATGATGGGAGCGGTGCAGTGCAGTGGCTGTGGAGTGGCAGTCTTCTGGTAGATGTTCTGGAGGTTGCGCCGTTGTCCCACCTACAGGCACCTCTCTGGGTTGAGGGAGAAAGTTGCTCCTCTCCAGGGTAAGTTGGCCAGGATTCAGGGGACCTACTCTCCCACCCAGAGACCACCAGGGCTGCCACCACTGCCATGGAGGTTGCCAAGAAAGAGGAGTGGTTGGACCACAGTGGGCTCTGGGAGGGTGAAAGTGGTGGAACAGAGGCACATCCCTCCAGTTGTTCCTCTCCACAGTTCATGCACCATTCTGGCAGAGTGTTGTTCCTCAATGAAGGCACTCACAGTGGACACCAAGGAGGATGCTGGAACCTCCACAAAGGAGACCCACAGGAGGGTGGCATGGGACCCCGCAGGGGAAGGAAACAACTCCTGGTGGGGGACTCCATTCTTAGGAGGGTAGAACTGGGGGAGGGGGGGGAGAGGGAGGCAAGGTGCCTGCCTGGTGCCATTTAGAGGGACAGGAAGTGAATCCTCAGGATCGCAGGAGCAGCTGCATGGGGGAGGGAGTTGGATGTCATTTTCCACCTAGGGACAAATGACCTGGCTGGAAAAGGGATCAGAGCAGTGCAGGAGGAGCTTGTAGAGTTGGGGAGGGTCCTTAGACTAGTAGCATGCATGGTAACCTTCTCGGAGGTGCTGCCTGTGTATGGCATGGGTGAGGCTAGGGTACTCCGCACCATGGTATTCAATAAACGGTTGAAAAACTGGTGCAGAGCTCAGGATTTTGGCTTCACTTGGGCCTGAGGGTCCACATGGAGGGATACAGGCCTAGACTGGCATGATGGTCTACATCTGTCCAGGAGGGGAACCAGAATCCTAGGTGGTAGGTTTAAATACTTCATTGGTAAGCATTTAAACTAGCCAAGAGGGGAGGCACTGAAAAGGAGCAAGGAAATCCTAGCCCGCCCCCAAAAAATAAGTGTAGTTAGTGAGGTAAACACCAAGATAGAGAAGTCGATAGGGAGAAGGGTTGGGGTAAATGGAGAAAAAGGCAATAAGGACAGGGATGGGGCAAAAAGGGGTAAAGCCATCAAAAAATGGAGGATAATGAATACCAATGCCAGTAATCTAGGTAACAAGCTCTCTGAACTGGTGGTCTTAATGGAAAAGGGACACCTGGATATCCTGGCAGTCACAGAAACATGGTACACAGAGAACCATGACTGGGATGTCAACATACCAGGGTACACAATCAACAGGAGGGACAGGGAGGGTAGAAGAAGAGGAGGAGTAGCTATCTACATAAGGGAAGGGATCAAAGCAATGGAACTAAAGGGTAAACAGGGAGGAGAAAAGGCACTGTGGGTCATCCGGGAGACCAGAAATGGCACCACAATCCTCACGGGGGTTGCATACAGACTCCCACCTCATGGGGAGGAAAAGGACAAGGAAATGATAGAAGGCATCCTTAGGATGGCAGAAAAAGGGGGGAAATTGTTGATAGGAGACCTGAATATGCCAGATGTTAACTGGAACACCTTTGCTGCAGCCACATCCAAGAGCAGGGTCAGTCTTGATGCCCTACAGGAGGCATTCCTCAGACAACTAGTGTTGGAACCCATTCGGGAGGGAGAAATCTTAGACCTGTACTCTCAAATGGGGACAGTGAGAGGATGTCAGATCTAGAAGTGGGTAGCCATCTGGGGCAAATGACCACCAAACAGCGTGGTTCATGATAAACACAGCGGCAGAGTCAAGCCATACAAAAGTGAGGGTACTGGACTTTAGGAAGGCTGACTTTGTTAAAATGGAAGAGTGCCTCAGAAAAGCACTGGCAAACAGGCAAGAAGGTGGAGTGGAGCAACAATGGGGAAACATCAAAACTGCCATCAAGAGGCAACAAGCCTTTGTGTGAAGCAAATAAACAAATCAAAATGAAAGAAAAAAACCACTATGGTTCTCAAAAGAGGTGGCTGGAAAGGTTAGGGAGAAAAAGATAGCATTCAGGAAGTATAAGGAAACACAGAAGGAGCAGGACAGAAAACTGTACCAGTTAAAGCAGAAGGAAGCGGGAAAGGCAGTCAGAATAGCAAAGGCCCAAACTGAGGAAAAGATAGCCAACTCAGTTAAGAAGGGGGATAACACCTGTTATAGGTACATTAGGGAGCGAAGAAAGACCAAGGGAGGGATACCGAGGCTTAATAAAGGGGAGAGATGGAGGGTGGGTGGGCAAAGAGGGACAGTGAAAAAGCAGGGATACTGAATGAATACTTCTGCTCAGTATTCACCAAAGAAGAGGAGGGGAGGTACCTAATCCAATCAATAGAAGCACTTTGTATAGGGGGGGTCGATACCAGTCCATTCACAGAAGATAGGGTTCTGAAAGAACTCGTAAAACTGAAAATAGACAAAGCAATGGGGCCTGGTGGAATTCACCCCAGAATTCTAAAAGAACTAAGGGGAGAACTAGTGACACCACTGTCTACTATTTTTATCAAATCATGGGAGGATGGTGTGGTACCCAAGGACTGGAGAAGGGTGGATGTGATTCCCCTTCATAAAAGTGTTAGCAAAGCAGAGGCAGAAAACTACAGACCTATTAGCTTGACCTCAGTCGTAGGGAAAATGATGGAATCACTTCTGAAAGAAAGAAAGAATTGTTGAGTACCTAGAGGCCAGAGGGGCACAGGACCCAAGGCAGCATGGATTCACAGCGGGAAGGTCATGTCAAATGAATCTAATAGATTTCTTTGACTGGGTGACCAAAGTAGTAGACCAGGGAGGGGCTGTGGGCATGGCCTACCTAGACTTTAGCAAAGCATTTGACACAGTCCCAGACAAAAGATTAATAAACAAATTAGCTAGCCTGGGAGTGGGTCCCAGGATGGTAGCCTGGGTGAAAAATTGACTGGACAACAGGACACAGAGGGTAATAGTAAACTGAGTCCAATCCAAAGAAGGGGGGTTACTAGCATTTTACCGCAGGGTTCAGTACTGCGTCCAGTCCTTTTTAATGCCTTCATAAGTGACATTGCAGAGGGACTGGAAGGAAAAGTATACCTCTTTGTAGATGACACAAAGATCTGCAACAGGGTTGATACAGGGGGTGGAAAAGATGAGAGAGGACTTGGCAAGGCTGGAGGAATGGTCAAACGTATGGCAGCTTAGATGCAATGCAAAGAAGTGCAAAGTAATGCACCTGGGAAACAAAACCCAGGGGAAGAGTACAAAATGAGGGGGGGGTATTAACAACAACAAAAATGGAAAGGGACCTGGGGTAGTCATATCAGATGACCTAAAGGTAAGCAAGCAATGTGAGAAGGCAGTAAGGATGGTTGGGGATATACTGAGATGTATAGAGAGAGGCATCACCAGTAGAAAACAGGAAGTTGTTATCCCTCTTTACAGACAATTGGTGAGACCCCATCTGGAGTACTGCGTGCAGTTCTGGAGATCTCATCTCTGTAAGGACATAAACAGGATGGAGGCAGTCAAAAAGAGGGCAACTAAAATGGTGTAGGGTCTGCAACAGAAGCCATATGAAGTGAGACTAAAGGAGCTTAATATGTATACCCTTGAGGAAAGGGGGGGGGACATGATAGAAACTTTCAAGTACCTCAAGGGAATCAGAAAAGTCCAAGAGGTTAGCATCTTTCAGAAAAAGAGATGCGCAAGAACAAGGGGACACAATTTGAAGATTGAGGGGGAACAGCGCAGGGCCATGTGAGGAAGCATTTGTTCACAGAGAGGGTGGTGGACACATGGAACAGCCTTCCTGAGGAGGTTGTGGGGTCAAAAACAGTGGGGGAATTCAAGAATGCATGGGACAGACATAAGGCAGTTCTGGTGGGGGTAGGAAGAAGTAAGCTATTGGTTAACTAGGATCTGCAGCTTATTCAATAGGTAAGGAAATGAGCAGACTAGGTCGGCCAAGCAGTTCTTATCTGCCATCAAAGTCTATGTTTCTAATGTAGGCCATTCATTAAAGGAAGAAATAACCTAACTCATCTTATTTAATCTATCTTGGGACAAGAATCCTCCAGAAGGCAGACATGTCAACAGTGTGGATGAGCTGACCTGATCTATTCCTAACTGAGGAAATAGCTTGTGACAGAAACTCTGCTTTTTTCAAGGTTAGTTTCCTTTGATAATCTTTATAATATGACCTCAGAGACATCCTATCATCCACTGAGCCAGACCTCTTCTGAGGGGACATAGATTGTGCAGTGGAGTCCAAGAAAGTCATGAGGCCTATGATGAGTTGTACCTTTTCAAGACCATGCTGCCCACTCCTCTCACAAGAAAATATATTAACTGTTGGTCTTAGGTCACCCACGTGATGAATCCAAGTAGTACTATGAGACAATTGAATGAACACCATACATATTGTTTCATTCTTATTTCTTTTATTCCATTATTCCACACAACCTATGTTGCAGCCATCAGTAGCTGTAGAAATACTCCACTGCATGCTGCCTCCATACGTGAGATGTCCAGAATTGCCAGGAGCTTCCCTGGCTTCAGATCATGTTTTGGGTAAAAGTGGACCATCTACACAGCGAGGATGATTTTCATGGGGCCACTGCAAGAAAATGAACAGCTGGATGATCTGACTACCCCACTGGATCCACTCTGACATCCAATGTGCATCTCCAGAGAGAAAACAATGTTTCTGGTGTGGCTGAGTTCATGGGAAGCATTGGCTTGAGTCAAGCCAATCAAATTAATCAACTGGAAGAACTACTGAGCAAAATACAGGGTTTTGTCAATCCATGCATTAATATCCCACAACACAGTCTAGTTGGGAGTGTTCAATGAAAGGTCCACAAAGTATTCTGAAAATCTCTGTATGAACTCCTGTTTCAGACCTGGAGGGCAGTAAACTAGGAGAAATCTACATATCACAACTGCATCACCCTTCACAGCCATACATTTGAACAACTTTTCCTCCTTCAATTGGTACATTGTCTGTTTCAAGCATGATCTATAACAGATGGCCCCTGAACCATCCTTACACTCCCACCTCAGGCAGTGTACCACCAAGAACTTGGGTGGAATTGCTCCCCCTAGGACTGGCCCAGAGTCATTACCAAGCCTGATCTCAGTGAAGTTTACAGTATCAAGTCCCCAGAGGAATCTGTGATAAATCCAGTACTATGGCTGTTTATTTCTCTGGAAACAAATGTTCCACAACAAACAATGTAGGGGAGAAGCTGGATTAGCTGCCCCTTCTGATACCTGCCTCCACCTCCTAGGGACTCCCTGGGTATCAGGATATGGCACAGAGGGTCCTGCTTTATATCCCTCCCAGTCCAAGTGTGCCAACTAGGCCTGATGCTCCCAATTCATCTTACCCTGACACCTACCCCCATAACATCTCCACCCAATGTGCAACTTCCTCAAAATCTTCAGCCCCCTGCATTGGTGCAAGACTCCCCAAATAAGAGCAGAAATATAAAAATAATGGATCTTGAGGAGCAGTTCCATTGGCTCCTGCTCTTTCGTCCTGCTCGTCTATTGGATGCAACTCCCTGCCACTGAACTGCTATTGGCTGCTCTGTCTCCCTCTGTATTTCAAGGTCCATAGCTCAGCTCTCCAGACCAGCTTTTTCAAGACAGTTTTTACAGTTACTATTGTTTTTTTTTTTGTATTATATTTTTCCCGGCCCCCCTGCCCCAGCCCCAACCTCTTTTTTCCACCCCGACCTGGCCCTGACCTCTATTAAATACACTGTTGCTCCTTCCTTCTGCACTTCCTTTGCTTTCATTGGTCCTCTTACTGGTCCTGATGCTTGTACTTTGGCCAACCTCACCAGTCCTGCTTTCCATTTACCCCATTGCTTAAGTGAGTCCAAGATTCTGCCAAGCACTCACATCTGCCATTCTCGATAGTCCTCTTTATTATCTGCCTGCCATTCTCACCATTCCTGTTTATTATCTGCCCTGTGTCTCAACCTGATTTCTTGGGACTGCAAAGAAATCATCCCTGATACCTAGCCATCCTAGCCTACTTCTGCTTACCATCTACTTTTGCGCTTTAAGTAATTTCAGAGGATTCTACCCCATCAGCCAACATGGCAACCTTACTCCTTTTTGCCTCTCCTCCTTACTCTGCTCTTATTGTCATTGCCCTTTGACTCTACCAGTAAGTACACATCCCCCTCACTGTCTTCGCTCCCTGAAAACTACAATCTGTACAACTATGGGCTGTAACTAGTAGTGACTAGAGGTGGGCGAAGTGCTCCCGCTTTGCTATGTGGAGCACTTTGCGTATTATCCCCAAATCCACATAGTGCTCCGCAACGCAAAGTGGGTTATTCCGCCTATAAATTTGAACGTGAAGTTCATTGATTTCAATGGACTTCACATTACTTGGCCTTGGTGTTACAGTCTTCCTCTTAATTTTAACGTGAAGTGCCATTGATTTTAATGGACTTCGCTTTACTTCACCTGTTTATTGTTATTTGAGGTGAATTTTGCATTAATTCATGGGATGGCAGGTCACATAGGCTCTATTTTGTCTTGCACAGCCTCAGTTCTGTGTAATGCGTGTAGTGGAAAGCGGGAGACAGTTTGTTCTGAGAGCTCTGAGAATCAAACCATTGAAGAAGCTTTAAAAAAGCACTTTTGATCCAATTATTTTGTTCCAAATTTAGTACAACTGTAGGAAACCCTCCTGTGCTTAGATCATCAAGTGTTGATTGTTTTTCTGTGCATTTTGAATGTTAATTTTAAATATTCAGCCTGTGTACTGACATACACTGTTAAGGTGTGTTTCGGGGGGGAGGGGCGTATCTGTGGTGGAGTGAGATTTACATGAGAAAGGCAGTCTTTCTGTTTTGTACTAGTAGTGTGTGTTAGTTTTTGTGTGTTTATGTACACACAGTAATACCAGAAGTAATTTTTGATAATTATTTTTTGTTTGTTGTGGTACAGTGCATACTTTCATTCTGTCTTAAAGATTTGTTTATATAGTGTATTGCATTGTTACATTTTATGCGCATTACCTGTAGAGTGTGTGTGTGTGTGTGTGTGTGTGTGTGTGTGTGCCATCAAGTCAGACACATTTTATTGTGCTACACAGTAATTGCTGCACTCTGAATCGGTTATTCATCTGCAGTATTTTTTACTGCTTCCTTCTATCTAGCTAGTGGACTGCTACTGCAGGCCCCCCCCCCCATCCGCAAAAGGTAACATTTATTTTTCCAGGTTTGGATTTGTGTGACCACTGGTTTAGGTATTTTTGTGCCTGTGCAGCTGTATCTCCTTATAGTGTACAATCTGCGTCTTTGCATTTGCATCTGTTTAGTGCCCAATCTGCATCTATACACCACAGTTGTTTTCTGGCTTCCCATGTACCCCAAATTTCAGAAATCTAAATTTGTTGTGAATTTCCTGTGTCATCCCAAAAAATGCCTGCAAAGAGACATGTATGCCAAGATGCTTCTGGCCATGGCACTGCTGCTAGTGGCAAGAGTGGCCATGGGTGAGGCAGTATGCAGCAGAAGTGCATAGTTGATGCCAGTAAAGGGATTTCTGTTTTTCACAGCACAATCAGTAACTTCAATCATGGTTGTAGATGCTATTGTCTCTGCTGGTGGTAGAGAAGTTGCTGATGACATGAGTATTGCTCCAATTTCAACCTGTGACAACAAGTTAACTGGTTTCACAAATATTGTGGAGTCTAAAGCTTAATATATATAACCGCAAGGAAAGGGGGGGGGGTGGACATGATACAAACTATCAAGTACCGAAAGGGAATCAACAACATACAAGAGGGTAGCATCTTTCAGAAAAAGAGATATGCATGAACAAGGAGTAAAAATTTGAAGATAGAGGGGGGATGGATCAGGGGCATCATCAGGAACAATTTTTTCATGGAAAGGGTGGTGGGTGCAAGGACAAACAAAAACTAACGATCAATGTTGTGGTGTGAGAGCAGCAGTTGAAGCATGCTCATTATTTGGAGTTGATGCACCACCATACACTCCAACCATTGTTCCACATTGCCAGTCTGGAGCTTCACATGGTCCAACTCACTCCACATCAGGCCCAAATTGGCATGTGTAGCATGTATTCGTGCAGGTTTGCCACCGTCACCTGCAGGTTGTGGAGCAGCCACTTGCTCCATGACCCGCCCCTGATTGACACCATGTTTAAGTGGAGGCCGTGCTGACACCTGTTGCCCGGCAGGGCCAGCAGGAGCATTCTTTCCCTGTTCAGCAAGCTTGGCCTGCCAATCTGCATGGTGGTGGTTGTATAGGTGGGTGCACTGACCACCTGTACCCAGATGACGTCCCTTGGGGCCACGTTGCACCACCTCACCTCATAGATTGCACTTCACTACACTGGTGTCCACTGGCAGTATGGTGAAGAACTCCCACACTAATGAGCTCTGGGGGAGGACCAGGCACAGGTGGGGGGGGCCAGATGTTGTTGCTGGCTGCTGCTGGTGCTCAGTTGGGGCCAGGGGTGGGGAAACCTGCTGCTGCTGCTGTGGCTGTGCCTGCTGTGGCTCCTCCCTCACTTCCTGCTGAGCTGCTGGCGCAGGGGCCATGGCAGGTGGTGACACTGGTGGGGGGTGCTGGTAGGTGCCACCAGAGGTGGTGCTTCCATGGCATCACTACCTCCTGCTTCAGGAAGGGGATCACTAGCCCAGAAGGTGCTCTGGTTCAGACGCAGGGTTTATATTTTTTGCCATCTCTCTGTCTCCTCTCAAAGCAAGATTTATATTTTTTGCCATCTCTCTGTCTCCTCTCAACCAAAGCTCTTTCTCCCACACTAGGTGAGGTGAAAGTGAAAGTCTTTTACTGTCTTGCATGATCAACTTCCTGCTTGAAGCATGTGACCTGCAAACAATGAGCAATGTGATCTGGGGCTGTTACAATGCTCACTCACTCACTCTGCCTTTTAAAGAAAATAAAGCAAAGTAACGCAGAGTCATCATAACTCAAAGTCATGATGCGCAATGGCAAAGTACTGCACTTTAATGGACACTTTGCATAGCTATATGTCGAGATGGAGTGGGCCACTTCACCTCTGCTAAGCTCATGAAGGTAAACTTTGTTGCATCTTTAGTAGTGACTCTATGCACAGTGTCTTTTCCATCTTCCCACTGTTACTCCCAAGTCCATGGAAGTGCACACCCACCCTTCACAGTGCTCCACTGCTTCTCTCTACAATCTGTTCAGTACAGCATAAAGCTTATGTAAACCCTATGGGAAAAAAAGAACATCAGCTACATAGCAAGTACCTCAAGCAATTTCTTAAATGGCTACTACTCCTACTTCTTCTGATCTCTGGAAATATCCACCCTAATACTGGCTCTCTTCAGGACAGTCCCAATGCCAGTACTGGAACCCTCACCCTTGCCAGCATCAATGTCTGCAGCCTTCTCAGGAAACTCAATGCATTCACTGTCTGGGTCACACAACATAATCCTGATGTCCTGACAGTGATCGAGAAGTGGTTGTCTCCCACGATCCCAGATAATGCTATTGCCATTCTGGGGTACTCAGTTTTCTGGCAGGATAGACTTACTAAAAAAGGTGGTGGCTGCACCATTCATTTGAAAGAGACCCTGATGGGACATGCCCAGACTCTACCTAGTTTTGGGACTGAGATACAGTTCCTTGCTATCAAGCTACTACTTGGGGCCCACAACAAGGCCTTGATGATAGCTTTGGTATACATTTCCCTCAAGTCAGCACCCCTGGGCCTAAACTAGATACTGAACTGCATTCACAACTTAAAACACAACTCGGAGGTCATAATGCTTGGAGATTTTAATGTAAACTGGCTCTCACCAAATGCAAGCAACTTCAAGGATGCCTTGTCTGCAGCTAACTTCATATAATTGGTTCAGTCGCCCACTAGGACTAACTACAGAACAGAGACCAGTATGCTACTGCATTGGGTGCTCACCAACCATCCTGTTCATATCACGCATACTAAAGTCCTTCTAGAAACCATAAGCAAGGCCCGTGGAATTCTGCGATTCTGCGGTTGCAGAATTTTCCATAGAATTTGCATCATGCCGCAGAATGTATATAGTGCCGCAGAATTCACTGTTTTTGGTGAACTTTTATTCAAATATACTGTTTTTCCATAGTGCCAGGCTTTCTTTCCTATTTTGTTTATCCTGAAGCCCCACCTTTATGCTCGGCATATGATGTCATCGATGACATCACATCATATTTCACCAATGGCAGAACTGTGTTCTGCCAGAGAAATGAATAAATCATGCCACAGAAATCAGAAAATGCTGCCGTAGGAACCAAGAAGCCCTGCTGCAGAAATCAGAAAGTTCAGCTGCAGAGCACCAGGGGCCCTGACCATAAGTGACCATTCTCCTGTACTGTGTCAATGGTCAAACAGATACATAAAACCCCCACTTAAAACCATCTATAGCAGAGTACGTACCAGATGGCACTTACAACCATTAAAAACACTCCTGCAACAACAAGACTGGTCGCATATCAACACTTTGGAGGACATGGACACTGGCCTTGAATTCTTCATCTCAAATGTTAATGCAGCCTGTGACATTCATGCCCTCATAAAAAAAAACAGAAAATAAGGGGAACTGACAATTCCTAGATTACTTTTGACCTCCTGCAACAAATAAAATTGAGAGACCAACATTGGTATCGGGCAAGGGCTACTGGTAGGAGTGCTGATATTCAGGCTTATAAGACTACTAGAAATGCTTGTACCAGGGCTATTCTCCTAGCAAAAGCCACCTTCTACAGAATGCCCTTGTCACTGACTGGAAAGTCGGAAAGAAATTTTGGAACAATCAAAGAAATTACTGGGAGAGATACTAGATCCCTGCCTTCTATGCTCAATATAGATGGCAGCATTACCCTCAACCCCACAACTATCGCCAAAACTTTCAACTCTGTATTCACCAATCTCAGCCATGTGCTACCACCAAACTTCTTCGAACCCACCTCCTGGGTTGGTACAAATTCCCTACCAGTCACAGAGCATGTGTAACCTCATTTCTATTTTAAGGCTGTTGCTGAAAGTGTAGCCAAAAAATACATTTTAAAAGTGCTCGGTAAGACCAGAATATGTGGGGAATCAATTGACTGAACTTGATATTATCCTGTCCCCTTTTACTAGGATTAGCAACAAGTTCCTCATGCTCTATCAGTTCCTTCACAAATGGAAGTTGGCCCAGATGACCCCAATCCAGAAAAGCGGAGATAGGGCACATAATGGTAATTACAGGCTCATATCCATTCTCCCACCTTTATCTAAAGACCTCGAAAGAATTGTTGCCAACCAACTCGTAGAATACATGGAGAAATACAACCTACAGTGCTCCCAGCAGTACAGATTCAGAAAGGGTCACAGCACTACTACTGCACTTCTGGAATTCACTGGCTACATCCACCAAGCTTTGGACCAAGGCCTACTCATCGGCGCTGCCTATATTGACCTGACCAAGGCGTTTGATATGGTTAATTATCCATTATTGCTTCAACAACTTGCTAATCTAGGACTATCAACTAACACTCTCAGATGGTTTAACAGCTACCTCCCAGACCACTTGCAGCAAGTTAAGATAAGTAACTCACTCTCGATTAAGCTTCTTGTCCATTTTGGTGTTCCCCAAGGATCTATCCTGGGGCCATTACTCTTCAGCATTTTTCTCAACAAACTCCCAGCTCACTGCTCAGAACAAATTCTCCTATATTCAGACAACACAGTAATTTTTACTAAGAACTCTGACCCAACCCTTTTAGAGAGACAGCTCCAGGAAAGTTTTGAGGAAGTGGAGGAATGGTTCATCATGCAGAAGCTTGTGCTCAACTACAAAAAAACAATGCTTTTCCATTGCTCACAAAATAAATATAAATCCAAACAGTTGACATTCCGTAATCACTCAGGCAGCTCTCTGGAGCAGACCCAAACCTTTAAGTACCTTGACATGACATTAGATAGCTTCTTGTCATTTACTAGTCATATTGTCTACGTTGCCAGATCTGTGAACTCCTGCATCGACATCCTCTATAGGCACAAGCATTGCCTTATGACTGAAGCCCTCAAGCTAGCTATCCAAAGTTCGATCATCACAATAATAGACTATGGGCTAGTGGTCTATGGGTCTGCTACCAACACTGCCCTAAATCATACTTCAACTGCCCTGAATAAGGCCTGCAGGCTTCTTACTGAGGCTGTCCCTCAGACCCACACCTGTGACCTTTATGAGCAGGCTAATTGGCTACAGCTACAGGGTAGACTACTATACCACTCCTGCCTTATGGTAAAAAAGGCCTCCCATGGTCTCCCACCCCTGGCTCCTCAGTCTCTCCACCCTTTAGGTCCCTCATTGTTAGACTGCACAAGGATAGTGCTCATTTGCAGCCAGAGCCCCAAAATGGTTTAATTCTATACATAGTGAAATCACAAATGCATCCTTTCTGGGCTTATTTGAACGCAAGCTTCAAGAGTACCTTGTGGCTAGAGCTTTGTGTGCTTGCTTCTCCTAAATAGGAGGATTATTTCTATAGTCCACCACCTACTTCAGCTCAGCTGTACTCCCCTTCCTGTCTCCCACCCCTTCCCATACCCCTCTTCCCATAACCACAGCCCCTCTTTTCTTCCTCCCTCACACCCTCTCCCCTGCTTGGCTCCCTCTTGTCCCCTGGCTGCTCCCCCCATGACTACTCTTCTTGTACCATCAGCCTATAGCTCATTTCACTTCCATCCCCCCCTCCCTTCTTTGACCTCCCTGCCTCTCCTGGATCTCCTAGCCTCCTAACTTCAAACTTATGCTGAACCCTCTCACCCTTCTACTCAATTTTATCCCAGTACCTTAGTTATCAGACACTTGATGCCCTGGTATAGTCTCCTTCCTCCTCTGCTCCAGCTCTTCCTCTTGGCCAACTGCATTTTCCCCTCTCTTGCACTTATGATTGACAAGGCCTGATGGCTGCAACTATCTTTCTTATGATCATATAATAGTGATAATAGTTTGTTCATTGCCTTTGTTCAGAACACCACTGTTGTAACTTTCATTTATCTGTGCCATTTTGCCATATTTTGTTTCTTGTCTTAATTATTGGTCTTATCTGTAATTGCACCTTGATGTGGAGCCTATGTAAATGAGCATCTGGCTCAAAGGTATTAATCTGAAACTTAAACAAATAAAATAAATTCCTGGGAGTGTGTGAAGAGTCTGATGTACCATGGCACGTAGTACCTCTGATTTAGGCTAAACTTAATTACTAATACCCCAATATAATAGTAAAACATCCCTACCTAAAACCAACCTTAAAACTCTCCCAGCCCCTCAGCCAATACTCTTACTCCCAATATTTATATACAATGCAGTCATCTTATACCAACAGAACAACACACAATTCAATTTTATAAATAGTAAAAAAAAATTTAAAACTAAGAGGCAGCAATATGTGCCAATTTTTCAGTTATTTAACAGTTCCAGCATGCAGAAATAACTGTAGAACCAAGACATTTTTAAAATCAGTGTAATATTTGCTCCACATTATGTGCCACCAAGTAATGAGATAACTCAAAGAAAAAGGGTTATGTGCCCCAGGCAGAAAGCAAAGCAAAACTTTGTCTTGTAGGATTCAGAATTGGTTCACCAGTAACCCACCAGCACACTCTTACTTGTCTCAGTCTACAATCTTCCACCCCTGGATGTGCTGACTTAATAAAAAATAAAGAAAGCAAATGAACCCAGCATCAAATTGCATGATTTCAGACATACAGGCATTCTGTTTTAATTTCCTTAATTGCCTGTAAAAAGGCCAGTTACATGAGTGTAATATTTGTGCAGTTAGCCACTTGGGTGTGGGTTGCATGTAAGGGCACTAGGTGCCAGGGATTGCTGCACTGAAAAAAACTATGTTACGGCATCAGTTAGGGTTAAAACATAATATCTCAAATGTACAAAAATGCAATTTTAGGACAAAAGACTCCCTGAATCTTGATAAATGTATGATGTTTCTCAGGGTTTGCAAGATTGCTTGAAGTTACCTTAACTTAAGCACTCGCTCCCAAAGGTTTGGCATGTGAGTAGATTTCTATGAACGTTTATTCAAACACATGAATTTGTTAGCAGCAGAAGGCCTTATGGTCTAGCAAGTCTGCCTGATACAGAGCCCATGTATTCCTCTTTGGTTGTTTTTCCAATCTCTCCCTGATACTCATACCCTCTCATTAATTTTAAGCCACCACCTCTTGAAACCATTATCTTTTTTCTTGTTTACCACCTCTTCTGGTAGTCGTTTCTAAGCTGCTACCAATCTTTCTAAAGAAGAGTCACCTGACCTCCTTCTGGAATATTCCTCCAGCCAGTTTGTAACTGTGCCACCTCATGCATTGTTATCACCAGTCATAAAAAGTTTAATAAGGGTCTATCTCCTTAATATGCTTGAGGTACTTAAAGGTCTCTATCATGTTACAACTTATCCATCTATCCTTGATTGATGCATATTTGGGTTCTCCAGACTTTACTCATATGAGAGTCCCTACTGCCCCAGAATCATTTTTGCGGTCTTACTCTGTACTGTCTCCAGCTGGAGGTTGGACTGGAAGTGATGAGCCACACCTTGGTGCCAGTTAGTGCAGTACTGAATACTGAAGACAGCGCAATACCTATGATGCATTGAGCAATATTTCAGACACTACATAATATCACACTGATGGTGGAAGAAGTAGGTCAGTAGCTACTCTGATTCGCTTTTCAGTTGGGCTCCAGAAATTTGATTTGACCTCTAGAATTTGGCCAAGCAACTTCCAGTGCAGTAACTGTCATGGGGTAAAGTGACCTACAAACAGGTGGTAAAATGCCTTGAGGTCACAAATGAATATTAATTACTGTCGCTGACTTGTGGCTGTGGTGTTGACATGCATCTGATATGGATTACTGTTTGGAATATTCTGGCAGAGTCTGCAAAATGCACCAAGACTGGTATGGACCAGCATGAACTACATTAATAGTTACTAGTCTCTACAGACCTCAAGGCATATGCCCCAGTAGTCTACGCATTACCTCCATGCCAATTTCTATGTTCTCTCTGGTCCCATTGAATTTCACATTATATAATAACCCTTTCAATGTTTCCATCAAAAGCATAAGAAAACAGAAATAAATGAAAATACATTAAATTTTGGGCAATACTTTGCCCTTCACAATATTTTCTATTCATGGATGGATTTTTTTTTGTTTCATTCTTCTATTTTTTTTCTTCTTTATAATTTAATTTATGTTTTTTTTACATTAATTGAACTTAGTTTGAATACAGGCACTGCCATCTGGCAGCTAAAACTGTAGATTACTACTGATTACATGACATCAGACAAGAAAACTAAGCATGCCTGTGCATGGCCAGTCTGGTCAGTCATTATGCTGTCACTCCATTCATTGATGGTGGGGTGAGATAGTCTATTTTAACTGGTTCCAACTTTGTGCTCAGTGGCACATCTGCTCTTACTGAGCTTCTTGGTGAGGATAATGTGAAAGTTGCTGCAGTGTCATCAGAAGGAACTGCACCGCTACTGCTGGAAATGGTAAGCTAGACTGTGGGCCATTTAGTGCCAGTAGGATTCCAAGGAGAATTGCCACCAGTAGGTGTGGAAGTGGGAATAGTACTGGATGTAATTTGTTGGACATGTGAATGATGAAAGTTTGTGCATGATTTGAGTCTGAAAAAGTCTAAGAATTCGTGATTCTCTGGATCTAGCCATGAGTGATGTGGAGAGGCAAAAGCTCCAGGTCAATGGAAATATCCTTCTGAAGCAACTGATGCTGAAAGACACCTGAGAAAATGAAACACTAGGTTTTTTTTGTTTTTTTTTGTTTTTTTACCTGGTGAGACACACTAAGCTGAAAGCTTGTTTACAGGTGCAACCTGGGAGCACAGGGAAGTTAAGTGACTTGCTCAGGGTCGCACAGTATGCAAGTGGGGGCTATGGGATTCAAACCCAGGTCTCCAGGTTTGCAGCTCAGAACCTTAAGCCACTGTGCTATACTGCTTCTCAGTTTAGCCAGTGCAGGCCACATGACTGGCTTGTCTTGCTAGTATTTAATTGTGGAGAACCACATTGCCATCCATGATATCTATGATCCTCTTCAGTCTGGCTTTTGGAAGAGGCAGAGTACCGAGACAGCTCTGTTTCGAGTGCTCAATGATCTCCTGATGGCTAGAGATCAGAAGCGCCACTCCATCTTGGTACTTCTTGATCTCATAGATACATAGGTACATAGACAGTGTCGGCAGATAAGGGCCTACGGCCCACCCAGTCTGCCCATTTGAGCTTGTAAGTTCAGTTTATGTTTTCCTAGAAGTCTGTTGCCCCTTACCCCTGCTCTCTCATCAGCATTTGACACCGTGGACCATAGGGTGTTGCTCAAGCACTTGAGGGTCATCTATGGCCTGGCTTGCCCAGAACTCAGGTGGTTCCAATCTTTCCTCCCTGGCAGGTCTCAGAGGGTGGTGTCAGGGTTGTTTTCCTCGGACTTAGTCTCCCTGTCTTGCGGGGTCCCTCAGGGCTTGGTGCTCTCCCCGATATTGTCTGCAGTGTATTTGCTGCCTCTAGGAGACATGTAAAATGGTATGAACTGAGGTTTCACTGCTATGTAGATGAATACCCAGCTCTACCTGTCTTTCGCTCCCGACCAGGATAGTGCTGTCTTGGTCTTTATCAGCTGCCTCGAAGAAATCTAGGACTGGATAAAATCCAGCTGGTTGAAATTGAACTCCGGTAAGACTGAGGTGCTGTTGTGGATCCAGGTCTCTAGATAGAGGGGTCAGAGGCAGAGCATCCCTTTGGGCTTCGGCTGCAGAATAGTCAGCTGCCTTCCTCCGAACAGGTACGTGACCTAGGGATGCTCCTTGATTACAGGCTGACACTGCATTCACAGGTGTCCACAGTTGTCAAGTCCTCTTTTTACCATCTCAGGAACATTGCTTGGGTCAAGCATCTTGTTCCGTCTGGTGACTTGCCAACATTGATCCATGCCTTTATGTCCTCATGCCTGGACTACTGCAACTCCCACTACCTAGGGCTTTAGGGGGTTGATATCTGACACATGCAGCTGGTGCAGAATGCTGCGGCACGGCTGTTGACTGGGGCTCCTCGTTCGAGCCACATCACGCCTGTACTTTGTGAACTACACTGACTACCTGTTCCGTGATGGATCACCTTCAAGGTTGGTCTTCTGACCTTTACAGCCCTACATGGACAGGGCCCAGGCTACCTGCAAGAGCTTATGGTTCCTTACTGCCCTGATTGCTCACTCCGCTCAGCTGATGAGAGGTTGTTAGAAATTCCCAAGGTACAGTTGAAAACCTCTTGCTCATGTGCTTTTATGTTTGCAACCCTGACCCTGTGGAGTTCTCTGCCTCATCAGATTCAAGAGTGCCAGACCGTGCTTTAAAAATGTTTTTATTTTGCCAGGCATTTGGTGACTAGTCATGAAAGCTGTTTCTGTATTACCTGATTTTAACTGTTTTTGATATCTATGTTTTGATATTTAACTGTTCTTATGAATTGTACAGCTCTTTAACTTTAGAGATTGGGGTCTATAAATAAAATTATTATTATTATTATTAATTTGATCATTATCTTTGCTAGACAGTGGTTCTGCTAGAGAAGCCTGCACTAAGTATTCTGGTAGCAAGTCTCAGTCTTCCTCCAAAATGTCCGAGTGTCCCCTGCATTCAGCATCAAATTCACCCCATCCATAAAAATTATCTTTTCCCTCTATCGGTATTAAATTAAAACTTTAAAGTATGGCAACATCAAGGTTTAAAACAAATAGGGAATTTATATGTAAATGGTCAACTAAAAACATTTACCCAATTGGTTGAGGAAAATAATCTACCGAATTTCCAAATTTTCCAATATAATCAGATCAGCAGTTTCCTAAATCAGAATAAAACAAAACTCAAGATAAAGGAGCCCCTTTGATGGTGGGTAAATGTAGGAAAAATAAAGATGAGAAAAATGTAATTTCATCTGTTTATCAGGCAATTGTGGATAAATCAAAACTGAACATTAATGAACTAAAATATAAATGAGAGAGACCTAGGTATTAATATGTCAGATGAAATGTGGCAATAAATAATAAATAGAATAATAGATACATTCTGGTGTATTACAAGGCAGTAATTCATCGAGAGGATCTGGGGACACAGCAAACCTCGAGGCCCGGAAGCTCGAGAGGTTCAAGGTCACCCCAGATCCTCGAGATAACTAACTGCTGTAACACAAGAATGTATTTGTTATTTTGTAATACATGGATGCGAGGAAATTGTCAGTGCTTACCTTTGCCAAAGAATGAGGAATCTTCAACTGGGGTGCTGAGGTGATTTTCATGTGAGAAGGAGCCAGTGATTGCAGCAACATTGAAAACTTTAAAAAATTCAAACCGCTAAATTGTGCAGTGTTAAACTGCTAAAGCGAAACAATGGAACAACTTTTTTTGAGCGGCGGTTGCTGTGGTCAGTTAGTCAGACTCAAGTAGGAGTAGTGAAGCGAAGGAACAATTTTCTCTCGCTAAGCGAGAGATACCCGCCATGTTTTTGAAATTATTGATCTGCCC
Organism: Neoceratodus forsteri; assembly: GCA_016271365.2. Lineage (NCBI taxonomy): Eukaryota > Metazoa > Chordata > Ceratodontiformes > Ceratodontidae > Neoceratodus > Neoceratodus forsteri. The sequence continues at coordinate 320,228,388 of CM028130.1, forward strand.
ACAAAGAAAGCTCATCCAATCAGAAGGTGCGGTTTTACCAATGTCTACGCACAGCTTTGGGGATGTCAGGAAGCGACTACGATCTTGAGTTTGCGCTGTTCAGGTTTCTGATAATACTATCGTTGGAGCTCAAACAATAGTATTATGAGCTCCGAACGATAGTATTATCACTAGGCAATGATGGTATTATCACTTTGGCTCCGGTGTATTACTGGAAATTTTTTATATGCTTTTCAGTAGTGTTATTTTAAATATCCATATATTACAAAGGTATTTATTCATAATGTTTAGTATGTCAAACTACAACAAATTCAAATGAATATAGTTCACAGAACATATTACACACCAATGAAATTACACCTCTTTAATCCAAATATAGACAATAAATGTCCGAGGTGTGCCAAAACTTCTGGCACATTAGTTCATATGATAACTACCTGTCCTCATTTGTCCGATTTTTGGTATAAAATAGAGCAGTTTCTTTCAGATATACTCAAGAAACAAATAGTTTTTAACTCAATAATGTCTTTATTGGGTATTTATCCAGACAAAAATATTTTAGATAAGGATCAGAAGAAATGACTTGCATTATTTATAATTACGGCTAAGAAATGTATTCTGCAAAAATGGAAGGACTCAGACTCACCCAGTTTTCAGACTTGGTTAAACTCGATTATGATTGTGATTAACACAGCAGATAGAAATTGGTGAATCCCTCTCAACACCCCTCTTGGTCTGATCAGGAGTCCCACAAGGATTCATCCTGGGTTCTATGCTTTACAGCATTTTCCTAAACAGCCTCCCTTCATCTTGCTCAGAAAAAATCCTACTCTATGCAGACGATGCTGTCATATTCACCTCCTGCTCTGACCCCTCCTTTCTTCAGTTGCTACTACAAGAAAGCTTCACTGATGTAAAGGCATGGTTTAAATCCCACAAGCTTATTCTTAACTACAGCAAAACCAAATCAATGCTGTTCCATAGTACCCACAGCAAACATAAAAACAGAGACCTCTCTATCACAAACAGCAAAGGGGCCACCCTTGAACAAGTACATCTATTTAAATATCTTGGGGTGATTCTTGACCCAACATTTGGATACTCTGAACATATCAACTGCGTAGCAAAAACTGTGAATATCCGCATAGGCTTGCTCAATAGATATAAGAACTGCCACTTGGATGAAGCCCTAAGCCCCGCCATTCACAGTTCAGTAATCTCTATAATAAACTATGGGCTTGTGATCTACAGGTCTGCAGCTGACATAGCTCTCCAATGCATCACCACGGCACTAAACAAGGCATGTCATCTCCAAACATCTGCAAACCACCTTACACACACCTGCGAGATCTACAAACATGCAAACTGGCTCCAACTATCTGGCAGAATTAAATATCAAACCTGCATCCTAGCAAAAAAGCAAACATTGGACCTACTACCCCCTGGATCACAGGCACTGCTGAGACCATATAGTGGCCCATGACAAACCAGGAATTTAAACAACCTCTCCTTCACTGTTGCCCTTTGCAGGACTACCCAAGGCCAATGATCCTTTTCTTTTTCAGAGCCTCCTCCTGGTTCAACACCCTGCCAGCAGAAGTTACCAGCAAAGCAACCCTGGGTGCCTTTAAGCACAACCTGCATCAAAACCTCATCTCCTGTGCCTCTTGTGACTGCTACACCTAAATGGTTTATACCCCCACCACCCATACTCCACCCTTCCCTCCCAACTCCTTCCCTCCTCCTCTACTCCCTCCACTGACCTCCTCGCTGCCCCTGACTCACCCCCAACTCCCTCTCTTTCTCCCTCTTTACACCAGCCTCTGGCATTGCCTCCCTCTGTCAGATGGCTACCTATATGAATCTATATTGTTTAATTTGTTATGTAAGTGATTTGCAAAGTTGTGATGTTTTGGTAATTGACAAAACCCTCAGGCTGCTATGTTTATTTCTCTTTTGCACAATACCGCTGCCTGTCCTAATGTTTCAAGTAACCTAACGTGGAACCTTTGTAAAAGAGCCGCTGGCTCAAAGGTGTATCTGATTCCCTTAAATAAATAAATAAAATAGCTGTTTCAAAGCTAGAATATGTATGGTACTGTAAAATGGGTGAAAAACAGCAATATATAAAAATGTGGAACACTGTTCAGGTGGCTATGGCACAAGTGGTACTTAAATAAATTAATATGGTAGTTAGGGACGGTCCTGGATCCCCGTCATCTGGAAATATGATGATAAAGATACAAATATGACCGCTTGATGATCAATTATGATGAAAAATAACTTTCTCTGTAACTATCTGACTTGAGATTTTGAAAAAAGAGGCTGTGTGGTAGTTAAACAGTGTTACACAATAGATACTTTTTAAAAGGGGTTATATGGCATTTCAGAACTGTGCCAGTTATCTGACACTGGTTTTTTTTTTATCAGATGGATACAGGTGAAGGTGGATATAGGTGCTAAAGGGACTGGGGGGAAGTTTTGATTTCTACTGCGGGAGGAAGATGTGTGGATGCTAGTGTTTGGGGAGGGTTTTTTTGTATAATTGTCTGACACTGGAATTAGGGACCAGGTGTGGGGAAACAGACTGGAGGGCTGCTTTGGGTTACTTGTGATCTGCTGCACTGTGCATCACTATGCAGTTACTTTACTGTACATTCTAGTCTCTCAAGCAATGTAGACACATATATAGATTTGATAGATTGATAGATTGATAGATAGATATGCAATTTGATGATTTAAAATATGCAACTTATCTTCATTATCAAGGAGCAGAACCATTACTTATGAGTGGAGGAGCATAGTATTTCTCTCTACACCTGTCATATAAATATATATAAATACTTTGGACTGTGGTGTACTAGGAAATACTGCTATACTATTGGGGGGCACATGAATTAATAAGTTACAACTTTGAAGGCTTAGTGGCATTATGACCTCATCTGCCCTATAAGATGGCATTATGTCTTCAGCACGCAGCACTTGGTAGTGTTTTACATATAGTTTTATAAAATAAAGTTGTTTTATACAGTACAGCTATAGCATTTTTATTGCTGTGGTATATAAATGTAATTACTAGGGTAAATAGATTTACCTAAGATATATAGGTCAATCCCCTCAAAAACACTCTTGCAGTCAGATTTATATGTTGCAACATATCAGGTCAGAGGTGGGCTGGGTAACATGGCTACTCTGAAAATGTGGGTCCAAAATTGTCACAAATGGCCAGTTTATGACCAAAAGCTACAAAACAGAAAAAAATGCACATTTCAGGATATACTGTATTTTTCTTCCAGGTGTTTTTATTTTACTCATAACATGGCCTTTTTGTTAGCCATTTTTGGCTATTTTGGGAACATATTTTCAAGATGCCCAGATCCCCCCACTACCTCAAAATCACCTAAGTGGCACCTGGTAAGTTAGACTCAAAATGTGTTTTGTGGGTTGACTGTAGGAAGCAATTTTGGGTCACATTTGAAAGTTGCAATGTATGTGACCATAAGAAGGAACGGCAACTTTTGTGACCTGAAAACATTGACCCAAAATGATCAAAATTGGCTAGGTGATGTGCAAAAGAAAAACCAAAAATAACTCAGGTATAGATACATGTGCAATTAGCATATTTTGTGACTTTTTTCCAGTTTTCGTTTTTTACTTTAGCAGACAGTGGTCAGCTGAGGTCAAGGGAGGATTGTGCCCATTGTCCAACACTGGATTCACTTAATGGATGGGTGTGGGGGAGGGTGAGTATGAGTGCTAAATGAGCTGGGGGATGGGGAATTATTTGCTGCTACTGAGGAGGAGGATGGTATGGATGCTAGTGGTTGGGAAGTTGTGTTTTGTATAATAGTCTGACACTTGGATTGGGCATCTGTTATCAGGAAACAAACGGGAAGACTGCTTCAGATCAGTTGTTATCTGGTGCACTGTAAATCACTATGCAGTTGCCTCATAAATGGCCCACAGGGTCATTCATGAAGTACTGTACAATCCTGGCAGAGTGCAAGTCATTATGCAGCTGCTTCATAATAGGGCCCTTCAAAAAAGCAAGTACTAAGCTACAATGGCTATCTACCTTTAAAAGACAGGAAATACATCGCAAACAGCAATTTGAATAAAACCAGTTAAGGTTTTTAAAGCAATAAAAATAAAGAAATGTGACACTAGGATTGTTTTAGACCCTAACTCCCCCATCCCAATGCCCCACCCTACGTCCTCCACTGAACTTCTAAAGCACAATCCAGATTTCAAAAATATGTTTAAACATCGTAAATAATATGCAGTTGTATGAGGAATACAGTAATACCACATGATGAAAATTGCAGTCACTGCTGGTGGAGGCCACTTGTAAAGAGTTCTAAAAGTGTGGTGCGGTTTGTGTGACCATGTAGCTGATTACTGCATTGCGAGAGGGCTGCAAGGCCTCTCACTAAGTCTTCTGTTGGAGTGTCACACATTATATGACCATGCAGTGCAGTTTGTGTGATCATGCAACTGTTTCGTAAATGGCCTAAAATGCCTTTGGAGAAGTTTGCTATAGGTCTTGTGTACTTTCTATGTACATGTAGGTGTTTGGCGAGTAGCCCATAGGGACACTCTCAATGTCTACTGGCAGTCTGGCACACTTTGTTTAAACATGCAGCTGCTTCATGAGTGACCTGCTATAGGTATGGTGCACTTTGTGTGAAGATACCGGAGGTTTGTGAATAGCACAAATACACACATACACACACACACACACACACACACAACACATACGCTGAGCACGTACTCCCTGGAGGAGAAGAGAGAGAGGGGATATGACTGAACTCTATAAGCACCTCACAGGGGTGAACAAGGTGCAGAGGGGGAGTCTCTTTAAGAGGAGGAGGAGCACACATGGAGACATGCAATGAAGCCGGTGGAGGGAATGTAAGAGAGATGTCAGGAAATACTTCTTCACAGAAAGGATAGTGGACACCTGGAACAGCCTGCCAGAAGACATGGTGGAGATAAAGACAGTGGGGAGCTTCAACCATGGATAGGATAGGCCCATGGACATAATAAGTAGAGGATGGGGGAGGGACACTGGAGACTAAATAGAGTCCAAGGTGTAGTAACAGGCAGGGAATTATGGGCAGAGTAGGTTGGTCTACCGGTCCTTTTCTACTGACAGGTTCTGTGTTTCTAAGTCTTTCTACACACACACACACACACACACACACACACACACACACACACACACATTGACTCAGCAATATATCCTGTGCCTCACAAAATATGAGTGCAGTATTTATCATAAGGTGTAATGGTTTTGCATTATGTCCTTTGTCTTGCAACATATAAGTGCAATGTTTATCATCAGGTATAATGGTTTACTTTGAACTATGTTAGTTATTTACAAAATTAATGTCTAAGTGCATGGAAATATATACTTTCCATGGCATCAAAACTGGTAGAGTTCATAAATGTGGTGCAGACAGAGTTAGGTATCCCAAAATGGTGATGTACGGTGCAACCCAGAAAATAAGCAGAAGCGCGATATTCGAAAGGGCAAGATGTTTTGTGCATTTCCAAATGCACGATCACACAAAAATAAGGTAGGCAGCACAAAGAAAAGAGGGCATGCACCTGTATATGCTGTGCAAGTGTATATTCAGCCAAAATGTGTGGCCCATGTGTCATGCATCACAAAACTGTGGTGCACAAAGTTAGGTATGTAAGGGGATGACCTAAAGTGGCCAGCCACCCACAGGCAGGCTGCAGAACTGCAGACAGACAACCCTGAGACAGCCTTCTGAGGTGCACCAGGATGCGCTCCAGGCACCCATGCACAGCAGTCATGCCAGGACAGTAGTACCCAAAGCCACAGCCATGCTGTGCCAGCTTGCTGGGCACCTGTTGGGTGCTGCTAAGTGACACCCTGGCACTGTCTAGTCAGAAACCCCCCTCACCACACCCAAATAGGGGATGCCCAGCTGTACCATGCTAGTTAGGTGCCCCCCTTGCACACCAGTGGAGCAGATGACTACAATGCAGCACATGTACCAAGTGCCATGGTCTGCACCCATATGACCATCAGAGTGCCACTTGGTGAAGGTATGTGCCCATGGTGGCATCTGGGACAATGGTGAGCAGGATGAATGGCAGCAATGGTGGCAGCATGGCATGGGCCAGGGACTGCCCAGTCACACACACCCACAGTGGAACACCATAGGTGCACACAGCATGCCCTTGCCAGACCCACACCACCAGGAACCACATATATGTCACTGATGCCATCCCTGCAGTGTTACAATGCTACAGGGGCCTGGGTTTAGGTCACTGTGGTGTACTGGTGGTGGACTGTCACAATGCACTACTCTGAGCAGCGCAGGACAGAGGTGGCACCATCTGTGGCCTGGAGGTGGCAGGGGCATGCCCCAAGGCCACCAAACCCTTCCAGAGTTGTGCTTGTGGCCATTTAGGCCATGGACATGGCCACAGGTAGTAGCACTGCTAACCTCTCAGCTTGCACGCAGTACTGGATATGGCACTCATGTTATCACTCAGACACCCTCTGACCCACATAGAGTAGGTGACATTATACACGGACCACTGGGACCGTTATGCAGAATTGTATGCTACAATGGGATGCTAGATATCAGCACACTGTAGCAATATTGGTGCACTCATTTCCACAGTCTTCCAAACTTGCACTGTCATGTTTGCTGCTGTCTCACACATTCTGACCAGTTGTCACACACTTTGGCACACGTTTGGGTGATAAGGGGTTGGGGGTATGTAGCACTGTACTAAGGCCAATGCAGTCCACCCACAAACATCCATGCATTCCACCTGCCTGGTTGGCTGCAGTACCTCCTGATCACCTTTGTAGATGGGTGGTGCTGCCCTGTAATGCTGGAGCTGTGCATGGCAATGGTATGCAAATGGCCTGAATACCATCCTGTAATGAGATGCAAATGTGCTGTTTGGGTACTGACTATACAATGAGGCCATTTGCATATCCTAGCTGAATATTGCAAATCTGTATGCTACGCGCAAGCGGCTTTCATCATGCACTTACATATTCTCTGCACTGGGCTCTGGACACCTGCTGCACCACACATCTCCCACTGTGCAATCATGCATATTCAGTATGATTAGCCGCAGATGCGCAATTGCATATTACAGCACAACTTCTGAATATAACATTATTTTGTGCCGGCGCAGTTAAGATGCACTTGTGCGATGCAGTCAGCTACCTTTGAATATGGGGCCTCATCAGAACATTCTTTAATCCTGTTGGTTTAAAAACCCTAATGTGTTCATTAACACAATTTTTTTTTGCAGTGTTTCCATGTGTGGTGTGTGTGTGCATGTGTGTGTGTGTGCATTTCAGTAAAAGAAACACATGGCTTTACGTAATAATTGTATATTTCCTTAAATTATATATAAATGCAACATTTGTAGAAATTGTGGACTCTTTAAACAAATAATTAAACAAACATGCATTTATAAGAAAGGGCAAGGAGAGCAGCCAAAAAATTATGAAAATGGAAATTAAATAATAATAATCTCTGCAAGTACCAAATGCTTGCATTTGAAATGGAAAGGTCATGCTTTAAAATGGATAAAACACAGACAAGGGGAAATTTTTAGACCATTTTTAGGCTTACATTTTCAACTGAAAGAATAAAAAAGACAAGTGAATGGTACAGACTACTAGGAAGGTTAATATTCCTCTATTTTAAAATCCAATTTGATAAATTTATTACTTAGCACAGTATGACAGGTAAAACATCCCTGCAATGTGTGCAATTGTGTAGAAAACAGTAAGTAGCTCTATTTATGTTCACTGAAGCTATTTGATTCCTGAGAGGCAGGCGCCTAGCCTCAGTGCATTTATTTTAATGATGAAAAATCACACGATCAGGCTTGTTAAAAGCCCATTTGTCCTATTTGAAAAACAAAGACATGCAAAAAGTGATAATTAAAATCTTTGCTCATCAAAGTAAAAATAATGGCTTCAATTAAACTTTAAAGTGCCACTGATATCACAAAGGAATCTTTGGACACAAATAATGTTTATGTACTATTCAGCTCATAATTAATCTATTTTCTGCATTTAACTATTATGGATGCTAACATAAAAACAGGATCACTGTTCACTATACCTCATCTGTTCAGTCTGCCTATTTATTTAGCACATTATAATCTTTTGTTTTTGACATCACAAAAATGTCTTCATCATCATAGTGTGATGTCATAGTCAAAGGATTGCTATTTCATAAGTAGGCAAGCGGCCAGAGTAGATAATGTCTAGATAACAGTCATCAATTTTAAAGTTAATTTACTTATTTATAAAACAAACAGGGTAGTCAAATACCAAAAAATAGCTGAACTGCAAATGAATTTTTTTGTAAATATATGCTGGCACAAATGCAAATTTTGTGTTGTACCAGTGCCCTCCCAAACGTACATAAAGTTCTGTGGCTTATTTTCTGACATGTGTTTATAACAGTTTTCACACTTTATGGCAGCTTGAACAAAAATTTGACACATGCGACACTTTTTGTCATAAGCAGAACTTGTTTTACTGTGAATCATGGAAGATGGGCTTGATATTCAGACTACATTTTGTAAAGTCTAACTTTTAGGTTCAGCTTCAGCAGCTGTGCCTAAAAAATGGATAAAAACTTTTAAAGATACAGCCCTACGAATTAGGGCATGGCTAGCTGCCAGCAAGATGGCAGCTTAGGGCTGTAGCTTTGTATAGCCTTAAAAAAATCATCACTCATATGAAGGCACTGAATGCTAGACAGTAGCAGAGCTTGCTTGCCTCCGATAAGGTGTACTTGGACATATTTGTTTTTTGTTATCCTGTGCCACCTTTGTGATTATAAACCACACTCAAATGATCTCCCTCACTTTCACCTCAGCCACTTTCATTCCAGATGCTGGAAGTGAATAGGCCAAACTGCGTGGTTTGCTCCTACTCCAGCAAGCTGAGGAAAAGGTAAACAATATTGTCACATGTCACCCACGATGGCTACCCATCAGGCAGCACCTTTGAACATTGCTATTATTGCCATGCTCTTTCAAGAGATTCTCCAGGACATGGCCAACATCAAATACTTGACTGCCCAAACCAATAAGGACTTGAATGCCGTAATGCATCAGCTGTGTAACCAGGCCTTAAAGGGAAGGTCCCCTCAGCCACTTTTTTTTTATCTGTGTAGTTTGCAGGCATGAAAAATTATTGCCTCTATTGAACCCTCTTAATTTCATCATGATTTAAACATAAATGAAGTTACTTAAGTCTGGTGTGAAAACTTGCCTGTCTACCCCCTCCCCCCTTTTGTTGCTCTGTTCTTCTAACTAATATTTTTCTTCAGTGTCATAATTTCTTCCATCATATGTCCCCTCTATAAATATGCTTTGATCAAAAGGTTTTAATCCTTGGAGTATTGCACTTATTAATACACTTAGATGTGGATCTGTTGATATCTATGGCAACTTGAATTACAACAACTGTATGCTACTGTATATATCTTAAAGCTTCAGGTATAAATGGCTGACATGTACCTTTGGTCCATACCTCCTGATGAGGAGTCATTTGTTTGACCTGAAGTGCCAGTATTTCCTAGTGCCATGCTTTTGATGTACTGTATGTGAGCCTAATTAAACCATGAGTTTTGCATATATATATATATATATATATATATATATATATACACACACACACTGTCTTATAGTGGCATGGTAGTGCCACTATAGTTAGGATTGAGTACCCCATTTAAGGTTATAGTGTGAAATTTTGCAGCTTACTAACTTTTTTCTACTGTAAGACAGATTTGCCTGAAACATGGCATGCTTGGAGTGGTACCATTGATCTCTGGATCTGCCAAGTTTCGTAGTGGTTGGATATATGGTCATGGTGCTACAAAGCACAATAGAAAGTCATATTTGTACCCTTTGCTATTGTCAAGATTTCATAGGTCGCATACAGTTTGTGCGACCAGTCCAAAAACTTTAGGGAACATGTAGCCATGGTCCCCGATGTTTCTTTCAAAGATTTTGTGAAAAAATATTAAACGGTTCAAAAGTTATTCAAAAAACTATTTTCCCATTTTGTCAATGGGAAAAGTTAATGAAAAGTTTGACAGTGTCGCAAATGCAGCTTTTAGTGTCGCAAATGACCCCTGTAATGTTGTGAGTCAGCCATTTTTTTCCAGTTACTGGTCACAGAAACGCTTGGCATTTAAAATTGGGACCCTCTAGGGACACAATTCTTTTTGTGTTCACCTAGTCAAGCCCTAAGGATGCTAGCCATGTCTTTTTAGGGGGTTAAACATCCCAGAAATATGTTTTAAAAATTTTTGTAAACTGTAGTGTCACAAAGTAGTGTCGCACTTGCGACACTTTCGTGAGGTTTTTGCAAAAGTGTCGTGATTTGCTACATTACTTTCCAACACTATGCCCAAAAGAATAGGAAATCTTTGCCACCCTGCTGCAAAAGAACGGTTTGATCTTTTGGGCTGACATTTGGAGGGAAGACAGCCAAGATCCCAAAGATGTGCCTTTTGGTGGTTTGGTGTCAAAATGTTATAGGGCTGCAAAGTTACAGTACTCCAAAGTTGACAATTATTCCCATTGGATAACATTATGGCATCTGCCATGCCTTTTGGGGTCTATATCTTGGAAATGCTTCGAGATACAGACTTTTAGTAGGAAAAATACTTAGCCCTCTACTGGGGCTAAGTACAAAATTAGCCAGGAAAGTTATAAATTATATGATTTTTTTTTCTACGTTGTACGGTTCCTGAGATATAAGCAATTTAGTATTCCAAGTGTTCATTTTCTGCTCCGTGGCCCATTATTATGCATACATTCTTTGCATTCACTGTGTTTCTCTATGCAGCTTTTGGGGGAAAAAAGGCTGTGCATTTTTGTTACTGTTACAGATAGCGTTACCCTTTGCGTTTTCGTTTGCGCTTGCGTTTGCATTACTGTTAACATTTGCATTTCAATTACTGTTTCTGTTTGCATTTCCTTTTGCATCACCGTGTGCATTTCCATTTGTGTTTGCGTATGCACTTCTGTTTGCTTTTGTGTTTCTGTTTGTGTTTCCTTTGGTGTTATCATTGCTGCTATCATAAGTGTCTGCACTTCCAATTGCGTTACCATGACTGTGCGTGTTACAGTTTGCATTTCTGTACACACTTGCATTTGTGTTTCTGTTTTCATTAATGTTTGTGCTTGCATTTCTATTACTATTTGCGTTATCATTTACGTTTGCGTCACCATGTGCGTTAGCATTTGCGCTTGCGTCTGCATTGCCGTTACTTCACTATTTATAGTGCATATTCTCAAAAAGAAGGGAAATTCATGGTAAAAAAAATCCATTTAATGCATCAGTTAGGGTTGTTGCACAGCAACAAAAGCAAGGAAATTCAATGTTAGGTTTTCCACCCCTCTTGCACTCCACCCCCAACAACAGGCATCGGAGTGTGCGTTGAGGTCATTGGTCCTAACTCTCACCCCATTCTCCCATACTGCACTACCTCAGCTTGTTTACACATGGGATGGGGTAAGAGTTAGACAGATGACCAACGCACACCCGATGCCTGCAGGACGGGTGGGGTGGGTGCAAGGGTGGGAACCCCATCGGGACTCTTGCTTTTGTCACTGTGAAACAACTGGAAGCACCAAGGGAGGTCGACAATGAAAATAATGACCTCCCCTACAGTGATGACACAATACCGATGCAGGTATTGTGCCGCCCATGCAGCGAGTGTTTTCTGTGAGGGGCTGCACTCCCACACCCCCCATGTGGGAGGCTCTGCCCCCAGTACCCCCCAGACTTTAGGATTATCAACTCCAGGTCGGAGTTGGTCCGAGGTGGGGAACACTGACAGAAAGCGAAGCACCGGAAAAGGACCATTACAGTGAATGTCACCATAATGATCTTTTTTCATGTTTCACCGTCAGGGTGTTGACATGAAGGGGTGCACCGGGAACAACCCTAACTGATGCATTAAACAGAGTTTGTTGCCATGAATACATATATATTTATACCATGGGGGTGAGATCAATTCCATTGAGATAAATCTTGTTATTTTCACTGCAGTGAAATAAATACTCCTGATGTCAGCAGAGTTAAAATAAATACTGTTTATACCTACTCTGCTGATGTCACCTACCTGCATGTGAAAGCACTAACAAACAGCCCTCTAATTTATCTACTTCTCAAACAGTCCCTATAATCTAACAAACAATAGTATTAACATACCTTATTACAGTCAACTGCAGCACTGCTTTTCACTGTAGCAACCTGCAGATGTCTTTTGCTGCATTTCAAAACCCATTGGATTCCAACTTACATTTAAGCACACTACAGCTGTCAACAGTCATATATCATTTACATCTCCAAATGTAGAGCCTCATATATTGCATTACAATATGTTTTCAATGCTTTAAACTTATCATTTATGAACTTCTTTACTTTAACAGACTTACTCCAGAAGTGAAAAATAAACAACTCTCTCGCAATATGAACACGGCTGTAACAAGCACTATTGTAACAATGAGGCAGCGAGCAGCACAACAAATGTGAAATCTGCACCAAATTTTATAAACCTACATCGCAAAACCTGTAAATAAACATTATACTCACATCCTGACATAAAGAGACATACCAGCAAACAAATCTCAACTCAATCTCTCCCAGCACCAAACTTAAGAACGTCCCCCACATAGCCAATCAATAAGCACAGCACACTACACCTAATCAACACACACACACACATCAACCAATCACAGCTCTCTGCAAACACCCATTCATAAAACACACACTACCAACATCATTTAAAGCAACAGGAACCTCACAACACTAAACATAGTTTTCTCACTGGAATTGATCTCACCCCCATGGTATAAATAGGACACGTGATGTGCACATCGTGGAATATGGAAAATATTTTCCATATTCCACTATTGCCCATCATGTATCTCATATATATATAGGGGATACATCATGGGCATGAGTGTGATATGGCAAATATGGTCACTCCTGCAGAGTGATATATCCAAGCTCACGATGCAGGAGTGACAATATTTGCCATAGCACATGATCTGCCCATCATGTATTCGATATATACAATAGGGCCAAGAGTTTTAGAAGTTTTGTTATGCTGTCTTGTGTTCTGTTCCTGTTTATGTGTTTGTTCATTCTGTGTGCGAACTTTTCTGAATGGGCTGGCAGTGTTATAAGCTCTGAGAGAGACATGAGTGTGTTTTGCAATGCTAAATGAGTTAGTTTTAGGTAGGAGTGAGAAACATACTTTTGTGAAGCTGTATTGCTTAGCAGTCTGTCTGCAGTGAAGCTGAGAGCATCACAGTAATTGTAATGAGCTGAGAGGCAGAATGTCAGAACAGCTGACACTGTTTTCAGTGGTAATTAAGTTAGCTGCAGGCAGAGTGCAGAATGTTCTGTGAAATTGTGCTCTTTAGGATTCTGGCTGCACTGAATTTGAGAATATCACAGTAGTTGTAATGGGTGAGAATCAGAGTTTGAGGAACGAGTGAGAGTGTGTTTCAGTAGTTGCTGGGTTAGCTGCAGGCAGTAGTTTAGACTGTTCTGTGAAGCTGTGCTGTTTGGAATTCTGGCTGCATCAAGCTGAGAGTATCACAGTAATGAGCTGGAAGTTGGGGGGAGGATAGGTGTGTTTTGTAATGCTCATCGAGTTAGCTGTAGGCAGCAGTGAGACTTCTGAAGTAGTTCTGCATTTGTGTCTATGGTAACAGCACAGGTGTTTCTTGCATGCTGAGGGGAAAGCTGCCTAAAGTGATAACCTTTTGTGACCTGTGTGTGTAAATGGCTGATATCATCACAGTAGAGCAGAGGGTAAAAATATCACACTGCAGTGAATGATACGCTGTTTTATCTCACTCATTTACCACTCACCCCTATTGTGTGTGTATATATACATATATATATATATATATATTTTTTTGTTTGTTTGTTTGCTAGACATACATCTTTATGCTATGATGTGCATGCCTCCTTGTGGTTTCTCTTCCTTCCTTATGTGAGAAACGAGCATAATTAACAATTAGCAGAAAATTAGTTGTCACAATTTACTTACATTATAGATGGTCCTGAGCAGTCTTTTTGTATTCTGATTTTCCTCATGAAATACCCTGTATGCCCCCTACCCTGCTACAATGATCAGGATCACCTTGGTGGCATCTTTCATCTGGGAGTAGGTTTGAGCTGCAACCTTCACAACTGATGCTAATATTGCTTCTTGGATGATTAGTATGGGGGGTGTAAGAATGTTAGGGTACACAGAAGCACACACACAAAGCAATCATTTTTTCAGTGAAACTCCTACTGTAGGTTTTTCATGCAATGTCAAGCTATTCTGTTTGCATCAATTTATCAGTCCTATAGAGCGCAGCTTCCTGTATGTTTCCAAATGGATGCTAGATTGCCTCTAAGCTCTATTGTTAGGAGCCTAGTGCCTCACGTCTGTAATTTCAATGACCCCCTGCTGAAATATAAACCCAGTGTGGCATTCCAGGACAAAATAAGATGGACAAAACTCTCATGGTTTGTTTGAGAGGTATAAAATTGCCACAAAAAGCTTAAAACTGGTTCCTGTTTTTGAACTAGTAAAGTGTATGCATTTAAAAGGAAAAATAGCTGTAAGAGAGTTCTAAAGGTTTCTGTAGGGACAATAGCCCACTCCTTATTTCCTTCCCATGTCGCGTACCCTCCTGGTATCACAGCTGAACATCATTTCTGTCCCCTGCCAAGTAATCTCTGGTGTCTGATTGGCACCCCTTCACTTACCCCATCCCATCGCAGGTAATTAATGCTGTCTAACTGGCATCCCTCTCTCTCCCATTCAGGCCAATAGTTTCTGATGTCTAAGTGGCACTTCCTCCTCTTTTAATTCTGTGCTAAGAAGTCCCAGATATTTAGTTGGCACCCCTTCCTTTCTGCATCCCATGCCAAATAATCACTGGTGTTTAAGTGGCACCTTTCACGCTTCCTGTCTTGTGCAAAGTAATACCTGGTGTCTAACTGAAACATAGAACTATAGACATAATGTATGGAAACTGATGGAAGAAGAAGGTTGGTTGGTCTATCCTGTCTACCTTACTGACACCCCTCCCTCCCCTCATTCAATGATAAGTAATTTTGGTGTCTTAGATGCACCTCCTGCTAAATCAAAACCCTTCACCCTTACTCAGTGATGGTGTTCAGTGAAGCTCTCCTGTCACCTCTTTGGCTGGCTGTTGTCTTACTTAACCACAAGCTCCTGTATCAATACACAGTGCATCAGGCTACCAATAGAGTTGATTGCATGATGTCTAACTGAATACCATGCAAACTGATTTTTAGATACACCTGGTATATCAATGTATCTGTTTGAGTGGTTGTCAGTAGATGTCTTGAGAACAGCTATGTTGATATATTCTGGTACATCATTATCTCTAACACGAACGCTGGTCTCTTAGGTGCCATGCTATTGTCACACAATGGAGTCAGCATGGAAAAGCCTTTTTACCTTATCTTTTCCTTTACTTCCATTAAATTATAATTTCTGGGTTGTTATTTTCCTAGAAAATACTTTGACAGACAGTCTGTTTTGGTTAGCTTTATCATGGCTGACAATGACTTGTTTACTTATGTGTTTAATTCTGCTTTCCTTCAAGCTTAACATGCTGATGAGGGACTGTTCACAATACTGTCCATTCCCTTGCCACAAGCACTTTAACTTTAAAGTAGGCATTATCTGATATTGAGTGCCCATTGCTATTGGAACATAGCTCATCTAATTGGAGCACTGTACTCTGAGGCTATGTTATAGCTTAAGATTGATTGTATGCCAAAATCAATTGAGCCCTGATTACTTACATCAGAATTTCATTTGCAATTAGTACTTAACAGATGCAAAAGTTTTAGTCAGTAAAACTAAAATGCCTTTGGGATAAATTGTGATGACATGATCCCAAAGGCCACCAAAAGCTGTATATATGTTACCTCAGGTGCCCATGCTGTGGCACCATATGAAAAAGCTGCCTATATAAGACCTAAATATACAGCAGTTTTATTAATATTCCAAGTAAAATAGAACCTAAACAAAAAGACAAAGTAAACTTGCTGATCTCTGTTGAGATTTCTATTGTACTATTGTGAAAATACGCAAATAGCCAACATAAAAATAACGTACAGCCTATTTAGTCTGCTCGAGTTTGCAGACCCCCAAGTACATACTGTGGGATCTGCTTCCCCTCCCTGCTATTCACTTCTCCCTCCTCTTTGATTTACCCCACCCCCACCTTCCTCCCTAATGCAGTTTTCCTTTTTACCCTGTTCCATCCTCTCTTGAAGCTGTCTACAACCTTCAGAGAGACAACTTTTTCTGGCAGCTTGTTCCATTTTGTCAACACCCTCACAGTGAAAAACAGTCTCCTCATTACCCTTTTGAAGCATCCTAAATAAATAAATAAAATCCTCCCACCAGTTTGAGGCAGTGCCATCCAGTGGTCCTGTTACCACTAAGGTTGAAGAGACCCCTGGAGTTCAGTTAGTTGAAACCCCTAAGGTATTTACCAGTTTCAGTCATGTCACCATTATCCCTTCTATTCTTCAGGGGAGTACATATTTACAGTAGGTGTCTAAGTCTCTCCTTGTATGGCATGCTCTGTTGTCCCTGGATCATCTTGGTCACCCTTCTCTGTACCATCACCAGTAGGTTGATGTCTTTCTTTAGGTGAGGGCTCCAATACTGCATGCTGTACTCCAGATGAGGCTGAACCAATGACTTATATAGTTGCAGGATGACCTCCACCTTCCTACTGGTTTAACTCCTGGCTATACATCCCAGCATCTGATTTGCTTTTCCTGCTGCTCTATTGTAGTCTGCCGAGTTCTTCTGGTCACTTGTAATGATCACACCCATGGCTTTATCCTCCTATGACTTGGTGACTTGCACACGTCCCAGTCAGTATGTGGTCTCTGGGTTCTTCTTTGGCCCAAGTGCATTACTTCACATTTTTTGGCATTGAATCCCACCTGCCAAATACCTGATCATATCTCAAGTTTAGTCAGGTCCTCCATAATGTCCTGTATCCCCTATTCTATGTCCCCTCTCTCGTGGAGCTTAGTGTTGTCTGCAAAGAGGTATATATTGCTTTTATCCCATCTCTAATGTCACTGATGGAGGTATTGAATAACACTAGGCTGAGCACCGAGTCCTGTGGGATCCCACTAGTTACTGGTCTACCATCTGAGAGTCCCCCTCCTCTGGCCACTATACTCTGGTTTCTATCTTGCAGCCAGTGTTGTACACACCTAGCCAGCTTCACCCTACACCAAGTACTCCAGCTCCCTAATTCATCTCCTGTGAGGAACAGTCAAAAGCCTTGCTGATGTCCAAATACTGTGTGAAACACAGAAACATAGAATCATAGAAATTGATGGCAGATAAGGACCATTAGGCTCATCTAGTCTGCCCATTTTCCTTGCCTACTATAAAAGCCGCAGACCTTACTTGATCTCCGGCTTTACCTCCTTGTCCCTATTGCTAGGGTTCCTCTTTGCCTGTCCTATGCATGCTTGAATCCCCCCACTGTGTTTGCCCCACCACCTCTGCTGGGAGTCTATTCCATGCATCCACCACCCTTTCTGTGAAGAAATACTTCCTCATGCTACACCTTAGTCTACCCTCTTCCAACCTCATATCATGCCCCCTCTTTCCTAGACATCTCTTTTTCTGAAAGATGCTACCCTCCAGTACCCTATTTATGCCTTTTAGATACTTGCATGTTTCTATCATATCTCCACTATCTCTTCTGTCCTCCAGGGTATACATATTGAGGTCCCCCAGTCTCTCCTCATATGACTTTTGGTGCAGGCCCTGCACCATCTTTGTTGCCTCTTTTTGAACTGCCTCCCCCTCTCTACAACCTTACAGAGATGTAGCCTCCATAACTTGACACCATATTCCAAATGAGACCTCACCAATGATCTGTACAGTAGCATCACCAACTCTTTCCTTCTGCTGATAGCTCTCCCTATGCACCTCAGCATCCCACTGGTTCTCCCCACAGCCTTGGCACATTGTTTGGCCACCTTTAGGTTATCAGATATAATTATTCCCAAATCCCTTTCCCATTTAGTGACCATCAGTTTCTCCACCCCCCCCCCCCATCATGTAATCCTCCCCTGGGTTTTTGTGCCCCAAATGCATGATTTTGCACTTTTGCCCATTAAAGCTCAGTTGCCACACTCTGGACCATTTCTCCAGTTTGTCTAGGTCCCTCCTTATTTTTACACCCCTTCTGGAGCATCCACACTGTTGCAGATCTTAGTGTCATCCACAAGGAGGCACACCTTCCCCTCCAGCCCCTACACAATGTCACTTATGAAGACATTAAACAGGACTGGGCACAGGACTAATCCCTGTGGCACCCTGCTGGTCACCCTCCTTTCCTCAGATTGAGTGCCATTTACCATGACCCTCTGTCTTCTATCACTCAACCAGTTCCTAGCCCATTTTACCACCTTGTGACCAGTTCCCAGGCTGCCCAGCTTGTTCACAAGTCTTCTTTGTGGAATGGTATCAGAGACCTTACTGAAACCCAGGTAGACGACATCCACCACTCCCCCTAATCCACGACCTTAGTTACCCAGTCAAAGAAATCAATTAGATTTCTTTCACATGACCTTACTGCTGTGAATACATGCTGTCTTGGATCCTGTGCTCCACTGACTTCAAGATGTTCCACCATCCTTTGTTTAAGTAGTGATTCCATAATCTTCCCCACTATTGAAGTGAGGCTGACTAGTATATAGTTTCCAGCCTCCTCCCTACTGCCACTTTTGTGAAGAGAGACTACATATACCCTCCTCTAATCCTCCAGAATCACTCCCATCTCTAGTGACTTGTTGAACAGTGCTGCCAGTGGTGGCACCAGCACGTCCCGTAGTTCCCTTAATATTCTAAGATGTATCCCATCTGGTCCCATTGCCTTGTCCACTTTCAGTTTTGTGAGTTCCTTTAGGACTCTGTCTTCTGTAAATGGACTGGTGCCCACCTCGCTCCCATATGTGTTCATGTTGCCTTACTATGGTCCCTCATCTCCTTCTGTGAAAACAGAACAAAACTATTCGTTCAGCATTGATGCTTTTTCCCAGGTCCCCTTTCACACACTCACCTTCTTCCCCTTTTAACTTCACTATATCACCCTTGGTTTTTCTCCTTTCACTAATGTTCCTATAAAAAGTCTTGTCTCCTCTCTTTACCTCCTGTGCTATTTTTTTCTCCATTTGTGCCTTTGCACTCCTAACTGCTTTCCCTGCCTTCCTCTGTTTATCGAGATACACTACCTTGTCCTCCACCTGCTGTGATTCCTTGTATTGCCTGAAATCCATCATTTTGTCCTTACCATCTCAGACACTACCTTCGAGAACCATAGTGGCATTCTCTTTCTCGTGCCCTTGTTTACTTGCCAATGCAAAGGTTTGTTGCCTCCATTATGGCTCTCTTCAGATGGGGCCACTACTCCTCCACTCCCCTCCTTTTGTCCCTCCATGCCAGGGCATGCTTGAGACATATCCCCATCTTAGTAAAGCCCTCCCTTCTGAAATCCAGGACCTCGCCTTTGTGTGGCTTGACTCTACCACTGTTCTCATGCTGAATCACACTGTGCGATGATCACTGGATCCCAGGAGTTCACCCACCCTGACTTCCTCAATTCTGTCTCCACTGGTGAGTACCAGGTTCAAAACTGCACCCTCCTTGGTGGGTTCTAGCACTAGGTGCCTGAGGCCTGCCCCTTCTACAGAGTACAGGATGTCGCTGCTCATGGCTGAGGCAGCAACTGGGTTGCTCCAGTCCACATCTGGCAGATTGAAATCACCTACTAGCGGCACCTCTCCTTTAGCTGCCATTGTGTAGATGGATTCCACTATAATCCTGTCCACCTCCTCCCCCCATGCTGGAGGCCTGTATATCATGCCCATGTGAATAGCAGTGCCATTGCCTGTCTCAAGGGTGACCCAAAGTACCTTCAGTCCCCCACTGCATTCCCTGTAGCTCAGTCACTTTAATACCCTCCCTGATGTAAAGAGCCATCTCCCTCCCTTTTTACCCCTGCGTCTCTTCTAAATAGAGTACAGTCTGGTACTACTACATCCCAGTCATGGTTTCCAGTATACCACATTTCTATAATAGCTACAATGTCCAGGTCAGCCTCCATTATCAAGGCCACCAGGTCTGGGATTTTATTCCGTAGGCTGCGGACATTGGTATACATGGCCTTCAATGCCCTGCCATTTGTCCTTTTATCATCAGGGGGTGCTGTCTTTTTGACTACTCTGTTTGTCCTTCCCATTTTCAACCCCCTTCCTCCTATCCTCCGCTGTTCCCCCCTTCTATGTGTTTAATTTCCTCTGGTGATACCATAATGTTATGTTCCTCCATGTTGACTTCCCTATCCTGTGAGGGTGGGCAGGTTGGTTCCCCTTGTATCCTTCTGCCACCCCCTTGCTAGTTTAAATACTTGTCAATGAAGCATTTAAACTGTTCACTGAGGACAGCAGTCCCCTCACTGGGCAGGTGTATGCTGTCTCCCTTGTACAGGGTCACATTGTTCCAAATGGGTCCCTAGTTTCCAATAAAGCCAAAACCTTTTTTCTCTGCACCAGCTCTCTAGCCAAGTATTTGGTGCAGAGGTTCCTAGCCTCCCCTTTGCCATGGACAGGCAGCACTCCTGAGAAGATCACGGAGCTTGCTACCTGTGCAAGGCCCCTCCCCAACTTCACCCTTGCTATCCCTGTCTTGTCTCCAGCTAGGTGAATTTGTCCCCAGATAGACAATGACATCAAGCTTCACCCACCTTTCTACTGCCTTAAAAATTCCCTGGATCCTCTCCCCATCAATCTGAGCTGTGCTTCCTGGTAGACAGCTTACCTCCCTTTCCTCCCCTGTTCCTGTCCCCGATTCCACTCCCTGGACTATGGAGTCTCCTTACTAGGAGAAGCATCTTCTTTCTTTGGAATCCTCTTCCACCCACCTGTGGGGTTCTCTTCAATAGAACCTGCTTGTCCACCAAGGTCACAAATTCAGGTTTACCAATGGGATGCCCTTGCTCCTCCAAAACTTTGTAGGAGGTTTTTAGTTGCATTGGGGGGTATGCACTTTTTTCCACCCATCTCACCCTCTCTGAGCCCACTGCTCACTGCTTGGCCTTTGTCCACTGTGCTAGTTACCCAATCAAAGAAATCAATAAGGTTGGTCTGGCAGGACTGCCCTGCCCTGACATGAATCCATGCTGCTTCACGGAGCCCATTTTCATCCAGACAGTTTACCAGTCTTTCCTTCAGTATGGTTTCCATGGGCTTCCCCACTATTGATGTTAGACTTACTGGCCTATAACTACAAGTGTTGTTCCTCAGCCCATTCTTGTGAAGCGGCACAACATGTGCTGTCCTCCAGTCCAATGCTACCATTCCCACCACTAGAGAGGGGCTAAACAGGTCTGCCAGGGAATTTACCAGCACATCCGTTAACTGCCTCAGAATCTTCAGGTGTATGCCATTTGGTCCCAGGGATGTAACCATCTTCAGAGCCTTTAATTCTTTCCTCAACCTATCAATGTCAATCTCCCTGACTGTGATTCCCCCATTGCCTCCCCCTTTCCTCCTCTGGCGTACTGGGCCATCCTTCCCTTTGGCTTATTTTATAAACATGAATCTCTTAAAAGTGATAAAAAATAATATTACAACCTTTAAACCCCCTATTTGCTTTGCCATTCAGTGGTACTCACTCCAGATCGGCTTGCAATTTTGTATTTTTTTTTAATTTTAGTAAATGATTTGTATTACAGTATTTTGTTACATAGAAACATAGAAACATAGAATTTGACGGCAGATAAGGACCGCTTGGCCCACCTAGTCTGCCCATTTTCCTACCTAACAGATAAGCTGCAGATCCTAGTTAACCAACAGCTTACTTCCTCCTACCCCCCACTAGGACTGCCTTATGCGTGTCCCATGCATTCTTGAAGTCCCCCACTGTTCTTGACCCCACGACCTCCTCAGGGAGGCTGTTCCATGCATCCACAACCCTCTCAGTGAAAAAATACTTCCTCACATTACCTCTGAGCCGTCCCCCCTCTATCTTCAAATTGTGCCCCCTTGTTCTTGCACATCTCTTTTTCTGGAAGATGCTACCCTCTTGGACTTTGTTAATTCCCTTGAGGTACTTGAAAGTTTCTATCATGTCCCTCTCTCTCCCTTCTTTCCTCAAGGGTATACATATTAAGCTCCTTTAGCCTTTCTTCGTATGTCTTCTGGTGCAGACCCTGCACCATTTTGGTTGCCCTCCTCTGGACAGCCTCCACTCTGTCTATGTCTTTGCGGAGATGTTATTGACACTGAGCCTGCCCTAGCCCTCTCATCATTGTCTATAGCTGAATTTTCTGTGCTTCCTGGACAATACTTACTGACAAAGCATTGTGATGACAAAAAGTACTTAGGACCCATCTTGCCTGCCCCTGCTGCCACACAACAGTAACTATACCAATCTCAGTCTGTACGCATTCAAGCTTATCAGCCAAAGCATGATCTTAACTGTATTCATGTTGTGCAACCCGTAATGCCATTTTCTCTCAGGAATCTGTCTAGTCTGACTTTGATAGCCTGAACAAGGGTAGCATCTGCAGCTTCTGTGGGCAGGGTAGTCTACATGCTTACCACCCTCTGTGTGAAATATTGCTTTCACATGTTTCCACTTAGTCTGCCCCCTCTCAGTTTGTGGGCATCCCTTCTACTTTTAGTTGCACTCACCAGCTGAAACATCCATGCATACTCCCTGCTGTCAGTGCCTTTAAATAGATGGAACATAATGATCATGTCCCCTTTCAGTCTTTTCTTTTTCTGGCAGAATAATCTGAGCATGTCTGATCTCTTTGTTGCACTTGCCTTCAACTAATCAATTTGTTGGCTCTGTGCTAGACTCCTGGATATCTTAAACTTAATTTCTGCACTGTAGTGACTTGAACTAGATGTAGTACCGCAGGTGTGGTCACACCAAGGCCTTGTACAGTACAGGGGGAAGATCGCCACGCTCAACCTGAACCCCCCACATGCATCCAGGGAATGTGTTTGTTTCCATGACAGTGGCAGTACACTGCCTCTCTGGCTTTAACTTAGTGTCCACAATTACCCCCTTGATCCTTTTCCACAGTTGTTCTGTCCATTGTCGCACCCCACATGGTGTACGTGGTACCCAGACTCATCACCTCTATGTATAGTACCTTTCACTTCCACACATAACTGTAAGACCCCAATTTTCAGTCATGTCCCCTAATATATACATGTCTCTTTTTAGTGTATCCCCATCCACTGCAATGTGCAGGGCCCCGTGTTTTCTACGAGTCTGTGGTTGCAGCAACTGCCGTAGAAACATGGTCCTGCTGCAGAAACAAGCCTTTGCCACAGAAACATCATTTTTTGGTGCAGTAAAAATGACCATCACCACTGAAAACCCCAAATAAATGGCTAAAATAACTGTGAGCAAGCTTAAAATGGCATTAGTGTGAGTTGTTTGCACCTCCATTATACATCCATCCACCTTGCAGCAGACAGTGGGGCCACCCCTTTCCAATTCACTGGCACTCAGCCCGGTAGCTTATGACCATTATGGCCTTCTACAAACACTGAGGGAACTTCAGGAAGTCTATTTGATGAGAAGAAATGGTGATTCTATTTGCCAATTGCAGAACTGTGGAATGAAAAATTATTAGTAATTATTGCAGACATAAAATGGGAGGCTTTCTGGACCTTTGCCTAATGTAAAATGGCCCAACTACTCTCTAGCCTCATAGTAAATTCATACAGAGTGGCAGAGAAGAAGATATGGAAGCCAAGTGGCATTGACACAAACAACACCACCGGTGCTGAACTGCGCAAGCAGGAGGAAGCAACTAGAACAGCGTTACATCACAAACCATCACCACCAGGCTTCAAGCAAGTGGGTGGGAGGAGCCATTGGAGCAGCATTGTTCTGCAACCAGGCAACACTGGTCTTTAAGCAATGGGGCAGTCAGGGGAGAAATTATCAGGAGCATAACTTTGGGTCTCTTTTAAGTTGCTAGAGAATGTTAAGCCCATGACAGAATTGCCACAGAATTGCTGAAAGCCTGACCGCAGCAAGCATGAGCTCTTGCTGCAGAATGTAGGTCCAATTTGCCACAGTGAACATGGGGCCCAGGCTATGTGTACTCTTCTTGCCACTCCGTCTGTTATTAGCACACTTCAGCAGTCTGCTGTTGGTCGTCCTCCAGGTCCTTTCACAGAAGAAAGGGTTCTGAAAGAACTCTTAAAACTGAAGGTGGATAAAGCCATGGGGTCTGATGGAATTCACCCCAGAATTGTAAAAGAACTAAGGGAAGAACTAGTAACACCACTGACTACCCTTTTTAATAAATCATGGGAGGATGGTGTGGTACCTGAGGACTGGAAAAGGGTGGATGTGATTCCCCTTCACAAAAGTGGGAGCAAGACAGAGGCAGGAAACTATAGACCTGTCAGTTTGACCTCAGTGGTAGAGAAAATGATGAAATCACTTCTGAAGGAAAGAACTGTTGAATACCTAGAGGCCAGTGGGGCACAGGAACCAAGGCAGCATGAATTCATAACAGGACGGTCATGTCCAACTAATCTAATTGATTTATTTGACTGGGTGACTGAAGTAGTAGACCAGGGAGGGGCTGTGGACATGGCCTACCTAGACTTTAGCAAGGCATTTGACACAGTCCCGCATAAAAGATTAATAAATAAATTAGCCTGCCTGGGAGTGGGTCCCAGGGTGGTAGCCTGGGTAAAACACTGGCTGGACAACAGGACACAGTGGGTAGCAGTAAATGGAGTCCACAGTGAAGAAAAGAGGGCTACTAGTGGGGTACCACAGGGTTCAGTACTGGGGTCGGTCCTTTTTAATGTCTTTATAAGTGACATTGCAGAGGGACTGGAAGGGAAAATATGTCTCTTTGCAGATGACACAAAGATCTGCAACAGGGTTGATATGCAAGATGGGGTGGAAAGGATGAAAAGGGACTTGGCAAGGTTGGAGGAATGGTCAAATGTATGGCCATTTAAATTCAATGCAAAGAAGTGCAAAGTAATGCACCTGGGAAACAAAAACCCAGGGCAAGAGTACACAATGGGGGTTGAGATACTGACAACAACAAAAATGGAAAGGGACCTGGGGTAGTCATATCAGATGACCTAAAGTTGGGCCAGCAATGTGAGAAGGCAGTAAGGAGGGCTGGGGGGATACTGGGATGCATAGGGAGAGGCATCACCAGTAGAAAACAGGCAGTTGTTGGCCCTCTGTACAGACAGTTGATAAGACCACATCTGGAGTACTGTGTACAATTCTGGAGACCACATCTCCACAAAGACATAGACAGGATGGAGGCTGTCCAGAGGAGGCAACCAACATGGTGCAGGGTCTGCACCAGAAGACATATGAAGAAAGACTAAAGTAGCTTAAGATGTATAGCCTCGAGGAAAGGAGGGAGAGGGGAGACATGATAGAAACTTTCAAATACCTCAAGGGAATCAAGAAAGTCCAAGAGGGTAGCATCTTTCAGAAAAAGAGATGTGCAAGAAAAGGGGGCACAATTTGAAGATAGAGGGGGGATGGCTCAGAGGTAACATGAAGAAGTATTTCTTCACAAAGAGAGTTGTAGATGCATGGAACAGCCTTCCAGAGGATGTCATAGAGTCAAAAACAATGGGGGAATTCAAGAATGCATGGGACAGGCATAAGGCAATTCTAGTGGGTGGTAGAAGGAAGTAGTCTGTTGGTTAACTAGGATCTACGGCTTATCCGTTAGGTAGGGAAATGGGCAGACTAGGTGGGCCAAGCGGTCCTTATCTGTCATCAAATTCTATGTTTCTGTGTTTCTATGTTTTCTTAATAAATATAGTAAAGAGCAATAGATCTAGCTCTTACTCCTGTGGTAACTCCTCACAGCACGTTTCACCATGCTAACTGGTGGCTCTGTGCCATTACTCTTAGCTTCCCAACTGCCAGCCAGTTTTCTATGCTCCTCCTGTTCACTTATTGACTCTACATTGTGCGACACCATTTTTCTTAGTTGTGCTGCTCATGTTGAGCCACGTAGGGTACATATGAAAACCAGGCTCCATACCCCTAGGTGAAGTACCTTTCATGTTCTCTCCTAAAATCTATTTTTCAGCCCATTCCCCTATTGTGTACAAGTGCTTTTAGACCCCTACAGCTGACATTTGCACCTGCTGTAGCTGGCTCATTCATGTGTATTCTCTTATACATACTGTGCCACAACCCACTCCTCTCCTATTACAATGCCTCACTTGCCTTTCTACCCATTCTGTGTGCCACCAGACCCCTGTCCCTTCTGGGCTTAGATGAATCCTGTTTGGAATGTACAGGATTTGTCCCAGAATGTCTACCAGTGTGCAAGGGAAATAAATACTTACTTCTGCACCAAACCCCAAGCTACACATTTAACTGCCTATCTCCGGCTGCCTTACTGGCCATGTGCCTTATACTGGTAGTATATTAAAGAATACTGCCTTAAGTCCTTTTTCAAAGGGTCCTTCCCTGCTCCTTAAATCTGTGTTGCAAAATGTCTTGTCTGCGACTGCCAACCTCACTGGTGTACCACATGTACCACATGTACATGTACCACATTTTTATGTACCACAACAGTCATATCTTCTTCCCAGATTAGTCTGTCCATCCTTGCTGTGATGTCTGCAACCCCCGCACAATGTAAGCAGGGAACCCACCAACCCAAATTTATTTATTTGTTAACCAGGTGGTTACACTGGTCCCAGGGACCATTTTTAGGCAAGACCCAGGCCATTAAGATGGCAGGTAATAGTGAACAGTAAAAACACATACTGTACTTAACAAGAGATGAACTACATGGAGCAGTACAGCATGAAACAATACAGTTAATTACTCCATCGGGGTGCATACCACTCCAAAGTTAATTGGCTTTGCTGTCTCAGCACTCTACCCAACTTGCTAACATGCCTCTCTACAGAGTTCCCTGTCACTACTACTACCTTCCTGCTAGCCTGACTTACTACCCTATCTATACCTTTTTGTAATGTCGGAGATAAATTCTAAAACATAATTTCCTGCATTCCGTATTGCTAGTGAACAGAACTGTAAGAATAAATGTTAGAATGTTCAACGGACCTACATATATTAGTAAACAGAGAAGAAGGAGAATACGAAACACCCTTAGTGGCAGTAATGAGGAAATACAAACAACACAAAAACACACAAACCATGTACTGTGCAATGTGTGGACTACTATAAAATGATGAAAAAAGAGGGGCTTTAATAACTGTGTGTAATTTTATATTGGGGCTAGTATTGTCAATAAAGTCAAAATTAGCCACTTAACAGGGACTAAGTTCAGTATTTAACCACTGAAGCAGTTCATTTTATTTACCAACCAGCTTCAGTATGATTAACATATCACCCCACTCCCAAGAAAAAAAAAAATTCTGGGAGGTGTCAGTTCAAGACTGTTGCAGTCCTTCCTATTCCTAATGTAGTCTTGAAATTTAAGCACTACTCACCAATTATTCCATAAATCACTTTATTTTTCTATTAGCAATAAGGTCAAATGCATTTAATACCTGACTTTTTACAGTGTATACTCATTGCTTCTTCAGGAGACCTACATGTCCTATAAGCATATATATTTAAGATATATTTCAATCTAAAATTTTAACATTCCATACAAATGATTTTTATAAAATGATTTTATGGCTACTGCATTTTCATTATATTAGCTAATACCATCATCATTACTTCAAATTGTTATATATTTATAATCCATTAATACTCTCAAATACAGTATTCATTCACACGGACCTTATAATCACCTTATAAAGGCTTACAAATAATTTCTATTTGTTTAATCAGCTTCTTTCATTTTTGCACCACTGACCACTGAGTAAGTACAAAATTACTTTTATCAATATTACTATACAAGTTATAATTACAGAGGTCTTAGAACATTGCACAATGTGGAAGTTAAAACTGAATATATTTGTTTTTCATGGCATTAAAGATTCTGTAGCAAAAAAAGAAACCAGAAGTAACTGAAAGAGCAAAGTCCTCTTTTGACCCAAGGTAGTAGAATATCTGAAAGAGTGGACACATAATATAAAATAGTAGTAGAAATGATAAGAAAATTAATAGAATGAGTGCCAACATGGTGTTTCCATGAAACATTGGACCCCCCAACCCCTGGTGGTCAACAAAGTCTCTTCAATTATGGGTGGTAATGCATTATCTTTCATGGCACCTTCTCTCTGACACAATATCCCTACAACCCTCCACTCTGCTGGTTCGCACCTTATCTTCAAATCCCTACTCAAAACCTGGCTATTATCCACAACCAGCTGTTCCTGCTCACCAGGGTAACCCCCCCCCCATGCTGTACCCT
Source organism: Neoceratodus forsteri (assembly GCA_016271365.2). NCBI lineage: Eukaryota > Metazoa > Chordata > Ceratodontiformes > Ceratodontidae > Neoceratodus > Neoceratodus forsteri. The sequence goes on from CM028130.1 coordinate 320,256,894, forward strand.
CCTCCACCCTGGTGACTTTTATATCCCTGGGTGGACTCTAAGCCTCCACTTGCATTTAGCCCTTGCACTTTTGTCCAGCACAATGTATCATCTTTATTTGTACTGTATTGTAATCACCCATGCATCTTCTCGTAGACTGCAGTGTCTGGAATTGTGCTGTAGCTTGTATGTATTTCATTTTTTGTTATTGTTAGCACTGAACCCATGTTACAGCTTGTATGCTTCACTTCTACTGCAATGTACTCGTATCCTGTATTTTATGTTATATGTGCCACTTCTATGGCTCGGGTTGTGCCTGAAAATGGTCCATTGGATCAGTGCACTTAGTTACAAAAGACTTAAATAAATAAATGAGAAAGTATATATTTACTGCAGAACAAAAAGTGTGGTGGAATGAATGAAGGGACAGTAACCGAGAAGCTAAAGTGTGTTGTGTTTCTGAAAGAGGTAATATTTTACTCTATTAAAGCAGCAGTACATGATATCAGTGAAAATTTTGACCCACACTTTTTTATTCTATTTTGGATTGCCCCCTATCTATTGACTTCTATAATACCCTTCTTTCCTCATTTTGCATCTGCTTTAGTAAGTTTTTCACATTTTAAATAATAAAATGAACACTCTTTTTTAATATATCTCAGACTAGGTTTTCATCAGTATTCTCAGCTGTTTTGTACACCTGCTGTCCCATAAGGTGAGTCAGATGTTAAAAATAATTTCTCTTGTGACAAAAAATGAAGTAGTGTGCAGCAGACAGTGCTCCCTGACCTTATGGGACAACACGTACTGGAAAAACAGCTGACAATAATGATCCTAGCCGTATTAAAAGGAACACTCCTTTTAATATTTCAGATGTGAAAAAAGTACTAAAGCAGACTCAAAATGGGGAAAGAAGGGTATCATACAAGTCAGGAGATAAGAGGTAATCCAAATAAAATAAAAAAGTATAGGTCAGTATTTTCACTGCTATTATGCACTGCTGCTTTAAACGATGCATGGCATTTTTTTATGGTACTTGTATAGTAATTAGAGATGCAGCAAAGTTTTAATCCACAGGCCAATATGTGGCGAAGTTGCCAAATTTGCTCCATGGAGCACTTTGTGTAATATCTTTAAATTACCCGAAATTCATCATTTCTGACTTTGCCTTGCTTTTGGGGTTAGAACCCAAAGCAAGTAGAGGTGACAAATGGAGAATCCCCCAACACCATCCCTGATCTCTCCCTGGTGTCTAGTGTCCCCCATCCTGCTGATCGCCGGCCCCATTAATTAAATATTTTTTCTCACATCTCTGGAGTCTAGTGGCCCCCCAACCCAGTCGATCACTGGCCCCATTAATTAAATATTTTTTCCCACATTCCTGGTGTCTTGTGGCTCCCCCATCCCACCAATCACCAGTCCCATTAAAATTTTTTCCCACATCCCTGGTGTCTAGTGGACCTCCCACCCCATTGATCACTGGCCCAGTCCCCAATAATGAAAATATTTTTCCCACATCCCTGGTGTCTAGTGGACCCCCACCCCTTCTGGTAGTGTCCCCCCACCACCTCTCTATGCCCCCCAGTCACCCTGACCCAGTCCTTGAGCAGGCCACTGGCACAGTCCTCCACTCACCTCCATGGCCGGCATCCTGACAGACATGCTCTGAATCAATGAATGCATGCTTGTACAAGCACATGCTCATTCATTCAGTCAGCCAGCTTGTCAACTAAGGGAACGTTTTTCCTGTGGCTACAGAAGAGGGGGGCTGCTTGGAGCCTTGGCAAGAGGATGGGATGGGGGGAATAGATGGGTTCTACAACACCGTTCCCCATCCCACTTTCCTACAGAAGATCAGAGCAGCTGCCCTCTCTTCTTTAGCCCCAGGAAAAATGTCCCGTTAGTTAATGAGCTGGCTGACTGACTGAATGAATGACAGTGTGCTAGTACAAGCACATGCTCATTCATCCAGAGGATGTCAGTCGGGCTTCTAGCCATGGAAGTGACTGGAGGGCTGTGCCAGTGGCCTGCTTGTGGACCAGGTCGGGCTGACTGAGGAGGAAAGAGTGGTAGCCTGGGGGCACTACCTGATGGGGTGGGAGGTCCACTAGACACCATGGAGTTGAGAAAAATATTTTCATTGTTGGGGACCGGGCCAGTGACTGGTGGGGTGGGGAGTCCACTAGACACCAGGGATGTGTGAAAACATTTTTAGTATTAGGGCCCAGTGATTTGTGGGGGGGTTCACTAAAGGCACCAGGGATTTTGGGAACATGCGTAAAGTGTGGAATTTTGCATGTGAAATTCTATACTTTCACCATCAACTCACACTACCAAAGTGGTGAATTTCATGAATTGTGCTCTGTGAATTGAGTGTTATTTGCAAAATACTCCAGGGAGTGAATTTTATCAACTTCACCCACCTCTAATAGTAATACAAAAGTAATAAAATCTATTTTGTGCTTATACAGTGGTCAGCAGCCCAAAAACTAAAGACGCTGAATGAACAAATAGGAAGCATTTGGAAGCCACTATAAAGTGATTATAGTGTCTATGTAAATAAATAAATATTTGAGAGTAATAATGGATTATAAATCAATAACATTTTGAATTAATGATGATGGCATAAGCTAATATAGTAAAATACAAAGTAGCAGTAAAATAATTTTATAAAAAGTTAATTAATCTTTTTTATGGGATGTTAAAATTTCAGAGTGAACTGTAACTGAAACATGTAAGATTAAAGGACATGTAGGTCTCCTGAAGAAGCAGTAAGTTTACACTGTGAAACAGCTGAGTATTAAATGCATTTCACCTTATGCTTAACAGAAAAATAAAATAGATTTGATGAATAATTGGTGAGCAATTTTTAACATATTTTATGCCATTATACCTTTAAATTGTAGCATATAGTATTAAGTTGTCATATAACCCAGATGATTCATCCCCCTGACAATGAATCTTTGTGTAGAGGTGAGTAAAATTAGGACACGTTGCTTTGTATAGTTTTCCCAAGTTCAAAAAGTGTGAATGACATTTCACTTAGTGCTCACCAGACAAATTAGGCATCTTACCAGGGAAGAACTATAGTGCATACAAGAATCCCATTTACAAATATGACCTGGTGAAAGGAGAGATTACAGTGGGAAGAACATAATATGCAGCAGTCAAGTTGGTATACAATGACAGTACAATAAAATAAATGGTATACAGAATTATACATTTACAATAAGAGGCAAAGAAAACAGCAAGGGTAAGGAGTACACAAAAACATGCAACAATAACGATTAAGACCTCCAGAAATGAATTGTCAGGTGCAGTCACAGTGGGATGTGAGCAGAGTCTTAATGGACTGTTTTGCTGAGGGAAGGTTGATAGGTGGGCTGGTAGTATAGCCTAGAGGTTAGACTAACAAGCTGTAAATGAGCTCGGTACTTACAGCAGACCTAAGTTGATTCCCACAACCTCCACTTGCATACTGTGTAATTCTAAGCAAGTCACTTAACCAACCCAGAGTTCCCTGAAAACAGTCACTTCTGCCAAGTGGGACTTGCCTGGTTATCAGAGAAATAAAAAAAAACATCCAAGACCAGGTTGTTCCATAAATGTGTGCAGTAGTAGTTGTAGTAAAAGTTTTATTCATTTATATACAAAATCAATTGAATTTCTTCACTGAACCGAGGCTCATTTCCAGTGAGGTCCTAAGTACAATTCCAGTTACTTTTATATATAAAATTGATCACAGTCAGTAAAGTGACATACAATATATAAGAAGATATACACAGAATCCAGAGAAGAATGCTACATTAAACAATAAAATTACACTTTTCAGACTAATATATAGTACATAGAAAACTTGGGACAATATATTACTTAGACATGACCATTACACTTCTCAGATCACATTTACATAAAACACCTAGCATACTAAGTTACACTCTCCCTTGTTAACTATCTTCATAATATTGAAGTTGGTTCTGAATTATGGATTCAAAGTACTATGCTCTTATTTTCTGTAATTGAATTTTCCTATTCAAGGATCTCAACTGTAATGGTAGTTTATTCCACAAAAATGGACCAATGTATGTAAAATGCTTCCTGCCCATCTCCGTTCTACATTTAGGCAGTAAGCATTTTAAACTCACTGCTGATCTTAAAAGACACCTAAATAGGCAGATTTTTAAAATTGTATTTTTAACATTATTACTCCACGTTGTAGGCAATCCGTGTTTGAGCAGTATCCTACCTGATGTTTAGTCCTGGCATTCGTTGTATTTCCATGGTCATGTTTGTAAAATAAACCCCTTCACGCAGAAATCTCTCTACTCACTTCCATCTGTACTTCTGAGAGCATACCCAATCATGTGCACGTGATGCAGACTGATGACGTAATCGGAGTCATAATCGGTGACTGGGAACAGCATTTACTATGCCGCTTCTGTAAAATCATCAGTCACTGAGCCCATATGACAATTTTTTGAATAAAAATGCAGAGTTTCATTTCTTGCTGTCTGCCTAAATCATAATAATGACATGCATTTTGTGTTATTGGCAAACCTGTACTACTAGCTGTTTATGATCTATTTTTTCCTCATGTCCTGGCAATATGTTTATTTACTTACAAAAGCCTATGCAGTTGCTATGATATGCTACCTCGTTACCCCTAGCAGAAACACGTGGTTTTCGATGGTGGACAATGTTTATAAAGTCATTATTTTACTTGATCCTGTTGCTCAACTATCACATCAAGGTTTATTCTGTCAGTGCCACTTGGGGAGTTAATCAACGTTCCTTTGTTTCTTATGGATAATTTTATAATTAAATATGTGCAGAGCAGTTATGTGGTTAGAGATAAGATATTTTTTAATGTTCAGTTTTAAACAGCCTACATTGTCCTTATATTCTTTTCCTGGTCACTGCAGTGTGTGGCTGCTGTGCCTAACATTTGTGGGAGGAGGCATGAAGGACTGAAGTAAACTATTATTTTCTGAATTTATTATTATATCAGCAGTATGTAAATCAATAAAATATATTTTTAGAAAACTTCCTGTTGTTTTTTTTTTTTTCAACATGTCTTAAATGTTTTTTTATATTTGTCAATAGTAAACCAATGGACAATTTGGAGGGAAATATACCTCATGTTGTTGGTTTCAATGTTGGTCCATTTGATGTTATATTTGCTGAAAGATTTGCAATACGTGCTGTATATATCTGCTGATAAAGTGACAGCTATTGAAGTGTTCTTCACTTTCTATATTTAAGTACATTACTTTTATACTGTCAATTGAATTAATTTTGCTTAAAAATGTCATATTGTGTGGTATATGGCTGCAAAAATAAAAGCCAAAAGGGCTGTGGTCTTCATTTCTTTTTTTTTTCCAAAGGAAGCCTAGGCTAGGAAGGCTTGGGTGCATTTCTGCTGGCGTAAAAATTTTAAGCCTTCACAGTATAGTAGAATTTGTTCATCTCACTTTGAATGTTCTGCATATGATCACGATCCAATCAAATTAGCAGCACTGGGCTGGGACAATGGAAAACCGAAACTTAAGGTCGATGCAGTACCATCCATCTTCCAACCGTCTGGCTAGTTGGAGTCAAGTACAAAACCACTGCAGCACTCTGCATATCTGAAGAAAAGTCGAATACGGGTATGGGAATTGTTATTTAATTGTAATCTGCGATCTGTAGTAGTGGCATTTGGTGATCTGCTTTACCAGTGTCAATATCTGATAATCTAGCGATGTGTGCCTGGTGGTGGCTGGGTCCAATATTAACAGTTTTGAACTAGATTGATACTGCACCAATGATGTTGGGATACATAGCTACAAGAACAGAGAATAACATTTAGGCATATAGTAAATGACACATAACTGTGTAGCTATAAAATGGCTGAACAGAATTGTTGTAGTTTGATTTACTGGACTTAGTGAAGAGCACAGACAGAACCGGTTTGTCAGGGTATAACAGAAGTTCAAGTTAAGTACAAGTGCAGTACAGATTATGGTTCAGCCATAGCTATGGCTACATAAGTGGGAGTAGGGAAGTTGACAGACAGGTAGGTATGTCGCTAGGCAGAGAAGCGGGGGTTGGGGTAGGTGGAAGATAATAGAATGAGTAGGCAAAGGAAGAGGTGTGAGGAGAAAGGTCTAGTAGTGCCTCACCCCTACAGTATGCTGATAACCCTGCCTTCAGAAGGCAGGGGTCAAGCAACAGAGAAAGGGAGCAGGTTGTGGCAGCGACAGCTAGAGCACAATCTGAGGAAGCAGGTTGTAGGCAGCAAAAGGTGAATATGCTTTGGAAGAACTGAACAGAGACAGTGAAGCTGATAAAGAAGAGAGGCATGGATAACATCACTTCAGGATGTGTAGAAGTGGAGGAAAGAGTTTGGTTAATTGTGTAATGATAGGGTAGGGATTAGCCCTTGGTACAATTTTGGATGATAGAGAAATCACAGTAACAGAACAATGGAAGGTCTGAATGGAATGAATTTGAGGAAGGGAAGGAATGCTGATTTGTAGGTGGGTGGTGGTGGAGCAGCATCAGGGGCATTACAAGTGTACTGAGAGGGGTAGGATTTGTCACTGGCTTACAGGGTGGAGTTAGGGAGGATTGTAGAAGGAACAGACAGGTGCATGGAAGATTTTAAGGGCACAGCTGATGGAGTAGTAGGAGGATGAGTGACAAATTAAGGAGAGGATAAAATTCCACATTTTTGGGGATGCACTGAGATTAATGTGATTGGCCGATGAGGGTGGCTCTGCAGGTACCACCAGAGTATATGAGCCAGATGATGTGAGTGAGTGACAGGGAGTGGTGGTGTTATAAATGAGGGGGTGGGGTAGGAATGGAGTTCAGCCAGCCAGTGCTGTTATGTTAATTAAGGCCAGCGGTTCACTTATCTGTTAGTAAGACAGGGGAAGGATAGAGCATGATGGAGTTCACAGTGGTGGGTGCAAGAGGGAGCATCAAGCAGAAAATGGCACAAGGAATTGGAGAGGATATCCACTTTTTTCCAGGAGGACTTGGGAGCATCACTGTACACTACATCACAGTACTTGAAGATGGGCAGGATCATGTTCTGAACAACTCGACGCCTACCTGTACAGGTGATAGAACTACAGTTGCTGAACAGGGCACTGATGTTGTGGCACAGTTCTGTTTAGATGGCATTAATATGTGTAGATAAATGTAGGTGATGATCCAGCCTAACTCCTACGTAGCTAATGGATGGTGTGTCCACAACTGAAGTCCCATCAACGTTGTGGAACGTGGTTAGGGAGGTAAACCTATAACATCTCTGCACTGTGCCAAAGGTCCTGGAGACATTGCCTTTGTCATTCAGAAACAGTTGATGGTTATCAAACCAGAGTTGAACCTTGTTAAAGGTTTGCCTCAAGTTGGGATTTAACCTCAGCTGGGCAACAGCCAGATACATACAGTACCGTATCATTGGCATACATGTATATGACAGTGACAAAGGAGGGGACAGATGAACGGTCATTTGGTAAGATGGTGAATAATAGGACCTCTAGCACTGAGCAATGAGGGACTCCAGTATTAATCTGCAGTGGAGGTGAAATGACAGCAGAGATCCTGGCTGATTGGGTTCTACCTGTCAGGTATGCTTTGAACTAGCTAGTGGCTGAAGGAGCTATGGCAGCTGTTGAGAGTGAGTTAAGGAGGAGGGAGTGAGAAACAGTGACAAAAGCCGTGGCGAGGTGGACAAAGATGGCAGAGGTGATTTGACTATTCTGTATCCCATTAAGGATAGTCAGTGACCCAAAGTAAGAAGGTAGCAGTGTGGTGATGTTTCCTGAAGCCATATTTGTAAATGGGTGAAGTAGTAGGTGTCGGTTAGAAATGAGATAAGCTGTGAGATGACAAGGTGTTATTTCAATTTGGGTATGGTAGGGATGAGACAGATAGGGCAGTTATATGTAGTGTGACATTGGTAGCTGCTTTTGTGAAGAGGCAAGACCACAGCATGTTTCCATGGGGTAGGGGCAGAGATAATAGAAGATGACATGTTTAGTATTAGAGAGAGGGGGGTAGACAATGGCCTAGGCAGAGAGATTAGTTCTGGGTGTAGGTCATCTGGGGAGGAGTCTTTTGAGGGTTTGATAGCAAGGATGGCTTGTACCTTGTCATTCTGTATAAAAGGACAAAAGGTGGTGGGAGTAGGGGGGAGTAGAGGTACCATTGGAGAGAGGAGAGGAGTGAGTGTATGAAAGGATGGATTTCAGTAGCTCAGTGTCACAGGTGGTATAGTTCAGCAATAAGGCACAACAGGGTGTGGGTTATTTAAGCAATAAGGCATAAAAGGGTTTGGGTTATTGGGGGTTTACCCATGCCTTGTGTGGTGTGTCACGAGGTGCGGCCCAGTGACTTAGCTATAGAAGAAGTGTGTAAATAAAGGAATAATGCATGACAGGGTGTGTGTCGTGCTGGGATAACTCCACGCCTGGGGGGTTGGGCATGAGGCCGCAGGCTGAGTACATCTAATGCCCCATGCGTGGTGTTATCACAGCATGACACACACCCTGGACTGCATTATTCCTATTATACAATGGCTTGGTGTTATATATTAAAAATAAAAAAAAAAATTATTTTAAAGACTGTCCTAGGTCTTGAGACAGGGAGGGTACCTACGCTTGAGACAGGGAGGGTACCTAGGGATTGGTGAGAGGTGGTGCCAATCCATAAAGGGGGGTTGAGAAAAGTACCAGGTAACTATAGACCCATCAATTTGACCTCGGTGGTGGGAAAATTAATGGAGAGTATACTAAAGGAACAATTGGGGGTGTACTTGGAGGAGGTGGGAGGTCTGGATAGTTGGCAGCATGGATTTGTGCCAGGTAGATCATGTCAAACCAATCTTGTAGAGTTCTATGAATGGGTAACATCAGAACTGGACAGGGAAAAGCCTGTGGATGTATTATTTTTGGACTTCAGCAAGGAGTTTTACTCTGTCCCCACAATGTTCTTGTAGAGAAACTGAGGGGGTTGGGAGTAGGCCCTTTGATGGTCAGATGGATTGAAAACTGGGTAGATGGACGCACTCAGAGAGTAGTGGTCGGTGGGGAGCACTAGAACCCTAGAGAGGTCGGTAGTGGGGTACAACAGGGCTCAGTCCTGGGTCTGATCCTGTTTAATGCATACATATCAGACATGAGGGAGGGTATAGAGTGTGAAATGAGTCTCTTCGTTGATGACTCCATGATGGGAGCAGTAGTTGAGGAGGAAGAGGGGAGGTTGGCCCTGCAAGGGGACCTGGACACCCTGGAAAGCTGGGCTCACACATGGAAATTAAATTTTAATATCATCAAGTGCAAGGTGTTACATCTTGGGTGGGGAAACCCTAAACACAGGTACACCCTGGTGGGGAGAGGCTGGAGGCCTCAACAGGAGAAAAAGACCTAGAGGTCATGGTGGTTGCATGTATGAATAACTGAGCAGTGCAGGAGAGTGGCTAGCAAGGCAAACAGGATGTTGGGATGTATCGTAAGGGTGATCACCTCTAGGAGCAGGGAAGTGATTCTGCCAATGGACTGGTTAGACCACACCTAGAGTACTGTGTACAGTACTGGAGACCACACTTGTGGAGGGACATACAGCTCCTGGAGAGGGTACAGAGGAGGACAACTAAGATGATATGAGGACTAGAGGATTTGACGTATGAGGACAGACTTGAGGAGCTCTGCCTGTTTTCATTGAAGAGAGAGGAGAGAGAACAGGGGGAACATGATTGAGGTCTTCAAGTACCTCAAGGGAATAAATAGGGTAAACACGGAGGGGATATTTAGACTAATGCAGGGAGGTATCACCAGAGGTCATGGTTTGAAGTTGGAAAGTGGAAGGGTGAGGGGGAAGAGGATGAGGTTTTTCACTGAGAGGGTGGTGGATCCTTGGAATGCGCTGCCTGGTGAGCTGGTTCAGAGATCCACAGTGGGGGGGGCTCAAGAGAGGGTAGGACAAACACAGAAAGCGGATGTATCAGATGAGGCCTGGCCAGGGGGTGCTGGGGATGGATGATAGGGGTTTCAGGAACACAAGGGAGGGGAGGTCTTTGGTACCCAACTAGGGATCTGAGGTTCGAGCAGACTCGATAGACCATAAGGCCTAATCTGCTGGCAATTAATATGTTAATGTTTTTTTTAGAGTGGAAAAATATTTTTGTTTCTTAAGAGAAGATGGAAAAAAAGATATCTAGCTCCAAAGGGTCATCTGCATTGGTTCAAGGTCCTGAGACTAGATCTGCGGTGTTATGCTGGGATAACACCATGGGTCCAGCCCCAAACTGACCAATCACAGTCCAAGATTCTTTGTTGCCATTGTATAATGCCCAATAACTCACACCCTGGAGTGAGTTATTGCGAGTATACATTGGACCCATGTGTAAAATAAATGTAAAATGTGTTTACTTATGTTTGATATAAATGCAATTCCTCAGCCGTGGATACTGCAGTATTTATCAACAGATGGTTAATGTAACCCCTGATCATGCCTTATTGCTTAATTTATGTGACTTGTTACATGTCACCATTGTGAAGATGTGCTCACCCTGCCACCATCAGGTTGACCAGCATCACTGTTGAACTTTATCCTTTCTTGCATTATTTTATCACTTAATTTTTTTGATCGCTGTCATATTACTAAAAATATTTTTATCTATGCACAGGCATTACATGAAGTCCTTTCAAAGATCCCGCATCTCAGAGATCAAACCAATACAGACAACGCTTCAACATCTTATGCTGTCCCCATGTCACCATCATTTCATTCAGTGAAGAACACTGTGGACATGGCACAATGTGACGATAAAGTTGATGAACTGCACACTATTGTCGATGTTCCAGATGTTGGCAGTCATGAATTGCCAATGAATATGATGACTGCATTACCGGAGCAGGACGCACCACTTGACTTGTCTGCACCTCGCTATCTATGTTACGTAGATGCAACATGTATTGATGAAACTATTATGTATGAATATGTCACTTTAGACCTTTAGGAAGTTAATGGTGAAGACATTGGTACAGGTTCTCTTAATGTTTCAGCAGTTTCTATAACAGATCCTCAACATTCGCAGTTCACAGACAACGTCACACCTGCATCAACCAGGAGCATCAAGTGCCAAGCAAATCTCAAAATGAAGTGTCGCTCACATGGCACACAAACTGACAAGTTTAAAACAAAATGCTTCTGTGCCCTACATTTGTACAAACATCTGATGTGGTGATTCAGTGTAATCTGGGTGCAGAAATGGGCACAAATTCAACTGATGGAAGCCTAACATTTGATGATCCTTTTCTTAGTAGTGATGAGAGTTTATCTTCAAATGATCACATCGATTCTGACAGTGATTCAGACTGTCTTCCTAATATACATCTGCCACATTGATCGACTGAGACACCATCTGCATCACTATTGTCTTCAGAGTCTGTTTATCCAGCTGAACAGAAATATTTCATGGTATCTGAGCGTAACCTAGCAACACTGTTGCAACGGTGTCGTAAATGCTTTTCAAACATAACACCCAAAGTGAAGCAAACTGTGGGGACAATAATAATTATATCATGTGAGTGTCCAAAGGGACATACATTTGACTGGCAAAGTCAAGATTGCGTGGAACAATGCCATGGGGGAACATCATAATGTGCTCTGAAATTTTTTGCAGTGGTATAACTCCATCCAAGGCTCTTCTACTCTTGAAGTTTCTCAATATGCCAGATCTATCACTGGTTACGTACCACAAGGTTCAGCATTTGTACATTATTCCTGCGGTGAACAATGTATGGAAGCATGAGCAGGATGAGATGCTGACTGAGCTTCAGGGAAAACAGCTTATTTGGGGTGGTGATGGGCATTGTGATTCACCTGTCCATTCAGCTAAATATGCACTTTATACATTAATGAATCTGAAAAGCATAAAAGTTCTTTCCATCAAGCTGTTCCAGGTTAGTATCCATAAGTTATTAATATCCAAACCATATTCTGTGTATGGTATACTGTGTTATCATCATGGTGTTATTCCTGTTTCCAGAGTTCAAAAATTCCACTGCCATGGAGCTGGAAGGCCTTAAGCATGGCATTGAATTTCTACATGATCATGGCTGTAAGATAGCCAGTATCATCATCGATCGTCATGTGCAGGTTAAATCCTTCATGAAGAAGAACCATCCAGAAAACAGTCACAACTCTGACATCTGGCATATGGCCAAGGGTACTAATATCACAAATTTCATCACAATACTCTTGTGGTCATTGAGCACAATAGTAATGTATTTCCATGCTTTTTGACTTTGTTGCACTTATGTAAACAAATTTGTGTGACAATGGTATTTCACACCCTGTAGTGCCCAGTGCTTCACTAGGCAAAATGCACAAGCTTTTCTGGACAGTGTGTGTGTGTGTGTGTGTGTGTGTGTGACTTCATTTCTGTCCTGCTATGGTGTGATACATTTATCCCAACCATTAATGAAAACAAAAAATGTATCTGATTGTTGTTTACCAGAACAGTGTCTCGCACACACATCTCATAAAAGGTATGCCTTTGAAGAAGCACCCAGTGTCACAAACATGTCAGGCAGGATGTGATCTGTGTTGCATGAATAAAATAAGTGTAATGTGAAATATTGTTCTACAGCATGTCTCTTATGATATGTGTGTGTGACAAAGTGTCCTGGTCAACACAACCATCCTAGATGGTTTTCTATGGTGTTAGTACATTAAGATTGTGTTTTCCAGCCAGCCCAGAGACATGAAGGGATGAGGACTCTTACCTTACATGCTGCCATGCTGGTGGCCTGTCTTCTTGGTACCAGCGTGTTGTCGGGGTTCAGCAGGGGTGGAAGAGGATGGAGAGGACGGAAGACAGCTATACTCTCCCAGGGAGTGGTGGGAAGGAGTCTTCTGCTGGAGTGACCCCTAGCAGTGGCTGGGGAATGGTGCAACAGAACCATACAATGTTGGTGGAAGTGAGCTTGATGCCACGCATTCTGCGTGTGGAATTGAGCGCGGCTCTGCCATTGGCATCATTGCACGCCTTGCCTCCGCATTCAGGGGGGCCAAAAAAATGGTTGAGAAACAGTGTTGACTGGCAGGATGAAGCTGGTCTCCCCGCTGCACTGGGACAGCTGGCACCTCAACTGCCAGAGGCTATGGCCAGTATGATGTCCAGTGGCAATGATAGGGTGGACGGTGGAAGGGGGCCGGTGCATGGCAGGGTGGGAGTATAGAGCAAAAAAAAAAAAAAGAAGAATGAATTGTGTTTTTGTTTGCCATGGTGTCGCAGGTTCAGGTTGCCTAGCTGTGAATTGGGTAACAGGAATGGGCACAGAACATTGGCAGGACATCTGGTGGACAAGGACTGAGCATCCGAGTATTGCTGTCCTTCTCTGGGGGGGAGGTGGTAGTGTCCTGTACAACACTGACATTTAGCAGAGTCAGGTTGTACCAGACACACTGATGCAAATTTGTCAGTGGGGCGTGGAGGACAATGGTTTATACTCCTGAGGCCAGTTATTCACACTGCGCCAGGCAGGATCGCAAGCCTTGGCACAGCGCAACTGGTTTGATCCAGGGCATAGTCCAAGCAATATTCAACGGTGCAGCACCATGGCTCAGCACCGTTGAATATGGCACTGGGTGTGCACGCACAGCACATGGCACAGTGGCATTGTGCCAGTGCAAGTGGCAGGTGAGGTGCAGGGGGATGCAGCAGCACAATTGCGGGTGCACTAGGCGCATCAACTGTGATATTCAGCGCTGGGTATGCAAATTAGGCCATTATGCATGCAAGGTGCAAATGTGGCCATGTTCGTGTCATTATGGCCCCATTTGCATGCAGTGCGCCGATCCCCAGTGACTTGTGCCTGGCGCCCTGCCATGCTGCAGCCATCAGGGACCGATGCCCCCTGCCCCTCTGTGGGTAACATGTCCCATTGCCCGATCACGGGCATATGTTTAAAATATCCCTGGTGGTCAGTGAACTCGATCCCTGCCCGATCATGGGCAAAGTAAATAAATGTCCTGGTGGTCCAGCAGTACTCCCCTCCCCACCCACCCAGTGAGCCACCACCCTGCAACCTCCCAGTCAGCAGGCGGGTGGCAGCTCCCACTTGCAAGATGCCCAGCCACCCACTGACTGACAGCATACAGTACATTTTGGGACTGTGTAGTACAGTACGGTCTGTATGCCTATTGGCCCATTGGCCCACGATCGGGCAGGGGTTCGGGTCCACTGGACCACCAGGGCTATTATATTTATATGCCCGTGATCACGCAAGTGGGGGGCACGATGTACGGACTGTGTCCCAGGAGGTAGGGTGGTCACCCACAGCAGGCAGCTGCTGAGTTGAACACATTAACATTGACAGTCCCATTTAGTGTCCCTATAGAGATCACTCGTGCTGTGGCCAAGTCATCCATATGGTTATTTTCTGTGTTTCCTATTTTTTAACAGGAGTGTAGATGGTCATCACAAACAGAAACAAACAATTAAGCTATACAGCATGTCAGGGTGTGTGTAGTGGTTGGCTACTGGCACTCCTAGGGGGTGTCATGAGGCATCACTGAGTACCTTCACTTCAACACCCCGAGAAGTGCTGTTACCCCACCACAATGTACACCACCTGGTGTCACTGCGCTTGTAAAATGTCAACAAGATTTTTTTTGGTGGGGGAGTGAGGAAATGCTCAGAATCAACAAAGTCCAAAAGGGTATCATCTTTCAGAAAAAATAGATGTATAATAACAAGTGGATGCAATTTGAAGATACAGGGGTGGAGGGCTCATGGGCGATGTGAGTAACTATTTTTTAACAGAGAGGGTGGTGGACGCATGGAACGTCCTTCCTGAGGAGGTTGTGTAGTCATACAGTGGGGGAATTCAAGAATGCATGGGACACACATAAGGCAAATCTTTTTGGGTAGCAAGAAGGACGCTGTTGGTTAACTAGGATCTGCAGGTTATCCAGTCTGCGGGGAAGTGGGCAGACTAGGTCAGCCAAGGGGTCATTATGTGACATCAAAGTATACGTTGCTATGTTTCTTATTATTTCCTGAGCATTGTGATTTAACTATGTACCGTGCTGTCCACACACAGGAGTTGGAAATAAACTGGAAAAATCATTCAAAGAAAAAAAACTGTGGAGACATAGGATTGTGGATCAAGTCCATAACAAACCACATGCTCTGGTGTGCCACAACAAGTGGAGGTGACTCAGCCATTGTTATTCAAAAATGAGAGAGTGTACTAAATCACATCTTCGATGTGCATATCGGGCATGGGCATCTATTTCCATCATGCTTGCACGGTCCTCTAGAAGAGGACAAAGAATGGATTGGACAAGGTAAATAAGCAGCTAACCACATTTATAATGTTAATTATTGTGGCGTGCATTCATTGCTTCCCAACGCATCATCTGGCTGTACATTCAGTTCAATAAACCACTTTTGTAGTGGCACAATTTGATGATATTGTGACCGATTATCAAATTGTTACAAATGGCGTAACTTTAATTGCACCTTAATACGTGGCTCAAGCATCAAACTATGCCACTATTTGCAACATACAGCATTCTGCAAAGCAGCCTGAGACATGTGCACCACAGTGTACATGCACCACAAGTTACAACCTCACCCACCCACCTGACAGTGCAAGATCACCCAACACTACCCACCTCTACACAGCCAGTGAGTGGCACAGCTCACTTATCAGCACCGTGGCCAGCTGCCGAATGTGATCCATCTGAATGTGTACTGTACATGGTATGTGCTCAATGAATGAATGACAGTTCATTCATTGAGCACGTATTATGTAATGTACTACACACTAAGACATCGGTCAGTTAGTAGCTGCACGCTGTGGTGACAGATGTGACATGCCAATTGAGACCTGGGTTTGGATGGTGGGTGGGTTTGTCTAGTGCTGCCAGGTGGGGATTCGGTACTGCACTAGTATACCATGGAAACAATTCCATATGTTCAACATGTGTACATATGAGGGTGTGGGATAGCAAGGTGTGCACTGTGTCAAGTATGTGGCATCACCTCACATACTAGTACTTTGAATGATCATATTATGCTTTTATAAAATGCATAGACAGCTTTTATTTACACTTAATCATTGCAGGTACCAGGCCACACAAGTTGATAAGTGAGGTAGTGTCCAGCTTCTATCTACTGCGTGACCTGAGACAGGTGTCACCGATTTATCAAACTTATGCTCTTGAAGTATTCCACAGCGTAGTTTGTCACTTCGCTTCCAAGTTTTCTCATTATTTTTTCCCTGCAATGAACGCTCGGTAAGAAATTTATTTCAAAAAGAAACACATTTCATGCTTGGCAACATATTTCTGTGACAGCTGATGTTGATGAGTATTCATTAGTGATGAGGAATATCTTTACAACCATTGAAAATCACATAGGTTGATCATGGGGGTATATGTAAGCAATAAGGCATGAAAGGGTTGGTGTAAACCATATTTTACAGCATGCCCAGTGGTGCAGTAATGCACAAGGCCAAAGGATGAGTGAACTTGGCCACTGTCCATGCTGTAAAATATGTTTTACAGACATCTCTGACAGCCTTATTGGAGTTATAAAATTGACTTTTTTTTTACTTTTCAGTACTGTGAAAAGCATTTTTATATGTAGAAGACATAGATTTACTTGTGTGCATGTGTGATAAAATAGTCCTTCCACCCAGTACTGATCTCACTGATCAAACATATGCTGTTGAAGTGTTCCACAGCATAGTTTGTAACTGGGCAAAGTACATATGATTAGTCCTGATTGTACATTCACTGTAAATGGTGCTCTAAATGGTTCTACATGACATGAAATCCAATGTCATTGGTGGCCACAAACCAATGCATTGCATTTTCATACATTGCTGAGGTAATGTGGTTCTAATCGACTGTTGCAAGAATGGTGCTGGTTCAATTGGCCAACAATCCATTGTGGAATTTGCTATGGAAGCAATATGCAGAAGCAGTGATAGACTTGGGCCATGGTGATAGTTGCCAGTAACACAGTAGCAACAGCCAATAATGTTGTCAGTACTTTTGTGTTGCTACATACTATTGACACCATTCACATATGTCATACCAAACATGACTGTAGGCCAATTCTATTGTTTATTATCGCAAACAGACACATGACAGCGGCTCTACATTTTAATGAAAATGTAACTCGCTGCCAGGCGTTGACCTCTGAAGGTGATCTTTGGTTCAAAGTCGTGTTTCCAAAGGCCAAGAAAGGGGAGGAGGCAGTAGTTAAACCAGTTAAAATTGCGACAACATATAGTAAGTTTAGCAGAATTGTCACAAGTTCATAACAGATCACATCACTTATGTTAACATATTAACAACACAGTTATGTGCGTTACTCAGGGTTGATAAATTTATGAATGTACTTCTCGAACACCAGGCACTTGAGTTAAATCTGAATACTGACATGGTAGTATAGCATGAGGATGTGCTGTTCTCCTGAGGTGCCGTATTTCAGATAAGATGTTAAACTGAGTTCCCATCTGCGGATTATGGTGGTAGATCAGGTGGCACCCAAGCCCCAATGCCACCACCACCTCATATTTGCAGCCATCCAGGGTACACCAGAAGTATCCCTTCGGCGGGTTGATCCCCCACCTCTGAGGGAGATAATCACCGGTCGAGGACGGCAGTACATGCTAGTTTGCCATGGTACAGCTGAGGTGGATCTGGGCCGCATTGGGTGGCTCGGCATCAGTGGGAGACAGTGACACCTGACCAGTGTGGGAACGTGTGTTTGGGTTCCAATAGCAGGGTATACTAACAATTCTCAGTGCTAGTGGGTTAAGACTGTCCTCTTTATATCGCATACTGGTTTGACAAATGTATGTACTGTACATCCACTATATTGTGCAAGTCCGTTAATTTAATTATCACAGTCCTCTACACTGTTGCTATACAGGGCACATGTAAGTGCAGCACCACTGTGCAACAACACAGCATTTATGCATAGTTTACATCAACTGTCTTATCTGTGAATGTATTAGTTTCAGATTACATAAACAGCTTAATTATCATTACCTCAGTTCTCTGCCTAACAACTGTGATGTATTACAAAGGCTAGCCTGTTTGGTGGTGCTGAACGCCACACTTCGCGCCACACCATCTACCCAGGATCGAGAGCGAGCTCGGGGAGTCGGGGGCTGGTGGTGGAGGGACAGGAAGGATTGCTCTCCTGTCCCATGAGGGAGGAGGGATTCGTCTTGTGGCTCTGGGGACTCCTAGCAGTGGCTGGGAGCACAGTAGCCCGACACAAGGAGTTAGTGGGGACTGAGTGCAGTAGACACGCACGGTAGCGTGCGTGAACGTGGTGTTCCGCAATGCACGACTGAGCCAATAGGGTAGGGAAGCCAGATTATAACAAGTGTGTAAGATTATAACAAGTGTCTCAGAAATGCTGCAATCTGATAGGATGTTAGGATTCCAACTGCCTTACTTTAATCCATTTTATACTGTCATGTACAGCATCATCAACATGCACATGGATTGTTCCTGATGGTATTCCATCCTCTAGCACTGCCGAGTCACTGGAATGTTTCATTGTGATTTTGAACCAGCATTGTTAAACTGTTATTTGAAGAACTATTTTATTATAAATGTCCCTGTAAATGAAGAAAACATTAAAATGTATACTTTTAACACTTTTCTTTTGTAATATTTTTTTATAATAGCAATAAGGCAGTCCCATAAGGTACATTAACAGTCAGTTAAGATTAAGGCAAAATAGTTATTTCATGCCTCTGCTTTTTTGAAATCACCTCCCAGTAATGTTCCACTCCCCCCATCCTTCCAATCCCATGATGTGCCCTCCTCCTTTCTGCAAAATACCGAAAGAAGGTTTTCCCCCCTCGTTGCCTGCTACGCTATCCTCTCCTCAGTGGCCTCCTTATCCATCCTAATCTTTTTCCCTGCCTGCTTTCTTTTTTCCCCCATAGGTTTCCCTGTCCTCATCCTTTTGTGTCCTCCTGTACCTCTTGAATGCTGTAGTCTTCTCCTTGACCCCTAACACCACCTCTCTAGTGAACCATAGAGGTCTTTTCTGTCTTTTATTCTTTCTTACCATTCTTATGCCTGAGTCCATGGCTTTAAATACCCCTCTCTTGATGGCTGCCCATAATTCCTCCACCCCTTGCACATCCCCTATCCTCAACATTTCTTCCATGACTACCTTCCTTATTCTATGAAAGTCAGCCTTCCTGAAGTCCATTACCTTGGTTCTCATCCTCACCCTCACCCTGCCCACTGTCACCCTGAACCTGACAGCCCTGTGGTCACTATTGCCAAGGTCTTCCCCCATCTCCACCTCCTCTACACTGTCCCCATTTGTGAGGGCCACATCCAACAGGTTTACACCTCTAGTGGGCTCACTGACCCTTTGCTGCATGAATATGCACTGAGCAGCATCTAAGATGCCCCTAGTCCATGTGGAGATTGCTGTCCCGGCCTCCCACTTGATGTCTGGAAGGTTTAAGTCCCAAACTAGCACAATTTCCCCTTTCCGTTCCATCCTCGCAACTTATTCCACAAAGTGTCTACCCCAATGTGCAGGTTTTCCCCCGTCCCCTGTGTCAAGTGGCCCACAAAATCTGTTTCCCCTTCCTCATCATGGCCTTCCAAGGCCCCAATCCTTTCCCTGACATCTAATGCCCCCTTCCCCCTTCCCCTCCCGATCCTTCCTAAACAAACGTTACCCTGGGATCATCGTCTCCCAGCTGTTGTGCTCGTCCAACCAGGTCTCACTCACTGCTACAATGTGTAGGTTCTCCTCCATCATGGTGGCCTCCAGTTCTCCCATTGTGTTTGAAAAGTTTGAAAAAAAAATGTATGCCAAAGTCTGAAATATGATAGTTATTGCTTTTACTGACCGAATGAATTTTAAAGCAACATTTTCTGTCACAGGATATGTTTGCACTATTTTACATGAGGTGGTCACCCTACGACAGCAGTTCCCTTCATATGCAAAGGCTAACACACTGTTTGAGAACATGGACATTCCATCACCTGTCACTTCTCAGTTCAACCACCCAAGCAAAACAGAACTCTAGCAGAAACATTGTTCACGTTTCTCACTGAAGGCAGCATGCAGTGATGCTAACCATCAACTGGGAAATTAATTTGTGGTAATAAAAGACAGATGCGATGATCTGTGAAGTGATGAAGACAGCTTATTGTAGAAATATAATCCAACTGTGTGATATTATCCTTTTTATTATCATTTTGAACTACATGATTCAAGTTTTACAATGACTTTTATGGCATTAACAATTATGATGATCTGCTTATGGCAAACAGTCACCAGAATGACACATTTATGTTGAGTTTATTGTATACTGAAGCTGTTCATTCTCTTCAGTAACATCAATTGTTCTGGCAGTGTATTCAAAGTGGCAACCAGACATGGACTTCAGTAAGTTATTTGTGAAGTACCCCCACTGTTCACCACCCCCTCCCCCCACCACCACCTCCTCTGTGCCATCTGTCGCCAGTTACTGTTCTTTGCAGGTGATGGCACCAATGTGGAAATCAATACTGTATATGTCACCTTATCATTCACTTGTGAGGGGTATGGAGCAGGCGAAGACCTGGGGCAAAATGGTGCCAGGACATGGCTAATCCCTGCCTTGTTCCCATACCCAAGGGCACAACAGATTATGCTGGTCAGGAGTGGAGGTCTTCCCCCACCATCTCATCCAACAAGGGCAGTGGGAGGTGGTCAATACCTCATCTGTCTGGACAGATTCCACCAAACAGGAATTCATGGACATTGTGAAGATTGTGTAGACCCTGTGCCCAACCTGTTGGAGTTTTCATCCATGCCCTAGTGCCCTTTTAGCGGGTTGTGTAGATATTGTCTGCCTCATCCTTGACTCTCTATAAAAAACATTCCTTGGATCCCATCGATCCATCCAACTGGGATCTCCATAACTGCACACAGTACTCCTGATGGGGTCTCACCAAGTGTCTGTACAGAGTGATAACAACTTCCTATTTTGTACTGGCGATGCCTCTTCCTATGCATCCCTGTATATCGCAAGCCCTCCTTACCGGCTTCTCAAATTGCTTAACCACATTAAAGTCATCTGATATGACTACCCCGAAGTCCCTTTCCATTTTTGTTGTTGTTATTATCTCACCACCCATTGTGTACTGTTCTCCTGTTTTGTTCTTTTTCATGTGCATTATTTTGTATTTCTTGGCATTGAATGTAAGCTGCCATACATTTCACCATTCTGCCAACCTTGCTAAGTCATGAAAGAGGTACCCCATTAGAAACCCCCCTTTCTTCAGAGTGGACTCTGTTTACTATTACCCTATGAGTCCATTGTTCCACCAAATTTTTCACCCAGGCGGCCACCTTGGGACACACTCACAGTGTGGCTAACTTGTATAGTACTCTTTTGTGTGTGACTCTGTTAAATGCCTTGCTAAATTCTAGGTAAGCCATGTTCACAGCCCCTCCCTGGCATACTGATTTGATCACCCAGTCAAGGAAATGTATAACATTTGTCTGACACGTCCTTTCAGATGTGAATCCATGCTGTAGTGGCACATGTGCCCCAATGGCCTCTAGGAACTCAACAATTGTATCCTTCAGAAGTGATTCCACCATTTTCCCTACCATTGAGTTCAACTTAACAGGTCTGTACTGTCCTGCCTCTTTCTTGCTCCCACTTTTGTGAAGTGGAATCACATCCACCCTACTCCAGTCCTCAAGTACCACACCATCCTCCCATGATTTGTCATATTATACAAAGAAGACAAGGGTGATTAACTGTGACTTAACTGAGCGTACCATTTATTGGTTACTTTACTGACAGAATGATCAACAGTATGCCAATATGCTACTGATAGAAAACCTTCAGTTCAGGAATAGCTAGGCACTAATACATGAGTGTCATGTCATGGTTTTAAAGACTGCTCCAGGTAGCCATGTGTCATCATTTGGAACATTGCTTTATTATGTTAAAGAAGATGTGTATGTAAACATTTTTCTCTCTTATCTTTCTGGTTACAAATTGCTGTTTTATACAGTACAAAAGCAAGAAGTGCATTCATGTTCTGTAAGTTTATAAGGGGAGGATGACTATTACTTTACTGGTGAGAAAACTACACTTACACTGAGGACAAGCAACACATATAGTGCTGCCTTAGCTGCCTTACCAATGCGTAAATCATTTGCTACATATGGAATAAAAAATGACATAGTAGTCATGCTGTCAGACTGCTCATAAAAGTGTGTTTACCATGTCTTGCTTACTTCATGGTACATACACCTGCCAACTCCCAGCAACCTCCAAACAGCCTCTGCACTGACCCATGTACTCCATGACATTGCATCACAACATGGCTGTGTACATGGTCAGGGAGTTTGTGGCTCTATATACAGGTAGTGAGCAAGACCCAATTACCACAATTTTACAAGTATTGTTACAGCCAAAGAAATGTGTTATGTTGTGGAACATAAGCAGAAAATGGTTGTTGAACGGTTAGCAAATAGCTCGAAGGAGTGCTCATGACCAATCAGAGTACTCCTTTCCTCTGCATATGAATGAACTCTTATTCCATGAAGAGTGTTTCAGGTGCAGATGCCCTGGAAGCAGTTTATTTTTACAAACAATATGTTATTTATGGGTCATGATTACTAATATATTAATACATCCCCTGTCACCAGTCATTTCTGAAAAAGAGTGGTTTCACTTGCCTTCAGTTTCAGCCAGAACAGCTCATCTTGGATTTGCTGTTCTCATTCCAGCTGAAGGCATGTGAAAGCACTCATTTTCAGCAATGAGTGGCAATGAGGGACATTTTAACATATAGTATATGTCTTGATAATCAACAGTACTAACAGGAACTGTGGCGCTGAGGGTTGAGGAGAAGGACACCACACCACATGCAATGACGTCTGCCATTGGGTTTCTGCAGTGCGCATGATACATCCCTGCAATGGCAGGGCATAGGGTCGGAGCTGCAACTGGGCCCAGGGCAGCAGCGGATACAAAAGAAGCTAGAATTAGGAACCATAGGAACACCACCCAGTAGAGGAGGTAAAAGAATTAAAAGAAAAAAAGAAACTCTACAGTACTGCTCCAAGGTAGAAATAGTACAGTACACCTTTGAAAACAAAAGTTGAATGTGATTGAGTAATGTTCTGTTTACTGTCAATGTATAGCTTATAAAGTATCACATTGTGCAGACCAGAAAGCATTACACATGGTAGGTGGGTAGGTCACCAAACTGACCATTACCTGCCTTACATAAGTCAAAAAGTGGGATGTCCCTTACAGGTGATCTAGAGGTTGGAGGGACAAATTTTCTACTGTGAAATGAGCCGATAGGGGCTCTCTGACTGCCAGTGCCAGAACATAATTGGGGCCCATATGCCATCAAACGAGAAATACACAACTTGGTGCATTGTCGTCCTGTGCCTACGTCCCCTTAGGTGAGTACATCTGGTGTAGATGACATTGTGATCTTGGAATCAAAACGGACCTTAAAAAGACATGGTGTTGTGTGTCAGTCATTGAGGTTTACTACATTGTTAAAAAAAAAGTAGCAGTCACCTTGTGATAAAGTTTCAATTGAGCTCACCACCGACTTCTTTAGAAATTTGCTCTTTCATTTATATTCACAACCATATCTACAAATATGAGTCAATGAAACCAAGATGGGTAACTGTAGCATGATACTATTCATAAGCATCAGCAGAAACGTGAAACTGTTTAATCAATAATCATGTTTGTTGACTTTGAAAAGAAAGGTAACATTTTTTATTGGGGGGTGACTGTAAACTACAAAAGGATTCCATTATACATGATGCTAATGTTCGTGTCGATGCTGCTCTTGTACTTGTTGATGTCCTGGTGCAGGGCGAAAGCCTATGTAGTTGTCTGATGGAAATGAGTTTCTAATGGCCGTCATGACACATGATGGCAAAATCTTCCGATTCCAGCGTTCAAGATGTTTCCAAATCCAGTGAAGAAAGTGCCTAAAAGCAGCAAGAGAATAGGACCTGAGATAAAGATGCAGGAAGAAGAAGATATTAGTTGATGCATTAGTTGTGAGTTATTGTACTCTAAGTCACTGTGAATTAAACTATCAAAAATAAAAAAAAAATGGGTATAACAGGCACACCTTCAAGAGTGAATGTAAGCACAGAATTGCCTGCTATCAATATATATGCATAGTATAAACATATGGTGGGCATTGGTTTGTACTATTTCAAATTACACAATGCTGTGTGAAAATCCTGTAACCTCATTGGTAAAAACATGTCACATGACCATGGGTAAATACTGCGTAACCCATGGCTGAGGAATGGCATTTATAAAAAACATAATTAAACCCATTTGAAATTTATTTTAAATATGAGTCCATTGTATAATCGCAATAAGGCACTCCGGAGTGTGAGTTATTTAAGCAATATACCATGACAGGGAGTGGGTATATTGGTGGGTTTACCATGCCTGGTGAGGTTCGGTCATGGGGCACAGCTGAGTGACCTAACCACATCAGAAGTGGTAAATCCGAACCTACCACTCCTGTCATGGTATATTACATAGACAATGTTCAACTTGTTTTTGTTTTATAGTGACATAAAAGTTTTACAGTGGGTATACTGGAGGATTTACCACAGTCATGTGATCTGTTTTGACCAATGAGGTTACTGGATTTTCATACCCCATTGTATAATAGAGCTTTATCCACTTCTTGTGGGGTTAAGTCACCCGGATGTGCCTCGTGATATACCACACAAGGCGTGGGTAAATAACCATGATACTATGTAGCTCGAACTACAACCAATGAGATGGGCAGGCTACCTCCATTGTAAATGTACCCCTAATCAACGCAAAAGGTGCCAGCCGCATTTGTAAAAAAAAACAACATTCGATACAGAAATAATGGAACTGCGCCCACCATCTTGTTTCCCCGCTAAGTGGAGAGCATAAAACAGCAGTTCCCTACAATGGAAAAGCAAAACAAAAACCTTTAAAAAAACAATGACTGAAACTAGAAAAACACTGTTTCCCTCATTCCCTTTAAAAAAATGACTCGGTTTAATCGCAATAAGCCACTTGGGGGATCTGGGTTATCAGGGGATTTACCACGGCTGGCAAGGATTTACCCACTTGGTTGCACCTCATGGGCAAACCACTCTAGCCGTGGTAAATTCCCCGATAACCCACACCCCCTCATGGTTTATTGCTTAAATAATCCACACCCTGTTGTGCCTTATTGCTTAAATCACTTTTGTTTTATAGTTGTACTATGAGAGACACACAGTCACTTAATCACCCTGTACTAGCATGTTTCCCTATGATAGGCCTACAGGGTGCAGAGGACAAGTAACTTTGAGGGTCACTTCATGAAGCGCAAATGACTGGTGTTTATAGTGGTGAACAATATGCAAGTAAATGTAATAATAGATGTACTGGTAGATGAAAAAGAACATAGAATTTACTGGAATGTGATCAATGCAGTAGCGGTAATGTATGACACTGAAGCACGATGTAATCGGACCAATCTCGTGTCCCTGTTTTGCATACAGTGGGGGGGGGGACATGATTTTGCACAGTGCAGGCTACTGTGTTCCACAGGGTAGTGTGTTCTTCCAGCCACGCTGCCTTAATGTCGAAATGGAAAGCCACATGTGGTGGTGCACAGTGGAAGCATGAGTCAGCAGTGATGGACTTAGGCCTTGATGAATGGTGGAAACACATCTAGAACTGCATCGACTACTTTGATCACCTTCTGTGCTGATTAACATTTAACACATGGCAAAACATAAAAAAAAAAAAAAAAACACACGAAACCTGTACAGGTGACCATGCAGTCCATAGCCTATACAACAGGGATAACAGAGGACAGTTGGACCACCAAACACAAAATCATAGTGGTAGGGTGGGGTAATGAAATTTTCCCATACATGCCTGCCTGGGGTGTAAACAGTGGCAGGATGCTGTTAAGGTGTGTAAGTGCAACAGGGGACTTACCCATGGCTCAGCAACGTGAACGCGCACAGCCTAGTGCTTCTAGAACAAAGTAGGTTGGTGCGTCGAGCACTGACTTAAAGATTATGTCATAGGGATGACATGCATTAGGAACAAAATGTGCATCTTTTAAAAAATGAAGATTATAAGTGAACACGGTTATTTGGGTAACCAAAATACTATGACTGCTGACGGCTCTATGATGACGGTTCAACAGCAATGTTGTTAACCATCAACATAGGGATGGATTTATGTGGACTGCATTTTGCAGTCCACATAAATCAGACTGCAGAACATGGCTGTTGACTCAGTGAGGGGTGCAGGACCAGTAGACAGAGTGCCATACTATGGTGAGGACTGTTACAACTAACATGTTGATATTGTCGGCATTGATTTGTTGGCTGTAATAGTGTCACTGTACAGGGTACATAACATTCATAACTTGTTTTGTACGGTGCATGGAACGGACTTCATGTGCCGTGAAAAAAGAAAACGTAATCTCAATATTGTACTGATACATTTACCAAATAGCGCATAACCAGAACTTACTCATTCAATGGTATGTCATCATTGAAAGGACCCTCAGATTCATAATGCTCTTAGTATGAGACAGTTATCACATTATGATTTAAGCAATTGTCCTGGAACATTTCCAGTTCAGTTATGCAGGAGACATCATCATTGTCATCAAAGTGTGCTTTCACAATGGCTATTTCAGTGCAGCACTGACATTCTGCCTCTGTATCCATGACTTCACACCCACCACATTCACACCTGCATAAGGAGAAGTAAAACAAAAGTACACATTTAATATCAATGTTACACAAAGAAGAACAGTACAACAATAAATGCAGCTCAACTGCCAACAAAGGCATAGTAGTAAGCTACAGCAGATGCCTGGTAGTGAGTTTGCTAGGCATGAATGCATTACTCAGTTGCATTGTGATGCATGAGGGTGCAGCTCGAGTAACTTCAAACCACCTGAGGCATGCTTTAATGTCAAGTATATGCACGGCCGGCAGTGTGTGTTACTGCACTCATCAAATAACAGCCCAGGAAAAGATTAAAAAAAAGTCTTACAATTTACTTTACATTGGATGATTTCTACAGGTCACAGTAAAACACAGAAAGAAGTTCCTGCTGGCACATTGCTGCATCAATAGTGTTGATGCTTGCTACACCATCAATCTGGGTTCGGTGGTGAGCAAGGGTTGATGAAGGGCCAACAGGGTATAAGCATTGAGTGCATGATGGGACAGTCTCATTTGCTATAATAAAACAACCTTGGTGACCACTGGTGGTGGTGCAGTCAGAGGCAGCAGATGCGTAGGGATTGGCAGACAAGGAAAATCACACCGTGCATTTTTTACATTGGCCTTTGTACCACGCCAATGTCTGCCGGGGGTGTGACAAGAAAAAAAAAAAAAGGAAATACCACACAGTGGAGTTGGTAGACAGATCACAGCATCAGCAATCGGAGGAACCAGATGAGGGAGCTGAAGGTGCGCACTTCCACAGTAAGTCTGGAGGGGATAGGGAGACAGTCCTCAACCACATGCAGTCTGTAAAAACTTTGTGGTTTTCACATTTACCTACCTGCACCATCTCCTTGGGCCTGGTATATGCCATATGGTGTCGGAACCATCCATTGATGAACCTGACCCAAAATGGGCACATGGACTCAGTGAGTTAATTCGCTAAAGCAATGCAGACAGTGAATGTATAGTGGGACATTAATGCACACCACAGCTGGTTTACCTCAGTCAGGCAAACCCTTGTGCCTTACAATTCATCCATGGTGCACATCACTCCCCCAATATGTCCATGTTATGATGTGGGTCATAGAGCGTATCACATGTACAAAACTATGAATAAAGGATATAACATTTTGTTTTTATAATTCTGTCTGTCTCTGTCTCTCCTGCTGCCTGGGCATCCTTCAGGGGTACCCACGGGGATGTTCCTCTCACTCCCTTTCTGAACCATTGCTATGCCCAGGACATCCCCCCCCCAGATGACTTGGTAGGCCCAGCCCCGATACACAGTCCGTCGTGGGTCCACCCTTCATTGGCGAGCAGTACCAGGATTATAATGACCTACCTTGTCACTAGGTCACCTGTGGTGATTTCTAGGTGCACAGGGCCAATGTTGGGATGTGGGCGCACATCAGGGGTCTCCATCATCTCACCAGGCAGCTGGAGTGTTTTCTGCACTTAGCAACTCACCGAGGAGCTGGGACATGCAATGTCAGCATGCACAGCTAGCGCCAGCTGCCAGGCTCCTCCCCAAACGTAGCCCCGCAAGACTGTGCTGCATCCGACAAATGCTAGGTACCCCCAAGGAGGGGAGAGCTGTCCTACGGATGTTCAGTCCCTTCCCTCACCTGCCACCCCAGAATAACCATGGCTCGTTCCCAAACCAGGCTTGCTAGTGTGGCGCAAGGTGTGGTGTACAGCACAGCAAACCTCAGCACCACCAGTCAGGCCTAAGGATAATAAATCTAATCAAATTTAATTCTTATCATAAATCAACGCCCTCTCTTCGATTTCCACTAAGTCCATCTTCACTACTACTGCTGCTGTCAGAGTCAATGGAATCAGCATTGGTCGGTGCAGCATGGCGACGTGGGGGTTCAAACATATAGGGTTGTATTAAAAATGACATGTTTAGATCAAGATCAGGTAGGTCAACAGCATCTGTCTGAGTATCCAGCGAGTACGACATCTTGACTAGAAACTACCATAAGCACCTGCACATGAAGTACATAACATTGATTAGAAATATGATGATAGTACTGGAACCAGCATTCATATAGTTTTTAACGTTGATTAAAAAATTAATTACAAAACCGGAAAATGTTTGTAATCAACAGGATTGGTTGTAAGTGGTTTGTTACACGTGTATAACAAACAGCTCAGACTAGAAATACATTTATATTACACATCATACAATGGGGTATGGAAATCCTGTAACCTCATTGGTCAAAACACATCACATGACTGTGAGAAAAATCCTCCAGTATACCCACTGTAAAAGTTTTATATCACTATAAACACACACACAAAAAAAAACAGTTGAAAATTATATAATAGCAATATTCCATGACAAGGAGTGGGTATATGGGTGGATTAACAACATGTGGTGGGCTTAATGCACTCAGCTGCGCCTCATGACCGAGCCACACCATGCGTGGTAAATCCACCAATATACCCACCCCCTGTCATAGTATATTGCTTAAATATACAATGGGGTATAAAAATACTGTAACCTCATTGTCAAAAGACAGGTACATACTTGCTTATAGTGTGGATCTGTGTATTATAAATGGGGACTGTAGTTAGTGTGTTACACAATTACACATCACTAAATACAAGAACTGTAAAGACATGTCCCGTTTTGTGATGCATTCATAAACCACAGCACAGCACAAGACTGTTACAGGGACAATACACCCTATCAGTATGCTGTCTTCACTGTGTGATACAACAATACCTTCTGAATACTTGAATCAGCATTTTGTTTTGCACTATGTAGTTCTATTGTGTCTTTCTCCTTGACAGTCCAAATCAATATTGCATTGTTCAATGGATACTTGGGATACATCGTGTGACTGTCTCTGTCAACAACAACAACAACGACATTGTCACTGTAAGTGTCTAACAATTCTGTGGGACAGTGACACTGTGTGACTCCAAAACCAGAAAGACAACAGAAGTGGTATGGAAGACCGGTGAGACACTGTCCTTGTGGGAAGGAGGGACAAAATTAGTGACAGTATCCAAAATGTGTCCTGCTTAGGTGGGTACACACATAGTGACAGACTACTTGTGGTTGTAAAGTGACATGGGTAATGGGTCTTGATGAGGTGAGTGACACAAACACTCAGTGTCATAGTCGGGAGGTGTACACACACAACAACACTGTTATGTGCACTGTTATGACAATGACATGGTGTGGTACTACAGTATCCATAATACAACATGACATGCCACAAAAAATGTGAAAGAAGTATCACATCACCATGATGTAGCATGGTATACAGATGAATTCCAATAGCTATGACACATTATTGTACTATAAAACAGTTTTCAAACATCAACAACAAATTACAGTTGTAGACACTGAGGTAACATAATGAAGAAAACTGCCCCATCCCCCACACACACCAATTGATGACTTTACTTGACCAAGTAAGATCCAACGTCTGTTTTATTGATGGTAACAAAAACAAAATGTGTTGCTGTCCATGGACTACTGCTAAATAATACCATAGTGTCTCCCTCACGTATGCACATACTTATCTGTTATTCAATGCTAATGAAATGTGTGTCTACCAATGTTAGCCAATGGTGATAAATGTTTTAAAACCAAATAGATGTATTTGCTTTGCTTCTCATTCCAAAAACAATTTTATGCAGCACTGCATATGATAAAAGGACTAAATAGAGACATTACAACTTCCAAGTAATAATCATTAATTGCCCGCTGTACCACATTGACATGAGGTATGCATTAAACTGGTTCTATACCTCCTCAGTGCCTACAATCAAAACGAGCTGTGGAAAATCATGCTTTCAATATTAAAAATTAATTGGAACCATACAGGGAGTGAGCAATACATTACAAGTATCATAATAATCTACAAAAAAGGGGAGAAACGTACAAGTTTTCCAACAAGAAGCAGGCTGCAGACGGCTTCTGTAATGGGCAGGCTGCTACTATGACTCCGATTACGTAATCATGTTCAGATTGACCCAGATGCACTGGCACTTGCAAAGGTCACAGAAGCAGCCATGCATGAAAGAAAAACACAGACTTGTGATGTCAGAAACATGGGGAAAGTATTAAATTGCGAGTGGTGCGATGAGTCAACGGGGGAAACACAGCCAAGAAATAAATGAACAGAACTTCACTACTGACCTTCTTCTACTAACAGGCAAGGTACAAAACTCTGTAAATTGGCTATAAAAACTTATTTAGGTGTCCTTTAAACTTGTTATAGGAGTTTTAAAGTGAATACAATCCAATATATAATTGGGGCCCTTTCCCAAAATACACTTTGTCAGAAACAATAGACTATGTAAATTCATTCTCTCTGACAAAGTAGCCCAATTCAATTCTCTATACATATCTATTCCATATGTCATTTTAGGTACATTCAAAATAAATTTGGCTAGCTTATTGTATATAATATCTAGTTTGTTTAATTACAATTTTGAAGCTCCCACATACATTATATCTTCATATTCCAATATGGGTATTACCATGACATTTATAGTATGTTTTCTGGTTTCAACCAACATACAGTTTCTTACTCTATATACTGTAATGATCCTAGCTACTTCCCAGCTTTCTTGTATGAGTTTTTTTACCTTCTGTCTCTATAGTAGGCACAATCCTACTGCTCTCCACCAGCTTCCACATTCATCTTCACCAGGACTTACCTCTCTCCTCTCTTTGCCCCTGTAGCTTACTCTATAGGGTGGGGCTCCTTCATTGGTGTTGACAGGGGGCCCAGCGAGTCATCTTCAGCCTGCTTGAGAGAAGAAGTGCAGCAGTCGACAATGTGGATACTGCAGGGAGAGTTATGAATCATCCTGCCACAGCTGGGAGGTTATCCTTGGTTTTTCATCCAACTCTATGGAATGGCATGTCAAGGACATTATGGGAATCTGAACTAAGTGCAAGCCATCACAAGAATGTCCCACCAACCCGCAAGCCCTCAAAATACTGTGCCACCTGCAGTCACCTGGGTGACAGTATTGTGGCAGAACATGGTACGCTCAATCCCCAGAGAAACAGAGCGTCCTCTAGGACACTCAGTCTTACTCCCCCTGGACAGCCACTAATATCTCAGGCTCATTCTTGGAACTGAGTCACCAGCATCACAAGCAGCATTCCTGTCACTGCACTTTAGGTCAACCACTGTGGGAGTCTATATGGGAAAAACAAGCTGACCAGACATTTTTTTGCAGCTGGGAATGAAGACCTGGGTTCTGGTATGGGAATGTAGGTTGTGCCTAGATCTAGGAGCAGGGATAATCAGATTTGTTGGCTAGTATTTAACCTGTACACTGTGAGTGCCAGCTGTAAAATAATAGTCACTTCCACAAGTCACACAGAGTGCAGTGGTGTGTCCTGTGAGGGCAGCGGAGAATGAAGTGGCAAAGGGAGTGAAACAAGGTTTTCAATTTTCATAGGTTACATTTTGGAATGGTGGCATGTATGGTATCTCTATATTCAATTATAGGCAAGATAGGGCTGGCCTGGTGATGCTGAGGGTTGAAGCGCTGAGCGCCACACCTCACACCATGCTGGTGACCTGACTTTGGGAATGAGCATGGGTCACCATGGGTCGGCAGAGAGGAGATGGATTGAGTGTCTGACGGGCTGTTCTCCATCTCTGGGGAGGAGGGTTTCCAGTGGCTGGTGCATGCCTGGCCCCTAGTGGAAGCTGGGGCTCGACGGCACGAAGCAGCATAACATGGTGTGGGACATGGCAGACACTTGACAGGTGTGCACACGGAGGCGTGTGTGCACCCAGTCACTGGCATCATTGCACGACGTGAGACCTCAGGGGAGAAAAGTGGAAAAAGGGCACCCAGTCACAGTGGCTTGATGGCCATTTATGAGCACCTGTACCAGCTCCAGGAGGGGATCACAATGTGGATCCAAACTTGGTGGGGGAAGTTGGCTACTCCCTGCCACCCCACCACGGGGGTAAGCCTTGGGGCAATTAGGTGATCGCCTTCCCAGGAGACTGAAGTGGGTCAGACGGTGGCAGGAGAAAGGGATACGAGGACGGATTGGCCGACTGGGGGCCCCAGGAGAAACAACACCCACCAAAAAAAAACAATTATGGGTAATCATAAATCCAAATAGGCATTTTTTCATACCTTGTAAGAGGCAGTCAATTGCTCTTTAGAAGGCACAGATTTGCTTTGTAAAATTCAAAGGCTGTAGATTGGATATGGAGGGAGAAATCAAGGGACTGTTCAAGAAAAAAAAACCTAGATACCTATATTCTTGTAGAACGTTAAAGGTACTCACATATTCAGATGTAATACACAGATCTGGAAAGCTTAGCAAACACTTTCTAGTATCAAATAATGTAAAGACAGTTTTAGCATGGTTGAGTGCTGAACAGTTTGTTACAAATCACATTGAGAGATCATTGTAGTCAATTTGAAGAGAGACTGAGATGGCAGTTGAGTTGGGGCCAGTTGCAAACAGAAAGGTGCCATCATACACATGTAAAGATTACAGGATCCCTTACAGAAATATAGGTGTGCTGTGTACATGCAGAATGCATGCCACATGCTTAATTGTTCAATATTTGCATGCAGTTCGCATACACAAAGTGATCCTAAGTGAACCAGGTCTAAAAAGCAAATCAGACTCGAATGATGCATGCTTGACATGTGCGCAGCATGTAAACTGGTGTGAACATCTTCTAAAACTTACATCAGGGTTGTGTGTTGCATGCTTAACATGAGTGCAGCAGTTAAGCTGGTGTGTACACCATTTAAACATCATATCAGGTTCACATGCTGCATGCTTGCCATGTGTGCAGTAGCTAAGCTGGTGCAAATCTCATCTAAAAAAAGCACATCAGTTTCTATTGCTTATATTACTGCCAGCAATTAGAGTCATTAAAATACATTTTTATTTGAATCCCCATAAAAATTAAGTAAACTCATTAATTCTGATCCTTTAGCAAGTTGTTTAATGGCTTTTGATTTTTGTCATTAAATCACCATTAATTTTGTAAAGTATTATTTGCTTACTGCATTAAATGCTTAGGATATAGCCAGTCAACATCACCCATTCCAGATGTATGAAGAGGGGCCTCTGTGTTGTGAAGCCTATCCTTTTTGTTTTGGACCATGCAAATCTGCTATGCATATTTAGCGCTACAAATGTGTTTCTCCATGACTGTTTCATCTCACTTACTTTCCCTTTGTCATTCTGTATTGAGCATATACACTATGGCCATGCTCAGCACTCTTTGTGCTGAGTAGGATCTTGGAAGCATGCACCATACCTCATATTTTGTCACTGAAAAGAGGGACATGGACACTCAAAATGAAGGACAATGAGGGACACTAATTCACATGATGATCAGGATACATAATCAAACATGGAGATACAATACCTCTGAACACAGTGAAAACCATTGCATTAACACCTGAGGATGAATTTCTACCTTAAAGCAGGGGTGCCATTTAGGAAGGGCAGAGGGGCACAGTTACCCCCCACTCACCCCCCCATATTTGTGCCTAGGTTATTCTTATGGTGTTGCAATAATGGTATTAAATTTTGATTTAAACTTTTGCACAATAAGTGCCCACTTGGCCTGTGTATGCTCATGCTGCAGGTACTCTCCAGACTCGACTGTGTTTGTGTTGTGTTGTTCACTCTCTCCACCTATTAGCGGTGGCACAATCACATGTACTGTGGATGAGCTCCAACCAAAAAAGAGCACATGAAACTTGCATTAGAGACACTGCCTTTCCTGCCACAGAGTAGACAGACTGCACACAACAGCTTGGAGGACTCAGAGAGCACTGAACTCTCAATAGCCATGTTGTGGCTGCATATTTTTGTTGGTCTACTCTTAATGAGTCTCTGTCTCCCCTGGTGGCTGAAGTGGCAGAGGGTGAGCTAGAAGTTAACTCAAGACTAGGCTACCTACTTTTCTACTAGGCTCACCTTGCAAAAAAAAAAACAGCACAGACCCCTACAGCAGCAAGCTAGCTTTAGCAGCAGTCATGACAGTGGTGCCAGTGGCCTTCATAGGACTTGATCAGTGCAGTGCAGCAGCAGCCACAGCAGCAACCAAGCAAGAAGCAAGCAACCCAGGTTGGGTGAATTCGGTTGGTGAGGTAACTTGTTCGTGGACCACGTTTGGGACCTGTGATAGTCAGTTCTAGCATCCAGCTTCTGACAGAAGGAGAAGGGGGGAGTGGACTGAAAACTGGGCTGGTGGCACACCGTGCCAGACTACAGATTCTGGACCTATGGCCAGGTAAGTAAAAGTAAAGACTTTTTTGCAGGGGGATTGGGGAAGGAGGAAGGACTGAAATATTGATGTATTTTTCATATTTCTTCACCTTTGGGTGGCTTCATGACCCATAGGGGATGGGTATTGAATGGAATGGAGTCGGGGAGAAAATCGGGATAAAGTTCTTTTTGGGGGGTAGAACTTCAGCCATGAAAAAAACTGGTTAGTAACTGGGTAGGTTTAAGCACAAATCTGATGCACTGCTCCAGGGTATATACAGATAAATCTTATACATTTGAATTTTTCCTGATTTGCATATCACTTTTCAGTCAAAACAAATAAGTTGTACCTTTCAGAGATGTTACAGACATTCTAGAGCTGTCCCTTGCATTTACAGACAGTTGCGTGGTATGGTATGCACAGACTATTGGAGCCCCACTATAGTTAGACTTATGCCCCCCCACCAGTGAAGCTGATGTCCACATCCCCAAGCTCAGGCACATTATGACAAAGGTCAAAAGAGAAGGCTGGGGTGTGCACCATTGAAATGAATGGGAGTATATTTATATTACTATTTTATACAATATTGATGGAGAGTTGGAGATTAATGAAGGTCACTGTTCAACTAACAAGGGCTTGTTAGTAGAACAGTGGCCATCATTATTCTCCAACTCACCATCATAATGTATAAAATAGAAATAAAAAATAATTCCATTCATTTCAAGGGGGTATGCCCCTGCACTCTGACCCATAGACATCATCTCTTAAAGACTCCTGCCTCTGGCTCTCTAGTACTCAACTAAGAGACTTTGTACTTATAGCTTTACTTGATGGGTTGTCTGTAGCAGCATGGCCAGACCCGCTACAGTGTGTGTGCATTGGGGGTTTGGCCACATATATATGTGTGTGTGTGTGTGTGTGTGTGTGTGTGTGTGTGTGTGAAGTTATTGCTACTTTTATGTTTGCACCTTAAAGTCTATTTGTGTTGAAGCATTCAAAACTATGGAGAGAAAATAGTAGGAGTACAGGCCAGATAGAAGTATTTAAGCTGTTTTGTAGGTATGTTTGTGTATTGGGGTGGGAAAAACCACATGTGTTTCCATTGGTATGTGTGCTATAGTTCAGCTGTGAAACTGAGATGAGAGAGAGAAGAAAACTGAAAAGTATAACAGTGGCTACAAGCATCCTGCATGCGTCTACATGCAGATGTATTCAGATATGTACTAAAGTACAAGTGAGCCATATGTGTGCAGACAGTATGGCTTAGTAGTTAAAGGCACTAAACTGCAAGCCAGGAGACTTGGAGGCATGAAGACCTGGGTTTAAATCTAATCAACTTCCACTTGTGTATGGTGGGATCCTGAGCAAGTCACTTAACTTTTATGTGTGCAGTTATCAGTGACCATGTGCTTTTTGGATGCATGCCACATGCATGCAGTCTTTCCCAATTTAACATAAAAATCATGGTTTCCACACTTACTTGCTGCACACATGCCATATGCATGCAATTGGTTCCAATTTCACATTTAAATCATACTTGCAGCATGCATATCAATTGGGTAGTTTTATGTGTACAGCATGAAAACATTTCATATCATTATTTCTGTAAGGGACTGGAGTGAATCACCTTTACAAGGTCAAAGAAGACAACACCAGTAGGTAAAAGGCATTGTCCATGTCGATGAGAAAGGAGTCTTGGCAATGAACAAGAGGCAACCCCTTTCCATGTTAAAGGGTGGCTATTTGGCGTTCTTTCCCATTTTGCTAGGGGCTTCTTTTGAGCAAAGACTAGCACTAGTGCAAAATTATGTTGAGTTATGTGCTACATTTTTGGGTGATGAACATCTGTTTACTAAGCATTGAGCTGAGACCTGAAGACTCACACTACTTGTAACTATGATTGGGCAAAAATTAAAGTCCACAGGAGAGCATTTGTGGACATCTCTTTACATTTCTCCAAAAATTGCTGACATTTGGGAACATTTTCTACAATGTCTGGACTTGGTGAACATTGTGGAATTATTGAGCTTTTTTCTTCAAATTGTGGAGTTAGCATTATTTTCCCTAACTGAAGTCTGCAACATGCAAAAAGTGCACAAACATTGCAGATGTTTTCAAGCATTTCTCAAAGCAGGTTTGCCCAACCTTATTTATAACTGGAGCCAATATTTAAATGCAGGCATTCAGCAGTGAAAGATTCATGACTAAACCTCTGCACCCATTTGGTCCCTGCTTTGAAGAGATAATGACATGTTACAGCATTGTGTAAGAAAACTGCATGATATGTTTAATCTCACTTGTTAGACAGGCACTTGTAAAACTTTATAAAATGTAACCATATAAGTCTTTCCCTTAATCATATAAAGGGACAGCCACACCTCCTGTCATGCTGGTGACTCAGGTGTGGGAAGAGACTCGGGTTGACAGGGGTGAGACAGGGGAAAGGATTGAGTATCCAGTGGACACCTCCCCCCCATAGAGGAGATGTTTTTCCCACTGCCATTGATTGTCAGAAGGTGGGGGCCTGGTAGTGGTGCAGGCAGAGAGTAACACATAGAGTCTGGAGGCCACTGGTTTGATGCAGCAAATGTGTGCCTCTACATGGCACATGCTGGTATCCATGCCGCAGTAACGGGAAGAGGAGACAAAGAAAAAAATGCTGAGAGGGCTTTGTGAAACATTGCCTGCCTGTCCCTGATATGTGCCACCATGCAGGACTGCCAGTGTGATATCTGGAAGAGCATCCCCTGGAGAGCAAGCCATCCCCCCTCCTGACTCCACCATGAGTGGAAATCTGTGGAGCATGTACAAGGCCAAGTGAGTATATGGGGCAGATGGCAGCCAGTCAGGAAAGTCAGGGATGGGACTGATAGATGCTTGCTCAGGCCAGGTAGGAAAAAAACCTGTATGGAAAAAGGTATAGAGGGACATTGATGGGTCTACAGGCATTTGGCCTAGTGCAAAGAACTCAGGCTTGGTAACATGAAACCTTGGTTTAGGAAACAATAAAGCCTCGTACTGTATAATTTCACCTACCTGTGCTTCATGTCCTAGCAGCTAAATAATTGAGAAGTAAGACTTCGTAGAAAAGAAAATGTTGCATCTGAGCTGTGCTGTGCCGAGTAAATAAACTGTAAAAGAATGGAAATGCAGTGCTCTTCTAATTAAAAGAGTAAGAGAACCATCAGTGCTTAGATAACAGCATTTCTGCTCCCACAATTCCATCAAATCCCAGAAAAATGATTGCTGTCAGTACCCATTAGCTAATACAGTTAATTTATAAAATCGATTGTTTTAAATGAAATCGTACATGGTGTTAATTTGCTGTTTGGGAATACAGACTATGAATAATTTAGCAGACTTGGCTTGTTAATAAGTAGAACTTCTTTGCTGAAATGTTTTGTTGCTGCTGCAGTTAAAAATACCTAAATTTTCTTTCATTTGCAGCCAGTTTACTAAGATGAAATAAACTGTATGCATTGCACAAAGCAACCTTTTTTATCACCACCTTTTAAAATTTTTTGTTTTTAAACTAATATTGTTTTGCTTTTATAAAATACAAGACTCATACTGTAAAAGGTATTCAATTTAAATTATCTGCATGTCAATATAGAATAGGATTGATATTCATAGGCTAAGCCTTCTTCTGAGAAGTGAGGCATGCAGAAGAAAAAGA
Source organism: Neoceratodus forsteri (assembly GCA_016271365.2). Lineage (NCBI taxonomy): Eukaryota > Metazoa > Chordata > Ceratodontiformes > Ceratodontidae > Neoceratodus > Neoceratodus forsteri. Next base: position 320,295,592 of record CM028130.1, read on the forward strand.
AAATTGACAAGTTATTCACCAATGTTCACATATTAATGCTAATCACAATAATGACTTTGATATCCTTGGCAGGTATTGCCAAAGTGAGCTACCTATATAAAACTGCTGCTACCATGCATTTGTTTACCCAGATGCAGATAAGATAATGCAAGCATTCTATAATCTCATTAATTCAGCTATGAATTTAAAAAAAAAAACAGCAGGTATCTGAATGTAATAATTTCAAAATATTAAAATATTAGACATTACACAAGGCACATCCTATAGATACCAAGAAGTGCAATGAGAGAAACAATTAACAGCCTATAAAGACAATTGTCTATTCAGTAATGTATTCAAAAGAATGAATGATTCAGCATAAAAACATAACATCTGAACTAAAGTTTTTTTCTAGATTGGAGACCAATGTCGGTTCACACTGATGGCACCATTTTAGAGTCTGGGCCCTGTGTAGCCCATTAAAGTTAACTAAAATGAAAATTCACAGTGTTAAGGAAGTAAGGATCCCCAAACTATTATCAAAATAAAGTTTAAAAAAAACTTACTGTCACTATACTGAAACCTTATGCCAAATAATGGCATAATTATCAAACATTGGGCTCTATTTTCTGTTGGCCCCTAGATAGGCACATAGTGCACTGATGCATCGCTGGGGCAAACTCCGCATGCATCAGGGACCTTGCACCCTATTCTAGAAAAATGGGGATCCCTGTGCCAAAGTCCCAAGAGTTGCCACAGCCACAGGGTTGCATTAAACCTTTAGCGCACCTGAGGGGTTTGACTAAGGGTCCCATCAAACACCCCCAGCCCAGTGCAACCCTAGTGGAGCCACAAAAGTGTGTGGGGGGGGAGAATATGCCTGCAAGGTCAGGAGCAGAGGAATCATTGAGTGTGCCATAGTGGGTGACAGGGGGAATGGTAGAAGTGGCAGGATACAGAGGTGGCACCCAGCAGATATACCACATCCACTTGGAATTAAGCTGATCAGCCAGGTACATGAGGTTGGCATGGATGGACCCTGTCCCAGACCCCAGGTGTCAATAGCCCTGGCACCTGCCCTAGAGGTGCCCCAGTACCTGACAGTGAGGTTTGGCATCAGCCTGCTTCCACGTGGTGGGCTGTGTGCCTGGGGAATGTCACGGTGCCCGGAAATGTTTCTATCCACCGACTGTACCCGGTAAACTGTGGCCAATGCTAGCCACTGCATATAGGGGACTGTGTCACCTCTTCAGCAGGTGCCAGGGCTGTTGCCACCAGGGGTCTGGGAGAGGGTCTGTTCATGCCAACCTCCATGTACCCAGGCCAATCGGCTGTCTCACTGTGGGCATGACACATCTGCTGGCTGCCACCTCTGAATCCTGCCACCACTGCTGTTCCCCGGCACCCGCTATGACACCCCCACTAGTCCCTCTGCCCCCAGTCCCAACCTTGCAGGCACCAACATTTGCCTCCCTCCAATGCAGTGGCTCAGGGCCCTTAGGCCAGCTAATAGCTGGTCTAAATTCAGCCCCCTCATGCATCCATGATGGGGCTTCTAAAATCCCAAATAAGTGGATGGTGGAGCCCCACCACAGTGCAAGCCCCCCTGTGACCTGGTATATCAGCTTTTCTGGTGCAGGGGTGGTACAGGTTGGCTTTGGTGCAAGGCATCCTGATTTCAATGCACCCTGCATTTGAAAATTTGGATTACCGCAATATCTGGCACAAGATGCCACTTGCATCAAATCCTTTTGGTACAGGCAGCTTGCACCAAATGTTGGGCTTTGAAAATCGAGCCCCTTGTCTCCTGATTTAAATCATCATATTCAGAGACAATGCTGAATCATTCCTGTTCTGAGGTTCCTTCTCAGTTTTCTCAGTCCACCAACCAGTATCTTTCCCATCAGAAAACTGGAATACCTTTCCTCAATAAATGATATGGAACCTTGCTGGCAGAAGTGAAGCATTCACTGACCCCAGTGGTTTGAGACAGTGTTTAATGGAATCCAGTTGCTTTCACTTTAGTTGGGTCTGAAATTAAAGGTCCAGAAAATATTCCACCTCACCTCCCTCAATCTGCAGTGGATGGTCAGAACTTGCTGCTACTAGGAATACATCTCAGATTTCTACCCCAAGCTATGAAGTAGGGGATGGTAGACTCTTTTGGTGCTGCATATGCGTTCATTTGAAAAGCCCTTCTGAAATCAGTGGGTTCAACACCAGCTGGGAGCAGACTGGTGTCAATCAACTAGCTTTTAATGCAGTCCAGTAAGTTAAGCACCTCACACCCTTCTGGCATACTGACAAAGTATAAATTAGGGCCCTGGGCATTACTTTCCAGGGCCTCCAACTAGCCTTGCAGTTAGTGCATAAGTGTGCAGAAAAAACTGCCGGGTCTCTATTGGTCATAATTATAAAAAGATGCATAGACTGTTACTGCTGAAGTCCTTTTCTACCCTTATAGTGTGGAATTTGCCTTTTCATTGTTATTTAGTTTTTCCAATAACAAGTCAAAACACTGGCACAAAACATGAAAATACTGTATGGACATAAGGGGAAACAAACATGAAGAAAGTGCTCTGCTTTGAGACCCTGGGAGCCACTGCCCCCCAAATTCCTCATAATATATTTGCCACACCTGAGACCCTATGAGACCCAGCCCACTTAAAGCTCTGCTTGCACTTGAACATTCTCCTGCATGAGTTTGAGTATCTATTGTTGAAGTAGATCATTTGTCTAGCTCAAAAACGGTCTCAAATAGCATTCACATATGGGTATCTCCAGACTTTGATCAAGCCAGTGTCCTGTCTATCTTTGTAGCCATCACTTGCATGGATTCTAGCATTGCCTGTCACAAACTGGTGGCTTGGTTTCAGGAGTGTCATGTTTGCTCAGACTATGGTGGACAGCTGTGACTGTTTCTGTCCTCTGCCATTTGAGAGTTTTGCTGTGATCCACCAACAAATTATATGTCAGCAAGTCTTTTATGAGACCAGAGATAGAGTGAGTTGTCAAAAGTGCAAATTGTCATTCCCCAAAAAGGTGATGCTAACATTAGAAATGAACAACCTCAAGAGCTCAAATAAGATGCCTCTTGTCCAAAGGATGGTACTGAGGTGTCCCTTATTTCAATTTTCATAAGATAGACTACTATTTTCTTTATTGACTCCTTGTCTAACCGCTACCTCTAGTCCTACAGAACAAGGTAATAATAATTTCTCTCAGCATGTAGAGTCTTTTAACTCTTAACATTCTTTGGTGTGGACAATTGTGACTGTTATTTTCATTCATATTACAACACTTTGAATTGTACCTGGCTACAATAGGATTTTTTTGCTTACTATGTATTTCAGGCAGCTTTTTTTAGGCATGACAACTTAGTGCCATATCTACTCTATTACTCAAATAGTATACTTTGTCTTGCATAGAACCCAGTAAAAACAAGAGCACAATCATATTTATCACTATGCTGACTGTGAGCTTATTGTAAAAGGAATTCCATGTGTGTGCATGTTTTTTTAATTGGTCAAATACAATATGTTTTAGCCACTGATTATTCTGCAGAGAAATTACTCCCTGGTCTTTACAGGGAGAACCTATAAACATTCTGAGTCATTACTGGCATCGCCAGCACAGCAGGGTGTCTAAGCTAAATGATTTCTGGTCCCCGTTCAGCATGATATAAGAGTCATGTATTATCCGGTCTAGTATTGCTCAGATAGTACCCCCATGGATCCTACTGTGCTCTGTCAGATGGCGGCACTATCGGGTGGGATCCGACCTGGGATCCGGCTGAATTCGGAGGTCAGATTTCAGGTCGCATCCCGCATTATCTAACACCGGATCCAGGAATCTTGCACCAGATCCCTGGATCTGGCATCAGATCCCTGGATCCGGCGTCAGATAATATGTGATCCAACCTGGATCCAGGCGGTTGGATCCATGGTCAGATAGCTGCCACTATCCAACAGATCCACTGTCCTCCCAAAATGGTAGGTATTTGGTGGATCTGGATTACTCAGGATACTATCCGAGCAACACTAATCTGGTCAGTCAATCAATCAGTTTATTTTTAGGCCCTGTTCAAACATTAAAACAGCTTTAGAAAACCAGTTCCATTACATGTTTACTTAAAGTGGTTCAGGAAGTGTAATTGTTCCTGAAACTGTTTCTCTGTCCACAATACTGTTTCTAAACCAGTCCTCCTGGTTACTAGTTCCTAATGAATTGTGAGATTGTTGTTGTTTTGTTTTTATCCCAGAATTCACTGATTCTGTTGAGAGGGGTGGTGGCAGGTCCCCTCTCTCATGATACAGAATGTGTGGCAGTGTCAGACTGGCCCACCTGGATACCTTGAAATTTCCAGGTGCGCCCTCCTCACGTAAGCTTTTACCCACCTTTCAAACTATGAAAATGAGTACACTAATAAACAATTTTACATTTAAGACTCCGAGGAAGTACTTGGTTGGTACAAAAGCTTAGACATTGTTTTCTTTTTGTAACATCTATGTTGGCCCATTAAAAGTTATCAAACCATTTGCTTCTGGATCTGTTCTTACAAGGACCAAAATGGCAACTGATCTATTTCTGTATATTACATTTAAAAGGGGAGTTATGACTATTGCAGAAAAATATGAAGTGCAAAAATAGACCCAGTATACCAAAGTGTAATGATGATATGAATACAACCCCAGGGCCCCTTTATTTATTTTCTAGATGGGACCCCCGTTCAGATTTCCAGGAGGCCCCCCTGCACCGCAATTCAACCCTGAAGTTAGGACTCTGTTGGGAACATGCACATGCTATGCATCACCACACAGTCTGGAGTCAGCCTGTTTTATCCCAAGAGCTGGCAAGGGGATCACAACATCAAGCATAAGTTGTTGTTATTGGGCTGTTTTTTTTGTAATTTTAAAAAGGGCCCAATGGCCCAAGTTTGCTTTCCCTTCACTGCAAGATGCAGGGACAGAGGAGTGTTGCAAAGCAGATACAGGCTTTTTATAAATCAAAGGCACAGAGGCCCAGCATAACTGCCCCTTTGCTGGCAGGAGCAGGACTGGACAATTGAACAATGGCAGCCTCCTCCCTTACCCTCTTCCATGCTTAATACTGGTGTCCAGTGGTACCCACATGCCTCACCTTGTTTAGTACTCCTGTTATCCAGTGGTTCTAACATCTCACACCCTGCTTAATTTTTTTGTAACATATTATTTTATATAGCACCCCTTCCTCACCTCTGACAACATCACAACTCCACCTTGCCTTCTTTGCAGCTTACCTCACCACATGCTAACACAGACTTATCCATCTGTGGTAGGGTCAATGGGGCTTAGCCTACCCCCCAGGACAGCCAAGTTCTTGGTGGTGGGGTAGGCAGTTGGCATCATGGAACCCAAGAGTACCAGGCTTCAAACTCCAGCACCGAGGTATATTCCTGACTCTTTTCTCCCTGCCTGCAGGATGGCAATGACTAGGGGCTCTGTGGGGTGCATACCAGCATACTAATCATGACTAGGGTGCTGGACCCTATCAGTATTCCTAATCCACTACACTCCAGCTTCAGTTTTCACTGCTACTTGTGGTCACCCAAGTGAATTCAAATAGGCATGGGATAGATATTATAGTCACCTTAGGTCAAAATGTCACCGCTATATCCAAGATTCTTAAATCAGGTGCAATGATGGCTTTGGCTTGGTGCAGCTGTGGTGCAGCAAGGGTTAGATGCAGGGCTTGAATAAGGCCTTGTAGCAACCTTTCAAAATCTGGCCCATCATGTCCAGTAGTACCCCCTCCCTCATCCTGTCCCATATTACTAACTCCTTGGTGTCGAGCTCACCCTCTCCCTCTCCCTGGCCCATGTCACTGACACCCTGGCATACAATGGTTCCCCCCTATGCCCTGGTTCCTTCTGTGGTAGCCCCACCTCAACTTTCCCTCCCAATCCAGAAGATGACTGGCATGTCCCTACTCTCACCTCCTCAGCCAGCCAACATCTGATTAATAATAGCACTAAACCAGAATTAAGTTAATAGTGGTTTAGTGCTATTTTTAATCAGATGGCAGCTGGATGGGGAGATGTGAGGAGGGCCATGATGCTTGCTGTCTTGGGGAGGTAAAATGGGGGGATCAGTGTCCCTGCACTTGCGATGAGCACATGATGTTGGGCAGGTGCAGGGCCAAGGTTTTTTGTTTCAAGAAGGGCCTCAAGGTGGATGCCACACTCCCATTGCTGGCAAGAGCTGGGACTGGGACTGGCAAGGCAAAACAAAAGGGAGCACTTTTTTTTTTCATTTAAAATGGCTAATGGCCCACGTCTTCTATTCCCTCAACAGCAGGAGCCAGGACCATCAAGATAAACACATGGGGCTCATTTGTTTTTTCATTTAGAAAGGCCCAATGGCCAATGTTTGCTCTCCCCTCATTGGCAGGAGCCAGTAACTCAACTCAACTCTCTTTATTTATAAAAAGTGCAATTTGCTAAAGGATCAAAGTGCGTGTACACTGATTAAAGCTCAAAAATTAAAATATCCATAAATAATAAAATACATATCAACATCAATGATTCATCAAAACTCAAGATAAGCAAGATTATAAAGATATGTCTTTGGTGCAGATTTAAAACTCTCCAAGGTCAGGCACTCCCTTATCCGATGAGGTAGAGAGTTCCACAGGACAGAGGCCACAAACGCAAAAGCCCTGGCACCTGAGGTCTTTGAACAGACCATAGGAACCTCTAGCAATTTCTCATCAGCAGAGCAGAGTGGACAGAGGGGGCAGTATAGGCGAAGAAGATCTTGCAGGTAACACAGTCCCTGTTCATGTGGAGCTTTATAAGTCAGCAAACCAACCCTTAAGGTGATCTACCACTGCATAGACAGCACATGCAGGTCACGGAGCAGAGACGTGACATGGAATGATCGAGGCAGACCCATCAACAGCCTGGCAGACACATTCTGCACCAGCTGAAAGAGGCAGATATCAATCCTCAGTAGCCCTAGGTATAAGCAGTTGCAAAAGTCAAGGCGGGAGGTCACAAAGGCATGGACCAACATGGGAAGGTCATCAGGCAGGACCAGGTGCTTTATCCGGGCGATATTCCTCAGGTGGTAAAATGAGGTCTTGATGATGGACGACACCTGAGATCTAAGCGCCAACTCCTCATCAAAATAACACCCAGATTTCGCACCTGATCAGAGGTCATCACCTGGCTACCTCAAAGCCAAAACCCAGAAGGCTGCCCAACCAGAGACCCCTCTATCTGATGACCAGGGTCAAAAACCAACACCTCGGTCTTCTCCAGGTTCAACCTCAGCCAACTGGCACTCATCCAGTCTTGGATCTCAGCGAGGCAGTCATTAAATATCGAGACAACTCCATCCTGCTCGGGCACAAAGGACATGAAGAGCTGAGTGTTATCTGCATAGCAGTGAAAATTCAGGCCATACCACCTTACAATGTCTCCCAATGGCAGCATATAAACCGCAAACAACATGGGTGATTAAACAGAGCCGTGCAGCACCCCACATGACAGGAAGAAATGGTCAGAGGATTAAATCCCTGACACCACTCTCTGAAACCTTCCAGTGTGAAAGAGTGGAACTACCTGAGGACTGTACCAGACAGTCCACAGATCAGCCACAGGTGCTCTAATAATGCACCATGGTCCACAGTGTCAAATGCCGCAGAGAGATCAAAGAGAATCAAGATGGAATGGCTCTTCTGATCTCTTGCTATCAGGAGGTCATTGAGTACCTGAATTAGAACCGTCTCAGTACTATGCCTCTTCCAAAATCCAGACTGGAGAGGATAGTAGAGGTCATGTATGGTAAAAAGGTCCTCCAGCAGCAGTGCAACCACCTTCTCAATAACCTTACCTACAAAGGGAAGGTTATAGACTGGTCTGTAGTTAATGAAACAGTCCGAGTCGAGAGAAGATTTCTTAAGGAGAGGTGTCACCACCACCTCCTTCAGGGTGTCAGGAAACACACCTGTCTCTAACAAACACCAGAATATCTCAGCTAGGACTGGGCAGATAACATCAACACACCCCACCAGGAGGCAAGTTGGGCCTGGGTCCAAACTACAGCAGGTCAGCCTCATACTCTGGATGATCCTCAAGATAACCATGATCTCCAACCAGTCAAAACTGGATCAGACAAAGTGAGCGGCTGCAGCCTCCCACCGACCATCACCATATCCATTGAAATGAACTGCAAAGATCTCAGACCTGATGTCAGCAACCTTATCTGCAAAGAATCAAGAAAACTCGTCACACTTCTCCTTTGACAACGCTCTCCAAGACTGCAGACAGGCTGGATTGCATAGTTTATTGATAGTTCAGAAGAGCTGGACTGGTCAATTCTGTGCAGGACAGGAACTCTGCCTTCTTATGGGAGACGGCTGATTGATAGTCTATATAAAAGGCCATCAATCTAAGTTTGTCAGCATCAAGGCCCGATTTCTGCCAGCGCCATTCCAGTTTTCATCCCTCTCATCTCATTTCCCTCAAGGACCCAACAGACCAAGGGGACAGAGGGCGAAGGGTGAGGAGATGAACTCGGACAGGAGCTATGGAGTCCAGAGCCTCGATCACGGCCTTATTATAGGCCTGTAACAGATTTTCTGGGTCCATGCTTGCACTTGGAAAGCTTGATATATCCAGCACTGCTATCAGACTGCCTTAAATTGTGGTACTGGACCATTTCCATAGGAGCAGGCCTATGGGTGGGCCTGGAAAGTGAACCTTATTGTGTGGTGGTCAGACCATCCAACTGGCTCCACCACCAGGTTGGAGGTCTCCATACCCAGTAGGAAAACCACGTCCAACAAGTGACCATGCCTATGAGTTGCAGAAGTAATAACCTGTGTGAAGCCCAACAAGTTCATAAGTTGGAGGAAGTCCTGGCCAAATTGCGAGAGTTTGTCATCAACCCAGGCATTGAAGTCACCCAGAAACATCCATCTGGGGGACTCCAACACCACATCAATGCCGAAGTCTGTGACTTCCTGCAGGATTTGCTTCTCACCCCCAAGTGGATGGTAGATGAGGAGAATCCTGCACCCTACACCTGTGCCTACGATACACTCAAAGGACTTGGTCTCCCCGACTGGAACATCTACAAGGCCCAATTCCATTTTAAAACATATGGCTACACCCCCATCCTTATGATCCATCCTCAGGCGGTATATCACCAAGAACGCGGCCAGATCGACTGACTCAAGAACTGGGCCAGCATTATCATCCAGCCAGGTCTCAGTGATGCAAGCCAGGTCAGCTGACCCAACAAAATCAGCAATCACTGCTGTCTTGTTTTTGATAGACCTGGCATTATATAACACTACCCGAGTAGGATGGGTCACCAAAACCAGCAGTGTCATCTGGCCCCACAAAGTGGTACCCTTGAGTATTGTAACCAGACAGGGAGGACCCATCTCAGGAACCCATTTTTGTCCCAGGGCATCTTTTAGTCCCCACCACCACAATCTACCCACCTGGCTCCACTCTCCCTATAGGTCCAGGGTCTCCGCACCTACACCTCCTCCCTACTATCCCCAAAGCCCAACAACACCCATATACCTCAGCGGGCATAGGGGTACAGTTGAAAGGAAGGAGGCCACAGAGTTCAGAGGGAGAGTAGTGCCTGACCAGGTGAAATCTCTGCTAACATATACCTAAAAAGTCCACCACAGCAGTCAAACAACAAGTACACATAAATAAAAAGAAATACAAAATAAAATGAAACAGATCCAAATACAAATACACAGAGTAAAACAATACCTCCAGTTCTACAATCCTCACAAAAGAAAATCAACTCCTTAAGCAGTATAAAGTACAAATTCACTGATACTTAATAGTAAATATTCAGGAATGGGGCAGGCATGCCAGAGCTTCAAAGCTGATATTTGGGAGAGATGAAGCTCTTACCCCCACATAGAAACATAGACTTTGACGGCAGATAAGGACCGCTAGGCCCATCTAGTCTGCCCATTTCCCTACCTACAGGATAGGCTGCAGATCCTAGTTAACCAACAGCCTATTTCTTCCTACCCCCCACAAGAATTGCCTTATGTCTGTCCCATGCATTCTTGAATTCTCCCACAGTTTTAGACCCCACAACCTCCTCAGGAAGGCTGTTCCATGCATCCACTACCCTCTCTGTGAAATAATACTTCCTCATTGCCCTGAACCGCCCTCCTTCTATCTTTAAATTGTGTCCCCTTGTTCTTACCAAGTCTCTTTTCTGAAAGATGCTACCTCTTGGACTTTGTTGATTCCACTGAGGTATTAAAAGTTTCTATCATGTCCCCTCTCCCTTCTTTCCTCAAAGGGTATACATATTAACTCCTTTAGTCTCTCCTCATACAGCTTCTCTTGCAGACCCTGCACCATTTTTAGTTGCCCTCCTCTGGACTGCCTCTATCCTGTCTATGTCCTTGGGAGATGAGGTCTCCAGAACTGGACACAGTACTCCAGATGGGGTCTCACCAACTGTCTGTACAGAGGGATAACAACTTCCTGTTTTCTGCTGATGATGCCTCTCCCTATACATCCCAGTATACCCCCAGCCCTCCCTACTGCCTTCTCACATTGCTTGCTAACCTTAAGGTCATCTGATATGATTACCCCCAGGTCCCTTTCCTTTTTTGTTATTATTACTACCTCCCCACCATTGTGTATTCTTCCCCTGGGTTCTTGTTTCCCAGGTGCATTATTTTGCACTTCTTTGCATTGAATCCTAGCTGCCATACTTCTGACCATTCCTCCAACCTTGCCAAGTCCCTTTTCATCCTTTCCATGCCTCCTGTGTATCAACCCTGTTGCAGATCTTTGTATCATCTGCAAAAAGGCATACTTTTCCTTCCAGTCCCTCTGCAATGTCACTGATGAAGACATTAAAAAGGACTGGACCCAATACTGAACCCTGTGGTACCCCACTAGTAACCCCCCTTTCTTCAGAGTGGACTCCATTTACAAATACCTTCTGTGTCCTGTTGTCCAGCCAATGTTTTACCCAGGCCACCACCCTGGGTCCCACTCCCAGGCTGGTTAATTTGACTATTAATCTTTTGTGTGGGACTGTGTCAAATGCCTTACTAAAGTCTAGGTAGGCCATGTCCACAGCCCCTCCCTGGTTCTACTACTTTGGTCACCCAGTCAAAGAAATCTATTAGATTCGTCTGACATGACCTTCTGCCATGAACCCATGCTGCCTTGGGTCCTGTACTCCACTGGCCTCTAGGGTACTCAACTATTCTTTCCTTCAAAGTGACTCCATCACTTTCCCTACCACAGAGGTCAGACTGACAGGTCTGTAGTTTCCTGCCTTTGTCTTGGTCCCACTTTTGTGAAGGGGAATCACATCCGCCTTCCTCCATTCCTCGGGTACCACACCATCCTCCCATGATTTATTAAAAAGAGTAGCCAGTGGTTTCACTAGTTCCTCCCTTAATTCTTTGAAAATTCTGGGGTGAATTCCATCAGGACCCATTGCTTTGTCCACCTTCAGTTTTAGGAGTTCTTGCAGAACCCTTTCTTCTATGAAAGGACTGGGATCGAACCCCCTATCAAGAGTGCTTCTGTTAATTGGATTAGGCACTTCCCCCTCCTCTTTTGTGAATACTGAGCAGAAATATTCGTTCAGTATTCCTGCTTTTTCACTGTCCCCCTCTGCCCACCCACCGTTCATTCTATTCAGCCTCACCATCCCTCCCTTTGTCTTTCTACGCTCGCTGATGTACCTATAAAAGGATTTATCCCCCTTCTTAACTGAGTTGGCTATCTTTTCCTCAGTTTGGGCCTTTGCTATTCTGACTTCCCTTCCTGCTTCCTTCTGCCTTAACTGGTACAGCTCTCTGTCCTGCTCCTTCTGTGTTTCCTTATACTTCCAGAATGCTATCTTTTCTTCCTGACTTTCACAGCCACTCTTTTGAGAACCATAGTGGCTTTTTCTTTCATTTTGATTTGTTTGTTGTTTTACACAAAGGCTTGTTGCCTCTGTGATGGCAGTTTGATAATTCCCCATTGTTGCTCCACACCTCCTTCTAGCCTGTTTGCTAGTGCTTTTCTGAGGCACTCTCCCATCTTGCCAAAGTCAGCCCTCCTAAAGTCAGTACCCTCACTTTGTGTAGGCTTCGACTCTCGAAGCTGAGTTTAACGTGAACCACACTGCTTGGATGGTCACTTGTCCCAGATGGCAACCCACTTCTAGATCTGAGATCCTCTCACTGCCCCCGTTTAAGAGTACGAGGTCTAAGATTGCTCCCTCATGAGTGGGTTCTGAAACTAGCTGTCTAATGCCTGCCACCTGAAGGGCATCAAGAATGGTTCTGCTCTTGGATGTGGCTGCAGCAAATGTGCTCCAGTTAACATCTGGCATATTCAGGTCTCCCATCAACAGTATCTCCCCTTTCTCTGCCATTCTAAGAATGCCTTCCATCATATCCACCATCAGCCAACACAGTTTAACACCAATCTGCTGTACTCCCTGTAGAGCGGTCGATATGCACCAGTCAAAATGAGTAAAGTGCAGGTTCCAGAGGCTCTCTCATAGCCTCACTGGTGTAAAATTTTTTAAGCTTTTAAACTGCCCAAAAACAACAACATATATTTGGATGTCCACAGGGTCTTCAGAAACCAGATGTAATGCAGCACCACTGATCCAATGGCTGCAAACGTAATGCCCCCAGAGACGGCCATTCAAAACCAACAGTCCCCCAGAATTAGGGGTCCCAAAGACGAAAGCCCACCAGCACCCCTCTCAAAGACACCCGCAGGCAGTCGGGGCCACACCAGTCACTGACAAACACCCCCTAATGCCCCTCTACTGGGCCGTCCGTCCCAAACAGCCTCCCCGGTGTGCTCCTGAAGACCTAATCTAAAGTGGCAGGACAGTACACAACCATCCCAAAGTTCTTAAAGGGACCACAGCAGAGTTGGAGCCCCCAAGTCATGTCCCAATCACCAGACACTCCAGCCCAAGCCACCTGAGGATCAGAGCCCCAGGGATAAAGTCATCCTCCAATGAGTACTCCGGATGGCCATCCAAAGGCAGACGCAGGTGGTACACCCTCCAGTGAGTGCTCCTGCCACCTCCTCCCTGTGGCGGAGATAGGCTACACCCCTAGATTCTGGACTGCTGGACACTTTTCTATTTCCTTTTTGTCTTCTTCCAAACATTCATAAAACTTCTGTTGCACAACAGTACCTCTTATACCTTTACTGTTACTCTGCTCTGCTATCCTAGTAGGCCACCTAGGATAGTACTATACAATCTTCTTTACTTTCTTACTATACCTTATACTGTTTCTTATCTAAAATTGTTGTCCAAAAGTCCCACAAAGAGGTCAGAGAATAAATTGTACCTTATAGGTGTACCATGGCACTTACAACTGAGCATAAAAAAGACTTATGTCTTCAGGCATAAAAGAATGTTGAGAGTCCCCTAAGAAAAATGGGGCTAGTGTTAAAAATTCTAGGATATTATAAAAACAGCCTGTATGTAAAAACCCTCAAAATTAATTTTATATGTATAGTGCAAAAAAGTGTCCTGTATTTATAGTGTAAAAGGTGCCCTGTATTTATAGTGTAATCATTGTGTTCAAATTGCACTTTGTTATAAAAGAATTAATAAATACAAAATGACATTATTCCCCTTAGTGGTGGCCTGTCCAGTATGAGAGGCTGTGGTTTGTTGTGACTCTAAAGAGTGAATAAGACTGTAGGTCTCGGGGAAAGGCGACTCTGGAAATTGCAATAGTCCCCCGAGAAAAAAGTAAAAGTAGACTTGCTTATAAATGTGCTCGATTCACGCTGTAAAAGTGAACTTAGCAAAATAAATTAGAGAAAGGCACCTTGCCATGCCTAAAACAAAAGTAGAATTGAAGAAGCTTTGGGTAGAAGCTGCCACCATTGCAAGGTGTGGAGACATTTGTCAATTTCAGCCACCTGCCCAAAAAGTGAAAGCCCAGGAAATTCATTTACTTTCCCTTTCTCATTCGGTTCGTGCTACAGGCGAACCATGCAACACTTAGAAAAAGTGTTGTTTTCTTGTACAAAAGAGTACAAAAGAGTTACTAGCCAAAATAGAGTTGGGGTTAGTAAACTCCTGCAAGCACTAGAAACTATAATAAAGCAGAAATAGTAATTCAAGGAATAGGCGGCTGTAAAGTAATTTGTCAATTTCAGCCACCACTCCTAGTGCTACTCGTGCTTCCTGAGCATCTCTTGATGACAAGAGAGCTGTCCCAGATAATTATTTTTACAGCTAACAGGGAAATTCTGTGCTAAAGAGTATTCTTGATACTAGAAGGATAAAATATGTAATAAAACAAGAGAGCAAACCCTGTTTTCTCTGGTGCATCCAACAAATAGTTGCCAGATAGTTGTCAAGCGTTGTCTTTCCTTTTGAAAAGCACCATAAAGCTTTTGTATGCAATTAAACAATAATAGCCAGGTAAATAAAAACACATAGGACCTTCTTCTCATCTGTCTGCTTGTCTCTGAAACTGTTGCTTAAGGGAACAGCGCCCTCTTCTGTCCCAGTCTTATAGTACGCTACTTTTCAATCATAGTGTAACTAAGCAAGACCCCTGATTGTTACCAAGTAATTATCCAAGTAATTAATACTAAGATGGTTATTACAGCCGGGTAATGTCTGTGTAATAAAAGACTGGAATCAGAATGTGTATACTAACATGAAGAGCACCTCTGGTGGGTCACAGATGTAAGCTAGCCTAACGTAGAGCTTTTATATTTTGTATTTGAGGTTAAGGGTCCAGTTAGCTGACCTCACCTAGAGGGTATAAAACCTCTCTCCTGAAAGCAAAGTTTAGTTCAGCCTTGAGAGAGAACATGTGAGGACCTGTGCCAGATGCTGGTCTGATGGGAAGCACAGTGTGAGGTGGACCAAAAAGGTACTAGGGATCCACTCTATGTGCAGTACTAAGGAATTAGAGTACTGTTTTTTGTAAGATTGTCCTTTTATTATTTTAGTTTACTATTTTTGTTCTCAAGAAATAAAATGATAAACACTTCCAGCATTTTTTATGCACTACAGTGAATGGTCTGCCTGTTTACTGTATCCTGTCAATCCACACCCTACGGCCCCCTTCCGGAAACCCAGGCCAGACCACTACTCCCCAGACGAGACAACAGGGCCACAGAAAAAAAGTCAGCAGCCAAATTCAAATGCTGTGTATACAGCGAAGGCAATGGACCAGGAACACCATAAACCAGGCAGACTCCCCACCCTCCAGTCCATCAAGTCACTGGTACTCTGTATAGTCCTTGGGCCTCAGTCCTTTATTCCCTGCTTGACAGCTCTCCTCTTTAAACTCCTCGATGATTCCTGGGGTATGATAGTCATGGTCTCAGACAGGAAAGCAATCAGAATTGGCAAGGTAAAATGCAGTGGTCGCAGAAAGTTAAGCGATCACAAAACTCCATAAATCAGCAGGAAATACAAAAATACTAGCAATATTGAAAACGGTAGCAATTTGGCGTCCAAGTCTTCCAGCATAAATAAAAACATACACTCAGATAATGCATGACCTTACTACTTCTAGTACTTCTAATAAGCCCCAAAAATCCCAAAGAAACACAAATATCTTGCTAGACTTACTCACTGACAGATTCCCTAACTAAGATAACTAAAAAAATAAATAATCTAAAATACTTAAAGTAAAATCTTCTATGCTGCTGCTGCTTCTGGCAGACCCATACCCATCACCATCTTGCTCTGGACAGAGCAGAACCAGTAAGGGGAATCAAACAGGCTTTTTTGTAATTTATTAAGTTTCAATGACATAAGTCTGTTTACCCCACCAGGATCAGTGAGGGGATCACATGGGTACTATTTTTTTTTTATTTATTTTGAAAGGATTGACAACCCATGTCTTCGCCCCTTGCTAGCAGGAGTTAGGACTGGTGGGGGGGGGTGATAAAAACTGGGGATTTAATTTTTCATTGTAATGACAATGCAGCAAAGCTGCCAGCATGAGCTGGGTCTGGTGAGGGAACACCACAGGGGCAAATGCCCACATCTTTCCTCCCCTCACTGGACACCTGGTGCCAAGGAAAGTTGTTCATTATTTCTGTATAGGCAGTGGTACAAAAGAATACTGGGGGAACAGCAGTTAGATGACAGAAAAGCACAAAACCATGTTTGTGGATCCACACTGCTAGTAGAGTGGTTTAGTTAAACTGGAATAGCTAAAACATTTGTTGAAACTAGCTCCCGAGATGGTGTCAACAATGGTTTCAAAATCCCACTTTATGATGGCAGCAGTATGGAGGCTAACTATTACAAGAACTTTTAAACTGAGTTCACTTAGCTACACTAGTTTATACTTAATAATGTAAAAGAATCACACCCACTGACACCCAACTCCCTCACCCTGCTCCAAATCATCATTTCCTGATGTCCAGTTGCCTCCTCCCTTACCAGGCCCCAGACAATTACGCCCATATGTCTAGTGCCCCCTTCCTCAAATGGCACAAATCAGGGTGTGTGGCTAGCTTTCAAACATGACGGATGCACTTTAGCCAAGCTCCTCAAGGCAATCTGGTAAAATCGTCTTGGAGGCATCGCACAGCCCATCTAGATATTAATATTGTGGTGGAGTGGTGACGTGGGGTAAATGGCCTTAGGTAAATGCAAAGAATAAACAAGCAAAACTAACTTCTGTGGCAGTGGAACCACCGAAAGAATCTCACGGAGGAGCATAGGCCTGCATGAAACTACAGGCCCTTGAGGCCAAAACAACAGAGCGAAACATGTCCATATTGGAGAGCTCTCTGGCAGGGGTCCAAGCTACCTTGGCCCAAATGCAGCACGAAATGAAGGTGGGTTTTACTAACATCACGGTGCAAATAACCCATTTGAAAAGTGTACCACTGGCCTTTCAGAAACTACGGCGACTCACATGACGTGGATCTCCGAGTTGGAGCATCGGGTAAGCAGCCTGGAAGACTCCCTCTCAGTTGTCACCAAAGACAGGAATGACTTAAAGGAAAGCACTGGTAGAATTGTCAACTAGGGTCAATGATCAAGAAAACAGATCACGGTGATCCAATCTGTGCATAGAGCCTCCCAGAGGGGGTGGACAGTCAGAACACTGGCAAGGGGCTGCATAGCTAGCTTGTGAAACACTTCAATATGCTGCAAGAGGCCTCAACATTTGAAGTAGAGTGTGCACATCAGGTGGGCCCAGCTCTGAAACCCAGGGAAAGACCTTGCCACTGTCTCATCAAATACCTAAAGTATGTGGACAAAAAGGTGGTTCTTAAGAATGCTAAGTCTAATTGCCAAATCTCTGTGAATAACTTGAAAGTATATGTCTTCCAGGACTATAGCAGGGAATTGCAGCTTCAATGACAAAAATTCTGTATTGTCAAGTCAAAGCTTTATTCCATGGGGTGTTCCTTTGCTTTCATGTACCCAGCTAAGTTGCAAATAGACAGACTGGGAAGCTCCCCAGTTTTCTTTTCTTAGAAACATAGAAACATAGAAGTTGACGGCAGATAAGGACCGCAAGGCCCATCCAGTCTGCCCATTTCTTTTTCTACCTTATAAATGTGCCATCGGCCTTTGCTCTGTCAGTGACCTATCTATTCATAGTCATTTGTATTGCTCCCTTATGCCTATCCCATGCCTGTTTGAAGCCCTGCACTGTATTCATAGCCACCACTTCTTGTGGTAAGCTATTCCATGCATCTACCACCCTTTCTGTGAAAAATAATTTCCTCACATTCCCCTTAATCGGCCTCCCTCTAATCTCATCTGTGTCCTCTTGTCCTGCTATTTTCTTATATTTAAACATGTTAGACTCTTTCACCTTGTTTATGCCTTAAGGTGTTTAAATGTCTCGATCATATCACCTCTCCCTCCTTTGCTCAAGGGTATACATATTGAGCTCCGTTAATCTGTCCTCATATGTCTTCTGATGCAGTCCCTGCACCATTTTGGTTGCCCTTCTCTGGACTGCCTCAATTTGAGTTAATGTCCTTGTGAAGGTGTGGCCTCCAATACTGCGCAGTACTCCAGATGGGGCCTAACCAATGTCTTGTACAGAGGGATTATTACCTCCCTCTTACGACTTGTGATACCCCTACTAATACACCCTAACACCCCCTAGCCTTACCTACTGCTTGGAGGTCTGCTTGGATGATTTTAGGTCATCAGTGATGATGATGCCGATCTCTTTCTTCCTTGTGACTGCTAGCAACTCCTCCCAGCCTATAAGTGGCTTCAGGGTTTCTCTTCCCTATGTGCATGATTTTGCACTTCTTTGCATTAAATCCAGTTGCCACTCTTCTGACCATTTTGCTAGTTTATCCAGATCTCTTCTCATTCTGCCCACCCCATCTGGATCATCTACTCTGTTGCAGATCTTGGTGTCATCTGCAAACAGACAAGCCTTACCCTCTAGTCCATCTGAGGTCACTAATGAAGATGTTGAATAGGACTGGCCCCAGGACTGATCCCTGAAGTACCCACTTGTGACTTGCATCTCTTCTGACTGTATACCATTTACCACCACTCTCTGTTTTCTGCCAGTCAACCAGTTTGCCACCCAGTTGACCAACTTCTGACCCCAGCCTACCTAGCATTTATCAATCTTCTATGTGGAACAGTGTCAAAAGCTTTGCTGAAGTCAAGGTAGGCGACATCAACTGCTCCCCTTGGTCCACCACTCTGGTTACCCAGTCAAAGAAATCTATGAGATTAGTTTGACAGGACCTTCCTTTTGTAAACCCATGCTGTCTTGGATCCTATTCCCTAGTTCCAGGTGTTGCACTATCCTTTCCTTAAGAGTGCCTCCATAATCTTGCCCACTACTGAGGGTAAGACTGACTGGTCTGTAGTTCCCGCCTCCTCCCTGCTACCACTCTTGTGGGGCGGGATCACATGAGCCCTTCTCCAGTCTTCTGGGACCTCTCCTGTGCTCAGAGACTCACTAAACAATTCTGCTAATGGCTCTGCTAGTTCCTCCTTTAGCTCCTTAAGTACCCTGGGATGTATGCCATCAGGTCCCATTGCCTTATCCACCCTGAGCTTAGCAAGCTCTTGTAGGACCCTTTCTTTTGTGAAGGAGTAGTGCTCACCTCCCTCCCCTGTGTCCATGATGCTGAGCTGTGGGCCCTGCCCTACCTTCTCTTCAGTAAATACTGAGCAAAGTATCTATTTAGGATAGATGCCTTTACAGGGTCCTCCTCCTCACATGCTCCCTTTTCTCCATTAAGCTTAGCAATACCCCCTCTGGACTTTCTCCTTTCACTAATGTATCTATAGAAGTCTTGTCACCTTCTTTTACTGTTCGTGCTAGTGTTTCCTCAGTTTGGGACTTTGCCTGCCTGCCTTACCTGCTTCCCTTAGGGCAGTTTGGTATGCCTCCCTATCTTCATCCGCTGTGTTCCCTTATATTTCCTGAAGGCCAGCCTTTGGCTCTGACCTTTTCTGCTACTGTATTTGAGAACCAAAGTGGTTTCCTTCTTCTTTGCACTTCCTTTTCTGTCTAACACAATGGGATGTTGCTTCAAGTATGTATCATTAATGCTTGCCCACTTTGCCTGCCTCCTCACCTGTGTTTCTTTTGCCAGGGCTAAGCTTAACTCTGTTGGCCATCTTATCAAAGTCAGCTCCTCTGAAGTCTCATATTTTGCCTTGGAATGGGATGATTTAGATGTAGTAGCCAAATTGACCATACCATGTGATGGTCACTGGCCCCAGGTGACCTTCTACCTGGAGATCTGTGATCCTTTCTTTGTTAGTCAGTACTAGATCTAGGATAGCCCTGTCTCTTGTGGGTTGCTGTACCAGTTGTTTGAGGCCCTCCTGCAGGGAATCCACTATGAGTCTAGTTCTGGCAGATGTTCCTGCTGGTATTGACCAATCTATATCTGGCATGTTGAAGTCTCCCATTATCAGAACCTCCCTTTAGCTGTCATGTTTTGTATATCTTCTAACAGTAATGTGTCTATGTCCTCCCTCTGGTCTGGGGCCTGTAGACAACCCCAGTTCTTATGGCTGTCCCATTTCCTGTTTCCAGGGTGACCCACAGTTCTTCTGGCTCCTTATGTGTATTCTAATTTCTGTGGCTTTGATATTTTTTCATTAACAGGGCCACTCCTCCCCTTTTTGCACCTCGGTCTCTTCTGACAATACATAGCCAGGTACTGAAGTCTCCCAAGTGTGGTTACTGGTAAACCACGTCTCACTAATTGCTACTATGTCCAGTTTAGCCTCTGACATTATTGCCTGCAGGTCTGGGATCTTATTTCCCAGGCTGTGAGCATTTGTGTACATGATTTTCCATTGGCCAGATTTTGGTGTGTTAGTTGTTGGGTGAAGTTTGGCATTACCCCTGTGCATCGTATGGGGAGACAAACCTTTTTTCTTACCTGGTGATGCAAATGAATGGCAAACACGCTGAATTCCTGTTTGACCACTAGCTGAGGGGGGAAGGGTGTTCTTCCCATTCGACGTATGGGGTGCACCCCCTCTCCCCATTGCCAGTTTAAATATTCTGCAAAGACGTCAAACTTCTGCCCCAATGCACTGACTCCCTCTTTAGTCAGATGCAGTCCATCAAATTTAAAGAACTTTCGCTCCCAGAACTGTTGCAGTTCCTACAAATCTGTGTCCTTTTTCCTGGCACCAGTCCTTGAGCCACGTGTTTAGCTCCCCTATCTCCCCTTCTCTGACCTTCCGTCCATCTGCTCCCTTCTCCCAGACTGGCAGGATCTCAGAGAAGGAGATGCCAGACGAAATAGATGATAGTTTGTCACCCAGCTTAGTCAGGTGTTCCTTGGTCTCACACAACTGACCGGCTGGCGGATCATTAGTCCCTATGTGTACTAGGACATCAATGTTTTCTCCTGCTTTGTGAACAATTTTAGCAATGCGGTCAGTGTCTCTCCATGCTGATGTACCTGGAGACATCTGACCATCACCCCTGGCTGGAGATGGGTATCAACTCCCGAATCATGGAGTCTCCTATGATCAAGTTTTTGGATTTCCTTTGTGCTTGTTTAGTTTTGGTTCCTGATTTGGGTGAGTATTGTTGTGCTAGCTCCTGTGCATGATGTCCTGCTCTGCAGTGTCTTCTGCCTCTTTATTTGATTTCAGAGATAGAGGCAGATACCTGTTTGTAAGCGTTTATATGGTTTTGGAGGTAATGTGTTGGAGAGCAGAGAGTGATGGGGCACCTGATTGCTCCTCCTAACCACCTGCCAACCTCCTGGACCAACTACCCTCTGCGGTCGAGGTTTTTCTGTTGGATGCTGGGGAAATGGCGGGTGGTTCTTATAATGTATTTCCTCTTCAATATGAAATTTGGCGTGCAATCTCTGCCCATGCTGCCCGGAGCTGAGACCGAAGATCTCCAAGGCCCAGCATGTAGGACAGTGTCCTAAATCCTGTAAGACTGTCCTTCTGAAAATTGTTCCACAGTACTTGCAGTTAATGAAATCCATTCCAAATAAGTTGCTGGGTTTGTAACCTAGTCAGAGTAATTAGAAGGAAAAAAAAAAGAAAAAATGCAAGTAATGGTTTAATTGTGCTTTGTTTAACTTGTTATAACAAGTTAAATTACTAGTGCCCCTGTAAATGAGATCACCTTGTGGAGGCCCCACTGATCCGCCCCTTCCTGCTCTGCCACAGGAAATGTCACAACTGTGGTACCCTATAAAAGGAGTGTAGCGTGGGGTGGTTGGGGATGGGGGTGGGTGTCCCAAAGCAGCTGAGAAATGGGTCGAGGAGGAGCTGAAATGGAGAGGTGACAATAATAATGCTTCCAATGGTTAATACCATACTTCCTCAGATATGTGACCAAACAATGGAGTAAGCTGAATTATTCTGGGAGTGGGAGCTGGAGCAGGCCCGGATATCAGTCCATACAATGCTGGGATCCAGTGTCAACAAAATACACTCCAAGAGGGTCGCTTATACCAGAGGATCCACTAACTTGTTAAAAATTGTATTCCATTATTTGTGTTAGCAAAGTGACCTCAATTGGATCTTTTATGCATTTAAATGGGCATGAAAAGGTGTCCACTAACTATCATTCCCATCCCTCAACCATATATGGGGATGTGGGTAACGACGGGGAGGGGCACCAAGACTCAGAACTGGCTAGATGGATAGCCTAGAAGATAAAGCTCTGTCTTCTCATTTTTTTTGTCCACTACTAACGGAGCAGTCTAGACTTGATATTTAAGTTTCTTTTTGTTGTGACTGAATTTGGGACAGACTGCGAAGATTCATAGTCCTCTACGGACTGTATTCTCTTAATTTCAGTGGACTGTATAATTTTAATTTTGAGTGGACACTGCCAGCCATCTTGTTCTAACAACATACGTACCTGATTTTAATTTAAATCGCGGGCAGTTATATTTCTGTTAAAGCCCACCCAGAACCATATTCATGGGTTCTTAAAAGTCAATTAAGTTGATCTTGTGGGGCCTTGGGGGCCCATAGGAATTTAAGAGTTTAATTTGTGCCTAAAATTCTGCTTAGGATGTTTAGTTACTTAACCATCTTGATGTTCGCCAGTTGTTTGCAGGGGAATGTACTTCAGGCACCATGGTGCCTGAAGGGGGCAAGGGGATACGGAACAGCACCGGAGGAGAAAGGAGGGAGGTAGAGGGTAAAATGTGGTGAGGCAGTGGAGACTCTTGGGAGGGGGGAGGGACAATTGGGTTTACAGATATGGGGTGCCAAGCGGCCAAGCCTCATGAGGATATAACTACTGCTGGAACCTTCTGATTGTTGGCAAAGCCATTTTGGCTTGGGGCATTACAGGGGAGAGTAACTTTGGGGAATTGATTTCAAATGTGAAAAACAAAGATGTTGTGGTCTGAATTAACATATTTTAATTTGGTATCTAATTGTAAAAATCATAAACAAACAGGAGATTTAGCTAAAAGGTCACTGATATAATGTGTCACAGTACTGTATGTCTGCAGCACATAATTGATAATGGCTAGTCCAATTAAAGTGGCAACCTGGAATGTCAATGGGTTAAAATCAGTAGTCAAAAGGAAACTATTTTTAAGCATGGCCAAAAAAGTGGTCTGGCAGGCAGTGTTGATACAGAAGCTCCACATGTTCCCAGGTGAAGCAGTGAAAATGGGTGCCTCGTTGGGGGGAACATGGATATCCTCTACCTTCTGCTCAAAGGCAAGTGGTGCCTCAGTATGGTTTCCTCTTGGAACTCAGGTCAAGGTTTTGGGCCAGATCACTGACTCTTCAGGTAGATATGCCTTAGTATGGCAGAAATGTCAGGGGTAGGCACTCTATTGTTCGGTTCAATATACGCCCCTATTGTGAAGATCTGGGCTTTTTTCAAAAGCTAACACTAGACATGGTGGGATGGGCGGCACCCTGGATCTTGGGAGGTGACTATAACTGCATCAGAGACATGGTTTTAGACCAGTCTAACCCGACCACAGTCCCACCCTCCAGAAATGCATGAGCTTTGGGCGAACAGCAAAGGCCCAAACTGAGGAAAAGATAGTCAACTCAGTTAAGAAGGGGGATAAAACCTTTTATAGGTACATCATGGAGCAAAGGAAGACCAAGGGAGGGATAGTGTGGGCCTAATAAAGGGGGTGGGCAGGGGTGATTGTGAAAAGGTAGAGATACTAAACAAATATTTTGCTCAGTATTCACGAGCAAGAAGGAGGTACCTAAACCAAAGAAAAGAAACACTCTGGATAAGGGGGTTGATACCAGCCCTTTCACAGAAGAAAGAGTTCTGAAAGATTCTTAAAACTGAAGGTGGGCAAAGTAACGGGGCCTGATGGGATTCATCCCAGAATTCTAAAAGAACTAAGGGTAGAACTAGTGACACCACTGACTACCCTCTTTAACAAATCATAGGAGGATGGGGTGGTACCTGAGGACTGGAGGAAGGCAGATGTGATTACACTTCACAAAAGTGGAAGCAGGGCAGAGGCAGGAAACTACAGACTTATTAGTTTGACCTCAGTGGTAGGGAAAATGATGGAATCACTTCTGAAGGAGAGAACTGTTGAGTACCTAGAGGCCAGAGGGGCATAGGACCCAAGGCAGCATGAATTCACAGCAGGAAGGTCATGTCAGACGAATCTAATAGATTTCTTTGACTGGGTGACCAAAGTAGTAGCTCAGGGAGGGGTTGTGGACATGGCCTACCTAGACTTTAGCAAGGCATTTAACACAGTCCCACACAAAAGATTAATATACAGGTTAGCCAGCCTGGGAGTGGGTCCCAAGACAGTTGTCTGGGTAAAAAATTGGCTGGAGAACAGGACACAGAGGGTAATAGTAAACAGAGTACACTCTGAAGAAAGGGTCAGTCATTCATTCACATATCTGGACTGACTTGTAAGGTATGGGCTGCCGCGCCCATTGGCTCATCTCTGAACCAATGGGTGTGCAGCCCTACTAATCAGTCGGTGGAAGAGCGAAGTGACAGGCCGGGTGAGGTGCTGCAGCCCACCGGCTCACAGGGAGTGGGGTGGTGAGGCTCCGTGGGTGGGTGGGTGGGTGGGTGGGGGGCCACTAGATCACCAGGAGTTCCCAATGTGGGGGTGCGGATGCCGCCAGCGATCAGGGCTTCTCATGGTCCACTGGACCACCAGGGATATTGGACTTTAGGGGTCTGATGCCAGCGATCAGGCTACTGAGGGACAGTTTCAGTTATGCCTGCGATCGGGCTACTCAGGGGAGGACAGTTTCAGTTATGCCCGCAATCGGGCTACTCAGGGGAGGACAGTTTCAGTTATGCCGGAATCGGGCTAATGGGGAAGACTACTATTTTGCCTGCAGTCAGGCTAATGGGGGGGAGACTACTATTATGCCTGCGATCGGGCTAATGGGGGGGAAACTACTATTATGCCCGCGATCGGGCTGCAGGGGGCGTCAGTCCCTGATGGCTGCTGCCTGGCAGGGCACCAGGATCAAGTCATCAGGGATCAGCGCACCTGTATGCTAATGGCATGCAAATGGGACCGTAATTAGATGCAAATGGCCCCCCCTGTGCCTTGCATAAATTATGGCCCCATTTGCATGTCACCCTTTGAATATCACAGGTGCTGTGCATGGCGCAATGGAACTTGTGCCACCGCATCTCAATGCTCCACTCTGACCACTTGCACTGGCGCAGTTCCACTGTGCCATGCACAGTGGAGTGGCTAAGGGGAGGCGATATTCAAAGAAGTTGCGCCATAGCGCAACTCCATTGAATATCGCCCTGGCCACACCCCAGCGCAACTATTTTGAGCGGCATAGGGGCTCGCGCCACAAAATGGCACAGTTTGAATATCTGGGCCGGTGCTCACAGAACTGCAAACACATTGTTTTACTTCCTGGTTTTCATTTGTGACAAGAGTATTAGTTGGCTGGAGATGTGCAATAGGGGTTTTAGCTGTGGCACCGGAATTTATTTTTTCTGAAAATAATTTTGTTTGTTTTGTTTTGTTTTGTTTTGTTTGTTTACATACCATACCTGGCTGTTTTTTGCTTGTAAATTTTTGTTGCAAAAAATGTTGGTTCTGAAATACCAAAAGAATCTCCTTTGGGGTGTATCTAATGAGACTGAAACATTTGCTGTTTTAAATCTTAACCTGTATTTTACTTATTGAAAAAAAAACCTTATTTTTCAGTTTTTTAAATATTTTTGCTACCTGTAGCACATAAGCATCATATCTAAATCCACTTAAACCTTCTGGATCTTGTAGCCCTCCCTGAAGTGAGTGTAGCCACATTTTTACATTCCTACATCTAAGAATAGGTTATTTATAAGTTTACAGATATAGGGAATTAATGTGGAAATTACTTCTCAACCCTTGTGCCACTATAATATAATGCTTTTCCAAAAACATGTTCATAGCACTGAACAAATCATCGAAAACAAAATAAATAACATCAGTAAGATAAAAATAGCACACCGTACATGATAACAGCATGCAGTAAAACAATACAGGGAAAAAATAGTTACAAATACACTTGCTCTAAAATGAGCAAGGTGCTGTAGGTTTTGCATATTTAAAATTTCCAAACTCAAAGCTATACACCACTATACAGTATGTGATCTATAATTATTAAGACATCAACAGATAGTTGAATTCACTGGCAGACCTTGTGGATTTGATTAAAAAGGGGCAAGGGATTCCACAACATAGCCGCATGATAAATAAATTAGTGATCTTCAAATGTTTTTAACCAGACTTTTGTGACCAATAACTGCAGTGCGTTTACATAAAACAAGCCCCTTGGGTGAACATAAGTTTGTAAGAGATCCTTTCAATTTGATGGTAAGGGTTTCAGATCCCTTAAATTCGAAAGTACATGATAAAAAGCTAATCAATGTATTGGGCATTCTGTGTGTGTGGGGGGCGGGGGCAGCAGTTCAATTACATAAATATCTGAATCATCAGTAAGTAAATTATTTTATGCAATAGGCATGGATGAATAAACAGTTAAATAAATTAATTTATTCTCACTGGTGTTAAATAAACGGTGGTTCTAACATATATTTAACACACTAACATAAATCATCCACCATTTATTTGATACCCTGCCATCACTCATCACCCCTTCCAGCTGTCACTACTTTGCAATTACTTTCATTTTCTTTCTAACACCCCCTTCCCCAACTCATCCCCTCAGCAGCTCCCTCTGTAGCTATTTATATATTGGCACCATAACGAAGCCACCACTTCACCAAGTCCACTTAATTCAGAAAACTTTTTTCCCTTTTTAAAATAGGTACCTTGTTTTTTTTTCTGTCCTCCATGCTGCAGCTTATCCCATAGCTCGCAACCTTCACAGTGTTTTATTTCTGCTGCCTCCCCATGTGCACCCACCAAAAAGAACAACTGCTGCCACCAAAAATAAGAGCCCAACTGCCAACAATGACATTTTACCAAGCAAGAAACAGAGCAGCTGGAGAGGAGCATGCTTTACCTTCTCCTTGAAGCCACTTCAACTTAGTGCAGCGTCTCCTCGGCTCCTAATGCAGTCTGTCATCGGCTCTCCACCCCCTCCCCATGCACACACACATATCTCACTCTGCAGCTCTGATCCCAGTATTCTCTCTCATCACTAATACTGTCAGCAAGAACGGTACCTTTTTTTTTTAACTGAAAAGGTTTTTCATCTCACCACTTCTCCTAATTCTCTCAATTGCCTTTCAGGTTTCCTGCCGTCCATAGTGCTCTCATCGTTCCTCAATCTCTCCACCAGCTTCTGCTCCTTCTCCAGGACTGATTCTAACTAAAACAGTGGAACAAAGTATCACACACATACAGACTCCTAGACACAGGATCAACCAGATATTAAACACATTCTACATTCTTCAAGTTCATTATTTTTAAAACCCAAATTACAGAAGCAAATCAGACTAAAGATTGTTAAATAGGCACCAATTCGTTGTAAAGAGTATTTTGTAGAGGTTTAACTTATAACTTGAACAAGTGTTACAATATAAGAATCCTTCATTTTGCACAGTTTGCAAATATTTTCAAGGAAAATGTTCCTATTCCTATTAAGCTTTCTGTACTCTCTCTTCGCTCAGCCAAAGTTAAGACCACTGTAAATTTATATGAGGGAAACAGCTGTAAATTACTGTGCATAGGAGTTAATGAATGTCTTACTAATCTGAATTAGAGAAGAGAGTTCTAAGTATGTCTCTACAATATGCACTTTTGAATAGAAACTTTGCAACTTACTTAAAATGTGCACTTTATAGGCTATAAAAAAGGTCACGTGGTTTTATGAAATGCATAAAGGGTATTACTGTTAAAATGTGATGTATTATACTGTATGGTGACTGTATCTTTAAATTAATTACACGTGACTGATTTTTCTGCTATTTAAGCAATTCAGGCATGGGGGGCGTTATCTTTGACAAAGACTCTGAGGAGCTGAAATGTTAGAGCATATAGTGTGGTTCTCCTGACTCAGTGGGGTCTGTATGGTGATTTGTATTTGCCAAAATAAATGACCACTGAGCAAACTAAGCAACGTCTGCTGAATCTTTTTGTTATATGCCCTGGGTAAGTGTCATGACTGGCCTGTTTGTGATTTTCTTATTGTCATAGAGCATCCCAGGTCACTCTAGTGCAACTCTTTACTTTGCCAGGAAACTCATGAGTGTCCAATGTATCTCTGAATGTTGAACAATTCTTTGATGTCCTGAGCCCTAACCTTCCTTCACAAGGTACCACTGGTGGATTTGGGAAAATGTAATGATATACCGGTGTACATTTTCCAGTGCCAGTATCTGGGTATCCTAGTTGTGGGAACAAGTTGAATGAAGGTTGCACAAATAATGGGGCCTATGCATGAATGGGCAGGAATTACATGCTGATGGTGCATATCCCACCCACATAGCTCCGCGGCCCTGGACAGGTACAGAGTGTATGATATGCACTACCGCAAGCACCCAAGGGGCATCTGTCCATGGCTCTGCCCCACTGGCGTGCAGGACTGCACAGGTCAGCTGGGGCCAGAGTTGCAGACCCAGGCAGGCATCCAATGGGATGCCTGTACTGGGTCCCAGAGTGGATTACTTGCATGGGGCGATGTGGGTTTGGGTGCATGAATAGCTCCCACAGGTACCTGAATCCACACTGCCATGCCCCACAGTCCAAAGACCACCCTGGCCATACAGTTGCCCCTGCTGTAGTGCAAGCCACACTGATACCCCCCACAGTATCACCGCCCCATACCCAGGTATACAGGTTGCCCCCCAACCCCCCAGCAGGTGTCCACCCAGTCCCCCATAGCCGCAACAAACCCCATGACAATAGGCAGTCCAGTTCCAGTCCACAAACAAGATATCCCCAATCCTCCAGCAAATGGCTGCCCAGTCCCCATGCAAGACACAACAACCCCCGACACACTGAGGTGCCATGCGCAGCCCCACCCTGACCCCTGCCCTGTACCCCCACCCCATAGGCATCTGGGGCCCCCCACCCCTGCAGCACTGACACATCACCCCATCCCCATCCCCATCCCCACATGTCAGTGCCACCTCCTCAGATGGCCAGCGGCAAGTCCTCTACACACCTCCTCAGCTGCTGGCCGTCCAAGTGTTGCTGGGTGCACGCTGCCTATATATATAGGGGCATGCTAACAGCATCTCTTGGACAGTCTGCGGCCAAGCATGTGTGTGGAAGGCTGTGCCACTGGTCATTTGGGGAGGCAGCACCTACACTCCGGGATGGGGGGTGATGGTATCAGTGCTGCAAACAGCACGGGACCACTGGACACCTACAGGTGGGGGTGTGAGATCGGGGTTTGGGGGTTGCAGGCTGTTTCCTGCAGCACTGGGCCATTCATAATGGGGCAGTTGTGGGGAGTAACTGTCCACCAAAGTAGGGTTGGGGTGTCAGGGTAGGAGGACGGGAGTGGTGTCGGGTTCACAGAACCGGGACTGGGTCCCATGTGAGGTTGCTGTGGTGGGGGATGGTGCACAGAATTGTTCAGCGGGGTAGGGTGGGCTGGCAGTTGGCACTGAGCAGGTCACCCAGCTGGGGGGTGAGGGGTTAACACATACGGCAATGGGGCAGTGTTGTGGGGTGGTCACTTCACATATTGGGGGTGGGGAGGGTGTGTGGGCAGGGGGCTGCCTTGCTGTTGCCAGGGCTGCTTTGTTCACAGTGCAGAGCATGTAGGGCACTTATGGCAGGGTTCCCCCTGGCATAATGGCCTACATCCCCCCCCGGTGCGCAGCACTACTCACCTTGGTGCATGGTGTATAGTGCTGGTACACCCCCTACCTGCCCCAGCATGTTGTTGTCCATGTGTCCGGGGGATCAGGTGCATAGGGGCTGCATATCCTGTTTTGATCATCCAGCACGGGTTGGAGTGGGTTTGGAGTGGCTATGTGCCATGGATCCGTGGCACAAAAGCACTCCACACATTCATGTCTAGGCTCCAGGCTGTTGTTAACAAATGTAAGCTGTGTTTTGTTATTGGCAGAGAATCTAATAACAACACAGTCACAGAGACAAATAGTTATGTACTCACATGCATAGCCATGTAGTCATGAACACATTACTTGGAAGCATAGATGCACAGACATTCTAAGATGAGAGGAAGCAATCATAGATAAAGGCTCTGTACTTTAGAAGGGCAGATTTTGGTAGCATGTAAGAGCTGTTGAAGCAGAAACTGGTGGAGCGAAGATGGTAGGGAGTGGAAAAGAAGTGGCAATTAAGCAAGAATTGGTTATTAGCAGCCATGAGTCTCTGTGTTAGGGTAGTAAGGAAAAAAGAGGGGAAAGAAATGAGGAAGGTAGGGAGGCTGTGAGGGAGGAACAAGAAAACCTTTAAAAACTACAAACCCAGCCAGGCAAAGGAAAATAAGGTAGCATATCTAGACAGGATGAAGGAGGCCAAAAAGGTGGGCAAAGTCTGACCATGAGTTGTGGATAGCTGATGGATAAAGACAAACATAAAACCATTTTGATTACATATGGGAGAGATGCAAAACAAGGGAGGGGAGAGTCAAAATCATGAAGAGGGAAGAGTATGAGGAGGCATACTTATGAAAGGCAGACATACTGAACCAGCTTTTTCTGTTTGATATTCACAGTGGAAGATAAGGGGCCACTGCACAACTGTGTTATAAGCCCAGAAAAGGCAGGATGGTAAGCAAGAAAAGAGGAAATTGTTCACCCAGGACAGGCATATTAAGTCAGACGTTGTTTCCAGGTGCTCCCTGGGAGAACAAGGAAGTTAAGTGACTTGCTTAGGGTCACACAGTATGCAAGTGGGGGCTGATGGGATTCAAATCCAGGTCTCCAGGTTTGCAGCTCAGTGTTGTTAACCACTACACTATATTGCTTCCAATGGTGTCACTATGGCTCCGATTTCAGAGGCAAGAGTATTGAAAGTAGTACTGTGCTAAATTTTATAATTTTGGCAGAATGGAATTCCATACAATTTTATAAAATTCCATTTAAATTCCATCAAAGTTCATCAGAAGTGCAATGGCCAAATTTCATGGTGGAAAATGGCACCCAGCACTCATTGTGACCCACCCGCCATTTTGGAGTCTCAGGAGGAAATACTAAATTCACCCAAGTTTTACTTCGAAGCCCTTACTCTCAAAAAAGTCCTTAAATACCTAACAAAACAAAACCCTCTACCCCTGGTGGATCTAGATAAACTGGACTACAGGCTGATCAAGGCCACAGTCCACCTGGTGTGCTACCCACTGGCCAAAATATTCAATCACTCCTTTTGCACTGGTCAATTTCTTACACTCTGGAAAACAGCCACAGTCATCACAGTACACAAGTCAGGGAGCACAAACTGGATACAGAACTACAGGCCCATCTCTTTACTTGCTCCACTAGCCAAAGTCTTTGAACACATAGTTTTCGACCAGCTCCAGACTTCTTGAGCAAAACAGGGTCCCTGACCCCTGAACAGCATGGTTTTCATGCAGGCCACAGTACAGAATCAGCCTTAGTGGGGTTCATGCAAGCCATCCACCAATACCTGGACCAGGGCCAAGTAGCAATGGTGATCTTCATTGACCTCACCAAGGCTTTCAACCTTGTGAACCACCAACTTCTTATCAATAGTCTTGGGGACTGGGGCTGCTCATCTGAAGTGCTGACCTGGTTTCAGAGTTACCTGATAGAGCACATGCAGATGACAAAGATCGCCAATTACCTGTCTACTATTTGACCAGTCTCCATTGGAATCCCACAAGAGTCCATTCTGGGTCCACTGTTTTTTTCAGTCTGTTCCTGAACACTATCCCGCATGTATGCAAAAAGACCAAAATCCTACTCTATGCAGATGACAGAGTGATTTTCACAGGCAGTGCCAACACCACTGGCCTACAGAGCATCATCCAAGCCAATTTTGATGCAGTACAACAATGGCTCATTGAACACAAGCTTGTACTAAATGCTTCTAAGACAAAATACATGATCTCTCACAACTCCAAGAAGAAACTGCCAGAAAGTGTCAGCACCTCAATCATTACCCTAAATGGGGCAAACATTGAAAAAGTTCCTGTCTTCAAATACCATGGTCTCCATATTGACTCCAGCCTAACTTTCAGTAGCCACATTACTTACTTGATAAAAACAATGCCCCAGAGGCTGGGTGCACTCTTATCGGATAAACCCCTTCCTGCTCCCCTCAAGACACCTCCTGGCAAAATCTTTCCTGCTCCCACTTATTGACTGCAGCATAACCTTCTACTCCACAGCAACTAACACAGAGTTCTACAGGGTCAAAACCCTGTATAACCAAATCGCAAAATTTGCTACTCAATTCCCCCCAGACCCACCATCGTGACCTGCTGAAAAAGTCCAACTCATCCCCCCCCCCCGTCCACCAGAGCCAAGTTTTGCATGGGCACAATGGCACAGAAAATAGTCATGAACAGTGCTCCACCTATCTACTACATCTACTTCCAACCCAGAGCTCCCCTGACTTAAACCAGATCAGCAGCCACTGCTCACTATAAAATTCCTCTGCTAAGAACAGGTGCTGGTCAAAGGGCATTACTTTATCAGCTGCGCTAGCTCTGCATCTCACTTCCTCAACATGTGTCTGACCTATCTCTGTCTCTCTCTATTTTCCAAACTAAATTACAGGATTGGTTTTATCCCAAATACCTGTAAAAGGCTATAATATGCAATGTTGCTTAACTTGTTTTGCTCCAAAAAGAACATGTGTCCAGGGAAATCACCAATGTTGCTTTCACAATTATCTTAAGAAGTGTATGTGGTGGAGTTTGCCAATGTTCCGGTAGACACAAAACAAATTTGAAATGGTTCTGGCCTGCTCAAGCAAAAATATGTTTCTACACCAAAATTCATAAATGCAATATTTCATTTATTTATGAGTCCCAATGTTTTGCCTAGTAATAGACTTCTTCAAGGGAACTGTAAATAATTCATCAAAAAGATATAATCAGTTTTCAAAGCAATATTTTATATACAAGCTTCCAAGTTTACCGTATCTCTCAATGCTTACCATACTGATCAGAACTACATGTACTTTCCTCTTCATTAGTATGAAATAAAGCTAAAATAAACAACTTGTATAGACAATATCAAATAGTATGGTGGCTTCCCACTATAAAAATTCTAGTAGTTTAGCAAAATTTATATTAAATAGATTCTCTCAAAAACAGACCACCAAAACTTAAATGCTTAAATAATAATTGCCTTACTTCTTAACACAGCCTGCTATGACCAAATGATTGCCATGCCTCCTTGGGAATCGCCTTCACTATGTGATCACTTTAAACAAAAAATATTTTGGTCAAATATCCTTCCATTTCAAATAAATAAATTAAACTTGATAATCTTCAAAATGTTAACACAATGATCACCTTATTGTACTTATGCTTTCATTCTTTATAGCAAATATATTTCTCTCCATGTAATTACATCAGAAGCTATTGCAGGAAACACCAGGAAAAGGTAATGGTGGGGGGGGGGGAGAAAAAGGGAAAAGAAATCATTATATTTTGTACCACATCAAATGTGTCTTCATAAAATGCATTAATATCGCATTGCCAGCTAAGTTACTACTCTCATAACAATGCTAGTAACTTATTTCTTTACTATGGAAATATGATTTACTTTAACAATGCTCTGCACTAGCTACCTGCAAATGCCATGTGCTCCTGGCATCTGACGCATTATGTTAAACATATTCAAGACTTATACCTATTAATGTTGTAGTAGACTAATGCCAATAATCGAAATGTTAAAAAACTGTGTTCTACCACAGTAAGCTGAGAGGCGTCTGTTGTTTGCTACTGTTATTCTTTTTAATTACACTCGCTGTAACTCCCTAATTTCAAATTCAACACATGTACATTTTTGCTGCATAAACCAAATTCAGTTTGTATTGTATGAATTACTCCATTTAGTTTCACCTGCTATAACTGCCTCATTTCAAGTTCAACAAGTGTTAGTTTTAACTGCATAAATCAGACTCCGCTTATATTCCCAACATAAACTGCTCACTTTGCTTCATTTCTCAACTATACAATCAACATAGGTCTCACAGCTATTATCTGGCTTGAGGCTTGCTCTCACTCGTAGCTCTCCCAATGGCAGACTGGCAGCATCTGGTGCTCCACTGGCCAACCCTCTTTATGTCAGGGAGAGGAGTCATGTGACAACGTAATGAACATCATCACACCTTGCCTAAGCAAGGCAGTCACCATGGTGACCAATGACTTCTCTCCCCGGCATAATTTGGCCTCGTGGAGAACACTCCTGCTCTGCAACAGTTATTATTATGAAATATATTGACCCCATAGTTTCCTTTTCACTAAAAGCTATGAGGAGCAAATAAGAAACACTTGTTTTCAACAAATCTTAAAGAGTAACTCAGAAGATAGTTATTTAAAAGGCAAGTTGGGAGGTGAATGGGGAACCAGGAAGAAGTATTCCCCAAATGGTACACCTAGTTAGTTTAAATATTTAACATAAAGCTTAATCTTATCTGACTCAAACCAGATCAGCAGCCACTGCTTGCTACAAAATTCCTCTGCTAAGAACAGGTGCTGGTCAAAGGACATTACTTTATCAGCTGCCCTAGCTCTGCATCTCACTTCCTCCACATGTGTCTGACCTATCTCTGTCTCTATTTTCCAAACTAAATTACAGGACTGGTTGTATCTCAGATACCTGTAAAAGCCTGTAATATGCAATGTTGCTTAACTTGTTTTGCTGACAATTATACTTTTTGTTTTCATTGTAGTGGCACACCCATGGTATGATTGTAATCCCTCCATTTCCTTCTGTCTGCTCCTGTCTGGTTGTCTCTGAAAATGAGCAGATTTGCTCATAGTCTCACCAGACATTAATAAACAAATAAAATAAATAAATAAAATGTGTTCTGCAGATTTTTATATATTCTGCAGAATTTTCTGCAGTCATTTTACAGTGATTATATGTAATCTATTTATCCATCAGTATTAAAAATGCACCAGATTGAATGTTTAAGCCTTGAGGATGAACAACCTGATCATAAATTGTGTCCTCAGTGTTTGTAATTAATGTTCTGCTTTATAATTTAATTCACCAAACGTGCATTGTCATCAGCAGGTTATTATTCTATGGAAATGTATATGTGCAGAATGTAATTCCATGGCTAATCTTGTGATGGTTCCAAAATGGTCATGAGGTCCTGCGTTCTACAGTAAATGTACCCCTGTGAATCCCTGAGCTCAGTGCAGACCTTACAGGTAAGTAATTGAATGAGAAGGATCTGCTCTGTTGTTGCTAAAACATACACTGTTCTATAAAGTGATAAAAACTGGTTTGTTGAGTACTTTTACTACATGCTTAAAGTAAGAGTTATAGACTTACAGTGGTTTAGGTAGCATGCTTAGCATTCATTGATTTTACTATTTTGGGGTTTTCTTATGGCTGCACTGGGCAGACCCTGCATCCATCTTGCCAGCACTGCAGCTGTAAAAATAAGTGACTGAAGCACAATTTTGGAGTTGCAGTACTCTCTACCACAACTCTCAAACACTCCACTCATCCACCCTCCCGTGACTCAGTGCACATATGAGTAGTGGTACATGCATGACTTCCCTTCCACAGTTGCAGTGAAATTGTGCATGCACACAGAGCTCACAGTGGAACAGATGGCCACCGGAGCTCAGTGCACATACTGACTTCACCGCAACTGCGGAAGTGAAGTCGCACATGCACAACTGCTCACAGATGTGCACTTAGCCCCAGTGCTCATCTTGGACACGGCGGATTGTTCCATGTTCCTCTATGAGCTCCACAAGCTTGGCTGCAGCCATATCAGCTCTGGCCAGACTATGTTTAAATTTATCGTAACTGTATTTTCCCTCCAAATCATAAGGGGATGGGCTATGCTCATCACTGCTAGCTGCAGACAGAATCAGAGACAATGATTTGTACTAGTCAAAGACAGTGTGAAATAGAGAAGGCTTTTAGTTTGATTAATAATCTGCTCAAAGAATTAACTGGTAATGTGGCAGAAAAACATTTAAAGACATACATTTGCATTTCTAATTTTTTTGCTGCTTCAATTTATATTATATATTTACTGCAGCATTTTTTCTATCTAAATGGGAGACATTTTTGATGTAGAAAAATGTTTGTTTGTATCAATATCATTATGAAGAAGTGCAGCCCAAGGTGTGTTGCTGCACAGTCTAGTTCCGTAAGTGTCAGAGGTAATGTAAGACCAGGATGTGTGGCCAGTAGCACAGCAGCATCAGCATCTAGCATTTGTGCTTCACAATCTCCGGTGACATAGATGCTGTCCACTGCTCCAATATGATGAATGGCTCCTGTTGTTCAATCTGGTGATGGGGGGAAGGAAGTCAGCAGTAGTGTGACTGTACTGCAGAATTGCATAGAACAAACACCTGGCGCTGCAGCAGGAATGCTTCTGTTGTTCCAGTCACAGGGAGGGTCATCACTGGAAGATACTCAGAGCCAGGCTACTGTTGAATGTCAAACTGGGTCACAGAACATTTTTCAGTATTTTCAGTGTGAGGTGTTCAAGGAGGAGGAAGAGGCACTATGGGAGGTAGATGAGTGAGTGGAGGAGATTAATAAGGAGGAGAGGGAAGATTCAGTTGAGGATGATGATCTTGGCAACACCAATTTCTAATCTGATCTAGATGATCCTGTTCTTTATGTAGAGTGGCAGCCATACAGACAGGCCCATACAATTTCATTCTATAAAAGAAAATGGAATCCTATATACAATCAGGAAGTGGAGGGTAATAAGGGGGTATCAAAAGATAAAGCAACAATGATTAATTTGCAGCAGGGCTACCATGGTAAGGAACAGGAAGGCAGTAGAGGTATGGGTGATCATGACTGTAGAGGTGCAGGCCATATCATTTCCCCCCTCCCCAACCTGAGCAAATGCCACATTTAGCAAGCAGTAAACTGTGACACAAACCAGCTTAGTGTGGAATATTTTTGTTAAGGATCACACAGGTGCAAGCTTTACAGTTTGCCAGATCTGCAAAGATCGAGTAAGCTCGGCAAAGTTGTGTCACATCTTGGGAATACTGGACAGGGTAGTCTTATGAAAATGACACACTTAATAAGGGGTAGCCGCATGAACGGCAAGCTCAATTGGGATTTAGGTGACCTGTTGTTATTCATGGGGGAAGGGGTGATGATGATGAAGCTTATGTCAGGGGCATTGATAATACAGTAGCAGCAGTAGCCCTATGAACATCCTATTGTTTCTTGACAACAGATCTCCTGCCAGTAAAAAAACAACACAAAAAAAACTACTTCCATTTCTGGAGATTTCTGTGAAGCAAAAAATATGCAACCTACCCCTATCACTAACATGTTCTAGTCTCCTCTCATAGCATGTTCCCAATTGAAATCACCACCACTAGTGGACTCTAAAACAAGAGACACTCTGAAACTCTCCAAAAACATCAAATTTCACTGTAACCACCCAGCTACCTGTGAACTTAATGTATGTTTGGCACAAATGCTGCCAGTTTATATGCTGCCTTACAATTTTATTGAAAATGGCAGTTTTAGGCATCTAATGAGTAGGGCACTTTCAAAACTGAACATTCCATCAGAGACTATTTTTCAACAAAAGCTATTCCCAAACTGTACTTGCATGTAATATAATTCATGTCTTATGGCATTAGCCATTGTACCATAGGTAGTAATAGTAATAAAGGCTTTACCCTGGTTGATGAAGATAATGCTGGTAGAATGCACAGAGTTCATATTAGATAGTAGGAATTTTTCAAAGTACCACTTCTACAGTAAAGATGTAGCAAAGTGGCAAACTTCCTCCTTCAGGAAGGTAGTTTGAAGGGCTAGCAAATCTGACACTTATCCCAAAGTATCACGAAGTGTGACAAAGAACAAAGTTTCAC
Organism: Neoceratodus forsteri; assembly: GCA_016271365.2. NCBI lineage: Eukaryota > Metazoa > Chordata > Ceratodontiformes > Ceratodontidae > Neoceratodus > Neoceratodus forsteri. Next base: position 320,333,466 of record CM028130.1, read on the forward strand.
TTTATGAACATACGAACATATGAAAAGAGCCAGCAGAGGAAGACCACCTGGTTCATCATGTCTGCTCAGTAAGTGTTGCAGGGTCTGGTCTTACAATTTATGCCAATTGCCCTGCTCTCCAACTGTCCCTCCATCTCACACCTTCTCTCCTTCCTTGGTCCCAAGGGTTCCCTTTGTGCTTGTCCCAGGTTCTCTTGAATGCTCCCACCATCCTTGCTGATACCACCTCTTCTGGCAGTTCATTCCGGGTGGACACCACCCTCTCTGTATAAAAATGCTTCCTTACATCCCTTCTGAACATCCCCCCCATCAGGTTTAGGCTGTGCCCCCTAGTGGTGCTGTTGTCACTCATTTTAAAGATACCCTCCCTTTTCACCCAGTTAATTCATTTCATGTACTTGAAGGTCTCTCTATCATATCACCCCTCTGCCTTTTCTCTTCCAGGGAGTACATCTGCAGGTCTCCCAGCCTCTTCTCATAAGATCTATCCTGTAACCCCTCGATCATATAGGTTGCTCTCCTCTGGACCCCCTCCAGCATGCTGATGTCCTTCTTAAGATAAGGATGCCAGTACCTCACCCAATATTCTAAATGTGGTCTCAGCCAGCTGGGGGGATGGCTCAGGAGCAACGTGAGGAAGTATTTTATTTCAGAGATGATGGTGGACGCATGGAACAGCCTTCCTGTGGAGGTCATGGGGTCAAAAACAGTGGGGGAATTCAAGAATGCATGGGACAGACTTGAGGCAATTACAGTGGGGGACAGGAGGAAGTAGGCTGTTGGTTAAGTAGGATCTGCAGCTTATCCAATAGGTAGGGAATTGGGCAGACTGGGTGGGCCAAGTGGCCCTTATCTGCTGTCAAAGTCTGTGTTTCTATATTTCTCATTAATGACCTGTACAATGATAAAATAACCTTGCTCTGCCTACTACTGAATCCCCTTGCAATACACCCCAGCATCCTGTTAGCCTTTGCAACTGCCTTTTTACACTGAGAGGTGTGTTTCAGGTCACTCATGGTCACTACCCCTAGATCCTTTTCCTTTTCAGAAGCAGTTACCTGAGCCCCTCCTATGTAGTACCCTGTCCTAGGGTTCTTGGCCCCTATGTCATCACATTGCACTTTTTGGCATTGAAACTAATCTGCCAGGTTCCTGAACAACTCTGTAGTCTGACGAGGTCCTCCCTCAGGTCCTGTATCCCCCCCTTGATGTCTACTCACCCACAGAGTTTGATGTCATCTGCAGACAGGCACATTCTCCTTTAATGTCACTTTTGAAGACGTTGAACAACCCAGGCCCCAGCACTGATCCCTGTGGGACCCCACTGGTGACCTCCTTGGTGCTGAAGAACTCACCTCCAACAACTACTGTTTGGGTTCTACCATTCAACCAGTTTTCAATGCATCTTACCATATTCTCCTCAACCCCTAGATCCCTCAGCTTCATTATCAACCTTCTGTGTGGTACAGAATCAAAAGACTTGCTAATGTCCAGGTATATGATGTCCGCCGCCTGGCCTTTGTCCATTGCCCTTGTGACCCAATCAAAGAACTCAATCAGGTTTGTTTGACATTGTTTGCCTGCCACAAACCCATGCTGTCTTTCATCCTGTAGACCATTCTCCTCTATGTACCTTACCAGCTTTTCCCTTAGTATGTTCTCCCTGAGTTTACATGCTATCGAGCTCAGCCTGACTAGTCTGTAGTTACCTGGGTCTTCCTTGGGTCTGCTCTTCTGGAGTGGCACCACATGTGCCATTCTCCACTCCAGCAGCACCACTCCTGACTCCAGAGATCAATAGAGCCAGCAGTCACTCCCTCATTCTTTCAATCCTGTTTACCCCTACTGCCCCCCCCCCCATTCCCTCACTCCTTTCCTGCCCGTGGGCACCAGGCCATCCTTTTCCTATAAAGACAGAGCAGAAGCATTTATTTAAAACCTCTGCTTTGCTCCCATCTTCATCAACCCAACCATCCCCCTTCCTCAGCCTAACAATGCCATCCTTCTTATCCCTTCTTTCTCTTATGTAGTGAGAAAAGGCCTTTTTCCCATTCTTTTTTTTTTTCATATACATTTTTTGCTCTCCTTAGCCCTGGCAGGAGCTTCGGTCCTCCTGAAGGAGGAACTCTCTCTCGGGTCCCGCTGTGCCACAATCAGCCGCCCCCCAGTACTTCCCTCATGGATTGCCCACTGCGGCGGGGACAGGGAGGTAGCACCCCCTCCACCGGAGACCCAATCCAGAATCTCGGGGTTGGCCCATGGTGCAGTGGATCATCATAGAGCCCTGCCAGGCTCTTTTCCTCCTGCTTTTCTCCCCACCCCCTTCCCACCAACGTAACAACATTGGAGCACTCTTCTCGACCCATATTGCTCTCCGGTCACCATCAGAGGGCAATCAGCAAGTGGAACAACATGTGCCATCCCCCCCAATAGAGGAGAGTAGTACTCAGGATGCTCAATCCTCTCTCCCACTGCCGACCCCTGATGGCCTGGGCTCATTCCCAAACCCGGGTTACCGGCATGGTGTGAGGTGTAGCTACCAGTGCCTCACCCTCCAGTGCGACTGAGCTGGGGTCTTTTCCCCATTCTTTATTCCTTCGGATATTTGAAGCTTTTTCTGAGTCTTTGCCTGCTGCACCTCCCTTCTTGCCACCTTAGCTAGCCTCTGGTATTCTTCCTCATCCTCTTCCTTTTCTGTTCTTTTGAATCTTCTATAGACTGTCCTCTTTTCCCTTACCACTCTGGCCATACCCCCATTAAACTTTAATTTTCCTGCAGGGACCACTACCAAATACAATGGACCCTGCAGGCAAACTTACCTGTTACAAAATAGAAAAAAAACCTTTCCCTTACAATTGTAGTACAGTACAATCCTAATCTAAAAAAAAAATGTTTAGTGAACCTCCCTATCTAATGAACTGATGTCTTGTCACCCTCTACTTTTCAGTCTAGTGTATTATACTGGCACCTGTGCTCAGCTGGCTGAGTAATGGACAGACATCTGTTACTGTATTTAGGTTCTCAGAACATAGATTCTGTGCTACACTGCTTTCAGACTCTGTTGGGATTAACTGCTAATACCATGGCTGCTGCTCTTACTGATTAGAAGAGAAAAAAGAAATGTACTCATGCTAGCTCAGAAATTGAGAATTCTTGACAGGCTTGAAAATGGTGAAAGAGTCATCTCTCTGGCTAAGGAATATGCTGTTTGAAAATCAACAATAAGTGATATAAAAGATGGCAACAATCACTTACCAGACTTTGCCATGACTATGGAATCCTCTACAAGTACTGAGCAATGAATGAATATGAAGGTATGCCAGGAGGATGGCAGGGATACTGCCATCTATGTGTGGTTTCAGCAAGACTAAGAAAAAGACCCTCTTATCTCTGATTCAGTGTTCAAAGAAAAGGCACTACCATTTTACCAACAGCTGGGGTGCCAAACAGCTTCTGGGGCTAATGATGGCTGGCTGGACATTTCACAAAAAATGGCATGGCATTTGCCAGGTTTGCTTATACGGTGAAAACTCAGTGTCGCAGAGGAAGGCATCAGGTCATTCATTCAGACTCAGAATGAGACCATGCAGTGTAAGGGTTTAATCTCCTGAGCAGATTTATAATGTGGATGAAACAGGATTCTTTTTGTAGTGTCCTCTTGATAAGACTTTGGCTCATGCTGGTAAGAGAAAGGTGCCTGGTTTTAAAAAACACAAGGAGTGGGTTGCCATACTTGGGTGTGCTAATGCCACTGGCAGTCATAAATTGTGGCTGTTTTTGATTGGCAGGTCTCAAGAGTAAAGATGTTTCAGACATGTAAACATGTCTAATTTGTTGGTTCTGTACTGGCACCAGGCAAACTCCTTTATAGACGGAATCATTTTAGCAAGAAGTAAACAATTGTAGAAGCATTAAAAAACAGTAAAAGCACTAACACTTGATAAATGAGTTTTACTTGCACATTGACTCACAGCTTGTATTTTGTATCACAGACGTACTGTATCAATATAACCAATAGGAATCCCACAGTACTGAACTCCCAATTATCCGAACCATTTTTATATCCCCCAGGTGGTTTGGATAATTGGGACAGCATTGTACCTGCCCCCTTGCCCCCTTTTCTTCTGGTTTTAATGATCATGAGGAAAAAAAACTTTCCCCAACCCACAAAGCACCCATTCTCACACCATCTACCCCATCCTGATAATGAAGAAAAAAACCTTCCCCCAAACCATTTAGCACCCCAGTTCCCCACCTCTCAGGTGCACTGACTTGTATAAAAAAACAAAAATTAAAGAACTAAGATGGCAGACAGTGCAAGCCTCCTCACACGTTCTCAGTCAGCCACTGTCTGAATGAGTGACAGTGAAAGTATGCTAACTACCTTGAGCGTGCTTTCACTCACATTCATTCAGATGGTAGATGGTTGAGATGGTGTGAAGAGGGCTGCATCAGACACTAATTTCTTAAATGTTCTTTTTCTAATGTAACTAGTCAGCATACTTGAGTGCAGGGTAGGAGAAGAAGTTGGTGTGCTATGTGTTTTTTATATTGTCTCGTGCATGTGCAGCCAAAATATTGCGGAAGTAGCAGCTTTGGAGGGGCGGTCACTGTTGGGCGAATGCAGGGTACACATCAGTTGGTGCGTCCCTCATTCCCCAATCAGTCAGCAGCAGAACCTGACATCACGTATACCTAATGTGGCCACCAGATCTAAGAAAAGGTCCGCTGCAATGAGAGTGAAGCTCTCATGCAGCAGGACCACAACACGCCTCCCAACATGCATGCAACACTGCAGCAGTAACTGCCATTGCCTCCTGTCACAATGCCAATGGGGGAGCCCACTCCCTGTCAGCATAATGAGCCCCCTCCCATTTAAAATGTATACCGAGAGGGTGCCCAGTCCCTCTCGGCATCATGCGCACCCCAACAGTTTTTCTTTGCCGACGGGGGGCCCAATCCCCATCAGCGTTTATCCCCCATCCCCATTTGTTTTGCCAATGGGGGAGCCCACTCCCTCTCAGCATAATGTCTCCGTCCCGCTTTTGTTGTGTGCCGAGGGGCATGCCCAATCCCTCTCGGCTCGTGTCTCCCCCTCACCTTCAGTATGTGCCGACGAGGGTGCCCAGTCCCCATCGGCTACAGCATCCCCCCCCAAAAAAGCACTTAGATGGCATGCTGGGAGCCTACCCCAGCGTGCCAAATCCCCTGCAAAAAAAACAACATCCTGCGATTTTTTTTAAACCTGTAAATAAAAAAACAGTCCCTTGGAGTCTCCCTGCCCCCTCCCACAACCCGCGCCAACCCTATGAGCACCCTGCCTCCTCACACCCCCCCACCCAATATTTGCCTCTGGAGTCCAGCGTGATGATCTTCAGTGGATCAGGAACACATCTGCACTCTTCAAAGGGGACCGCGAACTGAAGAAATGTCGGTAAGCTGTATAATGGCATAAATAGGGTTTTTGCGACTTTGATGCATATCTCAGCCATTTTTGGGAATTTTGGCACCAAATTTTCAACATGGGGTTATTGGGACCCCTCCTCATGAATTCAGGCACAGTCATGGTGTTATTCAGTCCTGAAAGGTGATTTCATGGTCACTGCACGGAATCACCTTTCGGGACCAATTAACAAAACGACAGTGGCCACTGTTCATGAGGGGGCTCTCAAAAAGCCTATGTTGCAAATTTAGTGGGAAAACAAAAGTTATTTTATGAGCTGCATTGCGCAGTTTCCACGCACGCTCATAACTTCAAGAATTTGTAATATTTTCACTCCAGATTTTCAAAATTGCCATTTTTCCACACCTCCTTATGAACAGTACAGCTGTCATTTTACATATCCTGGCCGAAATGTGTTTTCGCACATCCGGCACAGAACAGCATGGTTGCTGTGTGAATTCAGTTTTCGGAATAGCTTGAGGAAATGATGGTGACACTGTTCATGAGCAGAAGACCTAATATGCCTATGTTGAAAATTTGGTGACGAAATTCCATAACATGACTGTGTTACAGTTGTGCATTGCGCAGTTTCCATGCAACCTTGTAACTTCACAAATTTGCAATAGTTTCATGCCAGATTTTCAACACTGGCATTATTTCACACCTCCTTATGAACAGTACAGCTGTCATTTTTCACATCCTGCCCTAAATGTGTTTTCACACCTGTGGCACACAATGGTGTGGTCACTGTGCGAAATCAACGTTTCGGACAAATAAACAAAATCACAGTGCCACTGTTCATGAGGGGAGGTCCCAAAATGTGTATGTTAAACATGTGGTTAAAAACATCCCAAAAATAATTGGGTTATGGACGTGTGTTGCACAGTTTATATGCATGCTCATAACTTCACCAATTTTTCATATTTTCACTCCAGATTTTCAACATTGCCATTTTTTTACATTTCCTCGTAAACAATACAATTGTCATTTTCCACATACTTCCCAAAATGTGTTTTCGTCCCTGTGTCACCAAATGGCATAGCCGCTGTGCAAAACCACCTTTCAGCTGACAAACTGATAGTGCCACTTTTCATGAGGTGGGCTCACAAACAGCCCATGTTGAAAATTTGGAGTGAAAATACCAACACATGCCTATGGTGTTAGGGTTTCCAACTGTAGCACCCCAACCAGTAGATACTGACAGGCGGCAGGGGTATGACTTGGGATCATTGGCTGTAATGTTCACTGCATTCCACTCCCACCCCCACCCTGCAGCCAGAGACAGGCATCGTGGTGTGCCTTGCACTGTTCAGCCACAAAGTTCACCCTATTCTCCTATACTGCACCCACCTCAGCATATTTCCTTATGGAATGGGGTAAGTATAATGCCCAAAGACCCCAAAGCACACCATGACACTTGTCAGTATCTACAGGGTAGGGTGAGGTACAATGGCATGAGCATTATAGCTGATGACCCAAAGGCACACCCCAATGTCTGTCGGTCTCTAGAGGGTTGGGGTGGGGTTGGCGTCCCCTCAGTACTTCACTGCCATTCCTATTATGCATCTCTAACTCTGGCACTACCAATGCCAATGCCAGCGAGACAACATTCGGCATTGACAAATGCTTGTTTTAATTATCAGGATTGGAAGGAAGGTGGGAGTCTGTGTTCTAAAGGGGTTGTGAAAGGTTTATATTCCTTGGTTAATGAGGCATAGAACGTGAGAGATTAGGTGCTAAGTATGTCGGGGGAAGGGTTTTTTTCTTGGTGAGAAGGAAGAGTGGATGCTAAGTGGGTTGGGGGAAGGTTTTGTTCTTGATTATTTTGAGTAGGGGGAGAAGGTGGTGAGGGTAAGGGTTTCACATTTTTCCATTTTTTTCTTAATAGCCACCATGCTTCACATAGCTATGTTGTCGGCAAAGTAGTGGCAAAGTAAATTTTGCCCTTTGAGAAGGTCAAAGTCTACATCAGGCTTGACAAAGGGTGACATTTTCAAAGTTTTTAACCTAATGTATGACCCAAAGACTATGCAAGATGCAATATAGTGGACAGAATTTGTCCATCTTTATTGCCGAGTATAAAGTCAGTGAGACATAGAAAAGAGGTAGCACTGGGGTGGTTAGTTTCCAAACTGGATTGGAAAGTTGTAAAGAAACTGGCCCTAGTATAAAATTTAATCAGTTGTTTACTGACTATCTTTTAAAGGACTTTGGAAAAGGGGGTTGTGAGAGGATTGGGTGGTAGTTACCAGAAGCATCAGTAGCTATATGTTTTTAGAGGAATATGACTTACACCGTGTTCCATGCTGAATGGAAAATGACAGTACATATAGACTGGCCAGACTGGATTGGCTGATGGGTCCTTTTCTGCCATCAGACTTCTATGATTTTATGACTCTATTAATTCGTTTGTGGATGATGGGGGTAGAAAAGTTGGTGTTGCCAATTTAAGAAATTTGGGGGAATGCCATGAAGTCCTCAGTCAGAGTTAGGTTTTAAGTGAGACAGCTCCTTCAGGACATTGGGTAGTTTGACAATGAAGAATGAGAACCATTGTAGAGGGAGGTTAATGTTTAAACCTTGTGACTTAGAGGAGTCTTCAGGAGGGAAAGGCATAACCTGTGCTTCTGGTTCTTCCTTGAAATACTGATCTAGAGAGTCTGCAATAATACTGTGGTGGTCACATACAGTTGAACCAATTTTTAGCTAGATTATGGTAAGGACATACCAACAGTATTTAAAAGGTTCTGAAACACCTTTCAGAAAAAGGTGGGATCTAAGAACAGTAATTGGTGTACACTACCTATTGATATCATGCATTAGAGTGGATGGCTTCAGATGTTCTTTAGTTTTCCGTGTCCTCCTGTACTTATATCAATATGTTTGATATGCATATGGCAAGCCAAAATAAAAATAGTCCTCTAACATAATTTAATAGGAAAATCATGCAGTCTCAATGGTGGTTGCAGAAAGGCTCAACTCGTAGAAAGTTTCTTGTTTCTGAAGAGGCACGCTTTCTTTGTAAAATCCTCTGAAGTAACAAAAATAACAATTTTCAAACAAAAGCATAATATGATAAAAATGCATCATAAATTAAACATGGGAGATATAATCAACATGCACACACCATACAAAAGATGGCACCACATTTTCATATTTGTTATTTTGTTTCCTTATTTGTAGAGCAACAACATTTAGTCACATAGCCTTCCTGGCTTAATGACAGCAACGGAACAGATCCTTTGACCAATGCAAGAAGAGTGCTTGGAGATTAAAGGAATACATTGAGTTATAAAGGTGTCCCCCCCCCACATAGCATTGTTCATGGCTATGTTGCTCATGCCTAAGAAGTAAAGATGAGCTGATACCAAACTGTTGCTCAATAAATGTTCTAAACTGTGGCACTTTGAATGGCCAAAGCCCCTCTCTTGTGGAGCTTCTCAGGGCTTTATCCCCTAGTCCACATAGTTTATAAATACATGCGGACCCTGAGGGAGATCATCAGATGTTACAACATGGGGTTTCCCTGCTATGCAGATGATACGCAGCTGTATTTATCTTTCGCACCCAGGACACAGAATTTGAAGTACTGAATTCAGGCCCCTCCGTGATCCAGGACTGGATGTCCTCTAGCTGGCTGAGACTTAATCCAGACAAGACAGAGGTTCTCATGATTGAGCCTTGTTGTTTTCAGGGTGCAGAGGCAGCAGGAGAGGTGACTTTCATGATGCTTGGTTCTTCTACTCTTGTTGCCTCTGCCAAGTTGAAGAATCTAGGGGTGATTCTTGATGATATGCTGACACTTGAGGCTCAGGTATTGTCTGTTGTCCAGAGTAGCTTTTACCATTTCAGGAATAATACCCAGATTAAAACCTTGATCCCACCTGATGACATGCCCTCACTAGTTCATGCTTTCGTGACTTCAAGACTTGACTACTGTAATGATCTGTACCTCAGCATTAATGGATGGATCCCATGTCACCTGCAGCTGGTACAGAATGCAGCAACCAGGTTGTTGACTAATCTGAGGTCCTGTCAAGTGATTCTGGTTCTGTGTGACTTGCACTGGCTACAAGTGAGGTGGTGAAGCATATTCAAGGCACGTTAACTGACTACAAAGCTCTATATGGACTGGGTACTGGCTTTCTGAGTAACCTCTTGAATTCTTATCATACCCATTACTGTCTCTGCTCCTCTGAAGTGGTCCTCCTAGCAGTTCCCAGGACATGGCTTTAATCATTATTTGATAGGGCTTTTGAGGTAACCAGCCTGGCCATGTGGAACCCACTTCCAAAATCTTTGAGTGAGGCCCTCTCAATGGAAGCCTTTAAGAGGGGCCCAACATCGCATTTATTCAGGGAGGCCTTTGGATTACAGGCAAGACACCTAACACATACTGGCTGCTATTTAGACTGCATTATTTATTCAATTATTTATTTTGACTTATTTTATTTCAAACCCATGTTGTTATTGATAAACAGATAGTTATTATGAGCTTTTATTTTATATTTGAAATTGAGTCAGAGTGATGCATAATAGGAATGGCAGTGAAGTATTGAACTGATGCCAATCCCAGCTCCACCCTGCAGAGACTGACAGACATCGGGGGTGTGCCTTGGATCACCAGCCATAATGCTCACACCATTTCACCTCTCCTTACCCTGCAGACATCGACAGGTGTTGCAGTGTGCCTTGGGGTCTTCAAGCCTTATGCTTACCCCATTCCATAATGAAATATGTTGAGATGGGTGCAGTATAGGAGAATGGAGTGAACTTTGGGTCTGAAGACTCCTAGGCACATCTCGATGCCTGTCACTGGCTATAGGGTGGGGATGGGGGTGGAAAGGCATGAGCATTACAGCCAACTATCCAAAGTCACACACCAGATGCCTGTCAATCTCTGCAGGGTGGGGTGTTACAGTTTGAAACCGTAATGTCCCAGGTGTTTGTTGATATTTTCACTCCAAGTTTTCAAAATGGGCTTTTTGTGATCCCACCTCATTAACAGTGGCACTATCAGTTTGTTACCCGAAAGGTGACTTTGCCCAGTGACTGCGCCATTTGGCACCACAGTGTTAAAACACATTCTGGGCAGGATGTGAAAAATAACAGTTGTATTGCTCATGAGGTGGTGTGAAAATATGGCAATGTTGAAAAGCTGGAGTGAAAATATGAAAAATTGGAGAAATTACAAACGTGTGTAGAAACTGCGCAACACACTCTGTAACGTAATCATTTTTTTGAATATTTTCACCAAATTTTCAACATGGGCATTTTTGCATCACTTCTCATGAACAGTGGCACTGTGATCTTGTTAATCTGTCACGAAAGTTGATTTTCCACAGCGACCGCACCATTCTGCACCACAGGTGTAAAGACACATTTTGGGCAGGATGTGAACAATGACAGCCATAGTGTTCATAAGGAGGTGTGAAAAAATGGCAATGTTGAAAATCTGGAGTGAAAATATTAAAAAATTGGTGACGTTACAAGCTTGTGTAGAAACTGAAAAATGCACACTCATAATACAGTCATTGTTTGGAATTTTTTCACCAGATTTACAAGATGGGCTTTTGGCGACCTCTCCTCATGAACAGTGGCACTGTCATTGTGTTAATCAGTTCCAAAAGTTGATTCTGTGCAGTGACCATGAAATCACCATTTGGGACTAAGTAACAAAATGACAGTGACATGTTCTTGAGGTGGGGTCCCAAGAACCCAGTGTTGAAAATTTGGGGTCAAAATTCCAAAAAATGGCTGAGATGTCAACCTAGGTTGAAACCCTCCATTGAATCCCATTATAAAGCTTACCATAATTTCTTCAGTTTGTGGTTGGCCTTTGAAGAGTGCAGATGTATCCCACACCACAGAAGATCACTGGTCCCAACCTCAGGAGGTAAGTATGGGGTGAGAGGGGGTGTGGGGAGGTGGGTGCACAAAGGGAGGGTGTGGGTTGGGGGAAGGGATGGGGATACCATGAGGGACGTTTTCTGTTTTACAGTTTAAATAAAATAAAAAGACTACGCGGGATGATTTTTCTATTTTACAGGGGGAAAACAGTAAAAAAAACATTTAGGGACTTTGGACGCCAAAAGACATGGCCGCCTAGTACTTCAGCTCGAGCCCCAGCTTAGCCGTTTCATGGGCAATAAATCGGCATCCAAGTCTAATGCCTTTTAAAACAGCTCAGCACGTCTCCGAAGCCACAAAGGTCAGTCCGGTGAGGTAATTTTTGCGTGTGGGATATGGTGTGAGGTCTAGAGATGACGGTCCATACACGACTCGATCGAGCTTCAGGTAGGCTGCACACCCTCTGCACTCAGGGGGATCAGCGCTAACGGCGCATTACAGTTCAGTGCCTGGCTCACTCTCTCCCGCCCTCGCAAACACTCAGACACTGCTCCTGGACATGGAGAAAAAGCAAACTGTGATGAGTCTTACCTGCACACCTCTCCCAAATGATGTCGCCATTGCAACCTATACGGGGCTTGCCCACCACGGCCTCAGAACCCCCTGCACAACCACCAGATGTTCACTCCTCCTTACAGCACATAACGTCCTTGTTGGAAACTTTGCTTTGAAGAGTCGACTCTTTATCGACTACTCTTGCTGGTACAGTAGCCGAGGTGCATGTATTAAATGAGAAAGTCAATGTGGTGGAACAGAAGACTGAAAGTCTGGAATCAAGTCAAGTCAAAATCCTGCAGCTTCTTCGGGACCACGAGAGCAAGTTAGCTACTCTGTGGCAGGGCTAAGGACCAAGAAAACCGCAGCAGGCAGAATAATATAAGAATTTTGGGTATTCCTGAGGAATTGGAGGGGTGAATATGGAGCTCTTTCTAAATGAGGAAATCCCAAAGATGCTGGGGGATAGGTGGCACAGCCCACAGGATGTTGAAAGGGCGCATCGGGTTCCTGGGGGCTCATGACCAAAAAATTCTGTGCCACGACCTATAGTTGCCTACCTTTTCAGATATTCCACGAAAGAGCGAGTACTGTGAGCAGCTAGGGAATTGGACGAGGTGATATGGCGGGATGTAAAAGTCTCTTTCTACAGGGATTTTTCGGAGGAGGTGGTAGCTCGGAGGAAGACCTTTGCTCCTATTAAAAGGTTTCTGGCTCAGCATGGATTCAAATATGGATTTCGACAGCTCGCTTACCTGGCTGTGTCAAAGGAGGGGAAAGAAATAGTAGCAGAATCTCCACGAGAGGTTGAGATATGGATCTCCAAGAACTGGCCACACTTGTCCATAAAAACTCCATCTCCCAGGAAGCTTTAGTGCCCTGACAAGGATAGTAGGAACTCAGCTAATAGCAGCAACATCCAGAGGGACCAAAATAGAGGTCAGATGACCCTTTCAGGAAATGGATCCCCCACCACTTCTCGACCTTGTCCAGCTGCAACGGAGAGCTCTGGAAAAGTAGCCGACCATCCAAGGGTCCCTGGTGCTTCATCTTCCATTAAGCCCCCTTGGGACACCGGTTCTGCGACTCGGATAAGGCACTGGTCCAATAGTGACTTGGATTCTGCAGGAGGGTGAGGAATGGTGCCCCCAGCCAAGCTAACAAAGGATGAATCCCTTTCCACACTGCAACCTGGCTCAGAAGATATCCCGGATGAGACTATAATGGAAGCAGTAGAGATGGGATCATGGGCTGACTATCTGCCAGACACAGAAGAATTTATAACTAATGCTGCACTCCCCATTAAACCAGGAAGCTCTGTCAAAGGATTTGCAGAGTACAACCATAGAACCCCTCTCGAGTGATAGAGCTTCTCCACCGGACTGAAAGACATAAGTGACTTTCTTTGATATTGTCTTTTAATGATGATGGGAGATTAGTTTTTCCCCCTCCCCCTCCCCCCCCCAACGTTGCATTTAGGGTGTTTCATAAAGAGGGATCAGGGCATATGTCTCTTGGAGTTTAAACAAGACATGGGGGGGCTTGGAAGCTATAAAGTAATGCTATCTCACTTGAGAAGCTCTGCATGCAGGCAATTGAAATATGCCTGGATTCCCCAGCATTGCTAATGATGAGACGAGAAAGTATCCTCCACTTGGGGGTCCTCCCCCTCCAATTGCCACCACCCCTGATCCAAGGGATCCTTCTTAAGACATGTGCCAGTAGAGGAGCCTACAGGGTGGCAGACATGTTAAAGCTTTGCACAACTTCTGCCCCCCTTCCCCCTTCTCTCAGACTTGGATGCCCCAACCAACCTTATTTTATGGGTGGTATGGATGATTCAGTACTGATTAGGCATGGCTGGGGTCTGGGCTGTAAGCAGTTGAACAGTTTGACCCTTCTCTCCTCCATTCGAGCCTTTGGCTAGCACGGTGGAGTGCTTACCCTTGTGACTGGCAAGGGAATAGCACCATTGTGCGTACCCCAAGTCTCGTTAGCCTAGTGCTTGTTTTCTTTTCTTATATATTGTATCTGATATCCGTAGTTAATTGGAAATTATCATATTATTGTTTAACCCACAGTTTAGTGGGCACCTTTAAAAGTTAAATAGCTTTTGCTGGTCTAGAGTGTGTCATTTTGACTTCTATTGGTGTTTTTTTTTTTTCTTCGCTACTAGGTCACTTGTGCCGTATTCTACTTGACAAACTTCTCTGGTCTCTCTTCTGCTGAACACCTTTCCATACCTCAGGTATCCTGACTACTCATTTTACCCTACATTTTCAGTACCTCTGAGGTGAGTACTTTTTCTCCTTTAAAATCTCGGCATAGCAGAGCTGCACTCTGGAATGGGGCTTAAGCTCATATCCTGTAATGTGAAGGGGCTGAATCACCCAGCTAAATGTAATATTGTCCTAAAGCACCTCCACTCTTTGCAGGCGGACATTGCGTTGCTCCAAAAGATGCATCTTACTGCAAAGACTGTCGGGTGGCTCAAAATGGCATGGGTAGGGACAGTAATCGCCAGCTCGGCCAAAAACAAGACCAAGGGAGTAGCAATCTTGGCCAAAAAGACATGTCTGTGGACGGTAGACAAAACAGTCATGGACGGTCATGGCCGTTGGATAGGGGCTAGGTTATCTTACCCAGGGAATCATGAGGTGTTAGCAAATATTTATGGCCCAAACTCGGACTCTCCCGAGCTATTTCTTGATCTCAACCGTGCCTTGGAATCTCTCACCGAGGGCTATCATAACACCCCAATCATGATGGGGGGGATTTTAATTGGCCCTGGATATATTCTTGGACAAGTCTAAGCCCACCCTGCAAACCCATCCTAAGGCAGTGGGCACACTACTAGAAATGATGAGGGAATGGGGTATGGTTGATGTCTGGTGGAGGGACCACCCTACGGGAAGAGACTACTCTTTCTTTTTGGCAGCTCACACCACTTACAGCCGCATTGACTTCTGGCTTGCAAATTTGCACACAGCCCAGGACATTGTAACAACCGAGATCAAGGACATCTTAGTGTCGGATCACACTTCTGTTTCTTGTACCCTCAGGCCTGCAGGGCAACAAGGCACAGGCACCAGGTGGTGCTGCAACCCCTTATTGATCAAAGACCCCTCCTTTTGGAACATGGTTCAAGACGCCGCCCGAGACTACTTTGCTCATAATAAGCCGGGGTGAAACGTCCGCAGCCATGGTTTGGGAGGCCTTCAAAGCTGTGTTAAGGGGGCACATCATAGCCTTTGTGGCTCAGAGGAACAGGGAACGGAAAGCGGAGCTTAATGGGCTCCAAGCAGAACTCTCAGCTCGGGAATCACAGTTTAAGATAACCACTGCGGGTGTCCTGGCTGCCCAGCAAACTCCGGAGATTGTAGGGTTAAAATACCATTATAAATACTATACTCCATCAACAAGTTGAGTGGTATATGACTAGGACTAAACATACATATTGGGAGGGTGGGGACAAAGTGGGAAGACTAATGGCATATCAACTGAGAAAGCAGCAAGCCGCTTCCCGTATCCATGCCATTAGGACTGCTGATGCGGAGATAGTTACGCACCCTAAGCAAATTAATGAGTGTATGACAAGATATTACCGGCAGCTGTATCAGTCGTAATTGCCCCAAGATAAGAACCAAATGAGAGCCCCTCTAAAGGACTTTTGCTCAAGAGCTCATATTCCCCAGCTCCCAGAAGCTATGAAAAATGTCTTGGATGCCCCTATTACAGAGGCAGAAATTCATGAGGCTTTATTCCAGCTAGTAAAAGGTAAACTCCAGGACCGGATGATATGACCACCGAATTATACCAGATACTAACCCACGAAATTAGAACCCCTCTACTTGCGGCCCTTCAGGAAGCGCACTTGATAGGTACCATCCTCCAACAATGCGAGAGGCTTTAATTACTCTAATCCCAAAGAAATCTGACGACCCGCTTAACTGTGCAAATTATCGCCCTATCTCACTATTATCCATAGACACTAAGATTGTGACCAAAATACTTGCCAATCATATGATGGAGGTCTTACCCTCCATAGTACACCCTTCCCAAGCTGGATTCACTAACGGTAGGGCAGTGGCTGACAACATCCGACTTTTGCTCAACATCAAATGGCTAGCCCTTCGATCTTCCATCCCTATGGCAGCCATACATAGATACATAGATACATAGACAGTGTCAGCAGATAAGGGCCATAGCGGTCACCCAGCTCGTAATTAAGTTTGGTAAGTCAGTTTATGTTTTCCAGGAAGTCTGTTGCCCCTTACCCCCTGACCTCCAGAATTCCTTTATGTCTATCCTATGCATTCTTAAATCCCATGATTGTTTCAGCCCCCACCACTTCCTCTGGCAGGGTGTTCCACTTGTCCACCACCCGTTCTGTGAAGAAATTCTTCCTCACGTTTCCTCTGAATCATCCACCTTCAACTTCATCCCATGCCCTCTAGTCCTGGAACTATCTTTTCTGCTTAAAAAGAAGTGCATTCCTACACCCTGTTCCTCCCTGTAAGATACTTGTATGTCTCTATCATATCCCCTCTCTCCCTCTCCTCCTCCTCCAGGAAAGTACATGTTCAGTGCCTTCAACCTGTCCTCCTTAGGACTTGTGATGCAATCCATGCACCATCTTTGTTGCCCTCCTCAGAACCTTCTCTACCCCTGTCTATGTCCTCCACGTAGGTAAGATCTCCCAGAACTGCACAGTGTACTCCAGGTGCGGCCTCACTCTAGTGTCTTGTATAGTGGAATTATGACCTCCCTTTTCCTGCTGGTGATGCCCTGCCTATGCATCCCAGCATCCTATTCTTTACCTGCTGCCTTGTCACACTGTTCCCCTGCCTTGAGGTCATCAGAGATGATAACTCAAGATCCTTTCTGCTTGGTGCATGCTATATCCTCACCCCCCAAGCTGATATATTGTGCTCAGGGTTTTTGTACTTCCCATATGCATTATCTTGCCCGTTGCATTGAATTTCCAACTGACAAACCCTGACCATTCTTCAAGTTTCTGCAGGTCCCTTCTCATTCTGTCCACACACCCTCTGGTGTGTCTACTCTGTTACAGAGCTTTGTGTCATCAGCGTAACAGTGAAATTCTGCCTTCTAGGTCCTGTGCAATGTCACTGATGAAGATATTGAATAGTACCGGTCCCAGCACTGTCCCTGTGGTACCCCACTGGTGACTCTTCCCTCTGTGAGGTGACAGCCATTTACCACCACCCTCTGTGTCCTGCTGCCCAGCCAGTTACCTACCACCACACTACTGTCCTGCCCACCCTTATTCCCCAGTTTGTGCAATAGTCTTCTGTGGCACAGTGTCAAGAGCCTTTGCTGAAGTCCAGATAGGCCATGTCCACTGCCCTCCCTGATCCACCTCCCTAGTCACCCAGTCAAAAATTCAATGAGGTTGGTCTGACATGACCTTCCCTGATGAAACCATAGCTTGACTTGGGTCCGCAGATCCATTGACAAGCGATGTTCCACCAATCTCTCCTTCAATAGTGTTTCCATGATCTTCCCCACTACTCGAGGTGAGGCTGATTGGTCTGTGGTTCGCTTCCTCTTTGTTCCCACTTTTGTATAAGGGGACTACATCTGCTATCCTCCAGTCTTTGGGTACCTCCCTGTTTCCAGTGATCGGCTAACAGGATAGCAGAGGTTCAGCCACCACCTCTCTTAGTTCTTAGGACCCAAATTTTTCACATCTGGCCCCATTGCTTTATCAACTCTTATTACTTCAGTTCCTTCAGGACCCTTTCTGTGTAAAGGGACTGTGTCCATTTCTGCAACATTCTCACCCCTTGTACTCAATTCAGACCCATTACCTTCCTCTTCCTCAGTAAGACTGAGCAGAAATACCCTGTTCAATATATCAGCTTTACTGTTGTCATCCTCCACACAGCCCCATCCTCCCCCTTCAGTCTCACTATCCCTCCCTTTGCCTTTCTTTTTCACTTATGTAACTGTAAAGGTTTTGTCCTCTCTACACTGATTTTTGCAATGTGTTCTTCTGCTGTCTGAGCTTTGGCTTCCCTTACTGACCTCCCTGCCTCCCTTTGCTTCTCCTGGTACTTCTCCCTATCCCTTCTGCCTGTGTCTTTTTGTATTGCCTAGAATGCAATCTTTTTTGGCTTTCACTTTCTTTGCTACCATAACAGTTGACTTCACAAGCTTTTGATTCGGTTGAATGGCCCTATTTGCATGAGGTGCTCAATCTGTATGGTTTTGGCACCTACTTTAGACAATGGGTCCATGTCTTATATAACAAGCCTATGGCCAAGATACTTACCAATAAGGGCACGTCCATGCCCTTTCTCCTGCAGTGAGGCACCCAGCAGGGGTGCCCGCTATCCCCATTGCTCTTTCTGCTGGCTCTGGATCTTCTTATCCGAGTACTCTAGGCCAACAAAGAGATTCAGGGTGTTTCAGTGAGGAGACCATTCTTATCTTGCAGCTGTGTATGCGGATGATTTACTTCTCACTTTCGCATCCACAGGAGTCCCTTAGCCTGGTGTTAGAGACTCTAGAGTCATTCACCAGTATATCAGGATTACCAAGTTAATCAAAAGAAACACAGTCTACCCTTTTATTAGGCCTGCACTAAGGATTGTCTGCTGGGTCTTGGATTATCATGGGCTCCTAACAATCTACAATACCTGGGTATACACATTCCTTTTGTCTGGGGCACATAGAATCTGGAATTTTACCCTGTTACTCATGCAGCTGACAACTGAAGCAGCACGGTGGCGGCGGCTGAATCTGTCCCTCCCAGGGAAAGTTGCGGCACTTCGCATGCTCCTGCTGCCCAGAGTAGCGTAGTTGCTGAATAGCCTTCCCATAACTTTGTCAGATAAAGTATTTCGAACATTAGATAAACTAATGTCATCTTTTCTGTGGGAGGGGAGGAAGCCGAGGTGGGGAGTTCATAAACTACGTGCACACTGGTCACGAGGGGGCTTAGGGCTTCCCTGGCTCCGGGCCTATCATTGGTCTTTTTTAGCAGCTCAGGCAGTCAAATGGTTTGTACCAACCCCCCTCACTTCACCATCATGGATGCAACTTGAAAGGCAAATTCTTCAACCCACTCCTCTTAGCCTACTCCTAACTAACACCGCTATATCCCCAGACAAGCTCACTCCAGCCATGGACGCTACTAGGAGAGCCTGGTTCCACCTTATGAAGGTGGCCAAGACAATGAACCAAGGAGCCTGGATACCCTTTAGGTATCTAGACCTCTGGCACAACTGGCTCATTAGGGTGGACAACAAACCCCTGACCAGGTCCTCATGGGAAGGGAAGGGGTTTCGCATTGTGCAGGATCCCTATCTACCAAATACTAGTACCCTTATGTCTTTTGAACAGCTCCAAGCACATTTCTCATTAAAGTCACAGGACTTTTGGAAGTGTCTGCAACTTAGCATGCAGTACAGGCCCTGACTGGACTGCTAAAGGGAATCGAGGATGGCTCTGGTTATCCTCACTACATCAAAGCCTTCCTTCGAGGCTTAGCGAGTAGGTTCTATAACACTTGGCGGGAGGTGCAACCAGACCACACGGGCGAAATGCAGAATGGCATGGAGCACGGATATAAGGAGTCATATTGACCCAGAGACCTGGCCTCACTGTCTACATGCAGCGCATTCCACTTATAAAGATGTTAAAGAGTCAGTTGATTCAGCTCAAGATACTCCTTAGATGGTATAGGACACCGGCTGTCTTATTCAAATGGGGCCCTCCGCATGCAAGGTGCTGGAGATGTGGTACAGTCCTGCTGACACTCTGCATCTTCTGTGGCAATGCCAAGCTGTAGCTCCTTTCTGGTCAGCGGTAGCAATGGACTGCTCTGGGGTGTTGGGACAGCCCATAGACCTTTCGCACCCTATGCTGCTGCTGGGAGATCGGATGCCGCAAGCACCTAAGACTACAGCATCAGAATTGGATTCTGGTAGTTTTGCTGGTGGCTAAGTGGCTTCTCCTGAGACACTGGCAGCAACCTTTACTCTCCGCTCATTTCCTATGGCACTCAGCCATAGCCAGACTGGCTACTTTTGAAAGGCTCACTCATGCCACTAGAGGGCAGTTGTCCACGTACTTTTCCAAATGGGAGGCCTATCTTAACTCTGCATTGTGCTGAGTCCCCCCCCATCTCGGGAACCTACCTATCCCGGCCACTGCTAGAAGGACAGCCCCCACTCATGTAATCTGAAGTACATGTACCAAGACCTGATCCCTTTGCATGCATTCAGATGAGATATTGGCCGCTGCTATGTTGAGGCTCAACTTATTCTATTTTTCCTTCTCTTTCCTCTGGCACACCTGATTTTAGTTATATGATTGGCCAGTAAGTGTAGGTTGAAACTGGATGCTGAGGATGAGGCACTTATATGACCTAGGTGTGAATATAAGTTCAAGGTGAGGTAAGCTGAATTACGGAGCGAACTGGATATTGTAGACTGATAGGAAAAGGTTCTGATACCAGTTATATTGCATAGCTCTGAACCTAAGATACCTTTTCTTTTGTGATGCACGTCAGTATGTGTAAATAGTACTGTAGTGTCTTAATGTAGCAGGAGTTTTCTTGCTTGGAATATAATATGTAAAGTATTGCATGATTACAGTTTTGACAGAAACAATAAAAATTATTCCATGATAAAAAAAAAAACATTTAGGGACACTGGGGTGGGCTCCCAGTGTGTCATAATGGGGGAGCAATTGCCATTGCTGACACGGGGATTGGGCACCCCGTTGTCGGCAAAGAACAAAGGCGGGTTGGGGGGTGGTGCATCCAACACCAGGAGTGGGCATCCCAGTGTCGGAAACAATTATTTTGGCACATTGGGGTGGGCTCTTAGTGTGCCACATTAATGGGGGGGTACATGCCAACATGGGGATTGGGCACCCCCAATATCAGCTTTGTGGGACTGTGTGGTGGGCAGCAGAAGCCACCATACTTTGCAACACTGGGGTGGGCTTCCAGTGTGCCACATAATGGGGGTGGACATGCCGACATAGGGATTGGGTACCCTGATGTCGGCTTTCCAGGGAGTGTGTGTTGGGCAGTGGGAGTCGTCATTGTGGAAAGCCATGCCATGGCTATTTTACTTAGTGAAATGTTTCACCAGGAAAGGCACACTGAAACTCCGCTGGTAACTCTGGCCATGCTCATTACTGCACACTGTAATGCACATTGCCGGAGTCTTATCATCTGCCTCTACAATGAAAAAAACTGCACCTTATTGGAGCGGCACATTTCTTTCAAGGTTTTGGCTCTCTTTGAAACTGCTGTCATCACAAGCATGCTCACTGATTGGCAGTTGAGGGATGCACCCACTAAAGCATCCCCTGGAATGGCCACAACACTGACACACCTTTGAAATGTGCTATTACCGCAAGATATTGCTTGCGCATGCTCAAACCGACATAAAAAACTGACTGGAGGAAGAGGAGAGGGTACAAAAAACTGGGACTTACTGGAAAGGGCAAGGGGGTGAATGAATGTCTCTTCCTCCTTTTTTTGCCTGCTATACCCTCATACCAAGGACCCAATATGTCTTTGTCCAAAACCAAACCAAGGACAGGAGGCCTAAATCAGAGTGAACTGAAGATGGCAATTTTCATATTTGTTCACCCTGAATGACAGCAGTATTCTTTGTGGGCTGCCAGTTTCTTGATCACAGACAGATCCACACAATTACATACACTGCAGTGCTTGGTTTATTTACAAGTTAACCACTGAAATATCTACAGTAAAAGTAATAGAAGCTAGGGTAGCTAAATAGAAATGAGTAAATCCTTTTCATTGTTCTTCTTGGTCATGGGCATAGTTTATAACAGTTAGTAAATAAGATGCTTATACCAGCTGATGTGTGTTTTGCTCGACTAGTCAGAAACCATGACACTGAAAAAACTTGATGAGGCTGTCCACATACCGCACTGTAGTCACTGTAAAAATAATATCAAAGATATTCAGGAAAATATGATAAATAATAGGTATTAACTACCCAACAGTTAGAAAGCAATCTTTTCTGTAAATGAAATTCTCTCTGCAGGCAAATTCTCTTTTATGTGAGTATTTATGGTTTATATAATACAAAATATTTCAGCCCAGTGTTTCTGCTTCTAGCTAAACTGCAGGCATCTTTGAAGATCACTTCAAAATGTCAGCAGTACTGCTATGAATTATCAACTTGGCTCCTTCATATACCCGGCAACTCTGTGAGTACAGTCTTTGATCTTCTGATCTAAATGTTACCTCAACATCAGGAGAGTGTACTATACCCACTGTGTTCTCCCTGGCTGTCTGCCAGACCCAGGATACACTAGAAAGGATCAGGTCTAAGCTTTTGTATAAAGCAGATCATTGACTTGTTTTCAGATATCTATGAGGTAGGTATAAGTTCAAGTACATCTTTTTGGTGTGTGTAACTGGTTAGTTGAGAACAATTAATATTTTTTTTGCAAACTGCAGCAAGGTTTTTTCTCATATAATTGCAAGCTGAAAACTATCTATGTAACTAATGCCATTCTAAAGTAAGCACACATTCATGCAACATTTGTAAAAAAAAGATTCTTCTAGAGTTCAATATGTGTGATAAATTATTTACAGTTTTCTTCATCTGTTTGCAAAATAGCATAACATGGCTCAAGATGGCCACTGCAAATATTGTGCTGTGATTGGATGAGCCAGCTCGCCTGCTCTGCCTATACATACTCATGTACTGCAAGGTGTTGCATTTTGTAAGACAACACTTTTTAATACCAAGACATTTTATGAGCACAGTAACAAATTCCAAAGTGCTGTGTTCTTTTGGAGATACAGGAACCCCTCCGGTATGTGGGCTCCGGACCACTTGGCATGCAAGCTTATTTTTCAGCACTCACCAGAGGAGCAGTTACAAGTGGCACGAGCCAGGATGCAATATAGTAATGCTGCAGTACATCACAAAATCCTGCAGTATACTGCAGGGAACAGTGTAATTCAATGGCAAATAGGTCCTTTTTACTGCAGTATTTTGTGACATGTCTTTTACTGCTAGTTGCTGCATCGCATCATGGCTGGTCCCACTGTATATCTCTCAAGGAATGCACTCACTGTCATGTGTTATCACCCTATTGTGTCATTGCATAGGCATGTCAAATTTAATGACATGGTTAGAGAGACAGAAATCAGGTTTCAGATGATAAAATAAGGAGGCAGCGTCATCTAGTATTTAAAGGAAAAATTGTGAACTAGGATTCCCAGGTAGGGATGGGGTAATTGACAAACTTTGCTTCTTGTAGCACTTTGTTCAGTTTGCCAACTTAACATAGTGCAAAGTGCCATCTTCATGAAGTGCTATGCAAAGCAGACACTTTGCCCAGCAAAATCTACACATAGTAGCACCTCTGCTGGCACATTTGCTGGCAAAGTTGCCACTATGCATAGACTTCACTGGGAAAAGTGCCACCCAGCAAGAAAATGTCACGAGGTGGGACGGGCAAAGTTGGTGCTAAAGATAGGGAACTTTGTGAAGCTTCTTGAAGGTAGTTACCCACTTCATACCTACTTCATAGGAAAAGTTGAAATTTTATACATCTCTAGTGCCAGGTATGAATCACACCACAGTGGCATACTCACTGTGTGATCCAGATCAAATAATTTGACCTCCTGGTACTTCAGTTAGTGCATCTATAAAAAGTATAGAAACAGGACTTCACTGAAAATGAGATAGTGTGTCAGGTGTGGGCTGGACTAGGTAAATAAATAGTACAGAAATGTACAGTTATATAGTATCAGATAAATGCTAAGATGAAATGCACACCATCACCCATAATGGTGCTGCAGCTAATCACACAAATTGTAGAACTGAAAAAAAGCTGCACAGACACCAAACAGGTACTATGTAAAAGATTTACTGTTAATAATAATAAAGCATGAGAGATCCAGGCTAACACCCCTACATATCACCTCTACAGGGAGGCTTCATGAGATACATATATAAAGTAGCATTTATCCAATACTGCATAAGGAAAGAGCTTAGGCAGGATCTTCCAAGTGTGTGTGTATGTGCGCGTGTATGTGCATGTGTGTGTAACATTGTTGTGTACAAGTTCAGAAATTGTCCAGCTCCTTTAAACTAGGCGACTTAGCTTGTTTTAAATTTGTTAACATATTCACCAAAAATGAACTGAAGGATTAACATGATGCAAAACAAAAAACACATAAAAACACCCAAACCAACCACTTTAAATGGTCACCAGAACTTAAAAAATATTTTTCCAAAATCTTATTTAACCCCAGTGGTGGAACAAGAGAAAGGTTATTTCTCTACCAGTAACTAAAGCACATTATCATCCTTCCACTGCTGTCCCCACCTACCCATGTACAGTTTGTTGGGACACCCTGTTCTGTTCATGTTAAATAGTACCTTCCCCTCTGATTATATGGTAGCAATGAATTGAAACCCACCATGAAGACCGCTGTCCTCCTACCCAGAAGCCAAGACCCTCCTGTCCCTACATGGCATTCAGTTCTAGGCTGCAGAGTTCTCCTTTTTCTTTCTTTAGCCTGCACCTATGACCCCATCACCAATGACAGCATTAACAGGTGTGTCATGCCCCTTACAATTACTTCTGATGACTGATGCTGTTCCAGGTTTGAGTGCAAGAGAATGTAAGGTTGAAGAAGGAACATCCAATTGGAATGACACTCTAACTGAAGCCCTCCCTTATTCAACATCCAAACCCAGAAAAGCACTGAGACCTTAAAGAATAGTTGACATCTCAGGGGTAGGCAATTCCTGACAAGGAATGCTGTCCTAGGACCTAAATTAGCCCATGGTTAAGTTTTTCAGCCATGTATTATTTGGATATTTGACTTACTATTCCTGTAATCTATCTTCCTGATCTTCAGCTTGCTTATGCCCATTGCTGTTCTCTTACCCCAATAAAACCACATTTTCATGATGTGAAGTAGGGAAAGGCTCTAGGCTCTAGACTGCATTATAATGCCATTGGAGGCAATTTTGGCCTTTACATGCTATTTATTATAGGCACTTGTGCATGTTAAGGGGGTAGTATTAAATGATACTTTGTAACCAGGCACTTGTACATGTTAAAGGGGGACAGTACCATGTAATATTACCCTTTTAACATGTACAAGTGCCTGTAATAAGTTCAAGTAGCATATAAAGTCCACCATTGCCCCCAATACCATTATAATGTTATCTATAGCCCTGCAGTCCCTTCCCTACTTTGCATCATCTAAACATGGTTGTATTGGCATGGGGCACTGCAGGGGCTTGGTGATAAGGTGCTGATTAGGAAGTTGGATTGCAGGAATAGTAAGTCAAATAGATAACTAATCTGTGCTGAAAGAAATTAATTGTGGGTCAGTTTAGATCCTGGGCAGGCAGCTCTTGCATGAGTTACCTGACGAACCAAAATAATGTGTCAGCAGCTTTTGAATAACTTAAATATATTTGAATATGCATTATGCAGCAAGTGATCAGATAAAAATGAAAGTTTAGAAGCTCCCAGAACCATGCAAGAGTCCCCCGTGGAATGCAATGCATTATAAAGAACATTATGGTACACATCTGTAGGTCTACATCAACAGAAGTTAACAGGATATATACACATAATCTTCCAACTTGCGGTCATGATGGTAGAGTGAACAGCAGCTCTTCATTATCAACAGAGGTTCCTCAGTGAGGCGATTAAATAAACTTGACAAGGAGCCTAGAGGAGGAGAATAGGATTATAATGGATGATGGACCCTAAATCTAGTGAATAATTTGACTGTCACTGCTAAAACATAAATGTTGCTGCTCATAATCCAAATGTTAATTTTACATTGCAATTTTACATTTTGTTTTTGCTGCTTTTATATTTTATACTGCATTTTATATACCGTACATTTGTATACCTACTATAAATAAGGATGTCTACGGAAATGTGCATATGTGCTCATAGGCCTTCTTGTTTTCAATAAATATAAATACAAATTATCCAGATTCTGACAGACTCAGTCAAAATGTGGCTAATGGAAAAATATGTGGCAGCCAGTGTTACATTTAGCAGTTACCGACAACAGTAAGCCAGTCTAAAACATGGTTGCCACTAGTGTACACCTATTATAGGAAGGGCTGCAGCGTGAACCAATGTGGATCCACTGCAGAGAGAGTACAAGGGGTGCCAGTTTGTACAGGAATGCAAAGGCACCAGTGTGAAAGCCCAAAGAAACTCCTATTATGGAAAGTTCCAGATAATATCATTCTGAGCCTATTAGAGTCCCATGGTTCTCCTCCTTCCAATGAAACTGAGTCCCATGGAGCACCGATGGGTACAGTACATGTGAGTGCTGCACCAGTGTAACTTAGGCAGTGTTTATTAGTCACAGCTAAGATTTCTACTAAATAGTTTTCTCACTCTTAATATGAATCAATTAAAAGGTGATATGAAACAAAATTAAATACCTTTAATTACTGTACACTAAAGCTCATATCATACCAGTATTTAAAAAAAAGTTATCATTATTATCATTAACTATAGTTATTGTAAAATCCAGAAACCGTGGGCCATATTTTCAGACAACTGAGATTGCTGCAAGCCTTGGGTATACCAAAGATATGTGGCAATCTAAAGGGATTCTCCATCCCTGTGGCAATTGATGCATGTGAGACCCTCATTTTGTGGTCTAGCTTGTGTTAATAACTGGGTATGGGGCTGTGGACCTGGGTAGGCATCTAATCAGATGCCTGTCCCACATCCCAGAGTGTATCCCCCTCTGTGCATGGGCGGTGGGTCCTGGGACAGCATGCTGTGACCCAAGAAAAAACAGTGGGAATTTCCCCTAAGAGTCCCTCACCCCCCACTCTTGCATGGCCTGGCCAGCTGTGGCAGCTGTCTGCAGGGGGTTCCCACGGCCACTATGCCCCACCAATGTCTTGTGGGGGGGCGCTAATTGTGGTATGCTGGGCTCCCCCGCATGGACCTGTAGCTGCTCAGTGATGGCACACAGTGCCGTTGTGCTCTGGCCCCATGCATGGTGCACCCCCTGGCATGCCCAGGGCCTGCCCCTGGCTCAGAGCTGCTGGGGTGGCCATAGGATCCTGCATGCAGTGTGCTATCATGCCTGTAGTGATTGCCATGGAGCATCCACTGCATGGCAGTCCTGAGTAGGGTTGCCTATGTGCTCCTGTTACATGGTGCTTAGGCAATCTGCACCTTTGTGAATGATGATGATGATGATAACGATAACATTTTTATTTTTATCCAAAAACAGAATTTAGTGAAAAAATCTCTGTTAACAAATAATGCCCTGTACAGAAACATTTATATACACAATAATAAACATATAGTTACACCATTTTCAGTACATCAAATATTTAATTCAAATACAATTAAAACATAGGGATTCATTAACAATTGCATAAGGAATAACATATACATTGCTTATCTATAAAGCCTGAATACCTAACCTGAATAGCAGCCATTGTCAGTAAATAGCAGTCAGGCAAGCAGTTCTGAGTCAACGTGTATCAGTTTTATCAGAATTTATTTATTTAGTTTTGTTACCCAGGTAAGGAGGGCTAACAAATTCTGCCTATTGACAGCCTTGTACCCGGGGGGAGGGGGGTGATAGGACCCTCATTTAAATCATAGCACTTTTCAAACCAGGACAAGACCAAACAATTTAATAATATTGATGCTTAACATTATCAACTCCCCTCACTGTATCATGTACAGAAAGTGCAACAGAATAAACAATGAAAAGGTAAAGCAAAACACACTATCAGTTAAAACATGATAAATGCAACAGACGGAGACCATGACCAAACAAATTATATCATACTTCAGGTCATGTTTTTCATTGATTTAAGAAATAATTCAACAGACTTACCATACTGTGCTGTACACATATAATGTCCTAACAATCCATAAAAAACAGAACAGTTAACGGATTGCCAAGGTTTACCTTGAACTAGAAGAGATTGAATTTTTTTTTGTAGGATTCCTTTTAGCACATCACCAAAAATATCTGGTGCCCCACTGTTGTGCTAGCTTGAAACATTAGTTGACAGAGCATACTGTATGACAGGAGCTGTGCCCACAAGCCTAAAGCACCATAGCAAGTCACCTCCATGTTGTGTCTTGTTTCTGCTGCTCCCCAATACTGACAAGCTTGTTTGATTCACACACCAGTGATTTTTCCCTTGCTAAAAGTACTGTACTGTTGCAACTTGCTAAAAGTCTGAATTATGTGGCATTGAGATTTTAAATCTACTATGTGTAAGCAGTGTGAGAGACAGTCTAGAAACTCTTACAGAAGAAAGTTGAGATGCTATGCTTGGGTAATTGTATGCCTGATGGTTACAAATTGTTTGAAAAACTATCACTTCAAAAGATTATAATTCTCTCTAAACAATTTTATTACAGTTCACTTTATATTCAGCAGTAGTGATTTGAAACTAAGAGCTACACAATCAGGCAGACTTGATAGACCTGTGGGCCTTTCTGCTGGCAATTTTGTATGTTCATATGTTGTAACTACATACTGTAAAGAAAAAGTGTCCTCACACAGATCAGGTAGTAAACTGGGTGAGGAACTAGTTAACAGACAGGAGGCAGAGGGTTGTGGTAAATGGAATTCAGTCCGAGGAGAGGGGGGTGACCAGTGGGGTACCACAAGGATCAGTCCATGGGACAATCCTCTTTTAATGTCATCATTAGTGACATAGCAGAAGGGCTAGAGGGAAAGTTCTGCCTGTTTACAGATTACACCAAGATCTGCAACAGGGTGGATACCCCGGATGTGGTGGAGAAAATGAGGAGGGACCTGGGAAAGCTTGAGAAATGGTTCAAGGTGTGGCAGCTGGGGTTCAACTCAAAGAAGTGTAAAATAATGCACCTGGGATGAGGGAACCTTGGAGAGAGCTACATAATTGGGGTGGGGGGAGTTGCTGATTATCACCAAGGAAGAAAGGGATCTGGGGGTTATCATTTCAGATTACCTAAGGGTGTCAAAGCAGAGTACAAAGGCAGCAGGGAGGGCCAGTGGCATGCTGGGGTACATATGCAGAGGTATCACTATTCACTAATAGAAGGAGAGAGGTGGTGATGCCATTGTATAAAACACTAGTGAGATCTCACCTAGAGTACTATGTACAGTTCTGGAGGCCACATATTTGAAAGAACATTGACAGAGTGGAGAGGGTCCAGAGAAGGATGACAAAGGTGGTACAGGGCTTTCACCAGAAAACATATGAGGAGAGACTAAGAGATCTCAGTATGTACTCACTAGTGGAGAGGAGGGATCTGGGTGACATTATAGAAATGTTCAAGCACCTCAAACAGATCCAGAAGCAAATGGTTTGATACATTGTTTTGGACCAACATAGATGTCACAAAAATACCTTAAAATACCTTAAAGGCATAAACAAGGTGTGGGAGGACATCTTACAATATCTGAAGAGTACAAGAACAAGAGGGCATGATATGAAATTGAAAGGTGGCAGGTTAAGGGGAAATGTGAGAACGTTTTCTTCACTGAGAGGGTGGTGGACACATGGAATAGTCTGCCACAGGAGGTGGTGGGAGAAAGCACAGTGTAGTGATTTAAACATACATGGTCAGACATAAGGGAACCCTAGAAGTGGGAAGGAGAGGAGAAAGCCATTGCTCTAGAGGCCACAAACAAGGGAGGCTTACAGCAGACTAGACGGGCCTGGTAGTCCTTATCTGCTGACAATTTCTGTGTTTTTGTGTTACTGGATATCCATTTGTGAGCCCATCAAGTATTATTTGATAAGATTACGAGCAGTTTCAGGGCATCAATAAAGTTCTTTATGAGCTCTTGGGAATAATGCACAGTTCAGACTATATTTTATATTTATTTATTTATTTGAATTTTGATGACTGGGTAAGCCCTCTGAGACTAGAAGTCTACAGCGAAGGACATAGATGTACAGTACAGTAAAAGACAGTGCAGAGTATCATACAAGATAAAATTTACAAATATAGACATGTTTAAATTAGTTACGCAATATTGCAGAACACGTATACATGCATATAATTCTTGTTTGGAGACGTTGAATGTTTACATATAGAGGCGACCTGCCTACACTTGTCATCCCTTTATTAATTCTGTGTATACATATGACATTAAGGTGGGGGGCGGGGGGACTTCAACGAAAACAGTTACAGGTGACTGTGGTCCAGAAGAGGAATTTTAGTCTCTTTTTAAACAGTGCTTGGGTAGGGCAAGTCAGGATCCCAGGGTGCAGGAAGTTCCACAGGTATAGGACAAAGAACGAGAAAGACCTTCTACCTATATCATACCGCAGTTTGGGGACATCCAGCAGTGGGAGGGCTGCAGTTCTAAGAAGTCTGGCAAACTGCTTGTGTTGTATAATGCCATGGAGACTGGGTTTCACATAACTGGCCATGTATGTATGGGCACTATGGGACTCTCAAGTATAGTAGGTGATGGAGATGGGCAGGGTTTAACCTGTTAGGGATGGGATAAGGTGTCACATTGAGGCAGTAGGGACCTTGGAAACAGCATTTACATTAACATACTCATTGTCCACAACCAGGAATAGAGACAACAGCAAATGGATTTATTGAGGTACATGTACAGTGCAGCAATCCTGCTCCTCCTGGGAGCAGCCATGGCCAGGCACATAGTTCATTTTCTTCTCCCAAAACTGGACCTGGATGGATCAACAAATTGCTTGCTGCTGTCAGTCATGCACTCCTCACACTGCATTTAGGAAAGTCTCATGTGTTCATTCTCTGGGAAATCACAAACTCTTCACAGTAGATGGCATTTGTCCTGGCAAAAGAGGAGACCTGCACTTATGAAGGACCCACGGGGGGATGAGGATGACTGTCCATTAAGGGTCACTTATGGGGCTCCTTCATTTCTTACTAGTTCCAAGTAGATAAGCACAGCACACCACTTTAAAAGTAAAAAAATCCCTAGCTATTTATTGAGCACTTTATTGACATTCACAGCTCGCAATGAAATATTTCAGTGAAAACAAGATTGCAGTTGAGCTTACAAATCAAAAAATTCATTACAGCAGCATACATACTACCAGGTCTTCATAAACCAGTGATTCTGTGGCACATTCCTGTATTTTCCTGGCAAAGGACAACATTAAGATAGCACAGAGGTGGTTGTTGGGGATAAAGATGACCTCACTTAAGCTGGCTCCACCACTGGCATAACACTCCTTTTAATCCATATTCAGTAAGGACCTGAGGGACCTATATAATGCATCAGTACCTTAATACCCAGGGATCACACTCTCTGAGACTGGAATAGCAACCCTACAATAGCTGTGTCATACGTCTTTGTTGATACAATTTGGGGACAACCAGCTGGGTGAGACAGACACGCTCTCTTATTCTGCCTCTGGTACTTAACATTCTGTTCACTGGGCTCATAAGCCCATACGTGCAGATATGAGCAGAAAAACTGTACAACCCCACTTTTTAAGTCAGGAGCTATGTTCAGTTTTTCTCTAGCACTTATTCATAGTTAATTTATACAAATTTAACCTACTCAGACAAGATCATATACTTGTTCCCTTGGCTTTTTGATAGTCTACTTAGAAAATGGGTTGGGGAAAGTCCTGAACTCTGACTGTGTTTTTCTATAATTACCCATAGTAAAAATAAGGATAACAGAAATGCATAACACATAGTAGTTATTGATGGCTGGTAGGAATAATTATGCATTCTATAAATATTCATTTGTTTTGTGGATGAAACCCATAGGTCTGCAGGTGCACAAAAACTCAAAATGTTCCAAAGCTCTGTTTCCCAAACCCCAATGTTTAATCTAAAATTTTTCCTCTGTTTGTAAACCCTTTGCACAATGTTGTTGAAATTAAGTAACATTCTGCAAACCATGTTTCTTCACAGGTACATTACTATCTGTAAGACATGTGTCATGATTGGCTGAAAGTAAGTCAGATTAGTAAAGATACCCACGAGAGGAAATGTAGACTTGGACCTGGTATTTACAAGTAGAGAAAGGGTACTAGGTGTCAAAGTGAGGAGCCACCTGGGAACTGGTGGCCACCATACTGTGTGGTTCAGAGTAAACAAAGTTGAGGACTCCGGCAACTGAAAACTGAAAGTCCTCGACTTCAGGAGGGCTGACTTCTCAAAACTGAGGACCTGCATAAAGGACAAGCTCATTCACATGTCGGGAGAGAGTGTGGAAGAAAATTGAACTAGACTGAAGGAGGCAATAGCCTTGGCCACATCATAGTGCACCTGTCAGGTTAGTAAGACAAAAAAAGGAAGAAACCACTCTGGTTCTTCAAAGAGGTAGCAGCAAAAGTAAAGGACAAGTGTAAAGCATTCAAAAAATACAAAGAGACAGTGAAGTGGGAGACAAAGCAGAGTATAAGGATAAACTAAAGAAGACAGGAACAGTAATAAGAAGTGAAAAGGCAGAAAAAGAGTTAAGAATAGCTCAAGGAGTAAAGAAGGGTGACAAAACCTTCTTTAGGTATATACAAGAAATAAGAAAGACCAAAGGAGAAATGGTCAGAATTTTAACAAAAGACGGGCAGCACACAGAGGAAGATGCAGAAAAAGCAGAGGCACTCAATAAGTACTTCTGCTTCTCCACCATTATTTATGTACCTATCCAGTTTAGTTTTAAATTTGGCATTGTTTTTATTAATAACTATATCCCATGGTAAAGTATTCCAGAGATTTAATTTTCTTTCTGGGGAAAAGTGTTTCCTTCTCATAGTGCTAAACTGTTTCCTCATTGTAATGGTTGCCCTCTTGTACCAGCATGAAGGGGTTTAAATTCTCTATTCATTTTGCACATTAAATATGGGTCATTAATGGCATCAAACATTAAGAGAAGGTCACCTCTTAAATCTCATAGTTCTAGTATCATAAGCTTTATGTCTGCAAGCCTGTTATCATATGGTTTGTCTTTAGAACCTGATATTAATTTTGTTGCTTTTCTTTGGACTTTCCCAACTTTGTGTATGTGACTCTTTTTTTAAGGGCACCAGAAGTGTGTGCTGAAGTCTAGATGTGGTGGGACATACACTCTGTATAGTGGGCATACAATATCTTTATTTTGTGAGTGGATGTTTCTTACAGCAGACCACATAACTTAATTGGTTCAAGGTACTACTTCACTGCAGTATATATTGTGATCTAGATCAATTTTTATGAGTACCCCAAGGTCCTGCTCATTAACAGCTGAAAGCAAAGTTTTATTACATTTTGTATATTGGTGTTTTTCTTTTTCAGACCTACAGTATATGCATAAGCCTGCTTTTGTCAAAGTTGAATCTAATTTCCTACATATCAGCACACGTTGTTTTATTATTCAGAGCTATCTGGCTGTCTAATGTTTGCTTGTAGTATACTGGGTCCTCCTAGCCTATTTTTTTGTCCAACTTGTTAGATTTTTGAACATACGGTATCTGATATAAATATCTGAAACATTAACAGACTGAGTACTGAACCTTGGGGGACCCTACTGGACACATTCCCAGGAGTAGATAAATGTCCATTTATTATTATTCTTTGAGTTCTATCTGGCACCCAGTTTAAAGTCTTGTTCATTAGCCTTTGGTCTATATCAAGATTAAACATTTTTCTGATTATTGCCCAGTGAGGGCTAAAGTCAAGTACTTTACTGAAATATAGACAGAGGACATCTTAAGGGGTTTTATTGTCAAGTAAAGCAGTTTGTAGTTGCTTTTACCTTAAAGCAGTAATGTAGGTCCAGTCCAAAGCCTAGTTAGGGAGCTCCATCTGTGGACTTTTGGTCCAGTGGATGTTTGATTTTTGTTAAAAAATTCTTTGGAATTGAAATTTTGGACTGGACCTGCATTACTGCTTTAAGGTAAAGAGTGCAACTACAAACTGCTTTGTTTTTTTTATGTATGGGCTGGCTGCCCTTTCTGTATTTGCACCACCTGTTTGTGCCAATCACCACACCCCACAAGACTGTATTTTATTGTCAAGTGCATGATTTATTTTTTTGCAAAAATATGTAGTGCATGATCTGCCCCTTGTAAAGCTGTGCCTGATCTGGGACTATGTTATTTACATTTTTTAGAGATGTTATCCTTGATAATCTGGGTATCTTGGTACATCAAGACAAAAGAAGGCCAAGGCCTTCACGATTGTCTCTCACAATCGGGTGGGTTATTTTTGTTCCTAGAATTTATTATAAATTTGTTTAGCTCCTACTTAAAGCTGTACATTGTCTGTAGGTTTACCAAAATCCAGGCAATGAATTCCACATATGGCTGACCTTACAATAAAGAAATTCATCCTTTGTTTGTATTTGCCCTTTAGACTACCAGTTGCTTATTAAGAGATCTTAATTGAACAGTTCTTTCATTCAGATAAATTTCAAGTTCATTCATAAGGACCTCGCTTTTCAGAATGTAATAAAGAAACAAATGATCACCTTTTTGCCTCCTTTCTTGTAGGATAAACAGACTCAGTTTTTCTCATTTGTTGTCATAGTTCATGGTGTAAAAACCTTTTAACATTTTTGTTATTCTACTCTGGGGTCTCTCAAGTATGTTTATATCTTTTGTTAAGTAAGGGCTCCAGAATGGGGAACCATAATCAAGATGATGAATAACAAAGGTTTTATATCTATTTGCATAAATGCACTGGGAGTCTCTAGACACAAATGTACACCTAATTACAAGAATCAAATGGTTCACCTTCCTGGCTACCAGAGCAAAATGGTCAGAGGGGAAAAGGTTATTATTATTAACAGTAACTCCCAGATCTCTTTCTTTGTTTACTGATTTTAACATGGTACCATTCATAAAGGAATTGTATCTAGGATTGTTCTTCCCAAAATGCAACACAATTCACTTATCTGAATTAAAGAACATTCTGTTTTCAGTAGCCCACTTTTGTATAAGAACTAGATCATTAGACAAGATTTTTTGGTTTTCTAAGGTATCCACTTCCCCTCCTACTTTTGTGTCAGCCGCAGATTTTGCCAGGTGACTATTGACATCTCGCCCCATGTTCCTAATAGACAGTCCAAACTATATTGGCCGAATAAGGAACCCTGAGGCACTCCACTGCTTATGTTCCCTCCATTGAATATATTCCATTCACTCTTACTATGTGTTGATACCCATATCATATAGCTTTGTATCCAAGAGATCATGTGGTACCGTATCAAGGTCTTTCCCTAATCCAACATTATGACATGATATCAATGTGTACCTTCATCTATACTTTTGCTGACATGCTCATAAAATGATATTAAATTTACAAGAAAGGCCTTTCTTATACCCATGCTGTGATATGTCCTATAACTGTAATGTTGTTATTTCATCATCTATTAATAGTTTGAGCAGTCTTTCCAAAATTTTACATCAAATTGGAGTTAAACTAATTGGTCTGTAGTTTCCACTTGACTTCTAGTATCCTTCTTATGAACAGGGACAACCACCACATTTTTCAGTCTGATGGAACATTTCCAGTTTTAGTGATGCATTAAACAAGATAGTGAGGGGAATACCAGATGATTAGCCATATTTTTAGGAACAAGGCATGTAGTTCATTAGGTCTGAGAGATGTATTTCCCTTATATTTCTTAGCAAATTTAAAATCTGATTTGGTGAAAAGTCCATTGGGGGAGGCTAGTGTTATTCCATGGTATACCATGTCCATTTCCTTTGTTGAACACTGAAACAAAATATTCATCAAATGACTGTGCCATCTCTTCTGGGTCTGTTATTAATATGTCATTTTGTGATAATGGACTGACTGAGTTAGAGGTTGTTTTATTGGTGAAGCACGATCTATGTTCAAGATTCAATTTCTCCTTTTTATTAGATGTTTAAGCTTTTCAGTTCCCTTTTGTAGTTATTTATATTCTCACCTGTAGTGCACTTTTGAATGTCCTGTAAGATTTGCCTTTACTTTACTTGTTTCTGTACCAATTTAGTTAGCTATATGGATATGCAGCCTTTACAGTTATATTTTCTGACAATTGGGACAAATCCCTCCTCTATCTCTAGGATTAAGTTTTAATAGTTATCCAGATAGTGTCTATGTCTTTATTAGAAAGAACAGTTTCCCAATCAATATTTGCCAGTGTGTTCTTTATCATATCCCAATTTGCATTCTTGTAATCCCTGAAACCAGTGGGGTTGGTCTGGGAATATTTCCTTGTTACCAGGGAGCCCGTAAATTTACAATGATCACTAGTACCTAGAGGGCTATGCACACTTATATCTGAAATGCCATTTCCAAGGTTAGTCATAATTAGATCTAAAGTATTATTCCCTCTCATAGGGCTTGTGACAAGTTGGTCCACACCAATAGAATGTATAACCCTTAGGAGGCCCTTTTCAAATTTGGAGGAACCTGTAAGTTCCTGTCAATTTATGCTGGGTGCAATGAAGTCCCCAGTTCTTAGGACATCACCCATGGTAGTGGCATTTTCAATTTCCTGAAGTAATGCAGTGTTGTAATTCCTTGAGCTGGCAGGGGCCTATAGCATTACCAGGATCAACATTTTCCTATTCCTAAACTTAAGTTTTAACCAAATGAATTATGCAGGAACAAGAGTCTCCTTATTTACTTCAATTTGGTGACAACATATATCATCCTTAATGTAGCAGTACTCACATTTCCCTTTCCTAGCAAGTCTATTTTTTTGAAAAGCTGATAGTCCTGTATTTTGTTCATCCAATCATTGGATTTATCCCAATATGTCTCTGTGAAGATGGCCATAGCTGTATTGTTCTTATTCGAAGGACTCTAATTCTATTTTTTAGTTACATTTATACTCCTGGCATTAGCGAGAATAAAAGAACAAAGAGTAGTATCACCTTGCCTAGATGAGAAATGGCAGATTTATTTTACCCTGTAGTTTCTTTCCCAATAATCTGGAAACCTGCCTGCTAAAATATAGTCCATTCCAGCAAAAGAGACCATAGTCCCTTCAAAAGTTTGCCAGTGTGGAATGCAAGTGAAGCCTTTGATTAAAGCCCACTTCCTGAGCCATTCATTTAAGCTTTTGATTTTCCTTTGTTTATGGTATCCTGCCTAGGTACCAGCAACATTTCTGATATGAAAATTTCACAGCCCATGTCTTCAAGTATTTTATGCAGCTCTGCATAATCTTTTTATCCCTCAATGTCTCCTATATTCACATCATTAGTTCTGACATGTAAAATCACAATGGGATAATCACCTGCATTTTTCAGAATGTTTTTGCCATGGAAGTTATGTCTTTAATGTCACCCCCCCCTCCGAAACTGCTACAATCATTTTATCACTGTTGCAAACGATTCTGTAAATAAGTTTAATAATCAAGTCACCCAATACAAATAATTGTCTCATGTTGCTTGGGGGGGGGTGATGACTACTTGAGAAATTACCATTACTAGTTGAGGGGGCATCATCCATTAATAAGTCACTTGATTAATTTCCAAAATCTGTCAAGGGTGGTACACAAGAGGTTGTACATGTTTGGTTGAAGAGGCATCATCCATTATCAAACCTGTCTGTTGGGTATGAATATCAATTAATGGAGGAACACAGCTGTTGGTGTTAGTTTTTTGGGGGAGGAATATTTACACTAGTTCCTGTTACCGGACTACCTACAAATGTATCTGTTTGACTCATTTGTTCATCAGGAGCAAATAAAGCAACTCTGGCACCAGAGAAATGAAGTGCATAAAGGACTTTAATAATATAAATGCCAACAACTCATGCAACAAACAACCCACAACTGGTTTTGTTATTGTGAGCGTCCTCAGGAGGGATAATGTAGTTATCACAAGACCACATTTAAAAAAGAGCTGTTTAATAAAGTGACAGAGTGTGATTTTTAAAAAAATGTGAAAATTCAATCAATATATAGAAAACAATCAAGAGATCCTTAATGCAATACAAAATTCATTATATAAATATGAGTATATACATCTCTCAACATATTCAATGCCACAATACATTCTTGCTCAAAGTCCCAAGTATGAGAATAACCTGGACCAGGAAATTAGGATATTATGAAGCTGCAGGATAACCTAAAGGATGGATCCAGAAAGCCACCTGGAATCATCAATAGCCACCTATAGAGATTAAAAAAGGGGGAAAATCTATTAATATAGGATATAAAATATATAAACTATATATGTATTACTAGAGAAAACACAGAAATTGCGAAAACAGTCTATCACAAAAGGAGAAAGGGCTATCTCTTCTTATTGTGTTTCTTCCTTATAAGAGGCATAACATCAATTCTATCATTGGTGCCTTGGCTTTTTAAACCACCCAGTGTATAAATCCAGAAGGCCTCTCTAATAGTTTGGCATTCAAGTCACCCCCCCAGTCCCAAAGTCACCTGTTCTACACCACAAAATTTGACAGAAGATCAGCTGAAACTTTTACAAAAAGGCCTCTCCTTTGTACCCACCAGGGACCTTTATCCCTTTGAGTTATATGAGCACTTTCAGAGATTTAACAGAAATTTGAACCTGAAGGCTTTTTTCACTAAACAAAATATGTGTCAGGGTAAAAAAATAACTTCCACTGAGGGTCACCATTCCTCTATTGATTCTACCTCACTTTCTACCTTCACATCTAATATTTTAGATGGGGTCCCTACTTTCCACCCACTCAGCTCCTTCTGTCTGCCCCCAATAACACGGCGCATGTCTTTGAATGAGCATGTATGACAGGTTTTGATAATTTAGCACAAATTAGAGACAGGTCCACTATGTTAACATCTCCAGTGGGGACTCTATAGCCCTGAAGGAATTGGAACAAAATCCAAATATTGTCATTAAACCTGCTGACAAGGGTGGGGCAGTGGTGGTTATGTCCGCCCATAAATATATACAAGAAATCATGGGTCAATTAAGCGACAGTACATTTTACAAGAAACTTAGGAGGGACCCCACTAGTATGTTTAAGTCACAATTTGATAGTTTTTCACATGGTGCATTAATGGATGGCTATATTTCAACACAGGAGTGTGAATTTCTGACTGTCTAACATCCTATTAGAGCCAGTTTATACACGCTTCCTAAAATTCATAAGGATTTACATAATCTTCCTGGATGCCCCATAGTGGTGGGCATAGGCTCCCTGATGAACCCTTCTTTGTTTGTTGATGCCCATATTAAAGATCTAGTACAGAACCTTAGGTCCTATGTGAAAGATACCACTCATATGCTGCATATTCTAAGAGACACAGCACTGGAACCAGACTGGTGGTTGGTATCTATGGACATTACATCAATTTATACCAGCATTCCCAATGAGGATGGTTTATACACCTTAGAATATTGGTTGAATAATGTTGAGTGTTTGGATCATGCTAGGAAATGGTTCTTATTGGATTGTTCAGAACATGTCCTTAAAAATTATTTTTTGTTGCAAGGGTAATTTTACATACAAACCAAGGGGACAGCGATGGGGGCTACATTTGCCCCAAACTATGTTAACCTCTACCTTGGCCACTGGAAAATAACAACCATCTATAATGCCAAGATCAATTATTTTTGCCATAGGATTGATCTCTGGTGTCATTTTATTGATGACATATTCATGGTGTGGTGTGGCACACAAGATGGACTAATTTCCTTTGTGAACTATCTAGTAACCAGCAACCCAAATTTTAAATTCACAGTTACGTGACAAACAAAGTGTCACATTTTTGGATTTGTGCATTACTAAAATGAAGCTGGAGAAATTTACATGAATTTATTTTGTAAACAAACTGACAGGAATTCTCTGCTCACTTCATCCAGTTGCCACCCATGCCATTTAGTGGATAACATTCCCAGGGCCCAATTATTATGTGCTAGACTTAATTGTTGTAAAGACACTGATTTTGTTGTACAAGGTACAGCACTGTGTAAGAGGTTTATAGCAAGGGGTTATAGCCATGATGTTGTAAATGAGGCCTATAAACAGGTTGTACACACAAATAAAGAGGGCTTACTGGTACCCCATTCCACAACCCAAGGAACCTCCCCAGTAGAAGATGAAGGTAATGCTCAGAGACTTAATTTTGTTACAACATACTGTAGACAATCCAATGGGGATCATGAGGGCCAGCTGGAACATTTTAAGAACTGACCCTTTACTTAAGGACACTGCAACATTGCCCTCTTGTATGGCATATAAGAAGGGTTCATTATTAAAAGATAGACTGGTACACAGTCTTCATAAACCTGAGTTCTAGAGATAGCTCTTGGTTACTCTGCACCCCAATGCCACTTTTCTATGCAGTCATTGTATATTTTGTACTTCCATCCTGAAGAGTCATACCTTCACCACTGTTAATGCCCATTGCACATACAACATGCTTGATTTATTTAGTTGTGTCACTGACAAAATAGTATATTTGGCTACCTGTATCTGCGGGGCATTTTACATTAGGAAAACAACTAGACCATTCAAGATACGGGTTGGTGAACATCTGCAAAGCATTCAGGGGGGTGATACCTCCAATGCTTTGGCAGTACATTGCAGTAAATATATTGGGGTGGGTGACACTGCTAACAGCGATGCTTACAGACACTCATTTAAATTTTGTGACGTAGAACAGATGACATTGGGACCTAGGTGGGGTGACTTGGACACCAAACTATTAGACAGAGAGGCCTTCTGGATATATACACTGGGTGCTTTAAAAAGCCCAGGCATCAATGACAGAATTGATGTTATGCCTCTTATTAGGAAGAAACACAATAAGAAGGGATAGCCCTTTGTCCTTTTGCAATAGATTGTTTTGCAATTTCTGTGTTTCTCTAGTACTATGTATATAGTGTATATTTTATATCCTCTATTAGTAGATTTTTCCCCTTTAATCTCTATAGGCGGTTACTGATGCTTTCAAGTGGCTTTCTGGATCCGTCTTTCATGGTGGTAACAAAATGCATCCTCTTGTTATCCTGCAGTTTCATAATATCCTTGGGCTGGCAGTATAGCCTAGAGGTTAGAGGAACGAGGTGTGAACAAGCTTTGATACATCCAGCAGACCAGACCTGAGTTTGTTTCTCACAACCTCCACTTGCATACTGTGTGATTCAAAGCAAGTCACTTAACCACCCAGTGCTTCTCAGGTCATCCTCGAAAATAGGCACTTGTGCCCAGTGGCCTTTACACCTGGTTACTAAAGACTAAAATAAAATAAACATTTTTATACTTGGGACTTTGAGCAAGAATGTATTGTGACATTGAAAATGTTGAGAAATGTATATACTTATATTTATATATTGGGTTTTGTATTGTACTAAGGATATATTGATTGTTTTCCATATATTGATTGCATTTTCACATTTAAAAAAAATCATACTCTGTCACTTTAAGCAGTTGTTTTTTAAATGTGGTCTTGTGATAGCTACGTTATCCCTCCTGAGGATGCTCACAGTACCAAAACCAGTTGAGGGTTGTTTGTTGCTCGAGCTGTTGGCATTTATATTATTAAAGTCCTTTATGCACTTTTATTTCTCTGGTGCCGGAGTTGTTTTTGCTTTGTTGCTCTTTATCCAGGCATATAAGAGTGGTTTGAGCAGAGTTTACTGTTACTCTTTGTTAATTAGGATCCTGCAGTAATGAGTCATCGTTCAACAGAGCAATTAATGGGTCATAACTATTCCTAATTGGGTTAGTAAAATGTACCGCCTTCCAGCCCTTTTTCAGTTGTCTGCTGTTGTTAAAGGAGGGAGAGGGGAGACATGATAGAAACTTTCAAGTACCTCAAGGGAATCAACAAAGTCCAAGAGGGTAGCATCTTTCAGAGAAAGAGATGTGCAAGAACAAGGGGGCACAACTTGAAGATAGAGGGAGGACAACTCAGGGGCAATTTGAGGAAGTATTCTTTTACAGAGAGAGTGGTGAACTCATAGAACAGCCTTCCAGAGGGAGTTGTGGGGTCAAAAACAGTGGGGGAATTCAAGAATGCATGGGACAGACATAAGGCAATTCTAGAGGGGGGTAAGAAGAAGTAGGCTACTGGTTAACTAGGATCTGCAGCTTAGCCAATAGATAGGGAAATGGGCAGACTAGGTGGAGCAAGCAGTCCTTATCTGCCATCAAAGTCTATGTTAACTACTTACCAGCCTTCATTTATGTCCTCTTCAGTAGAATCCTCTGGCCTACTTCTTTTCTTTGCAGACATAGAGTTGACTAGATTCTCAGGACTGTTGTGGTTAGTATTGCTATGGGACACCTTATTACCCTGTGGTTGAGTACTATTCCCAGCTATACAATCACCAGTCCTATTAGTGACATTTACATAGAAACATAGAATCTGATGGCAGATAAGGACCGCTTGGCCCACCTGGTCTGCCCATTTCCCTACCTAACGGATAAGCTGCAGATCCTAGTTAACCAACAGCCTACTTCCTCCTACCCCCCACTAGAATTGCCTTATGTCTGTCTCATGCATTCTTGAAATCCCCCACTGTTTTTGACTCTATGACCTCCTCAGGAAGGTTGTTCCATGCATTTGACTCTACGACCTCCTCAGGAAGGCTGTCCCATACATCTTTGCATCAGCTGCATTAATTGCCCTCATTTTTGAGACATTCACTCTCTCTGTTTTTTCTTGAGTTGGGCAAGGTTACTATAGAATGTTTTAATTTCCTCCTCTAGACACTGTTATTGATGCATTTGTCACATATGAAGATGTTGCAGGCAGGCAGAGTTTCTACAAGTTTGTACATACCTGTATCATAACTTGTGCATCTAATATCAACTTCCCCATCCATTGTTAGTATTTTGTCTCCCATTATGTTTTTTTTGGGGGGGTAAGTCACTACTTACAAAGATAAGTAACAGAGGGTATTGCAAAACTCCACAATCAAAAGTCAGAACCTGAGCACTCTCAGTTCTGCACTCTAATGCAATACACTCTTGGCTATGCTCAGCACCTTAACTGCCCTCAGTAGTAATCAGAAAGCATACCTCTGTCCCCCCTGTTCATGCTGGACATGCTTGACATGCACTACAATGTGCACGTCTCTGTGCATATCTCCGTGTGTGATGCTGTATGCTTGCCCTGCTTTCTAGGGCATTTCAATATATCACCATGACCCAGAACTGACTCACGGGTTACAGAATGTTCGTTTTCTCAAACCCTTGGATTTGACTAAAACAGCAGCCAAACCACTCAGTTACACACAAGTAATGGATAGTAATGCATATTACAGGCTAAAACAATAAAATATCAGTGTAGGCTGCAGTCATAGTTTAGGGGAACCACCCTGAGACTACAGTTCCCAGGCTACTTCCTGTAGTCTATTCACAGGGACCCCTCATAAATCACAATTCAGGAAATACTGGCAGAAACACAGTTTTTTTTATTTTGCAGCTAACTCTGTCACTTGGCTTCCTTGTCCATCACACAGAGTAGCTCAGATTCAAATTCAAAAGCCCTGCTTTCTAGGGGCATTCCAATCTATACACAGTGACCCGGAACTGACTTGCAGGGTCACGGAATGCTTTGTTTTCTCAGACTCTTGGGTTTGACTAAAACAGCAACCAAACCACTCAGTTACACACAAGTAATGTATAGAAATGCATATTACAGGCTAAAACAATAAAATATCAGTGTAGGCTACAGTCGTAGTTTAGGGGAAACAATCCTGAGACTACTATGCCTTCTAATATCTTTCCTGGGATTGTTGTAAGACTGATGGACCTATAATTTTTTTAAATCTTGCTTATTTCCTTTCTTGTGTATTGGCACCTTGTTAGCTGTTTTCCAATCATTTGTTATTTCTCTTGATCGATCCCTCATAAATATATTTCAGTTGGGCTGCAATATGTTCATTCCTAGTTTTTAGCATTTTACTGGTGATGCTGTCAGGGCCTGGTGATGAATCAATTTTCAAGCTGTTTATTCCTTCTTTAATTTCATTTTCATTTTTTTTTTTCATTTTTATTTCGCATAAAAACATTTAGGCAGAGCTTATTTTCAAACGATTTAGTGTTGAGGATACAACAACAATAGTAACAGACATATTATATAACAGTGTAGCAGAGATTATAGTACAATTTCCAAGTTGACAATCAATGGTAGTTTGAGCACATCTTTACTTCAGTTTTGGGCTGGTGCAGCATTGAACATATAATTATTTAACTACAAAATTTACAATAAATTGCAGAAACTGGAGATAGGCTTGGGGTGTGGAGGAATCATATCCGATATAGCAGTTACAAGACTCAGCAGGGGAGAGTAGGGATAGCAGCTTAGTCTTAAAGAGATTGGCAGAGGGACAAGTTCTTAGGAAGACGGCTAGGTCATTCCACTGTTTAGGGAATTGAAAAGAGAAACTAGATTGGCCTAGGGTGTTTTTCCTTTTTGGAAGCAGAAGGGAGCATTGTTCACCTCCTCAGGTGTAGTAGTTGTCAATGACAATGAATAAGGATTTAAGACTAGGGGACAGAAGGACGTGCAGGGCCTTGTGGCCAAGGAAAAGTGTATGGAAGGCCAGCATCTTGTTGAGGTCAAGCTAGATTAGTGACCTACAGTATATAGGATACAGGTATGTGTGTCAGGCTTAAGATCCAGGGCAAACCAACACACCCTGCTGAGGAGTATCATGACTCTGGCTAGGACAGTGTCACAGGCCAAGCCTTAAGCAGTAATCCCATAGTCAACAAGACTAATTATGAGGGACTGCACTAGCTGCTTTCTTATTTCAGGGATGAAGTTATGTCTATACCTGTACAGCAGTACAAGTCTACAGTTAGCTGTTTTTATTAATAGATCAACATGTGAACTGTATGTCATTCCGCTATCACGTGTCATGCCCAGGTACTTGAATGATGTTACTTGTTCAAGCTGACAGCCCATGTCAGTGACATTGGAGAGGGCAGGCAGCTTGCTTAGCTTGTTCCTGGTACAAATAGAGCATATGAGTAGTTTTCTGCTTATTCAATACTAAGGAGTTTGCAATGAACCAGATCTGTATTGCATTAAAGTATGTTT
Source organism: Neoceratodus forsteri (assembly GCA_016271365.2). Classification (NCBI taxonomy): domain Eukaryota; kingdom Metazoa; phylum Chordata; order Ceratodontiformes; family Ceratodontidae; genus Neoceratodus; species Neoceratodus forsteri. The sequence goes on from CM028130.1 coordinate 320,378,297, forward strand.
GCAGCTTATGTTGAGGGATGTCAGACATGAGTCACTAGTGTGACACTCTGCCACCTGCTTATTATTGTTATATTGCATAAAATTTGTATTATAACGAAATGTGTCTGTGACTGGCTGCCTAAGACATGCCAGTTAGCAAGTAAGCTTGACCTCTGACCTCAAAAGTGCAGTGTAAGTGAATCAGCAGGCTGTCATGACACTGGCCAGTGAAACCACTAATTAAAGACTTCCTTCCAGGGGGACAGTTTGTTACCCCTTATAACCTGCTCCTGCTTTTGAAGTTGGAAACTGAATATGAATTTTATGACCCTAGCAGGAAGGGAAGTCATTTGGCTCATCCTTTATGGTTTTCTCACCTAGCAGAGAACTAATGACAGATTGTGGGGTTATGAAACATCAAAAGGAATGTTTTGATCAAAGAGACTCATATTTTGGGAAATTGCTAGTTGCTGATTTTCACAGTAATAAAATATCCTTTTAGGATATCCATACTCAGATTACAGATTTATCACAGATCTAACAGTGACCTCATGGGTGACATCACCAGGAGGTAGAGAAACATGATTTTTGAATATTGCTTGCATTTGAAAAGTTGGTGCAAAAGGACTCTCTGAAAATCAAAGACACACTTAGTCTGTGGACTGGTAACTAGGCACTTTAGAAAGAGATAATTCAGCTGGAACTTTTAAGTATTTAGCAGACATTTTGTTTGTTCTGTAAATTTCCAATTATTTTGTTGAATGTAAGTATTAATTTATATGTTCTGTGTTTGATATTTTGCCTAATTTACAATTTTTAACAAACAATATTTTTCCTTGAAATACTGCCTGTGGCTTCTCAGTTTTCTTTTGCATGTGAATGCTGAACCAGTGTTTAATTCTGACAGCTGTTAATGGCTTGAATGTGTTACTAATCTTGCTAAAGGTAAGAATATACCTAGGTCCCTGTTTGTCTCCTGTTCACACTATTGCATTTTGAGGTTGGCACTGTGGGAACAGAGGGCCTGACCTGCGGAGTGCGTTTGTGACAGATTTGGTTGGCAGCGGTGCAATTTAAAAGTATTTGGTAACACGAGTTTTAACAGTCTAGTGTGTCAGATTAATACTGTACAGCTCACATGCAAAATAAGGCAGTGATTTTTTAAAAAGTAAACAGAACTATATCATTGTACTTACAGTCTAAGTTACCTACCTGTTTTATTTTTTTCAAGTGCAAGTTAGTGTAGCTGTAGTTAGGGAAGAAGATGGCTTCCAACTACAGCGAGCACACTGCAGACCAACTGAGGCAGTTGTGCCAAGAGAGAGGAGTCCAGCATGAGGGCCGAACCAAAAGGCATCTTGTCAAGGATCTTGTAGCAGATGATGCATAAGACCTTGAGTCACAGTGTGTGACTGAAAAGGACTGAACCTTGGGCATGGAGGGTCCAGGGTCCAGTGCAGTATCTAGATCCAGTGAGGAGGACAGCAGGGCCAGTGCAAGCTAAGGGCCACAGCAGCAAGGGAAGGTCATCAGCATTCTGGAGCCCGAGGGATCAGGCTACAGATGAAGTTGCAGAGGATGGAGATGGAGTCTGAACAGAAAAGATTTGAAACCAAGCAGCAGAGGGAGCTGGAGTTCCAGAGAGAAGAGAGGTGAGAGCAGCGAGACACAGAAGAGAGAGCGACAGTTTCAGTGAGAGGCAGAAGAAAGAGAGTGACAGCTTCAACAAGAGGTGGAGTGAGAGTAGTGAGAAGTTGAGTGAGAATAGTGTGAGTGCCAGAGGCAACATAACCTGGAGAAGCTATGACTCTAAACACCAGCACCAGAGCAGGTAAGTGGCCTAGGTTTAACTGGAACTACAGGACGGGTTACACGTTAAATTCTAAATTGATAACTGAATTTAAAGAGGAAAGATATGGATGCCTTTTAAATTCCTTTGAAACATATGATTCAGGCAAATATTCCTATAGAGTCTTGGAACTTTCAGCTATCCCCACTACTCACCGGAAAAGCTTGGAATGCATTGGGTCAAATGGACAATGAGGACAGTAATGAGTACAGTAAATTTAAAGCTGCACTTTAAAAAAATATGAGCTAACGGCAGAGGCATACAGAGTTAAATTCTGTAAGCTCAGGAGAAGCCCTGACATGTGCTGTGAGGAGCTAGCCACTAAACAATGTCAGTTTTTAAAATGTTGGTGGGAAGGAATTGAAGCAAACTCTATCGAGAAAATTGAAAATGCTGTACTGTTAGAGCAGGTTTTTTGGGCATGTCCAGCACAGCTGAATACCTGGCTGGAAGACCAAGACCAAAAACAGTACAAGAGGCTGCTGAACTGTCAGACTGCTATGCCAGGAGCAGACCTGCTCTGAGAGGGAATGGGGTGGATGTGACAGTGCAGAAAGGGAAAAGCGCTCCTTCAGGGTAGCTAAAACCTTCCCTGCCTCCACCGAAACCAGGTAGCCCCAGGTTACAAAGAAAAGATTTACCTGAGAAAAGAAACAAATGTTGGGTTTGGAAAGAACCTGGTCATCTGACCAGGCAGTGTCCTAAAAGGACAAGCAGTGCACAAATTGGTGCTAGGAAAGAAGTGGGTTGTTTGCGTGTTGCTGAAAGCATGTCAGTAAACGTAAGGGGACACATACACCCAATCACTGTGAATGGGGTAGAGACACATGGGTTGAGGGACACAGGGTCAACCCTGACTTTTGTAAAAGGTGATCTGGTACAGCCTGGTCAGTTTATACCCAATCAATTTGTGACTGTAAGGAGATTCACTGGGGAGGAGAAAACCTCACCACTCACTAGAGTTCTCCTAGACTGGGGTGAGAGTGGGGGGACTGTGCACAAGGTTGCCATAGCAGAAGCTTTGGCTGTCAATATAATTATTGGCAACAATCTCATACAGGGGATGTTGTGTCAGTTACCACAGCCAAGCGCAAAGGAAAATTGTAGTTCACTGGTCCCCATAGAAGCCCTTGTGGAAACCACTGGGAGGCTGGTTCCTCAACCTGTGTCTCCTGATATGGAGAATAATGAAATGGGGTTAGAAATTCCAGGTAGCAGTTAACAGAAGAGCTATGGAGGGTTACTCCAAGGAGGAAGGTGTGACCCATAGTCGGAGGGTTAGGAATGACAGTGATTCTGAATGCCCTGATGCTAGAGCTAGTGACCCTAGTTTAGAAACTGAATGGGACTTGTCCCATGCCTTTGAATGTGTGAAGTTTGCAGCTGCTCAGAAAAGTGATCCTAGTTTAGAGAAACTGAGGGCTTGGGCAAACTCTGATGGAGCACAGGGAGGTGATGGGAGACATAAAGTTTATTGAGACAATGGACTGATGTATATGCAGGGTGCTAAGACAGAGGGAGGGGTGATGGACAGGCAACTTGTCATTCCCCATGGGTACCATGAGCAGTTGTTCAAGACTGCAAATGATATTCCCATGTCTGGTCATCTGGGAATCACATGCACTATGCAGTGCTTGGCCCAGAATTTCTATTGGCCCAGCATCACCCAGCAGGTGAATGGGTATTGCAGGTCTTGTCACCGGTGCCAAGAAATAGGGAAGGCAGGTAAGAAACCCAAGCTGCTCTAATTCCTTTACCTGGTGAAGGAGCCATTCAGAGGATGGAAATGGATATTGTTGGGCCTTTAAATACCCATAGTTCCTCCGGAAGAGGTTCATCCTAACTGTGGTGGATTATGCCACCCAGTATCCAGAAGCAGTCACCCTATCCTCACTGAAGACAGACAAAGTGACAAATGCTTTGCTAGGGATTTTCTGCCGTGTTGGGTTTCTGCAGCAGTTATCACTGATCGAGGGGCTTCCTTCATGTTTGACCTGATGAAATGTTTGTGGGAGAAGTGTGGAGTGGTGCTGAGAAGCACAACACCTTATCACCCTCAAGCCAATGGGCTTGTGGAAAGATTTAATAGTTCCCTTAAGTCAATGCTCCAAGCATTTGCTGAACAGCATGAGAGGGAGTTGGAGAAATACCTTCCCCACCTGTTGTTTGTATACCGGAAGGTGCCCCAAGAGTCAACAGAGTTTTCCGCCTTCAAACTCTTATATGGACGCAGGGTATGTGGACCTGTAGACTTGATCCGTGAGGACTGGGAAGGCAAGCACACCACCCAGGGAACTCCCATAGTGGATTATATCCGTAAGTTTAGGGAAAGGCTGAAGGAGCTTATGGGGACAGCCCAGAGCAACCTGGCAGCTGCCCAACAAAAACAAAAGGTGTGGTATGACTGAAGAGCCAGAGCTCGCTTGTACACTGTGAGTCAGGAAGTCATGGTCCTAAGCCTGGTCTGGAAAGAGAAGCTGCAGGCTGAGTGGGCAGGATCATACAAGGTAGACAGGTAAATGACGTAAAATTGAGTTATCTGGCAGGAGATATACACAAAGAATGTAAGATGTCAACATGATGAAGCCATATGCTAATAAGGCTGACATGGTGTTTGCAGTGTGTAGTGCTGGGGAAGGGACGGATGAAGGAGAACCCCTTCTGGACTTTCTGGAAGAAAGCAAGCAGAAGTCCTCTGTGGAGGCAATTAAAATGTCACCTCAGCTGACCCTGAACCAGATCCAAGAAGTAAGGGAGGTTTTACCAGACTTTGACCACTGTTTAGCACCAAGTCTGGACTAACCACCTTAGCTTACACATGATGTGGAGACAGAAATGCAGGCACCCATATGGCAAACAGCATATCAGGTGTCAGAGGTTGTCCAAAAGGACATTAGGAGGGAGGTGGATGAAATGCTGGATTTAAGGGTAATCCAGAAATTATGCAGCCCTGGGCCTCACCCATACTCCTTGTTCCCAAGCCAGATGGCTCTAATCATTTTTGTGTGGACTATAGTGGACTCACTGAAATCATAAAGTCAGACGCCCACCCAATGCCATGGACGGATGAACTCCTAGACAAGTTAGAGGGGCAACATACCTCACAACTATTGGCTTACAGGGTACTGGCAGGTAGAATTAACTGCCAGAGCTAGGAAGAGGTCAACCTTCATCATTTCAATAGGGTTATTTGAGTTTAAGTAATACCTTTCAGAATGAAGAACACCCTGCCACTTTCCAAAGGTAGGTAAACCAGGTATTAAATGGTGCTGAGGAGTATGCTGTGGCTCTGGATGACATTACCATCTTTAGTGCCTGCTGGGAGGAACACCTATCCCACATTAGGGAAGTTCTGGGAAGGATACCGAGGGCCAGACTCACTGTCAAAGCTGAGAAGTGCCAGGTGGCCGTGGCTGAGTTGACATACCTCAGGCACATTGTAGGCTGGGGACAGTTCCATCCTAACCAAGCAAAAATAGATGCAATTAAGGCCCAGACCAGAAACACATAAACAGATCAGGAGTTTTCTTGGGACAGCATGGTACTATAGAAATTTGTACCAAATTACAGGGCCCTGGTCACTCCCCTATCTGGCCTGTTAAAAAAAGGATACCTAAGAAAATTACCTGGGAATCAACCTGTGAACAAGCCTTTACCAGACTGAAGGAGGTACTATGCAGTGCTCCTGTACTGACAATTCCAGACTATAGCAGACCCTTTGTAGTCCAGACTGATGCCTCAGATGTGGGTATTGGGGCAGTGCTCAGTCAGACATCCAACCAAGGGAAAGATCCCCCCATAGTGTACCTCAGTAAAAAGTTACTTCCCATGGAGCAGGCTTACTCTACAGTGAAAGACAAGTGTCTTGCCATGGTGTGGGCCCTAAAGAAGTTAAAGCCATACCTACACAGGCAGAATTTTGAGTTACCAACTGACCACAACCCCCTGGTTTGGCTGGCACAAATGGGTAAAATGAATGGTAGACTATTAAGATGGAGTCTTGCCTTGCAAGGGTATGACATGACTGTCTCACATAGGGCTGGGGCAGCCAAAGAAAATGCAGATGGACTGGTGCATCAGTTTGAGCAATGAACTGACTTGGGGAGCTCATCCCATGCTGGGATAGAGTCCCCAAATTCAGTCTAGGTGGGGAGCACTGTGATGCTCTGCCACCTGCTTATTATTGCTATATTGTATAATATTTGTATTAAAATAAATGTGTCTGTGATTGGCTGCCTAAGACATGCCAGTCAGCAAGTAAGCTTGACCTCTGACCTCAAAAGTGTCAGTAAAGTGAAGCAGCAGGCTGTCATGACACTGGCCAGTGAAACCACTAATTAAAGACTTCCTTCCAGGGGGACAGTTTATTACCCCTTATAACCTGCTCCTGCTTTTGAAGTTGGAAACTGAATATGAATTTTATGACCCTAGCAGGAAGGGAAGGGAAGTCATTTGGCTAATCCTTTATGGTATTCTCACCTAGCGGAGAACTAGTGACAGATTGTGGGGTTATGAAACATAAAAGGGAATGTTTTGATCAAAGAGACTCATATTTTGGGAAATTGCTAGTTGCTGATTTTCACAGTAATAAAATAATACCCTTTTGGATATCCATACTCAGATTACATATTTATCAAAGATTTAACAGTGACCTCATGGGTGACATCACCAGGAGGTGGAGAAAGATGACTTTTTGAATATTGCTTGCATCTGAAAAGTTGGTGCAGAAGGACTCTCTGAAAATCAAAGACACACTTAGTCTGTGGGCTGGTAACTAGGCAATTTAGAAAGAGATAATTCAGCTGGAACTTTTAAGTATTTAGCAGGTGTTTTGTTTGTTCTGTAAATTCCCAATTATTTTGTTGAATGTAATTATTAATGTATATGTTCTGTGTTCGATATTTTACCTATTTTATAATTTTTAGTAAACAATAATTTTCCATGAAATACCTCCTGTGGCTTCTCAGTTTTCTTTTGCTTGTGAATGCTGAACCAGTGTTTAATTCTGACAGCTGTTAAGGGTTTGAATGTGTTACTAAAATTGCTAAAGGTAAGGATATACCTAGGTCTCATATTGAGTCATAAGGGTACATTTTGAAAACCTGGCTGGGTGCCACTGGGGCAAAGGATTGTATTGCATCCCTTGAAGGGAATATATATCTGAGCCTGTTAACTGGGTATGCTAGCATAAGGTTCACATTTTGACCCCCAGGACTCGAGGCTGGTAGATAATTTGGACTCACAACAGACAGGAGGGTTACCCTGTTTATCTCCTGTTCACACTATTGCACTTCGAAGTTGGCACTGTGGGAGCAGAGGGCCTGACCTGCGGAGTGTGTTTGTGACATCTAGTAAACAAGACTGTGTCAACCACATAGAGCAAAATGTGGGTAGCTTTACAGGCTGCTGGAATATCATTTAAAAAAAGGCTGAAGAGAAGGGGTCCTAGAATTGGCCCCTGGGGGACACCGATAGAGATAGGTGAGTCTTGGAAGAGGATGTCCTGGCACTTTACAGCCTGGGTTCTTCCAGACAAAATGAGAAAGTCAATGTGGTGGAACAGAAGACGATCTGGAATCAAGTCAAGTCAAAATCTGCAGCTTCTTGGGACCACGAAACAAGTTAGCTACTCTGTATGGCAGGGCTAAGACCAAGAAAACCGCAGCAGGCAGAATAATATAAATTTTGGGTATTCTGAGGGTGGAGGTGAATAGGGAGCTCTTTCCTAAATGAGGAAATCCAAAGATGCTGGGGATAGGTGGCACAATACAGGATATTGAAAAGAAGCATCGGGTTCCTGAGGGCTCATGACAAAAATTCAGTACCCGACCTATAATTGCCTACCTTCTCAGATATTCCACAAAGAGTACTGTGAGCTAGGGAAGTAGACGAGGTGATATGGCGGGATGTAAAAGTCTCTTTCTACAAGGGATTTTTTGGCCCGGAGAGTGTGGTGCTTTCGGAGAAGACGCTGCTCCTATTAAGGAGTTTCTGGCTCAGCATGAATTCAAATAATATAGATTTCGACTCGCTTACCTGGCTGTCACAAGGAGGAAAAATAGTAGCAGAATCTCCACGAGAGGTTAGATATGGATCTCAAGAACTAGCCACATTTGTCCATAAAAACTCCATCCCAGGAGCTTTAGTGCCTACAAGGATAATAGGAACTCAATAATAGCAGCAACATCCAGAGGACAAAATAGAGGTCAGATGCCCTACGAAATGGATCCCACCACTTCGACCTTGTCCAGCGCAAAGAGCTCTGGAAAAGTAACAAAACCATCAAAGGTACAAGTGCTTCATCTTCCATTAGCCCCAACAGGACACGGTTCTGCGACTCGGATAAGGCACTGGTCCAATAGTGACTTAGGTTCTGCAGGAGGGTGAGGAATGGTGCCCCCAGCCAAGCTAACAAAGGATGAATCCCTTCCCACACTACAAACAGAAGAAGATATCCCGGATGAGACTATAATAGCAATGAAGATGGGATCATGGGCTGATATCACCAGACAGAAGAATTTATAACTGTGCCTCCCCATTAAACAGGAAGCTCTGTAAAGTTTGCAAGTACAACCATAGAACCCCTCTCGAGTGATAGAGCTTCTCCACGGACTGAAAGACATAAGTGACTTTCTTTGATGTGTCTTTTAATGATGACAGAATTAGTTTTTCCCTCCCCTCCCACATTGCATTAGGGTGTTTCATAAAAGGATCAGGGCATATGTCTTGGAGTTTAAACAAACATGGGGGGCAGAGCTATAGTAATGCTATCTCACTTGAGAAGCTCTGCATGCAGAGCAATTGAAATATGCCTGGATTCCCCAGCATTGCTAATGATGAGACAAAGTATCTCCACTTGGGGTCCCCTCCAATACCACCACCCCTGATCCAAGGGATCCTTCTTAAGACATGTGCCAGTAGAGGAGCACCACGAGTTGGCAGACATGTTCAAAGCTTTTTGCACCTTCTGCCCCCTCTGCCTCTCAGACTTGGATGCCCCACCCAACCTTATTTTATGGGTGGTATGGATATCTCAGTACTGATTAGGCATGGCTGGGATCTAGGCTGGCAAGCAGTTGAACAGTTTGACCCTTCTCTCCTCCATTCGAGGCCTTTGGCTAGCACGGTGGAGTGCTTACCCTTTGGGATTGGCAAGGAATAGCACCATTGTGCGTACCCCAAGTCTCAGTTAGCCTAGTGCTTGTTTTCTTTTCTTATATATTGTATCGATATCAAGTAGTTAATTGAAAATATCATATTATTGTTTAACCCACAGTTTAGTGGGCAACTTTAAAAGTTAAATAGCTTTTGCTGGTCTAGAGTGTGTCATTTTTGACTTCTATTGGTGTTTTTTTTTTTCTTCGACTACTAGGTCACTTGTGCGTATTCTACTTGACAAACTTCTCTGGTCTCTCTTCTGCTGAACACTTTCCATACCTCAGGTATCCTGACTACTCATTTTACCCTACATTTTCAGTACCTCTGAGGTGAGTACTTTTCTCCTTTAAAATCTCGGCATAGAGAGCTGCACTCTGGAATGGGGCTTAAGCTCATATCCTGTAATGTGAAGGGCTGAATCACCCAGCTAAATGTAATATTGAAACCTAAAGCACCTCCACTCTTTGCAGGCGGACATTCCGTTGCTCAAAAGATGCATCTACTGCAAAGACTGGTCGAAGTGGCTCAAAATGGCATGGTAGGGACAGTAATCGCTAGCTCGGCCAAAAACAAGACCAAGGGGAGAAAGCACCTTGGCTAAAAAGACATGTTCGTGGACTGTAGACAAAAATAGTCATGACGGTCATGGCCGTTGGATAGGGACTAGGTTATCTTACCCAGGGAATCATGAGGTGTTAGCAAATATTTATGGCCCAAACTCGGACTCTCCCGAGCTATTTCTTGATCTCAACCGTGCCTTGGAATCTCTCACCGAGGGCTATCACAACACCCCAATCATGATGGGGGGGATTTTAATTTGGCCCTGGATATATTCTTGGACAAGTCTAAGCCCACCCTGCAAACCCATCCTAAGGCAGTGGGCACACTACTAGAAATGATGAGGGAATGGGGTATGGTTGATGTCTGGTGGAGGGACCACCTACGGGAAGAGACTACTCTTTCTTTGGCAGCTCACACCCACTTACAGCCGCATTGACTTCTGGCTTGCAAATTTGCACACAGCCCAGGACATTGTAACAACTGGAGATCAAGGACATCTTAGTGTCGGATCACACTTCTGTTTCTTGTACCTCAGGCCTGCAGGGCAACAAGGCACAGAGCACCAGGTGGTGCTGCAACCCCTTATTGATCAAAGACCCTCCTTTTGGAACATGGTTCAAGACGTGCACAGAGACTACTTTGCTCATCCTTAGCCGGGGTGAAACGTCCATAGCCATGGTTTGGGAGGCCTTCAAAGCTGTGTTAAGGGGCACATCATAGCCTTTGTGGCTCAGAGGAACAGGGAACGGAAAGCGGAGCTTAATGGGCTCCAAGCAGAACTCTCAGCTCGGGAATCACAGTTTAAGATAACCACTGCCGGGTGTCCTGACGCAACCAAACTCCGGGAGATTGTAGGGTTAAAATACCGTATAAATACTATACTCCATCAACAAGTTGAGTGGTATATGACTAGGACTAAACATACATATTGGGAGGGTGGGGACAAGAGTGGGAAACTAATGGCATATCAACTGAGAAAGCAGCAAGCCGCTTCCCGTATCCATGCCATTAGGACTGCTGATGCGGAGATAGTTACGCACCCTAAGCAAATTAATGAGTGTATGACAAGATATTACCGGCAGCTGTATCAGTCGTAATTGCCCCAAGATAAGAACCAAATGAGAGCCCCTCTAAAGGACTTTTGCTCAAGAGCTCATATTCCCAGCTCCCAGAAGCTATGAAAAATGTCTTGGATGCCCCTATTACAGAGGCAGAAATTCATGAGGCTTTATTCCAGCTAGTAAAGGTAAACTCAGGACCGGATGATATGACCACCGATTATACCAGATACTAACCACGAAATTAGGAACCCCTCTACTTAGTGGCCCTTCAGAAGCGCACTGATAGTGTACCATCCTCCAACAATGCGAGAGGCTTTTAATTACTCTAATCCCAAAGAAATCTGACGACCCGCTTAACTGTGCAAATTATCGCCCTATCTCACTATTATCCATAGACACTAAGATTGTGACCAAAATACTGCAATCATATGATGGAGGTCTTACCCTCCATAGTACACCCTTCCCAAGCTGGATTCACTAACGGTAGGGCAGTGGCTGACAACATCCGACTTTTGCTCAACATCAAATGGCTAGCCCTTCGATCTTCCATCCCTATGGCAGCCATACATAGATACATAGATACATAGACAGTGTCAGCAGATAAGGGCCTATGGCCCACCCAGTCTGCCCATTTAAGTTTGTAAGTTCAGTTTATGTTTTCCAGGAAGTCTGTTGCCCCTTACCCCTGACCTCCAGAATTCCTTTATGTCTATCCCATGCATTCTTAAATCCCATGATTGTTTCAGCCCCCACCACTTCCTCTGGCAGGGTGTTCCACTTGTCCACCACCCATTCTGTGAAGAAATTCTTCCTCATGTTTCCTCTGAATCATCCACCCTTCAACTTCATCCCATGCCCTCTAGTCCTGGAACATCTTTTTCGCTTAAAAATAGTGCATTCCTACACCCTGTTCCTCCCTGTAAGATACTTGTATGTCTCTATCATATCCTCTCTCTCCTCCTCTCCTCCAGAGGTACATGTTCAGTCAGTGCCTTCAACCTGTCCTCATAGGACTTGTGATGCAATCCATGCACCATCTTTGTTGCCCTCCTCTGAACCTTCTCTACCCTGTCTATGTCCTTACGTAGGTAAGGTCTCCAGAACTGCACAGTGTACTCCAGGTGCGGCCTCACTAGTGTCTTGTATAGTGGAATTATGACCTCCTTTTCCTGCTGGTGATGCCCCTGCCTATGCATCCCAGCATCCTATTTGCTTTACCTGCTGCCTTGTCACACTGTTTCCCTGCCTTGAGGTCATCAGAGATGATAACTCCAAGATCCCTTTCCTGCTTGGTGCATGCTATATCCTCACCCCCCAACTGATATATTGTGCCAGGGTTTTGTGCCCCATATGCATTATCTTGCACTTCTTGCATTGAATTTCAACTGCCAAACCCCTGACCATTCTTCAAGTTTCTGCAGGTCCCTTCTCATTCTGTCTACACCCTCTGGTGTGTCTACTCTGTTACAGAGCTTTGTGTCATCAGCGAACAGTGAAATTCTGCCTTCTAGGTCCTGTGCAATGTCACTGATGAAGATATTGAATAGTACGGTCCCAGCACTGATCCCTGTGGTACCCCACTGGTGACTCTTCCCTCTGTGGAGTGACAGCCATTTACCACCACCCTCTGTGTCCTGCTGCCCAGCCAGTTACCTACCCACCGCACTACTGTCCTGCCCACCCATATTCCCCAGTTTGTGCAATAGTCTTCTATGTGGCACAGTGTCAAGGGCCTTGCTGAAGTCCAGATAGGCCATGTCCACTGCCCTTCCCTGATCCACCTCCCTAGTCACCCAGTCAAAAAATTCAATGAGGTTGGTCTGACATGACCTTCCCCTGGTGAAACCATGCTGCCTTGGGTCCTGTAGTCCATTGACAACCAGATGTTCCACCAATCTCTCCTTCAATAGTGCTTCCATGATCTTCCCCACTACCGAGGTGAGGCTGACTGGTCTGTAGTTCCCCGCTTCCTCTTTGTTCCCACTTTTGTATAAGGGGACTACATCTGCTATCCTCCAGTCTTTGGGTACCTCCCCTGTTTCTAGTGATCGGCTAAACAGGATAGCAAGAGGTTCAGCCACCACCTCTCTTAGTTCTTTAAGGACCCTGGGGTGCACCCCATCTGGCCCCATTGCTTTATCAACTCTTATTACTTCCAGTTCCTTCAGGACCCTTTCTCGTGTAAAGGGACTTGTGTCCATTTCTGCAACATTCTCACCCCTTGTACTCCATTCAGACCCATTACCTTCCTCTTCCTCAGTAAAGACTGAGCAGAAATACCTGTTCAATATGTCAGCTTTACTGTTGTCATCCTCCACACAGCCCCATCCTCCCCTTCAGTCTCACTATCCCTCCCTTTGTCCTTTTTTTCACTTATGTACCTGTAAAAGGGTTTGTCCTCTCTACCCACTGATTTTGCAATGTGTTCTTCTGTCTGAGCTTTGGCTTCCCTTACTGACCTCCCTGCCTCCCTTTGCTTCTCCTGGTACTTCTCCCTATCCCCTTCTGCCTGTGTCTTTTTGTATTGCCTGAATGCAATCTTTTTGGCTTTCACTTTCTTTGCTACCATAACAGTTGACTTCCTGAAAGCTTTTGATTCGGTTGAATGGCCCTATTTGCATGAGGTGCTCAATCTGTATGGTTTTGGCACCTACTTTAGACAATGGGTCCATGTCTTATATAACAAGCCTATGGCCAAGATACTTACCAATAAGGGCACGTCCATGCCCTTTCTCCTGCAGTGAGGCACCCAGCAGGGGTGCCCGCTATCCCCATTGCTCTTTCTGCTGGCTCTGGATCTTCTTATCCGAGTACTCTAGGCCAACAAAGAGATTCAGGGTGTTTCGGTAGGAGACCATTCTTATCTTGCAGCTGTGTATGCGGATGATTTACTTCTCACTCTTTCGCATCCACAGGAGTCCCTTAGCCTGGTGTTAGAGACTCTACAGTCATTCACCAGTATATCAGGATTGCAAGTTAATCAAAAGAAAACCAGTCTTACCCCTTTTATTGCGGCCTGCACTAAGGATTGTCTGCGGGGTCTTGGATTATCATGGGCTCCTAACAATCTACAATACCTGGGTATACACATTCCTTTTGTCTGGGGGCACATAGAATCTAGGAATTTTACCCTGTTACTCATGCAGCTGACAACTGAAGCAGCACGGTGGCGACGGCTGAATCTGTCCCTCCCAGGGAAAGTTGCGGCACTTCGCATGCTCCTGCTGCCCAGAGTAGCGTATTTGCTGAATAGCCTTCCCATAACTTTGTCAGATAAAGTATTTCGAACATTAGATAAACTAATGTCATCTTTTCTGTGGGAGGGGAGGAAGCCGAGGTGGGGAGTTCATAAACTACGTGCACACTGGTCACGAGGGGCTTAGGCTTCCCTGGCTCGGCCTATCATTGGTCTTTTTGCTCGCTCAGGCAGTCAAATGGTTTGTACCAACCCCCTCACTTCACCATCATGGATGCAACTTGAAAGGCAAATTCTTCAACCCACTCCTCTTAGCCTACTCTAACTAACACCGCTTATATCCCCAGACAAGCTCACTCCAGCCATGGGCAGCTACTAGGAGAGCCTGGTTCCACCTTATGAAGGTGGCCAAGACAATGAACCAAGGAGCCTGGATACCCTTTAGGTATCTAGACCTCTGGCACAACTGGCTCATTAGGGTGGACAACAAACCCTGACCAGGTCCTCCTTGGAAGGGAAGGGGTTCGCATTGTGCAGGATCCTATCTACCAAATACTAGTACCCTTATGTCTTTTGAACAGCTCCAAGCACATTTCTCATTAAAGTCACAGGACTTTTGGAAGTGTCTGCAACTTCGCAACGCAGTACAGGCCACTGACTGGACTGCTAAAGGGGAATCGAGATGGCTCTGGTTATCCTCACTACATCAAAAGCCTTCCTTCCGAGGCTTAGCGAGTAGGTTCTATAACACTTGGCGGGAGGTGCAACCAGACCACACGGCGAAATGCAGAATGGCATGGAGCACGGATATAAGGAGTCATATTGGCCCAGAGACCTGGCCTCACTGTCTACACGCAGCGCATTCCACTTATAAAGATGTTAAAGAGTCAGTTGATTCAGCTCAAGATACTCCTTAGATGGTATAGGACACCGGCTGTCTTATTCAAATGGGGAACCCTCCCGCATGCAAGGTGCTGGAGATGTGAGTACAGTCCTGCTGACACTCTGCATCTTCTGTGGCAATGCCAAGCTGTAGCTCCTTTCTGGTCAGCGGTAGCAATGGACTGCTCTGGGGTGTTGGGACAGCCCATAGACCTTTCGCACCCTATGCTGCTGCTGGGAGATCGGATGCCGCTAAAGCACCTAAGACTACAGCATCAGAATTGGATTCTGGTAGTTTTGCTGGTGGCTAAGTGGCTTCTCCTGAGACACTGGCAGCAACCTTTACCTCCGCTCATTTCCCTATGGCACTCAGCCATAGCCAGACTGGCTACTTTTGAAAGGCTCACTCATGCCACTAGAGGGCAGTTGTCCACGTACTTTTCCAAATGGGAGGCCTATCTTAACTCTGCATTGTGCTGAGTCCCCCCCCATCTCGGGAACCTACCTATCCCGGCCACTGCTAGAAGGACAGCCCCCACTCATGTAATCTGAAGTACATGTACCAAGACCTGATCCCTTTGCATGCATTCAGATGAGATTGGCGCTGCTATGTTGAGGCTCAACTTATTCTATTTTTCCTTCTCTTTCCTCTGGCACACCTGATTTTAGTTATATGATTGGCCAGTAAGTGTAGGTTGAAACTGGATGCTGAGGATGAGGCACTTATATGACCTAGGTGTGAATATAAGTTCAAGGTGAGGTAAGCTGAATTACGGGCGAACTGGATATTGTAGACTGATAGGAAAAGGTTCTGATACCAGTTATATTGCATAGCTCTGAACCTAAGATACCTTTTCTTTGTGATGCACATCAGTATGTGTAAATAGTACTGTAGTGTCTTAATGTAGCAGGAGTTTTCTTGCTTGGAATATAATATGTAAAGTATTGCATGATTACAGTTTTGACAGAAACAATAAAATTATTCCATGATAAAAAAAACATTTAGGGACACTGGGGTGGGCTCCAGTGTGTCTAATCAGAACAATTGCCATTGCTGACACGGGATTGAGGCACCCGTTGTCGACAAAGAACAAAAGGCGGGTTGGGGTGGTGCATCCAACACCAGGAGTGGCATCCCAGTGTCGGAAACAATTATTTTGGCACATTGGGTGGGCTCTTAGTGTGCCACATTAATGGGGGTACATGCCAACATGGGGATTGGGCACCCCTAATATCAGCTTTATGGGACTGTGTGGTGGGCAGCAGAAGCCATACTTTCAACACTGGGTGGGCTTCCAGTGTGCCACATAATGGGGTGGACATGCCGACAAAGGATTGGGTACCCTGATGTCGGCTTTCAGGAGTGTGTGTTGGGCAGTGGGAGTCGTCATTGTGGAAAGCCATGCCATGGCTATTTTACTTAGTGAAATGTTTCACCAGGAAAGGCACACTGAAACTCCGCTGGTAACTCTGGCCATGCTCATTACTGCACACTGTAATGCACATTGCCGGAGTCTTATCATCTGCCTCTACAATGAAAAAAACTGCACCTTATTGGAGCGGCACATTTCTTTCAAGGTTTTGGCTCTCTTTGAAACTGCTGTCATCACAAGCATGCTCACTGATTGGCAGTTGAGGGATGCACCCACTAAAGCATCCCCTGGAATGGCCACAACACTGACACACCTTTGAAATGTGCTATTACCGCAAGATATTGCTTCATGCTCAAACCGACATAAAAATGACTGGAGGAAGAGAGAGGGTACAAAAACTGGGACTTACTGGAAAGGGCAGGGGGTGAATGAATGTCTCTTCCTCCTTTTTTGCCTGCTATACCCTCATACCAAGGACCCAATATGTCTTTGTCCAAAACCAAACCAAGGACAGGAGGCCTAAATCAGAGTGAACTGAAGATGGCAATTTTCATATTTGTTCACCCTGAATGACAACAGTATTCTTTGTGGGCTGCCAGTTTCTTGATCACAGACAGATCCACACAATTACATACACTGCAGTGCTTGGTTTATTTACAAGTTAACCACTGAAATATCTACAGTAAAAGTAATAGAAGCTAGGGTAGCTAAATAGAAATGAGTAAATCCTTTTCATTGTTCTTCTTGGTCATGGGCATAGTTTATAACAGTTAGTAAATAAGATGCTTATACCAGCTGATGTGTGTTTTGCTCGACTAGTCAGAAACCATGACACTGAAAAAACTTGATGAGGCTGTCCACATACCGCACTGTAGTCACTGTAAAAATAATATCAAAGATATTCAGGAAAATATGATAAATAATAGGTATTAACTACCCAACAGTTAGAAAGCAATCTTTTCTGTAAATGAAATTCTCTCTGCAGGCAAATTCTCTTTTATGTGAGTATTTATGGTTTATATAATACAAAACATTTCAGCCCAGTGTTTCTGCTTCTAGCTAAACTGCAGGCATCTTTGAAGATCACTTCAAAATGTCAGCAGTACTGCTATGAATTATCAACTTGGCTCCTTCATATACCCGCAACTCTGTGAGTACAGTCTTTGATCTTCTGATCTAAATGTTACCTCAACATCAGGAGAGTGTACTATACCCACTGTGTTCTCCTGGCTGTCTGCCAGACCCAGGATACACTAGAAAGGATCAGGTCTAAGCTTTTGTATAAAGCAGATCATTGACTTGTTTTCAGATATCTATGAGGTAGGTATAAGTTCAAGTACATCTTTTTGGTGTGTGTAACTGGTTAGTTGAGAACAATTAATATTTTTGCAAACTGCAGCAGGTTTTTTCTCATATAATTGCAAGCTGAAAACTATCTATGTAACTAATGCCATTCTAAAGTAAGCACACATTCATGCAACATTTGTAAAAAGATTCTTCTAGAGTTCAATATGTGTGATAAATTATTTACAGTTTTCTTCATCTGTTTGCAAAATAGCATAACATGGCTCAAGATGGCCACTGCAAATATTGTGCTGTGATTGGATGAGCCAGCTCGCCTGCTCTGCCTATACATACTCATGTACTGCAAGGTGTTGCATTTTGTAAGACAACACTTTTTAATACCAAGACATTTTATGAGCACAGTAACAAATTCCAAAGTGCTGTGTTCTTTTGGAGATACAGGAACCCCTCGGTATGTGGGCTCCGGACCACTTGGCATGCAAGCTTATTTTTCAGCACTCACCAGAGGGACAGTTACAAGTGGCACGAGCCAGGATGCAATATAGTAATGCTGCAGTACATCACAAAATCCTGCAGTATGCACTGCAGAGAACAGTGTAATTCAATGGCAAATAGGTCCTTTTTACTGCAGTATTTTGTGACATGTCTTTTACTGCTAGTTGCTGCATCGCATCATGGCTGGTCCCACTGTATATCTCTCAAGGAATGCACTCACTGTCATGTGTTATCACCCTATTGTGTCATTGCATAGGCATGTCAAATTTAATGACATGGTTAGAGAGACAGAAATCAGGTTTCAGATGATAAAATAAGGAGGCAGCGTCATCTAGTATTTAAAGGAAAAATTGTGAACTAGGATTCCCAGGTAGGGATGGGGTAATTGACAAACTTTGCTTCTTGTAGCACTTTGTTCAGTTTGCCAACTTAACATAGTGCAAAGTGCCATCTTCATGAAGTGCTATGCAAAGCAGACACTTTGCCCAGCAAAATCTACACATAGTAGCACCTCTGCTGGCACATTTGCTGGCAAAGTTGCCACTATGCATAGACTTCACTGGGAAAAGTGCCACTCCAGCAAGAAAAATGTCACGAGGTGGGACGTGCAAAGTTGGTGCTAAAGATAGGAACTTTGTGAAGCTTCTTGAAGGTAGTTACCCCACTTCATACCTACTTCATAGGAAAAGTTGAAATTTTATACATCTCTAGTGCCAGGTATGAATCACACCACAGTGGCATACTCACTGTGTGATCCAGATCAAATAATTTGACCTCCTGGTACTTCAGTTAGTGCATCTATAAAAAGTATAGAAACAGGACTTCACTGAAAATGAGATAGTGTGTCAGGTGTGGGCTGGACTAGGTAAATAAATAGTACAGAAATGTACAGTTATATAGTATCAGATAAATGCTAAGATGAAATGCACACCATCACCCATAATGGTGCTGCAGCTAATCACACAAATTGTAGAACTGAAAAAAAGCTGCACAGACACCAAACAGGTACTATGTAAAGATTTACTGTTAATAATAATAAAGCATGAGAGATCCAGGCTAACACCCCTACATATCACCTCTACAGGGAGGCTTCATGAGATACATATATAAAGTAGCATTTATCCAATACTGCATAAGGAAAGAGCTTAGGCAGGATCTTCCAAGTGTGTGTGTATGTGCGCGTGTATGTGCATGTGTGTGTAACATTGTTGTGTGCACAAGTTCAGAAATTGTCCAGCTCCTTTAAACTAGGCGACTTAGCTTGTTTTAAATCATTGTTAACATATTCACCAAAAATGAACTGAAGGATTAACATGATGCAAAACAAAAAAACACATAAAAAAACACCCAAACCAACCACTTTAAATGGTCACCAGAACTTAAAAAATATTTTTCCAAAATCTTATTTAACCCCAGTGGTGGAACAAGAGAAAGGTTATTTCTCTACCAGTAACTAAAGCACATTATCATCCTTCCACTGCTGTCCCCACCTACCCATGTACAGTTTGTTGGGACACCCTGTTCTGTTCATGTTAAATAGTACCTTCCCCTCTGATTATATGGTAGCAATGAATTGAAACCCACCATGAAGACCGGCTGTCCTCCTACCCAGAAGCCAAGACCCTCCTGTCCCTACATGGCATTCAGTTCTAGGCTGCAGAGTTCTCCTTTTTCTTTCTTTAGCCTGCACCTATGACCCCATCACCAATGACAGCATTAACAGGTGTGTCATGCCCCTTACAATTACTTCTGATGACTGATGCTGTTCCAGGTTTGAGTGCAAGAGAATGTAAGGTTGAAGAAGGAACATCCAATTGGAATGACACTCTAACTGAAGCCCTCCTTATTCAACATCCAAACCCAGAAAAGCACTGAGACCTTAAAGAATAGTTGACATCTCAGGGGTAGGCAATTCCTGACAAGGAATGCTGTCCTAGGACCTAAATTAGCCCATGGTTAAGTTTTTTCAGCCATGTATTATTTGGATATTTGACTTACTATTCCTGTAATCTATCTTCCTGATCTTCAGCTTGCTGCCAAGTGCCCACTGCTGCCCCCTACCCCAATAAAACCACATTTTCATGATGTGAAGTAGGGAAAGGGCTCTAGGGCTCTAGACTGCATTATAATGCCATTGGAGGCAATTTTGGCCTTTACATGCTATTTATTATAGGCACTTGTGCATGTTAAGGGGGTAGTATTAAATGATACTTTGTAACCAGGCACTTGTACATGTTAAAGGGGACAGTACCATGTAATATTACCCTTTAACATGTACAAGTGCCTGTAATAAGTTCAAGTAGCATAAAAGTCCACCATTGCCCCCAATACCATTATAATGTTATCTATAGCCCTGCAGTCCCTTCCCTACTTTGCATCATCTAAACATGGTTGTATTGGCATGGGGCACTGCAGGGGCTTGGTGATAAGGTGCTGATTAGGAAGTTGGATTGCAGGAATAGTAAGTCAAATAGATAACTAATCTGTGCTGAAAGAAATTAATTGTGGGTCAGTTTAGATCCTGGGGCAGGCAGCTCCTTGCCATGAGTTACCTGACGCAACCAAAATAATGTGTCAGCAGCTTTTTTGAATAACTTAAATATATTTGAATATGCATTATGCAGCAAGTGATCAGATAAAAATGAAAGTTTAGAAGCTCCCAGAACCATGCAAGAGTCCCCCGTGGAATGCAATGCATTATAAAGAACATTATGGTACACATCTGTAGGTCTACATCAACAGAAGTTAACAGGATATATACACATAATCTTCCAACTTGCGGTCATGATGGTAGAGTGAACAGCAGCTCTTCATTATCAACAGAGGTTCCTCAGTGAGGCGATTAAATAAACTTGACAAGGAGCCTAGAGGAGGAGAATAGGATTATAATGGATGATGGACCCCAAATCTAGTGAATAATTTGGACTGTCACTGCTAAAACATAAATGTTGCTGCTCATAATCCAAATGTTAATTTTTACATTGCAATTTTACATTTTGTTTTTGCTGCTTTTATATTTTATACTGCATTTTATATACCGTACATTTGTATACCTACTATAAATAAGGATGTCTACGGAAATGTGCATATGTGCTCATAGGCCTTCTTGTTTTCAATAAATATAAATACAAATTATCCAGATTCTGACAGACTCAGTCAAAATGTGGCTAATGGAAAAATATGTGGCAGCCAGTGTTACATTTAGCAGTTACCGACAACAGTAAGCCAGTCTAAAACATGGTTGCCACTAGTGTACACCTATTATAGGAAGGGCTGCAGCGTGCACCAATGTGGATCCACTGCAGAGAGAGTACAAGGGGTGCCAGTTTGTACAGGAATGCAAAGGCACCAGTGTGAAAGCCCAAAGAAACTCCTATTATGGAAAGTTCCAGATAATATCATTCTGAGCCTATTAGAGTCCCATGGTTCTCCTCCTTCCAATGAAACTGAGTCCCATGGAGCACCGATGTGTACAGTACATGTGAGTGCTGCACCAGTGTAACTTAGGCAGTGTTTATTAGTCACAGCTAAGATTTCTACTAAATAGTTTTTCTCACTCTTAATATGAATCAATTAAAAAGGTGATATGAAACAAAATTAAATACCTTTAATTACTGTACACTAAAGCTCATATCATACCAGTATTTAAAAAAAAAAAGTTATCATTATTATCATTAACTATAGTTATTGTAAAATCCAGAAACCGTGGGCCATATTTTCAGACAACTGAGATTGCTGCAAGCCTTGGGTATACCAAAGATATGTGGCAATCTAAAGGGATTCTCCATCCCTTGTGGCAATTGATGCATGTGAGACCCTCATTTTGTGGTCTAGCTTGTGTTAATAACTGGGTATGGGGCTGTGGACCTGGGTAGGCATCTAATCAGATGCCTGTCCCACGTCCCAGAGTGTATCCCCCTCTGTGCATGGGCGGTGGGTCCTGGGACAGCATGCTGTGACCCAGAAAAACAGTGGGAATTTCCCTAAGAGTCCCTCACCCCCACTCTTGCATGGCCTGGCCAGCTGTGGCAGCTGTCTGCAGGGGTTCCCACGCCACTATGCCCCACCAATGTCTTGTGGGGGGGCGCTAATTGTGGTATGCTGGGCTCCCCCGCATGGACCTGTAGCTGCTCAGTGATGGCACACAGTGCCGTTGTGCTCTGGCCCCATGCATGGTGCACCCCCTGGCATGCCCAGGGCCTGCCCCTGGCTCAGAGCTGCTGGGGTGGCCATAGGATCCTGCATGCAGTGTGCTATCATGCCTGTAGTGATTGCCATGGAGCATCCACTGCATGGCAGTCCTGAGTAGGGTTGCCTATGTGCTCCTGTTACATGGTGCTTAGGCAATCTGCACCTTTGTGAATGATGATGATGATGATAACGATAACATTTTTATTTTTATCCAAAAACAGAATTTAGTGAAAAAAATCCCTGTTAACAAATAATGCCCTGTACAGAAACATTTATATACACAATAATAAACATATAGTTACACCATTTTCTCAGTACATCAAATATTTAATTCAAATACAATTAAAACATAGGGATTCATTAACAATTGCATAAGGAATAACATATACATTGCTTATCTATAAAGCCTGAATACCTAACCTGAATAGCAGCCATTGTCAGTAAATAGCAGTCAGGCAAGCAGTTCTGAGTCAACGTGTATCAGTTTTATCAGAATTTATTTATTTAGTTTTGTTACCCAGGTAAGGAGGGCTAACAAATTCTGCCTATTGACAGCCTTGTACCCGGGGGGAGGGGGGTGATAGGACCCTCATTTAAATCATAGCACTTTTCAAACCAGGACAAGACCAAACAATTTAATAATATTGATGCTTAACATTATCAACTCCCCTCACTGTATCATGTACAGAAAGTGCAACAGAATAAACAATGAAAAGGTAAAGCAAAACACACTATCAGTTAAAACATGATAAAATGCAACAGACGGAGACCATGACCAAACAAATTATATCATACTTCAGGTCATGTTTTTCATTGATTTAAGAAATAATTCAACAGACTTACCATACTGTGCTGTACACATATAATGTCCTAACAATCCATAAAAAACAGAACAGTTAACGGATTGCCAAGGTTTACCTTGAACTAGAAGAGATTGAATTTTTTTGTAGGATTCCTTTTAGCACATCACAAAAATATCTGGTGCCCCACTGTTGTGCTAGCTTGAAACATTAGTTGACAGAGCATACTGTATGACAGGAGCTGTGCCCACAAGCCTAAAGCACCATAGCAAGTCACCTCCATGTTGTGTCTTGTTTCTGCTCTCCCAATACTGACAAGCTTGTTTGATTCACACACCAGTGATTTTTCCCTTGCTAAAAGTACTGTACTGTTGCAACTTGCTAAAAGTCTGAATTATGTGGCATTGAGATTTTAAATCTACTATGTGTAAGCAGTGTGAGAGACAGTCTAGAAACTCTTACAGAAGAAAGTTGAGATGCTATGCTTGGGTAATTGTATGCCTGATGGTTACAAATTGTTTGAAAAACTATCACTTCAAAAGATTATAATTCTCTCTCTAAACAATTTTATTGCGCAAGTTCACTTTATATTCAGCAGTAGTGATTTGAAACTAAGAGCTACACAATCAGGCAGACTTGATAGACCTGTGGGCCTTTTTCTGCTGGCAATTTTGTATGTTCATATGTTCGTAACTACATACTGTAGCAGAAAAAGTGTCCTCACACAGATCAGGTAGTAAACTGGGTGAGGAACTAGTTAACAGACAGGAGGCAGAGGGTTGTGGTAAATGGAATTCAGTCCGAGGAGAGGGGGGTGACCAGTGGGGTACCACAAGGATCAGTCCATGGGACAATCCTCTTTTAATGTCATCATTAGTGACATAGCAGAAGGGCTAGAGGGAAAGTTCTGCCTGTTTACAGATTACACCAAGATCTGCAACAGGGTGGATACCCCGGATGTGGTGGAGAAAATGAGGAGGGACCTGGGAAAGCTTGAGAAATGGTTCAAGGTGTGGCAGCTGGGGTTCAACTCAAAGAAGTGTAAAATAATGCACCTGGGATGAGGAACCTTGAGAGAGCTACATAATTGGGGTGGGGAGTTGCTGATTATCACCAAGGAAGAAAGGGATCTGGGGTTATCATTTCAGATTACCTAAGGGTGTCAAAGCAGAGTACAAAGGCAGCAGGGAGGGCCAGTGGCATGCTGGGGTACATATGCAGAGGTATCACTATTCACTAATAGAAGGAGAGGGTGGTGATGCCATTGTATAAAACACTAGTGAGATCTCACCTAGAGTACTATGTACAGTTCTGGAGGCCACATATTTGAAAGAACATTGACAGAGTGGAGAGGGTCCAGAGAAGGATGACAAAGGTGGTACAGGGCTTTCACCAGAAAACATATGAGGAGACTAAGAGATCTCAGTATGTACTCACTAGTGGAAGGAGGGATCTGGGTGACATTATAGAAATGTTCAAGCACCTCAAACAGATCCAGAAGCAAATGGTTTGATACATTGTTTTGGACCAACATAGATGTCACAAAAATACCTTAAAATACCTTAAAGGCATAAACAAGGTGTGGGAGGACATCTTACAATATCTGAAGAGTACAAGAACAAGAGGGCATGATATGAAATTGAAAGGTGGCAGGTTAAGGGGAAATGTGAGAACGTTTTTCTTCACTGAGAGGGTGGTGGACACATGGAATAGTCTGCCACAGGAGGTGGTGGGAGAAAGCACAGTGTAGTGATTTAAACATACATGGTACAGACATAAGGGAACCCTAGAAGTGGGAAGGAGAGGAGAAAGCCATTGCTCTAGAGGCCACAAACAAAGGGAGGGCTTACAGCAGACTAGACGGGCCTGGTAGTCCTTATCTGCTGACAATTTCTGTGTTTTTGTGTTACTGGATATCCATTTGTGAGCCCATCAAGTATTATTTGATAAGATTACGAGCAGTTTCAGGGCATCAATAAAGTTCTTTATGAGCTCTTGGGAATAATGCACAGTTCAGACTATATTTTATATTTATTTATTTATTTGAATTTTGATGACTGGGTAAGCCCTCTGAGACTAGAAGTCTACAGCGAAGGACATAGATGTACAGTACAGTAAAAGACAGTGCAGAGTATCATACAAGATAAAATTTACAAATATAGACATGTTTAAATTAGTTACGCAATATTGCAGAACAAGTATACATGCATATAATTCTTGTTTGGAGGCGTTGAATGTTTACATATAGAGGCACCTGCCTACACTTGTCATCCCTTTATTAATTCTGTGTATACATATGACATTAAGGTGGGGAGGGGGACTTCAAGAAACAGTTACAGGTGACTGTGGTCCAGAAGAGAATTTTAGTCTCTTTTTAAACAGTGCTTGGGTAGGGCAAGTCAGGATCCCAGGGTGCAGGAAGTTCCACAGGTATAGGACAAAGAACGAGAAAGACCTTCTACCTATATCATACCGCAGTTTGGGGACATCCAGCAGTGGGAGGGCTGCAGTTCTAAGAAGTCTGGCAAACTGCTTGTGTTGTATAATGCCATGGAGACTGGGTTTCACATAACTGGCCATGTATGTATGGGCACTATGGGACTCTCAAGTATAGTAGGTGATGGAGATGGGCAGGGTTTAACCTGTTAGGATGGGATAAGGTGTCACATTGAGGCAGTAGGGCACCTTGGAAACAGCATTTACATTAACATACTCATTGTCCACAACCAGGAATAGAGACAACAGCAAATGGATTTATTGAGGTACATGTACAGTGCAGCAATCCTGCTCCTCCTGGGAGCAGCCATGGCCAGGCACATAGTTCATTTTCTTCTCCCAAAACTGGACCTGGATGGATCAACAAATTGCTTGCTGCTGTCAGTCATGCACTCCTCACACTGCATTTAGGAAAGTCTCATGTGTTCATTCTCTGGGAAATCACAAACTCTTCACAGTAGATGGCATTTGTCCTGGCAAAAGAGGAGACCTGCACTTATGAAGGACCCACGGGGGGATGAGGATGACTGTCCATTAAGGGTCACTTATGGGGCTCCTTCATTTCTTACTAGTTCCAAGTAGATAAGCACAGCACACCACTTTAAAAGTAAAAAAATCCCTAGCTATTTATTGAGCACTTTATTGACATTCACAGCTCGCAATGAAATATTTCAGTGAAAACAAGATTGCAGTTGAGCTTACAAATCAAAAAATTCATTACAGCAGCATACATACTACCAGGTCTTCATAAACCAGTGATTCTGTGGCACATTCCTGTATTTTCCTGGCAAAGGACAACATTAAGATAGCACAGAGGTGGTTGTTGGGGATAAAGATGACCCTCACTTAAGCGGCTCCACCACTGGCATAACACTCCTTTTAATCCATATTCAGTAAGGACCTGAGGGACCTATATAATGCATCAGTACCTTAATACCCAGGGATCACACTCTCTGAGACTGGAATAGCAACCCTACAATAGCTGTGTCATACGTCTTTGTTGATACAATTTGGGGACAACCAGCTGGGTGAGACAGACACGCTCTCTTATTCTGCCTCTGGTACTTAACATTCTGTTCACTGGGCTCATAAGCCCATACGTGCAGGTTGTGAGCAGAAAAACTGTACAACCCCACTTTTTTAAGTCAGGAGCTATGTTCAGTTTTTCTCTAGCACTTATTCATAGTTAATTTATACAAATTTAACCTACTCAGACAAGATCATATACTTGTTCCCTTGGCTTTTTGATAGTCTACTTAGAAAATGGGTTGGGGAAAGTCCTGAACTCTGACTGTGTTTTTCTATAATTACCCATAGTAAAAATAAGGATAACAGAAATGCATAACACATAGTAGTTATTGATGGCTGGTAGGAATAATTATGCATTCTATAAATATTCATTTGTTTTGTGGATGAAACCCATAGGTCTGCAGGTGCACAAAAACTCAAAATGTTCCAAAGCTCTGTTTCCCAAACCCCAATGTTTAATCTAAAATTTTTCCTCTGTTTGTAAACCCTTTGCACAATGTTGTTGAAATTAAGTAACATTCTGCAAACCATGTTTCTTCACAGGTACATTACTATCTGTAAGACATGTGTCATGATTGGCTGAAAGTAAGTCAGATTAGTAAAGATACCCACGAGGAGGAAATGTAGACTTGGACCTGGTATTTACAAGAGAGAAAGGGTACTAGGTGTCAAAGTGAGGAGCCACCTGGGAACTGGTGGCCACCATACTGTGTGGTTCAGAGTAAACAAAGTTGAGGACCCGGCAACTGAAAACTGAAAGTCCTCGACTTCAGGAGGCTGACTTCTCAAAACTGAGGACCTGCATAAAGGACAAGCTCATTCACATGTCGGGAGAGAGTGTGGAAGAAAATTGAACTAGACTGAAGGAGGCAATAGCCTTGGCCACATCATAGTGCACCTGTCAGGTTAGTAAGACCAAAAAAAGGAAGAAACCACTCTGGTTCTTCAAAGAGGTAGCAGCAAAAGTAAAGGACAAGTGTAAAGCATTCAAAAAATACAAAGAGACAGTGAAGTGGGAGACAAAGCAGAGTATAAGGATAAACTAAAGAAGACAGGAACAGTAATAAGAAGTGAAAAGGCAGAAAAAGAGTTAAGAATAGCTCAAGGAGTAAAGAAGGGTGACAAAACCTTCTTTAGGTATATACAAGAAATAAGAAAGACCAAAGGAGAAATGGTCAGAATTTTAACAAAAGACGGGCAGCACACAGAGGAAGATGCAGAAAAAGCAGAGGCACTCAATAAGTACTTCTGCTTCTCCACCATTGTTATGTACCTATCCAGTTTAGTTTTAAATTTGGCATTGTTTTTATTAATAACTATATCCCATGGTAAAGTATTCCAGAGATTTAATTTTCTTTCTGGGGAAAAGTGTTTCCTTCTCATAGTGCTAAACTGTTTCCTCATTGTAATGGTTGCCCTCTTGTACCAGCATGAAGGGGTTTAAATTCTCTATTCATTTTGCACATTAAATATGGGTCATTAATGGCATCAAACATTAAGAGAAGGTCACCTCTTAAATCTCATAGTTCTAGTATCATAAGCTTTATGTCTGCAAGCCTGTTATCATATGGTTTGTCTTTAGAACCTGATATTAATTTTGTTGCTTTTCTTTGGACTTTCCCAACTTTGTGTATGTGACTCTTTTTTTAAGGGCACCAGAAGTGTGTGCTGAAGTCTAGATGTGGTGGGACATACACTCTGTATAGTGGGCATACAATATCTTTATTTTGTGAGTGGATGTTTCTTACAGCAGACCACATAACTTAATTGGTTCAAGGTACTACTTCACTGCAGTATATATTGTGATCTAGATCAATTTTATAGAGTACCCCAAGGTCCTGCTCATTAACAGCTGAAAGCAAAGTTTTATTACATTTTGTATATTGGTGTTTTCTTTTCAGACCTACAGTATATGCATAAGCCTGCTTTTGTCAAAGTTGAATCTAATTTCCTACATATCAGCACACGTTGTTTTATTATTCAGAGCTATCTGGCTGTCTAATGTTTGCTTGTGGGCCATACTGGGTCCTCCTAGCCTATTTTTTTGTCCAACTTGTTAGATTTTTGAACATACGGTATCTGATATAAATATCTGAAACATTAACAGACTGAGTACTGAACCTTGGGGGACCCTACTGGACACATTCCCAGGAGTAGATAAATGTCCATTTATTATTATTCTTGAGTTCTATCTGGCACCCAGTTTAAAGTCTTGTTCATTAGCCTTTGGTCTATATCAAGATTAAACATTTTTCTGATTATTGCCCAGTGAGGGCTAAAGTCAAGTACTTTACTGAAATATAGACAGAGGACATCTTAAGGGGTTTTATTGTCAAGTAAAGCAGTTTGTAGTTGCTTTTACCTTAAAAGCAGTAATGTAGGTCCAGTCAAGCCTAGTTAGGGGCTCCATCTGTGGACTTTTGGTCCAGTGGATGTTTGATTTTGTTAAAAATTCTTTGGAATTGAAATTTTGGACTGGACCTGCATTACTGCTTTAAGGTAAAGAGTCAACTACAAACTGCTTTGTTTTTATGTATGGGCTGGCTGCCCTTTCTGTATTTGCACCACCTGTTTGTGCCAATCACCACACCCCACAAGACTGTATTTTATTGTCAAGTGCATGATTTATTTTTTTGCAAAAATATGTAGTGCATGATCTGCCCCTTGTAAAGCTGTGCCTGATCTGGGACTATGTTATTTACATTTTTTAGAGATGTTATCCTTGATAATCTGGGTATCTTGGTACATCAAGACAAAAGAAGGCCAAAAGGCCTATCACGATTGTCTCTCACAATCGGGTGGGTTATTTTTTGTTCCTAGAATTTATTATAAATTTGTTTAGCTCCTACTTAAAGCTGTACATTGTCTGTAGGTTTACCAAAAATCCAGGCAATGAATTCCACATATGGCTGACCTTACAATAAAGAAATTCATCCTTTTGTTTGTATTTGCCCTTTAGACTACCAGTTGCTTATTAAGAGATCTTAATTGAACAGTTCTTTCATTCAGATAAATTTCAAGTTCATTCATAAGGACCTCGCTTTTCAGAATGTAATAAAGAAACAAATGATCACCTTTTGCCTCCTTTCTTGTAGGATAAACAGACTCAGTTTTCTCATTTGTTGTCATAGTTCATGGTGTAAAACCTTTTAACATTTTGTTATTCTACTCTGGGGTCTCTCAAGTATGTTTATATCTTTTGTTAAGTAAGGGCTCCAGAATGGGGAACCATAATCAAGATGATGAATAACAAAGGTTTTATATCTATTTGCATAAATGCACTGGGAGTCTCTAGACACAAATGTACACCTAATTACAAGAATCAAATGGTTCACCTTCCTGGCTACCAGAGCAAAATGGTCAGAGGGAAAAGGTTATTATTATTAACAGTAACTCCCAGATCTCTTTCTTTGTTTACTGATTTTAACATGGTACCATTCATAAAGGAATTGTATCTAGGGATTGTTCTTCCCAAAATGCAACACAATTCACTTATCTGAATTAAAGAACATTCTGTTTTCAGTAGCCCACTTTTGTATAAGAACTAGATCATTAGACAAGATTTTTTGTTTTTCTAAGGTATCCACTTCCCCTCCTACTTTTGTGTCAGCCGCAGATTTTGCCAGGTGACTATTGACATCTGCCCCCATGTTCCTAATAGACAGTCCAAACTATATTGGCCGAATAAGGAACCCTGAGGCACTCCACTGCTTATGTTCCCCTCCATTGAATATATTCCATTCACTCTTACTATGTGTTGATACCCATATCATATAGCTTTGTATCCAAGAGATCAAGTGGTACCGTATCGAAGGTCTTTCCCTAATCCAACATTATGACATTGTACGGTGTACCTTCATCTATACTTTTGCTGACATGCTCATAAAATGATATTAAATTTACAAGAAAGGCCTTTCTTATACCCATGCTGTGATATGTCCTATAACTGTAATGTTATTTCATCATCTATTAATAGTTTGAGCAGTCTTTCCAAAATTTTACATCAAATTGGAGTTAAACTAATTGGTCTGTAGTTTCCCACTTGACTTCTAGTATCCTTCTTATGAACAGGGACAACCACCACATTTTTTCAGTCTGATGGAACATTTCCAGTTTTTAGTGATGCATTAAACAAGATAGTGAGGGGGAATACCAGATGATTAGCCATATTTTTTAGGAACAAGGCATGTAGTTCATTAGGTCTGAGAGATGTATTTCCCTTATATTTCTTAGCAAATTTAAAATCTGATTTGGTGAAAAGTCCATTGGGGGAGGCTAGTGTTATTCCATGGTATACCATGTCCATTTCCTTTGTTGAACACTGAAACAAAATATTCATCAAATGACTGTGCCATCTCTTCTGGGTCTGTTATTAATATGTCATTTTGTGATAATGGACTGACTGAGTTAGAGGCTGTTTTATTGGTGAAGCACGATCTATGTTCAAGATTCAATTTCTCCTTTTTTATTAGATGTTTAAGCTTTTTCAGTTCCCTTTTGTAGTTATTTATATTCTCACCTGTAGTGCACTTTTTGAATGTCCTGTAAAGATTTGCCTTTACTTTTACTTGTTTCTGTACCAATTTAGTTAGCTATATGGATATGCAGCCTTTACAGTTATATTTTCTGACAATTGGGACAAATCCCTCCTCTATCTCTAGGATTAAGTTTTTAATAGTTATCCAGATAGTGTCTATGTCTTTATTAGAAAGAACAGTTTCCCAATCAATATTTGCCAGTGTGTTCTTTATCATATCCCAATTTGCATTCTTGTAATCCCTGAAACCAGTGGGGTTGGTCTGGGAATATTTCCTTGTTACCAGGGGCCCGTAAATTTACAATGATCACTAGTACCTAGGGGCTATGCACATTATATCTGAAATGCCATTTCCAAGGTTAGTCATAATTAGATCTAAAGTATTATTCCCTCTCATAGGGCTTGTGACAAGTTGGTCCACACCAATAGAATGTATAACCCTTAGGAGGCCCTTTTCAAATTTGGAGGAACCTGTAAGTTCCTGTCAATTTATGCTGGGTGCAATGAAGTCCCCAGTTCTTAGGACATCACCCATGGTAGTGGCATTTTCAATTTCCTGAAGTAATGCAGTGTTGTAATTCCTTGAGCTGGCCAGGGGCCTATAGCAGTTACCCAGGATCAACATTTTCCTATTCCTAAACTTAAGTTTTAACCAAATGAATTATGCAGGAACAAGAGTCTCCTTATTTACTTCAATTTGGTGACAACATATATCATCCTTAATGTAGCAGTACTCACATTTCCCTTTCCTAGCAAGTCTATTTTTTTGAAAAGCTGATAGTCCTGTATTTTGTTCATCCAATCATTGGATTTATCCCAATATGTCTCTGTGAAGATGGCCATAGCTGTATTGTTCTTTATTCGGAAGGACTCTAATTCTATTTTTTTAGTTACATTTAGACTCCTGGCATTAGCGAGAATAAAAGAACAAAGAGTAGTATCACCTTGCCTAGATGAGAAATGGCAGATTTATTTTACCCCTGTAGTTTCTTTCCCAATAATCTGGAAACCTGCCTGCTAAAATATAGTCCATTCCAGCAAAAGAGACCATAGTCCCCTTCAAAAGTTTGCCAGTGTGGAATGCAAGTGAAGCCTTTGATTAAAGCCCACTTCCTGAGCCATTCATTTAAGCTTTTGATTTTCCTTTGTTTATGGTATCCTGCCCTAGGTACCAGCAACATTTCTGATATGAAAATTTCACAGCCCATGTCTTCAAGTATTTTATGCAGCTCTGCATAATCTTTTTTATCTCCTCAATGTCTCCTATATTCACATCATTAGTTCTGACATGTAAAATCACAATGGGATAATCACCTGCATTTTTCAGAATGTTTTTTGCCATGGAAGTTATGTCTTTAATGTCACCCCCCCCTCCGAAACTGCTACAATCATTTTATCACTGTTGCAAACGATTCTGTAAATAAGTTTAATAATCAAGTCACCCAATACAAATAATTGTCTCATGTTGCTTGGGGGGTGATGACTACTGAAAATTACCATTACTAGTTGAGGGGCATCATCCATTAATAAGTCACTTGATTAATTTCCAAAATCTGTCAAGGGTGGTACACAAGAGGTTGTACATGTTTGGTTGAAGAGGCATCATCCATTATCAAACCTGTCTGTTGGGTATGAATATCAATTAATGGAGGAACACAGCTGTTGGTGTTAGTTTTTGGAGGAATATTTACACTAGTTCCTGTTACGGACTACCTACAAATGTATCTGTTTGACTCATTTGTTCATCAGAGACAAATAAAGCAACTCTGGCACCAGAGAAATGAAGTGCATAAAGGACTTTAATAATATAAATGCCAACAACTCATGCAACAAACAACCCACAACTGGTTTTGTTATTGTGAGCGTCCTCAGGAGGGATAATGTAGTTATCACAAGACCACATTTAAAAAGAGCTGTTTAATAAAGTGACAGAGTGTGATTTTTAAAAAAATGTGAAAATTCAATCAATATATAGAAAACAATCAAGAGATCCTTAATGCAATACAAAATTCATTATATAAATATGAGTATATACATCTCTCAACATATTCAATGCCACAATACATTCTTGCTCAAAGTCCCAAGTATAGAATAACCTGGACCAGGAAATTAGGATATTATGAAGCTGCAGGATAACCTAAAGGATGGATCAGAAAGCCACCTGGAATCATCAATAGCCACCTATAGAGATTAAAAGGGGAAAATCTATTAATATAGGATATAAAATATATAAACTATATATGTATTACTAGAGAAACACAGAAATTGCGAAACAGTCTATCACAAAAGGAGAAAAGGCTATCTCTTCTTATTGTGTTTCTTCCTTATAAGAGGCATAACATCAATTCTATCATTGGTGCCTTGGCTTTTTAAACCACCCAGTGTATAAATCCAGAAGGCCTCTCTAATAGTTTGGCATTCAAGTCACCCCCCCAGTCCCAAAGTCACCTGTTCTACACCACAAAATTTGACAGAAGATCAGCTGAAACTTTTACAAAAAGGCCTCTCCTTTGTACCCACCAGGGACCTTTATCCCTTTGAGTTATATGAGCACTTTCAGAGATTTAACAGAAATTTGAACCTGAAGGCTTTTTTCACTAAACAAAATATGTGTCAGGGTAAAAAAATAACTTCCACTGAGGGTCACCATTCCTCTATTGATTCTACCTCACTTTCTACCTTCACATCTAATATTTTAGATGGGGTCCCTACTTCCACCCACTCAGCTCCTTCTGTCTGCCCCAATAACACGTACATGTCTTTGAATGAGCATGTATGACAGGTTTTGATAATTTAGCACAAATTAGAGACAGGTCCACTATGTTAACATCTCCAGTGGGACTCTATAGCCCTGAAGGAATTGGAACAAAATCCAAATATTGTCATTAAACCTGCTGACAAGGGTGGGGCAGTGGTGGTTATGTCCTCATAAATATATACAAGAAATCATGGGTCAATATTAGACAGTACATTTACAAGAAACTTAGGAGGGACCCCACTAGTATGTTTAAGTCACAATTTGATAGTTTTTCACATGGTGCATTAATGGATGGCTATATTTCAACACAGGAGTGTGAATTTCTGACTGTCTAACATCCTATTAGAGCCAGTTTATACACGCTTCCTAAAATTCATAAGGATTTACATAATCTTCCTGGATGCCCCATAGTGGTGGGCATAGGCTCCCTGATGGAACCCCTTTCTTTGTTTGTTGATGCCCATATTAAAGATCTAGTACAGAACCTTAGGTCCTATGTGAAAGATACCACTCATATGCTGCATATTCTAAGAGACACAGCACTGGAACCAGACTGGTGGTTGGTATCTATGGACATTACATCAATTTATACCAGCATTCCCAATGAGGATGGTTTATACACCTTAGAATATTGGTTGAATAATGTTGAGTGTTTGGATCATGCTAGGAAATGGTTCTTATTGGATTGTTCAGAACATGTCCTTAAAAAGAATTATTTTTGTTGCAAGGGTAATTTTACATACAAACCAAGGGGACAGCGATGGGGGCTACATTTGCCCCAAACTATGTTAACCTCTACCTTGGCCACTGGAAAATAACAACCATCTATAATGCCAAGATCAATTATTTTTGCCATAGGATTGATCTCTGGTGTCATTTTATTGATGACATATTCATGGTGTGGTGTGGCACACAAGATGGACTAATTTCCTTTGTGAACTATCTAGTAACCAGCAACCCAAATTTTAAATTCACAGTTACGTGTGACAAACAAAGTGTCACATTTTTGGATTTGTGCATTACGAAAAATGAAGCTGGAGAAATTTACATGAATTTATTTTGTAAACAAACTGACAGGAATTCTCTGCTCACTTCATCCAGTTGCCACCCATGCCATTTAGTGGATAACATTCCCAGGGCCCAATTATTATGTGCTAGACTTAATTGTTGTAAAGACACTGATTTTGTTGTACAAGGTACAGCACTGTGTAAGAGGTTTATAGCAAGGGGTTATAGCCATGATGTTGTAAATGAGGCCTATAAACAGGTTGTACACACAAATAAAGAGGGCTTACTGGTACCCCATTCCACAACCCAAGGAACCTCCCCAGTAGAAGATGAAGGTAATGCTCAGAGACTTAATTTTGTTACAACATACTGTAGACAATCCAATGGGGATCATGAGGGCCAGCTGGAACATTTTAAGAACTGACCCTTTACTTAAGGACACTGCAACATTGCCCTCTTGTATGGCATATAAGAAGGGTTCATTATTAAAAGATAGACTGGTACACAGTCTTCATAAACCTGAGTTCCTAGAGATAGCTCTTGGTTACCTGTGCACCCCAATGCCACTTTTCTATGCAGTCATTGTATATTTTGTACTTCCATCCTGAAGAGTCATACCTTCACCACTGTTAATGCCCATTGCACATACAACATGCTTGATTTATTTAGTTGTGTCACTGACAAAATAGTATATTTGGCTACCTGTATCTGCGGGGCATTTTACATTAGGAAAACAACTAGACCATTCAAGATACGGGTTGGTGAACATCTGCAAAGCATTCAGGGGGGTGATACCTCCAATGCTTTGGCAGTACATTGCAGTAAATATATTGGGGTGGGTGACACTGCTAACAGCGATGCTTACAGACACTCATTTAAATTTTGTGACGTAGAACAGATGACATTGGGACCTAGGTGGGGTGACTTGGACACCAAACTATTAGACAGAGAGGCCTTCTGGATATATACACTGGGTGCTTTAAAAAGCCCAGGCATCAATGACAGAATTGATGTTATGCCTCTTATTAGGAAGAAACACAATAAGAAGGGATAGCCCTTTGTCCTTTTGCAATAGATTGTTTTTGCAATTTCTGTGTTTTCTCTAGTACTATGTATATAGTGTATATATTTTATATCCTCTATTAGTAGATTTTTCCCCCTTTTTAATCTCTATAGGCGGTTACTGATGCTTTCAAGTGGCTTTCTGGATCCGTCTTTCATGGTGGTAACAAAAATGCATCCTCTTGTTATCCTGCAGTTTCATAATATCCTTGGGCTGGCAGTATAGCCTAGAGGTTAGAGGAACGAGGTGTGAACAAGCTTGATACATCCAGCAGACCAGACCTGAGTTTGTTTCTCACAACCTCCACTTGCATACTGTGTGATTCAAAGCAAGTCACTTAACCACCCAGTGCTCTCAGGTCATCCCTGAAAATAGGCACTTGTGCCTAGTGGGCCTTACCTGGTTACCAAAGACTAAAATAAAAATAAACATTTTTATACTTGGGACTTTGAGCAAGAATGTATTGTGACATTGAAAATGTTGAGAAATGTATATACTTATATTTATATATTGGGTTTTGTATTGTACTAAGGATATATTGATTGTTTTCCATATATTGATTGCATTTTCACATTTAAAAAAATCATACTCTGTCACTTTAAGCAGTTGTTTTTAAATGTGGTCTTGTGATAGCACGTTATCCCTCCTGAGGATGCTCACAGTACCAAAACCAGTTGAGGGTTGTTTGTTGCTCGAGCTGTTGGCATTTATATTATTAAAGTCCTTTATGCACTTTATTTCTCTGGTGCCGGAGTTGTTTTTTTGCTTTGGTTGCTCTTTATCCAGGCATATAAGAGTGGTTTTGAGCAGAGTTTACTGTTACTCTTTGTTAATTAGGATCCTGCAGTAATGAGTCATCGTTCAACAGAGCAATTAATGGGTCATAACTATTCCTAATTGGGTTAGTAAAATGTACCGCCTTCCAGCCCTTTTTCAGTTGTCTGCTGTTGTTAAAGGAGGGAGAGGGGAGACATGATAGAAACTTTCAAGTACCTCAAGGGAATCAACAAAGTCCAAGAGGGTAGCATCTTTCAGAGAAAGAGATGTGCAAGAACAAGGGGGCACAACTTGAAGATAGAGGGAGGACAACTCAGGGGCAATTTGAGGAAGTATTCTTTTACAGGAAAGTGGTGAACTCATGAACAGCCTTCCAGAGGGAGTTGTGGGGTCAAAAACAGTGGGGGAATTCAAGAATGCATGGGACAGACATAAGGCAATTCTAGAGGTAGAAGAAGTAGGCTACTGGTTAACTAGGATCTGCAGCTTAGCCAATAGATAGGGAAATGGGCAGACTAGGTGGAGCAAGCAGTCCTTATCTGCCATCAAAGTCTATGTTAACTACTTACCAGCCTTCATTTATGTCCTCTTCAGTAGAATCCTCTGGCCTACTTCTTTTCTTTGCAGACATAGAGTTGACTAGATTCTCAGGACTGTTGTGGTTAGTATTGCTATGGGACACCTTATTACCCTGTGGTTGAGTACTATTCCCAGCTATGCAATCACCAGTCCTATTAGTGACATTTACATAGAAACCTTATAGAATCTGATGGCAGATGGACCGCTTGGCCCACCTGGTCTGCCATTTCCTCACCTAACGGATAAGCTGCAGATCCTAGTTAACCAACAGCCTACTTCCTCCTACCCCCACTAGAATTGCTCTTATGTCTGTCTCATGCATTCTTGAAACCCCACTGTTTTTTGACTTATGACCTCCTCAGGAAGGTTGTTCCATGCATTTGACTCTACGACCTCCTCAGGAAGGCTGTCCCATACATCTTTGCATCAGCTGCATTAATTGCCCTCATTTTTGAGACATTCACTCTCTCTGTTTTTTCTTGAGTTGGGCAAGGTTACTATAGAATGTTTTAATTTCCTCCTCTAGACACTGTTATTGATGCATTTGTCACATATGAAGATGTTGCAGGCAGGCAGAGTTTCTACAAGTTTGTACATACCTGTATCATAACTTGTGCATCTAATATCAACTTCCCCATCCATTGTTAGTATTTTGTCTCCCATTATGTTTTTTGGGGGTAAGTCACTACTTACAAGATAAGTAACAGAGGGTATTGCAAAACTCCACAATCAAAAGTCAGAACCTGAGCACTCTCAGTTCTGCACTCTAATGCAATACACTCTTGGCTATGCTCAGCACCTTAACTGCCCTCAGTAGTAATCAGAAAGCATACCTCTGTCCCCCCTGTTCATGCTGGACATGCTTGACATGCACTACAATGTGCACGTCTCTGTGCATATCTCCGTGTGTGATGCTGTATGCTTGCCCTGCTTTCTAGGGGCATTTCAATATATTCACCATGACCCAGAACTGACTCACGGGGTTACAGAATGTTCGGTTTTCTCAAACCCTTGGATTTGACTAAAACAGCAGCCAAACCACTCAGTTACACACAAGTAAT
This sequence comes from Neoceratodus forsteri, assembly GCA_016271365.2. NCBI lineage: Eukaryota > Metazoa > Chordata > Ceratodontiformes > Ceratodontidae > Neoceratodus > Neoceratodus forsteri. The sequence goes on from CM028130.1 coordinate 320,416,455, forward strand.
GGATAGTAATGCATATTACAGGCTAAAACAATAAAATATCAGTGTAGGCTGCAGTCATAGTTTAGGGGAACCACCCTGAGACTACAGTTCCCAGGCTACTTCCTGTAGTCTATTCACAGGGACCCCTCATAAATCACAATTCAGGAAATACTGGCAGAAACACAGTTTTTTATTTTGCAGCTAACTCTGTCACTTGGCTTCCTTGTCCATCACACAGAGTAGCTCAGATTCAAATTCAAAAGCCCTGCTCTAGGGGCATTCAATCTATACACAGTGACCGGAACTGACTTGCAGGGTCACGGAATGCTTTGTTTTCTCAGACTCTTGGTTTGACTAAAACAGCAACAAACCACTCAGTTACACACAAGTAATGTATAGAAATGCATATTACAGGCTAAAACAATAAAATATCAGTGTAGGCTACAGTCGTAGTTTAGGGAAACAATCCTGAGACTACTATGCCTTCTAATATCTTTCCTGGGATTGTTGTAAGACTGATGGACCTATAATTTTTAAATCTTGCTTATTTCCTTTCTTGTGTATGGCACCTTGTTAGCTGTTTTCCAATCATTTGTTATTTCTCTTGATCGATCCTCATAAATATATTTCAGTTGGGCTGCAATATGTTTCATTCCTAGTTTTAGCATTTTACTGGTGATGCTGTCAGGCCTGGTGATGAATCAATTTTCAAGCTGTTTATTCCTTCTTTAATTTCATTTTCATTTTTTTTTTTCATTTTTATTTCGCATAAAAACATTTAGGCAGAGCTTATTTTCAAACGATTTAGTGTTGAGGATACAACAACAATAGTAACAGACATATTATATAACAGTGTAGCAGAGATTATAGTACAATTTCCAAGTTGACAATCAATGGTAGTTTGAGCACATCTTTACTTCAGTTTTGGGCTGGTGCAGCATTGAACATATAATTATTTAACTACAAAATTTACAATAAATTGCAGAAACTGGAGATAGGCTTGGGGTGTGGAGGAATCATATCCGATATAGCAGTTACAAGACTCAGCAGGGAGAGTAGGGATAGCAGCTTAGTCTTAAAGAGATTGGCAGAGGACAAGTTCTTAGGAAGACGGCTAGGTCATTCCACTGTTTGGGAATTGAAAGAGAAACTAGATTGGCCTAGGGTGTTTTTCCTTTTGGAAGCAGAGGAGCATTGTTCACCTCCTCAGGTGTAGTAGTTGTCAATGACAATGAATAAGGATTTAAGACTAGGGACAGAAGGACGTGCAGGGCCTTGTGGCCAAGGAAAAGTGTATGGAAGGCCAGCATCTTGTTGAGGTCAAGCTAGATTAGTGACCTACAGTATATAGGATACAGGTATGTGTGTCAGGCTTAAGATCCAGGGCAAACCAACACACCCTGCTGAGGAGTATCATGACTCTGGCTAGGACAGTGTCACAGGCCAAGCCTTAAGCAGTAATCCCATAGTCAACAAGACTAATTATGAGGGACTGCACTAGCTGCTTTCTTATTTCAGGGATGAAGTTATGTCTATACCTGTACAGCAGTACAAGTCTACAGTTAGCTGTTTTTATTAATAGATCAACATGTGAACTGTATGTCATTCCGCTATCACGTGTCATGCCCAGGTACTTGAATGATGTTACTTGTTCAAGCTGACAGCCCATGTCAGTGACATTGGAGAGGGCAGGCAGCTTGCTTAGCTTGTTCCTGGTACAAATAGAGCATATGAGTAGTTTTCTGCTTATTCAATACTAAGGAGTTTGCAATGAACCAGATCTGTATTGCATTAAAGTATGTTTGCAGCTTATGTTGAGGGGATGTCAGACATGAGTCACTAGTGTGACACTCTGCCACCTGCTTATTATTGTTATATTGCATAAAATTTGTATTATAACGAAATGTGTCTGTGACTGGCTGCCTAAGACATGCCAGTTAGCAAGTAAGCTTGACCTCTGACCTCAAAAGTGCAGTGTAAGTGAATCAGCAGGCTGTCATGACACTGGCCAGTGAAACCACTAATTAAAGACTTCCTTCCAGGGGGACAGTTTGTTACCCTTATAACCTGCTCCTGCTTTTGAAGTTGGAAACTGAATATGAATTTTATGACCCTAGCAGGAAGGGAAGTCATTTGGCTCATCCTTTATGGTTTTCACCTAGCAGAGAACTAATGACAGATTGTGGGGTTATGAAACATCAAAGGAATGTTTTGATCAAAGAGACTCATATTTTGGGAAATTGCTAGTTGCTGATTTTCACAGTAATAAAATATCCTTTTAGGATATCCATACTCAGATTACAGATTTATCACAGATCTAACAGTGACCTCATGGGTGACATCACCAGGAGGTAGAGAAACATGATTTTTGAATATTGCTTGCATTTGAAAAGTTGGTGCAAAAGGACTCTCTGAAAATCAAAGACACACTTAGTCTGTGGACTGGTAACTAGGCACTTTAGAAAGAGATAATTCAGCTGGAACTTTTAAGTATTTAGCAGACATTTTGTTTGTTCTGTAAATTTCCAATTATTTTGTTGAATGTAAGTATTAATTTATATGTTCTGTGTTTGATATTTTGCCTAATTTACAATTTTTAACAAACAATATTTTCCTTGAAATACTGCCTGTAGCTTCTCAGTTTTCTTTTGCATGTGAATGCTGAACCAGTGTTTAATTCTGACAGCTGTTAATGGCTTGAATGTGTTACTAATCTTGCTAAAGGTAAGAATATACCTAGGTCCCTGTTTGTCTCCTGTTCACACTATTGCATTTTGGGGTTGGCACTGTGGGAACAGAGGGCCTGACCTCGGATGCGTTTGTGACAGATTTGGTTGGCAGCGGTGCAATTTAAAAGTATTTGGTAACACGAAGTTTAACAGTCTAGTGTGTCAGATTAATACTGTACAGCTCACATGCAAAATAAGGCAGTGATTTTTAAAAAGTAAACAGAACTATATCATTGTACTTACAGTCTAAGTTACCTACCTGTTTTATTTTTTTCAGTGCAGTTAGTGTAGCTGTAGTTGGGGAAGAAGATGAGCTTCCAACTACAGCGGCGAGCACCTGCAGACCAACTGAGGCAGTTGTGCCAAGAGAGAGGAGTCCAGCATGAGGGCCGAACCAAAGGCATCTTGTCAAGGATCTTGTAGCAGATGATGCATAAGACCTTGAGTCACAGTGTGTGACTGAAAAGGACTGAACCTTGGGCATGGAGGGTCCAGGGTCCAGTGCAGTATCTAGATCCAGTGAGGAGGACAGCAGGGCCAGTGCAAGCTAAGGGCCACAGCAGCAAGGGAAGGTCATCAGCATTCTGGAGCCCGAGGGATCAGGCTACAGATGAAGTTGCAGAGGATGGAGATGGAGTCTGAACAGAAAAGATTTGAAACCAAGCAGCAGAGAGGGCTGGAGTTCCAGAGAGAGAGGTGAGAGCAGCGAGACACAGAAGAGAGCGACAGTTTCAGTGAGAGGCAGAAGAAGAGTGACAGCTTCAACAAGAGGTGGAGTAGAGTAGTGAGAAGTTGAGTGAGAATAGTGTGAGTGCCAGAGGCAACATAACCTGGAGAAGCTATGACTCTAAACACCAGCACCAGAGCAGGTAAGTGGCCTAGGTTTAACTGGAACTACAGGACTGGGTTACACGTTAAATTCTAAATTGATAACTGAATTTAAAGAGGGGAAAGATATGGATGCCTTTTTAAATTCCTTTGAAAACATACGCATTCAGGCAAATATTCCTATAGAGTCTTGGAACTTTCAGCTATCCCCACTACTCACCGGAAAAGCTTGGAATGCATTGGGTCAAATGGACAATGAGGACAGTAATGAGTACAGTAAATTTAAAGCTGCACTTTAAAAAAATATGAGCTAACGGCAGAGGCATACAGAGTTAAATTCTGTAAGCTCAGGAGAAGCCCTGACATGTGCTGTGAGGAGCTAGCCACTAAACAATGTCAGTTTTAAAATGTTGGTGGGAAGGAATTGAAGCAAACTCTATCGAGAAAATTGAAAATGCTGTACTGTTAGAGCAGGTTTTTGGGCATGTCCAGCACAGCTGAATACCTGGCTGGAAGACCAAGACCAAAAACAGTACAAGAGGCTGCTGAACTGTCAGACTGCTATGCCAGGAGCAGACCTGCTCTGAGAGGAATGGGGTGGATGTGACAGTGCAGAAAGGGAAAGCGCCCTTCAGGGTAGCTAAAACCTTCCTGCCTCCACGAAACCAGGTAGCCCCAGGTTACAAAGAAAAGATTTACCTGAGAAAAGAAACAAATGTTGGGTTTGGAAGAACCTGGTCATCTGATCAAGCAGTGTCCTAAAAGGACAAGCAGTGCACAAATTGGTGCTAGGAAAGAAGTGGGTTGTTTGCGTGTTGCTGAAAGCATGTCAGTAAATGAGGAGCATACACCCAATCACTGTGAATGGGGTAGAGACACATGGGTTGAGGGACACAGGGTCAACCCTGACTTTTGTAAAGGTGATCTGGTACAGCCTGGTCAGTTTATACCCAATCAATTTGTGACTGTAAGGAGATTCACTGGGGAAGAGAAAACCTCACCACTCACTAGAGTTCTCCTAGACTGGGGTGAGAGTGGGGGGACTGTGCACAAGGTTGCCATAGCAGAAGCTTTGGCTGTCAATATAATTATTGGCAACAATCTCATACAGGGGATGTTGTGTGCCGTTACCCACAGCCAAGCGGCAAAGGAAAATTGTAGTTCACTGGTCCCCATAGAAGCCCTTGTGGAAACCACTGGGAGGCTGGTTCCCCAACCTGTGTCTCCTGATATGGAGAATAATGAAATGGGGTTAGAAATTCCCCAGGTAGCAGTTAACAGAAGAGCTATGGAGGGTTACTCCAAGGAGGAAGGTGTGACCCATAGTCGGAGGGTTAGGAATGACAGTGATTCTGAATGCCCTGATGCTAGAGCTAGTGACCCTAGTTTAGAAACTGAATGGGACTTGTCCCATGCCTTTGGAATGTGTAAGAAGTTTGCAGCTGCTCAGAAAAGTGATCCTAGTTTAGAGAAACTGAGGGCTTGGGCAAACTCTGATGGAGCACAGGGAGGTGATGGGAGACATAAAGTTTATTGAGACAATGGACTGATGTATATGCAGGGTGCTAAGACAGAGGGAGGGGTGATGGACAGGCAACTTGTCATTCCCCATGGGTACCATGAGCAGTTGTTCAAGACTGCAAATGATATTCCCATGTCTGGTCATCTGGGAATCACATGCACTATGCAGTGCTTGGCCCAGAATTTCTATTGGCCCAGCATCACCCAGCAGGTGAATGGGTATTGCAGGTCTTGTCACCGGTGCCAAGAAATAGGGAAGGCAGGTAAGAAAACCCAAGCTGCTCTAATTCCTTTACCTGTAGTGAAGGAGCCATTCCAGAGGATGGAAATGGATATTGTTGGGCCTTTAAATACCCATAGTTCCTCCGGGAAGAGGTTCATCCTAACTGTGGTGGATTATGCCACCCAGTATCCAGAAGCAGTCACCCTATCCTCACTGAAGACAGACAAAGTGACAAATGCTTTGCTAGGGATTTTCTGCCGTGTTGGGTTTCTGCAGCAGGTTATCACTGATCGAGGGGCTTCCTTCATGTTTGACCTGATGAAATGTTTGTGGGAGAAGTGTGGAGTGGTGCTGAGAAGCACAACACCTTATCACCCTCAAGCCAATGGGCTTGTGGAAAGATTTAATAGTTCCCTTAAGTCAATGCTCCAAGCATTTGCTGAACAGCATGAGAGGAGTGGAGAAATACCTTCCCACCTGTTGTTTGTATACCGGAAGGTGCCCCAAGAGTCAACAGAGTTTTCCGCCTTCAAACTCTTATATGGGACGCAGGGTATGTGGACCTGTAGACTTGATCCGTGAGGACTGGGAAGGCAAGCACACCACCCAGGGAACTCCCATAGTGGATTATATCCGTAAGTTTAGGGAAAGGCTGAAGGAGCTTATGGGGACAGCCCAGAGCAACCTGGCAGCTGCCCAACAAAAACAAAAGGTGTGGTATGACTGAAGAGCCAGAGCTCGCTTGTACACTGTGAGTCAGGGAAGTCATGGTCCTAAGCCTGGTCTGGAAAGAGAAGCTGCAGGCTGAGTGGGCAGGATCATACAAGGTAGACAGGTAAATGACGTAAATTGAGTTATCTGGCAGGAGATATACACAAAGAATGTAAGATGTCAACATGATGAAGCCATATGCTAATAAGGCTGACATGGTGTTTGCAGTGTGTAGTGCTGGGGAAGGGACGGATGAAGGAGAACCCCTTCTGGACTTTCTGGAAGAAAGCAAGCAGAAGTCCTCTGTGGAGGCAATTAAAATGTCACCTCAGCTGACCCTGAACCAGATCCAAGAAGTAAGGGAGGTTTTACCAGACTTTGCACCACTGTTTAGCACCAAGTCTGGACTAACCACCTTAGCGACACATGATGTGGAGACAGAAATGCAGGCACCCATATGGCAAACAGCATATCAGGTGTCAGAGGTTGTCCAAAAGGACATTAGGAGGGAGGTGGATGAAATGCTGGATTTAAGGGTAATCCAGAAATTATGCAGCCCCTGGGCCTCACCCATACTCCTTGTTCCCAAGCCAGATGGCTCTAATCATTTTTGTGTGGACTATAGTGGACTCACTGAAATCATAAAGTCAGACGCCCACCCAATGCCATGGACGGATGAACTCCTAGACAAGTTAGGAGGGGCAACATACCTTACAACTATTGGCCTTACAAAGGGGTACTGGCAGGTAGAATTAACTGCCAGAGCTAGGGAGAGGTCAACCTTCATCATTTCAATAGGGTTATTTGAGTTTAAAGTAATACCTTTCAGAATGAAGAACACCCCTGCCACTTTCCAAAGGTAGGTAAACCAGGTATTAAATGGTGCTGAGGAGTATGCTGTGGCGTATCTGGATGACATTACCATCTTTAGTGCCTGCTGGGAGGAACACCTATCCCACATTAGGGAAGTTCTGGGAAGGATACCGAGGGCCAGACTCACTGTCAAAGCTGAGAAGTGCCAGGTGGCCGTGGCTGAGTTGACATACCTCAGGCACATTGTAGGCTGGGGACAGTTCCATCCTAACCAAGCAAAAATAGATGCAATTAAGGCATGGCCCAGACCAGAAACACATAAACAGATCAGGAGTTTTCTTGGGACAGCATGGTACTATAGAAATTTGTACCAAATTACAGGGCCCTGGTCACTCCCCTATCTGGCCTGTTAAAAAAAGGATACCTAAGAAAATTACCTGGGAATCAACCTGTGAACAAGCCTTTACCAGACTGAAGGAGGTACTATGCAGTGCTCCTGTACTGACAATTCCAGACTATAGCAGACCCTTTGTAGTCCAGACTGATGCCTCAGATGTGGGTATTGGGGCAGTGCTCAGTCAGACATCCAACCAAGGAAAGATCCCCCATAGTGTACCTCAGTAAAAGTTACTTCCCATGGAGCAGGCTTACTCTACAGTGAAAGACAAGTGTCTTGCCATGGTGTGGCCCTAAAGAAGTTAAAGCCATACCTACACAGGCAGAATTTTGAGTTACCAACTGACCACAACCCCCTGGTTTGGCTGGCACAAATGGGTAAAATGAATGGTAGACTATTAAGATGGAGTCTTGCCTTCAAGGGTATGACATGACTGTCTCACATAGGGCTGGGGCAGCCAAAGAAAATGCAGATGGACTGGTGCATCAGTTTGAGCAATGAACTGACTTGGGGAGCTCATCCCATGCTGGGATAGAGTCCCCAAATTCAGTCTAGGTGGGGAGCACTGTGATGCTCTGCCACCTGCTTATTATTGCTATATTGTATAATATTTGTATTAAAAATAAATGTGTCTGTGATTGGCTGCCTAAGACATGCCAGTCAGCAAGTAAGCTTGACCTCTGACCTCAAAAGTGTCAGTAAAAGTGAAGCAGCAGGCTGTCATGACACTGGCCAGTGAAACCACTAATTAAAGACTTCCTTCCAGGGGGACAGTTTATTACCCCTTATAACCTGCTCCTGCTTTTGAAGTTGGAAACTGAATATGAATTTTATGACCCTAGCAGGAAGGGAAGGGAAGTCATTTGGCTAATCCTTTATGGTATTCTCACCTAGCGGAGAACTAGTGACAGATTGTGGGGTTATGAAACATAAAAGGGAATGTTTTGATCAAAGAGACTCATATTTTGGGAAATTGCTAGTTGCTGATTTTCACAGTAATAAAATAATACCCTTTTTGGATATCCATACTCAGATTACATATTTATCAAAGATTTAACAGTGACCTCATGGGTGACATCACCAGGAGGTGGAGAAAGATGACTTTTGAATATTGCTTGCATCTGAAAAGTTGGTGCAGAAGGACTCTCTGAAAATCAAAGACACACTTAGTCTGTGGGCTGGTAACTAGGCAATTTAGAAAGAGATAATTCAGCTGGAACTTTTAAGTATTTAGCAGGTGTTTTGTTTGTTCTGTAAATTCCCAATTATTTTGTTGAATGTAATTATTAATGTATATGTTCTGTGTTCGATATTTTACCTATTTTATAATTTTTAGTAAACAATAATTTTCCATGAAATACCTCCTGTGGCTTCTCAGTTTTCTTTTGCTTGTGAATGCTGAACCAGTGTTTAATTCTGACAGCTGTTAAGGGTTTGAATGTGTTACTAAAATTGCTAAAGGTAAGGATATACCTAGGTCTCATATTGAGTCATAAGGGTACATTTGAAAACCTGGCTGGGTGCCACTGGGGCAAGGATTGTATTGCATCCCTTGGAGGAGATATATCTGAGCCTGTTAACTGGGTATGCTAGCATAAGGTTCACATTTTGACCCCAGGACTCGAGGCTGGTAGATAATTTGGACTCACAACAGACAGGAGGGTTACCCTGTTTATCTCCTGTTCACACTATTGCACACTTGAAGTTGGCACTGTGGGAGCAGAGGGCCTGACCTGCGGAGTGTGTTTGTGACATCTAGTAAACAAGACTGTGTCAACCACATAGAGCAAAATGTGGGTAGCTTTACAGGCTGCTGGAATATCATTTAAAAAAAGGCTGAAGAGAAGGGGTCCTAGAATTGGCCCCTGGGGGACACCGATAGAGATAGGTGAGTCTTGGAAGAGGATGTCCTGGCACTTTACAGCCTGGGTTCTTCCAGACAAGTAGTTTTTGAACCAGGTAACAGAGTAACTGGACAGTCCCAGGCAGGAGAGCTTGTTGCATAGGAGAATGTGGTTTACAAGATCGAATGCATTTGTTAGGTCAGTGAAAATGGAACCAGCAATCTCCCCCCACGCCCCATCCAAGGCACTGTGGATTGAGTCAGTGTATTCCAGTAGGGCAGTCAAGGTGCAGTGATGTTTTCTAAAACAATGCTGCTCCCTAGCCAGTAGCTCATGATTGGAGAGGTAAAGAGAGAGCTGGTCATTAACTATTCACTTAAAGGTTTTGGACAGTGGGGATAGGATCGATATGGACATTAGTTGTTTGTCAGGTAGGAGTCACCTCTTTTTAATACAGGGGTCACCAGGGCATGTTTCCAGATATCAGGTACTGTGCAAGTTTTTTTTTCCAATTATTTTTGTACACCTGTTGTCTGTCACTTTAGACCTCTCTCCAGTGAAGTCTCTCGGAACTGCCTTGTACTGCCCTGCCTGAGGTCCTCCCAGGACTGGTCTCTGCTTCCCTGGAACTCCCCTCGAGCTCATCTGACTACCCCACCCCCGGTTCTGAGCCCCCCAAGGTGGGGCCACCATACTCCTCTGGCACTCTATCTATAATCTAGAAGGCAGCCAGGAGGTGGAGGAGAGAGCCAGAGGCCAGCCAGGATGGACCCGGCAATGGGCATATGGGCATTCAACTGGGCCCACCTTCTCCTGTCTGGGTGCCAGGGTTTTTCCATGTGTTGGTTGCCCTGGGGGTGCGGACGTGCAATGATGCCCTGCACACAACGGGCGTGCTTCCACACCTATGCGTAAGGCATCGACCACCAACACTGCCATCCCTGGAACAGCACACCACAAGTTACACTGCCCCCAGTCTCCACTGGGGGCCACTGATTCTGTGATGAGTGCACCTACCCACCCCCAGGAGAGGAGAGCAGTCCTCTGGATGCTCAATCCTCTATTGCCCCTGCTGACCCCTGGTAACCCAAGCTCATTCCCAAACCTGGGTCACTGGCATGGCGTGAGGTGTGGCATCCAGCACCTCAACCCTCAGTGCCTCTGGGCAGCCTAAGTACTGAGCAAGTTGCCAAGGACAGATTGAAAATAGCCTGTATAGAGAAGGTGACTTCCCTTAGTGCAGATTTTAGCAGCTTAAGGTTAAAATTGTCCAGACCCAGTCTTGTTTTGATTTTTGTTCTTTTTAAATAGCCATCAACTTCAGACCAATTAACCTTTTAAAGTAGAAAGGTTGTCTGTTAGGGGGAGCTGACATATCTTCAGGTAAATCATGCTGTTTCCCTGGCACAGGTATATGAGCTGTGAGGTCACTGAAGGCATTGTTGAAAGTGTCCACTGTATTTTTCATTAACACTTATGTGTATTTGTTCAGATTAGCTGGTAGTTTGTTACATTCAGTACCCTGCTTCTTGGTATGAAGCCTGAGCAGAAGTAGCTGTTAAAAGCATTTGTGCTGTGTAAAGGGCTGCTAATAGTATTTTCTGAAATGATTGGTCAAGCCTTATATTTTGCTTGTTGCAGTGAGATGATGTAGCTGAAGTATTTACTATTGTTTTTGTTTTCATTTTTTGCTAAGGACAGTCCCACAGTTTTTTTTGACTGCTTGTTTGCATTTCTAAATTTTCATAGATTTTGTTTGTATGTCATTCAGGTGGCAATGATTTTGTTAGGCAAGTCTTGTATGATTTCTCCTTTTTCTTAATTTCTTTATCTTTCCTATCAACCACTTCAGTCTATGTCTACTACCTTTATTAAATTATTCCAAATGTATAGAGCATGTTTCATTTGGTTTCATGCTATTATACCTTTATTGGTTACAAACAGACAAGAAAGAAAGACTGATCGGAGACACATGATGCTCTAGACCCGATAGAAACTCTTCTCTGGAGCTCCTACTCCTCGCTACAAAAAATACCTTTTTTTTCTAGTCAAAACCTCCTTGCATCAAACAAATAGTTACAACATTATTGAGGGAATTACTCCAACCTACCTGGGAGCAGTAATTGAGCAATCAGGCATCATGTCCGAAGCGGAGATGCGACTCACCACTCCCGTGCACACCCCAACGCAGACGCCAGACAAGAAGGCCAAACGTCCCAAAGCCCAGGTGGCAAGTGCTGCCCGCGCCTCGACTTCTACATCTGTCCCTTCTCCGCTCACCGAAGATCGGCTCCTGCAAGCCCTGGAGCCATTGACATCTGCCATCCAAGCGCTTACCATTGAAGTGAAATCTATGCTGTCTGATTTGGGAGATCTGGGCAGGTGTGGAAGATGTGGAAGCCTGTGCCTTTTCCCTGGAAAATTGGAGGGATAGGGCAGAAGTGGATACTGCAGCTCTGAAAACCAAATTCAGTAAACTGGAGGAGAAATTAGAGGACTTAGAAGGGTGCAGCCGAAGAAATAACTTGATCATTTTTGGGCTGCCTGAAGGAGAAGAAGAGTCTACCCCTATTATATTGCGCAAAAGTTCTTGGAGCAGATAACTGGTCCATCCCCTAATGGCCCTGTGTTCATAGTGGAAAGGGCACACTGCTCTTTAAGCCTGAAACCTCAGGCTGGCACACCTCCTCACCCCTTCATGCTTAAACTTTTGAATTTTTTAGACAAGCAATATATCCTGCAGAAAATTAGAAATTTGAAGGACATTCTTTGAGAGGGCAACAAGCTACTCCTGACACAGGTACCCAGCAGAAATGCATGACATTCCATACTGTAGTCACCAAAGTTATTGCTTCAGGGATTCATTTCAGGATGCAATATGCTGCCCATCTTCAAATTTACCTGCAAGATCAATGGCAATCGTACGACACAGTAGAAGCTGCCATGAAAGACCTTAAGAAGCATCTGCCCAGCATGTTTAGGGACACTTGACTGCCTATTTGCCTTGAATGGTGAAGTTTGACAGTTTCCAAGGGGTAAATGTATGATGGTAAGTGCTAATAATAACTGTCCTGTGCTGGGATATCCTTTTGTGGTCCACTACTCTCTTTCTGAGGTGATGGGACTTAATCTGTTGTTTCCCCGAGTGCTTCCCTGAGTGAGACAAGTCAGAATTATTGACACAGCTTCCTGAACCCAGTTGATGTCTGATGCCTGATGTGTTACAGGCAGGAAACTGGACAGGTTATGGACTGTTTTCCCATATTGGTATGGTACCTCTGATTTGGGACAGCAAACCCAGTCTTTTTATTTTTTCCCCGATTCATGCATTAAGGCAATATGAGCCTTTCTTAAAAGGGCATCTCTGAGTTTTTTGTTAACTGTTCAATTGAAATCGGGAAGCTGTATCTCAGGAGGGGAACCCCTCCTGACTGGTGCAGTTGAACGGAAGACATGTCGCAGGCTCTGCAGGGACAGCCTCTCCCTTTGGACCAATTTTCTGATGGACCTGTTGGTGGCTTATTGGACCTGAGTAGCACATGCTGCCTTTCTTTTTTCCTTTTCTTCCTTTGCTGCTATTAGTGGAAGCACCCCAGAGCAGCGCCAACCACCCAACTGACATCCCCCACAGTGACACCATGTAAACACGATAAACTGCCCTGATGCAGTGGAAACCGACAGATGGGCCATCAACACAGCACTGGACGGAGACACCATGACAGCAACCGACATGATGAACCACAGACCACTGCCAGCAGGAGCACCACAGCATGGCGAGTGACCCACCCCAACACACGGTCCCCAACAATGAACACGCCAACACGGATGGAGGCAGATGAACAGCATCAGGCAGCATGGCGTTCCACAGGGCGAAGCCAAAGGTCCAACAGGTGCATAGCATGGCAGGAGTAAACACTGCACTGCCCGCTGACTGAATGAATCCCGGCAGTGCAACAGCTGCATGCACAGTGACACAGCAATGCAAACAAATGACAGGCATGCCACAGGGCACAGATCCAGACCCCTGCTGACACACGGTGCTGGCGTTGCCAATACCCCAGCCACAGGCAGGGATGGGGTGCCATGGGATGGTGCTGACGTTGGGGCAGGTGCCAGCTGGGTTGTGGTACACAGGTGGGTTGTGCTGGTGGCCCTGAACCCCTGTTCCAGTGGTCAGACCTAGAGGCTGATGTTTAGCACCAGCCCCATTAGGTAGTCCCTGTGGCTATGGGTGCTATACTGGGCGACGAGGTCAGTGACCTGGCTGGTGCATTCCCTACAAGTCCGTTGCCTCTTCACCTCAGTAAGCTGCTGCTCTCCCCACAGGACCTCCAGGAACTGCCATAGGGTGGGGTGCACTGCACCAAGCAGGGCGCTGAAGGCTCTGTGCCAGCCCTCAATTGAGTTGTTCATGCAAGGCATGCCCTAGGACACAGAGACATAGAAGTTCCACACAAGGATGGGGAACAGTGGTTTGCACCAGTGGCCACTGCGGTCAGGACGCCCAACCATGTGTCCTCAAAATAATTGAGGACTGGCACCAGGATCCCCTCATGCTCCATCAAGTATGGCTGGCTGCGGAGCTCTTCAGAGGTGGCCATGACATTAGTGGGGGGAAAAAACACCAGTGCAGGCAGCTTGTGGAGGTGCATGGCACAGATGTCCTAGTCCCTGCACAGGTGGACCAGCTCGGCCATCTTCTGAATGTGCCACCACAAACACTGGCATGGGTGGAAAAATACAGCCATGCACCTCCACCTGTGGGAATACCACCCACAGTGCCCTGTAGGCAGACATCTTGAAATCAATCAGCATATGCTGAGGGCCTCCTGCAGGACAGAGCTCTGCCTCCTTGGTGAACACCACAGTGTAGACAGCCACAGTCTTCTTCATCAGCACATACACGGTGGGCAGGACCATGGTGCCATTGACCCCATGCGGGGTGTAAAGCTGCTGTAAAAGGCATGGGCAGCACTTGAACATGCCATCACCAAGCCAGGTGCGTCAACGGGCCATGTACTCCATGTTACCTGTGGTGCTGTACAGCAGATACCTATTGTCACCGGTGCCCTCTGAATCATACAGAAGGAAGGGCTCTCCCCCTTCTGTCAAGCTGAACTCCTCCGGTATCTCAAGCTTCGCCAACATCTGGGGGTCTACCGGTGCCGGTCGGGCACTGCGCCGCACACGTTGAGCTGCTCATTTCAGGAGGGTTACAGGTGGTAGGCTGCCCCCCACTGCCTTGTTCATGCCTGAGCAGCAGGTGTCGATGATCTGTTGGGACATGTCATTGGTGTCCCTGGCCCGCCTCTTTACTGCTGCACATACCCTCCGGACACCCACCAAGGCTAAATCCTGTACGTGGTTGTGGGTGCCCAAAACAGTTGTGTAGTTGTGTCACCCTCCGTGACAGTGACCGCCTGGCCTTTGCACCGGGTTGCCACATAGTTGTACCACTTCCAGTACATTCTGTCTCCATGGTTCCTCTCCCACTGATAGGTGTAGCCCCCCCAGCAGTCTGTTTCTCTTAGTGCTCTCAACGTATCCAGTCTCCATTCTCCCCGGTTTCACTGAGCTGGTGTCTGCGGTGCCCACCGACATTTTTAATCTCTGTCAGAGCATCTGCTGACACTCCAGGGGTGTGTTGCTCTGGCTCCCGTCTTGCTGCGGCGATTGTCGGCATTCTGTACCGCTCCTTCATTGTGTCGCTGTGAATGAGTCGACTTCCCTATGTGCTTCCCTAATAGCAGATTTCATTTGGTTTAGGAACTGTGAATCCGCTGATTACATGATTTTAGGGGCAAGCAGGTTTGGATATTTCCTCAGGGCTCGGTCCTACCCTTTTTGAAGTGGTTGGAGTGGAAGGGTGGGGGAGAGTTTAAAGGATCCTATTTTAGTACCTACACTGAATTTTAATGGGAGAATAGGCCTCATAAATGGGATACAGCTCTTTAGCAGTTTTTTTGTTTAGATTTATTAACAAGGTGCATATTATAGGGGGTGCATCAATTTGTTATTATGATGTTTCTGGTACACTTACTAATATAGTAGAGTGGGGGGAGGACCAAGGGTTGTGGCATTAAATTATGTGGGTTAAGAATTTCATGCACCAAAATGCTAAAGGGAGAGGTGGGTTTAAGGTAGTTCAGTTGCTGGGGAAGCAGATATTCTCTGGCCATAAATTCTGTTTTTCGAGCAGTAAGGTTGGGGGGGGGATTGGGATTCTTTCATGTTGATGTTGGGATCGAGGGATTTCTGATGGGATCTTTTCTGGGGAGGAGGTCTAGTGGAACTTATTGCATGGGGGGAGGGTGCCACCAGAAGGAGGTACTATTTATGTCCTACCGGTTCCCCGGTACTGTTACAGGAATTATGTATTGACAAGGTTACCTTTATTCTTTGTTTACCTTCATCATGGCTGTCTATAATTTCTGTTCATGGAATGTGAAAGGTGTGCAGTTCCCTACAAACCATGGCTAAAACTTCAAGAATTCCATACCTGCTCCTCTACCCTTTCCCACTCTTGGCTTCCTATCTATATATTACTCCTCCTTACTCTTGTTAACCATCCCCCTCTCCCCCAACCCTGCCTACCTTATTTATCCTAGCTCTCCTGTCTTTGCTCAGTATATTAAGAGTATTTATTGCATACACCACTGTTACATTTATAAACCCTACCTTGTATTGCTTGCACACTATGAACCAAATGTTCCTTCACTGTTCATTTTTTTACTACATTATATCTTACTATGTAACATCTGTCTTGAACTAGGTGTGCACTTTGAATACTTGTAATCAGTGTTTCTTTATTAAGTGTTGCTTTATTATGTAATGTCTTTTTGTCTGTGTACATGCTTCAGGACCTCCTTGTAAATGAGCTTGCTCAATGGAGTCTTCCTGCAATAAACTTGAACTGAATGTGCCAAAGTACTCTTACATCTAAATAAGTTGCACATTGATATTGCTTTTTTACAGGAGGCCCATTTACCCTCTTCCCAGGTTCTCCTCTGTAGGAGGTCCTGGGTGGGACAAACCTTCAGCGTGGGCCCTGATACCTGCAGTAGAGGTGTGGGAATTTTAATTGCTCAGAGGCTTCTGTTTCATCTCCTACAAGAAATACTAGACTCCAATGGGTGCTTTATTCTTGTTAAAGCTCTTCTAGACCACCTGGAGGTCATTTTAGGAACCATATATGGACCCAGCATAAAGGATCCTATGTTCTTTACTACCCTTATGTCAGTTCTGTCTTCTTGGTGTTCCCTACCCATGATCCTTGGAGGAGATTGGAATCTGGTACAGTGTAATGCTTTGGACAAATCTGGGGGCTCTTGTCATGTTCTATCACCTAGTCAAATGGCTTGTCTTGATTTCATGAGGTCAACTGGCTTGGTGGATCCTTGGCGAGTCCTCAATCCATCCAGTTGTCAGTATTCCTTTCACTCCCTCCCACGCAATTCTTTCTCGAGAATTGATTACTTTTGTTGGGATCTAACTATCTCTCAGGTGTATCTCTTTGTTGCTACCCAGTGAAAGTTATTTCAGACCACCATCCAGTCTTTCTTCAGTTGAATTTAACCCCCTTCCTGTCTAGAGACAATAGAGACAAGATGTTTATCAATAATAATCAGTTGCTCAAGGCCAAGAAATCGTTAAAGCACATTCAATCATTTGTTACAAATTTTATGACATTTAATTCTACTTCGATGCCCAAACTTGATATTCTGTGGGGTGCCTTAAAATGTTCGCTTCGGGTTGAAATCATTCAACTTTCGTTGAGACATAAAAGCCAGACTTCGGCCTTGCTCACCTCCCTGATCTTCCGCATCAAACGGCTGGAGAAAAATATCTCAGCCTCTTCTCCTCAGTCAGACTTGGATTTTTAGAGCATCTCAGAGTTCGGAATAATAACCAGTTGGGAGAAAGGGCTGAACATATGATTCCACGTTCGAAAGTAAAATATTTTGATCAAGGGGAAAAGGCAGGAAAGTTGTTGTCTCTCCATCTTAAACAACAGGCGGCAGATAAAATTGTTCCCTCAATACGTAGTGATTCTGGCCAACTTTTGACATCCCCCCAGGACATAGTAGAAGCTTTTAGAGGATTTTACCAGCAACTGTACCCCCTTCCCTCTACCCCATTTAATCAAGCACAATTTGAATCCTTCCTTCAGGATCTCCAACTTCCCAAACTGACTGAAATCCAACAAGCAATTTTAAAAGCCCCTTTGACCCTTTTAGAAATCTCACTGGCAATAGATGCCCTTGCCACAGATAAGGCCCCCAGCCTGGATGGTTTCATCACAAATGTTTACAAGACATTAAAAGAACAGATACCCTTATTCTCCTCAATACATACGACTACATTTTCAAAAAGGGCATATCTGATCCCTCACTAACTACTGTCTCTATCATGCTCATTCCTAAACTGGACCGAGATCCCTTGTTGCTTACCGATTATAGACCTATTTCTCTCATCAATGTAGACTTAAAGATTCTTTCTAATTTGCTGGAAGCTAGACTGGGTCTTGTTTGGGATTCATTAATTAGTTGGGAACAAGTGGGGTTTGTTAAAGGAAGATTCTCGACTGATCACCTCCGGAAAATCTCGTACCTTTTCTCGGCATTCAGGGATCTTGCTATTTCCACTGCACTTGTATCCCTGGATGCTGAGAAAGCTTTTAATAGAGTCTCTTGGGATTATTTGTTCACCCTCTTACCTAAATTCGGCATTCCTAAAAAGAGTATACAATGGATTAAAGTTTTATATTCCTCCTCAACTGCGCAAGTCTTGTGCAATGGTATGTTATCCCAGCCTTTCTCTTTATTTCAGGGCACCAGGCAAGGGTGTCCCTTATCCCCCTTTTTATTTCATTTATTTCTGGATCCTCTCACCAGGAAAATCAATTCCTCTCCTCAGGTTGCCGGTATCTCAATTCATGCTACAGAATATAAACTCTCTGTTTACGCAGATGATATTCTCCTTCACCTCTCTTCACCAGCTACCTCACTCCCCCCAGCATTACAAATAATGTCTCAGTTTGGTATCATATCTAACTACAAGCTCAACCTTGCCAAGATAGAAATTATGCCCCTTAATAATAAAACCAATAAAGCTGATGTAGGCCACCTAGGCCTTGCCTGGAGGAAAGAAGAACTTGAGTATTTGGGAATTTATCTCAGTACCTCCCCTAGCAAATTTAAACACTATAATCTGGATGCTATTATTTCCCAGATCAAAATTGATCTGGAATGTTGTTCACTCTTGCCTTTTTCATTATGGAGCAGATTAAATGTTATTAAGATGAATATTCTACCCTGTCTATTGTACCTTCTGCCATTGTATAACTGGTCTCTTCCACAGTCTTGGTTCACTAAGGGCCACAGGCATTTTGCTTCCTTTCTATGGTGAGGTAAGATGGCCTGCCAAGCACTCTCTAAATTAATGAGGAATAGACTGGATGGTGGCCTGCAGGTTCCCAATTTGTATATGTATCACTTAACCCTGCATCTTTCTAGGCTTTCCTATTGGCTACGGTCTCCGGAAGGGGAACATTATACCCCTCAATGGGTGCACAT
Organism: Neoceratodus forsteri; assembly: GCA_016271365.2. NCBI lineage: Eukaryota > Metazoa > Chordata > Ceratodontiformes > Ceratodontidae > Neoceratodus > Neoceratodus forsteri. The sequence continues at coordinate 320,435,075 of CM028130.1, forward strand.
AAAATACTCTTTTTGCTCATTGTATGGAATAGATCCCAAGGCACTCCCTTTCATATCTAGGAAAAAGCTGCCACTCCCTCTCCGGGATACTCCCCTAGGGTTATCCTTACAGACTCACTCACAGCTTTGCTTCTTCCTGGAGGTCTGTCAAAATAAAGATACCCTTCAGCCAGCCCCTTACAGAGAATCCAAATTTATGTATTGCTGGGCAAATGTCCAGGCATTTTTGGCCAGGGATGGGAGTAGAAACAGTTCAAGAGCTAACCTTGACTGGTAAACTACTCCCTTTTCAAACAGCAAGAGAGTTATTCCATTAGTCCTCCTCCTCATCTTGCTTCAAATTTTTTCAGGTTACTTACATGCTTACATAATTTTTTGGCCCAGGCACCTGGCAAAGTCCCCTTGGCTCTGTGATATTACTCCTAGTTTCTTGAGCCCTTTCCTCTCATCTGGTTTCATTTTATTATCACTCTTCACAAACACTTCTGGCTGCTAGTGAGGGCCCCAGAGTATATGGTTGGGACCAGATTCTCCCCCCCCCCCCGTATCTCCAGGAACTGATCTCCCAACTGGAAACATTCAATATCATTTTATCAGATGGAATCAATATCATCATTTTATATTCTTCATAATCTTTACTACACCCCAGTATGGTTGAATAGGATGTGTCATCTACCTAGTAATTTATGTTCCAGGTGTGGACAAGAGCCTAGTTTCTTATACCACATTCTTTGGATCTGTTTGAAGATTACTCTCTTTTGAAATTCTATTTGTAATTGCCTAGATCCCCTACTGGGGATTTCAGATGCGTTCCTCCCCAAAATATGCATAGTTGGGGATTACTCTGGGTCCTTTATTGGTAACCAGAGAGCTCACATGGCTTTGATATCTGCATGTGCAAAGAAGGTAATCTTGCATCTCTGGTTAGATCAAGTCACCCCTCATTTCCTGGAATGGTACAAGAAAATCCTGTTTGCTTTATAGGCTGAGCACCTGGTAGCCAATATTTCTGGAGGCAGATCCAGATATGAAAGGGTCTGGGAACCATTGCAAACTTTGTTGACTATATACAGTAAGTATCTGGTGTCTCTTACTGTTCTTATTTTAATAAGGTTATGATACTTATAATACCTTAACATATTTATAGGTATGAATGTCACTACTTGAGGTGGAACCTTTGAGAGACTGGATAACATTCGTGACTTAGGGGGGCGTGGATGGGAGACCTGTAAGGGGTTGGTAATTATTATAAAAATATGGTCTGTACTTATATAGCACTCAGAGTTATTATGTTGTAGCATGTTTGTTGCAAGCTTTACTGCTTTTATACTGTGTTTCACTAATTCCAGGTGTAGCTATTGGGCACAGTTATGATCACTGTTGTATCTGTACTCTGTCTCCATTTCATTTTTTGAATAAAGCATATTAAATATGAAAAAAAAAAAGAAAGAAAGACTGATTTTGTCAGGCTACATTACATAAGGTAGAACTACCTGTTTCTCTCTTTATTTAAAAATTAGCTACGGATAATTAGAAACTTGCTGTGCTTCAATTATTTAAATTAAACTAGAAGTGTCTGTCTAAAACAGTAAGGCGTTACTCAGATTTATTTTTACATGACATGTATTTTAATTGTAAGGACAGATTATGATTCATTTGTAGTCCCAGTACAATCAAGAGGAACATTTCTGTGCACACCATTGCTATTTTAGTAGTTTCCTTTAAAATAGGCCAGCAGTGAGTGTCTGTGTCCCTGCCCCCATCCCTGCAACACAAAGAAGCACCCTACCAAGCAGTACAAGGTTATGAAAGCAATAAGGGGAACATCAGTAGCACAACACCTGTATTTAGCCAAACAGAGTTCAGGAGAAGTAGCAGGAAAACTGTGCAGAGGATAGAAAAGGTAGTGCTCAGTCCCTCTGTAGTAAAATGCACTCCCAATGTCCATCCATTCAGGCTGCTGTGAAGGCTCAAACACTGCATGGGAGGCTTGGAGCTGCTGCCATACTACGAGAATTTCTGGTGTCCAACCCTGCCTGTCAAGGAATAAAATAAATACATCTCCATTTCCCCCACTACCTGATGGATTTGGTGCCAAGTGTAGCTGGCCAAGGAATTTAAAAAAATGTGCATCTCCCCAACTAGCTGATGGGTCATGTGCACAATCTGACAAATCCAGAAATTAAAAACTGTCCCCTTCTCCCCCAAAAAAAAAACTAGATGATCAGTTCGGGACCTAACCAGGCCTGTCAGAGAATAAATAAAATATGTCTTCTTCCCCAACTATCTGATAGATCCAGTGCATGACCCATCATAGAATAAAAAAATCTGACCCTGTCCACAAACTTCCTGATGGGCCCTGATCCCAACCTGGCCAACTAGCCAATAACAAGAAAAGACTTGTGCACTTCCCCCAACTATCTGATGGGTTTAGTGCACAACCTGGCCCATCAGGAATAAATAAATAAACATGTCCCTCAACAGCCTGACAAATACCAAGCCAAACCCAATCTGTCAGGGAATAAAAAACAATCTGTCTCCCTCTCTGAAACTGCCTAACAGGTCAGATGCCCAACCTTCCGATCACAGAATAAAAATATTTGTCCCTACCTCCAACTACACACGAGGTCCAGTGCCCAACACAGACTGTTGGGAAATAAAAAAGTCTGGCCCTCTTCCTCCAACTACATAAAAGGGCCAATGTCCAGCCTGGACCATCAGAGAATAAAAAAGAAATGGTCATATGGAAGGGTGCTGTAAGTGAGTTTTGTGTTGGGGAGCAAAAACTAATTGACTGGTTTTGGAGGGATGTGAACCATGGTTAACAGTGTAGGGAGCATTACTGAAAGCATTGCCACTGCACCAAAACCTTCCATGGGTACTGTATATAAAAAACAATTATAAAACTGACATTCAATGTGGTTCTCATATAATTACAATTCTACTGTAATAGTGAGACTGGCGAGACAATAAGGACTGCTACAAAAATAAACAAAGATAACACAACACAAAAAAGCAAGACCAGCCTTGCTGGCACCAGTCAAATCTTGTTTATTTATAGAGCACCCTTTAAAACACAGAGCACTTTAACTGTGGTACAGAAAAAGAAAATGTCTTTAACAATATCGAAAACAAAAACTCATTACACAAACTTACCAGAAGTTATAAATTGGAAAGGTGATTCAGAACAATAATGTATGCAAAATAGAGGATAATGTCTGGAGTTCTGCAGTTAGCAGCGTTGTAATCACCTCGAGCGTTTGCCATGCTGTGCTTGTAAACCTCGAGAGTGCAGCTTGAGAGCTTTACTGTCGGCATGGCAACCATGAGAGGTGATTTCAACGGGTTAACTGAAGGACCCCAGCTATTGTCATTTATAGTGTATGAGGTTGGTAACAAGTAGAGAAAGCACACAGAAAAAAAATTATTGCTTTGACTTGTTTTTTTTTAAAATATGCCCTTTGATTGTTGCTGCTCCTGAAGTACAATGCGGTTGGCCAACCGCGATCATGTGCGCTTGTTTAGGAAGAGGACACGTCAGCTACATCGGATGGGTTGTGGGAAAAATGTGTCTTCCGAGATGGAATGCATGATCTCCGGAGGCTGCCTGCTCATTTATAAAATCAAGCCTGCTTTGCTGCATGCTAGGTGAGGACATTGTGACTGGTGATTTTTTATGTGTTCTATGACCACCGTTTCAGATTCACAGTTTAAAACGCTTGCATGCCACATTCTAATACTGGAATGTAGTAGGGTGAGCTTGGTTCTATCTTGTAATCTCACCGATCTGACATAGGCAAACAAGGTTTACAGCTTTGATGTCGGAACAATGAGATTACAAGAAAATAAAAATACAGCAGGCTATGTATTATAAGGGCTCCCCATACATTATCAATATTTAAACATCCACAAAGAATAACTACACACAGCAATATAAATTAATCTTGGGTAGGCTTATTCATAAAGGTGTCAAACAGGTTTGTCTTAAAGATGGGAAAGAAACAGGGACAGACAGCTTTGTCATGAAAGAGAGTCTCATAGGGTAGGTGCATCCACCACAAATGCCCTATCTCCTAAAGATTTAAAATGGGATGGTGACAATGCCAACAGACCTTGCTCCATGCATTTCACTACCCTTGTTAGCACGTAGGGGGACATATGATCACTGAGGCACTTGGGGCCCAGCTCATTCATGTCTTTGCTGTGCCACTAAGGGATAGAAAATATAAGAGTTCTCTCTCTCAGAATTTACTTCAATCTACAGTTGGTATTGTATATTATTTTCTCAGCCAGATTGTGCAACAGTGGGGCAGCTTGGAGAGCTACCTCTTCTCAGGGCACACCTTAAAATTCAAAAACCATGCCTGTTAAGATGCGACTTTCAAATTGACTAACCTGCTATTCCTTTCACCCCATTTTCACTGCCGATTATGCATGAATTGGGGGCCACATGCCTTTTTTTTAAAAGAGGTTTTTGTTTTTGGGGGGGTATTTGTTTTTTGCAGGTCTCTGTAGTTTTTGTTATAAATTGGTTCCTGTTCAGGTAAGTATGGTTTGTCTTTATTCTCTGTAGGAGGGAATGCAGTTAAGGTACAGGGATTAGAGGACTGTCTCATCCTGTTCTTTTTTTATTTTTCTTATTTCAGCATTCTCATTTCACAATATCCTGTGGTCAATACACCACATAATCGGCAACTAACCCAGATCCCAGACTGAGGGAGTAATACAGTATGATCTGCCTTTTGGACAGTTCCTGAACCCAATGATATCAGTTGAACAGTAGTCCCTGCAAGGTAAGTTCATTGCAGACTCACACTCTACTGATGTCACTGAGTTTTGGAATGCACTCAACTAGCCTGTTGTGTGGCTGGCTGTTTGTGTTTGTCTCTGTCAGTAGTTTAGTTTTTGTGGATGTTCATGTGTTTCTGCTTGGAGTAACTGGACCATTCTTGGACATAACATCTATGAACATTTCCTGGACTTAGAAACTGCAAAACATCACTGCCAGTTATTGGCATTCTCATCATAAATCAACTTTTGTGGAAGCCATCAAAAGCAAAACTAAGGTCAGTAAATCTGTTATACAAGCTCTTGAGTTGTGAAGTGCTGCGTTGAATCAACATTTCCATCTAACTTGTTCTTAAAGGATGTCTGCTTGTCTTTCAGGTCTATTCACAACCATTTTGGAGAACAAAGGGACAAAACTAACAAAGGATTTTTACATCCTGCATATGCCCCAGGACAGTGTTCATCACCTTCAGGAATTTAACACATTCTGGGTCTTTCATCTACAGTAACAGCAGTTGTCTGGTCCCCATTAGTTCACCATTTCCTGTGGATTTGATTACTTTTTATCATCTGACTCCTGGTACCTTGGACAAGTTTACTATACTACATATCCCTGAACATAACTATCTTCATGGTTTAATATTACTACATCAAGAATGCAACCTAACCTGTTCCTGCTGCACCTGCTCCTTCTGACCCTACTGGCATCCCACACTATCAATATGTTTAAATGCCCACTGCAACCAATCTCTGATTGCCTGGTTGATAGCTCCTTGCACAGAAGTGGAATGGTTACTGGTAGTCTCAGCTGCAACAACACTCATCTCTTCTCCCAAATACTAGGATACACGAATATGCTACTGTGCCCATGGTCGACCCTACCATCAAACTATTTCTCCCTGTTCATACTATCAGGAGTCAGGTCACTACAGACAATAACTAAGAAGAAGTATAAGGGAAAAAGTGCATGTAGCGGTCACTGCCGATATCTTAAGGAACTCCTAGAAAGACTAATACTGCTACTCCTGCTAATATTGGGCAATGTCCACCCCAATCCTGGACCACCCCTAGTTACCCCCAGGGAGCAACGTAGAACAGGAACCCTCTCACTAGCTAGCATCAACATCTGCACCCTTACCAAAAAATTAGATGCCCTCACTGCCTGGACAGTACAACATAGCCCAGATGTACTATCTGTAGTTGAAACTTGGTTGTCTCCAATTAACCCTGACACTGCTGTGGCAATACCTTGGTAAACTATCTTTCGGCAGGATAGACTATCCAAAAAAAGGGGGCAGCTGTGCCCTTTATCTTAAAGATTCTATAACAGGGCATGCCCTGACTCTACCCATTAATGGAGATGAGCTTCAGGTCCTTGCTATTAAAGTCATTTTTAGTGCCCATAACAAAGATCTGACAATAGCCTCTATATCTATTCCACCCAAACTTACAACAACAAGCCTGAACCCATTCCTTACCTGCATCAGTAGTCTAACGCTTAACTCAGAAGCTATATTGCTAGGGGATTTTAATGTTAACTGGCTTGCCCCCAGTGCAAGCAACTACTAGGATGCCTTGGCAGCTGCACATTTTACACAGCTAGTTACCTCACCCACTAGGATCAACCATAGAACAGGAACCAGTACCTTACTAGACTGGGTTCTCTCAAATTGCCCTGACCATATTAGCCACACTACAGTTCTCCCTGATGCCATTAGTGACCATTCCCCAGTCCAGTGCATATGGTCAAATAAATTCAATAAACCCCCCACAAAAACTATTAACAGTCGGATGCTAATCAAGGGATACCTTACACCACTTAAGGCACTCCTGCGACAACAAGACTGGTCCTCGATTGACACCGCTCTCTGGATGTCAACGCTGCACTTCAGTACTTCATCTCAAAGTACAATGCAGCATATGATATCCATGACCCCTTTAAGAAAAGCAAAATTAAAGGCCTTGACAACCCTTGGATCACAGGCAAACTCCTAGACCAACTAAAAGCTCGGGACCTGCTATGGGCTTGTGCTACAGCCTCTGGCAACCAAGCAGACTTTCAGGCATACAGGGCTGCCAGGAATGCCTGTACCAGATCTAAGCACACTGAAAAAGCCAGCTACTACAGGAGCACCCCATCAAACTCATGGTCGGATGAAAGGAAATTCTGGCAAAGTCTCTCTGAAGTGATAGGAAAAAAGTCCAAAGCAACTCCTAATATGCTAAAGGTTGATGGCAGCAACACCCTGGACCCCACCACAATTGCCAATACTTTTAATCTGGCATTCACTGACCTCAGCCATGTGCTTCCCTCTAACTTCTTTGGCACCAACCAAACCATGGCCTCCCAATATCAACAGACTCAGGATACAAATCATCCCCATTTCTATTTCAAGGCAGTTATGGAAAGAGATGCCAAAAAAATACCTCCTCAAGGGGCTCAGAAAATCCAGATCAAGTGGAGACACACTTGACTTGAAGCTCATCGCCATCACCCTTGACGATGTCCTGCATCCTCTTACCAAGATTATCAACCGGTCCCTCATGCTCTCCCAGTTCCCACTCAAATGGAAGTCTGCCCTGGCAACCCCAATACACAAGTCTGGGGATAGGACATTACACTGAAACTACAGGCCCATCTTCATCCTACCCCCTTTATCTAAAGCTCTTGAAAAATTATGCTGAGCCCAGGTAGAGTACCTAGAAATACAACTTGCAATGCCCACATCAACACAGCTGCAGCGAAGGACATAGCACCACCTCTATACCCTTTAATTTACAGGCCACATCTCATCTAGCACTAGACCAAGGACAACTTGTTGGTGCCACCTTTATAGACCTCTTGAAGGCCTTCAATACAGTCAACCATCCATTACTACTGGAACAGCTTGGCAACTTAGGGCTTTCTCATGACACTTTACAATGGTTCAACAGTTATCTGTCCAACCGGTCACAACAAGTTAAGATTGGTGACTCCCTCTCCTCCAATCTACCTGTCCGGGCTGGTGTTCTCCAAGGGTCAATATTGGGGCCCCTTATTTTCAGCATCTTCCTGAACAATCTCACTTTTGCCTGTGAAGAAAACATTATTCTGTATGCTGATGACACAGTAATTTTCTCTCAGAATTCTGACCCCTCCCTCTTGGAGAAACAACTGCAGGAAAGTTTCAAGCAAGTTGAGGCCTGGTTCGTCTCACAGAAACTAGTGCTAAATTACAAGAAAACAAAGGCTATGCTGTTCCATGGCACACATAACAAACATAAACAGCAACAGTTGGCAATCAAAAACAGCTTGGGCGTGACCCTGGACCAGACGTAGACTTTCAAATAGCTTGGTATAACCCTGGACCCTTCTCTGTCCTTCTCCAGCCATATCGATTCAGTAGCAAATCTGTAAATATCCGTATAGGCCTTCTCTATAAGCATAGACTCTGCCTGACACCAGACGCCCTTAAGCTAGCAATACACAGCTCTATTGTCTTCATCATTGATTATGGGCTTCTTATCTATGGAGCAGCCACAGCTACAGCACTACGGTGAATTCTTACAGTGCTGAATAGGGCCTGCAGACTGCTTACTGGTGCTACCCACCGCACGCATACCTGCGACCTCTATGAACAGTCAAACTGGCTACAACTTCAGGGAAGGATTACTTTCCAAACCTGCCTACTAGCAAAAAAGTCACTGATGGGACTCATGCCCCCTGGGGTTCAGTCTCTCTTAAGCCCAGCCAACCACCCCCGTTACACAAGAAGCTCTGACAACTCTTCTCTGGCTGTTCCCCACTGTTGCACTGCCCAAGGCCAGCGGTCTTTTGCAGGTAGGACCCCAAAGATGTTTAACTCCCTGGGCAGCAAACTCACCAACTTAGGCACATTCTGTTTGTTCAAACACAAGCTAAGTCAAACGCTTGTGTCCAGAGCCATCTGTGACTTTCTCCTAACCTCCCAGGTAGTCACTTCTGTTCTTCGCACCTCTCTACTATCACCACCTGTGCCTGCCACCACCCACCCCCCTCCCCATATCTACCCCTGCCTCTCTCCCTAGCCCTGGTCCACCACCTTCCTCTCTTACCCTCCTTCATCTCCCTTCCTCTCTCCCTTTTCTAATCTGCTCACCCCACCCAATGTTGCATTTGTTCCCCGATCCTTGCCTCCCACCCACCTGTCCTTCTACCTCCCTCCTAGTTACCCCTCTACACCCACTCTCTCTTCCACTTTCCTATGCTATATGGCACAATTGGCAGCAACTCAGTTTTTTCCACTCTACCTTTCCCTTTGACAATGCCCTTCTGACAGCTTTATTTCATGTAAATATTATTTGTTGTGACTCATCATTCTTAAATGCATGCCTGATTATGTTATTCTAACTGTTATTTATATCATCTGTAGCTTTAAACCATGTATACCCTGTACTGAATTTTGTATTCAAACTGCTTGCCTGCTAATCTCACATAAACTGTACTTCTATTCTTTGTATACTGACGTGGAACCTTTGTAAAAGAGCCATTGGCTCAAAGGTATTTATCTGAAATTCTAATAAATAAATGCATAAATAAAATAAAGTAATTTAATAAATAATATTATGTGGGAAAAGGCAGCATTAACAAAAGATCCTAAATAAGGAAACAGATATGCTTATTTCAAAAGAAACATATGAAACAAGGCACTGGAGTTATTAAACTGACTTCACACATGCTCAAATGTATAATTAAATTTAAAAAAAAGTAAACAACAGGATTTATGTTCCTTTTAACACAAATTCACTGTCCCCATTCAAGTAGTTTTTTTTATATCTTTTTATCTTTCATAACCTTAACTCGTCTTGAATGGTCTCCGTGTAGACCTGCAGCTCAAAAAAGCAACAATATCTGAAGTGCTGGCATGAAAATGCATCTTTAGAGAAATGAAAAGAAGTGAAAAAGCTTTTACCTAAATTTTCTATACTAGTAGAACAAAGTGCATTAGGCATCAAAAAAACAATCCAAAGGTTAAGTGCTTATACTTCATTTTAAAACATTTTAGAGGCAACACAACAGGTTGTAAGAATCAGGAGTTCTGTAAAAATAGATGAGAGTTTGATTCTTAAGTGATCTTGCTCATTGCAGCTACAGCACCCAACAGCAGTCACATATGTAGAGTTTTTCATAGAGCGTTTTCAAGTTTATTTTCTGTAACAGCTTGTGGGTCATGGCAGTTAGCTTAGTAACTGCATTATGAATAGTAGTAATGGGTTAAAGGAAGAGCATCATGCACTTGGGTGATAAATAACACCCAGCTCATGCTGGCCCTGTGGCACTGCGGGTTGAGGCACTGGATGCCACACCTCTTGCCGTGCCGGTGACCCAGGTTTGGAGATGGACTTGGGTAGTTGGCAGGGGAGGGAGGGGATTGAGCATCTGTAGGACTACTCTCCCCTCCTGTGATGGGTATTGAGGCCTGCATTGCTCACTAGTGGCCCCTGATGGACAGCGGGAGCCCTTCAGGAGCAACGCCTATACTAGGGGGCGGAGCAGCGGCGTATGTCATGCTTAGGACATCATTGCATGTCCTCACTCTGAGGAAAGTAATGTCAAGAAAACCCTGGTGGACCAGAGGAGGTGAAGAAGACCCCGGGGACCAATGCCTACATCCCTTCACCAGACCAACACTTTACCAGAACTCCTGCCCCCACCCCCACCAGGGCCCAGGACCATCCTTCTAATTTCAGAAAGACCACCAGGTAAGTGAGGTGGGCCCTCCCCGGGGGGTGATCCGGAGGGCTGGATGAGTCCATGGGTCTGGGAAGGGAGACCAGTATGAGGGTGATTTCAGGCTGGAAGTAGAAGCAGAGGTCATCCGGGTACTACGGAGAGATGCCCTGGTTCCTCCAGAGCAAAAATAGAGTTCAAAAAAGAAATTAACACCCAGCTCACAGGTAAAATGATGCTCATCTAATTTTTTTTGTTAAGTTAATGCTTTTTATTTTTCAAAAACATAAGACTACAAACAGAAAAGCATACTGAACATCCATTATTTTGCTGGTTCATGTTGAGTGAAACTGCATACAGGCTGAGGAGATCAGTATCTCAACTAGTTATATCTAAGTCATGATGCCTGGGTAAAAACATGAAAGGCATACACCTAGCAGGAGCAAGATGGATTTTGCTCTAAGAGGGAGGTATAGGCAGAGCCTGGCTTCGCAATCCTAGTAAGGTGCCTCTCACTCCCTGCAGAAAAGAAAGAATAATACCACGAAGAACCAGTACCAGTACAACAATATAAAAGTGTGACTACAGGTGACTTCAACAATCCAAAAATTCCAACAGTTTGAAAGGGGGTGCCTTAGATTTCAATAGGATCAGTGAGTTAAGAGACATAATGTCTGTGCCAAGGGAAGGGGTCTGTAGGCCATTGAAACAGCCATTTAGCCAATCCCTGTACTTGGTCTCAGATAGGTCAGAAAGGGTCTCCAACAAGAGTAGTAGGATTCCATAGAGTTTTTATGACATGCGACAAATGGCATAGGAAGGCTACTTGGGATAGGGAGTTCAGTAGCTCTGACATGGACAGGATCTTGGTTGTTCTCCATCTGCAGAGAATGAGTCTTTTAACCCAAAGGCTCAAAAAGGCTAGACATTTTTTCTGTGGTGGGGTGATCTTAGGAGTCACTGGGGGAATCCCTAGTAACCAAAGTGCAGGGTACAGTGGAATGGATATACCAGTAATTTCGGTAGCAAGTTCCTGTAACATGTTCCACAGGGGTTGTATTAAGGAGCAATCCCAGAGAATGTGCTTTAAATCACCTGCCTGGGCCTTACATCACCAGCACACATTGTCTTCTATCAGTAGCCTTATGTAGGACCACGGGGGTCTTATACCAGTGGTGGAGAATTTTGTTTTGAATCAATCTGCTTTTGACATCAGGGTATGCAACATGTCCCAGTGCCCAACAGTTTCACCACTGTTGGTCAGAGATGCTAATGTTTAGCACTTGCTCCCATTTAACTTTGGAGTTATTAGATTGAGAGGGGATTGTTTTCCTAAGAGCAGCATATATTTGGCTGGCAAGGCCTTTGCTGATAGAAAGCCATCTGGGGAGTGCATCCACTCCTATGGAGGGGTGCCTCTTTATTTATGTTTGCACTGTACTATGCAGCTGGAGGTACCTCCAGAAGTCAGATTGTGGGATCCATTTATCCTGCTTTAGGGTTTGAAATGTTACCATGGCATTTGAGCGCTCACTAAATGTATCCTTCAGCTGCTTGATTCCTTTTGCCTCCCAGTGAGGCCACAGAATCAGGTTGTGATCAATTTGGACTTCTGTGCTGCCCCACATGGGGGTCAGGGAAACTGGGAGGGGTATGGTTTTGAGCTTCTTGTGAAGCTTGGCACAGTGTCTTATTGAGGGGCCTATAGTAGAGTGGTTCATGGATGCTTGGGGAGGGCAATTATAGAGGAAGAGTGTTAAATGGTGGGTTCTAGTATAAGTTTCTTCCATATAAAGACATTGTGGGCAGATCAGGTAAGAGGAAGAAATCACTTAAGTGTCTGTGTGGTTATATAGGCCCATTTATATCCTTACATCCACGGAAGACACCATCCACCCTCTTTCCAATGTGCCTGAAGTTTATTTCGACTATATCTTGGCTTTTTATTTTCCCATAGAAAGTTGCAAAATAGTGTGTCCATTGCCTCGGACCATTTGGGGGGAAGATCCAGGGGTATGTGGGAGAGAATGTATAGTAATTTGGGAGCAGAGATCATTTTAATTGCTGAAATCTTGCCTGTAAGAGTGAGGTGTAGGGACTTCCATCTTTTTAGCTCTGTTTTGATTTCAACCAGCAGGGTTTGGAGGTTTAGTTCCCATATTTTAGTTATGTCCGGGGCTATTCAGATGCCAAGGTAAGTCAGGTCTGAGGGTGTCCATCTTAGCCCATGATGGACGACCATGGAGGAAGTGCAGTGGGGGTACAGGGGCAGGACCTCCATTTTTCCTTGGTTTACACTAAGGCCTGAATAGGACTTAAAATCAGACAGCAGGGACAACAGGAGAATTAGTGAGGTGCTGACATTTGAAAGGGGAACCAATAGATCATCAGCATACATGAGCATGGTGTATTGTTGTTCACCTACAACAATACCTTGGATGTTGGGGTGCTATCTATTGGCCTCAGCCAATAGTTCAACTACCGATACAAGCAAAAATGAGGATAAAGGACAACCCTCCCTTGTACCCCTGCCCAGGGAGTCAAAAGCCTTTTCAAAATCTATGGCAATTGCTGTCGCTGGAGTGGGAAGGGGTTTAGTCAAGTGGATGAGGTTGATCAAAGACCTAATATAATCAGTACTATATCGACCAGGGACAAAGCCCACCTGGGATGGGTGGATTAATGTAGGGAGAAAGGGGTTCAGCCTGGCTGACATGATTTTTGCAAAGACCTTGCTGTCTGCATTGATGAGGGAGACTGGTCTGTAAATATAGGGGAGGGTGGGGTCTTTCTTTTTTGGAGGGAGGACCGTAATGATTGCTTCCCATAGTGTAGGTGGGAAGCTGCCTGTGGTGAGGGCATTGTTATAGACTGCACAACAGTGGGGAGATAATGTCAGATAGTGATTGCCATAGCTCTGCCAGGAATCCATCCCCCCAGGGGCCTTGCCAATTGTCATCTCCTTCAGGGCTATCTCAACTTCTTCTGTAGTGATTGTTGCTTCCAGATGAGCAGCTTGCATAGCTGTAAGCTTAGGGAGAGAGAGGGAAGACAGAAACCTTTTAACTTTAGATTTGTCCATTTGCTTAGAAAAGGAGTACAATTTAGTATACAGTTGAATTGTTTCATAATGGTATTTATAGCTTGTGCACTGGTTTGTGTCTTCCCCATGTCATCCCTCAGCCCTGCAATATGGCATTCGGCCTGTTGCTTCTTTAGCCTGTAGGCAATTAATTTGCCACCCTTCTTTCCTCCTTCCCAGTAGTTATGATTCAACCTAAGGATAGCCACTTCTGCTTTCCTGGATAGCAGGTCATCAATCTCAGTTCTGAGGCCTAAAATGGTATAGTCTACCAGGGGGTCAGAACTGGAGTGGGAGGCAGCTTTGGCCATCTTTTCTGCTCTCTGTAGCTGTGCCTCCAAACTGCCAAGTTGCTGCTCTCATTTTGTGTGCCACCTATTAGCAAACCCCATTATCTCCCCCCTGAAGGTGGCCTTAAGGGCCTCCCAGGTGGTACCTGGAGACATGTCTGCAATTAGATTCTCTTTTCAGAATGTGCAGCCCGGGTATAGAGTCAGGGTTGGATGTCCAGATCTCTGAGGAGTGGGGGGGTCTAGAATCTTTGTAGGGGAGGGGGAGTGTGTAGGTCCCAACAAAATATGCAAATAGATAGGAGCGTGGTCTGATATAATGATTGGGAGGATCTAGGAGCCCAGCGAGAGGTTGGATATCTGTGGGGAGACCAGCCAGTAGTCCAGTCGGCTGTAAAACCCATGGACTGGTGAGTGAAAGGTGTAGTCTTGCACCCGTGTGTGGAAAATCCGCCATATGCCCAAGAGTCCTGTGTCCTGCATTAATTACTGAAGGGAAATCTGAGCTTGTGGGTAAGATTCCTACCCATTGTAACTGTGGTCCATTTGTGAAGACAGAGCTAGATTGAAGTCCCCTCCTAAGAGAGTGGGGGTATTAGTTTTAGCTAGTTCTTCCAGTACCTGGGCTATTTCATGGAAGAAAGATGGTGCATTCTTATTGGGGACATACATGTTGCCGAGGAGAAGAGGGACATCTGGGGTGTCCATGAGGGTTAAAACCCACCTACCTAGGGACATCTCTTTTTGTTTTCGGTGAGACCCACCTGAGGGACTTATGCAAAAGGCTGGCCACGCCACGTTTCTTACTGGGGGCAGAGGCTGAGAATACCTGTCTGACCCATTCTTTGACCAGCTTAGCATGGTCGAGAGGGTTCAGTCTAGTTTCCTGGAGAAAGGCCAGGCTTCCCCACAGCTTTTTTAAATGTGAAAAAACCTGTTTATGTTTGACTGGGGTGTTTAGGCCATGGACATTCCAGGTAAAGCAACTTAGTTCACCCATTATCCATAAGGGGTCTGTGCATTTAGCAAGGGAGCTTAGCAAGGAGAGGCCTTATAGCTGTGGTACAGTCTGGTATTCCATGAGAGCAGTACAGTAGTCTCAACATTTTTAATAGCTGTTTTCCTATCATACACACACTAACAATCAGTAAGTAGCCATCCTGAGTAACTGAAAGAAAGCAAATCAACATTCTTATACTAACTAAAATAAACAGAAACATTTCAAGCTGAACACTGTAACTTTTTATAATGGCATTAGTCAAGATTTCTTTGGTGTGGCACAGTCGCATAGCCAGCACCAAGAATGCCAGAGGCTTGCCTGCCCATTCCTGGGGGTGGGAAATCTGTTTTACTCTCAGAGGTGAGTCTAAAACATGGCTGAATAGTGACTTAGTAAGATTACACATGTGGTCTGGGGTATTAGTCGAGTTAGCTGAACCACTGTGTGGTCCACATGGGGACTTATGAAGAGTTAGCGTGCCTTCATCCTGGTATCTGCCAGCCCAAGAGATTATGCAAGCCTTACCACTGTACTACTTATGAAAGAGCCTGTCTTGTCTGCTGGGTTGCATCATCAGTGGGGGAAGACTTATGGCATAGCAGAGCTAAGGCATACTGTAGCTTACATACTTGTCATATTTACCTCTAGCCCCCTGCATCAAGGGCACTTAGCCAGTGGAGACCCTATAGGGGCCCACAGAGTGGCTGCAGTTTTCTTACAGAGGACAAGTGGGGACATACATAGGGGGGTACCTTTAAGGATGCAAGCAAGAACTTTTTAATGATCCACTAATTATGCCAGTGTTAAATCAACATGCCCAGATGTGCAGTATTTACTGTCTAGAGAGAACTTAGTTGAAGTGTTTGAGTCTTTGCAGCATGCACCTGTGATCCAGCAGGTAGTTCAGTTCCAGCTACACATTGCCAGGGTTAAGTGATTATAACAGGCTGGTTATGGGCATTTCTGGCACACTTTCAGCCCCATTGTGGATTCCACTGGGGGATCGAGGTGGGGTTAGGCCGGGGGGGTAGTAAGGACATGGTTAGGGTATCACCGTGTCTAGGCATCAAGCAGTGAGTACAAAATTCTAACTCTAGTCCCCCCTTCCCCACAATCTACATTAAATTTTACCCTCACACTACTTTAAATTCACTTATCTGGAAGCAGTTCTGATAATCATCCTGAGCCAGTTGGAAGACTTATGGGGTCTGTCTGGCTTGCTAGATGACACTGTGGAGCCCTCGGTGGCAAAGCAGGAGGGATGGATGATCCTGGATTGGAGGAGGGAGCTGGAGAGTCTGCAGTTGCTGGTTTGGCCCATTTCTCCACTGAGGCCCTGTAAGAGGTAGCAGAGAGTTCTCAGCCCTGGCATGGTGATCGGGAAGCAGAGTCAGGGCCTCTGACAGAAGGAGGATAAGTGGTGCATATCTGTTGGGAGTGTGGAAGACCGTATATTCTGTAGCTGCATCACTCCACATGGTGTCACTGCCTGGACTTCTGGTATGATTCTGATCATTTGAGTGATCTCTGCTGACGTGGGAAGTGTCTGTTTGCCATTTGAGGGATCTCGAGGAGGGAGACCAGACAGAGTTCTCTTTGGCAGATTGAGGATAGAATGCAGCTGTAGAAGGACAGTCCAAAGCATCCATGTTGTCCCATGAGGTGGGGCCTTGCTTTCCTGCAGACCCCTTTGCAGACTGGAACTTGCGGGGGAAAGTTTTTCTAAGGAAGTCCATGGCATTTTCCGGGTGTGTGAACAGCAGAGGCACCCCGTTATGGATAATCTACATGGATACCAGATATCTGCTCAAGAATGGCAAGTTCAAAGCATGTAGCAATTTGTGGAAATCCAGATAGGCCCTCCGATGAGCCGAAAGTTCTTTTGAATAGTCCTGATAAATCTGGATCCTCTGCCCTTGCCACCCAAATTGCCCTTTCTTGCGGGCTGCGGTGGTAATCATCACTTTCTGCCGGAAGTCCAGGAACCTTGCCAGTATCGACTGGGGCCTCTCACCTGGCCTGGTGGTGGAGCCAAGGAACAAAGCACACGCTCAGTGTGGAGATTAATATCCTGGGGTAAATCCAGCATAGCAGGGAGGGAGTGTTGTAAAAAACCTGCCACATCTTTTTGTTCTGTGCCCTCAGGGAAGCCTAGGAACCAGAGATTGTTTCTTCAGCTCCGGTTCTCTAGGTTATCCATTTTTTCCTGCATAGCGTGCAGGGCCCTGTTCTGTTCTCTGAGTATGTGTGAGTTCCTGGATAGCGGTCTCTTGTGCAGTGATTCTTCTCTACCTTTGAAATAAGTGTGCATCAATTGCTGGTACAATTTGCATATTGTGGTTGGTTGCCATAGTTAGTTGTGCCATTTGGCCCATAAGTTGTGTGAACATAGCTTCAACTCGTGCAGGCTCACAAAAGACAGCCAGAGCGGAGGCCATGCTTTCTGACAGAGAATTCAGTCCAGAGCTGTCGAGTAAAACTGCATAGGTATAAGGACAAGTTTTTGCTATATATGTGGGAAAAAGTCACTCCTTGACAGCTGATAGATGCTCGTTGCAGTCTAGTGAGGTTCTACATCCCAATGACGGATTATGTAGGATTTAATTCCCAGTGGTTGCAAGAGCTAAGTCACTATGCTGCCAACTTGTTTAATGTGAAGTCACCTGCTCATCTAATTGACAGCATAAAGCATCTCTCTTACATGCACTTTAGTATGTTAGGAGACAGCTTGCATTTAGCTACCCAGAAATCCACTAGTAAATGCTGAAAATATGGTGTTTTGCATTAGAAAAATAAATTAATTATTTCTAAACTTTACTTAGATCTCTTTTCTGGATATTTTAATATGATGTACCCACCATTTTGATCTCTTTTTGTGACAATTTGAAGACAGCAGTCCACATGAGTCAGTTGGAGGCTTAAGGGGGACTGCAGACCTTTAACTGGTACTTGCTTCCTTGTGATTTTTGGTTGCAGGGCTCAGTGTGCAGCTCAACGGGATGTGGGAGCTGAGTGGAGCAGTGAGGACAACCACAGACCAGGAGGTAGAAACACGGAGGTTGGCAGACAGGCCGCGGCTTGAAACAAGGTCCAATTTGCATGCAGGGCATTTTTCTGGGGGTTCTTTGCCATGGAGAGGTAAAGCACCTGGAAAGGTAAATGGAAGACTGCTTTTGCTTTTGGTTCTAGTGGTATTTGTTTATTTTGCTCATACAGGGATTATTTGACCACCAATTTTTGTTTGTTACCTATACAGTGACTGTTTGACCACTGGCACCAGAGGGGTTGCTATTTGCTCATGTATATTTGTGCATTTTCAATTATTTTTTCACACAGACACAGGACCAGAGGAGCCCATCCCACCCCAAGACACATCTGCCTTTATAGGTATCTAATTGGGATCAGCTTGCTGTGTGCACAGAGGATGCAGGCTAATGAATGTGATTGTAACAAACAGATAGTGAGAGAGGGAAAAAAATCTGCTTGGGTGACTAAACACTTATTAAGGAGAAGGCAAACATTAGACATGATGGGAGTGGTGCAATGCAGTGGCTGTGGGGAAGTAGTCTTCTGGGAGATGTTCTGGAGGCTGCAGTGCTGCCCTATCAGAAGGCACCTCTCTGGGTTGAGGACAGAAGTTGCTTGTCTCCAGTCCGAGTTGGCTAAGATTTGGGAGATCTCCTCCCCCACCTAGGGACCACCAAGTCACCGCTGTTGCCTCCTAGGATGCCAGTAAAGAGGGGCAATTGGACAACAGTGGGCTCAGGGAGAGCAAGGGAGGTTGGGCAGAGGTGCATCCCACATGTGGTTCCACTCCACAACTCCTATGCCATTGTTGCAGAGTAAAGTTATCCCATGGAGGCACCCACAGTGGTGGACAAGGTGGATGTGGGGAACCTCCACATTGGAAACCACTAGAGGGGAGGCATGAGACCCCAGAGGAGAAGGAAGCAATTCCTAGTGGGTGACTCTATTATTGGGGGTAGAACTGGAGGTGGGTGAGGGAGGAAGGAGAGAGGTAAGGTGCCTACCCAAAGCCATGGCTTGTAGGGATAGAAAGCGAATCCTAAGGATCACTGGGGCAACAGCACTGGAGGGGGAGCTAGATGTCATTATCCACCTTGGGACAAATGACCTGGCTGAGAATGAGGTTAGAGTAGTGCAGAGGGAGTTCACAGAGTTGGGGTGGGGTGTTAGACAGGTGGCATGCACGGTAAACTTTTTGGAAGTACAACCTGTCTATGGCATGGGAGAGGACAGGGTGCTCTTCACCATGGGATTTGATGAATGGTTAAAGAACTGGTGCAGAGCTGAGGGTTTGGGCTTTATTGGAGACTGGGAGCCCACCTAGAGGAATGCAGGCTTGTATGTGAAACAGGATCAAAGCAGCAGAGATAAAGGGAAAACAGAGAGGAGAGGAGGCACTGTGGGTCACCTTGGAGAAGGAAATAGTACCACTATCTGTACAGGGGTTATCTATAGACTCACAGCATAGGGGGAGGAAATAAGACAATGGTAGAAAACTTCCTTAAAATGGTAGAGAAAGGGGAAGTGTTGTTGGTACGAGACCTAAAGTGCCAGATGTTAATTAGAACACCTATGGTGCAGCCACATCCAGGAGCAAAGACATACTGGATGCCCTGCATGGGGCATGCCTCAGACAGCTAGTGGTGGAATCCACTGGTGAGGGGGAAATATTGGACCTGGTGCTCATAAATTGAGACAGAATAATGGATGTATTAGTGGGAAGCCATCTAGGTTCTAGCAATAACCATACATTATGGTTCAAGGTAAACACAAGAGAAGAGACATGCCACTGAAAAGCAAGGGTCCTAGACTTCAAAAGGGCAGAGTTTGAAAAAAATGGAAAAATGCCTCAAGAAAGCACTGTGTGATAGGGAGACCACCCCCCAATTTCTTTGCAGCAGCTCCCAAGATATCTGGCTATCTATCCTCTTTCTTCTCTCTTTTTCTAGCTCTTTAGTCTGTTGTGCCACAGCACTTGGTTTACTTGGTTTACTTGGTTTCAAAGGACAAAAGAAGGCTACTGCCCATCGAGATTGTCCCCCACCACATTGGTGGGATAATTATACCTTGAAGTTGTTAGACTCGAGCCAACAATCCAGCCCCTTTTTGAAGACTGTATTAGAGCTACTGTTCACTAAGTATTGTGGAAGGAGATTCCACAGTTTGGGGGTTCTTACTGTAAAGTAGTTTAATCTTTTTGTTGTTTTAGCTTTAGATACAAATATCTGGTTGTTATGATACCGTGGGGAAGTCCAGCTGGAAGAGAAATGTAAGCCACAGTGGTGCATTAACTCCTGAGAATTCTTGATTTTGTACAATAGGAGAAGGTCACCTCTAGTACGTCTTGTGCACCTTCTAACTCTGCCCTAATCTGGCTAATACTCTCTCCCCCACTTTTACATGTTGGCTGCTCATAACTGGGAAACTGTTTTCATTTTTCTTTTCTTCTTCTCTAAGTGCCGGAAAATCTCTGGGAGCACACAGAGCTGAAAAACTTTAATTTACTTCTCAGTGCTGCCTTTCGGCTGATGAGTAATTGACAGATGGACTTTATTTCTTTTATTTTGTCCTTTTCCCCCAGCTTTCATGAGTAGTCTGTTTGAGAGAAATGTCAGGCACTGCCTAGATGCGTAGAAGTACAGTGCTGCTGAGACAACTCATTATAAAAAGCATTAACCTGCAAGGCAGACTTTGTATTAGGTTAGTTAAGCATAGACTTTCACAGTTTCCATTGGAGATGCTGAATTTTCTCTTAGCAGGTAGAATTCCTTGCACTTCGGATGGCTGGATAAACTGCAATTTTATTCTACTGTTTTTTTCCAAATTGTACTACTGTAAGTCCACAGGTTGCCTTTTACTGTGAAACCAGGATAAGTGTAGACCGAGCAGTACAACTTCCTTTTGGAGTCCCTTTAAGGAATGAGTGGCTGATGTTGGACATTCTAACTACTATTTCTCAGACTCCTCCCTCTAGCACATAGGAGGAGCAGAGTTAATTCCACCCTCTTTAACTCAATTAAAGGATCATATGTGTATATTGACAGATCCACTCTCTGGAAAATATTTGCCACTGATTACTGTATGGAAATATTGGTAACATGTATTCAGATAAAATGAGGGTACTAAAGAGACTGTTTTATTTTAGAAAATAACATAATTAGTGGGTGGAGCCTATGTCAATAGGAGGAGTTTTGGTTGTATAATATGTCCAAGGATAGACAGATAGTGGTTGGGAGAGGGCCTGTGTGGTTCTCTCCCTAGAAATACCCAGTCTCTGTTAAGAGCAGGCACAGAGCTATGTTAGCTGATTGATTATGTCATGCTAAACTGTGCTATTTTCATGTTTATTTGATGTTGTAAAAAGTGAATTAATTTCAAATTTTTTTTTATCTATCTTTATTTTATTTAAAAATAAAAATCACACCTGGTTGGTGTGTTGCTCCTACTTCTATCGTTCCCTTGTTGTTTATACTACACCATCCATGACACACTGGCAAAGGGAGAAGAAGTGGGGGAGGAGAGAGGAGCAGTGGGAGAACCTCAAGAGAGCCATAACAGAGGCAGCAAACCTTTGTGTGAAGCAAGTTAACAAATCAAAAAGAAGGAAAAAAAACATTATTGTTTTCTAAAGAAGTGGCAGGGAAGGTTAGAGAGAAACAACTGGCATTCAAAAAGTACAAAGAAACACAGAAGGAGGAAGACAGGGAACTGTATCAGACAAAGCAGAGAGTGGTAGGAAAAGTAGTCAGAAGCAGAAAGGTGCAAACAGAAGAAAGGACAGCCCACATAGCAAAGAAGGAGGACAAAACCTTTTTCAGGTACATTAGGGAAAGAAAAAAGACCAAGGGAGGGATAGTGAGGCCCCCACTTGCATATTATTTGACCCTGAGAAAGTTACATAAGTTCCTTGTGCTCCCAGGTCACACCTGTAAACAAGCTTCAGCTTAGTCTGTCTCTCCTGGTTAAAAAAAAAAGTGAAGGAGGGTGGGAGTGAGCTGAGGGGGACTTAGAAAAAACTGAGATCCTGAATATATACTTCTGCTCAGAGCAGTATTCACAAAGGAAGAGGAGGGGTAGGGACCAAAATTAGGTAGCAGAGACACACACAGAAGAGGAGTGGGCACCAGTCCATTCACTGAAGAGAGAGTGTTAAAAGAACTCTTGAAACTGAAAGTGGACAAGGCAATGGTGCCAGATGGGATACATCCCAGAATACTAAAAGAACTCAGAGAGGCGCTAGTGATACCACTAACAGCCCTATTCAAGAAATCAATGGAGGATGGAGTGGTACTAGAGGGCTAGAGGAGGACAAACGAGATACCTCTTCACAAAAGTGGGAGCAAGGTAAAAGCGGGAAACTGTAGAATGGTCAGTTTGACCTCAGTGGTATGGAAGATGATGGAATCAGTAATGAAGGAAAGGACTGTAGAATATCTAGAGGCCAGCAGGGCACAAGACCCAAGTCAACATGCATTCACAGGAGGAAGTTCTTGTCAAAGAAATCTGATAGATTTGTTTGACTGTCTGACAAGGGTAGTAGATCAGGGAGGGGTGGTGGATATGGCCTACCTAGACTTTAGCAAGGCATCTGACACAGTCCCACAAAAGAGGTTAGCAAACAAGTTGGGCCATCTGGGAGTATGTCCCAAGGTGGTAAACTGGATAAGAAATTTACTTAGCAATAGGACACAGAAGGTGGTGGTAAACAGAGTTCAATCTGAAGAAAGAGGGTTACCAATGGGGTGCCACAGGGTTCAGTGCTTGGGCCAGCCCTCTTTAATGCCTTTATAAGTGGCATTGCAGAGGAACTAAAAGGAAAGGTATGCCTCTTTGCAGATACAGTAACACTAAGATATGCAACAGGGTTGACACTCGGGGGGGGGGGTGGAGAAAATGAAAAGAGACATAGGCAAGTTGGAGGAGTGGTCAAGAGAGTGGCAGCTCAGATTCAATGCAAAGAAGTGCAAAATCATGTATTTGTGTAACAAATACCCAGGGGAGAAATACACAATGGAGGGGAGATACTAGCAACAACCAAACTGGATAGGGACCTGGTGGTGGTCATAACAGATGCCCTAACGGTAGCCAAACAATATGAGAAGGCAGTGAGGAAAGCCGGTGGGATGCTGTGGTGCATAGGATGAGGTAACCCCAGTAGAAAACAGGAGATGGTGATGCTACTGTAGAGACAGTTGGTGAGATTTCATCTGGAGTACTGTGTGCAGTTCTGGAGACTTCATCTATGTTAGGACATAGACAGGGTAGAGGCAGTCCAGAGGAGGGCAATGAAAATGGTGCAGGGACTACACCAGAAACCATACAAGGGGAGACTGAGAGCACTCAACATGTATACATTGAAGGAAAGGAAGGAGAGGGATATGATAAAAGACTTTCAAATACCTCAAGGAGATTAACAAAGTTCTGGAGGGTAGCATCTTTCAGAACATGAGATGTGCAAGAATAAGGGGTCACAATATGAGGCTGGGGGAGACTCAGGGGCATTGTGAGGAAGTATTTGTACATGGAAAAGGTGCTGGATGCATGGATTAGCCTCCCAGAGGAGGTCAGTAAGGTCAAAAATCATAGGTGAATTCAAGAATGCATAGGAAAGGCAGAAGGCAACCCTAGTGGTAAGAAGAAGAAGGTAAGCTACTAATCAAATAGTATCTGGAGTTTATACAATAGGTAGGGAAATGGGCAGACTAGGTGGGCCAAATGGTCCTTATTTGTCATCACATTCAATGTTTCTATGTTTCAGTTTGGGTGACTGAGATGCCTAAAAGTGACATAGATTTTGGTTTGCTTATCTGAACTAATTTTGTGTCACTGCATTTTGGATAATTGAGACTATGCTGTATAACCTAGATAAAGAACTCGCTTCTCTTGTGAAAACCAAGGGAAGCACTATAGTGCAGTGGTTTAAGGCTCTGAGCTGCAAATCTGGTGACATCTAGCAGATCAGATCTGGGTTTGAATCCCACAGCTTCCACTTGCATACTGTGTGACC
This sequence comes from Neoceratodus forsteri, assembly GCA_016271365.2. Classification (NCBI taxonomy): domain Eukaryota; kingdom Metazoa; phylum Chordata; order Ceratodontiformes; family Ceratodontidae; genus Neoceratodus; species Neoceratodus forsteri. Next base: position 320,458,958 of record CM028130.1, read on the forward strand.
CTTAGCAAGTCACCTAACTTCCCTGTGCTCCCAGGTCGCTCCTGTAAAAAAGCTTTTAGCTTAGTGTGCTACTCCTGGTTAAACAACTAAATAAAACTGTATATCAGTATGAGTTCTTAAAAATGACCACACTCTGAACTGGTGTTCTTTCCACATTGCTTTCAGGGGATGAACAGTGAAGGTTCAGTATGATTGTTGTTATAATTTATGTAGTCTGGCCTAGCATTACTTTACTTATCCCAAACTTGAACTTTTAATACTAAACTCCGATTATGTCAAGACTCCTAACTGGACTGTATGAATATTGCTGCAGCTTTAATTATGTTTCCGGTATATGTATATTTTTTATTTACTTATTTATGTCCTTGATAACTGGGTGGGTGCACTGATCCAAAGGACCATTTTCAGACATGACCTGAGCCACAGCATGGCAGCACAGCATATATTGACACATATTGTACTGTTATATGAGCACCGCCTTCCATATTCTTTGGGTGAGAAGCCGAGCACTGAAAACTGAAGGTGAACAGTTCTGACCCTCTAAAACTGAAAATGACAAAACTCTTACAACCTTACGAGATTTCCACCAACCATCAACTCGGATCTGACAAATGTAATCTGCTGAGTGCTAAGAACAGGTCTTGTATATGTGTATCTTATCTCAGTTCTTTCTATTTAACAAACTAGCCAGTAAGTTTACTCAGTCATATTTTAAACTTTTAACTTAATTCTGCAGGTTTTGTTTAAGTTTCTTGGCATTCCAGTTATCTCAAGTTGGTGGCTGAGGGTGTCAGTTCTGCCATTCTTTGAATATGTGAATGTTGCCATTCTGATTCCTGCACTTCAGCACTCCACCTGTTCACTGTTTGGTTCTCTCCCAGTTCTCTGCTTTTGATGGTGGGTGCAAAGGTAATCAGATTGAGAGCCTGGATGCAGAGTAGTCGTTCATAGTGGGTTCTCAGTAGTTATGGCTATTTGGTATGGTTAGGTGATGCGGTAATGTAACAGTGTATGGACTGGGTGCTGGTAGGAGAGCTGAAGGTGAGTTCATAGTTGGATCCCATGGAAATCTCCAGATGTCAAGCTTAGTTATAGAGACAGTACAGAGAGGTGTTTGTTATTTGGGTGCTTAAAACATTAAGACCTGAGCATTTGTTTTATTTTTGTTTTATGTCTGATTACCAAAATTAGTTTACTGTAGGAATGTGTATTGCAAAGGTTCAATTCAGTGAACTGGTATAACTGAACTGAACTGTGTTTTTTTAAGAAGGGAAAGAGATTTATAAAGTCACAATTAGAGGGTATAAATTTTATTTAATTGTTCTTTAGCTTTTGAACAGAAGTTGTTATCTGAGCAATTTAACTGTACAATTTATAATAGATTCTACATTTCTGTGTGTATGATTTACTTCCCATGTATTTCTGAGTAGCTAGATAAGTGTCTTCCATATATAGTGTTTCTGTGGGGTTTGCTGGCATGGCTGATTGTCTCTGGTGGTCAGAGGGGCCCATCCCCCACCCCCACCACCCTAGCACATCACTTCCTTTATACTGTCAACCTGTGACATCATACGATACCAGCTGACTGCATATACACACACTGTTAGTCATCTTATTTCAGTACACAACATAGCACACATCACACCCTGACATACGCCTACATTCCTTGATACATTATACCACTAAAGCGTACTGACAGTACAAATATATATATATATATATATATATATATATATATATCTGGGCACTGGACATGGTGTAGAAGAAAAGAGCAGCAGAGAGTACAGTGCAATAAGGGGAAGTTAGGGTAAAGATAGTAGAAGAAAGATGATGGGTGTGGTGCTTTGCAGCAGATGTGGGGCAGCAGTGTTCAGATAGACCTTCTGGACACTGTGGTGCTGCTCTATCTGCAGGCACCTCTCTGTGTTGAGAGAGGAGGTAGCTGAACTCTGAGCAGTGTTGGCGAGGATACAGGTAACCTTTGTGCCCATACAGAGACCACCATGTCCACCTCCGCTCCCTGAGAGGTTGCCAAGAAGGAGGGAAGAATGGACTACGGTGGGCTCAGGGAGGGTGCAGGAGGCAGCACAGAGTCACATCGCCCAGCCGATGGCACTTTACAACTCATATGCCATCCTGGCAGAGCATAGAGATTGCACAGCATCTCCAGAAGTGAACACCATGGGGGTTGAGGGGTCATCCAGGATGGAACCCCAACAGCAGATGCAAGGAGAACACACAGGAGGAGGAAACAAATCCTGGTTGGGATCGCCATTGCCTGTTGGATTGAGCTGGGATCAGGTAGCAATGTTGAAAGGAAGGTTATGTGCCTACCTAGAGGCACAGTTCAGAAGGAGGGCAAGCAAATACTTAAGATTGCAAGGGTGGTAGCAAGGAGGGGGAAGCTGGATGTCATTATTCACCTGGGGACTAATGACCTGGTTAGAGAGGGGGTAGATATAGGAAGAGTACATGAAGAGTTCAGGGAGCTGGGGAGGTGTCTTGGGCAAGTAGCACACTCTGTTACCTTCTCTGAGGTGCTACCTGTCCATGGCAAGGAGGAAGGGAAGGATATCCGCATCACTGAATTAAACAAATGGCTGAAGAAATGGTGTGGAGAGGTAGGGAGTGGCTTCATTGAGGACTGGAACCTCACCTGGAGGGATGAAGGAATATATTCTCCAGATGGCCTGCATCTATCCAGAGGAGGCAAAGGTATCCTCTCTGAGAAGTTTAAGTGCCTCCTTAGTGATCATTTAAACTTGCCAAGGGGAGGCATAGACAGTCAAGGGGATTATCATAGCCACCCCTTACAGGATATAACTGAAAGCAGTGAGGACCCAAAAACTTGCATAATATCTAACAGTAAAACTACCATGGTTACAGTGGGGAAGAGAACAGAGGGTACCTCACTAATGCAGTGCAGATAAAGACCAATAAACAAGGAACATTAAGGGGGTACACAGAGTGTAAGGTCATATGCACAAATGCCCGCAGTCTGGGAAACAAAATCCCAGACCTAACAGCACTGATATCAGACACAAACCTGAACATTGTGGCTATTATGGAGATGTGTACACAGGGAACCATGACCGGGATGCAACCATACCAGTGTATGCACTTTTTAGAAAGGATGGGGGGAGAAGAGAGAAGGAGGGGTTGCTGTGTATTTAAAGGAAGGGATTAAAGCTACGGAGGCTCAGGGATCCAGGGAAGAAGCAGAGGCATTGTGGGTCACTCTGGAGTTGAGGAACAAAATAACCATCCATGCTGGAGTAGTTTACAAAGTACACAGAGTGGAAGGTCATGTGCACAAATGCCCACAGTCTGGGAAACAAAATCCCAGACCTAACAGCACTGATGGCAGATGCAAACCTGAACATTGTGGCTATTACGGAGACAAGGTACACCGGGAACCATGACTGGGATGCAGCCATACCAGTGTATGCACTTTTTAGAAAGGATAGGTTGGAGAAGGGGGGAGGGGTTGCTATGTATTTAAAGGAAGGGATTAAAGCTACAGAGGCTTGGGGATCCAGGGAAGAAGCAGAGGCATTGTGGGTCACTCTGGAGTCAAGGAACAAAACAACCATCCATGCTGGAGTAGTTTACAGGCCTCCCCCCACTGGGAAGGATATAGATCTTGTATTAATAGAAGCCATCCATAATACGGCAGCCAAAGGGGAAGTACTGCTAATGGATGACTGCAACATGCTAGATGCAGATTGGAATACCCAGACTGCATGTACATCAAGGAGCAGGGACCTCATGTCTACCATGTATGGGACAAAGCTAAGGCAGCTGGAGGTTGAGCCCACCAGGGAGGGGGCTGTACTGGACTTAGTGATGACAAATGGGGACAGAATCATGGATGTTGAGGTGGGCAGTCCCCTTGGTACCAGTGACCACAGAACTATGTGTTTTAGAGTTAGCACATTGGCAGAAGAAAGCCATTCAAAGATTAAGATCCTAGATTTCTGGAAGGCCAGCTTCATGGAGATGAGGGAACAGCTCAAAACTGCCCTGGCAGCAGAAGCTATGGTGGGGGAGGGGTTGAAGAACAGTGGCTTAGGCTGAAGAGATCTATAGCAGGAGTGACAAGTCAATGTGTCAGATTGCTTAGCAAAAGCAAAAGAAAGAAGCGGCCACTGTGGTTCTCTGAGTCAGTAGCCGAGAAAGTGCAAGAAAAAGTAAGGCATTCAGAAAATACAAAGAGACACAGAAAGAAGAAGACAGACTGAAATGTCTGGAGAAGCAGAGAGAATCTGGGAAAGCTGTCAGAGGGGCTAAGGCAAGAACTGAGGATTTAATGGCATAGGCTATTAAAAAGGGGGACAAGACCTTCTTCCATTATATTAGCAAGAGGAAAAAGACAAGAAATGGTATTGTTAGGCTAAAGAAGGGAGAGGGTGGGTAGGTGGAGGACAACTTTGAGAAAGCTGAGATACTGAACAAATATTTTTGCTCACTATTTACCAAGGAAGAGGCAGGGGAGGGGCCAAGACTCATGAGTAAAGATGTACGTGGGGAGAGGTGGACACCAGCCCATTAATGGTGGATAGAGTCTTGGAGAACTAGGAAAAGTAAAGACAGGCAAGGCAATGGGGCCAGATGAGACTCACCCTAGAGTGTTGAAGGAACTCAGTGAAGTCTGAGCAGGTCCACTGACAACCCTCTTCAACCAATCGCTAGAGACAGGGGAGGTACCTGAGGACTGGAGGAGGGCAAAGGTGATCCCTCTGCACAAGACTGGAAGTAGGGAGGAGGCAGGCAATTACAGACCTGTAAGCCTGACCTCAGCGGTGGGAAAGATCATGGATTTCCTGCTTAAGGAGAGGATTGTGAAGTTCCTGGAGTCAAGCAGTGCAAAAGACCCAAGGTAGCATGGATTCACTGAGGGTAGGTCCTGTCAGACTAATCTTATTGATTTCTTTGACTGGGTGACTAGGGTACTGGATCAGGGAAGGGTGGTGGATGTGGCTTACCTGGATTTCAGTAAGGCCTTCAACACCATTCCTCATAGAAGGTTGCTAAACAAATTGGAGAATCTGGGTGTGGGCTCTAAAGTGGTAAAATGGGTTGGAAACTGGCTAAAAAGCAGGACCTAGAGGGTGGTAGTAAATGCATAAAATCAGAAGAGGGGGAAGTGATCAGCGGGGTTCCACAGGGATCAGTGCTGGGTCCAGTTCTGTTCAGTGTCTTCATCAGCGACATTGCAGAAGGACTGGAGGGGAAAGTATGCCTGTTCACAGATGACAACAAGATCTGTAACAGAGTTGACACACAGGAGGGGCCAGGTAAAATTATAAACATCCTAAGACTACTCGAGGAATGATCAAGGGTTTGGCAGTTGGGTTTCAACACAAAGAAGTGCAAGATAATGCACCTGGGACCCAGAAACCCAAGAGAAGAATACAGGATGGGGGTGGCAGGTTCTAGCCACCACAAGTCAGGAAAGTGACCTGGGGGTTATCATATCCGATGATCTGAAGTCAGCCAAACACTGTGAAAAAGCAGTGGGGAAGGTAAACAGAATGCTGGGGTGCATGGGAAGGGGCATAACCAGTAGTAGGAGGAGTGAAGTGGTGATGCCACTGTATAGATCACTGGTGAAGCCTCATCTGGAATACTGTGTCCAATTCTTGAGACCGCATCTCAGAAAGGACATAGACAGAATGGAAGCAGTCCAGAGAAGAGTAACACAAATGATACATGGACTACACCACAAGCCTTATGAGGAAAGACTCAAGTAACCAAACATCTATCCACTGGAAGAGAGAAGGGAGAGAGAGAGGGTAAGAAAGAGACTTTCAAATACCTTAGAGGAATAAACAGGGTGCAGGAGAGGAGCATATTTCAGAGAAGAAAGAGCACAAGGACAAGGGGACAAAACATGAAGCTGGAGAGAGGCTTAGGGGGAATGCTGGGAAGTATTTTTTTCACAGAGAGGGTGGTGGATCCATGGAACAGCCTACCAATGGAGGTGTTGGAAGCGAAAACAGTATGGGGATTCAAAAGTGCATGGAATAAGCATAAAGGCATCTGCTGTACAGCAGAGCAGGGGAAAGGCAGTCCAGATAAGAATAGATTTTACCAAACCAAGTGGGGAAATGGGCAGACTAGGTGGGCAGTATGGTCCTTATCTACCGACAAATTCTATGTTTCTATGATTCTATGGTCAGAGCTCTGCAATTAGTACATTAGGTAATTGACACTGAACATCTGGACATAAAAATTTCCTGCTGTGCATAGCTCATTTAATGTGTGGTAGTCTGAAGGGAAGCAACAGCAGCGACGTGTCCCACCCCAGGTACAGTATACTGGAACAAAGGTAGCAAACTCTGAGATTATTTAAGGCTACTAGTATTGAATTCCAGTGAGTTTGTAGCATTTGTAGCTAACTAAAACCAATCTGATTTCACTGTAAGCTGAAAATTCACATTTTGACTTCCTGACTGCTGCTCTGGTAAATTTGGGGAAGACCACAACTCAGTTTATATCAATAAATAATCTGATGAACATGACTGTATCTTAAAAATATAAATCCTTTTAATGCATTCATATCAGGAAACTTGATGAAGTTGGACTCTAGCAGTGTGAGTGATCTAACAGTTGATTCCGAGAAGGACTGAGGAGGTTGATGGAAGGGCCCCCCCACCAGTAACTTTTGACCTGGCATTAGACTTACAGACTTTTGACCTGGCATTAGGAGCTTTTGTGGTTTGAAGCCATACACTTAACATTAAGCTGAATAAATTTTATATGAGAGCTTAATTTACTGTTTATGGTGTACTGCTCACATTTTATGATAATTAACTATCAAGCAAGTCATCATAATAAATAAATAAGTAGAGACAACAACTTGGTTCTGGGAGACTGAGGAGTTTGATGGGATTTCATTTAAATTATTTATAAGTGAATAATAATCTATTTGTACTTGATGGTATTATTAAGTTAATAGTAAATGGATAATAATTCTGGCTGCTTTGGTTAAATAATCAGCTAATAATTAAAAAAACTGAGAAGAGTTAAAAGAATACAAAATGTATTGAAGTACTTAATATTTGCATTTATTTTAATTTAAGTGATGTTAGATGTTAAAATAGCTGCTGGGCAAACTGGGTTATGTCCTTATAGAACGTCTTTAAAGAATTGTGGCTGACAAAAGTGTTAAAGACCAATAAAGACCAACTGTATGAAATGTCTATGGTCACAGACCCCAATGTTTTATCTTGCACTCGGCAATAACTTTGCAACTAAACAACATATGCATAAGTCCTGCCTGTAACACCTCTGGACCTGTTGTCTCACCCCTTACTGTGTCTGCTGTACCTGTTGTCTGTACCATTATGTACCTGTTTTTCATGCCACCACTGCCTATGTACCCATGTAACTTAGCAATTTAATGTAATGTAACTCCAGGTCGCATCTGGAAATGAGTGGATTCCCACTCAGTATGCTTATCTGGTTAATCTCTTTAATAAATAAATAAATCTAGGAAAACAAAGGATTCTATCTTCTAAATATCATAAGGACTGTTGAATTCTAAACCGTACCTGCAAACATGAGAAAGAAGATCAGAAGCAGAAAGCCACTGAAGACTAAAGAAACCAAGAAATCATATCAGCTTAAGCCTGCACATTGATGAAAAAGGGAAGATTGGTGATATACATGTAACCCCCCCCTTGCTACTTTGCACATTTACCTACCCCTGGCATCCACAACTGGGCACAGACACTTGGGACACATTTAAAAATGGTACCATCCCTAGCTTTGGGAATGTATACCAGGCTCATTATTCTAGAGATCAAAGGGGTGGAGATGTACAAAAGAAATTATGACCTATTAGGTATTTACAAAACCAGGTCCTGAGGAGAGAACTTTTTGCTAGAGCTATGCTAGATCTATTCTTCTGGAGTGGTACCCAGTAACTCCACCCAGGAGGCAATAATGTAACTGTCCAAACCATAGTTGGGGTTATAGAGTGTGACTTTATTCCAAAAAATGTTCCCTAGAGCAAGAGTGGACCCCCAAGGTTTACACATTGAGGCACTAGAAACTTGCAGAACAACAAAACGACTATCTGACAGAAAACCCTCTGTATTCTCACACTGTAGGACATTGAACATCTTGTACTTGTATTCCTATATAGCATGGGACATTGAACATTTCTTCCAGTGGCACTGGCCACAACTGAAAACACTTTTACTGACTGAAAACGTTCACCTTGCATTCCCATATTGCATAGGACACTTAATCAATCAATCAACCAATCAATCAAAATCTTTATTTATCCAGGCGAACATCATTGAGCAGAGCTCATTTGCAAGATGGACCTGGTTAGGATAGGCTGTTACATGAGTATATATATATATATATATATATATATATATATATATATATATATATATATATATATATTAGAGGCAAAATACTCCATTTAATGTATGAGTTAGGGTTGTTCCACAGCAAACAAAAGCTAGGAAATTCGAGGTTAGGGTTGAAAGCACCCCCTTGGAGCCCCCCAACCAGCATCAGAGTGTGCATTGGTGTCTAAGCTAACTCTCACCCTATCACATGTGAAAAGAAGCTAAGGTATAGGAGAATAGGGTGAGAGTTAGGACCGACGACCCCAACGCACACCCCGATGCCGGTTGGGGGTGGGCTGGGGGGTCCAAGGGGGGCTTTCAACCATAATCCCGAATTTCCTAGCTTTTTTTTTGCTGTGGAACAACCATAACTGATGAATTAAATGGAGTTTTTTGCCTCTAATTTCCCTTCTTTTTGAGAATGAGGATGATAAATAATGAAAGGAATGCAGTGGCAGCAGCAAGGGCCCCGCACTCCCGCCACGTGATGTCTTGTTACACAGTAACAGGAACTGCAAAGCAAATGCAAGTGGCAACAGTAATGCACATGGCAAAACAAACGTAAATGGCAAAGCAAACGTTAATAGAAACACAAGCGTAAAGTGACGCCGAACCAAACAGTTACGTAAACAGAGACATCAAACAGAAGTGCATATAGAACGCAGCTGGTAACACACACATTCATGGTACCACAATTGTGAATGAAAATGGTAACAGTAACACCAACAATAACACCCAAGTAAACAGAAATGCAAGCATGTACAAAAACGCAAACCGTAACACACACACTCACGGAACCACAGTTGTAAATGCAAATGGTTATGGTAACAGCAAAAATAAAGCCAATAAAAACAGAAATGCAAGCGCATATGAAAATGCAAACTGTTACACATAAGGTCATGGTACCACAATAGTAAACGTAAATGGTAACAGTAACAGCAACAGTAAAGACAACAGAAACAGAAATGCAAGCGCATATGAAAACGCAAACCGTTACGCACACGGTAGCATAGACGGGAACGGTGATTCGAATGGTAACATAATTGCAACTGGAAACGCTAGCTGTCACAGTAACAAAAGGGTACACCCTTCTTTTCCCCAAAAACTGCACTGAAAAAACTAATTGAAAACAAAGAATGTATGAATTATAATTGACTTCAGACAGAAAAGTACGACTTGGAATACTAAATTGCTTATATCTCAGGAACTGTATGACGTAGGAAAAAAATTAAAATTTTGTATGAATTATTACTTTCCTGGCTAGTTTTTTGCTTAGCCCGCCAATAAGCATTTTTTTGCCAAAAAGTCTGTATCTCGCATCGTTTCTGAGATAAGGGCCCTGAAAGGCGCGACGGACACCATAATGTTATCCTATGGGACAAATCATCAACTTCCGAGTGCTATCATTTTGCCACCCTGTAATATTTTTTCTCCAAATCACCAAAAGGTACATTTGTAGGATGTTGGCTTTCTTCCCTCCAAATTTCAGCCCAAAAGACCAAACCGTTTTTTTCCAGCAGAGCGGCAAAGAATTCCTGTAATATGGCGGACACCGTAATATTATCCTAGGGGAAAAAGTGCCAACTTTGTAGTGCCGTAAGTTTTCTGCCCTGTAATATTTTTTGACTAATCCACTAAAAGGCACATCTGTGGGATGTTGCCTTTCGTTCCTCCAAATTTCAAGTAAAAAGACTAAACCATTTCCTAGATATTCAATGTCAAAGATTGGCAAAATTTCCCTATCTATTCCATTATAAGGAATCTGGCCATCTTGTTCCTATTTTGCGATCAAAGATCATGAGCAAAGAATCTCACGATTAAAGAATTTGCAGCCTCATGATCAAAGAATTTGCAGCCTCATGAACAAAGAATAAAAAATTTAATAATTCAAAAAATAGAAGCAATTGCAGTAAACCACTGCCATGGTTCAACAGAATGAAGCCCCCTGAGTAAAATCCATCCTCATTTGACTTCCTAGGACACCCCTTGGCTAAGAAAATAGAATTTTAAATTGGGCCATCTTGTTCCTCGCTTGCAATGCAAAATCACGGTCAAAGAATCTCACGATCAATGAATTTGCAGCCTCACGATCAAAGAATTAGCTAGCTCATGAACAAAGAATAAAAAATTTAATAATTCAAAAAATAGAAGCAATTGCAGTAAACCACTGCCATGGTTCAACAGAATGAAGCCCCCTGAGTAAAATCCATCCTCATTTGACTTCCTAGGACACCCCTGGGCTAAGAAAATAGAATTTTAAATTGGGCCATCTTGTTCCTCGCTTGCAATGCAAAATCACGGTCAAAGAATCTCACGATCAATGAATTTGCAGCCTCACGATCAAAGAATTAGCTAGCTCATGAACAAAGAATAAAAAATGTAATAAATCAAAAAATTGGAGAAATTGCATTAAACCACCACCATGGTTTGACAGAATGAAGCCCCCTTAGTAAAACCCACCCCCATTTGACTTCCTAGGACACCCACAGGCTGAGAAAAATGATTTTTAAATTCAGCCATCTCGTCCCTCGCTCACGATGCAAGATTGCGATCAAAGAATCTCACGATCAAAGAATTTTCAGCCTCATGATCAAAGAATAAGAAAAGGGTGAAACACAATGTATTCACAGATTGGAACCAAACCAATGGCATGGTTCGACAGAACGGGCCCTCCTGAGCAAAACAAGCCCTCATTTGTGTCCCTAGCCCACCCCTGAGCTGAGATATTAGTGTTTTAGGTCACGATGCAAGATCACAATCAAAGAATCTCACGATCAAAGAATTTGCAGGCTCGCGATCAAAGATCGTTAGCGAGCCGCGAATTAAGATTTTAAAAGCTTATAACTCTATTTTTTGACTGATTTGGATGGAACCAAAGCCATGGCTTGATAGATCAGGGTCCCCTGAGTAAAACCCATTGAAGTTTTACTTCAGAAGTGACCCCTGAGCCGAGATATTTGTGTTTGTGTGATTGGAAAACTGAAAACAAGATGGCGGACCTCGCAGTCAAAGAATTTTGAAAGTTCCTCAGGTACAAAAATTCTTGAATCACACGGCTGCAAATTCTTTGATCATCAGGCGAGACCAGATGGCCAGATCCCCCATTCTTTGATCGTAAGATATACATACAAATTTTCCCATTGACTTATAATGGGAACTTAAAAGTGCCATAACTTTTGAATGCCTCAATATTTTTTCACCAAACAAAAAGTGGCATGTTCAGCCCCCAAAGCTCTTTCAAGCAAGTCATCTTGCAGAGTGGTACACTACACAGCGGCCATGCAGGACCACATTAAGAATGGCAAAAGCTGCCTTCAAAAATGGATAATTTTGCATTTTTTAGAGCTTTCATACACAAAGACCAGCAGTCCAACACAAATGCAATTTAGTGAATCAAGAGATCTACTGTGCCCCAATGCGCATACCAAATTTCAGGCAAATCCATTGAATGGGTCCAAAGTTATTAATGTCCAAACTTTTGACTTTAGCATGTAAGTGGCCGATCAACCCTAACTATAGTGGCGCAACTGCGTCACTAGTTTATATATATAATATATTTATATATATATATATATATATATATATATATATACTGTATATATAAAATCAGACAAGGTATAACATGAAGATTTACAATTTACAGGGCAACATACAACAAACATGTTTAGGCATACAGATACATTATTTACAAATGTGATGTCATACAATCGATCAAGATCTTTATTTATCCAGGTGGACATAGTTGAACAATGCTATTTGCAAGATGGACCTAGGTGGAACATAACAATACAAAGTAATGCAATTGAATACAGATAAATTTTGAAAACAGGTCAACAAGAAACAGAACATCCAAGCATGTAGCAATTTGAAGCAGTAGTGCAAAAGAGGGGGCATGTACATATATTCAAACAGGACACCGTAATGGGGAGAGGAAAAGAGAAGAGAGAGGAGGAGAAAGAAGAAACATGATTGGAGTAATATAGTAAAATGAGAAGCAGCTTGAACAGCAGGAAGTCAGAATAGAGGGAAGTGGGGTGAAGGGGGAGAACAGGTGAGGTAGGAGAAGGGTGTATGCGAGTGGTAGTGGTGGAGACCATATGGGAGGTGAAAGAGTAGCAAGGGAAGGGTGTGAGATAGTCTCAACCAGAGGGTACAAGGATTCCTCCCTAGGGTAGGGAGACACAGAGCTGAGGATAAGGTTGGAGCAAGTGAGGAGAGGTGGGAAGGAGGTGATGGAATGTCTACGGACTTGGGGCCCGGCAGTGGACAGTATTAGAGTTTTTGATATTTGAGTACTGCAGGGCAGGCTGAGGTACTATGAAAGACACTGTTATAGGTCATGGGAGGGAAAAACAATTACATACTTTTGAATGAGTGGGAATATAAGATCTTTAAGGCAGAGAGGCAGATAGGGTACAATTTAAGAGTTTTTGAATTTTGTTCCATAGTGCGGGCAGCACGAAGCTTATGGCTGCTCTGCCAAAGTGAGATTTGGTAGCCAGGTACCTTTGAGGAGATGAGATGAGTAACTTCGTGAGTGTGCAGTTACTTATTGCACTTAATGGAAGGCAGTTGGTAATGTAATGTGGCAGTTTTTCTGAAATAGCTCTGAAAGTCCAAAGTACAGCATTTCTATCTCTCCTGGACTTAAGGAAGGTCCATCCTACAGCCTCATACAGAGAACAGTGGTGCGTACAAATGGGAGACCATCTGCTATGAACCTCAGAGTTCTGTGATAAAGTGTGTCCAATTTTGTTAAGCAATAGGTAGGACACTGGCTGTAGAGGAAGTCCGCGTAGTCTACCAACGCTAGAAACGTGGATTTGACCAGCTGTATCTTAGCATCTCTGGTTAGGAATTCACTAATTCTGAAGGAAATTCCCAGCTTCTGCCTTAATCTATTTAGTAGATCTTCAACGTGTTCAATGAAGGAAAGTCTGTGGTCTAGCTACACTCCCAGGTACTTGAATATTGTGACGTATTCCAGCTTTTCTCCTAACAAGGTGGTAATCTGGGGGGGCTGAACCAATGGTTGCAGGGTTGATTGAAAGGATAAATGGAGAGAGGAGCATCGCTTTAGTTTTTTTTGGCGTTAAGGAGTAGCTTTTTATGGATTAGTTGGCTCTGAAGTAGATTGAATTTGGATTGAAGATCTTCACAGGCCGCTTCTGGTGTTGGGCGGCTTAAGTACAAGACAGTATCATCTGCAAACAGATGAATATTGGCCTTATTTATGCAATTGTCAATATTGTTAATTTATATCGCAAAAAGTAAGGGACCTAAGATAGATCCCTGAGGCACGCCCCGCTGGACAGGTTTACGAGGTGACAATTCACCTTTGACTTTGAGTTGCTGAAGACATCCTGTTAGATAGTCAGTGAACCAATGCAACAATGAAGAGTTCATGCCTATAGTTTGCAGGGAGAGGAGGAGCAGGATATGATCAACAGTGTCAAAAGCCTTGCTTAGATCCAGAAATACAGCGCAGACGTAATTCTTGATGTCTAACTCCCTCTACCAATCATTAGTCACTTTGGCAAGGGCCGTGATAGTGCTATGGTTAGCTCTGAAGCCAGACTGCATTGGGTTTAGTAGACTCATAGTTTCAAGATAGGACCGCAGCTGTGCATTCACTATTTTCTCCAGTAATTTAGACAATACAGGAAGGATGGAGATCGGCCTGTAGTCATTAAGATCACAGGTGTCCCCTGATTTAAAAAGGGGAATGACATGTGTGATCTTCCATATAGGTGGCACAATACCCTGAGACAGAGATAGATTAAATAGGTGGGTAATGGGCACAGCTAGTACATGATGGGCAATCTTTATAAAGTATGGGTCTAAGGAATCAGCACCAGCAGTTTTCCTGGTGTCCATTTGTAGAAGGAGATCCTCCAACTCTTTTAGTGAAGCAGGTTGGAATGTGAATGCCTAGTCTGTGACAAGGGAATTAGGAAAAGAGGTACCGATTTGTGTATGTAGGGAGCATGCTGGGGAAATGTCAAATGCAAGGCCTGCAGTGGCAAAATGATTATTGAATAAATCTAAAATCTCCAACCTATAGGTGATGGTTGAATTCCCAGAGTTAATCTTAGTCGGAAGGAGGTTGTCAGAATCATGGCCGGACAGGTCCTTAATAGTTTTCCAGAAATTAGCTGAGCTCTTGGTAGCAGAGTCGAGTTCCAAACAAAAGAAAGCAGCCTTTGAGTCTCTGACCATTTTTGTGCAGTCATTTCATAGTCTCCTGAACTGGTTCCAGTCCGTAGGGGTGTTGAATCTGCAAGCTTTTTTCCAAAGCTTATCCCTTTCGAGCAGCATAGACTTGAGTTCAGGGGAGAACCATCTACAGTCTTTATTCCTTATATGGATTTTAGCCAGAGGAGCGTATTTGTTGAGAGCCCCTGATAAGATATCCTGGAAGAAGTCATACTTTGAGATGACCATTTTTGCCAGGTAGAAATCCTGCCAATGCAAGGAGTATTTAAGCTCGTTGAGGTAAGCAAACAAGTCAAAGTTATGCCTTAATCTCTTCACAGAGAACTTTGATGTGAAAGGGGGTTTGCTGGTAGCTCTTACACCAGCAATGAAGCAATGGTCGCTGACATCAGAAAAAAAGGTGCCAGCATGGGTAAAGAGATGAGGTTTACTCACCATGATAACGTCCAGAAGAGTGCTGTTGCTAGGGTTCCTTTTATTGGGGTGTGTCAGTTCAGTAATAAGTTGGGTTAACCCATGGTCATCACAGAAGGTTGCGACTGGAGCTGAGGCATTAGATAGCCAATCAAGGTTAATGTACCCTAGGATCATTGTTTCTAGGGAGCCTTGTTTCAGCTTTGCGGATAGGTGAGACAGAAGCTGTAAACCTGTGGAAGGAGGTCAATAGCATCCTATTACTCAGATCGTGCTGGTTTGTGAAACCTCCACTTTGAGGGACAAGCATTCAAATTCAGAGGACGAGTCGAGACAGGTGGCCGTGAACTTGTTCTTAATATAAATGGCCACCCTTCTGCCTCTGGATTGCCTGTCAGCTCTAAACAAGGCATAGTTAGGGATGTTGACCTCCCTGTCTAAGGTGGCTGGTCTAAGCCAGGATTCTGAAACTACTAATACATTGGGAGAGGTGTGACTCATCCAGGCTTGGATCATAGTAAGCTTTTTTAACAAGCTGCATACATTAATATGCAAGAAGCTCATGCCTTTGACTCTTGCTAAGTCAGCTGGAGAGGCTAGGCGAGACTTAACATTTCTTCCAGTTTCACTGGCCACAACTGAAATCACTTCTAGTGGCACTGGCCACAACTGAAAATTAATTTTGTTAATAACTAGCACAACCCACTCCAGGGGGTAAAATCCTCTTCAGATATTGGCCCTATAGCTAAAGTAACCAGGCACTCTTACTGAACCTGTAGTCCTGAACTGGTTACTCCAGATGGGGTCTGCACACCCTTTGCTCCCAATTCCATACCCAGACATTCTTCAGAGTTACACATTAAACACCTTGAACACACTAGGAAAAGTATTTAATTGAATGAAACTTTGGCATCCAGCATTTAAAATACTACACTGATAGTGGAAGAACTAAAGTCCTGAACAATGTGATTTAGTCATACCTCTGGGCATCACACATTTCAACCAACTTTAAATGAGAACAGGCTCACACTTCTGAGCAGAAAAGCTGTGCATTTCCCTTTTAGCCAGAGAATACAACAGTGCAGGTATAGTACTTGCTTTCTGCAGCAAAAGTCAGATCCTACTCACTGTTCATCATTTCAGGCAGCTTCAAACACATCCTGGATCAAAAAGGAGATTGCCCCATGGATCCATCAACTAGCAGTCTTTTCACCCCTCCAGGGATGAAAATCATGAGATCCTGCTGTAGGTAACAGTTTCCTTCACTTCTTTTGGCAGGCTAGAGAAGTACTAGGACTAAGGTGAGAAAGCATGGCCCTCCTCAGAGCCCTCAGCTGCACAGTTCTCACTCCTCTCACTTCCAACTGCAGACTCACACTGACTACCATCTCAAGATTCTAAACTCTATCCTCACAGCTGGCAAAGGCTTATGCTGCTGAGAGTTCCATATGAGCTCATCCTTTCCATCTCAGTTGAAGTCAAGTAAACAAAAGAGTGAGCAGGTGAAAACCCCATATAACTAGTTAATCATCAGTTGCCTCTCTCTGCCTAGCACTGATACTGACAGGATTCTAGTAACCTCAGGGGAAAGGGTGGTTATACTCACCGCAACCAAATGAATGACTGTCTGCAGTCATATCTCCATCTGGCACTAGGCCATCCTACTCTCTGTATTACCTACAGAAGGTAGCACTACTTCTCCCCAACCACGTGCCAGGTACAGGCAGGTAACGCTAAAGGAACAGAGGCTGGTTGATGAAACTTTAGCCCCTATCCTATGGCCTATCTATGGATTCTCAGTGGTTCCAAGAAAACTGCTTGAAGCATGCCCTAATAGACAACACTGTTGACCTCTATCTGGCTCAGGACCATCAGCCTGCCTATCCACCTAGCCCTCTACGGAAAATCTAACAGACTTAGGGTACCTACTGGGGTACCTATCCCCCAAACTGCCCAGGGTACCTATGAACAACAAATGAAACATACATTACATTTCCCCACAAATTCACACCCATGAAGAAAAACATGATAACACCCTATTAACCATAAACATTTCTAAAAACACTATGGAAAAGGAAACTCAGATGAGTTCCAACATCCTCTTCATTTCTTCTTTTTTTCTTCATGAACTCCTGCAAAAGAAGAAAAACACAAAACATATTCTGCATTCTAGACAGTGCCTAAACATTCACCTAACACTAAAGAACCCCCCAAAAATAATTTTTCAATAAAAGTAAAAAAATGGAAAGAAGACATTTATACAACACATTTGGGGGATGGGATTCCCTACAATGTTCCAACCAGTGACAATATCACTGTTGCCCATAGGCATTGTCCATTAAAGAGTCTTTCCTAGGCCAAAGCCTGCTAATGAACAGTTCTTGGACAGGACATGGCCTGTATAGCACTGCAATCCATGGGGAGTCTTTAATGGAAATTAAAGTTCAGTGGATAGTGTTCAAATGTAGGATGTGTTATGCAAAGTCGGTTAATGTAAATAAAAAGTTTCCTTACCAGCTCCTTGAAGAACAAAAAAATGGTTTCTTACATAGAAACATAGAATTTGACGGTCAATAAGGACCGCTTGGCCAACCCAGTCTGCCCATTTCCCTAGCTAATGGATAAGCTGCAGATCCTAGTTAACCAGCAGCCTACTTCTTTCTACCCCTACCCCCTAGAATTGCCTTATGACTGTCCCATGCATGCTTGAATTCAACCACTGTTTTTGACTCCACAACCCTCCTCCTGAAGGCCGTTCCATGCATCCACAACCCTCTCTGTGAAAAATACTTCTCTTACATTACCTCTGAGCCGCCTCCTCTCATCTTCAAATTGTGCCCTTGTCTCTTGCACACCTCTTTTTTGAAAGATGCTACCCTCTTGGACTTTGTTGATTCCTTGAGGTACTTGAAAGTTTCTATCATGTCCCTCTCCTCCTTTCCTCGAGGCTATACATATTAAGCTCCTTTAGTCTCTCTCCATATGTCTTCTGGTGCAGACCCTGCACCATTTTAGTGCCCTCCTCTGGACAGCTTCCATCTTGTCTATGTCCTTGCAGATTGGGTCCTCAGAACTGCACACAGTACTCCAGATGGGGTCTCACCAGCTGTCTGTACAGAGGGATAACAACTTCCTGTTTTCTACTGGGATGCCTTTCTATGCATCCCAGTATCCCCCCAGCCCTCCTTACTGCTTTCTCACATTGTTTGCCCACCTTTAAGTCATCTGATATGACTACCCCCAGGTCCCTTTCCATTTTTGTTGTTGTTGGTATCTCACCCCCCATTGTGTACTCTTCCCCTGGGTTTTTGTTTCCCAGGTGCATTACCTTGCACTTCTTAGCATTGAATCTAAGCTGCCATACATTTGAGCATTTCTCTAACCTTGCCAAGTCCTTCTCATCCTTTCCACTCCACCTTGTGCATCAACTCTGTTGCAGATCTTTGTGTCATCGCAAAGAGACATACTTTTCCTTCCAGTCCCTCTGCAATGTCGCTTATAAAGACATTGAAGAGGACCGGTCTTAATACTGAACCTCTTGATCCCCCACTAGTAACCCCCTTTCTTCAGAGGACTCCATTTACTGTTACCCTCTGTGTTCTATTCTCCAGCCACTTTTACTCAGGCTATCATCTTGGGACCCACCCAGGCTGGCTAACTTGTATATTAAACTTTGTGTGGGACTGAGTCAAATGCCTTGCTAAAGTCTAGGTAGGCCATGTCCACAGCCCCTCCTGATCTACTACTTGTCACCCAGTCAAAGAAATCTATTAGATTCATCTGGCATGACCTTCCGTTGGAATCCATGCTGCTTGGGTCCCAGCCCTCTGGCCTCTAGGTACTTGACAATTCTTTCCTTCAGAAGTGAGTCCACCATTTTCCCTATCACTGAGGTTAAACTAACAGGTCTGTATTTTCCTGCTTCTGCCCTGCTCCCAGTTTTGTGAACGGGAATCACATCTGCCCTCCTCCAGTCCTCAGGTACCACTCCATCCTCCCATGATTTGTTAAAGAGGGTAGTCGGTGTCACTAGTTCTACCCTTAGTTCTTTTAGAATTCTGGGATGAGTCCCATCAGGCCCCATTGCTTTGTCCACCTTCAGTTTTAAGAGTTCTTTCAGAACCCTTTCTTCTGTAAATGGGCTGTTATCAACTTCTGTATCCAGAGTGTTTCTATTGTTTGCTTTAGGTACCTCCCCCTCTTCATTTGTAAATACTGAGCAAAAATGTTTGTTTAGTATCTCTGACTTTTCTCCGTCACCCTCTGCCCTCCCCCTTCCCTTTATTAAGCCTCACTATCCCTCCCTTAGTCTTCCTTCGCTCCTTGATGTACCTAAAAAAGGTTTTATCCCCCTTCTTAACTGAGTTGGCTATCTTTTCCTCGGTTCGGGCCTTTGCTGTTCTAACTGCCTTCCCAGCTTCCTTTTGTTTTAACTGATATAATTCTCTGTCCTGCTCCTTCTGCGATTCCTTGTACTTTCTGAATGCTTTCTTTTTCTCTTGAACCTTCACTGCTACCTCCTTTGAGAACCATAGTGGTTTCTTACATTGTTTTCTTTTGTTTATTTGCTTCACGCAAAGGCTTGTTACCTCTGTGATGGCAGTTTTTATTATTCTACATTGTTCTTCCACCCCTCCTTCCTGCCCATTTGCTAGTGCATTCCTTAGGCACTCACCCATTTTGGCAAAGTCAGCCCTTCTGAAGTCCAGTACTTTTGCATTTGTATGGCTTGACTCTATTGCTGTGTTTATTTTGAACCATACTGTTCGATGGTCGCTAGTTCCCAGATGGCTACCCACTTCTACATCTGTGATCCTCTCTCCATCTCCATTTGAGAGAACCAGGTCTAAGATTGCTGCCTCTCGAGTGGGTTCCAATACTAGTTGTCTAAGGCATGCCCCCATAGGGAATCTAGAATAACACCACTCTTAGAAGTGGGTGCTGCAACTGCACTCCAGCTAACATCTGGCATATTCAGATCACCCATCAGCAGTATCTCCCCTTTATCTGCCATTCTAAGTATACTTTCTATCATTTCCTTGTCCATTTCCTCCCCCTGAGGGGGGGTCTGTATACAACCCCTGTGCGGATTGTGGTGCCATTGCCTGCCTCCAAATTGACCCACAGTACTTCTTCTCCCTGTTTACCCTTTTGTTCTATTGCTTTGATTCCTTCCCTTATGTAGAGAGCTACTCCTCCTCCTCTTTTACTCTCCCTGTCCCTCCTATAGATAGTGTATCCTGGTATGTTTACGTCCCAGTCATGGTTCTGTGTGTACCATGTTTCCGTGACTTCCACGATATCTAGATGTTCCTCCTCCATCAAGGCCACTAATTCAGGAAGCTTGTTACCCAGACTACAGGCATTGGTACTCATTGCTCTCCATTTTTTGATGGCTTTACCTTCTGTAGCAGCATCCCCCACTGACCTTTCTACCTTGGTCTTTTTTTTCATTTAGTACCCTGTTTTTAGGGAGGCTGGGATCTTTCCTGCTGCTTATCAGTGCCTCCCACCTTGACTAGTTTAAAAGCTTGCCAATGAAGGCATTTAAACCGATTGCCCAAAAGACTTGTTCCTTCCTGGACAGATGCAGACCATCCTGCCAGTATAGGCTTGTGTCCCTCCAAGTGGAACCCCATTCCCCAATGAAGCCAAACCCCTGTGCTCCACACCATTTTTTCAACCATTTGTTAAACTGCATGGTGTAAAGTACTCTCTCCTCACCCATGCCACTAACAG
Organism: Neoceratodus forsteri; assembly: GCA_016271365.2. Lineage (NCBI taxonomy): Eukaryota > Metazoa > Chordata > Ceratodontiformes > Ceratodontidae > Neoceratodus > Neoceratodus forsteri. The sequence goes on from CM028130.1 coordinate 320,479,696, forward strand.
GCAGCACCTCTGAGAAGGATACTGTGTGTGCTACTTGTCTTAGGCCCCTCTCCAACTCTACAGAGTCCTTCTGTACTGCTCTAATTTCATAATGAGCAAAGTCATTTGTCCCTAGGTGGACAATGACATCCAGCTCAGACTCCCGTGCAACGCTCTTATGATCCTAAGGATGCGCTTCCTGTCCCTCCAAGCCATATCACCAGGCAGGCACCTAACTTCAGTTTTTCCTGCTCCCCCCAGTTCTATCCCCCTAATAATTGAGTCCCACACCAGGAGTTGCTTCCTTTCCCTGTGGTGCCCTCTGCCTCTTTCCTGAGGGCCTCCCTTGTGACAGTTGTCTGCAACCTATTTAGTCTCCTCTGTGGGTGCATCCATAGAGGAATTGTGCTCCCCCAGAATGGTGTATGGATTGTGGAGTGGAAAAACTGACTGGGTGTGCCTTTGTTCCACCACCCTTAGCCTCCCTGAGCCCACTGTGGTCCAACTGCTGTACTTTCTTTGCAACCTCTGAGGTAGTGGTGGTGGCTCTGGTGCTCCCTGGATGGGGCAGGTCCCCTTACTACTGTCTAGTGCGGCCTGAAAATGGGCAACTTCCTCCCTCAGGGCAGAGAGTTGTCTGCAAAAAGGGCAGCATCTCAGCCTCCAGAAAGACTCCCAGAAGACTGCTGCCCCACAGCCATTACATTGCACTACTCCCCACATGTCTGTCTATCTTAGTTTTTTATTGTGTGTGTGATTGGTTTGTTATATAGAAATATATATACCTGTATTATATAACGTGTATGCTTATGTTGTCAATGCAGTGTGCTAGAGAGGATATGACAGTGATATGCACCTTGACCTCTTGTGGAAATGATGTCAGACCTCAGGTATAAAGGAACTATTTCCAGGGTGGGTGGGGTGAGGTGGGAAGGGTTTGGGCCTAAACTGTGCCCTCATGAAACAATCAGCTAAAAGCTCTGACCTACTGCTGAGATGAGTGCCTTCCTGTCAGCAAGATGCCCTACACGACAATTTGACAGAGAAAATACCCTGCTAATCAAACAGAGAAAGATCCCAACATCCAAGTCAGACACAGGCAAACCTCCCCAGCCCCAAAACAGCCTGGTGACTTGTGCTCTGAAACCAGTCAGCCCCAAAACACGTCAGTTGTGCACAAGGACAGACACAGTAAACAGTATTGAGTCGCTGTGGGTTTAAACTCTTCCTGCACTGAAAATCTTAACAATTATAACAAAAGTAAAGCAAGCTTCACCTCCCTCTGTTGATTGAAAGACTGCCTTTTCTGATAATTCTAAGTTCCTTATTTCACCCTTCAGTTAGAAGTATCCTCCACCTGAAGAATATTAACTTTCCTAAGGAATCTGCTTCAAACCAAAGACAACTGTAAATTGTAAGGTTCACCTCCCTCTGTTGTGAGCCCAGCTCGCTTTCTTGCAAATCCCAAGTCCACTGTTGCAGCTTCTAGCCAGAGGTAGTGTCACCTAAAGAATCTTAGGTTATCTGATGAACCTGCTAAAATTAGTACTATCAGGTCTGTAAGATTCTTCCAAAGCTATTGGCTGATAAGTAGCTATGATGTAAGCACCTCCTGACACAGTTTGGCCTGGCCTTTTAAGGCACACAGAGATAAACAAAAGAAAAACCAGTTTCCACCCCCTAGGCACTGTTTGGGTCAAATACACAGCCTGTAACCTGATCTCAATTCAGGACTTATGACAAATTCTTAGCCTAGTGAATAACTCACGGTATTACAAATATTGCAATGCAAACAGTCAATCACTAACTCCAAGCAAGTCAGCTGTGCACAAGGACACAGTAAACAGTATTGAGTCACTGTGGATTTAAACTCTTCCTGCACTGAAAATCTTAACAATTGTAACAAAAGTAAAGCAAGCTCCACCTCCCTCTGTTGAGTGAAAGACTGCCTTTTCTGATAATTCTAAGTTCCTTATTTCACCCTTCAGTTAGAAGTATCCTCCACCTGAAGAATATTAACTTTCCTAAGGAATCTGCTTCAAACCAAAGACAACTATAAATTGTAAGGTTCACCTCCCTCTGTTGTGAGCACAACTTGCTTTCTTGCAAATCCCAAGTCCACTGTTGCAGCTTCCATCCAGAGGTAGCTTCACCTGAAGAATCTTAGGTTATCTCTACAAACTAAAGACCTTCTCCTTCAGACCAGATAGCATCTTCAGATACTGCTGGATTGAGGTCCTCTGGAAAAACAAACGATGATACAGGAAAACTCCTGGTTTGATGTCATCTGAAACCAAACAATGAAACAGGAAACTGCTGAGCTGATGTCTTCTGGAAGGCCAGATGATGGAACAGGAAAACTGTTGGGCTGATGAATCTGGATACACCTGAAGAAATCCTGGAATACCAGAAGAGCTTCATCTTCCTCCATAGATACTGTTGCTTTGGATGACAGACACTGGCCTGCCACTGCTCGTTTCCTTTAGGCATGCTGGGCATGTTTACAGGGAGTGGCACCATTAAGGGTAGCACCACTCAGGGTGTTGGGCATGGACTATGACTCCATCTGGGTGTTCCAAGTTGATGTTGTGAAATGTTTCTTGCCCATCCCCATCCACAATTCACACAGTGTCCATAAATAGAGTTCTACCTAGTTTCCAGAATCTAAGGTGACCACTGATAATTTTGTCCCTTACACATTCTATTGCACCAGGATTTAGATTCTTACTTGCCTCTTCCATTAACCAGGATTGCCTGTTCTGTTTGATCTCCTCCCAGACTCGGTGAGGAAAGGCAGGAAAGGATGTCCCATATGTGGCATCAGCCTTTCTGCATATCAGTCTCTCCTCTTTATTACTCTTTACTAGTCTGTGGCCGATGGCCTGACTTGGGGGTGGCCAGTCCTGGTTGAGCCAGTGTCTCAAACGCAAACAATGAAAGAACTTGTCCCCCATTATCTCTGTGGACAAGCTGCTAAAGCCTTCTCCAACTGTCTCTGCCTCCTTTGAGGCAAGAGCTTGAGGAGACTCACAGTAGCCCTCAACATGAAGATACCCTTCTTCATCCTCCTCTTCCTCACTCATGGTCTGTGCCCAAGAGTGAGCGCACGTCCTCACTCCTGAGACATTCCATTCATCACTGGGCATGGAGGTAGACACCTCCCAATTCAATGTCTCTTGTAATTCATCCTCCCCCACTAGGCTAGGACTCTGACCCTGATTCCACGGGTCCACTGATCCCTCTGTTGCACTGTCTATCTGGGACACAGGCACAGAAACCTCTCTCTGTTCCTGCCCTTGCAGTGGATCAACATAAATTTTACTTCCTCCTTCTGTAACACACTCTGTAGAACTTTCCCCAACAGGTTCAACCTGGTGCTGTGTACTGCTGCAGGCAGGGTCCCCTGCTTGGGTCCACATGAGATCCAATCAAATTATTGCTCTCTTTGGTGCTGCATCCCTGCTCATTCCAAACTTCACAAGGCAGTCTGAGCAATGGTGTATCAGAAACACATCCCTTCCAGCCTTTAGACACACAATGCATAGTCTTACTGGATAGCTAGGAACTGCTACTGTACATCCGAAGGTAACCTGTCACCATAGTAGGCTCTCTCAACCTCTCTTAGTGCTGCCACCTCCTCAGCGATCATAGCTCGGGCATGATCTGGGAAGCAGGGAGTTCCTAACTCCATGTCTTGAAAGCAAACACACACACTATTCATTACTGAATTGCTCACTAGTCACATATTGTCTCACAAAATGGCTCTCTACTGCTGTGTTTACATTGCTAACCCCGCCCTTTCATGGTGTCTGTAACTTTTCTCATGCATCAAAATTTGTTCAACTTGCTCAAAACTCTGTTTCCGACCTTTCTGGCTACTGAAATTTACTTTAAACTGCATAGATTACTCTGCTGGTACATTTCAGCACATTCATTCAAATTTCTAAACTGGAAACATGACTTTGTGATTAGCATTAATTCAGGAAATCTCCATTTACACATGCTCAAAGTCACTTGTAGGCCCCCCAGTCTCTTTTTGCACAGGATTACCTGTTTGCTGCATCATCCATATATAACTCTTAGTACTGCTGATTAGAAAAATTTACTGTTGCTAAAACCATTTATCATTGCTCATAGTATATGCTCAGAATTTCCATTTGTTGCACCTGCTTTTACAACTTGCAAGCCTTCTTTGCACAAAAATCACACTGCTTGCACACAGGTTCAGCTGGCTTGATAATCACACACAGTTTGCTTGCACAGTTAACTTGTTTACTCACTGAATTATGTAGCTGGTTACTTCTGATAGAAAATTTTGGCCTGCTGTTAATTGGTTCTTGTGATAACAATGAACGCCTAAAGGCGATCACCGTTATTGCTCAGTCAGAGTGCTGAACACATTTTAGGCACTCTGACAACCCCAGCACACCAGCACAATGGCACCAGGACATATTTTTACTGCTTTCTGTAGGGGGGGCTGCACCCCCCCATGTGGGGCTTTGCAACCCACACCCCCCTACTTAAGGATTCTCAACTCCAGGGGGTGCATGTCGGGGGGGTGAAAGCAGTAAAAATAAAAAAGTTCAGGCCAGGTGCAATAAAAATCACACCAGCACCCGAACCCAGTACCTCAGCCATCCTAACCACTAGCCAATCCCTGATGCCACGATGCAGCTCGACCAGCAACCACAGTGCCACTCCCTACAGCCTCTCCACCCCTTCCCAGCCCATGCTCACTGTGCTCTCTCCCATGCCCCCACACATGTACGTATAGCAACATTCTGTTGCATAGTTCACCCAACCCCTGATCAGGTCACCCTACCTGTCCATCGCCGTGAGTGGGTTGCACATGGAAGGTGTCGCCATAATGGACAGCGCCATTCCTCATGGCGCCCACTTCATGGGTTACCCTGTTAATTCTAGGAAGGCCTCATGGGTTAAATGGGCTTGTGGTCTCACCGATTGTAGCCACAAATGCCTCGATCACTCTTCAGTCAGTCGGACAATGGGTTGAGCCTGAAAGTACACTGTACTAGTCTGTTTACTAAGGTTTAGAATGCTCACAAGCCCCTCGATGGTTGATCCTGGTCTAACCAGCTCTCATTTCACTCTCTCTCCTCCTCGAACACTCTGCAGCATGCAGATGCTGGCCAGTGTGCAGGACTGGATGCAATCGCACCAATCACTCGATGCCATGCAAATGAGCCTCTCACTCCTCAATTGCTCTTTCTTCATGGCGCTCGTCGAGCAGGACCAAATTTAAACTGCAAACTGCAACTTTTTTCTCTGCTGCAATTTCAGTGGCGGGAGTACCGTTTTGACCATTTTTGCCACAGTTTCTGGACATTTTCTTCAGCGACTCCCCCAATTGGTAAAACAGCTCTGTCAGCTTAAACGGAGCCTCTTCTGCACTTTGAACCCTAAATGAAACTTTATTTGAAATATACTGTTTGTTTTTAAACTAAACGCTGTGCTGAATTGTACTGAACCATTCTGTGCATTCCTATTGGAGCCCTGCATCAGGAAGCAGGAAGAGTGAGCCTGTAGTTCTCCTCGTTGCACGAAGAACTACAGACTCAGATAGTGCATTTTTTTAATTTATTTGGGAACAGTTTCTTTAACCTACAGTACACTGTAAGCTACCTTGTAGCTATTTAATTAATTGGGGCTCCAATTTAGTGTTTTTTAACTGCCGAGGGACTCCATGACCCATTTTTGGAGCTTCCGGGTCATCTGCCTGATTAAAAGAAGCCTCGCTAAGAGCAGGGCAAGTAACAGCAGGGTAGTGCACTTAACATGTGCGAAGACGGGGACTTGGTCACGTGATGTAGTGCCGACTACAAGCCGCTACCGTACCCTCCAGCCATCCGATCGCTATTTTGATTTAAATTCATGGTTAAAACCTAATTAAGTCTCGCTAAGGGGAAAGTGAAAGTTATTTGAAGGGCTCTACGTGATTTGAGTCACAGCAACAGCGTGTATGGAGATTGAAATGAGGAAGAATCTCCCCAAAGAATTCTGCCTACTACTCCCGAGAAAGGCCCTAAGAAACCAAGGCCTGTGAGTTCTGCTGATGTGGGCGAAGCAACCCTGGACCCTGCTGAGCAGGAACCACTAACCCTGGCAAAGTTTCTTGCGGAGTTCAAGCCTTTTAAAGAGGAGATTACATCTATGATTGCTGAAATCAAAAAATTGTCATCAGCTTTTGAAGACGTAGCACGGCGAACCTCAGATGCTGAAGTGAAAGTTCACTCTTTAGAAAAAAGAGCTGAGAAAGCTGAGTCCGAGTTGACAGCTGTGAGGCAGAAGATGACTAGAATGGAATCCAAATTAGAGGACCTAGAAGGTAGAAGTCGAAGAAATAATGCGGTCCTGATAGGGCTGCCTGAAGTAGAAGAGGGGCAAGATGCAGTTCTCTTCACTCAGAAGTTCGTAGAGCGTGTGGCTGGGCCTTCGCCTTATGGGGCCAAATATGCAATTGAGAGGGTGCACCGGGCCCTTAGACCACCTCCCCCCTCGGGTTCACCTCCCAGACCTCTGATCATTAGGTTTCTCAACTATCTGGAGTGCCAGTATTTCCTAAAGAAAGTTAAGGAGGCACAGGGTATCACCTGGGAAGGCAAAAAAGTGAGAGTGGCTCAAGATCTCCCGGCTACGGTTTGGCAGAGGCACTCTGCCTTTCATCCCTATGTGTCCAAGTTAATAGCTGCTGGTGTTCGATTTAAAATGTTATATCCAGCGGGGTTACAAGTATGCATATCGGGGGCATGGCACAGTTTTAATGATCCCAAAATGGCCCGGTCTGGACTTAAGGAGCTGCTTCCCGACCTCCTCCGAGAAGTCTGATTTCTGCTTCTGAGTGTCTTTGCAAGTGTAATGACTTTTGGAGTTAAACTGGGGATAGCAGCCCTTGTTGCTCTTTGCCTATGTGATGAAGGGAAGATTTACCTTTGGAATGTTTAGCGGATGTTCTTCAGCAAGATGAGAATGGCAGAAGCAAGTCAACCTTGTCGTGGACTTATGTTCTCTGCTGGACTTTTATTAGCTGCAGGTTTTTCCAGTGATTGATTTTGTTAGAGTTTAGGATCAGTGGAGACACTGTAAAGTTGGCTTTCTGGAAATAATGTATAGATTTGGAGGGGAAGGTGGACCTAGTGAATAAGTATAATTGGTTATTTGCTTTCATTATGGGGTCCCTCCCCTCGTTGTAATGTAACCAAACTTTGCGACCCTCTGGTACATAAGCACTTGGACCCAAAATTGGATGGGCTGAGCCGTTGAACTTCATATGGCTTCAGAAGTGGGGAAGAATCTGGTTTGGTTTTGCATGAGGGGGATCTTTTTCTTTTTGGTTTTAGTTCTTCCCAACCTATGGGAGCATATCGGTTATAGCTCAGTCATGCCACTAGAGGGGGATATTACCTCACTGTTTCATTAAGCAGCTTTACTTATTATGCTGCTGCTGCTTGATTCGGAGTTAGCATTTAATTTCCACCTCCCCCCCATTAGAATAGGGGTGTGTTGAAATTACGAACACAAAATGGGGAGTGTGTGGTAGCTTATTTAATATTTGATAGCCAAATCTGTTTTCGTAGAATACTGGCTGATTTTGGGAGGCAGTTGATGTTTGAAGTAATAGAGAGATCCCTGCCCAAAGTCAATTTCTAAGGGATGGTGTTTTTTAGTTTACATCCTGTACTTAGTTCGATCTTGTGGCTCACTTATAAAGTTAGGATACTAAATCAGGTAGGTTAACATTAACAAAGCCAGATGTTGGTAGGGGCTCAACGCAGTTAACGAAGTTGGGCTTTTGCCTCAAAGGAAGTGAGTTTATAGTTGTTATCAGAGTCTTAGGTCTATAACTGAAACCCCTTATGGGATTTTAATAAAGGCCAATAGGTTAATGCGAAGTTTTATAAATATGGAACAGTTACCGGCACTGGGGTTATAGAACTAATACCGCTTAGGATTCTAAATATAGGGGAGTCTAGACAGTTTATTATAGCATAGTTTGCACTGTTGGGGAACACTTTTATTTCGTTTAGAGTACCAAATGAGGTGTAATGACTATATATGTTAATTGGGGATATAAGTACTTTTACAGCGAAACAGCTGGGATAACTAGAGGTCCTTCTTCATTGTGTTAGGTTGGGCTTTAAGGATACTTAAAGGGACAATTGCAAAATGTTTCCCTTGTTAATTAAGTTAGTGTTCAAGGGTAGGATTTTCTGAGAGTGGCTGGGGTGGGGAGATGGTGTTGGTATGCTGCAGAGCGGAGCCTATACTAATTGGGGGAGGAGGGGGTTGTTCATGTTTATTGATGTTTTTCTAATGGGTAGGGGGTGGGAGGGTGGGAAGGGACTAAGTTGTGGGGTGGGCCCCAGCACAGCTCATAGGGATTGTCATGGATGTATATCTCTGAGGGATTTAGTTTGTATATTTTGTGTTATTGAGAGTTTGCAATAATGGCTAATATCATAAAAATTGCAACATGGAATGTCAAAGGATTAAGGCAGCTTGTTAAACAATATAAAATCCTTAATCACCTTGCTTTGCTGTCCATAGACATTGCAGTTAAACAAGAGTCACATTTATTAGACTTGGAAGCTAACTGTATGAGGCGGCAGCAGATTGGCCACATTTTCTCTGCTGGGGGAGCTACTAATAGTGCTGGGGTTTTGATATTGATCAATAAGAAGATCCCATTTGTATTGAAGCAGGTGCTTAGGGACGTGCAGGGTCGATTTTTGTTTATCCATTGCTACTTGTACGCCACTGAAATCCTCCTGGGAACTCTGTACCGACCCAATGTGGATTCCCCTGACTTCTTTGTGAAACTAATTGACATACTATATCCATACATAGCTTTACCAATTATCATTGGGGGAGATATGAACATTGTTATGGATCCATTGGTGGACAGTTCCTCTCCTATGAGAAGAGGTCACTCCCTGGCTCAAAGGGCCCTATTAGAGTTCTTGGAACAATATGCCTTGTGTGATGTATGGAGAGTTTTACATCCTTCGGAGAAGGAATTTAATTTTTTATCCCCAGTTCATAAAATGGCCACGTATATTGCTTATATATTTCTCTCCCAGATTCTCTTCCCTGGAGTGATTGAAGCATCCATACAGCCAGGTCCTCCTTTGGACCATGCACTGGTTACATGTCAGTTAGTGCTTTCTTCTTTTTCTAAGAAGTCTCCCAGGTGGAAGATCAATAATCAAATGTTAAAAGATGATCACATTGTTAAAATAATTAGTGAGCATATACGGCAATTTATAGAAACTAATACTCGCTCTATTTCCATACCAGATTTGCTGTGGGGGGCTTTTAAAGCATTTATTAGGGGAGTTTTAATTCGTATAGCTACCTACAGAAAGAAAGAAAAAGATAAGAAGTTAGTTACATTATTGGAACAAATTCAACTTAAGGAAACAAGGATAGGCCAATCTTTTTCCGAATCTGAACAACAGGAATTGGTTAAGTGAAAGGAAGGCTACTTGGAACTGTTAAGGGACAAGGCCAAATTTGTGATTCTTAAAGCTAAAGCGGCGTATTCAGACCAGGGTGAAAAAGCAGGGAGGCTGCTGGCACTGCAGATTAGGCAAATGGAAGCGAATAGGTATATTTTGGCAATACATTCCCAGAAAAATAACGCTCTGATAACAACTTCAGAGGAGATAGTTTTAGAGTTTCAGCGGTACTATACCAGCTTATATAGTTTTAAAACAAACTCAGTATCTGATGATAATACAGATAATTATTTAGAGGTGTCTGGTTTATCTCCACTTTTGGAGTCCCAGCAGGAACAGCTGGTTTCTCCAATAACGACTGAAGAAGTCTCTAGGATTATTAAAATTTTGCCTTCCGACAGATCACCTGGTCCTGATGGTTTCTCGGCAAATTTTTACAAGAAATTTTTAGATCAGTTACTTCCCCTATTAATACCCTTATTTCAGTACATACTATTGGGCACCCAGACAGATCCTACTTTATGGGAGGCTCTAATAGTCCTAATTTTAAAGCCTGGGAAGAACCCAGAACTGTCTGTGAGTTATCGCCACATATCCTTGATGAATCAAGACATCAAGATATTGGCCAAGATTTTGGCTGATCGCTTGGCACTTGTGATGCCTGATCTGATTGGGCCAGAGCAAGTAGGATTCATGAAAGGGCATTCCTCATTAGATCATCTCAGAACCCTGTCACACGTTCTCTCGGCAACCAGAGATGCCTCATTTCCAGCGGTTTTGGTCTCCTTGGATGCTGAGAAAGCGTTTGATAGGGTGAATTGGAATTTTTTATTCAGAGCTCTTAATGCTTATAAGTTCCCTGAGATTTTTCAGAATTGGATTAAAGCCCTTTATAATACCCCCTTAGCTAGAGTAATGGTTAATGGTGTTATTTCGGACAGATTTCCACTGTATTCCGGAACCAGACAGGGTTGTCCCTTATCACCTTTACTTTTCAATTTATATCTGGAACCCCTCATTCGCTGGTTAAAGCTCTCTCCAGCGATCCAAGGTATAATTATCCAGGGATATGAGGTTAAAGTGTTGGCATACACTGACAATTTATTGTTGCAGTTGTCCGATCTGGATAATTCAATACCAGCCTTGCTGACGACTGTGCGTGAATTTGCTAATCTTTCCAATTATAAATTGAACATTGATAAATCCCTTGTATTTCCGCTTAATTATAGAGTGGTTAAGTCAAGTGTTGTAGAATATGGTATGTCTTGGGCACCGAACTCTTTAAAATATTTAGGAATACAAGTTGTTAGAAACCCTGCCCTGGCTCAGAAGCTGAATTTAGATTACTTAGTTAAAATTTTAGGAGCAGATCTAGACAGATGTACCAAGCTACCTATCTCACTTTGGGGGCATGTGAACTTAATTAAGATGAACTTTTTCCCTAGGATCTTTTACCCATTGTATTTGCTTAACAATTGGATTCCTGTTTCATGGTTCCATAAAGTTAATGCTTTGATAACAAAATTTATTTGGGCTAATAGACAACCAAGGATTGCATTTCATAAACTGGCGGCTCCCAAGGATAAAGGGGTCTTCACCTTCCACATATGATTTTTTACTACTGGGTGAGTCACATGGTAAAATACATTAGATGGATGGAGAGTGTGGGAGAACCAGAATCAGAGGGTTGGTTGCCTATCTGGCTCAAAGTAGAGTTATCTTTAATTAAGCAGTGTGGCCTGTCACCAACTTCGTTGTTCTATATCAGGCTGAATGCCCTCCCCCACTTGTTGAAATCTACTCCCGTTGCTATCTCGGTCAGGGTGCACTCCCAGATATGTTCATTTATTGGATATGATCATGTGGTTGATTTAGCTCAACCCGTTGGGGGTAATCCTAATTTAAAAATAAGTAATAAGCCAATCATGTCAAATTGGCTCCCACAATTGGAAAATATTAAGCTTGCTCATCTTGTTGCTCCAGATGGTTTGTGGCTTTCAGTTTCTATGATATTGAATAGCCTTAACATCCCCACTAAGTCCATTTTTAAAGTATTCCAGTTGACACACTTGTTAACAAAGGTATTTGGCCCAGTTTCGTCTCAACGTGGTATGAATACATTCTGAGACATGCTGCTCTCAATGTTTGGTAGTCTTCATTCAGTATCTGATATATATAAAATTTTATATAATTGTAAATATCAGGAGGTGTTCATACCGGAGAGATACTGAGCTGCATATTTTCCTGATTCAGAGATAGATTGGGCAGCATTGTGGGTAAATTCTCATAAATATGTTACTCAGGATAGGTTACGTCTGGCACAGTTTCATATTTTACATAACATATATTAAACTCCCCAAAAATTATACAAGTAGGGTCTCATTGATTCCCCTTCCTGTTCCAGATGTGGGCAGGTGGACGGTATGCTTTATCACATATTTTGGTCATACTCTAAGGCTTCCACCCTCTGGGGGGATATCCAACAGAGGATGGATCCCTTGTTGGGCCTTTCTGACCTTTTCACTCAGGAGGTATGTTTGTTAGGGGATTATACCCTCATTCCTGTGATATCAAGAAGGTATTATATGGCACTAATTTCCTTATCAGTTAAGGAGGTTATCCTTCGTCTCTGGAAAGATGACGGAGATATTCCTTTCTCAGAATGTCTTAAGGAAATCTTGGCTAATCTCAGGATGGAGAAAATGGTGGCTAGTCTAAGTAATAGGATGAATAGATATAGGCAAATTTGGGATCCTTTTTACACACTGCTCTGCACTTAGATTATTTTAAAAGCAATTTCATAGTTTTGGATGATTCACCGTTTGAGTAGTTCGAGCTGTGCTGAGGGGGGGTATGGTAGGGAGGGGGGATTGGGTATGGGAGAGAGCAGCTCTGATGTATGTAGAGGAAGCTCTTTAATGTATAATTTTGTTGGCCACGTTTGGAGCTGTTCTTATATGTATGTATGAAAATTAATAAACTTTGAATTAAAAAAACACATGCGAAGACGAGCGCAAAGACACGCGCATTCAGCACGTGTTAGGCGTGTTTGGTGTGGAAGCATGGAAACTGGTAGGCTATCTGATCGAAGTAAGAAATGATGATACTAAAGGATTGATAACTCAAAGCAGATTATTGATTTAAGATATCAACGTGTGCTGTATCAAATATACTGAGAGTATTCATTATGGCCGAATTTATTAAAACAGCAACTGGTGAAATTGACATTAAATGCCCTGCTTGTAATATGTATTCATTTTCAGCCGATATATTAAACAAACAACCTAGTTATAAATGCATTAAATGCATTATTAATGAAGAATTACAACAAGAAATTGATACATTTGGAAATAGATTACATTGTTTAGAAGCTAGCCAAAAGAATATGGCAAGCAGATTTCAATCAAATTGTCAGGAACAAATGCAATCTTTGACTGAGATATCTTATAATATGGGAAATTCAGCAAATAATGATTTGATAAATTTTCAAACCAATGATTCTCTGCCTATAATTGAACACTTGGTACAGATGTTGGATATAAATTTACAGACATAGCCCCTACATATTAATAAAAAAAGGCCTAGAGAAATTGACCAATAACTTAGATAGTGACTGGGTGACTGTTAATAATTCTAGGGTGGCAAAAAAGGGTGAAGGGCCAAATCTTACAATCTGCCCCTATCAAACCAGTACTCAGTACGAAGCACCCTTGATGAAAATGAGATTGATATGAACCCCTTGAGTACTGATAAATCGCTTCATGGATCCCCTGACCTACATAATCCATTCAGTTTAATTAACTCTACAAATAATATTTCTTCATCTAATAGTGAATTTAATCTGTTAGTCCCAGATTGGGAACTGAATGCTCAACCCTTGCTTGTTTTGGGCGATTCTATGGTTAAGTTTCTTGATAGACAAGTTTTCAATCCTGATAAAGAATTTAGAACAGTATCTTCTTTTAGAGATGCAAAAATAGGTGCTATCACATTAATGTTGGATAATATACTAGCAAATACACAAAATCCCATGGTAATAATTCATGCTGGGGCTAACAATGTATTAAGAGAACCTTTAAATAAAATCAAACAAGACTTTGTTGCAATGACAAATAAATTGGTTGAATTAAACTGTAATATTACCTTTTCTGAAGTATTACCGATACCTAAAGCTTCTGAATTTAATCTAAATATGATCAAAGCATTAAACAGTTGGCTGAGAAGATGGTGTTTAAAACAAGAGATAGGTTGTATAATGCATTGGGAAGACTTAGGGAAGAAATATTTTCAAAGGATGGATTACATCCAAGCAGGAGAGGCAATGCCTTATTAGGGAAATGGATACTGTCACACATTCAACATTTTTTAAACTAAACTCTTGGGGGAGAATCCTATTGTTTCGGATTCCCTCAATACTATACAGATTTTCAGTGATAAAATATTCGGCAATGTATCTACTTCTAAAGGCACTGACTTTGTAACAACAGATAATTTAGATGGATATAAGCCAGTATCTAACAAAATGAACATATTACTCTTAAATGTAAGAAGTCTCTTGAATAAACTAGAGGAACTATCTTATTTTTTACAAAGCAACAATATTGACATATGTAGAGTGACTGAAACCTAGTTTAAAAATGAAGATTGGACAACTGAAATAGCAGGTTATACTAAATACGAAAAAAATCGCTTGAACTCAAGAGGAGGGGAAATAGCATTATATATAAATAACAAATTGAAAAATTATCTAATAAACAACTCATACAGGGATTGTACAAGTGAACTAATTTGGATTAAAATAAAACTTACTTTAGATCATACTATCACTGTTGGACTTGGATATAGAGCACCAAACTTAAGCAAAGAGGAAAATGAACTATTTCTAACTAATATAGAGAACAATTTGGTATACAAAGACTGTTTACTTATGGGTGACTTTAACTTCCCAAATATTGATTGGAATAACTTAAAAGGTAGTTCAACATTTGACTGTGCTTTTTGAGACCTTCTAACTATAAATAATTTGAACCAATTAGTTAAATCCCCTACAAATGTTAACAACATACTAGATTTGATCCTTTCTAATATAGAAAATACAGATTCAAAAGTCACTATTAAACATCCACTTGCTAACAGTGATCATAATATGATTCTTACAACAATGAATCTAATTTACTCTTCTGAAACTTCTGGCTGTACTATAGCAAGAGGCTTTAAAAATGCTAATTATACAAAAATAAAACAATATTTAGGGAACCGGAATTGGGCATCTGAACTTATTGAAAATAACCTAAATTTAGTCTATAACAAATTTGTGTCAAAAATACAAACACGCATTAAATTAAGGGTTCCTATTAGAAGGAAATATAGAAATAAACAAAGATCTCCTTTATGGTGGAATATAAATATAAAGAAGATTTTGGCAAAAAAGCAATGGTTATATAAAAAATTTAAGAAAAATACAACCAGCTCTAAATGGGACAGGTATAAACAAGTTGAAAATAAAAGTAAGAATATGAAAATAAAGCAAAAAAGGTATCTCAAAGAGAAACTTTCAAATACTGTTAAAGACAATAAAAAATCATTTTATAATTATATCGGTTCATTAAAAAAAAACAGTCCTTCTGTAGGACCATTACAATCCTCTGATAGAATTATAACTGATGAAACAAAAATTGCAAATACTTTGAATAAGTATTTTATAAATGTCTTTAAATCTAATTATGGGAGTCTGTATGTTACAAACCTGTGAAAATGTTCTTCAATCCCATATCTGAGTATGAAGTGCTAGAAGCAATAAATGTTTTGAAAAACAGTGAATCATCTGGCCCAGACGGCATTCCTCCATTATTCATAATTAATTTAAAGGAATTATTGGTAGGACCATTGACATTAATATTCAATTTATTAATGAGTACAGGGAAGACTGTTCCATTATGGAATAGAACTATAATTATACCTCTACACAAAGGTGGTAGTGAAAGTGTTGAACAAAACTATAGGCCCATAAGTTTAACCGATGTAATTTGCAAATTGCTTGAAAGGATCTTAAAAAATAGAATATCCAATTATTTAGCCGATAAAAACTTTATTGATGTCTACCAGCATGGATTTGTTAAGAACAGATCTTGTCAGACAAATCTCTTGCATTTTTTTGGAGCCAGTTAGCGAAGCCCTGGATAATGGCCTATCAATAGATATAATTTTTTTGGACTTTTCCAAGGCATTTGATTCTGTATCACATCAAATACTTATTTCTGAACTTGAGAAATTGGATATCCACCCTGTAATCATTAGATGGATACATTCTTGGTTATCTAATAGGTCACAACAGGTTTCAGTAAAAGGCCATTTGTCAGCATGGGGTCTCGTTACCAGTGGCGTACCTCAGGGATCTGTGTTGGGCCCAACTCTTTTTTAATATACTGATTTCATCTATGAGTCCTTTAAATAGCACTTGCTGGCTTGTTAAATTTGCAGATGATTATAAATGGGAAGCATCATCAACAATGCAGATTCTGCTAAGGAGATGCAAAACAACCTAACCTACCTAGTAGAATGGTCTAAAAAAAAGGGACTTCTGTTTAATGAATCTAAATGCAAGGTCATGCACTTAGGTAAATGTAACCCATGCTTTACATATACTATGAACAACATAAATTTGGAAACAACAGAACAGGAAAAGGATTTAGGGGTAACACTTTCTAATGATTTTACATTTAATATGCACACAATTAACACTGTTAAAAAAGGCAATAAAATATTAAACTGCATTTTAAGGAACATCAAAAGTAGAGACGTCAAAGTTCTGCTACCATTATACACTGGACTGGTTAGACCTAACTTGGAATATTGTCCTTCAGTTACTACTCCCTATTTGATTAAAAATAAGAAATTAATTGAAAATATTCAAAGACGATCAACAAAGAAAATAGTATCCATTCAAAATTTAGGTTATGAGACTAGATTAATAAAAGTAGGCCTATATTCTATGGACTACAGAAGGCTTTGCCGTGTTCTATGCTTGACATATAAAGCTATTCAAAGTGATATAATGTCAGAAACAACTGGACTACAAAAAAATATGACTACTACAAATACTAGATTGCATATACTCAAACTCAAAGGTACAAATAACAACACTGTAAAAAGAAATAATTGGTACACTCAAAGGATAATAAATATATGGAATAAACTTCCAGATCACGTGGTATTTAACACTTCCTTGATATCATTTAAAACTAATTTAGATAATTATATGGGACATTTAAAATATAGTTTCCACCCATGATTGGGTGGTGAGTTCATAAAAGGTAGTAATACCTATTGAACTTGTATTAATCCTATGAATCTATGAACCTATGAATTTGCACACAAAGCACATGAAACTTTCAGGTCACATATCTGAGTCTGTTCCGCAAAGTCCACAATATGTTTGGCACTTGAAAATTGCATTTTAAAACTTCTTTAAGCAATTTCTGATGCCAAGACCAGGGCACACATTTCAATGCTTTACTCTCCATTACAAGTTGAAAACATACAAGCAGCACTCAGTTCTTTACAGTACTGGAAAACACACAAGCAGCACATTTGGATGGAATTTTCTATTGTCCAAAGCTTTCTTTCTGTTTGGGCTACACCGCTACCAGACAGAAAGATGCTAGATATACCTTCAGAAAAAATCTCTGGTTCTCTCCCCAAATTAAAACATCACCAGATGAGCCTTTTTTTTCTGTAAACACCACTCCCCCCACCAACTGCTTTACACAGTTAGATACCCCTGGCACCCTTAATTGTGCACAGACACTCAGAATACATTTAAAAATGGTACCATCCCTAGCTTTGGGAATGTATACCAGGCTCATTACTCTACAGATCAAAGGGGTGGAGGTATACAAAAGCAATTATGACCTACTAGGTATTTACAAAACCAGGTCCTGAGGAGAGAACTTTTTGCTGGGGCTATGCTAGATCTATACTTCTGGAGGGGTACCCAGTAACTTCACACAGGAAGCAATAATGTAATTGTACAAACCATAGTTGGGGTTCTAAGTGCAACTTTATTGCAAAATATGTTCTGTAAAGCAAGGGTGGACCCCAAGGTCTACACATCATGGCACTAGGAACTTGCAGAACAACAAAATGACTGTATCTGACAGAGAACTCTTCATATTCACACACTGTAGGACACTGAACATCTTGTACTTGTATTCCCAAATACAGTAGCAAAGGACATTGAACATTTCTTCCAGTGGCACTGGCCACAACTGAAAACACTTTCACTGACAGAACACTTTCACCTTGTATTCCCATATTGCATAGGACATTTAAAATGTCTTCCAGTTGCTCTGAAATCACTTCTAGTGGCATTGGCCACAACTGAACATACATTTTGCTAATAACTAGCACAACCCACTCCAGGGGATAAAATCCTCTTCAGACATTGGCCCTATGTCTAAAGTAACCAGGCATCCTTACTGAACCTGTAGTCCTGAACTGGTTACTCCAGATGGGGTCTGCTCACACTTTGCTCCCAAATCCATGTTCATCCATTCTTCAGAGTTACAACTTACACATCTTGAGCACACCTGGAAAAAATGCTTAATGGAATGAACCTTTGGCATCCAGCATTTAAAACACTACACTGGTAGTGGAAGAACTAACGTCCCGAACAACGTGATATAGTCATACCTCTGGACATCACACATTTCAGCCAACTTTAAATGAGAAGAGGCTCATACTTCTGAACAGAAAAGTTGTGCATTTCCCTTTTAGGCAGAGAACACATCAGCACAGGTACTTGCTTTCTGTAGCAAAATTCAGATCCTACTCACTGTTAGACATTTCAGACAGATTCAAACACATTCTGGATCAAAAAGGAGATTGCCTCTTGGATCTATCCACTAGCAGTCCTTTTCACCCCTCCAGGGATGAAAATCAGGAGATCCTGCTGTAGGCAATGGTTTTCGCCACTTCTCTTGGCAGGCTGGAGAAGTAACATAGAAACATAGACTTTGATGGCAGATAAGGACCACTTGGCCCACCCAGTCTGCCCATTTCCCTTCCTATTGGATAAGCTGCAGATTCTAGTTAACCAACAGCCTACTTCCTGCACCCCCCACTACAATTGCCTTATGTCTGTCCCATGCATGCTTGAATTCCCCCACTGTTTTAGACCTAACAACCTCCCCAGGAAGGTGGTTCCATGCATCCATCACTCTCTCCGTGAAAAAAAATTTCCTCACATTACCCCTGAGCCATCCCCCCTCTATCTTTAAATTGTGCCCCCTTGTTCTTACACATCTCTTTTTCTGAAAGATGCTACCTTCCTGGACTTTGTTGATTCCCTTGAGGTACTTGAAAGTTTCTATCATGTCCCCCCATCCCTCCTTTCATCAAGGGTATACATATTAAGCTCTCTCAGTCTCTCTTCATAGGGTTTCTGATGCAGACCTGCACCATTTAGTTGCCCTCCTCTGGACTGCATCCATCCTGTCTATATCCTTGCATAGATGGGGTCTCCAAAACTGCACACAGTATTCCAGATGGGGTCTCACCAACTGTCTGTACAGAGAGATAACCACTTCCCTTGTTCTACTTGTGATGCCCCTTTCTATGCATCCCAGTATCCCCCTGGCCCTCCTTACTGACTTCTCACTTTGCTTACCCACCTTTAGGTCATCTGATATGACTGCCCCCAAGTCCCTTTCCATTTTTATTGTTGATAGTACCTCCTCTGCTATTGTGTACTCTTCTCCTGGGTTTTTGTTACCCAAGTGCATTACTTTGCACTTCTTTGTTGAATCTAAGTTGCCATATGTCTGACCATTCTTCCAAACTTGCCAAGTCCCTTCTCATCCTTTCTACCCCTCCTTGTGTATCAACTCTGTTACAGATCTTTGTGTCATCTGCAAAGAGGAATACCTTTCCCTCCAGACCCTCTGCAATGTCACCTATAAAGATGTTAAAGAGGACTGGACCCAGTACTGAGCCCTGAGGTACTCCACCAGTAACCCCCCTTTCTTCAGAATGTGTTCCATTCACTATTACCTTCTTTGCCCTGTTGTGCAGCCAGTTTGCTACCCAGGCTACCACCCTGGAACCCACTCCCAGGCTGGCTAACTTAATTATTAGTCTTTTGTGCGGGACTGTGTCAAATGCCTTTCTGAAGTCTAGGTAGGCCATACCACAGCCCCTCCCTGGTCCATTACTTTGGTCACCCAGTCAAAGAAACCAATTAGATTTGTCTGACATGACATTCCTGCTGTAAATCCATGCTGCTTTGGCTCATGTGCCCTGCTGGCCTCTAGGTACTCAACAATTCTTTATTTTAGAAGTGATTCCATCATTTTCCCTACCACTGAGGTCAAACTTACAGGTCTGTAGTTTCCTGCTTCTGCCTTGCTCCCACTTTTGTGAAGGGGAATCACATCTGCCCTCCTCCAGTCCTCAGGTACCACTCCATCCTCCCATGATTTGTTAAAAAGTGTGGTCAGTGGGGTCACTAGGTCCTCCCTTAGTTCTTTTAGGATTCTGGGGTGAATCCCATCAGGCCCCATTGCTTTGTCCACCTTGAGTTTTAGGAGTTCTTTCAGGACTCTTTCTTCTGTAAATGGACTGGTGTCAACCCCCCCTACCCAGAGTGCTTCTATTGTCTGGTTTAGGTAACTCCTGTTCATCTTCTTTTGTGAATACTGAGCAAAAGTATTCATTCAGTGTCTCTGCCTTTTCACTGTCTCCCTCTGCCCACCTCTCCTCTCCTTTATTAATCTTCACTATTCCTCCCTTAACCTTTCTGGGCTTCCTTAACTGAGTTGGCTATTTTTTCCTTGGTATGGGCCTTTGCAATTCTGACTGCCTTCCCCACTTCTTTCTGCTTTAATTGATACAGTTCCCTGTCATGCTTCTTCTGTGATTCCTTATACTTTTTGAATGCAGCCTTTTCTCCTTAACCTTCCCTGCCACCTCTTTTGAAAACCATAGTGGTTTTTTACTCTGCTTTGTTTTCTTTATTTGTTTCACACAAAGGCTTGTTGCCTCTATGATATCAGTTTTGATTTTTCTCCATTGTTCTTCCACCTCTCATTTTTGGTCATTTGCTAGAGCATTCCTCAGGTATTCACTCATTTTGCCAAAGTCAGCCCTTCTAAAGTCCAGTATCCTTGTTCTTGTATGGCTTGTCTCCATGGTTGTGCTTATTGTGAAGCACACTGTGCAGTGGTCACTTGTTCCCAGATGTCTACTGACTTCTAAATTTGTGATCCTCTCTCCATTTGAGAGTACCAGGTCTAGTATTGCTCTCTCCTGAATGGGTTCCAGCACTAGCTGTCTAAGGCCTGCCCCCTTCAGGACATCGAGAATCACCCTGCTCTTGGATGTGGCTGCAGTACATGTCATCCAGTTAACATCTCACATATTCAGGTCCCCCATCAACAGTATCTTCCCTTTTTCAGCCATTTTGAGAATGTCCTCTTATCATTTTCTTGTCCATTTCCTCCCCTTGAGATGGGGTCTGTATACAACCCCCTGTGCAGACTGTGATGCCATTCCCTGTCTCCAAGGTGACCCAGACTGCCTCGTGTCCTCCCCCTTTACTTTTTAGTTCTATAGCTTTGATCCCTTCCCTTATGTATAGAGCTACTCCACCTCCTCTTTTACCCTCCCTGTCCCTTCTGTAGACTGTGTACCTCAGCATGTTGACATCCCAGTCATGGTTCCCTGTGTACCATGTTTCCATGACTGCCACAATATCTAATTGTTCATCTTCCATCAGGGCTACTAACTCAGGAAGCTTGTTTCCCAGACTATGGGCACTGGTACTCATTGCCCTCCATTTAATGTTGGCTTTATCCTTTTTTCTCCCATCCCTGCTCTTATTGCCCTTGTCTATTTTTCCATTTACCCCCTGTCCTGCCCTCTGTTGAGCTCTTTACCTCAGTGTTTACCTTACTACCTGCCATGTTTTGTGGGGGGAGGCTTGAAGTTTCCTGCCTCTTATCAGCACCTCCCCCTTGGCTAGTTTAAAAGCTTGCCAAGGAAGCATTTAAACCTGTCATTTAGGAGCTTGGTTCCTTTCATGGACAGATGCAGACCATCGTGCCAGTATAGACCTTCATCTCTCCAGGTGTACCCCCAGTCCCCAATGAAGCCAAAGCCCTGTGCTCTGCACCAGTTTTGCAACCATTCATTAAACTGCATGGTGTGTAGTACACTAGCCTCACCCCTGCCATGGACTGGCAGCACCTCTGAAAAGGTAACCATTCTTGCTGCCTGTCTGAGGCCCCTCCCCAACTCCACAAATTCATCCTGCACTGCACTGATTCTGTGCCTAGCTAGGTCATTTGTCCCAAGGTGGACAATGATGTCTAGTTCCCTCTCCTGTGATGCTGCTTCTGCAATCCTGAGGATTTGCTTCTTGTCCCTCCAAGCCATGGCACCAGGCAGGCACCTTACTTCCCTCTCCTCTCCCTTCCTCAGTTCTACCCCTCTAACAATTGAGTCCCCTATCAGAAGCTGTTTCCTTCCCCTGTGGTGTCCCTTGCCACCCTTTTGAGGGTCTCCCTTGTGGATGTCCTCAGCATTCTTCTTGGTCTCCACTGAGGGTGCCATCATAGAGAAACCTTGCTCTGCCAGACTGGCGTATGATTTGTGTAGAGATACAACTAGTACTAGGACTAGGGTGAGGAAAGCAGGGCCCTCCTTAGCGCCTTCAAATGAGCAGTTTTCACTCTTCTCACTTTCAACTACAGACTCACACTGACTACTCTCTCAGGATTCTAAACTGCCTCCTCACAGCTGGCAAAGGCTTATGCTTCTGCAAGAGTACCAAATGAGCTTATCCCTTTCCATCTCAGCTGAAGCCAAATAAACGAAAGAGTAAGCAGGTGAAAACCCCATTTAAGTAGTTAATCACCAGCTGCCTCTCCCTGCCTATTACTGATACTGAGGGATTCTAGTAACCCCAGGGGACTGGGTGGTTACATACATACTTAAATCAATATATTAAGAACACATTTTCACAGTGAAAATTGTAATCTTGCCAACTGCTGTTTTTAAACTAAACCACCTGTGCCATACATTTCATAATATAAATATAGTTATCAAGGCTAGAATAAGTATGTTTCTTGTTCCTATGTTGTAGTAACAGCTTAGAGTAGTTCAAACAAGACAATGAAAGAAAAGGGATGTGAAAGGGGAAGGGGAGTTAAATCAGGAATTAATAGACTCCACACCGGGGGAAATGGACTACAGTTGGCCAACAGTACAGGTTCACCTGCTATAAAGACAGGTAAAAGGGAAAAAAGGAAAAAGGGGAAATTTGAAATAAATTCTGAAGATAATAATAAACAACTTAAAATACCAGAAATCTTATCTACGAAGTTATCATCAAAAAAGACTGGGAAAATGTGCAAATCACTATGCTAATGACTCAAGGGCAATATCAACATCATTTAACAGTAAGGTAGTGCTCACGATCAGTGACCTAATCAGACTCAGAGACCTGCATGATGATAGCATAGAACATGGGTTACTGAGTGATAAATCACTAAGGCAGGACATTAAAGTTAACTCATTAGAGAAATCACCAGATGTACTCATTGACATAAATGTAACAGAAAGAGCGGTGCAGATTGATGATAATAAACTAAACGGGAAGGGTTCAGACATTTTGGTAATTAGTTTGGGAGGATGACAGTTAAATCTCAAGCAACAAAATTATTGATGAGTTTTCCTTTTTTTACCTCAGGTTATTAATATGACACAAAATAGTAATCTCATGATAGCAGATGAATCAGAAATCAATAATGTGACTTAGGTTGATAATACTTTACTTGAACCCAGACAAAAGCATGGCACCATCCACCAGGAATATGCAAGTGAGTGGTGTCTGTTTAAACCTATGTGGGACTGTGGATATTTACTGAATATAACTTGAAATATACTGCCATATGACTAAATAAATAGATTTATTTCATATTCCTGCTGGATAGTGCCTTGCTTTTGTCTGTGTTCATGTTGTCTTGTTGCATGACACTCTTTTTGAGCTGCCCCTCTTACTGTATCTGATAATACTTTATTCCCAGGTATTTTAAAAGAGCTCCAACAATCAATAAATGACCAAAAGTCCTTAGAGTCATTAAACAATAAATAAATCTCACAAAAGACTAGTGAAAACATGTATACAGAAAAATCTAAATGTGTTGTTGCTAGGGTTGATGTCGCTTGTTGTTGTGATATTAGAGATGGTAGATTGTATTCCCCTCCCGTTTAAGCAACAATATTATAAATGTGACAAGAAACAGATATACAGCCAATCTTATGTTAATGGAACAGCTTGTGATAATTAGAAATTAGATTGGCATCATCTACGGTGGCTACACCTGTTGATAATGAATCATTCATACCAGAATTCAGCTCTATTATTTTAAAAAAAAAGACAGCTATAGATACAGCTATGAACAATGAAAAAAGGGGGGAACAAACAAAAAGCTAACACTTCAATAAATTCAAGAAAAACTAAAGTGAAAAATAGAATTTAAAGCAACATACTGGGCATATTAAAAGTAGTCAGGTCAATTTTATTTATAAGGCATCACATCCTGGAGGCTCTGGGTGCCATACAATAACAAATAAAATAAAAAAATACAAGAAAACATTTTATATAAAACAGGGATTTAGACCCCAAAACATTATCAGCATAAAAGAGCACTATACAATACCAAAACAAATCCAATCAAGAGAAATACAAAAAAAGAAAAAGAAAAGAAAACCTGTTCATGGTAGGGTGATCAGCTGGGAGCTCTGAAGAGCCTGGGAGAGACAGACAACTGTGCCATCAAGCCCACTAGATGCTTCTCCCCCAGGTCTCTCTGGGACAAACAGCGAGTGCTTTACCCAAAAAGCACAGGTCAATATGCACTTGTTACTCGGCAGCATTAAAAGAAAGCTTCAAGATATCATATTCTGAGGACCAGATAGGAACATGATGAAATCAAGAATCAGTAGACCACATTGCAGCAGAGGAAGAACTAATTCACCATGAAGAAAAGGATCAATATAGACATATACAAAAAAATGACACCAGTGGTGAGAAAGGAAATAATCATTTAACTACAGTACAGTCAGATGAATAAAATTAATAATAACAAAGGAGACAGCTATTCTGAATCAAGAAATGATGTAATTCCAAGAGTGGATGCCCTAGTAGAAGAAACTGATTTGTCAAAGAGGAAGCAAATTGAGAGAAATGAGCTTCAGGAGAGGTATTGTTACATTATATGGACATAAAAAAAACAAGTAATGAAATTGACCAAATCATGGAAGAAACTGTTTTAAACTGTTATGAACAGAACTGGAATTTGTTATAAAAAATTATGATATTTGTAGACTTTATAGGGGTTGTGATAAACAGGAGGAGAATGGGTTACATTAATTTGTTATTCACACAGTACAGCAAATTATATCAGGATATATAGTGAGGGCCTCAGTAAACTAGATTTTAAGTTCCTCTATATTAATAGGCCTTAGTTTAAAATAGAAGTAAAAATGTCAGATAGAAAGGATTCCAACATACTGAATATATTTGGATTTGAAATATTATGTACAGAAAATGAGAAAAAAAACTAACAATCACTATATGCAATATGCTAAAATATTTCCTGCATATAAGGCTAAGAAGGGGGAGTGGTCAAAGTAATCTGGAGGGATGGATGAAATGGTAAAAGTCAAATAGATGTACTTGTAAAGGAGTCAGGATTACTAAAAGAAATCATGATTAAAGCACCACTTCTAGATTCACTAGGGATTCACATTGCGGATTATCAGGAGCAAGTAGAGTAGAGTATAGACAACAGGAGGTTAGAACACTAAGGGAAGAAGTAGTAAATGCAGCCAAATACTATTGTAAAGACATTTCTCTTTGAAATAGCTTTGATCCACTAGCATTTTTGAAAAAAGACAACTGACTATACAGGTTAAAAAGCATGAACAGTCAATTGTATAATCTTCACTTGAGTAGTACAGCTATAGGTAGTACAGTAAAGAACAGATCTGCCACTATTAATGTAGCAACAAAACTAGGCATACTTACTTTGAATATAACAAGGGTTGGCATTAAGCTAGTAGGTGCAGATCGGGTGTCTTATGTCTCTGAGTGCCACCCTATCCATTTGCAAGAGACATAGCATGTGGAGAATTATGAGTATGAATAGATAGGCCATTGACAGAGTACAGGCCTATGGCACATTCATAAGGTAGAACAATGGGCAGACTGGATGGGCCTTGCGGTCCTTATCTGCTGTCAACTTCTATGTTTCTATGTTTCTGTGATACATGTATAAACGGTTACAAAATCATGACAAGCCCTGACAAGCAAGTGGAAAGGATGGGAAGAGTGGGCGGTCTAATCACACTAGTAAAAATTCATCCTAAACTAAAATGTGAAATGGTAGAAGTACACAAATTCTTTATTGCACTAAGGCTAGGCTGTGGGACAGAATCCATAATACTAATTAACAGCTATATCCCTCCATGTAATTGAAAATATTATAATAGCTCAGTCTGGGATACATTAAGAAATAATTTACTGTCATTTCAAGATAAATCCCCAAAGTCCTATATTATGATTGTAGGAGATATGAATGCACACACAGAGAATTTTGATGGCTATGTTGACTGCTTGGTTGTCAACTGGATAAATGAAAGGGTGAACAAATCGAGTGTCTAAAGATACTAAATCAAACCAAGCAGGAGGATATTTCACTGAGCTATTGGAAGAATGTGTACTTTTCCCTCTTAATGGTAGATTTCCCGGAGACAAAGAAGGAAATGTTACCTTTTTTTTCTTGTAGTGGTGCATCAGTTACTGACCTGGTGACCTAGGATGGTGAGACACACTTCTTGTCCAGAATAGTGGGGAAGTAAACACCTTACAGTAGTACCTTCTAAGTATAAATTAGATAAGAAAGAAGTGATTGATAAAGAAGGTAAACCTTTCCAGTTTAACAGTTATTAATGCAAAAAAGATAACTTGGGATATCCAGTTGGAAGGTGAGATGGGAACAACACTCCTACTCTGCCTTGGGAGTTTTAGAAATACAATTACTCTCAAGGAGTACAATATTATAATAGAGGAAGTTTTAGTGCCATTAAGCCCCTGTTATACAAAATACAAAATAATAATCTGCCAAAGAAAGGGGATTGGTTTGACAACACATGCAAAAAAGGAAAAAACATATTTCTTATTCTTATTCAAGATTTGATTGTTTGGCTAATAAGCAGTTACAATATATTAAAAAAGACTAAAACACAATTACGTACATGTATAGCATGCAACAATACAGTATAAAATAATTTGAGTTCATAATTATGCATGTTTGTTCATTTTCTGTAAGGGCTGTCTGTTTTATAGGCTGGTCCTCATGTCTATGCCTGTTAAAATGATGAAACACCAGATATGTCAGTGTATAAGAAAGCATAGAAACTAACCAATGTTTGCATATTCGTACAGTGAAGTGCCAGCATTCCATTCTAGAAAGTGTTGCTACTTTAAGCATTTTTTAAAAATAAAGCAATCATCTGATTACTAAGCTTTTAAGATATGATAAATAACCAGCCCTTGGTGCAAATCCATTTCAATGTTTTAAGTATAAGCACAGACTTTATCCAGTTTGGAAAACGACAATATAAATTTAATGATAGAAGGCTTTAAAGCTTTGACAACAATTACTGAGCCATGTCAAAATCTTATGGAACCATAAAACCATCTCAAAGTTCCTGTGTTCCCACATAGCTAACCAAGGCTCCGTTGTGGCACAGCCAGACAGAATCATTTATAAGTGCACCTTAACATTAGTGTTATGCAACTCCTGCTTACATGTATGAAAAACACTTTCCAAACTTATTATAGCCAATATATTATCAAATAAAATGAGTAAGTGAAGGAGTCCAGCAATAAAGTTTCTGGGAGCTTAGATTCAATAATAGATAGTTTTCCTGGCTCAGTTGGAAAGTCAAACAAGTGGAGTTCCTTAGGTTTTATAATGTTGTATCATAAAATGACTCCTTTTATAATAGACTCCTTTTCCCTCAACATTCTAGGCTCCCCTTATTCCAGAGTCCATAGCTTAAAAATCTTGGTTGCATGTTCAGGAGTCCATTATATTATAATGAAAATAGATGGTTTGGTTAACAAAACATGCATATAAAAGTTATGCCATTGTCAAATTTAACCAGAATTCATAAATGGCAGAAGCCAAGTCATCCAAATTACATCCTCATGACTACTACAGTGTCTTTATAGGATCCAGAAAACACCAACTGTAGAATAATAAAATTGAAAAGTACCTGATGGAGGGTATACCCCCTGTGTCTCCATTGTCATAAGTAGAGCACTCATTTATATGTTTTCCAGAATTCCAGATGGAACCACCATTTGGCAGATCACAAGCAAATTTGCTCCCTTTTTTCCATTTTTCTTTATGTGGGTGTTTAGGACTGTCATATGTCCAATCCTCGATCAGAATTAGATTCTGATCCTCCTTCACATGTTTAGCTCCGCTGTTCTTCATTCTCCTCAGCTTTGATGGTGCTGTAAAAAAGAGAGAGATAATGCTCCTCTGAGCATAGTTATTGAATTCAAATATGAAATCCCTTTCACCCCCAAGGCAACAGTGGCATACCTTCAGTAAATAAAGTTTGGGCATATCACATATGCATAAATGTGCAGTATCCCCATTTAATCCTGTGCCTCTCACTCAACAGTGCTGTCTCCAGGGAATTCCATGGCATCATTTTACTCTAGGCCAAACATATACCTTAGTTCCCTGTCTTCAGGTACTTGCTCCGATTCCAAGAACTGGCCTTCTTGCAGCTGGGCTCTTCCACAAGAGATTCATTTCTCTTAGGAGCCCCAATATTTAAATCCCTACACTGGGCTTTCCACAGGTCTCTGAGCTACATTCCAGCTCGGACATTCAAGCAGCTGAGAATACCGCTTAAACCAATGGCATTTCTCTGCCAAAAATGCCAAGTTCCCATAGGCAATCCTCTCATCTATTTCATAAAGTAAATCAAAATAACTAGAGTTTCATTCACTAAAACTCCAGATAATATAATAATGAACACCATGAGAGACATCCAGAGAGTCCAAAAACAATCATAGAGCTACGAGAAGCAAAGCAGCATAGGGACCATCTTGCTGCTCCGGGACATTCAAATGGCATTCAAATGGGCAAAAGAACCACTGCCAAAAAATTTTGACTAGCTTCCTGGCGTTTGTCCCAAACCAATAACATCAACCATATTTGGCCCTCTTCTTCAGGTACTCTAAATGCCGTCTACTTGCCTTACAAAAATAGCAACATGACTGACTTCTGAAGTGAAAAAATGCAGGTCACACTGCGTCTTAGAGCAAGGCAGTAGCGTTTCTGCCTAAAACAGGGGATCTTTAAGCTTAGAGCAAACATAAACCTTTTTCAGCACTCGGAGAGAAAAACTCAATGCAAACAGGTATCATTTATTAAAATAACAGGAGTTTCATTCAACAAAAAACATTTTTCGGAGAAAAGGTTCCTGTTCAATATTACTCTCCCTGCTCACTATCACCTACCCCTAGTCCCACCACCTCGCTCCTAATGCCCCTGATAGCCCGCTACCATCCTCTCCTGAGTGGCCGCTAGGAGTCACTGTTGCACCCCTTGTTTATCCCTCTGCACCCTCATCTGGCTGGGCCCCTCCACTGCCCCCAGGTCCTTGGACCAGGCTTTCTCAAACATCCCATCCCAGGATTTGTAACGTCTGTGTCATATTCCACAGCCCTACCACTGCACCATCGTGGCTGCCTCTCTTCTGGTAGGAAACTTGTCAGCCTTATACCTTTCGCTTGTCCAATGCCCACTGCCAACCATGGTCACTGCTTTTCACCCATATAGCCTGGCCACATTGTTGCTATTATCACTCTTTATTCCCCAATTATGCCCTTCACCACCCACCCTTTTTAACATGTCTGAGGAACCCCCGACCCCCTTTTCTACTTGCTTTCCACCTACCCTGGCCACCCCCACTGCCCAATCCCAACCCCAAACATACCTCTCCCTCCTACTGCTCACCCCTAACCCACCTTAGCCTACATGTTACCTCGTTATCCCAGCCGTCTGTGCCCTGTCCATCCCTTGCTCACTACGTACAAAGGCAACACACTGCCCTCACTCAGTGGGCAATAGACACTTTACCTCTCTCTTTAGAGTGGTCTCCTTGCTTCTCCTGCTGTCCGTTAACATCCAACCCAACCTGGGTCACACTACTACCAGACAACCTCTGACCACCCCTGCCTCAGGGTTACGCATAGCCTCTATGAACATCTGTAGCCTCCTGAAAAAATCTGCAGCCATCCAGTGCTGGTTGGTGCAGCCTCAACCAGACATACTGGTTCTAGTAGAAACCTGGCTCTCTAAATTGAATCCTGACTCCTTCATTACCTTTCCAGGATACTCCCTCTTCAGGGAGGATAGAGTGGGTAAACATGGTGGTAGCTGTGCCTTCTACCTGCACAACTCCCTGTTGGGCCATGCCCTCCCAACCCCTAAGCTGGAACATGACACCTAAGCCATCTCCCTTAAAATCACCCCAGACCCCTCCAGAGCCCCACTTATTATCACTGTGGCCTATGTCCCCCTGCAGAAACAAGCGCCAGTGATCCTCTCCCTCTCTGAATACCTCTCCAACCTCCCACATAAGGTTGAGTATATACTGGTGGGTGATCTCAACATTAACTGGCTGGCCAGCTTGGCAGCCCAAGCCAAGGACACATTTGCAGCCCTTGACTTAACCCAACTAGTAACCCATCCCACCAGGATAAACCCCTCCAGTGGCAATCACACCCTCTTGGACATTCTTCTCACCAACTGCCCTCACAGAATTGTGGACATCTCTGTCCATCCTAACTCCCTGAGCAACCAATCACCAGTACTCTTCACTTGGTCCTGCCAGCTACCCAAACCGATGCCCAGTGCGGTCTCCTGCCTCTGCCTTCACCCCTGTACTCTCAGTAAATTCAAGCAGTACCTAGGCCACTGTGACTGGGCCCCAAATAAACTCGGCCCCAAATATTGATGTGGTGCTCGACTACTTTGCCTGCTCCTTTAACAAGGCCTGTGACATCTTTGCCCCATTTGTCAAAACACTTGCCAAGAAACGTAATGTGCCATGGGTCACACCATTGCTCCTTCAACAACTTCAACTCAGGGACAACCTCTGGCACAGTGCCACTGCCTCTGGTAAGCCAGCGGATAGACAAGCCTAGAATGCTGAGCGCAACAGATGCACCTGGACTATCTGAAAGGCTAAGGCAGAATATTATAGATCTACTCTGGCCTCCTCCTGGGGGACCACATGTAAGTTTTGGGACAATGTAAAAGAACTAAATGGGAAATTGTGCTCCCCTCTCCCGTCACAGCTTAGCATTAATGGCACCATCTCCACTGACCCCCAAAGCATTGCAAACTGCCTTAACACCACCTTTTCTGACCTCAGCTCAGTCCTCCCTAGCAACTTCTTTGATCCAATTCCCCCCGACAGTCACTGACTCTCCACCACCCACCATTCTATGTATGGGCCATTGCTCCGCAAGAAGCCAGGCCTTACCTAACCAAAGCCCTCAGTGGCTCCAGACCCTGTAATGACCCCCTAGACACAAGGCTTCTTTGAACAGTCCTAGATGTACTGCTTGCACCACTCACAGACCTCCTAAACTGCTCTCTGTGTCTTGGACAGTTTTCACTTACCTGAAAAACAGCAGTCATCACCCCCATACTTAAAGGTGGGGCTAGCTCCTCTCCCAGTAGCTATCGGCCGATCTCTATCCTCCCCCCGCTCTCCAAAGTCTTAGAAAAAATAGTGTCTGGCAACTTACTGAATACCTGGCCACCCACAATCTACTATACAGGGAGCAGTATGGCTTCTGATTGGGCCTCAGTATGACCACAGCTCTCATGGAGTTCTCCAACATCCTACACTCAGCCCTAGACAAAGGCCAGCTGGCTGGAGTTGTCTTTATTGGTCTCTCCAAGGCCTTTGATATGGTCTGTCATTCTTTCCTACTTGACTTCCTCCTGCAACTCAGTTTCTAACAAGGTCCTCTCTCCTGGTTCTCCAGTGACCTCTCATCAAGGTCTCAATGTGTTGAAATACACAGCACCCTCTTCAGCACCCACCCTGTCCACTCGGGAGTCCCCCAGGGCTCCATTCTGGGCCTGCTTGTCTTTTGTCTCTATCTTTATGCCCTGCCCAGCTGTTGCTCCAGCAAGGTCCTCCTCTATGCAGATGATGCTGTCCTCTTTGCCTCCCACCCGGACCCCCTCCCACTTCAGATCTCCCTACAGCACTCTCTCAACCAGGTTGAGAAATGGTTTGTTGACCACAGACTTGTCAATAATAACAAAAAGACCAAAACCATGTTATTTGCACACCATCAAAACAAGGCCAGAGACTCACCCCTCCAGATACTATCCAGTTCATTGCACCCACTGGAGCAGGTCAGTTCATATAAATACCTGGGCATTACATTTGACCCTGCCCTCTCCTTTCATTCACACATCAACACACTTATTTCAGCCACTAATGCCCAAATCAGCCACCTCTACTAGCATAAGGTCTGCCTGCCTCCTGAAGCCCTCCATCTGGCTATCACCTCCTCAGTCCTGTCCCTTGTTGATTATGGACTCCCAGTCTACGCAGCTGCTGATGCCACCACTCTCAATAAAGTCCAACTGTCCATTAACAAGGCCTGCCAGCTACTGACCAGTGTGAACAGGTGGACACATATGTGCATGCTATGCTCCTTGACCGATGTACTCAATCTTGAGGAAATACTACAATATAAATCCTACCTTCTGGCAAAAAAAAATTCTCCTTGCTCCCCCCCCCCGGGGTGTCCACATCCCTCCACCCAGCTACCCCCTCTGTCTCTATGCGCAGTGCCTCCAAGACTACTCTCCAGGTCCCTAGGGTTAGGACCTCACTCACCCAAAGATCTTTCTGCTACACGGCCCCTTCCTGGTTCAATGCTCTCCCCACCTCCATTGCCACTACCCCTAAAATAATTACCTTCAAGGTTGCACTCAGGAACCATATTTTCACCACTCACAGATGCATGTGCGTTCAATTGGCTAGATCCTAGTAAGCATGGGCTTTCCACACCCAGATGGGTTTCCAAAGCTAAATCACCCAATATGACAATGTCTCTAGTGAGACAGCATCCTTGCATCATGTCTGTATAATGTACCTGCACAATGCTCAAACTTCCTAGCTACCACATTGTATAGGATCACAGTTTTAACTATGTATAACATTGTTTTCTTGTTTTCTCTCTCGTTGAATTTTATTCTACACATTGCTATTCCCTGTAATAAGCCCTGTCTTGTCATGTCTGTTATTGTTATATCCTGTATATTCATTGTATACTATGTATATTCTGATTTGACGTGGAGCCTTTGAAAATGAGTCCTTGACTCAAAGTGGTGTAATTCTGATGTAAGTATAAATAAACAAATAATACACTCCAATGAACATTGAGCTGCAGGGAGCGGAGCAGCAATGTGGCCATCTTGCTGCTCATCCTGAAAAAAAAAAATATGATACAGGTCCTAGTTAGGAAAACAGAAACAAAAAACAATCTGCAAAGGAAAATTCTAGATATCTTAATTGGCATAGAAAACAGTATAAAGCATTCCTATTAACTTAAGAAAAAAGATTATTTCAATGCACAATAGAAGGAGTGTTAGAAGTCATTGAAAAGAATGATATAAAGAGCTTTCAGTGTTTGGTGGCTCATAGAAACATAGAGGTTGATGGCAGATAAGGACCGCAAGGCCCATCCAGTCTGCCGATTTCTTTCTGTACCTTATAAATGTTTGATCGGCCTTTGCTCTGTCAGTGGCCTATCTCAAGGTTCATCAGCTCTTAGTTATGAAATTAACAATAATATTACAGTAGAAAAATGTATAAATGTCTTTAAAAATATTTTCCTTGATGTGGAACAGGAGAAAGTGTGTGTCAGTACCTTAGTAGATTTGGTCAAAAGTGGGGAGTCTGCACCCAATGAATGTCATAGAAATTAATGAAGCCGCTAAACCTTTAAAGAAGAAAAAAGGCACCAGGGCCAGATGGTACACCTGCTGAAGTGTATTTATGTTTAGAAGAATCCTGAAGTAGAATGTTGACTGATTATTAACATATGCAATAAAGAAAGACAAATTCTGATCTCATGGAAAGGTGCTGAAATAGTACTGTAACCCCCCCCCCCCATTGGGGGCTTATCTGTTTGCAACCTCAGGGCAGCCTTGTCCCGGTTTTCACCGTTGTGCCCCCCTTCCTGGCATCAGTCCCCAGTGGTCCTAAGAGTTCTCCATCTGGCCCCTGCATTTTTTCTTTTGTAGCAGGTGAAATCAGAGCTGGAGGAGCTAACTCACAAAGCCGCTCCCTGTATTTGCACGCTGGTGCAGAACCAGTGCTTCATGCATGCACAGAAGTTTGGTATTGGCCATTCTGTTACCTTTTAAATCACCTCTCCTGTGGTCCCGGTCCCTGTGCAGAGGAAAAGGGGGACTGGAGAACTGGAGGAGGCCAAGAAGGCAAAACGGAAGGAGCAAAAGCTGTTTTGGGAAGCACCAATCACACTGCCGCATTCAGTAGCTGCATCATGAATATTAATGAAGTGGCATGAATATGTATGAATGGGAGCTTGCCAGTGCCTGGGGAACAGTTCAAAGTAGTGCTAGCGATGGGCAGAAAGATGAATGAAATGTTTAAATGGTTCAGGGGTTTAACAGCGAAAAGGAGATGCTACAGTTCTGTGGGGCATTGGGGAAATAAAGATGTTTACTGGGGATGTACCTGACTAATAAAGTAAGACATAATGTAAACTGCACTGGGACTTGTATGAGCTGCCTGGGGTCAGTTCAAGATGGCAGCAGTCATAGATAAAGGGAAGAATGGAAATGTTAAATGCTGCCAGTGCTTTGAAGGGCAAAAGGGGCTCTTACAAAATGGTGGGGCTGTTACAAAAAATAAATGTTTTTTCTGGATTCAACAGGGTATGAAAGTGGGGGCATTGGTGGACTGCATTTGAAATGTTTCTTCAGACCCATGTTAGCAGGCTTTGTCCACAGTTTCAACCAATAAAAAGGCCAGGATTTGCCAGGCAGACTTTGGGACTGTTGGAAGTACTTCTGAGGAAAGAAGCTGGGGAAAATTTACATGACTTTTTCTACAGCCAATAAGGTTTCAAGGGAGCCTCATACATATTAATTTTTGAATGGGACAGTGGCTCCAGCAAATGGGAAGCTGCCAGAAAGCCCCCAAAAGAGAAGGACTTTTGATTTCTGAGTTAGTTCAGCAGGAGCCCCTCCACAGGGAGGGGGACTCCAGCCCCTATGCAGAAGATAGGGCTGCAAGGCTGGGAAAGGGTCTGCCTGGGGGCTGACAGCAATTTGTCCCCCAGGGCCTGGTCATGTCTTTCCCTATGTTTGAAAGAGTGTGAAAGAAGATTGCTTCAATATATATATATATACAGGGTCCTGCTACAGGCTGCTGTGGTAAGAAGCTACACCACAGAGGTTAAAGAGTTCAGAGAAAAGATTGACTGGTTTTGGAAAATGGATTATGGAAAATGGACTGGTTTTGTGCTGAAGAGGATGAAGAGAGAGCCTCTTCTATTTTGTCTGCACCACATCAGTGAGACACCAAGGATGAAATATTTGTGTGAGAGATTTGTGCAAGAAAAAGGTTCTGTCTGACCCCAGTAAAGACACAGCGTCGAAAGAGAAACAAGAAGAACAAAAGGCTTAAGAAATGGTTTTGGAATTGGAAAGTGGATGATGGAAAATGGACTGGTTTTGTGATGTAGAGATTGAAGAGAGAGCCTCTTCTGCATTTATCTGCATCTCACAGTCAGAAAAATAGTTGTTTTGCATCAGAGGGACTGAGAGAAACCCTGTATGAGAGAGAGAGATTTGTTGGAACTGTGTGTGAGCCAGAGCAAGAGTGGTTACCGTTTTGAACTTTAGAAACTGTGAAAGCAAAGAGATGGGCAGGTGCCCTAGGCTCCAGGGACCTGCTGCTGCTGCTGCTGTTGAAATCCAGCTGAGAAAAGAAACTGTTGTGAAGTTGGAGTTCAAACTGTGCTGCTTCAGGGTCTGGAAAGCAGGAAAGAAAAAGAAATGTCTTTGGCTGCACACCAGAGCTGGCCACCATGACAGAAAAGAGAGACCTGGAGATTTCCATTCTAACCCGGAGCCAGGTGGGGAACTTGACAACCCCCACCAAGTGGGGTCTGCTGGCTACAGGGGGCCACAAGCATATGCTGAGGCACTAGAGCACCTGTGACCTGTGAGGGGGTTGTGCTGTGGAGCCACTCCCAGGTCTGGGTTTCCCTGTAGTGTGTGTGGGCTCTGCACAGTAGCTCTGCAATGAGCCTGAACAGGCTGAGGGGACAAGCTGCAAGACCTTCAATCAATCTGAAGATCCAAGTTGCAGCAATCTTGGCCCCTGTTTCCAAATCAGTCAAGCCATTGATTCCAAGGTTCTGCTGTTCCATCAACCCCAGAGCTTTAGTCACAGAGCCAGCAGAGATTGATTTTCAGAATCAGTAGTAAACACAGGAACTGCCCTACACCTGGGGGTGTATAAAGTTAACTAAACTTTGTGCACTATGGCATAGTAAAAGTTTAAAGTAATCAGCAAGGTTGCATAAAGTTAATTTGATTCAAAGCAAGTGGCCAACGCCAGCAGACCAGTTGCACCACAGGCCTGCAGCTAGAGAGCTGGGTATCCAGGGACAAAATTCAGGGGGTTATTTGAACTGGTACCAGTTGGGGGTCTGTGCAAGTTAATACTTGCAGCAGTTAGCTAGATAGAGAGTTGGTGGCTGCAATAATTAAAATGTGGTTTTGAGTTAAAGGAGAAATGACTGTTTGAAAATGCTAAATCTCTAAATGCCAATTGCAAATTACAAAAAAAAAAAAAATTTGCCTAACCCCTAATCCAAGCTTCCTTTCCTAATCCTCCCCAAGTAAATAAATACGGTGTTATTATTTTTTGGGAAAAGTTCTGACTCGACTAGAGATCATGATTTATGTGAGCATAATATTAGTTGAAGTTACAAATGCAGTGTTGCATTTTGGGGATTTTGATTCTGGTGAGTCCATGTGTGTGAGTGATTGTATGGGGAGGTGGGTTGGTACAGCATCCCAGAGGGTTGTACTGGTAAAAATTTAATCCACTTAAATTGTACTCTAGGTGGAGGCACTGCCATTTTATTTTCATTCTTGGGAAAGGACCCCCATTAACACCTAAATGGGAACCCAGGCCCCTTAACCTGGTTAGGGACCACCCAATCAGGGGTTGTAGCTCTCTCTCTATAGATGGTGCCAGGGCTACAGTACCAATATACAAAAAGGTAGAGAGGTCCAATCCCAATATATATATATATATATATATAGGCCCATAAGCCTTCTAGATATCCAAACTAAATATTTTCAAACATAATATTATTAGGATTCTGGGAGCAGGCTGAAAATCAGGGTGTTCTCTTCCAGTTTCAGTCAGGTTTTAGAGTAGGAAGAAACACTATAGAAAATTGCTTTGTTTAATCATCTGAGAAATATATTGCTCTGAGATCTCATGAACTGTATGCAGCTTTTATAAATTAGTGCTCTGCATTCAATCTAATCTAATGAAGTCTTCTATTGGAAATCATGCATGACTGGGGCATTAAACCAGTCTAAATGAAATTGCAAAAGATCTATACACAGGCACATGGGGGCCAGTGTTCATGGAGGGAGCAAGGGACATACCTCAAGAACCTTCTTAGCTAACTGGGGGGGTTAGACAGGGTTGTGTCCTGGCCCCAACATCATTCTGCATATATATTAAAATACTTGTGTGTCTTGATGCATTTCCATCAGACCCTCCAAAAATAGGACTACAATTTTGCATGGTCTTAGCTTATGCTGATGACTTGGTGTTCCTGTCATAGTCATGATGTGGATCACAAACAAAATTAAATGTTCTTTATATTATACTGGAAAATTTAAAGATTAAAATTAATCCAAATAAAAGTAAAGTTATGGTCTTTGGACTGAGTACAACTTTCTGTCACTAGAGAGTTGGGACAAAATACCTGGATATGGTAAAATAATATGTTTACCTAGGAATAACCGTTTTGGCTAATTGTTATTGTAAAGAATACATTAATAATACAGAGACAAAATTGAAAAAGACAATAATGGAGCTAAAATGCTTTAGTTATAGACATGGAGGCTGTTCAATAGTGCCAGCATTACAAGCACTTCATGCTAAATACAAAGCCCAGGTTTTGTATGGGATGAACATTTGGAGGGATGTACTTGAACATAGTCTGGACAAATGTGTATCTCAGTTTTTTTGATCATCATTGGCTGTACCAAAGTCAGTTCCACCGACCTACTTAAGAACAGAAATAGGCTATATAAGTATTGAGGCCCTGACCAAAGCTAAGAAAATTAATTATTGGATCACTTTAACTGGTATGTCAGATAGTAGGCCACCAAAAAAAATTCTGTATGAAACAATCTACTGGGAAGAAGCTGAATCTTTTGAATCCTTGTAGTTAAGTAGTAGTATATTTGTTTCTTAGGCACCCAATCTCACAGGCTGTTTACACATCGGTACAAAAACAATAAGAGCATAATAAATTACCATATATAAATAATACATTATAAAAACAGATTGGAAATCTCTAGGGAATGCCTTACAAAAAGACTGTGCTTTAGCCCCTTCTTAAAACTTTCACTGAAGTGGCCTTCTGAAGCTCTCGCTGCAGCTGGTTCTTGAAAACTGGAGCAGCCACTGAAAAAGTACGATCCCCAAGCAGCTTCAGATGGGATATGGAGACCTACAAGAGGTCCACCAATGAAGAGCAGAGAAGGAGGTCAGTGGCATATGGACACAGTTCTTTTAGGTAGCCATGACCCAGATCATGTAGGGCTTTGCATATTAACAAACCTACTGTGAAGGAGATGTTCCACCTCACAGGCAGCCAGTGCAACACCCTGAAAGACAGAAAGATATGCTCAAAGCGAGAAACTCTTGCAATCAATCTAGTCCTAGAGTTCTGCACCAGCTGCAAGTGGCACATCAAAACTCCTGATAGTCTGAGATACAAAGCATTACAATAGTTTAGCCCAGATATTATGAATGCATGCACTCTGGACTTCATATCTTAATGGCTGAGAAACAGCTTGATTTGGGCAATGTTCCTAAGGTGAAAGAAGCCACTATGGACCACTGCAGACACCTGATATTCCATATTCAGTTTGTGGTCCAGTGATGCCCAGAGTCTTCAATCTATCTCTGGCTGTAAGCTGAGTGGGCCTGAGATGTAATCCAACCACCCCTCTGCTCAGTCCAACCACCTTCTGGATACCGGAGTCCACCAGTAGCACTTCAGTCTTGTCCAGGTTCATCCTTAGCCAGCAGGAGGACATCCAGTCACTGATCACACAGAAGTAGTCATTTAGCATCCCTTCTGCATTTGTCTCACAAGGGGCAAACAACAGGTACAGCTATGCTGTATCATCTGCATAACAGTGACACTGCAAACTGTACCTCCGTATCACTTCTCAATGCAGCAGCAACATGTACACTGCAAAAAGCATGAAAGACAGGATCATACCCTGAAGGACTGCACAGGTCAGAACATCTGGCCAAGAGAAAAAAGTCCCCCATGCTACCTGCTGCACCTTACTGGAAAGGAAGGACTTGAAACACCTCAACACAACCCCACCAAGTCCTACTGGGTCCCTTAGTCAAGCTGTCAAAACCCCATAATCCACGGTGTCAACTACTGGCAGGAAATTGTGGAGAACTAGAATGGAACATTCCCTCTATATCTAGCCAGAAAAAGGTCATTTTGCACCCCAATAAATTCAGTCCCTGTGCTACAATGCCCTCTGAATCTAGACTCGAATGTCTCATAGATAGAGAAAGCCACCAGGTGCATCTCCAGCTGTGTCACCACCACTTTCTCAATAACCTTCCCCAAAAATGGAAGGTTCGAGATGAGCCGATAATTTGCCAAAACATCTGGGTCCAAAGAGAGCGTCTTAAGAAGGGGTCTCACAATAGCCCTTTTCAAGGCCACTGGAAACACACCCTCACCACGTGAACACCAGACAGTCTCAGCAATCTCCGGACAGACTCCCAGCAGTCTAATAAAAGCGAGGTCAGTCCATGATACAGTGAACAGAAGGTGGGATGCAGCTTCATGATCACCGGGAGACTGTCCTCAGCTGACACAGGGTGAAATTCCTCCCAGACTGACTGAAGGGCTTTGTTAGTCACAGGCTGTACCATGCTTGGCCATGGCAGCCCACTTGAGGAGACCAAGGAATGAATGGAGAATACCCTACCAAGAAAAAACCTGCCAAACTCCTTGCATCACTCACATGTCAGTAATCCTCCAGACCGTAGACAGGCTGGATGCAGCAGCCTGTCCACAGAGCAAAAACAATCCCCCATGATAGCAACGCTGTCTTTCCCAAAGTGATTGCCCCTGATACTCCATATAATGGGTTCTCAGAGTTAGTCTATCCTTCAGTGACCTTGATCTCCACCAAGAATGCTCCAAATCCACGCTTTGGCCTTTAACCATCTGAGCTCTTCACTAAACCAAAAGGAGCTCTGTTGGGAGACTCTTGGGCATACACGAGAAGGTGCAAGTGAGTCAAGAGTTGCAGCTACAGTGATATTATATATTTCCACTGCATTCCTGACCTCATCGGGACACACCTGCAACAGGCTCAAGCAGTCCTGTACCTACAGAACCCTAATGGGCCCACATCTCTTAAGGGTCAGAACCAAACTAACTACATTGGGGGCTTAACACATTTTAAGGGGACCCTGATCTGAAAGCTCACAGTGTGATGGTCCAACCAACTAACCAGACCAAGCTCAACATTTTTAATGTTGAGCATAACTGGGAAAACTGGGTCCAAGGTGTTGCCAAATTCTGAGTAGCAGAGGTAACAACCTGTGTGAAGCCCAACAGTTCCATTTGTCAGAGGAATTGCTGACCAGGCAAAACAGATTTGTCATCAGTCCAAATATCGACAACCACCTAGGGTACTCCAATATCAGGCTGGAAACAAGCTCACCAAATTTCTGCAGAAATCTATTCTCATAACCGGGGGAATGATACATGAAAAGGATCCTGTCCCCCACACCTGCATCACCCTTGATGACCACACATTCAAATGACCTGGTTTGCTCACTGGGTAGGTTGCGAGTCTCAGGACAGATCTAAAACAGATAGTCATCCCTCCCCCTGCTATCCTGCTATGTGGAATGACCGCCTGCAGCACAGGGCCAGAATTATACCCCAGCTAGGTCTCAGTGATGCACACCAAGTCTGCCAAGGAACAGAGGAGGAGAGATGAAGGGAATACAGGAAGAAAAACCTGTATGCCATTTGTAGTACATGATGGACAGCTTTTGGAAACCATTGAGTCCCAGTACTGATGGCCACTGGAACCTGTCCACATAATGGATCACTTTGGGGGGTAATATGGCCCTCCACCTGGAGCTCCTGTCATGGCAGGAGTAGCCACAGAGATATTAGCTGGGGCAGAACTTAGCTGTAGCATGGGAGCACAAGGTCAAAACAGGGTATATCCCTGGGATTATGGTATATTCCTGCAGTGGTACACATTGGGAAAATCATCTCTCTAGAACAAAAATTACAAAAATGGGCACTCCTGTTTCAACCGTGGAATATTTTCCTTTTTTTAAACAGTACTGATGAGGTTCTCTAAGGGGTTCACATGTACACCCAATTTATCACCACTGATTGGTTGAGTCAGTGCTAATGATTTAAGATCCAGTCCTAAACATCATCAGGAAAGACATCAGGTATTCAAGAAACTCATCAGTATTGAGAGCTATGACTCCCCATCTCCCAATTGAAAGATGTTATTAGAGGTGGTCACACAAATAAAGTCAGCATAACTTTGGACTAGAATTTTTTTTTTTGAGGGGGGTATATTTTATAAAAAAAAAAAAACACTGCTTTAAGAGGTGATCAACTCTTCCCCTCTAGTAAGGTTAAGATTAAAAACAGCCAGCCTGATGGTGCAAAGGGCTGAGGCGTTCATGAGTCCCTTACCTTACAACATGCCGGTGACCCATGTTTGGGAACATTCTCAGGTTGCCAGAGTTTGGTAATGGAGAGGGCAGGAAGTGGATGAAGCAGCCATCAGGCAGCTTTCCTCTCTTAGATCAAGGTGGCTTGCTAGCTAGGCTCTTGGTTGCTACCAGGTGGAGGACTGCGGACAGTGCTGAGATCCAAGCCACAGACAAGTTCGTCATAGGGTGTGAGGGGAGCCACAGGTTCTAGGGTGCATGTTTGCCTTCACATTCATGTGCAACCCATGTAGCCTTGGCTCACAAGGGGTGAACAGTGAAAAAAGGGATCCAAGGATTAGCTGGTACACTGTGCACCTCTTCTGATCGATGACACCACCCGACTTTTCAGTGCCTTCTGGATATGGATTTTTGGTGGGAAAGGATGGCCTTCCTCCTTCTGGCTCCACCACGGGGGACAATCTGAGGGGTATTATCTCTTAGGTAGGCCCGGGGCAGATGCAGCTGGTCTGGGAAAGGTGGGGAAGGAGCACCGAGCTACCTGAGGGGTAAAAAGCTATACAGAAACAAAAGATTAAAAGCAGTCACTTTCAGTGGTAATCTGACCTTCCCTTTTCCATCAGGGCTTAAAATTCAGTGCCTTCCCAGAGTTCAAATACAATGCCAGTTGACCAAGTACCACCTGCCCCCGCCCATCTTGATCTCTAGTTTTCTTCAAGGCCTAATGTAAAACAAAATGAAACACACCAATGTCTTAAGAAACAGACATTTTATTTTGTGCTGTAAAATGGTATCATAGCTAATATATAAAAGTGCAGTTGTGGTAAACTGG
Source organism: Neoceratodus forsteri (assembly GCA_016271365.2). Classification (NCBI taxonomy): domain Eukaryota; kingdom Metazoa; phylum Chordata; order Ceratodontiformes; family Ceratodontidae; genus Neoceratodus; species Neoceratodus forsteri. Next base: position 320,522,158 of record CM028130.1, read on the forward strand.
AAAAATAATGAATTCATGTAGATGAAAAGAGCCAACTATGGAAACCAGACAAGCACCCCTCTGTTACAAGTCATCATGCTTCTTCATCAGGGGTGGAACAAGTTCCTGCTATACTCCTTTTGTACTCTCCTGTTTAAAAAGGTAAGTAATAATTAAACACTTGTTATTTTATTTCAATATTATTACCTCCAAAACCAGTTACCTATCCAAAGGAATTAGTGAGAGGACACCAATTATAGTCACAAATACTGACTAACAGTAAAAGTGTAAATCTGTAGCAAACTAAAAAAATACTAAAACACATATAACCCCCCACACACACACACACAAATATACTCCCCAGCCGGGGCATCGATGACCCCTGGACCATGGGCAGTGTGGAACTCAGGGTGAAGCATCATCACAGTGTCATGCCACCCCCCCAATGCCTGAATGACCCTTGCACATGTATTCATGCTGTGCCACCCATCCAGACTGTGACCCTCCACCCTGTCCCTGAAATGCCCCCTGTCATTTAATGGGCCATCCTCTTGCACATCCCATGGTATGGGTAGCTGACACTGTAATGATATGATGTGCAGCTTGGCACATGCTGTGAGCACTGCTCAGGCCTTCCGTGGGGCAAGCATCATTTTTTTTTATTTTATTTTCACTTTTGTTTACAGGATAAATACAATGAGCCAGAGGCCCATTTTCATGCATGACCCAGGACCATAAAATACAGTCATGATGTTACATATAAACATTATAAACATTAAACAATACAGAAAAAGTCAGAGGACATACAGACTAACACAAACAACTACAGCATAATTGATCAAACAGGTAGTTCTTCAGTTTAACCTTAAAAGTTTGATGACTCATAGTGCCAGAGAATAATTTAGGCAGATTATTCCAATTAAAGGGAGCACTAAAAGAGAAGGATCGATTTCCCATATTTGTTTTGGTTCTTGTAATTACAAGTCTAGTCATATCACTTGAACAAATATCCCTAATGTTATCATTTATATGAAGCAATGAGAACAATGGAGAATTAACCCCTTAATGAAAAATATTGTCAGTCAAGCAACCCAAACTAGACAGGCTGCTCAGCCTCGGTGGAAGCCATCCAGAGGTACTGTGCAAAACACAATGACGAATGGAGTATGATGACTTAAAAGTAAATCGACAAATACTATGGAATACTGAAGTAAGAACAGAAAAATCATGTTTTGCCAAATTAGAAAAAAGAAAAGAATTATAGTTTAAAATTGGGAGGAGTATACCCTTTGCAATAACCATTGCCTGAACAGTAAGCAGAGATTGTAATTTAAATAAACGTCCCAATTTTAAGTTAACCTGCCGGCTAACAGATCTAATGTGGGGAGAAAAAGTTAAAATTGCATCCAAAAGAATGCCCAGATATTTAAACTGGGCAACTTGATCCAGTTTATGACCATGGGAATCAAATACAAGAAGATCAGGGGCCTTAGCCAACTTCTGTTTTGAACCAAAAAGTATACATTAGTCTTCTTACTGTTCAGGGAAAAATGCTTTTCCATTAGTCAATCACCCAAAACACAAAAATCTTTATTTAATCTCATACTTATGTCTTCCACCGAGTTTGAGCTACAAAACAAATTAATATCATCAGCATATAATAAACAATGCGCCTGTTTCATTAAAGAAGAAATAGCATCAATAAACAATGTGAACAGGAGGGGCCCAATGATTGAACCCTGGGGCACCACCTGTTCCAGAACCCTTCAGTTAGACAAACTACCATTTAAACCAACCCTCAATGGCCGCTGTGATAAATAACTATTAAACCAGTGAAGAGGAGAAGTCACCAGTCCAGTGTCCCTAAGGCTCCAGAGCGGCAAATGGTGAACTGTCATCTGTGGCATCTGTCATGTTTCTCCCTTAGAACAATCCTTCCTCTCAAGGCCATCATGTCCAACCCTATCCTATCTCATCTGACCTTCCCTCCCCCACTCCCTATACCCCCCTCCCCTTCCCACCCCACTTGCAAGGTCATGCGTACAGTACTTATCAAAGGACTCTTACATCTCAATCTTCTTCGCACTTTGACACTAGAGGATCTGCCACTTCTGCTCACTGGGACTCCTCCAATGATGTTTACTGTAAAAACTGTAGCTCATTACCTTATGTCCATATATGTGCATCTATGCTATTGTATTTAAATGGCACTACCTCCTGTTAAACCTATTGCTATGTTCTGGTGGAAGTATCTTGTTACATGTGATGGTTATATGTTATTATGTTGTGTTATTATTACTATGTAATTGTTATGTACGTACACTTAACCTGTTATGTCTTAACCCTGTTGGCAATTGTTTTGCCCCAGGTCCATCTTGTAAATGAGCTTGTCTCAATGATGTTCCGCCTGGCAAAATAAAGATTTTGATTGATTGATTGATTGATCAGCTAGATCAAAGGCCTTGAACAGGTCCACGAACACAGTACCTGTTAACAACCCTTGATCCATAGCCAGTGAGGTGCAGTCCCTGAACCTGGCCAAGCCCATAAAAGTTCCATGAAACTTCCGGAAACCATGCTGCTCAGGAGCCCTGAGGCCATTGGAGTGAAGGTATTCAGTTAAGTGTACATTTACCAACTTCTCAAGAATTTTTCCCAAAGGGGAAAGCAATGATATAGGACAGTAGTTATTCATATTTTCAGTACCACCAGATTTGTAAAGGGGCCTTATTGAAGTCTGCTTCCATTGTTCAGGAAAGCAGCCTACAACAAACGATAAATTAAAAATCTGTGTTAATGGACAAAATGTGTAATCTGAAATTAATTTTAGAAACTTAGGCTCCAGCTCAATAATCCCGGGGCTAGAATCTGTCATGGGTAATAATAATGTATTAACTTGATAAGGCTTTATAGCTCTAAAATGAAATGTTGTCAACACATTAGGAACTTGGACAAGTTAATAACCTCAGAGACACAGTCAAAACCTTGAGTATATATAGTCAGGTTCAAGAACCTGTCCAAAAACACATCACAAATCTCTTGCAGATTTGTCAAGTGACAACCCTCATTAAGAAAAACTTCAGCCTGTTCTTGAACATTTGATTTTATAGGTGAATTTATAGCTGACCAAAACTTTCTAGGGTTCTGCAGTCCTATATTCTATAAATCATGACAATACTTCGATTTTTGCTGTCTTTTATCTTGCGCTCATTCCTTAACTTTCTATATTCATTAAAATCAGTAATATTGGTAGTAACTTTAAAACGTTTCCATGCTGAATCTTTAAGTTTCATTACATGAAGTAAAGTTGGTGTGATCCATTTATTTGCTGTTCCGCTTACTCTTTTTTCACTTTAGGAAAATGTTTATTTTGTAAGTCCAAAAGGACACAAGTAAAAAAATCAACTGCACAATCAACATCAGGGATGGCATTTAAATAAGTCCAATCCACCTGCTGTAAATCAAATTTTAACTCTTCGCTTAAGTTAGTTGTGAATTTCCTGTAGGAAATAAATCTAGGGAGTGGTTTAGGTCTTTTGCATTTCCAAGTGCAATAAATGGCCATATGGTCACTTATCACATCTGGAAATACACCAATACTCTTTACATTGGCAACATTGTTTGTTATCACCCAATCAAAGATTGTGTGCTTTAAACTCCCCATGTTTATGTGAGTGTAATCACTAATAAGTTGAGACAACCCAGCATTCATAAGGGATATCTACAGACTTGGATCTTTCAAAGGGCCCCAGTGCAGATTTAAATCCCCCAAAATCAGAAGATCACCTCTAGATTTTAAAGAAGAAAACAAATTCAAAAGATCCTCCTACACTTTACTACCTGCCTTAAGGGGGATTATAGACAGTGCAAAATGTCAATTTATAAAAGTCACCCTTTCTTAATTCAAACAATAACCATTCACAATCTGAGATGGATTTATAATTCGGTCTTAATACAGTGAAGGAGAATTCAATTTAAAAAAAATACAGTAATACCTACCCCTTTTTTTACCTGCCCTATCCTTACAAAGGTGCCTATAACCTTCCAGTGCCACTAAGTGATCAGCTATAGTTGGCTTTAACCAAGATTCAGTTACACTAAAAATGTATGGATCATATCTGGCCATCCAGGCCTCAACCTCTGTTTTTTTAGATAAAAAGCTCCTGACATTTAGGTGGGCAAATCTAAGTCCACCCCTCTGCCAGTAGCCTCCATCCAACTTATCCAGTTCAATAGGACCCGGATTTGTCTCAGCATCACTGGCTAAATGAAGTATGGAACAAAGTACAATGGATACCAACATGGTCAGAGTAGATTGCACAGTTTTAACTGATTTTATGCACTGTACAGTGTCATATATAGCCCCTCAATTTAAACTACACAAATCCCTCACATATAGAGGAATTGAGTATTCAAAAGCTACTAGGGTATTTGAATAAGTGAAATCAGTTAAAGAACTATACTGTTCACCCTAGACTACACATCACATCATGCAGTGCAAACCCTGATCAAACAACACTAACCCAATCAAGCAGGATAACATACATGCGTAGAAGACCTTCATGTTTAAAATCATATACACACTATACTATACTTAAAATTCTTATACCACTATCAACAATATTTGCTATGTAGCCTCTCTGCATTGACTTCTACAAGTGACTCTCCCACTCCTGCGTGCCCTACTCACGTGTGCAGCCAATCCGTGGGTAGCCACTAGCACAGCAGAGAAGATATGACTGAAGTCTCCACCCCCTGCAACACCTGACCTGCCTCCACTGCCCGGTAGCCCCCCCCCCCGCTTACCGGACAGGTGAATGAACTGTAAGGCAGGCAGGTGGAGTCCATTCTTCCGTGGGGCACAGCAGTAGCTGAAGTGTCGGCTGGATATTAAAGCCAATAGTAGTGAAGATGGCAAATAGTCACCAAAAGCATCTGCAATTCAATGGCAGTTCAGAGCTGCACCTACTAGATGAAAGTTCAGCCAATGAATGAAACTGCCCAGGATTTCAAGAGATAGTCTCTACCCCCTGCAACACCTGACCTGCCTCCACCTCCCAGTAGCCCATCCACTTACCGGACAGGTGAATGAACTGTAAGGCAGGTGCCATCTGTCATATCCAGGCACCTGAACCCCTATCATACTCCATAAATTGTGTGTTCCTGTGTGCCTCCTTACAGTATATGCCTTCTGTACTGCTCTATGGTGCCCATGATCAACAGTGCAGAGCTGGTGCTCACTCCACAGTGGTGACCAGCCCCAAATAAAGCAGGCAAACCAAAGGCAAAGTAGTGGCACCCAAGGCCAAATGGTAGTGTAATATATCAAATGTAATGCAGGTACTAAAATAACAAATAACAAAGCTACCACAGGTCTAATAGCAATCCTGCTGCTCCAGCAACTGATCCCAGCACTTCAACTCTCTCATGAGTCTTGTTCAGGGCTTTGGAAGGAAGACTCATAAAAGAGTCAAAGTGCTGGGGTCAGTGCTGGGCTTAACAGAAGACCTGTTAATGCTGAGCTTTGTCATTCATTATGGTTGTGTGGATATCCACTGTAGCCTGTGCAGTGGGTAAAAGACAGGGTTAGTACTGTGCGGCAACCAGTCATCCACCGGTGTACCATGTGCGTTGGGTATGGATACCCACCACTTAACTGTCTATTCCTGCCTCTGCATGCACCAAGGAGTGAGCTCAGTGTGGACAGATGGAAGTTACAGGCATCATGGCATGAATCTGGTTACAGTATTTGACACACCACACACATTAGTGATGATACCCATGGAACTGCAGACAATCTGGCAATGAATGCCATGATACCCTTTGTGGTTATGGTATGCCTTCTCATCCACAACTGGTGCCAGGATTGCCACATGCATACAGACATTGACACCCAGTACAGTGGGCATGCCATGCATGGCATAGAATGCCTCTTTTCTGGACCATTTGTCAGCTTGTGTGGTGGGGAATGTTCTGTGCTCATGCAAAACTCATGAGCAGGGTGTTGGTGACTTGGTGCAGTGCCCTGGAAATGGATGACTCACTGATACCTGGGACATCCCCTTCCACCCTCTGGAAGGACCCTGTGTTACAGTATTCCAATGCACATAGAACCTTTGTCTACATGAACGTCGCTTGCGACCAACAGGTACATGGTGCCACATATGAATGGACGATGTCATGCAACTGTGTTATTGTGGCAGGGTGCAAATGGATTTTCTTGAGACGGTGTGTTCCTTCTGGGCATTTGCATCTATTCATGTCTGGAGTATATGTGGCCATGTCCTCAGTGCTTGCTCATCTTCCCTCTCACCATCCAGCTGTAGGACATTCAGTAGTATCCCCTGGGAACATCCTGTGTACCCTGTGAAGTGGCCCTGGAATGGCTGAGAGGTGGTGTGTGTTACATGCTTGTCTCCCCGACTGTGTTTCACCTGACTGAGGCCCTGACAGGAATACTGCAGAGATGTCACATGTGGATGACAGTGCCTCGAATGGGGCATGTACTGGGAACCCACAGAGGAGTGACACAGTGTGCACGGACATCATTGAACATCGAGGAGTCAGTACTGTCCTGACATTGTTTAAGATGGCAGCCAAAGGGTCAGTTTCACCAACAGTGGTTAGGAGAATGACAGAGTACCCCAGAAAATTGTGGAGGCTGACTCTAACATCCCACCAGGATGCATTGGAAGGAAGTGCCACATGGCAAGTTACAGAGCCAGCATAGGTAGGTATCCTTTTATCAAGTGCCTTCAGAATGCATGTCATGTGTTGTGTTGTGTGTGCTGTGTCAGTAATGTTCCTTTCTTTATGTCTCTGCAGGACCTCTGTAGCCAGCCTGATTGCATCAGTCTCACTCAAGACCTAGTGCTATCAGTCTCCTTCTGCATTTGGGTCTAGCACCTGGAATAGCACTGAGGGTACTCTGCCACTTGCGTGAGCCATATCTTTGTTTTGAACCCCCCGTCTTTCACCCTTATGAGATGGCCAACATGGCTGCATCATTTCCCCAACCAGGAGGGGTGGGTCAGTGGCTACCTTCACATCCAACATCAATGCCCCTCCTAAATTAGCTAACATGGGCTGCTCATATACAGTACCAGAGGTTGAAACCCTCATTACCTGGGACCAGAATACCAAGCTTCTGCAACATGTTTTGTCCCAGAAAGCCTCAGCAAGGGATTACTGGGACCACATGTGACCTCAGCCTTCTAGGTATAGCCATACCAAGCTACCTGCACTGGACAGGTGACACCCCAACATTACTTCTTTTACTCACTCACCTACTGCCACACTGAAATATCATGACCCAATGTTTTCATCTTATTTGTTTTCTGTTCTCCAGCTTCAAAAGAACAAAGCCAAAGTAAAAAAGGCACCAGACCGCACTATTTCTAAAATAATGTTTCTGTTTTTTAAGGGGAGCATTCCAGGATTTCCTGAGTTGCAATCAACTCTCAAATAATTCCAACTTGACAGTCCTGTATGTAGTAGTGCAATGTCCAGCACAGGGCCCATTAGTTCAAAATACTATTGAGGGGTAAATACAAAAATAAGATAAATCTGATGATTCTCTGATCATCTTTTTTAAAAGAAAAACGTTTATGTTTTCTAACAATTCACATTGGCACCATTAGAATGGCATCTCAGATTGTTTACAGCCAGTTTTGGAATCAGATTGCAAGAAACATTTCTTCTGTTGTGAAATGTTAGGCCAGCATAGCTAAAGTCTAAGATGTTGCTGTGGCCTTTTATGGGCCTTTTGCAGATACTGAAGATTTCCATAATGTTAACTTTTTATACTGAATTTCTAAAACAAGGCTTTCTACAGTAGAGATATTTTGTTTCTCAGGGACATGTTAGCCACTTTTTCCCTAAAAAGAGTCCCAAAGGTAGTTAAAAGTAAGTTTCAAGTAGTGGTGAAATAGTTGAACTTTATCACTCATTGAAATGTTGTGTACCCAAGGCAATTCCTACATCAGAGTAGCACAGATGTTGCTGCAGTTGTATCTTTCCTCTGGGACCTAAACATGGAATAGATCAAAAAATCAGTGGGCATCATTCTGAAGAGTTACTGACATGGAATACATTTTGATTCACACTGGCAAACTAGAATAAACAAAGCTCTCGAGTATAGTTTAGTTTAGTGTACAGCAAATCTGGCAGAAGACAAACTAATGTACAGAAAACAGAGCAATAAGGATATAAATGGGATTCATTGCAGGAGATTGGATTCCACCAGTCTAAACTGTAATGCTACACACATTTGTCAGTAACTACGAAGAACTCAGTATTTACTCTAATTTTACTGCCAGGAATACCTAATTTCCTACCACAATTGTATTTTTATTTTCTTGGCCGGTCATATCTCTCTCTACCATGACTTTACACAGACGATATCTTAGAGATATGGTGCTGTTCATTAAATGCAAAAACTAACTTTCTAACTCTCTTTTATAGTTTGGTAAGGAACTAGTTGTTCTATGTTGTAACTAATTTTTAAGACACAGTCAGAGCTGCCCAATATATATCATCTACTCCTGTATACTTGGGGATCATTTTGTTTTGAATTAATCATAAAAAGCATGCTTCACTGCACAACAGGGTTTGATCATGATTGGCAGTTACACTGCCATGGTGTCTGGCTACGACAGTCCCATAGTGGCTTGGCAAGATTTTACCACTAAACTGGAATTAATTAACCACTTTCAAATACATCACCAAGTGATGATTTCTAATATCCATGTTCTGATTATGATACATTATGTTCAGTTTCACTGCAGCCTCAATAAGATTATGATCCATAAACATTTGATTCAGTTGTAATTGTGGGATAGAGGGTCACTTGAGGATGGAAAGAATGGCTTATAACAATTAACCTAAAAGTGAAGTAATTATAAACAACACAATACAAGATAAGAGCAACAGTGTTTGTATACAACCCCCACCACCGCTCTACCAAAGTTAGGAAATTCAGTGTTTAAGTTTAGCATAACCATTTACTGAATTCAGAGTTCAAATTCCTTAATATGGCTACTGCAACTGTAAACAAAGAACACCTTCTCTGTGTCACACTAGTGACCCTAGCCAAGTAAGACAAAAAAAAATGCTGGAGCTGCTACCATAGTAACCATACAGAGCCAAATTTTGTTAGTAATTTAGTAATTTAGTAATTTAGAGTACTGCCAAAAATATTCTGGGCAGTCAAACTTTGCTCTTTTAGTGTTTCCTTATTACTTTGATATGCTTGCCCTACCCTGATTCAAATTCAGGTAGCTTGGGGTTCCATCTCGCTAGGTGTATGGTGTCACCTGCACATCAAAGAAATGTACACCTGCAGTACTTCAGTGCAGTTTGGTAATGCAAACCTATGTCACCAGGTAAGCAAATGAAAAACCAGGGGCCCTATACACAGTCACTGTTTTCTTCTTCAACATGGTTGAAATGACCACTTTGCAGAATTGTTCTAAATTGCACCCCTTTATGTCATACACACAGGGATCACATGTAGTGGCAGAGGAAATTCTACTATATTTATTCATTTATTCAAAGAATACCTTTGAGCACAGCTGTTCATTTAAAATGGTTCCATGTCAAATGTTGTTACATACACAACAGTACAACAGCTTCATCGATTCCAGTGGAATATAATAGAGACAAACTCCACATGTGTTTGATATCAAGATTAAGTCAAGCCATATCTTATCAAAACAGTTTTTGTCTGGTGTAATTTCAAAACTTTTTTATTCATGTAGCACCATTTTCCCCCAAATTGTAGATTTTTACAAATGTGTTCTTAAAAATGCACAATTTCAGTGGCTAGTGCCTTTTTCCAAACTGCGCATTTCTAAAAATGTGATTTATAAGAAAAGCACAATTTCAAGCCAAATATGCTATGTTCAACCCATTGTTCTACTTCATGAAACCGCAAAACATTGTATGAAATTGATATAATTCCTTCCAAATTGCACAAAATGGATTTTTCTAAATTCATCGAGTACTAGTCTTATGCCTTTCTCTTCACCATTACAATGGAACATGGAAAGGGACATCCTGCACTTCCAGGTGAACTCACACCAACTAACAGAAGCTGTGGTGAGGAGGGATATAAGGGAGTATTTAATCCACTTTTCATATGTATTTGAGGTGTTCAGTTCTTGGTTCCATTTATCTCAGATACATCTGGTATTATGGAGCCAGAATTCCTGTAGGCCTTAATGTAAGTGAATCATCAGATGTTGCCAAATGTCTTCCTTTAAGAGGCCCATCGGGATATGAAATAGGAGTGAGTAAGGGTCTGGGAGCTTGGGGGGATTTGTGTTTTACATAGACAATATGTCCTGATTTGTACAGTAAGTAGCTGAACTGTTTAAAAGACAAAGAACCTCTGTGCGTAAACACTGAGGCAAGGGTTACCCCAAAGGGCATTTGGCTGGGAAGCCAAGTTTCAAGAAAATACAAAATCACACATGCCCCCACAATGCAAAGCATCATGGGCTGCATATGCAAATCACCACATAATGTTATGCTGGTGCAACTTTAAGCAGAATTGCATGGTGCCGAAAGGCCTCTCACACAGTTTGCAAAGAGTACTAACAGAAGACATAGACACGTGTTTCATCCTACCAGGACTCATCAGTATGCCTCGTCTGTTTGACACCCCAGTGGAATGGACCAGCTACCCCTAAGGCAGTGTGCCTGGGATATATTGTGGTGAACCCATTAAAATAAAAAACTATTTAAAAGACAAAGAACCTCTGTGCGTAAACACTGAGGCAAGGGTTACCCCAAAGGGCATTTGGCTGGGAAGCCAAGTTTCAAGAAAATACAAAATCACACATGCCCCCACAATGCAAAGCATCATGGGCTGCATATGCAAATCACCACATAATGTTATGCTGGTCCAACTTTAAGCAGAATTGCATGGTGCCGAAAGGCCTCTCACACAGTTTGCAAAGGGTACTAACAGAAGACATAGACACGTGTTTCATCCTACTAGGACTCATCAGTATGCCTCATCTATTTGACACCCCAGTGGAATGGACCAGCTACCCCTAAGGCAGTGTGCCTGGGATATATTGTGGTGAACCCATTAAAATAAAAAACTATTTAAAAGACAAAGAACCTCTGTGCGTAAACACTGAGGCAAGCGTTACCCCAAAGGGCATTTGGCTGGGAAGCCAAGTTTCAAGAAAATACAAAATCACACATGCCCCCACAATGCAAATCACCACATAATGTTATGCTGGTCCAACTTTAAGCAGAATTGCATGGTGCCGAAAGGCCTCTCACACAGTTTGCAAAGGGTACTAACAGAAGACATAGACACGTGTTTCATCCTACCAGGACTCATCAGTATGCCTCATCAGTTTGACACCCCAGTGGAATGGACCAGCTACCCCTAAGGCAGTGTGCCTGGGATATATTGTGGTGAACCCATTAAAATAAAAAACTATTTAAAAGACAAAGAACCTCTGTGCGTAAACACTGAGGCAAGGGTTACCCCAAAGGGCATTTGGCTGGGAAGCCAAGTTTCAAGAAAATACAAAATCACACATGCCCCCACAATGCAAAGCATCATGGGCTGCATATGCAAATCACCACATAATGTTATGCTGGTCCAACTTTAAGCAGAATTGCATGGTGCCGAAAGGCCTCTCACACAGTTTGCAAAGGGTACTAACAGAAGACATAGACACGTGTTTCGTCCTACCAGGACTCATCAGTATGCCTCGTCTGTTTGACACCCCAGTGGAATGGACCATCTACCCCTAAGGCAGTAGCTGAACTGCTGTCAGCCTCTAAACCATAGGGCATATGTAGGGATTCAAAGGGAAACACTCTCTGTTGAGAATTTTGAATACATAATGGAGGCCTATGTGTCTTCATCATTTGAAAGCTATGTCCAGCTGTAAATATGTAAATTTACTATCTTTTACTAGCAGCCTACAGTACCATAAATGTGTAGCATGGGCTAGCATCTTAGCAAGTTTGACCCATTGAGTCAGGGTGACTGCCATATAAGTGATGAAGTCATGGACTGTAAGCTGGCTCAGGAGGTAAGCGAGGCAATAGTGAGGAAAGTCAAACAACTTGTTCAGGTAGAATTCTATAGTCTTCCATATGGAAACATAAACTGGGGTTATCCAACTGCAGCATATGAGGAGTTGGGTGGATGGTTCATAGGTGCAGACATTTGGTAAATTGACCCATCCTGACTTCTGGGGGACTGCAAGATGGACAGTTGAAGTTTAGGATGCTGATCTCCCCATATAACTCAAGAAACCAATTTTTCCTATGACCAGAAATAATATGAAGTTGAGAATACTGTGAGCATTTTCTTTTTTTTTTTGGCAGTTTAAAGTTTATTAAGCATTATTATCCATTTTACAAACAAGGCAGATATTCATACATAAAAACAGTTTACATTAATCAAAGGTTGCTCTTGAATTCACCCCTCCCCCTTCCTTAATCCTCCCTGCCCTCCCATCCCACCTCTCCCCCTTCCCATACCTACTAGAGCTCTAGGTAATCTGACATTCAATATTAAGATCTTGTCCTATCTGGGTTAACTACATGACCAACTAATACATGCTTGACATATCAACGACCTTATAGTGAATAAAGAGCATAAAATGGGTCCCATATCTTTTTAAACCTGTTTGTTGTATTATTCAAATTAGCAATGGCTTTCTTGGTACGTAGATTAGCCAGAATTTCTGTTAACCATTCATTATAAGAAATTTCTTGTTGATCAAGCCAATGTCGTAGTACCAACTTCTTGATAGACATGGCAATAAGTGTCATATGATACTTCTGATTACGAATTCTGATGCCAGAGAGGTCTCCCAAGAGACACATTTTGGGGGCAAATAGATCCTTAAGACCTAAAAGGGGATCTGTAAGTTGCCTAATATTGTGCCTTAATGGGGACACTTTTGGGCATGCCCAGAAAATATGGTATAATGTCCCTTCCTGTTGTTGATATCTAACACATAACGTGGTAGTCTTTAAGCCCAATTTGGCCAACTCACTGGGTGTATAGTAAGCATTATGTAGGATATATAGTTGCATTAATCTTAGTCTATCTTGTGCAATGAATTTATGACAGGTGGACCAGATTGTCGTCCAGTCAATGTTATGCCCTGGAAAAAAAAACTTCCAAAGACCAGTTGGTCCAAGACTATCTGGGAATTTCCAGAGATACAATGTGTTATAAATTTTGGAAATTGCATTAGGACCTCCACTAAATACTCCTAGTTCCTTGCAGAACAGAATGGATTGAACTGTCTGGGGTTTTTGGCCAAAGGATCTTTTTAAAATATGTCGGAGTTGAATAATCCTGAAGGTGTACCTGCTAGAGATGCCTAATTTAGCTATAATTTTCTTTTTTGAAAACCATGTGTCATTATCTTTAAGAAAATAGGTGACATCCAAATCCTTCAATATGGGAAGCCAGGACTGGGGAACCGGTTTTCCCTCCATTTTGAGGTGAAGATTTCCTTCTATTGGTTGACTGAGATCATTAATATGTTCGTACCTAAGGAATCGACAAATCTGTGCGTGAATTTTTAAGGATGTAGAAATTATCGAGTTTTTAAGCTTTAGAGGGAGGAGACTTTCCTTAATATGTAGCAATCCTTCAGGGCTTAAGCCAGAAGCCCGTATAAGGGATAATTCAATTCTGAGCCAGGCCAGAGCCGTATATAGATTTTCCTGGGATATCCATCTCATATATTTATTGATATGTGTTGCCCAACAGTAAAGACCCACACTGGGGAGTCATAGGCCCCCTTGTTTTTGGCGGCCATTAATGTATAGTAGTCTATTTTGGAAATTTTGTTACATCAGAGGAATTTGGTGAACAGGGATTGTAATTTCCTGAGCCAAGATAAAGGGAGCCAGATATTGAGCATAGATAGGGGTACAGTAACTGTGGGAAAACATTCATTTTAATTAAATTTATTCTACCCCATAATGAGATAGGAAAGAAGGTCCATCTGTTCAGATCTTGAGCGATGGTGCTTACCAAAGAGTCCAGGTTCAACTTTATAATTTGCTTGGGATTTCGGGATAACTCTATACCTAAATATCTAAGGGAGTTTTGCTTCCAATTAAGTCTGAAAATAGCTATACCAGATTTAAATAGTTTATGATTAAGTGGAAATATCATTGTTTTACCAATGTTTAATTTATAATTGGACATTCTACCGAAGGTAGCAATAATGTCCAACATATATTGAATGGACAAGTCAGGATTGGAAAGTTGGAGGAGAACATCGTCCACATAGGCCGATACCTTTATTTCACAAGGATTGATGGGGATCCCTTGGATTTTCGGACAGTTTTGTAAATTTCTGATTAGCGGTTCTAGGTGAAGATTAAATAATAATGAAGATAGAGGACACCCTTGCCTGGTGCCTGAATGAAGGGTGAATTTTTCCAAGATCACTCCATTTCCTGCTACCCACGCAGAGGGGAATTTATACAGTGCCTGGATACACCCTACAAAACCCAATGGGAAACTGAAGGACTCCAAGACTTGAAAGAGATACTCCCAATGAATCCTATCAAATGCCTTCTTGGTGTCCAGGTAAAGTAAGTCAGCAGGAAAAGGTGCATCCCTGGACATTGAGAATACATGCAAAAGGGTTCTTAAGTGATCAACAGTGGACCTACCCCTCATAAATCCAACCTGTTCTGATCCTATCAGGGTGTCCATTACCTTGTTAAGCAGATTAGCCAACAATTTGGTCTGGATTTTTTTGTCCTGATTTATTAATGATATAGGACGGTAGCTAGCTACACAGTCAGGGGGTTTATCCGGCTTGGGAATCAGGACAATCAGTGCTTCGAATAATGAGGGGGTCTGTGTCCATACCCGATAAAATATGTCGATAGAGGGGAAGAAGCATTGGGATTATTTGGGTCTGAAATTTTTTATAAAATAGAGCCGAATATCCATCTAGCCCCGGGGTTTTATTTGCTGGCAAATTTCCAGTAACCTCTAAAATTTCCACACTATTTATAGGAGCCAAAAGTCTATTCAGCTGCTCCAGAGAAAGCTGAGGTAAATTGGTCTCCTATAAATGGGCTCACAATTGTTGCACCGTTGGGGGCGTGTGCATAGGGTCATACAATTCCTTATAGTATGCTATGAATTCTTTTATAATTTCCTCTGGGTGTGTTTAAAGGGAACCATCTTGTAATGATGATATTGAGGTCACATAACAAGATGATTCCATTTGTTTAACCCTAAGTGCCAAAAGGCGACCCGCCTTCTCACCTTGATTGGTATACGAAGCCTGGGTTTTCAGAATGGAGTAATCTGCTTTCTGGCTAAGTATTTCCATATATGCAGCCCTTAATTTAATCAATTCTTGCCTGATGATTTCTACTGAATTGGGGGAGAGGCCTTTTTCTAAAGCCCTGATTTGGGAGAGCAAGTAGGAAATTCTGGAACTGGAAGCCTTTTTCCTGTGTGTGGTTATACTAATCAGAACCCCTCTGAGATATGCTTTAAAGGATCCCCATAGCATATCAGGTTTTCCCTGAGGATCAAAACTGAAATGATAGAAATTATCAATCTGTTCCCATATCTGATTAATAGAAGAGGTATCTTTTAGCAATAAATCATTTAATTTCCACCTGGAACCTCTTTTTGGCAATGATACCACAGATATCTGGCAGGAAACAATGGAGTGATCCAAAGGGGGACCAGGTATAATCGAAGCTTCCAGGGTTCCGGGTACTAAGGAATGAGACTGGAGTATGTAATCTATCCTCGAAGAGGAAGAGTGGACTGGGGAAACAAAAGCATATTCCCTATCTAAGGGATGTAATATCATCCAGATATCACACATTCCAGTCTGGTCCATGAGCTCCCTGAATGCCCTTTGAGCAGGAGAAAGGCCCTTCCTCTGTTGACTTGACCTGTCCATCATCGGGTGGTGTACCAAATTAAAGTCTCCCCCCAATGATCATGGACATGGAAAGGTATGGTTGTAAAATTTGAGTTAGTTGAATAAAAAATTTGGGTGCATCATGATTTGGTCCATACACACTACCTAAAACCATCTCTTTGTTGTAAAGTAAGCCCTGAATGAATATATATCTTCCCAATGGGTCCTTAATCAGTTTAATTGTGTTAAATTAAATTTTCCTATGAATAAGGATCATAACCCCACAACTGTTTGTCATTCCCTCAGCTCCAAAAAACTGACCAAATTGTTGTCTATGAAGCTGGGACGCTTCGACATCCAAAAGGTGCATTTCTTGAACATAGACAATGTCTATGTTCAATAACTTTAGGTGATTTAAGACCAGATATTGTTTCTGTCTTTTCCTACTCCTTTTGATATTCCACATCGCAATGTGTATACAATTAACCATTATGCCTAATTGGTAAATCAGTAATCCCCCCTTTGCAGTACAGTGAGCATGTAGAAACCGGAAACATACCAGTCCTATCACTGTTATTGTGCTCCTAGTAGTTAATATACCCTCTCTCCCTCCCAACCTTCCTCCAACCCAGAGGTATAACATAACACAGATTAACTAATATACAGGTCAGATTGCCCCTAAATTCCCCCCCTCCTGTTGTTGGAACACTATACAGCTGGTCCTATGTCAGTCCCTAGTTTTCCCTCTCCCACTACCCAGGTCCATGGAGGGATGGTCTTTCAAACCCGAATTATGAAGGTACAAAAAGTGAAAACCAAACCAGTACTGTGCCTATAAATTCAGTAAATCAAATGAGATTGCTATCCCTGCAAATGCCCAATCATAGCTCGCCACTGTACTGCCTATTCCATTTGAAAGAATTACCCTGAAGAGAGTCCCTTTGGGTTGTAAAGGTGCCCATTACCAGGGCTTCCTAACTCTAACAGAGCACTCCATTCTGGAGGCTTAACTCGTAAGTAGAAATCCAACTCCAAAATAACCTCAGTATGGCACTAATGTCCTCCCATTCCAACATTTGCTAGCAAGGAGCGCCCTCTTGTGGCCAGTCAGCATTTTAACACTCTCTGTTTATGCAAACTTAAATACCTTTAGCCCAAACATAAAGCTTTCCTCTTACCATACGCTCTTAAATGTCAGAGCAATTGTGTTAGGTTGCAACCTGCTACCTCAACATATATTAAATGAACCTACAAAAGAAAAAAGGGGGAAGGAAAGAAACAATAAAGGAGGAAATAAATATCCAAGCGAGTCTTCGCTAATGTCCTAAGATCTCCGTCATTCTGGATGTCCCCCCTGAGAATTTTAAGTCAGGCTAAATGGTTACCATGTCCACAAAATTATTTTATAACACCTTGAGTCTCTACATTTGCCATAAACTGATGCTTGTTAATGATCTAGCCTTTCTTTGCAGTTCCTCCTCAATGTCTTCAGCCATACAAAAAAGCATCAGTACTTCTCCTTGAGATCACAGCTCCTTTTTTAAGTATTCAGCGAGCATGAAAGAGATCAGGATACGCCTTCTGCAATGCAGTCAATGCCGGTTCCACTTCTTCGAAGGACATCCAGGTACCTGAGATCACTACCTGAAGGTGAGCAGGGTACCCCATTCGGAATTGTATACCCGCAGCTATTAACTTTGTTACTATGGGGTGGAAAAGTGCTCTCCTCTGTCTCACCGTGGCAGGGAGGTCTTGGGTTATTCAAATCTTGCTCCCTTCCCAGAGTACCTGCTCTAGTTCTTTTATTTTTGTCACTAGAAACTGCTTCTCCTGATAATTAAGAAATTTGAACATTAGAGATCGGGGTGGTTGGCCTGAGGCTGGCATAGGTCTCAGCACTCTGTGGGCCCTCTCTGTTATATACGAGGCCCCAAATGGAGATGGACCAGCAAGCTTCTCAATCAATTTCTGGACAAATAGAATAGCATTACTACCTTCTTCTTTCTGGAATTCCTAGAATCACTACATTATTCCTGCGACTCCTCCCCTCTAAATCTTTGATTTTTTGCTCCAGCTTCTTAATTCTTTGCTGATTGTCTACCATTGCATTTTCTACACGGTCAGATTTTTTCTCCATGGAAATAAGCCGCATTTCAGTGTCGGACATTCTAGAGGATAAATCTTCAAGTGCTACTGACATCTGTTTTATTTCAGCAACAACTGACTTTAGGTCTTTCCTAAATGGTTGCAGCTCTTTTATGAAAAGTTCCAGGGTGAGGGGAGTTGCCTCGGGAGCCGGAATATGGGAGGCCATAGTAGTGAGTTGCTTAGTGCCACCGGACGTCTGGGCCTTGTATCTCTTGCCAGATTTCTCCAGAGAAACCGGAGGGGTGTGTTGGGGTAGTGCGGATCTCATTTCTGCTTCCATTCCCGACCCAAGTCACAGTCACGCAGATCCAATCTCTTGTAGTGTGCTCTGTGATCGTTAGAAACTTGTTTGGGAGTGTTTAAATTGAAGTAAAAGCCCTGGATAACGGGAGCTGGGTCCAAACACTGCTACACAGTCTGCTGCATCACGTGGTCCACTGTGAGCATTTTCAATAGGTAGAGCACTTGGGTAAAACTATCATCCCTATAACACCAATTTTATGGAAGAAGCTAAGTGAAAGGGACTGCCACTTGATTAAATCTAGAGTAATTTATTGTATAATTGGTTAAGAATTAAAGTTCCATGTTCTCCAAGTTTACTAGGGGTATAAACCCATAGTATTTAATTATTGTTCTATTCCATTTACAGGAGAAATGTTGTTTCATGTCTCTCAACGTGTAGAAATTGAATCAGATCAGCTCAGTCTTTAGTAAATTTAAGGAAAACCCAGATGCCTCACTAAATTTCTGCAGCTCCTTCTAGGTCTCTTCAGTAGAGACATCACTGAACCTGGTCATTAGGGTGCCAAGTCGTAAAGTCATCATCCTCTCTTTTTACAGGGGGCTGTGCTCCACACACACACCCCTTTCTAAATATACTAACTATGGAAGGGGGCGGACCTTGGAGAGGGTGCAGTCAATCAGACAATTGGTGCCGTAATGACCGGGCTCTGTAATGCTGTTGCCCTAATGACCAGTAAGGATGAGGATCACATTGTCTGCATAGAGATTCATTTTATATGTGGTAGCACCAAGGAGGACCTCTTCAATTTTCACACTTTGGTAAACTCCTATAGTCAACTATTCAATATACAAGGTGAATAAAAAGGATGCGAGAGGGAACTTTTGTCTGGTACCCTGTTGTAGTTGAATCGGTATGCTGCAGGAGCTATTGATTTTTAAATAGGCTTTGGTGAGTAGCATAAAGGTTCTGGAGCTAGGTCAGCATCTCAAAGGAGGAACTAAACACCAACAGGGTCTCCCATAGGAAGGACCAGGAGACCCTGTCAAATGCCATTTTAGTGTCTAGGCTTAGAAGGGCTAGTGGAATAGAGTGCTTCTGGACATAGTGCAGCATATGAAACATCCTCCAGATTTATTTTATTTATTTAGTTTTTTTGACCGTGTAAGTGCACTAGACAAATCCTGCCTATTTTCAGGCACGCCCCGGGGGAGGGGGATACAGATGAATGCCATCTGACCTTGAACCAGATTAAGCTGTTGGTGACATTTTTTGTGAATGAGGAAAATTTGGCCAGGATACCGGGGAAATTCCCCTACTCTTTTCGATAAGTGCCATGGGATCTTTAACATCCACCTGAACTACCACCGATCCAGGCAGATGGGACATCAGTTTAACCTCTCATCCAAAAGACGGCTCCTTAGAAGTGTAGCACCCCTCTCATGCTGCACTACAGTGTCAGTACTGGGATATTAGCCCAAGTGCCAGATGTGGGAACTGAACCCATAGCTCTCTGATCTCCCAGCCTCAGAGGTGAATGTGCTACCTACTGAACCACTGACACTGCTTGTCAGTGATGTTGTCAATTGTTTGTCCCTTACTGATAAACCCAGATTGATCAGGATGGATAAGGTGGGGGAGAACAGAATCTAATCTTTGAGCCCGGATTCCCATATAAATTTTATAGTCCATGTTGAGAATAGATACAGGATGATCAAAAGTAGGGGAACTAGGATCTTTCCCAGGTTTCAAAATAACAGATAGCACATGTCACTGTCTCCTGGTCCTTCCTATGGGAGACCCTGTTGGTGTTTAGTTCCTCCTTTGAGATGCTGACCTAGCTCCAGAACCTTTATGCTACCCACCAAAGCCTATTTAAAAATCAATAGCTCCTGCAGCATACCGATTCAACTACAACAGGGTACCAGGGTACCAGGGACAGCCTGTCATGTAAGTGTGGGTGAATCTCCCCCAGAACAGCACAGAACACTCTCAGCAAGTGAGGGAGGAAAGATTCTGAAAAAGTTTTATAAAATTCAACAGTCTACCAATCAGGACATGGGAATTTTAAAGTTTTTGGCCCTCCAAGTACTGACTGGACTTCCACAATAGTTACTGAGTGTAACAGACACAGGCAGTGAGTGTCATTGAGGGCAGGGAGCCACAGTCCATCCAAATAGTTCTGGGCTGCTATGGGGAGGGGGGACACTACTCAGAGTAGAGAGCCCTAAAATATCCTCACATGGTCTGCATGATTCTGTTGCCCTGGTGTACCAGTTTGCATAATGATGGGCAGCGAATCTGTAGAATACAGGCTTTCTTCTGTTGGGTGCATACACAGCATGCTAAAAGTTGGGTGCTTTGATCCCCTTCCTCATAGTACGACAGTTTAAGACACTGGAGATTGTATTCCACTTTTTCTTACAATATTTTTTGAATCTCATTCATTAAGTCTACTATTTGAGCCATGACACAAGCAGGTCTAGCAGTCAAGAAGTACTGTAATGTGGACAATCCAGCAATTCAGCTAGGCGGGATTCTCTAGCTCACTTTTTCTTGCTGCTTAGGAGATCATAAACCCCTGAGAAACCACTTTGACTGTATTCCTTACTATAGGATAAGTAACTTCCTATGTATGATTGAAATGTTGTGCAATTTGAATGGAGTCTTTGAGCTGCGTTTTGAATTCCTCCTCTGTCAGGAGAGACAGAATTTTAGATGCCAAAATGTATTCTTTTTATTTTGATCTAGCTTAGTTGCAAGAGAAGTCAGTTATGGTCTGTGAAGAATAAGGAACTGTATGACGTGTATTGAACTGCATGGAAATGCTCACAGGTCATTACAAAATAGTCTAGGCTAGCATAAGTGTTTTGGTGAGGGGAGTAATGTGTGTTAGTTCTGTCAGAAAGGAACAGATATCCACAGACGTCCACCAGGCCCATGTGCTGCATCATGTGCATTAGAAAGTTTTGTGCTGCCAGCCCAGTGGTGCTAGAGGTTGAGGCACTGGACACCACAACTCATGCCATGCTGGTGACCCGGGATTGGGAACAAGTCTGGGCCATTGGAGATAGGCAGGGGCAAGAGAGGCTCAAGCATCTGGAGGACTGCTCTCTTCTCTCGGGAGGGAGGGATTGTCAAACCACCTGTCAGCTGCCCTCTGGTGGGGGCTGGGGGGTGGTAGAGGCTGGGAGGGCAGGCAACTGGTGATTGCAGTGTGCATGTGCCCCCACATGCATACGGTCATGTGTTCAGAGGGAGGGTGACCAGAAAACTGAAAATGGTGACCGGGGGCTTAATGAAGCCTCACCCCCATCCTGCTGATCTGCCGCTGCCACCTACCCAGAATTGGATTGTGCTCTGTGGAGGGGGAAGCTCCTTTCCTGGTCCCACCACAGGGAGAAAGCCATGAAGGGTCTCAGGGTTAGTTAGTGGTGGTTATGCTCATGGGCAAGTGGCTGGGACAGAGTTTCTGCCCCCAGTGGGCGTGGAGCAAAAAATTGCAAATAAAAAAAAGTTTTGTGCCACAGAGACCCTATGCTGTAAGGGTCTGATAGTGTCTAGGTCTGGGGAAAAGGTCAAATGATATCACCCTCCCCCCCACCAGGACAAGCTGACCCATGAACATGCCCATTAATTTATTTAGAAACATCTACAAAATTGGTTCTATAGTCTTAGGGGAAATATATACATTGGCACGGGTCACCTCTGCCTCAAATAATTGTTCAGTTAAATTATGTTCCTTGCTGAGTGTCTATATAGCTGTGGGTGCAGATGAACCTTATAGTTGTTGGGATTAATGAAGCTGCCCCTCTATGCTTTCCAGTGAAGTAAGAGGAGGCATTTTCAAATTGTTTTTTGCAAGGTATATCTTCTGTTACTACTTTATTTTTCTCTGTAGCAAGTGTTTTTTGCAGGCTATATCTTCTATGAAATTATTACAGGTGGTGCTTTACAGGTTTTACAGTCTTATCTATCATTAGGATAAGCTTTCAGGGCTACTGCATTTGTTGTTGGTTGATTGTTTCTACTTTTACCTCCTTGTTTCTTTCATCTGTGGTTCTTCTTTTTTAGCAGAGGAAGGGCCCAGCCACCCACCCCCATCTCCAACCACCCCATGCTACACTCCTTTTATAGGGTAGCACAGTCATGACATTTTCTGTAGCAAAGCAGGAAGGGAAGGATCAGAGAGGTATCCACACAGTGACCTAACTTACAGCGGCACAAGTAATTTAACTTGCTATAACAAGTTATACAAAAACAAACAAAACAAAAAAATCAAACTTTTACTTTCATTTTCCTCCATCTAACTACTCAGACCAGTTTACAAACCTGACAACTCATCTGGGATGGATATTATCAACTGCAGGTACTGCAGGATACTTTTCCAAAGGGCAGTTATACAGGATTTGGATGCTGCCCTACATGCTAGACCATTGGAGATCTAAGGGCTTAGCTCCAGGCAGCATGGGCAGAGAGTGCACACCTCAAATTGCATATTCAGGAGGAAATATATTATAGGAACCACCCACCATTTCCCCAACATCTAACTGAAGCACGTCAACCACAGTGGGTAGTTGGTCCGGGAGGTTGGCAGGTGGTTAGGAGGGGCAAATTGGGTGCCCCATCAATCAATGTTCTCCAACGTATCATCTCCACAAACCATATAAAAACTACAAACAGAAACATAGAAACATAGAATTTGACGGCAGATAAGGACCGCTTGGCCCACCCAGTCTGCCCATTTCCCTACCTACTGGATAAGCTGCAGATCCTAGTTAACCAGCAGCCTACTTCTTCCTACTCCCACCCCCTAGAATGGCCTTATGACTGTCCCATGCATGCTTAGATTCCACCACTGTTTTGACTCCACAACCTCCTCCGGAAGGCTGTTCCATGCATCCACAACCCTCTCTGTGAAAAAATACTTCCTTAAATTACCTCTGAGCCACCCCCCATCTTCAAATTGTGCCCCCTTGTTCTTGCACACCTCTTTTTTTGAAAGATGCTACCCTCTTGGACTTTGTTGATTCCCTTGAGGTACTTGAACGCTTCTATCATGTCCTTCCTCTCCCTCCTTTCCTCGAGGCTATACATATTAAGGTCTTTTAGTCTCTCTTCATATGTCTTCTGGTGCAGACCCTGCCTCTTCTTTTTCAGCAGAGGAAGGGCCAAGCCACCATCCTCCATCCCCAACCACCCCAATCCTCAATTTCTGAAATCAAACAAAAGGGCAGAGGACACTGCAGAGCAGGACACTACAGCACAGAAGCTAGCACAACAAAACTTGCCCAAAACAGGGACCAAAACAAAAAAAGCAAAAAGGAAATCCAAAACACTTCTGATCATAGGAGACTCCATGATTCGGAGAGTTGATATCTACCTCCAGCCGGGGGTAATGGTCTGATGTCTCCCAGGTACATCAGCATGGAGAGACACTGACCGCATTACTAAAATCATGCAGGAAGCAGGAGAAAACATCAATGTCCTGGTACATATAGGGACTAACAATCTCACCAGCTGGTCAGTTGTGGATACCAAGGAACACCTGACCAGGCTGGGAGACAAACTGTCATCCATTTCGTCTGCCATCTCCTTCACTGACATCCTGCTGGTCTGGGAGAGGGAGCAGACAGATGGAAGGTCAGAGAAGGGGAGATAGGGGAGCTAAACATGTGGCTTAAGGGCTAGTGCCAGGAAAAAGGACACAAATTTCTAGGTAAAAGGCAACAGTTTTGGGAGTGAAAGTTCTTTAAATTCTATGGACTGCATCTGACTGAGGAGGGACAGTGCATTGGGGGAGAAGTTTGACGTCTTTGCAGAATATTTAAACTAGCAAATGGGGAGAGTGGTGAAGCACCCGATACAGTGAACGGGAAGAACACCCCTCCCCCCTCAGCTAGTGATCCAACAGGAGTTCACATGTTTGTAGTTCGTTTGCATCACCAGGTAAGGAAAAAGGTCCAGCTCCCCATACGATGTGCAGGGGAAATGCCGTATCTCGACCAACAACTAACATACTGAAATCTGGCCAATGGAAAATCATGTACACAAATGCCCGCAGTCTGGGAAACAAGATCCCAGACCTGCAGGCAACAATGACAGAGGCTAAACTGGACATAGTTGCCATTAGAGATACATGGTTCACCAGTAACCTCACTTGGGAGACTTCAGTACCCGGCTATGTACTGTTCAGAAGAGACCGAGGGTCAAAAAGGAGGGGGGAGTGTCCCTTTATGTCGATGAAAAAATCAAAGCTACAGAAATTCAGAATACACATAAGGAGTCAGAAGAACTGTGGGTCACCCTGGAAACAGGAGATGGTACAGCCATATGAACTGGGGTTGTCTACAGGCCTCCAGACCAGTGGGAGGACATAGACACATTAATGTTAGAAGATATACAAAACATGACAGCTAATGGGGAAGTTCTGATAACGGGAGACTTCAATATGCCAGATATAGATTGGTCAATACCAGCAGGAACATTTGCCAGAACTAGACACATAGTGGATTCCCTGCAGGAGAGGGCCTCAAACAACTGGTACAACAACCCACAAGAGACAGGGCTATCCTAGATCTAGTACTGACTAACAGGGAAAGGATCACAGATCTCCAGGTAGAAGATCACCTGGGGGACAGTGACCATCACATGATATGGTCCAATTTGGTCACTAGAACTAAATAATCCTATTCCAAGGCAAAAATATGGGATTTCAGAGGAGCTGACTTTGATAAGATGGCCAACAGAGTTAAGCTAGCCCTGGCAAGAAGAAATACAGGTGAGGGGGTACAGGCAAAGTGGGCAAGCATTAAGGATGCAATACTTGAAGCAACATCCCATTGTGTTAGAGAGAAAATCAAGAGCAAAAGAAGGAGGAAACCACTCTGGTTCTCAAAAATAGTAGCAGAAAAGGTCAAAGCCAAAAGGCTGGCCTTCAGGAAATATAAGGGAATGCAGCAGAACGAAGATTTGGAGGCATACCAAACTTCCCTAAGGGAAGCAGGGAAGACAGTAAGGCAGACAAAGGCCCAAACCAAGGAAACACTAGCATGAACAGTAAAAGAAGGAGACAAGACTTTCTATAGATATATAAGGGAAAGGAGAAAGTACAGAGGGGGTATTGCTAAGATCAAAGGGGATAAGGGGGAGGTGTGGAGGAGGACCAAGGAAAAGCATCTATCCTAAATAGATACTTCTGCTCAGTATTTACTGAGAAGAAGGTAGGGCAGGGCCCATAGCTCAGCACTATGGACACGGGGAAGGAGGTGTGAACTAGTCCATTCACAAAAGAAAGGGTCCTACAAGAGCTCACTAAAATCAGGGTGGACAAGGCAATGGGACCTGATGGCATTCATTCCAGTGTACTAAAGAAGCTAAGGGTGGAACTAGCAGAGCCATTATCAGAACTGTTTAGTGAGTCTTTGAGCACAGGAGAAGTCCCAGAAGACTGGAAAAGGGCTCATGTGATGCCACTCCACAAGAGTGGTAGCAGGGAGGAGGCAGGGAACTACAGACCAGTCAGTCTTACCTCAGTAGTGGGCAAGATTATAGAGATACTCCTTAATGAAAGGATAGTGCAACACCTGGAATCCATAGGAGCACAGGATCCAAGACAACATGGGTTTACAACAGGAAAGTCCTGTCAAACTAATCTCATAGATTTCTTGGACTGGGTAACCAGAGTGGTGGACCAAGGGGGTGCAGTTGATGTCACCTACCTTGACTTCAACAAAACTTCTGATACTGTTCCACATAGAAGATTCATTAATAAGCTGGGAAGGCTTGGGGTGGGTCAGAAGTTGGTCAACTGGGTGGCAAACTGCTTGGCGGGCAGAAAACAGAGAGTGGTGGTAAATGGTATACAGTCAGAAGAGATGCAAGTCACAAGTGAGGTACCTCAGGGATCAGTCCTGGAGCCAGTCCTCTTCAATATCTTCATCAGTGACATTGCAGGTGGACTGGAGGGTAAGGTTTGTCTGTTTGCAGATGACACCAAGATCTGCAACAGAGTAAATGATCCAGATGGGGTGGGCAGAATGAGAAGAGATCTGGATAAACTGGGAAAATGGTCAGAAGAGTGTCAACTGGGGTTTAACTCAATGAAATGCAAGATCATACACATAGGGAAGAGAAACCCTGAAGCCACCTATAAATTGGGAGGGGAGTTGCTGGCAATCACAAGGGAAGAAAGAGACTTGGGCATCATCATCATCATCACAGATGACCTGAAATCATCCAAGCAGACCACTAAAGCAGTAGGTAAGACTAGAGGGATGTTGGGGTGTATTAATCGGGGTATCGCAAGTACTAAGAGTGAGGAAATAATCCCTCTTAACAAGACACTGGTTAGGGCCCCATCTGGAGTACTGCATGTAGTACTGGAGGCCGCACCTGCACAAGGACATTAACAAAATGGAAGCAGTCCAGAGAAGGGCAACTAAAATGGTGCAGGGACTGCATCAGAAAACATATGAGAACAGATTAATGGAGCTCAATATGTATACCCTAGAGCAAAGGTGGGAGAAAGGTGATATGATCGAAAGATTTAAACATCTTAAGGGCAATAACAGGGTGAAAGAGTCTAGCATGTTTTAATATAAAAAAATAACAAGACAAGAGGACACAGCATGAGATTAGAGGAGGGCTATTAAGGGGTAATAAAAGAAAGTTCTTTTTTACAGAAAGGGTGGTGGATACATGGAACAGCCTATCTCAGGAAGTGGTGGATATAAATACAGTGCAGGACTTCAAATAGGCATGAGATAAGCATAAGAGAGCAATGCAGACGAGTATGAATAGATAGGCCATTGACAGAGTACAGGCCTACGGCACATTCATAAGGTTGAAAAAATGGGCAGACTGGATGGGCCTTGTGGTCCTTATCTGCCATCAACTTCTATGTTTCTATGTTTCTATGTGTGCTCCCCTCTGGGTCAGCTTAGCATGACTCGTGTAGTCAAATGTGTCTGCTGAAGGAAAAGGATATCACTGTATATTCCACTTGTTTTTCTGCATTTTTCTCCACACTTCTGTCAAATGTGATATGCAGTACCTCAATAAAATGTATTTACAAAAATAAAAATCAGCTGACATGGGCTGCTCAAATAGAGTGCCAGATGTTAAAGCCCTCCTTACCTGGGACAAGAGTACCGAACCTCTGCAACATGCCTAGTTCCTAACTAGCCTCAGTGTGGGATTACTAGGACCACATTTGACCCCAGTCTTCTTGGTGCAGTCCTACCAAGCCACCTGCATTGGACAGGTGACACCCAAAAACTTCTTTTACCCACTTACCTCCTGGCACACTGAAATATCATGCCCTATTTTTTCATCTTATTTGTTTGCTGTGTTCTAACACCAAAACCTAAAACTAAACTAACAAAAAAAGAAAGGCATAAAATTGCACTATTTCAAAAACAATGCTTCTTTGTGTTTAAAGGGACACTGTCAACCCCTCTTAGGCCTCAAACTGTCCCTAGTTTAAAAAACAGATTACATCATTGTTCATGTTCTGTGGAATGTGTTAATGTAGCTGGTAGTTTGATTCTGATTCTTTTTTCTTGTTAAAACTGAAAAACAGTCTGCCCACCATGCCAGTGTTATCACACCAAAATGTGTTTTCCTTAATCAACATCCACTGCATATTTCCTGGACTTGGGAACACCTCCAACACAGGCTCCCTACTCAAGATGCAGTGGGGGGTGCTGTAACTCCTGAGTGGCTGCTCTGTTTGGTGTTGCTCCTGATGTTCATGAAGTATGCAATAAGAATAGATAAAGTATTAAAAACAAAACAAAGTTGGCTGTAATTACACTATTAGCATGCATTTGGGTCCTACTAAGCCTCACTGCACCCCTTACCTCCTATCCCACACCACTCCCCCTTCTTCCCAACCCCCTTAAGCCCCCACCTCCCAATCTACCCTTCCATCTTGTCCAGTGAACCCCTGCCCCATTTCTCCTATCTCACTCTGCCACCCATAATTCCTGCCCACCTTCTACTCTGAAGACAAGGCCTAGGTAACTATGGACTGCATTCTCCTGCTTACCCCTTCCTCTCCTCCCCTTGAGATGCTGCTATCCTAGAGCATGGCTGGTATATTGTACTATTCCTCAACCTACTGCTGTAATCACCTTAATCTGTACAACCTAGTGTAGCATAGTTGTTACAATGTACCTATGACTGCAGTTTTCTGAGAATAATTAAACCTGATGTATTTTACATTGTGTGTTACTTTAATACTTTCTGTTATCTTAATGTTCTGTGCATTATATTGTGTTTATGACATGGAACCTTTGTAAACATGCTCTTGCTCAAAGGTTGTTTCTGAATAATAAATAAATGAAAATTAAGAAAGGAGGCCGATTAGGCAACCAGCAACGCCAATTAATTTCAGAGAAGGTAAGCAGTCAAAAAATTGGGGTTTCAACTAGAAATAGTATGATGCAAAAAGGGTTGACAGTGTCCTATTAAGGAAAGCATTCCAGAATTCCCCTACCCTGCAAATAACCCTCAAGTTTCACCAACTTGGCTGCTTGGTATGTAGCAGTGCAATATCCAGCACAGGGCTCATTTGTTTAAAGTACTGTTTGAGGGATGAACAGAAAAACAAGATAAAACTAAAGATTCTCTGATAGTCTTTTTTTTAAATGAAAAACTTTTGTTTTCTAACAATTCACACTTGTTCCATTAGAATGGCATCCTTTACAGCCAGTTTCAGAAACTGATTTGAATAAATAATTCTTCTGTTGTGAAATTATAGGCCAGCAGAGCTATAGTCTAAAGTGTTATTATGGCTTTTCATGGTCCTTTTGCAGATACTGAAGATATCCATAATGCTATCTTTATATACTGCGTTTCTACAACAAGCCTTTCTATAGCAGAGACCTTTTGTTTCTCAGAGACATGTTAGCCATTTCTTTCCATAAGAAGATTATCTAAGAAAATTAAAAGTAAGTTTTAAGCAGGGGTGAACTAGTTGTACTTTATAACTCATTGAAATGCAGTTATACCCAAGGCACTTCCTCTGTCAGAGTAGCACAGATGTTGCTGCAGTTGTGTCTTTCCACTGGGATGTAAACATGGAAGAAATCAAAAAAATTATTGAGCATCATTCTGAAGCATTACTGACAAGGAATACATTTTGTTTCACATTGGCAAGCAAAATAAACAAAGCTCTCAAGTACTGTTAGTTTCGTATACAGCAAATCTGGCAGAAGACTTGAACTAATGTACAGAAAATAGAGCAATAAGGATACAAGTGAGAGTCATACAGCATGACATTGTATACCACAAGTTTAAACTTATGCTTCACATATTTGTCTGTAACTAAGACAAACTCATTATTTACTCTAATTTTACAGCCAGGAATACCTAATTTCCTACCACAACTGTATTATTTTTTTACTTGACCCAGTCATGTCTCTCTAACCCTGTTGTCCCTAAGTGGCTTCAAATTACAAGACTACTATGACTTTACACAGCAGAGATAGTGCTGTTCATTAAATACAAAACCTAACTTTCTGACTCTTTCATAGTTTGGTAAGGAACTAGTTTGTTTATGTTGTAACTAATTGTTTTGGACACAGTCAGGGCTGCACAATATATATCTTCTAGTCCTTTACACATAGGGATCATTTTGTTTTGAATTAATCTTAAAAAGGCATGCTTCACTGCACAACAGGGTTTGATCATGATTGGCAGTGACACTGCCATGGTGTCTGGCTATGACAGTCCCATAGTTGTTTGGCAAAGTTCTACCACTGAACTGGAAGTAATGACTCACTTTAAACACATCACCAAGTGACGATTTCTAATATCCAGCATATATGAACTGCATAAAATTAGGGGTAGGGTAACAGTTTAATAATGCCAACTGGGCTAAAGAGTACTTGGGTAAATGACCCAAGGAGAGGTTAACAAGGATTTGGGGTTTCATCTAACTGGGGCACCCAAAATTTATGGAGTTAAAAACAGAGAGTGAGCTCTAGTACTGTGGCCAAATGTGACTTCCAAGGGTGGGAGCTGATTAAGGAATTGCTCCCATTGGAACTGACTTGTTGCTTCATGTGAGGGTCAATCATTACAATGCAGTGGGCCTGAACTACAGGAAATTACTGGTGCTGTGTTCATGGACCTGTCTAAGGCCTTTGATCTGGTAGATCACCAGTTGCTGCTTGGGAGATTGTGGAGCATTGGACTAGCAGTTTCTCCTCTTAGCTGGCTGGCCAGCTACCTGTCGCATCGTCCACTGAGGGTTTGCAATAGGGGTGTAACATCAAACGTTACCATGATGAGACAGGACATTCCCAGGGTTCTATCACTGGGCCACTTTTAATCTAATTATTTATAGACCCATTACCATCTGTTCTTTCTAAAACACATACACTAATGTATGCAGATGATATCATTGTGTATCATAGCTCTGACTCAGTGGACATGCTAAACAGGTCTTTAGGTTCTGATTTTCTTTTATTAGATAATTGGTTACTGAAACATAGACTGTTACTAAATAGTAAAAAGACTAAGGCTATGATCTTTGAGTCAAGGTCAAAAACCTCAAATAGCCCCCTTCTAATTATTATAAATGGTAGTGGTGATCAACCTGAACAGGTATATACATTTAGATACTTGGGAATTCTACTAGACCCACAGTTCACTTTTTCTCGCACCTAAAAACAGTTTGTTGTCAGGTAAACAATAAACTTCTAACTTGTAATTTCTAAATTGCACAAGCCAACTTCTGTCTTCTTTCTGTTCATTCTAGCACTTACAATCTCCCCTATCCAACTGCCTTATTTTCCCCTCTCCTCTACTGTCCCAGTCTGTCTTCATCCTCCATTCCATTTCTCATCTGTTTCTCACCTTACCCCCTCCACCTAATCTGCTTCCCCCCTCCCCCTCACCATATCCTCCCATTCCAAAACCGCATGGAATTTTCCCCTTCCAGCAAACCAATGGCAAGGCCCTATGGCTGCTCTCGTTTTCTCCACCTATTTGTCCTTATACCTACCTCACCTACTCAGCACTCTCTCAGCACCCAGCATCTGTTGCTATCAGTTTCTCAATCCATAGTAAGCTACCTTTCCAGTTTGTTCACTCCTGGCAACATACTTATTGCCTAAAGTGATTAAATTCTGTAATTTTAGTTACAAAAGAGTTGAACATCATTTCTGTATCTAATGTAATTTTGTAACTACTGTCTGTATTGTTTTGCTGTATTTCTGTTATTTGCTGTTGACGTGGAGCTTCTGTAAAAGAGCTTATAGCTCAAAGGTATTAATCTGATAACTGAATAAACAAATAAATAAATAAATATTGGGGTAATGTTCAAACAACAAAATAATCTGATCATTTGTGCTAGAACTGCTATTGGGAATAGTGTTCTTCTATCTGCTTTATGTTATAACTTTTTTATTTACTCAGATTTCAAAAGTGGATTTATCTCTAATGAACACTACATTTAATGCTATATGCAGGTTTGTACTACGGTTACCATTTCGGATGCACTATTGTATGCTTTATGAAACATTAGGGTGGTTACTGCCTAAATATAGCTGTAAATACGATGTGTTGTGTCTAACAGACAAAACTCTACACCAGGGTTTTATGTCACCACTTTACCCTCTGCTTGAATTAAAACAGGAAGTTAAGAACTTTAAGATCATCTAATAATTGTTCTTTAACTGTACCCAGAGTCAGGACTAGCATGGGGTGATGTGCCTTTAGTGCATGTGCTGCTAGAAGCTGGAATGCCCTTCCAAATATCTTGTTGAATGGAGTTAGTTATGCTTTTTTTAAAGCACATCTTAAGCAATTTTATAGTGATCAAATGTGCTGTAAATGTTTTGTATGAATTTTTGTTATGTATACATGTTTTGTTTTATGTTTAATTTCAATGTAACATATTGGCTATTGTATTAGCCCCGGATCTTGTATGAAAAAGGTCCTTGACTCATACACTTACCTGGCAAACAAAAGTTTACATTAATAAAAATAAAGAATTCCTGCAAGGGTATGAGGAGGGGAAGGGGCTTAACCCTGCTTCGGGTATGTTTGGTACCTAATGTAATGTACAGATTTCTGGAGACCCAGATACTTTAGTAGTAAAGTTTGGCTATAGAAGAGCCATGTGGTGGTGGGAATTATTTTCTCCAAGAATGGGTGGCAGTGCCTGCTAGTGATCATAGCAAGATGCACACCAGGAAAGTTTAGAGGGACATGTGTCAGAAAGCCCCTTCACCTCTTTGAGATACCCTGCAGTAGAATATAGATGGCAGTCTAGTAGTCTTGTGCATATAGGTGCCACAGGCAGAGTGGGGGTAGGCCCTATAGGTCCCTACCCTCCAAGTTTAGGTGATACATCATAACTCTTTAACTAAGAGAACAAACTGTGAATAACTGAAAAAAAAACTCAGGACATTTCATATAGCCATAAGCGTCCATCTTGCAAGTTCAATGGCAAGAAACAAAAAGTCCCAGTTGATCCAATACAGAGCCTTGATGAAGTCCATGAAGTCCCCCATTAATTGAGTTCTGAGAGAGAAACTCAAATATACTTCAGTGACTATAGCTGTGGGGCTAGGTTCATGACATGCTATATGGCGTTATCTCCTATCATAGGAAACTAGTAGCGGTGTAAATGGGAGCATGCTCACTCCCTTGGCTGAGCAGGTCCCCAGTCAGATACCCACTGACCCTCCTAACCTGTTCAAGTCAAGTGGAACAGTTAATTTTTTTTTTCAGTTGTTTAACCAGGAGTAGCACACTAAGCTGAAAGCTTTTTTACAGGTGCAACCTGGGAGCACAGGGAAGTCAAGTGACTTGCTCAGGGTCACACAGTATGCAGGCGGAAGCTGTGAGATTCAAACCCAGGTCTGGTCTGCTGGATGTCACCAGATTTGCAGCTCAGAGCCTTAAACCACTGCACTATACTGCCTACAAACTGTCGAACTTAAAGATCAAAGGGCACACACAGTCAGGAATCATCCCAATTCAATAACCAGCTCTCAAGATGGGAAAAGAGCATCATCAAGTGGATCTCTCAGATTGCCTCAATAAGTTTTTGATAGCTTAGAGGGCCACCTGGGACTGTGTCACTCATCATGTTTTTTGGGAGCTAATGAAGTTTTCCCAGGAGGTGGATGAGCTTTGGTGGTGGTCTGTCAGTGCGCCCGTTGAGGTTGGGGTCACTGAGATGGGTGAGGAGGTGGGGGAAATAGCAATTCCTCTCCTCTCTAAATCTAAGTTGGCCTCTTGTGAAGTGGGATACAAAATCTCTCCCTCTGGGTACAGCATCCGGAATCTCACCGGATATGGGTATAAAAGTGGATCCTGGCATGCTTGAGAGTGTGTAGATAGAGAACATAGGCACGTCTTTGTTGTTGGATAGCAGGAGCGAAGTCATGGTCAAAATATATCTGTATATCCTTATATTTGACAGTTTTCTGTCTCCAGGCCATAAGCAGGACATACTCCTTAACCTGGTATCCCAGGAATTTCATAATAATAGAACAAGGACATTCCTCAGGGCAGGCTTTGGGCTGAGTGCATGATGCATCCATTATAAGTCAGGTTTAGGTCTGCAGGGAGCTGTAGGGTGTCTTTAGTCAGCTTTTCAGTAAAAGCAGTGATGTTGGCCCCCACCTCACCCTCTGGAATCCTGTATATCCTGAGACTTTTCCATCTCAAATACCCTTCCAGGTCTGTTGTTTCTGGTCTAACCATACAACTCTGTGATAGAGTCATAAAAGTATGTCTTCCATAATGTCTGTTTTCTCAGTCAGTGCCATATCTGCTGCCTGTAAATATCTTTGCTCTGTTTGAGTATGCTGATTTCTTGATGGACTCTCATCAGGAAGTCCCATACCTTGGTAGGACAGGCCTGAAGCTCTGTGAGCAAGCAGTCATTTGTGACTTCAGACATCACGGGGCCATGGAACCACGTGGTAAGGAGACTGTGTGTCCAGTGGGTGAATGCGAGTTCTGCTCTGCTCTTGACAGTGAAGCTGGTGATGGCTGTGCATTATTTTTATTTTTTTTCTGTTCCACCCATCTAAAACCCACGCTGGGACACACTGACAGATCGAATCTATGAATTATGGATTTTCATACTGCTGTCTCCAGAGCATGGCAGCTGTTGGCAACATTTGGATTGCAACTTAGCTACCAGGGAAGACTCTTCCCCCCAGTGGGAATCACAGCTCTGTATGTGGCAGTTTTGAAGACTGGCAGAATAGAGAGCCACTTTGTACTCTAAAATGCTGTAACACCCAACCACAACTGTGTATTAGCAACCAAGGGTTTGAACCTACTCAGGAATCTTACATTTTGTATTTACACATACTGAATTTCTGCAGAGGTTGTGGCGCTACACTTCATCTTTCAAACCTGAAAATTAGGCCTGCACCTTTTGGCTTAGTGGTGGGTTCTCTGCCTGCCATGCCAGAAACCCAGGTTTGGATCCAAAGTACAGGTAAAAATGATATGCTAAAACTATACCTCTACTGAAATAACAGCTTTAACTGAGTGTCCAGAAAGATAAGTACTCAACTGTTGTGAAAACTGAATTCTTTCACCAAGTTGAACTTATGCTGAGAACAAGCACTTCAAGCCTAGAGGTCCTTTGCTAAGTTAAACCTAAGTTCAGTATTTACAAACACCTATTACCATCAAGTGTTCCTGTCACGAACATTTTGTGTTTTAGATACTGAACTCCATTAATACATATTCTTCCGCTGAGATTATAACTCTTGTCACCTGATTCATAGTTTGTGACTTAGCCTTTACTCCACAAAGCCTGTCAGTGACTTGAGTGCAGCCCTGTGGCACAATAGAGCTGACAGTTACTGAATGAATCAGAAGACTAGAGTTTGAATCTAAGCAGATACCAAATATAGAGAATACTGGATGGGGAACCATGCACAACCAGCGTGTTCTGCTACAGAGAAGATCTGATTCCCTCTGACCTCGACAGTGAAGCTTGAGAGGTCTGTGAGAATCAGAACCCCAAGGTGACAGAACACACAGATTATGCATAAAATTGCTCATCTCGTATTTTTTATAGTGTATAGTATTATGTGAAATGTGTGCAGTTTTTTCTCTCTTTCATAATGAAACAAACTTGTGCAGTCTCTAGAGGTTCTAGAATGCTGTTCTACCACACAAGGGCACAATCACATTCCATTATCTTTGAACTGTGGTACAACAGCATTTTGAAAAGGATGAATTTCTACATGGCTCTACTATACACTATAGTTTTGTACAGCAAAGCCAGCAAGGACGCAACACAATACTTTGCAGTATTACTGCAGAGTACGGCAGAGAACAGTGCAATTCCATGGCAATTATGCCTTTTGTTATACAGTATTTTGTGACGTATCATTTAGGACAAGCTACTGCATTGCATCTTGGCTGGCTCCACTGTATTTAAAATACTGTAGGAGACAAGAACTTCTTGTAAAGTGCAAGCAGTTTGGGCATTTCTTTGCTGACAAGGTGTCTTCTATTAGGGCATGTATTGCCTCTTCTGGTTCAGCTTCTGCTGGGGGTGATCAGTCTGCTGGTGAAGATCATCTGCTGAGTTGGAGTGAGTTTTGGCTGGTTTTGGCAAATTAATTCCTCCTGGTGCTTACCAGCAATAGTCCCACCAGTTGTGCCCAAGATCCGGGTCCAACATGGTTGGTTATCAGATGCTGGATTTCATGTGTCCAATGTTCATGGAGATCATTGATGGGTCCTTAAGTGAGGGTGCCTTTCCTGCAGTTTTGAAAGAGTCTGTAATGAGACCCCCTCCTTAACAAAATAACTTTAGACCCTGATGTTCTCTCAAACTATAGGCCTAACTCTAATCATCCCTTTCTGGGGAAATTTATTGAGAAGGTTGTGGCTGACCAGCTGGTTGAGTATCTTGAGAGTTTATCCATCTATGAACCTCTCCAGTTGGGTTTTCAGTTCTGGCACAGCACTGAGACAGCTTTGGTCAGAGTGGCACATGATCTCTTCATTGTGAGGAATCATAGGCACTTTACCATCTTTGTGCTCTTGGACCTATCTTCGGTGTTTGACATGGTGGATCATGGGGTGCTTTTGGATCACCTTCAGAATGATGTGGGCACTACTGGCACAGTTTTGTGCTAGTTTAGCTCATATTTAACTGGAAGGTTGCAAAGCATAGTCCTCAGGAATGTTTCCTCTGGACTATTCGCACTGCCTTGTGGTGTTCTGCAAGGTTAGATTTTGGCACCCCTGCTGTTCTACATGTATATGCTGCTGCTTGGAGAGATCATTAGGTGGTACAATCTGGGATTTCACTGCTATGCAGATGATACACAGTTGTACCTGTCTTGTGCCCCATGTGACCTTTCCACCTCAGATATGCTAAGCCGGTGTTTGACTGAGATTAATGACTGAATGTCTACAAATTGGCTATGTCTCAACCCTGTCAAGACAGAGGTTATGGTGATCAAGTTGGGTCATGGAGGCGTCTTTGTTGATGGTGGTTGGTTGCTCCAGTAGTTGAAGGGTGCTCTCTGTCAGTGATTACTGCAGTTAAGGATCTTGTCATTATCTTTGATGACCCTCTTACCCTCAAACAACAGGTGTTATTGGTAATTAGATCTGGGTTTTTCCATCTTTGGAATATTGACAAAATCCATCCATTCTTGATGCCTGCTGACATAGCTAAGGTCATCCATGCCTTTCTTATCAGCAGATTTGATTACTGTAATGCCCTGTACCTAGGGCTGTCTGGAGGATTGATGCATTGACTGCAACTAGTGCAGAACACTGTAGCCAGGATGTTGATAAGTACCTCAATGAGGGATCATGTTACTCCTGTTCTGCGCGATCTGCACTGGCTGCCCAAGAGTTTGCACATCACCTTCAAGATATGCTTGTTGACTTATAAGGCCCTACGTGGTTTGGGACATAACTACCCTACAGAGCTCCTGGTCCTGCACTGCCCTATCTGCCCCCTATGCTCACCCAAGGTGGGTTTGCTGATAGTTCCATCCTCTCAACTCAAGAGATCTGGCAATAGAGCATTCAGTACAGCTGCACCATTGCTGTGGAACTCTCCTCCATTGTATATTCATGCAGCCAGCTTGGTGGAGTCTTTAAAGCCTCTTTAAAAACATTTCCGGTTCAAGAAGGCTTTTAATTTTATTTGAAAACCTGTTTTTATCTGTTAGGATTTTTTTTGTAATTTGGTTTTTATTATGTTTTGCACAGTGCTCTGAGCCCCTGAATAGGGTGCTATAGAAATAAAATTTGCCTTGCCTTGCCTTGAATCCAAACCATAACTTTATTAGCTTTTGTTTACAAACTTGCATTTGTTTAAGCTTGAATTGGTTGGAGATTCATGGTGGTATGGAGTTATAATACAGTACTTAATTTTATAGACCCGAGACTTAGTTACAGTATGAGTAGAAATGTGTGCAGGGAGGAAATGTTCTTGTCAGGAAAATAATCTGCTCTGAGATCAGTTTCTATTTCCTTTCCTAACTAAAGTGATCTGGTATAAGTTTGTGCAACTCAAAAGAGAAAGTCCAGTCCCGCCAACCTCAGTAAATAGAAAAAGTAAGTTCAGGGACTAGTTCACTACCAATTATGGCATGAATAAGTAAAGACAAATTGGTAAGAATTGAACCCACTCACCCAAATATTTTGTCAAACATTAACTCTTTATTTATTTTATACTATTTATTTCTTTTCTTTTCTGTACAATGCCTAAACACAGTGTCACAAATTCATATGCTTCAGATGGATATCCTTCATCAGTGAATAACCTTGTATCTATTTAGAAAAACATCAAACAAAATATACATATTTTATCTCATCTTGCATCATGTGCAAAAATACTTAGATATTAAATATGTTAAATCTCTCCACATCTCCCCATGTATTCTTATAGATCCTCAGTGCTTTGTTAGATTACGCACTCAAACTATTTATCTATTAGATATAAATTGCCAGTGTTACCAAGCACCCAATTCCCCACTGAAGCAGGAGCATAAAACAACTGCATAGGGCATGCACTTCACCTCCATTAACAGAGAAAGCAGGAGGTCGTACAGCACCCAAGAAAAGTAGCAAACCTTAAAACTAAGTTGTAACTTCTTATACAATGAGCAAAATGTTGCCATTTTCAAGCTATTGCAGGTGCTTTGAGTGTATTATTATACAGGGGGTGGATACTAAAACAAAGTTTTTATCTTATGTTTTAATAGAAAAAGGCACAAACTTTACTGCATTGAAACCAGTTAGCTATGAAAAAAAGGTTTTTCTGAGGGCAGTTCATTCTATGTTTGAATTGATTTGAGTAGTAGCTGATATAATGTTTACTTTGAACCTAGATGTTTTTGGGAGACCAGATTAATGTATTATAAGAAAATTGTGACATGTAGAATACTGGTGAGACATAGGTTGAATTTTTTATAAGAATTCATAAGTAATACGTTGAATGGCAGTAACACTGGCAATTTAGTTTTAATAGATAAACAGTTCCAGTGTGTAATCTAATGAAACACTGTTTCATTGTGCCTTTGATAAGTTTGTGTAAGACGTATCTCTAACCACTGCAGGGTTTGTTTGAATACTGTTTTCCCTATGGCCAGGGGTTGTGTTAATTGTCTATTATTCACCCTCTAGGAGTGTAATTTTGCACAAGACCTAGCCAAATGCCACATGCCCCTTTAGAGTGATGTATTGATCATTAACAAAACCATTGGGAGTGCCTTATTAATATTATAATAAAAAAAGTTGTTTTTTTTTAAATAGTGTTTAACCTTGTTCAGCATACTGTATGATTAGGCTCTTCATGCATGTTAATAAAAGAGTATCATGAGTCTGATAGAATACTTTTAGAAAATCAGAAAGCTCTAGTTCTCAGACTTGTTTTATTATATATTTTATAATTGTATTGGTTGACACACAGATTGTTTCCTTCTAACCTGAAACATAACTGGTGTGGTGAGCCTGAGTGCATGGTGTTAAAATAGTAAATCTATACTAAATGGAGTTAGGTGCAAGAAAGAATAGCTGCTCACTCTTGGAACCTGATCTCAGAACAGGTTTCATGGGCCAAATCTATCAGGGGCTGTAGAGAGTCTGCATGAGTTGAATGTCAGCCAGGCTCAAAAACTAATTTGCATATTTTAGTAGCAAATAATTACTTGCCATTAGTGTTGTTTTTAATTTAAATAATCTTGATTTGTATCATTTTACACTAATTTTGAAGTAACAGTATAAGTATAGATAAGGGAAGAACTATATTTTACACAAGTTGAAGATCACATATTGACTTGCTGTTAAACGTAAGTGCTTTTCCATCAAGGGGTGTACATGCAGTGAAACCCACTGGGATGAAGTGCAGTGTCACAGTGTCTTCATGACAAAAGGGACTAATTCGCATTGAAATTACATTGTTTACTGCAGTAACTCTGCTGCAGCATGCTGCAGAATTGGGTTTAATCCTGATGAGCTTCACTGTACAAGCCAGATCCATTAATTCCTATAGATAATAAAGACTCAGTGTGACACATCCCTAGGTATGTCACAAGAGTCAGTACTGTATAATTAACCATAGACAAAAAAATGACACTCAACTAACCTCCATATGGAGATGTATCCCTACTAGATGTAACAGTACTCAGAAATAGCTGTTTTAAGGCTTTATTTTAGAATCTAAACCATAAAAACACTCACAGTGCAGCACAAGTCAGTGGAATCAAATCAGCATGTCATCCTAATGTTTTGTGCCAGGAGGCACTTCATCAGAGGCCTCTGATCAAGTGTCCTCTGGTGCATAACATAAGGATTGCATGCTGATGCATTACCACTGACTTGTGCTGCACTGTGAGTGTTTATGTTTTATATTATAAACTAAATCCTGGAAATAACTATTTCTGAGTACTGGTATATGTAGTAGGGGTACATTCCCATATAGATGTTGGTTAAGTGCTGTTTATTGTCTGTGCTTGGTTGTATGTATTGACGGTGCACTATGTAGACTCTTGAGCTGTTACACTATATACTTAATT
This sequence comes from Neoceratodus forsteri, assembly GCA_016271365.2. Classification (NCBI taxonomy): domain Eukaryota; kingdom Metazoa; phylum Chordata; order Ceratodontiformes; family Ceratodontidae; genus Neoceratodus; species Neoceratodus forsteri. Next base: position 320,562,474 of record CM028130.1, read on the forward strand.
AGGAGAACATTTCTTCATGAGAAGCTAATACAAAATAAAATGTAACAGTTTATGACCTTATATGAATACTATAGTTTAAAACAGTTTTGATATGGATGCTCTGCTGTTTAATGTGAGGTTGAGAATTCAGTCTGATATATATTCAAATAGTTGAGCACACCAGCCTGTTGACAGTTAACTAATTTGCAAGGCAGCATTTCAATAATTGCAACATTTTGAAAACTAGAAAAGAAGATAAGTCTGATAATAATTTTCAGCCGGGCCCCACTTGCATTCTCTCTCACCGTTACAATAATTAAATGTTTTAATACAGTACGTATAAATTGGACACCACAAGTCAAATATACTATACATCATAATGGAAGCATATATAATGCAAAATATATGTACTGTAAAAGAGAAACAGAGCTAAGTTAAATGAAAGGACATTCATGAAAATGTGTACTATCTTAGCAGTAGCATAGAACTAATTTGCAATGAGGAACGCTTGGATAGCACACCTAGTCCTGTCCCTTTGGCTAATCTAAAGGCTATGTTGGTTTGTAGTGCATGAGTGAGAAAAATGGCTAATGACAATTCCCTCCAGTTCTAGAAAGTATTCAAGTTTTAAATAAAATATTTAATTTGCCATGTTAAATAAGACACAACTGGTGATAACTTGGCCAGCAAAAATGTGGATTTTGTTTAATTGTTTTTAGTTTTATCAAGACAAAAGCATAGTTTTAGGCACAACCTGAAGCCCTAAAGCTAATACATAAAAACACAAAACAAACACGAGCTGTAACTTTAGTTACAAGACCTAACATCGGTTAAAACACAGCATGGTATATATTTTGCTGTAACTGTTTCTTAAGATTTGTTTATAAACAAAAATTACTCCTTACAAGACATAGGGAAATTTAAAAATGGATGGGGACCAGTTGTGCCTTGTTTAATATGGACAATTATATGTTTTATTTTTAACCTGAATATTTTGTAAAACTGATGGGAACTGCTATTAGCCAGTCTCTGACTCCTATAGAACAAATGGACACTGGCTTTAGATTAGCAGAAGGGGCAGGCCTTGATCTACTGTCCAAGTTTCTCTTATAGCGAATGCTTTCTACTGTATGTTCATGTTAACCTATCACACATTTAGATTAATATACCTTCATAGAACTTTGCTCTTTTCTTCTTATAGAAATTACAGGCCTGATATTCAAAATTGGCAAAGCAGAGCACAATGGTTTACACTGTGCTTTGCCATTTCCCAAAAGCCCTAGGATGCTATATATTCTGTCTGATAGTGCAGCAGTGCTATCCAACTGAATAAAGGGGCATGTAGGCACTGCTCTGAGTCAAGTAATGCAGCTCCAACATGGATCCCTACTGTACAGGGAGTAGCACCACCAGACCCAAAAGCACTGGAGCGCTATGCGTGATATTCAGAGGGACCCATGCAAATGAGCCCATTGGATGCAAGGCACTAAGAGATCATTTGCATACCCATTATGAGCTACTATGGATTGGAAGTAGCATCAGCTTTGTGTGGTGTCACCCCACACCAAGTGCCTGGTCCTGTACAAGTTAAAACATTCCCTGGTTCCTAGTGGTCTGCCCTTCTGATCGTCATCTTGGTATTGCAGGAAATTATCCTTGGTGACTAGTGTACCCCCCCAATTATCATCCTGGTATTGCAGTAAAGTATCCCTGGTGCCTACTGGTGCCACCCATCCTCCAATCGCCGGCCTAACACAAAATGCATATACACTTGGTGCTCAGTGGTCCCCTTTCCTTTGCTCATTGGCTTGACACCAACTACATACATCACTGGTGGTATGTGGTGGCCCTGTATCTGATCACCATCCCATACATGAAATACCATCCCATGGTGGTCTATGGGCCCCCCCAGTGTCTGATCCCTGGCCCTGTAATAAGCTGTATACCCCCTGGTGGCCAGAGGTCCACCCTTGCTGATCCCCTCTCCTGCAAAAAAAACTATATAGGCCATTGTGGCCACTGCCCCCCTTATTGTTGACCCTGTATGAGAGCACTACAGAGAACAGAAGGTTATCCTTGAAGTATGCACTAATTAAACAAAAATTAGAAAATCACACATATTCCTTGGTGTCTAGTGTTCCCCACAGCCACCAACCTCCATCCTGTAGCATCCTTCCCTGGTGTCTAGTGCCCCCCCCCGCATGGTGGGCACTGGCTACCCACCTTGCCAACCCCCGTTCTTGTTTATTTAATGCAGACTTCATGGATAGCCTTGTGTTCTCTGCAGTGCTCTCATACAGGGCTGGAGATGGGAGGGTGGGGGGAAGCAGTGAGCACCATGGCCAATGGGCCATTTTGTGGGGCTGGGGATCGGGGATGGGGGGACTACTGGACTCAGGGGTATGCAGTTTATTACTGGGCCACTGATCTTACACCAGGACCATGAGCCCATGGACCATGTACATGATGGTGATCAGACACTGGGGGCCTATGAACCATCAGGGGGATGGTATTTTACATACAGGATGGCAATTGGACACTGAGGGGACTAAGGACCACCAGGGATGTATGTAGTTGGTGTTACACCAGCGAATAATGGTATGTATGCATTTCATGTCAGCCTGGGAATCATAGAGGGGGAACACTGGGTACCAGGGATACTTTACTGCAATACCAGAATGACAATCAGAGGGAGGGGGTACACTAGGCACCAGGGACAATTTCATGCAATATTGGGACAACAATCAGAGGGAGGGGGACTATTAGTCATCAGGGACAACCACGATTAGTATGAAGACATGATTGGAGGGGGGACCACAGACCACCAGGGAGCAGGCGTGCTTCCCACTGGCTAACTTGACTGTTGGCTTCAGTACCTCCGGCAGCCTCTAGGGTTGCCCAGGATTTCATTTGACGGTATTTGTGCTGCACAAATTTGCCATGCTAACCACTTTTGTGCAGTTCAAATGCACTGAATATTGGGTTGCACATGTATTCCTTTCCTCGCCCCTCTCTTTGCCCAGCTGCATAAATTACACACCTTTTATATATCACTATCTGGCACAAAACTATTCTGTTGCTAGCCTTGCTTGTACAGCAGAAAGCAGCTAACTAAAAGAAGCTACATTTTCTTATTAATTTAAAACTTATATCTCAGCAGGAGTCAGTGTCTGTTGAGATTAAGTAGACAGATACTTTATTAGAAGTAGAGGGGTCTTATTTAGGGTTAAAAAAAGAAAGAAAAGAAAGAAAGTTAGTGTGTGTTCTCTGCTGGGAAGGGTACTGTATCAGCTGACTTTGCTAAACCAGTAGGAGGAAAGAGAGCTTAATTGGAGGTGCGGCTTAGACACTATAAAAACAGGTGACTTAAATTACAACTTCCTGTTGCTAGCCTTTTTTCTTACTAATTGCTCTCCATCCCACCCACCCAAAGCCAGTTCTACTTTTATAGCCACTGGATTTGACTGTCAACAGGAACTTCCTGTTTGGCAGTAGGAAGGGAAGGATCATAGAGAAACATTGTTTTTGTCAACCCTAAAGGAAAAAAGTAGCTCACTCCCCCCCCCAGCTGCTGGTGGTCTGACTTTGAGCAAGAAAGAAGGAGGCTACTGAAGAAGATAGGAAGTTGCTGTCCCAGAACAGGAAGGGTGAGATTTGTAAGGAGAGGAGAGAGTAAGAATACAGAGAAACAGTAGAGGGGACACAAAATAAGACATGATAGGAGTGGTGCAGTGCAATGGCTGTGGGGCAGCAGTGTTCTGGGAGACATTCTGGAGGCTGCAATGCTGCCCTATTTGCAGGCACCTCTCTGGTCTGAAAGAGGAGGTTGCCCGTCTCCAAGCTGACCTGGCTAGGATTAGTGAAACCTCCTCCCCCACCCAGGGACCACCAGGGCCAATGCCACTACCTCAGAGGTTGCCAAGAAAGAGGAGAGGCTGGACCAGGGTGGGCTTAGGGAGGGAAAGGGTGGTGGAACAGAGTTGCATCCCTCCAGCTGTACCTGTCCACAATTCATTCGCTCTTCTGGTGGATAGTGGTTCCTCTATGGAGGCACCTACAATGGAGACCAAGGAGGATGCTGGGAACCTTCACAAAGGAGACCCACAGGAGGGTGGCATGGGACCCCACAGGGAAGGAAACAACTCCTGGTGGGGACCTCAATCATTAGGGGTAGAAATGGGGAGGAAGGAGAGGGAGGTAGGTGCCTTCCTGGTGCCACTGCTTGAGGGACAGGGAAGCTTAATCCTCAGGATCGTGGGAGGAGCTGCATGAGGGAGGGAGCTGGATGTCATTGTCCACCTAGGAACAAATTACCTGGCTAGGAATGGGATCAGAGCAGTGCAAGAGGAGTTTCTAGAGTTGGGGAAGGGCCTTAGACAAGTAGCGCATACAGTAACCTTCTCGGAGGTGCTGCCTGTCTATAGCAAGGGTGATGCTAGGGCATTCCTCACCAGGGAATTCAATGAGTGGTTGAAAAACGGGTGTGGAGCTCAGGGTTTTGGCTTCATTGGGGACTGGGGAGCCACCTGGAGGGATGTAGACCTATACTGGTGCGATGGTCTGCATCTGTCCAGGGGGGAACCAGGATCCTAGGTGAGAGGTTTAAATGCTTCATTGGCAAGCATTTAAACTAGCCAAGGGGGGAGGCACTGAAAAGGAGCAGGGAAATCCCAGCCTCCCCCCACAAAACATGGTAATTAGTGAGGTAAACACCAAGGTTGAGAAGTTATTAGGGAGCAGAACAGAGGTAAATGTAAAGAAAGACAAAGGCAGTAAGGACAGGAATGGGGCTAAAAGGGGTAAGGCTATCAAAAAGTGGAGGGTGATGAGTACCAATGCCCGTAGTCTGTGTAACAAGCTCCCTGAACTAGTGGCCTTGATGGAAGAAGGTTGCCTGGATATTGTGGCAGTCACAGAAACATGGTACACAGAGAATCATGACTGGGATGTCAACATACCAGGATACACAATCTACAGGAGGGACAGGGAGAGTAAAAGAGGAGGATGAGTAGCTCTCTATGTAAAGGAAGGAATCAAAGCAACAGAACTAAAGAGTAAATAGGAAGCAGATGAGGCACTCTGGGTCACCCTGGAGACAGGAAATGGCACCACAATCCGCATGGGGGTTGTATACAGACCCCAATCTCAGGGGGAGGGAACAGACAAGGAAATGATAGAAGGCTTCCTTAGAATGGCAGAAAAAGGGGAGATATTGTTGATGGGGGACCTGAATATGCCAGATGTTAACTGGAGCACCTTTGCTGCAGGCACATTCAAGAGCAGGGTCATTCTTGATGTCCTACAGGGGCATGCCTCAGACAGCTAGTATTGGAACCGACTCGGGAGGGAGCAATCTTAGACCTGGTACTCAAATGGGGATGGAGAAAGAATCTCAGATTTAGAAGTGGGTAGCCATCTGGGAACAAGCGACCATCAAACAGTGTGGTTCACGATAAACACAGCCATACAGTCAAGCTATACAAAAGCAAGAGTATTGGACTTTAGGAGGGCTGTTTTTGGGAAAATGAGAGAGTGCCTCAGGAAAGCACTAGCAAACAGGCAAGAAGGAGGAGTGGAGGAACAATGGGGAGTAATCAAAACAGCCATCACAGAGGCAACAAGCCTTTGTGTAAAGCAAATCAATAAAACACAATAAAGGAAAAAAATGCTATGGTTCTCAAAAGAGGTGGTAGGGAAGGTTAAGGAGAAAAGGATAGCATTCAGGAAATGTAAGGAAACACAGAAGGAGAAGGACAGAGAATTTTATCAGTTAAAGCAGAAAGAGGCTGGGAAGGCAGTCAGAATAGCAAAGGCCCAAACCAAGGAAAGGATAGCCAATTCTGTTAAGAAGGGGAATAAGACCTTTTATAGGTACATTAGGGAGCGAAGAAAGACCAAAGGAGGGATACTGAGGCTTAATAAAGGGGAGGGAATGTGGGTAGAGGGTGACAGTGAAAAAGCAGGGATACTGAACAAATATTTCTGATCAGTATTCACAAAGGAAGAGGAGGGGGAGGTACCTAAACCAAACAAGAGAAACACTCTGAAGACAGGGGTCGATACCAGTCCATTTACAGAAGAAAGGGTTCTGAAAGAACTAATAAAATTGAAGGTGGACAAAGCAATGGGGCCTGATGGGATTCACCCAAGAATTCTAAAAGAACTAAACGTAGAACTAGTGACACCGCTGACTACTCTCTTTAACAAATCATGGGAGGATGGGGTGGTACCCGAGGACTGGAGAGGGCAGATGTGATTCCTCTTCACAAAAGTGGGAGCAGGACAGAGGCAGGAAACTACAGACCAGTTAGTTTGACCTCAGTGGTAGGGAAAATTATGGAATCACTTCTGAAGGAAAGAATTGTTGAGTACCTAGAGGTCAGCGGGACACAGGACCCAAGGCAGCATGGATTCATGATGGGAAGGTCGTGTCAGATGAATCTAATAGATTTCTTTGACTGGGTGACCAAAGTAGTAGACCAGGGAGGGGCTGTGGACATGGTCTACCTAGATTTTAGCAAGGCATTTGATACAGTCCCACACAAAAGATTAATACACAAGTTAGCCAGCCCTGGAGTGGGTCCTAAGGTGGTAGCCTGGATAAAAAATTGGCTAGACAACAGGATGCAAAGGGTAGTAGTAAATGGAGTACACAGTGAATAAAGGAGGGTTACTAGTGGGGTACTGCAGGGTTCAGTACTGGGATAAGTCCTTTTTAATGTCTTTATAAGTGACATTGCAGAGGAACTGGAAGGAAAAGTATGTGTCTTTGCAGACGACACAAAGATCTGCAACAGGGCTGATACACAAGATGGAGTGGAAAGGATGAGAAGGGATTTGGCAAGGTTGGAGAATGGTCAAATGTATGGCAGGTCAGATTCAATGCAAAGAAGTGCAAGGTAATGCACATGGGAAACAAAAACCCAGGGGAAGTATACACAATGGGGGTGAGATACTGACGACAGTAAAAATGGAAAGGGACCTGGGGGTAATTATATCAGATGACCTAAAGGTGGGCAAGCAATGTGAGAAGGCAGTAAGGAAGGTCGGGGGGATACTGGGATGCATAGGAAGAGGCATCAATAGTAGAAAACAAGAAGTTGTTATCCCTCCGTACAGACAGTTGGTGAGACCCCATCTGGAGTACTGTGTGCAGTTGTGGAGACCCCATCTCCGTAAAGATATAGACAGAGTGGAGGCTGTCCAGAGGAGGGCATCCAAATGTGCAGGGTCTGCACCAGAAGACATCGAAGAAAGACTAAAGGAGCTTAATATGTATACCCTTGAGGAAAGAAGGAGAGGGACATGAAATAAACTTTCAAGTACCTCAAGGGAATCAACAAAGTCCAAGAGGGTAGCATCTTTCAGAAAAGAGATGTGCAAGAACAAGGAGGCACATTTGAAGATAGACGGGGACGGCTCAGAGGTAATGTGAGGAAGTATTTTTTCACAGAGAGGGTTGTGGATGCATGGAACAGCCTCCCTGAGGAGGTCGTGGAGTCAAGAACAGTGGAGGAATTCAAGAATGCATGGGACAGACATAAGGCAGTCCTAGTGGGGGGTAGGAGGAAGTAAGCTGTTGGTTAACTAGGATCTGCAGCTTATCTGTTAGGTAGGAAAATGGGCAGACTAGGTGGGCCAAGCAGTCCTTATCTGCTGTCAAATTCTATGTTTCTATGTTTCTAAAACCCACTTTGCGCTGGCAAACACTCATTTGTGACCACTCCAAACCTTTGAATATCGGGCCCCATGTCTTTTCATGACTGTCATTTTTCTAACTTGACTTTTTCTGCACATTGCAAATGTTCTTTGATCAGATAGATATAAAACATAAGGCCAGGCTCTGCAGAATAAAATGAAAAGTGTCCCACTCAAGTTATACCATACCACCACAGTAGTTGTATCCTGCATTTTATAAAAAAAAAAAAAATGAAGACTCTCAAGTGTCTGCATTTTCTCATTATATGTACTTTGGTACTAATAAGAGGATAAATATCTCTGGTTTAAAGTTCTGAGAACACAAGGCATACAGTATTAATTCTTTCCATACATTCTGTTACAGTAGAGCTGCGGTGTTGTCCCATGTGACCCACCATCATCCGCACTATCATGGTCTAAATGCCTCTAATGTATTTCAAAACATATAAATGCAATGGTATTGGAAGTAGTTGAATGGGGAGTCACTTACTCACCTTCCTAGATGGTAGACAAGGTACTGTCACAACAGAAACATAAATATCAGAGTGGGAAATACAGGAAACCCAGGAAACAAATTACTAGTGGCTCCACCAAAAATAAATGACCATCATAGATGAAAACTTAAGGCATTGAATAGTTTAATGTGGATGTCAACAGCTGGGTGGGAGTTGCTGGTTAAATATGCATGAATGGTTTGGAGCTCCCCAATAATGGGACATGAAAAGGTGGGACACATAAAGTGGCTGGAATCTCTGACAGTACTGGAGTAACACTGAAGAAACAAGCATTTGTCAATGCCGAATATTGTATTGCTGGTGTTAGCATTGGTAGTGCAGGAGTTAGAGAGATGCATAATAGGAATAGCAGTGAAGTATAGAACCGATGCCAACTCCCCACCCATCTTGCAGAGAGTGACAGGCATTGGGGGGGTGCATTTGGGTCACTGGCCATAACCCTCATGCAATTTCACCTCACCCTGCCCTGCAGAGTGTGACAAGTGTTGCATTGTGCCTTGGAGCCATCGGGCCTTATGCTCTCCCCATTTCATAAAGAAGTACGTTGAGATGGGTGCAGCATAGGAGAATGGGTTGAACTTTGGGGCTGAAGAGTCCAAGGCACACCTTGATGCCTATCAGTGGCTGCAGGATGGGGTGGAGGACCAGTGGCATGAACACTACAGCAGACTATCCAAAGACACACCCCTGATGCCTGTTAGTCTATACAGGGTGGAACGTAATGGTTAGAAACCCTAATGCCCTGGGCATTTGTTGGTATTTGCACTCCAAATTTTAAAACATGGCCTTTTTGTGACCCCACCTCATGAAAGCATTTGGGACCTCTGCTCATGAACAGTGTCCCTGTGCTTTTTTTAATCTGTCTTGAACGTTGATTTCTCACAGTGATCGTGTCATTCTGCACCACATTAAAATGTCAGCTGCACCATTGACAAGGAGGCGAGAAGAGATGGCAATGTTGAAAATCTGGAGTGAAAATATTAAACATTCTCAAAGTTATGAGCGTGTGTGAAAACTGTGCATCGCATGCTCATAACACCATCATTTAGTGGAATTATTTCTCCAGATTTTAACATAGCTGTTTTGGACCTCTGCTCATGAACTGTTACTATGATTATTTAATCTGCTGACGTTGTTCCACAGCGACCGCGTGATTGTGCACCAGATGTGCGAAACTGCATTTCGAGCAGGATGTGACAAATAAACAGCTATACTGTTCATAAGAAAGTGTGCAAAAATGGCAGTGTTGAAATCTGAAGTGAAAATATTACAAATTGTCAAAGTTACGACTCTGCGTGGACACTGTGCAATGCACACTTGTAACATAGTAATTTTATGGAATTTTTTCACCAAGTTTTCAACATAGGCATTTTGAGACCTCTGCTCATGAACAGTGGTACTGTGATTTTCTTACTTTGTTCTGAACATTGTTTTCCTACAGCGACTGCACCACTGCACACCAGATTTGCGAAAACGCATTTTGGGTAGGATGTGGAATATGACAGATGTACTGTTCATAAGGAGGTGTGAAAAAATGTCAATGGTGAAAATCTCGAGTAAAAATATAAAAAATTATCGAAGATACAAGCGTGCTCGGAAACTGCACAATGCACGCTTGTAACAGTCATTTTATGGATGTCTGTCACCTAATTTTCAACATAGGCATTTTAGGACCTCTGCTCATGAACAGAGTCACTGTGATTTTCTTAATCTGTCCCAAACATTGATTTCCCAAAGCAACCATGCTATTCTGTGAGGGAAGTACAAAAACACAGTTTGGCCAGGATGTGAAAAATGACAGCTGTACTGTTCATAAGGAGATGTGAAAAAATGCCAATGTTGAAAATCTGGAGTGAAAGTATTACAAATTTGCAAAGTTACAAGGGTGCATGGAAACTGCTCAGCGCATGCTCGTAGCACAGTCATTTAATGGACTTTCATCACCAGATTTTCAACATAGGCATTTTAGGATCTCTGCTCATGAACAGTGTCACTGTGATTTTCTTAATCTGTCCTGAACACTGATTTCCCACAGCAACCGTGCTATTCTGTGCTAGAAGTACGAAAACACATTTCGGTCGGGATGTGAAAAATGACAGCTGTACTGTTCATAAGGAGGTGTGGAAAAATGCCAATGTTGAAAATGTGGAGTGAAAATATTACAGATTCATGAAGTTATGGGCATGTATGGAAACTGCGTAACTCAGTCTCATAAAACAGTCATTTTTTGGATTTTTTTTTACCAAATTCATAACATAGGCTTTTTGAGAGCCCACCTCTTGAACAGTGGCACTGTCGTTTTGTTAATCGGTTCTAAAAGGTGACTCTGCACAGTGACCACAAAATAACCTTTCAGGACTGAATAATGCCATGACAGTGAATGAATTCATGAGAAGGGGTCCCAATAACCCCATGTTGAAAATTTGGTGCCAAAATTCCTAAACATGCCCAAGATACGCACCAAAGTTGAAAAAAACATTATTAGAAACATAGAAACATAGACTTTGATGGCAGATAAGGACCGCTAGGCCCATCTGGTCTGCCCATTTCCCTACCTACAGGATAGGCCGCAGATCCTAGTTAACCAACAGCCTTTATCTTCCTGCCCTCCACAAGAATTGCCTTATGTCTGTCCCATGCATTCTTGAATTCTCCCACAGTTTTAGACCCCAACTTCCTCAGGAAGGCTGTTCCATGCATCCACTACCCTCTCTGTGAAATAATACTTCCTCACATTGCCCCTGAACCGCCCTCCTTCTATCTTTAAATTGTGTCCCTTGTTCTTGCAAGTCTCTTTTCTGAAAGATGCTACCCTCTTGGACTTTGTTGAGGTACTTGAAAGTTTCTATCATGTCCCCTCTCCCTTCTTTCCTCAAGGGTATACATATTAAGCTCCTTTAGTCTCTCCTCATACGGCTTCTTGCAGACCCTGCACCATTTTGTTGCCCTCCTCTGGACTGCCTCTATCCTGTCTATGTCCTTCGGAGATGGGGTCTCCAGAACTGGACACAGTATTCCAGATGGGGTCTCACCAACTGTCTGTACAGAGAGATAACAACTTCCTGTTTTCTGCTGCTGATGCCTCTCCTATACATCCCAGTATACCCCGCCCTCCCTACTGCCTTCTCACATTGCTTGCTAACCTTAAGGTCATCTGATATGATTACCCCAGGTCCCTTTCCTGTTTTGTTGTTGTTACTACCTCCCCACCCATTGTGTATTCTTCCCTGGGTTCTTGTTTCCCAGGTGCATTATTTTGCACTTTTTGCATTGAATCCTAGCTGCCATACGTCTGACCATTCCTCCAACCTTGCCAAGTCCCTTTTCATCCTTTCCACGCCTCCTTGTGTATCAACCCTGTTGCAGATCTTTGTGTCATCTGCAAAAAGGCATACTTTTCCTTCCAGTCCCTCTGCAATGTCACTGATGAAGACATTAAAAAGGACTGGACCCAATACTGAACCCTGCAGTACCCCACTAGTAACCGCCCTTTCTTCAGAATGGACTCCATTTACAATTACCTTCTGTGTCCTGTTGTCCAACCAATGTTTTACCCAGGCTACCACCCTGGGACCCACTCCCAGGCTGGTTAATTTGACTATCAATCTTTGTGTGGGACTGTGTCAAATGCCTTGCTAAAGTCTAGGTAGGCCATGTCACAGCCCCTCCCTGGTCTACTACTTTGGTCACCCAGTCAAAGAAATCTATTAGATTTGTCTGACATGACCTTCCCACTGTGAACCCATGCTGCCTTGGATCCTGTGCTCCACTGACCTCTAGGTACTCAACTATTCTTTCCTTCAGAAGTGACTCCATCACTTTCCCTACCACAGAGGTCAGACTGACAGGTCTGTAGTTTCCTGTCTCTGTCTTGGTCCCACTTTTGTGAAGGGGAATCACATCCGCCTTCCTCCAGTCCTCGGGTACCACACCATCCTCCCATGATTTATTAAAAAGAGTAGCCAGTGGTTTCACTAGTTCCTTCCTTAATTCTTTTAGAATTCTGGGGTGAATTCCATCAGGACCCATTGCTTTGTCCACCTTCAGTTTTAGGAGCTCTTGCAGAACCCTTTCTTCTGTGAAAGGACTGGGATCGACCCCCTATCAAGAGTGCCTCTGTTAATTGGATTAGGCACTTCCCTCCTCTTTGTGAATACTGAGCAGAAATATTCATTCAGTATTCCTGTTTTTCACTGTCCCCTCTGCCCACCCACCGTTCATTCTATTCAGCCTCACTATCCCTCCCTTTGTCTTTCTACACTGACGTACCTATAAAAGGTTTTATCCCCTTCTTAACTGAGTTGGCTATCTTTTCTCAGTTTGGGCTTTGCTATTCTGACTTCCTCCCTGCTTCTTTCTGCCTTAACTGGTACAGATCTCTGTCCTGCTCCTTCTGTGTTTCCTTATACTTCCGGAATGCTATCTTTTCTTCCTGACTTTCACAGCCACCTCTTGGAGAACCATAGTGGCTTTTTCTTTCATTTTGATTTGTTTATTTGCTTCACACAAAGGCTTGTTGCATCTGTGATGGCAGTTTTGATAATTCCCCATTGTTGCTCCACACCTCCTTCTAGCCTGTTTGCTAGTGCTTTTCTGAGGCACTCTCCCATCTTGCCAAAGTCAGCCCTCCTAAAGTCCAGTACCCTCATTTTTGTATGGCTTGACTCTGTAGCTGAGTTTAACGTGAACCACACTGTTTAATGGTCACTTGTCCCCAGATGGCAACCTACTTCTAGATCTGAGATCCTCTCACTGCCCCCGTTTGAGAGTACGAGGTCTAAGATTGCTCCCTCACGAATGGGTTCTGAAACTAGCTGTCTAATGCCTGCCACCTGTAGGGCGTCAAGAATGGCCCTGCTCTTGGATGTGGCTGCAGCAAATGTGCTCCAGTTAACATCTGGCATATTCAGGTCTCCCATCAACAGTATCTCCCCTTTCTCTGCCATTCTAAGAATGCCTTCCATCATATCCTTGTCCATTCCCTTCTCCTGACATGGGGGTCTGTACACAACCCCTGTTGGGATTGTGGTGCCCTTTCCAGTCTCCAAGGTGACCCACAGTGCCTCCTCTCCTCCCTGTTTACTCTTTTGTTCAGTTGCTTTTATCCCTTCCTTTACATAGAGAGCTACTCCTCCCCTCTTCTCCCCTGCCTGTCTCTCCTGTAGGTTATGTACCCTGGTATGTTAACATCCCAGTCATGGTTCTCTGTATACCATGTTTCTGTGACTGCTACGATATCCAGGCATCCCTCTTCCATTAAGGCCACCAGCTCAGGGAGCTTGTTGCCCAGACTACGGGCATTGGTACTCATTACCCTCCATTTCCTGATGGCCTTACCCCCTTTTGCCCCATCCCTGTCCTTCTTGCCTTTGTCACTTTCTCCATTTACCCCTGCCCTTCTCCCTATCGACACCTCCATGTTGGTGTTTGCCACACTTACTACCGTGATTGTTTGGGGGGGGCTAGGATTTTCCTGCTCCTTTCCAGTGCCTCCCACCTCGGCTAGTTTAAAAGCTTGCCAATGACGCATTTAAACCTATCACCTAGGATCCTGGTTCCCCTCCCGGACAGATGCAGCCCATCATGCCAGTATAGGCTTGCATCACTCCAGGTGGACCCCCAGTCCCCAATGAAGCCAAATCCTGAGCTCCGCACCAGTTTTTCAACCACTGATTGAATCCCCATGGTACGGAACACCCTAGCCTCTCCTATGCCATAGATGGGTAGCACCTCCGAGAAGGTTAGCGTGCGTGCTACTTGACTAAGGCCCCTCCCCAATTCCACAAACTCTTCCTGCACTTCTGTAATCCCTTTCTTAGCCAGGTCATTTGTCCCTAGGTGGACAATGACATCCAGCTCCCTCCCCTGTGCAGCTGCTCCGGCAATCCTGAGGATTCGCTCCCTGTCCCTTCAAGCCATGGCACCAGGCAGGCACCTTACCTCCCTCTCCACTTCCTTGCCCAGTTCTACCTTCCTAACAATGGAGTCCCCCACCAGGAGTTGTTTCCTTCCCCTGCAGGGTCCCCTGCCACCCTTCTGTGGGTCTCCTTTGTGGAGGTTCCCAGCATCCTCCTTGGTCTCCACTATAGGTGCCTCCATAGAGGAACCACACTTTGCCAGAATGGCATAGGAATTGTGGAGAGGTACAACTGGAGGGATGTGCCTCCGTTCCACCACCCTCACCCTCCCTGAGCCCACTGTGGTCCAACCGCTCCTCTTTCTTGGCAACCTCTGAGGCAACGGCAGTGGCACTGGTGGTCCCTGGATGGCAGAGGAGGTCCCACAAATCCTGGCCAACTCAGCCTGGAGATGAGCAACCTCCACCCTCAGCCCAGAGAGGTGCCTGCAGATGGGACAACACCGCATCCTCCAGAATATCTCCCGGAAGACTGCTGCTCCCCAGCCACTGCACTGCAGCACTCCAATCATGTCTTATTTCTGACCCCTTAACTGTTTGCAATCCTTACTCTTTCGTCTGTTTTTTTTCTCTCTCTCTCCTTACTTTCTGTCTGTTTGCCCTTTAAGCTCCTGATTGTCCTGTTCTGAGACAAGAATATCCTATATTTCTCAGTAGACCACTTGCTTGTTCAGAGGCAGACCTCCAGCAGCTAGAGGGGGCCGGAAAGCTACTCTTGCCCTTCTAGGATGGTGGGTCCTTGGTGGGTCTGTGATCACTCACTTCCTGCCCCTAAACAGGAAGTTCCTGTTGTCAGACAAATCCTGTGCCTATAAAAATAGAACTAGCTTTGGGTGGGGGGGAAGGAGGGCAATATAGTCCCAGCAGAGAAGTTCAGTCACACAGCAGTCCTTTCTCTTGGTGTCTTCTGCCAAGCTATTTATGCCATTGTACAGCTTACTGACATTTCTTCAGTTTGTAGTTGGCTTTGAAAAGTGCAGACGTTTTTCTGGTCCACTGAAGATCATAGTGCCGAGCTCCGGAGGTAAGTATGGGGTGAGGGAGGGGTGTGGGGAGGTGGGGTACGCAGTGGGTGGGCACGGGTTTGGGAGGCCGCAAACATTGAGGAATCTTTTTCTACTTTACAGGTTAAAAAAAAAATTTCAACATCATGGAAAGGTTTTTTCTTTTGACAGGTACATTTGGCACACTGGGGTGGGCTCCCCGAGTGCCAACTGCATGTTTTGGGATGGCGGGGACTGGAGCCAACAGGGATTGGGCACCCAATTAGCAAATTAAAAAAGGTGTTTGGTGGGGGTGGAATGATGCTGAGGGGGACTGGGCACTCCCCTCAGCAAACAACTGACATGGGACATGATGCAGATGGAGACTGCACTCCCCTGTCAGCAAATGAACTGGTGAAGGGTGCATGATGATGCTGACACAGGGATTGGGCATCCCTGACGTCAGCTTTTCTGGGGACTGTGAGAGGTGGATGGCACAGCCGCCACCATCTCTCATTGAAATGTTACACCAGGGAATGTACGCCCTGCAATGAGGTGGAGCTCCTCATTGCAGTGGCTAAAACATTTCAAGTTGGTGGCACGCTTTGCAACTGCTGTCATAGACAACGTGCAATCTCATTCGTGCCACACAGCCAAGCCCAAAAAAGCAGTGGTGCCACTGGCCCAACATGACCGCTCCTCCAAAACCTGCTGTTCCACTTCAAGTAACCCCAATATGTTGTCTGCATTGAGTGCGCAAGACAACATAATAAAATAAGCAGGCAGACGTTAAAGTATTTTATCAATTTACCTCCCTCTCACACAGCATTACTCACAACATTTTGATGAAAACAGAAATATATTAATTGGTATTTAGTTGGCACACTAATTATCTGCTTCTGACATCACAGTTGTTTGCTATACAAATGATCATGACAGACAACTATGAGGTCATTTGTAGACAAGGCAACAAGAGTAGATGATTACATGATACAGATTCTATTTTCGTTCAGTGCCGTTTACAGTAAAGCATAAGGGTGAAATAAATCCAGGAAATATTTGAACAATAAACTGAATTCTGTCTGACTATTAAGTTTTGCTTGCAGTATCAAAGAGTCCACAGATGGAGGCTTCTCAATTAAAGGCATGAATAAGAGTCTGCCTCCCTTCCAAGTACACAGACAAGTCAAAGGTTTCAGGCAAAGTAGGATCTACAGTACCAGTCCATTCCAGCAACAGTCCTTACTGTGATCATTTCGTCAAGCTTGATTTGCACTCTGTACAATTAAAATCAGATGCTCCTTTCTAGCCAAGCATGGTAGTGTGGTTGAAAATAAAGCAGTGAGCTCTGAACCAAGAGATTCACAGTTTGAATAATACTATAAACACTGGCTCATTGACTCAACTTGAGCAAGTCACGTGAATTCACTGTGCTTTCAGTCAGCCAGTCATAAAATTAAAAAGAAGCCAGCTCCCATTATTAATGGGATGTTACACCTGAGTTGCACTATCCTGAGTATTTGTATTGTGATAAAACAAATGAGTACTCATTACCCACCTGTTGCTTCAGTATTTTGTTAAAAAGGTGGGTATGCATGATAAATAGTTCATAAAAGTTTGCTCAGTTGAGAACTCGATGGGCCCAATTCTCAACTCCCCCCAGAATGTCACAAGGGGCTTGAGCCACAAGGATCTGTACAAAGTCCTCCTTGCAGCAAAAGATGTGCCAGCGGTGATTCACAAACACAGTCTACATCATCCACATGCTGCATGCACCAAAGGGGGCTTGCACCATCTTTTCAGCACAAAATGGGTGCCGGCATGGTGCAAGGGGGCATGCAGCAGCTGCAAGCTGCCATATCACCAAATTCAGGATTCTGTAAACTCTTCCAGAGTACAAAATTCTAAGTACCCTAAGATCAGCCAAGTTGATATAAGGGTACTTAGAATTTTACCCTCTGGGAGGGTTAGTGAACTTGCACAACTCTGGGAGCCCTCCCTGGGTGGGAGGGAACATGTGCCTTCGTCCCTCCCATCCCCAATCCCCTGTTATTAATACTGTCCCTGGTGGTCTAACTGACACCCCAGCCCCAATCCCTGTGTTAATATAATGAAACACATCCCTGGTGGTCTAGCTGATCCCCTTCCCCAGCCCCGATCTGCTCATGTAGGAATAGATTTAATTCCTGGTGGTCTAGTGGACCCCATCCCCCCACCCTGGCAGGCACTGCCCCATCACCCCATTGTGCCCCATCTCGAACCCTAGCCAGCAACCAACACAGCCCTTCACTCTCCACCATGGCTGGCTGCCTGACTGATCTATCACTGAATGCATACTGTATAGTATGTACTCAGTGATCGACAGCTCAGCTGGAACATATATATGGGGTTCCCCACAGCCTATGTTAAGATTAATGGCTGTATTTCTTCCTCTTTTCCTTTATTTTGAGGCACTCAGCAGGAAGGTCCTTTTTCCCCTCTTTTGTTTGTTATTTACTTGGAGCCTCTTGCCCAGGCCATCCAGCAAAATGTGGAGATCAAGGGCTTGGACTAGGAGTTAGAGTGCAAAATCATGTGTTATATGCAGATGACCTACTGGTTTATCTTATTAACCTTGAATCCTCCCTCCCTCTGGTGTGGTGGACATCGGAGGAGTTTGGAGCATTGGCAAGCTATAACTTAAATACTAGTAAAATGGAGGTTCTACATTCTCATTATTCCCCTTCTCCCAACATTAGAGCCTAATTTCAGTTGGATAGGACTGCTCTTCTTTGAAATATCTGGGACTCAACCTTTCAGTAGACCGGGCTCAGCTGGTCCCTTTAAATTCTGGTCCCTTAATTACACCAATCTTCATTTACATGCTGGTGTGGAAAAATCTACCTTTACCCTTAATGCAATCAATGGATGGCTAGACATGGTCTGCATGATTATTTTGTACAGGGTGCTTTACTTTGTCAGACCCTACAGGTAACTCCTGATAAGGGCTATTTCAGGGAGCTAAATATGCTCATTTCATGGTACATATGGGATGGACACAGATCACACATTTTTGTATTTACACTGCTACAGTTTCCCAAAAGTATAGGAGGCCTTTCCCTCCCATGCCTCTTCTTATATCATATTGCTGTGCAGGTCCATGCAGTTATATTGGTTGTGCCCTGAATATAAAATCTACTGGAGGACTATTGAATTCAGAGAAGAGGCTATATGAAATCTGCATAAAAATCTCCTGGCTTATCCCCCTTGTGGCATCAATTACAACTAATCCATTCATTAGAACAGGGCTACAAGCTTGGAGACTGATATTGCAAAACCCCAGGTTGATACAATATTAATTTCTTCTATTCTCTCTACCTTATTTGGTAACATTTTCACCTGCCACTATGGATCATGCTTTTAGACACTGGGAGAAATTGAGGTTACACCTGATTACCCAATTCTTCAGGAATGGCACAATCTTCTCATTTGGAGAGTTACAAAACCAGTACTCTCTGTGACCCCAAGATCAGTTTAGGTACCACTAAGTACACACCTTTTAAAATCACTATTATCTACTCTGAAGAACTGTTCACTGTTCCAAATCTGGGGGATCTTCTTAAATATGCTATGGGGGATCAGTCCAGCTTACCCACATGATTCCCACACTGAATCTTGCCTTGGCACAGTTAAACACCAACACAGTAAATTCAGTAAAAAGGGCATGGGAAGCAGATTTAAATACAGTTACCACTGACAAGGGATGGCAGAGACATCCTTCTTCTCTGTGCTCCATTACTGCTTCCAATGTCTGGAAAGAATTTTCTTGGAAGAGCTTTAATTGTTTTTTAGAACTCCTGCAGTCCAAAGCAAATACTTTCAGTGGTGGAGGGCTTCTTGCAGAAGAAACTGCAGGACTCCTCTGGCTACTCATGGTCATATTTTCTTGGGCTACTAAGGTCTGCAACATTTTTCTTGCCCTTAATAAAGAATTGTCCAACCATTTTGGCCATCAGGTACAATTCACAGTATGCATGTTTCTCTTCTCGGTGACCCCCTCATCCTTTGTTATCTCCCCCTACCCATAAATTGTGGAACATTCATATTCTCACAGCTAAAAAGGCACTTACAAAACTGGATGAGTACTATTGTTCCTTCTATTTGCCTATGGCATGATATAATGACTGAAATATACCAGATGGAAACAATTACAGCTCGTATAATCACACCTTGAAAAGTTTAAAATTCTGAGGGGAAGATGGGTATTATACATTACGCCCACTTGCAAGGACTTTGTTTCATAAATTGGTCATTCTTCTTCTCCTCCCCTTAGTGTTACCTGGCCTATTCAGCTCTCCCTCCCTCCTTCTTTTAGCCTGTCACCAGGTGGCCAAGTGTTTTTATGAAGCATTTGTTCTTAACTGTTTTATGATATTTAGCAGAGTTTTATGTACCACTTCTCTCAATAACTATTACAGTGTGAGTTTTAGCTTGATGTATGTTTCTTTTATCTGCGATTGTATAATTGTGTCAGCAGGGTTTTTCTAATGTTTATTCCACAGAAGCTTTTAAAATAAATAGTTACAAAATGGAAAACAGGGTCATGAGTGGAGGTTAATTGGGGTAAGACTTAAAAAGGATGTGAGGAAGTATTATTTGACAGGAAGAGTGTTTGAGCAATAGAATGGCCAATCAGGAGAAATGGTGGGTGCCTGAACCATAAGTGTCATAAGTGGCAGTGTCAGTGGCTCAGTAGGTAGCACACTTGCCTCTGAGGCTGGGAGATCAGAGGGTTGTGGGTTTAGCTCCCACATCTGGCACTTGGGTTAATATCCCAGTACTAACATTGTAGTGCAGCATGAGAGGGGTGCTGCACTTCTGAGGTGCCGTCTTTCAGATGAGACATTAAACCAAGGTTCCATCTGCCTGGACTGGTGGTAGTTCAGGTGGATGTTAAAGATCCAATGGCACTTATTGAAAAAAGAGTAGGGGAATATTTTATTGAAAACTTAAAACAAAATATACAAAATTGTATTGCAGCATACAAAATCATAAGGAAAGAAATCAAAAACAGAAATAAGTATCACAGCATACATGAACTAAAAACATAAATAATCCGTAATTGTACATAACCCCCATCCCATCCCCACCAAAAGAGCAGGGGATTATTTTTATTCAAAACTCAAAACACCATATACAAAATTATATGAACATTTTACAAAAGTATAGGAAAAGAAATCAAAATTGTTAGTAAATATTACATCCTATGGAGATGTCAAACCAAAAACATAAAATATCTGTATATAATCCCAACTCATCCCTCCTAAAAGGATAGAGAAATAATTAGTTGAAATCTTTCAAATAATAAACTACAGAGTGTTAAATAATCAAGGATACTAAAACAAAAATATAGCAGAAAATCAGGAAAAGAGAAAAAATGAATAAACCTAAATAAAGAGTCTGTCAAAAGCAAAATTAGCCGTATGAGCCAAAAACCTAATTTTTACAGTGAAAAAGGCACTATTACTGTGGTTCATATACCTGAGCCATAATGGATACTTCAAAAACTTGGAACCATACTAAAACACTCAAAGTATAAAACTCACTATAGTATGCGAAGTACCCTATGGTCCTAAAATAGGAAATATTTAAAAAGTGAAACTTTTTTCCTAATTACCTATGGTTCTCTCCAAGCATATGTATGGCAGCAAACAAAAAAGAAAAAATCCATCACCCTGTATCTAACCAAGACATGTTTCTCCACCATAATTTATACAAGTCAGGTAAAACTGTACTCTGTTCCATAACCTGCCACTTCAATACAGCTTTCTGTAACAACAGAACTACTTGTTCTCCTAATAATACTTGCTGTCAAAGTGACCAGCCACACCTAGCTAACCAAAGCTGGTAACTAATAAAACTCATCATCAGCCTAATAGTAATAGCATCAAATTTGGCCCATGCTCCAGGTAGTACCCATCGAGCCAAATCTGAGAAGGCTGGTTCCGGAATGGGTTCAGAGGCCATTTCCTATGAAATACCTCCCAAAAGGATACAGCAAATGGGCACTCTAATAGAAAATGAGAAAAGGCCTCTACAGGTTCCATACATATACTCCCTCTAGGACATGTATGTTCTTTAGTTCCTTTGTGCTTCAAATTGCCCCGAACACCCAATGTTTGGTGTGCACATAACCAGATAAAGTCTCTCATATAGTAAGGGAGCCTTTTGCTGGATAGAAGGGAGTTTATCAAGGAATGTTGGATGGCTGGTAATTTGGCATACCAAGGGGAAATATAATAAAAGTTTCCCATTATCCAACTATATAGGGATTTTCTTGAAAGTGTACAAAGGGAGGTTTTCTTGACTTTCCAAGCTTTTAATTTACTTACGACACCCAAAAATTGCCCTGGTAAGTAAGCCACCCGTGTCTGTCGTGGGAGAGGAATAGCTGGGTCCCAATCATTTAAAAGGGGTCCAATTTCATCCTCTACCCAGGGGATCCAGGCCTTTGCAGTGTTTTTCAGCAAAGGTACAAAACTGAAAAAAATAAAAGTAAAATAAAAGAAGACTACTGGGTTCAAAATACCTAAGCCACCTTCCTGTATAGGTAGATAAGTGACGCCTCTCTTGACAGGGTTCAACCTGCTGCCCCATAAACATTGAAAAAAAACCACTATAAACTGTGGTCTCCATATTCAGCGGGGGGGGGGGATAACAGCAAGATACAAAAAATGGGACAATAAAAAGGTTTTAATCAAAAAAAACATTTTCCTTTGGTCATCTGCCATTTATTCCAATGGACTACCTTCTCTTTAGCTGATGTCAAAAGTTGTTCCCAATTATACCATTGGAGATCGTCCCCACCAAAATAAATGCCCAATATCTTTCTATAAGCCATATCTATAGGAATTCCCCAAATAAGTGACACATCACCAGCATCATACCCCAAGGGCAAAACCCCACTTTTCTGTGTATTTATTCTTGACCCAGAAATATTGGTAAATTCACATAAAAGGTCACGGGCTGCTAATGCAGAAGATCTGTCTGCCAAAAAAAGTTCCAGATCATCCGCAAATGCCAAAGCAACCACCTGCCTATCCTCTGATCCTACTGAGAGTCCAATTATTGCTTCTGTCCCATGTAGTGCATGTAATAGTGGATCTAGAGATAGGACATTTAATAAGTGGCTGAGAGGACACCCTTGCCTTACCTCTCTATGAGCCAAAACTGCATTACTTACCCATCCATTAACACTTGGTATCAAGCATATTCCAGTATAACAAATCTGTAGCCAAGTTATAAACAGAGATGGAAATCCAAAAGACTATAATGTCTCCCACAAATAGTTGTATTCAACCCAATCAAAAGCCTGAGATTGATCTAGGCAAACCAGGTGACCGAATAATTCCTTGTTGTCTCCCTTATGTAAAATTTCCCATACAAAAATTAAGGCATCCTGGATCCGTCTCCCCAGAATGCTACTATACTGGGACAGATGCACTACCAGATCTATAACGCTAGCTAATCTATTACTAAGAACTTTCATTAAAATTTTATAGTTAGTGTTCAAAAGTGAAATTGGTCTCCATTGCTATAAATCTCCCCGATATCCTCCCTTAAAAATCAAAATCAAAAGACCCTCCAACATACACTCAGGGAGGTTCTGTTGGGATAAGCCATCATTCAGACACATACAGAACTCAGGTCCTAAAATATCCCAAATACGTTTATATATTTCATGTGGAGACCATCAGACCCTGATGTAATACCAGGTTTAAGTGACCAAATTACAGTTTTTAATTCAGTCTGCGAAATGGTGGTAGTCAGAAGAGTTCCAACATCCTGTGGCAGCTAAGGTAGATTTAATTTCCCCAACCACTGTCGCATCTTTACTACCGATAAATTTTGGTTATCAAAAATATAAGAAAAATGAGAGGTAATTTCTTTCAAAATATCTACCTTATTGTGCACAGTAATGCCAAAAGATGTAATCAAGTACTCCATATTATGGCGGTCTCTGAGGAGTTGCATACAATCAAATGGTAATGTGTCTTTTATTTTACCACTAGTACCATATTTTTGCTTATATTCTAAAGATTTTAGGGCTTCAAGTTGTTTTTTTGCCAATGCACTTTTTAAATGTTTAACCTTCTGCAAGTCTTCCATACCTAAATTAGGTCTGAAAGATGTCCAGAAGGCAATACTATTCCTCAACAAGGCAATTTCATCATATTTAAATTTCCCATTAATACGCCCTATTGTACGAATAAAAGATTTTATCTCTGTTTTTCTATCTTCCCACCAAGTGGAACTGTCATCATATAAGAAAAACACAGATTTTCGTGCTTGAAGTACTGTGAAAAAAACATCACACACCATTGGAATAGACATTAATAAACTATTCAATTTCCAGGTCCCCGGCCCACTTCTTACCTCCAGGAGGCCACTAAGGACTAATGTTAGTAACTTATGGTCTGAAGTGGCTACATATTGAAGGAGAGCCAGTTTCATATTTGAAAAGGCAGATACAAAGAAATAATCAATTATAGAGGCTCCAGGGCCACAAAAATATGTATAACACTCTGTTGTTGGGAGAGAACCAAAGGCCTCTATTAATCCCACATCACTAATCAAGTGAGTCAGGCACTGAGCATCACAATACACTTTTTTATTTGAGGCAGGGGTAGAGTATTGGGCCAAAGTAACATTAAAGTCCCCTCCTAAAATTACTAAATGGGATGTCTGTAATAAAGGAGAGAGGGATCGAAAAAGAAGTACACTCTCACACTTCGTTTGTGATGCATAAATATTTATGAGCCTAATCAATTGGTGAGCCCATTTTATGTCCAGCATCAAAGCTCTTCCTGGCTGCAACTCTAAATGATGCAGGACCTTAATTCTAGAAAAAACAAACAAATCCATACCCCTGAACACAGATCTTCCCCCTGGGACCAAAAACTGTCTCCCCAAAGCCATGCATCAGAAGCCGCAGACCTCTCAACCACTGAATGTAACCGTACATCCTGAAAAAACACACAGTCCAGGTTGGTATGCAAAAAATAAGAAAAGGTGCTGCATCTTTTAATCAGTGATTGAATGCTATTAACATTCAAAGATGCTACTCGAAAGGAGAAGGGATCCATGGGTTAAACAAGAATGAATCTTCATTTTACTTTACTCGAGGCCCTTGTCACTCTTCCACTTTTAGTTCCATGGGCCCAATGATCAGTAGAATCTGAGCAGTCATCCTAGGAGTCTGTCATCACAACTCCTTCAACAGGGAGATCTACAGGGTCTGGGTCCTAAGGAATGTCAGTCAGTATGGAAAATTTGTTTATGTCCTCTAAAGGGGCCATACATTCCGTCTTCCTCTGTTTACCTTTGAGTTTGGCAGATTTTCCTTTTTTCCCCTGTACCAAGGTGAAGCCCATACTACTGGTAGTGGATTCGGGGGGTGGGGTCTGAAATCGAGAAGTTGGGAAGATCAGTAGAACTGCCATCTTGTGGAAGGGGTTCAATATCATGAATTTGGGGTTCCTGGCCTTCCTCCTCGATCAAGGGAGTTAATACAGGGCCTTTTTCAGTGGCAGATACCCCTGGAGTCGGGGATGTCTGAGTCGCCATGGGGCCTGGGCCTTGTTTTACAGCCAAACAGATATAATGATCCTGAACCCCAAAATCAGCATCCTCTGTGTTCCATGCAGCAGAGGAGCAATCATAAAAAGTATGGTCGAGGTCATCACAAAAGTTGCCTTTAGGCTGCCTGAAGCAGTGGCCGCTAGGGTGGCCTAGCTCCCCACAATAAGAGCACTTCAAAATGTCACAGGATGTACTTCTATATCTGGAGGAGCCACATTTGAAACATACCCTCGGCTGTCCAGGATAAAATAAGAAACCCTTGTCTCATCCAATAAAAAAGCAATTGGGTAAATGTATCAAGTCCTGCTCATTATGGTGCAATTTTATTTGGAATTTCCACCACTCATTTCAAAACCCCTTGGCATCCAAAATGGGCATAGGATTATCCTGAATATTATATCTTTTTTCTAACCAGTGTATGATGTCCACAATGTTCACTGCTTCATTTCTAAACAAAATGGTGATAACATGAAAAAGCTGTTTAGTAAGGGGAAATACTATAAAGTCTGACCACAGGGGATTAGTTTTCAGATTAATATATCTGCACCAAAAAAGTTTCCAGCAATGCAGGAGTGCAGAAACTAATATCAAAGGTGAACTCCCCCTGTACATGTATGAGGGCATAGACTTCTGAAGGAGAGAACCCCATACTCCATTTAAGTAGGACCTTGCCCACATAAAATCTGTCAGGATGGTTTTCGCGAGGACCTACATAACATAGCGAATCGCATTTCACCATTTGGCTAGTTCCACTGGCTTGTGGAAATGACTAGCATAAGAGGGTCTTACAGGTTCCCCCGGGGTTGAGGCCTGGTGTGGGATCAGCAACAGTAGGTGCAACTGGGGGTTTCATCAGGGCCTACAGCAGTAATATTCAGTCGGTCTTCAACAGGATCAGAAATGTCATTAGACTGAAATGTAGGCAATGGCAATATGTTAGCATTAGAAACAGAAGTGACACTTATCTGATCCAATGAATGATTGGTAGGTCCAATGTTAGGCTTCCAATACCCGTCGGAAAGTGAGATCCATCCTGCTGCAAGCAAGGCCTTGTTGGGAGACCAAGATCCAGCCTCTTCAGTGCTCCAGTCTCACCTCAGAGATGAGTGGACTGATTCAGGGAAGTCCGTGGAAGTATACTCTGCTGAGAGCAGCTTCGAGACTCCCCCTGAAACTGCAGTACCTGGAGATGTGTCTGTATGCTTCCGCTTTCGATCCTCCACCTGCCTCATATGCTCAGTCATCAGCTGTTCGCTCATGTGAAGTAACTCAGCAGCTAAACACCGCTGTTTTTGCTTGAGACTTAAGTGATCTTCAGGATTCTCCACCGAGGAACCGCCACTATGGACGTTCTGCTGGCCACCTGCCTGGTGCATTCCAGCAGTCCCTGTAGCGGTTCCTTCATTCTATGTACTCATTTCATCCTGCAGTGTCTCCTGGGCTCTCACAGCCCCAGCCATCCATTCTCCACCAGACCTGACAGCAAATGAGACGTCTCGCCGTTCAACAGGCCCCCTACTGCAAGAGATGGGGAATTTCCCCAGTGTCCTGGCCAAATTTCCCTCATTCACTAACAATATCACCAACAGCTTAATCTGGTTCAAGGTCAGTTGGCATTCATCTGTATCCCCCTCCCCAGGTTGTGCCTGAAAATAGGCAGGATTTGCCTAGTGCACTTACCTGGTCAACAAAAACTAAATAAATAAATAAACAGCTTCAAACACATCTGGGATACAGCTAAAGGTATATTAGTGTATGGAGGAATGTAACTGTGTATGGATTCCATACACTCAAAAAAAGTTGTTCTGCTTTGGTAGTGACATAGCTTCTATTGCAGAATGACTTTTCATTCTGTATTAGTAGCTACAGTATGTCACAATGCAACTGCCACCAAATAACGCTGTTCATTGGAAAGGTGTTGGTCGACGAGTCAATGTGTGAGCTGGCCGGCCAGTGGAGATTGAGAAACTGTGGGTCTCTGGAATAAAATGCTGCCACAGATCAAGAATAGTAAGTGATTTGTTTTGGTTTTGGGCACAATACACTATAAAGTGTATGGGAGCCCAAATATACAACCCCACTATTTTCAATATCTCATGGTTTACATGATGAAAGGGACCTCACGAGCTTCAATCTCTATGTCCTCAGCATCATGGAATTCACTCAATATGAGAATTGTGTGGTTGTGTATGGGCTCCAATACACTATCCTGCATGTAGTTATACAGCAAGGTGAAGGATGCAGAAAAATAGAGAACAAAAGGCGTTTATGCAGAGACCCCATGGAGACAATAGGTCCCGGATTATGATAGGGTAATATAGGCAGCCTGGATGGACCATCAGTCTTTTTCTGCCATCATCATCTATGTTTCTATGTTACCAGGGCAACATACTATGGAATGAAGAAATAGCCAACAGTTCTTGTTTACAAATTTAGCTTATATTGAGGGGAAAAAATATATGTCTTTCGATATTTCAGTGATACAATTAAATTCCTACGAAGTTATAGAACTTGTTTAGTTCATCTGAGTAGTTAACCTGTCAGGTGATGAATTTAAAATATCCACAGCCTGACTGTATGTTGTATAAGCCAGTGCAAAGTTGTCAAAAGAACCAAGGCCTTGTAACACTGCTGAGTAAGGAGTTTGCGACCCTTCCTAGAGCTTGTACAAAGGTCATAATAGCTGATCAAGAAAATCGGCGCAGCCAGCATGTAGATGGCCCACAAGGCCACACAAAAGCATTGCATCTCTCATAAGCCTAGTTGCACAGTGCAGAACCCTTTCCTGGTTACCACTTGCTACAAGCAGGTGACAATAGGGGGTGTATATGCTCAAAAGGCAACCAGTTAGGCCCCACAAGGGAGTGGCTATGTGGGGAGCTAGTAAACTACCAACAGTTCAAACGTATGGAAAGATTAGTGTGAAGGAAACTACTGGACTGCATTGGATAGTGGGGATCATGAAAAAAAGGATTACAGAACCACCAGACTTGCTTTGGAGGCTGCGGACGTGAACCTCTAGACCACCAGGGTAGATCACACTAGGGAAGGGAAAGGTGGTACACATCTTTTTGGAAGGCCAGGCAGCCTCAGGAATACAGCATGTTGCTATGCTATGCCAGACCGTGATCACCGTTGAGGGCTGGAGTGCTAACATGTGCAGCCTCATCTGACTAACAATCTGCATTGCACCACCAGAGGAGTTCACCTTGCAACAGGTTCCTGCAGCTGAGTATAGCAGTTTTCTGTGGTGTCACCATAATGCTGATGCAAAGCAATCAATTTGAGCTGTCCCAGCCTGTGACTGGGCACAGGGCCTGAATATTTTCATCAAACCATAATGTTGAATAAACATAACTGAGAGCACTTACATATTAGATTCACCCAGCTTCATCTGCTTCAGAACAGTAGCTGCCACACACACTGAAAGTGAATGTAAAGCTGAGTGGCTACTGGTTATGGCACTACAGCACCTGCAGTGTATATTCATAGGTGAACTAAGGGGAGTGTCTTAATTGAATAAGAGCACTGCTGTTTGGGTGATAGGACAGTGAAATGAGGCTTAGCGGTTCTATTAGCCACAAACAGCTTGACAGAAATATCTTATTCAGTAAGAGGCACTACTTAGTATACATATAAACATAGCGTATTGTAAATTGAGTTAGCTAGAGAGAGTTATAAAATGATTTACATTTCCTTTTTTAATTTTTAAAACTAAGTGTAATACTCCTTCCTTACAAACCTGTAAAGCAGAATGCTCCACTTGTAAGCAGGATAAGAGGGCCTGAGGATCTGAGCCCTGATTGTTTGATATCATGTAAGTGATTTATAATAGTTTTTCACAGTTAGTCACCAGATCTCAACAACTAACAGAGTACTGTAATCAATAAGGAAATGTTGATTGTAATCCAGGCCCTAAAATATAATAGTCCACATCAGAAAATGTATCATGCACAATCTGGCATACTGGTAATTCAACCCAACTCACATTTTTCTTCTCTCAGAAGAGATGCTTGATTGGCTTAGCTTAGAGTATAAAATGTTCTTACCTGTCAAGGGTGTCCCTTTTGGTCTGTGTTAATACAGTACATAGATGAAATATTGTGAATAAGCCTGCACTCTGAGCACCCTTGTTGTTTCTGTCTCATGTAGGTGGCAGTGCTATCATTTTACATATTTTACTTTTCTTGAATGACAAATTCTGTAACTACTGTAAATCCAGGAAAATCACAAATAAATAATATAAAGTGGGTAGAAGAATTTTTCGGTCTGTACTTGTATCCCCTCCTGATGCTTACAATGTCACTTACACATGATGTGCAAACCACAGCAGCATTTACCAGACTGTCAGGTAGCATGCCTCTTACTATGCCAAGAAGAAAGACAAAATGCATTAAAAGTAGAATAAATGATAAAGTTTCATGGGTGTCAAATAAAATGTCCTGTTGCTTTATAACCATTATTGCATTGAAGTCTTACATTAAGGCCTTTTCCGTTTTAAATTATATGTCAACTATAATTTGCCACCAGGGACATGAAGTGTTCAATTGCCTTTAGAGAAATCATGGAAGCTTAGCTCTGTGTGTCAAGCTGGAATTAATCTGACAGGGAAGCCCACAGCCACACCAAATAATTGTTCGTTAAAATCACGAGTAACTTTTAAAATTCTAAATACTTTGCTTGAGGTTTTCCTGCTCACTTTTTATAAACAAAAACAATTGAACATCATCCAACTCACATGGAGAGTCTAAGTTATCAGGAGTTTGTGATGAACTAGGCATATTCAGTCATAGTAACATAAAATGCTGGATGGGCAACCATTCAATACCAGCCTGTGCTGCCACAGAGGGGTTTTGATTACCTTTGACTTTGAATGCGAACCTCTAGAACTCTGAACTATTCAGAAACTTGAAGTGGCAGCTCTGACTGGTTGGGCATGTAGTTGCATATCCAGAATTTATATAGTGTAGAGTTGGGTGGTCAGACCTCCGCAGGGAAAAAAGGAACAGGTACACACAAGGAGCTCAGCCACGTCTACCTACTTCGGTGGACTGTTGTTAGTGGAGGCACTTCCGGCGCTCTGCGCTGGCTCCCCACCACCCCCACCACTGCCCATGGTGAGCATCTACTTATATAGCTGAGATCGGCTCCCCACCACTCCCACCACCACCACCCTTGGTGAGCATCTACTTATATAGCTGAGATCGGCTCCCCACCACTCCCACCACCACCACCCTTGGTGAGCATCTACTTATATAGCTAAGATCGGCTCCCCACCACTCCCACCACCACCACCCTCGTTGAGCATCTACTTATATAGCTTAGATCACGTGAGCTGCAGAACCTATCAGCTCACTTTACCATTTGCAGGTTCTCAGTTTCCTCCACTAGTGGGCGCATCTCACATCTCTTGTTCACTCTAACCCACATCAGCTGGCTAAGTAGGCAGGACATTTTGTCCCTTCACATTTCTGGCTGCAGTTTCTGTTGCGCCGGAGCAGGCAGTAGGAAAAGCCTGCAAAACAACTCATGCAAAACAAACATAGCTCGCTGTGGTCCTGCCTTCTCTAGATTGGGGACTGTGGCAACAAACTGCTCTGAACCTAAATCAACTGTGCTCAGCCTGCTTCACTCTCCTCTGAACCCCCAGAGGTGGCCAAACAATATTGGAATATAGCATTCATTCTAGCTCCAACTGATCTCCTGCCTGTAGTCTCCCAGCACATATCCAACCAAATCCACTACAGCTAAATTTGCTGCATGATTCTCACTTAGCACACTTGCTTCCTAACCTAGCTAACTGGTGCTGAGGTTACAGCCCGAAACCTACTTCCAACCCCCTCATATACATAACTCATAATGCTGCCCCCACAGTGGGAAGAGGTAAATGGTCTAAAGATTGCTCACCTCAATATAAGGAGCATCCTTGCCAATCACTCAGGTCTAACGGCATGGGTCACCTACTACAAACCTGACATCCTTGGGGTCTCCGAAACCTGGCTCAAACCTGCGCACCCCGACTGTGTCTGTGCTCTCCCTGGCTACCTTGTGATTAGACAGGACAGGGTGGGCAAAAAGCGTGGTGGTGGGTTGGTGCTCTATTACACATCTCATCTAAAAGTGACTGACATACAGTACCTTATCCCCCAACCCCTCCTTTGAGTTTATACATGCCCTCCTCCTATTAGGTAACACTCAGAAGCTTCACATTGCCTGTGTATACAACCCCCCAAAAGGTGGTGTTCATGGGCTCTCCTACCTACTTGACTGCCTTAGCCCCAAGGTGAAGACTAGTGAACTACTAATGTTTGGGGACTTCAACCTTAACTGGCTGAGTGGGAATGCAAAAATCTATGAACCCCTTCTATCTGGCCTTGCCCTCAGCCAACTTATCACCAAACCCACCAGACCCTCCTCCTCCGGGGAAAATGGCTCTCTGCTTGACTGGATGTTGTGTAATAGGCCTGACCAAATTACCACCTCAGGCCTCCTCCCCAATTTGATCTCGGACCATTGCCATACATACTGCATCTGGAAGGTTCAAAATTCCAGGGTTCCACCAAAAGTCTTACAGATGAGAGATTACTCAAACTTTGACCTAAACAACTTCCATACCTACCTCAGCCTGACAGACTGGTCCCCGGTATATGCAGACCTGGACCCCTCGGTTGCTCTAGACAGCTTTCTGACCATATTCACCTCACTACAAGACAGACATGCTCCACTCATTAAAAGAAGAGTGAGGGGCACAGTCACTAAATGGTTACAAGGGGAACTGTTTGCCCTGATGAAGTTCAGGGACAAATGTTGGCTAACATACAAAGCCTCTGGGAACGGATCAGACTTCAAGGTCTACAGGGAGCTTAGAAATTCATGCAAATGGGCAATCCACTTGGCAAAGAGTGATTTCTGCAAAGCATCCCTCGATGTGTCCGCCAAGAACCCGAGGAGTTTCTGGCACACTATGAAGCACATGGTAAATGGTCGGGCCTGCCAGCAGGTCCCTGACCTGCAAATAAATGGAGTCAGTTGCAATAATCCCCAAACGATAGCTAACGCATTCAATGACCTGTTCTCAGACCTATCTGATTATACTTCTATGCCTTCAATTTCTAAGGATATGGGTCCTGCTCCTGGTGCTCCACCCGATCCTCCCCTCCCTCCCTTTTACTTTAAGTCTTTCTCCTTCAAAGAAACCCAGAAGCTTCTAGTAGGTCTCTCCCCTTACTCCAGTGCTGGGCACGGCAACCTTGTGCCCAAACTGCTAAACGTTGGTGCTCCCTTCTTGGCCCGCCCGATCTCCCATATTCTAAACTCCTCGCTCATGACGGGGTCTGTCCCTCCCATTTGGAAGGTGGCCCATGTGACCCCTGTCCTCAAGCATGGCAATCCCAAATTACTTAAGAACTATCGACCCATAGCGATTCTATCCGCAGTCAACAAACTGCTCGAGAAAGCAGTGGCCTCCCAGATTGCCCTCTTCCTCCAAACCTATTGCCTTCTCTCTCCCCTGAGCAGCATGGGTTCCAAAAAGGACATAACAACTCCACTGCCCTAGCACAGGTCACCTCCAACATTAGAACTGTGATTGATCAAGGCAAACTCACGGGGGCTGTCTTCATAGACCTGTTCAAGGCCTTCAACTTGGTTGATCACACCCTCCTGGACTCTGCTCTCCAGTCTTTTGGTCTCTCCCCTCCCATCCTAGCCTGGTTCTCTAACTATCTCTCGGGTAGGAAACAGTACACGATGTTCCAAAATGCCATATCTGTCCTATCACCAGTAGCCTGTGGGGTACCTCAGCGGTCGGTCCTTGGTCCCCTCCTGTTTTCCCTCTTTATAAACCAGTTGCCCTCAATCCCAACCTTTGCACAAGTTGCTTTATATACCGATGATGTGGTGCTCCTTGCCAGTTCACAAAGTATTGATGACATTAACTATGGACTCAACTTGGATTTCGGTCGCATCCAGTCCTGGCTCAAGGCAAGTAAGCTGGTCATCAACCTTCAGAAGACGCAGGCAATGTTATTCGGCTCCCTTCCCAAGGTGAGACTGTGCCTGGTCATGCTCAGAGTCGATGGCATTGACAGCACCCCTTTGAAGGTGGTGGAATCATTCAAGTACTTGGGGGTGACTCTTGACCCACAAATGGTATCTCACCCTGCACATACTTAACTCCTGTAAGGCAACCAACTGCAAACTAGGACTTGCGTACAGAGCAAAAAGTTGCCTCACCCCAGCTGCCAGACTTGCCCTGGCAACAGGAGTCTTTCTCCCCTCACTTGGTTACGGGCTTACCTCCTTCATGAATGCCCCCAAAGCCTGGTTCTCCAAATGGGACACCTCGTATAACAACATATGTCGGTTTGCCCTATCGGCCCCTCGTCTCACCCATCGGTGTCTACTTTACTGTAGACTGGGTTGGCTTTCCCCAAGCAACCATCGCTCATCCGTTATGGGCAACTTTACAGATAACATCATCCGATCATCTACTCCTCCAGCACTTGCTGACCTCCTCCAGCCTGTCCCCTCTGGCTATCAGTTGAGGTCCACTGAATCCCAGGCACTGATGGTTCCGAAGACTCACTTCCTTGTGGGAGATCGAGCATTTGCAGCTCTTGCCCCAAAACCCTGGAACCTCCTACCTCCTCACGTAAGAACTGCCCCCACCCACAGTTGTTTCAGGTCCTCCCTTTGGGATTACCTAAAACAAGCCTCAAGCTGCCTCTGTCCCCTGTAGTCCCTCCCTCTGTGAAGTGCCTGAAATAAAAAAAAAAAAAATACCTGGCTCTTGGTGCACTTATTCCAAAAATAAATAACAAATAAAGCAATATTCACAAATATTGTTGCTGTGACTCTGGCTCTAATTTTTCCTGGCTGCCCTCCTGGGTTGTTCTGCCTCATACTGAACTGCACTAAAATTGTTCTCTGCCTGTTACCTGACTGTAGATGATTGCTTAGACCTGTCTGTACCTTGCCTGACAATTGGACCCAAGCCTTTGTGCTTTGTTTCGGCTGGTTCTTTTTGCTTGTAGTCTGACTGTACCTTTGTGTAACTTGATGCTTGCCTCGGTATTGTTATTGCTTATATCTCTGTAACTCTCCTGGGTCACACCTGAAAATAGGCATGTGACTGTCTAGTGTGCTTACCTGGTAAACAAAAGCTAAATAAATAAATAAATAAAAATTGTTCTACAAGTTTAATGAACTCTGGATACTTGTCAGAAATCTGAAATGTGAAAAAACAACCGAGGCGTCATAGTAATTATCTTTCATTGTCAACTCCTTGATGTGCATGCACTGTTTCTTTCCATTTATAAATTTAACTAATGCAGTCTCTAGAGGTTTTTTAGAATGCGGTTGTACCAAAGAAGTGTACAGTCATGTTCCATAACCTTTGAACTGTTGTACAACAGCATTTTCAATGGGATGGAAATCAGTACACAACAATACTCTAGTAGACAATATATAGTAATTTAAGGTCAGTTCTACGTCTTTCATGTAATGTCACCCTCCACTTCATAACCAGGGATGAATAATTATGCTATGAAAACATGTAGTATTTTACAGGGATTCCCTACCCACTTTACTATTCAGGTTAATCTGTAGTAAGCAAATATTTGTCCAGGCTTAGTCTTGAAAGCCTGTACTGTCTTCATATCCTCTGCTTCTTCTGGTAGTCTGTTCAGTAAGGTTCACCTTCTATGGGAGAAGTGCCTCCTAATGTTATTTAAGCAATAAACCACGACAGGGTGTGGGTAAATACCAGCATAACCCGCACTCTGGAGTGGTTTATTGTGATTATACAATGTCCCCCTTCTGTTTTTGTAGGATAAAATAAAATAAAATTACATTTTTTTGCCATTTTAAATAGTTTTTATTGTATGTACTTTTGAGCCACAAAAAGGAGTTGTCTTTTTTAAGTATGAGTAAAATGGCCACCAGGCTGGGCGCGTTGTCCACTGCTCTTTCCGCCAGCCTAGTGTTTTTACTTTTTTAGTCTTGTTCGTCTCATCTATTAGTTTCTGCCATTGTTGCTACTGACTCTATGGATTTGTTTGTTCTTTTGTTTGTCCCCGAATTTCCCTACCTCGAGGTTTTGTCTTTCCGAGCAGGAGTTGGAGTGAATTTGGTAGCGGAGTGTGCCGAGTTCATGAGCGATATCGGGGTGATTTTTGGGACCGCCTCGCAGTGTGCACTGGGGCCGTCTCATCTTGGCCCCGTTACCACCCCTGTATACTCGGTTTGCTGGGTCTGATGCCTCTTTTACTCCAACGGACTCTGTGAGACCTTTTATTGTTGAGTGTTCTTTTCTGAACCCCCAGACGTGGGATTACTGCTGTTGGTGTCTGTGGCTCCTTGTTTGACTGGATTAGTTTGATAACTAGCTAATGAAGATTTCAGGAGGCTGTGAGTTAAAGGAGTGGGAACAGTGGAGAAGGGGACTTGTAATACACAAGAGAAGATCTGGGATTACTGGCAGTGGACTTTTTCTGGATTGTTGGCAGTTTGGTTCGAGGTTGCCAGGAATAGTGGGTACACGAGGAAACAGCTTTGATTTGGAGAGGGGAACTGGTGGCCCTGATCCTGTGGTTGGGTTGACTGCAGGTGTGCAGCTGTGTAGGGGTCCTGGGTCCTATTTTGCTGGTAGTTGATGACTTAGACCGGTGTCCATTTTGGATTCTCCGTGGGGCCTACTGGTAAGTGGGCCTGGGCTGGGATACATAGCAGTAGCCGTAGGCTTGCAGTTTGGTCTCCAAGCTGGATTTGTCAGGGACCGCTCCGGTTTCAGAGTGACTAACATCTGAAGGGGACTATTCTTGACTCCCCTTCCTTCAAACACAGTCAGAATTCTCCATATGTTTCATTTAAAATCTGTTTAAGAAGGCAGTGAGAGTGCCTCCTTTTCTTTCAATCTCGGGGCAGTGAAAGTGTAACGGGACAGTAAAGTGTCTGGGCATATTTTTTTGAGGCTTTCAACATTTATTTACCCAGGAAGTGAGAGCCCCTTGAGGGGTTTTTGGTCTCCTCTGGTAGTGAGAGATCCACTGGTGCTGGAAAAACTTGATTTTGGTTTCTTGGTCCTTCTAAACCTGCTGGCCTGGACCAAATGACTGTGACACTTAATTTTAAAAATTAATTTTAGTACATTTGTTGCCATTGGGGTGGGGTTTCGAATTTATTTGTTGATTATGTATTTTATGGTTAGTTTATGATAGTGTTCCCCAGTTATAGATTTTGTTTTATTCCCCTCCAAGTGAGAGTTGAGGGAGCATTATATTTTATTCAAGTATTGTTAATTTTCTTTTTATTTTACTTTATGAGTTTATTTTAGTTGAATTAATTGACTGGGGTTGTTCTGCTATTGTGTTGTATTTTTTTCTGTAGGTTGGTGTATTTTTATTGTAGTTATTAAAATGTGCAGGAGGCCTGCCCCCATGGTCGTGCACTTTTCACCCTCTGCCCTTCAAGCCCTCCACCCTTTTATCCCCCCATTGCAGTTTACAACTTTTCAGCGCTGTAGAGCACTGGGTATTGCCCACCGTGGGGGGGCACTGGGGGTGCAAACGGTGGAGGGTGAATGAGCGGAGTCACTGCATTGAGGTCGTAAAATCCAGAAAACACCCTGGGGTGAAATGGAACCCAGATTGTGGCTCTCCGTGCCTGATTTCCATACTCAAGGGCACCACCAATTTTGGTGGGCAGGCAGTTTGGGTAGCGCTGGAAGTTCATCCAACTTGAGCGGTGTTATGCAATGCTGGGCCCATTAATAACAAGACTACAATTATTGCAGATCTTGTGGGGACAGCGAACCTGACATGCATCACCGAGACCTGGCTGGATGAGAACTCGGGCCCTATCTTGGAGGCCACATCTCCAGCCGGGTACTCAGTGATACACCACTCAAGATTGGATTGCGGGGGGGGGGTTGTGGTCTGTGTTAAGACTGAACTGGGCCTCACAAGTGTACCAGTTGAGGATACTGAGCCATTTGAGTGTACTGTAGTATCAGGTGTAGGTTGTAGGATCGCTCTCATCTACCATCCACCCGGGGATGAAAAGCGTTTCCTTCAGGAAGTGGCAGACTTTGTGTGTTTGAATCACCCAGGCTGATGGTCCTGGGTGACTTCAATGCCTTGGTCAATGACAAACTCTTGCAATTTGAACAGCACTTCCTCCAGTTGATGATGTCTCTGGGCCTCACACAGATTGTTACCACTGCTACTCATAAACATAATCACTCTTTTGACCTAGTCTTCCTCCTGGGGATTGAAGCCTCTGATTTGGGGTGGAACCTGTCAGATGGTCCTATCATTACACTGTGAGATTCAGTTTTTGCACCCCCTTCATAGGCCTACCCCTGTGGAGATGGTCAGGTAACGCCCTTTAAGAGATGTAAGCTCTGAAGGCCTGTTGGTGGTACTTGACCTATGGGTGCTTCCATCCGCAAACAATGACACAGAGGCCTTAGTGATGGCCTATAATAAGGCCATTTCTATGGCCCTGGATGTCGTTGCTTCTGTCCGAGTTCATCCTCTCACTCTTCGCCCTCAGTCCCCTTGGTTTGATGGGACTTTGAGGGAGATGCGGTAATTAGGACGAAGGTTAGAGCGCTGCTGGCTGAAATCTGCCCTGGATGCTGACCACCTCAGATTGGTGGATCATTATCAAGCCTATCAATCTGCAATCACCCATAAGAAGGCAGAGTTCCTGTCCAGGGAGATTGCAGCTGCTCAGAACCAACCAGCTCAGCTCTTTCGAACGGTAGACAGACTGTGCAGCCCAGCCTGTCGGCAGGTACGAAGAGCCTTTTCGCAAGTAGAGTGCGATGAGCTTGCTGGATTCTCTGCGGTTAAGCTGGCTGACATCAGGGCAGAGCTCCAACCAGCACACTCTATGGGCATTGCTTTGGATCAGCGCTCAGTCGCTGCTCCTCAATTTTCCTGGAGTACCTTCGACCGGCCGGATTTCATGGATGTCATGCAGGTTGTCCTGGGTAGGCACTATACATGCTGTAGTTTGGACCCAGGACCAACTACCCTGATTATGGGTTGTAGTGACATCAATGGCCTGGTCCTAGAATGGATAGTTTAGTGCTCCTTGGAAACAGGTGAGTTTCCTACCTCCCAGGTGGTGACACCCCTCCTGAAGAAAGCTTCTTCAACCCAGATTGCCATGTGAACTACAGACCAATCTCAAATCTTCCCTTTACAGGGAAGGTGATTGAGAAAGTAGTGCCCTACAACTGGAGAATCATTTAACCATCCATGACATCTATGAACCTCTCCAATCTGGTTTTCAAAATAGGCACAGTACTGAGACGGTGCTGGTTCGGGTGCTCAGTGATCTCCTAATGACAAGAGATTGGATAAAATGCTCAGTCTTGGTTCTTCTAGATCTCTTATCAGCATTTGATACTGTGGACCATGGAGTTCTTCTCGGTCACCTGAGGTTCATCTGTGGCCTGTCAGGTACAGTCTTCTGCTGGTTTACATCCTTCCTCACTGGAAGAACTCAGAGGGTGGCGTTGGGAATTCATTCCTCTGACCCAGTTCCTCTGTGATGTGGGGTTCCTCAGGGTTCGGTGTTGTCCCCCATTTTGTTCTCAGTGTACATACTACCCCTCAGAAACATTGTAAGAAGGTATGGGCTGAGGTTTCACTGCTATGCTGATGATACCCAGCTCTACCTTTCTTTTGCACCTGACCAGGATAGAGCTCTCTCGGCATTAAACAATTGCCTCACTGAAATCCAGGATCGAATGAATTTGAGCCAGTTAAGGTTGAACTCAGAAAAGACTGAGGTGCTGGTTGTGGACCCGGGGTGCCGGATAGGGGGGTTGGGGGTAGGTTCATCTTCAGGACTTTTCCTTGGGGGCCTGCCACTCCCTACCTCTGAATGGGTGCGAAACCTGGGGTAATTTTTGACAAAGGGCTGACATTGCATTCGCAGGTGTCAGCGGTCATCAAATCCTCTTTTTTTCCATCTGAGGAACTTCTCCAGGGTTAAGTTTCTTGTTCCGTCTGGCGATCTCCCCATGATGATCCATGCCTTTGTGTCCTCGCACCTTGATTTTTGCAATTCCCTTTACCTAGGGCTACCTGGGGTGGATATCCACCGCCTGCAGCTGGTGCAGAACGCAGCAGCCCAGTTACTGATGGGGACTTCCTGGTCTTGTCATATTTCTCTGGTGCTGCACTGGCTGCCAGTACAGTGGTGGATCACCTTTAAAGTCAGACTTCTGACTTACAAAGCCCTACATGGACAGGGCCAGGACTACCTGAAAGAGCTTCTGGTTCCTTACTACCCTGGGCGATCACTCTGCTCAGCTGAGGAGGGGTTGCTAGAGATTCCAAGGGTTTGTTTAAAATCTTCTGAGGCCTGGGAATTCATGCATGCAGCCCCAACCCTTTGGAATTCACTACCCTATCAGTTACGGGAGTGCATGACTGAGGAGGGATTCAAAAGCCTCTCAAAACCTATTTATGGAATCAAGCATACTGTGAATGATCCTACTCTGCCTTTTACCTAGTTCATGCACATAGGGAAGAGAAACCCTGAAGCCACCTATAGACTGGGAGGGGAGTTGCTGGCAGTCACAAGGGAAGAAAGAGACTTGGGCATCATCATCATCACCAATGACCTGAAATCATCCAAGCAGACCACTAAAGCAGTAGGTAAGGCTAGAGAGATGTTGGGGTGTATTAGTAGGGGTATCACAAGTCAGAAGAGGGAGGTCATAATCCCTCTTTACAAGACACTGATTAGGCCCCATCTGGAGTACTGCATGCAGTACTGGAGGCCACAGCTTCACAAGGACATTAACCAAATGGAGGCAGTCCGGAGAAGGGCAACCAAAATGGTGCAGGGACTGCATCAGAAAACATATGAGGACAGATTAACGGAACTCAATATGTATACCCTAGAGCAAAGGAGGGGGAGAGGTGATATGATCGAAACATTCAAATACCTAAAGGGCATTAACAAGGTGAAAGTGTCTAACATGTTTCGATATAAGAAAAATAGCAGGACAAGAGGACACAGCATGAGATTAGAGGGAGGCCAATTAAGGGGTAATGTGAGGAAGTTCTTTTTCAAAGAAAGGGGTGGATGCATGGAATGTCCTACCTCAGGAAGTGGTGGATATTAATACAGTGCAGGGCTTCAAACAAGCATGGGATAGGCAAAAGGGAGCAATACAGATGAGTATGAATAGATAGGCCATTGACAGAGCAAAGGTTGATGGCACATTCATAAGGTAGAAAAAGGAATGGGCAGACTGGATGGGCCTTGTGGTCCTTATCTGCTGTCAACCTCTATGTTTCTATGTCATCTGCATTTTATTGTATTTATTATGTGTGAATTTATGGTTCATCTGTTATTTAAATTATTTGTTAGGCACCTTGGTTTGCTGAAAGGCACCTTATAAATAAATAATTATTATTATGTACAATACTGCCCAACAAGATAGTGTGAGGGCTTCATTGTTTTTT
Source organism: Neoceratodus forsteri (assembly GCA_016271365.2). Classification (NCBI taxonomy): domain Eukaryota; kingdom Metazoa; phylum Chordata; order Ceratodontiformes; family Ceratodontidae; genus Neoceratodus; species Neoceratodus forsteri. Next base: position 320,602,681 of record CM028130.1, read on the forward strand.
TTTAATCACCCCCACCCCACCCCCATCTTCCACAAGTCACTCAGTAAGGGCACTGTCCACTAGAGCATTAGACAGATCCTGTAAGTGTCAGTTTCTTCTCTGTTTTGAAGTTACAGATTGACAGCAGGCTGGCCGCCACAGCATTGAATCTCTGGGAGGGTCATGCCCGCTTCGGACCATCATCCTTCATGTAATCAGATATTTTAACAGTTTCAGTAATGCTCAAGTGGGGAAAGTGTTTCTTTTTTAAAAACGAGTCTTAAAACATAGAGAAATCTTGGCTGAAAAGTCGAACCGTGATACTGGGCATGCACCTATGCATATGGATACATGCATGCCCAGTATCACTGTTTGGCATGTCATCCATGAATTCTATAAGTTTTAGGCCTTGTTTTTAAAAAATGATCAGTGCTGTGGTGGCCAGCGTTCTGTCTCTCTGTGTATTCAGAAACAGTTTCAGTTCTTGAGGATTGTATTGATTTTTAGGTGATGGGGCTGACAAGGATGGCTGGATCTTTATCCATGAGTTATATTGGGATTTATCCATGGGTAAAAGATCCAGCCAGCCAATTGGGTTTTTTATTTTCAAAGTCCCACTGTATAATCATGAAATTATCACCCCATAGCTTCAGGCTTTGTCTCTGCATCCAGCTGGTAGACACTAGAATAAATGTCTATATATGTTTAGTCTTGCTGATAACTTTGAGTATGCCAACAACAGAAATCATTTACCCTCTTAGCTTCCTTGACTCCATGGCAAGCATGTTAAAAGCATACAAAGCATTTTCCTTGTAGCTTTTGTCCACCCACATACTAGAGCATTTTGGTGGCCTATAATGCACCCTTGACTGCCTCAATGACTATTTTGTACTGTAGCGCCAAAACTACAAGGTGTACTCTAGGTGAGGCCTGACCTGGGCTTTGTAACATGGCAGGATTATTTATTTATTTATTAATTTATTTATAACATAGAAATTACAACCCTTTGAGTCATAGACTCATTTCCAAAAGCTCCATGTCAAATATGATGATACAGACAACAACAATCCAGTTTAACAATGGTGCAGAGTCATATAAGTGTGGATGTGCAAATAGCAAGTAGGAGAAGAGTGTGAATAAAATATGCATAGGGTAATTGCCTGTACAAGTGGCTGCTATACATAGGATAATTGTCTGTACAGTTGGTAGTTAAACACAGGCTGTCTAACATGCATACAGATATTACAAACTGAGCAACATACATATATAGGGTAACTGCCTATACAAGAGGTAGATATCAGGACTCAGCAATACAGGTTACAGTAAGATTGCAGGGTGCTGCCCCCTGGGATGCTTTGCAGGGTGCTTCTTCCAGGGAGGCATTGTCAAGTTCCTATCACATGAGTGAACAAAGAGTTAGCTAATTTAGGCCTAGGGCGCATGGGCCTCAGAGGCAGTGGAATGCGAGCTGCCTCGATTGAGACATTGTCAAAGGCCTGGGATGGCCTAGAGTGATGTTACATGGCCTAAGGTTGGTCTAGTGGTCACACTGGCAGTTATGTAATGATAAAATATGTGTTTTCAGAGATGCCTTAAAAGAACCTAGTTTGGAGATGGCGGTGATAGCAGGGGGGATGGCATTATCCCATGATGGAGCTCTGAAAGGGAAGGATCTTTGGGCTAAACTAGTCCTGACCCTGGGGACCTTCCAGATAGTTTTGGTGGTTATGCGAGTGACCACAGAGAGGGCGGCCAATTGAAGGGAGGCTGTGACACCTGCTGGGGTTAAACCCAGATGGATGTTCTTAGTAAGGAGACAGGTTTGATACTGCAGCCTTTCCTCTAGCATGATAACATTGGTGAATGCATAGAGGGCGCCGGTGTGCATTCGCTTGTCTGCACCAGAGATGAGTCGGCATGCCTTATTGATTGCTAGTTGGATTTGGTGGAGTGCAGTTGGGTCTGAGGCAGCATAAATCTTGAGTCCATAGTCCCCGAGTATCAGGACTGAGGACGTTATGGCCAGGTGAAGTGCTTCAGGCAGTAGGCAGTCTTTGCGCCTGTATAGGAGACTGATTCAGGTTTTTGTGGCTGAAGAGAGTACTTTGATGTGCTCATGGAATGAGAGGGTGGTGTCATTGGTGATCACTTCATTTCCCTGTTGGTCACCCTCTTTAGGTGTGTTTACATAGCTGTACCAATCTGTTTAGTGGTCCACTACAGTTTTGCCTCTGACTCAAGAACCACATCAAAGTCATGTTTACATGACCACTGTCAGCACCAATGCAAGCTGTGCGGGAGATGGGCCATGAGGTTGGGGTGGGCGATGTGTTTACAGTAAAGGATAAGATGGCACAAGGTATTATGTCACTTACTTTCATTACCATGGCAATTTACAGTATAAGTCACATTAAACTGTTCCATTAACTCACTGGTGTAGCATTTCTTTTGTGATGCTACTGCAGTGGCAACTCAAACTGTTGAAGCTTTCAACTATTTTCCAACCATCCTTCACTGCCTATTCAACTCACTTGTAACTGTTTAGTGAAATGGCAGTAGCTGTTTTGCAGTGTTTATGCAATGCATTTTCATGGCATTGTTTAAAAATATCACAGCATTTCTTGAGAGCATTGTTTATAAATATCACAGCACTCCTTAAGAGTTGTTTAGTCTGCCTTCTGAAATGATACCCATAAGCACTCAGCTGAAAATAAAGCTTATAGTACCTAACAGTTAGTTGCAAACCAATGCAAACCTTTTACTAATTCATTGAATTAAATACTGCACAGATTAGGAAACAAATTGAACAATGTTACACCGGTGAGTTGAGGGAACAGTTTAATGTGACTTGTACTGTAGTTAACCAGAGGGTAAAGGAAGCCAAGTAGTTCATTCAGCAGCTAAAAAATATAAAAGTTTCTACCTATTAAAAAATATGTGTAAGCAATATGCAAATGTTCTGCTGTGTAAACACTGTAATGTTATAATGGCACCATTTTGTTCTTTATTTATTGTGGCCTGATCTCTTATTTATTTATTATTACTATTATCATTACTACTATTATTACTGTTGCAACACTGTTTGAAATACCTGCCTTACAACTGTATGTTAATGTTGCTCTTGTAATTTGAATGTTTAATGTCTCATTCTATTGTACCTCTTTCCCCCCAGGTCGCACCGGGAAATGAGAGACTTGTAGCTCAGTGTGCCTTCCTGGTGAAACATTTCAAATAAGTAAATAAATACATAAATATTATTAAGAGCCCTCCTACTGTTCTAGTCAAGCCATTCATGAATTGTAAGGGTGTTTAGAGGATCATGCATATTATGGCAAAACAAGCAGTGCTACCTGTTCATACAGAAGCTCACACGGCTCACTTTGCAAAATGTCCCCAACTACACTGTAACTCCAGAATAGGACTGGGCATTGACTCACCATAATCCAGTAAGTGTCCACACTGCTGCATTTGTACCATAGCAACCCCAGCACGCGGGTTGCTGTGGTGCAAATATGGTAGTGTAAACAGGTCTTTTATGGCACACCTCAGATTTCTGCTGGCTTCTTCATTGTGGCCATGCACTGCTTATCTTGCTTTAGCCTCTTGTCTGTTATGACCCTAGATAGTTTTCCTCCTCCTACCCCCCCACAGTAAGAGGATCCCCACACTGTGTCAGGTACTGTCTATGTTCTTCCTCACCAAGTGTACCACCTTGCATTTGTGTCCATTGAATATAAGACTCCAGTAGCCTTACCAATAGCCCTGTTTGTTCATGTCCTCCTGAAGTTTGCCTCCATACTCAAGGGAGTCTTGCTACAGTGTCTTGCAATGACAAATGACAAAAGATAATATACTATAGTCAATACAAAGCCTGAAAGTGTTCATGCCTTCTTGGCATACTTTGTGGGTTTATCATTAAATTTTACCACTGCTATGTTTTATGTGTGATACCATCTGCTTATTTATTTGTACTTCACCTCTGTTATTCCTTAAATGCAGTACTCTGTATCTTGTTATTGTGTTGCTTTATTATTGCATTTAATACAACATACATAACCATCTTTCCTGAGAAATAAAAGCGATACTTTCTCAACTGAACACCTACTAGCTAGATAAATGTGTTATCTCCACAGTAGGGTACGTCACAAAATGTATCTACTCAGCTGAGTATGTCATAGATAACCTTTCCTGTCACCTGTGCCAAGTCATGGTGTCTTCCTGCCAGTGTGAGCTAATTATGTTCAACAGCATATGCCAGGTGCCAGTGGGAAATGTTTACTTTTTAATAAATCACAATTAAGTTCAACTATTTAAAAACAGTAATGTACATTGTATAAACTGGACATGTGATGGCCACATATGAGATATGGTGTTTATATTCACTCATGGGTAGTGACCTATTTTGACCTTAGTGGTGGCTTTGCCACTTGTGAAGATCAAGAGGTCACTGCCCATTCATGAAGATAAATAGCATATCTCATGAGCAACCATCACATATCCCCTATGTTTTCACCCTGTGGCTCCTGCCCAGCATCTGCTAAGTTATTTAGTATAATTTACTTCACCTCTGCTATCTTTTCAGAGCCCTATAATACACCTTTTTTGTGTTGATGTATTACTGCATTGTACTGTTCCTCTTTTCACTATCCAAGGACACTTCTGGAAATGAGTTGCTACTAGCTCAGCATGCTTTCATTGGTAAAACATTTGAAATAAATACTCAAAATAAATATGCTAAGACTCATTAAAGTGATTTTACAAGTCACATAAACAGTTTCACAATTAATGAAAGCAGGGTCTGCTTTTGTCAGATACATCAGCCTTCTTTTATTCATATTTTAAAAACTATTGCTTTTTAACCAAAATAAAATACACTTGAATCATTCTTATGTAAGCCTCCCAGTTTGGGCTTACCTGAGTGGGCTCCATCCTGACGCGGCACTGAATGCTTCTACCAGGGGTTCTGGGTGGGAGCTGGACCCTGGCGCTTCTTGTGTCCTTGTGGCTGTGGCTGCCAATGGCAGTGCTGTCCTTGGCCCCGAGGAGTCTTGGCAGAGGGGGGCCAAGGATCAAACAGAGACTTCTGTGCCTGTAGGTATCAGAGGATTAACTTGCGGTCCCAAAATTACGGAGAACCGGGACCACATAGTAACAACAAATGGAGGCCGCCTCCCTCTGAGCATGCGTGGCCATCCGGGAATTTAATGAGCTGAACTTTAATTTCAGCTTGGCCACATGGCCATTAGAAAAAAGTATATCTCTGGCCCCCAGATTAGCAGATGAGCCAGAGATAGCCACAACTAGTGACTGGAAGGCCTTTGATGATGAACAGATCTGGAGATAGCCCTGTTAAAGGGTTAAATTAAATAAAACAGGGCCAGACAGCAGGGAACCCTACCGGGAGACAAACTGGCAGCCCCTAAGAAAACTACAAAATGGGGCTGCTGGGTAAAAAGTATAGAGTTAGCCCTGAGATCAGCTGTGGAGCTGCAGCCAATGAGAGGGAGGCTGCTCGGGGAAATATAAGTCTGTTTTTTGGCACCAAAAGGGGGTTGTAGTTGAGTGGAGCTGCAGGGTGGCGGTGAGAGGAGAGACTGTCCTCATTTATCAAGTCTGCCTGGCTGTGTGAACTCTGGCTACATCCATCTAACAAGCTGAGTGCAGGAGGAACAGTAGCTGTTTGTGAGACTAAAGCAGAGTAAAGAGAAAAACAAAGTGTTCTATTGCAGCCCAGATAGTTGGACAGCTGTTTGAACTGAGAAAAGAGATGGGCTGTGGACTTCGAATGAACCCCTTCTCCCCACAGTGCAGAAATTGGGAGAAGTGGACTTTCAGCCAGGGGAGATTCTATAAGTGTTGAGCAAGCTACTGGGACTGAACCCAGCACTGCTGGTGGAAGCATCCTCAGATAGAGGGGCTGTAAGGTGAGAGACTGTGGAAGCTCTGTTGCTCTGCACTGGTCCTGAGGGTGGCTAATGAGCAGCATAAGGGTTTGGGGAACATAAGCAATCTTGGTTCCTCAGACTGAAGATGATGATGCACTGGGTTGAAGGATGAAACAGGCCTGCCTGTGTGAAGTCGGTATATAAAGGCCCATAGGCAAAGTTGGCAAGGCTAGGCAGGTGAAGATCTTCATCCCGCGAGTTGTCCAGTTCTGGTTTCCCCACTGGGGCTGCACCACCAATGCAGAACCTCCATGGTAACAACATGTCTGGCTCTGAGCCCCTAGTGTAGACTGCGAACTGTGAAAACCCTAAGCTGCAGCTCTGGGGAGTCTTTTAGTTAGCTAGTCAGTTAGGATTCTGGGGCAAATCCATGCACAGTGACTTAGAGAGACATACAAGTTTAAAGTCTAGGATTTCAAGTCTGAAGTGTGTTTTATGTTTAACAGGGCCCCAATGAAAGAGCCCAGGCCTGCATCACCGAGTGGTGAGGTACCAACCATACAGGGACAAACTGGGTACACCCAGGGGGTGGTGAGAGGGGTTTCTATGGGGAAAGTTATGGACTGACAGGAGTGAATTGTGGTTGACATTCTCCTCTTTGTCTCTCCCCCCCAATAAATAAGGTTACTGTTTGCATTTTGTTCACTGTCATTGTTTTATTGAAAGAGTGCTGCTGGGGGTATGGGGCTATTGGTGGAAACTGTTATTTGTGTTGGGAAAGTATTATTGGGGCAGTGTACTATTTCCTGGGGAGTAGTAACCTGTTCTTTATCCACAGAAGTCCCTTGCCATTACCCCAGGTGGAGGCACCTCACCACATCAGCTATCACTGAGGAACCCAGGCCAGCCCCCTTGGAAGTTTTTGCTGAACTACCCTGAGGTCCCTGGAGTAGCCAAGGTGAGTCAAAGGGCTGTTACACTTACACATTACAGTATTGATGACATATGCTTCAGACCTGACTTCCAACACATTTTCTTGTTTCTCATGTGAAACGGTTTCTCTTATTTTTCCAATTTTCTTGACCACTAAAACTCGTAAAGCCATTAGTCTTATCTTACAAAAGTGGATTCTGACTCGTGAAAGTGACATATGCCACTTTCACCAAAAAAAAAACTTGTTGCACATTTGTGAAAAAAATTAACTTTGCATGCATGAAAATTGCATTTTATTTTCTTACACAATTAAAATGTATACATTTTCAGTAAAGCAATCTATCAGACAATCAGACAATCTAGGACAAACTATTACAAACCTAAATGTTGCAGGTTTCGATTTACAGTCATTTGTTTTGCTATTGTTGAACAAAGAAGTCTTAAAAAACACATGTTAAGAATGTTCAACCTTCTGTATCTTTTAAACCACTGAACCATCCATTTACCAGAATTACAGGATTCAGTGGTCCTGGCACTGACTACACTCATGCCAGATTTCAGGCTATTCCCTCTGGGGACAGCTACTGTACATTACCAAGATACAAAAAATCTGGGTTTAGGACACAACTGTCAACTCAACCCAAACACCTCTATAATATATAATACAGTGGTGCAGTAGCACCACAGTAGTTAGGGTTGAATAGGCACTTCTGTGATAAACCTCAATAGTCAGTTTCTTATAACTTGGCTGTCCTGGAATCTAGAAACTTGAATTCTGGTATGCAGAAATAAATCATTGAAGTAGTTGCAGAGATGCAGACTACAAAACCATTGCACATGTATAGCATGAAAAATGGTCATGAGTGTCTATTGCAAGTTAAACTTATAGGAGGCAGTATGGTGCAGTGGTTTAAGGCTCTGAGCTGCAAATCTGGAGACCTGGGTTTGAATCCCACAGCCCCCCACTTGTATACTGTGTGACCCTGAGCAAGTCACTTAACTTCCTCGTGCTCCCAGGTTGCACCTGCAAACAAGCTTTCAGCTTAGTGTGTCTCACCTGGTAAAATAATTGGTAAAAAAAATACTTTGAAAATGTTTTAGAGTCATGGGGCTCAATTCCAGAATGGTTATACATGTCGCAAAGTGTCTTGCACTAAACAAAATGGCACAAGTAGCACTTTGCACCATGCATAATGACATTCGGTATTCCAAAAGGCAGCCTGCTCTGAAGGTGTCCTATGCCACTAGGTATGCCATAAACCCCCTGCGACATGGCGCTAGGGGGTTTATGGCAGCAGTTATGTCCTATTCTGAGAGGGTGGCTGTCTGAACAGCACATGTGCTATTCCAAGACAACCCCCGGAGTACATTGGTCTAAGTACAGTTAGATCAGCTATTAACTGGTCTAAGTGTACTTTACGTCCACTGGGGGTGCACCACTGTGCCATGTGCACCCAACAGCCACCCCCTATGTTCCCACAAAAGCCCCCCTACCTGTCCCCCATCAGAACCTGCCTGTAAAGCCCTCTGTGGGCTGCTGGCACCCCAAGCCCCAATCCCCGAGAATTGCCCTGCAAGGCAGATCATGTCCTTCCCCCCATACCCAAGTAGTGCCCCAGGGGGACATGTCCCCACCATACCCAAGCCCCAATCCACAATCACCAGCTAACTGCAAATATAACAGCTGTGCTATTTATTCCCTGGTAGCCTAGTGTCCCCCACCCAGAAGTGCCAGTCCACCCCACCTCCCCACACACCCATTCTCAGGTGGCAACTTGCACAAGCCACCTTTCACCTCCATGGCCAGCCACCGACTGACTCCTTCCAAGTGCATACTACTGTATACAGTATGTGCTCAATAACTGATTGAGCATGTACTGTATACAGTACTACAGGATCTGATGGAGCTCAGTCAGTGGCTGGCCATGGAGGTGAGAGGTGGGCTGTACCAGTCGCCAACTGGGAACGGGTGTGTGGGGGGGCTGGAGGTGGACTGGCACTGCCAGTTGGGGGTGGAGGCCACTAGACTACCAGGGAATAAGTGGCACAGCTGTTATGATATTTGCAGTGAGCTGGTGATTACGGATTGTAGCTTGGGGATAGTGGGGACATGATCTGTCCCAGGGGCTATTCTGGGAGGGCTTGGGGGCTGGGGTATTCAGAAATAGGTCCTGCACCTGTCAGAGGGCATTGTTGCTCTTGTGGCACTCCTGTTGGGGTGCACCTCCGTTTGGTGCACTGTCTGGGGTGCCACAAGTCACAGGATGTAGCCACCGGGGACCCTGCTTGTTCTGGAATTGGGCACAGGGTCCCTGGTGTATCAGCATATGGCACAACTAGCAAGTGCTGGCCACTTGCACCATATGCCTTGAAATCAGGCCCATTAAATTTAAACTTCTGAAGGGGGGTCAGGTGGGCCCTAGGGCCAAAAGACAAGTGGAGGTGGACATGAATGAACCTTCCCTTCATAACAGTAGAGGGGGACTGCAGGGAGAAAGGGGAGAAGTGCAGTTTGGAAGTGGGGTAAGGGGGGGAAGCTTACAGAGACAAAGAAAAAGCAGAAAGAGGGGAAAAACATGAAGGATCAGATGCTGGGTGGAGGATGGTGTCCCTGAATGCACGTAGTCTAAGAAACAAGATGGATGACCTACAAGTGCTGCTTGTGGAGGGAAAGGTAGATACTGAGGCAATAACAGAGACTTGGGCCACTAGTATTCATAACTGGAACCTCTCAGTTCCAGGGTATAGGCCATATAGGAGAGACAAAGCAGTAGGCAAAGGTGGAGGGGTGGCAGTATTCATTAAGGGAAGTAAAACAAGCACAAAAATGTGTGTCCTACTGCAGACCAGTATGACGAGGAAAGTGAGGTTGGGGGTGGTGTACAGACCACCCAGTCAGGATGAAGAAATGAACAAAGACTTGAGTTCACAAATCCTGAAGGCCACAAGAAAGGGGGAAGTGGTGATAGTGGGGGACTTTAACCTGCCCAAGGTGGACTGGAATGCACAGACAATGACATGTGCCAGAAGCCAGAAAATGCTGGAAGTGATTTAGCTTGGGTTCCTTACTCAGGGTGTCACTGAACCCAGCAGAGAAGGGGTAATCCTGGACCTAGTACTCAGGAATGGAGAGCACGTAGAGGGTCCAGGTCGCAACAGTGACCTGGACCCTATTTGAGTCCAGATCACTGTTGTGTAGCCATAAAATGTCTGCATAGCTGCCACTTAGCCCAGTCTTACCTGCTGTTTGCATGAACTAATTGTCACCTTGTGCCTAAGCTATATGTATTATATAAAGTACTGTCTTAACTTGTATTCTTTCCTACATGTACTATTTACTGTTTAGTGTTCATTTTTCATCTCATTTTATGTAGGTATTCTCCCGGGTCATGCCTGAAAATAGTCAACTTTGGCTAGCGCACCTAACCCGGTAAACAAAAACTAAATAAATAAATATAACAATCAGGGAACCATTTGGTAGAAGTTATCATCGCTCACTGTGGTTCAGGCTAGACATGTGCAGGGACAGGGTCACCACAAAGACCAAATCCTCGACTTTAGGAGGGTGGACTTTGGGAAAATGGGCATAGTGCTAAAATAGCATCTAGCAAAAATTACTGCAACTATGGAGGTGGACCACAAATGGACTATTATAAAGGCAGGAATAAGGGCTGAAGCTGAAGAGTGTGCTAGGTACAAAAGGAAGAACTCCAAAATCAGAACACCAAGCTGGTTTAGGTCTAAGGAAGCCCAAGCAGTGAGGAATAAGAGGCTGGCTTACAGGAAATTCATGATGACCAAGAAGGAGGTTGACAGAGCATTATACCTAGGATAGGGTGAGGGAGGCAGGAAGGGCAGATCAGAGAACAAAGTCTCAGAAGGAGTTGCAATTAGGGGAAGGTATCAAAAGGACACAAAAGGCTTTCTTACACTACATAAGCAAGAAAAGAGACATGAAAGAGGAGAAAGTCAGACTAAGACAAGGGGAGGGATGGGTGGAGGAGAATAAGGGGAAAGCAGAATTAATGAACATTTACTTCAGCTCTGTCTTCATGAAGGAGAAAGACGGACCAGTGCTGATAAGGGGGGAAAGGGGGCAAGAAGGGGTGAAGGGAACAGATGTTGCAATAGTAAAGGAAAGAGTGAGAAGACTGTTAGCTTTGAGGACAGACAAATCACCGGGCCCAGACGGAGTACACCCCACGATGCTAAATGAAAAGGCATAGGCAGAGTCACTGGCAGAGATGCAGCAATTTAAAATCCACATGCGAAGTGAACGCGAAGTGGCCAAGTGCAATGCTACGTGAAGTGGCCATTGAGGTGTACTCACTTTGCCTTGTGATTATGACTTTACTTCACGTTGTTATTCCACCTTAACGCGAAGTAAGGTGGAATGACAACAACAGGCACTTTAGGCAGCACCCCCACACACCTCACGTGGCTTACAGTACTGTAAGTCACATGCTTTAGCCAGGCAGGAAGGAAGCGAGTCATACCAGCAGATACTTTCACTTTCTCCTTTGCAGAGGTAGAAGGAGGAAGGATAGCATAGGAAAGGAGCATGTATTTGTTTGCTTAACTTGCTTTTTTCAATGTCATAAAAACCAACAGCTTTTTTAAAAGCTAATTCTTTAGTTTTGGTTGTACTGTTTTGTGAGTTCTTTTTTTGTGACTGATTTATTTGTTTTATAAGTTTTGTTTTGTATAAGTGTGTGTGAGTCTGTGTGTGACTGTGTGTGTGTGTATGTATGAATTGGTCGTCGTCGCGTGACGTGTCGGAGTGGAGAGGGAAGGAGAGTTATGGACCAGGGACAGTCTGTGGCACATTTTGGCCAGAGGGGAGTGAGGACACATGGGGGTCAGTGTGGGTGGGTGTCTCCGGACCGCTCCAGATTATTTGGTCCAGCCCCCCCTCCAGAAGCAGCACCACCACCAGTGCCACCGCCACACCCAGCAAGTCCACCACTGCCACCACCATCTGTACCAGCTGCAGGAGCTCCAGCAGCACCACCTCCCACTCCACAGCAGCAGGTGGAGCCCCTCCAGGTGTGTGACAGTGCTGCCGATAACACATCTGCCCCTGTTGTGCTTGGTCCCTCCAGCAGCTTGCTAGTCTGGCAGTTTTTCAACTGTGTTGGTGGGGATAGGAGCATTGTGGTGTGCCTGCTTTGTGGTGTGCAGGTGCACCATGGCCCCCGGGGGACACATCTGGGGACTGGGGGCCAGAGGACACACATGCTTAACCACCACAAGGTGGAGTGGCAGGCTGCCACAGAACGGGCCAAGCCTCCACCTGCTGGCCCTTCTGTGGCAGTAGCAGTGGGTGCTGCTGCTGTGCATCGCCAGAGCAGGAGGAGGGCCACAGCAGCAGCTGCTGCTCCACCACTACCCCCACCACTGCCACAAGCACCACCCTCACCACCACCACTACCTGCCTTTCCTCCCTCAGCAGTGGACCCCGCCATGATGCATGCAACGCAGTCAGAAATAGCACTGCTGTGGGCTACGATGGACGAAAGTAATCAGAGGATGGCTGCTGTCCAGCAGCAGATGGAGTGGATCAAGCAAGAGCAGTGGCAAATAGTGTTGATGCTTCATCAGCTGCTGGAACATCGTGGGATTGAGCATTAGGTTTTGTTTTCTGCACACCCCCCCCCCCACTGCTGTACTGTTTTGTGTTTTGTTTGTTTAATACCTGACAGAGGGAAGGCCACAGTATTAGTTTAAAGGGAAGCAGTCAGCAACAGGAGCACCTACATCCTACCTCCTGCAAGACTTACCCTCCGGTTAAGTCTGTTAAGTATGTTGTGGCATTTTTCTCACGCCGGAACATACTTTATTATACTAAAGAAACGTCAGTGACCCGGAAGTATGGCAGATGCTATGGGGGCTCCATTATGTGTAAAGGGGCAACGTCGATGCACCATGCGCTTCAATACAAAAGTATTTGAAGCACATGGTTTGTCTCCGCTGCACCTTTCCTTTACACATAATGGGGCCCCCATAGCATCTGCCATCCTTCTGGGACACAGACCTTTCTTTCTTAAAATAAAGTATGTTGCGGCACAAGAAAAATGCTGCAACATACTTAAAAGGCTTAACCAGAGGGTAAACTTTACACTGGGCAGGATGCAGGAGCTCCTGTTGCTGACTGTTTCCCTCTTTAAATATATACATGCACATACAGTCATACATGCTCCTTATATGGGTACCTTATCTCCAGGATAATCTTTCTTGCTCCACATGTCCTTACATTCCATAGTGCTGTCAGAAGGTATAAACCTCACTTTCAGGTTCTTGGCAATATTGGGAATGCAAGTAATCACAGACATGTTGCATAAGAGTAATAAACTTGTTTATTACTATCAAAAAGGATAAAATCACAGTTGCCCTAAGCAGTTCTTACCAGTACGAACTGGGAGCCAGTGCTACGCATTCCCTATACCTCGAGATTTCTTTGTGTCTCTTGGGATCTCCGAAGTACAAGACTCTTGTATTACATTATATACCTATGATAATTACTATGGTTACTGTAAGACAGAAACATTTCTAGTTAGAGATGAGCCCTACTGGCTAAATTAGAGGAGGCTCCACAGTCCAAAATAACATTATACAATTTTGTAGTAGTCATCAGTTTGTGAAACAAAAGAGTTCTTATACAGAGTCTTACATAACTCAGTGTAGTAGTATAAATCACCAAAAGGTGGCAATGTCAACTTACATATCATAATTAATCCAAGGACACAGATGCCTTGGCATCTTACAAGTAAGAAATACACAGAAAATACTGTACATAGGAGAATATATGAATTAGCAAGCAAAGTGTATTACAGCAATATGCGTGCATATCCTGACATCTACTCTTGTACGGTAGATGCCCTTAGCCCTATATGTTATTATAACATATGCTTAAGCACTAGGTGTCTATGGTGTACCTCTGGGGGTACCAATTAGGGTGCAGGGACCTCTTGTAACAGTGTAATACTTTTCTGGCAAAAACGCTCGTAATATTGGTAAACTGGGGCCCGGAGGACTTCCCATTCTGAAGATCTGCCCAAGTTCCACCACCTTGCTCAGCAATGTTATGATGTAATGCCAGGGAGAGCATGGGGATGTGTTTTATTATAGTGAATGGCCGGTAGCTTTCTGAATGTTTCTTTATGTTATAATGGTCAGTTTGTGCTGAAATGTGGGCATATTTCCACTAACAAGGCTGTTGTTAGTTGAAACATACCCACGTTTCACCACAACGTTGCTGAGCACAGGGGCAGATCTTGGGAGGCTCTTCAGAATGGGAAATCCTCCGGGACCTGTTTTACCAAAATTTCGAACGTTTTTGCCAGAAACGTATTGCCCTATTTAAGGACATGTGGAGCAAGAAAGATTCCCCTGGAGGTTAGGTACCAATATATTGGGTGCAATACCATCGATAATTATGTAACTTGGTGATTCTCTTTAAAGCAGCAGTGCAACAATCTGTTGAAAATTTTGACCTATACTTTTTTATGCTATTTTACATTGCCTCTTTACTTACATCCTGACTTGTATGATGCTATTCTTTCCAGTATATGAGTCTGCTTTAGTACTTTTTTTCATGTGTAAGATAATAAAAGGAGCACTCCTTTTAATATGGTGCAGACCAGGTCTTTGTCAGTATTTTGCACTGTTTTTCTCCAACAGTTGTTATATATTATTTCTGTTGTCAAATTAACAATTATGCAGCAGGCAGTGTTTTATGACATCATAGAACAATAGTTGTTCAAAAACAGCTGCAAATAGTGATAAGAACCTGGTCAGAACGATAGTAAATGGCATGCTCCTTTTTTATTTTCAGACATGAGAAAAAGTAGTAAAGCAGACACAAATTGTGAAAAGAAGGATATCATACAAGTCATGAGGTAACCAGTGGCCAGCAATGGCGGCAATATATAATAGCATAAAAAACTATAGGTCAAAATTGTCAGCACATTGTTGCGATGCTGCTTTAATTTATAATTTAAGTATGACATTATGTGCTCACAATCACAACACACAAAATGCACCTATCTTCTGTCCAGAAAACTGACAAGTGCTAAGGAAGTGAAATGGGATTGTCACACCACATGTAAAGTCCCCCAAAATTTATTGCGCAGTCACTCATGCATACAGTGGTCACACAGATTCCCCAGATTTTTTCTGCATGCCCAAAATGCATCCACCTTGTGTCCAGAAAATTGACAAGTGGTAACACAGTGAAATGAGACTGTTTCAGCACATACAAAGTCCCCCAGAATTTATTGAGCAGTCACTCATGCATGCAGTGCCCCAGAATAAAATGATGACTATGAGCGAACTGTTGCTGGTCCAATGTGTGCTACGATTCGAGCAAATGCAATGTGATCATCTCAACTGGATGGAAGGGTGCCTTTGTCTGTACACAAATAGCCTTGTTGAGTTGATATATATATATATATATATATATATATATATATATTCTGTATTTTGCAGGTGGGGTGGTTGACATGGACACGTACTCATGGTATTGTCCTGTATCACAGGTCACAGATACTGTTGGTGTGCACATTCCAGTGCTCGATGATAACTTTTTGCGTAGAAATTTGCAATGGATAACTCTCAAGCACATGAAGGTAAGTATTTTTTTTTTTTGGGTAGGGTGAAGTATATTTGCAGGTTTGTCTGTAATGGTTTCTTATTTTGTTACTTCTTCACAGATTTCATCTGCATCCTTCTTGAGACTGGTTGTTAATGATGGTCATGGTCATCTAATGAAACAACTTCTGCATGTTGCATGTGTGCCCCAGCCGGGGGTCCTGATGTTGAAGAACTTTTTTGGATAAGGCCACTTTGTCAGAACAACAAAGCATCTGGAAGTTTCCTAAAAAAAAAAATGAATGACTTCTTACAACTTAATTGTTATGTGTCCCTCCCTGGTTCTCAAATCTCAATCCCTAAAGTCAAGTTACATTTGAAACCCATATCTTGTCAACTAACACAACCTGTGTTCAATATTTGCTGCAGTCTTTACAAAACAATGAAACAGATGAAATAAAATCTTCATACTTACCAGAATGGATTTCACATGAATATTGCATTGCTTCCTTTCTGTACAGTACAGGTACAGTTCCATTCCCAAGGAGTTTTAGCAATGGAGCCTTTTTTTGTTACCCTGTAAAAGAAACAAAAGAAGTGTACTGTATGTGATTTACCATTGCAGCTCTGAAAAGCTACAGAAAACAAAACATAAAACTAAAGGAAGTGAAGCAGCATAACAAACATGAGTACACCTACTCATGTTATGGTTTAAGTATTAAGAAGCTTTGTGTCTCTGGCTGATGGATATGGTGGTCCGGACAGACTCATGGTGGCAGTGGTGTCAGTGGCTAACATCAATCCCAGTGGTGGTGGTCTGGGGGGCAGACAGACTCATGGTGGCAGTGGATAACATCAGTCCCAGTGCTGGTGGTGGATTGGGGGCAGACAGACTCAAGGTGGCAGTGGATAACATCAGTCCCAGTGGTGGTGGTGGTTCGAGGGGGCGGACAGACTCATGGTGGCAGGGGATAACATCAGTCCCGGTGGTGGTGGTGGTGGTCCTGGGGGCAGACAGACTCATGGTGGCAGTGGTGGCAGTGGCTAACATCAGTCCCGGTGGTGGTGGTGGTGGTGGTTTGGGGGGGCAGACAGACTCATGGTGGCAGTGGACAACATCAGTCCCAGTGGTGGTGGTCCGGGAGACAGACAGACTCATGGTGGCAGTGGATAACATCAGTCCCGGTGGTGGTGGTGGTTCGGGGGGGCAGGCAGACTCATAGTGGCAGTGGATAACATCAGTCCCGGTGGTGGCGGTGGTGGTTCGGGGGGCAGACAGACTCATGCTGGCAGTAGTGGCAGTGGCTAACATCAGTCCCAGTAGTGGTGGTCAGGGGGCAGACAGACTCATGGTGGCAGTGGTGGCAGTGGCTAACATCAGTCCCAGTGGTGGTGGTCCGGGGGGCAGACAGATTCTTGGTGGCAGTGGATAACATCAGTCCCGGTGGTGGTGGTGGTGGTCCAGAGGGCAGACAGACTCACGGTGGCAGTGGCTAACATCAGTCACAGTGGTGGTGGTGGTCCAGGGGGCAGACAGACTCATGGTGGCAGTGGCTAACATCAGTCCCGGTGGTGGTGGTGGTTCAGGGGGCAGACAGAGTCATGGTGGCAGTGGACAACATCGGTCCCGGTGGTGGTGGTGGTGGTGGTGGTTCGGGGGGCAGACAGACTTATGGTTGCAGTGGATAACATCAGTCCCAGTGGTGGTGGTCTGGGAGGGCACGCCGCCTTTTAACAACTTCAGTTACAACTTGCCAACATTAACCACATCATCATCCTCATAAAGAAAGCTGCCCTCACAGTCATCGATGTCTGAAGTCTGACCACTGGGAAATTCTTTCTCCTTTGTGTCATCATCTACGTCAGTGGTGGGCCATTTCGGGCAGCCACTGTCAGTGCCATGAGGATGCTCCATTTCCACATCAGCAAGACCACCATGACTAGACCGGGGTACAAATACCGAGGTTGCATTCTCTGCTGGTATGTGCCTCTCATTCATGTTAATGAATGTTAGCAAATTAACATTTGCAGGAGACATGTTTGTCCGACCATCCCTTACTATTGCACCTGCTGAGCTGAATACCCTCTCAACACTTAAACTGGAGGGTGGGCATGTGAGGTACTTCAGTGCCACTGCAGTCAGCTCTGGCCATTCATTGATCTTTCCACTCCAGTACAAAAGAGAATCTTCAGTTATTGTCAGATGCCTGTTTTCAGACAAATATGACTCAACCATTCTCTGTGCCGAACTAAGTCTGATTGTTAATGCATCATCCTGTTCTCCCGAATCATTTATTTCACAAATACCCATTTGGAACAAAGCCTCCCAAAGTGGGTAGACGCCAGCCACTTTGGATGACAGACCACATGGAACTGCAGTCCCCTTCCCCTTGCAGGATATGCTTGACGGTCCTCCAGGTACACCTTCAGCCGGATTATGCTGCTGAGGTTTGATGACCTTGATACGTGACTTCTGTGCCCCATGAACCAAGCGCACCAGTTGACCACTGATATTTTTCACCTGTTCAGGCCCTCCTTCCAGTACTGATGCAATTCCATGTTTGTATCATGGGTCCAGCATTGTTGCTATGGCAAAGTTGTCACTAGGCTGAATGCTCACAACATGACGATTCTGGTTGAATACTGTCAGCATGTGTTGCAGCAACATACTGCTACCTCCATCTCTGGCAACATCAAGGCTATGCTGTACATTCACCAGTGTCTGTCTCAACACCCGCAGCAGTGGAATTGATTGGCTAATGGAGGCAGACTCGCCACTCACTGCCTGTGTGGCATGTTCAAAAGGCCGTAAAATTGTTGTTAGAGAGTCCATGAGGCGCCACTGTTCAGTCATCATAGACATGGAGGCCCCGGAACTGTCACGGCTAGTGTGCATAACAAGATATTCTGAGATGGCTTTGTATTGTTCATACAACCTCTCTGCCATGCATAAAGTGGAGTTCCATCGAGTGACAACTTCCAGCTTCAAGCGGTGCTGAGGCAGGCTGTTTTGTATCTGCAACTGCCGCAGTTGGTCACGGGCCTTTCCAGATCTTGAAAAGTGAGAGCAGATACGTCATGCAAAGGTCAGCATTTCCTATATATCAGGGTGCTGCAGAAACTCCTGAACCACAAGATTTAAACAGTGGGCCATGCAAGGAACATGAAAAAAACACCATACATGATGCATTTCACCACATTTGACCCATTGTCACTTGCTAGGAACCCAGCTCTCAGGAACAGAGGGTTTAGCCATCTGTCAGTTTCAGTCAGTACCATGTCCAACATGTTCTCACCAGTGTGTGAACAGGTCACACTGCGCATAGCAATCGTTGCATGCTGTCGAATTCCTGGAAGATTGTACCATGATAATGCACCTTACTGCACTGATTATTCACACTACCAACATCACAAACAGCCCCCGGCACCTGTGCCCAGTGTGCAGTTATACACAAATATGAACTCCCCACTTGTCCACATATCCATATTTAAATGGATGAATGGAGAGAAGGAATGTTGAAGGGCATGTCTTACTGAGTCAGACACAGTGCGGAACAACTCGGGGACAGCATGGGTAGAAAAGTATGTCCTGGATGGGACTTTCCATTTTTGACAGGCACGTGCAGCAAACTGCCAGAACCACAGAATTCTCCACAAAGGAGAAGGGCAAAAGATCAATTGCCAGCATTTCCACTACAGCAGCATTGAGTTCACGTGACACTGTATGATTCGGGGGTACTTCAGCTTATACACAAAAACACTCTGTAACATGGGCTGACAAACGTTTTACATGGGGAGTGTTGATCACAAATGGCTGTGCTCTGTGATGAATAGCATTGGCAGGGCATGGAGTGTGGACATCTGATGAAGATGGTTGCCCAAGTGATGATGACAAACCCAGAAATGCTGTTATTTTGCCAGATTTGCCAACTGGGATTGATGTACCACTTGCACTAGACATACTGCATTCACCACCACCACCATCACAAAACCTTCTACTCTGACCAGCACTGGACAACATTTCAAAGTCATTATGGTCCTCCACCTCATCATGCCTGTAGTAATCCTCTGCTCTTATTACCGCACTACTGCACATGTTTAATTTCCTACTGGGCTTAACAGTCATGGAAGGGGATAACATGCTGGCTATGGTTGCCAGTAATGCGGGTGAATGCCCCACTGTGGTATTAGCTGCCAGCTTGTGTTGGGTCCACAGTGTCAAGTGCCTATTCTTAAGATGCGTATGCTGTCCTCCTGTGCCCAGATGGCTCCCCTTTTTACCTCGACTCACACACACGGCAAACCTGGCAGATTGCAACTGAATCATCATTTGCAACTTGAACAAAAAAATCCCAAACAAGGGATTGTGATGCTCTGCTTTTAACATGACCATGATGTGGCTTATTTAAGTCTGTTATTTTAAGCACTAAAGTGGGGGGGGCACGTGATGTTTCGGGTACTGCACACCTGGACTGCAACTGACCACCATGCCTACCTATCATATTGATTATTGGGTCATCTTCAACATCAACTAAAACCGGTAGATCACAAGTTTTTCCGGGGGTTCCTGCAAACAGACTCAGGTACAGCCATTTTCAACTTCTTTTTCTCCGGTTCCCAACTGGGGTCAATTACATCATCATCATATTCATCAGCGTCACACACATCCACATCTTCTGCTCGGATGCTAGCATGTGGACTGCATGTTGCAACAACAGCAACATCATCATCATCATCATCACATTCATCATCAGTATCTACACCACCATCACCTGATATTTTTTCACCACACTGTAAATCACTGCATTGAAATTTTGTGACGTTAAGTGCCACGGTGGACGGAATATCACATTGTATGCTGTCATTGACATGATCATCAGAATCCTCAGGTTTAGTTACTGGGATGTTACTGGGAAGTATGACATCATCTACACTGCCACTCACTTGCACTGCTTCACACTCAATATTTTTGGATACGGTGCACAGGTCGGAATTAGAACTTGATGCAACAATACTAATGCTACCTCCACCACCACTAACACCAGTAACACTAACACCACTGGCTGGGACAACATTATCTCCTCCAACTATGAGTGAAGCTACTGATTGGGCTGCAAAAAAAATTGCAGGAGGAATACCTTTCCTCACATCAGCAATGCACTTCTGCGTCTGCGTACTACTACCATGCCCACAGACCATCTTACTGCCAACATTGCCATGGCCAGAAACAGCTTTGCTTACAGTCTCTTTGCAGGCATTTTGGGGGATCAACCACAAATATTATAACCAAATTCAGATTTTGATACATTCACTCTCTGATTGGAGTGATGCTGGATGTGAAGCCAAATAAACAACTGTGGCTTCAGCAACAGATAAGAGATTACTCTGAGACTGTCATTGAATTAAAACAGCTTCAGTAACCAGTGGTGCTGATGAGGTCACAAAAACAATCCAATCTGGTAAAAAATACCCTTTGAATGTGGAGGTGGGGGGTAGCACTGAATACAGACAGTGCTGATTTGCATGACACTAAAAGCAGCAAAACTAAGAACAGACACCATGATAGCAGTACAAATTAAGGCAGCTGCAATGGATAGCAGGTTCACACTGCTGTGCTTGCAATTACACTAGTCTGTGGCACAATAAAAGGTGTATTATTTGATGCACGCAACACTGCACACACACTCACAGACAGAACAGTTTGTGTACAATGCTGAACGATGAATGAGCCACAAATGCAAAAGTTCAGTACTATGCCACATTACGTATTGTAAATTTGTAAGTGTAAACAACCTGAAATTGTGAACTGCTGTACCACATCCACACAACAAACATCAAGAAAATTTCTACTATTACTGACAATACCCCCTCACTCCTCTAAGCCATCGTGCCTCCAGCCCTCCATTCTATTTCAGAACCATTGGGACTACTACTATTGAAAGACTACTGGAAACCATCCCCCATAGGGGCAGCCCTGGAAGTGATGGCCTCTACCCTGCCTTCCTGAGGGATCATCTCCACAGCCCTGGTAAGGCCATTAACACACATCTTCAACCTTTCTCTGTCCTCATCGACAATGCCTGACACCTGGAAACACACGAAGGTGATACCCATTTTCAAGGCAGGAGACCCCCTAGCCCCAGAGAACTATAGACCCATTTCCCCTGTTTCCTCATCTTAGCAAACTACTAGAGAAGGTTGTCCATATCCAGTTATTAGAACACCTAAATAAGTACAACCTCCTAAGTCCCCTCCAGCACGATTTCTGTAAGCATCACAGTACCTCCTCTGCCCTGGCAATGTTCCCAAACCACATCCTCACAAATATGGACATGGGCAAGGCCACAGGTGCAGTCTTTGTCAATTTGTCAAAGGCGTTTGACCTAGTGGACCACAATCTCCTTCTCTCCACTCTTTGACAATTTGGCTGTGCCCCTGGACCCACAGACTGGTTCTATAGCTACCTCACAAACAGGTCCCAATCCGTGATCATAGTCAAAGCTGCCTCAGACCCCCTCCCCACAAGCACCAGGGTTCCCCAGGGATCAATTCTTGGCCACCTTTTCTTCTCCATGTTCATCAATGCACTACCTGCTAAGAGTCTAAACTGTAATGTGATTCTCTACGCAGATGACCTAGCCCTGTACCACAGTGACAAGTCCTTGGAATCCATCTCCACTACCCTCACAGGCAACTACAGGGCAGCTGAAAGCAGGTTCACATCAAGAAAACTACTACTAAATGAGAAAAAGATGAAGGCCATGCTCTTCGGATCCAAGCCCTACTTAAACAAGACTGCCAGATCAAACACTGCCCTCACCATTCTTACTCCCGCTGGCCCCCCACTCAAGCAGGTCACCTCGTTCACATACCTCGGGGTTACCCTTGACTCCTCCCTCATGTTCAATGATCATACAGCCCTGACCATTAAAAAGATTAATCAGAAACTAAGTGCAGCCTATTGGGCAATTCACCTGCTTTCCCCGGATGCTACCTCACCATCGCGCAAGGAAACCTTTTCCCTCTCCTTGACTACTGCTCCCCTATCTACTCCCCAACACACACAAAGCAACAATCATGCCTATACACGGCATATAATGCTATCTGTCGCTTTGTCCTTAAATCACCCCCGTTAACCCATTACTGCAACCTCTATGAGTCCTTAGGATGGTTCTTCCCTCAGGCATGCCAGAACTATACGGCGGGCTGCCTGTTGGACAATGCTCTCAGAAGTAACCAGCTATCCCCCTATGCTCCCCTACTCATACCTAGAGCAGCCACTAGACCCCTTAGGACCTCTTCTTTTCCAACCCTTGAAGTTCCTCGTGCCTCTATGATGATGGGCAGCAAGGCTTTCTCAGTAATGGCCCCCTCCCTCTGGAACAGTCTTCCCACTGCCATTCGTGCATCCCCATCCCATGCATCGTTCAAAGCCAACCTTAAGGCCTGGCTTCTGATGGAGTCCTCCTGCAAATGCTTGCCAGGCAGAGCAGAATCCTGTGAACCACCTTAAACTACCAAAACTGCTGGCCACTGTCCCTACTCTCTGGAGCACTATGAACATACATTGCCTCGCTTAATGTCTTGCACTGCCTACCTTGCATGCTGCCGCTACTCAGCCAGCCCCGGCAATCTGGCCGGGACAGGTGTCTCCACCTAGTCCTCTTTGAAAGCAGTCTGACTGGTTCAAACTGCTACTTATGCTTAGCTTATGAAACTGTTTTAGCTGCTTTGTGCATATACTTAAACATATTCTCCCCTACATTTAGGCCTGTAGTTCCTTGTCTCATGTTTTGTTATCTCTATGCCTGTAAACATTATAACAATTATGACTGTTTTTACTCTCCTAATGTTGTTGTGACCACCTTACACTACAGTGTGAATTTGTATCTACTCCTGTAATTCAAATTTCCCTGTACTGCCAGCTTGTGGCCCGGATCGTGACTGAAAATGGTCCACTGGATCAGTGCACTTACCTGGTTACCAAAAACATAAATAAATAAATAAATATTACTGTGTGTACATTAACACAGTCAATTATATAACAAAAATATAACCTAAAAACAAAGAAATCACTATTTCTCCTACTTAAATCTACCTACACCACAGATACGCCCCTTCCCCAAAGCACACTTTCACTGTCTTTCACCACACACACTCAATGTTGTAAATTAACAATCAAAATCCACACAAAAACAAAAATGCTAGATGATATGAGCACAGGAGAGTTTCCTACAATTGATGAACTAAAGTTGGATCCCCCCCAAAAAAGCAAAAATGCTTTTTGAACAGCTTTTACAAGATTCCTATCATGGACAGCTATCAGAGCACACTGTCTCCTACTCCTTCCTACTCATACTACCCCGAACTGAGGCCGTGCAGATCAATATAGAGCCCATGTGACCTGAAATCCCATGAATCACTGCAAAAATTCACCTTTGGGAGCTCAAAAACAAGGCAAAGTGAGGCGAAGTGCACTGCCCACAATGCACTTCACCTTAAAATTGGCAGAGTAGTGGCCTGGGGAGGCAGAGTAATGCGAAGTCATTGTTTTTAATGGACTTTGCATTCCTCATTATAGCGTGAAGTACTCTGATTTGCGTTGTGGAGCACTCAGCGAATCCGCCTTTGCTCAGTGAATCACTTCGCAGAGCGGATTGAGCCCACTTTGCCAACCACTAGTCACTGGTGGACCTGTTAAGCTTTTTGTTGGAGTCAGGCATGGTACTGCAGGACTGAGAATGGCACATGTGGTGCCCCTCCACAAAAGCAGTCCTAGGGATGACCCCAGGGAACTGCAGATCGGTCGGTCTCACTTCGATAGTATGCAAGCTTATAGCTCATAGAAACCATTCTGAAAGAAAGATTGATAGAGCATCTAAAGGAATATGGCCTACAGGATGCAAGGCAGCATGGTTTTGTGGGAGAGAGGCCTTGTCAAATGAACCTCATTGACTTCTTTGACTGGGTAACCAAAATGGTGGAGAGGTCAAGCAGTGGACATCCTATATATCTGGATTTCAGCAAGGCCTTTGACTCTGTACCACACAAGATGCTGATCGGAAATTGACAGACATAAGAGTAGGAGAGAGGTTGGTCAAATGGGTGGAAAACTGGCTAGGGAACAGTTCACTAAAGGCTATCATTGGAGGATGGATGTTCAGTACCAGGGAGGTTACAACTGGTGTCCCACAGGGCTTGGTGCTAGGGCCAGTGCTATTCAATGTTTTCATTACCGATATTAGGGACCGCATAAAGGGCAAAATGAGCCTGTTTGCCAGCGACACCAAGCTCTACGGGAGGGTGGACTCAACAGAGGGGATACAGAACCTTAAGGAAGACTTAAAAAAATGTGAAAGGTAGTCAGGAATCTGGCAACTGGACTTCAGTGCAAAGAAGTGGGAGTAAAAAACACCAGGACAGAGTACTACCTGGGAGGGGTCTGGGTAACTCCCACAGTGGAAGAGAAAGATATGGGAGTGATGATATCTAGTGACTTGAAGCACTTTGCACAGTGCAAGAAGGCAGTGGCATGAACAAACAGGATGTTGGGCTGCATAGCCAGGGGGATCAGTAGTAGGTGACAGGAGGTGGTCCTGCCCTTATACAGGTCACTGGTGAGACCAAATCTGGAGCATGTGGTGCAGTTCTGGAGCCCTCACTGTATAAAAGATATCAACCTAGTGGAGACGGTTCAGAGGAGCACTACAAAGATGATTGTGGGGCAGCAGGGTAGATCATATGAAGACAGACTGAGTGCCCTGAACATGTACTCCCTGGAAAACAGAAGGTACAGGGGAGACTTGATAGAGACCTTCAAGTGTATGAAAGGGTCCAATAAGGTAAACAAGGCAGATCTATTTAGGAATGCTACATCAAAACTACAAGGGGGTACAGTCTTAAGCTGGAGGGGGATGTTTAAGAGGGAGGTTTGGAAACACTTCTTCACAGAAAGGGTGATTACCAAGTGGAACACATTGCCAGAAGAGATGATCTCAGTGAGGATGGTGGGGAGCTTTAAGAGGGGCTGGAATAGATATAGGGGAGGATTAGGATCCGGGAAGGGAAGAGGATAGGAATGAAAATGTGGGGAAGGAGGGAGCGGGGACATCAGCCTGAACAAAGCAGTAATCCCTGCATAATGAGCAGACATGATAGACCACAAGGCCTAATTATGCTGGCAAATGTGTATGTTCGTATGATCTTGTATTAAAAAATGATTGTGATTTTTCTCTCACAAGTAGCTGAAAATATTAGTCAAAAATTGTTATAAACAGTTGTGATTTTTCTTTTACAACTCTCTGAAAATAGTAACCACAGAAGGTACAGGTATGTTAACAAAATCTGATTTTTCTGTTGAAACTGACTTTGAGCATTTTAACCACAACAGATATGTGAGTAGGCACTTCAATGTTAAATCTTGATTTTCAACTGCTAATAACTTTGACATCCTGGGACCTAAAGATGTGAAATTTGACATATACACCCTTTAAACAGCAGATGCTTAGTAAGGACGTACTGCATATCTTAAAAAATGAAGGTTTGGGGCCCTTTGCTGCCTCTGCAGTCATTCAGTTAGCTTTTATTTGTTTCTTTACTTACTTTTTCATCATTTTAATTATATTTTGCCTTCTGCTACAGAAAAAATAGTCCAATGGAATCCTTGTATTATGATGTCAGAAAATCTTTACTGGCAAGGCCGCCAGTGTATTTCAGTGGGAAACTACAAATCTGTTTTCAGATTTTTATTGAGAAATAACACTTCCTGCCACCAAAATATTATATATGTAGTAGAAATATGTGATTTTTGATAACATGGGATCTTTTGTTATAATTTAGCAGGTGTCATTTTCTTCATAACCAGATTTTACTTGGAAAGAAAAAAAGATAAGCTAATTTATTGTATTAAAATCATGCAGATGGAGCACAATAGTGCAAACATATAAAAGGCAAAGTTTGTTGATGAAATAAGTATCAATTTCTTTTGAAAAAGATTGAAAATATATTTAGTTTCTCATTGAAATACACTGGGCTCTGAAGTAGCTGACAGTTTCTGACATCACAATACCAGAATTCTACTGAATCCTTTTTTACTAGCAGTGTGAACAGCAAAGGTGAAAATCCACTTGTTTCACTGCACTAACAAATATTTGATTATAAAAGTAGGAAGTAATTAATAACACATCAAAACACAATAAATATAATAGTCAGTTTTCTATTTGTTAGAAGTAAACACCTGGGCCCACATATTCAAAAGAGATGTGCAGCGCATCCCAGAAAATGCACGGAAGTGCAATATTTGAAAGGAAGAGATGCGTTGTGCATTTCTGAATGTGCAATTATGCAGAAATAATGTATGCGGTGCCAAAAATAAGGGGGAGGGCACCTGAATATGCCACTCAAGTGTATATTCAGCCAAAATGTGTGGTGCATGTGTCACACATCACACAACTGTGCCATGCAAAGCTAGAAATGTAAGAGGATAACCTAAATCGGTCAGCCACCCACAGGCAGGCTGCAGAACTGCAGACAGGTGACCCTGAGACAGCCCTCAGAGGTGCACTAGTATGTGCTCCAGACACCCACACACAGCAGTCATGCCAGAATGGTAGTACCCAAAGCCACAGCCATGCTGTGCCAACTTGCCAGGCACCTGCTTGGTGTGGCTGGGTGACACCTCTGGCACTGCCCAGTCAGCCCCCCCACCACACCCAGGTCAGGGACACCCAGCTGCCTCATGCTAGTCAGCAGCTCCCCTAGCACACCAGTGGAGCAGACAACTACAGTATGGCACATGTACCAGGTGCCATGGCCTGCACCCATGTGGCCATCAGAATGCCACTCAGTGGAGGCATGCTCCCATTGTGGCATCTGGGGCAACAATGAGCAGGATGCATGGCAGTAATGTTGGCAGCATGTCATGGATCAGGGATAACCCAGTGGCACACACCCATGGTGGAACACCATAGGTGCACACAGCATGCTTGTACCAGACCCACACCACCAGGAACCACATACATGTCACCGATGCCATCCCTCCAGTGTGACAATGCCACAGAGGCCCTGGATTTGGGTCACTGTGGTGTACTGGTGGTGGACAGTGCACAACTGTGATCAGCATGGGGCAGGGGTGGCACCACCTGTGGCCTGGAAGCAGTAGGGGTATGCCCCAAAGACACTGGACCCTTCATGGCACAGACATGGCCATGGGTAGTAGCACTGCAAACCTTTCAACTAACTATAAGGGGATATATCTCCCCTTACTTGGCAGTTGAAGAAATTTGTGGGCCCTGGGAGGATTTTAGTTGGAAATTTTTGAAATTGACAATCTGGGATTTTGATTCCTGACCCTGTTGGATATTCGTTTTGGCACTATGAACTTCAGTGAATGGCTGACTGAAATTAGTGTGTTCAACGCTTTGGCCGCTTGTATTCTTCTGGACAGTAAGTACTTTTATTTATTTATTTTTTTGTGTGTGTATTACCTGCCTGAGTTTCCCCTGTCATCAAATTTTTCCATTTTATTTTATTTTTGGAAGTTAGTTTGAGCAGTGAGAGGGCTCAGTAAAAAATCTGTAATTTCTCCCTCCTTTAGATAAGTGTGAGAGACTAATCTGGGCGGTGGATTATGAAACTATTTTCCTCATATTTATTTTGTTTTGTTTAGTTTATTTTTGCTTGTTATGTTTATTTATTTATGTGTTAAATTATCTATATCGATCGTCCCCCATTGATATTTGTGACAGTTTTCTCTGGAGGGCGACCTTTCGGATTATTTTTACTCTTATTTTTGCTATTTTTTATTTTTATGTTTTATGTTTTTATAGTAGTACCAGGAAGTGAGAAGCCAGGGTGTATTGATATTTTTTTTAATATATTTCTGTTCCCCAGGCAGTGAGAGGACATGTGGCGTAATTTAGGTTATGATAGGAATTTAGGTTGTTATATTTTAGTTATTTAAGTTAGTAATTTGGTATTTTGTTGTAGTTATACAGTAGGTATTTAGTTGGGGGACGGGAGGTGACACTCAAGACTGGTTGATTTTTAAGGGATTGTATTATTGTTTTTAGACTGTTTAGTTTTTTGAGTGTAGTGCTAGGTTATGGGCCTGGGATATGTGCTTGCCCATTTCTTCCCTGGTCTTGTGCTATTCAGCCTCTGCTCTTCACGCCCTCCACCCTTTTCATCTCCCTCCTTTGTTTTTTTCCACCTATCAATGCTGTAGGGCCTTGGGTATTGCCCGTAGGCGGGGGGGAAGGGGTGGGGGGAGTGAACAGTGGAGGCTGGAGGAGCGGGGAGCTCTCATTAGAGTGGTTAAGCCCAGGGGACACCCTGGGGCGAAGTGGAGCTTGGAGCATGGACCATCTTGTTTGGTCCCATTACCCAAGGGCACTATCATTGGTGATGGGCAGGTAACCAGGGCAGCCCAGGACTTTTGTCCAACCCGGGCGTTGTGCAATGCCAGATCTGTCCAGAACAAGACCGCTGTGATTTCCGATCTTGTTGGTTCAACTGATCTGGCTTGTATCACCAAGACCTGGCTGGATGATAATGTAGGCCCAATACTTGAGGCCGCAATTCCAGCCGGCTATTCGGTGATACATCACCTGAGGTTGGACTGCGGGGCGGTCTGTTTCAAAACCGAATTGGAACTCATTAGTGTTCCAGTTGAGGAGACCATCTCCTTTGAATGTGCTTTTGCAGCAGGTGTGGGCTATCGAATTGCCCTCATCTACAGTCCACCTAGAGTTGGGAAGCAATTCCTTAAGGAAGTGGCAGACTTCGTCGTCGACATGGTATTCGAGTCTCCAGGCTTATGGTCCTGGGTGATTTTAATGCCTGGATCGACGACGAACTCTCGCAATTTGGACAATACTTCCTCCAGTTAATGGATTCACTGAACTGAACACAGGTGGTTACCATTGCTACACATAAAGGTGGCCATTCTGTTGACTTGGTCTTCCTTCTGGGGATCGAGGCTTCTGACATGGGGTTGAAACCAGTCGGTTGGTCCGATCACTACACTGTGACATTCCATTTTGGCACTCCACCTTGTAGGCAGACCCCTGTGGAGATGGTCAAGTACCACCCTTTACGGAATATTACTTTCGATGGCCTGGCTGCCATCCCTGACCTATCACAATTTCCTGTGCATTGCAATGGTCCAGAGGCATTGGTTTTGGCTTATAATAATGCCATCACCTCTGCCCTGGATTCTATTGCTCCAGTACGTCTGTGTCCTCTCTCCTTTTGACCTCTGGCTCCATGGTTTGATGAAGCCTTGAGGGAGTTGCAGCGACTAGGACACAGGTTAGAATGTTGTTGGTGGAAATCTAGCTTGTATGCCGACCGTCTTAGACTGTTAGAACATTACCGATTCTATCAGTCAGAAATTTCTCATAAGAAGGCAGAGTTCCTGTCCGGAGAAATCTCTGCCGCTCCGAACCGACCAGCTCAGCTTTTCAGAACTGTGGACAGATTGTGCAACCCATCCTGTCTACAGCTCCGAAGAGCGTTTTCACAATTACAGTGTGATGAGCTTGCTCAGTTCTTTGCTGATAAGGTGGTGGACATTAGGTCGAGAGCCACTCGACACATTCTATGCAGGTTGCTAGTGATCAGGGCTTGGTCACCACCCCTCCATTTTCCTGGAGTACCTTTGACTGCCTGTAAATCGTGGATGTTATGTGGATTGTCCAAGGGATGCGCTCTACATGCTGTAGTTTAAATCCAGGTCTTACATACCTGATTATGGGGTGTGGGGATTCTATTCTCCCAGTTCTAGCACAGATAGTCTGGTGCTCCCTCGACTCGGGTGAATATCCTTGCTCCTTGAAAGAGACAGTGGTGACACCCTTGTTGAAGAAAGCTTCTTTGGACCCAGACTCTCTTGTTAACTACA
Source organism: Neoceratodus forsteri (assembly GCA_016271365.2). Taxonomy (NCBI): domain Eukaryota; kingdom Metazoa; phylum Chordata; order Ceratodontiformes; family Ceratodontidae; genus Neoceratodus; species Neoceratodus forsteri. The sequence goes on from CM028130.1 coordinate 320,632,969, forward strand.
GACCTATCTCGAATCTCCCCTTTGTGGGGAAGGTGATCGAGAAAGTAGTGGCAGCCCAATTGGAGAGCCACCCAACCATCCATAGCATCTATGAACCTCTCCAATCAGGTTTTTGAAAGAGGCATAGTACCAAGACTGCATTGGTTCGGGTGCTCAATGATCTCTTGATGGTGAGAGACCCGAGAAAATGGCCATTTTGGTACTATTAGATCTGTCATCAGCATTTGACACCATTGACCATGGGGTTCTACTTGAGCACCTGAGATGTATTTATGGGCTTTCTCGGGTGGCCCTCAGATGGTTCACTTCATACCTCACCGGAAGAACTCAGAGGGTGGTTTCAGGGTTTTTTCCTCTGATCCCATCTCTCTGTTTTGTGGGGTTCCTCAGAGCTCTATATTGTCCCCCATGTTGTTTGCGGTGTATATGCTTCCCCTCGGAGACATTGTGAGACGGTATGGGCTGAGATTTCATTGCTATGCCGATGATACCCAGCTATACCTGTCTTTTGCTCCCGACCAGGAAGAAGCAGTCTCAGTATTTAATAGCTGCCTCAATGAAATCTGGGATTGAATGAGGTCCAGTTGGCTGAAGTTGAACTCTGGGAAGACGGAGGTTTTGGTTTTGGATTTGGATCGTCGGATAGGGGAACCTGGGTCTGGTTTCCCATCTGGATTGTTTCTTGGGGATGCCGAGCTGCAGGTCTCTGAACAGATGTAAGGCCTAGGGGTGATATTGGATGCAGGGCTGACACTCCGGACTCAGGTGTCAGCTGTGGTTAAGTCATCTTTCTACCATCTAAGAAACATCGCCAGGATCAAGCACCTTGTTCCGTCCGGTGATCTGCCAACTTTAATCCATGCCTTTGTGACCTCGCACCTGGATTACTGCAACTCGCTATACTTTGGGCTTCCTGGGGTTGACATCCACTGCTTGCAGCTGGTGCAGAATTCCATAGCCCAGCTGTTGGCGGGTACTTCTAGATCTTCCCATATTACACCGGTGCTGTGGGAACTGCACTGGCTTCCAGTCCAGTGGCAGATCACCTTCAAAGTTGGTCTACTGACTTACAAAGCCCTGCACGAACTGGGTCCTGATTACCTGAAAGAGCGCCTGATCCCTTACCACCCTGTGAGACCGCTCTGCTCAGCTGACAAGGGGTTGCTAGAGATTTCAAGGGTGACTTTAGAATATGCTGGTGACCGCGCTTTTATGTTTGCGGCCCCTTCCCTTTGGAACTCTCTACCCCATCGGATTAGGGAGTGCACGACTGTGGGGGGGTTTTAAACAGGCCTTAAAATCTTTTCTAGGGGTAAAAGCTTATGGCTGTATTGATTGCTGACCTGTACTGTTTTTATGATGATGATTCTGCTGTTTTTTTATTGTGTTATTGTACTGAGCCTTAATGCCTGAAAGGTACATAACAAATAAAGTATTATTATTATTATTTTTATTATTATTATCACAGTACAGAGTATGGCATTCATGTTATCACTCAGACACACTCTGACCCACATAGAGTGGGTGGCAATACACACTGACCACTGGGACTGTTATGCAGAATTGTATGATAATATGGGATGCTAGGTATCAGCACACTTTTGCAACATTGGTGCACTCATTTCCACAGTCTTCCAAGCTTACACACTCATGTTTGCTGCTGTGTCACACATTCTGACTAGTTGTCACACACCTTGGCACACATTTGGATGTTAAGGGGTTGGGGGTTTGTAGCACTGTACTCAGGCCAATGCAGTCCACTGACACCCAACCATGCATTCCACCTGCCTGCTGGCTGCAGGACCTCCTGATCACCTTTGTGGAGAGGTGGTGCTGCCCTGTTATGCTGGAACTAAGCATGCCAATGGCATGCAAATGGCCTGAATACATTCTAGTAATGAGATGCAAATCTGTTGTTTGGGCACTGACTGTGCAATAAGGCCATTTGCATATCCTGGCTGAATATTGCAAATCTGTGTGCTGTGCAAGCGGCTTTGCATCACTCACTTCTGCATGTACTGTGCTCTGGGCACCTGACGTGATACGTATCTCCCACTCCATGATCGCGCATGTTTGGGATATTCAGCTGCATATGCGTAATCATATATTATGGCGCAACTTCTGAATATACTATTATTTTGTGCCGGTCCAGCTGAGTTGCATGGCATAAGCACTGGCGTGATGCAGTAACCACTTTTGAATATGGGGCCCCTGCTCTTTTAAACAGATTATGCAAACCTACAAAATGTGAAGTAACTCATTCAGACATTTTTAGAGATACAGTATGCACACAACCTTGAAAAATGTGAAAATTAAGACTTTCTTTTGTTAATCAATAAAAAGAAGAAAAAAACAGTCCTGATTTGAAACCTGAAGCTTTAAGATTCATTAGAGTTTGCCCAAGAATGTGCCTTTCGCTGGTTTGGGAACAAAAGATGTCTTAGTTTTTAAAATGTTAATGTTTAAAGGTTTGTTTGTTTGTTATACCTGTATTTTTCCATTGCACATGTATTATCACAAGTCGTACTTAGACATTTTTTAAAGTCGATCATGATTTTTTTAAACAGTTGTCATGAATTTCTCCTAAATATATGAAATTCCACTCTCTGCACTCAGTCGATATTACTGCCTTTCTCCGTGATCTTGCCCATGAAAACTAGTCCATTGTCTACTCTGCTTCGGACATGGACTCTGCTCTTACCCACTTCATATCTGCCTTCACCTGTGTCTGAGATATGCATGCCTCCTTGGTAAACATCAGAGAGAGGAGACGTCACCATCCCTGGATCATGTCAAACCGTATAGCCCTGTGTAAATCCCGTGACCATGCCTGGTCGTGGTATAAATGTACAAAATCACCCCAGGATCAGCAGCGATATAAATCTCTCAGAAACACCTGTACAAAGACAATCAGACTTGCAAAGTCTGAATACATTAAAAGGCACTTAAATGTAAACTCCCCATTCTCAGCCTCTTTCTGGAGAGTGGTACATTCCCTTATTTACCCTCCAACCCAGTTGTCTTCCCCCATCCTGAAGCTTAAGGGTTTGACTATTTTTGATCCAACCTCAGTAGCTAAGACTTTCAATAAGTTTTTCACCACGTGCACCGTCTCTGACACCCCTCTACCCCTCTACCCCTATCCTCCCCCTCCATCTCAGGATGGTTTTCCTTTTTCTCCAGTCTCGCCAAAAGAGGTCCTCCATGCACGTGACTCCCTAGACCCTAGCAAATCCAGCCCAGGTAGTGTTCACGCAAAGCTACTCTGCCTATCAGCCCCTGTGATCACCTCTCCCTTGGCCCACCTACTTAATCTCTCCTTTTCCTCCAGCGCTGTACCTCAGGCCAGGAGGGTCACTAAAGTGTTGCCCCTCCATAAAGGTGGTGATCTTTCTATTCCAGGAAATTACAGATGAATCTCCCTCCTCCCTGCTCTTGTCAAATTGCAGGAATCACTTGTGCTCACTGGACTGTCTGACTACCTATCACACTGTGGTCATCTCTCCCCTTTTCAATCTGGGTTTAGAACACCACTCAACCATATCATTCTTACTATGGGTTACTGATCATATTTTAACAGCTATGAACCAGGGACATGTCACTGCTCCAATTTTTGTGGACCCGGCCAAAGCTTTTGATTCCATCTCCTACCCCCTCCTGCTAAACAAGCTTCACTCCACTGGGCTGGCCCACCCCACAGTTAAGTGGTTCACCTCATATCTCTCCAATAGACAGCAATCAGTGCAGGTAGAAAACTCCCTTTCTGCTCCCTTCCAAATCCATGCTGGCATCCATATTGGTCCATATCCTTTTTTTGTTGTTCATAAACAATCTCCCTTTAGTGTGCACCAGTTCCCTCATCCACATGTACATGGATAACTCCTTCTTATTCACCTCTGGTACCTTCATAGCCTCCATCCGTGCCATGCTCCAACAGGACCTAAACAAAGTGCTATCATGGTTTCAAGCTAATCACCTAAAGGTCAACACAAAAAAAGACTGTTGCTATGCTTTTTGGTACAGCAGAAATGTTAACCAGAACCTTGCCACCACCTTGGATGGCACCCCACTTGATTACATGCCCAACTTCAAATAACTCAAAGTCAGGCTGGACAACCATCTAGACTTCACCATTCACATTGACTCCTTATGCTCCAAACTCCATCCAAAACTGGGACTACTATTCCAGATCAAGGATTGCCTTCCCCTCCCTATTCGTCACAAATTGATCTCTAAAATGATCCTACCAATATTCGACAATGCTGATGTAGTCTATGGAACTGCTCCAGCCTCCTCACTTTGCAAGCTTAACATGCTTCTGAACTTATTCTGCCATTTCATCACAAATGTACCCTCTTACACCCACCACTGCAGTCTTAACTCCTCCCTCTCCTTCCACCCACTCCTCCTCAGACATTCTGCCCATTCCCAAACTTTTATTGCTAAATTCTGGTTTGGTCTACTTCCTCCTTACTTCTCCTCCAAGTTGTCTCCAACTGCCCCCCTCCTCCTATGATCTCCACACAGGGGACCTTTGGTCCTTCTCCCTCTCCCTCCCCCACTCTCACACCTCTACAGGTCAATCTGCTTTCTCTTACCATCTCTCCTCCCTCTGGAATCATCTCTCTCTGCAACTCCATAACTCCTCTACCTTCCTTTCTTTCAAGCAACACATCCACCACATCAGTTCCCCTCCTTGCTCCTGCCATGCTTCCTCCAAACCAGGTCGCTCCTGTAAAAAAGCTTTCAGCTTAGTGTGCTATACCTGGTTAAACAACTAAATAATAATAAAAAAAAACATCTCTTCTCTCCCCTCACCCTCCACCTCTTCCACTTCCAGCCATTTTCTCATAATCATAATAATAAATATTGTGTTCTGATATGTCATGTTTATTACCACCTGCTATACCAATGCACCCGAGCTGCACCTGGAAATGAGCCTCTGCTTAGTGTGCCTATCTCAGTTACCAAATTTTAAATACAAATAAATAAATAAAAATAAAACTTTCTATTTCAAATAACTAAACATTATAACTACAAAAACAATTTAAAAAAACAATTGTGATGTTTCAGCACCAATTGTCTTTGAAAATGTTAATCACAAAGGTTATGTTAAAAAACTATTGTGTTGTTTCTATTTACTTTGAAAGTTTTAAACACAAAAGGTATGCTAAACATGTTGAGATGTTTCTGTCACAATTGACTAAAAATTTTAAAGACAAAAGTATAGTAATGTTAAAATAGAATCAGGCTTGTTTTATCACAAATGACTCCTTAGGAGCTGTAACCCACATTCTGATCCAATCATTATCAGAAGGAACACTACCACAGAACTGGTGTGATGCAATATTTACACAGTACTTATCCACATAAAAAGGGACATAGGAAGATTGTTAATTATCTACCAGTCAGGCTCACTTCTGTTATCTGTAAAGTTCTAGAAAGCAATTGTAAAACAGGTAATTAAGAATTTTATTATAGTATGAAAAATTATTTTTTTTAACGTTAGTTTCTTTCTCTCCTGACTGGACCCCTTACACCGACCTCCCCAGCCCCATCACCCCTGAGTCCACCGGACTCACCTCCACGTCACACAAGGTTCCAGCTGGCCGGGTACAGCACCTGCGGGAGGTCAGCATCATCCAGCCGATCAGGGTTCCTTTTCCCCTGTTTCTTTTTTCCCATCCTCAAGCATGGAGAGAAGGTGTGCAATGAGGCCAATGGCTGAGTTGCACACTCTTCTGAACCTGGCATGCCAGGCGTCTGCCCTGCAACTGCCCCATATGTAGTGGGTATGCTGCACCTGCCCCCAGCCACCACCAGAGGTCACTTAAGCAGCAGACACCATCCCACCACTCCCTGGGAAAGGAGAGCAGTCCTCCAGATGCTCGATCCCCTCCCTCTCTGGCTGACCCCCGGCTGCCCACTTGCACCGTGAGCAAGGTTCACCAGCATGGCAGGAGGTAAGGCAGGGATGCCTCAGCCCTCCACGCCACTGGGCCGATGGTATGGCATATTTTTGACCCAGCTCACCATTGCATTTCACAGGGAAGGTCATGTGTTACAAACTTGATCCATTTCTTTAAGTCTGTCACTAAGTGCTGGATAATAACCTTCCTGTATATGTAGTTTACCTCGACCTCAGCAAGGTGTTTGACACAGTCCTTCATGCAGAACTCATTGGCGAGTTATCAACTTTAGGTCTGCCATCTCACATAACATGATAGGTCAAGAAATGGCTATCAGGCAAGAGATAGACAGTAAGGATACATGTCTATGATTCTCAGTGGGGATGTTTGATGAGTGGTATCCTGCAGGGATCTGTACCAGGGTCCATCATGTTTAATTTTTTCATAAAAGACGTGAGCAACAACTGCAGAGAATGGGTATCCAAATTTGTAGTCAATACAAAGATTAGGTTGTGAAGTAGTCATCACCTCACAAAGACATGCACTGCAAAAAGATCAAGACCATCTGGCAGACTGGACCCTTAAATCAAAGATGAATTTTAATAGTAACAAATATACAGTGCTCCATCTTGGCCACAATATTACAAATATGAAAGACTGCTTAAAAAATAGACAGACTGCAAAGCAATCACAGCAGATGAGGATTTTTCTGTGGCCCCTCCTTCAGATAGTTAAGCTAGTCAGGTTTGTGAAGGAGATACATCCATCCCTCATTGGAGAGCTAGGTAGGGCCAACTGGTAGCAGGGACTTTTGGCTGAAGAGGTGCAGCTCAGCCTCTTGCTCCTTTTCTATGGCCAGAATTCCCACCCACCCTCAAACAAGCAGGTGTTAGAGCCCAACATGGTAGTACAGGAAACCCTGTCATCCCACTAGGGCGAATAACCCTATGGGTCAGTGAAGAATTTTCCCATTTTTTTTCTACAGTTTTCCCAGGTTTTCTGTCTCCTCTGGTATGTGATAAAAAATTTGCATTAGGCATTGTCATAGTCATGTAAACATGGTGGAATGGTAGTCTTGTAAGGAGATGTGCAAGGGGGGAAATGAGGTGAATCTGCTCTCATTCCTGACAGATTTCCCCTCAGGCTGGCATGAGGAGAGGCTCGGTTGACCAGAGGCCTACCCCAGGCTAGTCAGGGGATAACCTCTTCAGCTTCATCCTGTGTGTGAAGTGCCATCTGATGAAGTAGTGGCACACATCAAATGACCCAGGCCCCTTATGCCTCAGAGACTGGTGTCCATTTGGAGTCCAGACATTTTTGGAATGGTGTCCACTTGGATTCTCCCTTTAGGATATGGATGGATCAATGTATGGCATTGACTGTCCAAAGGCTTGTTAAGTCTTCTGGGCTCTGCATGTCATGCTGCAGGTTGTATTATACACATACAGTATTTTTAATAAACACATGACTGTGGTCATTTCCTCCAAGATGTGGTGAATGCTCATTTGTTTGGGTAAAAGTGGTTAACGGGGCCTGCAATGATGATGTGCAAATCAAAGTATCAGACTGTGAAAAGGATGTGGGAGTTTTTGTAACTAACACGTTTAAGCATAAAGTACAATGTGATGTCACAGTTATGACATGTAATCAGATACTCAGAGCAATTAGAAAAACTATGTTAGTTGGGACTGGGAAATAATGTTGCCACTCTCATTGTCTGGTGAGAACTCAGCTTAAGCACTATAGCCAGTTCTGCACCCTGTACTTCAAGAGGGATATTGATAAGTTAGAAAAGGTTCAAAGGAAATCAGTAAGGAGGACACAGTGACTGAGGGAAAACTCATACAATGAGAGACTTGTGGAATTGGAGCTTTTCTCCCTAGACATGAGACAAATGAGGGTGACCTAATCCTTGTGTATAAGACCACAAGGGTGCCTTCTTTATTGGATAGTCTAACTTTAAATGTAAAAATGGATGGAAATGGAAGAAGGGTACACGCTATACCGATTAAGTGCTAACTATTCCGAATTTACCTGAAGAGAAACCTTTTTACAAAGAGTGATAAAATTGTGGAATACGTTAACAGAATCTATAATGCATTGCAAGACAATCACATGATTTAAATCACAGCTGAGCTAGTATAGTTTATGAGTTCTAGGTCTCTAAATGGATATCATTGCTAACAACATCGAGGGACAGTCCCAACTGACTCTATGGCTTTCTTCTGTCTATTATTGTATGTATGTATGAAAAATCTTAACAATATACATAATGTTAAACAAGCATTTATCAATGCTGATTGTTTTCTTTTCAGTTTAACAGAAATTTAAAGAATCCTAAATGTTGCTGTGACGGCTTAGAAAAATATAATATTTAGAGGCAGCATAGCATATATTTCAAATTTTTTCTGTAATTGTCACCCTTATTTTTTTAGTACTAAGAACATTTGCATGGAAATATGGTGCCTGATTTTCCAATGATTGGGAATGGCATACAGTGCTTGTGCCAACAAGGCATGGTGCAAGGGGCATCTTGCACAGCACTGTGCACCATTCCCAATTTTCAGATACTGTCTGCACCAACCAGGGGGCTGCTTGCACCAGTTGGGCTCCCACCATCCTTGCAATGGATGCACCGGTGCACCATGGTGGATGGGGGCTTGTGCCAGGGCCATGCTGCAGCATCCCCTTAACTGGTTTCTGTAAACCCCATTGGGTGAATAGGCCAACAGTGTTAGACCAGCCAGGAGCTGGTCTAACAGCTCATGCACATAGAGAAGAGAAACCCTGAAGCCACTTATAGGCTGGGAGGGGAGTTGCTAGCAGTCACAAAGGAAGAAAGAGACTTGGGCATCATCATCACTGATGACCTAAAATCATCCAAGCAGACCTCTAAAGCAGTAGGTAAGGCTAGGGGGGTGTTAGGGTGTATTAGTAGGGGTATCACAAGTCATAAGAGGAGGTAATAATCCTCTGTACAAGACATTGGTTAGGCCCCATCTGGAGTACTGCGTGCAGTATTGGAGGCCACACCTTCACAAGGACATTAACCAAATTGAGGCAGTCCAGAGAAGGGCAACCAAAATGGTGCAGGGACTGCATCAGAAGACATATGAGGACAGATTAACGGAGCTCAATATGTATACCCTTGAGCAAAGGAGGGAGAGAGGTGATATGATCGAGACATTTAAACACCTTAAGGGCATAAACAAGGTGAAAGAGTCTAACATGTTTAAATATAAGAAAATAGCAGGACAAGAGGACACAGCATGAGATTAGAGGAGGCCGATTAAGGGAGAATGTGAGGAAATTCTTTTTCACAGAAAGGGTGGTAGATGCATGGAATGCTTACCACAAGAAGTGGTGGCTATGAATACAGTGCAGGGCTTCAAACAGGCATGGGATAGGCATAAGGGAGCAATACAAATGACTACGAATAGATAGGTCACTGACAGAGCAAAGGCCGATGGCACATTTATAAGGTAGAAAAAGAAATGGGCAGACTGGATGGGCCTTGCAGTCCTTATCTGCCGTCAACTTCTATGTTTCTATGTTTCTATGTTTCTATGCACCATTCCAAGAGCTGTGGCTTTATAAGAAATTATGTGTGCCCCCTTGTTGTGGCTGGTGCCAGCAGAATTCTGTGGCCATCTTGCACCTGGACACCTGTCCCAGGATGGGTGGACCTGTGGTTGGTGCCCTCTAAGGCCTCCTTCTGGCACCAGTCACACAACTGTCCCCCTCACATTGCAGAGTCCCTTGCACCGATGCTGCCATGCCTTGCCCCTATCCAGGGTCCATCACCACTTCACATCCCCCCAACCTACCCTGTCCTGCCCCCATAGGACCTGCCAGCCTTCAGGATTCATGGCTGGTGGTTCCCTGTTACAGCCGCCACTGCTGCCTAATGTCCCACAGCTTACTGTATTCCCCTCCCATGCACTGTTTGTTTGGTGCACTGGATGGCTTGTGGCAAACTCAGGGACTTTGGCAACGGGACCCCAGTTCTTCAAACATCTGATGCAAGGTCCCTGGCACACCTGAGTTTGCCACAGAAGGGGGCTTAGCGTCCCATGCGCTGTTCTAAGGGGAGCTTTGAAAACAGACTTCAGGATTTCTTACCTCCATATTTGCTCTGTCTGCTTCTGCAGTCACAATTCTGTTTATGACATCCTAATCTGTTGCTGGTAAGATAATTATGATGTCATAAAAGGTATTATGATGTCATGTGCAGACAGGCAGCCAAAGCAAATGAAGTCCAAGGGGCAGTAATCTTCTTTTTATGTCACTTTTCTCTGTAATAAAGAAAAAGAAGAAAGAATTGCACAAATATAGTTCTGTCTGAATGGTACAGAGGGTTACAGCACAGAAACATAAAACAATGGGTTGCAGTTTCAGTCCCTCTCATGGCCACAAACAATATTCTCTAAAAAAATCTGAGCAATAGTATACTTTTTGCCAGCCCAGTGGCATGGAGGGCTGAGGCACTGGATGCCTCACTTCCTGCCACACCAGCAGCCTGGTTTCAGGAATGAACCAGTGTTGCCTATGGGCTGATGAATGGAAGCTGGAATCAGAATCCATCAATGGCTCTCCTTCATTGGGGTGAGGGTACAGTGTGTACCACTGCCACCTAGAGAAGGTTAGGTGGTACAGGAGCGGTCACCAGGATCAAAAGCTGTTGAAGGGAGTTGAGAGCATACTCTGTCTTCACAGTCTACTTGCATGCCACTGCACACTGCCAGCTCAGATTCATGTGGAGTAACAGGTGGAAACAAAATTCCCCTAAACTGGATGACACTGTGACCCTGCAGGAATCATACCACTACCCTCTATGGCACCTACTCACACAATAAAATAAGAAGTAGATGGGGTAAGGTATCAATGTAGGGTGATAGGGCTGGTGGTTGACAGCAGAAGGGGCCAATAAAGAGATTAGGAGGATAAAATACAAATAAAAAAAATGCAAAAATGTATGAACGATAAACTGAATTGTGTCTAAATCTCGCATTTTTCAAAGTTAGCCAACTGGTATCAGGGGCTGTTTAAATGGAACACAAACAATATATCAAATATCTCTGGTGTTTTCTGTTTATTATTGGCATGATGTTACCATATTGGATTTGATTATATTTGCATTCTGCTTGCTGAGTGTATTTTCCAACTACATTTTATGTTTTCAAAGAGACGCTCTCCAGACTTCCGTCTGTAACTAGGGGGAATCACTATGTGGTAAACACACACAAACACAAACACATGTGTGCACTTACATAGACACACACACACATAACACATACACACATGCGTGCAGTGACACACACACACACACACACACACACACGCGCGTGAGCTTCAAAGCCTGCTGATGATGTTTGTTAGCTGGCTAATGGGTGGAAAACAGTGCAATTAGCTGGGCTGCATCCTTTGAACTACACAAAGTTTCCACTCATCAGCTAGCTGAACATTGTCATTATCAGTCTTCGCAGCAGTGGAGTTTGAGTAGCAAGTCTCCTGCATTTCTACGTCCATTAGCTTATACAGCACACATGTCTGCATCCCCCTACACTGACTGAGCACCACCAATATGTTTGCTTTGGGCATGTGCACAAGCAAACATAAAAACTATCATGATTTTTCTGTTGCAGCTGACTTTAAGTGTTTTAACCATAAAAATTATGTTAGTAACTATTGTGATATTTGTGTCACAAATGTTTTGCAAATTTTTACCACAACAATACTGTTAGTTGTTTCAGGTTTTTTCTTGGGGGGGGGGGAGTGCATTCACAGGGACTGTTTGCCATTTTACAGCTAAGGGCAATTGTCAGTCTACAGTAATCAAGTTGTTTGTATATTTCAAGATATTTTATGATATTTTGTAATGGAACTCTTTCTTTTCGCCATATAGTGGTATTGCAGTCCGGCAGGACATTTCTTTAAATATATCACAGAAATTTCAGGACACATCCAGACATGTCAGTAGGCAGTGTTTGTCATTGTCAATCAAGGAACTGTTTTCCACTATCAGTATTGACAATGCCACATGCGGACATCATCAATTCAGGCTCAGTTTATTACTGACAGTATTGGCATTGCCAGGAACTGTATGCCATTCTCAGTACTGATAATGTCAGCTGAAGGCCAGCATTGCCAATCTGCAGACTGTCTGCCATTAAGAGTATTGACAAGGCCAGCCAATGCTGGTGTACAGGGTGGTGGATGATGACTGACACAGATCCTCCTCTGACCATCCTCTCACAAACTTGGCCAGCCACTGTCTGAATGTCTGCAACTGAGTATGTGCATGCAGAAAAAATGCTTATAAGCTACTGGGGGAAGGGCCCTTCACAGAACAAGTTAAGGCCTCCTCCTGCTTTTTGAAGAGCTGTAGCAAAGCAAGTTAGGACTCGCCTCCTGCTGTGGGGTTGGAAACAGTGACAGGGTTCAAGAACACAAGGGATTGACACAGAGGGATCTTAGCAGAGGAGGAAGGGGTGGGGAGACTGGAGACTGAGTATGGTCTGCTGCAATACTATAGGTAGGGAAAATAGGGCAGACTAGGAGTTCAGTCAGGTCCTAATCTGCTGATAGATTCTATGTTTCTATGCTTTGTGCAGGTCCCAAAGAGCTCTGCATGAAGCAAGTGTGGATTCACCCCCTGCTTAACTCAGGGCCCAAAGGAACCTGCCCAAGGAAAGCTAGAACTTAACTCTTGCTTGGCATGCGTGAAGTAATAACTACTCTATTTTCACAAAATGGAAGTTAATTAATTGCCAAAAAAACTATGTGTATTGTATACAGTAGGGTTAAAAAAAACACAAAATGAGGGAAATGTAGTGTTTGTGTTTTTCAGCTCTAGCACTCATACACTCCTCTAGCCCCCTTGCTCATGACCCAGAGCCAAGTTATAGGTCGGTGCCAAGTCCGATTGGTTAATTGCTTCTAGCAAGAAGTCTGGGACCTTGTGAGAAGAAAATTATTACTGAGCTCCTACTTTTGGCAGAGCCCATAGGGCCCTGCATGTTGAAAATTATGACAGATCTCATGAGCCCTATGTGAAGTACCAGACATGTGGGGTATGGCTTTAGACCTGTGGCTTAAATGTGCAGAGCCACAGGGCATGGCCCCAGACCTGTTAGCTTGGCCTTGGTTCTTAGAGTAGGGCTGGGGAGGGATGTGGGTGTTATGGTCGAGAACACCCAAGCATCACATTTCTATCCTTTTAATAAAATATTTTACCGCTAATGGACTTTTGCCAAAATTTCAGTCCAGTTTCTAGAGTATGCATAGCACAGAAACAGTAACTGTACATGGTTTAAATAACTTTCTGTTATTCATTGACACAGATAGTCCTAAAGCACTACTGTTGCTTCACAGCAATTCAGAATTTGACACACTGATTGATCAGATTTGTTTACTCATTTGAAATCTGTTTTTGGACTTTTGCAGTACAATCTGCGCAGTCTGCAACAGCTAAAATGGAGCTTTGGATGGTGATTCTACCTGGATTTCTCTAAAAAGCTATAAAGTTCAATGCAGAATTCATTTCAGTAGGATTTTCCCTTAAAAATTCTGGTGAAACCATTAGAACATTGGTCCCTGTGGAATTTTATTTGTTAGTTTATGTGCAGTAACTCAGAGGACTCAGAGTACACTTTCCACACAAAACCTCGGACTCTGCATAAATGTATTGTTTATTTATTTAGTTATTTATTTACTGACAGGGTAGGCCCACTGAGACTAGAAGTCCGTTTTTCAAAGGTGACCGGGGATATAGATGGTAATCAACTGAGACTGAACCAGAGTAAGCTGTTGGTGGTATTTTTAGTGAAGGGGGGAAATTTGGCCAGGACACTGGGGAAATTCCCCTGCTCACCTGTAGGGGAACCTCTAGCCATTGAATGATGGCCACTCTAGGTGAGGTTCCAGAGATTATGGTCATGTGGGAGGCAAGAGAGCACGTCTCCTCCCATGCCATAAACCCTCCAGAGACTGAAGTTTTTTCGATTCAGCGGGGCTCCCAGATGACGGAAAATTTCCTAGCCAAGAATCAACTATGGGCATGGAGCACCCTTCTACTGAGCTGCAGGAGACTGATGCAAGCAGAAATGAAGGTTTGAATATGGACAACCCTAATATTGTTACCAATAATGAACAGTTGCAAGATATGTTAGGTTTGGAGGAACAGCACTTTCTTCAGTGAAAAAAGAAATAGCCGAGAATTTCTTCAAACACATGGTCACCAAAGATGCAGGAGCAGCCTTCCTTGGCAACCAGACTACTGTCTCAGGTAGTCCCATAGCATATAGCACTCTGACTGACAAACTGGAACATGGAGCAGAACCAGAGATTATGCAAGATACTGTAGATAGGTTGGAACATGGAGCAGAACCAGAGATTATACAAGATACTGTATTTCAAAGAGGTCAGAACAAGGAACATGCTACTGTGTTTTCATTTTCTGCAAGAACAAGTAAAGAAGTAAATATTACCAGAAAAGGAGAAAAAATGCTGACTTCTTAGGCAGACAGCCCTGGAATGAACAGTGAACCATGGTCTGTGGACAAAGCCCTACAAAATGCTGGATGGGCTCACACACCAACAGGTGACTGGATTTCGGGCTTCATGACAATCAGAATATCAGGGGTTAGAGCAGCTTCTATCATTACAAACAGTGACATTAAAACCTTTAGCAATGACATTTTAAACAGTGACTCTGGCCAGGTCAAACAAAATGAAAAACTTGTTTCACCCCTGAAACTAACACAGGACTTGCACTTAATGCAGAACCCGATTCTAGATTTAGGAAATCAGCTGGTGGGCACAGATTCACAGCCCATAACTGATGCAACAAACAACAGAAACAGCTGATTAATCAAGCACCACTGAACTGGAACAAGGTGCAAATAGAAGGGACAGTGAACATACTACTTTTGGAACTGAACAAGCCATACAACAGTCTAGGCCATTTGCTTCTCTGTTCCATAAACCTGTATACCCAGCTAAATGGCATAATGATGTAAAATTGCTTTACAAAAAGGGGGAATGGAAACATTTCCAGATAGCCTTTTTGAAGCATAGACATTGCTGAAAGAAAATATGCATTTTCATGCAGCAGAGACATATAACCTCATAGTCTTCAGGTGAAGCTACCTCTGGCTGCAAGCTGCAACACTGGGCTTAATTTTCCTAGTCAAACTATCTCTTGTTGGGAACTGCAATACTGAACATAGGATTTGCAAGAAAGCGAGTTGTGCTCACAACAGAGGGAGGGGAACCTTTCAATTGTCTTTGCTTTGTAGCAGATATACTGCAGGTGGAGGCTGCTTCTAACTGAAAGGTGAAATAAGGTATTTACAATTATCAGGAAAAAGACAGTCTTGTTACAATTCTTAAGATTTTCAGTGCAGGAAGAGTTCAAAGCACAGCTCACTTATTTTTGGGACTGACTGCTTTCAGAGCACAAACCACCAGGCTGTTTTGGGGCTGGGAAGGTTTACCTGTGTCTGACTTGAATGTCTGGATTTTTCTCTGTTTGAGTAGCAGGGGATTTTCTCTGTCAAATTGTTGTGTATAGTATCTTGCAGACAGGAAGGCACTCATCGCAGTGGTGGGTCAGAGCTCTTAGCTGATTGTTTTGTGAGGGCACAGTTTAGGCCCAACCCCCTCCCCTGGAAATAGTTCCTTTATACCTGGGGTTCTGACATCATTTCCTCAAGAGTGCAAGGTGCATATCAATGTCATATCCTCTCTAGCACACAGCACTGAAAATATACCCATACACATTGTATAATATATATATATTTCTATATAACAAACCAATCACTCACACAAACACACACACACACACAAAAAAAAAAGTACATAGTCATGTGGGAGAGTGCAATGTAATGGCTGTGGGGCAGCAGTCTTCCGGGAGTCTTTCTGGAGGCTGAGATGCTCCCTATTTGCAGACAACCTCTGCCCTGAGGGAGAAGTTGCCTGCTTTCAGGCCACACTGGACAGCAGTAAGAAACCTTCCCCAGGCCAGACTGGATGGTAGAAGGGAACCCCATCCAGGGAGCACCAGAGCCACCACCACTACCTCAGAGCTTGCAAAGAAAGCACAGCAGTTGGACCACTGTGGGCTCAGGAGGGTGAGGAGGGTGGGAACAGAGGCCACCCAGTCAGTTGTTCCACCCACAATCCATACACCATTCGGGGGCACAGCTCCCATAGATGCACCCACGGAGGAGATTAGGGAGGCTGAGGACACCTGTCACAAGGAGGCCCACAGGAAGGAGGCAGAGGATGCCACAAGGAAAGGAAGCAGCTCCTGGTGGGGACTCAATTATTAGGGGATAGAACTGGGGGAGCAGGGAAAACTGAAGTAAGTGCCTGCCTGGTGCCATGGCTTGTAGGGACAGGAGCGCATCCTCAGGATCACGAGAACAGCTGCACGGGGTCTGAGCTGGATGTCGTGTCCACCTAGGGACAAATGACTTGGCTCAACATGAGCTTACAGCAGTGCAGAAGGACTTTGTAGAACTGGGAGAGGCCTAAGACAAGTAGCACACACAGTATCCTTCTCAGAGGTGCTGCCTGTAAATGGCATGAGTGAGGCAAGGGTACTTGCACCATGCAGTTTAATGAGTGGTTGAAAAAATGGTGTGGAGCACAGGGGTTGGCCTTCATTGGGACTGGGTTCCACCTGAGGGACACCAGCCTATTAGCAGGATGGTCTGCATCTGTCCAGGAAGGGAACAAGTCTTTTGAGCAATCGGTTTAAAAATGCTTCATTGGCAAGCTTTTAAACTAGTCAAGGGAGGCACTGATAAGCAGCAGAAAATCCCAGCCTCTCCCTACAAAATAGGGTACTAAATGGGAAAAAGACCGAGGTAGAAAGGTCAGTGGGGGATGCTGCAACAGAAAGTAAAGCCATCAAAAAATGGAGAGCAATGAGTACCAATGCCCGTAGTCTGAGTAACAAGCTTCCTGAATTAGTGACCTTGATGGAGGAGGAACATCTGGATATCGTGGCAGTCACAGAAACATGGTACACACAAAACCATGACTGGGATGTAAACCTACCAGGATACACTATCTACAGGAGGGACAGGGAGGGTAAAAGAGGAGGAGGAGTAGCTCTTTACATAAGGGAAGGAATCAAAGCAACAGAACAAAAGGGTAAACAGGGAGGAGAAGAAGCACTGTGGGTAAATTTGGAGACCGGCAATGGCACCACAATCCGCACAGGGGTTGTATACAGACCCCCTTCTCAGGGGGAGGAAATGGACAAGGAAATGATAGAAAGTATACTTAGTATGGCAGAAAAGGAGATATTGCTGATGGGTGATCTGAATATGCCAGATGTTAACTGGAGTGCAGTTGCAGCAGCCACTTCTAAGAGTGGGGTTATTCTAGATGCCCTACAGGGGGCATGCCTTAGACAACTAGTATTGGAGCCCACTCGAGAGGGAACAATCTTAGACCTGGTTCTCTCAAATGGAGATGAGGAGAGGATCACAGATGTAGAAGTGGGTAGCCATCTGGGAACTAGCGACCATCGAACAGTATGGTTCACAATAAACACAGCAATAGAGTCAAGCCATACAAAGACAAAGGTACTGGATTTTAGGAGGGCTGACTTTGTCAAAATGGGTGAGTGCCTAAGGAATGCACTAGCAAATGGGCAGGAAGGAGGGGTGGAAGAACAATGGGGAATAATAAAACTTCCATCACAGAGGTAACAGCTTTTGTGTAAAGCAAATAAACAAAACGAAAGAGGTAAGAAACCACTATGGTTCTCAAAGGAAGTGGCAGTGAAGGTTCAAGAGAAAAAGAAAGCATTCAGGAAGTACAAGGAATCACAGAAGGAGCAGGACAGAGAACTGTATCAGTTAAAGCAAAAGGAAGCTGGGAAGGCAGTCAGAACAGCAAAGGCCCAAACCGAGGAAAAGATAGCCAACTCAGTTAAGAAGGGGGATAAAACCTTTTATAGGTACATCAGGGAGCGAAGTAAGACCAAGGGAGGGATAGTGAGGCTTAGTAAAGGGGAGGGAGGGTGGGCAGAGGGTGACTGTGAAAAGGCAGAGATACTAAACAAATACTTTTGCTCAGTATTTACAAAGGAAGAGGGAAGTACCTAAAACAAACAGTAGAAACACTCTGGATACAGAAGTTGATACCAGCCCATTTACAGAAGAAAGGGTTCTGAAAGAACTCTTAAAACTGAAGGTGGACAAAGCAATGGGGCCTGATGGGTTCATCCCAGAATTCTAAAAGAACTAAGGTAGAACTAGTGACACCACTGACTACCCTCTTTAACAAATCATGGGAGGATGGGGTGGTATCCGAGGACTGGAGGAGGCAGATGTAATCTCCTTCACAAAGTGGGAGCAAGGAAGCAGGAAACTACAGACCTGTTAGTTTAACCTCAGTGGTAGGAAAATGATGGAATCACTTCTGAAGGAAAGAATTGTTGAGTATCTAGAGGCCAGAGGGGCACAGGACCCAAGGCAGCATGGATTCACAGCGGAAGGTCATGCCAGACAAATCTGATAGATTTCTTTGACTGGGTGACCAAAGTAGTTGATCAGGGAGGGGCTGTGGACATGGCCTACCTAGACTTTAGCGAGGCATTTGACACAGTCCCACACAAAAGATTAATATACAAGTTAGCCAGCCTGGGAGTGGGTCCCAAGATGACAGCCTGGGTAAAGAATTGGCTGGAGAATAGGACACAGAGAGTAATAGTAAATGGAGTCCACTCTGAAAAGGGGTTAGTAGTGGGGTACATGAGGGTTCAGTATTAGGACGGTCCTCTTCAATGTCTTTATAAGCGACATTGCAGAGGAACTGGAAGGAAAGTATGTCTCTTTGCAGATGACACAAAGATCTGCAACAGAGCTGATGCACAAGGTGGAGTGGAAAGGATGAGAAGGGACTTGGCAAGGTTAAAGGAATGGTCAAATGTATGGCAGCTTAGATTCAATGCTAAGAAGTGCAGGTAATGCACCTGGAAACAAAACCCAGGGGAAGAGTACACAATGGGGGGTGAGATACTAACAACAACAAAAATGGAAAGGGACCTGGGGGTAGTCATATCAGATGACCTAAAGGTGGGAAAGCAATGTGAGAGGGCAGCAAGGAGGGCTGGAGGAATACTTGGATGCATAGGAAGAGGCATCACCAGTAGAAAACAGGAAGTTATTATTCCTCTGTACAGACAGCTAGTGAGACCCCATCTGGAGTACTGCGTGCAGTTCTGGAGACCCAATCTCCGCAAAGACATAGACAGGATGGAAACTGTCCAGAGGAGGGCAACTAAAATGGTGCAGGGTCTGCACCGGAAGACATATGAAGAGAGACTTAAGGAGCTTAATATGTATAGCCTCGAGGAAAGGAGGGAGAGGGGAGACATGATAGAAACTTTCAAGTACCTCAAGGGAATTAACAACGTCCAAGAGGGTAGCATCTTTCAAAAAAAGAGGTGTGCAAGAACAAGGGGGCACAATTTGAAGATAGAAGGGGGGCGGCTCAGAGGTAATTTAAGGAAGTATTTTTTCACAGAGAGGGTTGTGGATGTATGGAACGGCCTTCCAGAGGAGGTTGTGGAGTCAAAAACAGTGGTGGAATTCAAGCATGCATGGGACAGTCATAAGGCAATTCTAGGGGGTGGGGGTAGGAAGAAGTAGGCCGCTGGTTAACTAGGACCTGCAACTTATCCATCAGGTAGGAAATGGGCAGACTGGGTGGGCCAAGCGGTCCTTATCTGCCGTCAAATTCTATGTTTCTATGTTTCTATATGCACTTATTCATATACTGGGAGCAGCCTCATTTGATGTTCGTTTTAAAATAAAATGTAGGCTAGAACATTTTGGGGCATTGTACCATTCAGTAAAGAATACCCCCTATAGAACCCCTTTGAGGTAATACCCCTGACTAAGCTAGCCAACAAAACAATTTCAGTTTTGTTTAGAAATGAGGGGGCAAGTGTGACAGATTTAACATACTGGCTTAAACAATGCTGTACTGTTGTAGGTCACCCAGAGGCGATATTTGACTCAGAAAGCATATGGATTGGGGTCAGGAGAATCTGGGAAATACTAAGATCTATGGATACAGGTTTGCTGCACCTCTCCAATTGTTTTTTTTTTCTGGGGAGGGACAGGGGAGTTCTATTCTATGTGGGCCAGCCCAAAACCTGCTATGAATGCGGTTCACCAGGGCGCATACGAACATATGAAATTTGCCAGCAGATAAAGGCCTAGAGGTCTATCAAGTCTGCTCAAATGTGCAGCTAGCACCCCTTATTCTGCCGACATCAGCAGTGTCTGTGATAAGCTTAGATGTACCCTCTGCAATGCACTTGGACACACCAGCAATCACTGCAGAAGTGAGCCTATTTGCACCCTTTGTGAATCCAAAGGGCACACGTACACCGCATGCCCCAGGGTGGCACAGTCAACCAGACACAACAGATCTAGATGAACAACATTTGTTGGTCTCAATAGCCCAGAGAGTGCACTCTAAAACCCCTACTCCCAGACCCCAGTCCAGCCCTCCCCCACAGGGAACTCAAAGCCAGGAAGATAGGAATGAACAGGAGGAAACAGAATAGAAAGAAACAGGAATGACTACAGGGGATGAGGGGCAGGGAGATGAACCTTTGGGGAATAACATGGTAGAGGAGGCAGAGAATACAGTATGAACCAAGGTAGTGCCAACATGAGAACTTACAGAACAGTCTACCCTAAAAGAAACATCTATGCCACCCCCCCAGCATACAGACAAAGGGAAGAAAATGATCGCAAGATGCCAGCAGGCATGGCAGCAGCCAGTCCCCGAGGTACCCCAAATTTCCAAAACATCTCATGTGATCACCTCCAATAGGTACATGGCCCTGCAAAGGAACCCAGATACTTCAGGCAATAATTCTGAAGACTCTTTGGCAAGTTTAGTCAGGCAAGAGCTGGTTTCAGAAACTGAACTTAGTGCAACAGAGGGAAAGGCAAAAGGAACACAAAAGAATATGAAATAACAAGAAGAGAGAAAAAAAATCAAGCACAAGTGAGCCACCATGAGGAGAATAATAGGATGTAGACTCTGTTAACTCTCTATGACACAGCCCTTAACCTTTTGTACCATCAATGTAAATGGTATAAAGAACAAGGTTAAAAGATGGGCAGTATATTCACACTTACGATCCAATACAGCTGATGTATTCCTATTGCAAGATACCAGGCCACACACAATAATTGAAACAAGACAAGCTATGGAGGAATGGTATACAGGAATGTTCTATTGGTCTTTAGGTTTGGAAGCATGTACAGGGATTGGGATTTTAATTAATAATTTGACTGTTAAATTAGTAAAACTTTGATAGTACCTAGACTGTTTGCAGAGGAGGAGTGGGATATGATGGATGGCTGTTTTGAGACAGGTATCTTCTACGTGCTCCTTGTTTTGTGGAGAAGAACAAGGAAGTAGGGATACAATGCTTTTTTCTGCTTTGTAAAGGTATGCCATCATTACCTTGTGTTTGTGTCCTTTCCAGTTGATCTTATTGCAGCACCTGGTCATACAGCGTTTCCCCAGTGTTTCTTTTTCTTTGACCATGGAGGAAGGCTGGTCGCCTCATGTTCAGTGGTGACCAGGAGTATTCCAGAGGTGAAGTGGGACTCGCTGGAAAGAGAGAGAGATGCTCGGGACAGTAGTGACTGCTGGTGACTCACCACAGAAGCCAGATAGCGGCCATCAGAGCTTATCAATATCTAAACATTGAACCGCTAACTGAAGAAATAGGATAAAGATAAGGACAATTTCTGTAGAGCACAATGGTGTGCATAAGAAGAGATGCTGTGCAAACCAAGTTTTTTTCTTCAGACATTCCTCAGTAAAATTGCGCTCAGGAGATAAAAACAATGCAAATCAGTCAGCACAAGTGAAATAGGAAAGAGTGCCTGCTTCTGTATTTTTTCATTTAACTATATTATATTTATGTGAGTGTTGTGTGTACATAGTCCACTTTTCAATGTTCGATTTGGCTAAAGTATTACACTACAAAATATGAATATTTGTGGACCATTGTGGACCATTGCCAAATAATACGTTATTTTTTTTTGTCTGTAAACTTATACGTCTAACTTATTTAAAGTAATTGTTTTGCTGATAGAAATTTTTCTTTTTTTCTGCATTACCAAAAACTTCTAAATTTTATATGCTTTGCACATACTGTATTGATTAATTCCTGATATAGGCGTTATGCCCTTATGGTTATACACAATTTTATTTTTAAGATTTTTAAGATTTTAAGGTACTTTTAAAAATTTTGTGTTGCATGATCAGCCGTCAGTTTCAGATTTAAATGCACATGTGTTGGTGACTTTTTAGACTCACTTGCCATTTTGTCCAACCTAGACAGCAGCGAATACAAAGAGCTCATTGTGTAATCTCTTTGTTTATACAGCTCTAATAGCTTTAGCAAAGTAAGTAGTACTTGCAAGCTTCACTGCTTTTCTTGTTTTGTTAGTCGTGTTACTGTCTTAATTTTAGCCACTTTCTTTTTGCATTTTTTTATTGTAGTGGCCCTATTGCTCCTGCCTCTCGATGGTGTTTTGATGTTCAGGTATATGGGAAATTTGTAGAGGGCAGTTTATGAAAGTTGGTCCTGTTGAATATATGAAACATTATCGCCATTCAGGATTGGGTTAATTCTGTACCATGAAGAGATCAGAGTAAATATGCTACTCGTAATTTTTAATGTCAAATAATATCCTAGTTTCTATAATATTTACAATAGTTTTATTACTAAAAACACAATGTTCAGTACATTTTTTGATTTCTATCTCTCCCTAATAAGGTTGAGATGGAATTTGTGTATAACAAAGTGCAAGATGTGCTTCGAATTAGTTAAGAGGACATTTCCACTTCCTGATATATTCTGTGACCCCAGTGACACATCAAGGATACACACTTTTTTTGTCTGACAACAAGAAATTTCCATGTGCTCTGTATGGACAGACATTTCTAACTAAAGAATAGTGGTGGCACCTTACTATGTATATTTTTTCAATCTTAATCTTAAGAATAGTGGGCCAGATATTCAAAGCTTTGAGCTGGGCAAAAACTGTTTGAGCAAATTTGCGTAGCGGGATGGCGGGTCTGCCTATATTCAAAAGGCCAAATAAGCGCGGGCAAACTGCATTAGCGCCAGGCAAAATTATAATGTATGCAAGGGGCAAACTGACATGAATACAAGTGCAATGCTATATTCAGCGGCTAGCGCCATGCTAAGTGGTTTAGCGTGACCTAGCGCGACACTTAGCGCGGTGCACATTACCGCCCAGGAAAAGTTTGTCTTAATCCTGGGCAAGCAGCCTTTGTGCGACACTGTGGCTTTGCGTGGTGTTTGCACGGGTTTAGCGCGGGTTTAGCGCAACCCTAACAAATAAATATGACACATAGATAAAGCCAAACATAGAGGAAGCATTCTGCTAACTGATGGCATCACAATGATGCCATCATCTGCTACCAGTCCCAGTCATGCCAGGCAGTAAGTGGTGACCCTGCCACCAGTGGACAGCATGGCAGTGTGGCCATACAACACACACCTGTGGACCGCACTGCGTGGACACCAACAGGTGCCAGCACACACATGCAGCACTGTGGGCATGGAGGATGTTGAGGGGGCATGTATGGGTGGCGAGGCTGTGCTACAGACCAGGTGTGGCCACAAGGCTGGGACACATCATGCAGCATACATGGGCCAGTATTGGGAATACCCCAACACCACTGTGCCTTTCGGATAATATATTCCCCCCCCGGTCACACACCTCACAGCTGTACAACTGCCATAGCACACAAAGCCAGGAATGTACATGTCACTGTGAGCATCCATGCCACAGGTGCAGCATCTGTGGGTCACACAACAGGGTAACAGTAATGTCCAGTGTCAGTAAACATCCACAGGTTGGGCCTCACTGTGTACAGTGCAGTCATCATCACTGCCCTACACACCATAGGCATTGCTGTGTCCACACACTACTGGCCCCCTTGCTACTGTAGTGTGCTGCTGTGCACTGTAGCATGCCTACAGTGTGAAACAGTTGCATGCAGCACCACCACCTGTGCCTATGCTGTCCTGTCCCCTGGGGTACAATATGCTATGCTATGCTGTACTGTTTACATGTAGCCTGTAGCTATCATCGTGCACTGCCAGACTGACCTACAGGTGGAGCTGCGGTTGGACCTGGTCTGCCCCTGTACTTCCAGACTGACCTACAGGTGGCTCTATGGGACCCTGCAGTAACGCTGTGCAAACTGCATGCAAATCAGGGTATAATGAGATGCTAATCCGGTTGTTTGCCCAGAGACTACCTAAGTAGGCTCATTTGCATGGCACTTTTGAATATGGCACATTTTAGCTCCGGCAAACGGTTTGTTCAAGCACTGCTTTAGCTCCGCTAATGTGTTAGCGCCGCGCTAACGGGCACGGGAATATTACAGTTTTGATACGTTCTTTCTCATCTGCTGCTTCCTGCAACTGTACTGAGTCCATGCATTTGCTGGCGCACACATTGGCCATGTAGTTCATCTGTACCTGCCCTCACGTTGCTGTGTACTGTGTTGTTGTTGTGGGTTGCACTTCCTGGTTGCTTTATTCAGTGCTGTCTTATTCCAGGGCAATGTTTGCCCTGCACTCCCAGCCCAGTTTGCATGGCCTCATTACCATGCTATATTCGGAAGCTGTTTGCCCTGGGCTATTCCATTTGAATATAGCTTGCTCAGTGCTCTGGGCTAAGTTTGCCCACCAGGCAGTGCTAATTTTGCCCCGGGGCAAAGTTTTGAATATCTGGCCCAGTGTCTTTTAATATTATTTTATATGACTACAGTATTCTGAACTGCTTTTTAATGTGTCATTTTTATTTTTCTGTCTGTTGATCTAGCCTAAGATTAGCACCTTGCAATTTATATTTGCACTTTATAGACTACCAAACAGCTTATATAACTGTGTGTCTTAAGTCTTAAAGGGGTTTTATTGGCTATAAATTGTGTCTTACAAAATGAAGACTAGAAGTAATAGACAATCATAAGTTGTTACTGTATTACATCAGAATACTGAGTTAACAGAGACTGATAATGTACTTGATATATTGGCAATTAAAGAGAAAAGTAAGCAGAAAATATCTAATAGGAAAGGGAGGAGTAAAGGTAAAACACAATAATGTAAAAAAAATGAGAATAACAAAAGACAAAAAATGAATGCAAAAGCTTACAGAAATACAGACAATGGAAACCTCCAAAATGGAGGACTCCCCTAAGCAAGTTTGATTGATTGAAACTATGAGGGTTAAATTAAACACTAAACAAATAAGGCAAATCTATATTATTGATTATTTAACAAGACAGAAAGTGCAAGATTTCAATTTAAAAGATACTTCTATGCCCATAGTAATACCTGACACAAATAGTAGAGAAATATGGCATAGACAAGTTTATTTTATTAATAAGTCTTTGGAAAGAACTCCAAATTTGATTTTTGATAATGACTGTCTTATATGTGATCCAGACTTTGCAGAGGGATCTTTCAATGCTTCTATGAAGGCTAATGACCTAGTACAGGATAGCCAAGGGTCACAATACAAAATAACCTTTTCGTTAGATTCTAGGGATAGCTTTCAGTGTTTACCAAAGCCTAATTCCAGGTTAAGTGTTCATAGAACTGTAAATGATAGTAAACCCTGTAGGTAAAAAGAAATTGATGAAATTAGGCAAGAATTGCAAGATACATAATTAGCATGAAAGAAATTATAGAGAAAGAACATAATACACAAACAGATGATTATTATTACATTGAGACTCAGTTTCCCAAATGTCCTCAAGACACATTGCCTGAAATAAATAAATGCTGGAACTTCAACAACCCTTATTGAGGGTTTGAAATCCTAAGGTATTTCTAAACAGCTTAATCAAGAATTCAATAAAGAATAACATATCAATACTCTAACAATAACATCTAGCATACACAATGAGGCAAAGGGAGTGGATAAGCTTAGGGATAAGACTGAGAATGGTGTTACAATAACTAGTAACACAAATACAGGATAAAGGGAAACTGGATAAATAAAAGGTCAAAAATAAAGTTCCAATTCCTAACAGTGAAATAAAAGTAGTAACAATGAAGCCCAAAGACAAATGTGCAAGTAAGAAATCAACTAATAAGTTGAATAATCAAAAGATAGACAAAATGAAGCAAGATATGCAGGAACCAGAATTTAGAACAGAAAATCAGGTTCAACCACAGACATCTACCCTTGAGGCAAATGATCTTGACCAAGAACAATTCCTCATGGTACTTAGAGGTATTGATATGAGTGAAGTGGAGCAT
Organism: Neoceratodus forsteri; assembly: GCA_016271365.2. Taxonomy (NCBI): domain Eukaryota; kingdom Metazoa; phylum Chordata; order Ceratodontiformes; family Ceratodontidae; genus Neoceratodus; species Neoceratodus forsteri. The sequence goes on from CM028130.1 coordinate 320,659,246, forward strand.
GAACAGGTTTTACTGATTCTGTGTCAATTGATCTGTAATGAATGACTTCAACTTGATATTGTACCTGAAGATATTGTAAAGGCCATTCAAGCATATGATTGTCAGGGTAATGATTTAATTGTGTTGTTTCTCAAATTTGATAGAGTGGCCAATTATTTATGGAGGTACTCTCATTTCCTTAGTAAAATAAATTTAAGTATGGATTACCCAATTCCAATTGCTAGCTTAATAAATAGGGGTATTCAAACAGAATTTGATCTGATTGAAAAACTTGCAACTGTCTATACTTTGCAAAATATTATGTTTTTTGATAACACACCAATGATTTATCCAGATGTCACAATCACCATGTTTGGGCTTAATCTGTTGGGCTATGAAACCAATGTGAACTTAACTGCACTTGTTACTCAACTTATGGCTAATTTTCTAGCTATAGAATTTTATGAAGATGACATTGTCAACTTACACAGGGTCTATAAGAACTGGGAAGTTGGTATCCAGATAGACTTAACATTGAATAATCTCCTGCTAACAAAACAGATTCTACAGGATAGTAATAAACTGGATAATTTGGGAATCCTCCTTGTCGATCTAAATGCTTTACAAAAACCTACCACTACTGATACTGATCTGGCCAGAGAGAACATGAATACATTGTACAATGTTGAGATTAACAGCAGATATGAAGCTGTGTATAAAAGGAATGAATTACTTTATATGAATACAAACTGTCAAGGGACCAACAACAAATCCAATAGTTCATTTAATGACACTACCTTGAATACTTCTACTGTGGATTATCTGGAAAGACATAGAGAACATTTAGGATTATTATCTTGGAATATTGTGTATATTATTTCTAAATTGGTAGATGGTGAAGTAAAAGAATTTTCCAATCAAAGTGATATTATTATGCTTCAGGAAACATGGCATAGTATTGATGCTTTAGAATAAATTCAATTAAATGGATATTTACAAATATAAAGCCCCGGGATAAAACTATAAAAGATGGGTCAATTTATGGGTAGCCTAAGTACATATATTAGAATCACTGATTATCTTAACATTATCGACTACATAGCTAAACTTAATTACATTCTGGTGATAATCAGAATTTGAGGTGGCTTACTTTTGTTGTTTAATCTTTATAATCCTCCCTTAAGCAAGTCACAATATGACAACAATTTGACAGCTAGATTATTGCATGATATAAACTCCATACTGTCTGCCAATTTGTGTATTGAGATATTGATCATGGGAGATTTTAATATTAGGTATTCTAACTGTAAATCCAATAAAATGTGGGATGAAACTGCATCAGACTTGGATATTCCAGATAGAAATTCTTTAGATAAAAAACACATTGATCAAAATCAATTAAAGGAGAATATTTTGAACTCACTCCAACTTATTATACTAAATGGCAGATTACCATCTGATAGCAATGGTAGGACTACTTGCTTAAATGCAAGAGGAGCTACCATTATAGAGTTTGCCCTATGCACAATTTTTGGCTTTGTAAGATACCTGAACCTTAAGATCCTGCAAAGAACAGAACATGATCACATGCCCCTACTATTGTACAGGTCTTCTAACATCCGTATTATGCTCATTAGGGAAGAACCCATCAAAATTAGGAATAATAAAGTAAGATGGGACAAATTATCAGTGGAAAAAATCAACAAAGTATCTAACTGGTACATTCAAAATATAGTGAGATATTTGCAAGATGATTCAGAACCAGAGAAATTATATAGTACAATTCTTCAATTGTATTATATATGTATGGATAACTTAACAAACAATACCTCTACAACTGGCATGAAATATTAATATAAGAATTGGTTCTATAAGCATTATAGACAGGAAAAGAGAAAATTAAATAAACAAGGATTACAAAATGAATTCCCACAAGGAAAAACATAATAAAACTTAATCAGGCCGGGAAGAACTATAACTATTATGTTAGCAAAAAGAAAACGAAGCATCTGGAGTACCTGTGGGAAACAATGTATAATGCTATAATGAATAAAGATTACAAAATGTTCTGGACACTGGTAGCTGCTGGCACAGAAATAATTAAAACTAGATTAGACATTTTTATCTCTCCTGATGTATGGGTAGATTATTTTTCTAAAATATTTTGGGACAATAAAGTGCAAATGGAGGATGTGAACATAGAAATTAATGGAGATTTTCATTGGTTCACAGCCCATGAAGTAGGATTAGAAATAAATAGTTTTAATAAAAATAAAGCTCCAGGGCCTGATAATTTTCAATAGATTTCTGTAAAGTGGAAATGGAATGGTGGGCTCGGGTTCTTTCAGATTGATTTAATAAAATGATAATATATGCATATTTTCCAACAACTTCTTTCAGCAGTTATATACTTCCCATACACAAAAAAGGTTCCAAAATGGATCCCAGCAATTATAGACCAATTAGCTTATTGGCTAATTTATTGAATTTATTTGCAAAAATAATTTTAGACAGACTAACTAACTGGCTCGATCAGAAAAAAATAATGTTCCATTTGCAAGCAGGTTTTGTTGAGGACAAAAGCACTGTAACACAAATTTTCCTACTAACTCATCTACTGGTAAAATATTGTTCTATAAGGAGGCAACCACTTTTTGTTGCCTTTGTAGACTTCACCTCTGCAATCGATTTCTTATTGAGAACATTATTATGGGGACAAATGCAAGAATTAGGTATAGATGGAAATTTAATCAACCTAATTAGAAGAATGTATACTGATACCTAGGTGCAGGTCAAATATACAAAAGCAGGTGACCTGACTGAAAAGATTAAGACTAATCTTGGAGTTCATCAGGGCTGTGTCCTGGCTCCAACCTTGTTCAATATCTACATTAATGATATCATAGTTGCACTAGAGAATCATGATCAGCATGCCCCTAGAATAGGTAGCTTTAAAACACCCTTGTGTGTATATGCAGACAATCTTGCAATAATTTCTACCAGCAGACTGAGCCTGCAGAAGGTTTTAAATCTGCTGGAGGATATATGCAAGACTCATAACTTGAAGTCTATAACCAATAAAACATAGGTTATGATATTAGGGAGGTACCTAAGCCAAACAAGAGAAACACTCTGAAGATAGGGGTCGATACCTGTCCATTTACAGTAGAAAGGGTTCTGAAAGAACTAATAAAATTGAAGGTGGACAAAGCAATGGGGCCTGATGGGATTCACCCAAGAATTCTAAAAGAACTAAGGGTAGAACTAGTGACACCGCTGACTACTCTTTTTAACAAATCATGGGAGGATGGGGTGGTACCTGAGGACTGGAGGAGGGCAGATGTGATTCCTCTTCACAAAAAGTGGGAGCAGGACAGAGGCAGGAAACTACAGACCAGTTAGTTTGACCTCTGTGGTAGGGAAAATGATGGAATCACTTCTGAAGGAAAGAATTGTTGAGTACCTAGAGGCCACTGGGGCACAGGACCCAAGGCAGCATGAATTCACAATGGAAAGGTCGTGTCAGATGAATCTAATAGATTTCTTTGACTGGGTGACCAAAGTAGTAGACCAGGGAGGGGCTGTGGACATGGCCTACCTAGATTTAACAAGGCATTTGATACAGTCCCACACAAAGTTAATAGGTTAGCCAGCCTGAGTGAGCCCCCAAGGTGGTAGCCTGGATAAAAATTTGGCTAGACAACAGGACGCAAAGGGTAGTAGTAAATGGAGTACACAGTGAAGAAAGGAGGGTTACTGGCGGGGTACCGCAGGGTTCAGTACTGGGACCGGTCCTTTTTAATGTCCTTTTAAGTGACATTGCAGAGGAACTGGAAGGAAAAGTATGTCTCTTTGCAGACGACACAAAGATCTACACCTGGTTGATACACAAGATGGACTGGAAAGAATGAGAAGGGACTTGGCAAGGTCAGAGGAATGGTCAAATATATGGCAGCTAAGATTCAATGCAAAGAAGTGCAAGGTAATGCACATGGGAAATAAAAACCCAGGGGAAGAGTACACAATGGGGGGTGAGATACTGACAATAGTAAAAATGGAAAGGGACCTGGGGGTAATTATATCAGATGACCTAAAGGTGGGCAAGCAATGTGAAAAGGCAGTAAGTAAGGCTGGGGGGATACTGGGATACATAGGGAGTGGCATCAATAGTAGAAAACAGGAAGTTGTTATCCCTCTGTACAGACAGTTGGTGAGACCCCATCTGGAGTACTGTGTACAGTTCTGGAGACCCCATCTCCGCAAAGACATAGACAGAGTGGAGGCTGTCCAGAGGAGGGCAACCAAAATGGTGCAGGGTCTGCACCAGAAGACATATGAAGAAAGACTAAAGGAGCTTAATATGTATACCCTTGAGGAAAGGAGGGAGAGAGGGGACATGATAGAAACTTTCAAGTACCTCAAGGGAATCAACAAAGTCCAAGAGGGTAGTATCTTTCAGAAAAAGAGATGTGCAAGAACAAGAGGGCACAATTTGAAGAAAGAGGGGGGAGGACAGCTCAGAAGTAATGTGAGGAAGTATTTTTTCACAGAGAGGGTTGTGGATGCATGAAACAGCCTCCCTGAGGAGGTCATGGAGTCAAGAACAGTGGGGGAATTCAAGAATGCATAAGGCCGTCCTAGTGGGGGGTAGGAGGAAGTAAGCTGTTGGTTAACTAGGATCTGCAGCTTATCTGTAAGGTAGGAAAATGGGCAGACTAGGTGGGCCAAGCGGTCCTTATCTGCCATCAAATTCTCTGTTTCTATGTTTCTATATTCAGCAGTACTAAGAAATATAGAAGTGTAGATCTTGTAAACGAAAGACTGGAATATGTCAGTGAATACCAATACCTCGGGGTTTGATTTTTGGCTAATCTGAAATGGAACAAACATATTAATTATACAATTAACAAAGCAAAAAATACTTTAAAATCTTTGAATTGGTTTAACTACTTATATGGTGGGAGTATGGTAGCCCCTTTTGTAAAGACTATGAATGTTAAAGTAATTCCACAAATGTTATATTCAGCTGAAATATGGGGAGTAGGTAATACTGCCAATATTGATTCAGTCATTAATACTGCATACAAGAGATTACTTAGAGTACCAAAAGGAATCTGCAGTGCTTTGGTTAGATATCAACTTGACCAGCAGAAGCTATGCAACATTTACAATATTTTTTTTATCATCAGGAAATCTGTATAGAATATGTATGATGACTCAGTCCAATAGTGGATGGATACAAACACAGATTTAAAGCAGTTACTATCACTTAGTAAAGCAATAGAGATCTAGATTATTTACAATACCTAAAAAACAGACAGCAGTTACATTTGATGACTTTGGCACAAACTACAAAACATAATTTTACAGACCAAATAAAAACAATAAAATTATCTATGAGTGGATTCCATAATAAACAAGCAGAGGCCTTAAAAAAAGCAACAATCTTTTTGAACACAAGGAAAGGCAGCTACAATATGCCGTGTTACTAGTTGTAAAGAACGAACATCTAAAAAAACAATGGCCCAGATATTCAAACTGCACCAGACTGTGGCGCAAGCTTGGGCGCAGCTCAACTTGGCTGTGAAGGGGTGTGGCCTGGGCGATATTCAACAGAGCTGTGCCATGGCTCAGCAGCTTTGAATATCGCACCCTGGCCACCCCCAGTGTGCATGGCGCAGTGGCACTGAGCCAGCGCAAGTGGCCAGAGTGGAGCATAGAGACGTGCTAGTGCAAGTGCCATTGCGCCATTCACAGCACCACCGATATTAAAAAGTTGACATGCAAATAGGTCCATAATTTATGCAAGGCACACATGGGGCCATTTGCATGTCATTATGGCCCCATTTGCATGCAGGGTGCGCCAATCCCTAACGACTTGCGCCTGGCGCCCTGCCAGGCAGCAGCCGTCGGGGACCGACGCCCCCTGCAGCCCAATTGTGGGCATCTGTAAAAATAGAAAACCTTCCTATAACCCTGGTGGTTCAGTGGACCGCTATGTGCCCGATTGCGGGTATGTGTACAAACAAAAGGAACAGGTCCAATATCCCTGGTGGTCCAGTGGACCGCTATGTACCTGATCGCGGGCTTCTGTAGAACAAAACTCATCCAATATCCCTGGTGGTCCAGTGGACTGTTATGTGCCCGATCGTGGACATGTGTACAAACAAAAGGAACAGGTCCAATATCCCTCGTGGTCCAGTGGACCGCTATGTGCCCAATCGCGGGCTTCTGTAGAACAAAACTTGTCCAATATCCCTGGTGGTCCAGTGGACCACTATGTACTTGATGCAGGCATGTATAAAAGGAAAACCTCCAATATCCTTGTGGTCTAATGGTACCCCACCGCCCTGAGCCCCACTGCCCTGATCCCCCAAGTCAGCGGCAGGCGTCAGCACCACCACCTGCCCGCCCCGCCTCCGCCAACTGACACCTCAGTGAGGGCTGCACACCCATTGGTTCACAGCGTGAGCCAATGGGCGTGCTACCTACCATACACACATTCCAGATATGTGTAGTATGGTAGAATCTACATGCCCATTGGCTCACCTGTGAACCAATGAGCATCAGCTACTGAGTGTCGATCGCGGAGTGGTGGGCGGCTCTGTGGGATGCTGCCACCCACCAGCTGACCGGGGGCGGGCAGTAAGGGCTCAGTGGCGGCAAGGCTTCTCAGACCATCAGGGATATTGGAGATTTTCACTCTGTATCTACGATCGAGCACGCCGAGTCACTGGACTACCAGGAGATATTGAACAGTATTCTACAGAAGCCTGCGATGGGCACAGACACTGAAATCGTAAGGGCGAGTTTTGTTTGCAGAAGGCCAGATCGGGCACCTGTGATCACTGGACCCTCAAGATAATGGTTGAGATTTTTATACAGAAGCCTGCAATGCAGGACATGGTGGGGGCACCGCCATGGTCTGAGCCAGAACTCTGATGGCCACCCACAGGTGGCAGCTGCCGTGTTGCACCCTGCAATGGGCAGCTCTCACCTGTAATGGTGGCCATCAGTTGTTCCTTTTTTGGCGTAACTTTTTGCTGGCGCAGGTAGGGGTTAGCATGGCTCTGCACATCCCAGGCTGAATATCGGGCTGTGCAGGTTATGCATGGGCATGCCCTCATGCCTGCCTGTGCTGATTACTGATGCCCGGACATCGATTTGTGCCACGCACTTTTCCCTTTCGAATATCGTGCCCGAGCGCATCAGTGGGTTGCGCATGGTGCAACACTGTTGCACCATGTGCAATCCTTTTGAATATCTGGGCCAATGTATTATATTTTTTACATAAATAATCAGGAACAAACACAGCCTAAAGCCATAGTGGAAGTGGTTTCACAAAATTCTGAAAACTTATTTAAACAAGGAAAAACTGACACAAACAATTCGCAGAATTTTTTTTAAGGAATTTTGAAATCCCCCATTATCCACCTGAAATGGAGGAAGACCTAGCAAAACCTGTTGATCATAAAGAAATGGAAAATGATATTTCTTCTTTAAATAATGGAAAGGCATCAGGGAAAGATGGTTTTACTTCAGAGTTGTACAAATTGTTCCACATAGAAATATCTAAAGAACTAGCCCAAGTATTTAATTTTATATTACAAACTTTAGGGATGCCTCTGGCAATGGCAGAAGATATACTTATTCTTTTTACATAAAGCAGGTGATAAGAGGAAGTTGTGAAACTGGAGACCAATTAGCCTTTTGAATATTGATTTTAAAATGCTCACAAAAATGTTAAATACTAGACTACTCAGAGTAGCAAAATATTTAATAACACCAGCACAATCATGCACAATGCCTGATAGGTCTATAACAGACCAATTACTTTTATTAAGAGATATTTCTGAAATAAATAACTTGAAACGTCCGGAAGGTTTTGTGATATCACTGCACCAGCAGCAGGCCTCTGATACAGTGAGCCACAGTTTCTTATGGTTTACCTTACAACAATATGGTATCCCCACAATTGTTATAGACTGGTTAAAATAGTGTATAAAACAGCTACAGTCACACCCCTTGTGAATGGCAGATGTGGCCCACTTATACCAATACAGAAAGGTATGAGGTAGGGCTATTCAATCTGCCCATTACTTGTACGTCTTCTGTATAGACCCCTTAATGAGAACCTTAAACTCATTCTTCCAATACAGTTATCTGGCAACCCTTTACCTTTCACTGCCTTAGTGTATGAGGATGACATTTGTGTACTAGTCAAGGATGAACTTTCCATAACAGAAATACTGGTATATTGTAAGAAGTATGAGGAATTATCAGTAGCTATACTTAACATGAGTAAGTGTAATTCTGAAGTGCTTATAAATAAATAAATAAATAAAGTTCAGAAATGTGGGGTTCAGCAAGACACACAAGAACAGATAACAGGAATAGAACTAAGAAAAGATCCATTAAAAATTCTGGGAATTCATTATGGCAAAGAACATATGGACATTTTAAACTGGGACAACAAAAATGAACTAGGGAAAGCCATGGTATAAAAATGGAACACATGGAAAATGAGTGAAGCAAAAATATTTTTTTTGATTAAAACATATCTTCTACCTGTCTTTTTATTTATTAGCAACATCTTCCCACCACCAAACACAAGGGGAAACAACAAACCTAAGTATTTTTTTTCAGGCAGTATGGGGAAGCCACCTGAACCCCATAAAAAAAATATATTATACTTACCACTAAAAAAAGGAGGGCAAAATATGATCAACCTGATTGTTTTGTTCTATTGTCAATTTACATTGATTGTTTTGATCTATTGTCAATTTACATATGCAAACTTCAAGCCTTTACTTCAGAACTCAGGAAAGTATTGGGCAGATCTTTTATTTTCCCTGGTTTCTACTTTATTCACCCTCTGGACAACTGCAAGTTTAAGGATAGTAAGAAAAACATGCAAGCCCCAACATAGCTCAGTGAAGTATTTGTTAAATTAAAATCCTGGAACTTGACCAATCAAACTCTACTTACCCAAATAAAAAAAATACATTTATAAACAAATTCTAGAATCCAATTTTACAGAACCAATAATATTTCCAAAATGCCCAGTGACTTATTTAACTTCAGTCCAAACACTTATTACAGATCAATGTATACCATCAAAGATGTGGGATGCTAACTGGCTATGCTGTCACAAGAAATAAAATACAAAAAATAATCAAAAGTATAAGCAGTTAGAAGAAAGAATGTACTCTAGGTAGAAATGTTTTAAAGAAATGGAAACAATGGAACACCTATGTTTTACCTGTACACATAGTAAAGATTTCTGTGCTTTTGCAGCCTTAAAGTGGAAAGAATCTTGTTTTGTAAGGGTGGATTATAAAACACTGATATATGGTTATTATACTTTGGAATGGAGGAAATGAGATAGTAGCACATTAAATTTAGTTTTTGACACTTTTAAATGGTTTATTTGGAATGCAAGATGCATATTTATATTACAGCAGAAATGTATAAATCATAATGAATTGTTAGCAAAAATTACAGTTGCACTAAAAGACATCTATGAAACGGAAGTAAGACGAGATAATCAGAGACCATTGTTGCAAATATGGAGAAATTTACCATGGGTAACAGATAATGATGCTCCTATTACATAAATAATTTTTTTTTTCTTTTGTTTTTGCTTTTCTTTTTGTCCTGTATTCTATAACATACTGGCCCAGATATTCAAACTGCGCCAGGCTGTGGCGCAAGCTTGGGCGCAGCGCAACTTGGCTGCGCAGGGGTGTGGACTGGGCGATATTCAACGGAGTTAGACCAAGGCACAGCATTGTTGAATATCGCACCCTGGCCACCCGCAGTGTGCATGGCGCAGTGGCACTGCACCAGCGCAAGTGGCCAGAGTGGTGCATGGGGATGCGCTAGCTCAAATTCCATTGCGCTATGCACAGCAACCATGATATTCAAAACTTGACATGCAAATGGGGCCATAATGTATGCAAGGCACAAATGGGGCCATTTGCATGTCATTATGGCCCCATTTGCATGCAGGTGCGCTGATCCATGACGACTTGCACCTGGCACCCTGCCAGGCAGCAGCCGTCAGGGACCGATGCCCCCTGCAGCCGGCAATGTGCTCCACAGCCCAATCACGGGCTGCAGTACAAAAATGGAAAAACATAAATCCCTGGTGGTCCAGTGGACCGCTGTCTACCCGATCGCGGGCATTTGTTAAAAAAAAGAACTATGTCCAATATCCCTGGTGGTCCAGTGGACTGCTGTCTGCCTGATCACGGGCATTTGTTAAAAGAAAGAACTATGTCCAATATCCCTGGTGGTCCAGTGGACCGCTGTCTGCCCGATCGTGGGCATTTGTAATAAAAAAAAAATAATACCAATATCCCTGGTGGTCTAGTGGTACCCCCCTCCCCACCTGCCCACTGAGCCCCACCGCCCTGCTCCCCTGGTCAGCGGTGGTGAGCACTTCCACCCGCCTGCTGTCCCTGCCCATGACTGACACCATCGGTGGGGCTGTCGCCCATTGGTCCACTGGCGTGAGCCAATGGGCGTGCAGCCATACCGTACTACACATTCAGATATGTGATTCAAATTATTCAAATAATTCATTCACATATCTGGACTGTGAATACATATGGCACGCCCATTGACTCATGCTGTGAACCAAGGGCGTGCAGCCCTACCGAGCTGTCAGTCGGCGGGTGGCGGGTGGCAGGTGGATGGGTGATGCCACCGCCGGGCTGACATGGTGGGGAGGCGGGCGGGGCTCAGTGGGTGGGTGGGAGGGGTACCAGACCACCAGGGTGGTAGGGGTATTTTATGAGTTACAGATGCCCGCGATCAGGCAGCGATCGGGGTCCACTGGTCTACCAGGGATATTGGACGTGGGGGGGTACTATACCGATGCCCGCGATCGGGCACATAGCGGTCCACTGGACCACCAGGGATATAGGACGGGGGGATTTCACTACACGGATGCCCATGATGGGACATGGGGGGCACCGCCAGGTGCAGCAGGAACTCAGGTGGCCACCCACAGGTGGCAGCTGCCATGTTGCGCCCTGCAATGTGGCAGCTCACCTGTGGGTGGCCATCACTTGTTCCTTTTTTTTTTTGACTTAATTTTGTGCAGGCGCAGGTAGGGGTTGCACATGCGTGACTGTGCACATTCCGGGCTGAATATCGGGCTGTGCAGGTTATGCATGGGCACGTCCCCCCTACCTGTGCCTGCATACATTACTGATGTGCTCTGGCGCATCGGGATTTGTGCCGCGCACTTTTCCCTTTTGAATATCGCACTGGGGCACATCAGTGGGTTGTGCATGGTGCAACATTGTTGCACCATGCGCAACCCTTTTGAATATCTGGGCCACTTAGTGTATGTTATGGTGCCTGGACAGCCATCCCCCTTGGCTCTTCTTCAGGCCAACCACCGCTGTTGTATCAGGACCTACTTCACCTGGTGATCCTCCCTGGCTTACCCCCCAGCCCAGCTCAGGGCCTCCAGGATCTCCCTTTATCTCATCAGATGCCACACTCAGTTTCTGGGAAGGCAGTCCTGGGTCAACTGCATTGTGGTGGTGGTGCAAGGTGAGTGGCATCCAGCTTGTCTGGCAGTGGTTTTTCTGGTGGTGACTGTGGGAGGTGCAGTGTGTAATGATGCTGCAGCATGATAATGACATGTGTCTGGCTCACCTCCATCCACAGCCTGGCCTCTAGTAGCAGTGTGTCCTGTGGTCACCCAGGAACATTTTACCAGAGATGCTACCCCCTCCATCTCTCCCTCTGGAAGTGGAGAGCATGAAAAGGCCACTCAATCCTCCACCTTCTGACTGGCCCTTTACAACCCAGGTCCATCCTCAAACCTGGGTTGCCATTGTCACAAGTGGTAACACCACCGCTGCGCTGGTAGGTGGCCTTATGACCATGCTTTACATTACTGATAGCTCTATGGCAGTAATGCAGACATCTTTATAGAACACTGTGTTTTTAGAAGATGGTTTAATTGTGCTGCTTAAGTTCTTTATAACTATTTCTTAACATCTTTCCTGGTTGAATAGTGGTGATTATTAATAAAAAAAATGATACATGGGAACTGAATACCTTGAGCTGCATTACTCCTAGCTCTGTGTCATTCACTGAAGGGTCTTTGAAATGTTATAGAACACCAGGTTCTTGAAAGGTTTAATGGTTTCATTAAAGTGCTTGTAAAAGTAGTCTTCGCAAAGTCTCCTTTCCCGACCAAATTCTAATACCAAATAATAGTTTCATGTGGGGCATGTTGAATACCTTGCATTGCATTATTGATGCTTTGTGTAGGTCATTAAGGTGTCATAGAGCTGTTGTTGAACTCTAATTGGAGTGCCAGATTTAAAGAGAATTTATTTGTGCCATTTAAAGGCTTATAGAATAATTCTTTAAAAAACAATTACCATTCTAAGCCAACTACCAAATACTAGATAATACATTTCCAAATACCTGGGACCCAAGCACCAAATATTTGACTGAATACTTGGGAAAAGGTATTCACACAGTCCAAGAGGATAGTAGCATGAATTATGAGATGAAAGACAGTGAGAGTGGCATCTATCGCCAAGAAAGGGAAGAAGGGTGTTATTTAATATTTTATTTAGGATTTGCACCCACTGCATTAGCATAATTTCGATGGTGCTCTTATTTTTAAACTGCATCCTGAGCTGGACAGCTCAGTAGTATAGTTGGGCTGTTACACTGTGTACAAATTTAAAAAATCTAAGTGCTAGGTTACATTCCCAATTAATATGAAGGTACAAGGGCATGTGAAATTACTGCATCCAAGAACTCATCTATTATACTGTAGGGAAAAGTTATCATAAAGTAAAGTTGGGTTAGCTGCTCTGTTGACCTTGCTTGAGTACTGGACAGCTAGCAGGAAGGTTTGCTTGAGGAGTAATTGCCAGGTATAGATGATAAGGCAGCTGTAATTTCAATAATGTGGCCCAGATTTTTGGTGGGTGATCCTGATTGGTCTGTGGAGGTAGCATGTCATTTCAGCACTGCAATTTCAGCGAGTCAATTACAGCGATGCTATTATAGCGACTGCAATATTAGCGATCGCTGCATTACAGCACGGAACAATTTCAGCGACTATGGGGTAATAGCCTACCTCTGAGGTCCAGGTGCGCCTCGGAGGATGTTATTTCAGAAATAGGGGTGGTTTTGGGGGGCACAGGGGGACAGACCCCCCCCTGCAATACTAGTCCATACCACTTTACTATCCTATTGTAAATGCACTTAGGATAGCACTTTGTAACTGCCCCAATGTCTGAAGTCGTGATTCGACTGACCACATTTAGGAAGTTGTACAGGAGTACAGCACACGGTCAGAGTAGGTTTACTTGCAAGGAGTGGCATTTAGTTCATCATAGCACATTCAAAGATGAGCACTGAATAAACACTTAAACATGCCAGGAACAGACTGGGAGACTATGACATCCTTGGTGACCAGGGAACAGAGGTTGTTGGATGTCTTTCAAGATGCATTCTAACTCAGCAGGTAGGGGAACCAACCAGGGAGGCGCGGGTACTGGATGTGGTCCTGGCAGACAGTGACCAGATTGGGGGCCTGGAGGTAAGGGACCCATTGGCCGGGAGTGACCATGCCACGGTCTGGTTCTGCCTGGACCTAGGAGGGGTAGAAGACTGCACAAAGACAGAGGTAACTGATTTCAGGGGGGCGGATTTAAAGGAAATAGGAAGGATCCTTAAGGAGCATTTGGATGGGATTGGGTCAGACATGGACACTGATAATAGGTGGGAAATCATCAGGAGAGGGGTGCAGGATGCTACCAGCACCTGTGCAAGAGTAAGACAAAAATGCAGTAGGGCCTGAAGACCCTGCTGGTGGACCAGGGAGGTCCAGGAGGTGGTGTGGGGAAAGAAGGCAGCCTATAGGCAATTTAAGTGCTCAAGGAGTGAAAGGGATCGAGGGGAGTATGAGCTGATAGCTAGAAGGGCCACTAGGGTGGTGAGGACGGCTAAGGCAAGGAAGGAGCAGAACCTGGCCAGGGAAATTAGGAGAGGGAACAAGGGGTTCTTTAGATACATTGGGGAAAAACGAAGGGTGAAGGGGCAGATTAGCAGGATTAAAATGAGAGAGATGGGCACAAGACCCGGGGGAGCAGTCTGAGGTACTAAATGAGTACTTCACCTCAGTTTTCACCAAGGAAAATGGGGGTGCTGCATCATACATGGGAGAAGACAGTGATACTGAGGAGGGGGGACCCTTACCGATCGGCGGGTCTGGGGAGAGGGGGAAGCATCACTGGCAGGAAGGGGGAAGGCTAAGCAGGGAGAAGAGGTAGCGGAAGTGGAAATCAAAGCAGAGAGAGTGAGGGAAGCCCTCAGGTCCCTTAAGACGGAGAAAACTTTTCACTATCTCTCTGAGGACAGGGTGGGTGCCCCAGGACTGGAAGGTGGCGCATATAGTGCCTATCCATGAGGGGGGATCAAGGGAGGTGGCAGGGAACTACAGGCCTGTCAGTCTGACATCGGTGGTGGGCAAGGTGATGGAGAGCATTGTCAAGGAGAGGCTAGGGGGAGACCTGGAAAAGTCAGGGTGCCTGGACGATAGACAGCATGGATTCATCCCAGGGAAATCATGTCAGACAAACCTTGTGGAGTTCTATGACTGGGTGATGAGTGCCTTGGACCTGGGTAGACCACTGGACGTCCTCTTTCTAGACTTCAGCAAGGCATATGACTCTGTTCCTCACATGGGCCTGTTGGATAAGCTGGGAGAAATGGGGATGAGGAACCAGATGATCAGATGGATAGGCAATTGGCTCCAGGACCGGACCCAGAGGGTCGTAGTTGGTGGGATAGTCTCATTCCCAAGGAGGGTCATTAGTGGGGTCCCACAGGGATCAATCCTTGGGTCCCTCCTGTTCAACGCCTACGTCTCTGACATAAGGACAGGAATCAGGAGTGAGATGAGTCTCTTTGTGGATGACTCAAAACTGGGGGCGGTGGTGGATGGGAAGGAGGGGAGGGTGGCCCTAAAGGGGGACCTGGAGGCTCTGGAAAGATGGTCTAGAAAGTGGAAGCTGAGGTTCAATGCAGGGAAATGCAAGGTATTGCACCTGAGGGCCAGTAACCTGGGCCAAGTGTACACCCTGGGGGAGGAATGCTACAAGTCTCGATGGCTGAGAGGGACCTGGGGGTGGTGGTGGATGTCAAGATGAACAACTTGGAGACTTGTAGGAGGGCAGCAGCCAAGGCCAACAGGATGCTGGGATGCATCGCTAGGGGGATCACCTCCAGAAGGAGGGAAGTGATACTCCTCTGTATAATTGCTGGTGAGGCCACACCTTGAGTACTGCTTGCAGTTTGGAGGCCACACTTAAAGAGGGACATTAAACTCCTGGAGAAGGTCCAGAGGAGGGCAACCAAAATGATTTGGGGCTTGGGGACAGGACCTATGAGGAGAGGCTCGAAGAGCTAAATATGTACACATTGGAAGAGAGAAGAGACTGGGGGACAAGGATAGAGGCCTCAGGTACATGAAGGGGGTAAATAGGGGAGGAACAGTCAGGTGCTTCAAGGAAGGGAGGAGGGGCCACTAGAGGGCATGGGTGGAAGCTGGAGGGGGGAAGATTCAGGGGAGAAAAGAGGAGGTGTTACTTCACTGAGAGGGTGGTGGAGCCATGGAATGCACTGCCTAGGGGGCTGGTGGAGGCAGAGACAGTGAAGGGTTCATGACGGGGTGGGACAGGTATAGGGGAAGGGTTCTGGAAGCAAAATCCAATGCAGTGAGAATATCCAGAACTGGGAAGGGAGAAGCCAGAGAAGGTGAGGGGGGCAGCAAGGTCAGCTCCCAGAATGGGGACTTACCAAATGAGCAGACACAAAAGACCATTAGGCCTTATTCTGCTGGCATTTTAGTATGTTAGTATGTTAGAATAGACATTTGCTGAATTTCCTGATCGCTGAAATGGGCTTTGCTATTAAAAACTCGCTGAACTTGCACTCGCTGAAATATATTCGCTGTATTGACATGGAACCATCTGTGGATACACTCATTGTTTGAGAGCTTTGGATTCAGCTAGGTACCCTGACACTTGACTTGCTTGACATTTTTAAGGAAAGCTTCATTGGATGTCAAGATATGCTTTTTCGTAGATGACACTAAAAGTTGTGGGAGGGTAGACAGTAAAAACATGATTAGAGAAATGAGGAAGGGCCTAAAAAGGTTGGAAAGGTGGTTAAAGATGTGGTAGCTAAAATTTAATGCCAATAAGTACAATGTTATATACATAGGCAAAAGGACTCCTAGAATGGATTATTAGATTATGGCTGTGGTTGAAGAAAAAGGAAAACTGACAACTTCAGTTCAAGCCTGATTCAGATCCCCCTGACTTCAGTTCAGCTTTGACACATCTGCAGAAGACATATTGGGTCATTGGTGTGGGGGTGTAACAGGGTAAAAATAAGGGAAAGAGGTACTCATTCTCCACCCATAATCCTCTCCAGTCAATTCCAACCTCTTCCACCCTCCTCTGTTCCTGCTGTCAGTTTAGAAAAAGGAAAACCTCTGTCAGCACCTGGCTGTGCTGTGCCAGTAGCTAAACCAATGTTTTGTGTAATAAAAAATGTCTTGGAATAGAGGGGAATGGACAGGGATGGGGAAACAATGGTCATTGAACTTGTTCTGGCCACCTTAGAAGGGTAAGAATGTTGTTGTTTTTAACTTATTTACCCAAGGCTGAAGTGATCCAAAGTGACCCAAAAGCTCTACTGGGCCAAACTGAAAGCCTAAGTGAAGAATTTTGGTGCTTGTTCCAAATTCAAATTCAGCATTGGCTCAGCACTACTGGGCACGTTAAGGTGGACTAGATCCCAGAAGAAAGAAACCTAAGAGTATCATAATACTGCAGCCCAGTGAAACATATACGGAAAGGCCGATTGAATGCTAGACTGCATAGGCAGAGCATTCTCCAGCAGAATTAAGTAGGTTATCCTGCCCCAATATAGATCACTCATGAGGCAGTAGTGAGAGTAATCTGTACCATTCACGAATCCTCACCTAGAAATGATAGGGACTGCATACAATCTGTTTGGATGAGTGCAATCACAGTGATACATGGCAACAAAAGAAATAATATGAGAAGTTGATTTGCCTGAACATTCAACTCTGGAGGCTAAAAGTAAGAGGATGGACATGACTGAGACATTCAAATTTCAGAAAGGTATTATCCAGTTTGTTCTCCAACTCTTGCTTATGATCTGCAAGCGGTTAGAAACAAGGGGGGACAATTTCAAGCTAATATGGGAGTTCAGGAGGGACATAACAAAGTATTTCTTCATGGAGAAGCAACAGACAAGTAGAACTGCTTGTTAGGTAGGGCAATTAAGCAAAGACGGTGACCAGATTCAAAAGGAGATGGCACAGGCAGAAGGGTTTGATGAGGGAAGATGCAGGGGTGAAGGGCACAGTCTGTCAAATAATGAGGCAAGCTCGTTTCTTCAGCTTTATATTCAGTGATGTGCATATTCTTGTGTAGTATCTTGTGTCATGCTGTATTGCTCTACAAACGCTGTGCAACAGTTGTTGTTCTGTCTCTTGTTGACATTTTTGTATGTTTTAAAATTATTAATAAAAAGTACCAACAGCAAAGAATGAGTCAGAGCTGCTTTTATTACTCTCAGCCTAAGATCAACCAATGATAAAATGGTTTGGTACTATATATTGTAGGTAGTTCCATGCAGAATTGTTAGCCACTGACCTTTTCCTGCCAGTAAAATTATATGGTTT
This sequence comes from Neoceratodus forsteri, assembly GCA_016271365.2. Classification (NCBI taxonomy): domain Eukaryota; kingdom Metazoa; phylum Chordata; order Ceratodontiformes; family Ceratodontidae; genus Neoceratodus; species Neoceratodus forsteri. The sequence continues at coordinate 320,676,995 of CM028130.1, forward strand.
AATAAGCAGTGTATTTGAAAAGTGGGGTTTATATGAGAAGTACTTGGCCATGGTTATAGAGCTTATGAGGAAAAGGCAATTTGCAGCCATCTACTGCTGATGTTAAGTACTGTTTGAAGTGAGTTACTGAGGTCATTGACAGCTTTTTCTTTGATGTTAAAGAAACCTGGTGGCCCTGTTAGTCTAGCAGATGATGTAGGAGAATTAAAACAACAAATATATTTGCAGGTGATTACTTTTTATTGGACTAACAAAGATCGGACTGACCTGAATAAGTGAGCATAACTCTTAAAAGCCAGTCTCAAAACCAAGATTCTTAGTCCAATAAAAGTTAACACCTGCAGCATATTTGTTGTTTTTTTTCCTATATCTGTGGTGCTGTGATGTAAGGAGCAGTGGTATATATAGAGAGAACAGTTAAGGGCAAAGCTTGGGGGCGGGGTTCAAAAGGGTTGGTCATGGACACAAATGCATGCTGTGTCTGTTTCCATTTGTCCAGGCTGCCCTGTTGCATTTTTCAGAAGCTGCATCCATTTATGACAAAAACTCACAATTTGTAGCAAAACAAAATGGATGCATTTGAATGCAAATTGGATGCAAGTGCAATTGCGTCCAGTTTTGGATGCAGTTGCATCTGTTTTTGGATGCATTCTTTAGATGCTATTGGGCCATCTAATAGATGGTCGAACATGTTTTTCTGCATTGCTGCTTTGGAAATACCAGCAGACACATCTTGGGCAAATCTCCTTGAAATCTGCCCCCCTCGGATTATTTCATTCACAGATTATGCATTGTACTATATGCAAATCCTTACTATCCATGATCTAGTGCACAAGCCAGATTAGACTTAAAGCTTTTCCTTATGCTACTCATGCCCACTTCCTGCACCAGAATTGCCCTTCCATCCTGGCTCCAGCTATGTTTCAGCTCTTCTCTGGCACTTACCTTACCTGCATTGCCACAGGACAGATTATGCCCTATGGTGGTTCTATGGGGGGGGGCCTCAATCAGCTGTATGCCTTGGCCCTGTAATGTGGGAGATGGGTGGCCAATTTGGACAGCAGGGACTGGAAGCACTGGGAATCATCCTGCAGTGTCTGGGAAGTTTTTCCTCTGATTAAAAGCTCTCCACATGATGCCAGCTGCAAGGAATTAAAGTGTGCATCTCTACATAAGTACAGGACTATGCAGTGTCAGATAGCATTCTTCCCACTCATGCCACTCCATCTGCACTGCCACCTGTGACCACCTAAGTTGCTGTATGTCAGTGAAACCTACTGCTCCCCACAAAGGCTGAGAACATCCTTTGGGATGCTAGATCGTCCTACACGTAGCCAGCGCCAACATCCCATGCTGATTCCCAAACTCAGGTCACTGTTGTCATAAACCACAATCTTACCACTGCACCAATAACCCACCTGACATTGTTTTAACCCATTTAGGGGTGTAAACACATAAGGGAAAATGGTAGTTTAGCTTTGATAATGAAAACACCTACAATTCAATTCTGTAATGATGGAGAGTATCTCTACTCCTTTCAACTGAAGGTCAAGCTACATCTGATTTAGGAGTCTTAATTTAGGCTACATAAAGAATCCAAGGTACTTGCATGTTTTTGTTCCATTTTAATTAAGCAGTAAAACCTGATGGAGCAAGCATATACTGCTGTGATAATAATAGCAGCTAAGTTAAAAGCCTGAGCCACAAGCAAGGGCTTTTAGTGCTACTAAAGCTATTATTACAGCAATATATGCCCCTATGGAGGGGTTATTTTGATTATGAACAGTAAAACACATTTTGTGCTGTTCATAATATTCTAAAATCAATTTCATCTGTCATTTTTACCACCAAATAAAGAGACATCATTAACTGTACCAACAATATAATCACCAGTGGTTATCAAACCTAATCAGCTCATATGGCAATTGACAACCACAATATTCATTATGGAGAGGGCATATCAAAAGCATTAAGATTTAAGGTCGATATCAAGATGACCATAGCAGTGAAGATTGTGCGGCTACCTAAAGAATTTATGCTTGAACCTGGGTTTTTATACAGTTATAATATAGCTGAGTGTAAGAAAGCCACTGACGTGAAGGACTAGTATAAAATACTTATTACTTACATCGTTGTTATGTGTAAAGTTCTGTTTTCCTCTAATAAAATCTGGACTACCTGTATGATGTAAGCCATTTATCTTGCTGCAATATTCATTTCTTCAATGCCATCCTTTTTTCTCTGTTGTTTATATACTGGTCACAATAACATATTTTCTTTAGGTGCTTTTAAAGCATGATGGAACAGTATATGTTGAAAATGTTTAAAATTGTCTGTGCTGTAGCATCATTCATCTTACCATAGCTAAAGTGGTTGTCATGCTTCACTGAATCATTCATAAGTTTTAGCTGCTTTTAGAGTCAGAACAAGTATTATTAAAATTGAAGCTCTCAGAATTGTTTTAAAGCAGTTGTTGTATTGAAACACCAGGGCAAGCTCATGCTATAAACAGTCAAAGAAGCCCACAGAAAAAAAAATGACCAATCCAGTAATACATGGCAGGACAGACAGACAAAACTATGGCCAAGGCTATTACACAGCAAAGCTATAGGCCAGTTTACATGACCGCATTTGCACAACAGCAAAACAACCACTTTCGCTGCTGTGGTGCAAATGTGGCCATGTGGAAACTTACCCAATTATGGTAAGGTGTTCATTGAACCTCTCCTAGAGCCATTGTGTTCCTGAGAATGCATTCTGGAGAGAGTGGTGTAAACAACGTGTGGACAGGCTGCATTTTTCACTATGGCACACATTAGACACTCCTATGTTCAGTCTACATCACTGTTCACATCCTCCCACCTGGCCCTTGGTCTCATGGCCCTTCTCCAGTGCAGCTTGCATTGGTGCAGAGAGGGCCCATGTAAACATGCAACTGGATCAATGTGGGAGGTCATGGCAGTTAGGGACAAGTTCCAGAATTCAAACTGAGTGCCATGTAAACATGGCATAAGAAGTGCTGGTGCGAAAAAACAAACTGGTAGAGGTATGCAAATGTGTTCTGGTCAATATTCAAGAGTATTCACATTTGTAAACCCAAAACTATTAGGTATTTGTATTCATTATGTGGCAAAAATTTAGGTTAATAAAACAAAGGTTTTTAAAACCCTACATATAGTTACCTTGATGTTTGAGTTTGATTTGGGCTTGATGTTTGACTCCCTTCCCTCATGTTTGTTTCAGAGCTAATAGTGACAATGAGGAGGGGGACTTTGAGGAATTGTATAGCAAATGCAAGATGATTATTTTTCAGAAACTAGACTTTATGTTTCTGAATGGATTACTTCTAGCCCAAGTAGGGGAACTAGAAGCACATGAAGCAGGGGGAAAGAGCTGATGTGCTTCTGGATTACTCAAGATGATGTATTACCAGATGATCTGGATAACTGGCAATAAAGGCTGCATGTACTTCAGTGGAAGTTGAACCAGTGGATTTCTGGGACTAATGTACCATGATTTCTTTGACTATACTACCATGTACTCAGAAGCCCTTTGTCCTAACAGTCAAAGGACCATGACTCCCAGTCCCTGTTCTACAGCGGCCTGTTCCAATGTCTACCACCACCAATGCTTGCAGAATTTGTACTAGGTTGAACTTGCATTTTGGAACAGTTATTTGCTCCTTTCTTACCCCCTGCATCTCTTTTTCCTCCTGTTCTTGTCTTCATGTTTTCTATATGCATTGCAACCACACATGCAACAGCTGATGATGTGGTAGAGCTAATGCTAGAGGCTAGCAATGACAACTCACAATAGTCATCAATGATTCTTAGATGCCCATGTGACCCACATGCCTACTGCATGGACAAGCCACAGTGTTGTACTACTCGTGAGGTGATAGGGAAGAGTGATACCACCTGGCCACCCCTCCCCCACACTGACAGATAGCAGACCACACACCAACCCACTGAGGGAACCCAGTGATATTGTATTTCACACATTGGTCTACTTTACTTTTCGCTCACTCATTGGCTGACAGGCCCATACACAAAGGCAAAACAAAGGTTGGATTTCTGTGCCCTGCTGCACCACCAGTAGTCAGTAAAAAAACTTTCTGTCATATAAATCCATCAAAATCCCCTCTGCACATTTCCCAGTCTACACAATTTAAATTTGCCCTGATCCTGATGTAGGGTTAAAATACAATAAAAAAATAAGTAAATACATATTTCAGTGCATTCCACACTACCAGCACATAGTAAAAAAAATATTTATCAAACAAATTTTTCAAAAATTCTTCTACACAGTTTCGCATTCTGCTAAAGACAATCTGCTCTGCTCTGCTCCTACTGTAGGCAATCTCACACTGTGCACTGGCTTCTCTCCTCTTCTCCATTATTTCACTGACTAAAACTACAAAGTATTGGAAGAATCAGCTAATTTGAATGATACAGTAATTCATGATTTTCTGATGCTTTCTAAAGTTTTCTGATTAAAGTAACTTTTTTTCACATTAAAGTAGCTACTTCCTGCCACAGGTTCTTACCTTAGAGAGAGAGAGAGAGAGAGAGAGAGATGGAAATTGCACTGAGATGTGTGCAACATGCAGAGTTCTCAACCACCAGTATCACTTTTTGGGCTGTTGCTAGTCATGTGGCTTGCCAACAAGCTGGAGATGCTCAGTGTGTGCTCCCTGTATATATGTTGCGTCATGATGTCAAAGTGTTGAAATGCTGAAAAGAAACTGAATTCCTCCAGACCTGCTTTGCCATTCCCAAAGTGCCAGATTTTGGCACATTTATGAAACACACATTTGGCATCGGCTCACCCCTAAAGAGAAGTCTACATTTCAGAAAGGCAAGGGGAACACATCTACGAAATGGTAAGTATTACACATTTTAGTACTGGAGTGGGTTTCAAATTTCAGCAATGGTAAGGGTGCCAATTTTGGGAAAGATCGGAGGCGCAAATTAAACATAGGTTGAGGTGTCGATTTTGAGACTGGTGAAGGGCAAATATTTTGGGAATGGTTAGGTGTCTAAATTTCAGGATGGGCAAGGGGTACAAATTTGGGTATGATTAGTGCTCTAAAGAAATGGGGAGAAGCACAACTTTTGGGAAGGATAAGGGACAAAGTACAAGAATCCAGTGTGGGCCAGCATCTGTAATGTAAATGTACAGCAGGAGGAGTTTGCTCCAGATATATACCCTATGGCCCAATATTCAGAATTGCGGCTGGCAATGGTGCATGTGGTGGTGCAGCGCAACTGAGTTGCACTGGTGCAACTGAGGGATATATTTAAAAGAAATGAACCATGGCGCATCTCCTCCGAATATATCAGGTGATGTGCACTGTGCAAATATGGTGCGCTGTCGCATCCCCCTCAGACAAGGCTGAATACCAGGAATGCGAACTGTGCCAGCACAACAAAGGTACGCTGTGCACAAATTCCTGCTATTCAGTCAGTAGTATGCAAATTGGGCCATGATGCACACAAGGCACAAATGGAGCCAATTGTATGTCATTATGGCCCCATTTGCATACATTGTGCAGGGCAGGCCAGCAAAATGCCCTTGGCACCCTGCACAGCATTCAGTACTGTCAGAAGGGTCTCGTGGCACCCCCCCCTCCTGCCCCGTAGCCATGATCCCCGTACTATACCCTTTGCACAATTTCCTGGTAATCTAGTGGTCTCCGCACCCCTCCATTAAACCCAATCTGAGATAAATAAATGTATTATAATTCCCTGGTGGTCTAGTGGTTCCTCCCAGCCCACCCGTATCCCCAATTGCACTAAAATTCATGTCTGAACATTCCTGGTGGTCTAGTGGTCCACCCCCAGCCCACCCATATCCCTGATCACACTAAAATTCACGTCTGAACATTCCTAGTGATCTAGTGGTACCCTCCTCCCCATAGCCCGATCGCTGAGAAATAAGTGTAGTATAAATCCCTGGTGGTCTAGTGGTAGCCCCTACCCTCTCCATAGCTCTGATTGCCAAAAAATGAAAATTCAATAATCTCCTGGTAGTCTAGTGGAACCCCTCACCCCTCCCATAGCTGTGATCACCTGAAATACCATCGGCAATACATCCGTGGTGGTCCAGTGGCACCCCCAAACACACAGGACCCCCTGATCACCCAGCTCCCCCCCGTCATTGGCAGACAGCAGTAAACCCACCCACATACCTCCTCAGCTGCCCACCGAATTACAGTTTACAGTAACAGCTGCAAGCCCATTCGACCACACTGTGGACCAATGGGCTTACAGTACATACTGTAAAACTCATTCACAAATATGTAAATGAAGTCATTCACATATTTGTGAATGAGTTGTACTAGAGATTGCAAGCCCATTGGTCTACAGTGTGGACCAATGGGCTTGCAGCTATTACTGTAAACTGTCATTCTGCAGCCAGCCGCAGAGGTATATGGGTGGGTTTGCTGCTGCCCGCCAATGATGGGGGGGGAGCTGGGTGGGAGCTGGGTGGGCAGGGGTCTTGTGTGGGTGGGGGGGTGCCACTAGACCACCAGGGATGTATTGCCAATGGTATTACGGTGATCGTAGCTATGAGAGGGGTGAGGGGTTCTACTAGACTACCAGGGAATTATTGGAAGTTTCTTTTTCAGCAGTCAGAGCTATGGGAGGGTTGGGGGTACCACTAGACCACCAGGGAATTATAATATACTTATTTCTCAGTGATCAGGCTATGGGGAGGGAGGGGGACACCACTAGACCACCAGGAATGTTCAGACACAAATTTTAGTGCAATTGGAGATACAGGAGGGTGGGGGGGGCCACTAGACCACCAGGAATGTTTGACATGAATTTTAGTGTGATCGAGGATATGGTCAGGCTGGGGGGAACCACTAGACCACCTGGAATCTTCAGACATGAATTTTAGTGCAATCAGGGATACGGTCAGGCTGGGGGGACCACTAGACCACCAGGGATGTTATGTGTGCTTTTGCACAGTGTACTGGGGTAGCAGATGGCCACCCATGGCTGGAGGCTGCTGTGTTGCGCCTTGCAGTACAACAGCTCATCTGTGGGTGGCCACCATTTGAGCCTTTTTTGCAGGCTCAACTTTGCTCGTTGGCATGTTTCGCATCTCAGGGTTGTGCTAGCCTATGCACCGCACATCCTGGGCTGAATATCAGGATAATAATAATAATAATAATTTTTATTTATATGGCACCTTTCAATTATCAAGGCACCATACATAAATTACAGTTAAAACAGTTAAAAATCATTAGAAAAAATTCAGCCAAACCAAAACAGTTAAACCATGGGGATGTGCCGCATACATTATCTTTGTCCCCAGTGCATGGGGAATTGCACTGTGCAATTCCCCCTTTTGAATATTGCCCCAAGGTACATTTCTGGGGTTGTGCTGGTGCAACTTAGTTGCACCAGGCGCATCCCCTTTGAATATCTCACCCAATGAGTACTAAATAGTATCTGGCGAGAATGAGACTCGCTCACCAAAAATAATTTTAACCACTGTGATTTATCAATAATGTACATTATGTATGTTATTAAATGTTAGTAACTGTAGCCCAGAAGAAGAGGAAATGGTTCTTTGAAATGTTTGAAATGTTTGCAGTTATACAGTACTGTAACCAGATGGCATAAAAAATGGTTACAAAATTATTTTTGGTGAGTGAGACTCATTCTCCCCAGATACTGTGTAGCATTTATAAAGATAAGGGACACACAGTTGGAGAATGATGGGATATGCAGATATAGTGTATTGTGGAGCGTGTTTGAGGATGGAAATCCATCTGTAGAATAGGCTTGTTGTGCTGCAGTAGCGAGATTGTGATGTTGTTGTGCTGCACTAGCGACATCACTACTGCAGCGCAACAAGTTGCCTGTAACCACCAGAGAATATGGAGAAAATGTATTTTTTTTTCCAGATGTTAGCACTGTCAAGCATTTTTTTGTCAGTTTCTGACAGTGCTAACAAGTAAGGGACAGATGTTGGCTGGTGAAGTTCATAAAGTTAAAAGTAAGACTGTTTTTTTTCCGCTTGACACAGAATCTATGCTGTTAGTTGGAGTGGTGCGCCTGATAAAGAGTCTAAGAAAAGTAACACAAATGGACCATAATCATAATATGTATGAGCAGTCATACACGGACAAGACTGTGATTGAATCTTGAGGTTTCCATGGTAACAGAAGACCTCTCGAGCTGCACTCTTGAGGTCTCCTGTTACCAAGAAAACCTCAATTCAATCACAGCCTTGTTGTGTATGACTGCTCATACACAATCCTCTATATTATGAATGATGAGAGGCTTGAATTATGAGAGGGGAAAGGATGTAAATTTGGGGCATAAAGAAAGCACAAATTTCCACACTGGTGTGAGGTGCAAATTTCAGAGATGATGACGAGCACAAATTGTGAGAATGGTAAGGATATTCATTTTAGTTAGCAGGGACTTAATATCCATGCTAAAGACATCTTAGGCTTTGACAATTCGTTAGTTTATAGGTCCTCTGGGGATAAGGAATCTGAGGCAATATGTTACTCAACCAACACATGAAAAGGTCAATTGTTGAAACTAGTGTTTTCACTTGATATAGATGCAGATGAAAATAAATCGAAGACCTGTACTACGGGAGCCACCAGACAGGATGTCAGCTTAAATCATCACGGGTCCACTACCATAAAAGAATTTCCATCAACCGACTAGCAAAGCAGCATGGCATTGGGGAGAAAAGTGGATCTCCTGCAAGCAGATAAATAACGCTACTGATCCATACCATACTAAGGACAAACAACTGGCACATTGCACAGCAGCACCCATGACTTACCTCTACAGTGCCATGAGGCAGAGGGCCCCTTCGAGCCAGTGAGCCACAGTTTCAGGAAGCCCTGCAAGGAGCTCCATAAGTCCATACCACTTGACAGTGCAGCATGGCATCAGTGATGAGAGAGGCATGGGGAGTACAGTCCATATCACAGCAGCAATTCTGGGACCTGTCCATTATCCTGAGTAAGTTGGACAAAATATTAATTGATACTGCAGACCTTAAATTGGCAGCTAAGATAACCAATGCCAACTTAGCTGCATTAGCCACCAGGGTAGAGAGAACAGAGCAGGTGGCTCAAAACCATGAGGCAGCCATTCAAAACCACTAGAGCTCACTCCAGGATCACCCCCAGAAAATACAGTATCTTTTAAACTAGGTGGATGACCAGGAGAACAGAGCCTGGAGGCAGAATATTTGAATTAGGGGGGGTGTCTGAGGGAGCAGAGGGGTGTGACATGACTTTTTTTCTTCATGTGTTTCTACCAGGGCTTCTTAAGCTAAACAACAATGCCCACCCTGACATTGAAAGGGCTCACTAGCTCCTCGGCCCCCAGCCCTATGAAAAACATCATCCTATACTGTGCAAATTTCCAAACTATCCAGAAAAAGAAAAGTACCTCAGAAAAGCCAGGGAACAGGGTTCCATTCTATGGAATGGCCATAAAATCCAAATCTACCAGGATTACTCCTATGACCTGTCAAATCGATGAAGGGCATTCACGGCTGTAAAGCAGGAGTTTTATAGGATGGGCATCCCCTCCTCCCTCTGATGCCCAGCAAGTCTGAGAATCCAGGTAGAGGTTGAGTACATTACTTTTGAGCACCCTGCAGGTGCTGAGCAATTCATCTTGGATTACAATCTTAGAGGCAAGAGCCTAACCACCCTCCCCCCACCCAGGCAAGAAGCAGGGAATTACTTAGGATGGAGATAACACAAGCCCTTCCAATATAAGAGGACAGACAAGTGGCAGCAGATGAATAGGAGCAGGTGAAGAAAAAACAGAATCTGGCCACACCAAATCAAGCTGCAAGAAGGAGAGAGTGTTCCAGGAGCAAACAGAGAAGGGCTGCCACCTTGGATGCTAGCAGCTGCTCCCCAGGGCTGACACCTGTTAAAATCTCAAATAGATATAAGCCCCTCCAGGAGCTCATGCCAGCCACCCTTGAACTTCCTCCTATCACTGGGCCTGCAGCCCTCCCTCCCACTCAATCTTCTCCTGAACTGCCCGAGTGGTTTCCCCTTGGGGATGACTGGGCAGACTGCATCCAGGGAGCTGAGGGGGGTAATGAGTACAATGTTGAACAACTAGCTGCCCTCTTGGATGCGCCAGACCTGGAAGTTTAATTCAGATGAGCCTGCTAAGGTGGGACTATAATGAGATCATCTGCAGGGGTTGTAAGAAGATAAAAAAAGAAAAGATAAGAAATGCCTCACCCCTCCCCTATTTAGGTGGGGGGGGTGGTGGCTTGATTGCTTTGATGTCTGTATATATGTTTGTGTGCCAGGTTTTAAAGGGGCCCCAGCAGTGCGCAGCCTGAAAATGGGGGCAGGTTGTAAGATTTCACTCTGTGCAGTAATGACACACACACACACACACACACACACACATAAAATTACTATCTCTCGAATTTAGATTCCAAGGGGGTGATGAAATCTAAGGTGCCCTGCACAAGTGGCATAGCACAAGGTAAACCCCCTGGACCAGTGACAAAGGCCTGTTGCTCTTGTCCAACCATGTGTGCACCGCTAGCAAACAGGGCTGCTGTCTTATTATAGTATGGAGCTGCCATAAGTGTGGATAATTCTGCATGATGGCAGCCCCCTGCAGAATTAATAACTCCTTTAGGTTATGTGAAGGAGGACACGTCACACCAGTGGTGCAAGGATGGCTGCCTGAGGGGCTGAATATGTTCCTTTGTCTCAGGCTGGGTACTAGCATTAAGATGATTTTTGTCTTCCAACAATACAGTTATATTTATGGTGCCCTACAGCAGTGACATAACACAAAGCAACCCTCCTAGACCAGTGACAAGTACCTGCTGCTTTTATCTGGCCTAAGGTGCCCCATTAGGGAAAGTGGCTGCTGCCTTGCTATAGTAGGGAACCACCATAATCATGGATAGCCGCCCATGTTGGCAGCCCCCTAAAGAACTATCAGCTCCTCTGAGTTATTGAAGGAGGTGCATCAAATCAGTGATGTAAAGATGATTACTTGCTTGGTTAAACATGTTTCCTAGTCCCAAGTTGGGTACTAGCCTTAACTGTCCTATGATGTTTTATGCCTGCCAACATTATAGTTATAGCGGCTAGTTAGCCAAAAAGATTTCAGGGGCTTATCCCTGCTAATACTGCGATTAAGTGGAGAGTGCGAAGCAAGACTTGTGGAGTGGGGTGCAGGCTCTTACCTCCTCCCAGCTTTGAGAAAGTGGTACATCATATGGCAGGGGTAAAAAGAAAGGGTGCCCATGTGGGTACACATTCCAGAAAGGGCAACGAGTGAGCCTCTGCTACAAAGGAGATGAATCTCCCTACCTCAGGAGAAGTATCACCATTTTAGCAAAGAAGCCTGGGGCAAGTTACCCCTTCTCGTGGCGTGGGGCATGAACCTGCAGGAACAGGTCAACCCAACCTGCCAACAGCCACATCTCCATGCTGAAGAACATTAACCCCCCCCATGTTAGTGATTACCATCTGCTCCACCTTCCCCCTGTACCCCCACCTCTACTGGCCTGGGGTACCAACATCCAGAAGGGCAGGAGTAGGGTAGAGAAATTGCAGGACTTTCCTGTTATCCCCCCTCCCAGCTTATATGAGGAGGATCATATCTACTTTTTATGTTGGTGGTGGGTAATCTGCCTCCTAGGGAAAAGCAACGCACACCTGTTAGACCTCACTTGGGAGATACGCACTCTCTTGGGGGCATACTAGGGTATAAAAGGAGCCACTCATCCACCCCACAGAGGGTTTACAAAGACTATTGGAGGGGAAGGCGGTGTCCCCTCTGAGTCATAGATAAACCAGCTCTCATAGTTAGTACAATTATGATAAGTTTGTATTTCCACAGCGCTTTTGCCCCTTGGTCAATCTATGTTGTGCCAGATGGAGGATATGTCTCGTGTGGCATGGAAGTCTGGCACTGGGTTATACAAAAAAAAAGAAGAGAAACTGGAGCATTACAGACCAAAATGTGTATTGATAACATACTGCTTGCTGCTCACCTTCAGTTTTTGAATGAAGGTTGTGTTCCCCTTGGGAATTTTCAGAAGGAGCAGACTCCTCCTTCTACCAAAAGAGGGGAATATGGAGCATCAACCTTGTATGCTCCATGACATAGAGTTATTTATAAACCCCTGATATAGATCCCACACATCCAGTAAGCTTTACCTCCTGGAATGTATGGGGAAATTTATTTATTGAATTTTGTTGACCCGGTAAGCCCACTGGGCCTAGAAGTCCCTTTTTCAGAGGTGACTGGGGGGAGGGGGGATACAGATGGTAAGCAACTGAAATTGAACCAGATTAAGCTGTTGGTGATATTTTTAGTGAATGGGAGAAATTGGCGAGAACATCGGGGAAATTCCCCTACTCTGTGCCAGTAGGGGGACCCTGTCGCTATGTGAGGCAGTCATTCTGACCTTGACTGTGGAGGAGGAAGGTGTATTGCAAGGGGCTACGATGGCCCAGAGTTCTGCAGAGCATGGAGTTCCATTGAAGGAGGGATCCGCTGAGGTGGTGGCTGGGATGCACCCGAGGGGTGGCCAGCATATTGCCCAAATCAGAGGTCCCCTGGACGATTCTGCAGTTTTGCTATTGAGTCTAGTGGAAAAAAGGCACTGCTTGGAGGAGGAACTCCTCCAGGTTAGTGAATTATTACAGCAGGAGAATTGGAAGCTTGATTTGGAGGATGACCGGTAGAGGATGCATTCCAAGATGTCGCCGAGTGCCTCTGAGGCAGCGGGGCCTAGCAAGCTCCATTTGGCCGTTGAGCAGCAAATTTCTGGAAGTGGTGTGGCATCTATGGCTTGGGGGGACTTTGTGGATGTGTCCTGGTCTCCGGAAAGAGCGTTACAGGAGGCGGGCTGGATTCCGGTGTCAGGTGAAGCGTGGAAGCCGGCTAGGGAAGATGCAACTCTGCCTGATGATGCTCAGATAAGTACTGTGCTGACTGTTCCTGCCCAATCTTCTTCTATTTTGAGTGCTGTTTCCCCTGATCCTCCGTTTACTTCTCAGCCTGCCCTTCCCTTGGGTGTGATGACAGGTGAGGTGGCTGAAGACCCGGCTCTTTCTGCTACAGCTGTGCAGCGGCCGGCTCCAGATCCCAAGGAGAAGCCTACTTATGCTAGCCATTTTCGGCAGCCTGTGGAACTGGCTAAACGGCGCAATGCTATTCGTTTGTGCTATGTGGGTCCCAGAGACAATCCCCCTGATAGATTTTATGTTGGGAAGACACTTTTGAAACGCAGCATGGGGTTCTCCCCTTCTGAAGTCTATGCTCTGATTCATGTCCCTGAGGAATTTATTTTTGATATAAGTTTTCGCACCCCTGCACTTTTGGAAATCTTTTGGAGTCGTTATTTGAATCTAAAGACTAACCCATTATGGTCTGACTTTATTGTGTTACTTCTCTCAAAACAGCCCTTTAGGGTAATTACAATCCTGTTTAGGAATGAAGGGGTTAATGTGGTTGATATTGTGAACTGGCTCTCTAAAAAATGTGATATTCAGGGAAATCCTGTTCCTATCCTAGATGCTGAGGGCTTCTGGAATGGGGGCTAGAAATTTCGGGTGAAGCTACATTCCACTGATTCTGATTTAATACATCTCCCTAACTGTTTTTTCCTGGGTAGAGATAAGGGCTTCCTTTTCTACCCAGATCAACCCAGAGTCTGCTTTAAATGTGGGTCTCGGACTCATATAAGCACCTCTTGTGAGGTGCTCAAGTGTTCTCATTGTGGGGAGGCTGGTCATCCTAGTGCCCATTGCTTTCAGACATCCAGATGTAATCTCTGTGATGAGGTTGGCCATACTTTTGAATCTTGTCCTTTGGCTGCTAAAAACACGGCAGAAGCAGATTTTGGGGTTCAGGACCATTATATCCGGGTGGCTGTGTGGCTTGGCCTCTCTTCAGGGGGAAAGATAGCTCCCAGTGTCTCTGTGGCTGATCCCCCGCAAGCTGAGAAAGTCTTGCCTGAGGAGCCCAATTTGGTTTCTGATGACATTGATTTAACTACAGTTGTGTCTTCCAAGGTGCCTGAGCTGGAGATTGTGGGGGTTGCTGGCCCTGCTCCACCTTTGCCTTCAGGTTCAGGCCCCTTGGATGAAGGTTTTATCACAGTTAGTGGTAAAAAAGGGAACTCAGTTAAAGGGAAAAGTAAATTTGCTAAAAAATCCGTTGTCACAGTTTCAGCTTCTCCTATAGCTAACCCAAATATTTTTGAGGTTTAATGGAAGATCCGGAGGAGGTGTCAGAGTTGGTTTGGCCTTCTGTGCTTCCTTCTCAGCCTGAGCCTCTGGAGCCTTCTGGAGACCATTTGGACCCTAGGCCTCAAGACTGTAAAAGTGGTAGAGTAACTAGGGCATCCAGTAAGGTGAAGTGATGTTATCCCTTTTGCATTCCATGGCTTCCTTTTACTTTCGGGTGGCATCCTTGAATGCAAACAGCATTAAGTCTCCCGTTAAGTGTCAGAGCCTTATTATCATTTTTTACATGAGAATTTGGATTGTGTTTTCTTTCAAGATGTTCGTTTACACTCTCCTGAGGAGTTGGCATCTGCCATTACTGGTTGGATGTGGGGGAACTCTTTTTGGCCACAAGGGAGGGATCTGTGTAGTGGGGTTGGGATTTATTTTTTTCTATCTCATATTCAGGTGATTCATCATGTAGAAATTTTAGAAGGCAGGGCCTTAGTTTTGGATATTAAATGGGGTTCTCTGCCTTTGCATTTAATGAATATTTATGCACCACAAACTAAATTTGATAGGGTGTCCCTTTTTAAATCACTTTTAATCCCTTTTTGTGCACTTCTTCTATGGTTATTCTAGGTGGTGACTTTAACAGTTCTTTACCCTCCCTGGTCACTTCTGCTAGCAGGAAAAAGGTGTACTGTGATGTGGCTTGTTTATCTCAACTTCTTGCAGATACAGGTTTGGCTGTTTGATGATTTTGGGCCTTCTACTGATGGGTTTGGTAATACCTATTTTTGTGGTTCCAGAGCATCCAGGATTGATTATTTTTTCCTTTCTCTGGGGGTTGCTGTGCAATCACAATCTTTACAGGATGTGGCTACGTCTGATAAATTGCTTAAATTAGCCTTGTGTGATGTACCAGAGGTCCGGAGGGGGCCGGGCCTTTGGAAATTAAACACTGCATTGCTAGTTATCCCTTGTGTGGCCGATGGGCTTCATTCCATTTTATTGGCATGTCAGTCTGTGTTGTTTTTATATGATAACTTAAATACTTGGTGGGGGGATACCAAAAATGAAGTCAGGACCTACTTTAAAGTCATCAGTCGGCTAAATGGGAGGTTAAAGCATGATGAGCTTCGTTATCTTAGAGGTCAACTTCACTTTTGGTCTAATGTCTGCCAGCACTTTGGGTCTGACTGCCTTGATAGGATCAAGAAATTGAAAGTGGAGTTGGCACTGCTGCAGTCACAGGTTTTACAGGATATGGAGCAGAAGCAGAAGTATGGAGTTTGTGGTAAGAAGCGGGAAACTTTACCTTTTGAAACTATGACTTGTTAAGGAATCTCGGGGTATGCTGTATTTGAATACTACAGAGGGTGGGCGAGTGACAACTACTGAAGACATTTTGGATGCTATACATACTTATGCTTCTGCCTCTTTTCGTAGTAGATCACTTTCGGAAGCCTCTATCTGTGACTGGTTCTCTTGCAGACCAGTACCTGTCTTGGTTCCTGACAAGCAGAATAATTTGATACAACCCATCACAGTGGAAGAATTGAGAACTGTTATTTGGTCTTTGAAACCAGACTTTACTCCTGGTTCTGATGGGCTACCTCATGAGGTCTATAAAGTACTGTGGGAAGTCTTGGGTACTGAATTTTGTGAGGTATTAAATGCAGAGCTGCAGGCTGGGGCTCTTCCTCAGAGTATGTTGCAGGGTGTTTTGCTGTTACTTCATAAGAATAAGGGTGATCGAGGGGATTTGGATAACTGGAGGCCTTTGTCTCTCCTAAATACTGATTACAAGATTCTGATGAAGGTGCTATGCATTTGTTTATGAGGGATTTGGGTTCCTTGCTGCACCCATCACAGTTTAGTGGGGTATCTCATAGGAGGGTTCAGGATGCCCTGATTCTTCTTAGGGAGCTTCTCCATAAGGGAACATCAGGGGAAATCTTTGGGCATCTGGTCTGTTTAGATCAAGCAAGTGCTTTTGATCAGGGAGACCTTGCGGAGGTATGGTTTTCCCTTACAATTTGTAGGATGGCTACAGACTTGCTATAAGGGTATTATTCTACTACCGAGTGTGAATGGCTGGTTAGAAAGGGAAATTGAGGTACATAGAGGTGTTAGGCAGGGGTGTCCGCTTAGCCCCTTACTTTATGTGCTTTCCTTAGATCTCTTCTTGCATGCCTTAAACAGGACAGATGATATTTTAAGTCTGTCAGTGGGCTGTGTGGATCCGCAGATTGTCTTTATAGCATATGCGGATGATTTAGTTTTGGTTTTATCAGATAAGGCTTCTGCTGTTGTGGCACAGCTGCTGTTACAGTCCTTTTCTGACATGTCTGTCTCCTCCATAAATAAACTTAAGAGTGGGATATTACCTTTGGGGTATGATGCCACTGATGTGGCCATGATTTGGGACATGCCTATTGATTCTGGGTATAGAAGGATTCTTGGGGTTTATTTTGGGGGTACTGATGCCCATAGGTACAGTTGGGATAGGCAGTTGTTGGAGGCCCGTGTTAGAGTGGCGCTCTGGAATAAAGGCCATATGTCTAAAGCTAAATGGCTTTACCTTATTAAGACTTTTTTGTTGCCGTATTTTTTGTTTATAGCTGTGGTTTTCCCCCCTCCCCTTTCTTTGGAATCGTCTCTTTATAGTGTGTTTTTTCTTTGTTTATGGGGAAGTAGGTTGAACCCGGTGCAGAGGGGTATTGCATATTTACCTATCAGTGAAGGGGATCTAGGGATGTTAAATCCAGTGGTGTTTCTGCATAGTGTTTTTCTTTTTTATAATTTAGTTCCATTACTTAAAGGGGACAATAAGATCTGGTCCCCATGGGTGGCTGATGGCATTGGTCTCCTTCTGGAGCAATGGGATTTTGCTTCCTTTTTGGCTCGTCAGGTTCGGCTGTGTACCTTGGCTAGCTACTTTCAGGTGATGTTTCAGAAATTAAAATCCTGGCATATTGTTAATCCCTTTTTCTTCAATCACGGCAGCAATTTTACAATGGTGTATTGCAGGATTTCTTTTATGCGGATCCCTGGTTTCTAGATTTGTCTGTTTCTGAGCAACATTCTAAGCTGCAATTATTGGTCAGTAAGCGAGTCCCTAGGTATATGTGGGATTTTTTGTGGGTTTGTCTTCATAAACGGTTGGGGATCAAGGGTAACATGAAGCATAAAGAGCTCTCGGAGAGATTTTGTCCTAGGGAGGAAACTTGCATAGGGGTAGTTGAAACAATGCAACATTTCTTTTTTGACTGTCCCTTTGTTCTGTCTTTCTGGTCCCACTTTCATGCTGTGTGGCCGTTGAACCCTTTCCAGGGTTATTCATCTGAGATCTGGGTGGAGGGGGTTCTTCCGGGCTCATGGGTTATTTATGATTCTGTCACAATTCATCTTTTGATGGGTTATATTGGCTTTCAACTTTGGCAGGCTCGGTGTAGTCTTACACTTAGGCAGCAATTACAAACTGAAAATCAGGTTGTATTCAATATTAGGAAAACAGTACTTAGTCGGAGGATGCAGGAAAGGGGGAAAGTGCACCCCGATCTGTATGAACTGTGGTGGAGGAAAATGAACTGGCTTGATACTGGGTAGAGTTTTTTTGTGGGGAGTAGTATTTCTGGTGTTAAAAATGGACACCTCTGACAATTAATTTTTGTATTGATGTCTGCTGTCTTGAATAACAAACTCCCCTACTCTTTTAGTGGAGATGGGATGGGGGTTATGTACAAATACAGAATATTTATGTTTGTGTTCTATGTATGTTGTAATCCTTATTTAGGTTTTTTGATTTCTTTCCATCTGATTTTGTATGATGTATTACAATTTTGTATATTTTGTTTTAAGTTTTGAATAAAAAAATTCCCCATCTCTTTTAGTGGGAGGGGGAGGGGGCTTTCTTTCTATCTTGGGATTAGTTTTGAGTTCTATTTTGTATTAGGCAGCCTATTTGGATATGTATGACTAGAATTATTCTTTGCTTTTGTTTTGATTTGTATTTTTCTTTTGTGTGAAGCAACACTGTGTTATCTTGTTTTGATTTTGTTGTTCTACTAAAAAATTTCCCTACTCTTTTAGTGGGGCTGGGATGGGGGTTATATGCAACTACAGATTATTTATGTTTACAGTTTTATGTATGCTGTAATACTTATTTCTGGTTTTGATTTCTTTCATTATGATTTTGTATGATGTAATACAATTTTGTATATTTTGTTTTGTTTTTTGTTTTAAGTTTTGAATAAAAAATTCCCCTATTCTCCAGTAGGTGGACAGGCTGTCTGACTGCAAGATGGCCACTTGGAGGAAGACTCCAGAGAAGGTAGATGTTCGTTTGGTGGGAGAGTAGGCCTCCTCTCCCATTGATCTATCGCCAGAGGCTACCTAGGCTGCAAACCTAGAAAATAATTCTGAGGAGGTATTTCATGAGGCCCTTATTACTACAGAGGATTTTGACAAGCTTAATGAGCTTCTTGAACCTGATATTTGTTGTGCAAACAAGAGTAAAGAAGCCTTAATTACTGCTATGCAATCGATAACAACTCCCAGTCAACAGACAGAAACTTCACAGGATTCATCCCAGCAGCCTACATCAACATCAGCTGTACCGCTTGTCAAGCTCTCAGAATAGCCTGACAGCAGAGGCGATGAAGCAGAAGTTTCAAAATGCCAGCCAGCAGAGGGTGAGTCATTGCCTTTCACAACAATGATTTTATTGCAATCCCAAAGCAAGGATGCACTTTTTAAGGCTGGCAGACAAAGTGATGTATTTCACGAGTGCCAAAAGCTTGTGATTCTTGCTACTTCATCTGCAGAAGTTAATTAATCCCCGAACCTTTCATTGTGGCAGACAGAAGATGTATCAGGGCAGCCTCCAGTAGCAACACACTTTGTTTCTGGCCCAAATAACCCATTGTCAAAATAACTGGGTTTGTATTTAAATTGCCAGTAAACAGTACAGACATGCACAGGTCAACCCCCCCAATAATTTTCCAGTCTGATACCATGCGGTAAACGGGAGTAACTGAATTCACCTTTGGAAACAATGATAAAGGAACTAAAATGCAACATATTAAAACTGGGAACATGGGGGCGATTTTTCAAAAACAGCTTGCTGCGCTGCATGACACGGATTCTCCATGAACAGACAAACAGTCAACTTCATTACCTGCTGTTCATGACGAGACTTGTACACCAAAGAAATCGCTTTTAGGGGTGGGTTGGGAACAGACAGCATCCAGGACTTGGACTCCTGACCCAGTTTGGGACTCAGCATTGAATCTAACCCAGTCTGCTCCCAACTGGAAACCAAAAGATTTACTTAAAGCTGAGAGCACACAAATGAAGGAGCAGATTGTTACCTCCACACCAGCTATGCCTTCTAAACTGGTTCTAGCTTCCCCTAGAACAACAAATATTTCTGCAAATAACTTTGCTGAGCCAATGGTTCTTACACATCCTGATGTACCTCCTACAGCTAGTGAGGGGCTCACAACATTAAATAATAAACCCTTGATGTCGGAACTTTTCACTAAATCAAGATGAGAAGCTGCCCCAAGAAGGAATGCTGTCTGCATTCGCTATAACGGAGGATTGGCAGAGCACCCTGATAGATATTATGTTGGGAAATGTTTACTGAAAGATTCTTTGCACTTTTCCCCCAAAGATGTCTTTGCATTCACAAATATCTCAGGGGAGGACAATTTCGATGTGATCTTTAGAACATCGTATGCTTTAGATTTGGTTTGGGAAAGGTATGGGCAGGTGAAGTTCTCCCCTACATGGACCCCTTTTTTAGTCATTCCCCTTACAAAACCTTTAATAAAATTTGTTACTGTCATGTTTTGGAATGAGGGGGTCCAAGTAAAGGACATAACATACTGGCTCTCACAAAAATGTGATGTTTTGAGTGCACCTGAACCGATTCTGGATTAGGAACAGTTTGGGACAGGGGGATGGAAGTACAAAGTGAAATTGAGACAAACAGATTCAGGGATCGACCATGTTCCTAATTCCTTTTTGTTGGGTAAAGATGGGGAGGGGGTCTGTTTTTATGGAGGCCAGCCTAGGGCCTGTTACAAATGTGACTCTAAAACGCTCCTCTCTAGTGTTTGTGATAAACCTAGATGTGACAACTGTGGAGAAATAGGGCATGTAACAATGCAGCGTGCTAATCACACAAAATGTGACCTTTGTGAAGAGTTCCGTCATGTGTTTTGAGAATGTCCCTGGGCAGCAAAAAATAAGGCCTCCTGCATCAGTCCTGACTTGCTGATCCAACAAGCTCAGGATGCAAAACCAGAGGCATCCCCCCCCTCTAAGTCTAAAGATTCTTCCTTGCAGACGGCTGTGATGGCTGGCCCCCCTCCTCCTCCTCCTCCCCTCTCCTACTATCCCTTCTAAGGAGCAGCCATCAGTAATAGTACCCTGTACTGTAAAGGAAGAAAATGTTCTGAGAGAATCTTCTGATTCTTCACTTTTGACTACAGTATGCTATGTGGATCCAGGTGGCCTTGACAAAAATTTGGGAGTTACTGAACCCATCTCACCTTTACCTCCTAGACCTAGAAGGTCATCACAGAATCAAAAAAACAAATCCTCCCCTACTCCAGCTACATTTGAATCACATAATTCCTATGCTGCCTTATTCACTAATTGGGGAGATACTGAAATGGACCTAGGGGATTCTGATTCACAGAAATCTGTACAGGATCCTTTGGACTTGCCTGTGGAGGAATATAAAGGAAAAAAAAAAGTAAGGAATAAATGAGGCAGCTACTTTTTCCAACTAGGCCATGGTAGTGCAGAAATGGGGGTCATTGAATACACACAGTATCTTGAATGCTGTGAAAAGACAGACATTATTACAGTATTTGTATGATGAAACATTTCTGTGAGTTTCCTTCAAGAGACCTGGATGTTTTCCATTGAGCAAACTGCAACTTTTAGAAGATACTGGCCCTGGGGCCCCTCTTATTGGTCCTTTGGCACTGATAATGCCAATGGATAGGAATTTTGTTTAACTCATACAAATTCACGCTTTGTAAGTTAATAGATCTGATTCCAGGAAGAGTGCTAATTCTAGGTGGGAAATGGTATACTAATGATTGTAGGTTTATTAATATTTATATTTCACAGACAAAAGCTGACAGAGTAGCCTGCATGAAAGCGATTCAGCCTTATTTGGTATCTTCCTATAGGATTTTTTGGGGAGGGGATTTTAACTGTAGTCTATTGGAAAAAAGGCAGCCCAATAAAAAAATCTATTGTGATTCACATGCATTGGAGGCCATTATTAAATCAACTGGGCTTACAAATTGCCTTAAGTTTTTGAATGATGGGCCCAGTTGCACTTATATAAGAGGGAAATTTCAGACTACAATTGCTTACATGTTGGTATCTCTTTCGGTCCTGGTGGGTTCTTTCCAAACGTTTCCTGCAGAATTCTCTAATCATTTTCTTTTAATCTGTACAATAACACCAATAACTCTGAAATCACGAATACAAAAAAGATGGAAGTTGGCTACTTCCATTCTCATTGACCCTCAAGTTAGAGGCACAATTCAGGCCATTCTCGAAGCTCGCCTGTCAGTGGCCTTTTTATACTCAGATTTGGGGGAATGGTGGATGGATACCAACTCTGACTTAAGAAATTGGTTTCAAAAATATGGAACCTCTAGGATACATTTTAAATGTTTCAAATATCTGTTACTTAGAAAGCAGTTACAGAAGATAATATCTTATTCTTACATTTCTAAGTTAGATTACTCTAAACACATAGAAAATATTAAATTGGAAATAAAACAGTATCAATATGATAGAGCTCAAACTATCCAAGCCATGCTTTCTAGTAGCACTCAGAAAACCCTGATAGGCAATCCCTTTGAGGCCTGCAAAGCACTGAAGGATTCGACTAATATTGAATTTTTAATGAAAGAAGGTATTAGAATTGATAATGTGAATGAAATTGGCAAAGTTATTAAATCACATCATGAATCTTTATATCCTAGTTCACCTATCTCCCAACAGGATATTGATACATATTTAAGATCTATTCAGTTTTCTCCCTCACCACTAGAGGCTACCAAGATGCTTGAGCCATTTACTGGTTTTGAAATAGAAACTGTCATTCAAAACTTAAAAAATGAAGTCTCTCCTGGATTAGATGGACTTCTGAATTTATTCTACAAAACTTTCAAAACAGAAATAGTAGCTTGTTTACATTTGGTATAGCAATTTATTATGAAAGGAAATATCCTGCCTCCCTCCTTTTCAGATGGATTAATAATACACATTTCTAAATCAGGAGAAAAGAGTGGCATAACAAATTGGAGACCAATCACTCTTTTAAATTCTGATTACAAGATTCTTGTAATGATTTTAAATAATAGACTTAAAATATACGAAGTGAAGGTAATATCTCCCCATCAATACTGTGGCTTACCAGACAGGCGCATCCAATCGGCAATCATGATTATAAGAGATGTGATAGAGCATTTGTCACTGGAGGGTAAGACAGGGTACTTAATATCTGCTGATTTCAAAAAAGCTTTTGATCGAGTCTATCTCCCTTATTTGTTTAAAATTCTACAATATTTCAGGATTCCCACTCAGATTATAAGTTTAATTCAGTTATTATATAAATCCGCCTTAGTTTTTCCCTTTATTAAGGAAGTCCAAACAACAGAATTCAAACTTCAGACTGGTTATCATCAGGGATGTCCCTTAAGCCCTCTGTTATATATGTTTTCTCTAGAACCTTTGTTACGCTCACTAATTTTTTCACCCAGATGGACAGGTATCTCAGGTCCTGACTCGAGAAAGCAGCTTCATCTACAAGCATATGCAGATGTATGCTTGTTTTTTCTCCAATCATGATCGAGTTCAGGAGTTGTTTGCAGAATTTAAGATATTTTCTGGGGTTTCCAATGCTAAACTAAATATTGAGAAAACAAGAGGCCTGATCAAAGGGGCTGGGAATCATATTAATATTTGGAAAAATAACATTCATGTAACTATAGAACTACTTCGAATTTTAGGAATACTTTTTGGCCCTCAAACCCTCCTGGAAGATAATTGGGATGAGGCACTGAAAAAAGTAGAAATAAAGGTTTCCCGATGGCAATAGTGGAAGCTCTCCAAACAGAAACACATTCAAGCCTTAAAACAATTTTTAGTGCCTTGCTTACAATATGTAGCAATGATCTTCCCTTTGCCAAATCAGTATGAGACTAAGTTGTATAGCAGTTTTTTCCAGATGCTTTGGGGTAACAGGTTAAACCCTGTAAAAAGATGCTTCACTTGCCTGGAAAAAAAAAGGGAGGACTTGGAATGATGGACCCGGTAGTGTTTTTTCATGCTATATTCATTGCCCACACAATTAAGAATGGATTAATTAGATCTAAAGGTGAAGAGGGAGTTTGGATACGAATTGTATTAGGATGTTACTTCTTAGCATGACACAATATGGCTTCAAAATTAAATCCCCATATTCACATCCCTATCTATTTCAGACCATCTGTTCAAAAGCTTTATAAATGGCAGATTACTAAAGAAATGATTAGCACAAATAAAGTTAAAGCATTATATGGTAGGATTATGAATCAGAGCTACCCAACCGAACCTTGTTTTAAAAATGGTCCGATGGCTCAGAACTCATATATCTTGAGGCAACTTAATAATTCCAGAATTCCACCTTATATGTGGGAAACACAGTGGCTTGTTTTGTATGGTAGATTAATTGTCAGGGGGAATGCTAAATATAAGGTAAAAGAAGAACGGAACTGCCCATATTCTGATTGTATCAACCAAGAAGAAACTATGGAACATTTATTTCTGTATTGCTCCTATGCAAAAGCTTTGTGGGGTTATTTAGCAAATAAATGGAAATTCCGCTGGTTAACTACTATTACGCATGAGATCTTAGTTATAGGGATTTACCCCCTTAGTTTAGTGCCATTTCATCACAGTACGTTAGCAGTATTGTACTGATGTTTGAGATTTTATTTGTGGCAGGTAAGATGCCAATGGGTCATCTATCAAAAAAGAGTTGCAAATGAGGGATTTTATCAGTTGGTCCAAAATGAACTATTGAAAATATATTTGAAAGAGACCCAAATGTATAACTCAGATATGTTTAAAAAATGGTGGAAAGGCTTCTCTCTTATTATTAAGTACAAATTATAGGGTAATTACCACCCTAGATTGAGAAAGTTGTATAAGTTTTGAATAATGGTATGTTGTATTTTTTCTTTGTGTTATGTTTTATGTTTATTATTTCATAAAAACTCCCCTACTCTTGCCAGTAGGGGGACCGTGAACTCACTGGATGGACTTTCAGTTTGGGGAGTTCGCTGGTGAACCTGCAGGAGAGCAGATCTCTGCTTCTGCAGGTCCAGCATAGGAGATTAATGTTTCTGTTTCAGATCAGTTCTTACGGTTGGATGGTAGGATTTTGGAGGCAGATACTGATGAAAAGCATTTGCAAGAAAATCTGTGTGTTGAAAAATGCCATTTGACTGAATTGTTGTCCCTGGCTGAATTGCAGTATAAGGCTCAAAGTTTCCTGCTGGAAGAGGGAAAAAAATATAAACATCTTAGTTCAAGCCCTGATGTACAAATGGGGAACAAAACTTACATCTGCTGGCCTTTCTACTAATCCTCGTACCCCAGATATGCATATGCTTATGGATCCTGTCAACGAGCAGCTGAATATTGCCTGGTCTCAGGACTCAATGCTCCAGACAGCGAGTTGGAGTCCTTCATCGGATGGGATCTGGCTACCAGATCCTGCTATTCCTTTGCCAGGTATGGCTAACATTGTTACAGATTTTCAGGACTGTACTACTGTAGGACTGGTGCTTCAAAATGGCTCCCAGTTTAAGGCCCTGGATTCTTCTACTCCGGTATCACTGAGTGATGGTGAGGAACCCTCTCTCCCTGTTGCTCAACCTCTGCAGTCTGCCTCTACCCTAGCCATTTCAGACAGCCAAATTTTACATGGAGCTTCTGAGGATCCCCAGCTGCCTGTTTCTGTGACTTCCAATCTCTAGCCAGAATCTATGAGCCACAAATCTAGTTTTGCTAGCCTCTTTCATGATCCTCTAATGAATGCGAACTGTAGACACGCCATTCGTATCCGGTATAAGAGTAGCTTAGATGAATTACCAGATCGTAGTTTTGTGGGCAAATTTCTCATCGAACAGTCTCTTCACTTTTCTCCCTCTGAAGTTTTTGCATTTATTCATGCCCTAGGAGAACAGAGTTTTGATGTTAGTTTTCGTTCTGAGGCATTATTGGACAGATTTTGGCAGCAATATAATTTGGTTAAGGACTCTGACATTTGGATCCATTTTTTTGCAGTGCCTCTCTCTAGGCCCATGTTAAAAACTGTTACTATACTGTTTTGTAATGAGGAGGTAAATGTTAAGGACATCATATATTGGTTGGAACAAAAATGCAAAATTCAAGGGTTGCCTTATTCAGTTATTAATGGGGAAGGTTTTTGGACTTGGGTGGGTGGAAATTTAAAGTTCAACTTCGCTCATCAAATGTGGGATACAACATCTTCCTAGCAGTTTCTTTTTAGGCAGGGACTGAGGTATTTTGTTTTATCTGGGGATGCTCTGTACCTGTTTTAAATGTGGCTCCCCATGACATGTTAGTAGTAGTTGTGAAAAAATTAGATGCAACATGTGTGGGATGTTGGACCACCCAGGCATCCATCGTACCTTTACTCCACGATCTAGTATGTGTGACACTGAAGACCATACCTTCACAAAGTGCCCCAGGGCATCTCAAAATACCCCAAATGCTGATTTTGTGGAACATAACTTTTATGTGAATACTGCTTTGCATAAGCATTCCAACCTCTGAAGTGCTTCAAGCACTTCCCATTCCAGGTCTACTGATAAGCAACCTGTCTCTTCCCCTCCTAATCCAATACTGATTCCAATTCCTCTGGTAACACCGAGTAAATGTAGTATGTCTATACCAGTTAACCATGCTCCTGTCCCTAATGTACCCAGTAATATGGATACACAGGTGCCTCTTTAGCTGCCTTCCTCGGTTGCTGTTAACTGCCCGCTTGATACCATCCCCGTCATGTCCCCTCCAGATTTGAATTCCTTCCATTTAGTGAAACAGGGGAGAGGGAAAACAGTAATGAAAAAGTCTACTACTGATACTATCCCCTTAAAAAAATCAGTATGCGCCCTTGCAATGGGGAGACACAGAGATGGAGAATGCTTCTGATGCCTCCTTGGTTTTAGATACCTCCTCGGGGAATGAGGAGCCTGATAAACTTCAGGTTAAAGACAGGAAGAAAAGGTGGGGTACCCATTCCAAGGCTAAGCTTGTGCTAGACAAACCTCCTTGATTCATTCCATGATTGATTTGGTGATTGCCTCTTTAAATACTAGTAGTATTCAATCTGATGTTAAACATAAAGCAACTTTTTCACTTTTTGAAACCCTGCCTCTGCAAGTACTCTTCTTACAAGACACACATATCTATTCTCTGGCTGACGCAAACATAGCTGCTTCTAATTGGAAATGGGACCCCAGTTTTTGGTCCTTGGGTTTAGACCTCTGTAGTGGTATGGCCATTTGTTTTCTTCATGACAGTGTCAACATCCTGAATTGGTAGAAATAATGCAAGGAAGGGTGCTGTTACTAGATGTTGTTATTCAAGGAATCATACTGTATAAAGATTAGCAAACTGTTATGCCCAACAGACTAAGACTGGATGACTAGATATGTGGAAAGCTATCCAGCCTTTTTTTGCATACTTTTAACTGTGGGCTGTTACGCTCTGACAGAGGGGGGGCATACTCAGAAAGTTTATTGTGATGTTGTGGAACTTAACTGTATTTTGGTCCAGACTGAATTAAAGGATACTCAAAATGTGGTTTTGAAAACCCCCTTACACACATTTTATAAGGGTAACTTATCCTCTAGGATATATATTTTTTTCGTCCCATTGGATGTCAGTGTCTTGACTTCCAACACTAAAATTGTGACCACTTCAGACCATTGTCTGATTAGTATATGATTATCTGATGTGGCTTCCACTGCTTATGGTAAAGGGGTATGGCAGCTTAATTCTGAACTTTTTTTGTCTACCCAGCGTCCTGGTGCGTTACCGGTTTTATCTAACAGGCTTTCAGTTCTTTGTTTATATGACAGTTCTGTGGATTGGTGGTAAGACTCCAAAACTGATGTTGTACATTATTTTAAACATGCAGCTTAGGTGTATCACTATGCTAAACATACTAGATAAAATTTTATACACTCGCAATTTCAGTTTTTGCAGGGGAAAGGGTCGACTGAGCCATCTTATGTCACTCATCTTGAAGCAATTAGAACTGAATTGATTCATTACAATATAATAGATTTGATACCCTGGAGGTCAAACAGAAATTTGGTATCCAAGGAAAATCATATATTACTAATCTGTATGAGAATTGTAAATTTAGACAACAAAATAAGCATATTTCCCACCTTGTGTCTGAGACTGGGGATTTGGTCTCCTCCACTACTGGCATTTTAAATTAAATTCAAAAGTATTTGTTTGATACATTTGGTACCCCTTTCTGGGTCCCAGACAAAACTAGGCATTGGTTACAGTCTCTTACTTTACCACACATATAACTGAGGTTCAGCAGAGACTTTTACTGACACCCATTTCATTCCTAGAATTAGGGGTGGTGATTGCTGCTTTATCAAACAATGCTGCTCCTGGGATGGATGGTCTTCCCTCTGAATTTTATAAATGTTTGTGGTTGCAGTGCCTCAATGAAATGGTTCATGTTTATAATGATCTCTTCTTTTCTACAGAGATTCCCCAGATTATGAACAATTATATTTTGTGTTTAATGCACAAAAAGGGTGATATGACCCTTTTAGCAAACTGGAGACCAATTACATTACTTAATGTAGACCTTAAAATTCTGGCAAAAGGTTTTAATAATTGGCTGTTGAATTTTTTGGGTGAATATATTCACCCAGAGCAGATGTGTATGGTTCCAGGTCAGAAAATGTCAGATACTTTGCTCATACTTTGTGAAATTTTAGGTTTTAATCAAGATCATAACACTGATACTTATTTGCTTAGTCTTGATCAGACCCAGGCTTTTGATAGGATTTCCCATAGTTTTTTGTGGCTCTGTTTACAACTTTTTGATGTTCCTATTTCTTCTGTCAAAATTCTAAAGGGGTATTATCATACTGCATCTGTCTGCCCTTTGGTAAGGGGTTTTCTTAGTAAAATCTGCCCGATTACTTGTGGGGTCTGGCAGGGCTGTCCATTAAGTCTGCTGTTATACGTCCTTACTTTGGATCCTGTAATACGGGCTGTCTACTCTTCCTAGTTAATACATGGTATTTCAGTACCCTGTCTCCCAGTGGTAAAAATCTGTGCATATGCACAAGATTTGGTGATAACTTTTAAAATTAATTCTGGGTTTGCTGCACTAGATGTGCTTTCTGATTTCTCTGAGCTGTCTGGAGCACAAATTAATCTGATCAAAAGGTTTTGTCTTTATGGTAATATGCTACATTAGCTGCCATCCCAAAACCTAATGGAAACAAACAAGACCCCTCAGACTATCGCCCGATATCAATATTGAACTCAGACTATAAAATCTTCATGGCTATATGGGTAAAGAGATTAGAAACAATGCTCCCAACAATAATACACCCAGATCAAGCAGGTTTTATAAAAAATAGATCCACAACAGACAATGTAAGAAAATCCCTAATACTTATCGAATACGTCCAAACCCGGAAAATCCCCACCACTTTTATAAGTCTTGACGCTGAGAAAGCATTCAATAGGGTATATTGGCCTTTTCTTTGGGACACTTTAAAAACCTTTGGGTTCCCGGACTCAGCTGAATTGGCTGACCCAAATATATCTTTCACCGAAAGTCTGTATTCGTATAAACGGGGGACTGTCCCCCCCAATTCCAATAGGACAGGACACAAGGCAGGGTTGTCCCCTTTCCCCTCTACTTTTTGTTTTATATCTTGTACCATTATCAAGAGTGATAAGAATATCGGAAAGGGTGGAGGGGGTCCCACTGCAACAATCTGATAATAAGATAAGCCTATATGCAGATGATATACTTCTTTCCTTGATATCCCCTACCAATTTGATCAAAGAAACATGGAAAATTGTATTACGATTTGAAGAATTGGCTGGTTTTAAATTAAATATTTCAAAAATTAAGGCTCTTCTGTTTAATTATTTCCCCCCAAACATGTTGAAATGAAATTTAGCACTTAAATGGCTCTCTACTAAAATAAAGTATCTAGGAATACATATCCCTTGGGATCTCCAGGTACTTGAACTAATAAACTATGAACCCATTTCTATAGAAATAAAAAAAGACCTGGACAGATGGTCTACTCTCCCTATATCTTTATTCCAACAGATAGAAACTGTAAGAATGAACATATTACCCCATTTACTATATTTGTTTCAAAACATCCCTGATTTTCCATCACAATATTATTTCAAGTCATGGGATAGCATGATATCTAAATTTATTTAGAATAAACAAAAACCAAGGATCCGTCTTACTATATCAAAATTATCCTTGGCTCAGGGTGGGACCAACCTCCCAGACCTAAGAAAATATGCAGAGGCAGCATTTCTGAAAATCCTCATATTATGGCTCTCTGACCATTGTGACTCTCAATGGAAGAAATTGCAATTTCATTTAAATGACATGCATGATATAAAAAATATAATTTTTTCTTCTCCAGGAAAGAATCCTCCACTGAGAGATTTTACAGGTATCACCTCACAGGTCCTAGCAAACTGGTTTAAAATGAGAGAGAAAGAGCCACTTCAACTGATCTTTGAATACTGTAAAATAATTTCAGAGGATGAACTTTTCATTCCAGCTAATAATGATCTAACTTTTTCTCATTGGTGTACATTGGGTCTAGAGCAGGCTTTCCAATTCCTGGGATCAAATGGAATTCTATCGTTTGAAGAACTAAAACTTAAATTAACTCTTCCACACGCTGACCACTTTAGATATCTCCAAGTAAGAAATCATCTACTACGTAATAGAATTATACAGATCAAACTAACTCCCCCCCTTAAAGCTATTCCTAGACCATTCCCTGGGACAATACCAGAGTCATTTGATTGGTCACCTATATAAAATGATGCGAGATCAAGCTATAGAATCCACAAATTCAATATTATCTAGTTGGAACAGAGACTTAGAACTTGAGATATCTGAGGCAGAGTGGTCCTCATCATCCTTACCAGCGGTTAAAATCACACAATCTCATATTTGGAGAGAATATTCTTGGAAGTGTAGATCAAGATTTTTCAGGTCCCCGGCCAGTCTGATCAAATATCTCCTGATTGAATTTGGGGTCTGTTGGAGGGAATGTGTTTCTGAGATGGCGGACCTGGCACACATACTATGGCAGTGCCCAAGACTAATGCCCTTTTGGATATGTATTCAGAGGGAAATTAGTGAGGGACTTGGAGAGTGTGTTGAACTTATGGCCGAAATGGTACTCATGGCTAGTTACCTGGATCGCTCCCCCCCCCATGAACAAAATCTCTGCTTCCCATTTTGCTATTGGCTGCAAAAAAATCCATAACAAAGAAATGGATGACCAAAACAATACCAAGCACTCAAGAGTGGAGACGAATAGTGTATTCAATATACCAGATGGAAAACATCACAGCAAAACTAAATAATCAATCGGACAGATTCGCCTCTCTCTCTGGCAGAGATGGTTACTGTACCAGTCCAGGGTTGACCCTGATTTTTGTCCATAGCAGACGGGAACTGGGGTGGTGAGGGTATGAGATTTGAAAGAAGATGGTGAAATATTTGTATTTTAAGTAATAACCTGTATCTAATATAAAAGTCCTAAAGGCATTCTGTATCTGTATCATACCAAAATTGAAGTTTATATAGACAATGACTTCACTGTATTATGTCTCCTGAACTAAAAGAAAAAGAAAAAACTCAATAAAAATAAATAAAAAAAAACAAAAGTTTTTGTCTTTATGTTGGTTTGTCTGATCAGCAGCCCACTAATGTTAGGGGGATTCCATTGGTCACCGAGCTTCAAAAAATATTGAGTTTTTTTTTGGTTCTGGTGATATGGCCACTTATAATTGGTCTTAGAACTTAGACCTTGCCAACTCCAGGATTCAGAAATGGAACAGATGGCATATGCACAAATTAAAGCGCATTTTTATGATTCATACATATTTACTTCCTCTTTTCTTGTATATTAGCTACATTTTTCCGATTCCCAAAGGTTTGGAAAGTAGAATTTTGGGGTGTTTTTTTTCTGGGGTATGGGGTAGCCGATTGAATCCAGTCAAAAGATGGACTACCTACTGTTCACTTGCAGAAGGAGGTTTAGGGATGTTGTACCCCATAGTTTTTTATTTTTATATTTTCTTTTATTCAAATTGGGTTCCTGTGTTGCGTGGTGAACACTTCATATGGGTACCACGGTTGGCTGTGCTGTTGCAAGGAGTTCTCGCTACTTGGGCTGTGTACGGTATGCTTCTGCAAAATTTCCATACCAGTTGTTTCCCTTCCTACCTTAAGGACAATATTGTTAAATTGAAATGTTGGGCTCTTCGAATAAGTCAATTGCAGACTTTATCCAGGAAACAATTGTATGGGGGTATTGTAGACACCTGTTTTAAAGTGCTGCCTTTTTTAGATAGATCTCATATGGAGCAGAAACAAATCTGTGTCATGTTGAATGACAAACAACTTCCACACAAGCTTTGGGATACTGTATGGTTATGTGTTCAGGGGAAATTGAATGTTTATAAAATAATTTAAAACAAAAAGAATTATCAGAGCGATATTGCCTTAGGACAGGGTGTAGCACCAGTTTGGAAGCTATACAACATTTATTTTTTGATTGTCCATATGTTGTTGACCTTTGGAATATTGTGCATATTAAGTGGACTGTATTGCCATTTCAGTATTTGAATTATGATACCTTTGTTTTGGGCCTGTTATCGGGCCATTGGAGTTCACTTAATTCCCACAGTGTCCTTATTATCTTTGCCTTTTTCAAATTTTGGATTTGGAATAGTAGAGTGCGATTATCACTGCAACAGCAAAGTATTTCTCTATTTCAGTTATTTTGTTTCATTCAAAAAGATCTACAGAAATTTATCACACTTGAAGCTTGTGAAATGCCACCTGCAGTCCACTCTAAAAATTGGGATTTCTTCCCATATCTATGGTGTTTTTTTCTCGATCACTTGTTATTTTTGGGGAGGGGGGGGTTTAAATAGGCTTTAGAGTTATACAACTGCTAGGCTGCATTGCTGTATTTAATGTATGACGAAATACTTATTTATGTTTCATTTTTCTTTTGTTTTATGATTTAGCATGATGAAACACTATTACATCTTTACTTTACTTTCTAGTTTAAAAAAAACAAACAAAAAAAATGTTTCCCCTACTCTTTTTGTAGGGAGGGGGAGGTGGTCTGTTTATGAGATTTTCTTTCTGTTTGGGGTTTATTGTATGAATTAATATTTAATTATGCTCTTGTTTTTCTCCCGTTTTGTATGGTTTTGTATGATGCAGTACTGATTTGTATATATCCTTTGTTATGATTTCAATAAAAAAATTCCCCTACTCATTTTTGATAAGTGCCTTGGCATCTTTAGCATCCACCTGAACTACCACCAATCCAGGCATATGGGACCTCAGTTTAATGTTTCATCCGAAAGATGGCACCTCAGAAGTACAGCACCCCCTCATGCTGCACTACAGTGTCAGTATTGAGATATTAACCCAAGTGCCAGAAGTGGGAACTGAATCCATAGCCCTCTGATCTGCCTGCCTCAGAGGCTAGTGTGCTACCTGCTGAGCCACTGTCACTGCTAAATGACCACATCAAGAGGAAAAAAATCCTCTCCAGGTTAAAGAAACTAAAAACACAAATTCCCTTCCTACAGGAAATGAAGGTGAGCAGTAAAGAAGCTCAAAAGCTGGTTAGGGACTGGGTGGGATGGGAAGTGCACAGTTCCTCTGGCAAGTCCAGAAGAGGAGTTTTCATCTCGTGCCACAAACAACTCAAATGGTATCTGATCAAACAAAGTAGGAACAAGGAAGGGTGTTGGGTGCTGACAAAAGTGAGAACAGCAAGGGGCCCACTGTTACTGGAGAATATATATGCCCCGAATGAGGATCAACCAGAATCCTTTAATGCCCTATATCACAAAGAATCTTGGAAATGGCATCAGATGACCCTGATATTATTCTGGGGGGACATCAACCTTACACTTGATCACATACTAGATAGGTCTAATGCCAGACCAGAACCACATGCAAGAGCAGTGAGGCTGGCCAAAGAGCTACTTGTGCTACATCAGCAAAATGACACTTGGAGGTTGTTTAACCCTTCAGCCAAGGACTACACATACTACTCTGAGGCACAGGCCATGGCCAGTAGGTTAGACTATTGGCTGACATCATCTAAGATGAACACGGCCATAGCAGAGGTATCCATAGCCCCCTATGCAAATCTGATCATGCCCCTCTCCAACTTATTGCTCATCTAAACACTGAAACAACTAAATTGCTCAGATGGAGGCTAGATCCTCTATACTTAAAAGATCCAGGGTTTCAAACTTGACTAACACAGCAGGTGATCACTTATTTTGCTAATAACCCTGAAGGGTGCGTCTCACCACAAATGATTTTGGAGGCCTTCAAGGCCACTATAAGAGGCCAGTTTATCGGATATGCAGCCCACCATAGAAAGCAAAGGGTGCAAGAGGCAAAAACACTACAGGAGCTACTTAAACTGAAAAAGGAAACCTATAAAAAAGACCCTAGACAGTTAAACTCTCCAACTTTCAGGGCTGAAGTTACAGCTCTCAGAATACAGTTGAACACCCTGGCTTCTAGAAAAGCAGAGTTGCAGGTTGCCATGCTGAGGCATAAATACTGGTATCAAGGGGATGAGGCAGAGAACCTCCTCTCATACGGATTGAGGAATCAACAGGCCGAAAGGCACATTAAACAACTGAGGAGCAACTCAGGCAAGGTTGCAAATACCCCCTGAGCCATCAACAACTGTATGATATAATTCTATGAATCCCTATATAAATCCCATACAGTGTTTAATCTACAATGTTTTCAGGAATTTATGGCACAGACTAAGCTACCCTCCTTCTCAGAATCCCCCAAACAAGATCTAGAGGCCCTCATAGAGGAAGAAGTGGCACAGGCCATAAATAGTATGACCCCAAACAAGTCCCCAGGGAGTGACCTGTTTCCTGCAGATTTTTTAACAGGTGATCAAAACTCAGACAGTACACCCCATGCTGACTATGATGTGGGATGCCCACTCCAGGGGAGCACTTCTGGACTCCATGAAAGAAGCAGTGATCACAATCTTGCCAAAAGAAGGTAAAAAAACCCTACTTCCTGGTAGCTATGGGCCCATATTGACGATCAATGCTAATGCAAAAATGTTGGCCAAGATCCTTGCAACCTGACTGGATAGGATACTTCTGACCTTAATGCATCCTTCCTAAGTAGGATTCATTAAAGGTAGATCCAGCACAAATAATCTGTGGGCCTTTATCACAATCTTTCAGAAAGTGGCAATACTCCCCTCACCTGTAGCTGCGATAGCCATCGACATTGAGAAAGCCTTTGATTTGGTTGAGTGGGAGTAATTGTAAGCAGTGATGAACCATGTGAATATCAGCCCATGATTCTCTCAATGGATCAACACATTGTGAATAAGCCAGTAGCCAGGGTTCTTGTGAATGGCCTTCTCTGTCAACCTTTCACTTTGCAAAGAGACACTAGACAGGGGTGCCCATTGTCACCCCTGCACTTTGTCCTGGCAATTGAACCCCTGGCCTCTGCTCTTCATTCCAATGAACAAATTCCAGGTATTAGGACAGGCCAGGAAGATTTCAAGGTAAAACTCTATGTTAACGACTGCCTTACTCTTACTAGGGACTTACAAGTAGGTATTGCCGCTATCCTGTCAACATTATGCCGCTTCAAACAACTCTCAGGCCTAAGAATTAACAAAGGAAAATATGAAATCCTCCCCCTTAATACCAAGGCCTCTCCTAACATGGGGATCCAGTCTGGATTGATCAGGGCAAAAGAGAATATTCATTACTTAGGAATGCTTCTATCCTCCTAACTGACCAAGTTAATCCCCATAAACCTTAACCCATTAATAACAAATATGCATGCTGAGATTAATAGATGGAAACACCTGAACCTGTCACTCACAGGGAAAATGTACTCAATTAAAATGATGCTAGCCATGAAAGTGTTTTACTTACTGGTCCACCTCCCCATTCTGATCCACGAAACCTGGTTCAAGAAAATTGACTCACTCATAGGACACTTTTTGTGGAGCTCCCAGCCACTCAGATTTAGCAGATCCAAGTTGAGGGCACACTGGACACAAGGGTGGTGGGGTGTACCCAACTTCAGAAGATACATGCAGACCTTTACTGTTGCCAGAATTATGCAGAACTTCACTGACACCATAGCCCCACCCCCATGGATTGAGATAGAGAGAATAGTGGCCAAGGGAGCTCACCTCACTGTCCTCCTTGGCAACCACCATACTGAAACACTTAATGTAATGGCTTACAATCAAGACAGTTCATTCAACATGGAAAAATGTAACCCAGGCAATCAAGAGGTGCCATAAAACAGGGATATATACATACATATGTGGCAACCCGGAGCTGCACATTGGAGGGCGGATGGCTCTTTGGCCTACATGGATGAGTAAATCCATACTTTGAATTGTTGACCTACTGATCCCAGACCATGAGGCCTTTGAATCCTTTCAGAAGCTGCAAGCTAAGTACGGCTTGCAAAATCTGACTTCTGGAGGTACCTCCAAATGAGAGACTTGTATAACCAGTGCAAAAAGACGAAATGTTGTTGCATGACATGCGGGCCTCTGAAATATGGTAGAAAAATAAAAAATGTTGATAAGGCAATAGTCAGCAACTAAACAGGGAGGGCAGTGGCAATCTATAAACATATGAAGGATGCTGCCCCAGACCACATTGCCTCAACATGGGAAAAGTGGAAAACCTCCCTCGAAATAATCATATCACAGTAAGAATGGCAAGGCTGCAGGCATCTGACACACCAGGCCTGCAAAGACCAAAGAAGTTGTTCAATACAAAATAAGATTTTGCACCAATGGTATCAAACCCCTGCCCAGCTATGGGGACTAGGCCTCATGTCTAATGATAACTGCTGGAGGTGTGTGGGGAGGAGCAGATCTGAGACACATAATCTGGGACTGCCCCTAGATCCTCCCCCTTCTGGGAAAAAAATCAGTGCAACCTGTTCCTCAATCCTGGGCATGGTAGTTCCTTCTGAACCCCAATTATTTCTGCTAGGTCTCAAAACAAGAAACTTGAAGGTACCCCCCCCCCCAAGGTAGGACGTGGTTAATAGCAGTCTCAGTGAAAGCCAAGAGGCTTATCCTCAAGAGATGGAGGTCTGAGGCAATCTCTACTGAACAGGAATGGTTAAAAGCAGTAGAAACTCTAGCATCCAATGCCAAGCTTTCATCTAGGGTACAAGGCATAAGCCAAGTTTTTTCAAGAGATCTGAGACATGTATCAAATCCAGAGCTGTATCTGTATCTCATGGGAAGGGCAAAGACCTGCTAAAACCCCCATGAAAGGGTCATGCAAATACTGTCGGATTAAAGTTGGTTAGGATTTTTGGATATGTGCCCTAGGGGCAGAAACAGTAGAAGGGGGACTCTCTAAAATCTAAGTCCTGTTTTAAACAAGCCTGTTTAAAAATGACCTGCAATATGTGATTATAGCAGAGGAGCATGATACTATGGACTAGCACCTGTCCTTGCATGTGTTTGATCATCAGTTAGTAACCAGATAACATTTATAACCTATGCACCACGCATTCATTAACTGTATGTACTGTATTAAATTCAAAAGTTTTTCGATAAACAATTTAACTGTAAAGACCTGTGCTACGGATCAATAAATTATACATATTCTTTGAGGTTGGAACATGCCAAGTGTTCTCCTACCTTTGGAGATTTAGTGTAATCTCTGGCACAAAAGTGTATCATTTGGTATTGTTTGTCCGTTCCCCTGGCTTAGGAAAGTAGCTCTGCCTCTGGGCACAAGGATGATTCTGTGAGATAGCAGAAAATGAAGCGGTGTTTGCAGGAGTCTGAAACCCCAGGGCCTGCCCTGTTTTTCCTGTAAGTTGAGTTGCATCCAGCTTGAGGTTGACATGGTGGAGGTCAGCTGATAGGGATACCCCTTCAGGGATCAGGGCCTTCCAGTGGGGTGTCCTACCAGCAGCAGTATGGGAGGTATATGCAAACCAGATGTCTGGTTACTGTTCATGTTCCAGTTGACAAAGCCTTTGGGGAAAAGCAGATAGTTAGTTGAGAAATGGGTTCCCCCTCAGTCTTCAAGAAGAATGCATTAGTCTGGCTTAATGGGTAGGCTTACTATTAAATTCCTGATGTCCCTTGTGTCCTCTACTATTTAACCTCTATTTGGAGCCCTTGATACAGAAACTCAAGAGTAATCCCAGCCTGACTGGTGTTCAAGTAGAAACATGAAATTTACAGATATCTGCATATGCAGATGATATTTTACTCCATGAGACCAATCCAAATGTGTCTATTCCTGTTGCTTTATCCACTATCACAGAATTTAGTTTGTTATCCAATTATAAGCTTAATCTTGGAAAAACAGTGGTTATGCCTTTAAATTCTGCTGTTTTTAAATCGGATATCTTAGGGTTGGGTTTATCTTGGTCTCCAAAACAGCACACACAAGAAATGAGGCACAGCTCAAAAAGCTTAATCTTGATGATCTGCTGACTATTATACTGCAGGATCTAAGGAGATGGAAGTCCTTGCCATCAACCCTGTGGGGCAGAATTACAATTATTAAAATGAATGTTCTTCCCCATTTATTTTATCCATTCAGCATGCTTAATATTTTGATCCCCTTATCTTGATTTAAATGGGTTCACAGGGTGATTTCTGAGTTTATTTGTCTGGACAAAACACCTAGAAGAGTGTATAATCATTTATTAGCACCTAAGACAGCTGGTGGTCTTCAGGTCCCGCATTTGTCAGTCTATTATCTGGCCAGCCATGCTAGTAAGTGCCTAAGGCAGCTGGTTAATAGTTCAGTGGATGATGAATCCCCCTATACTCTTATTTGGCTTGTGCTAGAAAGAGACCAGATTATGGAGGCTGGTTTATCTCCTTCAGCAATGTTTTTTTAACTCCTCCCAAGTCTCTTCCTGAAAATCTTTGAGACTCTGTTATAGGGACTTCAGTACGGGTCCATGTACAGTTATGCACACTTATGAGCCACAAATATTTTAGACATCTCTCAACCCATTTTTTATAATCCCAATTTTAAAGTAGGAGGTCACATGCTGACAGTAAACTGATTACCCCAGCTCGCTGCTGCCAAGGTTTGTGATTTGCTCATGATGGATTATTAATATCATGCCAGGATATCCTTACCTCATATCGTTTAGATAGTAAGTGTATATTCAAGATATTTCAACTTTGACAAGCTCTTCTTCAGTGGTTTGACTCCACGCCATAGGATGATAATTTTAGTGAGTTCATGCAATCAGCTATTGTGTCACAACCTCATGCAGTATTGTGCCTGTGCTCCCTCTTCTTCCCCAGTTTATTTCCTGGTATCTCTGGAGAATCCCCATATTGGAATGCAGTTTTCCAACAACACATTTATAAGTGGAATAAAATTTGGGAAGATCTTCATGTTTACATTTCCCATGATAAGCTTCTTCTCATCTAATTCCACATCTTGCATAATATTTTGTTTCACACCTCCAAAATCAGTCAAGATGGGTAGATTAAATTATTCCCTTTGTGAAAAATGTGGACAAACTGAAGGTACTTTGTTACATATTTTCTGGGAGATCCCCAAGGTGACACCCTTCTGAGATTTGATCAAATCTAGAGCTGATCTTCTCCCTGGCCTTGAAGGGGCTTTCATCCTGGAAATATGTATAGTTGAGGATTATAGTGGGATTGCTGTGAGGGAAAGGAGATGTCACTTGGTTTTGATTTCCCTCTTGGTTATGAAAGTAGTTCTTTGTCATTGGCTTGACCAAACCTCAATTACATATCAGGAATGGTTACAAGAACTCTTATTTAATCTTCATTTAGAAAAAATGATAGGTAGTGTGCATAGTAGACTTCTGTCATATAATAGAAAGTGAAGCAAACTGCACACCTTGCATATGATTTAGCTTGCTCTGGAGCAGCCCTAATATGACTCGTGCATGACTTTATTTCCCTGTTCGGCAGGTATCTTTCTTTTATGTACATATTAGTGTTATCATAACTATGTTGTGGGTCCTTCAGTCATTCTGCTATCAGTTGGTGTCAGGTTGGACTATGTTGGTATACACTCCACCTTGTGGGGTTGGGTGGGAGGGACAGGATTGTTATTGTTTTTGATTGTATATTGAATTGTTATGTTATTTTTTTATAAACAATAAAGTATACTGAATTTAAAAAAAACGCGTTGCAGGAAGTGATGTTGGTAGCATTGCAGAATGCACTTTCCCCTTGGTTAATAGTAACTAGAGTGTATTGTTTAACGTGATTGTGTATGGAGATCCATACACTGTAAAAAGTAATTCTGCTGCATAAGTGACATTCGTACAATGCAGAATAACCTTTCGTTCTGTGTTAGTATGAATGTCACAATGTAAACAACCCCATCAGTGCAGCTTGATAGGGCTAGCAGCAGTTGAAGCGTTGCATGCACGAGCTGGCAGGTGGGAGGATGGCTAAGAAGTGTGGGTCATGGACAGCAGAGGCTGATCCTTGAAAAAAAAAGTAAGTAATTTTGTTTTCTGGGGGGGGCATACACTCTATAAAATAACATATGGTAGCCCAAATACACAACAGCACCCTTCTCACACCTCATGGTGGCTATGACATCAAAGAGACCTCTCGAGCTTCCATCTTGAGGTCCTTGATATCATAGTAACCACTCAGTGTAAGAATAGCATTGTTGTGTATGGACTACCGTACACTATCCTATATATCCCTGCATTGTGTTTGGGGGACACTGTCTGAGGTACTACTGTTCAGACGAGACATTAAACTGAAGTCCAGTCTGCTTGCCCTGCTGGTTGTCCAAATGGATGTTAAAGATCCCATGGCACTTCTTGAAAAGATCAGAGGAATTTCATGGTGTTCAAGTCAAATTTCTCCCTTTTACTAAAATGTCCAGCAACCTAAGCTGGACAATATCAATCGGTTTGCACGTGTATCCCCCCTCCCCCCCAAAGATAAAGCCAAAAAGGGGAAATATTCCTAGCCCTCCTTTCCAGTGAACAAAAATGAAATAAATAAAAAAACACCTTATGGGGTATGTAGAATCTTTTACTTTATTTTACTTATTACTGTTCAGATATAGGCCATGTTGTAGTTCAGAGACCTGTCTGGTAAAGCCAGTACAATAAATGTTTGCCTTCTGGCAATTGATGAAAGTTATTTGTGCAGTATCTTTCGGTCCTGTTAGACATTACAGCAAAATTAGTTATCATTAACGAGGGCATCCTTTTCGAGTGCTAACATTTTTGTTTGGTGATGTGTTTGGAAGAGTTCTCAGCTGTTTCAGGTCATGCCTCCTGGGAAGGGTTCAGTCTGGGAGGCTGCATTCATGCAGATGGAATTAGTAGATGGAATTAGCAACATTAACTGCTGTAAGGGAAAGGAATTTTATTAAAGTTAAATGTATCTCTGCACCCAGAAAATGCCTGCCAATAAACTGTGATGTTTGATTACCTACTCCTCTGCCAACTTCTTTCTAAGGATACCTTCTATGAAAATTTTATCAACTGAACAGGTTTAAATTTAGTGGTACACTTGAATTTTTAAAATGGGGGTTAGACAGCAACCAAACCTAAAAACATTATTGATCGAAACATATCACCTGACCATTGACTAATTTCCTAGAAATCACACAGTTTGCAACTAACCTTCCCTAACCTACTTAGCAACAGCATAACTAAACAAAAATAAACTTTTTTTCCATTAACATCAAGCTTTTCTCACATCTTAAATGCAATAACCAACAACAGGTCATGGGTTTCTTCAAAATAAAAGCCTTCCCAGAATCACTTATAGGAATTTGTTTTTGTCACCAAACTCACATATTCTATCAAGCAACATCTTAACTACAGGAAATGATCACCTTTTTCCATTAAAAAAACTATTTCCATATTATAAGTGCAATAACTCATTCCAAGGAAAGTGTTTCTTGAGAATTACTGCACTTCCAGGTTGCATTGAAATGCACTCAGGTGGCCTCATGCCTCCATTTCATGCAAGGTGTGAAATAAGTAAGCAATAAGACATGACAGGATATGCATTGAACAGATATGGCAGCACACCCAGGGGTGTCATAAGGGACACGGAGAAGGCTGATGCCTTCAGCCCCTGGAAAGTAGTCAAATCTGTTAAATATACCCCTGGAGTGTCTTACTGCACATATAAAAATATACACTTGTGTATACTTATTTATTTGTAATCTTCAAACAGGTACACCTTGAAAACAAGGCATATACAATATAGCCCTAATGGTGTCATCACTGTATAAATAAAATTTTACTACTACTACTATAAACTGGGCTACATTTTTTGTTTA
Organism: Neoceratodus forsteri; assembly: GCA_016271365.2. Taxonomy (NCBI): domain Eukaryota; kingdom Metazoa; phylum Chordata; order Ceratodontiformes; family Ceratodontidae; genus Neoceratodus; species Neoceratodus forsteri. The sequence goes on from CM028130.1 coordinate 320,718,963, forward strand.
CTTTTTAAGCTTACAAAACACATGTTAAAATACATAAAAATAAGACATCATTGCCTGAGGTTATGATAAAATAGTCCTTCTGCCAGCTACAAAATGACACAATTTGCTTTTTGTGTAGCAGTTTTCTTCTATAGTAACCTCTGTAGCAGTGGTTTGATTTTGATGCCAGCATAAGCCAGGAGCTCTAACTCCCATCCCATTGTAGTGTGTATCAGATGTTGCCATTTTTTTTAGCCTGGGATGGGAGAGGTAGCCTGCAAGCTGCCATAGAGAAAAGATGGGACAGGGAGTTGGTGAACCTGGGATGGCAAAGTGAGAGAGAGAGTGAACAGAAAAAGATGAGTGATGGATTTTGTGTGTGAGTCTCCAGCTGCAGTCAGGAGTTTGTGACCCTCGGACAGGACAGAGAGAGAGAGAGAACCTGAGACAGGACAAGACAGTGATCGAGAAAAGAGGAATAACAGACTTTGTATGGTAGCCTTTATGCTGTGATCATTTTTTTTAGAATAGAGGAAGCCAGGTGAGTAAAAAAAGACAGCACTACAATGTTAAACTGTTGTTTTTCTTTTTTTTTAGTTTTTTTTTTAATAGAACCAAGAGCCATGGCAGTATGAGTGGGTGGGGACACAGAGGCACTAAGCCTGAGTGGAAGGGCAATGTGATAAGAACATTTTTGGGGGCTAAATTTATACTCTGCCATAATCTGTAGGACTTAATTTACTTTAGTTAGTTGAAATAGTTGGGTGAGCTCATTTGTTTTTAGTACTTAAGAGATAGTTTTTGTCGCCAACAGAACAAACAAATGGTGGCTGTTTTAAAAAATGAATGCTATGAATGTTCCAACTGACTGATAAGTGTTTCACTGCATCCTGATTTTTGGGTACTAGCTATTACCTGTGCATTACACAGAAATAATGCACAAACAACCAATCAGGATGCAGGATTTTCCCTGCTCATTTTCTAAGGAAGCAAAAAGACATGATAGGGTGCGGGTTTCTATTCCTGAACCACACACTCAGGTGCATTTTGCCAAGTGCCTTAAACCATGCAGGCTGGGACAGGATAAAATGGAAAATTGCATGGGAGGGAGGTAGGGGAGGGGTATATTGAAGGGAAGGGAGAAGTGGATCGCAGGGGGCATCAGATCCTTCAGTGGTTACTGAGGGGTCTGTAAACATGAGAGACTAGATAGACCATAAGGTATTTTTCTGCTGGCAAGTTTCCTGTGTTTGTATTATAGGATTGCTGAAGACTAATAGGATTACTAGGATGAGTATGGATTGCTACCAGTAGAATCAGGAAATGAAAGCTACCACTAAACTCCAGGGAATGCTTAGAGCATATGGGTGATGTAGTAATAGAAAAAAAAGAAAATGATGACTGTGAGGTACCTCCACAACTGAGGTGCTATCATGGGTATCCCGTTATATGGATTTATGTGATAAGGGTGAGTCCTTATCGCACAGCTCATAAAGAGTGACACAAAATTGCCCCGCATCAAAGAGCGACTTGGATTTAGAGAGACTGCCACAAACAGTGATGGTCCTCTGAAATTAAAAGCTTCTTTGTTTCTTGTGGGGGCTATGCCCCCTCCCCCCCAAAATAACGATTCTCAACTCCAGGAGCGGACTTAGGCAAAAATAGAAACTCCCTGAAGCAAAGCATTTATTTATTCTGGGATCTGAACCTGGCACTACAGATTCTGGAGACAGTGACTATAGCAACTACACCACATGACCAGCTCAGTAGGTCTTGGACAAATAATTCATTTTATCCCCTTTCTCATGAATGTATCCCTCAGCACTACACTCGCTATGCCTATTCAGTGCTCTTTTTCCCTACTCACTTTACATGGGAGCGGTATTATTGAGTCGCTCATTTTGAGTCGCTCAATAATACTCTTCCATATATGGTGTTACCCCATTATATGGGCGACTCAGACTGAGCAAATCAATTTTGAATGACTCAATTTGAGTGCCTGTGAGAGGAGCGACTGTGATTCAATAGCGAGGGATGAGGTAATGGTGAAAGACAGTGAATAGTGAGTAGTGCATAGCGAGGCAGAGTCATCTGAGTAGGGTTATGGGGCACTGTTTAGCAGGTCAGTTCTGAGCTCCTCAGGTGGTGTGGTGGTTAGAGGTACAACCACAGATGCTGGTGGACCCGGGTTCAGTACTGGCATGGTGTTTTTTTTGTGTTTTTTATTTGTGGGGGTGTTGTTTAGTTTTAATTTTTTATTGTTTGAAGTCCTGTCCCCCTGAGTTTTTTCCCCTCCTGCCACTGTTCTCTCCCTTCTGACATTCATTCCCTCCCCAAATTGCATCCCCCCTCGAGTTTCTCCCCTCCTTGAAAATGCACCCCGGAGTTGGTTATATTAGTTTTGGTGGGTGCAGGGGGCATGAAAAGTAGGTTGACTTATTGGCCTCATATACAAATTTAGCAACCGGTCACTGTTGTTTTGGTAGTAGTAGTGCACATTCCCGCTACTGACTTTCGACGATGTGCACTCACTGTTAAGTAAGTCACTATAATTCAGTTGCTATTATGACATAGAACTCTTACTATGCAGACCTGCAACAAACTGCAACAAAATGCACTGGGCACATGCTCGATGCTACATAGTGCTGTATCTGCAAGCACTTGCTGGGGTTGTTAGTAGGGACCCTCTCCAATATTGGAACCTAGAAACCTTATGTTAGTATATGTGTAGCTGCAACATGTTAGCTACTGTATTGTCCCCAGCATGTGTTGGAAAGTAAGTGCATCACATAAATGAGGCTTTCTTAGAGTATGTAACAGCAGTATAGTGCAGTGGTTTAAGGCTCTGAGCTATAAATTTGGTGACATCCAGCAGACTAGACATGGGTTTGAATCCCACAGCTTCTACTTACATATTGTGTGTGACCCTAAACAAGTCACTTAACTTACCTGTGCTCCCAGGTTGCACCTGTAAAAAAAGCTTTCAGCTTAGTGTGTTACTCCTGGTTAAACAACTATTTAAAAAAAATATATATATATATACAGGCTAACTTCTGGCAATTTGCATTGAACTGCACTCAGGGGGAAGAACTGAAGTTGGCTGCATGTGCTGTATTGTGCATTAGAGTTTCAGAAGGCAGCACAAGATACCAGGTGCAACATATAGAATAGTGGATGGGTGACCATCCACAACAAGGCTGTGTTTCTATTGAGGGAGTTGTTGACATCATAAGAGTCTTGCTGATGTCATCAACTCCTAAGATAGCTCACAGCCTTGAATAGTGGACACCCATCCACTGTTTATATAGTATATGGTTAGGGCTTTTTCTTTTGTCCCATATATACTTTTTTAACTTGGATGTTACCTTCTGCCCTGGTACTGTTCCTACTGCCACTGGCTCCTACTTCTCATTCACTCTCAATGTCTCCCCTTTCCTGGTTCTCCCAGTCCCACTCACTCCAGCTTCTGTTTTTTGCAGTCTTTATTTTTAGAATAAGATTTAAAAAATCACTTTTGTGATATGGAACCCTGGTGCTGCTCCTGCTGGCTCCTACTCCTCTGCGCTCACACTAGCTCTGAGTTCTCCGCACTCCAGCACTCCCACTTCAGTTTTCAGATTTTGTATTTTTAAAATAAATTAACAAAAATCACTTTTGTGACATGAAGCACTGTGAGTGTCTTCGTGTCAAAACAAGGAGTGTCTACCGATGGGCACTCGCAAAATCATACCACCATGTTTACGATCATTTTCCCACTTGGAGCTAGTCAAGTGAGCCAATCAGGTGGCAGGCAAAGGCTGAAAAGTTGATTTACTATCAACGTGATGGCAGAATGATAGTACAACAACTGTTTTGACCTTTGAACTGTGCTACAACAAGATTTTGCAAGCCACTGATTTTGATCCACACAATAAGCCCTAACCATATACTATAAATCTGCCTTGTGCAATTCTGGAATGCAATTGAGATTCAGGCACTGTGTGGGCAGTTAAACTGGGGGGGGGGGTCTAAATTCTACATATCCTTTGGACACAATCAAAACCCAAAACAATAACAACAATGCAAATCATCAATCTTCTTTGTTTTCAATGTGAATGAAAGCACTAATCTTGTTGTTTGGATTTTTTTTAAAGCAGGCTTTTGTGAGTTTTACCGCCCCCTTTTTAAGTCATAGCCATTTGTACTGTGCTAAATATAGTGCATGGCTGACAGGGAGTGAAATTCATATGGGTAGCATAACCTGTCTGGCCCATGCGGCCTATATGAATATCGGGCTGTGATAGTGCCACACATACGACATACATATGCACAGTTCTACCATAGTCCCTACTGGCAACAGACTTCCCAGGAGCAAAGAGATAGAGTGTTTCCCTGACAGGATAGTACTGTCACTCCTGGGAGCCATAATCAGTTGCCAGCTTCCTAATGACTATATACTGTATTTTTGCACAGTGTTCTATTGCCAGGAAAAAGCACTGTCCTGACCCCCTTGAACACATGTTTTGAGTTATCTAAAGAGAATGTATGACATGCACAGTGCTGAGGGAGACATCATTAGCATTTCATTATGTGGCCATTACCAGCACTGCACAATGCCATTACACACAAATCCTTGGAGGCATTGTGAAGAATCTAAGCCATTCCTCACCCTGGACAAAGCTCATCATTTACACTTCCTGTCAGTTTAGTGCACCCCTACCACCTAGCCCCTGAGTTGACACTGTTTCACATCTACAGAACAATATCTGGTAGCTTAGTGAACCTCCCTCCAGCCCAATGCCTGGGTTAACACTGTTTCACATACTCTGAACAATACCTAGTGATCTAGTGTACACCCCTCTCATCTGACCCTTGCGTTCACACTGTTCAAGTCCTCTGAATAATACCTAGGAGTTTACTGAACCCCGCCGTTCACACAGTCCCTGTCTTCACACTGTTCTGCATCTTCTGAACAGTACCTGGTAGTCTAGCGTACCTCCCTTCTGGCCGCTCCAGGATTAAATGCATGCATTAATGCATACAGCATTTTTAGTCGACTAGTGATACCCCCCAGTCAGTCACTGTCAAAACATACAAAGTCTCCTCCCTCTGTCCCTTGCCCATCAACTAAGCACTTACTACCCCTGTCTGCCTCGACTCACTTATCCGAATATTGAAGATCGTCCAACAGGTCCTCAGACAGCAACTGGCATAGAACATGACTCACCACCTTAGCCACCTGCTGTTTGAATAACAGGAAGTGAGAAGTGCGTACTGTAGAAACAACTGTTTGATTAGAGGATGTGGTACAGTGTGAACTCAGGAATCAGGCTGGAGTAAGTGGGTGCCTCTGGCATCAATACTGTCAGGGTGGGAAGTGGCTTGCACACCACTGTAAATGCTTCTAAGAACAGTCTTCTGTAAGCATTAATTAGCACTGCCTAAGCAACCTGTTGGCTTTTACAGAACCCTCTGAATATACACCTTCACTTGCAAACAGTGTTATGATCACACTACACACTTGTGCGTGACATGGGGTTCCCTTTGAATATGGCCCCACCTTGACTGGATGCTAGGTCCAGTTAGTGCAGCTATGCCTGTTAGTGCCATGCTAATTTTTTGAATATGGGGGCCCTCAAGTCTGCTGCATGCTGTAATATGCAAGTGAAAATTCCTAGATTTAGGCAGTACTAAGCACAGTTTCCCACTTAAGAGAAATATGTTAAGTAAATTGAATTGAAAAGAGTATGGGGGCATTGTGTTGTTAGTATAAGCGCATGCCATTCATGAGGGTGGGGTTTGAAATGTTATATTTCAACTCTGTTGGGTCCAGGGTCTACAACCCAGTTTGAACCATGATTTGATCCTCCACAAATAATTTCTGTTAGTTGCATTTTTATTATAACTCCCAAAGTTCATGTCTCTGATAACTCAGATGTGTGTCTGACTTCAGGCTAGTTGTGACTAGATTAGATGCTTCAGAACCTTTTGACATAGATAACAGATTTGCTCTTTTTTGCCATCTTGCTCATTTGTTTGTATACCTAGCCTTGTCTAAATCCAAGATAAAGGCATCAGAACATGAGTTCTTTGCTCTGAGTCAGGCTCATAACTAGACCTGAACTGATCACTGGATGTAGTAATTTCAGTTATTGTACAAGAGCACAGAACACAAAATGCAGCTGTGCCACAGAGCCAGCTAGTTGGTGGTAGGGAGCATGTTACCCTATTTTAAAACTAAATTATGCTACTATTTAAATAGATCACAGGGCCACCACTTAGCATTGCCCAATAACCATAATGAAGTTAAAAATATTTATACCAAAATGACAAGGTATATATATATTTTTAATAGCATGGCTATAAATGACTAAATAATATAATTTAGACCCTGATTAAAGGGGAATGTTGGAGCAAATATCACCACAAAACTGATTCAGTCTAAAGTCTTATTCAAAGCAGTAAATACAAAACAAGAAATGCACACACATTACAGAGGGCAAAGCACAAAAAGCATGCAAATTAAAGTATAGAGTGTCTTACTGCATTAAGAAGGCTCAGATCAAAGGTGCTTTTCTTTAGCAGTAAAATGGATTCTATAGTGCTTGCATATCTGATCTAATATGACTATGAAAACAGATTTATAGATAAATAAAAATGTTGCATAAATAAATCAAGCTGAATGCACTTCCACTGATTGATGAAGAGTGCATACAAAGGTTGTCTGCAAGACAAATAAGCGATAATGGATCCCTGTAGATGTCTTCAAAGTGGTTGTAAAAGCAAAACATTTAAAAAAAATGCCCTCTGTATGTTTCTGAAGTTTGGCAGCTCAATTAGTTTTTGCCACCAACAAATTCTAGAGGGTACTGCACTAAGTAGCATAAATAATATCAGTCAATCGCCAGCATGTGGAACATTAAATTAATCAATGATTTCAATGTTTTGGTGAATAGACTATGGGGTTAGTAGTACTTATGTAACTGTAGTCTACTTTTTGGCTTTTCTCTGTTCCCACCCTTGGTAGGTAAGCCAGGTAATGAGTAGGGAATAGAAAGTCCAACACCAAGGATGATTAGAGTGCCAGAGAAGGCAGGGGTGGATGGAGGGTGTTTGCCATGTGCTAAGCGGGGAACTGCCATGGGAGGCTGGCTTTTATCAGGGATGTGGGAGAAGCTATTTCCCCACACTGAACCTCAGGCTTTAGCTCTCCCATTCAGTGTGTTGGTAAATAGAGTATGGTGTTAGTAATGCTTATGTAACTGTAGTTTACTTTTTGGGTTTTCTCCATTTCCACCATTGGTAGGTAACCCGGGTAATGAGTAGGGAATAGAAAGCCCAAAAAGATTATCTTATCCAACTCACAGAAAGTATGACCAGTAGCACACAGAAGAGGAAAATCTCCCAGGTGGAGGAAGGACCCATGGCTACTGACCCGCCCATCCTCAGGGCAAACAAAGAGGAGATGATCCTAGGTTCTTATGACCTTATTCAAATTTCTTTTTTTTTTACAATTTAAGTTTATTGATTTTCAACAACAAAAAAACCAAACCATACAGCAAGACAGTATTAACAGACCAAGAACTTACATGGTACAACATAAACCAACCCCCCGCCATCTCCCCTCCCCCAAATACCCCCTACCCTCCACCTCTCCCCACCAAAGTAGTGCAATACCGGCAGTACATCAAAGCTGGATATAAAGCATGTCCACCCAACCGAACAAACTTCCATCTCCCAATACCGTAAAACGGCTACTACCAAAGTCAAAAGGTATCTGAGCTATAGCAGGCCACAGAGAGAAGGTCATTGAACGTTAATGGAGATACACTTATTCAAATTTCTAAGTAAGGTGGTCTGTTTGTAGAGATGATGTCCTATCTTTAGAGTTTGTTGAATGATGCATTCTGGAAGGTCGATTCTGAGATTGAAGAGGCAGGTCCATTCTGAAGGAGAGTCCAGATTCTGAATATGAATTAAATCCAGCAGGAAAAGAGGAGAATGTGGTCCAAGATTCTAGTGTGGTATTGGCTGATGTTCAATGGGGTTACAGAGTCAATGTGAGCATGAAGAGCATGAGTTGATTAAATGAGCTGCAAGAGTCTAAACTGTGGGAAGTATGGTGGATGATGAAATTTTTAGTAATCTATGTGACTTTGTAGAGGGATTGCTGTCTGGATTAGGGTCTCAGGGTTTGGAATTCAGCAATGTGTCATATGTCGCTGTGTAGGCATCTATGAAGATGATGAAGGATTTGGACAGAAGCTTTAGGTACCTGGTAGGAGGGGTAAAGTGTAAGATTTTAGACCAATGAAGAAAGGGTGGTATATGTTGTAGAGATGGTAACTGGATATCGATGGAAATAATTGGAAGGTGTGGTACAAGGAATTCAAGAGATGACTAGAGTTATTGTCACTATAATGAGAGTTGCATAGGATCATATTGAGGAAGGACTGCTAGCAGAAAATGGTGAATATGGGTATTGCTGTGGCTTAGTTGCCTATGGCAGGAGCTTAAGTGACCTTGCGGCTTTGCAGCACTGGAGCATCCATTGTCAGAAAGCAGAAGAGATCCTGAGAATGGGTCTTTGAATGAGTCTATAGACTGATGTGGCAATGGGAAGTTGAGAGCAGCGAAGAATGCCAAGGGTGCCTAATGTGCTTAGTCAAATATAGGACTGTTGTGGGGCATAAATGGGATAGTGAGACAGCCAAGTCAGTTGCAGATGTGCATATTGAGGAATCAATGGATGTCTGCTCTCTGTGATGGTATTCGCTGAAGGGAGTTTGAGAGGTAAATCCTGAGGGGATGAGTAAGAAGGACAGCTGGATGGGGAGCTGGCATTATTTAGGGTAACATGGTGAAAAGATGTAGATAACTTTATGAATTATAGTGACATCTAGGGGCCACGGATCAGTGGCTTGGATAGAGTAACTTTAGCAAGGCAGCTAGGCACCAGATATCCAACAAGACATGTTCTGGGCTAGTAGCCGGAGAAGGACTTAGGAACATCCAATGGCTATTAAGTGAGTATGAGTTGAGTAATTGTGATCAAACTGAGTCAGCAGTTGTAGGAGAAGACTATGAGGGAAAAGGTAAAACAGATGATGCCAGTATTGTTATGAGATGTCTTGAGGCTCCCATTATCCTTAACAGCGATGGTTATTAAGGAGTTGGTACATACTGGAAGGAATTAGGGTCACATTTCCAGGTAAGATGGTAGGTGTGAAGGAGGCCTCACTAAATCTATGATCCTATGAAGACATGGGAAGTAGGGATGCCTATTCTGCTTGAATTAACAGGACATCTAAGGAAGCATCCTGCAGAGTTGGTTGAGGGATGAGATCTTCTATAGTCCAGTTGACTGAGATTCCAGAAATGGGTCCTAGGGAGGTGATTGGGAAGTAGTGATGATTCTACAGTGATGCAAGAGTTCAAGGGATGTTGCTAAAAGAAAGTTTCCTCAGGTGAGATGTGCAGGTACTCTGTTGAGTATTGGAATGGAGCTGTTATGATGGCCACGGTAGCATTATGAGATAGATGAATGGGTAGGAGTAGTTGATCAGGCAAGGATGCTGGACATTGATAGTTGTAGGAAGGCACAAAAAGAGACACAGCAAAAATGTGCAGGAGCCCTGAGCCACCAGGGTGGTGAGGAGGAAGGTAGTGGTCCAAGGATGGAGAGAGAAGTCCAAGCAGAAGACCACAGACAGAAGGATGGAGCTTGAGAAGGTGGAAGATGCTAGGCAGCACCAACATCGGCAGGTGCAAGGAAGGTATGGGACTGGGGCAAGCACCGCAGCATAGCAGAATAGAATGTGGGAAAGCTGAATCAGGCCTCAGTGGGAGATCCATGTCAAACCAAGAAGAGAATCCAGGTACTACGTACTACGAAGTTGAGGTGCAAGGGTCCCACTTCTGAAGGAAATGGAAAAATGAAACAGGTAGTAGCAAGATGCTGCAGTGATGGAGAATGGGTTCCCACCTCTGAAGGAGATGGCAAACTGGAACAGCTGATAGGAAAAGTGCAGAAGAGATGGAGAATGGGTCCCCACCTCTGAAGGAGATGGTGAACTGGAATTGTGGGTAGCAAGATACAGTGACGATGGGAAATGATTCCCACCTCCCAAGGAGATGGTAAACTGGAATTGCAGATAAGAAAAAGAGTCCTTGAATCACCAATGGCAGACTTCTGGCTGGAGGCAAGGGCAGCTGAAGGGGAAAACTGTAGAAGGCCTCAGGCATGCATTCTCAAAGACAAACAAATGTCATGTATCCAGCAGGAAGCAAAAGGGGATGTGGGCAGACATGTCCAAGAGGAAGGCATGTGTGTATCAGAATCATCTGGAGCAGCAATGAGGGAGGAAAGGGCCACATGGAGATGACAGTGGAGGTGATTGAGCCAGACAGCAAGCCACAACAATGCATGGGAGTACAGGAGGAGGTGGAAGGCAAGCAGCCAGGAAGTCCAGGAGTTTGATGGACCCAGGGAATTGAAAACAGAACAAGCTGGTGAGGTCCAAATCCAGAACATGAGAAGGCCAAAGGCAAGGAGAAGTACATCGATTCCATGGAGGTATAGGATGTAGCTGGGTGAGATAGGAGATTGGAGGGGAATGGTGTTCGTGGTCATGTTCCTGAACGGAAGTGGCAACTGTATTTCTGACATAGAATGTATCTGATTGAAACAGTAGACTGAAGATACAGGTTCCCATCCCTGGCAGTCGGGGTGAGCTAATCTTTACTCTATGACTTGCACCAGGGAGAGTTAGGGACGGAGACTGCAGGCAGATGGTATGGAATAGAATCGGTTGGAGCTGAAGTTGAAGAGACATGCTTCCATCCCTGGTTGACAGGGTAAGCCCACCTTCACTCAATACTGCAGAAGGCAGAGTTTGGGATGAGGATGTCACTGTGCTGGTATGACTGGTAGTTGTTGGTAGAGAATCCAGCAGAGTAAGATGGTAGATGGACTGAAATGGAATCCCATCCCTGGCAGACAGGGCAAGCCTACCTATGCTCGATGCCTCAAAAGGCAGAATTAGGGATGGAGACTGGAAAACTGCTGGTATGGGCTGAGCAAGGAAAGGGCAGCAAACTGCTGCATATTAAAGTAAACAGCAGAAAAGAGGAGGATGTAGGGAATACTACCAGGGAGCAGGGGAAGGATGAGCACAGTTGAGAACAGGAAATGGATGAAACAGATCAAGCACATAGACTGGACAATGGCAAACAATGCAGGAAAGATATGGGAAGGAGTATTGTATTAGAGAGGGACAGGCAAAGCAACCACTCAGGATCTGTAGGGGAGGTATGACTGTGCAGGAGCCCGATCAGCATGATGTAGGAGGCACAGGAGATTATGAAAGCTGGAAAGGTATGAAGTGCTAGGGGTACCATGGGGCAATAGACTTAGCAGGGTATATGAACACTGAGAAAAGAAGAAAATTGGGGTAAAGGCATGGGTAGAATCAGTGGCAGACAAAACTGCTAGGGAAGGTTGCTTGCAATAAATGACAGAGCACAGTAATTACTGAGAAAATGCAAGCACCAGATGAGGGTAGAATGTGAGGGAGGGCTGTTGGGATAGGAAGAAGCAGGGATGGAGATGGAGTGCCAGCTGGAAGAGCGATAAGCCCAAGGAAAATACAAGGGAGCAAGGGATGAGGACAAGAACGAGGGATGGGGGGGTAGGGAGACAACAAGGAGGAGAGGAGGTGTTTTTTTTTGTTTATCGTTTGTTGTAGTGTTTTGTACCAAAGAATGAGCAAGCACTCCAGTATTCCAGGGTGACCCTGATCGATAGCCAGCAGTGCTCACCAATGCACAGGGGATTCGTTGGCAAAGGGAAAGAACCAGGGTGGCAGTCCACAGCAACAAGGTGGCAGGAAAAGATCAGGGGACTGGAGGTAAGTGGGAACTTATCCACATAGTACAGAGGGGCAGGAACATGGAGAGGGAAGGGGAAAAACTGGAAAGAACGCACAATAAAAATTCCCTGCATCCAAGTTCCCTGCCAGACTGTTCCATCAATGATTGTAGCAAAAGAACCCCAGTCCAGCCACCCCAGCAGGGCCAGGAGCACCCAACCCCCTCCCCGAGGGCCAGGAAGACAAGGCAGGAGAAACACATTCAGGGGCCGGTTCCAATTCGTGGCCTGAACATGAAGATGAGTAGGGAATTGCAGGAAACAGGGGCAACGAGAGCGATACAATGCTAACCTCTTACATCCGGGAGGGCAAGTCTCAGGAGGCTGAGGATCATCAGGTCCTCGTCACTGCCGGTGAAATGCAGCTGCAAAATGGTGCCACACTGGCAGGACTGCTACTGGATGTGAGCAGTAGGCAGACCCAACCAGACAGAACAGAAAGCTGAAGGCAATGCCTGGAAGTCCCCCAAGAGCTGAAGGCCACCCAACTGACCCACCAAGAGGCAGACAAGGCATGGGTACAGGACAAAAGAGGGAAAAAGAGACAGGAAATACAGGAATAGGTGGGCCAGCAGGTCTGCAACAAAATGCAAATGGCAGGACAGGACCCACACAGAGTGAGCACAGAGGGGCTGTGCTAGATGGGAACCACAGCTCCGGGAGCAGTATGAAATGACAAAGTGATAGGACAGGAGCAGGATGGACAAGAGGCTGATATGAACAGCCAGGGAAACACATGGAGGATGGAAATGAAAGGCCAGGAAGGGAAACAAGATGCAGTGGGTCTGGTTCAAAGCAAAGTATGGGGAAAGGGGCACAAGAAATGCAATGAAAATGAGGAAGAAGGGTAACAGGGAAGGAGAGGCAGGGGAAGGAAGAAGGGGGGAAACATCAAGAGCAGGCAAAAGAACAAGGAGGCTCAGCCAGATTAGCCATGCAGGAGAAAGGCGCTTGCAAAGGGGGAGTGATTAGCAACGCATTAAGTGGGGGACTGCCGTGTGAGGCTGACTTTTATCAGGGATGTGGGAGGAGTTATTTCCCTACATTGAACTTTGAGCTTTAGTAGCCCTCCCATACTGTGCTAGACTATGTACAGCAGTAGCCACAGACATTGCCAGCTATTTCCAGATATTTCATGAAATTTCTAAGGAGTTTCTCTCTGCTGCCCCTATTGTGGAAATGCAGAAAGCAGGAGATGTCTCTAGAAATATCAGAAATTTCAGGAAATAGCTGGCAAGGTCTGTGGCTACTACTGTATTACCTCATTTTAGCACATTTCTAATAATGGCAGTTGACTAACGCAAGACAAGGACAGGTGTCTATATAACAATTAATGCATTGGTTAGGTTTCAAGTATACAGCATGCAAAGTAAGGAAATGCAACATTAGGGCAAAATGTCCCCTGAGCCTTGATGAATCCATGGAAGGTCCTTTCTCATAGCATCAAGTGATCACCCAACACTATGTTGTTGTTGCCCTAACTTTGGCGCTATATGTTCAGGCACAGAAAAAAAGTCACACAATGTTTACAGAGAGGGTACAGAAGTTTGTGCAAAACCAATGCTGTCTCATGCAATTATTCAGTCCCTGAGAAACACCACATCACAGCTTCAACAAGGTTCAGGGGACTTACTGTACTAGCATAATGCTGCATTTCTCAACTTTGTATGCTTGTGCTGAACCCTAACTGATGTATTAACATATTTTTCTTTTTTCCAATTCTGTTTCTGGCCAGGGTGGGGATATAATCTGCGTTTTATCAATCCCAGGCCTCACAACCCACCCACATCCACTCTGGTACTTCCCCTAGCTGCCCAGTCTGGGAGGACCATGACTTTCTCCTCACAGATGGGCTCTTCACAGGGATAGACCTAATTACCCTGAGACCCCAGTCAAGGCCTATGCTGAAGTTATTTGGCCGGTGAGTGCAGGCTGGGGTCTGGGCATCATGCTGTGTTTCTTGCCAGGGGGATTTTCTTCTTTTTGGTTTCCTCTGCAGGCACAGTCATGCAATCATAGGAAATATGTGGCCATGTATGCTCCCACACACGTCATGCTGATGTCCACCATTGCCTCCCCCTTGCATGCATGGTACCAGGCTGGTATTCTCCCAGCCTCCACTTGGAGTCACCATATTGCCTGGCATCACAGTCCCCCGGATGAGGAGGAGACCAGTCCCTTGGGTGCTTCTCCTACTCCCCCACCTACCCTCCAATGATTCAAGCTCATTCTGAAACTCAAGTCGGCAGCTCCACAAGGGGTAGTGCTACCACTGTGCCAGTTGGCTGGCAGGATTAAAGTAGTTTTTTTTGTAATCAATTCCTTACTTTCTTAAAAGATACAGTACGTAAAGCATGGAACCCTTAAAGTACACTGGGCTATTAGCGTGCTTTGCAAATAGCCCTGTGGGCTATGCACAAGCACCTGAACAAGCACACACTTCTTTGGATCTATAATATTTTTTGGGAATAAGCCCACAGGCAATTCATAACCATGTGACCCATCACACATTGCCCTGAATCTATAGAATGTTTTGCAGCTGGCCTTGTGGGCGGTTTCCAAAGTACCTGACCCACCATTTACTGGCCTGCACCTATTAGCACCCAACCCATCACACATTCAAGTTTTCCTTAAAGGTATAAACAAGGTTAGTATGGGTGGCATATTCAATCTCAGGGGAATGGGTCCACTAGGGGGTACAGCATTAAATTAATGGGGGAAAGATTCAAAGGGGAAATGAGAAGGCACTTTTTCACAGAAAGAGTGGTGTCCAAGTGAAATGATCTGCTGGAGGAGGTGGTATCATTGAAAACAGTGGACAACTTTAAAAGGGATTGGGACAGAGTGAAAGGGAGAGTTATAATGGATGGGAAGAAGGGAGGGGGTCATGAGAGTGGGAGGGAGGAAGACTATATGTGGATAAGGGAGGGGGGGAACAGCTACAGTAAATTTGACTGTGTGCTGCAAACTCAAGCAGACTAGATAGACCGTAATGGCTTGTTTCTGCTGGCATTTCCATATGTTCGTATATTTGTACTGAACCAGGACTACAGCATGCTGTCCAATAACTACACTGTTCCTGTCTGATATCCTTTTTTCTCTGCTTTCATGATCAGATGGTGTCAGGAAGAGAATATTGTCTCACAAAAATTGGTGTTGAGTGAAGAAAAAAACACACAAGCAAACTCCTGTTTTGGTAACACACAATTAATGTTCATTAATATTTAAAAAACTGTTAGAAAAACAACAACAACAAAAGTAGAAGCAACACCCATATACCATAGTCTCATGACCCCACAAGCCAAACAGTTAAACTCACCACCGATTCTTACCAGTGAGCAAAAATACCTTATCTAAAAAACAGCTTCTCTACTTTTATAACTCCATACACTCTCAAAATCAGACCTTTTGTCTTCTGAAAATGGAAACAGAGTCCTAAAGATGGCCACTGCCGCTACTTTCACAAAAAACCTTTATAAACAGTTGGTGAGAAATGTGTCTATGCATGTGTGTAAAAGAAATTGTATTTTGCTAGTAATTTAAATTCAACATATTTTTCATTTAAGCCACAATACCAAAGCAAAACCACTGGCCCTTAATCTTACAAACCTGAAACTTTCAGGTTTCAATTCTGAGTCATTTTTTAGCTATTTGTGGGCAAGCAAAATGTCTTCTAAAGCATATTTGTTTCACATTTTCAACCTTTTGGAACTTTGCAACTGCTGAACCGGCCAGTCTTTACCAAGTTATTAGGATCTACTGACCCAGTCCAAAAACATACATGCCAACCTTCAGGTTATTCTGTCAAAGGACTGCTGAGTTATTAATGTGCAAAAATTGGTGTTTGACATAGACGTGACTTCTCAACCCTGACTATAGTGCTGTAACACATCACTATGATATGACAAGTTTCTCAGAGTTTTAGGTGTGATTGATTGTATTAACATTGCTATCATTGCACTATGCAGTACTGTAAGCAAGATGATTACTCAAAGAAAAGTTTTATATAGTGAAGTCAGCTGGGATGCAACTTTCTGTAATAAGAAGCCTCATGAGGAGAGGCTGAGATATTTTAATATGTACACCCTGCAGGAGAGAAGGGGGACATTACAGAGCCCTATAAATAAATACCATAAGATGCTAAATAAGACACAGGAGGGGAGTATTTTTCAGAGGAGACGGTGCACGGGAACAAGAGGTCATACCATGAAGCAGGAAGGGGAATTTAGAAGGGATATGAGGAAGTACTTCTTCACTGAAAATGTGGTGGATGCCTGGAACAGTCTTTCAGCAGAGCTAGTTGGGGTGAAAATAGTGGTGGGCTTGAAGCATGCATGGGATAGGCAGAAGATAATCTTGGTAAGGAAGTGGGGTGGTAGCCAGAGATCACATACTGTAGGGTCTGTGGTGACAGTATAGGCAGGGAATAAGTAGACTGGGTGGGCCAAGTGGTCCTTATCTGCTGAAAAATTCTGTCTCTATAAGCATGTCACATTTTTAGTATTCTGCAACATGCTACTGGCAGAAACTGTGAAGAGCATTGCATCATGGCTGACTCCACTTGTTGTCTAAACACTCTTAGTGTGTGGGGTTAACAATAATATTGCAAAAAACTTTAATAAATACAACACAGCATATAAATAACACACATTGTAAAAAGGTTGGTCTCACCCAAGCAGAAGTCAAACTGCAGGCATAGGAATGAAGAGCCAAAGTTTCAAAAGTCCCAATTCAATTTTTGCACATCTCACAAATCAGGCATGTACAGATATCTCTTCATGGAGGCATAATAAATGCAAACCCAAAACGAGACCCGAATCGCCAATATTGGCAAGCTAGCTCAAGTGCAGGGAAAATCCATGAAAAAAATAAGAAATGCCAAAACTGCTTGTTGTGCAACTGAAAACGCTGGGAACGCTGAAACAAAATGGCTCAGAGAGGGCAGGGTATGCTTACGTATTGACCAAAGGGCGGTCTTCTTCAGAGCATCCCATAATTCAAACACACAGCCCCTTATAACACATGCTTAATTGATTTAAAGCAACAGTGTAGCATGCAGATAGAATTCAGCAAGCCCCAAAGACATAGCAATGCACACCAATTTTGTGTCAGCTCATTAACACATAAATCACACATAAAACTAGTGATATAACCAAAACAAGATTGTATGTGTAAAAAGCCCAAACAATTAAACAGTGCATAATGCATACATATACTTATGAGCCCAAACAAGTGATAACATTTCTATAATGGACCCATTACAAATAACCAACTGAGCTACCCACATGTTCACATAATTTTCTGTATTTGTAGGGAAAAAGATTTTTTGTACAAAAAAAGGACAACAGACAGACAATTATGAAAAGAGGAGCAGAGCCAGAAAGCCATGCTCCTCTTAGTGACCAGAGCATGAAAGTCATAGTCACCATAAAAATATATAACTATATTTACTATTGATAATGGAAATATAAATACAAAGAGGGGCAGAGCTGGCAAGTCATGCACCTCTCATGACCAGAGCATGTATAAAGTCATGCTCATGGCATTATCAAATGTATTTTAACCAAATACTTGTGGAAAAGTCTAGATATAGTTGTATAAAGGGATTTCTTCATTAAGTCCCTGTGGGGTCATAGTTTCCAATTCAAAGATCCAAAAAGCCTCTCTCTCTGCAGAAGATATGTTCCCAAATCTCCACCTCTGAATCCAACCTCAACTTTTTCTAATCCTACAAATCTCAGTGATGCAGGCGAACCATGCCTTGCTTCCTTATAGTGACGTGCCATAGTGTTGTCCCTATTCAGATTCCTTATAGCTCCCTTATGCTCACCAGTTCACAATTTTAATGCTCTCTTAGTCTGTCCAACATATGACATTCCACATGGACATGTGAGCATATTTATATATAATACCAGTGGAGCTACAGTTGATAAAGGAATTGATATTATATTTTTGTCCAGATCTTGGATGATTAAAATTTTTAACATCTGAAGTGTTAGAACAATGAATACAGTGGCCACATCTATAATTTCCCTTAGGTGATAGAGGAAGCCAGGTCTGTTGTACAGTCTGCTGCGTATGAAGAAAAGATTTTACCAACATGTCTTAAATTCTGTCCTTGTGTATAGGTAATCATAGGTGCAGTTCCTACATAATCCGAAAGTCTCAAGTCCTACTGTAGGATGGGCCAGTGTTTATTAATTATTTTTCCAATCTTAGGAGCTAAATTATTAAATTCTGTGATGAAAATCAATCTATTAGTTTCCTCTTTCCTGTGCTTAGGTTCCAATAAAATGTCTCTATTCATGTTCTCCACTCAGCATAAAGTGTCTAACAGTAGTCCTGGCTCATAGCCCCTTGTCAGAAAACAATCAGTCAGATCTCTTTTTGTATCTCTATAACCAGATTCTGTAGAGCATATGCATTCCGCTCTAATGTATTGTCCCTTAGGGATATTATTAATGACAGATACTGGATGGCAACTATTACTTAATAATAATGTATTCCTCGAGAGTGGTTTTCTGTATAAAGTGGTGACCAAATCCATTTCCTTTTTACTAATTAGAATGTCTAAAAACTGAATCTTTTCATAGCTACTGCCATACATAAAGTGCAAGTGATGAATGGTATGATTTATATAATCCATAAAATGATGCAGTTCTGACTCACTCCCAGTCCTAGTCATAAAGCAATTGTCAATATAATGTTTCCACAGCTTTATGTACTTCAGAAAAAAATTATGTTCCCTGTCATAAATATTGTGACATTCCCATTCTCCCATATATAAATTAAAAGGCCTGGTGCAAAAGTGGTACCTACGGCAGTGCCCTTTTTCTGAATATAAAAATGCCCATTAAACCAAACATAGTTGTGTTCTAATACAAATCTTGCCAAATCAACTATATACTCAGTTGAAGGGCTGATGTTATTTCTCTGACCCAAGCTATTTAAAATTGCTGCCAGACCCCCTTCATGGGGTATGTTGGAATAAAGACTCTCTATGTCTATGGTCACTAAAATATCATCATTAGTGACTACGACCTTCTTAAAGATTCTCAGCATATCTGTAGTGTCTTTTACATACGATTGTAACATGGGCGCAGTTTTCTGAATAAAAAAAATCAACAAATTTGGACAAATTTTTAGTGATGGAGCCAATCGCCGAAAACGATAGGCCTCCCCAGAACTGGTCTAGTTGCCTTATGCATGTTTGGTAGCAAGTAAAGAACTGGTTTCTTTGGATAAGTCACCCTAAGAAAATCTGCATCTCTTTTGGTTATAAAATCCATTTGTTCCCCCTGTTGTATTAGGGCATCTGCCTTGGATTTAATAGTATCAGTAGGGTCTCTCATTAGTTTTTAATAGAACACTTGGTCACTCAATTGTCGTTCTGTTTCAACATTATACTCTTCTAACCCCCATACTACAACTGCACCACCATTATCCACTTGTTTAATCAATGCTCCTTTCAATTATTTCAATTCTAAAAGGGCTTCTTTTTCCTTTTTAGTGATGTTAAACACCTGGGGTTTATATTTATTTTTTTTAATCAGTGAATGTACTTCTTTAGTAACCATGTTACAAAATGTGTTAATAGTATGGTTCATATGTGGGGGATTAAAGGGAGAGGGGTTTTTAAAGGGAGTTACTTCTCTACTGCCTTCAACAGATATCGAGGGACCATTTGAAACTGTAGAAAAGCGATCCTTGAGGTATAGCTTCCTAAAAAAATGAAAAAGATCCACCTCAACTTGGAAGGGATTAATGTTGTTAATTGGGACAAAACTAAGGCCTTTAGAAAGAACCTGACTTTGTGTATCAGTTAGTTTTAGCTTAGACAAATTTATGACCTCCAGTTCAGGTTTCTCGGTTGGGGGGATCCTCTCAACCCCCCCCCCAGTTTTACCTCCCTCTGTAATTCGATCATCCTCTGTTTCCTCTTAAGCCTCTCCCTCTTCCTCTTCCCCTTCCCTCATCTTGTTCTATGTCCCTGTGTTCTAGAATATCCAAACCCTGACCCTGATTTAAAAAATGCCTATTACCATCCATTCTTTGATTATCCTCCAAGTCACTGTCAGAGCCTGATGATATATTCATACCACCCTCAGAAAAAGATGCTTGCTGCCTACCTTTATTAAAGACCTTCTTTTTGGTATCTTGCTATGTATATACGGTGCCAGCTTTGTAGTCTCCCTCATCCCTTGAATATTTTTTCTGTTTATATTGCGTTAATTCACATTGAAATTTACACACATTCTGATCTGTCCTTGCTTTTAATGTGTCAAACTCTGCTAAAGGGAATCTTTCTTTTGATTTGACTTCCAAACTAGCAACTTCAAGTCCTACTTTTTCTGATTCTTTTTTGGCCTTTTTAATTGTAAGAAGCATCAAGTCATAGCTGCACTTATTGAGGATTTTTTCCCAATCCTGTAGATACTCACTATCATCCATTCCAAAAGATGGAGGCTTCTGAATTCACATACCCTGTGGAATCCTTTTGTCCCTCCAGTACTGGGACAAAGAAGAAGCTGCATGTAGGTTAAAATGTATAACCTTCTTTTGCATATATTCAAAGCTTCTGAAGTCCACATTTTTCCAAAGTTTTTTCCAAAAACTTTCTGTGATGGAGCCAATCACTGAAACGATAGGCCTCCCCGGAACTGGTCTAGTTGCCTTATGCATGTTTGGTAGCAAGTAAAGAACTGGCTTCTTTGGATAAGTCACCCTGAGAAAATCTGCATCTCTTTTGGTTATAAAATCCATTTGTTCCCCCCCGTTGTATTAGGGCATCTGCCTTGGATCTAATAGTATCAGTAGGGTCTCTCATTAGTTTTTCATAGAACACTTGGTCACTCAATTGTCATTCTGCTTCAACATCATACTCTTCTAACCCCCATACTACAACTGCACCAACTTAATCTGCTTGTTTAATCAATGCTTCTTTCAATTCTGAAAGGGCTTCTTTTTCTTTCTTAGTGATGTTAAACACCTGGGGTTTATATTTATTTTTTTAATCAGTGAATGTACTTCTTTAGTAACCATATTACAAAATGTGTTAATAGTATGGTTCATATGTGGGGGATTAAAGGGAGAAGGCTTTTTAAAGGGAGTTACTTCTCTACTGCCGTCAACAGATATTGAGGGACCATTTGAAACTGTAGAAAAGCTATCCTTGAGGTATAGCTTCCTAAAAAAATGAAAAAGATCCACCTCAACTTGAAAGGGATTAATGTTGTTAATTGGGACAAAACTAAGGCCTTTAGAATGAACCTGACTTTGTGTATCAGTTAGTTTTAGCTTAGACAAATTTATGACCTCCAGTTCAGGTTTCTCAGTTGGGGGGATCTCCTCATCCCCCCAATTTTGCCTCCCTCTGTAATTTGATCATCCTCTGTTTCCTCTTAAGCCTCTCCCTCTTCCTCTTCCTCTTCCCCTTCCCCTTCCCCTTCCCTCATCTTGTTCTATGTCCCTGTGTTCTAGAATATCCAAACCCTGACCCTGATCTAAAAATGCCTATTACCATCCATTCTCTGATTATCCTCCTAGTCACTGTCAGGGCCTGATGATATATTCATACCGTCCTCAGAAAATGATGCTTGCTGCCTACCATTAATAAAGGCCTTGCCATGTATATATGGTGCCAGCTTTGTAGTCTCCCTCTTCCCTTGAATATTTATTCTGTTTATATTGTGTTAATTCACATTGAAATTTAGACACGTTCTGATCTGTCCTTGCTTTTAATGTGTCGAACTCTGCTGAAGGGAATCTTTCTTTTAATTTGACTTCCAAACTAGCAACTTCTAGTCCTGCTTTTTCTGATTCTTTCTTGGCCTTTTTAATTGTAAGAAGCATCAAGTCATAGCTGCAGTTATTGAGGATTTTTTTTCAGTCCTGTAGATACTCACTATCATCCATTCCAAAAGATGGAGTCTTCTGAATTTGCATACTCTGTGGAATCCTTTTGTCCCTCCAATACTAGGACAAAGAAGCTGCATGTAGGTTAAAATGTATAACCTTCTTTTGCATATATTCAAAGCTTCTAAAGTCACATTATCTCTGTTACTTTGTAGGCCTATACCAGACAAAAGGGCCTGTACCTGCTCAATTGGTAGTAAAATATTTTGTCCTGCTTTCTCAGTGAAGGACAAGCCTTCTGCTGTTGGGATTGAGATCACCATGTGTAACTAGTTATTTGATCAGTTTTTTAGAGTTGAAAGTGTTCAGGGATTGCTCCAGGGTTATTTTTTTCTCTCTGCTTTTTTACACACATGGCGATCTTGACCAAACTTTGTCTCTTCATTCCTATCTATGCCTGCAGTTTGACTCCTGCTTGGGCGAGACCAGCCTTTTTACAATGTGTGTTATTTATACGCTGTGTTGTATTCATTAAAGTTTTTTGCAGTATATAGTGCTGACCCATTGTTTCAATTTTCTATGGTATTTCTCTTCAACTCTGGGGTATTAGTGCACTTCCCTGTTTGAGCTCCCTTTCTCCTTTGATTTTTCTGGGAGGTTTCTAGTGTTTTTTCTAAATAATAATATCACTAATAATACAGATTCTTATGTCTTCGGAGTCTGCCAAACAACATTCACAGGGTTTTAAATAATTGATTAACAGTTTTTTTCTTAGGACAATACTAACTATATGGAAAGCATTTATATAGGTTTTCTAGAAGTGTTATGTTTGTTAAACACAGTGAAGTAAGTGCTATGCATTTTCACATGTTTTAGAATTTTTATGAGCAAAATGCTAATCAATTTTTAGAGTTAGATAAAACCTGATTCATAAACAGGCAAGAGTACTAATAAATGTTTATTATACTGCTTATGCCAAGCATGTGACAAAGAAAATCACAAGGGAGATGGGTTTCTCACTACTTTCCTGAAGAATGTAAATAATCTCCAGGATTTCCACAATCTTAGATTCTTCAAGCTCTTGTTCTCTCTCCCTGCTCTCCTGAAGCTTCAGTAGTTTGCAGAAGGCTATATACTACAGATAACAGCATAGCAACAGTGAATACCTCATAGTTACAGATATGATAAACATTATGTATTGGATAATGACTTAGGAGACATAATTGCTAATGAGTATCATATGAGACAAATAATATGCTTCTGTTTGCATTATAGCTTGGACAAAAGAAATGCTGATGGGTTCAAATTACACATGGCATTTCTTGCTTATGTATAATTTAAGACATAACAAAGAATTTCTCTTTGCCAGTTTGTCTTAGACAAAGGAAAATACTGACTGGCTCTATTACACATGGCATATCTGCCTGAGTGTAAAACACACACTACATGTAATTATATGAGAATATACTGTAAGTATACAATAATCACTGATGATCCCTCAGAGTCATCTTATCAGTGATTAGGTAGATTATATATGGAATATATGTAAAGGACAAACATAATGCATTATAGTGAGACATAATAATCCTGCATGATCTAATCCTATGAAAGGATGTACACATTAGCAAATATTAGCAGCAAAGCACATTTCAGGCACGCATGCTTATATGATGGATGCCTAAATCTATGTATAAGTGCAGAATAGCAGTATCACAGTGTAATAGACCAGGAATACAGTGTGAGGTGTATGTGGGATGATAAGGGGAATAACCCAGGCATAACGGTCCCCACTTTGTTGCCCTAATTGCAAAAGTGGCAACACAACAAAAAAATGCTGGTCAGGCACCGTTCATCTACAGGCCCAAGGCATGAGCCTGATAGGGGAATTTTAACTGGTCATGGTGGTGTTTCAGAGTTTTCCTTAAACAACAAAATGTAATAATAAGGGAAAATGTTAATAAACCTTGCATTATTATAAACATTTGGAATAAAACTTCACAATGGGGTTTTCCAATATCAAAACATTCAGTAATTACTGATATATGTATCAGGTGTGTATCTGTCCTATTGAAGAGACAAACTTAAGTTGCCTGTGTGGATAGTAAAAATAAGTAAATATCGAGATAGAGCATCAAGATAGTTAGGACTAGACTTACTGATATCTGGTTCTGGGATGGGAACAGGTGTGTTACCATATAACCTAATACCTGTTTAGAGAGTAAAAACAGAAGTTAGAAAAGTTCACTTTGCAAAACTTTTAGTCCATATCAGAAGAATGTATAGTTGGTCACCACACAATGTTCCACATCAGTAGAATACTCCACCCTGGATGATAGCATTTTTTAGCTGGTAAAATGAACAGGACACTAGGGCCCAGATATTCAAACTGCACCAGGCTGTGGCACAAGCTTGGGCACAGCGCAACTTGGCTGTGCAGGGGTGTGAACTGGGCGATATTCAATGGAGCTGCACCATGGCACAGCATTGTTGAATATTGCACCCTGGCCACATGCAGTGTGCATGGTACAGTGGCACTGCACCAGTGCAAGTGGCCAGAGTGGAGCATGGGGATGCACTAGCGCAAGTTCCATTGCGCTATGCAAAGCAACCGCGATATTCAAAACTTGACATGCAAATGGGGCCATAATGTATGCAAGGTGCAAATGGAGCCATTAGCATGTCATTATGACCCCATTTGCATGCAGGTGCACTGATCCCCGGCGACTTGTGCCTGGCACCTGCTGAGCAGCAATATCGAGGACCGATGCCTACGGCCGACAATGTGCTCCATAGCCCGATCGTGGCTGCAGTAAAAAGGACAAGAATAAACCCTGGTGGTCAGTGGACTGCTGTCTGCCCGATCGCGGGCATTTGTATAAAGAAAGATTAATTTCCAATATCCTGGTGGTCTAGCAGTACTCCCCTCCCACCCACCACTGTGCCCTGCCCCGCTCCCCAGTCAGCCAGTGGGTGGCAGCACCACCACCTGCCACCCACCGCCTGCCGACTGACCACCGTGAGGTGGGCTGTATGCCCGTTAGTCCACAGCTTGAGCTAATGGGCATGCAGCCCATTGTCTCATGCTGTGGACCAATGGGCATACAGCCCTACCTATGGTGTCAGTCGGCAGGTGGCAGGTGGCAGGTGGTGGTGCTGCCACCCACTGGCTGACCAGGGGAGCGGGGCAGTAGGGCAGTGGCGGTGGGGAGGGAGCACCGCCAGACCACCAGGGATATTGACATTAATCTTTTTATACAAATGCCCACTATCGGGCTTGGGGCACCGCCAGGTGCAGCCAGAGATCAGGTGGCCACCCACAGGTGGCAGCTGCCATGTTGCACCCTGTAATGCAGCAGCTCACCTGTGGGTGGCCATCAGTTCCTTTTTTTTTGGATCAACTTTGTGCTGGTGCAGGTAGGGGTTGCTCATGCATGGCTCTGCATGTCCTGGGCTGAATATTGGGCTGTGCATTGTATGTATGGGCACGCCCCCCTACCTGCACCTGCATACATTACTGATGCATTCCAGCGCATCGGGATTTGTGCTGCGCACTTTTCCCTTTTGAATATCATGCCAGGGTGCATCAGTCAGCTGCACATGGCACAAAACTGTTGCACCATGTACAACCCTTTTGAATATCTGGGCCAAAATGTCAATGTCCACAAACCATAAACTACAAACAGTTCTAGGGATAAATCCAGGGTTTCTTCAAGTGTTAGATGAAGATTCATAGTTCAGATCTGGTGCATTTAGATTTTTCCAAAAGTATATCCAAATGTTCAGGACGCAGCAGTACTTTCAGAGGCCTCATCAGGTGGTGCATTAGATTGCACTTTGAGTTTTACAATGGAATAGCAACAGTGTTCTGTGGAATATGATCACATGGCTGCACAAAGTGTAAAAGTTTATGACAGTACTCAGTTTGTATGAGGTGTCAGCCAGGCTTGGAAAAACAAACAGTGAAGAAAATGGATTTCTTAATTGTAGATTAAATGAAGAAGAGTCTTCTTGCTGAAGTTAGGGGATTGCCCCCACCCCAGACTTGCTTCATAGTGTGCATAACAATGAGCTTGATTGTAGAATCTTAATTGGCTGGACCAAATACAGTTTATTTGAGAGTTCACAATTGTAAGCCTAATTTCACTTATTAGGCCTGTATTCACAAGTTGGTAATACAAGTTGGAAGATGTCACATCTGCATAAAAGGTGATGTTCCTTTCAGGTACGACATTCAATGTTCAGAGTCAGTCACGATTCCAAGACCTCATAGTAAACAAGGAAAGGAGGTAGTTTCAACATTTCATGATAAAAGTTCCCATCAAGATGACCAATACAATGGACAGTTGCCAGACTATCAGAGATGGATGTTGCTGGATGAAAATGCGGCAGTGACACTGTGAGAGTCACAAACATGGCTTCCTGGATTGTGCAGGAATACATTTCAAAACATGCAGCAATACTGGTGTGTGTGGTGACATATCCAAGGTTCCTTGCCATTGACAAGGGAATAGTGCTAGATTCAAATAAACATTTGTTAACACATGCAATAGAAGTGCAAAATGTGACAATGCCACTGACCCATATCTTTGTCATGTATGAGATCAAGGATATGTCCTAATTCCAGATCCTGGAAGAGATAACCAAAGGGTTGTAAGAACATAATAGCTATAGGCAGTGCAAAGGACTTTCCTAGCTATGTGATGCTCATCTGCTTCCTTAATGTGAGCAGAAATTAATTCATTAACAAGAACATCTGTCAGGTCAAACCCCTTCACAATATCCTTAATATTGTAAATGTAAATTGCTTTTCATGAGCAAGATCATGTATACCATGCAATGGGGGGGTTAGATGATATTATATTTAATACTATCATGAACCTTTAACATATGTGCTTCAATAATGGTTATATCAGCCATATTTGAAATAGATATGTCAGAACCAAATAGGCCTGAGTCTAAACCTGTTTTCTTTTTTTTAAACAAGAAAAACAAAAACAAAATGCCTAGTGCATTCGGGTAGGTTTACTGTTATGAGATGTACCACTAGTGGTCAGGTTGTGAAAATCCTGTATGCGTGTGTGTGTTGCTATCAGTCCCTGTGTAGGGCCATCACTGAGTACCTGGTATGCTGCCAGGGTATCCAATAACATCATTATTAAAAAAAAGTAGAACATGTTTATTGTGAAACATAAAACAAATCATTTCAAATTTAAAAGGTGAGATTTAAAATCACTGGGATGTGCATGAACTGCACATTATTAACTATGGTACCTGGTTAAGAAGTGGCAATTAGACCACTGGTTGAGCCAGGGTTCTGTTTTGGGCACTCAGTATTAAGTGTCACAAAAATATGGGGCATCATAGGTTAAAACCTTAAGGTCTAAATGGCTTTTATTACCATGTAAATTTTGGATGCAAAATTCCTGATTATTAATAAAATATAAACAGGAGTCCAGATCAAGCCTAGCTTCTAGGATTGATCCAAAGCAATGATCATAATATTCAGTAGGGCCTCACTACCCTCCTGGATGATGAACATGTATTTTAGGACTTTAATGTGAATTCCACAAGATGCAATTAAATCATGTGGGCTTGTGAGGGTACTCTGCTTCAACAAGCTGTTTAGGTTTAGGTCATTGGTTCGTATCTGCAATAAGATGTGCAGTTTGGGCTTGTAAGAAGTTCCATACTTCTAAAAAGAATAGTAAGCATAAAATCAAGCATCTCTCTATCTCTCTCTCTCTCTGAAACCTAAAAGGAAGAAAGAGAAAAAGAAAAACATAGTTAGTTTACTACTATTCCTCCCACTGGGGTATGGAAAAGTAATTTAATGTCCTTTGAACAGGTTCATTTGATTGTCATGTAGCCACTTATCGATGACTGTTATTGTGAGACAGCCTAACTTGGTAGACTGCTGGACTGAGTTTGTTTACAATGGGATAGGGCCTGTTCTTGGGCCTTGTCCATATGTTGTGCAGCAAACAAGTATGTTTTTTGCATGACTTGTTTGAGATATTTGACATGTTTGTCTACTGATGCTCCATCAGCAGTGGCAGTACACAGGTCCAGAAGTAAATGTTCTGGGAGTCTCATGGACCGTCTGGTCATGATTTCAAAAATGGGGTACATTGTATACATGGAGAGGATATCCCTCTTATTGCCATGAGGAGTAAAGACAATAATACATACCAGTCCATTTGCATTTTCCTGAATAAGTTTGGATAACATAACTTTGATTTGCCTGTTAGCCCATTCCACCTTTCCTGATGACTGTGAGTGGTAAGGGATATGAAACTTTTTTTTTACCCATAACAAATCCAGAGTTTCCTGCATTACTTAGGCTATAAAGCCAGATCCCTGTAATCAGAATTTACCTTTAGGGGTAACCCCCACCTGATAAATAGCTGGTTTACCAAGACATTTGCAGTCACTTTGGCTGTTCTTAGTGGTTGGCATAGGGCCAATGTAGTCAATCTGGATGTTGTTCCAGGGGTCTGATTGCCTCTGGGGTAACAATTTATTTATCCTAGCTCATATAGGATTGCTTTGTGAACAGATCAAACAGTTACTAATGTAATGTTCTACATCATTTTTCATGTGTGGCCACAAGACAGAGGATTTCAGTCTGTCTAGTGTTTTATTGACTCACTGGTGTCCACTAGTTGAAGTATCATCTACTCTCAGGTGTTCAGGAATTACCCATAACTTTTCATGAGTGTTACAGCAGTGATGTTCCAAATGAGTAGGCTATCACTGGATAGATGAATGTCATTTTCACTTTCTTATATGAGCTTATTTTGGAAAATATTCCTCAGTTCCTTTATTATGGAACCTACTGTATATACTGCCCTCAAATGAGGGTCCTTCTTTTGGAGCACGAGGTTCACATTTTAGAATATGCTCAAACCTTATGAAAGTACAGTTTGTATTTAAACTGGTTAGGTTAGGGTTGTACACTAACAAGTCTCTGTATTTCACAGAGGTAATATCAGAGTATTGGGGGTTTGTTTTCTTCCAGAGAAAATCAGTAAGAGAGAAACATACCCAATTTGAAACTGTGATGAAACAAAATAAAATTTTCTGCAGCACTTTTGTAATTAGATCAAGGCCATTTCTTAAAGTGTGCAGAACTTAACCCTCTCATGGAATGCTGGTGTCATTTTGCATAAGGAAAAATCTTTTTATTCCTCATGATTATCACAACCTGTTTCACTCATGGACTTACCAGCTCTCTAAACCATCCACAAACATTTGTGATAATGAGGAGACTCCTCGCTTCCCTGCTTTTCATTTTATTTGGCAGGTGTGTTTCAACAATGCCTGTGAATCGTATGTATGCAATGATGCAGTTACTAGCCATGCACACTCTGTCATGACTAAAATGTTAAATAAGAATTCCAAACCCTGCTATCTGACCCTCGCTGGTATGTGTGGCTGAGTCATCAGCCAAAACATGATGCACAGTGGTGTCTTTTAACATTTTCTGAGTTTCTGTCAGAAAGGGCCCTGGGACAGGTAGATCAGTATGTTGGAGTGAACAATCATGGGTCTCTCCTGCAAACTGTAGGCCATAGGCCACCAAGGATGGAGTTTTGATAGGAAGGACAGTGATGCCAGGATCCTGTAAAATGAAAGACCAGCGTGTAAGTCTGGCATTGGATACAGAGTCATCTTTTACTCTGTCTGACAACAGAAAGTTCATTGACAAATGATTGGAATGCAGCACAAACTGTGAATATCCAATGATGTACATAAAGTATCTCACAGCTCAGTATGTAGCCAAAAGATTCCCTTCACAAAGATTGTATTTCAGCTCCAGTGGGGCAAGCATCTGGGATGCATAAGCAATGGGTCTAAGGTGTCCATTGTATTTTTGGGCTAAAACTGCTGAGATTGCTATGTCTGATGTAGCAGTTTCAATATACCTTAAAACTGTGTTAGGATTAACCAATGCTGGGACCATGGTCAGTGATCCCAAAAGAAAAGACAATGATACCAGTATTAGGATACCATGTACCTTCTTACCAGAAGTGCCTGCTATAGTTTGTGCTGGGAATAACCCAGACTGTTTCTGACCTGTGTCTGCTATTGCATGTGCTGGGAATAACCCAGACTGTTCCTGGCTTGTGTCTGCTATTGCAGCCACAGAATGGGATGATCCAGTTGTCAGTGGTGGAGGGGGTTCTGCATCATGTGCTGGCACTATCAGGGGTGCCTGCACAGTGGGGAAAAGTGTTGTGCAAGTTGCACGTAGTTCTCCAACTATGGATTGTGATTCAGTAGCCCTCAGGGGTGAAGAAAGTAGTGCTGAAACAGTTGTCAGACCAGGTTCAGAAATCTAACCTGTAACCCCCCCCAACATGGCCTACGATGCTGAAAATATCACAACCTCTGGGCTTTCAGAATCAGAGTTGTCCCCTCCACCATCAAATGTAAAGTAGGTTTCCCCACCAGAAGATTGCTGTATGGTAGTAACATTGTTTTTAATGTTACAACTTAAGGTATTAATGCACTGCATAGGAAAAGCAGTACGTTCAGTCTTTTCAGGGAAAGCTGGTGTTAAATTGCATAGGTAAGAATCACAACATTTCATGTAATTAACTGCAATGTGTTCCTTAACCAAGGCCATTCTAGTGTAGTAAACATTGTTAAAAGCAACTCCTTCTGCAGCAGCAGACACTGACTTCATGACAGATTGCATACCAGCCCATTCAAAAGTATGTCAGCATCATTTTTAATGAGAATCTTCTGTCCCTCAGGAACACTAGTCTTACTGATAATATTATTAATCATCCCCAAAACCTCCGGTATGTTTTGTTCGGTTATGGAAGCAATCACAGTTCCCTGTGACTGAATGATCCAACCTCCGTGATGTGGTGGTCGGCCATTTTGGAATACCTCATGGGCATCTTGGGTTACTGTGTTATCTACACAGTAGACAGGCGGGCTCATGAATACCAAACAAAAGTAACCATTATGATTGAAATATAAAACACTCTTTACTAAGAAAAAGGATAGCACCCCCTGTGGTAAACCATGTCAACATTTCACGCTTGCTGGCTGTTTTCAAGACATCTTGGCGCCAGCAAGCGAAATGTCGATGTGTTGCCACAGGAATAACTCCCCTGGCAATAAGAGTTTTATATTCAACCATATAGTTACTTTTGTTGGTATTCATGAGCCCACATTTCTACTGTGTACCTGTACTTGCTGTTGGCGGGGCTCCAATTTAAAATCTCCTTTGAGATGCATTTTGTTTGTTTTCATTTACTGTGTTATGACCATCATCGCATGACCATAAGCGGCCATCTTGGGGATGGCATGGGGTTGCAACCTGATGACATGCGTGTTCACCATGTTGAGACTCTAACAATTCTCCATTTTGCGAATCACAGAAAAACAAGATGCTAGCCTTTGTTCTAGTCCACCCCTCAGCTTACTGTGAGTGTTCAAAATCAAACTCTTCAATATGAGAACAGGCAAGGTCTTTGGCCATTAAGTTAGTATGCCCTGCTAATACCTCTGGCTGATGGCACAGGTTCACCATATCTGACTTTTTACTCCTACATTCTAGCTCAGATATAGGAGTTAGCACACTGTAAAGTGCCTTGTTTTCAAACTGCAAGACATTCCCATCTTGTAAAACATGCCTGTTATCAACAGAATCTGTGACACAGTTTAGATTCAAAACCTTCATTTCAAGTCTGCTGTAATGAAAACATACTGCATCATGCTGTTCAGTCAAGGTCTAGTGTTGAAATACCAACACGTTAACTCTTTCAGTAATTACTTCAGACTTTTTATCCCTAAATTCCTTGTTTTCAAAATGTAAGGAATCAATGTTATTAGCCAGAACACCATTTGTTTGGAAAACTTTTTTTCTAATAGGTTTTGCCTTTTCAGAGTTATCTGTTAAGACATGCAGGTGTTGGCTGCCCCTCTCATTAAAGAGAAACTCATTTTCTTGATAGGGAGACTGCAGCTGAGACTGCAGTCAATCTACCTTTCTTTATGACAAGCCTTTTTCAGACTAATTTCCTGCTTGCAACTTATATGATCAACCTCAGATTTGGTATCACACACATTATGCATAACCTATTTCTCCAAGTTTCTACACACAGTGGTAAGCTGGACATTTTCTTTACTCTTACATTCTAGTTCCTCAAAAACATGAGTGAGCACACTGTGAAGTAATCTAATGTCAGCCTGCAAGACATTCTCATTGTGTAAAACTAGTCTGTTGTCCAGAGAAGCTTTATCACATTTGAAATTCAAAGCATTAATTTTACATCTACTGTTTTTGTAACTACTTAGTAAGGAATCACATTATTTAGTCAAGGTCCTGTTTTGAAATAAACAGTTCATTAACTTTTTCAGCAGACTTGGCATGTAACATACTCATCTTTTGCATGTATGCAGTGTAATCTGACTTCAGAGTATCACATTTTTTTTATAGAAAATTTGAAGCAAGAGAATAGTGTTGCAGCTAACAAATTTTCAGGAATATTTTCCTTGGTACCGTGTTTTAAGTGACTATAGTTTTCAGAAATCACCCTCATGGGACTGTTTCTGGTTTTTGCCACATTGGCAAAAATATTTAAACCACTGTAAGCAGTTTGATTTTGTGAGGCATCTAGCCTTAACTGCTGTGCTGATTTTTTAGACATGTCCTTTAAGAAATGAGGAACACTTAGCTGTCTATGGATCAAAAACTTTGTTTGCAACCAAATTTCATGATAGGGCACAAACACCATTTTGTGTAACGTGGACTTCTAGATGAGTAAAAACCCATTAGTATTTGAAACCACAAATTAAAGCAGTCTATCTGTCTGTTCAGATCCCTTTACAGCTGAGTGTTCCCACAGAGAAAGAAGAGGGAAAAAAATAAAACAACTCTTTACTCAGAGTTTGAATATCTGCCAAATGATTGTTTTATCTGCACAGTAGAACACAGAACAGACTGAAAATTTAAACAGAAGGCACTCTCAGCTGCTTGTTACTGGATATTTCTCAACCAGTATTTTAATTTACAGAGGAAATTAAAATGTAACTTGGCAAACACCCACACACACTGCCTGATCGTCACTTTATGTTGCCTAAACACTCTTAGGATGTAGGGTAAATAATAATAATACTAATAATACAGATTCTTATGTCTTCAGAGTCTGCCAAGAAACATTTGAAAACAAGCAAGAGTACTAATAAATGTTATTATACTACTTATGCCAAGCATGTGACAAAGAAAATCACAAGGGAGATGGGTTTCTCACCACTCTCCTGAAGAATGTACATAATCTCCAGGATTTACACGATCTTAGGTTCTGAAAGATCTTGTTCTCTCTCCCTGCTCTCCTGAAGCTACAGTAGGTTGCAGAAGGCTATATACTACAGATAACAGCATAGCAACAGAGATTACCTCATAGTTACAGATATGAGAAACATTACATATTAGATAATGACTTAGGAGACAGAATTACTAATGAGTATCATATGAGACAAATAATATTCTCCCGTTTGCATTATAGCTTGGACAAAAGAAATGCTGATGGGTTCAAAATACACATGGCATTTCTTGCTTATGTATAATATAAGACATAACAGAGGATTTCTCTCTGCCAGCTTGCTTAGACAAGGAAAGTACTGACTGGTTCTATTACACATGGCATATCTGCCTGAGTGTAAAACACACACTACGTATTATTATATGAGAATATAAGTATACAATAATCACTAATGATCCCCAGAGTCATCTTATCAGTGATTAGGTAGATTATATATGGATTATATGTAAATGTCAAACATTATGTATTATAGTGAGGTATAATAATCATGCATGATCTAATCCTATGAAAGGATGTAAACATTAGCAAATATTAGCAGCAAAGCACATTCCAGGCACTCATACTTATATGATGGATGCCTAAACCTATATATTAGTGCAAAATAGCAGTATCACAGTATAATAGACCAGGAATACAGTGTGAGGTGTATGTGGGATGATAGGGGGCATAACCCAGGCATAACACACAGAAGTATTGATATCCAAGTTGGCTGGCAGTATAGCCTAGAGGTTAGAGAAACAAGGTGTGAACAAGCTTGATACATCCAGCAGACCAGACCTGAGTTTGATTCTCACAGCCTCCACTTGCATACTGTGTGACTCTGAGCAAGTTACTTAACCACCCAGTACTCCCAGGTTGCCCCTGAAAACAGGCACTTGTGCTAGTGGGCCTTACCCCATTACCAAAGACTAAACTAAAAAAAAAATTAAATAAAAAAGTTGCTTGTAAAACCAGTTTGAGAATAAATAATGCATGTGCTCAGCCCTTCAGATCCAGTGATGATTCAACTGCTTTTGAGAAAAATATTTTACATGTTGATACCATCTGATGGTGAGTGACACATTAGTAAGCATTTATGCCATCTGAATATTTTTAAGTATAAAAATAAAGTCTTCCTTTAAAATAATTTGCTGAAACATGATTGTAACAGGTGACAGAGAGCACCAACTATGTTATGATTACAATATTTAACATTTTTTTTTACAGCAGAGGAATATTCAGCCAAGGCAATACATTTCATAAGTTCACTGATTGATTGGGCTTCTAGAATTAAAAAAAAGCATTTCCTCCTGATTAGTTGGTAAAGGAGATCTACGCGTTTTATTTATTTATTTGTTTTTGGTTACCAGGTAGGTGCACTAGACATTAAAAATGGCTGTTTTCAGGCACGACCAGGGAGAGTACAAGGGAGGTACAGCCATACCTCTTGAGAGGGCAGTATACAGAGTTTACAATAATACAGGAGCAGTAGGCAGGGAGACACATAACATTGCAGTAAGATAACAGACATCATCAGAGTATAGGACATCATCAGAATGTTAAAGAGCTGGTGACATCTCCAAGACAACTTTGAAAAACATAATAATTAGGTACAATTCAGCTTGCATTCCATATATATTCTATAGATTTCTATTCCCATATATTTATCACTGAGGACATTTTCATGAATGCATGATATGTAGCCCTTAGAGTTCATCTGCCTCCATAGCTCAATACTTATTTCAAGTCACAATCATCTATTGTTACCTCACAATCTGTTGCCATCGGAGTAACTGTGATATCACATTCAGTGCATTATGACCTCAGGTAGGGAGAAAGCAACTGGAATAGATGACATTTTTCAGGACCAAAGCTCTTGCTTTCATGCAAATATCCTCAATAATAAATAATGGGGAGGAGACATAACAGAGCTAATGTGAAATACAAACTGAACTGTGTCTAAAGATTGTTTTTTTGTAAGTTCTGTTGAAGGCATTGGCTGCTTTTTAAATAACAGTAACTATTTTACCATCAGGAGATAATAGTAAATATATTAGCTGCTAGAAATAACAAACATTTCCAGTAGATGTTCCATTCCACTGGGGAAAGAGGCTTGTCAGCCCAGGTGCACTACTACCAATTGAGTCAACAGAGGTTTCAGGCAAGTGTTAGATGACAGTCAGAGAGGCCACATCGACTGTACACTGCATCACACAATGCTTTTTGCTCACTTAATGCCACATAATTGCTTTCTGCAGCCTGAGATTAAGACACAAGATATAAAACCCTGGCACAGCAGAATGATACCTCGTAAAGTGAAGTCAGCAAGTATGCAACCCAGTACCATGCAGTATTACTGCAGAGTGTTGCATTATGCTACAGGGAACAGTGCAAGCCAACAGCAATTAAGCCCTTTTAACTTGCAGTAGTTTATTGTGACATGTAATTTACTGAAAGGTATATTCATTGCATCCTGACTGGCTATGTTGTACACTGAAGCCCCAAAGAGCCCCATGGGACTCCACCCTGGATGTTCCTGAAAAAGACACTGACTGTTCACTTTCCTGGGGGGGGCAAGATTCAGGTTTGGAAGAAGAGTCACAGATCAGGTTCATGAGATTAGGTGGTTGTAATAGGCAGAAGGGGGCTGATTCAGATATCAGAAGGAGGATAATAAACAATAAATTATAAAAATAAATTCTTGCCAGTGGTTTTCCTGATGTCCTAGATAAAGGGTTATGATGAATATTAGTTGACCTGAGTTTGTAAAGGAGTTCAAGTTCTGGTGTATCTGAGTGCTCATGGGTAGAGATGCTACTCAGGACAGAAATCAGGGACAGAAGCACTGTTGAACTGCTCTTCCTGCAAGCACATCTATTGACTAAAGAAGCTCTCTAATGAATACTCTGTGACAAGCCCTTCCCCAAAAGGTTGTTGTAGTTGAATGATAAATTAATATGCTGGAGAGAGAAGAGGTAGGAGAGCCATGCATCAGATCTGCAAATGACTGTACAGTGCAAATTACTCATGGGAATAAACAAAATGGGGGGATCAGGATGACAGACTTACCCATATATAGGATTTTTTTTTACTTTCTAACCACAGGGATCTCTGTCATGGTTAATAATTCTAGAGGCAGTGGTGTGCAGAATTATCAAATTCCAGTGGAAGAAATTTCATGAAATTCTACAGACATTCTGTCAAAATTCTTCTCAAGCAGAAAAGTGGAATTCCACAGTGGAAAAATGTGGATGAGTTTTCTGTTACATTTCTGCACAATTTAATTCTGTGGATCTCAATATATTCTACAGAAATTGTTACAAAATGATTTTCAGCAAGAAAATGTTGTTCCCTTGAATATAATTCTGCAGATCACAGCAGGTGGAATTGCACAGAATGACCAGAGAAATTCTGAAGGAAATTCTACAGGTGGAATGGTCATTCTGCACTAACTCCGATGGTGAATTTCTGTATTCCATACTGCACTACCTAGAGGGCCTGTGAGGAAATAAATATTGTGAGACTTAGCAGATGCACTTGCTAGGGGTCACCTTCTTGTAATAAGAAAAAGTGTAAAAAGAAAAATGTCCTGTTCTAGATAAATCTGGGGATATTTTACAGTTATACCTGGAACCTGGTTTACAAAACCTGTCATGATGCTTTGTGCACCACACATTTACATACAGTAGGAGTTTAGTAACATGGCTTCATTGAGACAATTAGGGTTCATTTTATTTTATTTTATTGTCACACAGCAGTGATTATACCAAATGTCATCATTTCCTTGTCTCCATTTTTTTCTGTTCTTCCTCTGACCCACCCAGTCATGCTTCTCACACCTGTCAATTTCAGTCTCTAACCAAGTAAGGCCAAGGCATTCTATCTACATCAGAGTCTGAACATCCTGGGCCACAGTTAGGACCATCTCTCTGCTGTACCATGAAGGTGCTTCAGTATTGAATGACTCCTGTCCCTCCAGTCAGTTCATTTTCATGAGTAACATTGAATGGAGGTGAAAAAGTGTAAAAAGGACACCATAATTGCTGTAAAAAAATTCCAGCAACAGCTGCTTAATCTGTTTCAATTTCAGTTGGTTACCATCTGTATCCCCACCCCACCCCCAATCGCCTCTGAAAAAGGGACTTCTAGTCTCAGTGGGCCTACCGGGTCAATACAATTCAAGAAAAACAAAATAAAAACATACCCCTGAGACATTGTGACTGTAGGTGATGTTGGGAACAGAGTTTAGTGTTGGCACCTCCACACCCTTCCACCAATGGGAACTTTTATAGACACATTAGAACTAGAGGTGTAACTAGGAGCATTTTCTTATATAACTAATTTCAATCCCCCTGCACATCCAAGGTGCATCCATGAAATGGTACCGGTTCAATATCTTGCGGATGAAACTGTGCAAGGAAAACTGCATGGTCTTAGGAGCATAATGGAATACAGTGACAGGGTTATGATAGTGATAGAACACTACCGCTACCCTGACACTCACTCTGCAGTGGAGGAAGGACTGAAGGTGCCACAGATGCTGTACCTGGTTGAGCTGCTTCTGTGGTGGTGTGGCTAAGGCACATGCACATGACACAGTGGAAACCCAGAGATTGGGGTTTGAATTCCTGGCATCCAACATGTTTTTTTTTATTTTGCAAAAAAAAAAAAAGAAGTTTCTCCACTCAGTGTTTCCCTTTTTCCCCTCAGTCCACATCACCCTTGGAGTTATATATTTTAGTTGGGGGTGTGTGGGGGTGAAGCTCCCATGTTGAGGGGTGCAGGGGGCTCTGTCCCCCACAAAAAGAAAGATTTCCCTATGTGTTGTAGTGGTGTGCACTGTTTTTTAGCAGTTGATGTTTTGTTCCTAACTTGTGCCACACACTGTAATGTCTGCAGCATTGTTGTGGTGCATGGTTTCATCCATGACATTATGACCCCATGCCCCATGAAATGAGAAGTACAAGGAGAAAGACACTCCTCATCTGTCAGGATGGTTGAGAGCTGGCACCAAATTTGCTGGAACACATGCCTCTGAGATGTTGTGACTCCAGGTGATGGTCAGGGGCAGAGTGTAGTGTTGTCATCACCACACCCTCCCACCAATAGAAATCTTCTAGAAACCAAACATCAGAAATAGAGGTGGAACTAGGGGTGTTTCTTATATAACTAATCTCTACCCCCTTCACAACCAAGTGTTGGCTGTGCCACTGGAAGAGCAAGGAGCCCCCTGGACAGCAGGAGAGTGATTCCATGTCATGATAGCAATCCCAATACAATGATTGCTATCATAGCGAATGTATATAGCTGAAAAGCATTTCAGTGGTGTACAAACCAAAGCGACCGACTTTCAGCTACTGCAATTGTTTTTTCCCCCCCTGCACCCCCCCTTTTGGGGGGCTTTTCACCCCACCCCCCGAATAAAGATTGTTAACTCCAGGGAGGTGCATGTTGAGGAGGGAGTGAAACATGGATGGAAAAAAAGAGACCCATAAGTAGTGACAAAAACAATCTCCCTGATCAAGTCCTGAACCCAGTGCCCACTGCACTATAGCCAGCTACCCTCACCACCACACCATAGGGCTTGTTCAGCTACAGTAGGATCCCCTACTCATTCAAACCCTTCCTCCTATCCCTCCCTTCCACCTCCCTATCCCTCCCCTTATAGCCACTCTCCTCTCTGTGGGATCACTACCCTAGCAGGGTAGCTGTTGATGATAGCGCTATAAATGAGTTGCTGTTTCTACAGTCACTCATTTATTATCATTATCATCAGTGGCTACCCAGGAGAGTCCATCAGATGCTCCTCTAGCTCCTGCTGCCACTGATTAGTAGAAGGTTCAAGATTTAATTTATTGAGCAAAAGCAAGTATAAAATCATTTGATTGTCACATTAGCATATTAAAAGAACAATCATTCATACATATATACTCTCCAAAATACAGAGCTACCTCTTGCATCAAATGATCACTGAACTTACAAGGATTGCGTCCAGCTCCAACTCCAGCATCTTAATTGACTGGGTGCTAATAAACTGTACTGAGCATATCCACTTGTCGGCACTTTTGCAGATGCCATCACGGACCATCATCCAATTTTTTCCTTCTGGGGCTGGCTTACCACCCCCACAAAAGCTGTGTTTCATCACCATCTGAAACTATGCTAACCTGAATACCAAAAGCTTTCTTCACGATGTAGCCAACATAGACTGGTCCAGTCTCTATCTGACCTCTGATGTGCAGTCCACTCTCAACATCTTCACTGCAAATTTCTCAGCCATTCAAGACACTCATGTTCCTCGGGTAACACATCGAGTCAAAGGGAAGCCTACCCAATAGCTAAAAAAAGATCTACTAAACAAAATAAAACAGCGTGATAAAAGCTGGAGATGTTTCAAGTCCTCTGGACTACAGGAAGACCAAAACACCTACAGGACGCTTAGAAATGCATGCAAAAAGGAGATTAGGACAGCTAAAAGCTCCTATTGCAAAAGCATCAGGGGATCCTAAACAATTCTGGTCCCATATAAAAATGATCCTGGGATCTAACCTTTCCCCTACCCCGAATGACATGGTACTAAATGGTGCCCACTGCAGCAACCTTCAGACCATCGCTAATTTATTTAATGATCAATTTTTAAGACCTGACCAAATACACATCTGCTTTCCCTGCCTCGAATCAACTGGGTCCTTCAGCTCCCTCCCACCAAGCATCAAACCCCACTTCCTTTTCCTTTAAGGCCATTACTCATAGGGAGGTCATAAAACTCCTCAGAAAAATCTCAGACAACACAGCCACTGGAGCAGATAGTATTGAGTCCAGTCTGCTAAAAACTGCAGCACCTCTCATTGCCAGACCCCTGGCTGGAATTGTTACACTCTCTTTATGTCATAGCAGAGTCCTGGACATTTGGAAAACAGCGAGAGTCATCCCTGTCTTCAAAAAAGGTGACCCTAAAGACCCCTCTAATTACAGGCCCATAGCCATCTTGTCATTTCTAAGCAAACTATTGGAAAAACTAGTTGCCATGCAAACCATTGAATTCCTCTAAGACAATGACCTCCTACCTGCTGCATAACACAGCTTCAGAAAAGGTCACAGCACCACAACTGCCCTACTCAAATTTACATCAGACACCCTCACTGCAATGCACTCAGGGTTTCTCACGGGAGCGGTTTTCATCGATATGTCAAAAGCCTTTGACTTGGTAGACCACCCACTTCTCCATGACACAGTCCACTCTACGGGCTTTGCTCCTAGTGTTGTCAGTTGGTTTAATAGTTACCTGTAAAATAGGGCCCAAACCATTATATTCAGTTCTACATGCTCCAACCTAATGATGGTGAACACTGGAGTTCTCCAAGGCTCAGTCCTTGGGCCACTTCTCTTTGCAATTTTTATCAACAGCATCACCACTAATCTCCTTGACACCTCATCTCTGCTCTATGCGGATGACATAGTCATGTATGCCAGTGCAAAAGATGTATCTGATGTCAGCCTACACCTTGCCTCTGATTTCCAATGCACACAAGCCTGGCTGCAGGACCACACGCTTGTTCTAAATGAGGCAAAAATACTGTCCATGCTATTCAGGTCCCTCCCTAAACTCAAGATATTCCTAGATAAGTTCAGGGTCTTCTGCTTAGATGGCTCACTCATGACTCCTGTAACATCATTTAAATACTTTGGGGGTCACCCTTGACCAATCACTAAATTCTGAACTCCACAACATCAACGCGTGCAAATCAGTCATTTCCAAGCTAGGCATGTCATACTGGACCAGTCACATGCTAACCCATACTGCTAGAGTGGCTATAGCTCAGTGCATACTCCTACCTACTCTGACCTATGGAGTGGCCACTTATGCTCCTTTACCAAAATTAAATCTTCAAAGATGGGATGTCACCTATAACAACATCTGCAGGTTCATCTCAGCCTCCCACAGACTAAAACACCATTGTCTACTATACTTGGATCTAAATGGGTTGTCCCCCAATGATACTAGACTTTACTCCCTCAGCTCCACTGTTGACAGCATCATGAGTTCTTGTACCCCAACAACTTTAGCCGAGCTATTCACCTACCAGACCTCCAACTACGGCCTATGCTTGGCTGACAAATCCCTACTATGCATCCCCAAATGCAGTACAACCAAAGGCTCTAGAACCTTTGCCCACCATGCACCTCAATTTGGGAACTCACTCCCTCTGGACATCTGGCTAGCTGTTACACACAATGCTTTTAAAAAAGTACTCCACCAGCATCTCAGCTCCACCAACCAATGCTCCTATTTCAGACCTCCTTATTCCTCTGGGTATCCTGCCTATCTTGAAGCTTCTACCTTTTCTCTACAATACTCCCCTTGTGGTACAGCCTATCCCAGCCTTCTATCCTGACACTAGCCCCCTGCAGCCATTCCTTTCTCTCTTTGCCAGCTCCTATCCTATACCCTACCTTTTCTTATTCTGACCTGCTATTATCACTACTGTTCACAATCTTGCCATTCCCCCTGCCCATTATCCCCCTGCACTTGTCAGTATTTTACCACATTTTTATTTATCTATTTTTGTTGTACTTTCTAAATCGTATTTTCAGGACTACTACTGCAATACTCTTGCTACTGTATGTTTTTCATCATGCTATGACTGTAAAAATCTCTATGATCCTACCAGGACCACCCTGTGTACTACCTGTAATGCTTTGCTTATTGTTAAATGCTTTTAAAAATACCCTGTATACTACCTGTGCTGCTTAGTCTATTGTTTAATGTTTCACAACACCTTATTTATGTATCTCAATGTAATCTTCTGTTTGTTATACCTGCAGTGTCTGCCCTGAAACCTCCTGGGTTGTGCCTGAAAACAGTCATCTTTATGGCTAGCGCATTCACCTGGTAAACAAAATCTAAATAAATAAAAATAAATAAATATACAGTGGTAGTTACAGAAAAGTTTCACTGTACCCCAGGATGCTGGTTGGTACTGAGGCAGTACCCCAGTATGCTGGTTGGTACTTAGTCTAATGCGGTGTTAAATGCTGCAGTACAAAACAAGCTTAATGTGCTTCCTCCATTTGCCACTAGATGGTGATCACCACACATTCTGGAGTGGTTGGTGCCATGGAGTTACCTCAGAGGTTGCCAAGAAAGAGGAGCGGTTGGACCT
The DNA here is from genome assembly GCA_016271365.2 of Neoceratodus forsteri. Lineage (NCBI taxonomy): Eukaryota > Metazoa > Chordata > Ceratodontiformes > Ceratodontidae > Neoceratodus > Neoceratodus forsteri. The sequence continues at coordinate 320,761,190 of CM028130.1, forward strand.
CAGTGGGCTCAGGGAGGGTGAGGGTGGTGGAACAGAGGCGCATCCCTCCAGTTGTACCTCTCCACAATTCCTATGCCATTCTGGCAAAGTGTGGTTCCTCTATGGAGGCACCCACAGTGGAGACCAAGGAGGATGCTGGGAACCTCCACAAAGGAGACCCACAGGAGGGTGGCAGGGGACCCTGCAGGGGAAGGAAACAACTCCTGGTGGGGGACTCCATTGTTAGGAAGGTAGAACTGGGGAAGGAAGAGGAGAGGGAGGTAAGGTGCGTGCCTGGTGCCATGCCTTGGAGGGACAGGGAGCGAATCCTCAGGATTGCCAGAGCAGCTGCACAGAGGAGGGAGCTGGATGTCATTGTCCACCTAGGGACAAATGACCTGGCTAAGAAAGGGATTAGAGAAGTGCAGAAAGAGTTTGTGGAATTGGGGAGGGGCCTTAGTCAAGTAGCATGCATGGTAACCTTCTCGGAGGTGCTACCCATCTATGGCATAGGAGAGGCTAGGGTGTTCCATACCATGGGATTCAATCAGTGGTTGAAAAACTGGTGTGGAGCTCAGGGATTTGGCTTCATTGGGGACTGGGGGTCCACCTGGAGTGATGCAAGCCTATACTGGCTTGATGGGCTGCATCTGTCCGGGAGGGAAACCAGGATCCTAGGTGATAGGTTTAAATGCTTCATTGGCAAGCTTTTAAACTAGCCAAGGGGGGAGGCACTGGAAAGGAGCAGGAAAATCCTAGCCCCCAAACAATCATGGTAGTAAGTGCGGCAAACACCAACATAGAGGTGTCAATAGGGAGAAGGGCAGGGGTAAATGGAGAAAGTGAGAAAGGCAAGAAGGACAGGGATGGGGCAAAAGGGGGTAAGGACATAAGGAAATGGAGGGTAATGAGTACCAATGCCCGTAGTCTGGGCAACAAGCTCCCTGAGCTGGTGGCCTTAATGGAAGAGGGATGCCTGGATATTGTAGCAGTCACAGAAACATGGTACACAGAGAACCATGACTGGGATGTTAACATACCAGGGTACATAACCCACAGGAGAGACAGGCAGGGGAGAAGAGGGGGAGGAGTAGCTCTCTATGTAAAGGAAGGGATAAAAGCAACTGAACAAAAGAGTAAACAGGGAGGAGAGGAGGCACTGTGGGTCACCTTGGAGACTGGAAAGGGCACCACAATCCACACAGAGGTTGTGTACAGACCCCATGTCAGGGAAGGAATGGACAAGGATATGATAGAGGCATTCTTAGAATGGCAGAGAGAGGAGATACTGTTGATGGGAGACCTGAATATGCCAGATGTTAACTGGAGCACATTTGCTGCAGCCACATCCAAGAGCAGGGCCATTCTTGATGCCCTACAGGTGGCAGGCATTAGACAGCTACTTTTGGAACCCACTCGTGAGGGAGCAATCTTAGACCTCGTACTCTCAAATGGGGGCAGTGAGAGGATCTCAGATCTAGAAGTGGGTTGCCATCTGGGGACAAGTGACCATCAAACAGTGTGGTTCACGTTAAACTCAGCTACAGAGTCAAGCCATACAAAAGTTAGGGTACTGGACTTTAGGGAGGGCTGACTTTGGCAAGATAGGAGAGTGCCTCAGAAAAGCACTAGCAAACAGGCTAGAAGGAGGTGTGGAGCAACAATGGGAATTATCAAAACTGCCATCACAGGGGCAACAAGCCTTTGTGTGAAGCAAATAAACAAATCAAAAGAAAGAAAAAGCCACTATGGTTCTCAAAAGAGGTGGCTGTGAAAGTCAGGAAGAAAAGATAGCATTCGGAAGTATAAGGAAACACAGAAGAAGCAGGACAGAGAGCTGTACCAGTTAAGGCAGAAAGAAGCAGGGAGGAAGTCAGAATAGCAAAGGCCCAAACTGAGGAAAAGATAGCCAACTCAGTTAAGAAAGGATAAAACCTTTATAGGTACATCAGCGAGCATAGAAAGACAAAGGGAGGATAGTGAGGCTGAATAGAATGAGCGTTGGGTGGGCAGAGGGGACAGTGAAAAAGCAGGAATACTGAATGAATATTTCTGCTCAGTATTCACAAAGAGGAGGGGGAAGTGCCTAATCCAATTAACAGAAGCATTCTTGATAGGGGGGTCGATCCCAGTCCTTTCACAGAAGAAAGGGTTCTGCAAGAACTCCTAAAACTGAAGGTGGACAAAGCAATGGGTCCTGTTGGAATTCACCCCAGAATTCTAAAAGAATTAAGGAAGGAACTAGTGAAACTACTGGCTACTCTTTTTAATAAATCATGGGAGGATGGTGTGGTACCCGAGGACTGGAGGAAGGCGGATGTGATTCCCCTTCACAAAAGTAGGACCAAGACAGAGGCAGGAAACAACAGACCTGTCAGTCTGACCTCTGTGGTAGGGAAAGTGATGGAGTCACTTCTGAAAGAAAGAATAGTTGAGTACCTACAAGTTAGTGGAGCACAGGACCCAAGGCAGCATGGGTTCACAGCGGGAAGGTCATGTCAGACGAATCTAATAGATTTCTTTGACTGGGTGACCAAAGTAGTAGACCAGGGAGGGTCTGTGGACATGGCCTACCTAGACTTTAGCAAGGCATTTGACACAGTCCCACACAAAAGATTAATAGTCAAATTAACCAGCCTGGGAGTGGGTCCCAGGGTGGTAGCCTGGGTAAAACATTGGCTGGACAACAGGACACAGAAGGTAATTGAAATGGAGTCCGCTCTGAAGAAAGGGCAGTTACTAGTGGGGTACCATGAGGTTCAGTATTGGGTCCAGTCTTTTTAATGTCTTCATCAGTGACATTGCAGAGGGACTGGAAGGAAAAGTATGCCTTTTGCAGATGACACAAGATCTCCACAGAGTTGATACAAGGAGGCGTGGAAAGGATGAAAAGGGACTTGGCAAGGTTGGAGGAATGGTCAGAAGTATGGCAGCTAGGATTCAATGCAAGAAGTGCAAAATAATGCACCTGGGAAACAAAAACCAGGGAAGAATACACAATGGGTGGGGAGGTAGTAACAACAACAAAAGAGGAAAGGGACCTGGGGGTAGTCATATCAGATGACCTTAAGGTTACCAAGCAATGTGAGAAGGCAGTAGGGAGGGCTGGGGTTATACTGGGATGTATAGGGAGAGGCATCATCAGCAGAAAACAGGAAGTTATTATCCCTCTGTACAGACAGTTGGTGAGACCCCATCTGGAATACTGTGTCCAGTTCTGGAGACCCCATCTCCGCAAGGACATAGACAGGATAGAGGCAGTCCAGAGGAGGGCAACTAAAATGGTGCAGGGTCTGCAAGAGAAGCCATATGAGGAGAGACTAAAGGAGCTTAATATGTATACCCTTGAGGAAAGAAGGGAGAGGGGGGACATGATAGAAACTGTCAAGTACCTCAAGAGAATCAACAAAGTCCAAGAGGGTAGCATCTTTCAGAAAAAGAGACTTGTAAGAACAAGGGGACACAATTTAAAGATAGAAGGAGGTTGGTTCAGGGGCAATGTGAGGAAGTATTATTTCACACAGAGGGTAGTGGATGCATGGAACACCCTTCCTGAGGAGGTTGTGGGGTCTAAAACTGTGGGAGAATTCAAGAATGCGTGGGACAGACATAAGGCAATTCTTGTGGGGGTTAGGAAGAAATAGGCTGTTGGTTAACTAGGATCTGCGGCCTATCCTGTAGGTAGGAAAATGGGCAGACTAGATGGGCCTAGTGGTCCTTATCTGCAATCAAAGTCTATGTTTCTATGTTTCTATGGAGTGTGCTTTTATTGTTATTGTAATTAAAGTGAGTCATTAGCCATCAGATGGCACTGTAATTGAAAAAAAAAAACACTCCCTGATTGTCTAGTGGCCCCCCTTTCTGATTCCCGATGTTGTCCCACCATTTAATTGATTAATAAACACTTTCCTGTTAGTCCATAGACCCCAATTCCCCAATTGCCCCTTTTAAATTTTTTAAATGTTAATGGATTACTATAAAGGGTTTCTGTCTGCTGTAGGTCCCGCAATCACCACAAGTGGGAAAAGGAAGGAAACATCCAAAGATCCAAATAATGCCACCAAGAACTTTTATTTAGCACTCTCCAAGCACTACAGTTAAGGCACCAGAGGTCCAGAGTGCTTTACAATCGCCAACTTTTATTTAGCACTATTTTCTCATATCCATCATATCCATCATTTCAGTCATATCCAAAATAATTTCAGTCGTATTTCATCATCAGCCTGCTCATCACTTTACCTTCACTGTTGTCCAATACCCACAAAAATATAAATGATTAAAAACATGAATCAGACTGCATCAACTCAGATACAATAATGGCAACAAAAAATAAAAAAAAAGGCCATCGCTATTACTTATACAGTACATGAAAGCACTCTCCTAGCCTAACAATTAATGCACCAGCAGTCCAGAATGCTTCACATTATTTAGCACTCTATTCACATTTCCATCATAGCCAACATTATCTCAGTAGTATCCAAGATAATTTAAATCATACTTCATCATTAACCTGCTCATTACCTCAACTACACTGTTTTCCAATACCCATAGAAAAAAATAAATGATCAAAAATAAATCAGGCTGCACCAGTTCAGATTTAATAGTGACAAAAAATAAATAAATAAAAAGGCCATTGCTATTACCTATACATTAAATGAAGCATATAGTATATTAAAAAATGGTGACAAACATTTTTTTGTAGTAGTGTAACCTTAAAGGACTTTGATGTACATTAGCCTAAATGAGAGATGTAAAATTCAATAGCTGAGGAATATGTTTCTGTTTTATGTTTGCTTTGTGATTTATAACTGACACAGTACAAATACTGTAAGAGTCTCACGTCTACAGTTTTTCATAATTTATTCACATGTGACAGTGCTGACAGACAGTTTTTTTTGTGTAGTAAATCTCCATTTGGGCACCACGATGTGCACCACACCAAGATTTGAGGTACAGTACCCCCTTCTGTACAAGGGACTTCACAGCAAAACTTAGCATAGCTGGGAGCCAAAATACAAAGTTCTAGAGATTGCCGAAACAGGTCTTGTGGATCAACCTGCTAGGACACAGGAACAGTTTGGCAAAGGCAACTGGCATACACTATGTTGTGCACATCTACTTAGGTGTTAAGGCATTGTATGCCAGCATCATGGACAGTAAGGGAATACACATCTATGGTCATGGCAGTCCAGATATGCCTAGACACAGTGGAATAAAAGTGCCCATCGCAATCATTCGGTGGGCAATGTGAGGTCCTCTTATGTCCCATGCAAGAAGATCTGAAAACTCACCAAGCAATATTTCACACTGAAATGTTAGACATGCATTCAGTAGTCTTAGGGGGCAGTATTCTGACCTGTTGCATGCTGCGTAATGGACATACTGTGAAGCAACCATTTATTCCTAAATCCATCAGACATGGAATGACTGACAAACATAAGCGTCTGTAGGACTGTGCCACACAGAGTGCCAATTGCTTGTCTCTTTTGCAAGAATAATTATGCTACTGCTTCACATACAGTACAAATGCTGACTGCAATACCGTAAGGGCTGACACTACTGACTAACCACCTACATCATTGACAACAAGCACTATGATCGGCCACTTGCAATTTGCCAATCAATTTGTGCACACACAAGTGACAGACAAAAATTTCACACTGCAGTCTGATGGCCAACCCTATTCAGGAACTGTCATGACAGATGTTCAGTGATGTGTTGATTCTGTTTATTAATGGCTACACCGAATATAAATCACAAGTCAGCATGTTTTGAAGACTGCTTACTCAGACTGTCCAATTCACATGTGCATGACACAACACTAAGGATTTTTATTTATTTTATTTTTTGTGTGTGTGTGGTTTAATGAGCCGATTGCTTGTCCTTGCTGTTAACCTTCAGATCTGATGCCATGTATGAAGCAAGTGAATTGATGGAGTTGTGTTTTAGCTGCACCCCCAACACAAGACTTGTGAAGGTCCTTGTGTTATAGTACTGATGAACAGTATAGTACTGATGAACTAATGAACAGTACCACTGCTCAGTTGCCAGGATGGGACATAAAGTGTGTGTGTGGGGGGGGGTTCACCTGGGCCAGGCAGTGTAAAAACATCTGTTATCATGTGGGGTGGGTGCATGGGGAAGGGCGCTGCCAATAAGAGCGAATCCTTCCTGGCGCAATCCCTCACAGTGATGGGAGGGTAGGGCAACCGGATGAGGGGTTGGGTGAACTGGGTGACAGGATGTCGCTATGTGTAAGCACGCATGGGGGGAGTGAGCATGGCAAGCATAGGCTGGGAGGGGCGGAGGAGCTGTAAGGGGTGGCGCTGCAGTAGATTGCCGAGCTGCATCGTGGCATCGGGGGTGGGCTAGTGGTTGGAGTGGGTGAGGTGCCAGGTCCAGGTGCTGGTACAGTTTTATTGAGCCTGGCCCAAACCTTTATTTTTTTAATGCTTTCACTCCCCTGACATGCACCCGCCTGGAGTTGAGAATACTTTAATGGGGGGTGTGCGGAAAACGAAGCCTACTGTGAGGGGGGGTGTGGGGGTCACAGCCCCCACCCCCACAGAAAGCATTAAAATACATGTCCCAGTGCCGTTGTCCCATTGTCAGAGTGCCAAAAATGTTTTTGGCACTCTGACTGTGCGATAACGGTGATCACCTTTAGGCGTTCGCTGTTATCACATAAAACCAAAACCGATAATCCCAAGAGACTGCTTACAGACAGCTGATCCTGAAGCAGGCACCAGTCTGTTTTCCATCATACTAGTGCTGTCCTTCCATCCCTTTAGGTACTCACACCCTTGCCACAGGCTACACATTTGGGCAGGACATGACACAGAAATACACAATAATCAGGTACAGTCATGGTTGGTGTGCCCTCTGGACAAGTAAGCAAATAAAAAAAAAAAAAATAGAGGTTAGAGATGCTACCAGATCCCAATGCCTATGAAATTCAATGGATCTGTTAGGAGTCAAGCTCATCTACAGATAGATTTCTCCAGTTTTCTGTTTCATTTATTTATTGTTAACTAAGCCCCTATATGTTAATCTAGTCACCACACTTCACTATCTGATACGTTGCATTAATTTTTACTGTTGCACTACTTTCACCACTGTTTGGAAGCCCAGATTAAAACTGCAGCTGCCAGGTTTTTTTTCACAATTTCTCCTTCTTGTTTTCATGCTCTATTATGTGTTTTCTTGCTCTACTGATGGTGAATAGCAACAGCCTATAAAATGTGATATGTGTAAACTAATATAACAAATTATTCCATTAATGTGTCTCCTCCTTTGTGGGTTGTTGCCAGATGCTATATGGGTTTGTGTGTGTGGGAGGGTGGGGTTGATTACTCTATAAGGAAACACACCATACAGAAGTACAGTATGAATTTCATTATTGATCATATTTTAAATATATTTAAATTAAGTCATTACAATATGTTGCACAATGTTAAAAATAACTAATTTAAACACAACTCTACTTTTGCTGTACAAGAGTCATTGGTGTAAGAAAATAAAATATTTGATGCAAAAAAATGTTATATATAAGGTTTTATTTATTTATTGATTTATTTATTTATTCATTCATTCTTGGATTACAATACCTCTAAACACAGACAATTCATTTACAAAGGTTCCATGTCAGTGGGGGAGGGAAGACAAAACATACAAAGGGTAAAATTACAATGTTTCCAAAACAGTAAAATAAAGTGAGCAAATATATATGTATCTATATGCAGTTTTATCATTCTAATAGGAGGAAAGTGTAGATAAGAGGGGGGAGGATACAGATGGAAGAAAGAAAGAAAGAAAGAAAGAAAGAAAGAAAGAAAGAAAGAAAGAAAGAGGCAGCCATAGGCCTTGTCAAGCTTGTGTGGGAGGGGTAGGGACAGGGGGTGAGGTGGGCAGGGGGATAAGAAAGGTAGGAGGTGGCAGCCATAGTCTTTGTCAAGTTGGTGAGGCAGGGGTAGGGGCAGGGGGTGAGGTGGATGGGGTGGTAAGAAACGTAGGAAGTGGCAGCCATAGGCCTTGTCATGCTGGTGTGGGAGGTGTAGGAGCTGGAGCTGAGGTAGACAGGGGCCTTGTCAAAGTGTAAAAAGGGTGGTAGCCTTGGAATTATAGAGGTAACAGCAGAGACACAGGGTTATCCAGTTATGAGGAGAAGATTGAATGCTAGTAGATGGGAGTCTTTGGTGAATCAATCAAAAGAACTGTGACTGGTTTATACCAGCTAGTAAGTAAATGGCACAACTAGTTATATCTGTTTGAACCTAAGAGGTTTCTTGTAATTATTGAAGGGGACACATAGGTTTATCACAAATAAATCCAAAGTATTTGCATCTGATCTTGCTGTACCAGGAGTTAAAATTAGATGGGTATACTGTACTATGACAAGGCCACAGTACAATTTAAAAAGGATGATACACACACACACACACACACACACACACACACACACAAACACACTGTAAATGAGATGTCTCTCCAGTAGTGCATCCTAGGTTAAGAGGAAACATACTTTTTTTGTTGTTGTTGTCGTCGTTGTAGTACAATATGTTTTTTTTTATTATTGCTGTTCTAACTATGATTGTACATATCCATGACAAGCACAATGATTGCTACCTCTGTAAATACATTGGCAAACTACATACTCCAGCAGACTTTTTCAAATGGTTCAGCCACTCCTAAAAATCTAGTATTTTTTTATATTGATTATTTGTGTCTCAATGCTTATTGGGACTGTGAACAGCTATCCCAATCTTACACTGAGCAGAGAGCTTTGACTAAGGAGACAATGGGACAGACACCCCCTGCAGAATAATTTATAGTTACCCCTTCCTCCTGATTTTTAGATTACTGATAATCCCAAATCCTACCCCACTTTGGATAGCATTGCTAAATAATCTAAGGACTCTGAGTTTCTTTTAAAAAGAAAGTTGTTAGAACAAGCAAGTGAATCTTAGAATCAGCAAACCCCATCCAATGACAGTTACATGAGATAAACAAAAACATACAAAAAGTTTAAAAAACTGCTCCAAATATTGAATTGTCAGTTAGTATTGCAAAACTAAAAAGGGGGAGTTGTACACAGTTTATGCACTTAATGTTATATGAAATAATATGCAGTTTATATATTGTTTATTCTCAGTCAAGGAATGTATGTATGTATGAGTGCCTGTGTGTGTGTGTGTGTGTGTGTGTGTGTGTGTGTGTGTGTGTGTGTGTGTGTGTAAATATATATATATATATACACATATATATATATTATATATTGATAAAGAGAGTTATTTATGAGAGGTATACTTATGGAATTCCTTGAATTTGGTTTATAGTAGTCAATGTGAATCTGAGAATGGCTGTACACCCATGATACCGGATTACTTCTTCCATAATCTGACTTGACCAAAACAGCTTGAAAAGGTGCTGTGCCTAGCATCAAAATGCAACAGCTAATATACAATTTTCTTTCATTTTAAATCCTTTGAGGTTATATAAAATAGGGACAGATAGGTATGTAGGTGGATAGATACATAGGTAGGTAAACAGATGCATAGATAGATCAGACAGATAGGCAGACATTTGGAATATACACCATATTGCTATTTGTTGGTAGAAGATGCATATTATGCAAAATATAATCATACAAACATAATCAAGATGCTTAGGATCAAATTTTAAAATATTAAAACATTTTTCATAGATGGACAGACTGAATCAAAAGCTAGCATGGGGGTTCCTTCTTGACCAAACATACATTTCCAGTACCAAAAATGTAAAACTCTGCATTAGGACAAATGCATCCTGAGGTTCATAAAAAATTAAATGTATGTCTGATTTCTCTACACAAAGGAAGTAATGACAAGTTAAATTCTTCCGATACAATAAAATATTCAAGTATCCCCTCCATGAATTATAATGAAAGAAAAGTCAGCAGAATAATAAATGCAGACAGTGAGTAAGAAGCTTACATTTTAAACCATGTAGAGTTAGCAATGGTGCGCAGAATTTGCATCTGTGCCTGCAAAGTGGTGGGCTTGTAGCTTAATGGTTAGAGCACTGGAATAACATATCAGAAGTCTGAGGTTCAAATCCTGGTAGATCCACATTTTCCTTTCTCATTTCCATCCTTCATTTAAAAAAATATATACCTTGCAGGGGTTAAACTGCACTGAGAGAAGCTGTATTTCCAAATTGGTTCCTAGTTGCAGTATTGCACAACACTAGAGAAATGAATGTGTGTAGCTATGAAGAAGGAAGTTTCTCACACACTTTAACCAGTGGGCCTGTAGCTTAATGGTTAGAGCACTGAAACAGCATACCAGAGGTCTGAGGTTCAAATTCTGGTAAGTTCACATTTTCCTTTCTCATTTCCATCCTTGATTTTAAAAAATTTAGGTGACAAAACAGAATAACACCTAAAAATGACCTTGTGCATCAGGCAATCACGCTTCAGATCTACACCAGTCACTGAAATGTCAGCACTGGATTTTGCGAAGTATATAGATAGTTCCACAAAATAGCGGGAGAGAAATAAAAAAAAAATCCCATATTAAAATGCATGATTGAAGACTTGGTTTGCTCTCCAAGGCACCTAGCTTCACCTGAGCTCTTCCATTCTAAGATTGCTTGAAAGGACAGAGCAGAGAACCTTAGCAGAGCAAGGGAAATGGATTAAGACTTCTTCTGGCTAAGCAGATTTACTGTGTTGTTATTTTTATTTTGTACTCACAGGGATTGCTACTATTTGTTGCTAACATTTCATTGCTTTATTTTTCTCAGATTTAAATTGTTGTTGCTGGTATACCTTCTTCTGCATTATTACAAGGTATGCCTACAGGTGTGTGCTAACAGATTACTGCTGTAATCTTCTGATTCAAATTGTCTTTTGCAAGATACTGTATATCTTCTGTTACTGCTTTATTTTTCTCCGTAGCAAAGTGTTTCTTACAGGGTATATCTTCTCTGAAATTATTACAGGTGGTGCTTTACAGGTTTTACAGTTTTATCTAACATTAGGATAAGCCTTCAGGGTTACTGCATTTGTTGTTGACTGATTGTTTCTGCTCTTATCTCCTTGTTCTTTCATTCGTGGTTCTTCTTTTTCAGCAAGGGAAGGGCCCAGCCACCCACCCCCATCCCAACCATCCTACACTACACTCATTTTATAAGGTACCACAGTTGTGACATTTCCTGTGGCAAAGCAGGAAGGGGTGGATCAGTGAGGCATCCACAAGGTGAGCTCATTTACTGGGGCACTAGTAATTTAACTTGTTATAACAAGTTATACAAAAACAAAACACAAAATCAAACCATTACTTGCATTTTCTTCCTTCTAATTACTCTGACCAGGTTATAAACCCAGAAACTTATCTGAAATGGATATCATTAACTGCAGGTACTGCAGAATACTTTTCAGGACAGTCTTACAGGATTTAGGACACTGTTCTACATGCTCGGCCATTGGAGATCTTAGGGCTGAGCTCCGGGCAGCATGGGCAGAAATTGCATGCCTCAAATTTCATATTCAAGAGGAAATACATTATAAGAACCACCTACCATTTCCCCAACATCTAACAGAAGAACCTCGACTGCAGAGGGTATTTGGTCCAGGAGGTTGGCAGGTGGTTAGGAGGGGCAACTCGGGTGCCCCATCACTTGGTGCTCTCCAACATATTACCTGGAAAAACCATATAAACACTGCAAACAGGTATCTGCCTCTATCTCCGAAATCAAACAAAGGGGCAGAGGACACTGCAGAGCAGGACACTGCAGCACAGGAGCTAGCACAACAAAACTCACCCAAATCAGGAACCAAAACAAAAAAAACAAAAAGGAAATCCAAAAAACTTCTGATCATAAGAGACTCCATGATTCGGGGAGTTGATACCCATCTCCAGCCAGGGGTAATGGTCAGATGTCTCCCAGGTACATCAGCATGGACAGACACTGGCCGCATTGCTAAAATTGTTCACAAAGCAGGAGAAAACATTGACATCCTGGTACACATAGGGACTAATGATATCGTCAGCCGGTCAGTTGTGGAGACCAAGGAACACCTGACCAGGCTGGGTGACAAACTGTTATCCATTTCATCCGACATCTCCTTCTCTGAGATCTTGCCAGTCTGGGAGAGGGGGGCAATGGACGGAAGGTTAGAGAAAGGGAGATAGGGGAGCTAAACCTGTGGCTCAAGGGCTGGTGCCAGGAAAAAAAGACACCGATTTGTAGGGAACTGGCAACAGTTCTGGGAGCGAAAGTTCTTTAAATTTGATGTACTGCATCTGACTAAGGAGGGAGTCAGTGCATTGGGGCAGAAGTTTGATGTCTTTGCAGAATATTTAAACTAGCAAATGGGGAGAGGGGTGCAGCACCCCATAAGTCGAATGGGAAGAACACCCCTCCCCCCTCAGCTAGTGGTCAAACAGTGATTCAGTATGTTTGCAGTTCATTTGCATCACCAGGTAAGAAAAAAGGTCCGTCTCCCCTTACAACGCACATGTGAAATGCCAAACCTCACCCAACAACTAACACACCAAAATCTGGCTAATGGAAAATCATAAAAACATAGAAACATAGAAGTTGACGGCAGATAAGGATCGCAAGGCCCATCCAGTCTGCACATTTCTTTTTCTACCTTATAAATGTGCCATCGGCCTTTGCACTGTCAGTGGCCTATCTATTCATACTCATCTGTATTGCTTCCTTATGCCTATCCCATGCATGTTTGAAGCCCTGCACTGTATTCATAGCCACCACTTCCTGAGCTAGGCCGTTCCATGCATCCGCCACCCTTTCTGTGAAAAAGAATTTCACCACACAGCATCGGCACTAATAGGGCTTTTCAATATTGTAGCCTCACGCAAATCCAGCACTATTCCTGCACTATGGATTTGCGCTAGACACAAAGGTTTGAATATCTGGCCCCAAGAATACAGCCCAACCTGCTTATAACAGACACATCAGTTCGGATGGATTTTGTCTATTATAGAGTGTCCATTATATACGGTGTCCACTGTAACTTGCAACTATGGTTTCACACTTCAGAATCCAGTGCAGCTATTGTGTGCACTAGATGTATGCTAGATGTGGACTTCAATGTTATTTGTAGTGAATTTACAGTATTTATAACTTATTATAGCTTATTTAGGGGATCTGTTTCCTTGTTTGTTTTGTTTTGTTTTTGCTTTATTTTTGCTTGCTTGTGCTCATACAGGACTTTGATTGGGGGTATGAGTCTTGTGTGGGTTTCATAGGTCTTTGGGGGGGTGTTGTGCTGACTATAAAGGATTGTACTTCATATTTATTTATTTATTTATTTATTTGTTTATTTATTTATGTTTGCAGGTAATCTCTGATGGATACTTAGTGTGTGTTTTGGGTTGTTTAAGCTTCCCACATCTTCTCAGTAATAGCCAGGTGTTTCCATTATGGTATAATGTCCTCTTGTTGCTCCATTGCCTGCTTGAGCACTATGAGTGCCTCTGTTAAATTGTGGGCTGTTACCAATGTTTGCAGTTCTGAGTTCTGTTTGTCCTCAGTATCTTAATCATCTGGATCCTCATTGTGGGACAAGATTCTCATCTGGCTTAGCACTTCCTCAACATCACAGATTTCATCTGGTGGTCATGTTCTGTTTGATGGCATATGTGACAGACCTTGAGGAACTCATCGGTCATACCAGCTGGTAGGGAAATTTCAGGCTAAGGTTCTGTTAGAGGCTGTTGTGGTGCATTGATATGCAGCTCTGCCTTTTCAAAATAACACACAATTGTCTCCTCCTATGTGGCATGATTCCCAGGATTGCTTCATCAGTTGGATCATGTTCAGGAGAAAGAACTTCTGCATGCAAATAGCTACACTCAGATCAGCACCACTCTCCAGCATTTTAATAACCCTGTAATGTATATCCCTCACATAGTGTTGATTAAACAAATAAATAATATCCTGGTCTAATTGTTGATTCAGGCAAGTGGTGTTAGGTGGCAAAAACACCAACTTGATGTTCCTTAACCCCAGAACATTATGTTGGCCAGTAAAACTGTCTAGAATTAAAGCAACTTTATGACAGTGAAGCCTGTGATCCCATGCACTTACCCATTAAGTGAAAAGGTCACCAGGGATCCATGCTGTCTGGTTGGCATGGTAGTCCACAGAGAAATAACTTATGCCCGTAAAACACTGTGGTTACACAGATTTATCCACAACGACCAGATCCACTTTTTTGTGTGCCTGCCATATTTTAGAACTATACAGACAACCACTCTTCTGCCTTCTTTTGCCCCTGTGGACTTTCCTTTTTTAAGGTCATTTTGCCCAGGCTGATCTGGCAACATGTCTTGAATGTGCTGTTTGTTCCCTGCCATGTTGGCATATAACATTTTGCTTTTCACCATGGACTTTCTTCAGGCTGATATTGTTCTGGATCTTACATTTGTGAAGTCAGCCCAGGGAGGGTGAGAAATCTGGCTTCCCCATGGCAACTGCTAGCTAAGAGGCTTTTTGCAGCAAATCATAGCTCCCCTCCCTCTTGCATTAACAGACCATGTTAGCAAGACTTCTTCAATGTTGCCTTTTTTCCCCAACCCAGTTTCTCTTACAGCTGGGATCTTGGTTTTTATGTCATTTATTCAGAATGTGGTCTTTGGCTTTGAGAAAGTCAGAAATAATGGACTTAGGAATGGAAAAGTGGTCAACTAACTCCCTAATACTGGTCTTAGGGAGCATTTCAATTTCCTGAATGATCTCCACATTCTGAGTTAATGCCATGACAGACCAGTTGGAAGCCATTTTCAAACAGCTGACTGGATATTTCAGCTGTCAAACTTACAGTCCTTAATAGAAATCAGCTGATCATGTGCCTCACCAAAAATACTGGGATATAGATGAAGACTCCTGTTGTGAGCATTGTGAGGGCCAACTGAAAAGAAAACAGGTAATGGAACCACAGGGAAGATGTTTGGTATACAGGGGCTGGCAGGTTCATTATAACTGTACAGTTTAACATGTATAGTATAGACAACAGCAAATGGCAGGATGGGCATGACTGCCATAAGCAGGTATCTGCTATTGCAGTGTCTGTTTTACTTAGGTGACCTGTAATCTCTAAGTGATTACAGCCTGACCTGCTTACATAGAAACATATGTAAGCAATAAGACATGACAGGGTGTGTGTTGAACAGATATTACCACATGCCCAGGGGCATAGTAAGGCACAAGGCCACCGGCCGAGTGTCTTCAGCCCCTGGTAGAGCAGTAATATCTGTTCAACACACACCCTGAAGTGTTTTATTGCGGTTATAAAATGGTTCTCTCTTTTTTTATATATATATTTGTCATCTTAAAAAATATTATTGAACTGAAAAAAAAAAACTGAAATCACTGTGTTAATTTGAGAAAACAGTCCTTCCGTCTACTAGGTGATGACATCATTGTCTTCTGACACATTAACATTTGTACTGTTGTGCCCCCTCCCCCCACGTCCGAATCGAGAGAACAAGTGTGGTTAGGACAGGAAGTAACAGGTTCTCCCTGACAGGTTGCGCCACTTTCACGATTAAAAAAAACAAAGGAATAAGGGATGCAGATTTGTTTTAAATGTAGCGGGATGGAAGCGCTGTTTGCCATGAGATGGAGTCCTGTTCTGGTCTAGTTCCAGTTTTGTGCAGCAGCAAGCTTCAGTCTCCCCGAACTAGAAGAATGCTTTATGCACAATAAAACACTGCTGCTCTCTGATTTTGAGTTCTAGCGGAGATGAGGTTGGGGGTGGGATTGTCATCAAGACATTCACTCCCTCGCTTACCAAGACTAAAAACATTGGCGGCCTTTAAAAAATGAACGTTCCACTGACACATCTTAACATTCCATTTAGGGGCATTGATTTATTGACCTGTACTTTTTTTTCTCTGTGTGTGAAACATATATGACACTTCGTTTCTAGCCAATCAGAAAGCTTATTTTTACAAGCCCATTTTATAAAATTTGACAGCAGACAAGGACCGCTTGGCCCACCTAGTCTGCCCATTTCCCTACCTAATGAATAAGCTGCAGATCCTAGTTAACCAACAGCCTACTTCCTCCTACCCCTACTAGAATTGCCTTATGTCTGTCCCATGCATTCATGAATTCCCCCAATGTTTTTGACTTCACTACCTCCTCAGGAAGACTGTTCCATGTATCCACCACCTCTGTGAAAAGATACTTCCTCACATTACCTCTGAGCTGTCCCCCCTCTATCTTCAAATTGTCCCCCCTTGTTCTTGTACATTTCTTTTTCTGAAAGATGCTACCCTCTTGGACTTTGCTGGTTCCCTTGAGGTAGTTGAACACTTGAGCTTATAACTGACACATTAGTTCAGATGGATTTTGTCCATTATATAGCGTGTCCACTGTAGTTTGCAACCATGGTTTAACACTTCAGATTCCAGGGTGACTAGTGTGTGTGCTAGATATACAGTATGCTAGATGTGGACTTAAATGTTATTTGTAGTGCATTTATAGTGTATTTATAACTTATTATAGCTTACTTTTTGGGGGTTGTTTCCTTATTTACTTATTCTTTTTTTTGCTTCTGTGTGCTTATACAGGACTTTGATGGGGGTGTGGGTTTCATGGGTCTTAGGGGGAGTGTTGTGCTTACTGTACTGTATTATATTTAAAAAAAAAACATTTTTTTGCTGGTAATCTGTGATGGATGCTTAGTGTGATTTTTTTGGGGGGTTATGTAAGTTTCCCTCATCTTCTCAGTAGCTGACATCTGTTCCTATTTTGATATGAAATCCTCTCCTTGCTCCATTACCCACCTGAACGTCAGGAGTGCCTGTCTTACATTGTGGGCTGTCACCTGTGTTTGTGGATGCATGTCCTCCATGCCCTCCATTCCATCAGCATTTGGATCCTCATTGGAGGACAAGATTGTCATATGGCTTAGCACTTCCTCCAGGTTGGAGATTTCATCTGGTTGACTGTGTTCTGTTTGGTCAACTAAATGACAGACCTCAAGGAACTTGTTATCAGTCATGCTGGCTGGTGTGGAAATCTCAGGCTCAGGTTATGTTAGGAGCTATTGTGGTATATAGGTATGGATCCCTGCCTTTGTGAAACAATGCACAATCATATCTTGTGTGATGCGATTCAAGGACTGATTCATTAGATGGGCAACATCCAGGAGAGAGAGAGATCTTCTGCATGCAAATAGCACTGCTGTCAAGCATTTCAAAAACCCTGAAACACATAGCGCTCTTGTAGTTTTGTTTAAGTAAAAAAAGAATGAAAGAATGCCCTCTAATGGATGGATCAGGCAAGTGGTGTTAGGTGGCAAAAACACTAACCTGTTGTTCCTTTTCCCAGGGATATTAAGTTGGCCAGTAAAGTTGTCCAAAACAAAAGTAACTTTACTAATGGTGAATCATGTGATCCCATGCGCGTAAAAGGTCACCAGTCATCCACACCATCTGTTTGGCATGGTAGTCCACAGGGGATGTCTTATACCCCTAAACACTATGGCTGCACAGATTTACACACAACAACCAGATCCAGTTTCTCTGTGCCTGCCATATTGCAGCAGCCCAATACAGACAGATACTCTTTTACCTTCTTTTTTTATTATTATATTTTATTGCATATATTGCTTACAAATTATTTATAATACAGTAGGACTCTAAAGTGGTACAGCAGGTAAATGACATAAAAATGTCATTTACAGAATCAAAAGAAAATATCCTTCTACCAAATTACTTACTAGAATGTTTTTTATAACCCAGTATTGAGATACTGATGGGAAGAAGTGCTGGTCAAATAATTAAGAAAGGAAAAGCTGAGCCCATTCCCCTTTTGTTAATTTGTTTCCTTTATTAGTATCTTTCCAGTATTTAAGAATTACTTATTTAGATGGCCTTGTGGTGCTAAAGGCTGAGGTGTTGGATGCCACACCTCACACCATGCTGGCAACCTGGGTTCAGGAATGAGCCTTGGTCTTTGGGGGTCGGCAGGGGGTTGGCCCAGAGATGGATTAAGTTGCCACTGAGCTGCTCTCCTCTCCTGGGTTGGGACCCAGTCATGACTAATGCAAGGCTGCCCCCAGGTGGATGCCCGAGGGTAGTGCAGATGGGAATGGCTAGAATAGGGAGGGTGCTGTAAATCGTTGCATGTGCTTGCCTTCACATGCTCAGGCAGCCACAGCAAAGGAGAGGGGAGAAAAGTGAAACCTTGGAGCTGGCAGGCTCCATGATGGCCCGTGGATCTCAAGCCAGTCCCTCAGAGTCTAGATATTGGTCTCCGGGAGTGAGAAAGTCAACACCCTTCACCCTCGGTCCTGCCATTGGGGGGACAACCCATGAGGGACCTACCAGCTGGATTGGGAGAGGGACTCAGGAACCAGACAGAGACCCTCCAAGGGAGGTGCAGGAGCCACCTGCCAGGGGAGAAAAATCCAGATCAAAAAAAATTACTCATTTAGTACCCATGGGTGATGCTAAGACTATAATTAGTTCATGTTTTAAAAATAGTCTTTTATCATAATATTCCAGTATAAGGGCTTCACCTGTTGCTTTGAAAAGGGAAATCCCAAATATTCTTAAGGTGACCAGCACCTCAGTCCATCAGACTTGTACAGTAGAGAAGCTCCAAAACATATGGTTGGAATCAGCATTTTTGCTCATTGCAGTGCCAGCATATGTGATCAGTTTTCATCCTAGCTCTGAAGATCCTGTAAAATGTAAAATGTGCTCTGTTTATAATCTTATATTATATCATTTTATCCCATGAAGTCTTGTAGTTGTTAATTGAGGTGAACATTTCCATCCCTTATCTTTCAGTTAATAAAGTATTAAGATCATCATTCCATTTTTCTTTTACTTTTTTGTAGGTGTTTATTGGATTTTTGTTCAAAATTTTGTAAAACCATGCAAAAAGACCTATTTTTTTTGCTTTATTTTTGCCATTAAGCCCTCTTCTATCAATTTTCTGTCAGAGGCCCTTTTCTATCTTTTGAAATCTTTATTAAATACACTCAGCAGTATCCTAAATTAATAATGCTTTATATCAGTTAACTGAAATTTTGTTTTTAAATTGGTCAAGCATAGACTATTCATGTTATCTATAATATCTGTCCATCTGTGTATCCCCTTGTTGATCCAGTAGAAGAAATCTATAGTTCTTCTGTCTACTTTAACATTGGGATTTTTCCAAATTGGATTGGAATAAAATATTTTTGTATGGCATTTAACTTTAATAATTTTGTTAAAATAAAAAAAATGATAAAATGTTTACCTTTACATGCATGTTTCGGGTTGAATCATATATTTTGAATGGTGTACTTTGAGTTTATACCCAGTTTTATCAAACTGTTTTTTTCTGTATTATGATATAACTTTTTGTTACATGCCCAGTCTAATGCTATTTTGATTTTATACATTTGATTACATTTTGTAAGGTCTAGACAAGTGAGCCTACCATCTTTTTTAGGGAAATAAAGTTTCACCCAAGAGATTCTGTGTCTTTTTTTATTCCATATATATTTTTTGAAAAGTTGATTGATTTTTTTATGCCACTGAGTGGGAATAGGTATTAGTATAATTTACAATAGATAGGAAATTGTTGGCATAACTAACATCTTAATAATTTGTATTTTCCCCATAGCAATAAGGAAATCCTATTCCACCCTAGTAGTTTAGTTTTCATGCTATCCAGCAGAGGAGTAAAATTTTATTGTAAGAGTTGATCATTTCTGTTGGTTAGTGTAATTCCTTTATAATTAATGCAGTTATTATTTATAATTGCTTTGCAATTTTTAAGAAAGTTTTTTGTATATTATATGTAAGTATGTCCAGTTTGTTTTCATTCACCCTATAACCTGTTATTTAGGAGAATTGAGAAATTACCTTTTTAGTTCCATAATGTTTTCTTGAGGTGTGTTAAGCAATAGAATAATATTGCCAGTGTAAGCGCTTAGCTTACTTTCTGTATTGCCCACTAAGATTCCTTTAATTTTGTTGTTTTATCTAATTTCCTGTACAAGGGCTGCTAAAGCTAGCATGAAAAGAGTTGGGGACAAGAGGCAACCTTGTCTAACCCCAAGAGAGATTTTGAACTCTTGTGATAGATGATTATTCATTTTATTGATGACATTGGAAAGTGATATAAAGATTTTCTTAAATCTTTAAATGAGTATGGAAAACTCCACTGCTGGATAGCATGCACAAGAAACTGCCATACAAGTATATCAAAAGCCTTGCTTGCAGTCACAGATAAATATATTGCTTCTGTTTTAACCATATTGAGATATTCTATGATGAATTGTAATTTATGCAAGCCAGAATGTTTAGATCTGCCTGATATGAAGCTCCCTTGGTCAGGGTGAATCATATCAGTCAAAACCTGGAGTATTTGGTTAGTTGTTTTTGCCAGAATTTTATAATCATTATTTAAGGTAGATATGGATCTGTAATTTTCTACTTTCTGATTACCTTTATTGGATTTAGGCATTGGAGGAATAAAGGTTGTTCTAAAAGGTGGTATAGTAGAAGCGCTACCATACATTTATCGTAAAAGCCCGTAGTATAGTATATCCATCTAAACCTAGACGTTTGCCTTTTGGAATTGATTTAATTGCTGCTTTGATTCCTGTTTCTGAAATTTGCTTTAAAATAAGTTTCTTTAATCTGCACTGTTTCAGAAATTAACTGATTATAGTAACTAAGTTTGTGAATTAAA
This sequence comes from Neoceratodus forsteri, assembly GCA_016271365.2. Taxonomy (NCBI): domain Eukaryota; kingdom Metazoa; phylum Chordata; order Ceratodontiformes; family Ceratodontidae; genus Neoceratodus; species Neoceratodus forsteri. The sequence goes on from CM028130.1 coordinate 320,781,881, forward strand.
GGGTGGCATTTTGATTTATACAGTTCTTGAAAAAATTTCAAAAAATAATTTTCTATTGCGGCCTTCTCACTTTGTACTTGCCCATTTTCATCCAGTGATTATGCGTGGTTCATAGCTCAGTGCTTATGTTACATACTGTAGCTGAGTGATGTAGGTTGTGCTTGGATACAGAGACCAGACCAGTAAGTAGGACAATGCTTGCATGGTACTAGTAGTAGTATGAAATGATTAGTGCTTAAGTACTTCAGCATAGACATAAGCAAGTCAGTGATTATAGTACACATGAGCTGTATAGCATATGTGAGGGCTTAGATGCTTGAACTGATGAGTAACTTGTTATTACATGATGTTTTAGCCTTTCTCTGTATCCCACTATAGGAAGGATGCTTAGTCCAGTAGTATGAGACCCCCCAAAAAATAATGATATCATATGAGTGTTCTGTATCCAAATGTTAGAAGGAGTCGAGTAGGATGACACCCCCCAAAAGAATGAGTAGCAATATGATTACCTCCTCCAGCTCTGGAGAATGTGACCAGTAGCATGCAGGAGAGGAAACCCCACCTTGGGGGGGGAACCTCTGAGGACCCATCTCACCTGCCCATCCTTTTGGGCACACTAAAGGAGAGTAATCTTAAGTAATAATTTAAAATCAGTCGACTAATCCAAAAACCAAAGTCATAGATCCAGATCCAATGAAATGGGAAACTGAAGAAAGCACTGAGTTGACAGCATTGGGTGAACAAAGCAGCCTTCTTCAAGCAAACTCCTAGTTTGAGAGTCCATGTCCAGGGCAGAAAGATAGGATTGGAATCCATGGTCGATAAAAGTTGAAGCATTGAAGATGCATCAATAAAGTGCTCCAGCAGGTAAAGAAATCTTCTTTTGGAAGAACCAGCAGCCAAAGGTTAAGTGTTCATGTTTAGAATTGGAGATATTCTATGATGAATTGTAATTTATGCAAGCCAGAATGTATAGATCTGCCTCATATAAAGCCCCCTTGGTCTGGGTGAATCATATCAGTCAGAATCTGGAGTATTTAGTTAATTGTGTCCTGCATGGCAAGCTGTGTGAATGAAGGCCTCGGTGATGAAGTACAGGAACTACCACACGTTGCATGATCTGGAGAGGGCGAAGCAGTAGAAATCTCTGATCTGGAGTGTGGAAGCAGGTAAGTAAGGTAGGTGTTGATCCTAGTGTGAATAGGTAGACATAAGTTAGATATACTTCCAGATTTGAAAGGGCAAGGCAGGTAGTAGAATAGGCAAGTCTGACTGGATACACCCCTAGGCCCTGTAAGGGTGAAGCAGGTAATATGAGCAAATAGTGTAAATAAGTGGATCCGTTCATAGGTCAGTAGTAGTAATTAAATCTGCAGGATGCAGATGAAGTAGCAGAGAAGTAGTATTGCATAGATTATGCATGGTAAACAACAAGAAGCATGAGGAAATGGTAATAGCACAGGAACAAAAGCTTCGTTCAGTGACCCTAATGGTTGCATAGCAATGCAAATATCCAAGTATCAAAAGCCAAAATGGTACAGCAGCTAGAACTGACTTAGTGAGGATAGTCAGATGAGTCCAGAATAGTCAGGCTTATAAATCATAACTGAAGAGGCTGAGTTGAATGAAGTAGCATTGGTACAGAGTCCAAAAAGCCTTAGAGCACAAATCATGATATTGAAAGTCTGGTGGAGTAATTCAACAATCGTCCTGGCAGGAGTGTAGTAGTAGTGAGTCAGATGACTAAAACAGCAAGGCAGAAGCTTCCAAATAATAGACTATGAATAGCGAAACAATTCCAGATGTGAGTCCACAAGAAAGGAGCACCTCAGGCTGGCAGACACGGTGGCAGGTTGATGTATAATAGAATATGCGAACCTCCAGGCCCCGAGCTGGGTGAGGCAGGCGTAGAGTAGAAGTAGATAAACTTCCAGGCCCAAAGGGTGAGGCGAGTCATAGAAGCAGGTGAATAAGGAGTAGTAATACTAGTTCAAGGAATCTCCAGGCCCGTAGGGGCATGGTCTTTGAATATGATGCAGTGAACCTCCCATTACAGGGCTAAGGTTCGTCATAGAGCAGTTGTAGATAAGAAATAATAATGCTGAACTGCATGTAATGCAGAAATAGCAACCAAGTAGTATGGGAGAGAATGGAAATGGTATTGTTAATGATAACAGATCCTGAGGCAGACTGGTGAAGTAAAAATATAGTCCAAGGTAGACTTATGAGAGTGGTGAAGGCTCTGGAAACTCTGTATCCTGAAGATCGGGGATGGCAAGATTGCAGTGAAGAGACCTGGACAGATGTGTTGGTAACTCAATCCAAGGTAATGAGCATCCTGAAACTGTAGTAGATCATGTCTTAGGCATAGGTTAAACTAAAGAAGGTAAGCAGCATCCAACAGAATAGAGGCGAGTGTCTTGATGTAATCCAGAATAATTTAGTGGAAGGAAGAAGTTTTCTGAGGCATGATGTGGAGAAGCACATCCAAATGAATGTAATAGCTCATTAGGAAGCATCCATGGAAATGAAAAGGAGCTAAGCTCAACGAGATAAGAAGTGCTGACTATACCACATGTAAATCAGCTGATGGACTGTAGGAGGTGCGGTTGACTGTAGGTCAGCCGGTGACACAATATAAAGAGTAGCTAAACCCAAGAATGCTAGCAGATGTCTGGACTATGCGTAGGTCAGCTTGAGAGTAAGTAAAGAGTGGCAGCTAGCCCCACGTAAGTTAGCATGTGCAGCTGGACCCCATGTAGGTCAGCTGATAAGGTAAGTAGAGGGAGGGATAGCCCAACGGCTTGCTTGTGCAATCAGGCCACACCAGTCAGCTGGTCGGGTAAGTAGGGCAAAAACAGAATGGGGGGGCACACAAGCTGAGGAGGAAACAGAAACAGCCATGACCCAGCATGCTAGTGAGCACAGTGAGTGCGATTCATTCTAAGCAGAGCAGTGGTCTGCCTGCTAACTGAAATAGGATGTTGGGGAGGAGCTCTTCCCCACATAACTACAGGCATGCACCATTCAATTGTCCAGATTCTGTTTAAAATCATTTAGCCAAATGTTTCCCTGCTTGTTAACTATATTACCTCCATTTTTATTTTCATTCTGATCTAGTTGGTTTTAATATTTAATGTATCTGTGTTTATGACCCAAGTTTTAGATTTCAGTATTCTTCTCTTTTTGATTCATCCCTCATTCTAACTGCTACTTTGAGAGTTTTAAGTCTTACTTCCACTTCTTTTATAATTTGTTTTTATTTATCCATACAACATTAGATATTATAACACCTCTAAATGTTGCTTTGAAGGTATACCACATTTCAACAATATTATAGCCACTTTGGGCATTGTCTAGTCAGAAATTATTTATTGTGTCTTTTATTGCTTCTCTGATGGTGGAGTTTGCAATCAAATTGTTATAGTAATTCCAAAAGTATGTAGCCCCTGTTACTTATGTTTAGTAGTAACTCCACTGATACAGGGTTATGATCAGAAACACTTGAGGGATGAATGGTGGATTGGTAAAAATTACTGTGCAGTAAAACATTTTTTGATACAAAGAGATAATCTAATCTCACAGATGTTTTAAATCTTGAGAAATAATGTGTATATTCTTTTTCTGTAGAGTGTAATTTATTTTATTATTTTATTTTATTTCATTTTTGTTGACCAGGTAAGTGCACTAGACAAATTCTGCCTATTTTCAGGCATAACCCAGGTAGAGGGATACAGATAAATGCCAACTGACCTTGAACCAGATTAAGCTGTTAGTGATATTTATAGTGAAATAAATAATTCCCTTCAAACATCAGATAATAAGTTATTTGATAAAATATTTGAAAAAAATTGTGTCTTACATTTCTCCCAGTCTTAGGAGTGGGAGGATCTGTCTAAATTGTAAACTGTCAAACTATTGAAATCCCCTCCTACAACATTTTCCTCCCATCAGTTCCTAAAAAAAAGTTGTCAACTAAAGCTAAAAAAGGGTCATAGCTTTGAAAGGTTGTATATATTGATCCTACTACAAAAATAGTATATTTTATTAAAACTTTGATCATAATTATTCTAGAGGGATTCTTAGAAATAATTATCATTACCCCTTTACTATTATTTTATTGCTTGGAGAGAAGAAAATGTTTTTGATCTATTTATATTTATTTTCTCAGCTTCTGACTTAATTAGAAAGGTTTATTGTAACAGTGCAACATGTGTTTTTCATTTTTTGATATAATTAAGAATTTTATATCTTTTTATAGGTTAATTCATCCCATTTGTGTTCCAAATCATACCCCTTAGTGCTGTGAACATTTTGTTAAATTGCCAAGGTTACAATAAAGAGCTACACAGACAGCAAAGAAAATTGCTGTACCATGATGAAGACATATAATGGTGTTAGCAGAAAGTACATAACAGACCTACTCATCATCCCCATTCTTAATTCCTGAAATGGGATCAAGAGTTCCACCCCAGTTCCTCCATCTCCCTCTTAATCCCTGTTAAGTTACCAACATTGCAGTTTAGGGTTACACAAAATGCAAAAGCAATTATTGTGCCATGATGAGAAAATATGTTCCTATGAATAGAATTTACATAATAAACCCATTCATCATCCCCATTGTTAATCCCCGAAATGGGATCAAGAGTCCCACCCTTGTTTTCTCCCTCTCTCCCCTTCCTCATTCCCAAAAATGGAAGCAGGGATATCACCTCACATTAGCTCACCGCCAATCCCTTCCACTAGTTTGAAGTAGCCAAAAAGAAAAACACTCATCCTCTTGTTCATAATCCAAAGGGTGGGAAAAATAATCCCTGCCCCCTTACCCCCATCTCCAGCATTCCCCACTTCCCATACATGCCCATTGATCATTCCTGGCATCTTGAAGAATTGCTGTAGGCCTGATGCACTTGCTGGAGTTATTCCCATCATCCCTCCATATTGCACTATAAGATCCCAGAAAAAAGACCTGATTATACCCCACCACCCATTTCTCAACAGATTAGCGGTTAAAGAAATCAAATCATAATCACTTCATAATGTAGAACCCCAATGTACATAAAAAAGTTGAGGAAGTCTTTGTTTAAGACCCTTGAGAGCATCCTCTGTTATTAGAGAGTAACGTTTGATTATTAAGAAAAACTTTCAGTTTCAGTGGAATACTAGGATTGCTGGCCAAGGCACCTAGCTTCACCTGAGCTCTTTTCTTCTAGGTTACTTGAAAGGACAGAGCAAAGAACCTCACCAGAGCAACAATAAGGATTAAGGCTTCTTTGGGCTAGACAGGTTTACTGTGTGGTGTTATTTTTTATATTGTACTCACAGGGACTGCTACTGTTTATTGCTAACATTTTATTGCTTTATTTTTCATTGATTCAAATTGTTTCTGGGTATATCTTGTGGTGCATTATTACAGGGTGTGCTTACAGGTGTGTGTTTGCAGATTACTGCTGTAATCTTCTGATTCAAATTGTCTTTTGCAAGGTATATCTTCAGTTACTGCTTTATTTTTCTCTGTAGCAAAGTGTTTCTTACAGGGTATATCTTCTGTGAAATTATTACAGGTGGTGCTTTATAGGTTTCACAGTTTTATCTGTCATTAGGATTAGGGTTACTACATTTGTTGTTGGATGATTATTTCTGCTCTTACCTCCTTATTTCTTTCATCTGTGGTTCTTCTTTTTCAGCAGGGGAAGGGCCCAGCCACCCAACCCATCCCCCACCAACCCACACTACATTCCTTTTATAGGGTAGCACAGTTGTGACATTTCCTGTAGCAAAGCAGGAAGGGGTGGATCAGAGGGGTATCCACACAGTGACCTCATTTACAGGAACACTAGTAATTCAATGTGTTATAACAAGTTATACAAAGACAAATAACCAAAACACAAAATCAAACTTTTGCTTTCATTTCTTCCTTCAAATTACTCTGACCAGGTTATAAACCCAGCAACTTACCTGGAATGGATATCATTAACTGCAGGTACTGTGGAACACTTTTCAGAAAGGCAGTTTTACAGGATTTAGGACACTGACCTACGTGCTGGGCCATTGGAGATCTAAGGGCTCAGCTCCAGACAGCATGGGCAGATACTGAGCACCTCAAATTGCATACTGAAGAGGAAATATATTATCAGAACCACCTGCCATTTCCCCAACATCCAACAGAAGCACCTCAACCACGGAGGGTAGTTGGTCCGGGAGGTTGGCAGGTGGTTAGGAGGGGCAAATCAGGTGCCACATCACTCAGTGGTCTCCAACATATCACCTCCACAAACCATATAAAAACTACAAACAGGTATCTGCCTCTATCTCTGAAATCAAACAAAGGGGCAGAGGACACTGCAGAGCAGGACACTGCAGCACAGGAGCTAGCACAACAAAACTCACCCAAAGCAGGAACCAAAACAAAAAAAGCAAAAAGGAAATCAAAAAAACTTCTGATCATAGGAGACTCCATGATTCGGGGAGTTGATACATATCTCCAGCCAGTTTAATGGTCAGATGTCTCCCAGGTATATCAGCATGGAGAGACACTGACCACATTGCTAAAAGTGTTCAGGAAGCAGGACAAAACATTGATGTCCTAGTATACATAGGGACTAACAATCTCACCAGCTGGTCATTTGTGGAGACCAAGGAACACCTGACCAGGCTGGGTGACAAACTATTATCCATTTCATCTGGCATCTCCTTCTCTGAGATCCTTCCAGTCTGGGAGAGGGGGACAGATGGATGGAAGGTCAGAGAAGGGGAGATAGGAGAGCTAAACATGTGGCTCAAGGGCTGGTGCCAGGAAAAAGGACACAGATTTGTAGGGAACTGGCAACAGTTTTGGGAGCACAAATTCTTTAAATTTGATTGACTTCATCTGACTAAGGAGGGAGTCAGTGCATTGGAGCAGAAGTTTGATGTCTTTGCAGAATATTTAAACTAGCAAATGGGGAGAGGGGTGCAGCTCCCGATATATCGAATGGGAAGAACGCCCCTCCCCCCTCAGCTAGTGAGCAAACAGGAGTTCAACATGTTTGCAGTTCATTTGCATCACCAGGTAAAGAAAAAGGTTTGGATCCCCATACAATGCAGAGAGAAACACCGGACTTCTCCCAACAAACACACTGAAATTTGACCAATGGACAATCATGTACACAAATGCTCTCAGTCTGGGAAACAAGATCCCAGACCTGCAGGCAATAATGACAGAGGTTAAACTGGACATAGTAGCCATTAGTGAGACATGGTTTACCAGTAACCACACTTGGGAGACTTCAGTACCTGGCTATTTACTGTTCAGAAGAGACTGAGGTGCAAAAGGGAGGGTTGGAGTGGCCCTTTATGTCAATGAAAATATCAAAGCTACAGAAATTTGGAATACACATAAGGAGCCAGAAGAACTGTGGGTCACCCTGGAAACAGGAAATGGGACAGCCATGCGAACTGTGGTTGTGTACAGGCCTCCAGACCAGGGGGAGAACATAGACATGTTACTGTTAGAAGATATACAAAACATAACAGCTAGAGGTGAGGTTCTGATAATGGGAGACTTCAACATGCCAGATACAGATTGGTCAATACCAGCAGGGACATCTGCCAGAACAAGACACATGGTGGATTATCTGCAGGGGATGACCTCAAGCAACTGGTACAATAACCCACAAGAAACAGGGCTATCCAAGATCTAGTACTGACTAACAGGGAAAGGATCACAGATTTCCAGGTAGAAGGTCACCTGGGTGCCAGTGGCCATCACATGGTATGGTTCAATTTGGCCACTAGAACAAAATCATCCCATTCCAAGGCAAAAATATGGGACTTCAGAGGAGCTGACTTTGATAAGATGGCCAACAGAGTTAAGCTAGCCCTGGCAAAAAGAAATACAGATGAGGAGGTACAGGCAAAGTGGGCAATCATTAAATATGCAATACTTGAAGCAACATCCCATTGTGTTAGTGAGAAAAGAAAGGCAAAAGAAGAAGGAAACCACTTTGGTTCTCAAATACAGTAGCAGAAAAGGTCAGAGCCAAAAGGCTGGCCTTCAGGAAATATAAGGAAATGCAGCAGGATGAAGATAGGGAGGCATACCAAACTTCCCTACGGGAAGCAGGGAAGGCAGTAAGGCAAGCAAAGGCCCAAACAGAGGAAAAACTAGCGCTAACAGTAAAAGAAGGTGACAAGACTTTCTATAGATACATTAGTGAAAGGAGAAAGTCCAGAGAGGGTATTGCTAAGATCAAAGGGAATAAGGGAGCATGAGGGTAGGAGGACCATGTAAAAGCATCTATCCTCAATAGATACTTCTGCTCAGTATTTACCGAAGAGAAGGTAAGGCAGGGCCCACAGCTCTGCACCATGGACAAGGGGGGAGGAGGGAGGTGTGCAATAGTCCCTTCACAAAAGAAAGGGTCCTACAAGAGCTCGATAAGCTCAGGGTGGATAAGACAATCGGAGCTGATGGCATATATCCAAGGGTACTAAAGGAACTAAGTGTGGAACTAGCAGAGCCATTATCAGAACTGTTTATTGAGTCTCTGCACATAGGAGAAGTCCCAGAAGACTGAAGAAGGGCTCATGTGATCCCATTCCACAAGAGTGGTAGCAGGGAGGAGGCAGGGAACTACAGATCAGTCAGTCTTACCTCAGTAGTGGGCAAGATTATGGAGGTACTCCTTAAGGAAATGATAGTGCAACACCTGGAATCCATAGGAGCACAGGATCCAAGACAGCATGGGTTTACAACAGGAGGTCGTGTCAAACTAATCTCATAGATTTCTTTGACTGGGTAACCAGAGTGGTGGACCAAGGGGGAGCAGTTGATGCTACCTACCTTGACTTCAACAAAGCTTTCAACACTGTTCCACATAGATTGATAAATAAGCTTGGTAGGCTCGGGGTGGGTCAGACGTTGGTCAACTGGGTGGCAAACTGGTTGACGGGAAGAAAACAGAGAGTGGTGGTAAATGGTATATAGTCAGAAGAGATGCAAGTCACAAGTGGGGTACCTCAGGGATCAATTCTGGGGCCAGTCCTCTTCAATATCTTCATCAGTGACATTGCAGATGGACTGGAGGGTAAGGTTTGTCTGTTTGCAGATGACACCAAGATCTGCAACAGAGTAGATGATCCAGATGGGGTGGGCAGAATGATAAGAGATCTGGATAAACTAGCAGAATGGTTGGAACAGTGGCAACTGGGGTTTAACACAAAGAAATGCAAGATTATGCACACAGGGAAGAGAAACCCTGAGGCCACCTATAGGCTGGGAGGGGAGTTGCTGGCAGTCACAAGGGAAGAAAGAGACTTGGACGTCATCATCACTGATGACCTGAAATCATCCAAGCAGACCTCTAAAGCAGTAGGTAAGGCAAGAGAGATGTTGGGGTGTATTAGTAGGAGTATCACAAGGCAGAAGAGGGAGGTAATAATCCCTCTTAACAAGACACTAGTTAGGCCCCATCTGGAGTACTGCGTGCTGTACTGGAGGCCACACCTTCACAAGGACATTAACCAAATTGAGGCAGTCCAGAGAAGGGCAACCAAAATGGTGCAGGGACTGCATCAGAAAACATATGAGGACAGATTAACTGAGCTCAATATGTATGCCCTAGAGCAAAGGAGGGAGAGAGTTGATATGATTGAAACATTCAAACACCTTAAGGGCATTAACAATGTGAAAGATTTAAACATGTTTCAATATAAGAAAAATAGCAGGACAAGAGGACACAGCATGAGATTAGAGGAGGCCGATTAAGGGGTAATGCGAGGAAGTTCTTTTTCACAGAAAGGGTGGTGGATGTATGGAATGGCCTACCTCAGAAAGTGGTGGATAAGAATACAGTGTAGGGCTTCAGACAGGCATGGGATAGGCATAAGGGAGCAATACAAATGAGTATGAATAGATAGGCCATTGACAGAGCAAAGGCCTATGGCACATTCATAAGGTAGAAAAATAAATGGGCAGACTGGATGGGCCTTGCGGTCCTTATCTGCCATCAACATCTATGTTTCTATGTTTCTATAAGTTTTGATGGATATGACAACAGCTTGGAATTTTTTTTCCTCCCATAATTTTCCTTGTATTTCAGAATATTGTTTCCTTTGCTTCCAGAGAATCTTGATGAATTGTCATTTTTTGGTCTCTGAACTTAAAGTGTTTTTGTGTCATAATTCCTTTTATAATTTTTGTTTGTCTTTAGAGCATATTAACTTTACTATTATAGGTCTCATTTTGTTATTTTTGGTTCCAAAATTGTGTTGCCCAGTCTAATGGGCTCTGTCTGTCTCTGATGGTGGTTGCTCCAGGCCCAGTAAGCAAACAAAAAGTTATTTTAATATATCAGACAGACTGTTACTATTTTTCCCATTGCTCAGGGATACAACACATCCTAAAATTATTCCTTCTTTCTTGAGTCTCCATATCATCTTATTTAATTTTTAAATGTTCCAATTCGTGTTCAGTTTGGTGATGTTCCCTCTCAAAGGTTTTCCAAACTGCTGTCTAAATAAATAAATAAATAATATATTGAATTTATCTTCTAAATCTGATTGTCTTTGATCCAGATCACTGAGTCTTAGGACTTCTTGGTTAACTTTAGTTTCCAGTTTCTCCAGGGTTAACTGGATTTGTAAGATGTTTTCCAGAACAGATTTGAGTTTTTCCAGTTCTTTTTGTATATTTTCATTTCCTACTATTAATTGCTTGGCCTATCCTGGGGGCAGATTGTTAGACTTAGAGGAAGCAGGTTCTTCTTGCCTGAGAAAAGACTGTGACTCATGTTCATCTTGGGAATCATAACTTATCACAATTGATTCAGGAACCTACCTGACTAAATTCAAAAACACTAAATCATTCTGTTATTGTTTGGGCCCTCACATCCAATCCACACCGAATCATCTCAGCTGGCATCCTCCCTGATGCCTTAAATGACCATCATATGATTTACATGGTTCAGAAAGTCCACAGGCCCAAGGCCCCATACAAAATCCTTTTAACTAGATCCTGTAAATCCCAGGCCCTTAACCCCCCCATGACCTGGCCCTCACAGACTGGTCTCCCATTTCTTCAGACATCTCAGTTGATGTACAGTAGCTCTGGATTATTTTCAAGGAAAATTCCTCCACACTTGGAACCAACATGCCCCACTTAAGTGCTCCAGGGTTCATGGACATCACCTCCCCGGACTACACCTGAATTACTGGCTTGCTAATGTGCTTGTATCCAGGTCTGGAATGTTCATAAAGCTTCAAAGTGACCTAGTGATTTCCAAAACTACTTGACACTTTTGAAACTCATGACCAAGGCCATCAGGCTTGCTAAGGTAGCATATTTCCAATTAACCTTTCAATCAAACATAAATCACCCTTCCAAATTCTGGAAGGTTGTACACACTCTGCTCCCCCCCCCCCACCACAAGACTTCCAAGCCCTCTCCTCAATTCAAACAACTCTATAATTTCTGATCCCCCTCCCAGCAGTAGCCTTGGAATTCATTTCCTATTTTTCCTTCTGTGCCTCTGCCCTTCTATTCTCACTCCCTTCTCCTCCCTCTTCTCTTCCACTATCCCCTAACTCAAACAAAAATGCTTCCTCTAAACAGGCCTCCTTCTCCTCCTCCATTGTATCGCCGTCTGCCACTCTGGAAGCTCTCCTTGCCCTAAACCCCTCAAAAGGCAGCTCACCTGTGGGCTAGATCCCAATCTACTCTACCTATCTGCCCCTGCAATATCCTCCCCCTCCCCCGACTGCACTTCTAAATCTTTTCTTCTTTTTAGCTTCTGTCCCAGCTGCCTAGAAACATGCTATTGTTCTTCCACTCCCTAAAGGTAGCGACACCTCCTCTTCCACTAACTACAGACCTATATCTCTTCTCTCTATCCTTGCTAAATTACAGGAGCATATGGTACTCTCACAACTCTCTTCCTACCTCACTGACTCCTGTTTCTTCATACCTTTCTAATCTGGTTCCCAAAAGTATCACTCTACCACAACTTCCCTACTTAGGCTAACCAACTCCATCCTCTCAGGGATGGATTGTGGCCTAATCACATCTGCTATTTTTGTCGACCTTGCTAAGGCTTTCAACACAATCTCCCACCCCCTCCTTCTAAACAATCTCTCTTCAGCAGGGCTATCAGACTTTCACAAACTGATTCAGGGCCTACCTTGTAGGTAGGACCCAATCCGAATCACTGACTCTATATCCACTCCTCCCCCCATTAACACAGGTATGCCCCAGGGCTCAGTGCTAGGACCTCTCCTATTCTCTACATTCCTAAATGACCTTCCTTCAGTCTGTACCTCAACCTCCATCCATATGTATGCAGATGACACTATCATGTATAGCTCTGACCTTTCTCCTGCTGATGTAGCATACAGACTCCAGCTTGTCTTTAATAAGGTTCAGCACTAGCTATGCTCACATCAGCTCTTTCTAAATGTCAAGAAGACTGTCTCCATGTCCTTTTGCATAATGCAGAAACTCTTTTGGCTCCCCTCCCTTCCATACTTTCATGGCCTTGATGGGACAACCCTGGAGGACACTACCTCCTTTAAATACTTTGGGGTTTGGCTTGACCAACACCTCAACTTTTCTGGACATGTGGCCACCACCCTGAAGAAACTGCACTCCAAGCTAGGTGTACTGTACAGGAACCACAGCTGCATACCACTATAGGCCAGGCATGTACTCATCCAGAAAATGATACTCCCAGTGTTTGACTATGGTGATGTAGTCTATAAGGTTGCTCTCAAGACTTCCCTAACCAGATTGGACACCTTTTTCCACTCCTTCTGCCACTTTGCCTTAGACTCACCCCTCTCACTCACCACTGTGATCTCTACAAATCTCTTACATTTCCCTCTCTCTCGAAAACAGGCAATTTTCCAATTTTTTTTTACCAGGAGAGACACACTAAGCTGAAAACATGTTTACAAGTGTGACCTGGGAGCACAGGAAAGTTAAGTGACTTGCTCAGGGTCATACAGTATGCAAATGGGAGCTGTGAGATTCAAGTCCAGGTTCTCCAGGTTTGCAGCTCAGAGCCTTAAACAACTGGGCTATACTACCTCCTAAATTGCCATTGTGCTAAATTTATATAAACATTTTGGTTTAGTTCTCTTCCCTCCTACCTCTCCTCTCTATATCCCTCTGTCCTCCTCCCTCTCACTCCCTTAGATCCTATGACACCCGGACCATGGTAGTCCCTTGCCAATCAACCTCTGTTGGACGGGCTGCTTTCTCTCATCACTTCCTTAAACTATGGAACTCCCTCCCCCATCAAATTAGACACTCCTCTTCATTTTGGCCATCTCAACATCTCTACATAACTTCTTTTCTCCTACTTGCAATTGTGTTTAAGGTTACTCCTTCATCCTCCTCCATGCTAGTTTATGCTATTGTCTACTGACTCACAACCTGTTCTTGCATTTCCTAATGTAGCTGAGTCATCTCTGCATATAACTGTAAATGTTTAAGCACTGCAAATGTTAAGCTCATCTGTTTATGTAGTGTTATATTTAAAATATGTATACTAAGAAAAACTGTCAAGTTTGTTTGTTACTCCCACTTCCTTTTCCCTAATGCGGTATGGACTGTCTGCATATATCTGATATTCTTGAAGATCATGTGCAACAGTTCAGTTTTTCTCAAAAAATATCCCTAGCCTGACCCATCATCCGTGGCCTTCCAATCTACAGAGTTCCACAGCACTGGCCAGAACAGCATGGCATGCCCGATGTGGTGGAAGTCATATTTCACTTCATATTTCTTTGCTAAAGCACAGAGGTACATTTGCACACAGCACACAGTACATCAGCGGTAAGACAGCAGAAGAGATCATAGCAAACAAGTCATCTTCATTCTGCACATACAGAGAAGGCAGTGTTCCACTAGGGGCATGGACATCCCCCCCCATCAACTCTCCGTTCCACTCTCCCACCCAAAAGAAAATGTTTCTGAACAGTCAGTTTAGTGGCAAGTGCAGGCAAGGGATCCTGTATGCCTAGCCATGTCAGTTATTTAATTATTTTTACTTGTGGGTCACCATCAGCAAAGAAGTAATTCAATGGCATCGGGGCTGCTAACAGGCTAATGAATGCTACATCACTAACATCATTTATGCGCAGTACCAGGACAGAAATGCACAGTGTAATGCACAACAATTAAACAGTACCAAAATAATCCCCCTGCTTTCTTCCCACTGATGTGATGTGTTATGTGCAACGCAATCTCTACGACATGCTGAGCATAGTACCCAGTGATGTGATCAGCCATAGCTATGAAGGCAACAAATAAGTAACACACAGCAACTGACTGAAATGTCATAGGGATTGCACATAACACAGAACATGAGCAATAAGACTTTGGTTGTTCTCTGTTTATTCCTTGTGATTTCATCTGTCATGCTTTGTCATTGTACTCTGCACAACTAACATAAGTCATGGGGCTGTCCATTCACCTTTTCCACACTCCAAAGTAACCAGTATAAGTAAACACCCATAAAAAAGTAATTCACAATGAATACAGCATTTCTGACCCTTTCATCCCATGAACATGACCATTTAGACACCTAGGATTTTGATGTGGTGCTTGAGGGGTGGGGTGCTGCTTGTCTCAATAGCAGTGCAATCCCTGTGCCATTTCAACCCTTGCACTAAGTAATGTGACCTTCCATAGCTGTGAGGCAGCAAATGACTAGTGCTCAGTAATTTACAGCAATGTCACAGAGAATGCACATAACACTGAACATGTGCCGTAATAAATCCACATACAGAGAAGGCAGTGTTTCAATGAAGGATATATATCTTTTCTCATAGTGTTCCCTCCAGAAAGACGTTATTCAGTGGCAAAGGAGCTGCAAACTCCCTAAAGGCCTGCTCCATCAGTCACATTGATAATGGTCCTGTACATTACTCACATTTATTTTTGTACAGTACCAAGACAGAACTCCACAAGCTAACAATTACATAGAAACAAAAACATTCCCCTGCTTTCTGTCAGCTGATGTGCTGTGTTACAGTATGTGCTGATGCAGTCCCAGTGTCATTTTGAGTATTGTGTCCATGTACAGTAATGTGATCTGCTGTGGCTGTAAAAGCACACACAAAAAGAATGAAATGGTGCATGGATTGCACATCACACAGAACCTGAGCAATATGACACTGTTGGATAATTTGTTTTTTTTATTTCTTCATTGTGCTTTATCCTGTGCTGTGCTGTCCTTTTCTGTCCTTGTACTCTGCACTACTAACCTAGCTGATAGACCAGTCCATTCACCTGTTCACCACAACTATGACACCAGAACAAGTAATCACACATAAAACAAAAGAACTCGTAATGAATATTGCCTTTCTGACCGTTTCATTCCATTATCATGCCCCTTCATAAATCTACTTTTTTGTGTGGTGGTTACGTTGGTGGGGGCGGGGGGCTCTATGATATGCAGTGCCCCTGGTGTTGGACTATTTCCTTTTGTGTATATATACACAGGCAAGATGAACTCACAAGAAAAGGTGGCTGAGTGATTACTGCAATAATTATACTTTGTGGTAGGATGATTCACAAATTGCCAAGCAATTTCAAATCAAATCAAATCTCACAGGTTAGCAATGTCCGTATGCTGGTATGTATTTCTGGCAATAGTCCATCCTCCCCTGCTTTCTGCCTCCTGAGGTGCTGTGCTATGTGTCTATGCCCTACTGAGCTTATAGTGCCTTTGTTTATGCCATCATAATGCGCACCATGACAACATGAAATACTCATTTGAAATCTCCGTCAGTACACTATATGTATTGCTCTGAGTTCATCTGGCCTATGCTATGATGCTATATACCTGAAATTGCTATTTAATTTTATTAATTGTATCTTGTACATCTGGAGCCCTTGTTCCTGTTACACAGGAACTAGGAAGAGAGCCTGTAGTTCTTCGGTAGTCATGATGGAACTACAGACTATAGTTTGTAGCTGTAAACTTTCTGGGGCATATAGTACTCAAGTTTGTAACTCCTAACACTCGATACACGTATTGGGTGCACATTTTTAACTCAAATTGCAGTATTTGTGTTTGTGGGCTTTGTGACCTTTAGACACTACTTCCAGGTCACATACTGCTTTAAAAGCTGACATATTGGCAAGCAGGGTGAGCCACGCAGGGCACGCTCAGAGACGTGTGCAGAGATACATATGTCTGGCGTGTTCTGTGTGTTCAGTGTGAGCAGCATGAGCAGGTATTTCATTTATTTGTTACTGTAGACCATTGTAAGAATCATAACTTGGTTCAACCAAATTTATTAACTGCTGAAGTGTGTTTTA
The DNA here is from genome assembly GCA_016271365.2 of Neoceratodus forsteri. Lineage (NCBI taxonomy): Eukaryota > Metazoa > Chordata > Ceratodontiformes > Ceratodontidae > Neoceratodus > Neoceratodus forsteri. The sequence continues at coordinate 320,798,187 of CM028130.1, forward strand.
CTGGTTTGGCAACACACTGGTACCCTATAGCACTATCATGTCAGATTCTGGCATACCTATGTTATCTACTCATGGAAACTATTGTATAAGTTGCAAAATGTATAGTATTAGTGAGGTTAGTGACTCCATGAAATGTTTCATTCATGAGAAATGTCTGGAAAATGAGTCTCTAAAGCTAGCAGTCACCATGTTTAATGTTAGGCTGTCAGAATTGGAAGCAAGTCATTGCCAAATGAGGGCTAGGTTTTTTTGCTCTTAGTCAAACCCAGTCATGTACTATTACAAACCCAGCTGATGTTGGTGGTGTGTCCCTGCTTGCTTTAGACCCTTAAAATACTAGTGAATTCAGTACTAGCACTACCTTTGAATCACATAGTGGTAGCACAAGAAAGCACCCCAGGGGACAAGATAATACTGAAAATTTGGACAATCACTGGTATGAGGTACAAGGCAAAATAGCTTATAAAAAAGGATATAAGGCCACACAGTTCTCTTTGACTACACACAATAGATTTGATTCCTTAAATGTGGTTGATAATTGTGATGGGGCTACTATTTCTTTGAATGATACCTCTCCCAACAGTGTCAAAATTGGTGACCCTGGTGTTATCCCTGTGACAACTTGTAGTCCCCTTGGACCCCCAAATTTTTGCCCTCCACCCTCAAATACCCCAATGGTACCATTTGATGTCTCTTCCCCAAGGCCAGTACTTGATAGTGTGCTTCCCTTAGGTAACTATACTAATCAGATGGAGATCTCCCAGATTCCTTATGATACCCCTATCAAGTGTTTGTACTGGGGGATTCCATGAATATATCATACATGGTTCATAATATCTTAAATAATTGTGGCCCAAACCCACTAGTAGTTCTCCATGTTGGTACAAATAATTTTCTACACTCTGATCTATTGGATATAAAGAAAGATCTTGTGGCACTCTCAAACATACTGGTGCATACTAGATGCGAGATTGCCTTTTCTGAAATTGTATCAGTCCCAAGAGCTTCTGATACATTTAATAATAAAATACACAAGTTTAATAATTGGCTTCATTTCAGGTGCCTCAAGCCAAATCAAGTATGTCTCACCCACTGGGAGGAATTTGTTGGTAGACCAGAAATGTTTTGTAGAGATGGCCTCCACTTGAGTCATAAGGGAAATCAAGTACTGAGAGAACATATATTGAAATACATAAATGAGCTTTTAAACTGCTTGTTCTGGGGGAGAGATTAGCTCCCCCCAGAGGTTATCGGCTATAGCATACACCTTAAACCAATCGTTACAATTAAAATATTTACATTTCAATGCCAGGAGCTTGAATAATAACATAGATGAGCTCCAAGCCTTACTTGCAGTAGACAATACTGAAGTGATAATGATTACTGAAACATGGGGCGATGATAAAGATAGCTGGAATCTCTCACTATCCGGATACACTCCATATAAGCATAATAGACAGAATAAAAAGGGAGGTGAGGCAACCATTTTTCTTATGGAATCACTACAGTCTTTTGATGTTTCAAATAAAGTCAAGTCTCCTGCTAGTCCTTCAGAGTCTCTATGGATCAAACTAATATTAAATAAATATCAATATCTCATTTTAGGAGTTTGCTATCGCCCGCCCAGTGCCTCCACTGACCTTCTTGACATACTTATTTCAAAAATAGAAACAGCCTGTACTTTAGGGGATGTTATGCTTACAGGGGACTTTAACCTAGGATAAATTGACTGGAAAGGGCATGTTGCCATCACATGCTCAGGTAGAAAACTACTTAATTTTTGGAAACAGTGTCATTTTACTCAGGGTGTAGAGCAGCCAACTAGGGGTCATAATATATTGGATCTTGTTCTTTACAGTATCAGTTTGGTTCTCAACAACCTTAATGTTTCCACACGAATTGGGAATAGTGTTCACTGTTCCATTAGGTTTGATGTAGAACACATGGTAATTCCATTGAAGAACAGTTCCAAAATGTATATATACAAAAAAGCTGATATCTCTAGTATCATAACTGGTTTGGATAGTGAGGATTGGGAATATATTCTAAATACCATAGGCAATGGGGAGTATTTTACTATCCTACATAATAAAATTACTAACTTAAGGAATATGTTCATCCCGACTAAGTTAAAAAATACCTTTAGTCAATATAAGCCTAAATGGATGAATAACTCAATACAAAATCTTATTAAAAAAAACAAATGGTATGTAGCATATCTGAAATCACAAACTCCTACAAATTAGTGTTTATACCTTAAAATTCAAAAGAAATGTAAAAACTGAAAAACCAAAAAATCCTGGGAGCTTAGATTCACAGTTAATGCAAGTAAGGAAAATAGTAAGTCCTTTTTTTCAGATATAAACTCTCTTAAGAAACCCACCTGTCGAATAGGGCTGATCCAGTTAAATGATACATTAAGTCATGATCCCCTTGAAATGGCAAATTTATTTAATATTAATTTTTGTAAAATGTTTTCAAATGAACAAACTGTGGACATAATCAAAGATTGTATGAATGGGAACATTACCATTTCTGAATCTGAAGTACACGCTAAACTGATTACTCTTAAAGGGAAAATAAGTGTATCACCTGATGATGTATCGGGGCATCTTTTATATTTGCTGGCAGACAGTTTGGTTCTACCCCTTAAATTACTTTATGAACATTGTATAAATCAAAACTTTCTGCCTGAACTTTGGAAAACTGCACATGTGATTCCTTTGCACAAAAAAGGACCAAAAAATAATTGGAAGAATTATAGACCAATTAGTCTAACCTCCTCAATGTGCAAAATTTTGGAAAGTCTGATAAAAGATATTATTTCCTCTACCTTGGTTAATTTAGATGCTGAACAACACAGATTTAAGAAGGGTCGTAGTTGCTTGGCCAACATTTTGTGTTTTTACGAGGATGTCAGTTTACAACTAGACAACAGACTCCCGTATGATGTGATTTATATTGACTTTAGTAAAGCTTTTGACCTTCTTCTCCATTGGGCATTAATACATAAACTTGTTTCAATTAATATTTCTCTTACTATTGTAAGATGGATATCCAATTGGTTGACCAACAGAACTCAACGAGTTCTGATTAACAGGCAACTGTCTGATCTGGGGTTAATCACTAGTGGAATACCACAGGGATCTGTTTTGGGCCCTAGTCTTTTTCAGTTTTTTATAGCCAATATAACAGATAGCTGCACTTCTAATACCATTAAATATGAGGATGACATGAAAATCGGAGGTCTGTGTTCCAACTCAGAGCAGATTGCATCTATTCAAACTTACCTGGATTACATCACTAAATGGATAAATACTTCGGGCATGAAATTGAACTATGATAAATGCAGGGTTATGCATTTTGGTATCAACAATCCCTCTCATGCTTTTACATTAGACAATAGAGTGTTGATTAACACTGGTTTAGAGAAAGACTTAGGGGTGTTAGTGTCTGATGATTTCTGGCCCAATTCACAAATTAATTTGGTAATACTTCAGGCTAATAGGGTTATCTGGTCTATCAAGGGACACATTAAATCAAGAAATAGCAATGTACTGATGCTCTTATATAGAGCCTATCTTCGCTCACGTCTGGATTTCTCTTCCCCATTACAGTGCCCCTTTAGGAAACATGACATTCTGCAATTGGAGAAAGTACAAAGATGCTATACTAAATTTGTAAAAGGTCTACAGAATGAGTCATATGAATCCAGACTAATTTCATTGAACTTAATGTCACTCACTACTCACTGGCTAAGAGGGGATCTCCTTCTTATGTTTGATATCATGAAGGATCCAAATTTATTGACAAATTTAGGGCTGGTGTTTAAGGATGATATTTTTAACCTTAGAGGTCACCTGGTCCAACTAAAACAAAGAAAATTCAATCTAATGCCACAGAAATTTTTCTATACTTTACGTATCATAAAACCTTGGAATGCTTTACCAGTAGAGGTTATTTCTAGCAGTTCCAAGTCTTTGTTTAAATCCCGATTAGACACTCTGATTCTGTCTGATATTATTCCTTGTTATTATTAGTTGCAAGAAGCAATTATGGGCCTCACGGCTCTCTAACTTCACTCCAATCTTAGTATGAATCTTAGTATGAACAGACTGCAAAGTCACAAACAGCTGTTGCAAGGTCAGTTGAAAATAGTCTGCTGCTTTATGGAAGTTTCCCTTGAAATATGCAAAGCATTTTTCATCAGTCTTTACTAGGTCAAAAACCAAAAAGAAAGAAAACTAGATAAAGTCAGACATACCTATTAGACATCTAATAGTTTTATAGCTTTTATATTTTGTAAAAAGCTACTCAGTAAAGCATCAGTGCAAAGAAAAATGTTTTTCCATAAAGCTAGTTTCAACCTCAATTAATAAAAGTAGTAGCATGCCTGTCAAATGTGCTTGTCTTGGTACATCCTATACTGTGCACCATGGGTCTATTTTTTAATTTCTCTATCCTTAACCTTGCCAGGTCTACAATGCTAGCAAAATGTTGGTGGCCTTCTTTTTTTATTGAGAAAAAACTAAAATGAAAAATGAATAATATGCTACCCTCCTGTACCTTGTTTATACCACTGAGGTACATGAATATCTCGATCATTTTCTCCCTCTCTTTCTCTGCCCTCTCTTCAAGGGAATACATGGTGAAGTCCGCTATTCTTTCCTCGTATGACTTTTTGTTGCAGTCCTTGCACCATTGTTGTTGCTCTTCTCTGGACTATTTTGTCTATGTGCTTTCAGAGATGCTGCTTCCAAAAACTGGACAGAGTATTCCAGATGAGATCTCACTAGTGATTTGTAAGGTGGCATAATCACCTCCTGTTTTCTTCTGGTGATGCTGCTTTCTAGGCATCCTAGCATCCAGCTTGGTCACCCCACAGCCCTGTCACATTGTTTGGTGACCATTTGGTGATCATATAATTTTCCCCTCAGGTCCCTTTCTTGACTGTTGGCCATCAGTACCTCTATGCCCATCGTGTACTCTGATGTTTAATTTGTGTGACTAAAATGGATGCTTTTGCACTTGTTTTCATTGAATATTCACAGCCACACTCTTGACCACTGCTGAGGTATGTTTAGGCCCTTCCCACCCACCTCCCACCCCTGAATGTTGACCCTGTTGCAGATCTTGCTGCCCTCAGCAAAGTGGCATACATTCTAACCAACCCCTCTGCAATGCATTTTGGATGGTTGTTTGTGCACCAGTGTTGGTACAGTGTTTTTTTATTAGTGGCTTGCAGAAGATTGTTGAATTGGAACAAATTACTAGGGATTATAGCTTGCCAGTATTCAAAATCACATATCATGTACACCAATTCTTGTCTTGATGCCCAGACAGTATTTGATGATATGAAACATCTCAGGGAAAAAAAACACTTGCATACAAGTCCAGTATTAGGGTGACACTGCACTGTAGCAGTCTGCTCCCCTTTGGGTGACTTGAAGAAAGTATTGTCTCAGTGCACTGATGTGGAACATGGTCTCAGAAACATGTGCATGATTCCTGGAATGCATGATGTACATCCACAATCTGCAAATATAAAAAGGCAGTGGTCAAACACCACCCTTCTGTTGTCCATGTGGATGTGAGGCTGGTAGTAAAAGACACCAAAGCAGTCTGCATAAATAAGAAGGAATTTCCATGGTGTCCAGGCCCACATAATCCCATTACCATGCAACCTGCCCAGGCACCGATCAGGGCTTTGTGTGGTTGCTGATGTGCCCTACTGCTGGCAGCACAGGTACAGTCACTTCACTAACAAGCTTGAACTGCCTGTAAAGCATATGTTCGCAGTGCGCACTTGATACCCAAAGGTTTAGGCAGCTGTGAAAAATCAAATAGAATGTACTGTAACTCGGGACATGGCTGTTTGTTTGCTGTGCACCCTACACTATTATTTTTTTTTTGTTAGTAGCTTGTAGAAGACTCCAGAATCTGAACACATCCTAGGGATGTTTGAACTGTGGAAAATACCAACAGCACACAGCTGTAATTCTTCTTCAATATTACATATTCTAGTAGCCATGTCATTGGCCACAAAATGTCCACCAGTACTGTGAGTGACAGTACCGAGATTTGTGGACGTTTGTAGCATAGTGTGTAGACAGAATAAGAACTATGTGATACTGGCCACATCTGCTGTTCTTCTCCTCTGTAATAATTGATTGTGTTTTCACACAAAGAAAACATGGTGCAAACAATAATTTGTGGGAAAATGTGTAGTCAAGACGTGAGGTCAGGGAAAGGGCACAAACCAGGACACAACCACCCACCTGCCTACCCCATAGCAATGTAGGTAGCACAAATACTGAGGGTAACTTGAGTTTATCTGACCATTGCAGCAGTTGCACCGCACAGTGCACACACAAGTAGTAGTAGTATTGATGCACATGGATCAGTTAGTGCATTCACTACAGGAACCAGAAAGGGTCTTCTTGTCTCCACATTTGGTGACTAATCCATTCTCACAATGTGTGTTCTGTTGGTTACACCAAAACATTCAATAAATGGAAGAGGGGACGATATGGCAATGTGGACAGTAATCAAGGAGAAAGCTCATATTCTGGCTTCTGACTGCATGGATCATAACCAACAAGTAGAGTCAAAGTGCTACATATTGCCATAAATCGCTGAACTGGCACTCAGCCTACTGATAGCAGTCTAGTGTCAATGACACCACAAAATAAATAAGTACTATTAAAGGACATAGGAAGCCGAGATGAACCCTGACTAGTGCCCCACCAGGCCAGCTCCCCAAATAAAAGGTTCTGAACCATTATGTTCCCTTGATGAGAACACAGGCAAATGCAAGGCATACTTCTATTGTACTCATGGGTATGAGCTTGGCAGTAAAAGACACCAAGGCAATCTTGGCAAATAAACAGAGAATGCACATGGTAACAAAGGCAATATTCACATGACCATGACACCTGTTCATGAATTATTCAGGGCTTAGTGTGGGTTTTGATGTGCAATTTGGCTGACACTACATATACACCCACTTCACTAACAGTATAGCATTGCTTGTAAAATGCATTTGGATGGACTGTATATGATCTGCATGCAGTTGATAAATAAAAAGTGTTGAATGCACAATGACTACAGTTATGGTTGTGTGTTTACACCCCATGTTCCCATTAGTTTAGGTATAGTGGCATGCAGAAGACTACAGAATCGGACTACAAGCAATGGATTTTAGACATAAATACCTATGCCACTCAGCTGTATATTGCCTTCAACATAATATACCCTGTTAGCAATGTAATTTGCCACAGACTACCCACCTGGATCATGTGAGAGACTATGAAGATTAGCAGCCATATGAAGCACACTGGGCATGTGAAATAGGCATTGTCTGATACTGGCCACAATGGTACCCCTTCCACTCTGCAATAAGTGCATGTTTCAATGTGTACCCAACAGAACAGAGGGGAAACAATGATTTGTCACCTCATAACAATGGGGGGAGTACATCTGCCATTACTGAGGTGAAATTGAGTGTCTTGGACTTCTATTACCACACAGTTCACCAGCAGCTAATGGAGATGTAACATGGATGCACATGGATCATTTGAACAGTGCATTATCTCTAGGGACAGACAAGTAAGGATTAAGCCTTGAGAAAGGATGGGTCTACTGTGGAATTAATCCATGGTTGGGGGGGTTGAGGCATGATGCCAAAGGCTGAGTGCCTTGAATGACCCAACCATGGATTTATTCCACAGCAGACCCATTCTTTTCGAGTGGCTTAATCCTCTTGCAACATGGCAATGATTGTATGACTAATATTCTCTGAATAAATGAGAACAGACAGTCTGATTTTGTTTTGGAATGCTTTATGCTGAGCTGTTAAACATGGTGTACATACAATGCAAAACAATTGAAAGACACTTATTGGAAATATTGTGGCTGCTATTTAAGTTTTGCAAAAATAGAATTCATTACAGGCTTTAAGCTTTCTAACATCAAAACATATTTTAAAATTTTTCAAAAACTTGCAGTTATCTTTCTATGCTAGGTTCTTCTTTTTTCATCTGCGTGTATTACAAGATATGGGTTGCGCTGCATGATGGGAGCGTGCTATGGTTCATCTTCATATTTTGTTCCTGCAGTTCCTTGGCAGACCAATAGATGGTGTGAAATGATGCCAGCAGCACAGCACTCTTTTTCCAAATGTACTGAATTGAGACAATCTGAAAAAACTTTCGTAGATCACGTGCTATTTTTCTGAGTACTAACTTCACTTTTTTTCCTCTCTACTGCATCAATTTTCATGTGAAGTGCTGGGACACATAATGTTATTTGGTGGACCCAGAATGCATTGCACCACAATTTGCTTACATAACAGTAGATTACAAGTGAGTGTAATAGTATGTAAATGTTCAGTTCTGAAAAAATATTGTCACAGCATAATTAACAGTGTGTGTATCGAGTTGAACTGTAGCATGTTTAGTAAGTCTTACAGATATGTACCAGTGACAACATAAAACAATGTTCAAAAAGTAAAAAACCCTGTGTCAGAAATAAAAAAAAAGTGATCAAAATAAACATGTTTCTCTTTGTTTTCTGTCATCCATTAATGCTTGCTTGTATACTGCTTTTGCCTATGGTGGATTGTCAAGGTACTACATCACAAACCATAGTCTACTTGGGAATTAGACCATGGTTAATGAAGTACCACCTGTTATTAGAGATGCAGCAAATGTAAATTCCACTGGCAAAGTGAATGCGAAGTGGGCACTTCGCGTTGCCACTCCACTATGCAGAGTGGGCAATGCAAAGTGCTCACTCCGCCTTGTCATTACCACTTCACGTTAAGGCGGAATGGCAATGCGAAGTAAGGTGAAGTCATTGTTTTTAATGGACTTTGTGTTCCTCATTATGATTCTAAGTGATCCACTTGGTGTTTCAGATTTGGCAGCCCCCCAACACATCACATGGCTTACAGTACTGCAAGTCACATACTCTTTAGCTAGGCGGGAAGAAAGTGAGTCATACAAGCAGACACTTTTACTTTCTCCTGTGCAGACAGAGAGAGAGTAGTGTGTTTTGTGACTGCTGATACTTTGAGATCACAGCGAGGAGGAGATTTAAACTTTGATTTGGACCCAAGAGCTTTTTTAAAAGCTACTTTTTGTCTTCTCTGTATTTTTTTTTACTTAATTTGCTCTTTCTGTACATTTTTTTCTTACCTTTCTAAGTAGTTAGTTGTTTGTCTGTGTCTGTGTGACTGTGTGTGTGTGTTGTGTGACAGTGTGAGCAGTGATTTTTCAGACTGAGGGAGCTCAGTAGGAGGGATGAACCATGGTGAGGGAATGTCTGGTGCAGGGGCAGCTCTGTTAGAGCTTGTTAGTGGTAAGTGTTGTACCGTGCACATGTGTGAAGGGCATGAGTGCCCTTTCCTTTTGGACTGCTCAAAACTTGTGAGTGTCCCCCCCAGAAGCAGGACCAGCACCGCCTCCTGTCCTGACCCTGAGGCAGTTGAACCACTACCACCACCACCAAGTCCAGCACCAGATCCTCTGGAGCAGGATGTGCCTGTTCCCCTGGGCCCAAGTGTGGATTCCATCCCTGTTCAGCACCATGACCAGCCAGCTGACAGTTCATCTGGCCATCCCCTACCTGTGCCTGGTCCTCCCTGCACCTCCATTGTTTGGCAGTTTTTTGACTGTGTTGGAGGGGACAGCAGTGTGGTCAAGTGCCACCTATGTGAGGTGGAGGTGTGCCATGGCCCCTGGGGGACTCACCTGAGGACTGGGGGCCAGCACACCCACATGCTCAATCACCAGCAGTTGGAGTGGCAGGCTGCCACAGAATGGACCATGCCTGCACCTGCTGGCCATTCTGTGGCATAGGGTGCAGCTGTGCATTGTGGCATCCCTAAGAAGAGGAGGGCCACAGCAGTACCTGCTGCTCCACCAGCACCAGCAGCCCACCCCCACCACCACCATCAGCAGGTCAGCCTGTAGAATGTGTGGACCCCAGAGAACTGCATGTAACACAGGCTGACTTGGCAGTTCTCTGGAATGCAGTTGAAGATAACAACGAGAGGGGGAATGCTGTGAAGCAGCGGCTGGATCACATAGAGGAACATTAGTTGCAAATTATGTCCATGCTGAAACTGCTGCTGGATCACCATGGGGTCCCACATTATTTTTTTTTCCTCACACCATGTGCCCCCCTACACCTTCCTTGCTGTGTTATAAAATGTATTCCTCCACCATCCCCAACCCTTGTATTTAATTATGCCCTTTTTTTAGTTGTCTTCAGTATGCGTGACACTTTGTACTCTGAGCAGTGCAAGTATACTGTACTAAACTGCATGTGGGCATTCAGTCTTCTTTCCAGTCTGTGTATGTACTGCAGACACTGTCCAACTCCCTGACTTAAAAACAAACATTAATGAGTACAATGGTGGGGTGGTGAAGCATGGAGAGATACTACAAAACAGGCTCACAATACATCCAATTAACTAGAAAAAAAATTAATGTTGTGATTCACAATGTGAATGATCGTGAATCGTGACTTGTGACTGCATTTGAGACTGTGATGATGAAGAACGTGATTTGTATCACGAGTGACTCATGACGATGGTCCTGACTTTAAAACGCATATTAATGAGTACAATGTTCATACAGAATTAAGCACCACATCTGTCCAGTACTCTGAAGGGAAGTCAAAGAAACAACTGTGACTTAAGTTACAGATGGAGATTGGGCCCTAAAGAGATGCAAATGCACAGACAGATTAAGATTGCACTGTGCACTGAAGAGATACAGACACAAAGGCACAACACCTAACCAGTGCTCACCATCAGAAATTCAAATCTGGAAAAGAATACCTTTGCCGGTTAGAGCAGGCTGCCGGGAGGGGGGGCAGCGTAATGCACTGCTGCAGTAACAGTCACTAGTACTAGTATCAGTAAAGATACACAAAGAAGTACAAAAATCACACAGCTGCAGTGGATAGCAGCTTCACATTGCTGAAACTACTATGTGGCACAATAAAAGGTGTCTGATTTGATGACACCGTCACACACATACTCACACACACACCAAGTAATGCATAGCAAATTGAAAACTTCAGTAATATAACCACATATTTTAAACAGACTAAAATTATGCACTACAGCAGTAACAGTCATTAGTAGTAGTACCAGTAAAGATACCACAAAGAAGTACAAAAATCACACAGTTGCAGTGGATAGCAGCTTCACATTGCTGAAATTATTATGTGGTACAATAAAAGGTGTCTGATTTGATAAGACGCATCACACATACTACACACACACACACACACACACACACACACACACACACACGAAGTAATGCATGCAAATAGAAAACTTCAGTAATATTACCATGTATTTTAAACAAACTAAAATTATGCACTGCATCACCACAACAATCAGCAAAAAAAATGGCAAGAAATATTGAAAATATCACTGTGAGTACATTAACATAGTTATACAAGAAAAATATCACCAAAACAGAAAGCACTGTCTTTTTCTCCAAGTTAATCTACCTACACCACAGATACACCCCTCTCCAAAAACATACTTCCACTGTCTCTCAGTACACAGACTAAATGTTGTACATTAACATTCAAAATCCATACACAAACAATAAATGCTCGATGATATGAGCACAGGAGGATTTCCTATAACCAATGAACTAAAATTTCAACAAAAAAAAAGACTCACAAAGGCTTTTTTAACAGCTTTTTGAAGGTCTGAATTGCAGAGAGCTCTCAGAGCAGATTGTTTCCTACAGCTTCCTATACACACTACCCAAAACTGAGGCTGTGCAGAACAATCTAGAGCCCATGTGACCTGAAATCCCATGAAACACTGCAAAATTCACCTTTGGACCTTAAAAACAAGGTGAAGTAAGGCAAATAAACATTGTTTTCAATGTACTTCACCTTAAGAATTGGTGGAGTAATGGTTTGGGAAGGCAGAGTAACGTGAAGTCATTGTTTTCAATGGACTTCGCATTACTCATTAATAACGTGAAGTACTCCACTTCGTGTTGCAGAGCACTCCGCGAATTCGCCTTCACTCCATGAATCACTCCGAGGAGCGAATTGGGGCCACTTTGCCCATCACTACCTGTTATATTTAGGCCAATAGAAATTCAATATTTCAGTGTGCAGATTTATGCCATGTTACAAGCTTGTCTTGTCACCACATGTTGCAAGCAACCAGTGTTTGCCCTGTGTGTTCCGACTGCCGACTACATGGATTGCAACAAAGTAGTAGAGTTAGAATGTCACATATTGCCTCAAAGGATGGGACTGTCAGATAGTGTACTGGTAAGCAATGTGTGGTCAATGACACCATGAAAATATTATGCATGCCATATAAGGACATAGGCAGCTGTATGGCAGGCATATTTGTGAAATCCAAAAACTCCAAAAATCTAACATGCTGGCACCCGAGTGCAGTATTGGGGCTATGTGGACATGCAGCAGTGTGCCCTCCTTCAAATGAGACCATACATCCTGTGGCAATTCCAACCAACCAGCCGAGTGTGAGTACTACATATGATTGCAAATCTCGCAAATCTCAGCTTACTGATGTGAAGTCTGTGGCCGATTAAATGGCAAAAAGGATATTTTATATTGAGGGACATTGGTAGCCTCTTTGCTAGGTGCATTGGCCACATTTGAAAATTGCATAACATGTTCTGATTCTTAGCTGGATGCACAGACATCATTAGAGGACATGATACAATCAGGAAAAAAAGGAAACAATTAAAATAAATATTCACCATTTATCGATATTCAGTTCTGAGCTAGACTCCTCCTCCTCCTTGGAACTCTGGCTGTTGTCAGATGCATCCACCTCTGATGCAGTTGGAGACTGGATGGCCAGAGACTCATACGAATAAGGCCGAATGGATGCTGGCCACTAAATGTAATGTAATCGATTTCTGTCTCCTCATCAGATAACATTTTGTGTGGCTGGAAAACATAGCTGAGATGGCAGTTTAAATAAAACAATTATGCATGGGTGCAGCAGCTTAAATTACCTGCAACTCCACAATAACCTCAGAGCAGTAGGTATAGTGCTTAGTCCACAGTGATAGATCCAGCTTGAGGGGTGGAACAAAATTTCAATAATTAAACAAATATAAAAAACTGGGAGCATCTGGCAGAGAAAAGATAAAGAATAATACAGAACATACAGAGGTGTGGGATTTGTCTTTATTGTGCATTGTTGTAATTTAAAATCAAATGGCTGTGCACTTGAACTTTAAGGCACTTCAAATATAACCTCATATGTATGTTTATGTAATGTATATCTAAGTATGTATGCTAAAAAGAATGTTAAGTATGTTAGTTACTCTTACTCCCTCTTTCCCCCAGCACATATCAGGAAATGAGCAATTTCCTGGTGAAACTTTTCAATAAATAAATAAATCCATTTGATTTTTAGATTTGCCCCCTCCATCTTTAATTTCTGTTGTTCCTTTTTTTTCACTTAAAATCTGTTTTGGCCCCATTATTGGCCACTTTTTAAAGACAAGGGTAGCTTGTGTGTAGTTTATTAAATTCTTTTTGTTAGTTTTTTTTTGTTGAATTCTGGTGAGCAACCTTTAAATTTGTTCTTATTCTTAAAGCTGAGTCAGTGGTTTTGAACAGCTTGCTGAGCCTTTTATCTTCAACTTTGGAAGGTGGCTTATCTGTTAGTTTCTGTTTGTTTGTTTTTAAGCTTGAGGAAATTTCTGCAAATTCTGAAAGGACATCTTCACTGCTCTCACCTTACTGCATCAAAATTTAACAAATTTCAATAAAAATAAATGGAATACAGTATATGAAATAATAAGCTTACTGCAAGTTTTTTTGGGGGGGTCGGGGGGACTAGGATGATATTCTACTCTCACAATAATGGCAGAGTTAAATTTCTGTGCATTCTGTTTGATATGGCTCATAGAAAAAGCACCATGGAACTGACATAGACTTCATAATGTTTCTGTTGATTAGAAGGCTGAGGTACTGTATGGCCAATAATACGTTACTGCAAAATAACTTTGTGATACATTTTGTCATCCACTTACCAGGTGAGGCGATCCTGTCCTTCTCAAACTATTGGCAGCTTATAGTTGTTTTTTTTTTTTGCTTTTTTCTTGTTCCCTTTCTTACTTTCCATTCCCCCTTTTATTTTTCCTTTTCCTTTTTCTTCACTTTGAAGACTTCTCATTAAAGATGTTGTCAAATGCTATGTCCTGACACTGTTTTGAGGCAGCAGAAACCATGAGCATCTGATGGATCTGTTATTGATGCTGAAGCCAAGCTGAACAATACTGCAGTAAATTAGTTTGAGCCACCACGGTTTGAGAGCACTTTGATGGAGTTTAAAAGAAAGAAAGAGTATGTAAAAATGATTGCATTTACTGAGTGATGACGGCATCCAAAAATACATTCATGGCTGCAGGAGTGATGGGCTGCATGCTCTACAGCTAGCCCCAATGCATGCTCTGCAGCAAATTCTTCCTCCAACTGCCCCCTTCCCCGGTGCTCTTCTACCTTCTTATTCCCCTGTGACTTTTCCTATTTGAATGTCATTGTGCCCTGGCCAATGCACTAATAGAAAAAGCCGATCTTGTCAGAGTAAAAAACATCAAGCACTGCATAACCTACTAACAAGTTCAGCAGCACAGCCCTAAGCCACTGCCAGGTCCCTGCAATGTCAGCATTTTGCTTTTCTCTATGGGCTTTCTTGAAGCTGATATTGTTTTGGATCTTCCACCTATGAAGCCAGCCCAGTGAGGGTGACAAATCTGGCTTCCCCATGACAACTGCTAGCTGAGATGATCTTTGTATGAGTAATGGACTGTTAACCATAGCTTTTCTCACTCTTGCATTAACAAACCATTTTAGCAAGGCTTCTTCGATGTCACCTTCTTTCCCATCCCAGTTTCTCTTACAGTTGAGATTTGGGGTTTTATGCCATTCATTCAGAATGTGGTATTTGACCTTGAGAAGGTCAGAAAGGGTGGACTTAGGCATGCCAAAGTGTTTTGCTAGCTCTCTATTATTGGTCTTAGGGTGCTTGTCAATTTCCTCAATGATCTTCATCTTATGAGCTAATGTCATGGCAACCCACTTGGATGCCATTTTCAAACAGCTCATGGTATCTTTTAGCTTTCAAAGTTACAGTTAGAGCTGTGCATAATGAGAAAATTCAGAATTTGTGGCATTTTGACATTTTCCAAATGTCTGTGAAATTTCATGGAATGTTGCCAGAATTTCATTGAATTTTTAAAATTTATGAATTTGTCCATAAGTTGGCCATCTAATGATGTGAAAAATATCATATCATTAGAATGGATTGTCTCAAAATTATAGGTGCTCAAAGTCTGACTTTTTATTTGTTTGTGGGAAATCTCATGAAAATGTTTATCTGCATATATCTCAGCCATCTATTGGGCCAGCGATCTTAAAAGTGGCATGATTACTTGCTGGTAGGTTTTCTAAAACTGTGGGAAATTTCATGACATTAAGATGAATTATCTCAAAATTATAGGTGCTCCAAATCTGTTATTTTATTTTTTGTTGGGAATTTCATGAAAATATTAATCTGCATATACCTCCGCTGTCTATTGGGCCAGAGATCTTAAATTTGGCATGATTCCTTGATGATAAGTGTCCTAAAATTGTGCGACACTTCATGACATTAGGATGCATAATCTCAAAATTATATGTGCTCATAGTCTCCCATTTTATTTTTTGTGGTAATTTCATGAAAAATTTTATCTGCATATATTTCAGACTCCTTTGGTGCTAGACATGTGTAAATTAGCATGAATAACCTTTCTGTAATGGTTACAAAATCTTCTAAATCTCAGGAGAGGTAACCAAAGACTGGAGGACAGCAGATGTAGTCCCCTTATACAAAAGTGGGAACAAAGAGGAAGCAGGGAACTACAGACCAGTCAGCCTCACCTCGGTAGAGGGGAAGATCATGGAAGCACTACTGAAGGAGAGATTGGTGGAACATCCGGTTGTCAATGGACTACAGGACCCAAGGCAGCATGGTTTCACCAGGGGGAGGTCATGTCAGACCAATCTCATTGAATTTTTTGACTGGGTGACTAGGGAGGTGGATCAGGGGAGGGCAGTGGACATGGTCTATCTGGACTTCAGCAAGGCCTTTGACACTGTGCCACATAGAAGATTATTATACAAACTGGGGAATTTGGGTGTGGGCAGGACAGTAGTGTGGTGGGTAGGTAACTGGCTGGGTGGCAGGACACAGAGGATGGTGGTAAATGGCTGTCACTCCACAGAGGGAAGAGTGACCAGTGGGGTACCACAGGGATCAGTGCTGGGACTGGTCCTATTCAACATCTTCATCAGTGACATTGTGCAGGATCTAGAAGGCAGAATTTCACTGTTCGCTGATGACACAAAGCTCTGTAACGAGTAGACACACCAGAGGGTGTAGACAGAATGAGAAGCAACCTGTAGAAACTTGAAGAATGGTCAGGGGTTTGGGTTGAAATTCAATGCAAAGAAGTGCAAGATAATGCATATGGGGCACAAAACCCTGGCAAAATATATCAGTTGGGGGTGAGGATATAGCATGCACCAAGCAGGAAAGGGATCTTGGGGTTGTCATCTCTGATGACCTCAAGGTAGGGAAACAGTGTGACAAGGCAGCAGGTAAAGCAAATAGGATGCTGAGATGTATAGACAACGCATCACCAGCAGGAAAAAGGGAGGTCATAATTCCACTATACAAGACACTAGTGAGGCCCCACCTGAGTACAGTGTACAGTTCTGGAGACCATACCTACATAAGGACATAGACAGGGTAGAGAAGGTTCAGAGGAGGGCAATAAAGATGGTGCATGGATTGCATCACAAGTCCTATGAAGACAGGTTGAAGGAACTGAACATGTACTCCCTGGAGGAGAGGAGGGAGAGAGGGGATATGATAGAGACATACAAGTATCTTACAGGGAGGAACAGGGTACAGGAAAACACTATTTTTAAGTGAAAAAGATGTTCCATGACTAGAGGGCATGGGATGAAGTTGGAGGGAGGACGATTCAGAGGAAACATGAGAAAGAATTTCTTCACAGAAAGGGTGGTGGACAAGTGGAACACCTTGCCAGAGGAAGTGGTGGGGGCTAAAACAATCACGGGATTTAAGAATGCATGGGATAGACATAAAGGAATTCTGGAGGTCAGGGGTAAGGGGCAACAGACTTCTAGGAAAACAAACTGAACTTACAAGCTCAAATGGGCAGACTGGGTGGGCCATAGGCCCTTATCTGCCGACACTGTCTATGTATCTATGTAAATATGAAGAGAATTGGATTAAAGATTTTTAAGTTACAAGGGTTAACAATTGTATTTTATTATGTAAATGTTTGCAAAATTTTGTGAAAACTCTCAGAACTGTGGGGGCCAGATATTCAAACTGAGCCCAAAAAGTGCGCAACAGCAGGAGCAAGCACAAGTCAATTGCGCACTAGTGCAAAACACGCGATATTCAAACATGGAGCAAGACAAATTGAGCAAGCAGCCAACGTCTGAATATCGCACAACCTGCACCATAGCGCAACCAGGAAGGGGAAGCTGAGCATAGATGATGCACCATAGCGCAACAAAGGCAGCCCAGCTGAGCAGTCCAGAGGCGCCATAGAGCAAGCAAAGAGACCCCTAGCAGCAGAGCAATGGAACTGCACAGCCAGGGAGGTAGGCAGGGGCCCACCACCCATGCCACAGATGGTCACAGGGACACACTGCAGAACCAACATTGTACCCCCACACCCCAAGCACAGCATAACTGGGGGAGGGATGGAACAGCCACCGGACCAAGGGGACAAGCAAAGAAAGCACATCCCGGCCGTGTTACTGAAGCAACGCCACTGGTAAACTGACAGTGCCACACAAAGGGGGCGGACCACCCAGTGTCCAGCAGCCCCCCCGTGTGCACAGCACACCTAGCACTGTGACCTCAAGACACCACCCATGTGCAGTGACCAGCACTGCAGGAATCCCCAGGCCCACCTCCGGCACACTGCAACCTCATGAACCACAGAACTATACAAGCCAAACCCACCATGAGCACCCAGCAGTAAGTGGCAGCACACGGCAATATTGAGTGGAAGCCACACCCACACCAGAGACACCACCCCACATACACGCACACACATACCCATGACCATACCACCCCAGATGCCATGCACACCACTGCAACTGAGCACAAATAGCCAGCTGCAAATCAGAGACCACCACAGTATTCATATCAAAATATAAATGTATTATGAAGATGAATAAACAGAACAACAAATCAACCACATATTTACAAAGCAGGGGTGGGGATATGGGTATGAGGTAGGGGTGGGTAAGGGGCAGGGGTGAACAACCGGGAGAGGGAAGGTGGGGTGCGCTGATGTCCAGCCACCGCCTGGCAGCCTGCCCTCCTCCTGCCTGGTGCTATGCCCGGGGCCTCCTTCGGCACCGCATCACATGCCGCTGCAAATCAAGAAGTATGGTGTGGGTGTCGATGGCCAGCTGAGTGAGCCTCCGCAGTCCCTGCTCCATCTGGTGCAGGATCCGGATACCTAGGACAAGGGATCAGAGTCAATGGCTGTGACTGTCCACATCCCTGAATCCCACCCATCATGCATGGCATACAGCCAAGTGCCCCGCTTCTGTGATGGACTGCACCCACCCATAGTGACCGTGAACAAGACATGCCCAACCAGGCAGCAACAGCCATGTGTACCACTGCACACACACACTGCCCATGTCCATCACAGCACAACCAAGGCTGCCCAGTGACGTGGCTATGTGGTGGGATGCTAGTGCCACAGCCACGTGCCCAGTGCATGCATGGACCACCAGTGACGCACACACACACATGCAGTGCCACTGAACAGTGATGACTGTCACATGTTGCATGCATGGTAGTGTCATCCATGGAAGGTGGCTGTGCCCCTTCCCAGCATGCAATAGCATCCATGATGTAATGACACTCACCCTCAACAAGCTGCTGCTGCAGGTGCTGCTGCGGCTGCGGCTACTGCTGCTGTGGCTGCTGCTGCTGCGGCTGTGGCACATCTCCTCCACCAGCCACCCTGACACCACCATCCCAGGCCTCAGCCTGGGCCCGCCTCTGCTCCTCCACGCCTGTGGGAGACAAATGAAGAGAAACACATCAGTGAGATCCCAAAGCAGACAGCCCCTTGCCCCATTGAGTGTGCCTGCCCCCACAACCAGACCCAAACAGCACACACCTGCAAACACCCTCACAGCAAACCATAGCCTAACCCACCCCATGTGCAGGTCACATTACACAGTGTCACCCATGTGGACAATACCGGTGCATACACAGCACACCCCCCTGGCCTAGGCACAATGCCCCTCCTGGCACGATCCCTGAGGTGCTCCAGCAAAGCATGATCCCTCCTTTGCAGGTCACTATAGCGGTGCCTGCACTGCTCAGGAGTCCTCCTCCACCCAGTGGCCTGCTCTAGGGCAGTTGCCACCTGCTGCCACACATGGGTGTGTGCCATCTGCAGGGGCACTCCCCAAACAGTGTTCCATGGTGTGGCTCCACCACAGCCACCAGGTTTGCCAGCTCCAAGGCCCCCCACTGTCGAGCTCTCCTGCGTGCCATTCCAGAGTTATACAGTGGCAATATGGCACTCCGCAGTGTGGCAACCCCACGTGGAAATGTTGCGCAAAACAGGTCAATGAGTCCCTATCGCACTGTTCGTACAGTGCTGTCGGTCCACATCATGCTGTCACCGAACAGCGCGATAGAGCCATACACATGCCAGACGTACAGCGCCAGGGGGCAAAGGTCGGGCACAAGGTCATTGGTCAGTGGCGCAAGGCCACGCACAGCGCCATCAGATGTCTACATGTCCTGTGCGATCGGTCACCTGCGTGCCAGTGCCACAGTGGACTATTGCGCAGTTGTGCCACAGCGCCATTTGGTGACCAGCGCTGTAGCGCCACTGGCACAATGGTGGCCATGTTCAGAATTGCTGATTGCGCACAGCACATCATCAGCATGGCAGATGCCTGCGTAAGCTACCTGGGCATGCACAATGCAGTGTACTATGCAGTCACAGAAAAGCGCCATTGGCTCAGCCAGCTCAACCGTATTGCGCAACTCGCAATGGCGAGATATTCAGCCAACACATGCAAATCATCTGATCAGCAATTCAAAGGCGCAGTGGCATGATTTGCATCTCATTACAGTTGCTCCACTCCTAATTTGCATGCATTGCGCTATAAATATGCGACAGTGGACTGCGCTGGCCAGAGTCGGGTACTGCAGGTGAGAGGTGAATTGCAAGCTGTGTGATGTTCCGGGCAATGGTCATGGGATAACGCTGTAGACTGCACAGTGACAGGTGTCCACTTCCACCCATACAGACCGACATGACCGAGCAGAGCCAAGGTGAGGGTGAGGATGGTGGGTGAAGGAGGAGGCCCAACTTCACCAAGGTGGAGACAGAGGCACTGTTCCAGGCCTACCTGGAGGAGGAGACACTACTGAGTGGACGGCGTGGCACCCCTCAGGCCCATGCAGCTGCATGGGAGGGGGTAGCTTGGGCGGTGAACCTGCACGGAAGCCACCAGCGCTCCGTGCACGAATGCAAAAAGAAGGTAGGGACAGACCGCAGAAGGGTGAAAGAGAAGGTGGCAGCCCTCAGGGTGGCACGTGCTGGCACAGGCGGGGGCCAGCCAGCGGTGGCAGAGCTAACTCCGGCTGAGGACCGACTGGCTGTATCAATGCAGCGGAGTGCTACAGAGGGTGTACCAGGAGGTGGATTCCAGACAGGTGGAAGCCCATCACTGCACGGTATGACATGGTGGTGGTGTTGGGGGGGGAGGTTGATCACATGCACTAACATGTCCTCACTTTCTGCTACAGATCCTGTTCGTCTGCAGGGGACGGTGGTGGTGGGACCATGCAGTGAGGAAGACCTGCCAGAGTTGGAGGAGGGTCCATCCACCTCTGTTGCCAGCTGGCTTGCACTGCACCAGCATGCATGCCTGGCTGCCACCTCTGTTGTCGGTGAGTCAGGTGTGGGGGGTGCACAGCCTGTGTCTCAGTAGTCTGGCATGCAAGCATGCCAGCATGCTGTGACTGTGGCTGTTGCACGTACCTGCACCATTGATGATGCAAGGATTGCAATGGGCAGTGACTCATGTGTGTCCCATAACGGACACACAGCAGGCCAGCACATGCCCCTGGACCTAGCTGGTTCCAACATGTGTGCCAGCACATCAGCACAGTCCCAGGCTGTGCCTGTCAGCACCAGTGGGGCAGCACCGGTGGCTGTGCAGGTCTCTGGCACTGTTGCGGCCACAGCAGTGGAATGAGTGGTCCCTGGGGCACAGCAGTTGGAGGGGCAGCAGCAGCAGTCATCCACCAGGTCTGGGGTTACAGGGTCCAGCAGTGGCACATGCACACCGCCTGTTGACATGCCCATACCTGGTCCTGGTGAACAGCGCCCACCCTCAAGGGGTATTGAGCATCAGGACCTTCCATACCCTGGGGGACAGATTGCCGATATGGCAGACGACCCATTTGATGAGCACACCCACCTGCTGCGGGCATCAGTACAGCAGCAAATGCAGGTTGCAATGTCTGTGGAGGCACTGTGCGTGGCTGTGGAGCGGCACAGCAGGGACAATGCAATGATCCTTGCAGAGATGGTCCAAATGCGGATGGATGTGACCGCCACCATTGACACGCAGACCCAGGCATTGGTCGCTGTCGTGGCCGCATTGTGCACACAGTCAGGTGCCCCTGTACTGCACACCCCACACAGCTTGTGCTCCACTCCCCGTTCCCGGCATCGTGCGACACCCAGCCTGTCGATGCCGGGTTCTGCTGTGGGCATCCTGAGCACACCTGGTGCAGGTATGTTCGGCATGTTGCACACCCCTGTGCGGATACGGTCGCGATCATGCAGTGGGACCTCTGGTGGTCCATTGGTGCCACCCCATGTGGCCCATGATCAGCCTGCCAGTGCTGCTGGGTCACAGTGGAGCTGCCCACGCATCCGAGGTGGCCATGGCACAGTGCCACCTGAGTGACCTGTTTCCCAGTGCGGGCCCTGTCTGATGCTGCCCTGTGTGCAATGTCTGTCATGGTGGGCAGTGAACTGGTGGGTGCCCTGCCCAACACATCGACACATGGACCACCTGCACACCCACCCAACTGCTGTCCACAGGTGCGTGTGCATGATGATGCCTGCATTGTACTGTACACCAAGGTGCAAGGGTGCCCAGCATCTGACACACATACTTGGACAGTACAGGTGGTGGGGGTGGTCCGTTGATCTGTGTGTTTGCCATGTCTGTTCCTGCTCTGCTGTGCACCTGCCTGTGTACGCTTTGTGCCTGGTGTATGTGTGTGTGTGTCCAGATGACTGTTCAACCCTCCCTGATGGTGTGTTTGTGTGCCTGGACCCTTCAACTCCCCTTGCCGTCATGCACCCCTGGTGTGTTACCCTGTGTGCCTGTGGGTTGCGCCTAGACAGTGTTGGTTGCACATGACCCCTTGACTTACCTGTGTCATGCAAAATGCTCCTCTGTGATGGTGTCCCGGTGCAGCTGGGCCTGCGGATCAGTGGGGTCCCACCGTCAAGGGGTTGCTCATCACCATCATCACGGTGTCACTGGCGTCCCTATCGCTGTCCCCTCCTGACCTGTATGGCTATCCCACGGTCTTTGGCCATGTTGTGCAGGATACAACAGGCCAGGAATATCCCACAGGCCTTTGAGGGGCTGTACTGTAGGGCACCGCCGGAGGTGTCTAGGCATCGGAAGCATGCCTTAAGCATCCCAAACACCCGCTCGATGATGTTGCATGTGGCTTCATGTGCCTCATTATAGCGTTGCTGCGATGGGGTCATGGGGCACCAGTATGGTGTGAGCAACCAGGGACGGAGTGGGTATCCGCTGTCACATGTGTGGAGATAAGTGTCATGTTCAGGTCCATAATGCCCATATCCCTGTGTGCCACTACCATGGCACCTGTGGCATTCCCACCCTTGCCCCAAGTTTGCACTTCCTACATGTGTACTCACCCACTAGATGGCCTGTGGGGATGTCCCCACTCTCGAATCGATGGCACAGTGCAGACTGATACCATATGAAGGCATCATGTGCTCTGCCAGGGTGTGTAGCACAGACATTGATTATGTGCCCACTGGCATCACACACCACTTGGCAGTTGACTCTCGGAAAACCCTTCCTGTTTCTGTATGAGGCCCCATCGGGGCCAAGTGGTGTGTGAATAGCCACATGGGTGTAGTCTATTGCCCGTAGCACGCCAGGCATACGTGCTACCCTGTGGAACTCCTGCATGTTTGCTGTACGCTCTGCCACGGTGCTGGGGAAATGGATGTACTCCACAGCATGTGGCAGCAGTGCACTGAGGAATTGGGTGAGAATGCATGATGTGGCCGACTGTGTTATGCCCATGGTGTCCCCTGTCGGCCTCTGGAAGGTATCCGTGGTGAGCAGGCACATGTAGGCTGTTACCTTTGTCTCCACTGACAGAGCGTGACTCCGTCGTGAGGGTGCCTGCATCACATCACTGCACAGCTCACAGAGCCGCCTCAGTATAATTGCCCTGTTCAGGTGGTACCGGCCCATGATCTCTACATCTGTGTACAGCTCAAAGCTGACGCGGGCACGGTACTGCCTGTTGGGGGCCTACCACCGACGGGCCCTTCCACGGCCACGTCCCCCTGCAGCATGCCTTCTCACCCCCCTCATTACAGCTTCCATGAGGAAGCTGGCACTGTCCATGTCCCTGGCTTGTGTTCCCCTGGCTGTTCTTGCTGTGTTACCCCGCTGTCCTGACTGCTACCTCCACTGCACCGGGTACACCTACTGGCCTCTGCAGTCTGTGGCCCAACACACCCTTCCTTGTCCCTCTTCTCTCCTGTGCACTCCCTGGCCTGCACTCTTTGCCACTGTCACACTCTCTTTCTCCCTGCCTCATGTGGCTTCCCTGTAGCATTCTTGCACCTCTTCCTTGAGCCTTTTTATTTTGGCTCATTTCCGGTGTGGTGCACCTTCCAGCTCATCCGCTGTTGCGCATTGCGCAGGTCTTTGAATATCGCATTGTGCTCTTTATGCATGGGTCCACCCCCTTCAGTTGCACATGCCTTCATTTGCATTGCGCTGTTGCTCAGCCTGTTTTCAGTGGCGCAACTGCCTCCTGCTGAATATCGCAGAATGGTGCAATTTTGGACTTGCGCATGTGCAACCCTATTGTGCATGGTGCAACCCTTTTGAATATCCCACCCTAGATGTTTGTAATTTCTCTGCTATCGTAGGCATAGACTTAACATTTAACATGCATATCCAGTGTCAGTGTATCCTGGTGACTAACACAACTGAATAAATTGATTTAGCAGTTTTAAATTTACAGTGGAAAAAAAATGTTATTGGTAACATTTTCTCAAATATTTATGGTAGCATATACTGTAGATGAAGCATCCAGAATTTTTTTTTTGCAAGGCACATATCACTACTTCATTTGATAAACTGTGCTGAGCTTTTTGCAGTCCTGTTGTTTCTCTGTGTGTGACTATTTTATTCCCCCTCTTCTCTCTTAGTGTAGCCAGATTGACTCAGTAAAACTACTGATACTAATGATATCCTCTTTGTTCTTTACAGTGACAAAATCCCTTAAAACATAAGTCACTTACTCCTTTTACTATCAACCTATCCTGTTGGAATAGCCAGAATTCTTCCCTCCTAGTGTCCCAGACATTGTCTTACACTACTGTGATACATATTTTTGATTAACTCTCAGTCCTAGACTTGCATGTATGTTATGCTCATTGGATCATCAATTTACTGGGTGTGATCCTTGTATATCCTCATTCTTCTTGTAATTGTTGACACTCTATGCTTCCTTGGTCTATCTGGGAGGCCTACCATTGGTGTGCTACTCAGTGTCCATTTCTTGGTGAAACTATGGGCTAAATTCTCAAAGAGCCCTTAGACTGATGCAAGAAACTGCCAAAGGCAGATTGTATGAAAGCCTGGTGTGTCAGGGACCCTGCGTCTGATTCTCTATTGGGCAGGGTCCCAACAGAAAAGTCCCATGGCCTGCGGCAACTCTGACCATTCATCAAACAGATGGCACATCCTGAGGGTGTGCCACAAACAGTGGGGCAGCTGTGCACCACTCTAGCTAGTCCCTGGTGGCTAGCAGCACCCCTCCACAATCCCTGATGTCCTTGAAAATAAGCTATGTAAAATTTCCCTGGTGCTCTGATGGGACTCCTCCACACCCTCCAATGTCCCCCAAAATAAGTTATGTAAGAATCCCCTGGTGGTCTATTGGATCCCTCCCTGATCCCCAATGTCCTAAAAAATAAGCTATGTAAAAATTCCCTGGTGGTCTAGTGGACCCTCTCCCCAATCCCTGATGTACCCAGAAATAAGTTATGTAAAAATCTCCTGGTGGTCTAGTGGACCCCCGCCCTGATCCCTGATGTACCCAAAAATAGGTTATGTAAAAATCCCTTAATTGTCAAGTGGAGCCCTCCTCAATTCCCCATGTTCCCAAGCATAAGTTATGTAAAAATCCACTAGTGGTCTAGTGGACCCCCTCCAAAATCCCCAATGTTCCTGAAACTAAGTTAAGATAAAAATTCCCTGGCAGTCTAGTGGACCCCCTCTCCAATCCCCCATGTCCCTAATATGAATGTATAGTCCTAATTCCCTGGTGATCTATCACCTGCCCCATGCCCCAATCACCCATCATGAAGTAACACAATCATTGTTGGTCTAGTAGACCCTCACCCCAACTGGTAGTGTCTTACCATCCCGCTCTCCCCATCTCCAAACTGACAAAGCAACTGGCACAGCCCACTGCTCACTACCATGGCCAGCCACTGACTGAGCTCTCAATGAGCACTGTACTGTATTCAGTACATGCCCACTGATTGACAACTCATTGTTTGGTAGGCTATAACTCAGTCCCATTTGAAGCTAGAAATCTGAAACTATATACATATTGTGACAAACATTTTGGCAAACAGTTTTGCTACCTATAATTCATCACCCTTTAAAGCTTGACACTTAAAACATGGTGCACATACCCCATGTTGTATGTTTCTTTAATTCCTGAAACTGTGGAGAAATTTGGATAAGAAATTTTAAAATTAGATCAAAATAACCGAAAATGTAATTTTGATAAAATGTTTAGCCACCCATAACTCTGCCCCCTTACAACCTATGACTCTGAAATGTGGTACACTTATGTATACCATTGTTACTAATGGTCTACATACTACATTTGGTGTCAGTTGGATGTGTACTTTTAAAACTAGAGCAAAATAACTGAAATTTACTATTTGGTGAAATTCAGTGGAATCTTTACTCAAATTCCATGAAATTCCATAGAATTGAAATGGTAATCCTATGGGCATTATGTGGCAGAATTTTATATTCTACACAGCTCTAGTTATGGCCCTTTATAGAAATTAGCCCATCACTTGCCTTGCCAAAGATACCCGGATATGGGTAGTACAATACAGTGTGAAGCACAGATGAAGGTTCTCATTGTGAGTGTTGTGTGCACCAACCAAAGAGAAAACAGGAAATGAAACTGCAAAGAAAATGTCTGATATACACTGGTTAGCAGGTTCAGTATATCTGTAAAGAATAACACTTGGCGTATAGAATATGACAAATAGTAGGACTGACGTGTCCATTAAAAGTGAGTGTCCACCATAATGGCATCCTTTATAAATGGGTCAGATTGTAATATATTGATATGAATGATGAAATGGAGAACTGCATAACTGGTAGAAAAATAGGAAATATGCTAGTAAAATTGCTGGTAAAATTGCCTAATAGAGTAATTTAATAGACTGAATAAAACCATGCAAAAACACCAGTACATTCATTTAATTGATAAAATATTTTTTCTCTTTTGGAAGACATACTATACTATACTATACTATACTATACTATACTATACTATACTATACTATGCCCATCCACACACTTAGATCTTGTTTCTAAATAATTTAACATTTACTTTTCATGTTTAATTAGCATTTCTTTGATTCATTCCTGAAGTGCAGAAGACTGGCTCATAACATTTCTACAGCATGCCTTCATTATAATTTTATTTCATCTAGTATTTCCTTCATTGCTCAGCTGTCTGGATATCTGCATAACAATTATTTCTGACACTCATTTTCAGGGACATTTTTTTAAAGGCAGAAGACAAGAATGTATTCATTTCCTGAAACTTTCATTACACTCATAGTCATTCACTGAATGTATTGTGTTTATCTGGGATGTAAAATGTATTAATTTTCAATATTTTCAAGTTCACTATAATAAAGATACTAATATCTTCTGTTGTTTAATTAAGGGCTCATCATTATTGAAATTATGTGCAAGATTTTACAAAGTCAGTCAAACCTTTGGACATGTGAATTCATGGACCCAGATACTACCAATGTATACTGTCCATCAGATTCACCTGCACTCAGTTTTCCAATAGCCTATGGAATCCAAAGTAATGTCAGATGAAATGGATGCTTGTATCCAGAACAGCTGTTGAAAATCCTACCCCGTGAGTAAAACAAAAATTATTGTCCTTATTACATCTATACTTGCTACAGGGTTTGTTTGTTTTTTTACTTTCAATTGTTAAAGTACAGCTGAGTAACTAATTTTTATTTGGTTTGTGTGATTAGATTGGTCCTACTTAGAGCTGGGCATACATTTTTAAGCTTCAGAAAATGTGGTAGAAGAAAGTCAAGAAAATTTGCAAAGTTTGTAAACAAATTGTTACATATGGGATTTCGAGATTTTGTATTCCTTGAAAGAAAATTCAGTAGTTCCATATAGTGCTTGATAAATTGTTGCATTTTTTTTCACAAATCATATGTTTTGTAAGACAACAATACGGTACATTTTACACTTTGAAATGTGAATATTTTTAAATTATTTTGTGAAAGTGCATGAGGGTGACGAAAGACTTCCAATAAAATTTGTCAAAAGAAAAACATGGGGATATTTACAGACTGAAATATTGCCATCTTGGATGTGTTTGTCTCAAAACTGAATTATTCCTGCCTGGATTAAGCTGTAGGATATATGATTAATTAAGCAATAAGGCATGACCAGGGGGTCATGTTAATAGTATGTTAATCATCCTCTAGTGGTGTAATGGTTCACTAGGCATAGCCAAGTGCCTTATGCCCCTAGAGGGTGATTAACTGACCATTAATATAACCCCTGGGAGTGCCTTATTGCTATTATAATAAAAAACATTACTTAAACAATGTTATACCTTTTTCAGGATATGATTTGGCTCTACACATGTATGTTAATAAAAGAGTGACATAAGGCTGATATAATACTTACAGCCAATCAGAAATCTATATTTCTCAGACCCTTTTTATAATACTCCATATATAAGTCCATATAATGAGTCAATCAAACAAGTTAAAACATTAATAAAAAATATGTCAAAAATAATGGCAAAACAGAAAGATGCCACTATGGTAAGCCAATTTAAGGTATGTACATGGTTGTCAAAGAACTCAAGTAGTCATAACCTAGAAACATACAGTGACTCAAAATTGTCACTGACTCAGAGCAGAGGAGGGGTCTTACAATTTATAAAAAAAAATTTCTAAAAGTGATGTTTTGTATTGGAGGTATAATCAAGACAGTTATGGAACTGGAAAGATATGATGAAAACCTTGCTATGAACTGTGTTTGTGGACATGGGCCTAGATATTCAAAGGAGTTGCTGCAGCTCCAGGAATGCACCCTAGGGCTATATTCAAAAGGGGAAAATGTGCTGTGCAATTCCCAATGAGCTGCGGCACAAAGATAATGTATGCGGAGTACCTCCAGGGGACATGTAGCACATCTCAATATTCAGCCAAGATGTGCAGCACATCTGCCTGCACATCTTAGAGATGTGCCGCATACATGGGCACAAAGTTGAGCATGTGGAAAAAAGGCATAAGTAGTAGCCACCCAAAAGTGGGCAGCTGTATTGCATGGCACAAAACAGCAGCCACCAGCCATGGGTGGCTACTCTCTCTGAACACCATGCACTAGCACCCACTGTATGCCCTAGTAGCCTAGTGCCCCCATCCCCACCTGATAACCTGAGCTTTGTAAATATGTCATATCGGTATCCCTGGTAGTCTAGTGGATTCCCTCTCCCCATTCCATACCGCGATACCCATACATGAACAGTTGTAATCATCCCTGGTAGTCTAGTAGATCCCCCCTCCCCGCCTGATACCGCAATCATGTCCATATATGTCAAAATCCCATCCCTGGCAGTCTAGTGGCACCCCCCAGCCCCACCACACAGGATCCCCAGCCCACCCCACTCCCTGCGTTCTTTCACAAAGTTGTGAATGACTATTACAGTATGCACTGCAAGCTATTGATCCACAGTGTGCACCAATGTACATGCAGCAGATACTGTAAGCTGTCATTCAGCGGGTAGCCATGGAGGAGTGTGGGTAGGTTTGCTTCTCACTGATGACTGGGGGGGGGAGCAGGTGGGCTGGGAGTCCTGTGTGGGTGGGGGGGTGCCACTGGACTAGACTACCAGGGACAGGGTTTTGACATATATGGACATGATCAGGGTATCGGGTGGGGAGGAGGGATCCAGTAGACTACCAGGGATGTTTACAATTGTTCATGTATGGGGATCAGGGTATCGTGCAGGGAGGAGAGATCCACTGGACTGCCAAGGATGTTTACAACTGTTCAAGTATGCAGATCAAGGTATGGAGTGGGGAGGAGAGATCCACTAGACCACCAGGAATGATTGTACCTGTTCTATAATGGAGATCAGGGTATGGAGTGGGGAGGGTGGTACTATGGACCTCCTCTAACAGCACCACATGCGGTGCAAGGTGACTGGAACATTCCACCGGTCAGCCCTGCACAACTCATGCAAATGGGGCCATAATGACATGCAAATTGCCCCATTTGGGCCTTGCATACATAATGGCTCAATTTGCATGTTCAGGTCTGAATATCTGGAAACTGCGTCCAGCACATCTCCAGATGTGCTGGCTCATTCCCATTCCAGGTATTCAGACCTGTCTGGGGGTTGCACTGGTGCATCATATTTGTGCTACCTTCATATTTTGATATATTCAGAAGTGATGCGCAATTGCTCATCTCTTTTGAATATATCCCTTTGTTGCTACCGCACAACTCAGTTGTGCTGAGCAAACACTTGTGCCATTGCCAGGCACACTTTTAAATATCTAGCCCTAGGTCCACAATGGTGAAAGGTGAAAAAATAAGTTTAAAATTAATTTTAGTGACAGTTTATGTAAGGGAAGACCTATCTATTGAAAAAGAAGTCCACAATTTCTGTGTTGTCATGCACATGGTGCTGCAGCTACATGCTTGCCTTCCTCCAGCCTATCCTTAGGTCTTTCACTTTCTCTATTTCTCTTTCCTTATCTCATTGTCTTTATCTTCATATCTCAGCCTGTCAGTCGCAACCCCACCCACTTCTTGTTTTCTCTCTCTCTCTTTTGCCTAAAAGTCTCATCTTTGTGAGAAATCCCTCTCCCACCCACTTCTCACTTGAGATTGTTCCCGCAGATTTGAACATGGAGTAAACAGTAAGTGAAGAGGACAGCTGCAGGCTGTCCTTCTGAAGTTACAGTCACTTGGAGTGTAACAGTTAGTCAGCATCCTCATGAAGCCACACAGAAGTGAAATGTAGTCGCTTTGGTGCTGCCAATAAAAACAATACTTGGTTTTAGAAGGGAGTGAGCAGTAAGTAAAGTCAAGAGCTGTGACTGGGATGTTGTCTGCTTCATATTTCCCATTTCTTGCAAACATTACTATCTTCTGAAACTTTCTCCATTAAAATTAAGGATTGTGCAATTTTTGCGGTGTGATTGTAGTAGTTTTCCAAATGAGGTGAGTCTGGTGGGAGTACATTGCCCATGTATCAATATACAAATTCCCTCTGATCTCCATTCCCCAAAAGAAGCAAACAACAACCTCCTGACTCCCTTTAGGTGACCCCTGCCACCCTAATCCTGAGCATCACCCCAAATCAGGCAGACATCACACTCCTGGGTCAATCCAGCTGGCCCCTATCATACCCATGCCATGCCATATCCCACTGACCTTCTTCTGGCTCTGTACTGTGCCTGTACTAGTACCACCAAAAGTGTACTGAGCAGCAGTGCATATGTCCATTACTGGTCACCATCCAGCTCCTCATTCTCTTCACACTGAGTCACAAGCTCTCCCCTCCCTCCTTTTCTTCTTAGCTGGACTGAATGATGATGTTGAAATATGAATGAATTAATTAAATGTTTTGATGAGGTCAAGAGAGAGAGAGAGGTTTAATGATTTACTCACAGTCATTCAGTAAGTGATTATGCTGTGGTTCAAGCAAGTATCTCCAGATTCACAACTCTTCACTCTTACTGGTGGTTATACAGCCATTAAGAGGGTTATGCTGGTTTGGAGCAGGTTATTAAATGTGTTACTGTGTACAGATAGCATGCAATTTTAGATTGCTTTGACTAGATCAATTATTAGGGGCAACAATATTTTAGGCTATTACTACTATTAGGACAATAGAGATTCTCAAATGAGTAGCTTTATTCCATTTCACTCCACCTACTGTATGCTCTAATGGCCCTACAGTACTAGCTTAAAGAAAATCCTTAACAATATTATACATTATATATTGCATATGCATGGGTTCATGTTTATTGCAATTTCTTTGGTATTAGAAATATTTTATTTATTTATTTATGTATGTCTTTGTTAACCAGGTAGGCGAACTGATCCAGGGGACCATTTTCAGGCACACCCAGGCCACACATGTGACAGCAAGTCAATACACAGTTACAATACAAGAGCAATGCACAGAAATTAAAAAAGTCCATGCTCAGAAACAAGGTGTAGACATAAACTTGTGGCATACAGTAAGCAGCAGTTAAAATACAACAAAGTGATTTAGGAGTAGCAACAGGGTTACAGTTGTGGGCAGTACAGTGCATGTGATGTAGTCTAACATTCAGCAGAATGATAAGCACATTGTAGTATGACATAGAGATGTAGAGATCACACTAGGAAATGGACAACCAGGCAGTGGAGCACTTGCCATTTGTCAAGTGTGCAGATACTGAAAATGTAGCCGGTTTTGTGGAGCAAAGTCAGGTATACATGGTTGTTATTCAGAGAACAAGAAGGCAGGGACCTGACCATAGTTGCCTTGGTGTGGGAATGGGCAGAAAGGAATAGGTCACAGGGGGTTCTGTGGCGAGTTGTGGCGGGTGGAATCTGACAGAAGCCATTCTTTTAGCTGGTGTTTGAAGGACTGATGGGAGGTGGCTGAGCATATGGACAGGGGTATTTTGTTCCATAAGGAGGTGCGGAGATGGAGAACACTTTGCATTCCATCTTGGTGCACGTTCGAGGGACTAAAAGCGGGGGGACAGAGGATGCCATGAGAACTTGTTGGGCAATCTTGTTTGTTAGGAGGGCTGAGTGAGGGGACTGTTGGTAGATTTTAAGTGAGTTGTCCACCAAGCTGCCTAAGCCAGAGTCAAAGCGACCTTGCAGAGGGAACCAACCTAGTGCCTGGTAGAGAGTGCAATGGTGGGTTGAGAAGGGAGCTTGCAGGACAAAGCAACAGATGGAGTTGTAGGTGGTATTAAGCCATGAGAGAAGGGTGGAGGAGAGAGCAGAGTAGATGCAGGAGCAGTAGTCAAGGAGGGTATCAAACTGCCATGGGCGATTGCCAATCGTGCTTTGGTTAATTACAGGTGTCTAAGTCTGTAGGTTGCACCTAGCTTCTGGTTCATTCTCCACACTGTAATACTAACATGTTTGGAAAATGTGAGGAAGGGATCAAGAGTGACACCTTGATATTTAAAAACAGGGACATCCTCCAGGGGAGGGCTGGCAGGAGTGAGCACTTGTAGTGAGGAGTTATTGTAGGTGACTTTTGTGAGGAAGGGTTTAGAGCCAAGCAGCATTAGCTTGGTTTTCTTTTCATTGACTAGTAGTTTGTTGGAAAGAAACCAGTTGTAGGCTGAGCTATAGTTTCAGGTAAGGGAGGAGGAGATGGATTGCAGTGATTTGCCTCTAAGGTAAAGGACTAAATCATTCACATAGAGGAGTGCTTTGCAGTTGAGGCAATCCTTGTGGAGTGTATTGATAAACATGGAGAACAGTAAAAGTCCAAGAATGGAGCCCTGGGGGACACCCGTGAGTACAGGGAGAGCAGCGGAGCTAACTTTTCCAATGATGGTGGACTAGGATCTGTTCAATAAGTAGCTGCGGAATCAGGCCATGGTTGAATCAGAGCAGCCAAATTGAGGTAAGGTGGAAAGAAGGAGCTGGTGGTCAACAAGGTCAAATGCCTTTGACAGATCAACAAAGATGGCTCCTGTTGCATTCCCCATGTCCATTTGTCTAATGATATGATTGGTGAACAGGGCTAAGGCAGAGGTGGTGCTGTGGTGTTTCTGGAATCTGTGTTGGAGGGGACACAGTAGACTATATTTATCCAGATGTTCTGACAGCTGAAAGTGCATAACTTTGTCCAACAGTTTATTGAGATGGGGAGGAGGGAGATAGGCCTGTAATTATTGGAGGAGAGGGGATCACCAGCTTTGAAGATGGGTACACGTGCGAAAGTTTCCATGAGTCTGGCACTGTGGATGTGGTAAGTGCAAGGTTGAAAAGGTACGTTAGGGGTCTAGTTATGACAGGGGAGATAATTTTCAAGAAAGCAGGGTATAGACTTTGTTACAGTGCTGATTACCAGGATGAAGAAATCTGTGTCAGACATCATACATTCTTGCATGACAACTTAAGCAATTGCTATTGGATTGCATTTTGTGTTGGCAGAGTCCTTCAAGATATCTTTGGTAGAAACTGATAAAAGTGCTTCATCCTGTCAGTCAGTGTATATTATATGCTTCACTCACTATATGACATGTCAAATTATAAAGGATGCATATTTCCTGGTTCTGTAAATGTTTTATGCCCTGTAAGTTCCTATATTTTATGTTTGCCCTGCTTGTTTATATACTGGGAGTATGCTCAATACTGTACAACTGAAGATGATACCTACATTTCAATGTTACCATAGGAATATGGTATTCTTAGTTGTTTTTTTTTTTTTTTTAATATAGACCTAATTGACAAGTTTTCAACATGGATCTAAAATATGGGCCAGATTCTAGAAGGCTTACAACTGGCGTAACAGCAGTTACACCAAGTAGAATGGCGCATGTACTGTAGCAACTTACGCCAGCAGTTGCGACATGCACAGTTCTACAAAGTGGCCTGCAACATGTCACAGGCCACTTGCGTCAAACAGCTGTTATGCCACATAAACCTCCTGCAATGTGGTGATATGGGGTTTATGGCAGCAGTTGCACCACATTCTAGAAGGGCAGCCAAAAAGTGCCCACATCGGGATTCTACAAGAACCCCTAGAGGAGATCCAGCAATGTATGTTGCACCAGAATTTAGCTGGTGTACATTATGGCCGCCCCCCCGGGGTCCTGTAGACCCACCAGGAGACATGCCAACATGCTGCTGTCCCCCAACCGTGCCCCGAACTGTGAGTTGCCGGCTGCATCTGCGGCAAAAAGCCAGCCCTGGCAGTCTAGTGGCCCCCCCGAACTGTACAATACTAAATAAATAGGTCCCGTATCCCTGGTAGTCTAGCGCCCCCGTACTGTACAAAAATAAATAAATAGGTCCAGTATCCCAGGTAGTCTAGCACCCCCCGTATTGTACAATAAGAAATAAACAGGTCAAGTATCCCTGGTAGTCTAGTAGCCCACCGATCACCATGACATAGTGTACACCCATTCCCTGGTAGCCCAGTGGCCACCCACCCACCCAACCAGCTGTGCCAGCCCACCCAGCACCCCCCAACCCATCAACAGCCGGCGACTGGCACAGCCTTCCTCTCACCACCACAGCCAGCAGCTGACTGAGTCCTGTATCAGCACATACAGAGAAGACGCACTCAGATATTAATATCTGATGAGATATTAGTACCTGGTGAGCATGTCGCAAGCTGCAACAGCAGGGCAGCATGGTCAACCCCCACACCCATGCCTCAACCCCTAGTTTCCAGTCCTGTATCAGCGCGTACAGAGAAGACAAGTGCAGATATTAATATCTGAGTATGTCTTCTCTGTACATGCTGATACTGGACACAGTCGGTGGCTAGCCATGGTGGTGAGAGGGAGGGCTGTGCCAGTCACGGCTGGGGACAGGTGGGGTGTTGGGTGGGCTGACATGGCTGGGGGTGGGGGGCCACTGGACTACCAGGAATGGGTGTAAACTATGTTATGGTGATCGGGGGCCACTAGACTACCAGGGATACTGGATCTGTTTCTTTCTTATTGTACAGTATGGGGGGGCCACTACACTACCAGGGATACTGGACTTCTTTATTTCTTATTGTACAATATGGGGGGGGTCGCTAGACTACCAGGGCTACCTGGCAACTAGGGGTCAGGGCATGATAGGGGAGGTTTGACCATGCTGCCCTGCTGTTGCGGCTTGCGACATGCTCACCAGGTATGCCCGAAGTTCGGCATACCTGGCCGCATTTTGCAAGTTGCAGGACTTAGCTGCGATGACCCTGCCCCTACTGGAATAGGGCACAGGGTCAATGTCACAGGTACTTGTGGCACAAGTTGCATTGGGTGGCAACTTGCCCCACCCTTCTAGAATCCGGCCCTATGTATTTATGAATTTTTAAGCCTCTGCTTCAGTTTAGAAGGATGAACACTATCCTGTAGGGAGCTGACAGCACTATTTTAGCAAATTCCTAAAAGCTGCTCCAATTTTTCCTTCCTGATTAGAACTCCAAACACATATAGATATATTTTAATTTTAGATTTACTATCTTCAGTTTGCACTATGGAACTCTGTATTCAGCACTGGTAACCTGACTAAGGGTGAGAGAAGTTAGACAGAACCAGCTTTCGTTTTACTTTGAGTTGGTGCCTGAAAATGTATTTAGGTTCCACCAATTCAGCTCCCAATGCAGTAATTTGCGTATGGTAAAACATATGACAAGTGGGGGGAAGGGAGACTGAGGTCATCAATGAATATGAGTTACTGTAGCTTTCAATTGTCTGATGCTGTTGGCATGCATCTGCTGTGGAGTACTGTTTGTGGTGTTATAAGAGTCTGCAAAACCCACTAGGACTGCTACAGTGCACTGTAGGCTACACTAATTGTTACTCTTCTTGCTGACCGCTAGGTGTGTACCCCCCCCATAGACTCAGACTCTCCACATTCCCTAATACCCATTACTGTATTCTCCCTTGCAGCACCACAGATTTCACAATTATATTTTAAAATTACGACTATACTTTTAGGTAGCATGTCAAAACGGTGACTGTGGAAAGGCGACCTGTGAAGAGGGAGACGGAACCACAGTGCCAACACTTTGGGGTGACTGGCGCTTCTCCCCATCCCCAAAGTATCCCCCCCCCCGGGGTTAGTATAATAAATAAAGGGGTGTGGGGGGGTGAAGCCCCTCCCAAAAAAAGACTGTTGAAATACATTGCGCTGTGGGATTTGTGCCCTCTTCACGGGTTGCCATTCTGAAGTAACCGTTTTAACATGGAACCTAATTTTACATTCTCTCTTATATTATTTATGCTTATATTATGTATTTTACATATTTAGTAATAAATAATAATATGACGGCAGCATTATAAAATAAAAATCTCTTTTGTACCATTTATTTATTTACTTTTTATCGAGCAGTTAAGCACACTAGACAATTAAATGCCAACTTTCAGGTACAATCTGGGAGGCTACAATAGGATAGTATAGACAGACAAATTACAATATAAGATTAAAAACACCAGAACAAAAAATTACAGGCATGCACAGGAACAGTACAGTATAACAGTTTAACAAGAGTGCATAACACAGGGTACATGAATGAAAAAAGCAGTACAGCTAGAATCAAATATATCCATGGGGATAGATACAAGACACCACAGATTCTCTCTGATTGATAGAGAGGCCAGTCAGCCCAGGAAAGTGTAGGCAGATGAGTCCTTCAAGTAGCTCCAAAGGTATTTTTTAAAGAGGTGGAGAGAGGAGGTGCACTGGACAGATACAGGGAGAGAGTTCCACATCCTAGAGGCACAAGCTGTAAAGCCATATCATCCATGGTAGTCTGAGTTTTATTAACAGCGAGCAGGGACTGGGTAGTAGATCTGAGGAGGCAGCCAAAGTTAGCAACCTTTAAGTTCTCAGCAAGGACAGGGCATGGCAATCAGGGGTAACTAATGTACAAAACACTCCAGTGCAAAGTCATGGACTTTGAGGGGCGGTAGGCAACCAAGCAACCAAGTTTGCTGTAAAGCTCACAATGATGAATGAGGTGAGCAGCTGAGATGGTGAAATGACAAATGTTATTATAAACAACATCTCTCTTAGATAAGAGGGTGTTGGCAGCATTGGTGTAGGTAATTAGTCCATAGTTAAGGAGGGTAGATGCACTCCTTCAGCAATGACCAGATGGGTATTGGGGTAAGGAAGTGTTTGACCCTGTAAGCCATACCCAGCTTCTGATTTACAGCCTTGCAAACAGAGATATGAAAGATAAAGTCCAGTTGGTGGTCAAGGGTGGCACTAAGGCGCTTAAAAGAAGAGGTTGCAGTCAAGGGCAAGCCATCAGAACTGAACACTTCCAGGGGCTTGGGGCAGGACCTGATTTTAGCATGTGAGCCGAAAAGCATTGTTTGGGTTTTCTTTCTGTTGAGGACCAGCTTACTAACAGATAGCCAGGAATGAATTAGATGGAAGTCCTCATTTAATTAGGGCTTGATGAGTTTAATATTAAGGGAGCTCGACAAGAGCACCAGATCATCTGCATATAGGGTGGAGCTGCAGTGCACCAGTATTTTGGTGAGATCATTTACAAACAAAGAGATAAGAATGGGACCAAGGATTGAGAATTGGGGTACTCCAACTGAAACAGGTTCCAGTTCAGAGAACATTCTATTACATTTGACAGAATACTGTCTATTGTGTAAATAGGTGGCAAATCTGGCAGTTGAATGGACAGAGAGTCCAAAGGAATACAGCTTTATATAGAGACGTCTGTGATCTATCAAGTCAAAAGCATTGAACAGATAACAAAGATCTCTCCAGTCAGCTTACTCTGGTCCATAACCACCCTGATGTCGGCAGTGACCTGGGTAACAGCAGTAGAGGTAGAATGCCCCCGCTGGAAGCCATGTTGAGCCAGAGATGGTAAGTCATGGGTACAAAGATACTCAGTGAGTTGGGATGCAACAATTTTCTCTTGAAGCTTACTAACGGCAGGTAGGATAACTATAGGGCTGTAGTTGGAAAAGTATTTTGGGGCATCTTGTTTAAAGACTGGAACCACTTGAGCAACCTTCCAGACACTGGGACCAGTGCCAGTGAGCAAGGATGTATTGAATATATGTGTGATGTGCAGTGCCAGAGATGGGGCACCAAGGTGAAGGAGCTTAGGTTCCAGGTTGTCATTATCTGGACTAGAGTGGAGATAGAGGCCAATAGTCTACAAACCTTGCTGGCTGTCACAGTAGCAAGGCAGAAGGAGGGATGGGGCACCGATGAGATGAGATCCCTCTTCCTGGGATGCAGGACCAGAGAACAGGGAGGTGAAGGCAGAGGTCCGAGAACTGTTTATTGAAGGTGTTAGCTATAGTGGTAGGGTTGTTACAGTTGAGTCCGTCAAGGAGCATTTTGTTAATTTGAAAATTTAGAGAGCCCCCAATAACATTTTTAATATTATGCTAGAATCTCCGTGGGTTTTTAGCAGTAGACAGAAGAGAGGACCTACAAAACTCACTCTTAGTAAAGCAAATAGCTTTCTTAAATACATTTATGAGCTGCCTGTATTCAGTAAGGTCAGGCTGAGCCTGGGAGGCCTTATATTTGGTCCAACATTTGTCCCTAGACTTCATGGGAGTCAGCAGATCACTATGAAGCCATTTGGTAACAGTACCCCTGACTCTCCTTTTAATAAAAGGAGCATGTTTATCTTATAGTATGGAAAAAACTGGTATAAAGTGAGTCAAAGCATCCAAGGTATCAGCAGTATGCAATACAGAAGACCAGTCAAAGTACGGTAACCTGTGAAGTGAGTGCATGAGGAAGGGAACTGTCCATTATGGTAACACCTTCCCAGTGAAATCCACTGACGGCAATGGAAAGGTAGGGTGACCAGATGAGGGGGTGGGCAAACTAGGCGACAGGATGTTGCTATACATATGCACGTGTGGGGATGGGAGCGAGCAAGACAAGCATGGGCTGGGTGGGGGTGGAGAGGCTGTAGAGAGTGGTGCTACAGTTGCTGGTTGAGCTGCATTGTGGCATTGGGGATTGGTTAGTGGCTGAGGTGGCTGAGGTACCAGGTTAAGGTCCGGGTGTGGTATGATTTTTATTGCGCCCGTCCAAACCTTTTTATTTTACTGCTTTCACCCCCGACATGCACCCCCGGAGCTGGGAGAATCCTAAGTAGGGGGTAAGGGGAGACAGCCCCCACAGAATGCAGTAAAATATGTCCTGGCGCTGTTGTGCTGGTGCGCCTGGGTTGTCAGAGTGCCGAAAATGTGTTCGGCACTCTGACTGAGCAATAATGGTAATTGCCTTTTGGCGTTCACCGTTATCACTTAGACCCTCAAAGTACCCTAAATCGTCAAGGAGGGAGCAAGGGTCAAGCTTGGAAAGGTCTCTACAGCATATAGAATAACTATGGGAGGAATTTTAGGCATGGAGAGTTTTCAGACACAAAAGATGATGGTATGGTCAGAAATGGAGTCAGGAAAGGTGCCAGACATTAGAATTCTTTCAGCTCTATTTGTCAGGATCCAATGAAGAAGAGTATGAAAGCAATAATATCCTACAGGGTGGGCAGTATTGTGCTATACCTGACCACCGCAGGGGTGCGATGAGGCCCAATGCCACACGCAGAGGGCCTCTTAGCCCTGGAGCAGTCTGGTACAGCACAATATCGCTCATCCTTGGGGGTATTTTTGCACTTAGAAAATGGGTAATAGATAGCAAGAAAGAGACAGATACAAAAATGTATGTTTAACTCAAATAAATATTAGTTTATTCATAATTTACTTAAACTTTATGCTATAGGGAGATACAATTGTCCCTTTTTGGGAGGGGGTGGGTAAAACAATGAAACATTTTTTGAACAGCATGTTGCATAGTGAGATGGGGTATGGCCAAAATAATAAACTGTGACCCACTATGTTTTATATTCTATGAAATTCATTGGTACAGTGAATGTACAATTCATCAAATTGAATGGAGAATTTTTGGAACCTGTTTGTGGCAGTGAAGAGCTGCAGCAAGAATGGTCTTCAGGCTTTTTATCTTATACTTCCCTTTCCTTTTTTGCTGGTTTGAGCTGTTCACCTTGAAGGTTGCTCCCTTTTTTATGTCTAAAGTGGATGTTGACCAGTAGCTTGCAACACTTGACTCACATCTGTGCCCTGTAACCGTCATGATCTCCCTTGTATTAGTGTATCTTTTACTTAGGCATGCTTCTTCACTTAGTTTTGGCATGAGAGACCCCAGGAAGTTTTTGTCAATAGGCTCTTTAGTGTACCAGATATCTTGTGTGTCAGGAAACGCCTGTGGGAGGCATCGTGGGTGTAAGTAAAATGCTGATATTTTTCAGGGCATTTTACCTTGCAGTTTGGGTTTTCTGGCTCTTCAAATATGCATCCTCTTGTGTTTTCTTTGTTTATTTCTAGTGGATCATTGTGGTTTTTTGTGTGGGCCTTGTATGCCAGGGTGATATATTTGCTACCATTTTCATCCACCTTGATTTCAAATGGTTGTGGCGTGAGCTTTTGTAGCACCTCCTAACTGTGCCAGGCCATGCGCAGTTGAATTTCAAACCAGGCGCTTCATTAGGCCAGGGGCAGTGTCAGGAGAGAGTAGCAGATGCACAGAGCTTCTGGAGGTTCACATCTGACAAGGCAGGGTGGTGGGCGGCTTTGTCTTTTCTATGTGCTAGTGTTTTAAAATGCTTATAAACACATTGTTGCCACTTTTAAATCTGGGGTCCATTATTATGTTTATCAATTGCACGATCAAGGGGTTGTTTAAGTATCTGTTCAAGTCCACGTGTATTGCACAGAGTTCAGATACAGTGTACACCTCTCCCATGGCATTTGTGCTTCAGTGTAGAACTGCCTGATGATGTTTTAAGTTTTCTGCCATTTCTTCTGCAAAGTTAAGTGACAGGTTTCTTTTGGCAGTCCAGTCATTAAAAATGGCTACTGCCCAATCTGTGTTTTTTCTTGTGTTTTTTTCTTCCCTGTCACTGTCTATGGCATCAAGCTGCTCTTCAGTTACACTTACATGCCTCTTGGAGTTGACAGTGACAGGACTTTCTTTCTGTTTTTTTTTTTTGAAGTTGGCATCACTGATGGTGGAGTGTCATCTCATCCCAGCAGTTCTGACAGGTGAAGATCTTGAAATAAGTTGAAGTTTACAGGTGGATTGTCAGATATTTTCTATTATGTATGTGATTAAAGTGGTCTAGAAAATCAATAGAGAAGGCTACCATTTACAAATGTTTTGACAGGTGAATGAGGGATATCTGTTGTACAGTAATAGGGCCAAGGGTATTAGCCAATCATGTAGGAGGATTTCTTACACCCATATTGTAATAATCCGTCTCTTAGTGAGGATTCTCCAGGCGGCCAATGCAAATCTAACTATGGATGATATTTCCTCACTAACAGACATAAAGGGGTATCTAACTCCCTAGGAATGTGGGAGCCCCTCTGGCATATGAACATTCAAAATTTTCCAGCAGATAAAGGCCTAGTGGTCTGTCAAGTCTGCTCGAATGTGCAGCTAACACCCCTTATTCTGTAGATGCCCCTCCCTCCCACTCTCCTCCTCCCTTGACCCTCCCCCTTGCCCTGTCCCAGCCCCCTTTGAAGCAGCCCACTATTCTACTGCATACCACTTCTGCTGGTAATGCATTCCGCAAAGCTACCACCCTTTCTGTAACAAAGTCTCCTCATCTCCCTCCTGAACCTTCTTCCCTCTAGTCTCATATCATGGCCCTGGGTGTCCCTCCCTTCCCTTACTTTGAATAGCCCCTCTGTACCTGTCTTGTTTATTCCTTTCATGTACTTGAAGGTTTCAATCATATCCCTCCATCCCACCTCTTCTCCAGCGAGTACATGTTCAACCCATTGGTTTTGCCTGATGCCATCAGCGATCACCGTCCCATTTATTGTGAGTGGTCTGCCAGGTACCTCAGGGGCTTACCAACCATTACTGACTACAGGAATTTTAATAAACTTGATTCTTTAAGTGTTAATGAGGCATGTAAGCATGCTGACTGGTCACAGCTAGATTCAATCAGAGACGTTGATTTGTTCCTGGAAGTTTTTTGTAGTATCTATTGTAGACAGTATTCTGGACACTTTCCTATTAAATGGAAAAAGGCAAATATTAAGCCTATTTTAAAAAGGGGAAAACCCTCTATCATCTCTTTTTTTTTTTGTTAGTTTATTTATTTTTACTACTTCCTCGGCTGGGGGGGTTGTGCCTTTGGTTCCCCACTATCCAGCTAATCCTCACAGCTGTAGCCCAGTCGCAGACAGAGCTCAACCTCCCCATCACATCCCCTCCGGCCGTATCTCATCGGGTACTTAATCCATCACTGCGGAGACCTTGGAGGGTAGACCCAGGAGGTCGTTAGCTTGCACATGACTGTAGCGGCACCGTCGGGCCAGCCTTCATGCTGCTAAGAGATTTTTTTTTCTTCTGTGGTTCTCCCTTTTTGTGGGGAGGGGCGTGCATTGATGCCAGTGGAAGGAGTGTGCATGCATGTGCATGTGCTCTTCCCAGCATCTGCCCCCTCCCACCCCACTGTTTGCAGCATTGGTGTACTGACCCCCAGTCTCCACTTGGGGGCAGCCGAACACCGACCACCAGTGTCCCCCCTACCTGGAGAAGGAGAGCAGTCCTTCAGATGCTCAATACTTCTCCAACCCTGCCAACCCCCAGCAGCCCATGCTCATTCCCGTACACAGGTCGCCAGCATAGCACGACGTCAGGCATCCAGCGCCTCAGCTCTCAGTGTCACTGGGCTGGCTCTATCATCTCCAATTATCATCCTATTTCTCTTTTAGCCCCACTCTCTAAGGTAAGGCAAGGCGAAGCAACATTTTTTTGTATAGTGCTTATTCCCGGAGGCTCTGGGCGCCTCACAGAAAAATAAGAATAAACATGTAATGCATAAGTGTAAAATAATATCATATAGTTTAAAAACTAAAATATAAGACACCTGAAAACTGTAAAGTATCATACATAGGGGCTAGGCAATTTGTTGTAATTCAGAATTCATTAAATGCCAGGCCAAAGAGGTGTGCCTTCAACCTCCACTTAAAGACCACTACAGAGGGGGGCCTCCTGGACTGCAGATGTTAATGCATTCCACAGGAATGGCCCAGAAATGCTAAAAACATGATCTCTGGAAGTCTTGAGCTGTATCCAGGGAACAATCAGAAGGCCCCTCGAAGAGGCGTGGAGGGAGCAGGCGGAGGTCACCGGTGTCAGAAACTCTAACAGATAGCCAGGACTCAGTCCATTTAGGGCCTTATAGGTGAGAAGTCCCAACTTGAAAAGGATCCTCCACCTGACCGGCAGCCAGTGCAGAGCATGCAGAACAGGGGTCACATAGTCAAACCTAGAAAGGTCAGTCAGTAGCTGAGCCACTGCATTCTGCACCAGCTGCAGCCTGTGGAGGGTCCCTCCTATGACCCTGAAGTAAAAAGCATTGCAGTAGTCGAGTCTGGAGGAAACAAAGGTGTGCACTAGCTTCGGCAAGTCCTCGAGCAGATCAAGGGGCTTAATCTAGGCAATGTTCCGTAGATGGTAAAATCCACTGCTAACAACAGACGACACCTGATCTTCCAAAGTCAGCCTGCTGTCAAGGATCAGACCTAGATTTCGCACCCTCGGGGAAACCATCAACAGGGTAGAACCCAGAACAAGACCAGATTCAGCCACGGACAGCAACCCATCATGCATCATGGGGAATATGGGTGTGGGCAGG
Organism: Neoceratodus forsteri; assembly: GCA_016271365.2. Taxonomy (NCBI): domain Eukaryota; kingdom Metazoa; phylum Chordata; order Ceratodontiformes; family Ceratodontidae; genus Neoceratodus; species Neoceratodus forsteri. Next base: position 320,842,348 of record CM028130.1, read on the forward strand.
ACAGTAGTGTGGTGGGTAGGTAACTGGCTGGGTGGCAGGACACAGAGGGTGGTGGTAAATGGCTGTCACTCCACAGAGGGAAGAGTGACCAGTGGGGTACCACAGGGATCAGTGCTGGGACCGGTCCTATTCAACATTTTTATCAGTGACATTGCGCAGGACTTAGAAGGCAGAATTTCACTGTTCGCTGATGACACAAAGCTCTGTAACAGAGTAGACACACCAGAGGGTGTAGACAGAATGAGAAGCAACCTGCAGAAACTTGAAGAATGGTCAGAGGTTTGGCAGTTGAATTTCAATGCAAAGAAGTGCAAGATAATGCACATGGGGCACAAAAACCCTGGCACAATATATCAGTTGGGGGGTGAGGATATAGCATGCACCAAGCAGGAAAGGGATCTTGGGTTGTCATTTCTGATGACCTCAAGGTAGGGAAACAGTGTGACAAGGCAGCAGGTAAAGCAAATAGGATGCTGGGATGTATAGGCAGGGGCATCACCAGCAGGAAAAGGGAGGTCATAATTCCGCTATACAAGACATTAGTGAGGCCCCACCTGGAGTACAGTGTACAGTTCTGGTGACCATACCTACGTAAGGACATAGACAGGGTAGAGAAGGTTCAGAGGAGGGCAACAAAGATGGTGCATGGATTACATCACAAGTCCTATGAAGACAGGTTGAAGGAACTGAACATGTACTCCTGGAGGAGAGGAGGAGAGAGGATATGATAGAGACATACAAGTATCTTACAGGGAGGAACAGGGTGCAGGAAAACACTATTTTTAAGCGAAAATATGTTCCAGGACTAGAGGGCATGGGATGAAGTTGGAGGGAGGACGATTCAGAGGAAACATGAGAAAGAATTTCTTCACAGAATGGGTGGTGGACAAGTGGAACACCCTGCCAGAGGAAATGGTGGGGGCTGAAACAATCACGGGATTTAAGAATGCATGGGATAGACATAAAGGAATTCTGGAGGTCAGGGGTAAGGGGCAACAGACTTCTAGGAAAACAAACTGAACTTACAAGCTCAAATGGGCAGACTGGGTGGGCCATAGGCCCTTATCTGCCGACACTGTCTATGTATCTATGTATCTATGCCCGTAGCCAGGCTCAATCACCAGCACCTCTTTCTTAGCCTGGCTGAGTCTCAGCCAGTTGGAAGACATCCAGTCATTGATTTTAGCCAGACAATTGCTAAGCACATCCACAGCTCCTGATGTTCTGGGAGCAAAAGACAAATACAGTTGAGTATCATCTGCATAACAGTGAAACTTCACACTGTATTGTCAAATTATCTCCCCACGGGCAGCATATACACTGCAAACAACATCAGTGACAGGATCGAGCCCTATGGAACTCTACAAAACAGAGGCATTGGGGAGGAGGAGGAGGAGGAGAAATTCCTCATCACCACCAGCTGCAGTCTGTCTGACAGATAGGACTCAAACCACCTGATGACAGTACCGGTGAGTCCACAAAACTCACAGAGCTGATCCAGTAACACGAGGTGATCCACAGTGTCAAAAGCTGAGGAATGATTGAAGAGCACAAGAACTGACCTGTCTCCTCTATCTCTAGCCCTGAGAAGATCATTATGCACCCTCACAAGCGCTGTTTCAGTGCTATGTGTAGCCCAAAAGCCTGACTGAAATGGCTCATAAATGTCCAAGGACACCAGGTGATAAAAAAAGGCAGGTTGAAGATGGGACGGTAATTCGCCAGGACATCAGGGTCAAGGGAAGATTTCTTAAGGAGGGGCCTCACCAGCACATCTTTCAAGGCAGCTGGGAGAATCCCCTCCACCATCAAGCACCTGACAATCCTGGTGAACTCCGGGCCAACTGACTTGACGCATCCCTTTAAGAACAGTGTCTGGGCTGGATCCAGTTCACAGAACATGTGCTTCAGCTCTATGATCACCTAAGTCACATCGGACACCTCAGCTGGTCAAAACTCTTCCAAGATAGGTGAAGTGCCTCTAGTCCTCCCAGCCTGACCACTGCTAGGAAAAGACCTAACTGATGGTATCCCCGACCAGATGTCCAAATCTCTTTCGGAGGAGAAGAACAGAGAAAACTCGTCACATAAATTGGATGAAAAAGTGTATTTTGGCTGCAAACAGGCAGGATGTAAAAGCCTGTCTACAGTTTGAAACAGCTGAGAAGGTCTGTTCCTCCCCACAACAATCTCCCTGGACAGAAATTCTGCCTTCTTATGGGAGATTACCCCCTGGTATTCACCGTAGTGGGCACGCAGGGCCAGCTTGTCAGATTCCAGCCGGGTCCCTCACCAGGAATGCTCCAACTTCCGACCCCTGATCTTCATCACTCTGAGATCCCTGTCAAACCACAGGGATCTCTCATGGGAAGACCTGGGTCATACACAAACTGGTGCAATGGCATCCAGAGCTTCGGAAACCTCCCTGTTATAGGTGGCAACTGCTACTCCAGTGCCAATCGCACATACTGCATCAACACTAGATAAATCAGCTACCACCAACAGTTCTGCAGGGTGCAAGCCCCTCAGAGAGTGATAGCTGACAATCTCTACAGGGAAGAGACTTTCAGGGGGGCCTCAAACATGAACTACATGATATAATGATCAGACCAAATGACCTGATCAATCTTGAGGTTATCAGCCTCAAGACCCAGCTGGAACACCAGACTGAGTGTGTGGCCAAACTGGTGAGCAGCAGAAGCAACTACTTGTGACAGACCTAGATACTGCATCAACTGGAGGAGGTCATAACTGAAACACTAGCATTCATCATCGATCCAAGCATTGAAATACCCCAGAATTAAACATCTGGGGGACTCCAATACCTGGTCGATGATGAAGTCCACTACTTCCTGCAGGAATTCTCCCCCTGCCCCAGTGGGGTGATAAGTAAGGAGAATCCTGCAGCCTGAACCTGTTCCCCCATAGATGGTGACACACTCAAAAGATTGGGTGCTACCAATTGGGTGCACTGAGAAGCCCAGGCCAGATCAAAAAACAATGGCCACTCCCCTACCCATGCAATCCTTCCTTGGGCAGTGTGCCACGGGGTACCCGGAGGGAACGGCGGCCGCAAGAACTGGGCCAGCATCGTCACCTTGCCAGGTCTCAGTAATACAGGCCAGGTTGACAGAGGAAATCAAGTCCAAAAAAATAGCGATCTTGTTCCTCATCTAAGGTCCTAGAGAAAATTATTCTTGACCAAACCACCAGAATTTAGATAATTTTGGTTTGCTCTCTGATGTACAGCATGGATTTAAGCATAAACATAATACTGAGACAGACTTGGTGGGGTTCACTGGCCGCATACAGGCTGCCCTTGATAAGGGGTGCTTTGTTGCAGCCATTTTTGTGGACCTCACCAAAGCTTTCAGTTTAGTTGAATATGACCTACTGCCATCTGTTTTGTCTGAATTTAATTTTTCCCAAAATGTTATTAATTGATTTTCTATTTACATAATCAAAGTTACTGTACTGTAATTGATGGTACATCTTCTAGCTCACGTGATAGTTGCTGTGGGGTCCCTCAGGATTCTATCCTGGGCCCAATGATCTTCTCTCTCATCATGAATTCTGCACCCACCAGCTGTACTTATTCTTTTATGTATCTTTATGTGGATAATCCAGTTTTATACTGCATTGCCAATGATCACTCTCTGGCAATAAAAATTGTCCAGGACAATTTCATTCATTTTCAGAAATGGCTCACCTCTAGGCATATGGGTGTTTAACTCAAAGAAGACTAAGTTGATGATTTTTGCTGGGCCCAGGGTGGAACCATCCCCCACCTTTATCTGTAGTGGATTCTAAGGGTGTTAGTATTGAAAGGTTGATACATTTAAATATCTTTGTGATATAGCTTATTTGTTATATTTATTTGTACGTGTTATTATTGTATATTTAATTATATATATAGTATGTTTTTATGATGTTTTTCAATGTTTTTGTGTACACTTTCACAAATGAAAATGGGTAGACATACTCAATTTGCCTACAAGTATAAAAATAAATTACATAAAATAAATTACTGACAGGCTGGCAGTATAGCCTAGAGGTTAGAGTAATGAGCTGTGAATGAGCTTGGTACATCCAGCAGACCTGGGTTTGATTCCCACAATCTCCACTTACATACTGTGTGACTCTGAGCAAGTCCCTTAACCACCCCAGTGCTCCCAATTGCCTAGTTACCCAGTCATAGAACTCCAGGGTTTGGCAGGATCTGCCAGTTATGAAACTAGGCTGTCTGCTGTCTTGTAACCCTTTTGACCTCCAAGACGGACAACAGCATCTCCTTCAGGATAGTCACCATCAGCTTGCCTATGGGGGATGTGAGGGTCACTGGTCTGTAGTTACCCGGTTCATCCTTGGGGCAGCTCTTGTGAAGGGGCATCATATGAGCCATCCTCCAGTCCTGAGGTACACACCCTGTGTGTAGTGAAGCATTGACTGGGTCTGCCAAAGGTCCTGCCAGGACCTCTGCCAGCTCCTTCAGTACCCTGGGGGATAATTTACACATCGCCATTGACAAGTCCTCCTTACAATGGAACACATTGTGCCAGCCAGAGGATTACCTTAGTGGGGCATTTATTCTCTTCCTCTTTTCAAATCCTCAATACTTTCCAGTGTCTCCTAACCAGATGTAATCTACCAAAATCAGATTGTTGGAGATACCTACAGCTTCCGCCAAGCTCTGACTTGGAGACTACAGGTAGCTGGCCCACCTGCAGTGAGTGATGCCTTGGAAACCATTTCCCAATGGGTCAGAACACTGTAAAGGCTAGCTGGAGCCATCTATAATCAACATTTTGTACCCCAGGAACTCCCCCTATTGGAACAAAACAGGACTGGGAGAAGGAGCTGCATATAACCATCCTGGATGACTGCTGATCTCGCCTGGTGTGCAATGGACATAAAGGCTTTTGGGACATCAGGTATCGGGTAATCCAAACAAAATATTGCATCGGTGGTACAGAATGCCAGTTGTGCTTAAAAGAAGGGGCCTTATTCATATGGCCCTCTGTTGGCAATGCCATGAAGCTCAGGGTACTTTATCCCATATTCTCTGATCCTGTCCAAAAATTCAGGAATATCGGGCCTAGGTGATCTTAATATGTGCAGAGACCTTGGGTACACATATTCCTGCAGATCCTAATTCATGGCTCTTGGGTGACATTTCCAGTTAGCCTCTCTTCTCCCATGCTGGGAAGGAATGGATCCTCCCAGCAGCCCTGGAGGCAAAGTGTCATCTGCTACTGAAGTAGAGAACACAACACCCCCCCAATCTGCAAGAATGGCTAATAGCCTTATTTAAGTTGGAAGAGCATGAGAAAATGCCACATGCCTCTCAGAACAATATGCAAAGATTCCACAGAGTCTGGAACCCCTTTTTGAATGCCCAAGCTAATATGCAGCCCTTAGTGCAGGGGACTAATACTTCCTCCTTGCAAAAGGGCAGCACTACCTCCCCCTTCATTTATGCATGAGACATGATTAGAGAGATATGCCAGCCTTCTGTTAGATAATAGGCGCCACAGTGGGTAGAATTCACAAGCTAGCTGATTACAATGATTCTTACTCTTATCCAATTGTATTTGGGCTTACTGCTGTTCTGGACCTATTAGTATGTTTTTAGCAACCTCTTCTTATGGTTATGATTATATATGAAAGTGATTTTTCTGTGTTTTCTTGTAAGACTTAGGTGTGTTTTGACTCTGTATTTTAAGGATGGTTTTCCTTTATGCATTCATTTATTTTTTTCCTTTTCTATTTCAGCATTATTCTTGTTGTACTTACGCATTTTGCTGTGTTTATGCTTGGTTCTTTGTGTGTTTAAAATTTCAATAACAAGTTTTTTTTTTAAAGAAGAGTTAATTAGTAAGCATCTTTTCTATTTATATGACAAGACAACATGATTTGTGACAACAAATAAGTGTTTAGAAGAACTGAATGAATTTTGTGTTTTTAATGACGTTATTATTTTTTGTATTTATATACCAAGAAAAATAACTGTTTGATTGTAGAATAGCATTCTTAATTTGTGTTGTTGTAGATGATTGTAAGTACAGTAAGTGAGTGAGTATGTGGAATTCAAGTGGTCTCACCATAGAAAGGACCATGGTAAGGGCTACTTATTGTGCTGGTACTGGCAGAGGAGTGCAGCAGAATGTGATGCTTTGATACGGGTGACATGAGAAATCATGTGTTGAAGAAGATGACAGTAATATCACATCAATTTATGTTTAATGCTTTAAATGCATTTTGTATGTATATCACATAAAAAGCATGATTTCTTGGATGAGTCATGAAGATGATAATACCATTATGCATAGTGCCTAAAGGCAGACACGCAATGGTTCACATCCACATTGTACAGGTGACTGTGATGGCACTGGCTAATCCTTCTGTATCTTTTGCTATATAGTGTGCAGGCAGGGAAGCATCTGATATTACTGTCACCCACACACTGCAGTGACATGTGCTAAGTGAGGGAAACATGATTCTTGATGGAGTGAGTAGGAAAATAATGACAAGAAAACATGATTTCTGAAAGAACACATGATGAGTCATGAAGATGATTTTAAAAACGTGCTATCTAAAGTACACCAAGGCAGTCAGCTAATTGTCAACACCCATGGTGCACAGTGGCTGTGGTGGCACTGGCCAATCGTGTTGAGAAAGGTGGTTTTACCCATACGTAGCAGTGATACATGATGAGGAAAATGTGACTCATGATGGAGGTAGGAGCAGGATTATGATGCTCCTTTCTGGAGTAAGCGTCTATTTCGTTTTGTGTAAGTACTGTGCTTCTTCGTTTATCTGCAACCCTCCTTTATCCACCACCCTCACTTACCACTAGTGAGAGCTCTTGTCCCATCTTCACTTATCATTAATTGTCCCTTTAACCACCACCCTCACTGTCTGCCATCCACCAGGGACACTTTGGAGACAGTATTAATCTCCCTTATCTATCCTCCATGCTCTGGCGGTGGCGTGTAGCATGTAGCACGTCATCATTTGGTGCTTGATTCATTCTGTTCACTTCTTTTTTTTGTTTGTTTTGGTTTTGTATTAGTTTATGCTTCACAGTACTGTAATGTAATAAGATGAATCTGTACAGTACTCTTTGCCCCACCTGATGCCCTCTGTATGTTTTCTTCAGCAGTTCAGCAAATTGTAGAGCAGCAGTAGTTAGTGTATTACTCATTGGCTCCACAAGTAGTTCAGCCGCCTAAAGAGTGAGATGCAAAAATACAGTAGTGCAAAACAAGCCAAGCCAAGTAAGTCAAAGTTAAGTTCTATTTAGAACTTCTATTTAGAGTTGTGCAGAGTGATATAATGCAGCACAAATGCTATCAGGTTACTGCTGTTTGTCCGAGTGCCTGAATGATGATTACATTTACTTTTCTTAAGCTCTCAAGCATCACATCAAGATGTTTCAGAGTGCTGGAGTGTGACAAGACACTGTAGCTTTACAATAGCACTACTGTTTGTTTTGTGGGTAACTGTGGAAAGTATGGTGGTCTTGATGCACAGGGAAGGGGGTATAATTGTCTCAATGCACAGGGATGTGAAAGCTTGCTAAGCTTGTTCTGATGGTTACTGAGCACATACTGTGGGTGTCTCTATGGTGACTGATTGATTGAAGTGCCCATGAGACATTGGGGTGAAGTTTATTAATATTATTATTGTTGATTTAAGCAATAATGCACAACAGGGTGTGTGTTGTACTGGGATAACATCCCGCCTTGCGTGGTTGGGCACGAGGTTGAAGGCCGAGTGCGACCAACACCAAGGCGTAATGTTATTCCAGTACAACACGCACCCTGGAGTGCATTATTGCTGTTACAAAATGGCTCGGCTGTGAAAAATTTGATACGGATATTTTTATTTTTGGTATTTTTATCATTTTTCTATGAGAAATGGTGTGTGTACTTCCACCTGACAAAGTAGTCTGTGACAAATTGTGTTTTGTTGAAACATTTTTATAACATTTTTATTTTGTTGAATAGTGAATTCAGTTTTTTGTTTTAATAAATTAATAAATAGTTGTAGAACTTTTTAATAAAGAATGTTTTAATAAATACATAAATAGTTACTTGAACATGTGAATAAATAGCTGCACAACTTATACATTTACTTGAACATTTCAGTAAATAGCTGCAGAAATTATACGTTAACTTGAACATTTCAATAAATAGCAAAGCAGATGAAACCAACGTTATGGCAGGTTCTTAAAAGTTAAAGAACAGTTTTTATACTGAATTGAATGCAATGCTCCATCTTTATGGTGCTATTTGTTAAAAATGTTGAAAACACCCATCGAGTTTCCTGTTATAATCGTTTGTGTGTTTAGTTGGTGATTGGCCGAGATGGCTGCATTCAGTGTGGCTGGTGATTGGTTGGGGTTGCTGTTTCGAGTGTTGCTGTCATTTCCTGTTGCGATGGGTTCGGGTCTTGCCCCTGAAGCTTGTTTCAGGATTCCTGGTGCAGTCTGAAGATGGACTTGTGCATTTTCGTAGTATGCTGCTTGGATTATTTGCTCTTTGCTAGAGGTGAGTGTAGCTCGAGATGTTGATGGGGACAGTTCATTTTCTTGTAAGGTTGATGCAGATAGTAATCTGCTCCAAATGTTGCAATTTTGTAAAGAAGGGGCCCAGTAACTGCAGAGGGAGGTTTCTGCTCAGTGGCCTGTGACAGCCATTATTTAGCGAGCCTGTAGCTCAGCATCAGACAAGATTTGGATTGCTGTAGCGCGGAGACTATGGTTCATGTAACTGACTGGTAGTTCCGCTGCAGTACAGATTTTGCCTAGCATTCCCACAAGGAAATATATTCCCATGGGTTCTCTTGTGAACCACACAGGCTCTTCAGACCATGGCTTGGCTGGCTTTTTACAAGGGTGTAGGTACAGACTTGATGCATTTTGGGGAATTTTTTGTAAATACTTTTTGAAGGCTTGCACTGGGCAGTGTGGGTGTCCCGGGAGGGCGAACATACAGCCACTGTAGTTATCTCTGGCCCTTTCCATTGTTCTAGAGCCTTTCACCCAAAGAAGGACACCACACTCAGTATTGCGTTGGTTGCTCAGTCAGCATAGCATTTATTAAAACTTTGTCATTCAATTTTTCATCAACAAGTTCCTTTACATGCCATATTTTAAAACATTTATTTTCATATTCTCTTTATTCAAACTATCACAATTTATATAATATTTTCATCACATTTTTATCACATTTTATATTGTATTTTTCTTCCCTCTCCACTCTCCAGATGTAAACCTGAAGGGGTCTTTATTTTCTGTCCATTTTCTCTTTCATCCCCCCCCCCCCGATGTAAACCTGAGGAGTTATCTCTTAATATCTGGACCAGGTCCAATTCCTGCTCTCCATTTCCATTCCTGGGTGTCCACACCTTTTTTTCTTGTCTGGGCCAGGTCCAATTCCTGTCCCCCATTTTTATTACTGGGTGTCCATACCCTTTTTCTCTTACACCCCACCTTGGTGTAACTCCAGAATTCCCCCCCTCCCCTTCAGAGAATATTTGCTCTTTCATTCTTCCTCTCTCATTCTTCCTCCATAATTCCTTGGGTGGCTGGTGGGAATCAAAATTTTGCCTAGCAGAAATGAGGGAGAGCTTCCTTGTGCAACCCCTTATATCCCTCCTTTTGCACCCACCCCTTTGCTCTCTTCTCTCTCTCTCTCTTTCTTTCTCTCCTTACCACCTATCCCTGACTGTCTTTTCTTAATGCCTCATCTCATATTGTGAGGTCACCCTCTCTGGAGCCGTGCCCCCCTCCCCCTTCCCCTCCTTTCCCTGGCCCTCCCCCATGACCACTTCTCAAAAACCCCACCCACTGGTTCCCAGTTCTTCCTCCCCCCTCCCTCACTCTCTGTTCCTCCTTCTAGGCTTCCAGGTCTATAACAATGGGGTCTGTCTTTTCAGAGACAAACCTTCTTGTTCTAGAGCCTTTCACCCAAAGAAGGACACTACACTCAGTATTGCATTGGTTGCTCAGTCGGCATAGCATTTATCAAAACTTTGTCATTCAATTTTTCATCAACAATACTGAGTTCCTTTACATGCCAAATTTGAAAACGTTTATTTTCATATGATCTTTATTCAAACTATCACAATTTATATAATATTTTCATCGCATTTGTATCACATTTTATATAATATTTTCCTTCCCTCTCCACTCTCCAGATGTAAACCCGAAGGGGTCTTTATTTTCTGTCCATTTTCTCTTCACCTCCGATGTAAACCTGAGGGGTTATCTCTTAATATCTGGGCTAGGTCCAATTCCTAACCTTCATTTCCATTCCTGGGTGTCCACACCCTTTTCTCTTGTCTGGGCCAGGTCCAGTTCCTGTTCCCCATTTTTATTCCTGGGTGTCCATACCCTTTTTCTCTTACCCCCCCACCTTGGTGTAACTCCAGAATTTTCCCCCCTCACCTCCAGAGAATATTTGCTCTCTCATTCTTCCACTAGCCCGTCTCCAGCTTGCGTTGGAAGGCAGGCTTCCCCCCAAGCTCCTTCCTTCCTGCGAAATCCTCAACCCTGCATCCATGACCCTCTTGATTATTGTGATGATAATTTGTTTACCCCTCTCTACCAGTTGGGCTCTGTTTTATACCATCCATCCATCCATTATTTTACCTGTGTCATCCTGCCGCCCTCATTTTCACCATCCAACCTTGACAATCCCTTTTTTTTTTTTGTCTGACCCTTCTCTATGGCCTCTTGTTCTTTGAACATGCCCCTCATCCCCTTCCTACTGCATTTACCCATCCAACTTTAGGTTCCTTCCCTCTTGGACTATCTGGTCATATCACATCTGATTAAATATGAGTAATCACAAAACGCGCACTTACGGCACTTGTCCCCAGGTGTACCATAATGCAGTTAGGTTCTGAATTGGTCTGGCAGCTTCCATCCTTCAATGGCAATAACAGGGTCCTCAATGTGCCCCTTCTATGCCCTTCCACGGGATCCATACCTTTTGTTGCTCAAAATCAATTGTTCACCACCCCCCGGCTTCTGTTCGGCCTGTCTCTTGGCACACCATATCAGAAAATGTCTCCTGCTCCAGTACTTCTGTCCTGTGGCCAGTCTCTATAACACATAAACAAATCATGTGAACCATTTATTTTATATGCATACTGTCCCCCCACCCACCCAGCCTGGTCCGTTTTCTGTGGATAGATGAGACACTTCCTTAGTGATTTCCTCTTTTGATATATATTTTTTTTAACTATAATTTCCTCTTGCACCTTCCATAAATAGGGCAGTGATCCACTCTCCTGTGCTGTTGTAGTGGAATAGATGGATCCCCTTTTTTTCTCTCTGATCCTTTTATTTTTTTGATATACCAGCATTTTGATCCTTTTTTTTTTTTTGCTCCAGCAGACAGTCCCCCTTGCAACCCTGATACTGAGGCACTCTGCTGATGGGAACTTATGGCCCCCCCCCCAAATTGCACCCCCATAGTTCCCACTGCACCCTACCTTGCACTGTTCACCTTGGATGTCAAGTAGAAAAACCTGTGGCAGCACCTCTGCCAATTTTCCCAATGACTATTCCCCTGTAGGCTCTCTGCTCCCTGCTCTCCTCCGTCCCACGCTGCCATCCCGTCATCACCATCTTTTCCATTACACTCTATGATTCTGGCCCAACAATTGGCAGTAGCAGCTTCCACTCCTGAAATGAGGAAAACAAAATTTTCTTGGATTCCCTAGATGCAGTGGGAACAAGAATACAGTTCTGTTTCTCCGCCTCTGGGCTCCTCGCCACAGGAAGTGGGTAATGGTAAACTTTCCCAGTCATACGCAACTTACTTCAGATCAGTAGCTTGAACAACCAGTCTGTTTGATCTCCTGTTGTTTCAAACCAGCTCCCTCCATCCTCCCCAAGAGTGCTGCAGAATCATCTCTTGCCAGCTGGTACTCTAACACCTGCATGCTCTTCTGAGGTGGAAGCAAAACTCTACTCCACTTCTGTCTGGTGGTAATGATCAGGGACATCCATATGCCCCCCCCACACAGATTTCAATTTCATAACCCCACCCTGCATCCACATAATGCTCAGGTTGGTGCTGCTGTGCTTCCTATAAGCAGCACCTTGAAAATAACATTATCTAGCCCACTAGCTCTCTGGGACTATTGTCCTCAACTTCACCCTCACATCAGCTACCAAGGATCCAAGGTGATGCCTCTTGCCAATACATATCTTATATCCCTGTTAACCTTCCCGGCCTCAATATTCTGCTCCCCAATGGGAGTAGAATCTTCTTCTCCTAACCTGAGAAACAAAACCTAGGACTCAAAAGATGCCATGGTGGAAGATTACTGTATTTCTCCAGCCCACGTGCCACTAAAGGTGCTGCTGTACCGCCACTTGGTGACTGTCCCTCAAATGCTATCCTGAAGTAAGGGTGAATATCCTCACCCCAGAGGTGTAGCCAGGGATCTCAGATCTGCACCTCAAGTGGACTCACAGCTACCACCTCCCCATTGTTAGGGTGAGCTACCCCCAGGTGTAATCCGACAATATACAAATGTACACCAGGACATTTGCTGCCTTATTTGACACAATAAATACAACTTTTATTTCTCATGACAGTGGTTGTTGCCATGTATGGGTAAATACAACTGCCATGCCTTGTTTTCTAATACCCCCACATACCAGCCCAGAGCCTGTAAAGTTGTATTGTCCTTGGGCTCCAAAGAGAGTAGTAGTGACCAGTCTTTCTAGTTTCGACTCCTATGAATAACATTACAGAAAGGTTCATTATTTTCTTTTTTGGTTTTCCTGCAAAAAAGGAAGCAACTCAGAGCCTATCTGCTGTCCTCCTTAATTAAAATTGCCCACCATGGAGCGCATGGAGACAGTGTGCTTGCCTATGCCCATGCTCACACCCTCTGATTGGTTCTCTCCAAGCTTAAAGATTTTTATTTTACGTTATTTATTTATTTATTTTTTAAACTTTTAATTCCAAGGATGATCATCGCTTCTTCCTTCATCCAATCAGTTTACCTGAGAATTCTAGGGTATTGCATTCTGATCCCACCTGTCCTGTCTGTCTGCCCCTCCCCCAGGTTCACCTTAGGCCAAGGGTCTACAAAATTCATGGCACCGTTAGTAAATCGACCTATGACTGAAAGGGATACCTCCATCATATGCCTGTGTGATTTTGACATGGGATAGATGTCTGGTATCATTGAAACAAGTAAAACTCAGTATCCCCCCCAACAGCTGTTGACGTTCCCTGGGACTGTGGACCAGACCCATCAGAAACCTTGCTATATTGTTAGGGCTGGAACACAATGATTGATGTCGGATACTGCACGAGAAACATTCTGGACCTCCCCCCAACATTCCCTAAGATAAACAGGCATTTTAACCCACCTTCATCAGAGGCAATAATCTTCCAGTCTGTAAAACAGCTTGCCTGGGATCCTAGCAACTTACCTAGATCTCCACTGCTAGGTGCTGAGATTCCCCTTTCAGCATTGGGACTCTGCTACTAACCCCTCAATTAAGTTTTTTTTTTTTTTTTTAGTTACAACACTTGATCAGCATTGGGCTCCCACTGCTTCCCTAACTGACTGCTAACCTAGCCCGACTGCTCTCATTAATGATCAAGGGAGGGGCGCTGCAAGTCTCAAAAGCTGAGCATGTCTTCTAGCCATTGCAATGGAGCAAATAAGGTGATCACCATCTGACTTGAATTCCCCAGCAATATGGTGGTAACCGCCCCCCACAGTCAGGCTATCCCATTCCTGCACGTCCTAGCGTGGGCCTATGGATGTGTCTGCCTGAGGGCTTTGCCTCGACCATGGTCCAGTACTTTATTGTGTGGAAAAGATGCAAAATACAGTGCAGCCTGGTTTTGTAAAGTACTGCTGCCAGCTACCTATTGTGAGCAGATAGCATACCCTTCTGCTTCCCCATGTAACTGCTGCCATGTGGTCAAATTTAATTAAATTAATTTTATTATTTATTTATATATATATATATATATATATATATATATATATATATAGATATATTTTTTTTGTTTTGCACCGTAACTGCACATGATCTAGTTGTTCTTATCAACAAGCAGATGTGTACCACCCAAAGGACCATGGTAACTTCTTGGTTAATATTAGACTGATATCAGGTTATTGACTTCTCTGCAGTCTGTTTTTTTTTAACCTAATGTAGTGGAGAACTTGGCTTCCATGTTCCCAAGCCATTTTGCTTACAAAATCATTAAAGAAACCTTCTCTTCTAACCAGGTTACTAAAATATAAACCATTGCACTGCCTTTTGCCGTACTTTAAAATAAGTCACCTAAATAGCTTCTCAGGATGTCATACGCTACATTTAATTTGTTCAATGTATTTCCAACCACTTAAACATTTTGAGCAATGGTGTGCTCAGTTTTAAAAAACATTATTCTGAATGTTTCCTTCCAATTCTCACAAGTCACCTTTTATTCTGGTACACCTAACAATCACCACACTGGAATACAATTCTGTTAGTCCTAACCATGCCCCCCCCAGGTAAATAAAAAAGACCAGTCTCATCTTCCTAGATTCTGCCTTCATTGCATGTGATCCTCTGGCGTCCATGGTCTTTTTAGCCCAAAGACGACAGGAAATGAAAAACAGGCAGAAAAAGGCGGGGGTCTGAAAGATAAATCACATTCTTGGTCCACCTTCTGATACCCTTCTACCCTTATCTTATACTTTTTCCCCTTCCCATTTCCCTGTCTTTTTTAACGCATTGTTGTATTTATCCTTGTGTCCAACACCCATATCCCCTCCTTCCTGGGGATCCCCTTGGTCTGTCTGATCTGCTCAAACAGCACCTCCTTCCCCTCACAGTGTCTTGTCCTACTACACCTCGTGATTTATTTTCTTCCTATGTGGTTAATCTCCTTTTTTCTCCCCCAAATGACCATGTGCTGCTCAATAACCTTTGTAACACATTAACACTGTATGTATATGACATTTTAAGTGAGCCCCCAGTTTTTTCAAGTTGCCGCTTTTAAACTGTAGTGTGCTTCGGCCAAGTACCATTATTATAAATGGATAGACCTAAATAGACATAAGATTTATTTGTTGTATATTCTTACCACCAGTTTCCAGCTTAATTTGCTTTAAATCAACACAAGTACTTGCCTTTGGAGCCATTAACCCTTTAGTTGTATTGCTCCACATAGGCCACAAGTGAGTCTGCTTTTCTGCAATCCTGACGTTATAATGCCAGAAGTGCCAAATAATGCCCTATGCTAAAGTGGGCCGCACCTCTTGCCGATTGGTGGTGCATCTGAAATAGTTGCTGCTCCACCCACCTCAGTAATGAGCAACTGATGCAACCGCCTGTTATCCCAAAACGGCATCTGGCACTCGTTCACCTGCTTCCAACATGACTGGCTTCCATGTGGCCCTGATCTTTAAATGGCCACCTCGACATGGTCAATTCTGCTCTTGTTCAGGCCTACAGCCCTGCGCCCGCCATGCCCATCTCTCCCCCAGCTCATTCGCCTTGCAGTAAACTGCATGTGCCCCCGACCCCAGTCTTACTGCTCACTCCTGTACTGGGTACCTCTGCCTTCATTGGCTCCTGTCCCCTACAATGCTCAACCACACTCCCTCGAATCCTAAACTTTGCTGCCCCCAATTTTTTTTTTTTTAAATGACCGACGCTGAAAGCGAAGACAAAGCGTCTTTTTCCAGTCCTCTCGCTTCCAAGCAGGCCCCTTCCTGGTCTGCTCTCCTGTTCCTGCTCCCCCCCCCACTCTCCCAATTTCAAACTAAACCCTCTGTCGCATCACGGTTTTCCGAACCTCTGCAGTCCCCACAGCTTCCCGGGACCCCATTCCTGCTTTCTCTAAGAAGGTCTCCTGCCACCTGTAGTGCAGTGAGACACTCGTAGCTGCCATATTTTACTTCCTTAGCCCAAATCTTTGCTCCCAAGAAGCCGCTGCCCTCCTTCTGGTGACTGTAGTACAGCTGGCCTACTGAACAACTGTTTGCTTTTTCCCAGCAATTGCTACTATAAAATCCATGTCCAGTGCTCATTAAAATGGCTTTTGCAACCACTTTTGTTTCTAACAATCAGTATAGACTACCCCAACAGGCTGATCCATTCAGCATTTTAGATGATTCTTTGTAAGGGTGACAAAACGCAGTTACACATTTTTAAACTTGTACATTTCCTACACAACGAAGGCCTTAAACCAACCTGGCATTATTACACTGTGCTTATCTATGTAACTGCAGCCTGCCTGAGCATGTAATCCTTACTTATGAACACAAATTCTTGGAAAATTAACTGATCATACTGACTAATTAACGTTGTCTTGTTAATCTCTAGATATATTTATCAACAACTTCAACTCCGTTAATAACAGACCTTACCCTTTAAAACTGTAACAAACCTCAGGAACTCCTCCAACTGATGTGCTAAACAAATCAAAATTTTGCCTAGCAGAAGTGAGGGAGAGCTTCCTTGTGCACCCCTTATACCCCTCCTTTTTCACCCACCCCTTTGCTCTCTTTCTCTCTCTCTCTCTCTCTCTCTCTCTCTCTCTCTCCCCTTACCACCTACCCCCGACTCTCTTTTCTTAATGCCTCATCTCATATTGTGAGGTCACCCTCTTTGGAGCTGAGCCCCCCTTCCCCTCCTTTCCCTGGCCTTCCCCTATGACCACTTCTCAAAACCCGTCCATTGGTTCCCAGTTCTCCCTCCCCTCCCCACTCTCTGTTCCTCCTTCTAGGCTTCCAGGCCTATAACAATGGGGTCTGTCTTTTTCGAGACAAACCTTGTTTCAGCATGATTCTTTATTTTTTTATTAAATGACATGGTGAGATATTTATGACCCATGGAGTCTGTACACAGTTCGAATGAGTCTGTTTTTAACTTTCATTGCCCGTCACAGCCACGTCTGGCAAAGTGTAGCTGTATTTCCAGCCAGACACGGCGGACTAAGCCTTCGGAGGTTTCGACTGACAGCACATCTGAGTTTCTCAGATGCTCAAGATGGACTGTGGGAATGGCTGGGTGGTGTTTTGTGCGATCTTTGCCTTCGAGCCTGAAGTTTTTTAGGTAGGCTAAGAAGACATTGTTTTCTGATTGAAAGCCTGGGTCGCACATCAAATTTATATTTCTGCTAATTGGAGGTTCATTTAAGCATCTGTTTATCCCAGCGCATAGTCTGATGTAACTGCTTATGCTGTAACCTTGCCCACTTGAGTTTCTAACTGTGCCATAGAAGTTACGGAGGATGGTATTTAGGTCCTGTTGAGGTATTTCTATGAAGTTTACTTTCATGTCTTTATCTGTTAACCTGTCTAGGATGATCTTCATAGCCCATGAGGTGGCTCTTTTTGTGGTTGGCTCATTTCTTTCTTTTTCTAACTGGTCTAGCTGTTCAGGATGAAGCTCAAGGTGTCTTTTTTCTCTTTTTTTTCCCCACCACTTGTACTTGCCTGTGGCTCATGTTGTGGATCTTCAAATTCAGGACCAAACCATTTGGCTAAATCATGTGGATTGTACATGGTGAAGTTTACTTCAGGTTTCAGAGACATTTCTCTTGACAGCTGTTCTGAGGTGAAGTTTGACAAGCAGTGACAGGTGTACTGATATGTTTTTTTTTTTCAGATTGGTTGCAAGGCTGCCGGAAATTGATCCATGATGCTGTACTCAGATAACCACACACCTTTCTTCTGGTGCTGACCAATCAGATAAAAGGAATTTTTTATGCCATTTTATAATATGCTGTTGATTAGGCTGATTAGGCTATCTACTGAACACAATACTGGTGGGAGTCTCTGTAGTGATTGATTGAAGTGTACAGGAGTGACGGGGTGAAGTTAATGAAGTTGCTCATTAAGCTGGCTGTTCAAGTGATTGTTAGGGCAGGAATAGGCAAGATTCCTGCATGTAGTCTTGTAGTTAATTAACACATGGAGCTGGTGCCGTGTTTAAGCAGAACAGCATTTTAATCCGCAAGCTGCTGCCGTCCTCTTTGTCTCTGTCTCTGCCTCTTTGTCTGTCCGTCTGTATGTCTGTCTCTCTGTCTCCCCCCCCCCCATCTTCTCCTTCTCTCTCTCTCTCTCGCTCTCTCTCTCTCTCTCTCTCACAGCTGGAGTTTGTCCCTGAAATTCTGTAGTGAACCAAGAATACTGTTGGGCTTCTCAGTTCTAGTTGTCTTGCTCTCTCTATCTCTCTCTCTCTCTCTCTCTCTCTTGCGCTCTCTGTTGCTGAAGTTTTCTCTTCTAACCATGATGCTGATCCTGAAATCCTGTAGTGATGCAACAATCATCCCTTCTATCCCTGCTGCTGGAGTTCTCAGTTCAATCTGTCTGTTTGTTCTCTCTGTCTCTCTCTCTCTCTCTCTGCTGTACTTTTGTCTTTAAAACCCTACTGCTGTTCATAAATACTGTACAGAAGAAAGAATCCTGCCTTTTAACCCTGCTGCTGCTGGACCTTTGTCTTCTATCCCTCACAAATTCTGTCACAGCCAGAAGTCCTGTCTGGCACTTGAAGCTGCCTCTGTTACACTCCAGTGAAGTGAAGCAAGAATCTTTTGAGCTATGATGACTAGCATTGAAAAGAGAAACCATGCCATGCTCAGCAAAGCACAGAAATTTAAACTGCATGCTGCTCAAAGCAAAATCTAAATGCAAGTCAACAGTATATCACAAGCCATTTTTTAACAGTATGGCAATGTTGTTTAGCATGGCGGATGGTGGGGGATATATTGGCAAGGATGGAAATGTGGAATGTTCCAGATCACTGTGACTCCCCAACAAAAACAAACAGGCAACCAAAGCATGTGGAGTTAAAAGAAGCTCTTTTTCTTTGGTTATCCAATGTATGAGCACAAAATGTACAAATGGCAAATGAAACCCTGAGAACCAAAGCAGATATGGGGGCAAATTGCTCAATGTAAGTGGTTTTACATTCTCAAATGGGTGGCTACAGTTGATATTTAAAAGGAGACACAACATAGCCTATCATGCAGTACTGGGTGAAAGTGCTGGAGTGAACAGACAGTTAATTGCAGATGGTCAAAAGAGTGCCAAAAATTGCTGAACAATATTTTCCGCAAAACTTCTTTAATATGGACAAAATGTGCTGTGCAGTGCACCAGCCCTCATTATTCCCTGTCCAATGTAAGAATTCATAGACACATAGAACCATAGAATGTGTTGGCAGAAAAGGAGAGGTAGGTCCACCTGGTCTGCCCTATTTTCCCTGCCCAACATTACACTTTGGACACTATTTGGTCACAGGTGTCCCTTTCTCCGCCTTTGCCTCTGTTTATAATACTCATGTACCTATCCCACAAATGTTTGAAGCCCCCTTCTGTCTTTGCCTCTACTACCTCTTCTGGAAGGCTCTTCCAGGCATCCACCATCCTTCCTGTGAAGAAGTATTTCCTCACATCCCTCTTAAACTTCTCCCCTTCAGTTTCATAGTATGCCCTGTGTTCTTATGTTCCTCCTTTTGTAAAAGAAACTCCCCTCCTGAACCTTGTTCACCCCCCCCGTGAGATACGTATAGGTCTCACTCATGTCCCCTCTCACTCTGCTCCAGTGAGTACAGTATATGATGAGCCTCTCCTCATGTGGTTTCTTGTGCAACCCCTGCACCATTTTAGACTGCCTCCTCTGGACTGCTACCACCTTGTCAATGTCCTTATGGAGGTGCAGCCTCCAGAACTGGACACAGTACTCCAAGTGGGGTCTCACAAGTGAATGATCCAGAAGCACACCCCTTCTCCTGCTAGAAATTCCCCTCCCTATACACCCCACCATCTACCTCACATTGCCCACTGCCTTGGAGCACTACCCTGCCACTATGACAACATCAGATATGATCACCCCAAGGTTTCTCTCTCACTTGGTAACTGGAAGTACCACCCCCATATACACAGCCACCAGGTTTCCTCTCCCCAAATGCATAACTTTGCACTTTTTTTGCATTGAAATGCAATTGCCACTCCCTAGACCTTTCCTCTAGTTTCCCAAGATCCCTTTGCATTCTCTTCACCACCTCCTGGGTGTCCACCCTGTCACAGATTTTTATGTCATTTGCAACGTCACACCTTCCCCTTCAGTTCCTCAGAAATGTTACTTATGAAGACATTGAAGAGGATAGGGCTCAGTACTGATGGCTGTGGTACCCTACTGGCACAGGGGTTGACCTTAACTTTTTTTTGCACTAGCCAGCAGGACAAGTCAGTCTAAAATTGCACTAGCCTGCAGTGGTTTGCACTAGTCTGCATTCTGGTCACCACGAGCATTTGCCAGACAATGAATAAGGACAACAGCAGTGCAGTTAAACCATTTATTTACATTTCTATAATTAAACTGGACACAAACACATAATTGTTTTCAAAACATTAGTGAGTCATCATAATTTTATAAGTAAGGCAGGTGAAAAGTACAGCTATTCAGCAATCTTTCTTCTATGTCTGTACCCCCAAATATCACCAGCCCCACAGCAAGCCACAGAATGACCCCCCCCCGCCCACCATGTAGGCAGCAGAACATAAAATGAGGGAAAGAACATTACAGAATATAAGGCAGAGTTGTTCAGCAAGATACAAACTGGACACATTTTGTTTGGCCCCGCTCCATAGCCCCAGGCCCCACACAACCGCAGAACAGTAACAAACCAAGTGGCACAACTTGATTACATAGATACATAGATACATAGACAGTGTCGGCAGATAAGGGCCTATGGCCCACCCAGTCTGCCCATTTGAGCTTGTAAGTTCAGTTTGTTTTCCTAGAAGTCTGTTGCACCTTAACCCTGACCTCCAGAATTCCTTTATGTCTATCTCATGCATTCTTAAATCCCATGATTGTTTCAGCCCCCACCACTTCCTCTGGCAGGGTGTTCCACTTGTCCACCACCCGTTCTGTGAAGAAATTCTTTCTCATGTTTCCTCTGAATCGTCCTCCCTCCAACTTCATCCCATGCCCTCTAGTCCTGGAACATCTTTTTCATTTAAAACTAGTGTTTTCCTGCACCCTGTTCCTCCCTGTAAGATACTTGTATGTCTCTATCGTATCCCCTCTCTCCCTCCTCTCCTCTAGGGAGTACATGTTCAGTTCCTTCAACCTGTCTTCATAGGACTTGTGATACAATCCATGCACCATCTTTGTTGCCCTCCTCTGAACCTTCTCTACCCTGTCTATGTCCTTACGTAGGTATGGTCTCCAGAACTGTACACTGTACTCCAGGTGGGGCCTCACTAGTGTATTGTATAGCGGAATTATGACCTCCCTTTTCCTGCTGGTGATGCCCCTGCCTATACATCCCAGCATTCTATTTGCTTTACCTGCTGCCTTGTCACACTGTTTCCCTACCTTGAGGTCATCAGAGATGATAACCTCATGATAAGATTGGCTTACCTGCATACCTTGAAGTGTTTGTATTTGTGTTCGCAGACAAACTGCAAACCAAAAAGAAAAAGCCACAGTCCCACCACAAGCCACAGACATCCCTCCCCCAGGCAACAAAACACAGTATGAGCAGAGCTGAGCCAGTGAAAGGTCATAGTATGCTTGCTGCCTGCTCAATATAAAGGACAGACATGTCCAGCCCCACAACAAGGCACACACAGACAAGCCCCAGACGTCCATCCTCCACCCCCAGGCAGAGCTGAGTGACAGAAAAAGACAGTGACAGAAGCCAAAATGAAAAGTAATTTGCTTTTACATCTAAAACCAGTTTAGTAAGGCAATTTAAACACTAGATTTTCCTCAGGAACACTGCTTCATAGCCACTGCCCTAAACACCACCATGGGGGGGGGATCAACCCCCTGTGCATTTTTACTTACAGAACAGCTCAATAGCACTCTGAGTCACTGACAAAACATGAGTTCTGCACTGTGCACACAAATGAATCTCTGTTGGTCCATGGGAGAGGCACCCTGTGACACAAACATCCATTTTTTGTCAGTTTTCCCCTGGGCCCCCACATAACTTCAATAAGAAGTGCTTCAAGCTTGCAGCAGAACAGTCAGCATTTTTTTTTTGCCATTCAAAAAATCATTTGCTTTACCTGAGCTGGTGTTTTCTTTTGCCTTTGGGGACCCAGCTCCAGCCTGCTCTCTGACTATCAATACAGTCCAACGCAGCACCGCTGAATCTTGGGGGCCACTGAAACCGCTGATGCTGCCAAACCGCGAAACCACTGAAATCTCCGATCAGCCCTCACACGCCAAACAGCTCAGGAACTCAGGAACATAGATACATAGCTCAGCTCAGCATCCAGAAATTCAAATCCACCACGCCTTTTTGAGGAAAAACAACGGGTTTAATTCTTCCCTTCAGCACCATGAAACCCTGCCTCTTAGCGCATACTGCCAATCGTGGCTGCCAGTCTGCTTCCTTACATGCCCAGCTATGGGCTTTGAGCCAATCCCAGCAAGTCAATGATGTTTACCGGCTTAACTACTATTGTTCTATTGCCGGTGACGTCGGTGCTCCCTGGCTGTTTCCACCCCCAAGCCACTCCCTGCCGACTTGAACTGGCCAATGATAGTAAGGAAAATCATGTGAGTGACAGGCTGATTGCCCACAAGCCTGTCCTCTAGGGAGAAGTCCCTGCAGAATGGCAAGGAAGCACTTGTTTAGTGATTTGTGGCCACTTAGGAGTTCTAGGGGCTCGGTGTGCTTTTGCTGCTTCCAGCTCTAAGGTAGGATGGACAGAAGTACTGCCGACTCAAAGGACTGTTTGCAGCCGCTCTGGGGTTCCATGGGCTTGGTGTGCCTTTGCTGCTTCCAGCACTAAGGGTAGTCGGAAGTACAGCCAACTCCACGGACTGCACTAGCCAACACGGGCAGGTAGGGATGTATCTACACTAGCCCGAGGCAATCTGCACTATGCCCTGGGCTAGTAAATGTATGTTAAGGTCAAACCCTGCATACTGGTCACTGTCTTGTCCTCCAAGTAACTGCTGATAATCATCTCTCTCTGCCTCCTTGCTTTCAACCAGTTATAGACCAAGCTCCAGACCTTTTCCCCCACTCCTAGTCTGCTACTTTTTTTTTTTATCAGCCTCCTGTGTGGCACAGTATCAAAGGCCTTGCTGAAGTCAAGATATGTGACATCCATTGCCCATCCCTGAACCATTTCCCCTAGTTACCCACTCAAAGATATATATGAGATTTGTTTGGCATGACCTCCTCCTGCCAAGCCATGCTGCTGGTTGTCCTGCAGCCTATAAGTCTCCAGGTGCTTCATCTTTCTCTCCTTCAGCAGGAACTACATTAACTTCCCCACTACTGCTGTGAGACTGACTGGCCAGTAATTGCTAGCTTCCTCCCATTGCTGCTGTGTTGCAGAGGGACCACATCAGGCCTCTTCTATTCCTCTGGAATCACACCATCTTCAGTGAGGTGCTAAATAGTGTTGTCAGAGGGGGCGACTAGTACCATGCTCAGCTCTTTTACCATCCTTGGGTGTGTCCTGTCGGGCCTCATCCCCTTGTTTTCCTACAGAACTACCAACCCCCAGTAGACTCACTTTTTACCACCCACTACAGCAAGCCACCTGCAACCCTTTGATGTGGGCATCATAGAGTGCTTTAAAGCACACTACCAACAGCACCATCTACAACATCTATTCGACTGCATTGATGAAGGTCACCACCAGCTCTCATATGAGTGATGCAATTTGCTATATAAAAAGCCTAGAACACTGTATCAGTTGAAACCATCAGTAACTGCTGGAGTCACACAGGCATCATGCTGAAAGAGAATGCAGCTGACATTGTACAAAATGACTGTGACCTCAATGAACTGATATTCAACATTACTATTGCTACAGTATGAGGATAGACTACACTGTGTAACTATCAGAAGCAGATTATGGCCCTGATATTGAAAAAGAAGTGTAAGTGCAGTACAAATATTTGTCCTGTGCTTGTGTTTTTCCCTTGATAAGATCATGCCTTGTGATGTCATTTTTATTGACTTTAGCAAGGCTTTTGATGTCATACCATATTGGGCTTTAACTACTAAACTTCGCAAGTTAAATACAAACAGCTTCATTGTGAATTGGAAAAATAATTGGCTGCAAAAACAGACCCAACAAGTTGTTACTAATGGCAAAAAAAATCAGCTAAGGGTAATATGACAAGCGGGGGTGTCCCAGGGTTCAGTTTTGGGCCCCTGTCCTTTTTAAGCTTTCATTGCAGATTTAACTCTGGGTTGCTCCTCTTTTACTACAAAATATGCCGATGATGTTAAAATAGGTGGACCTTATGCCTCTGTTTCCCAGGCTAATATCATCCAAAATGATCTTGATTACAGTACCTCATGGGTAAAAAAATTGGGGTATGACTTTAAACATTTCAAAATGTAAAGTAATCCATTTAGGGTCAAAACATTTGCATTTTCCTTATTCGTTGGCTGGGACATTACTTGAAAAACCATTGGATGAAAGAAATTTAGGTATTATAATTTCAAACAATTTGTCCCACAACAAACATGTACATGGTATTGTCAATAAAACCAATAAAGTAGTAGGGTCTGTCTTACGCAACATTAGCTCTAGGGAGCGCGAGGTGTTGTTGCCGTTGTATCAAGTAAATGCCAGATCACATTTAGAATACGCCTCCCAGCTCTGGTGCCCATACAAAAAATCTGAAAGTCTCTTACTGGAAACAGTCCAGAGAAAATTTACAAAAAAGATCTCTGGACTCCATACTGTTTCGTATGAGCATAGATTAGACACCTTAAAATGTATGCCCCTTTCCACTCGTCATCTTCAGGGTGATCTTATGTTATTATATGACATTGTCCAAGATCCCCATCTTTTCTGTGAACTAGGACTGGATTTTAAAAACTATTATCACAATACAAGGGGACATCCCTTGCAGTTAGTAAGAAACCATTCTCGCACAACAGTCAAAAATATTTCTTCACTCTTAGAGTCATTGATCTATGGAATAAATTACCACTTCAAGTTGCTATTAGTGAAACTAAAAGTATATTTAAATGCTGTTTAGATCGATTGATAGGTAGTGGATATGATCTTTCCTACTATTTAATGGATTAGTATAAGAGCACTATGGGCTCCTGACTTCTCGCTCTTGAACTTACCTTAGTATGAACCTTAGTATGAAGATGTAGTGACCACTGGCATGCAAAATTTCTTGGTCTAGTTTAAATAGGATTATCTTTGCAACCAGAATTGCCACCCCTCCTCAGTTTGTTGCTATCCCCGAGCCAAAGGCCTGCCCCAACCAACTTCTTCACAGGAAGAAGACAGCTCCTCTCTGGAGATGTGTTTCTTGCAGACAGGTAATCCCTGACTTAAGATGGGAAAGGTGTCATAGTATTATCTGCCTTTTGCATCTATTGTGGGCCCCCCTAACATTCCAATTCACAAAAGTGTACAGTCCTCCCATGCTGTCAGGTGACATAAGAACCCCAGGATTTGCCCATAGGTAGTTCAAACTCCTTTGGTGAATTACCCCTGGTCACTCTTGAAAAACTAAAGTAATAGCACTTGACACCCAATATGCAGTAAAGAATCATAAAGAAAATCAGGTGGGTTGTCCCCTACCCCAGTATCCCCTTCCCGCCCAATACCAAAACTATTTAACACACTTAACATAGACACCCCCCTCCCAAAATTACTACCTCCAGTTCTAATCAACTGCACTACTACAATTACACCGCCAGGTGATGTTATTGCGCAAGTCTGATTACAGCCACCAGCATAACCTCTTCTCTCCTCCCCCCGCAAACAATTTATCCAGATTAACATTGAAACTTCAAACAACAACAACAACTACTATAATAGGAGTCTGGCATGTAAGTTCAAGGACACTTTCTGCCCAGAGCTCTGGGTCCAAAACATTTGAAAAACAAAGACTCCTGCCATTTGGAAGAATAAGAAAGAACCTAAAAGAGGAAAAAAAGGTGTAGAAATGGAAGGCATGTTGCATTATAAGTGGAGCCCAGAGCCCTTTCATAAGCCAAGCCCCCTGTAATGAGGTGCTCATTAGTAACATAATGGGGAATTAAGACATGTGCCCACAATGCCAACCGGTGTAGTCTGTGAGTCTGGGCTCAAAGCAGTCAAAAATCAATTACTCCTACCATTTGGAGTGAAAATGATGAAAAAAAAAAAAGAAAACCTGCAAGTTGTGGGCATGCAACATTTAAAGCAAAATCAGGCACTCTTGTTGTGAAAGCAAATCCTCTGTAATACAACTCTCAACAGCACCCTTGTGAAGGTTTAAGGCACTTACCCCCATTATCGGTCAGTTTAGTCTGAGGGTCTATAAAAATAAACGAGCAATCACCAAACATAAATCCAAAACAAGCCTCTGCCAGAAGAAAATATCGCTTGATCCCTGAAGACAAGAGATGCAGTCACATAAAAACACACTGGTGTCTTCTTGTGGGTTTCCAATCAAGGGTGTTGAAGTCAGGCCCAGCCAACCCTGGATCATTGCCGATGACATACCTTCTGCACAGTTCAAAAAGGAGATTCCCTGGCTGAATTGGCAACGTGGGCCCCATTTGTCTGTGCTGCAGCGTAGTTTCTGGCACAATTATCATATGGATCTTTTCTTTTATAAGGTAAGGGATTTCTCTCATTCACAGTATGCTAGCACAAAACATTAACTCCCAGTCACCTTGTATAGCCTTACTGGAACAGGTCCAGTAGCAGAGTTTTAAGATTTTGCATCGCTTGTTCTGTAGTATCAAATGTCAGGCATTGATCACCATGCTTGACTTGAAAAACAACTGGATATTTAACTCTAAAAGGTTTTCTGGCAGCAATTAGCTTTGATACAGTTAGATGCAATTTTTTGACATGGACTAACTGGGGTTATACAGATTTTGCAGCCCTCCCATTGCACCTCCTGAAGATCTTTCACTTTAGCCAGAATATGTTGTTTATCCAGGAAATTAAGAAGTTTGAAGATGAGGGACCTGGGCAGAGAGTCGGGTGGTGGTGGTGGGGTGCGCAGGACACAATGAACTCTTTCAATGACATAGGTCACTCCTTTCGGAGAAGGGCTGGCTATTTTTTCACAGAATTTCTGAAGAAATAGAATAGGTGCATTGCCCTCCTCCTTTTCAGGTGTGCCAATAATTAAAAGATTATTGCACTTGCTGCACCCTTGTAAATCTTCAAGCTTCTCCTTGAGTTTCTTGAGCCTCTGATTAACATTTGTGGTCTCCAGCTCAGCTTTCCCCTGTTTTCTTTCTAGATAAACAAGTCAGGCTTCGGAATCTCCCACCCATATCGTTAGTGCTTCCACTGAAGATCGGATCTGCTGAAGATCTACCTATATGATAGAAATGGTCTCCTGCATTGGTTGCATGATCTCCAGGAATCTCTTTTCCGAGACAGCTGCTTGCACAGGTGGAGTATTAGTTGAGCCTGTGGCCTGTTGCTTGGGCTGCTTCATGGCCTTGTCTTTCTCGGGGCATGGGAGGAAGGGAATGCCGCAGAGGGACTTTTTTCATGTATACCTCCATACTTCGTTCTCAATCCAGAACCGGCTAAGTCTCCTACAATGCGTTATCTCTTACAAATTGAAATTTAGACACAGATTCCTTATGTTTGAGGTAATTGTTTGTGGGTTAGGTGTGGAACTGTGGAGGTGCGCTGTTGCTCTTCAGACCACCTTTATGTGACCTCAGTCTTGCCTTTCTTAATGTTGCTTTTTTTATCTTCAAAGTAATGTTGCTTAACAAACATGAATCTAGGCTGTTTCTCATGGTAGTTTGGATTTTTAGCACCTCTGTGAATTCTATCAAGTTCAACTTTTTTCTCAAGATATGGTCTTCCTAGGGCTTCTGTCAGCAGTTTTTCAAAATATGCTAAATGCTGCATTCCTTCAATCCCTTCCAGGATCCCTCCTGATTTTATGTTATCCCTACATGACCTCATTTCCATTTTCTCCACTTTTTTCTTAAAATCCTCAAGTTCCCCAAGCTTGAGTATTGATTAGATTTTTCAGGTGATCTATTTTGTCTTCAGCTCAGCTTACTCTTGTTTCTAATTCTGTTGTTCTCACTGAGAAGGCATTGAATTTGTTGTCTGTTCCGAAACTTATTTTATTTTTATTTTATTAGGAAAGTCAGAAGTACAGTACATCCTTTGAGCTAAAAGCTCCTTTACAATGGATCCTCAGCATACAATAAGAAAAGAAAAAATGAGGGGGAGGCAAGACAGGTTGGAACATATGCAGCTGTGAGGCATTGTCAAAATAAACAGTATTAGAGTATACAGTATCACAGTAATGTCAATAATATTACAGAGTTCACAAAAATTTGGAGCACAAGATTACAAGGGATCTCACCCATAGTAAGTGGAAAAATGCAAAGTCAGAAAGGTACAGGGACTGAGTAATAGTGAGTTGGTAGTGGCAGCAGCACTGGGAATGAGCCTGGGTCTAACTAGGGTGTGCCGCAGAAGAAAGGTGGGAGAGAGTGACAAGACCCAACAGGTTAGCTAGTTGTAGACACAGTGTTAGAGGGTTATGGGAGGTAAATAGTGAAGGGGTTAAAGGGGGGTAGGGAGACAGGAGGGACAATAGGGGAGGTAGTAGGGGAGGGGGCATATGCAATGGAATAGAGCATGAAATCTGGGCCAGGCCAGGCTTTCAGGGAGCAAGTGTCCATAGGTGACTAGAGGTGGCAAAAGCACTGCTTGGGGGTGTGATGAATTTTCTTAGTTTGGTTTTGAAGTGGCTAAGGTTTGTGTGGCTGTTAGCAGAGAAAGGGACTGCATTGAGCCAGGAGGGAGCCCTTACCAAAAAGGCTTGCTTTCCCAGGATGCTTAGATCATTAGAGCAGTGATGAATAAATTAATACTAATAAATCCTTGTCTTACTTCATTAAGAAGTGTCTGTTTAATATCTGAAGTATGACCACCATCTACAGTAGTGGGTAGTTGAGATTCAGCTTTTTTTCCTGACATGGTTATTTTTAGATCTTTTTCTTGAGTGTTAAGTGCCTTGGATTTATCACTAGACTGCATTTGTGAGCTTGTATTCTCCATGTCAGATCTCCCAATGGCTCTTTTTTTCAACTCTGTTTCTTGTCCTTCTCAGGTGGGCAAATGTACCCACCATTCAGCATCTGGATGACTCTCCCATCATCTTTCTCCAGGCAGCCTAGCTGGGTGGTCTGTAGCATTCCCCCATGGCAGGACTTAACTCGGTGACTTGGGGGGAGAGACCAAGATCAACCATCGAGGCTTACACCTGGGGGGGTCTTTCAGGAGGCAGTCTGGGGGTTTCATGGAGCTCTGTGGACAGGGGCATTTCCATGGTTATCCCCCAGGAGCATGGATGTGCAATGATGTCAGTGCAGGATGGGCAAACTCCCACATCCATCCAGCAGACATCCACTGATGCTTCACTGTGCCTTGTGGCCCTGGCTGCTGGACATTCAGCCTCCACTGGGTGTCATTAATGTGCTTGGAAGCCATGCCCCTCCCCCCTGGAGGTGAAGAGTTGTCCATGGGATGATCGTCTACCCTCCCCCAGCCAACCCTGTGATGCACCCTGCTCACAGTCGCTACTGAACATGGGTGGTAAGTGCTGCAAGTAGTAGAGCTACTGCTTTACTGGTGGGTCAACCTCCTGATGGCTTTTAGTTCTGTTTTGCTTCAACTTTATATCTCTTCTGGACCCTCGCTTGTTGCCATACTCAAGTGTTTAGAAGTATCATTATTATACCCACTAGCCTTAGTTTTATTGTAATCTGATGATTCAGTGTTAATGCTCATATCTGGAATGACCAAATTCTGTTTGGCTTCAATTTTATATCTCTTCTGCACCCTCACTTGTTGCCATACTCAAGTGTTTAGAAGTATCATTATAATACCCACTAGCCTTAGTTTTATTGTAATCTGATGATTCAGTGTTAATGCTCATATCTGTAATGATCAAATTCGGATTTACCATAATTGATATGTTATGGCCTGTATTCTCATGTGTGAGAAGCCCACTATGTGCGGGAGGGGGGGATCTGATTTTATCACATGGGTTTTTTCAGTTTCCATATATGATTTTTTTTTAGGAAATTGTGAGCTTCCTTTCTACTCTATGGTATAATAACCTCTGTTTGCTTTATAACGTCCACAGAAGCTGATTCAAACGTTGAGCCATTCGGATGTTTGGTAACATCTATTCTGTGAACATGGAGTATTCAGCCAACCCAATCACTCTGGTGTTGTGAATGATTCCTTTCTCTTGGGCTTCTCTTTATTTTTAATCAAGGTTGCAGGAGTGGTGGAAACAGCAAAAAGAAGAACAGTTCCAAATTTATTAAAATTTTTTCTTCTTACCCCTGTGCTTGGATCCTGCTCTAAGACTTGAAACTGTGCTGAAACAGAAGAGGCTCTGACAGTCTCAGTGCTTTCCTGTGCCTGCCTCTGCATCTGAAAACATTCTGCATGAAAGTCAGAACCCCACTGCTAAAGCTCCTGCACAGCCTCCAGTTCTAGGATCTTCTGACTACCCAATTCAGGTGGATTCAGCTCTTTCTGCTCTGACACTGAAGGGCTTAGTGGATCCACAAAACCAGAAGCTGCAACAGAGCCTGGAGACACTGCCTGTCCGTTGATTGTCAAGTTAACCACAGATATGGTAAATGTTGATCTCAAATTGTCTTTGACATTTCTGATATCTTGTTGCTTAGTGACGTCTTTCTTTGGTCCTTTTTTTAGACTTAAGAAGAGCCTTTCATTGCTTTGTAGGCTCTGTGAAATTTTTTACACATTCAAGGGAGGAGGTAGTTTAGCACTGCACAGCTTAAGCTGCATGAGTGTATAAAGAAGCAAGATTTGAACATAGTTCCTCCTTTTCAATAATGCAGTATTTTCTTGACCACTTGTTTTTAAATTCTAAATTCATGTAGAGGAAGTAAACACCATAGCATAGGATGCATAAAATATGTTCATTTTGTTCATTTCTTCCTCTGACTCAGACAGCCTTCTCTCAGCTAGAAAGTCCATCGGCCATCTTGATCTCCCTTCCACCACCGATCATAAATAATTCTTGTACTTTTTGAGATTTTAACTTTGTTGAGTTTAGGAACAGTATTGTTAATATTGACAGGTCATTCTTATCCACTATCCCTGATACTGATAATATGTTACATTTCATTTAATCTGAATTCACAGGTATCTGTAATAGCTAGGTATACCCATGTGAAACCTGATAGTGAAAAATAGAAACATAATTGGATTACACCAGAACTTGTTCAAATGATGCATTATCGAGATAAAGCTTGGAAGCTACAGCATATAAATAGGACAAATCAATTCAAAATTAGAATGAATATAAAAGATTAAGAAATCAATGTAAGACGTTTGTTCGGAAAACCAAAGCTGATTTTTATTTAAATAAACAATTTGAAGGAGGCAGTGGGAATAAAATTAATTGGAAAATACTTAATTAGTTAATGGGAAAAGATAAGTCCACTAAAATTGATTCATTATCTACGGAGAATAGTGTAATTCTTACACCATTGGAAATTGTGATTGAGTTAAACACTGTTTTTTGTAGGGTGGCTATGTGAGCACCACAAATTGCAGATGATGAAGTTGTGAATTCTGGTAATAGGGATATAACTAGATGTTTCTCTTTCAGGGAAGTTACTGTTAATGAGTTATTACATTACAACAGATTAATATTAGGACTAGAAATGGGGTTAATGGTATTGAAATTAAGTTATTTTCTTATGCAAGAGATTTAATGCTTAGGCCACTGAATGTGTTGTTTAATTTTTCCTTACATTTTGGGATGGTCCCTGAGCTTTGGAGATGCATGCCAGTGATGCTAATTTTCAAGGGTGGTGACAGGTCTCTAGTTAAGAATTACAGGTCTATTTTCTTGCTGTACCCCCATCCAAGGTCCTTGAGAGGGTTGCCTTTGGCAACATTATTTGTTATTTGGAGCAACATGGTATTTTGTCCATGTTCCAAAATGGATTTCAGAAAGAACATAGTACTCTTATGGCACTTGTGGAACTGACTTTATTTCTTCAAGCAGCCTTGGATGGGGCTGAAACCGTGGCTGCTACATTCCTTGATTTATCAAAAGCCTTCAATCTTGTGCACCACAACCACTGCTCTCCAAGCATATGGACATTGGATTTACACATGGGATGGTTTCCTGGTTTAAAAGGCATTTGAGTTGTAGAAAACAAAGTGTATTATTTAATGGTGCTTTGTCTCATTTAATAGGGATTGAAACTGGAGTTTCACAAGGACTGATTTTGGGGCAGTTGTTTTCTCAGTATTTTTGTTAATGATTTGCCTTTAGTTAATTCTTTAACAAAAGATTTTACTTTATTGCACATGATATTGTTTCATATAATAGTGGGTTAGACTGTGAGCGTCTAAATGTAGACCTACAGAAGAAGTTTCATTTTGTGAATAAGTGGTTTAGTGATAATGGTTTACTTTTAAATGCATCTATAACCAAATGCATGTATTTTGGGAAAGGAAATGGTTATCTAGTATACCTAGTCAACTCACTATTAAGACTGAATTTAATGGTCCAGTGGTGCTGAAGGCTGAGGCGCTGGTCGCCTTACATAGTACTATGTCAGTGACCCATGTTCAGGAACGAGCACGGGTCACCAGGGGTTGGAAGGGTGGGAGAAGGATTGAGCATCCAGATGACTGCAATCCTTCTCAAGGCAGGGGGGACAGCAGTGGGTGGCACGTAGCTGGTTCCTAGTGGAAACTTGGGGCAGTGTGCCATTGCTGCAGAAAGAGGGGCAGGAGGGGGTAGATGCTGGGATGCATGAATGCAGATGCATGCACGCTCCTCCTGCTGGGGTAATTACATGCCTCTCCCCACAAGGGAGAACCAACACAAGAAAAACTCTCAGCAGCATGAAGGCTGCCTTCCGGCATAACCACAGTCGCATGCAAGCTAGTTCCCTCCTGGGTCCACCCTCCTGGTCTCCGCAATGCGTGGGGTAAGTACCCTCAGCAATGTGACCAGAGGTGGTAGTGATGGAGGGGTTAGAACTCTGTCCACAACCAGGACAGCAGCCAGGATGGTTGGCTGGAAGGGGGGAGGAACCAAAGGCACAACCTTCCCCATTACAGAAATACAAATAGATGAACTAAAAATAAAAACAATGAAATTAATGTTGAAAATGAGAGGGCTGATTGTTTTAAATATTTTGGATTTTATTTGGAAAAAATGCATAGTTTTTACATTGATTTTATAGTTAAAATGATAAACACTAGGTTGAGTTTACTATATAGAATCAGGGACTCTCTTTCATTTAATTCAAAGTATAATCTTTTATTCTATCAGTGATTGATTACGGACTTTCAGTACACTCTTCTGCCTGTCATTTTGTTTTGTTATGCACCAAATTGACTCATTACTATGTATTATAATTCTCATCAGACTGGTTTTCATTTGAATATTGTTGTTTTTACCATAGATTGATTTCATTATGGAAATTTTGGCATGGCGTGGTAAACTTACTTACAAGGATTTACTTTGCTGCAGCAATTATGGTTATTTAACCCATTCTGTATCTACTCATTGTTTAAAATTAAATATGTCTTCCTTAGCATAATGTTCTTTTGTTTACAACATTTTAAGAAGTGGAATTTTCTCCCATCTTACTTGCATCAAACATATTTACAGTATTTGTATGTATTTATATTTCTTGGAATTAAACTTTTGAGCTGAAAGCTCATTTACAAAGGTTCCATGTCAAGGCAAACAAAACAAAATACACATAGTAAAATTAGGAAATAAAAACAATGAAAGTAATAAGTGGAATAATACAGGGTGAGCAAGGGAGAGGTTCTCATCCAGGTGGATACATAAACCATAATACATACAGTACTAGTCTGAGCAATTCAGTGGGAACAGTAAAGTGCAGTATTACTGGGTCAACAAAGGGAGAATTACAAAACAGGTGGACTAACAAATTTAGCTACAGGTGGATGCATATGGCTATAGAGGCTATGTCTGAGGGAAGTTCATTTAGCCAGCATGAAGCACGGTACACAAAGGACCTCTGTGTCTGTGATATTCTGAAGTACAGGACTATCAGCAATTGTCGGGACATACTTCTTGTCCAGTGTGGATTATTTGCTGTGAATAGAAGGTTTTACATTGCAGGAGGGGTTAGGCTGAGGCACGTTTTTCTCCCAAGAAGACAGACTTGGTATTGTAGCCTGTCCTGTAAGTTTAGCCAATCAGTTTGCCCATGCAGGTCGCAAGTGTGGGTATGTCTGTGTGCACCAAGTGCCAGACGACAGGATTTATTTAGTACCTCACTGATTCTCTTCAAGGTTGAGTCGGGGGGCTGCTCCATAAACCAATATCCCATATTCTATAATGGAAAGTATGGAGCTTTTGATAGCAAGTGGTGGTGCCTCAGGGGTTAGACTATATTAATACCTGTCTAGGAGGCCAAATCTGGGATTGACAGCCTTGACAGTATGCTCAACATGCTGGGCATAGGATAGGGAAAGAGAGAAACACAGAAGCCTAGACTTTGATGGCAGATAAGGACCATTTGGCTCACCCAGTCTGCCCATTACCCTACCTATTGGATAAGCTGCAGATCCTAGTTAAAAAGCAGCCTACTTCTTCCTACCTCCCATCAGAATTGTCTTATGTCTGTCCCATGCATTCTTGAATTCCCCCACTGTTTTTGACCCCATGACCTCCTCAGGAACGCCATTCCATGTGTCCACCAACCTCTCTGTGAAAAAATACTTCCTCACATTGCCCCTGAGCTGTTCCCCTCTATCTTCAAATTGTGCCCCCTTGTTCTTGCACATCTCTTTTTCTGAAAGATGCTACCATCCTGGACTTAGCTGATTCCCTTGAGGTACTTGAAATTTTCTACCATGTTCCCCTTCTTCCTCCTTTCGTCAAGGGTATGCATATTAAGCTCCCTTAGTTTCTCTTCATATGGCTTCTGGTGCAGACCCTGCACCATTTTAGTTGCCCACCTCTGAACAGCCTCCATCCTGTCTATGCCTTGCAGAGATGGGGTCTCAAGAACTGCACGCAGTACTCCAGGTGGTGTCTCACCAACTGTCTGTACAGAGGGATAACAACTTCCTGTTTTCTACTGGTGATTCCTCTTCCTATGCAATCTAATATCCCCCCAGCCCTCCTGACATAGGAACAGTCCAAGGTTACACTAAGGTATTTAAATGTGTATACTTGTTCAAATGGGGCTTGTTTGATGTTTACAATTGTCAATTGATGATCCTTATGCTTATTGTGAGGGTTTACGAATACCATGACTTTAGTTTTTTTGTAGTTCATTAGTAGTTTGTTCTAAGAGAACCAGTCCTCTGCAGCAGAGAAGTCACCTTTGAGGAGTGATTCTAAATGGCTGGGTTCATGACTTTTAGAAAAGATGACTGCATCATCAGCATATAGGAGTATATGTTCAATTTAACCAAAAAACAGCACACCAAGCTAGAGTTGCTGTTATTCACCTGACCTTAACTGAATGCACCCTCTTCTTTCTTTTTTGTAATATAGGAGTATATGCTCTGAGCAGATGTAGGGGAGGTGATTAAGGAAGAGGCTGAATAGTAGGGATTCTAGGATCAGCCACTGTTGGACCACCATGATGACCTATCGACTGTTAGAAAGAGTACCATCAATTTTTACCTGTTGAGTCCTTTCACTGAGATAACTTTTAAATCATCCCACCACAGCTTCAGTTGAGAGTCCTATGGAGTGGCATTTATTCAGTAATGTATGGTGATTAACAGTATCAAAGGCTTTAGTGAGGTTAATGTAAATTGCCCCCACACGCTGGATACTATCTAGAGCCTCATGGATAAAGCTGGTGTACTCTAGAAGGGCAGTAGTAGTGCTATAGTCCTTCTGAAATCCATGCTGCTGTGAGCACTGGATTTTGTACAGTTCCAGATAGTCAACCAGTTGGTCTGTCACTATTCATTCTCAGGCCTTTGGGGTGTAAGATTCATATTGGGTGGTAATTAGTGTGGAGGGTTCCGTCACTACTCTTATGGACAGAGGTGTCAACTACAGCTTACCATATGTGGGGAATTGTCCCAGACTGAGGGATAGGTTCAGTAGTTTTGTTAGTGGAAGAATAACTATATCTAAAGTGAAGGCAAGTAGTTTCAGATCAAGCGTATCACTGCTATGTTTGGACTTGCCTAGTGCCCGTTGGATTTAGTTTTTTGCTTTGACCATAGCGATTGCCCTGAAGTAAAAGGGTGGGGGCAGTAGGGGAACCATTTTTGGAGTTCACATCATCAATTGGATTACTTTCTGCAGTGTCAAAATAAATGGGTGGCAGCACACTAGTGAGGAAAGCGTCTGCATAATTGAAGGTGTCTGCAATGATTTTATGGTCCTGGGTGATTTCACCATTGACTAATAACATTGTAGGTGAATTCATAGAAACATAGAAACATAGAATTTGACGGCAGATAAGGACCACTTGGCCCACCTAGTCTGCCCATTTCCCTACCTAACGGATAAGCTGCTGATCCTAGTTAACCAACAGCCTACTTCCTCCTACCCCCCACTAGAATTGCCTTATGTCTGTCCCATGCATTCTTGAATTCCTCCACTGTTTTTGACTCTTAGGGACCTCCATGGGAAGGCTGTTCCATGTATCCACAACCATCTCTGTGAAGAAATACTTCCTCACATTACCTCTGAGCCATTCCCCCTCTATCTTCAAATTGTGCCCCCTTGTTTTTGCACATCTCTTTTTCTGAAAGATGCTACCGTCTTGGACTTTGTTGATTCCCTTGAGGTATTTGAAAGTTTCTATCATGCCCCCCCTTTCCTCGAGGCTATACATCTTTAGTCGCCTTAGTCTTTCTTCATATGTCTTCTGATGCAGACCCTGCATCATTTTGGTTGCCCTCCTCTGGACAGCCTCCACCCTGTTTATGTCTTTGCAGAGATGGGGTCTCCAGAACTGTACACAGTACTCCAGATGTGGTCTTACCAACTGTCTCTACAGAGGGCCAACAACTTCCTGTTTTCTTCTGGTGATGCCTCTCCCTATGCATCCCAGTATCCCCCCAGCCCTCCTTACTGCCTTCTCACACTGCTGGCCCACCTTTAGGTCATCTGATATGACTACCTACAAGTCCCTTTCCATTTTTGTTGTTGTCAGTCTGTCTCCCCCATTGTGTACTTTTCCCCTGGGTTTTTGTTTCCCAGGTGCATTACTTTGCACCTCTTTGCATTGAATCTAAGCTGCCATACGTTTGACCATTCCTCCAACCTTGCCAAGTCCCTTTTCATCCTTTCCACCCCACCTTGTGTATCAACCCTGTTGCAGATCTTTGTGTCATCTGCAAAGAGACATACTTTCCCTTCCAGTCCCTCTGCAATGTCACTTATAAAGACATTAAAAAGGACTGGCCCCAGTAGTGAACCTTGCGGTATCCCACTAGTAACCCTCCTTTCTTCACTGGGGACTCCATTTACTATTACCCACTGTGTCCTGTTGTCCAACCAGTGTATTACCCAGGCTACTACCCTAGGACCCACTCCCAGGCTGGTTAATTTGTTTATTAATCTTTTGTGCGGGACTGTGTCAAATGCTATGCTAAAGTCTAAGTAGGCCATGTCCATAGCCCCTCCCTGGTCTACTGCTTTGGTCACCCAGTCAAAGAAGTCAATTAGATTTGTCGGACATGACCTTCCTGCTGTGAATCCATGCTGCCTTGGGTCCTGTGCCCCACTGGCCTCTAGGTACTCAACAGTTCTTTCCTTCAGAAGTGATTCCATCATTTTCCCTACCACTGAGGTCAAACTGACAGGTCTATAGTTTCCTGCCTCTGTCTTGCTCCCACTTTTGTGAAGGGAAATCACATCCAACCTCCTCCAATCCTCAGGTACCACCGCATCCTCCCATGATTTATTAAAAAGAGTAGTCAGTGGTGTTACTAGTTCTTCTCTTAGTTCTTTTAAAATTCTGGGGTGAATCCCATCAGGCCCCATTGCTTTATCCACCTTCAGTTTTAAGAGTTCTTTCAGAACCCTTTCTTCTGTGAAAGGACTATTATCAACCCCCCTATCCAGAGTGCTTCTATTGACTGGATTAGGCGTTTCCCCCTGCTTTTCCATTGTGAATACTGAGCAGAAGTATTCGTTTAGTATCCTTGCTTTTTCACTGTCGCTCTCTGCCCAACCACCTTCCTCTTTGTTCAGCCTCAATATCCCTGCCTTAGTCTTTCTTTGCTCCTTAATGTACCTATAAAAGGTGTTATCACCCTTCTTAACCGAGTTGGCTATCTTTTCCTCAGTTTGGGCCTTTGCTATTCTGACTGCCTTACCGCTTCCTTCTGCTTTAACTGGTACAGTTCTCTGTTCTGCTCCTTCTGTGTTTCCTTATACTTCCTGAATACTATCTTTTTTTCCTTTACCTTCCCCGCCACTTCTTTTGAGAACCATAGTGTTTTTTTCTTTTGTTTTGATTTGTTTATTTGCTTCACACAAAGACTTGTTGCCTCTGTGATGGCGGTTTTGATGATTCCCCATTGTTGCTCCACCCCACCTTCTTGCCTGTTTGCTAGTGCTTTTCTGAGGCACACTCCCATTTTGACAAAATCAGCCCTCCTGAAGTCCAGTACCTTCACTTTTGTGTGGCTTGACTCTACAGCTAAGTTTATCGTGAACCACACTGTTTGGTGGTCACTTATTCCCAGATGATTAACCACTTCAAGATCAGAGATCCTCTCTCCATCCCCATTTGAGAGTACCAGGTCTAAGATTGCTGTCTCCCGAGTGGGTTCCAAAATTAGCTGTCTGAGGCATGCCCCCTGTAGGGCATTGAGAATGGCCCTGCTCTTGGATATGGCTGCAGCAAAGGTGCTCCAGTCAACATCTGGCATATTCAGGTCCCCCATCAGCAATATCTCCCCTTTCTCTGCCATCCCAAGGATGCCTTCTATCATTTCCTTGTCCATTTCCTCCCCCTGAGATGGGGTTCTGTATACAACCCCTGTGTGGATTGTGGAGCCATTTCCAGTCTCCAGGGTGACCCACAGTACCTCCTCTCCTCCCTGTTTATCCTTTAGTTCTGTTGCTTTTATCCCTTTCCTTACATAGAGAGCTACTCCTCCTCCTCTTCTTCCCTTCCTGTCCCTCCTGTAGATTGTGTACCCTGGTATATTGACATCCCAGACATGGTTCCCTGTGTACCATGTTTCTTTGACTGCCACAATATCCAGGCATCCCTCTTCCATCAAGGCAACCATTTCAGGGAGCTTTTTACCTAGACTACGGACATTGATACTCATTACCCTCCATTTTTTATGACTTTATTTCTTTTTTCCCCCATCCCTGTCCCTACTGCCTTTGTCTTTTTCTCCATTTACCCCTGCCCTTCTCCCTATTGACTGCTCTATTTTGGTGTTTACCTCACTAATTACCCTGAGTTTTTGGGGGGGCTAGGATTTCCCTTCTCCTTTTCAGTGCCTACCCCCTTGACTAGTTAAAATGCTTGCCACTGAAGCATTTAAATCTATCACCTAGGATCCTGGTTCCCCTCCAGGATAGATGCAGACCATGGCACCTGTATAGGCCTGCATCCCTCCAGGTGGAGCCCCAGTCCACAATGAAGCTAAATCCCTGAGCTCTGCACCAGCTTTTCAACCAGTCATTGAATCCCATGGTGCTGAGTGCCCTAGCCCCATCCATGCCATAGACAGGTAGCACTTCCAAGAAAGTTACTGTGTGTGCTACTTGTCTAAGGCCCCTCCCCAAGTCCACAAACTCCTGTTGTACCGCTCTGATCCCATTCTCAGCCAGGTAATTTGTCCCTAGGTGGATAATGACATCCAGCTCCCTCCCCCTTGCCGCTGCTCCCTCGATCCTGAGGATTCATTTCCTGTCCCTCCCAGCCTTGGCACCAGGCAGGCAGGCACCTTACCTCCCTTTCCCCTCCCTCCTCCAGTTCTACCCCACAAACAATTGAGTCCCCACCAGGAGTTGTTTCCTTCCCCTGTGGGGTCACCCTCCTGTGGGTCTCCATTGTTTATTTGTTTATTTGTGAAATCAGTTTACAACCTTTGAGCCAGAGGCTCATTTCCAAAGGTACCTCGTCACATTAAAGACATACATAGAGTTTTAGGTTACAAGGCATAGGTTTTGCTAAAAATAGGCATTCATCAGAGGCGCCACGTCACACTGAGGTCAGACAAAATACATTTAGGTAACAGGGTACAAGTAACTGAGAACAGGTGTTACACAAGTTGGTATCAAAAATTGAGCAATCTAATAGGCATACAATGAAACAGCTGGCACTGGCCAGGTTAGACATAGGCATGGTGTACCAGGAAGAGGTGGTGGGGAGGGTTAGGTGGAGAGCCGCCCGGTGGGCGTTGTCATGAGAAGTCGAGGTGGAGGCTGCCTTCAGAGACAGGAGCAGCTACGAGTGTTGAAGAGTTGGTTTCATAGGGTGGTTTTGAACTTGGAGATGGTGGTGGAATTGGTGATGGGAGCAGGGAGAGAGTTAAACCAGGATGGGGCTCTGTAGCAGAAGGACCTCTGGCCACGGCTGGTTCTTGATCTGGGGACCATTAGAGTGGTCTTGTTGGATGACCGTGTTGCAATAGTGGGTGGGATCTGGTGGATGGATGCCATCACCCCAAGAGGGGAGAGCTCGAGTAGGGTTTTTTTTGTGAGGAGGCAGGTTTGATAGTGGAGCCATTCATCCAGGGTAAGGAGTTTAGCCTCGTCATACAGCTGACAGGTGTGTGTGAGCCTGGGGGCACAGTAATCAATCTGCAGGCTTTATTCAGGGTTAAGTGAATTTTTTTGAGTGCAGTCGTGTTGGCAGCACCATAGACTGGTAGACCATAGTCTACAAGGGACAATACGGATGATGTAACAGCGAGCCGGAGCACATGTGGGGGAAGGCAGGTTCTATTGTGAAGGTTCCCAGCATCCTCCTTGGTCTCCACTGCAGGTACCTCCATAGGGGAACCATGTTTCACCAGAGTGGTGAATGAATTGTGGAGAGGCACAACTGGAGGGATGCACCTCTGTTCCACCACCCTCATCCTCCCTGAGCCCACAGTGGTCCAACCACTCCTCTTTCTTGGCAATCTCTGAGGTAGTGACGGTGGCCTGGGTGGTCCCTTGGTGGGGGAGCAGGTTTCCCAAATCCTTGCCAGGTCAGCATGGAGATGAACAACTTCCTCCCTCAGACCAGAGAGATGCCTGCAAATAGGGCAGCAATGCTGTTTCCAGAATGTCTCCTGGAAGACTGCTGCTCCACAGCCAGTGCATTGCACCACTCCCCACATGTCTGTGTCCCTTCCAGTTACAGATGCTTTTTTGTTTTTCGTTCTTGTTTTAGTGTGTGCAAGCATGTGGGTATATCCACCCCCTATTCAGTGTGCAGTGCCTTTAAGGATATGAACAGGTGTATGTTGTTAGCAGTTTTGAGGAAGTGATGTCAGAGCCCCTGCTATTCTTGTTGGTTTTGCCTGTAAGGTTCTTAATATTTTCCCAAAACTTTCTGCCATCACCCCAAGAGTTAGAGAGGCAGATTTAAAAGTATCGAGTTTTGGCATACCTGCTCTTGCGGGTGCAGGTGTTTCTGCCAGATTTGTATTTCAGGACATCTGCTGGATTGTTAGTGGCCTTGGCTCTTTACCAAAGATGGTCTCTTGTGGATATTAGATTTAGAAGAGTTGGGAAGATCCATGATTTGTGGTCACCCTTAGCTCTGTGCT
The DNA here is from genome assembly GCA_016271365.2 of Neoceratodus forsteri. NCBI lineage: Eukaryota > Metazoa > Chordata > Ceratodontiformes > Ceratodontidae > Neoceratodus > Neoceratodus forsteri. The sequence goes on from CM028130.1 coordinate 320,884,095, forward strand.
TTCTTTTTGAAGCAAAAATGTCACATGCTTGGTTAAATTTGGAAACTAAGCAGACCATTGCCTGGTTAACATCTTTTGTTGAGTCCAGGATGGACTAGTCAATATGTTTAAGATAGTCCTTGAATGAGTTTAGTTGACCTCGCTTAAGGATACGGCTGGCTATGGATTTGAGAGGGAATTGAGGCTTTGTTTGCCCTGTGACATATGACAGGGGAGTGATCGCCGAGTGAGTCAGCAAAGACTGTGGCATTGGAGATCTGCTCCGGGTGGTTTGTAAGGATCCAGTCAATCAATGTGCTGGAGCCTGTGTGGTAGTTAACCCTAGTGGGGGATTCAACCAGCTGTATGAAGTTGAGACATGACAAGGCATCTTTGTACTGGATGGCATCATGTGACAGTCAGTTTACATTGAAATCCCCTAGGATTATGACCTCCCAGTTTTGCCTCAGGCCTTTGACATACTCAAAGATTTTGCTGAAGCCATCAAATTGATCATGCAGAGGAATGTAGACCGAAGGAACTATAAGGGATTTGTTTCATGTATCTAATATTAGTTTGATGACTAGGACTCGCATAGTGTTCACAGTGTCAATTTGAGGGAGGGCATGATTCCATAGGTAATCTCTTGCATCGATGGTATATCCACCACCCTTTTTACCCAGCCTGTCAAGTCTGTAGAGTGTGTACTCATTTAGTGCCAGGGTTGTATCTGGGAGCTTAGGCGAGAGCCAGGTTTCCAGAAGGAACGGGGTGTCAGGATTGTGCTGGCCAACCCATGCCTGGAGTTGGTCAAACTTAGCCATTAGGCTACAAATATTGATAGATGCTAATTTTAATGACCTGTGGTTACTACCATTGCTCAGGGACTGTTGGAGGGGGCAGGATTAGGGTGGATGTTGCTAGAGATAAGGAGAAGCATCAGAGAGATATGCAGCAGGAAGTTTCTAAGTATTTTTAGATTGGTGGTCTGTTTGTGTCGCCTGGCTTCAGTCTTCTTTTTGGTGCATGGGGCAGGGGGGTGCAATAAGAGGAGCATAGTTGTTGCACAGTGAACAACAGGTAGGTGCGAAGTGACAGTGCTTGGTCTGGTCTGCGTATGGGCAAATCCACTACTTGTTCCATCTCTGTGGCCCTGTATTATTGTCGTGTTGGTAGGGTTGGTATGCAGTTGGGTGTGCTTATTGGAGTACTCAAGGGATAGGACAATTAGCAGAAGAGCTGTGAAAATTGCCTTTTCTTGGTAAGCCATTAATACTTTTGGGGGGGCTATGGATGAGCTGCTGAGGTAGAGTTATAAACACAAAAGACAAAATGGTGCTGCAGTGAACATCAGTAATAACATCACTGAACAGATACAGTAGGATGTACCTGGGGGGATGATCCGATTGAGGGGAGGGCTGAGGTACTTAAGTGTCTGAGTAAGTGTGAGTGTTGGCAGGCTGTGTGGCCTGGAGGCATGTGTGACAGCCTTCAGTGGGGACTGATCAACCACAGGTGAGGGTTCAAGTGCTGTAACAGAATAGAGAAAGGAGAGAGAGAGAAAGAGAGATGGAGGAAAACTAGGGTTCAAGTCCTGTAACAGGCTAGAAAGAGAGAAAGAGAGAGAGAGAAATGAAAGAGGGAGTGTCTTACACTGCTTTCAAATTTAACTTAAAACAGTAACCGTTAACAGCTCTAAATGCAGTTTTCATAATCATGACTGATACTTGTTCTTTGTACTAACTACTGTATTCCTGTTTTAGTATCTTGTATTGTCTGTCATTTTTTTTTCTGGTATTTGTCTGGGTCCTCCTTGAAAATGGACTTTTATATTCTTGGAGTAACCCAGTTATCAATTTAAAATAAAAAAAAATAAATGTATACTTATCCCTCATGTCTTGTTACACTCTCATCCTGATCGCCCATTCCATATTATACAGAAATATTCCTGGTGTCTAGTGGCACCCCCCACACCCCAATCACCCATTCCATATCATGTATACCTATCCCTGGTGTTTAGTGGCACCCCAGCCCCGATTACACATTCCCTATTATGTATACTTATCCTTGGGGTCTAGTGGCACCCCCCCGATCACCTAGTCCATATCATGTATATTTATCCCTAGTGTCTAATGACACCTCTGCCAGCAATCACCAATTCCATATCATGTATACTTATCCCTGAGGTCTAATGGCATCCCCACTTTCCTAACTACCTGTTCCATATTATGTATACTTATCCTTGGTGTCTAGTGTCTAGTGGCATCCCTACCCCAATCACCTGTTCCATATTATGTATACTTATCCCTGGTGTTAAGTGGTCCCCCCCAACCCTGATTGCCTGTTGACTTAAGTAACCAAAAACCTTAGCGGTCCAGTGTCCCCCACCTGCCCCACCCGATAACATATTACCCCATCACACCACCCCTTTTACCAGGATGCCACAGTGACATCCAGAAAATCCTGATATGGTGACTGGCATAGCCCTACTCTAATCTCCTTGGCAGGCTGCTGCATGGGCCATCAGTGAGGACATGTAAAAGGGGGATGTGATGGGTGGTGCTATGTGACTTGGTGGGGTGGGTGGGGGCACTAGACTACCAATGATTATGTTTACTTATGTCAACAGGTTATCAGGGGGTAGGGGGTGCTACTAGACACCATGGATAAGTACATGATTTGGAACAGGTTATCAGGGGGGTACCACCATGGATAACTTTGACATATATGGAACAAGAGACTGGGGTGTTGGGGGTACCACTAGACACCAGGGATGACCCTACAGATCTGAGATGGGGAATCTAGGGTGGGTGGCTACAGTACAGCTGCCCTGCCTTTGGGAGAGTGGAGGCACACAGGAAAGAGGTAGTTTTCAGCAGAAGTAAATTGCCCTGCTTTGGGAGCTGTCTACGACTGCTGCCAACCTTTGACGATACCGCTGAGCTGATATGTGGGGGGAGGGGGCCCTCATTTGCATATGTGCAGCAGTATTATAGCATGTTGGTACTGCAGGATTATGCTGGCACTCCTGGATCTTTTGAATATGGGCCGGGCAGGAGCACCAACTAAATTCTGGATGTGCACACCCACAAATCCTATTGAATATCAGGCCACATGTATCCATTAAACACCAGTGTGAACTGTTCATCCCAATCATATATGAAGATATTCAAACTGTAACTGGAGGAATTAAGCTGCCACAAACATAGACCACTTTAGAAATGGAAGAAGAAGATGAATGTAAATCTAAACTAGCTCCCACAAATGATGAAGAAAGACAAACCATACTTTATTGAGCTTTCTAGATGGACATGAAAAAGCAGAAGAGAATAACATTAAATGTGCATACTGCTGGAACAGAGAATTAAGAACACAAGCAATGCCAGTGCAAAAACAAAAAAAAACAACTCACTGGTTATTTTAAAGTGCAGTAAAATAAAATCACATGCTGTACTCAGATGAATTAAATGAGAATTTTTAATAAAGTGTAGTACTGTATACCAAAGTGCAATAATCTATGAAGGAATCTATGTTTGCTTATTTTAAATCATTTTGATAATGCAGTATATAGTAAAGTATATTTGAATACAATAAACTACTGTAGTATAATTATTTGAATTTTGTTGGGAAACTGCCACCCTCTATTATCCAACACCCTCTTTTTATACACCAAAGTCTGGGATGTACCAAGGCTGGCAGATAAAAGAGGAAGCACTGTATTATTATTCTTAAATTTGCTTTAATTTATTTGTTGGGAAAATGTGATTTCAATGGATTCTTAATGTCATCTGTAACATACTCTCTCACTGCAGAGGATATTTTTTTATTGGTGCAGCAGACTGGTGTGGTGGTGGTAGTGGTGGTATCATGTGTGTAATTCCACAGAGCAAATAGGTGCTAGGGCAATGATTCAGATGGCATTGGGCAGGGCACCTGATATAATACATGAGCAGATAATATACTCTAATACAATTAAGCAATAATACATGACCTGGCATAGTATATTGTGGCATATCTTTACACCTTGGGTGTGTTGTGGGGCAAATGACTGCAGGTCGAGTGTCTTTTGCACCCAGCAAGTGTTGATATCTCATGATACAGCAGATCCTGGAGTGTTATTATGCAACTGATTACTTTTGCATCAATTAAAAATAAAAAAATAAGATAGCTGTTTAATGATTTTTTATAAATATGTAGAGTACATGAGAAAAAAGTGAAAGTCAGTAGGTGGTGCTGTAGTAGTAGTAGAAAGTCATGCAGAGTGGGATTGGAGGCCTGTGTACACTCACCCTTCCCCTCAGACACACATACATACATTCTCAGACATACAGTTTTCTCTGAGACACACACACAGTTTGTTGCATAGGTTTTTTTTTTTTCAAACTGGAGTCAGTTCAGTTCAGATCAGTTCAATTTTTATTGCATGACAAACAATATTGTAGTTACAAATATAATATAGAATACATAAAATACAATCAATAAATAGTACTCCTCTATACATATAATCTTTACTATCCTTAAATCCCTAGAGCAATAAATATTATTAATACAACTACAGGAACCTTTTCAACCATTACTTTTTATTGTACATACCCTTTTATCCTATTTAATTATTTCCACAATTTTTTAAATGGAATTTTTTCCTTTCAATATTTTTTACAAAATTTAGCTAGATGTTTCAAACCCTCTTCATTAGTTGATTTCCGAAAATAATTTGCTTGGTATCGAGGTTCCATTTCCAATTTACTTAGGATTTTACCCAAATATAACATACATTGGTATTCATACAATGGGCACAAAATTAATAAATGTACATTATCATCTACCCCTAATCCACACCCACATTTTGTTTTTCTTTGCTTGGTGTATACTCCTTTTATCTGCTGAGAGTCATGATACTCAAAGTGAAATCTTGTGAAGCATTTCCTTTCATCAGGATTTTTTATTATAGTTAGATATGGTTCCATCCTAAACTCTCTCTTTTTGTTTTTCCCCAGCCAATTACTTATTTTACTTTTCCTGGACAAATTATCTCCTACTGAATACAACTATCCTTAATTTTATTTTTGATCTCTACATTTATATATTCCACAGCTTTTCTTAGACTATTTACCAACCAGTTTAACAAACCAAAGGGTTTAATAATCTTTTCTAAAATGGCCATACTTGGACAGGCAAATCCACTGTCTCTGTATGTAATTGCGTCTTCCATACGTCTCTCTTCCTCCATTCTGAATATTTTATCCAGTATATAACTAATCTTTGTTCTACTAGGAACTGCCCTAATTCCATTCTAGTTAATACAGAGGATGCCCCCGTAAACCTATTATTCTTTTATAATATTTGTTCAGGGGAATCTGTAATTATTCATTGTTTCCATTCCCCCATATTACTGCTTCATATGTGATTTGGCTCTTGATTTTTGCATTCAATGCTCTTATGTTTCCCTTTAATAGAGTGCCCTCCAAATCTGTACATAAACCTCTCTACTGCTGGAGTAAATTTTTTTTTTTTAATTATATTCTTATGTTCTGTCCAATTCAAGTTATAAGCAAAGATTATACCCAAATAACAACAATTCTGTACTCTCTGTATTATATAATTACATCTTAATATTGTGTCCATTCCTTTCCTTAATACTTTTCTGCAACATATCATGTACTTAGTTTTTTCAAGTTTATTTCTAGGGCTGCTTCCTGACACCTAGATTCAAACTTTTCTAAGTTTCTTTTAATTCCAATATAGTTTGCTGACATTAAGAAGAAGAAGAATCAGCATTTATATAGCTCTTTTCATACACAGTATCCCAAAGTGCTTTACAAGCAATGCTAGACTGGTAGTGAAGTGACTGAATGTGTGGTGGCGGCCATATCGCACATCATCATCCACACACAGCCTGGATAATTGCATTGTGGTTTATGGGAAGGGGAATGTTGGTCAGGACACCGGGAATGTTCGCTGCTCTTTTGTGAAGAGTGCCCTGGGTTCTTTTACTTCCACCTGGAGACCCACCAGGACAACACCAGGATGGGCAGAAGGGACCTCAGTTTAACATCTCATCTGAAGGATGGCACACCCCAGCAGTACAGCACCCCCCAATACTGCACTCAGATGACAGTGATTTTTAGGTGCAAGTTCAATCCCGGTGTGGGACGGGAACCCACAACCTTCTGGTCTAGAGGCAGTTATGCTACCAACTGAGCCACACTGACACCCTCTCCTTGAGTTTCCAAAATCTGGAACCTATTTGAAGTTTCAATCAGGTGAATCCATTCCTCTGAATTAGATTTAACATGTGTTCAGAATTGCTACCTTCCTTCTCCAGTCAAATTAATGTATATTCTATCCAGTAATTCTGCATTTGCAGTCATTTGTTTATAATCTTCTATATTATTCTTCCAAATTGTTATCTGTCCATTGTTTTCCCACCTTTTTACTTTTTTGATCTTCCTATACACCCATTCTATCTTCAGTAAATTTTGCAATAACTCAGTAACTTTCATTTTCAAGTTATTCTTTGTTTCATTTATAAAGTTATTAATGCCAAAGATAGAGATGGGTAAGTCTAAATTGTCATTATGTTTCCTCTTTTTTGATTCAAAATATTCTGGCAATAATAGCTTCATATTTACCACGCTTTCTATTTCGGATCCCAATTTATTTAATTTAATTTTCTGTTTTTCTATTGCCTTTAAGACATAATATTGATCAGACACCAATAATACCATTTCCCTATCCCTTAAGGATCTTACTGCACTTAGACAATTAAGCATTTGTATATGATTCTTGTTACCTTGTCAAACTGTACCAAACATTTTTTTTACATGTTTTATCCAATTTCCCTTCTGTTTCATCTGGTATTATTGCTACCCTATACATAAGTAGCACATAGTTTCTGTCAATCACTTTAACATATGTTCCAATTGCTCCTCCTATAACTGCTCTCTCTCCCCTGTTCTCCAATGAGCTGGTTCTTTTCATCTTTCCTTTGACCTAAGCCTTGTCTATTTCCTTCTTTATTCTCATCTTGTAAATTTTGAGCTCTTAATTTTTTCCCTTTTTTTACTAGATTTTTATTTCCTTTTGTGTCATTTTAATTTCCTTTAATTATCTCTGTCTTACCTTCTTTCCCTCCTGTCTTTTCCTTTAAATGTACATCCCCTTTATTCTTTTTCTCCCCTCTAATCTTATTACCATTTATGCTTTGTTTTGCTATACTATCTCTGGCTTTCTTCTGAGTTATTCTCATTCCCTCATTTTTTTATACCTCCTACTCCATTCTCCCCTTCTGATCTATTCTCTGTTTGTATTTGACTTCTTGCAATAACCCTTTTTCCCATAGTTCAACATTTCCAACTTTCATTTCTTTTACCACACTCTCCTGTCTCCATTCATCATGGAGCATTATTAACACTGTTTCAGATCCAGATTCACATGTCCCTTCTACATTATACTCACAAATCAGCCCATACTCTGTACCTTCTCCCTCTTTTTCTATTTGTTCCTTTGACATCCCTTCAGTTAGATTTGCAATTTGTTTCTCCTTGTGAGTAGTTTTTTTTTTCTTTATTCACATATTCTCCATCTATATACACTGAATTATAACATTTTTCCTTATAGTTGTCTTCATTTCCTTTTACAATCTGAAAGAGAATAACCTTCCTACTATTAGTTGAATTTTGTTCCACCTCCTCTTCAATTATCCTTTCTTTTGATACCCACTTCCTTTGGGTGTCAATAATTTGTTTGATATAAATGGGATACTCTATACATACTCCTTTAATGAATGAGAGATCTTTTCTGATAGCCAACAATTGTTCATAAACCATTACATTAGCAGTTAATGGATTTCTTAAAGCAGTACACACACCTTGTGTTACGTTTTCTGTGAGTAGTGCTTTCTGTTCATTTGGACTCATAAACAATGTTTCTCCACTAGAGGACCATCTTTCCCTTATATCCTCTTCTTCTTCAAACTTTTTACTTTCTGTATTTTGCCCTTGGTTGTGACATTCTTTGGTCAGTAAGGCAGACCCTCTCATATGTAACTTCTTATTATCTCCTGTATTCTGCCCTTGATTGTAATTTTCCTCAGTCAAAAATGTAGACCCTTTCATATTTAACCTTATATCCCTAATTTTCTGCTCTGTTCTTTTGCTAATCTCTATAGTCTCCCTAATCTCCTCTACTGTCTTATTCGCTTCCTTGTTTACTATACTAACCATATCCAAATTATAGACATCTTTTTCCTCAGTGTTCAATGACCTAGCTAACTCTGTGTTTACTTCTGTGTTAACCGGTACCTGCTCTTGAACATCTCCCTCCAGAGTCTCATTTAATTTGTTTTTATTTTTCTAAATAATATAGCAGACCAGTGGTTGAATCATCCTATTCCATCTGGTGTTGCTAATTGGGGTAGAAGTTACATTCTTGTTTCCTTCATTTTTATCCTCTGTTTCTCTTCCTGTGTTCACTTTTGCCTCTTTAAATGTTCACTGTTTCCTTATACCCTTAATGGTTATCCTATCAGCCCTTTTCATCCCTATTTCTTCCATCCTTAAGTTCTCCATTTGTTCTTTTCCATTTCTAGTCACAATTGGCATTATCTAATTATCCAATTACACAGTTGTCCAATTATCTAATTATTCAGTTAATAGACTAACAATTTTCCAAGTCAATTCCAGTCTAATCCAATTTACTTATTCTGAAATGCTAATAAGTATATAACTAGAACTGTTAGAATTACAATTATGCGTGCTGTCCCAAATTCAGCACTCTTTGTTTGTAATTTCTATAGAGTACACAAACACCCAAATATTGTGTCCTATTCTCACAAAGTTCAAGCTTTTTGTGCAAACTACAAGAAATATCACAAGCCTTATTATGCTTAACATTCAATTATCCCAGATTTACCCCAGAATTTATGTGGATTAGATATAATTATAAATGCTATTAATTATCAATTCTGTTATGTACAGAAATTTTCAAACTATATAGAAAAAAGAAACATGTAGTAAAATATCTCATAAATGTTCACAATTAGCTTGTAATACTTCTTTTAAAGTCCTTAAATGGTCTCCCCACTTCTTGTACTTTTTACGGTTTCATGCTCTTTCCTTCTGTGGTCTGGTATTCCAGTTCCTGATGTTCTTCCACAGACTTGAATTTTATATATATATAGTCCACCCAAGTCCAGTTCTATCAGCCTATTATGTTTCTCTCCTCCATTCACTATCAGGTTTCCAAAAATGAGTCTCAAAGCCCAATACTCCTGTCCTCTTCTCTGGGACAACCCTTAATGTCCTTTTGATCTCATCATTCACTCTTGGATGACTTCGACATCTTCGGTCTTTTCTGGGTTCCAAATGGGTATATTCTCCTTCTCCCCATTCTTCCAGTGATTCTTTCTTCACTAAAAATTAAAAAAAAACACTAATAACAAGGGGGAATATCTGGGGAATATCTAACTTTCTTCTAACTTCTTCCTAACTCAGATTTGTACTAAGATTTTACTTGGGATTTTTATACCGAATACCAAATATGTTCATAACAATCTTCTTCAATTATTCTTAAAAGATTTTTATACTGCTTTATGCTGTTTAGGTTATTCAATTGTTTAAATAATTTAAAATCACTTTAGTCACTTAAATCATACTCACTTTTTGCCATATGCTTCTATACTTTCCCTTATTGTAAAAGCTGATTCAGTATTTTCACAGTACAAAGATTTTCAGCCAGCAAAATGCAAACCTGCTTTCAGTATACAGCTCTCTAATCTCAAGCCATTCAATAAGTGCTGCTTCTCTTCTCCTCTTACCAGTCTCACAAGAGTGAAGAGAGAGACAGCTTAGCCTAAGCCCCTTTCTGGTAAAGGAGAGAACTCAGCAAAGGGTAAATGGCAAAAAGAAAAAAAAGTGAAAAATACTGCCTCTCTCAACTGTTTCTCTTTTTGGGCTGCCTGCTGACCTGCTTTGTGCACTGATTGGTTGAAAATGGTGTTTGTTACACCAGAATGCCCAAGCATGCACTATAAGCTCCAACATCACGTGAGAGCATATACCAATAAACTTACTACTTCCTTGTTCCCAGTTCCTAAACATTTTTTTAGCTTTTATATACTGTATTAATATAATGAGTCAAGTTCAAGTTTATTGTTTGGTCAAAGACCATGACAACTAAAATACAAACCATTGCACTTTACATGAATTCCCATTGAATGTAATACAGTAATCAGTTCCCTACTTTTAATAGTAGATAAATAAATTACATGAATACACTTTTAACAGCTATCCCCAGGTTATAAAAAAACTCACTATATAAAACATATAAAACATGTTATGGCTAAATTCCGTCATATCTAAAACTTCCTAGTATCTACCAAACTCTATAAAGTGCTATTGTTATCATATTGCACATAACATTACTTACTGAATGTAGTTTATTAGTCACCCTTTTAAAATTATCTTTTAAATCCCAGAAATGTCTTTATATGTGTTCAGTCATAGACCATTACAAAATAGCGTACAAACAATTCTATTAAAATGCATGTATAAATGTTTAAAAACTAATATTAAATAAATATAGTGCTGTTATTATATAATACTTGTTACTGCCTCTTTGTTTTTAAATTTTAAACATATTTTTGTTATGCTTACTAAATACCTGGCAGTTGCTTTAATAATCAATTCATCACTCATAGTGAATAGCAATTTCAATAAAAGATCTGTATCAACAGATGATATTGTATTACAAATTGGTAAAATCCATTTGACTCTAGGCTTATTATACCATTGGCATTGATCCTCTTCACAGTTTCTAGTGCATGAGCAGAATTTGATATCTCTAAGGTACTCCTTCCTATACATAGCATCCAGAACATTACTGGGGAACAATTCTAGCTTGTATTTGGTATACAAGGCCCTTTGTTTTGGTTCAGTAAGAATATCATAATGATGTCTATAAAAATGCTCATTATCATTTATTCTGTACCATGGAGATATTTTCAACTGGGAGATGTACTCCAAATCTTTAGCTTTATAAAATTCCAGAATCCTGGATGCAATGTAGGATTGATACCTGAGACTTATCATAATGCCCTTTTCCTCAAATTTCCTTAAGTATCCAATCCAGTTTCCTGTAAAACTTGGTATACTGAGGCCAACCAGCTGGATTTTAGGTGCCCCAGGTTTAGCCATTTGTATTTTTCCTTAAAACAACAGTAGGTTAATCTGTGAACTTTATGATGCTGTATTTTAATAAAGTAATTAACTTTTCTTACTGCAAAATATGCTCCCAAAGAAACTAATCCTAATCCTGCTCTCAAAACAGAAAAGGGAACAGATTTCTCTAGCCCTAAACTTCATTGTAAGACTTTATTTATTAGTATTTCTAGTTTGTTTACCTCTCTTGGTTGCCAGACTTCCCCATTATATTGTACTTGTGCATTACACTTAGTCTTGATGGCTAACATAAGAGGTTTAATTGAGTTTCCTCCATATTTTCTGTTAAACCTGTATAATGAATTGGCTGTTTTTGTTCAAGGTAGGGATTAATTATTGAGCATGTTTAAAACATTTCCCCTCACTTGTAAACTGGAGCCCTAGATATGTATATTCTTTAACTGTATCCAGTTTTTTTTATTACTGATCTTCCACCTAGATGAACTACCTTTAGCTCCAAAGATTATAATTTGACTTTTTTGTTCATTAACTTTTAGGTTAGATTCTTTTGTGAAATTGTCCAGTATATTTAATTTGGCTTGTAAGCCAGAACTTGTGAGAGAAAATAGAACCAGATGACAAAAAGATCTGCAACAGAGTTGATGCACAAGGTGGAGTGGAAAGGATGAGAAGGGACTTGGCAAGGTTAGAGGAATGGTCAAATGTATGGCAGCTTAGATTCAATGCTAAGAAGTGCAAGGTAATGCACCTGGGAAACAAAAACCCAGGGGAAGAGTACACAATGGGGGGTGAGCTCCTAACAACAACAAAAATAGAAAGGGACCTGGGGTAGTCATATCAGATGACCTAAAGGTGGGCAAGCAATGTGAGAGGGCAGCAAGGAGGGCTGGAGGGATACTGGGATGCATAGGAAGAGCATCACCAGTAGAAAACAGGAAGTTATTATCCCTCTGTACAGACAGCTAGTGAGACCCCATCTGAGTACTGCATGCAGTTCTGAGACCCAATCTCTGCAAAGACATAGACAGGATGGAAGCTGTCCAGAGGAGGGCAACTAAAATGGTGCAGGGTCTGCACCAGAAGACATATGAAGAGAGACTTAAGGAGCTTAATATGTATAGCCTCGAGGAAAGGAGGGAGAGGGGAGACATGATAGAAACTTTCAAGTACCTCAAGGGAATCAACAAAGTCCAAGAGGGTAGCATCTTTCAAAAAAAGAGGTGTGCAAGAACAAGGGGGCACAATTTGAAGATAGAAGGGGGGCGGCTCAGAGGTAATTTAAGGAAGTATTTTTTCACAGAGAGGGTTGTGGATGTATGGAATGGCCTTCCAGAGGAGGTTGTGGAGTCAAAAACAGTGGTGGAATTCAAGCATGCATGGGACAGTCAAAAGGCAATTCTAGGGGGTGGGGGTAGAAAGAAGTAGGCTGCTGGTTAACTAGGACCTGCAGCTTATCCATCAGGTAGGGAAATGGGCAGACTGGGTGGGCCAAGCAGTCCTTATCTGCCGTCAAATTCTATGTTTCTATGTAGCCAAGTCATCTGCATAGGCAAGAGTTGCACACTCCCTCCCTACAATTTTCGGAAAGTCAGTTTCTGCTTTCTCCAGCTCTCTCAAAAGTTCATCAATGTAAATACAAAACAAGAGTTGATGCAATGACTCAACCTTGTTTAATGCCCCTGTTTGTTGGAAAGGGGAGTGACAAGTGCCTTGTAGTGCCTAGCTTTATTTGAGCCCAAGTGTGGAAATAAAGCTTTCTAATGACTGCTATTAGCCCATGTGGAAGTCCTTTATTCTTCATTATCTCCCATAATTTACTGTGAGATATAGTATCAAACGCCATGCTAAAATATGTAAAAGCAGCAAAGTGTTTTTGCTTTTGTAATGTTACATATTTTTCAAACAAGTGCCAGGTCACAAAACAATTATCTGTGGCAGAGTAATCTGGGTGAAAACCTGCTTGGGATTCTGATAAGTCACCTAACCTGATCAGTTGCTCTCTAAGTCGATTTAAAATTAGTCTGGCAAAAACTTTCCCCATGTGGTCTAAAAGAGATATTGGTCTATACATGGCTGGATCAGCCCTATTTCTTTTTTTATATAATGAAATCATTAGAGCACCTTTCCATGACTGTGGCAAATCCAAATCCTTACAACAAGCATTAAAGGATATGGCAAGAAGCTTAGCCCAGATTGCAGGGGGATTTAGATAGACCTCCGAGGGGATCTGATTTGGTCTTGGGGCTTTTTTCCAACTTTAACAAGGCAATTGCCTGATAAACTTCTGCATGCAAAAATGGAACAAACTGGCTCATATCAAAATTCAAAAACACATGTGTATCCTCAAATTCTTTACTATAAAACATATTTGCATAATATGAGATCCAGGTATCCAGTGTAATATATGTGTCAGTTTTGAACCTGGTCTTATTCGTGCCTTTTGCCACTAAATGCCAATATGTGCTATAATCTTTTTTGTTTATGACTCTCAAAATATCTTGCCATTGTTTCTGGTGAAAGTCACTCTTTTTCTTCATTACAAAGGCCTTGTATTGCTTTCTGTGTTTATTTAAGTCTTTATAAGTAAGACCATGCCTTTACCAGTCTTAAAATACTGTTAAGTTTATTGTTTTCTCTGTAACAGTCTGCATCAAACCATGATGTTACCAAATTATCTAACCTCTGTCTTTTTACACATGGCTTAATTAATAGAGATTTCATTTTTTACAGACATAAGGTCACATCCTGTTTTAAAACTGCACTATCGTGTATGTTATTCAGTCCATCTTCGATAATATCTATTACTAAATTTTTGATCTGGCCAGCAGCCGCATTGTTCCATTTAATTTTATTATAATAAATCTCAATAACAGGGGTAAGGGAAAAATACCAGCAATACTGTATTCTAGCTGTCTGGTTTTTAATATCAATGGAAAATGATTGCTATCCACGTTTACAGGGACTTCTAAAGTTTCTCATATTGAAACATCCCCGTTCCAAAACAAATAATCTACTAAGGAGGGACCTTGGGTGAAAAATGGGTGAAAACTCCTGGAGTAGACCATTTAATGGTACTAGATTAAATGTATTTAGTGTCTCAATTAATTTTCATCCCATGCTATTTGTCCTTGTATCCTATGATATCCTCTGGTAATTAGTGGCTTCCCTATACACCCAATTATGATACTATCAGCATAACCATCATAGCTGTCAATTCTTGCATTAAAGTCCCCACAAAGCAAAACTTCATCACAAGCAGACACTATCCAGCTTTTATGAAGCATATCATCTAATTGATCCCAAATGGTTTGCTCATAAACTTTAGAATTTGTCGGAGGGACATAAACATTTGCTAAACAGAATGTCATTCATCTCTGCTGAACCTGTACTAATAATATGTTATTATTAGAACATAAAATATTTACTTTGGTCTCGTCCTCTATTTTAATCTATGTTATTAAGCCTCCAGCCAATCTACCTTTCCTAGCTTCTTTTACCCCATAGGACTGAAACATACTATAACCATTTAGGGAAAGATCCCATTCTTTACAGTACCAAGTTTTTTTTGTAGGCATATATGCCAAATTTAGAGATGAAATCCTTCCATTCTTTATCTACTAATTTATTTGCTAAACCTGAGATGTTCCAAGAGACCAAGAATAACCTTTTATTATATTCCATTCCAAAAATTTGGTCAGGATGACTCACTCAACCTTCACATGTTGCTAACTCTTGAAATTTATTTGATGTTGATGTATTATATGTTAAGACTGGATGCCTTTTTTCTATGTTTAGAGCTTTTTTCATTGTCTTAAAAATATCCTGTGATTCTGACCTTACAAACTTTAAAGGAGTTTCAGCTTTGACCCGAACAATACACAAACCTAAAGCATCCAATAATGCTAAATTTTCAACTATCTTATTATATAAGCTGAAGTATTTGACTGTTATAAAAACTGTGCCACAGTCTGGATTACCTCTCTGTCTTTCAACCACCAATGCCTGGGGATTCTCTATTGAGACATTTAATAGTTGCTACAACAGGTCCAACACTGTGTTTTTCAATTTAGCATTATTCTCATCTTTGGTTCTGCCTAAGCTGTAAAGATCTAGTAAGTTAGTAGTCTTTTCTATCTGATACTCTTTTTTATTTCAAATAGCAGTAGTCTTAGGTTCATTCAAGATCTTCCCATATACTATATGTACTCCTGCTTCATCTAAAAGTGAGGCCTTGCCCAAGATCAAATCTGCCATTTCATGTGATTGCAATAGTATATCTACTCAACCTATTCTGGAATCATTTTGCCATTTTATCACTTTTAAAATTCATATTTCTCTTTCTGGGATCCTTAACACATGAGAAAAAAGATTAGTATGAAATTTTTTCAACTTAAAATCTGAATCATTTGGAGAGGTTTTTAATCCATAAATACAAATTTGAGCTGATTGTGTCCTAGTTGTTAGACTTCTTTTATTTAACATGTCCCTATTGATATAAACTAAGGTGTGGCCAGATTTTTCTGGGGATTCCCTATTAATCCAAATTTGATTTGTTATCCCCTGAACTGTGCAAAAAATAAACACTCCAATCCCTAGAAATCCCTATCCTTCCAAATGTGAGCAATGTCTGAATTAACAATATTCACTCTTGTGGCTGCCCTAAGCAGGTTCACAATCTTTTCTCTTAACATCACATATGTCCACTTTGGATCAATTTTGAAATCATACAAGTTTAAAATTGCACAATCATGAATATTGATGGCTGCACTATTTACTGTATTTGTTGTAAACATTTGTGACAAATTACTTCTCGATTTATCACTTCTCTCTGTAATTACAGTAACACCATCTTCCTTATAACCAGTTTTCCACTTGTTCCAATCATCTCTAAATTAGTTCACATTAAGTTCAGACTCCTTCATTTGTGACCTTAGGCTCTCTAAATAGGAACCCTCAGTATGTGTGCTGGTCCCAAAACTAACCTGCTTAGTTTGTGAATTCTCATGCTCCTTTTGTACTTTGCTTTCCTTGGATGCAATGACTTTGGGTATTTCCACCTGTAGCAAGGTGTTATCAGAAATACTGTCAATAGTTATTAATGCCTGATCTAATTTTGTTTCCATTTTTCTTCCCCATCTTTCTTTTAATTTTACCCTGTGTCTTCTTCCCCTTTCTCCTACATTGTTTTTATAATGGGGACTCAGGAAAAATGATGGAAGGAAAATCAGGCCTCAATTGCTCAGTATCATAGTCAGGGTTATTCATAACTATAGATGGGGAACCTGAAGAATTATTTTATTCAACTTTAGCAGCACTTCATCCAGTCTGCCTCCATTAATGGCTAAATTTTCTTTAATTGTATCAAGCTCAAATTTGAGATTAATTAAATTATCTATAATCATCAGATGTGCTATATGTAGATTTTGCACAAATATCTTTAGCTCCTGACTAAGAGTGAATGGATAAGTAGCATCATGTTTATTTAATAATTCTGTCCAAAGTTGGTACGAATGTATCAGCTGATTAGGGACAGTGAATTGTTTGAGGCCATTTATGGTCTCCTGCAATTCACTAGCAATGTTTCTCAGGTCACTATGCCACAATGGTTTAGGGTTTGATTCACAGAAATAATCTGGAAAACATTCTAATGAATTAGTTGTGCTTGAAAGGTCATTCTAATGCATATTCCTTGATCCTTCAATCATCATATGCAAATATGTACCTTCTATATCTTCTGTACCTTCATTACCTATAACAACCTCCTCTTCTTATATTCCTGCAGCATCTCCTACCTCTACTTTACAACAGTTGGAGTCTATCCTCTAGTTTCCTTTATTTACCAAAACTTTAGAAGAGCTAACTGTATGAATACACTGCTTTTGACTTTCCTAATTACTAAGTAGTTCAGTACTTGCCAAGTTAATAGGAGTAGATTGGGTAGATTGATGAAACCCCCTTCTAGCAAAATGATCATTAATTTTGGTTTGTTTAATCTTTTTTTTTTCCTTTTGTGCTCTCCACACCTACTTCCATTTCAGCTTCCAATGTTGACTTTGCTACCCTGGCTCCTTTATTCAATCCTTTTTTTAGTTGTTTTCCTTTAGATTGTATTAAGGATTTAGTCTTTACTCCCTTCTTGTTTTTTCTACTTACTTTCCTTTAATCTTGTATGGTATGGTATGGTACTGCTGTTCTGTATTGCATATAGTTATGACACTTGATGGACTTTTGGAACTATTAGTGCTATATGATAACAGATTATCACCTGTTCCTATATTTGTAGGTGTGACTGGGGAGTTGGAGGAGTTAAAATACTCCATTAAAATACTAGTATCTTCACCCCTTGCCCTTTTCTTACCCTGCAGCTGACACCTAGTTTGTACCATAATCAAAGAATAAGTTTTTGTTTTGCTTTTTTTTAATCACAGTAACCAATGCTTAACCCCTCTACACAATTTTTTTTTTGAGAGAGCAATGTTACAGTATTAATAGAACACACACGCATACACGATGTATAGTTTTTTCACTCTGATTTTTTCCTGGAAGAGTTCTCTTATGCAGTTGTTTTACTTTAAGAGCTTCAAGCTGTCTGTAACCAAATTTGACAGTACAAAAGTCAGTAGAAAAGATTTCTTAGATAATTGACCTTATTTTTGCAAGTATCCAGAGTCTATTGCCTGAGTATTCACTTTGATTACTTACATTTTCTAAAAACCACGATCCGCTTCTTGATTATAGACTAAACAAAACCAATCCTGCAGGTAACCCCATGATAAAACTCTGCAGTTTTCTCCACAGTTTTCCTTGAATAACTTATGGATTACTGGGATGAGCTGAGCTGAGTGCTGAATGTTTCTGTCACTTATTCCCTTTAGCCCCAATCCAAGCCCAAAATCACAGTTGAAAATAGAGGCCACTAAGAACACCATCAATGTCGATATCAATAAACTGTTCTCTTTCCACCAGCAGCTGATCCAGTTGATACATTGGAAAAGAGAACAGAAAATAGGACAAATTCTCTTAACTTACAATCCACTAAATTTTATCATACAGCAGTGGAAGCACACATTACTTCTGAATAGGACTACTACCTGCAAGACAGCATCCGTTACAATCTAAAATCTGTCCTATCCTGAATACCCTATCATTTTAATGGTTTAATAGTTTAAAAGTTATTTGCACTATCTAAAATTAGCAACAGCATCACAACGTAACAAGCAAAAGGTGCGTTTTTAGATAAGACGAACTTACTGTCTTTGGATACAAATTCCAACTTCAGCTTGTAGTTAAGTGAAGTTAAACCCCAAAGTAACCACAGCAGTGCCCCGAGATATTCAACATGCAGCATGCAACCAAAGATAGCAGCAAGAATGGCATCTGTCATGACTCTAAATGCTAAGCTCCACAGCTGTGCAATATAAAGCAGTGATCACGTGGTAACCAGAGCCTACGAAAATAGGGTCTTTTAAAAATTTAAGACAAAACCCATTTAGTTAAAAAATGATGATTTACAATGTGATTTACAATGTGACTTATTTAAGAATGCCCTTTAAAGAATATAAGCCGATTAGGCTTTAAGTAATGTTTGTAAAATAATGTAAGTGATGATTTTAGGCACTGTAGGTGGAATACATTCCTCTTTGTCCATGGTGATTTGGTGGCTTTTCCAAAATCTCTTTTCATAAAAATCCCTTTTCTTCCATCTGACCGGCGGTTCTCTAGTTTTCCCATCATGCTGGCACCAGAGTGGTGCTAGCGCCAGTGTCTGTGATGAATATAGGCTGCCACTTCTAGAGGATGCTTCAGGATTTCTTCCCTTGGAAACAAAAGAGAATGGGACAGCCATCACACCCAGTACTCGAGTGCAATAAGGTATACTGCAAAGGTTACACATATAGGCAACAATATCATACCTGTTGTAAAATAAAACAAGCAGTGTAACCCTGCTTCTTGGGTCTCCTCCACAGACACACAAGAGTGCATAACTTCAGGAGTACTTCCTTTCTAACCAGCAACCCCTAATATAATAAAGATTGCTAAAACAACACGATACAGTCAAAAATGTGTAAAGAGGAGCACTCCTGTAAAATACTAAAAATTTTTCACTTCTATCCAGACTGTGAAAAATATTTATTTTGCCGCTTGCTCTTACATGAGTCACAAACATACAGTAGAACAGGGCAAAAACAGAACACTTTTCAAAACAGTCTCAAAACAGTCCCAATCTTAATCTCATTTTCAGAAAAAAAGAGATCCGTTTCACAGTTTTCCATCCTTCATATCTCTGTCAAGTTTTCTCAGTGGAATTAATTCTAACTCTAATAGCAGCTGTTATTTCACTTCACTCCATGGCTTCACTCAGCTTCTCTCTTCAGCTTGGTATTGCCAGCTGTTAAGCCTTCACAGGCTCCACTGGGCACTCTTCCCCTTGTGGCAGTCTTCTCCACTGCCAGAACTCCTGCACTACTAAGGGGAGTCCCAGAGGCTGAACTCCACCACACCACTTCACACCACTGACAGACTGCAAGCTCTAAGTTTGTCTGAAAAGGTCAGTGAATTATACAAATAATAAATATTAGTATGGAAATGGTGGCATACCTTTTATTTTTGAGCTTTTCATTGACACCTGCTACTGACATTATCTCCTCAGCATCTTAGCGGTTAGCTCCAATCCATCTCTCTCCACCTGTAGGGTCTCAAACTGGAGTCAAGATTTTGTGGGATGAGAAGGACAAAGCATTTCAGTTGCATAGTGAGTATAAGTATGCTGAAGATAGCATTACTGATGAAAGTGTTGTTAACCGGGGAAGTTGTGTTTGCCTGATCTGGACATGTTGTTGAATACTGTGGTAAGTGGAGGATTCACAGAATGTTGTGGTTGGTTGGAGAATAGGGGTGTGGAGTTTTATAAATAGTATGGAAAGCATAAATTGTGATTGATCTGGGCATGTTGTTGAATGGCATGATCAGTGGATGTTTTCAATGAGTGCCATAGTGGGTGGGAGAATGGAGTTGGTAGTTTAGTGATTTGCCACTGATGGATGTTCTGCTTGCCCATTTTGAGCATGTTTTTGAATGCTACAGTTAGTGGTGGTTTACTGAGTGATATTGTGGGCAAGAGAGCTGCTGTTGAAGAAGCATCAATGGAATAGTCACTTGTTTTGAAAACTTAAGGATGGGACAAGTTGTTGGACAACAGGGGCTAAATGATGATGTGTGTGGTCTGTGCAGTAGTTAGAAAATAGGCACTAAAGTCTGGACAGCCATGTCATATGTGAGCAAACAGTGGGCATTGGGGTACATGGATATTAATTACATAAAAAAGACTTGTTGGAAGGCACTTTTTCTCACCAACGGTTATGTTTTGGGTTTAATCAAGGGTAAGGATTCGTAACATCTCTTGCATAATATAATGTAACTTATGATCACTTTTTATTTTGTATTCATTATTCTTTATCATTTATTATTTTGATCTATGTGCCAAGAAGATATGAATTATATCACTGAACTCATGATTTTGACTTGCTGCTTAGCCGCTTTGCCTCATGCTGTTTTCAAAAGTTCCTTGTGATAACGGAGGGGGAGGCTTTGATGAATTGGATAGTGAATGCAAGATTAATTTTTAGGGGGGATGAGACTAGAGTTTACATTTCAGGATGAATCACTACCTTTCCATGTTGGGGAACTGGAAGCATTTGAAGAATGAAGGGTATAAATATTGATGTGCTTCTGAATTGTATAGGATGGTGATTTCATCACCACATGCTTTGGATGGCTGACAGGAAAGACTGTTTGCATGCAGTGGAAGTGGAATCAATAAATGTTTACTAATGAACCATGGTTTCTTTGGTTGCACTATCATGCACCCAGCAGCATTTGTCCTCTCAGCTCCATGACCATAATAACAGTCTCTGTTCCACCATGACCAACTTCAGTCACCACCACCTCCATTTGCATCACATGTACTTGGTGGAACAAGCAAGGTAGAATATTTTTCTTCTCTGTAAAAAATATTTGAAGCCAGTTTTAGGATTACATTGTTGGCTTCAGAAAGCATAAAGAATACTTTCCTTGCCTCTGATTTGCCCACTGCAGTTCAATCAATAGCTTCTGAGGTACTGTATATAATACAACACAGTACTGAACAATTGCTCAATTAAAATTGCACTGCATTTAGCCATTTATAATTCATATGTCCTAATTGTCATTGTTCCAAAATATAAAAAAATAACAGAGCCACGAGATGCTAAGTATGAGAAACTTCTAAGCCTGCTTACTCAACTGTGTCATGCAATTATTTTCAATTACCAGTATTTCTTCCTTTAATGTTTTCTTATGCTGCTATCTCTATTGTGACAACACGCTGTGCTTAATTGCTCTGTCACAGTAACAAACAGTCTGAAAATGCTGCAATAATATAAAAGCTTAATAGCAAACTAGTTAGAGATGCTTTAATTTTAATTATACTGGTACAGCACCCTATGGTTTTGAACTAAAGTTACAGCACTCTGCTGTGAATGATTATCAGAAAGCAGGTTAAATTAATTTTCAACATTTGTAGCTCAAAAAATAGAGACCAGCTTTTCATTTTGTTCTTTGTGTCTCTTATTTTTCATTTGTGATATTGACTTTTGATTTCAATAGATTTTTTAAATGTCTGTTTTTTAAAATTATTATTTAGTCTACTTATTAAATGAAAATGGAAGAATCAATGACACTGAAAGCTGGAACCATCTATTTTTACACAGTCTAGATATAGTAATTCTACTCTACCAGCATGTTGCACCTGCATTAACCTTATTGGAGTGGGGGCATTTCAGTATTTATATACTGTTCATTCATTTAAGGGTATCTTTGGATCAAAAGCTGATGATTAGGGAGAAATATTTCATAATTGGGTGCTATCAGTTACCAGCTACCGCTAACATTGCAGAGACATTCAGACTCACACTTGCTACCTAAATTTGAACTCATTTCTAGCAGTGAAGGCTAATTCATTGTATGCTGAAAAAATACAAACAGTGTTACTTTGCTACAGTACAGAAAAAAATCCTGAGCAATTTATTTGAGTTACTGGAAGCAAGCACTTGCTGATGGACCTATGCTGGGAGAATTGTAGCAAAGTAAATAAAAAATGTATTTTACTTAATACTTAAAGTGGCAGTTTAGGTGGGTAGTGGTAAGTGTACAGTATTTAAATGTTTTGAGGGCAGTTCATTATTTTTTAGTGAACAGTGCAGTGATGTATAACTAGTTTGATAGAATATTATAGCTTACTGTGGGCTGAGTTGTTGCTACTGTACCTGTGAAGCAGGTGTCTGACTGGGGCAGAAACAGTCTTAGTGCCTTTCAGTACTTTGTCACACTAGTGAATGAAGAGGCTCTGCTTATCTTGTGCAGTAATCATGGATCCAGTGTCAAAACTGAGTACTAGGAAGGCCAACCTTTTATATGCATGTAAATAAGAAGGGTGAATAACCTGTTCTGAGTTGGGTGGAAGAAAATTAGTATAGAATGAAACCAGCTGTGAGCAAAGATGAGTCAGAGGTATGTTATGCCAAGAGTGTTAGTGTCACCAGTGTAAGTGCCACACACTCCTCATTTAAGTAGGAAGAAGACTTTAGGACAGAAGGGAGACAAAGGGCAGGAAAGTCTGTGTAACTGGTAAGAAATCTGCACACATTCTAAACAGACAACAATTAATTTGCCCACACGGGGATGCACACATGTGCATAAGCTGCTTAGGGGGAAGACTGGTGGCAGCTTGTTTGTTGTTAAGGATGTGGAACCTTCAACTTCCTGAATATAATCAGGGAAGCTGAGGACAGCCTGATTTGCAGGAGCCAGGCTTATGGGATTATTTGCTGAGCTGGCAGACCTCAGAATCAACGAGAGTGGTCTGAGGAGTACCAAAGCATAGAAATACATGGAGTCTATAGCTTCAGCACCACCACATACAGTGCAAGAGCAGGTGAGTGGACTGCAGTGGGTGGAAAGAATGGGAGATGGGGAGTAGCTCCAGCATTGTTGCAACTCAGGGTTAAGCACCCATAACAGATGTACCTCTCTAGTGGATGCTATGGGGGGCTGTACCACATAGCTAGTTGGAGCAAACCCAGAGAGGCTGCTAAAATGGTTAGACATAGAGGGAAAGGGAACAAGAAAATGGTAGGAAGCCTTTTCTAGTGATTGGAGTCAGCAGTTAGAGAGGTGAGGAGAGTGGTATGCCACTTGGCCTAGGAATTCATATCAATCATGTAGCTCCTTGGGGCCACTCTAGAGAGTTTCACACCCCAGCTCAGCAGCCTATGGAAGGGGATAAGCCAGCAGCTGTACTGCTCTTCAACACCAATAATCTAGCAAGGCATAGCATAGAAGAGGGAAAGAAAGGTTGAAGGAGCTGGTAGGCAACTAAGGACATGAACAGACATGGTACTGCATCTTTCTTATAGGTACAATCAGTACTACATGCATGAAACACTAGACAAAAAAACCTAAGACTTTAACATGCGAGCAAATGGGTGGTGCAAGGGGAAGGGTTTTAATTATGAAGGGGAGTGAGAGCAATCTAGCAAGAGAGGCAGCTGTTTGGGAAGCATAGGCAGCATCTTAGCCACTGGTAACAAGCTCATTGAGGAAGAACTAGCAGTTTTTGTTAACCTACTTTTAAACTAGGTATTGGGAGGACAGTCTTTATCCCAAAATAAGGTCTGCTGCAACCTGTTACTGGTATAGTCCAACAATATTGCTACAACTATACCACAAGCAGGTTGCTGTAATATTACTGCATTGCCACAATGTTCCTGCACCCATTAGGAGGAGACAGCAGCAGGGTTGCCAGAAATAAGCACCAGCAATACTGCAGAAAACAATTTTATTGCTACCTTACTGTAAAAATTTCCTACAACTTTCCAGTGACCATCAGGAGGAGCTAGCAGCAGGGTTGACAGAAATATGTAGCAGCAATTGTAGCTTACCACAAAATTTTGCACTATACAGGTCTCTGTTGTCAATCTTCATGTCCCCCGCTCCAATAACAGATTGAAGTGTGCCAGTATAAGATAGTCCTATAGATCAGTCATATGAATTACTTACCACACCTTTTCCAAAGAGAAATCCTCAGCAGTCATCTTGAACTAGGTACATAAAACTGAAAAATAAAAAAATATTGAAACATGACACAAAGGGTGGGATATTCAGACATGCACCAGAGGCAGGCGCAGGAGCAGTGCAGCGCAAGTCCACTCCGCCATGGCACACTGAACACGATATTCAAAAGTTGCGCATGACGGCAAATGCCAGTACAACATGACTGAATATCACAGGGATGCACCACAGCACAACCAGGGTTGTGCCAGGGAGCAAACCAACATGTGCCATAGCGCAACCAGGGCTGCGCAAGGGGCAGAGGTGCATGTGCCAGGACACAGGACAACAGGCACAGCAAGGAGTATGCCACCAGGGCAGGATAGACCTCCATCAGGGTGCAGAGGATGCCAGGAGGGAGGCATGGCAGGCACACGGCAGCAGGCCCTCGACCATGTGCACCACAGTGGTGCACGGAGGCAGGGTGGCATTAATGGCCACTGGCAAACAGCCATCAGCAACCTCCACAAGAATGCACGTGACGCACCACCTGGACCACAGCTGGCAACACACACAGGTCAACAGCACACAACACACATGCCACACAACACAAACAGAGAGCCCATGGCACCCCCAGGCACAGCCACCAGCCAATGGAAGGAATTCACCAAGCACAACCCCCAGTCCACCCCAGATGTACCACTCAGCCACCATGCACACCACTGCAGCATGACAGCTGCAAAGCAGACACAGACACAGATGTCTAACCATAGGAATGTGTATTAAAACAAGCATAAACAACTATATACATATCAACAGGTAACTAGGTACAGGGAGCAAGGAATGGGGAAGCCACATACAAACTGGGAGGCCGGGGAAGGGAGGCAGGGGGACAGGGGACATGTCTAGACAAAGGTACAAGGAAGGGCAAGGGAAGAGGGACAGGGAAGGGAAACAGTAACAGACCAATGGGCCCTATGGGTGACCATGCTCAACCGCTGCCTGACGCCGACATCTGTGCTGCGGCCTGCACAGTGCCTGTTGTAGCAGCTGTGCCACCTGGAGCATGGCAGTGGTGACCCAAAGGATCCTCCTCAGGAGCCTGGTGTTGATATCAGAGTGACAGACACCTAGGACAAATGAGGGGACATGGTATGAGTGCAAGGCTGTATGAACATAGCCCACCGACCATGTGCAGCGGACAGTGGTAACATGTGCTCCTAAGATGGCACACAGCCACCTGCAGCATGTGCGCCCACACGAGCCACCAACCTGACTATCCACAGCCATGCAGAACACTGCACACCAACACCACCCATGCGCTGCACACCACAACCATGGCAGCCAGACGACAGGGCTAAGCATCTGGATGACAGTGGCACAGCTGGAATCTGGGTGCACCCACAGCCCACCTGTGGCAGCCACACACATGTGCGATAGCCCCAGCATGGTGCAATGGACACTGCGGGTGGTGCACAGCTGGAATGGCCATGTGCACAGGGGGCTGTGACCCACCCCCACCCTGCACAACATCATACCTTGGAACAGTGCCTACCTGCATGCTGCAGTGCACCCTGCACCTGTCTGGCAGCACTGCCCATGCAGCCTGCATCCTGCACCCGAGCCCCTGTAGTGGCCCGCCCTAGCCCACCTGCAGTGCCAGCCAGCCATGACCTCCTTCTTTCCTCAGGGCCTAGTAGGGAAACATGGAGAAAGACACATCAGTACCTGGCAACACCACATGGCCTACCAGCACAGCATGCCTCCTGGCCCAGTGCAACTGCAGCACAGTGGCACAGTGCACCCATGGTGCACTGCCACTGCCAACAGAATGCACAGCCCCAGCCACCCCCCCACAGCATGGTGTACCACCCTTCTGGCCCCCCACAGAACACTCGATGGGCATGGACATGGGCATAGTGCACTTACCTGGATGTGGCATGGAACCCCTTGGGATGCATGCCAGTAGTGCCCATAGCCTCTCAGGGTCCCTCCACTGCAGGTCCCCATAGTGGTGGCGGCATTGCTCACTGCTGTGCTGCACCCCTGTGGCCTCCTCCAGACCCTCAGCCACCTACTGCCACACCTCCGTCATGGCTGATCCAGGGGCACCTAGCCAAACAGACTGCCTGCATGTGGCTCCACATAGACCACAAGGTTGACCAGTTCCACTTGTGAATAGTTAGGTGCCCTGGCACTGCTGCGGTGCGGCATGGTTGTATAGGCAGTTGCACAACCAAAATAGCACCCAGTAGCACACAAGCCACACATGCTAGGGGTGCACGACTCACTCAATGATGTGTTGCCATCATCAATCACGCAGCCACAGGAATGCATGACACAGCTGGTGCAGCACTGGCATGTGCCGCAGGTCACCTGGAAGATCAAAGGGCACTCATGGGGTCAAAGGTCAACATGCACACCATGCGCAACAGCGCGAATGGGCACGTCATGCATGGGGCACAATAGGGGCATGTGGGCCCCATGGTCCATGGGCCAATAGAGCCCGGGCACCATTGGGCATACAGCGCATGAGCGCCACATGCCCAATAGTGACAGAGCACTGTAATGTACATAGCACAGTGTGCGTAGGCTGCGCCAGTGACATACGTGATGGCACAGTATGCATACACACTGCCAGGCCTATGGCACACATCACAATGTTGCACCACGGCTTGTGCATGCGCAACACCAATGCACCATGCGCAATTTTGCAATATTCAGCTGGCATATGCAGATTAGCAAATCAGCATATCCATGGCTCATCAGAGTCATTTGCATCTCATTACTCTTGCGCATCCCCTCATTTGCATGTGATGCACTATAAAGGCACCATGAGACTGCACAGGCTCTACACCAGTACTGCAACCTTCAGAGGTAAGCCACCAGGCTGTGGGTCTGTTGGGAAAGTGGAATGGGAGGGCAGTGTGGTTTGTAACCATCACTGACCACATGGTTATTCCCACAGGACTAAGCATGATGGAACATGAGGAGGTTGAGGGGTGTGGGCCTGCACGGAAGCACAGGCCCAACTTTGCAAGAGCAGAGAGCGATGCCCTATTCGAGGCCTACCTGGACCAGGACTCTCTCCTGAGTGGCTCGACAGGCACAGTACAGGCCCAGTCAACAGAATGGGAGGATGTGGCCAAGGCCATGAACCAGCAGGGCATCCATTAAAAAACTGCAGAGTGCAAGAAGAAGGTTGGCACAGACCGGAGGTGGATTACGGAGAAGGTGGCTGCCATCTGGGCCACATGTGCTGCCATGGGCAGTGGACAGCCTGACATGCCACAGCTGTCACCACAGGAGGAGTGGGTGGTGGCATCCATGTGGTGCAGCACCATCAAGGGGTTACCCGGTGGTGGGTTCCAGACGGGGGGCAGCCCATCACTGCAACATAGCTATGGCAGTGCCTGGGGCAGGGGGGCAGGTGTGTGTGCCAGTGGCACTAATGTGACTGTGTTCCCTTTCAGCTCCGGAGCACCTGCATGCAGCAGCAGAGGTGGGGGTGTCCACCATGGGGGTGGCCCTGGACCTGAAGGACCATCCTTCCACCTCCACCAGTGTCTGGGGGCTGGACCACAGGCAGCCCAACTCCACTGTCCATCGGGATGCCTGTGGCATGGTTGCAGACAAGGCCCTGGCTGTGTTTCAGCCTGACACCAGCCATGGCATCCAGTATGCCAAGACACAGATCGGGGCGGGGTCTGGGACCGATGACAATGTGGCCATTAACCTGGATAGTGGTGTTGCCATTCAGGGGGAGGCACCCATACCACACACCCACCATGGCAGTGCAGATGGTGGCCTGGAGCCGGTGGTTCACCCACCAGCCCCCACACCAGGCATGGCTGTGGGTGCCATCGGTGCAGCACAGGCTGATGGGGATGGCAGTGGTGTTGCAGCTGCACAGGCACTGATTGGTGCACAGCAGCTGGAGGGGCAGCAGCAGCAGCCGGACAATATCGAAGGGGGGCCAGGAGCAGTGGTTGCCGACAGTGCTCTGCAGAATGAGCAGCCCCAAGAGGGCACTGCTGTGCAGCTCCCACCAGTGCAGGGGCTGGGCTGCAGGGTCAAGCACCACCCGTGGGTCAGCACAATACCCATGCCCCCCAGGGCACTGATCCCTTGACTGAGCACATCCATTTGCTACAGGCCTCCATGGAGCAACAGGTGCTGGTCGTGGCAGGGGTGCGTGCACTCTGTGCAGAGCTGCACCAGGCCACAGGTATGGGCATCAGGGACAATGAACAGCTCCTGGGTGACACCAAACGTATGCAGGAGGACATGACTGCAGCCCTGGATCAGCTTACCGCTGTGGTCATGGCTGGCCAAGCACCACTGGCCACCCTGGTGCTTGGCCATCTGCCGCAGACCCCGTGGAGTGCATTCTCCACCCCTCAGTCATGGTACCATGCGATCCCCTCTGTGTTGACACCGGGATCCACTGTGGGCATTCTTGGCACACCTGGAGCGGGCATGTTCGGGAGCCTGCAGACACCTGCAAGGGACCGGTCATGTTCCCACAGTGACACACTTGGGGGACCATAAGAGACACTCCCTGTGGCTGTCACACAGCCCACATCTGCCGGGTGGTCTTGGCAGGGCTGTCCATGTGTCCATGGCAGCTGTGTGACCGTGTGGTGGTCCTGAGCCACCATCCTCCCTGTCCACTGTCTGCCACTGCCCTGTGTTCACATTGGTGTGGCATGTGCGTCTGCATTCCAGGGATGTGGCATCCATGGTGGACGCCATACACAGGTCTTGTGCACACACACCTGGCTGCTGGTCACTGTGGCATGTGCACGATGATGCCAACACAACACCGGATGCTACTGTGCACCAGTGTTCAGTGTCTGTCACATGCCCAGTGGTGGCCTCTGGGTGTGCGCATGTAGGTGCACCTGTGCATGTGCATGTGTGTGCAGGTATGTGTGGGTGTGTGGGTGTGTGTGGATGCAGTGTGCAGTGCTGTACAGGGTGCTTCCACGGAGTCCAGTCCCATGCTCATCCATGCTCCCCTCCAGCTGTTACTGTCATGGGGCCCACCCTTGTATGACTGAATGCTGTGCCATGGTCCCTGGGACATGCATGTGGTCATGTTCACCTACCTGCATGCACCATAGTGCTCCTCTGCAATTGTGCCCCAGTGCTGCTTGGCCATCCTGTTCAGCCAGGGTTCCTTTCACCCAAGGGGGGCTGTTCACCACCACCTGGCCCATTGGCCATGTCATCCCCACTGCTGTTCCCCTCTTCAACCTTGACAGCTATCCCACGGTCAGTGGCCATGTTGTGTAGTACACAGCAGGTCAGGAATAGGCTGCAGGCCTTTGAGGGTCTGTACTGTAGGGCACAGCCAGACCTATCCAGGCAATGGAACCGGGCCTTCAGCAGTCCAAACACATGCTTGATGATGTTCTGTGTGCTGGAATGTGCCTCATTGTATCACTCCTGCGCTGGGGTCGACGGGCGCTGGTATGGGGTGAGCAGCCAGGGCCAGAGTGGGCATCCTCTGTCACCTGCGTGTTGACATGTGTGGTTAACATGGTGGTCTGTGTAGCTGCACCCCCGCCTTCCTGGCAACACCATCTGATGCCCCTGGCCTAGCATCCCCCACACCCTGCCCTGTTGTGCCAGGCTGCCCATTCCAACAGCATACACACCTACTAGGTGGCCAGTGGGGATGCACCCACTCTTGAACCTGTGGCACAGTGCTAACTGGTGCCAGATGAAGGTATTGTGTGCTCCACCAGGGTGTGTGGCAAAGACATTGATTATGCACCCCCTGGCATCGCAAACCACCTGGCAGTTGACGTTGGGGTAACCCTTCCTGTTGATATAGGCTACCCCCTCCAGGCCAGGTGGTATGCGGATGCCTACATGGGTAAAGTCAATGGCCCCTAGCATGCCAGGCATACTTGCTACCCTGTGGAACTCCTGCATGTTCGCTGTACGCTCTGCCTGTGTGCTGGGGAAATGGATGTATTCTGCAGCATGTGGCAGTAGTGTGTTGAGGAATTGTGTGAGGAGCCATGATGCAGCCAATTGGGTTATGCCTGTGGTGTCCCCTGTTGGTCTTTGGAAGGTACCCATGGCAAGCAGGCACATGATGACCATGACCTTGGTCTCCACTGACAGAGCATGGCTCAAGCTTGTGGGTGCCTGCATCTCATCATTGCACAGCTCACAGACCTGCCTCAGAATTGCCTAGTTCAGGTGGTACCAGCCCACAATCTCTGTATCACTGTACTGTTCAAAGGTGGTGCGGGCACGGTACCACCTGTTTCGGGCATACCACCGATGGGCCCTTCCACGGCCATGCCACACTGCTTCCTGCCTCCTCACGCCCCTCATTACTGCCTCCATCTGGAAGATGGCACTGGCCATGGCCTGGGCTGTCCTGCCCCCAGTGAGCAGTTGTCTCCCCAGGCACCCCCAGCTGTGTGCTGCTGCGTGTGCTCCTGCGCTGGGTGCACACATGTGTTTGGTGTTCCCAGCTGGTGGCCTGTTGGCTGTGGCCTCCACCTCCCAACCAGCCAGGCACTTTCACTGCCCTCCTATGTCAGGTATCACAGACACACGCTGCTGATGTTGCGCCTGCACCTGTATCACATGCACTCACACAGTCGCTCACACAGACGGGCACAATCAGTGTCACACACC
Source organism: Neoceratodus forsteri (assembly GCA_016271365.2). Taxonomy (NCBI): domain Eukaryota; kingdom Metazoa; phylum Chordata; order Ceratodontiformes; family Ceratodontidae; genus Neoceratodus; species Neoceratodus forsteri. The sequence continues at coordinate 320,915,003 of CM028130.1, forward strand.
CAGTCCCACACTCTGTTGCACTTCCTGCCTGCCTCTGTCTGTGTCTTGCACCCCTCCTGCTGTCCTGCCTGCCATTCGCTCTCCCTCTCTATTGCTCCCCTGTGGTGCAAGCATCTGTCCCTTGCTTGCTCCCTCTTTTTATGGGCTCAGGTTTGCTCCACGCATGTCCCTGTTGCTCTGTGCTTGCGCCGTCTGCTTGCTGTTGAATATCACACTGTGCCGCTTATTCATGGCTATGCCCCCTGCACTTGCGCATACATTCTTTAGGGTTGTGCATCAGCACACTGCGATTTGCACAGTGCAATGGCTTCTGCTGAATATCGCTCTTTGGCACATTCCCACACTTGCGCAGGTGCATCTGCTTTGAGTATCCCACCCAAAGAATGCCAACTGCCATAAATAAAGTAGGGTTAGGAATAGGCTGAATTGGCCAAACACCCACTGGAAGTGAAATGTTACATCTCTCAGCTAAGTTACACTGGGTAAATAGTTTGTGAAAATAACAATAGTAACAAAAGACTCATTAATATTGGCAAATGGCAGGCCATCTAGTAAACAATAGAAAAACATGTTAGTTTTGAAGCAATAGATAATATAAGTAACATTAATGAAAAAGAAGTTGAGAAAAGGTTAAAGACAGAAATGACTTGGCAGACGTGTCTTTGCCATGGTTCCTCTGCCACATGGATGCCACCATTTGTGCAGGTGCTAGCCTTTAGGCACTGAGCACCAAAAGTGCCACGCCATGAACTTCCAATTGCTTGATGCCAGGCAAATTTTTGTAAAGTTAAAAATAGGGTTTATAAGCCTTTATACATATCTCCAAATGTCTAAAACATGTTAAATTATTTGAATATGTAGTCCTCGCAAAGGCTATCTTCAGGTCTGTTTTATCTGCTACCTTGAGAATCCTACAATGCTTTGCTGCTTTCCTGGTATAGAAAGAGGTAGATGGAGATGTTTTATTTTAGGTTTTCATGTAGTCTCTTTTGTAAAATTGTTAGTTACACGAAAACAGAGGGAAGTACACACAGTGAATGAATCTATTAAAAAAAGCCTAGCAGGTTACCCAGTCACCAACTGCAACCCCAGTCAAAACATTTGCATGTGTATAACTCCAAAGGGTGGAAGTACAAATGACTGTGGTTTGCTCCATTTGTGTTTCACACTTCCTCCCTTTGTGACTGTGGAATTTATGCAGTGCTGAAGTTCAGCAAATGATATGTGTCTCTTATCATGACTATTTAACACAGTGGATGTTTCTTCTGCTTTATCATTCAGCATAGCCAAATTTTCTGAAATTCAAGGCAGTCATGCCTGTGTCCTAAATATCAAAAGTGGAATTAAGATGGCATCTACCAGATGGATGGATAACGAATTGTAATCAAAATTGGGAAAACATCTTGGTCTAGGTTCAAGGCCTCCTCCCTTATCTCTGTCTGAAAGGAGCACAGGAAAATATGGAACACTGGTAAGAAAACCCTTTAGGTAAAGAAGAGTGCTTATTGTAATGATATTCATAAAACTTCTGTTAGTGTCCTAGTAGATTTGGAGGTATATCAAGGATCTTATGAGGTCTAACAGTAACAAGTCTATGAAAGACATGATTATAAATGGAATTAATTATAGCAAACTTTGTTTTCTGAGTTATCTGCCTATACATGTCTCTCTTTTAGTTTAATTGATGTGTTTGCTTTACCTTCTCCTTAACCAACTCATGCAAACCCTGACTGTCCTCCATTCTAACAAAGTGTTGTGAGTTGCATAGTGTCATGTTGAGGTTCTAAAGCTGCTTTCAATTCTCTCCTCAGGTAATAGCACAGGCACAGATGCTTTAGAGTCCAAGCTTCTTAAACTGACTGCCCCCTTTTTGGATTCCCATGTATTTGGTATATTCAACGCCTTCCTTACCTCATGCACAGTCCTTGATGTTTGGAAAGCAGCTACAGTTGTTCTCATGTATAACAGGGTTACCCTAGGATTATTAATACTTACCTCCTAATAGCAATTATATCCACACTTACTGTAGCAAAATCCTTGAAAAGCTGGTCTATGCTTTACTTACTGACTACATTTACAAGCACAGCCTTCCATCCCATGCCCACCATGGCTTCAGGAATGATCATGGTATAGTTAAAGCACTTGTTAAAGTAATTGGTTCTATGTGATAATAGTGACCACACAAAGGCAATCACTATTATCCCGACCTGCAATATTGCTGAAAATAATTTTGGCGATATGCACAATAAGGCTACAGGGAATTGTGCATGTGGGGGGTCTGCACCCCCCGCACCCACCCAAATAAAGATTCTCAACTCCAGGGGTGCATGTTGGGAGGGGGGCAAATCCTGGCTGCAAAAAAAATTCTAAGTCCTACAATGGGGGGAATCACAAAATTTACTCACCCACCCCCAGTCCCAAACCTGGGACCTGATCCATCGGAGCCATGCACCCTACCCACCATACCATATGCCTGGCTCAGCGGAAGCAGGTTCCTCACTGGTCACATTCCTGTCTCCCATCCCTCCACATCCTGTTACCCACCCTCCCTTCCCATCACCTATCCTACAGTCACCATGCAGGCAACCGCCATCCCCCTACGGTCGCCCACGAGGAAAGCGCCATTATATGAGTGACCATTATGATGGTTGCCCATATTCAGCTGCCTTCCTCACATGCTACTAAGTAATCACAGTTGCAGCTATTGACATCTTCAGATATTTTGTGACATTTCCAAAGAGATTCCCTCTGATGGCCTTAAAGTGGTATTGCAGGAAGACAGGAATTTCTCTACAGATTAGACATTTTAGACAATATCTGGCCATGAGAATGGCTCCAACTGTAATGATATTAGTAAAGCATTGATCAAGGGTCAGCCGAAAGGTGCCCTAATTTCATCTTAATCAGGGCCTTCAACATTGTAGATTGCTTCCATTTATGTTCTAAGCTCCACTACAGTATACTAATTTGAATGTTACCTATGTAACTGACAGTAAATTGTAAAAATCACTCTCATTCTGACCAGACTGTCACTAATGTTGGTGTCCTGCAAAGCTTAATCCTGGGTACTTTGCTTTTCACTTTTGTAACTTCCTCCTGTTCCTCATTTAAATATACTGATAGCCCAGTATTATATTTCACATTGTTTGGCTGATTTAAACAGTCATCTAAATTCAGATTTCCTCAAGATCCGGGGATGGCTTTCTGATAATAAATTGGTCTTAAACGCTAAACAGACCCAGTCAATGATCTTTATCTCTAGCTCTAAACTACAAATGATCTCCAGTAAGTTAAATGTTTTTGGTATTGATGGGTCCATATTGTTTATTTTGCTTCTTTTTTATTGTATTGTACTGTATATGATTTTCATAAAAAAAAATATTGGATGCTGTCAGTCATTTTAAGTACTTAGGGATCTCTTTAGGCTTCACATTAGACATTTCTTTCCATAATACTTCTGTGCATAAATATGTAAAATTATATAGTTGGGCCTTGCTCATAAAATTCATCATTATCTTACTCCTAAGGCTTGCTTGGTAATTACAAAACAGTCCTACTGCTATTATCTTCTGTACTTTTCTAATCCTTTTTAACAGTAACCTGGCCATGTGGAATATCACTTATGATAACATTCATCATTGTGCCCCTGCTACCAGTTGAGTCACTCCTCACTGTCTTTTTAACTGTGGTTTGGGTTGGCCATCCCATGCTAATATGCAGTCTATCACCATTGGTTGCCTTACTGACAAACTATTATGATCAGTACTGCATGCTTCTTTGGCTGATCTCCGTCAGTTCTGCTTGTGTACCTATCATCTCAGATCCAGTGAGAATTCATTGTTATGTGTTCCAAAGTGATCTACTAATTTTTACGATTGTTTGTAATTGTACTCTCTGGGTAATGCCTAAAAATAGGCATATTATTGTAAAGAAAACACAATTGCACATACCCCAATAATGCAAAGCAACATGGGAAACATATGTAAATCCCCATGTCAGAATTTGAACTGGCTCAGCTTTAAGCAGAACTGCATGGTGCCGGAAGACCTCACAGTGCAATCAGCAAAGGCTAAGAACAGCAGACACATACTCATGTTTCATCCTCATTTGGACCCATCAGTGTGCTATATCTGTGTCTTAGTCCAGGGAGAGGGAGCCAACCACCCCTTAAGGGGGATGTTACTTGGTGAGCCCAAAATAGAGAAGAAAAAGAACTACAAAAGAACCCCAGAGTAAATGTCTTGAGGACAGGTATGGGTTACCCCAGAGGATATTGGCCGTATTATTGTCTAGTGTAACCCCCCTGCAAATGGGGGTTCCCAAAAGACTTCCAGGAGCTTGCTTGAATGCTCCAAGCCTGAATGGTGTTTGGCGTTTAAGCCATTTATCAGTGAGTGTTTTTAGAACCTCTGGTACTGTCTCTTTAAGAGCTGTCTGCTTGCAGACATAATTAGTTTGTATGGGGGACTGTGTGTTTCTTTGATTGAGTATCACTCAAGCTGCTGCCAATTCACTCCATTTTTGCAGTCACTAGGAGTGCAAAGGGAACCTATCTGAAAGATGTAACTGTTTGCCAGAAATCACTTACAGTAATAATGAAATTACAGTTTGTCTAACCTGTTTTCTTTGCAGTCAGAACAGTGTCTGCCTAGTTCCCCATTCTGGTTTTGAACTGCTGAACTGGACCAATCAGTGTGGGTAAGCTAGCTCTAAAATGGTGCCTTGGACGAATCAGAACTTGGACTCATAATCTGAGCCAGCCACAAGAGGATTGTATGGGCAGTGACTCTGGGAGATGTAGTTTAGACTTCAGTGCCTTTTTGGACCAACAGCAGCAGTCTATTGTGAGTGACAGCCAATCCAGTCAAGAACTGGGAGGAACTCAAAGGAAGTGCCCGGTTTTGTCGGTTGGAGTTTCAGTTGAGCTTTGGCAGTGAAGAAGGAAGGAGCCCTGTGCTTTTTCAGTGTGCAGTTTTAGTCAAAACGTGTGTAAGGCCCAGAGTTCCGGTCTGCAGCTTGTTAGGACTGAATCCGTCCTGTGAAAAGAATCAAAGGATCTCTGAAGAGTAGAAACCAGGCTCACCCTGTAGAAGACTGGAAGAATTGCTGAAAATTGCACCTCGGTCTGTCAGGAACTGAATCTGCTGTGTGTTCTTCCGGTATTGTGCAGTAATGCGATCGGGATACAGATGCAGCCTGCCTGGTATAGTGCTTTCTTTTATATGGATGTGTGAAGAGTGTTTGTACCTCAAGTGAGCCCTGCTGACATTGAAGGACCCTATCTTATTTGGAGGTCGTGAGTACTAATTCAGGGTCGCTCCCCTGTTGAATTGCCACATTAAATCCAAATGGAATTACTGTACTGCTGACTGTTTAATTCTCCTTTCTCTGTGTGAAAGGGCCCCTACCAGCTGCCACGGTTTGGACTAGCCACTAGGGCTTGGGTACCCAGGGACAGTAACTGATAGGGATAGGCCTGTGCACAGAGCCATAGGTAGATTATTAGAGTGATAAGCTAATTAACCTGATTTCCCTATCCTTGTTATATCCCTAAATAAATCAGAGCTGCTTGTTTCAGCAAGTTATACTGCCTGAGGTATTTGTCTATGTTAAAGTACTGTACTGTGATTGTTGCACTGTATCTCATTTCACAGGAGGTCCCAGTGCCGGAACCAGTCCTGGGGGTAAGTGTATACTGTGAAGGTAATTCTGATATATTGTGTGGGCCACTAGTGGGAAGAAAGGGGGGTTGCAGTGTCCCAGAGGGCTGTGACCAAGTTAGTTTAACTATTGCAAACCCTGACCTCTGGGTGGAGGCACCCGCCATTGGATCCAGGCCCCTCAACCTGTTAGTGGCAAATCAGGCAGGGGTAGTAGCCCCTGGGATAGCGCCATCTAGGGGTTACATCAGTATACCTACTGGTAATCAAAAACCACATAAATAAACAAATACATGTGTATCTACATGCCTTCTCCTACCTTTGCTACCACTTAATGGAACTCTCTTCTTTTGGGATGGAGTAATGTCTCCTCTCATTTGCTCTTCATGCATTAGGATTGAATAAACTATCTACACACATGAAATGCCTGTTTTTGCATATAATTTTATTTTTTATGCTTTCCATAAAGATTATAATTGTATGTTATCTTAAACTACTGCTTCTTTGATACATTTTCTGTGATTCTTTGTAGTGCATATGTTTGCTATAGTTGCAGTCTTTTGCAATCTTGAATTTGTTGTTTAAACAGTAATCTTCCCAGTTGTGCCTAAAAGTAGGCATTTTACAGTATGTGTTGTGCAACTACCTGGTTAACAAAAACTAAATATAAGCAAATCAATTAAGGGATCTTAATAACATCAATACAATGACAATGGGAAGTGACCGGCAAAACATGCTAGTGCTAGTAAACGTTGTCTCAACTTCAAAAATAAATGTAGTCCTCCTTCATTGAAAACATCACCATAATCTTCTGATGACCCCTGAGTACAAGTTTTCATTTAAAAAAATGAAATTCATAACTCTAATGGTTCCAAAGTTATCTCCTCCAAAAGGTAATTTCTTTAAAAAGAGATAACATTCAAATAGGAGGGGCTTGGAACTTATTTTTTTAATTGGAATCTTGTGCATAGACAATTATTGATAAACTCTATAAGTACAGTGTTCATATATTGGTATATTAAAGTTGTATTGCTAATTGTAAAATACATTAAGTCACTGGCTAGTTAGATACCATTTATTGGGCAAACATATTTCATGTACAAAAATGGTGTAGTATACAAGCTTTCAGGACCAACAGGTCCATTCATCAGGCTCAATAGTAATCTAAGCAAAAGAAACTGAAGTTATATACACTGAGATGCATTGTTTCAAAATAATTAATGACAGCATAGTGAGAAGACTTAAAAGGAAGAGTGGGTGGACAATCAAAAGGAACAAGGTTATAGCTGTGAGACAATGCTTAGCAGGAAGTGCTAAGGTATTCTTAAGAGAAGCCGAATGGAAGCACCCAGTGCAAATGTCAAGGCTGATCAGAAAGCATGGTTGAATAATTTTATGATGACTTTCCATTTCAGGGTCTGTGTCTCCCCCCACAGAGATGGCTCAGTACTGACCTCAAAAGAACCTGACTCCAAGTAAGCCAGTTCCTGGAAATACTAGAAATTTCAGTTTGTTGTTCCCATGTGCTGAATGAGTCAACATGGCCATGGAGAGCTATAACATGATTATAATTACTGGGTTATGTTTTTTTTCCATAGTGAAAGCCAATTTTAATATGCCAGTATAACCAGCTGGTTAGAATGGCAAACACACTCTGGCTTTCACTTATAGAAATGCATGAGCTGCAGTTCCCCTCATGCACACTAACAGCTCGGAGGCAGAGCCCCACTAAGCACTCATCGCTCCCCTTTAGCTCTCCTCATAGACTCTGCTCCTCACAACCAAACCGGCAGCCACCTGTAGAAAAACAAAGGGAGAAAGATCAACTCAGAAGTGCTCTTGCCTGTTCCTGGTCTCTCACAAATGGCACGCACCATCTCTCACCTGCCCCAACATCATGACCTTCTGCCAAGTAACCCGGTTGCCGTAGAAACCCGGGTTGAAGATACAATACCTGCTCAAGTAAAAACACAAAAGATCAACTTCCTGTACTTTAATGTGACTTGCAGTTTTAAACTAGTTTTAAACTATGTCTCTCACATAAACAAAGTTGTAGTTTCTCCTCCTGTTCTCAGACTCATGCAGTGATGTAGTTATATTTTAAAAAATTGCTGTGGCGAAAAAATGTGACCCAGCAATTATATAAAATAAAACATGGGGTGGTGTGTGTGTGTAAAACTCATATTTTACACACACCCTTAGTGTTGGATGCTTTAATAAACCCTTTGGGCTTCACCCTTGGGGTTTATGTGGCATCTAACATCTCGGGTGTGTGTAGAATTCTGGTTACACACACCACCCCACATATTATTCTATATTTTCTAACTGCCACTGACACCTTTGTGATACTCATTGGTTTCCCACTAAAGCTCTTGATGGTATTATGATAAGCTAAGGTGGTTCAAGGTGATACGACAGAGATGGGTTCAAACCTGGTTGAGAAGGTAGTTGATGGAGGTCAGGCAAGCTCTTGGAACCCAATATGGGGTATCTCAAAGGGTAATCACCCAGAAGAAGACAGAGTTATACTCAAAGTTTATTATGGTGGGGAAGACTAGACCATTTCTAGCTCTTTTGTACTGTGGGCAGACTTTTACATCCTGTCTGCAGTCCAAAGGGCTGTTTGCAGAAATATGTGCAAGGAATTTAGTATTTATTTCCTTAACTTAGTGCCCACCTTCAGGATGGCAATCTCCCAGGAGGATGGTCCCCTACAATGGAGGATCATTTCCTCAGAAGCACCCCAGTAATTTGGACCAAATTTCAAACAGTTCTGGAACATGATATCTCTTAAGTGATGTATTCCATGTGGCCTGCCTACTGTACTTTGGATCCAGGCCCTACCTGACTGTTTGCAGGGTGTCAGAGGCCTGGGTTGTTGTGTTGACTGAGATTGTATCAGATTACCTGGCAGGGGGATATTTTCCTTTTGCATTACAGACTGTGGTGGTGGTCCCTGTCCTCAAGAAACCATCTCTGAACAGGGATGCAGTTATTCTCCCTGGTGGAGAAGAAGGGGTAATCTGCAGTATATGGGTGCAGGAGGTTTTTAATGTAGTTGGGACCCATCCAGTGCTTGGGCATGAAAACTATTAATCATGCCTTCTTTTTCCTCCTCCCTCCTCAACTGGGGACTCAATACATAGCTTCTAAACACTGCAATGTATCCTGTCATCATTGCATTCTTTGACATACCAGAGAAAGCCACCCCCTCTCCCCCCACTTGGAGCATTAAAGAGCAATTCTCTACTATAATAAAATAGCTTGAAATTGCTAGATTTACAACAATTATGTTTTAACTTTAGTGTTTCTTATCTTTGTTTTACTTTTCCATTTTGTTGGGCTATTAAGTATTGTAGATAATGCAGTACTTCACTGAATCTTTCAAAATGTATTTGACTCTCCCCTGCTAACCTCACAGTTGATATTTGTGAAATCAGTCTGTTATGTTGAGGACTACAATGTTGTAAATAAAAGCACTGCGAGGCTAGCTGGGAGAGGCAATGCTTTATATATAGGCATTCTGAATAAACTACAAAGATGTTCTATAAACATTAGAAAGGAGCATTGCAAGTGAAAAAAAGTATTCTCTAGTACATAATAACCAAAACATCATATTATTAATAAAGTATATACCAAAGTGCAGTGTTGCTCTTTAAGGTAAACTGTTACCAGGGAAGCCTTTCCCAAGGACCTCATCATGAGTATAAATACAGTAGGCCAGGCCAGAGCATACTAAGGAGAAACTGGCCAGAAGGCACCCGAGTCTGGGTACATCTCAGCTAGGTCAAAGCACTTCAGCCATAACCAACTGCAAAGTGCTAAGGCCCAATATCTGATATAAAGCAACAACTAAAAAGGTAGATAGCTTACAGCTTCAGCTGAACTCAGCTAAAAGTCATCTCATTGGGAAATTACATAATAGCATGTAGTATTTATTTTTAATCACACAACACAATCTATTCTAACTTCAGTGTCTCCTGGATTAGCTTCCAGATGATAACACTGTTCTACCTATGAGGTGCTAATAACTCTTTTCTACCAGCAATAGAAGACTATTTCTTGACATGCTTTATTTTTATTTTATATGATTTCTTCACCTAAGTCTTAGGAAATCACCAGCTAGATGACATTCAGAAATAACCATGTTTTTATGCTACCATTTTCTAGAAATTATAAGATCATTTCTCGGCATAGCCACTGGTTGTAAATTTCATGCTCTTCCTCTGAGCAACTCCAGCCTAATAATCCTCTGAAACAAACAATAAATATGCTTGTCCTTTTACAAGTGGGAGGACTCTCTGATTCAAGCTCTTGGAATATGGCTGCTGTGTGAGTTAGTCTCAGCAGGTCTCAATTGAACATTGCTGATGGGTTACAGAGAGAGTGGAAAGAAACTGACCAACTCTTTGCTTCAAGTATTCGACTGGTTTCTCATGCAAAGAGAATAGTGGTCAGAGGCTACATGCCAAGAAACATTACTTTTGGGGGGAATATTTGCTTTATTTAGGCTCAGCTAAAATACTGCTTGGTGACAGAAATATTACGTTACAGTATGCACGCTGTTTGTTAGGCTAACATAATGTGTATGAACAGGATCGTATATGGGAACTCTACTGTAAACATTCATGCACTTTTTGTGATTAATTTCTTCTGTATCCCAGAGTATAATTCTGTAACAGCCAGGCACATGAGATGCGTATCTTTTATTTATAGCTTTAGGAATATGAGAAAGTTATTTTGCTTTTATCTATCTAGCTATCTATCTCTCTGTCTATCTACCTTTTTTTGCTATGAGATTCTGAACATTTAAAATTTCAAATTTTATTGTTCAGTCAAAGATCATTACAATTTAAAGCTGTATATATAGACTGCATCAACCATTTTTAAAATAATGAGCAAAATAGTACATACATACATACATACATAATAGGCAAGCTATACATAGGAAGTAAATATACAGGTATATCAAGTCAAGTCTTATAATGTATTGATATTGCAACCAGCTCCTGTCCAGTCTTTTTAGGATGGTAATCAAACAAATATCTTCTATAACTATTATTTTAGATAATTATATTTTATACAAATTAGATTAATAGCTTGAAGATAATTAGCAATTTTATAGATTACATGTTTGTCTTCCACAGTAAACATAACATTTAAAAGAACCACTTTATTGTGTGTATGAATTTCTTCAAAAAATGGATTCAACCAACTTTTTCTTGGCTTGCAGTACCAGGAGCAATTACACATAACATGGTATAAATCTCCAGGTTCAACAACAGCACAAGAACACAAATTTTCAGATTGATCAGTTAGTTTTCAATATCTGGCTTTCAAGATCTTTCTATGAAACAACATATGATACAAAATATATAATTTTCTTTTAGTGTGGTCTGTTACAACATCCAAATAGTATCTATACATAAGTCTGTAATTATTTTTAACTCCCCAAGGCACAATTCTGAGAGCTCTTATTCTAGCCACATCATGATAACTATTAATGTTAATAACCTTTCTAGTGATATAGGGTTTATATTTTGATCTTATCAGAATACCTTTTAGGATATATTTATTCTGAATGTTTAACCCATACTCTTTACCATTCATACGAACACTACTCAACTATCTGATTTTGTACATCCCAATGAGTCCCACCTGTGTTTTTCACTTAAACATGTATATGGTATTCTGGAATTATTTAATCCAGAAGTCCTAATACAGTAATTATGTCTCCTGATGTTTGCCAGTGCCTTAAGATTTGTCACACCCAGATCTGCTCTTAGTAGGGACAGAACTACCCACTCCTAATACAGATGTATTAAGAGGAACTTCTAAATTACCTGATTTATCACTACCCCCTATTTCTACCTGATAGAGAGCTTGTGAGAAATACTTAGCTCTGATTACCTCAGTGAAGGGTTTACTGGAATTACTCCCAAATCTACTATTGAACCTGGCAAGAGAACTGCCAGTTTGCTTTAATTTCAATGATAACCCTTTTGTATGATTACACCATGCACCATTGTTAGAAAAAGTAAGTCTCCTTGGCTGGCCTGGTGGTGCTGAGGTTTGAGGCACTGGATGCCACACCTTGCACCAGGCTGGTGACCCAGGTTTGGGAGTGAACTCAGGCAGCTGGGGGTTGACAGAGGATGGAGAGGATTAAGCATCCCAAGACAGCTCTCCTCTCCTCTCCTGGGGATAAGTGGGTACATCGTTCTGCTCTGTGCCTGCCTCCTGGTGGAGGATAAGGTGCAGCACCAGACCATGGGAGATGCAAGAACATGGCTTCATGACTCACACGCACCTCAACACATGCATTTTCATGGCACTTGGGAAGGAGCAGAAAAATCAGGAGGAAAAAATGGCTGCAAGCTCCATGAAGTCCCTTCCAACCATCTGGCGCCACTGCCTCAAGACTGCTCATAACAGCCCGCTCCAGATATGGTCACGGGGGAGAGGAGGATGTCCCCCCTCCACTCCCACCCCATAACAGGGGGTAATCAGTGGGGGAACTAGAGGCATGGGGGTACCTGGGGGAGTGGTGACCCAAGACTGTATAAGGGGACTGATAATGCCTGCAGAGCCAAGGAGGAAAAAAATAAATTTGGAAAAAGTAAGTCCCAAATATACATAAGTGTTTATAGAGTGTAATTTGTTATCTCCTATTTTCCAGCTCAAATTTAAAGTCTTGGAGCCAAAAATAAGCACTTGGCTTAGATTCTAAACATGCTTTTTATCTAGTTAGTGACTAGCCTAATGAAGACTGAACAAACCACACCAGAACCCATCAGATTAGGACTTTGCTATATGAACCCTGGCATGGGCATTGGTTCTAGTACCTGATCCGTTTTCAGTTTCTGTACTGGTTCCAGTGACAGAACCATAATAGTGATATTAGAATGATGCTATACAACAGTAACTACTGTATGTCACTACTGAGGTACAAACAACATATAATTATGCATCTATTAAGATTATATATGAGTCCTCATTCTTACTGTAACAAATGTAACACATGGAAAATGTTTATTTTTTATTTTGTTTTTCTCTTACTAGATATGTTTCTTGTAAATTATTTTAGATGAGGATGTATGGAGAGAACTGAACATTGTCTCAAATTGTAGTCACAGGCCTAGGGGAACTCAGCTGTGAGTGGCCTTTGATGTAAAACTGTCTTGTACTCACAGTACAATCAAGTGGCAGTGGGTAGCAGAAGTCTTCTGATCTTGGGCTGGCAGTATAGTCTAGAGGTTAGAGTAATGAGCTGTGAATGAGCTTGGTACATCCAGCAGATCAGACCCTGGTTTGATTCTGAAAACCTCTGCTTGCATACTGTGTGACTCTGAGCAAGTCACTTAACCACCGAGTTCTCCCAGGTCACCCCTGAAAACACACACTTGTGCTGAGTGGGCCTTACCCGGTTATCATAAACTAAAATAAATAAAATAAAGCTTTTTTTTTGGTTAAACTTTAAAGGGCTAAATCACTTTCATAGCAAAAAGACATGTTTGAGTGTAAATAAGGCCAAGGCATAGTAAGATGGCATCCCATACATTTAGCCAGCCAGAAAACCAAAAGGGTCAAGCTTCTGAAAAAAAAACAAATCCAATTTGGACGTGTTCTGGAATACAATGATCCCTAGAAATCAAAAAAATGATCCAGGCTATATTATCAGAGAGGTGTGTATGATACTGGAGGTGTAGTGGGTTGGCTAGCCAGCTCTATCTCCATTTGTGTTTGTGTTTCAAGTTTAGTTATGTTTTGGAACTCTGAACTAGCAACATCATGGGTTTCTATCTGCCATAACTCACCAAGTTATCAGTTGGGGATGAGCTTCTACTCTATATGTTACATGGAATCTAAAGAGTTCTGAGATTACATAGTTCCTGTGTGATCTCTATCTTGTCAAAGGAATTTATTTTTTTATCTCTGTAGGAATACTGTATTCCCCATAGTCTTTAGTGTGTGTTATCTGGTAGAATATGTAAATATAATGGAGTATTAAATGTTACTTCTGTATACTTCATGGTTTCTGAAACTTGTTCATTTCAGCTATAGATACACAGGGTAAATTGGCAAGTCTGTGATCTGTTTCTGAAGTAACAAGCTATAAAGTTGCCATATTTGAGGTGAATGGTTTTCAGCCATTACAGAAGGGGTGGGTCATTTGCCCTTGGGTAAGGAGCACTGCACCATGTGATCAGTAGCTCTGGTGGGATTCGGATCTAGAGATATCTTAGGTGAGGTTGTGACTCAATGATGGCAGCATACCAAGGTAACTCTTTCAGGGATCTGAAGGGTTGTGAAAACTGGTAACAGTGCAGACTGAGTTCAAGAAAAGAACCAGTTTTTGAAACTTACTGTATCTACACTGGAAATTCCTCACAAAACATATACAGTATATGCAAGACTGAAAACACACCAGTAGAGCTGTTTATTAAATTATGAGCTACTAGAAATGTTGCCTACTCATATACATATGTGTGTGTGTGTGTGTGTGTGTGTGTGTGTGTGTGTATATATATATGTATATATCTATATATATATATATATATATATATATATATATATATATATAGGTATAGATAATCTATATCTCTCTCTCTCTCTATTTCTCTCTCTCTCTCTCTCTCTCTCTCTGTAAATATATATATATATATATATATATATATATATATATATATATAACTTTAGGTGTGCCATCAAGACCATGCATCTGAAAAAGCATGGTGAAAAACACAACTGTGATGACCATGCAAGAAGAAACAGCAAAAGTGCCACTATACAACCTAGCACATAGAAACATAGAAACATAGAATTTGATGGCAAATAAGGACTGCTTGGCCCACCCAGTCTGCCCATTTCCCTACCTAATGGATAAGCTGCAGATCCTAATTAACCAACAGCCTACTTCTTCCTACCCCCAACCCCTAGAATTGCCTTATAACTTTCCCATGCATGCTTGAATTCCACCACTGTTTTTGACTCCACAACCTCCTCCAGAAGGCCGTTCCATGCATCCACAACCCTCTCTGTGAAAAAATATACTTCCTTACATTACCTCTGAGCTGCCCTCCCCTCTATCTTCAAATTGTGCCCTCTTGTTCTTGCACACCTCTTTTTCTGAAAGATGCTACCCTCTTGGACTTTGTTGATTGCCTTGAGGTACTTGAAAGTTTCTATCATGTCCCCCCTCTCCCTCCTTTCCTTGAGGCTATACATATTAAGCTCCTTAAGTCTCTCTTCATATGTCTTCCAGTGCAGACCCTGTACCATTTTAGTTGCCCTCTTCTAGACTGCCTCCATCCTGTTTATGTCTTTGCAGAGATTGGGTCTCCAGAACTGCATGCAGTAATCCAGATGGAGCCTCACCAGCTGTCTGTACAGAGGGATAACAACTTGCTGTTTTCTACTGGTGATGCCTCTCCCTATGCATCCCAGTATCCCCCCAGCCTTCCTTACTGCCCTCTCACATTGCTTGCCCACCTTTAGCTCATCTGATATGACTACCCCCCCAGTCCCTTTCCATTTTTGTTGTTGTTAGCTTCTCACTCCCCATTGCGTACTCTTCCCCTGGGTTTTTGTTTCCCAGGTGCATTACCTTGCACTTCTTAGCATTGAATCTAAGCTGCCATACTTCGGACCATTCCTCCAACCTTGCCAAGTCCCCTCTCATCCTTTCCACTCACCTTGTGTATCAACTCTGTTGCAGATCTTTGTGTCATCTGCAAAGAGCCATACTTTTCCTTCCAGTTCCTCTGCAATGTCGCCTATAAAGACATTGAAGAGAACTGGTCCAAGTACTGAACCCTGCGGTACCCCACTAGTAACCCTCTTTCTTCAGAGTAGACTCCATTTACTATTACCCTCTGTGTCCTGTTCTCCAGCCAATTCTTTACCCAGGCTACTGTCAGAACAAAGGCTTATAATATCACTTTTTATAATAGTACACTTAGATTCACCTTGGGCCTTACCCAAAAATTATTTTATAAATTACCCAAAATAATAACAATTAAAGTATGATATTATCCTATGCTCTCCAGATTCAAGTATAATGGCAAATTACACTGCTTACCACACTTATAATTATATGAAAAATCAATATTTTATTTACACATATGTACAAGTCCTAAATATTCATAATTAGCATAAATATCAAGCCTACTCTTGTAAACATTAATAAAATTGTTTCAGAAAATCCAGCAACTAATAAAACAAATGTTAGCAAATCAGCAATGTAAAGGAATAAGCAATACTTAGCATAATAAGTGGTAATAGTTATACTGCTTTTATCATACTTAGTATTTAACATAACTTTCATGCATAAGAACATATGCTTATCAGATCAGTATCTGAGATTATTTTTGTATAAAACTTGTTTAAAACTTCATTGCATGTAAAATGTATTTTTTATGAGAACTGGCAATAACTCATTATATCAGTGATTTGTACTACTTTTGTAAAACTTAGTTTAACTTTTCAAATCATGCAACATTATTTTTCAAATTTAAAGCTTTTAAGCTTTATACCCAGATTACGTAGTTAAAAGTAGATCCCCTCTTACTTTCCCAGATAAGCCAATTTAAATTACCAAGACTATTAATTAAAATTAGTGAAAATAATTAAAAAGGAATACTTACATTTCTGGTTGTAGAAGTGAGTCTTCTTTTCTTCACTTAGAACTCTGGCTGAGTCTGGCTTTTGATGGCAAGGTTTCTTTGTCAGCTAAATTTGACCCTGGAACTTCTTTTAGCATGGATACACTCTGCAAGTTAAACCTTTGCTGAACATCACTTTACCAAAAGTCACTTCTTAGAGTTGTAGAACACAGCTTCAATCTGCACAGTCCATAGCAATAACGGATTCAAAGAATGTTCTTGTGAATGGCAAGCTGTTTTAATAACTGAAGCTTATTGACCCTTTCATGTTGTGCATCTGCTTTTAAAACCTTGGGACAAGAGACCTCTTTCTGCTTAGCATGCTGTGTAGCTTGTGTGAGTCTTAAAAGTAAGTCTGTCAGGTTTTCAGCAGGCAACATTACATGTCAAAATGCTTAGCAAATAATACAAAGCCTGCTTCTTTCACAATAAAAGGTCCTTATACTTCTTTCTTGCCTCTGGATATCTTCAGCAGCACTGAGCTTTGGCTGTCCCTTGGCTGACTCCTGCATTTCAAACAGGCATGGCCCAAAGTTCTTTGGCCTAGCTTCAGTATAAAGCCATAAAATTCTTAGTTAACTGAACGTAGGTCTTCCTACATCAATGGTTAGCTCAGCTCTGGGCAGTGGCCAGCAGAGTTTACTAATATGAAATCTGCTCTGGTGATGTCATCACCAGTTTTGCATTGGTTTGAGTCACTAAGAGGGTTGGGCATCTTATAAGATAAATGTGACATCTAGACACACCTCTTTAAGACAGCCCCTTCTCCTCAAACATATTTTTGGGTCAAAATTATTTCTTTAAATAAAAGTTTTATTTAATATAATTTGAAAATTAAACTTGCATATTTGAGTGTTTTACATTAAGCCAAACATTCTTGAAAAAGTATGATATCTGTAGTGTGGATACTTTTTAAACTACACTATTAAGGTTATAACGTCATAATTTCAATAAAACTTTTCAAAACAAAACAATGATTTTACTCTTAATTGTCTAAACTACAGACTGATATAAGATTTGTAAGAAAAATCCATTCCTAAAGTCCTTAAAACATTAGTTTTTGTAAGACACACAAGATTATTTTGTTCTTGTCTTAAAGACATCAATCACTGTCAGAAAAGTTAATTTACTATAAACTTTTACATGGTATTTCTCTGAACAGCAACACACTACAAAATTAATATTTGTCTTCTCAGACTTCCAAAGATATAAGCTATCACAGGATACTAGATGTGTCTAGTTTTCTAATAAGAAAATTATATTAAATAAATTATATTCATAACTTTTGAATGCTTCATTCTGCACCTATGCAACTTGGTAAGCTTATTTATCATACTAATGTCCTATAATTGGCCAATTTTCATAGTGGCAGTGCATTGCATCTTTAAACTATGAATAAACCTTCTTATTTCTATACAGGGTAATGACTTTCAAAGTTTAAGACATTTTTTTCTTCTTGTTGCAATCAGACACATGATCTCTTATCTTGATCGTAGCCATGGATACCTAGCTCCATCTAAAACTTTTCCATACAACACACATAAAGCCTAATAAAGGTGTCTTTCTGGGAATGTGAAACATGTAAGTTAGGCCCCATCTTATGTTATCTGTTCTACAGCTAGAGCACAGAGCCCTGAAATTTAAAACAGCCTATTTGAAACCATTTTTTTTCTGAACTCTGAAGCTGACTCCATTTTAAATGGCATTATTTCCATTTCACTGTTTTTTAAGACTTAATCAACATTAATATTGACCAGAAATAAAAGTAAACATTCCCCATTTTAATACATATTAAATCAGATAAAATAATAATAATTAAAAAAATCAATTCTTGAAGATAAAAATAAAATAATTTTTCCATCAAGGGTTTTGTCCCTACACTACCATCTTGGGACCCACTCCCAGGCTGGCTAACTTGCATATTAATCTTTTTTGTGGGACTGTGTCAAATGCCTTGCTAAAGTCTAGGTAGGCCATGTCCACGGCCCCTCCCTGATCTACTATTTTGGTCACCCAGTCAAAGAAATTGATTAGATTCTCTGACATGACCGTCCCGCTGTGAATCCATGCTGTCTTGGGTCCTGTGCCCCTCTGTCCTCTAGGTACTGGACAATTCTTTCCTTCAGAAGTGATTCTATCATTTTCCCTATCACTGAAGTTAAACTAACAGGTCTGTAGTTTCCTGATTCTGCCCTGCTCCCACTTTTGTGAAGTTGAATCACATCTGCCCTCCTCCAGTCCTCAGATACCACCCCATCCTCCCATGATTTGTTAAAGAAGGTAGTCAGTGGTGTCACTAGTTCTACCCTTAGTTCTTTTAGAATTCTGGGATGAATCTCATCAGGAACCATTGCTTTGTCCACCTTCAGTTTTAAGAGTTCTTTCATAACCCTTTCTTCTGTAAATGGGCTGGTATCAACTTCTGCATCCAGAGTGTTTCTATTATTTGGCTTAGGTACCTCCTCCTCTTCATTTGTGAATACTGAGCAAAAATATTTGTTTAGTATCTCTGCCTTTTCACAGTCACCCTCTGCCCACCACCTCCCCTTTATTAAACCTCTGTATCCCTCCCTTGGTCTTCCTTCACTCCCTGATGTACCTATAACATTTTTATCCCCCTTCTTAACTGTGTTGGCTATCTTTTCCTCGGTTTGGGCCTTTGCTGTTCTGACTGCCTTCCCAGCTTCCTTTTGCTGTAACTGATACAATTCTCTGTCCTGCTCCTTCTGTGATTCCTTGTAGTTCTTGAATGCTTTCTTTTTCTTCCTAACCTTTCCTGCCATCTCCTTTGAGAACCATAGTGGTTTCTTACATTGTTTTGTTTTGTTTATTTCCTTCACACAAAGGCTTGTTGCCTCTGTGATGGCAGTTTTTGATTATTCCCCATTGTTCTTCCACCCCTCCTTCCTGCCCATTCCTTAGGCACTCACCCATTTTGGCAAAGTCAGCCCTCCTGAAGTCCAGTACCTTTGCTTTTGTATGGCTTGACTCTACTGCTGTATTTATTGTGAACTATACTGTTCGATGGTCGCTAGTTCCCAGATGGCTACCCCACTTCTAAATCTGTGATCCTCTCACCATCCCCATTTGAGAGTACCAGGTCTAAGATTGCTCCTTCTCAAGTGGGTTCCAATACTAGTTGTCTAAGGCATGACCCCTGTAGGGCATCTAGAATGACCACACTCTTAGAAGTGGCTGCTGCAAATGTACTCCAATTAACATCTGGCATATCCAGATCCCCCATCAGCAATATCTCCCATTTTTCTGCCATTCTAATGATACTTCCTATCATTTCTTTGTCCATGTCCTCCCCCTGAGATGGGGTCTGTATACAACCCCTGTGTGGATTGTGGTGCCATTGCCTGTCTCCAAATTGACCCACAGTGCTTCCTCTCCTCCCTGTTTACCCTTTTGTTCTGTAGCTTTGATTCCTTTCCTTATGTAGAGAGCTACTCCTCCTCCTCCTCTTTTAACCCTCCCTGTCCCTCCTGTAGATAATGTATCCTGGTATGTTTATGTCCCAGTCATGGTTCTGTGTGTACCATGTTTCTGTGACTGCCATGATATCCAGTTGTTCCTCCTCCTTCAATGCCACTAATTCAGGAAGCTTATTACCCAGACTATGAGCATTAGTACTCATTGCTCTCCATTTTTTGATGGCTTTACCTCTTGTAGCACTATCCCTGTGCTCATTGACTTTGCTTTCTCCATTCACCCCTGTCCTGCTACCTACTGACCTTTGTACCTTGGTCTTTCCCTCATTTAGTACCCTGTTTTGTAGTGGGAGGCTGGGAATTCCCTGCTGCTTATCAGTGCCTCCCTCCTTGACTAGTTTAAAAGCTTGCCAATGAAGCATTTAAACCAATTGCCCAGAAGACTTGTTCCCTTCCTGGACAGATGCAGACAATCCTGCCAGTATAGGTTGTTATCCCTCCAGGTGGAACCCCAGTCCCCAGTGAAGCCAAACCCCTTCCTTTAGTTTATTATCAAAATATTTATATTGAACTTATGGGCTGCCAACTACATACTTTAATAATAAGGTAAAGGAAGTGTGCTCAGCTGTATATTTAAGATGGCTTGGTTTTTGACTATGCTTTTTGGGATGACGTGGATGGTGTGGTTTTGACTACGATTTTTGGGATTGGCATGGTTTTGACATGGAACCTTACTTAAATCACATTAACTGCTTTTAATCTTATCTGCTGTTTTCTGTTTGACCACAGTTCAAGACAGAGTCAGGGAGAATATATATTGATTAAAAATCATACATGACACATAATAATATATGGGCAGCAATACACAAGTCTGATGTTTCTATCTCAGGGTGAGATAACATCTAGGTAACCACTTGAAGGCTGATCCAATGGCTCAACAGTTAGCACATTGCACAGACGTGCTAGCTACCCAGGTTTAGAAGCAATCCTAAGTGACAACATTGGGAGGCAGGACAGGCTGACATAGCTGCTGCACAGCAGTGTGCCTCAGTCATGGAGGGTTGATGGTGAGTCTGGTACTGCAGTGATACCTGTAGCTAGGCCAGGGAGCTTCCTTCTGCTGCAGAATATGCTCAGTGTGTGTGTGTGTGTGTGTGTGTGTGTGTGTGTGTGTGTGAGGCTGGCATCAGCCTGCACTCATGTCAGGTGAGGTGGGAGGGACAAAAGGGGAGGGGAGAAAATACATCCACCTATTTGAATGCCTTGGCCCTGTGCATTCCTCTGGAGCTTAGTGCCAGTCAGCATTGGACCCTAATCCATACGAGGGAGCTAATCAACTACGGAATCCCAACACCCAAATCCTGATGATTGAAATTCTGACTCCGAAATCCTGACAGGGCCAGATTCCAGCAATGACAATCCTGACACCAAAATCCAGAGAACAACAGATATGTATTGCTGGTGGATTTGTCCTCCACACACCCCATGAAATATATATAATCACACACCCCCATTATGTATATTTCACCACCTGTGGCTCAGGCATTGTGCCCCAGCAACTGCTGTCAGGATTTTCATTGCTGGGATTTTGACCCTGTCAGGATTTCAGAGTCAGCATTTTGATTGTCGAGATTTGGGGTGTTTGGATCCTGTCTGGATACCCAAAAGAACTGCCTCATGTAGGGACACTGGCCAACTCAGAGTCCCTGCTGAGGGGGGATAATACAGTTGGGACAAGCCAGCTGGTGCCGGGTACCAGGGGGCTGGGGATGCAGTCCTGAACAGGGTACAGTATATCCCTCAGACCAGGATATATCACTGAGCAAAATTTGTGTATGGCTTTGAGAAAAGCTCTATATTTGAAAAAACAGGCCCCTTGAGATCTGCTGTTAAGGTCTATAATGCCATCTCAGCCCTTAATAGAAACACAACCTTATTGTATATTACTGCCCATACATTGTCCTACTGTACATACCATGTGTTATGCTTTATTGGAAAAATGGAATTCATTTTACAAGGTTTGGCAACAGTTCTTTCAATACAAACTGCATTGCTGTAACACAAATAATACAGATTTTCAGCATTTAATTTGCCAATGGAAACCAACAAAATGTCATTCAGCCTCAGTGCATGTGATTAGAAATCACTTCAATTTGGAGCTATGCTTACTGTACCTGCTTAAATACAACCACCTATTTGAGTCATGAAACGTGGAAGCTCTTTTTATTAAATTTACAGAGGGCCTGGGCTAGGGGTAATTCTTGTTTTTCCCTTTTGCAATTGTGCTTGCTCAGCAGAGCTGAACAAGTTATAATGCTGTCAGATTGGAAACATTGGAGTCTGAATACTTCACCGCTTCTCTTGCAAAAAAAGTGCTAAAATTAGCATAACTATTTGAATTAATTTGAATCAGTCAGACTAATGGCTCCTGAAATTACATTTAGACCACCACTTTGCAGTATATAATGTTATTGTTTTGCAATCCAGAAGCTAGCATCATGATATTTTACAGTGCCAGTTATGTTTTTAGTCAGGTATGTTGAAATATGTGTAAAAGTATGAATTATAAAGACTAGGTCTCTTGTGGACATTTACAGTATTTGTTTTCTGGTGGACCGAAAATTCTCAATTTTATTTATAATTCTTCATTTTGTTACTGTATCTGTTAAGGCACAGTATTTTTTGGAAGTTGCTATGTGTAGTACAAAACATGGCAAAACCACTTGTCTCTGCAAATTCTCCCAGTTTACTAACATTTCAAAAAGTAGTTTGCAAAGTTCTGCTTTACAAAATCCACTTATTGTATTGCAATGAAAAATGTATAAAATGTTTCAATCAGATTCATTGTGTGTGTAGAAATTGCTGATGCTTTGTTCTTGTATACTGATGATATATCTTTAGTTTAAACATTTTGGTGGGGGCTCAGTAAAACGTATATACTGGATGGAGACTAAAACATTTTAAGAATGCAAAACAATGTTACTGCCAGTAAGTGGATACTGTGTATTGCATTTTCATTCATTTGTTTACAGTTTCAACATACAGAAGTATCCTCATTTAAGCTAATAGACTTCTTTCCAAGAGGTCACAGAGGGACAATTGTAGCAGCAGATATGAATAGCAGATTCATAGTACACTAAATATATGCATACTTAGATAATATAAATTACACACAGTGGAATACAAATAATATATATGCAGAGTTTGGGTTTGCCTAGTATTTAATGAAAGCTGAAAAGAGTGGATAGTTAGGCAGATCGATAAAGCTGGTTGGATGGGACAGCTGCAAGAAGTGTTGAGATGGTAGAACATGGCATTTTAAAAGGCAGTGATAGGTGGCGCTTCTTTGACACTTATGGGCAGGGCATTGTAGGCATTTGGAGTGGCTACAGCAAAGGATTTTGAACCAATGTACCTGGACTTGTAAGTTCTTTACTTGGAGGAGTCTCTTATTTTGAGATTGCAGCATAATGTACACTATATGATCAACAGTATGTGTCTTTAATTTGTATTTTTATTTAGAGGACGGTTCACATTAAACTTACTTTGCAGCCAGTTAGCAACCAATTCCTTTTATGTGTTTATGTTTGTTTTTTTTCCATTGTTTAACAGGGTGAGACACACTAAGCTGAAATCTTGTTTACAGGTGCAACCTGGGAGCACAGGGAAGTTAAGTGACTCACTCAGGGTCACACATTATGCAAATGGGGGCTGTGAGATTCAAACCCAGGTCTCCAGATTTGCAGCTTAGAGCCTTAAACCACTGTGCTATATTGCCTCTCAATGTGATTGCAGGGAGTTGCCAACTACTGTGATTTGTTTCCTCCCTCATTTTCATAATGTTACATTTGACTGAACATACATTCAGGCACCACATTCAGAGTACAGCAAAATCCAGCTGACAACCAGATACAGTATCAGGGATTAGGAGAGTTCCTGTGTAGAGGCTTAACAGCCCAAATGCTAACAGGCCATTACCAGCTTGCACAATGTGTTTAATGCAAACTGTATTGTACCATCCCTTGAGTAAGGATGTTCCTTATGGAATACCATTATCATCATCATCAAGAATTTTATTTTGTTTAGCATAATAGCCATTACAAAACAAACAACACACATCATGTAAAATTTCAAAAGGATAGGGTCATACCTTATACTATAAAGTTAAAAACACCTTATACAATACAGATCAAAAACATGTTAAGAAAATGTCATAAAAGGAGTAGATGCCTTTAAATGAAATCAGTATTTTAAAATACATTTAAGTTTAGCCGCTTCCATAGATCAGCTGCCATATTATTAAAACCAGTTACTGGTAGTCCAGGGAAAAATAGAGGGTTTGCTAGGCATCGTTTTCTTGGAGTCCCATACTTCGTTAACTGAAATAATAACCTAGATGGCTCCAATATTTTCAAAAGTCCACATATTTGTTTATAGAGATCATATACCAACAATCTCAGTTCTTAATTCAAAGCAAAATATTTATAAAAACCTCATTTTATAACTATAATTATACATTTTAAAGCATACTAATTTTTACTATTGACTATATTAAATGATATAAAGCATCGACACATCAGAGTGACCAGAAAAAATCCCAGGTTAAATTAAAGCCAAAACCAGAAGACTCTATTTAATATAAGAGTCCTTCCTTTGTAGAGCATTAATTACTTTAATTTGTGACCAAATGGCTCCATTTAAGGAAAGAATTCCATCTTGTTATTTAGGCCACATGATAATAAACACACATCACGATGGAGGGGCTCTAAGTTAAAACCCACAATTCAGCAAAACAATGGCACAGCAGCACAAACTAGGATCCAATGAAAAGCTCACTGGAATACACATCCCAGCCCCAGTGTCATGAGACAAGTGGATCCCAGTTGTGCACAATAGTAATTCAGATTTTGTTCAATTATTCCTGTGCTGACTTAAATGCCATTGAACTGATTGAATAAATGTTAACACATCTGGAATTCTTTAAATCACTGCAGCAGCATTTAACAATGCCATAACCCAACTTTTAAGTCTTAAAAATGTAACTCCCATTTCTAATTCATAGTCTCCAGATTTTCCATCCAATTACTTCACATTCAAATGAACAAACTTTAGACACCAGAATTCGCATCAATACATTTCAACATGATTTAAAAATAAAAAAAGTGTCATAATAATATGTTAGGTACTTAGAGCACAAAGGTATAACAATTCTTTGGCACAAAATGCATTGCAAAAGACACAAGGTTAAATACTGTTTAACATTCTAATATAGGATGTATAAATTTTAAGAGAGCCAGAAAGATAATTTTGTTTTGGTTACAGAGGGCTCAAATATAAATGTTCTATAGTGAGCCCTTTCCAGTCACTACAGCATTCTGCTCCAGAACCTGGAGTCCTGTTTCCATGCTGAGCAAAAATACAGCACAAATTCCTTAAGCTCCTTGTGAGATAAAAAAAACAAACAAAAAAAAACACTGTTAGGTGTCCCAGGTGTCCCATAATACATTTTGGAGATTGTGAAATATCGGTGATTGATTTAAACTCTTTAGCCTGGGACTGTATAATGGGTTAATTGTTGGGCCTTTCTGGGTGCCGTCAGCAAGTGTCTCTGTAACCAGGAGTCTGAATACCTGTAGTTACCTTTTTAGTGAAGAAAGGAAATTTCATACCCTGCTTTTTTCTGGACCATTCAGGCAATAGGGTCCAAAGCCAGGAGTCCTTATCACCACTGGTTTGCTCCGTGTGGCAAAGCACATAAGTCCAAGAGAACAGATGACACATTTTACCCTGCAAATATTAAAAGTTTTTACCTCGAGCCTAGGGAAATATCTTTGTAGACACCAAAATCAAGGAACTGCCAAACTTAACTTCGTTCTCCAGTTTTAGGAGTCCATAGAATCTGTCAGGGCTTCTGGAAAAATGCATTTCACTAGTCTTAGTAACCCTCAAAATCTTTCATTAAAATTCTCCAGGCTATCACCTTTCTGGGTGATCTTCCTTATATTTTCCTTGCATCAGGCTCACCTGAGGGAGAAAAAGAAGATAGCTGTCCACTGAGTATACAGTAGTACATTTTGCACTTTAGGTATGTTACGATATCCCCCAGGCAACAATATCATAACTGTTTTATATGGATATGGGCCTTTCTGCACTTATAGTACACCTCTTAAGGTCCGTATCCATATGTCTTGCCTCTTAATTCACAGCCAAAATACAGTATCTGCCATGTTCTGCCTTCAATGGCCCTCTCAGTGTCCCAAATCCCGACCAGAAGCTATCATTCAGGGTATCGAGAGTCATCTGATGTATCCCAAGCAATCGACCACAGGGCACCTTAGACAGACTTCAACAAGACCACTGACAGAATGCCATTTGTTGGTCAAACCATCATGACAGCACAGAAATATCTCTTAATACACCACTTCGCTCTCCAAGAAGCACAATTTCAGTGGCCAGGCTCCAAAAAACACAGTTTTCATTCACTGAACCCGACTGTGTTTTAGATCAGGGAAATACAGGTGGTTCAAAATCACTACTGCTCACGCTCAGCTCGGTCCTGTCCTTGTGTTTCTCCCAATCAAAAATGGCTGAGCACAGCTCCCAAACATCCACGTGCTGAAAAAATACAACTTGACAACACCTTCCACTAAAATAATGGAAGTTTCTTTTATTAAGTTCATGGTTGCACGGGTAGCAAAAGCAACCCAAAACAAAAATTAACCCCATGGAGACTACAGAGCTATGGGGAGCAAAGCAGCATCATGGCCATCTTGCCGCTCCCCCCCCCCCACCGCCGACTGAGATGCAATGTGGATTTTCTCCAAGGAACTGGAGTTTCTGATTTGGAGCATAGCAAGCTTCAGTGTTCCTGGGTGGGAACTGAATCCCATTATAACAATGACAATGTCTAAGAAGATATGCAGAGTATGAGCAGATATCTAGAGCAAAACAAAAAAAAAATTAAAAATTTAAATAACCAAAAAAAGCCTGATCTGAGTAAAACAAATGTATATTTTGTGAGATGCAAATTTAGAAAATAGAAACAGATTTTGATTCCCATTACACTGTGTTTTTGTAGATGTATTTGATAAGATGTCAGTATAGAACACTGTCAAAAAAGGCCTTTTGATTTAGAACATTTACTTTATCCTTTTACCACTACAGCTCCAAGGGCCTCTAGCCTTCTTCTGCCCTCACTCCCCTAGATAAGTCTTGCCCAACCACTTACTCTGTAGGCAAATATAATCAGCACTCACTACAATCACTTAAGAGGATATACTCTCAAAAGAAAACATAGCAGTGTATGCAAGCAGGTATATCACATGTAGTATACAAATACAAGAAAAGCATGGAATAGAGCTACTAGGTGGGTAAGCAGGTGTCTTAAAGTAGCCTTACATATTTAGTGCTGTGGTGCTTCATCAGAGGCATGGCAAATGCTGCTTTTAGACACCTGATTATCTACCTTATACCATTGCTCTATGAGTTTCTTGCTTTTTTATACTATATGTAATACACTTGCTTACAATACAATGTATACCTCTATGCTGTTCTTTTTAAGGTATACACCCCCACTAAGAGGTCATGTGAGTGTTTGTTACATTTGCCAATTGAAGTTTGATTTTTGACTGAGCACCTTGCAGGTCCCTTTTGAGCCTCTCTTTTATGCTCGAAGTTACTCTGTAGCTTACTTCTCACAGTAAGGACAACCATCCAATGGCTGGACAAGACAAAGATACATTTGGACCAGGCAGAGTCGATTTGGTCAAATAGAGAGCACTGTTTATGTTAAGTCCAAGGTGGAGTCTCTTTTTTTCCCCAAGTTTTCTCCACATCAGGAAGTCTAAATGTAGTAACAGTTGTAAGGGTATCTGTGTGTGTGTGTGTGTGTGTATATATATATATATATATATATATATATATATATATATATATATATATATATAGAGACAAAAAACTCAGTTTAATGCATCAGTTAGGGTTGTTCCACAGTGACAAAAGTGAGGAAATTCGATGTTAGGGTTGAAACCCACTTTGCACCCCTCCAGCCCACCCCCAACTGGAATCAAGGTGCGCATTGGGGTCATCAGCCCTAAGTGTCACCCCATCACATGTGGAAAGAAGCTGAGGAATAGGAGAATCGGGTGACAGTTAGGACCGATGACCCCAATGCACACCCCGATTCCAGTTGGGGGGGTGGGCTGGAGGGGTGCAAAGGGTGTTTCAACCCTAACATCAAATTTCCTCACTTTGGTCACTGTGGAACAACCCTAACTGATGCATTAAATGGAGTTTTTTGCCTCTAATTTCCCTTCTTTTTGAGAATGATAAAGAGAAATAGTGAATGTAATGCAGCAGCGGGAGCGTTGGGGTGATGTCTTGTTGCACTGCAACATTGTGCCCGGAAACACAAATCGTAATGCGCATGGTTATGCAAAGTGAAACAGAAAGAGGAACAGTACTGTAGACAGAAATGTTAAAAATAACGGAAACGCAACCGCAAATGAAAATGCAATGGGTAACGCACATGGTGGCGTAAACGTGAACGGTAAGTGAAACGGGTACGGAACCACAAGCAGAAACGGTAATGGTAAGAGTAATGTAAGTGCACAGGCTGGTTTTACCCAAAAGCTGTATAGAGAAAGACAGTGAGTAGAAAGAATGTATGCAAAATAATGACTCTCGGAACACAAAAATCAGTAGTTGTAATAGTAAATTGCTTATATCTCAGTAACCGTGCGACATAGAAAAAAAATTAAAAGTCATATGTATTATCTCTTTCCTGGCTAGTTTTATACATAGCCCCCAATACAATTTTTTGACAAAAACTCTGTATCTCGCACTGTTTTCAAGATACGGGCCCTCAAAGACGCGGCAAAGGCCATAATGTTATCCTAAGGGAAAAAAACAGAAGTTCAGACTGCCATAACTTTAGAACAGTTTAATATTTTTTCATGAAATCTTTGAAAGGCACATTGGGGACCCTGGCTGCATGTTCCCTTAAGATTTTGGGCCAGTCGCGCAAACCGTGCGACCTGTAGGCGTGACCGTAGAATTCCAGAAAAAGAGTAAATGCACGAGCAGATCACGCTTAATAACTCTGCAGCTGTGTATCCAACCGGTACAAAACTTGGCAGATCCCAAGGTGTATGGGTCTTGATCATGTATTCCAAATTTCAGTTAAATTTGTCAAATGGTTGCAAAATTATTAAGGTGCAAAATTTTGGGTTTAACATGTCAATGGCTCCTCAACCCTAACTATGGTAGCACTACCGTGCTACCATAATATATATATATATATATATATATCTTCTTTTTTTGCCCTCCCTCTCTTACCACAGGTTGTTTTTGTGTAGCTCATTCCCACGCCTCACCACTCCCACCTGCAAAAGGAGCCATAGCAGTTCTATGGTAAAGTCATAACAGTTAACTGAAAAGAGTACACACCCCTACCACCCTCCCAAGGAAGGAAGCAACATGTTCAGCAACACTTTGATTCCTTTTCACTGACATCAGAAAGCCCATTTCAAGATTGAAATATACTGTAAGTTGCCTTCCTGAGATAGCTTAGCTGTTTTTTTAGGGTATGCTTGGCTGTCACATCTTACATAGAAACATAGAAACATAGAAGTTGACGGCAGATAAGGACCGCAAGGCCCATCCAGTCTGCCCATTTCTTTTTCTACCTTATAAATGTGCCATCGGCCTTTGCGATGTCAGTGACCTATCTATTCATAGTCATTTGTATTGCTCCCTTATGCCTATCCCATGCCTGTTTGAAGCCCTGCACTGTATTCATAGCCACTACTTCTTGTGGTAAGCCATTCCATGCATCTACCACCCTTTCTGTGAAAAATTTCCTCACATTCCCCTTAATCGGCCTCCCTCTAATCTCATGCTGTGTCCTCTTGTCCTGCTATTTTTCTTATATTTAAACATGTTAGACTCTTTCACCTTGTTTATGCCCCTTAAGGTGTTTAAATGTCTCGATCATATCACCTCTCTCCCTCCTTTGCTCAAGGGTATACATATTGAGCTCCGTTAATCTGTCCTCATATGTCTTCTGATGCAGTCCCTGCACCATTTTGGTGCCCTTCTCTGGACTGCCTCAATTTGGTTAATGTCCTTGTGAAGGTGTGGCCTCCAATACTGCACGCAGTACTCCAGATGGGGCCTAACCAATGTCTTGTACAGAGGGATTATTACCTCCCTCTTACGACTTGTGATACCCTACTAATACACCCTAACACCCCCTAGCCTTACCTACTGCTTTAGGGGTCTGCTTGGATGATTTCAGGTGTCAGTGATGATGATGCCAAGTCTCTTTCTTCCTTTGTGACTGCTAGCAACTCCTCCCAGCCTATAAGTGGCTTCAGGGTTTCTCTTCCCTATGTGCATGATTTTGCACTTCTTTGCATTAAATCCCAGTTGCCACTCTTCTGACCATTCTGCTAGTTTATCCAGATCTCTTCTCATTCTGCCCACCCCATCTGGATCATCTACTCTGTTGCAGATCTTGGTGTCATCTGCAAACAGACAAGCCTTACCCTCTAGTCCATCTGCTAGGTCACTAATGAAGATGTTGAATAGGACTGGCCCCAGGACTGATCCCTGAGGTACCCCACTTGTGACTTGCATCTCTTCTGACTGTATACCATTTACCACCACTCTCTGTTTTCTGCCAGTCAACCAGTTTGCCACCCAGTTGACCAACTTCTGACCCACCCGAGCCTACCTAGCTTATTTATCAATCTTCTATGTGGAACAGTGTCAAAAGCTTTGCTGAAGTCAAGGTAGGCGACATCAACTGCTCCCCCTTGGTCCACCACTCTGGTTACCCAGTCAAAGAAATCTATGAGATTAGTTTGACAGGACCTTCCTTTGTAAAACCCATGCTGTCTTGGATCCTGTGCCCCTATGGATTCCAGGTGTTGCACTATCCTTTCCTTAAGGAGTGCTTCCATAATCTTGCCCACTACTGAGGTAAGACTGACCGGTCTGTAGTTCCCGCCTCCTCCCTGCTACCACTCTTGTGGGTGGGATCACATGAGCCCTTCTCCAGTCTTCTGGGACCTCTCCTGTGCTCAGAGACTCACTAAACAATTCTGCTAATGGCTCTGCTAGTTCCTCCTTTAGCTCCTTAAGTACCCTGGGATGTATGCCATCAGGTCCCATTGCCTTATCCACCCTGAGCTTAGCAAGCTCTTGTAGGACCCTTTCTTTTGTGAAGGAGTAGTGCTCACCTCCCCCTGTGTCCATGATGCTGTGCTGTGGGCCCTGCCCTACCTTCTCTTCAGTGAATACTGAGCAAAAGTATCTATTTGGATAGATGCCTTTACAGGGTCCTCCTCCTCCACATGCTCCCTTTTCTCCATTAAGCTTAGCAATACCCCTCTGGACTTTCTCCTTTCACTAATGTATCTATAGAAAGTCTTGTCACCTTCTTTTACTGTTTGTGCTAGTGTTTCCTCAGTTTGGGACTTTGCCTGCCTGCCTTACCTGCTTCCCTTAGGGCAGTTTGGTATGCCCCTATCTTCATCCGCTGTGTTCCCTTATATTTTCTGAAGGCCAGCCTTTGGCTCTGACCTTTTCTGCTACTGTATTTGAGAACCAAAGTGGTTTCCTTCTTCTTTGCACTTCCTTTTCTGTCTAACACAATGGGATGTTGCTTCAAGTATTGTATCCTTAATGCTTGCCCACTTTGCCTGTACCTCCTCACCTGTGTTTCTTTTTGCCAGGGCTAGCTTAACTCTGTTGGCCATCTTATCAAAGTCAGCTCCTCTGAAGTCCCATATTTTTGCCTTGGAATGGGATGATTTAGATGTAGTAGCCAAATTGAACCATGCCATGTGATGGTCACTGGCTCCAGGTGACCTTCTACCTGGAGATCTGTGATCCTTCTTTGTTAGTCAGTACTAGATCTAGGATAGCCCTGTCTCTTGTGGGTTGCTGTACCAGTTGTTTGAGGCCTCCCTGCAGGGAATCCACTATGAGTCTAGTTCTGGCAGATGTTCCTGCTGGTATTGACCAATCTGTATTGGCATGTTGAAGTCTCCCATTATCAGAACCTCCCTTTAGCTGTCATGTTTTGTATATCTTCTAACAGTAATGTGTCTATGTCCTCCCTCTGGTCTGGGGCCTGTAGACAACCCCAGTTCTTATGGCTGTCCCATTTCCTGTTTCAGGGTGACCCACAGTTCTTCTGGCTCCTTATGTGTATTCTGAATTTCTGTAGCTTTGATATTTTCATTAACATGGGGCCTCCTCCCCCCTTTTGCACCTCGGTCTCTTCTGAACAATACATAGCCAGGTACTGAAGTCTCCCAGTGTGGTTACTGGTAAACCACGTCTCACTAGTGCTACTATGTCCAGTTTAGCCTCTGACATTGTGCCTGCAGGTCTGGGATCTTATTTCCCAGGCTGTGAGCATTTGTGTACATGATTTTCCATTGGCCAGATTTTGGTGTGTTAGTTGTTGGGTGAGGTTTGGCATTACCCTGTGCATCGTGTGGGAGACAAACCTTTTTCTTACCTGGTGATGCAAATGAATGGCAAACACACTGAATTCCAGTTTGACCACTAGCTGAGGGGAGGGTGTTCTTCCCATTCAACGTGTAGGGGTGCTGCACCCCTCTCCCCATTTGCTAGTTTAAATATTCTGCAAAAGACGTCAAACTTCTGCCCCAATGCACTGACTCCTCTTTAGTCAGATGCAGTCCATCAAATTTAAAGAACTTAGCTCCCAGAACTGTTGCCAGTTCCTACAAATCTGTGTCCTTTTTCCTGGCACCAGTCCTTGAGCCACGTGTTTGGCTCCCTATCTCCCCTTCTCTGACCTTCCGTCCATCTGCTCCCTTCTCCCAGACTGGCAGGATCTCGAGAAGGAGATGCCAGACGAAATAGATGATAGTTTGTCACCCAGCCTAGTCAGGTGTTCCTTGGTCTCCACAACTGACCCGGCTGGCGAGATCGATAGTCCCTATGTGTACTAGGACATCAATGTTTTCTCCTGCTTTGTGAACAATTTTAATCGGTCAGTGTCTCTCCATGCTGATGTACCTGGAGACATCTGACCATCACCCTGGCTGGAGATGGGTATCAACTCCCCAGATCATGGAGTCTCCTATGATCAGAAGTTTTTTGGATTTCCTTTGTGCTAGTTTAGTTTTGGTTCCTGATTTGGGTGAGTATTGTTGTGCTAGCTCCTGTGCCGCAGTGTCCTGCTCTGCAGTGTCTTCTGCCTCTTTATTTGATTTCAGAGATAGAGGCAGATACCTGTTTGTAGTGTTTATATGGTTTTTGGAGGTAATGTGTTGGAGAGCAGAGAGTGATGGGGCACCTGATTTAATCTTAATCTTTCAATTGATCCTTGGGATATAGTTTTCCAGCTGAGATAATATAATCAAGTCCTGTACCTAGAGGAGAGCACAGTTGGCAAACAATGCTTAGTGAATTAATTTCCACATTGCCAGATTCACAAAATGCAGAGTCCCAACTTCACAAAGTTTTTGGCAGGCAAAGTGGCACATGCAAATTCACCAGAGAAAATGCCACTTCCTGATAACACCACCTGAAAAAGTGCTTCTTAGTGAGGAAAACTAATTATGAAGTTGCCAAGTGGGAACTTTGTGACGTTTCATGAAGGCAAATTTCACAACTGCACTGAAACTTTGCCAGCAAAGTAAAATCTAGCAACAACCCTACTGACACTAAAGGTGTTATATTAACAAGCATGTGTCAATGCCAAATGTTGACTTGCTGGCATTGGCACTGGTAGTGCAGGAGTTAGAAAGATGCATAATATGAATGGCAGTGAAGTATTGAACTAACACCACCACCCCAGCAGAGAATAAAAGGCATTGGGAGTGTACCTTTGGGTCATTGGCCATAACACTGAAGCCTTTGCACCTCACCCTACCCTGCAGATAGCAATAGGTGTCACGGTGTGCCTTGGGGTGTTTGGCCCTTATGCTCACCCATTCCATAAGGAAATAAGCTGAGATGGGTGCAGTATAGAAGAATGGGGCAAACTTTAGGGCTGAAGACCCCTTAAGGCTGAAGACCCCAAGGCACACCTTGATGCTTGTCAGTGGCTGTAGGGTGAGGTAGAATGCTGTGAGCATTACAGCCGATGACCCCAAGTCACACCCCCGATGCCAGTCAGTCTCCACAGGGTGGGGGTTATGCTTGGAAACCT
Organism: Neoceratodus forsteri; assembly: GCA_016271365.2. Classification (NCBI taxonomy): domain Eukaryota; kingdom Metazoa; phylum Chordata; order Ceratodontiformes; family Ceratodontidae; genus Neoceratodus; species Neoceratodus forsteri. The sequence continues at coordinate 320,948,958 of CM028130.1, forward strand.
TAATGCCCCAGGTGTTTGTCAGCATTTTCACTCCAAATTTTCAAAATGGGCTTTTTGGGGCCCCACCTCATGATCAGTGGCACTAGCTTTTCATAACTCAGTCCTGAAAGATGATTTCACACAGCAACTATGCCATTCAGAGCCACAGGTATGGAAGCACATTTTGGTCAGGATGTGAAAAATGACAGATGTACTGTTCATGAGCAGGTGTGAAAAAATGGCAATGTTGAAAATCTGGAGTGAAAATTTGAAAAATTAATGAAGTTATGAGCGTGCGTAGAAACTGCGCAGTGCACACTCGTAATTTAGTCATTTTTTTGACTTTTTTCACCAAATATATCACATGGGCTTTTTTGGATCTCCCCTCATGAAGAGTGGCACTGTGATTTTGTTAATCCATCCCAAAAGTTGATTCTGCACAGCAACCACACCATTCTGCGCCACAGGTGCAAAAACTCACTTTAGACAGGATGTGAAAAATGGCTACTGTACTGTTCTTAAGGAGGTGCTAAAAAATGGCAATGTTGAAAATGCTTAGTGAAAATATTAAAAATTGGCAAAGTTATGAGAGTGCATAGTAAATGCACACACACACACACACACACGAAACGCGGTAATTTTTTGGAATGTTTTCACCAAATTTTCAACATGGGCTTTTTGGGACCTCACCTCATGAACAGTGGTACTGTAATTTTGTTACTCATCACAAAAGGTCATTCCATGTAGTGACTGCAAAATCACTTTTCGGGAAACAAAACAACAGTGACATGTTCTTGAGGTGGGGTCCCAAGAACCCTGTGTTGAAAATTTGGGGACCAAATTCCTAAAAATGGCTGAGATATCAACCTAAGTTGAAACCCCCCATTGAGTCCCATTCTACAAAGCTTACCCAGTTCCTCAGTACAGTAGTTCAGCTTTGAAGAGTACAGACGCATCCCGGTCCACAGAGGATCACTGTTCCTGACCTCCAGAGGGTAAGTATGGGTAAGGGGTAAGGGGAGGTGGGTGTGCAGAGGGAGGGTTGGGCTGGGGAGGGGGACTGGGAAAGCAGCGCTGGATGGTTTTCTTTTTTACAGTTTAACAAACAAATAAAAAAGACTCCAGGCATCTGTTTTCTTTATTTATAGGTAAAACAAAAAAAAAACAGAACTTTTGGTCACACTGGGGTGGGCTCCCAGTGTGCACATGAGTTTGAGGGGGACATGATGCTGACAGGGATTGGGCACCCCATCAGCAAGCTTGGGGGAAGGGAAAAATGTTTTCAATGGGGATGTGGCACCCCTGTTGGCAAGGAAATTGAACTTGGAGGGTGGGGGGCATCTGACACTGGGAGAGAACATCCTAGTGTCAGGAAAATAAAAAAAAAATCTGGGTACACTGGGGTGGGCTCCCAGTGTGCCACAATGTGGCTGGGGGGGAGAATACATGCTGAAATGGGGATTGGGCAGCTCCAATGTCGGCTTCATGGGAGTATGTGGCCAGCGGCAGGAGCTGCACCTGTGACTGTTTTATTTATTTATTGAAATGTTTCACCAGGAATGGCATACAGAGCAATTGCTCACAACTCCAGCCATATGCATTACTGTGCACTGTAATGCACATGGCCAGAGTCTTGTCATCTGCCGCTGCAATGAAGAAATTGCACCTCACTGGAGCGGCAGATTTCTTTCAAGGTTTTGGCTCTCTTTGAAGTTAGCTGTCATCTCCAGCATGCTCACTGATTGGTGGCTGAGGGACACACCCACTAAAGCATCCCCTGCATTGGCCACAACACTGACACAGCTCTGAAATGTGCTACTACCACAAGATGTTGCTTGCACATGCACAAGCCAACATAACAAATGAATACAATGATGACTGACATGCATAGATTGTGCTTGCATTTGCTTTCCCTTGTAGAACAGTATTTGTGGTTTTCTGCTTTGCTCTGGGAACTGCTGTTTCCAATCTGAGATTTAAAAATCTAAGTTTCAAACCAAATTTATCTCAGAAACTACAACTCTTCAGACTGCAGTGGGTGTCCAGAATATCTCTTTCTTCAAGGGATGCATTTTTATGATATCATATAGCTGCTGGCAGTATAGCCTAGAGGTTAGAGTAATGAGCTATGAATGCATTTGGTACATCCAGCAGAACTGGGTTTGATTCCTACAATCTCCACTTGCATACTGCGTGACTCTGAGCAAGTCACTTAACCACTCCAGTGCTCCCAGGATGCACTTGATAACAGGCACTTGTGCCTATTTGGCCTTACTCTGTTACAAAAAAAAATAATAATAATGTTTTAAGATGTTCTTGTTCTAAAGCCTTTTCTTTACCTTTGAAACCTTCCAGACATATAATTGCAGTTGATGACAGCAACATACAGTATGATGAAAATGGAATCTGAAATCCCTGGATGCAGATTTTTTTTTTTTAAGATTTGAACTTATGTAAATGATTGTTGAGCAGATCAGTTAACTTAGAAAGAATGAAAGATTTGATTTAAAAAATGCAATTTGCTAGCCTCCTAACTGCATTATATGGTCAACCCCTTAATACATTTTGGTAGACAAAATGCCTTTTGCAAAACTGCTAACTTCACTTTGTAGAGAGATGCCTTTAGATAAGCTGCTGACTTTATTCTGTAGCAAAATGCCTTTTGTCAATCTGCTAACTAAATTTTGGTGAACAACAGCTTTAGAAATGGCACATAATTACTGGTGGAACATCCCTTTTGACGTAGGATCAAACATATATGACTGTTTTGTGACATATTTCTGCATTGTACTTTATTTTAGCCAATTGTATGACTTTGGGAGAGGATGGTGTGGTACCTGAGGACTGGAAGAAGGCTGATGTGATTCCCCTTCACAAAAGTGGGAGCAAGAAAGAGGCAGGAAACTACAGACTTGTCAGTTTGACCTCTGTGGTAGGGAAAGTGATGGAATCACTTCTGAAGGAAAGAATTGTTAAGTACCTAAAGGCCAGTGGGGCACAGGACCCAAGGCAGCATGGGTTCACAGCAGGAAGGTCATGTCAGATGAATCTAATTGATTTATTTGACTGGGTGACCAAAGTAGTAGACCAGGGAGGGGCTGTGGACATGGCCTACCTAGACTTTAGCAAGGCATTTGACATAGTCCCACACAAAAGATTAGTAGTCAAATTAACCAGTCTTGGAGTGGGTCCCAGGTGGTAGCCTGGGTAAAACATTGGCTGAACAACAGGACACAGAAGGTAATTGTAAATGGAGTCCACTCTGAAGAAAAAGGGGTTACTAGTGGGGTATCGCAGGGTTCAGTACTGGGTCCAGTCCTTTTTAAGGTCTTTATAAGTGACATTGCAGAGGGACTGGAAGGAAAAGTATGCCTCTTTGCAGATGACACAAAGATCTGCAACAGGGTAGATACACCAAGGAGGCGTGGAAAGGATGAGAATGGACTTAGCAAGGTTGGAGGAATGGTCAGAAGTATGGCAGCTTGGAATCAATGTAAAAAAGTGCAAAGCAATGCACCTGGGAAACAAAAACCCAGGAGAAGATTACACGATGGGAGGGGAGATAGTAAAAACAACAAAAGTGGAAAGGGACCTGGGGGTAATCATATCAGATGACCTTAAGGTTGGCAAGCAATGTGAGAAGGCAGTAGGGAGGGCTGGAGGGATACTGGGATGTATAGGGAGAGGCATCACCAGCAGAAAACAGGAAGTTGTTATCCCTCTGTACAGACAGTTGGTGAGACCCCATCTGGAGTACTGCGTCCAATTCTGGAGACCCCATATCTGCTAGGACATAGACAGGAAGGAGGCAGTTCAGGGGAGGGCAACTAAAATGGTGCAGGGTCTGCAAGAGAAGTCTTACGAGGAGAGGCTAAAGGAGCTTAATATGTATACCCTTGAGGAAAGGAGGGAGAGGGGGACATGATAGAAACGTTTAAGTACCTCAGTGGAATCAACAAAGTCCAAGAGGGTAGCATCTTTCAGAAAAAGAGATGTGTAAGAACAAGGGGACACAATTTGAAGATAGAGGGGGGATGGCTCAGGGGCAATGTGAGGAAGTATTTTTTCACAGAGAGAGTGGTGGATGCATGGAACAGCCTTCCTGAGGAGGTTATGGGGTATAAAACTGTGGGAGAATTCAAGAATGCATGGGACAGACATAAGGCAATTTTTGTGGGGGGTAGGAAGAAATAGGCTGTTGGTTAAATAGGATCTGCAGCTTATCCTCTAGGTAGGGAAATGGGCAGACTAGGTGGGCCAAGCGGTCCTTATCTGCCGTCAAAGTCTATGTTTCTATGTTTCTATGGGGGAGGGTACATTTTACACAAGAGCATTCCTTCCACATTTTGCTTCTGGAACTGAGTCAGGCTTTTAATTTTACTTCTGGAACTGTGTTTCCTAGGTTGTCCCCTACCCCCATTCCCACCACTATTGGACAAAATGCCTTTCATTCTGTGGGAAAAAATGCTTTTTGCCAAACCCATAGCTTTAGTCTGTAGACAACATTTTTTTTTGTCAAAATGATAATGTTACAAATGACAACCCATATGAGCTTGCAGACGTTTCACTAGCCTTGCTGGTAGTCCACAACAGCTGATACCACTTTAATGTATGGTGTTGAAGCAAACAGCTCTGCTGACCCCAGTGCCCAAATGCATGGCCAGCTTATCCTGCTGACACATTTTTTATTTAGTTAGCACATGGTAATACTCTCATCCTTTGGTTAAAAAAATCCTATAATGGGGAGTTTTGTTTTTGCCCCACTGTTTTAGCTCAGAGAGATGCTCTTGAGGCCACCTGTGAGGCAGGACTGCACAGGGCTCCCAGAAGCAGAGTAGTGGACCTGAAGGGCTTCCAATAGGAAGCCCGTTCTGGGTCCCAGAGTGGATCCTTAATGCAGGAAGGCATGGGTCCGGGTGTGTGAATAGCACCCACAGGCACATGAACCTGCACCTCTTTGCTGCCATCCGCTGCCGCACAATGGGCCCATAGCCCACACCACATATGACAGCCCCCGCTGTGCCAACCTTCTCCCACCATGTCCTGACCTTGTCCCACATGCTGGCATTGGTACCGGGTGTCACATGCCCCATCCCCACTCACTATGGTGCCCACTGCACCCCATGGCCTAAACCAGCCCCTCTCACCAGTGGACCCCAGTGGCACCAGCTACCCCCCCCAAGTCCCGTACCATTCCACTGGTGCTGTGGTCAGATTCAGCCAGCAGCACAGCCCTCCACACACTTCCGCAGCTGCTGGCCATCTGACATATGTTGGTGAGCATTGGCTGCATGCCACTGCATAAATCAGACAGTAGGAAGCCAAGGAGCAGTGTGGAGGGCTGTGCCGCTGGCCATCTCCAACCACGGCACCGACACTGCTGGTACGGGGGGGGGTATCAATGTCCTGAGTGATGGGGACTGCTGGCAACAGGGGGTATGTTTGGGGATGGAGTCCAGGCACCTCTGCCTGTATGGGCTTGGGCAGGGGGCTGTCATATGCTAATAGGGTTGGGTGACTCCATGGGGGGACGGTATGGTCCATGGACTGGTGCTGCCAGGTGGGGGGTTGACTGTGAGTCCCTGGGTGCCATGCTGGTTTGACAGACTGCATGGATATGGTGGTGCAGGCCTGAGTTTGGGGGTGCAGCATTGAGGGAGGTGGAGAACGCACTGTATTGTGGGTGGAGTGTCTGCCACAGGAGTACAGGGTTGGGGCAGGGCCAATTATAGGTATCATAGATATCATAGGTATCTCCTCGGATACATAAACTGCAACACCCTCCCCCTTTCCTGTATTTCTTGGATTAATGGAAGAGGTTAAATCTGATAATGTTCTGGTCCCATTGATGGTTAACATCCCACCAAGTTTCTGCAACTACACAAATCTTTACGTGTTGTTTCATGATGTGTCTTAGCTCATCCTTTTTTTTAGTTAGACTTCTGGCATTAACAAGCATGCAATTTCACCCTCCTATATTTTTGGCAACGTAATTAGGTGGATTGATGCTATGTCTTTCTGGGTTTACCATGTCCCCTGCCCCCCTTTCAAGAGTTTAAACAAGCATTAATGTATTCCCTACAGGATCTGCCTAGCTTCCTTTTCCCAGCCTGATTTACATGCAGGCCATGGTGGCTTAATAATTTTTCATTATCAGAGCCTACCCAGCAGTTTAAGAAATCAAATCCATTAACTTTGCTCCATTCTTTTAGCCAATTATTCAGCATTCTACTATCTCTATTTTTTGTATAGTGTTGACCTCTTGTTGAAAGTGCTATAGATTTTGTAACTTCTCCACTAACTCTTCTGATCTGTTTGGTTACAAATTCAAAATCACCCATAATATATTTTAGATTCCTTTTCTCAATATCATTAATTCCTACATGGATCAAGACTAGGGGTTTATTCAAGTTTGCTAGTAGCCTATTGAACATAGTTTTTATGTCACTGATTTTAACCATGGGTGAGGTGCTTACAGTTGTATGTAGGTTTCAGCCTTTGCAAACAATACCGTCTATTCCCCTAGTAATAGAATCACCAAGCTGTTTGTGGGGGGCTTGCCTGCTGGTCATGGGGCCATTCAGCTGTCCAGTGTGTGAGAAAACTGGGTGTTTATGAGCACTTATGGCAAGGCTGTCCCTGGTGCACCAGACAGCCCCCATACACCCCGGTGTGGAGCACTAATCACCTTGGTGCATGGCACATAGTACTGGCAACCCCCAGCCTCTGGCACATTGACATTCTCATGGCCAGGGGATCAGGAGCGTACCAGCTGTGCACCTCAGATGTGAATGCCACATGACCACCTCTCCATGGCATTCTGACTTAGCTATGCCAATGCACCTAGTTTACACAGTGTATTGGCATAGTGCAGAGGGCCCATTAGGTGGCCAGGATATTCATTCATCATGAAATAATTGTGGCAACTTTGTTGACATTTCTGGGGCGGGTATAACATTAATCCTCTTGGGAAATGGAAACAAAGTCTTCTTCTTATATTAAGCCCAGCTATCTCTGTCCAGTCCATTACCTGAGACCCATAAATGACATTAGAAGGAAACACCCTCCTGACGCACCCTGATCCAACACTGATGATGGCCCACCTTCATTGATCCAGTGCTGTGTGCAATATCTTCTTCATCTCTATGATAACAAAACATTGCACATCACTCCCTGTACCATTTTTAGCCTCTTTCAGGCCCACTATTTACTTTCCCTATAAATGGAAGGAATTAGACAGTGTATGCTATAAAGGGAAAGTAGGGCATGAGCCTGGTTATAGCTGAGAAGGGGCTAGCAAATGATGTGCACCACACTATAAGTGCATGGATGACAAGGACGTGGTGCACAGTGTTCAACAAATGGGGTTGGTTTGGAGGCAGCAGTGCTGGATCCAGTTTCAGTGTTGCAGAGGTAGTGTAGATTACTGATGGGTTCAGTCATGTGGAGCAGGGGGTTGGAGGACCTGGGGTTATAGAAGGAGGATTTTTTTTCTCATTTATGAGTTCTGAAGGGCTAATGCTGGTAGCTAAAAGATATGAGATGGTGATTCTAATCAAATAGGGGATCCAGTCCTTTACGCTGATGACGTGGCCCTCTACTGCAGTGACATTCACCTGGATACAATTTTCAGTAACTTGCAGGCTGACTTCAGCAAGCTACACACTTGGATCTCTGCCAAAGGCATGGTTCTCAACTCCAAGAAAACAAAGTTTATGATCTTCTTTGGTCCCAGAAAAGCCCCAGGCATGGGCCGATCCCTCTCAGACAATCTTGGCAACATCATAGAACATGTCTATGAATTCAGATACTGTACATTCAACTGTACTCAGACCCTCACCTGACCTACAATATCCATATTACCAACCTCATGAAGAAAATCCATTTGCGGATAGGTCTCTCATACTGAATCAGAAAGTTCCTTGTCTCCATCTACAGATTATGTCTCACCAGCTCCCTTCTCCTGACCCTCCTTGATTATGGCTATATTGTCTACCCCCCTCTCCAACACATTCCCCCTTTTCTCCAAACTCAAGACTACATACAATAATATTGCATGCTTCGTGACCAGCCTCTCCTGGATGACCCAGCACTGTACCCTCTATGCCTCCCTCAAATGGATCACCCTTGAAGGCAAGTTCCAACTTAAAATGCTCTCTTTCCTACACATAGTTCACCGTAACCTACTGCCATTCAGTGTTAACTCCCTTTTCCCCTTTTTGGTTAACAAGCGTGGTACAAAAAGGGCTGCCTGACATATCTTTGACACCCCTTTTTACCACACCAAGCATGCGCAGAACTCCATCATGTGCAAGGGCCCTAAGTTTTACAATAAACTGCCCCTGAACTTCAGGCCTGTAGTTCAACTGGCTCATTCACCTCCTCCCTCAAGGAACACCTCCTTCAATTCTCCAGTTGTGACTGCCCCGGTAGACAACCCTGCTGAATGTCCACCACCCTTGAGTTACCTTAGAGTTTATTTGTATCTCTTTATTGGTTCTTTTGTTGCGTGTTCTATATTTTTTTTCTAATCTAGATGATCCTGTCATATACACTGTTCCTATTGTAAATACTGTAACATTTTGCAAATTTTGTTTTACCTGTTTCTCTGCATCATCAATTTTCTGTACCACTGGATGTTTGTGAAAATGGGTATACTTTCCAGTATAAAAATAAAATTGAATTGAATTGAATTTTGGGAAATATGGGATAGTAATGTTAACCTTATTCATGTGGGTCTCAGGGGTTGGATGCAGCCAGGGCAGATGGTTCAACTATTCCTAAACATGAAAAGCTACTGTATTTTCTTTCTGTTTTCAAGAATTCACCTGGACCAACCAGTCCCCCAAGTAACTGATCAAAGATTATTATTAAAAACCAACTACAATATGAACAAGAGCCTAGAGCACCCAGCACTGCAAAGAGTCATGCAGGAAGCCAGTGATGCTTGAGATCACAATTTTAATCAGAGTGTGTGTGTGTGGTGATTTATTTGAGTTGGCAGGCTATCCAGTTGCTCAAATAATGTACTTGTTGAATTTAGTCAATCTGTTTAGCCCAGATAATTGCAATGTCAGTGTCTCAGCAGGTTGCACACTCTCTTCTGGGGCTGGAAGATTAGAAGGCTGTGGGTTCTATCCCCACACCAGGCAATTGGATTAACTCCCAATACTGACACCGTAGTGCAGCATGAGGGGGGTGTTGCACTCCTGAGGTACTGTGTTTCAGATGAGACATTAAACTGAGGTCCCATCTACCTGTTCAGGTGGATGTTAAAGATCCCATGGCACTCATCAAAAAGGATAGGGGAATTTTATTTATAAAAGAAACAAAACAGTCATGCAATGTATATATAGAATGAAAACAAGGAGAACATAAATAATACATCAGATTTCTAGAAATAAAAAGAAAATAACAAAAATAAATACTACCGTTCTTTTCACAGTAAGCATCACATCTTGATAATCAAAAGAAAATAAAAGAAAAAAACAGTCCTCCAGAATATTAAGAAGGAACAAAAATACCCTTTGATATAATACCTCATACCTGTAGGTGTATAAATAAATTAGATAACTCTTTAAGGAGGAAATTTAATACAGAGTGATAAAGAGAGCCTTAATATCATCTTGTTCTCAATTTGAAATTCACGCCTTCTTTTATCGTCGAGCATGTTTCAATAAAGACCTTAATTCTGGCCAGTTGAAACCCATCATGAAGTACAGCAAAATTAATTTAACCATGCAATTCTATACTACATGACATCTGCTCTGGCTTTAGGTAATCTTCTGTATTCTGATCCCTTAATGTTTTTCAGCATTTTCTCTATTGATTGAGCAAAAACATTTGGGAATGTATATAACTGCTGCATCAAAAACTGACACCTTACTTGCCAGAGATAGAATTTAATACTTGCAAATATTACATTCAGAGTACTGGGTGATATAGTTTAACATGTCCAGAATAATCCCCTAGAATAAAATTCTGATAGCTCAATTGTTTTAAATAAGGCCACTGCCACCTAGTGGCAAGGAAAGATAAAAGAGATTGGGTGTATGGGCACTCGAGAAATAAATTCACTTGTGTTTCTTCTGTTTGTTTACATTCTACCCTGGGACAGAATCTTTCCTCAATAGATTTGTGCATCAGGTTTCCTCGCACTCCTAATCAGGAGTGTAGCCAGAAATTTCCGTTTTGTACACAATCTCCAACAGTTACACCCCCCAATTAAAAAATGTACACATCTCTTTCAAATAGCACCCCCTTCCAAACAAGTCAGATTGTTGTCAGATGATTCCTCTACTCTCTAAAGAGGTTATACATGTATCGGACCCTCCTCAGTGGCCTACACTAACCCAAATACTACAGATTAGAATGATGATATTAACACAGTGGCTTATAGTTTGTGACAGGCACTCAACAAAACTGTACACAAATATGTACAGTGAGTATACCTGTCTACACCCTTGCTCCTAATCTACCATGGCATTTTAGCCAAAGATCTCCCCAAACTTGCGTTGGGATTCTGCTATCATTTAAGACTTTTAAGACCACAGGAACTTTGGATGGAATATATTTAGGGAATTCAACCTGTGACGCTCCTTGAGTGGTAATAATACGGGAATAGAGTTGTTTCCCAGCAAATGTTAACAAAGCATGTTTGTTTATTTTCCACTGTCTCATTTTTCACAAAGCTGCATCTGCATATTGAGGGACAGCAGAAGCAGTGAAGATTTTTGGAGGTACTGTAGCTTCTCCCATTTGGAGAAAAAACACTTTAATAAGGAATATGACCATTTCTGCCAAGGGCTCAAATCTATGCCCCAACCTATCCTTAAGGTGGATTTACAGAAAAAGAGAAGTGAAAAAAACAGAGGGTTTATCATAGTTAGGCCGCCTGATTTATATGGGAGAAGGTAGTCTCTTTTGATGGGGTTCAGACTGCTTCCCCAAAGCATTTGAAAGAAACAACTGAAATGCCTTGTTTCAAAACAAATCAGAGGTGGGCAAATGAAACTACGGTAGGTAAAGACAGGAAGTAAAAACTATTTTATGCTTAGAATTTTTATTTTTGGGGGGAAAATTTCCAATTTGGACTTTGACGTCACAGATTTTAATCTTTTGTTCCCAATTTAAATATTGTAAATTTCCTTCTCCAACATGTATACCTAGGATGGAAATGGTGGAATCAACTAAAGGAAAGCCAATAATATTGTGTGTAGATTGTCCTTGTCAGGCTGTATACCTATCCTTAGAGCCTTACTTTTCTCCATATTTATAACAGTTCCAGATATTTCAGCATAATGAGAGCGCTCATCTTGTAAATCCTGACCCGCAACCTGTGATGATAAAAAGATACACAGATCATCAGCGTAAGGTGCAACCTTTTGAGCTTCTAATTCTGGTAAAGGTGAAAGTCCCATTATTCTCTGATTATTACAATATTATGTACCAGAGGGTCTAAAGCAAAGGGCTTTCAGGACAACTCTGTCTATTACCAATATTCATTTGTATGGGTTCTCCAAGGATCCCATAACATAAGGTCTCAATTTAGCACCTGTATATAATATTTGTAGCCATTTAATTATATTATTTTGAATGCCATAAGATATTAATACCTGGAAGAGATACAAGTGAGAGACTTTATGGAAAGCTTTAGCTTGATCAATAGAAAGAACATACCCTTGTAATTTTTTTTGATTGCCAAATTCAAAAACATCTCTTATGAGTGCAAGATTATCAGTTAAGTTTCTCTCCGGGATTGAGTATGTCTGGGCAGGGTATATCAAGTGACTGCTCACTTGTTGCAGTCTGTTACATAAAATATTTGATAATATTTTATCATCTACATTTAATAGGCTGATGGGTCTCCAGTATTTATTTCTTATCTCCTTTTTTATAAAGGAAGATTAGAATAGCTTCCCCAAAATTATCAGTTCCAGTAGCATCATCCAACATCTCATTGTACAATTGCTGTAGGGAGTCCAGGAGATCAGTTAAACATTTTTTTTATAAAATGCACTGGAAATACCATCCAGCCCTGGGGAGGAGGTGTCTTTTACAGAAACAATTACCACCTCAATTTATTGTTTTGAGGTTCATTTAGTACTAATTTTTGGTCCTCCATTAAGGGTGGAGGGGAGGGTTCCAGAGGAAGGACTGTACAGAGGATTTAGTACAGTGTTTAGTGGAAGAAGTCGGTACTAAATGTTTCTGAAGTACATGAAGAATATCCATATCTTTAACTTTCACTATGCCTTCCTCATCTTGTAATTCTGTCATAAGAGTAGAGTCTAGTCTCTGTTTACAGGCTGCATATGAATCTGAGCTAGGTTGAGATTCTGTACTATATCTCAGCTCAGCTTTTTTTTTTATTATTCTTATTTACTCACCTGCTGCAGTGACTACTGGCAGGGGCATCCAGTTGCCAGCCCTGCCCACCGGGAGAGCACCAGGCTCACTCACATGATGAGGGAACTGGTACGGCCATCACCAGTCCACTGGAGGGTCTCCCCATACCCTATCCAGTCAGACTGGCCCAGGTCCCCCCCAGTGCAAGTCCACGTGAGTCCTCCCAGTGAGGCAGGGTGCAGCCATCAGGCTGCATGGTCGCACCCAGCCATTTTCCACTTTTTCTCCCCATTGGGATCGTGAACATGCAATGATGTCTGCACACAGACATCTGCCGCAATCCCCCCTTCAGTTACACCCTCGCATACAGTACCTCTTGGCATCCCCAGGGGTAGCTGCAGCATGGTGTAGTTTTCCCAACCCACCCCAGGACTAGGAGAGCTGTCTCCCGATGCTCAATCCCAGTCCTCCCCTGTTGACCCCCGATGACCCTAGCTCATTCCCAAACCCGGGTTGCTGATGTAGCACGAGGTGTGGCATCCAGCGTATCAACCCTCAGCACCACTGGGCTGACTCCTCATCTCAGCTTTTAATGAAGTGGCCCTGTTATATTTGTATTGGAACATTTTATTTTTTAGTTCTGTGATTTAAGCCTGAAAGTCAGCCCTAGTATTATGTGGTGCAGAGATATATTTATACAATCTGTTCTGTGTTCCAAATATAATAAATAATCCATGTTGGACTTAACCTGCCCTAAATGAATACGTAGGTTCTTTATGTCTATTTTGGTATCAGACCACCAATGTCAAATGTTGTCATGTAAACACTTAGTTGCTTGTCGAAGCACAAATAAATACCTAAGTTCTTGGCAGATTTGTTCTTATTCTGGAACTGAAATTTGTATTCTCTACCTCATTGGGGATGAAAGGAAATGAGGTGGAACAATCCTTAAATTTAGTGAAAAAGTAAGAATTAAGTGACTGGAAAATTCTCAGGGATTTAATGAAGCATCCTGAGGAATCAGGAGTCTGGAGCAAAAAATGTAATTAATTCTAGTAGCAAATTTGTTTCTCTAATATGTGTATCCTTGATCCTTAGGTACAGTAATATTCTATATGTATCTGAGAGATTCACCATTTTAATTTTGGATAGTAATGAGTGGGAGTCACAGTACACTTTCTTTTGTAAGGTTGCCCTGGATTTCATGTCTAATCCACAGTTCACATCTCCACCCACATAATATGTCAGACCATTTATAAAAATGGTCTTATGCTTTCAAATAGATAACACTAGCTGCTTTGGTCTGAAGTGCATATGTATTAATGGTGCATAGTGAAAAATGATGAAGGGAACAATCCAATAATAGGGCTCTACCTGGGACTATATCACCCAGTCTCTGTAGGGAGAAATGGGGGCCTTTAAAGAAAATTCCGAGCCCATTTACTGCATCAAGGCCAAAAGACCAAAAGAAGGGTCCCCACATTCGGGCTTTCCTAGCTTGTTCAGTATATAAAAAAGAGTGTTAAGTCTAGTCTCCTGGAGGAGGAGGAGGAGGATATCATATGGCATGTGTTGAAAGTAATGTAAGGCGGTCAGCCTTTTTTTGTACTTTTGTATACTACATATATTGACTGAAGCTATATGCAAGTTTGTCATGTGTTATATAGCGATGAGAGAAGAAGAAGGGACTCATGTACTGTAGGATTTCAACCTTTATTAGGAACTTTCCTTTTTTTCCCTTTTTTCTTTTTGAGACAGTGGAAACCAAAGGTTGTTCTTCCATTTCAGAGATCTGTTCAGATTGTGAAGAACTGTCAGATTCTAGGTCAGAATCACCTTCTCTGCTATCGTTCAGAATTTGGAAGGAGTTCTGTAGAGAGATGGGGGGGGGGAGGAGGGATTTCAAGGTTCTTGTCAGAGGCCCTTGTCACCCATCTAGGTTTTGGAAGAAGGAAATCTGAGTGGGAGAGGGCATCCTACTCTGGTTTGACTAAAGAGGTGAATTGGATAGCTGGTCAGTTTGAACAGGAGGGGGCAGGAACCCTAAGGGGTTGCACAGGTGTCTGACTAGCAGGGCTTTGTGGCTTTTCTGGGGTTTCCCTTGGAGGAGTTGGGGGGGTCTCGTAAAACTAGCCTCCTGCTCCTGTGGCACAACTTGATCTTTTATTGTATGAATCAGGTTTTCCTGGTTCATTCCATCTGATCTATGTTGGCCTGCCCATGGGCACCGGTGATAGGTGTGGCCCATCTCCTCACATAAATTGCACTTGTAAATATTAGAACAGGCCATGCTCACATGCCAAAACTCTCCACACAAAGCACATTTTAGCCTATCACAAGAGCTGCTTAAGTGGGTTAGGGAGCCACCTTTGTAGCAGGCCTTAGGCTGGCTTGCATAAAAGCACCTCCCCCCCAATCAGGACCAAGGAAAAACTATTGGGTATGTGATGAATCACAGCATTTGTTTGAAAGAGCTTCACCCTAAAACACCACTCCCCAGTTCGAATCCCCTTTGTGTCAATAATGACCTCTGGCCTTCCAAGCACAGAACATCTTTTTTGCAGCCAGAACAGAATTTCATTGATGTTCACACCCTCATTCCAGAACATTATAGTGACAGTTTTTATTAAAGGCTTTGTCAATGGATTGGCAATAAAGTTCATCCACACAGGTGTTGACCGTAACATGTTGTATTTTGTCCAAAATTGGTCCAAACTTGAACGCTGATGAAAACTTGTCGAAAAGGTCCTCCCCTGAGATTTGTATTAATGCGTACATTTCAGCAGGTTTAATGAACATGGATTCTTTCAAGAGTTTCCAAGCCACAAAAACCCAGGGTGTTCTGGAAGGCCACCTCTGTATCAGAAGTGAACAGCATTTCTCCTGGGTGCTTGTGACAATTTGTTATGGAAAAGTTCCAAAAACATCTGGCCAAGCCTGGAAGATCTGGGTTGGTACCTGGAAGGGGAGTCATCATCAGACAATTCTTCATGCCTTGGGGATCTCAACCCCTCAGATTGCAGTGTGGGTTCCTGGAAAGATGAAGTAGAAACATTTGTAGAACTGTGTGGTTGTTCCTGTTCTATGTCAATATCACAGCCTGTCTTTGGACCAGGGGGTTGAAACATTTGTGCAGGCTCATCTTTAGATGTCCCAGGTCTAGCATCATTTAGTTCAGGTACATTATTTTTGAAATTGATAGCAGAGGGTAATGTCTGTATATTATGGGGATCACTGTCCAAGTCATTTATGCCAACATTAGTAACACTTTGTGAAGCAGTTTCATTCACCCCTGTTGTGGAAGAAGTGCTCGTGGTGGGAGTGGTCCATCTAGCATATTCCTGCTGAGTGGCTTGTGATACAGAAAAAGTTCACCACTGAGAATCAGGTAGCTATTTACCCTCGCTGTTCTGTGTCCAGCCTGCATTTGCAAGAGCAGTGTCCAGATTCCTGGTTTCAAAGTTTAGAGGTGCATTAAGTTCTTTAGTTTCTTGGGACTTGCCTTGGGTTGGTGACTGCCTGTCTTTATTTAGCTCAAGCAGATGGGTCTTGGAGACAGCGAGCTGCTGTTGGCACCAAAAGCATCCATCAATGTGGCATTGCATCAGCCGGCCTGGTGGCACTGAGGGCTGAGGTGCTGGAGAACTCACCTTGAGCCATGTTGGTGACCTGGGTTTGGGGACAGACTTGGGCTGCCAGGGGTCAGCAGGGGAGGGGAGGGGAGGGAAGAGATTGAGCATCCAGAGGACTGCTCCCTCTTCCCCTGGGAGGTCTCTGGGGGATATGTCACACAGGAGTGGTCTCTGGCGGCAGTCAGAGGATGGCCAGAATTGTGATGCTACACCTAGCAAGGGGCAGCGCTGCAGAAGGTTTTGTAACTCTGTGCCCAAATGCCATGGCTCTGGGGTAAACAGTAAGCAACCCCCCCCCAGAAGACAGGCCAAGGTGCCACCTCCTGTTCCACACTCCCAACGCTGGGCACTCTGCTCTCTTCATGGCCAATCACTCCAGCCAGCACGCTACACTCTAGATAGAGTGCCCTGGAATGATAGGATGCCCCTTCCCCCTGAGGATTCAGATCCAGTGGTTTCATCAGTCAAAGTGAGGAGAACAGCCACAGCACCAAAACAGGAGGTAGAGAGCAGACACAGTGGATGCGTCTCGAATCCACCTGTGCATTTCCATCTGCCACTGCAGTCTCACCAGCTGCCATATGCTGTAGGGGAAAACCATTGTTGCTCTGGAGAGAAGATAAGCCCATAAAATCTTCAGAACCACTCACTTGCAAGGCATCTGTGGAGTGTTCTGCATCAGCATTTCTCTGTTCTTGAGGTGTATTCATGGCAATAGCAGCATCCAAGTGCACATTCTCGGTTGAGTTCTCACCAGCTAGGTGAAAACTCTCTTCCATGTGCTCCTCTACTGAATCCATGTCAGCCATCTTGGATAGAGGTTCCCCTACTGGTGAGTAGGGGAATTTTTATTGTAAAAGGACTACAAACAATATATAATCACAAAGTCATACAGTAAATACAAAAAAGAAATCAAATTTGTACAGAGGAATATACCTAATAATCATTGCATCACTTTTCATGGTGGCTTAGCTTATTTTTCACAAATGATCCATAATGATTTAAGTTTTTCACTACTACATTTCTTACAATCTAGAACCCATATCTTCTGCAATGAAATTCCAATGTTCTTAAGAATCTCTACATGGGATATAATTCTTTGTTGGGTTACCTACACAAAATGAGCTTGCCATATATAATATCTGATTATAGCAAGTGTTATATACAAAGTTTCTATGCAATATTTCCCCAATCCTCCATTAGTAATTCTATATATCAACATAGGATATGTCACAATCTTAAATAACTGTTCTTCCCTCTCTTTTGCTAAATAGGTCCAAAATTGGTAAGTATATTCACATTTTAAAAATAAATGCTCCTGAATCTCTAATAGTTTTTATATGTGAATGATTTGTGCAATATCTATCTAGAAACTTTATATTGTTGTTTCTTACACTAAGTATACAGTGTAAACTCAACCATACCAAATCCCAAACAAATTCAGGGAGTCTCTTACATGTCAACCTATTTAAATTGAATTGAGATCTATCCTGGTGGCAGTCAGCTAGTGAAATATCCTCCCTACTCTCTCTTTCTGCATAATATGTGTATATATCACCTTTCTATTCTTGGTCTGGTCTGTATACAAGTGCTCAAAATATCCCATTTGATCAAGTTTTTCACTTGTTCTAATCCATATCTGGGTATTTTGGGAATTCTGTGAAGTGACCCAGTTTTCCCTTGTGCCCAATGAACTAGGCAGGGGGAAATTCAATCCATACCTGAGTCTTCCATATTTTACCCCCTGGTTTTTGTACATGTCCAAAGTTGTTAGTTAAAAAAATACTACAAACAAGGTCACCTGGTGTATCATGCACAGACCGTCATCTTCTATTTCTTTGAAAGTAATCTCTCTTTTGCCCAGGTTCACTCAGCTATTCTAAAGGGCCTGACAGAAAGTACTGTATAGAGAAACAAATAAGGCTTGCAGGAGGGAAAAACATAACTTAAGTATAAGAAAATGGGCAAAAGCAGTGCCTTTATTAACAGAATTATTTTTTTCTTTGAAATCTGCTGGCCTTTCCATGCACCTGCTAACCTGTTTGCTCTTTGTAAACCTACCTCCCAATTTTGTTTTGCCATATCTTCCCCTCCAAAAATTATCCCTAATATCTTCACTGCCACTTTAGTGATGTTTATGTTTGTATATTTTGCTCCTTTAGGCATCAGGGTATTTCCTAATGCTATCCCAGAACTTTTAGAGTAATTAATTTTGGAGCCTGACCACGATGCAAAGGTCTGACAAACCTCTATTAGGGAATTATCATCTGTGGATGAGTCTAAACTTAATACCAAGTCATCTGCATATGCTAGAATTTTTATTGGAGGAGAATCTGGAATACATTCTAAACCTTGTATGTGATTGCTTTGTTCTACTACCCTTAAAAAATATCTATGCAAAATACACATAAAAGGTGTTTGAGGTGGCATCCCTGCCTTACCCCTCTTTTGACCTTAATTTCTTTCCCTATCCATCCATTTATATTGGAGATGCAAGATGCATCTTTGTACATATGTTGTATCCATTTAATGAAACCCATAGGGAACCCATAAGCCTCCAGTACTTTGTATAGATACTCATAATAGATTCTATCAAATGCTTTCTCCTGATCAACACCTAAAATGTATCCTTGCAGCTTCTTTTTCTCTGCTTTTTGAAAGATCTCTCTTATCATACTCAAGTAATCAAATTGACTTCTGTTGAGTATGGCACATGTCTGATGGGGGCTAATTACTTTGTCTGCTGTTATAACAAGCCTATTTAACAAAACTTTACTCAGTATTTTTAAGTCACTGTTTAGCAGACTCAATGGTATCCAGTTTTTCAGGTCTTCTTGAGCGCCTTTTTTAAATAAACTGCATAATCAATTAGGCTTGAATCATGATTTTAGACAGTTCTTCAATTCATATACAGTTAAATACTATCTCTAGAGCTGGCACAATTTCATCTACAAAAGTTTTATAAAGTTCAGCACCTAAACCATCAGTACCTGGAGCAGAGTCACCCTTAAGTCCATTTATGGCCTGTCTAATTTCTTTCATATTAATAGGGCCAGACAGGAGGTCCTTTTCTGCTGTGGAGATTTGGGGAAGGCCTAATAAATATTAATTTCCCTCATTAATTGGGGACTTATTTCCAAATATCTCCTTGAGATATGCATCAACTTATTTACTATATCTTCAGGGGAAGAGTTGAGTTGACCATTCTCTGTCATAATTTTAGTAACTACTCTATGTTCAACCCTATTTTGCAATCTTTAAATAGGTCCATTGAACCTTTTTTCATGTTTGTCCAAAACCTAAGTTCTTGTTCTAGTGTTTGGCTCTGTCATATTGCATTGCAAACATTTGTTTTTTGATGACTGCAATCTGGGACCCATAATCCACTTTGTTAGTCTCAGTTAGAGAAATTAGTTTCTGCAATTGAGCTCTCAGCTGCAAATAGGAAAGGTAGTGGTTGTCTGACATTGACTTAGCTTTATTCTGAAAAAATACCTTCCATAAATGTTTAGTTTCATCCCACCAGGAGGCAGCGTTATCATATAGTTCCACAACTGATAGTCTTGCCTGCCATTCTTTTTCTCCAACCTACTCTTATATGTTCTTCAGATAATATGGATCAATTCAGTCTCCATGAGTTTTCTTTTGTTTTTTTCACCTAGAGGAGTTATTCCAGTCTATGCATGTGGTGAGAGACCTTTGATCAGAAAATTCCCAGGCCTGTAGTTTGATGTCAGAAACAGTCAAGACTGCTGAAGTGAAAATGAAGTCTATCCATGTGGAAAGATTCCCCCTAAAGTATGTGTCTTTGCAGATGACACAAAGATCTGCAACAGAGTTGATGCACAAGGTGGGGTGGAAAGGATGAGAAGGGACTTGGCAGGGTTAGAGGAATGTTCAAATGTATGGCAGCTTAGATTTAATACTAAGAAGTGTAAGGTAATGCACCAGGAAAACAAAAACCCAGGGAAAGAGTACACAATGGAGGGTGAGATACTAACAACAACAAAAATGGAAAAGGACCTGGGGGTAGTCATATCAGATGACGTAAGGTGGGCAAGCAATGTGAGAGGGCAGTAAGGAGGGCTGGGGGGATAAACAGGAAGTTGTTATCCCTCTGTACAGACAGCTGGTGAGACTCCATCTGGAGTACTGTGTGCAGTTCTGGAGACCCAATCTCCGCAAGGACATAGACAAGATGGAAGCTGTCCAGAGGAGGGCAACTAAAATGGTGTAGGGTCTGCACCGGAAGACATATGAAGAGAGACTAAAGGAGCTTAATATGTATAGCCTCGAGGAAAGGAGGGAGAGGAGGGACATGATAGAAACTATCAAGCATCTCAAGGGAATCAACAAAGTCCAAGAGGGCAACATCTTTCAAAAAAAGAGATGTGCAAGAACAAGGGGGCACAATTTGAAGATGGGGGGCAGCTCAGAGGTAATGTAAGGAAGTATTTTTTCACAGAGAAGGTTGTGGATGCATGGAACGGCCTTCCGGAGGAGGTTGTGGAGTCAAAAACAGTGGTTGAATTCAAGCGTGCATGGGACAGTCATAAGGCAATTCTAGGGGGTGGGGTAGAAAGAAGTAGGCTGCTGGTTAACTAGGATCTGCAGCTTATCCATTAGGTAGGAAAATGGGCAGACTGGGTGGGCCAAGCAGTCCTTATCTGCCATCAAATTCTATGTTCCTATGTTTCTATGTGTTGCCCTCTGTAGGACACTTATGTCTATCAGAATCTAATGAAGTAGCATTTGAAACAATGTTTTGGAGGGCTAAAGTGTCACTAAACAGTTTACTAGTTGTAATACCTCTGTCAGCTTTCTCTAATCCACAGTTGAAATCTCCTACCCAGATTATCAATCTGGATGTAAACAGAAAGGGTTGTAATGGTTTTAAACAAGGCAGCTCTAAGCACTTTAGTCTGAGGGGCATAAATTGAGAGAATCCTGAACTTTCTAAGTGAAACATGAAGTCAAGCACTAGGGTCCTCCCAGGTTCTATGTCTACAAGCCTGGAGACTTTGATATTAGAATTGTTAAATAAGATGCCCACTCCATCGCATTGATCCTGCCTTATGGACCAAAAGGAGGGTCCTTTAGTCCAGAACTTGGATGCTTGCTGCAGTTCAAAATTAGATTTAATCCTGGTATCCTGCACACAAATTGTTTCACTTTGGATCCTGCATAAAGTGTTTAAAACAGTAATCATCTTAGAGTGACTTTTCATGCTATTGACATTTATGGTAATAATAGCTAGAGAGCACTTGCTAAGGAAAAAAGGGAGGGATAGAAAAATACAAACCAAAAAAGACATTTAACTAGGATCAGGGGGTTTGCCACATCTCCTACATCTAGTACATTGTGAGATAAAATCATCTCCCCCCTTTCATCTTCTGTATCAGATGTAGCCTCTGTTGTAACTGAGGCTACTGAGGAAGAATCAGATTCTTCACCCTCTGAGTCTTCATCCTGCCCCTAAGTAACCAAAGCCGAAAATCTATTTCCTGTTTTCCATGTCTCAGCAGGGCTTTCCCTCCCTCTAAGGCTTCCTTTGTTTTTTAGCTAAAGCCTTCCCTAGTCTGTTTTGTTTTTTTGCAGCCACCTTCTTAAAGCTTGTCTCTTGGCTGGGGGGGGGGCATTTCTCTTTCTTCTGGTCTATCAAGGAGGACTGTTTCTTGGTTCTCTAATAAGGGGGAATTTACAGATATACCCTCACTTGAAGGCACTCCTGGTCATTCTATGTTGTTTAGGTTTGTGTTGTCCTGTCTTGTAGGGGTATCTTCTTCTGCAGGAGGGCAGGCTAGGGGGGCTATGACTGAAACCTCTGGGTTTGACACTTTTTGTGTCTGCATCTACTGAGCTTTATTAATTAAACCTTACTGAGAAAGGCAGTCTTCTTGATTATGAGATGCCCAGGGACACTTGCCAGTTTTCTCACAACAAGTTGCACTTGAATAAATTGACACAATTCAGTGAGGAGTGGCCATAATCCAAACAGTGGATGCATTTTGGGGTATCACATGATGAGCTGAGTTGTGTGTGGAAACTGCATTTAAAATAAGATTTTGGTTGCCCTATATACAACAGCATCTTCCTGTCTTTACCTAAATAAATGGTGCTGGGAAGATGCAAAGGGCAATTGTTTGTTGAATACAGCTTTACTTTGATCTTCCAGCCCCCATTCCAAATTTGTTCACTATCCAGAATGGGGGTAGGTTGATCCAGGATTTCACATCTCTGCCTAAGCCAAAAAAGAATATTCTCCACATGGACACCCTCATTACAAAACATGACAGTAATATGTTTTCTAGGTTTCATAAGAGGGATGGCCATGTATGGGATCCAAGCAGGGTTGTTCTTTACAGTTTGATACTGTGACCAAAATCTGTCTAAGGATGATACAGTTTTAAAACTAACATCAAAGTTCCCATTCCCTAAATGAATTAATACAAATATTTCTGATGAAAAACACTCATTGTTCCTTTTAAAAGTTGCTTTGCCACATAAAGCCTGTCTGATGGGTTCTCTAAGCCCCCTTTAAACACCAGCCTCGCTACATTTCTTCGTGGCACTGGCTCACCCTTGATTTGAAACAAATCAGCTAGGTGAAACATAGGGTTTAACCAAGCATTTCTTGAGAGGTCTTGTAATGTAGTTTCAGGGGACCCATTCTATTGTCATTTATAGTTACTATCTCAATAGGATTACTGGGTGCAGAGGTATTTAACATAGACTTTGACGGCAGATAAGGACCGCTAGGCCCATCTAGTCTGCCCATAAGTGGTGTAGTTACTTCTTGCATAATGTCCACATTGGAGCCTGTTGCTGCAGTTACATTCCCTGTGTCCCTTCTTATTTCTGCATTTAAAGTTTCTGACCTGTTTGTTGCTGCTTTAGAGGTGGTAGCTACTTGTGATGAGTGAAATCTCTGCACATCTTTGTCATTTGGGTCAGGTAGCCAATGCCCATTGTCCATTTGAATCCATCCTGCTTTTTCCAGCGCTTTAGCAGGTAACCAGGGCATTTCAGGTAATGCGTTGTTTTCCTTATTTCCTCCTTCCTCCCTATCCAAATTGGGTTTCTCTGCACTCTTCTATTTAGCCTCTGTTGCTGTTTTTGCAGCTTGTGGGGCAGATGGTTCACTCCTTAAATCAGGATTTACTGCCTGATTGCATGTATTTCTGTTGTCAGGCCCAGGAGGATACGAGACTCCCAGTCATCATCCTTTAGCAGTGGATGAAGATTTCAGGGTTTTTTTTGGTTTTCTGCAGCTTTGGGCACACAATGGGACATTGTGTTAAGCTACCAGCTGCTGAAACAGTTCCACTCATTGTTGTTTCAATCGGGTGGGCGGCGACCTTTGATGAGACAGCGTCATTGCTCAACTGTTCAGGCAGCGATGAATCTATCTGTCTTAGGAGCAGTATGCAGCACTGATAACTCAGCCTGCAGCGCTTTCCTTTGTTCTTTCCACTTTGTTTCTTTTTCTACCAGTTTCTGCAATAGTTTCTCTTTATCTGATATTTCAGTTAAGTCAATAACTTTTGTAACTTGTACCTGAACATTCTCTGTTCTATCATCCTCCTGCTGTGACCATTCAATGTCTGTATCAAAGTAATCCTCAGGGATATCTTCTTCAATATCACGATGCACACTAGATTTAGTCTCAGGCAGTAAAGGGGCAGAGGAGGAGACTATCTTCTCTGACTCTGTAACACACAGTCTTCCACCCGGGTCCACTGGATTGGCCATCTTGGTACAGCAGACAAAGCAGTCATCTATACTCACAGGAAGGAAGGCCCCTGCAGGAAGAGTTAGGGAATTTCCCTGGTGTCCTGGCCAAATTTTTCCCATTCACTAAAAATACCACCAACAGCTTAATCTGGTTCAATATTAGTTGGCATCCATCTGTATCCTCCTCCCCCCCCAGGAAAGGGCTAAAAATAGGCAGTATTGTCTAGTCCTCCTTTCCCAGTCAACAAAAACTAAATAAAAATAAATAAAATAATGAATCCATGTAGTGCACTATTAGCTCTGGAGAAGTAGTGAGGGATGGTGGCCAGCAGCAAATTCAGTTCATCTTCTATTCAGGCCCCTTTCCTTCAGATCAGATTCAAGACTTCAACTGAAATCTCATAATATATTAATTAGCATGCAGGTAAAACAGCCAACATATGAATGCATGGATCCCCCTCTTTACTTCCCTCCTTATGAACATGGATAAACTGTCATTCTGCTTGGTTAAACCACAGATGACATAGTCAGCAACCATTGTCTTTCATGGTTTCTCCATGATTTTAACTATGGTTTTCCATGGACAGTCACTGACAGTAAATGACCTATGGACAGACTATGGATAGCCATGGCCATTCTAGTTTCAGAATTATTTAAGATGACCATGATCATCAATGGTTGTTAATTAGAGAAGCTCCTTGCTTTATAAAATTTCATTCACCTCTGATAATTTCATTTTTTTTTTTACAATGACCTTAACATTTTGTATTAAATATATTGAGAGGTTAAAGGAAAAGGAGAAATTGTTTAACCAGGAAAGGCACACTAAGCCAAAGCGTTTTTCCAGCTCTGACCTGGGAGTACAAGGACATTACTTGACTTGCTCAGAGCCTCAAAGTATGCATGTAGGGGTTGTGGGATTCAAACCCAGACGTCTCTGTTTGTAACTCAGAGCACTAAACCACTGCACTATACTGCCTCCTATCTAGGCTATAGCCACTATCCAGATGAGATTTTCTATAAGACAAATTTGGATATACCTCAAATTGCCCCTATATCCAGTGTTCAAAGCTAGGACATATCTAAGTTGAATTTTCAAAGGTCTGACTTATAGTAGTTATATCCAGTTTTTCAAGTCTAGCTTTAAATATGTCTGGACACAATTTTCAGACTGAATGTAATGTGATCTATAATCTATATCTATGGCTTACATTTTTTTATCCAAAACTGTGCATAAAGTGCTTAGAATTGCAATACGTTTTATGATTGTTGAAACTCTCACCCTAGGAATTCCATCCATTTAATGACTTTTTAAAATATTGCTAGATGTAAGCAGAAGCTGTGTCCATTTAATGATTT
This sequence comes from Neoceratodus forsteri, assembly GCA_016271365.2. Lineage (NCBI taxonomy): Eukaryota > Metazoa > Chordata > Ceratodontiformes > Ceratodontidae > Neoceratodus > Neoceratodus forsteri. Next base: position 320,974,010 of record CM028130.1, read on the forward strand.
TTGAAAACACCGCCCATCATATTCACATACTGTATGTCATTGAAACAGCTTACTTTTATGTAGCACTTACTGTACCTATTCAACTTTGCTGCTGCTTCTGTTGCCTCTCATTCATAACTGAGGGAGTGACAAATTTATATTCATACCACCATTCAATGGAACTCATTTAAGATGTGAAGAGTTTTCACATTAAACTATTTTGCATGTGCAAATAAATGATTTCATTATTTAAACCTTATTTTCTCTTCGTAAATTGTAACAGTTGTCATTATGGTTCTCATTCATAATAAATACAGCTGAATTTCCACTGATGCCATCATAAAATGAAACTCTTCTAAGATCATGGTAAGTTCACACATACATTTTTGCATAAGTTCAAAAAAATTAATTTCCTTGTGTAAACCTTATTGTTTCTTCATAAATGGTAACACTTAAGCTGGCCCGGTGGCACTGAGGGTTGAGGCGCTGGATGCCACACCTTGCACCACACTGGCAAACCGGGTTCGGGAATGAGCCCATGTCACTGGGGGTCGGAAGTGGAGGAGAAGGATCAAGCATCCGTAGGTTGCTCTCATTATCTGGAAGGGTGGGATGCCTCAGTGGCCTAGTGACCTGTAGCAGTGGCTGGGGCCAATGGCAGGCCATAGGCAGACTTGGAGGGACATGCTGTGACTGACGCCTGGAAGGGCCACATGCAGTAGCATGTGTGCTCCTGTCCCTTGGCGTCATTGCACACCACAGGTGGAAGGAAAAAGGAAAATATGGACACTAGTCACGGTTGCTTGATGGCCATCTCTGAGGGGGACTCGCTCGGTGCTGAGGGTGCGCTGCTGTACTGGATCAGGTCCTGCTGTGAGAGTGTGAAGGGAGTTCTCCATCTCCCCACCGTGGGGGCAAGCCACGGGCCTGAATATGGAGCTGGGGGGTCCTTGGGACGGTGTCCAGAAAAAACTCAGGAGGATGCCTTAAAGCATGAGGTAAGCAGACTAGTGACCAGGGAAAAAAGTATCAACAACAAAAAAGAAAAATAAACGGTAACACTTGTCATTATGTTGCACCTCATTTATAACTGATGAAATAGCTAAAATAACCATAAAATTAAATTCCATTATGATGTGGTGAGTCGACATGGTAGTTTTTTCGAGGGCTCAAATAAATTATTGCCTTGTGCAAATCATGTTTTCTTTTCATACATTGTAACAGTTGTCCTTACAGTTGAAGCCACTTAATTGGGACACCCTGATGGCAGGCTTTTTGTCCCAATTAAGCGGCCATCCCATTTAACAAAAGGAAATGAAAATTAATGTAGTGACTGCTTCTGTTTATGCTTGCTGTTTGTGCCTTAGTTGTTCTCAACCCTCCCTAACTCTCCCTCTGCTGTGCCTTAAATTGTGCCTCTTTTGATTTGATTTTGTTTACATTATGGCTTTTACCCTTTTGTGATATGGAATAGCTTTGATTATGTGTGAGTGAGAGAGACAGAGAGAAGACTGAGGAGTGTTGGGGCATCCTATTGATTTTTTTTATTGTAGCTATTACTCTGTTGTGCCATGGAGTGGCTTCATGTGAGAGGGTGAGAGAAGACTGAGGGGCATTGGGTCATTATATGAATATGGCAGAGACAAAAGCCATGGACAGAATAGAGAGGGTACGCTGAGCTATAGAGGGGGGTAACAGACTCTGGACAGAAGTGCTGAAATAAAGAGCAGTGGGACAACAAACATGACTGCAGGAATGACAGACATACATTAACCATGGGCAGAAGTGCTAAGCAGTGAGTAGCATTAACAAGAGAGAGCAAGCTGTGCTAAGGGGGTAACAGATCCAATCAAAAAGGTCACAAACATTCATACGACTGAGTGGGAGCCAGGAAATGGCAGGTGGGGGTATCTGTCATACAGATTACTGCGTAATCATTGGGTCATTAATATGGAGTGGGACTGAATCATCCCATATATCTGGCACCCCCATCCCAATTAAAAGGTGCTTATCCCTATTGAAATGCATAGCCACTTAACTGGTTCCTGTTGGGATGTCCCAATAAAGAGAACATTCTAATTGTCCCGATTACGTGGTGTCTACTGTGTTGAGATTAATTATTTTAGTTAGTGCAAATTAAGCTTTCTGATATGCAAATGACTCAAAAAGAGTGTTAACAAAAAGAGCAAGGTGCACATCACCGAAACTCAAAATGGTGATGAGCACTACGGTAACCACTGCAAAGAGCAACAGGTACTTACTTTCCATGCAGGGGTGATATAAAATAACACCCCCCATAATAAATATTATCAACTTCAGGGGAGATGAAAACAGAGGACAGGGGAAAACATGGGGGGGGGGCTATTCTGGGGTGGCAACCAGCAGGTGTGAGGGAACAAAGCTGAGAGGGTGGGGGAACAGCAGTTAGTAAAAAAAAATATATTACCCCCACCAAAAAAAAATTAAGCCACCACAGCCAGACCTGAACCCAGGTCCACCAACTACAGTGGTGGTGACTGAAGCCACTACACCAAACAGCCAGCTTGGAACTGCTTGGCTCAACATATGCCCATAGCCTGATGTTGCTAGTGTAGCTCACTGCTACACTTGCTATATACTGAACCTCGCTATTCTTCAACACTTGCTATTCCTGCTGGCAGTCAAAATGAGTCATTCAAACTGAGTAGCTCAATTTGATTCACCCATGTTACATGATACCGAAATAAAATAATGGTAATTTTCTGGTTATATGAAGAACTTTTTATTTTTTCACTTTATCTTTTTATTAGGATTTAATATAGAAGACAACAACAGTCAATACAGTTGAGCAACATCTTTCATATGAGATAAAGATCACATATTATACACAGTATTATTACAATTGGTAGACATAGAGTTCAGGATTAGCCTAAGTACAATCTACAACATGGATTTATAAAGAATCATGCCATAAGACATGTCTTATTAATGTAACCATTGGTATGAAAATGGCAGGAAACATAGAAACATAGAAACACAGACTTTGATGGCAGATAAGGACTGCTTGGCTCATCTAGTGTGCCCATTTCCCTACCTCCAGGATAGGCCGCAGATCCTAGTTAACCAACAGCCTATTTCTTCCTACCCCCCACAAGAATTGCCTTATGTCTGTTCCATGCATTCTTGAATTCTCCCACAGTTTTAGACCTCACAACCTCCTCAGGAAGGCTGTTCCATGCATCCACTACTCTCTGTGAAATAATACTTCCTCACATTGCCCTGAATTGCCCCCCATCTTTTAAATTGTGTCCCTTGTTCTTGCACGTCTCTTTTCTGAAAGATGCTACCCTCTTGGACTTTGTTGATTCCACTGAGGTACTTAAGAAGTTTCTATCATGTCCCCCCTCTCCCTTCTTTCCTCAAGGGTTATACATATTAAGCTCCTTTAGTCTCTCCTCATATGGCTTCTCTTGCAGACCCTGCACTATTTTAGTTGCCCTCCTCTGGACTGCCTCTATCCTGTCTATGTCCTTGCGGAGATGGGGTCTCCAGAACTGGACAAAGTACTCCAGATGGGGTCTCACCAACTGTCTGTATAGAGGGATAACAACTTCCTGTTTTCTGCTGCTGATGCCTCTCCCTATGCATCCGAGTATACCCCAAGCCATCCCTACTGCCTTCTCACATTGCTTGCTAACCGTAAGGTCATCTGATATGATTACCCCAAGGTCCCTTTCCTTTTTTGTTGTTGCTACTACCCCCCATTGTGTATTCTTCCCCTGGGTTCTTGTTTCCCAGGTGCATTATTTTGCACTTCTTAGCATTGAATCCTAGCTGCCATACTTCTGACCATTCCTCCAACCTTGCCAAGTCCCTTCTCATCCTTTCCATGCCTCCTCGTGTATCAACCTTGTTGTAGATCTTTGTGTCATCTGCAAAGAGGCATACCTTTCCTTCCAGTCCCTCTGCAATGTCACTTATGAAGACATTAAAAAGGACTGGACCCAATATTGAACCCTGCGGTACCCCATTAGTAACCCCTCCTTCTTCAGAGTGGATTCCATTTACAATTACCTTCTGTGTCCTGTTGTCCAGCCAATGTTTTACCCAGGCTACCATCCTGGGACCCACTCCCAGGCTGATTAATTTGACTATTAATCTTTTGTGTGGGACTGTGTCAAATGCCTTGCTAATGTCTAGGTAGGCCATGTCCACAGGCCCTCCCTGGTCTACTACTTTGGTCACCCAGTCAAAGAAATCTGTTAGATTCTTCTGACATGACCTTCCCGCTGTGAACCCATGCTGCCTTGGGTCCTGTGCCCCACTGACCTCTAGGTACTCAACTATTCTTTCCTTCAGAAGTGACTCCATCATTTTCCCTACCACAGAGGTCAGACTGACAGGTCTCTAGTGTCCTGCCTCTGTCTTGGTCTCACTTTTCTGAAGGGGAATTACATCCGCCTTCCTCCAGTCCTCGGGTACCACACCATCCTCCCATGATTTATTAAAAAGAGTAGCCAGTGGTTTCACTAGTTCCCCCCTTAATTCTTTTAGAATTCTGGGGTGAATTCCATTGGGCCCCATTGCTTTGTCCACCTTCAGTTTTAGGAGTTTTTGCAGAACCCTTTCTTCTGTGAAAGGACTGGGATCGACCCCCCTATCAAGAGTGCTTCTGTTAATTGGATTAGGCACTTCCCCCTCCTCTTTTGTGAATACTGAGCAGAAATATTCATTCAGTATCCCTGATTTTTCACAGTTCCCCTCTGCCCACCCACCGTTCATTCTATTCAGCCTCACTATCCCTCCCTTTATCTTTCTACACTCGCTGATGTACCTATAAAAGGTTTTATCCCCCTTTTTAATTGAGTTGGCTATCTTTTCCTCAGTTTGGGCCTTTGCTAGTCTGACTTCTCTCCCTGCTTCCTTCTGTCTTAACTGGTACAGCTCTCTGTTCTGCTCCTTCTGTGTTTCCTTATGCTTCCGGAATGCTATCTTTTTCTTCCTGACTTTCACAGCCACCTCTTTTGAGAACCATAGTGGCTTTTTCTTTCATTTTGATTTATTTATTTGCTTCACACAAAGGCTTGTTGCCTCTGTGATGGCAGTTTTGATGATTCCCCATTGTTGCTCCACAACTCCTTCTAGCCTGTTTGCTAGTGCTTTTCTGAGGCACTCTCCCATCTTGCCAAAGTCAGCCCTCCTGAAGTCCAGTACCCTCACATCTGTATGGCTTTACTCTGTAGCTGAGTTTAACATGAACCACACTGTTTGATGGTCACTTGTTCCCAGATGGCAACCCACTTCTAGATCTGAGATCCTTTCATTGCCCCCGTTTGAGAGTACAAGGTCTAAGATTGCTCCCTCATGAGTGGGTTCCAAAACTAGCTGTCTGAGGCCTGCCACCTGTAGGGCATCAAGAATGGCTCTGCTCTTGGATGTGGCTGCAGCAAATGTGCTCCAATTAACATCTGGCATATTCAGGTCTCCCATCAACAGTATCTCCCCTTTCTCTGCCATTCTAAGAATGCCTTCTATCATATCCTTGTCCATTCCCTCCCCCTGACAGGGGGTCTGTACACAACCCCTGTGTGGATTGTGTTGCCCTTTCCAGTCTCCAAGGTGACCCACAGTGCCTCCTCTCCTCCCTGTTTACTCTTTTGTTCAGTTGCTTTTATCCCTTCCTTTACATAGAGAGCTACTCCTCCCCCTCTTCTCCCCTGCCTGTCTCTCCTGTAGGTTATGTACCCTGGTGTGTTAACATCCCAGCCATGGTTCTCTGTGTACCGTGTTTCTGTGACTGCTACGATGTCCAGGCATCCCTCTTCCATCAAGGCTACCAGTTCAGGGAGCTTGTTGCCCAGACTATGGGCATTGGTACTCATTACCCTCCATTTCCTGATGGCCTTACTCCTTTTTGCCCCATCCCTGTCCTTCTTGCCTTTGTCACTTTCTCCAATTACCCCTGCCCTTCTCCCTATCAACACCTCTATGTTGGTGTTTACCACACTTACTACCGTGATTTTTTTTGGGGGGCTAGGATTTCCCTGCTCCTTTCCAGTGCCTCGCCCATGGCTAGTTTAAATGCTTGCCAATGAAGTATTTAAACCTATCACCTAGGATCCTGGCTCCCCTCCTGGACAGATGCAGCCCATCATGCCAGTATAGGTTTGTATCACTCCAGGTGGACCCCCAGTCCCCAATGAAGCCAAATCCCTGAGCTCCACACCAGTTTTTCAACCACTGATTGAATCCCATGGTGTGGAACACCCTAGCCTCTCCTACGCCATAGATGGGCAGCACCTCTGAGAAGGTTACCATGCATGCTACTTGTCTAAGGCCCCTCCCCAATTCTAGGAAAATTTGAAGGAGAGCAAGTTAAATGCGTGGAAGCAAATGCCTAGATAATGCATAGACATATTACATATTCAGTTAGTATTACAGTTTATTATTCAGGAAGATGTGAATAATTGTACTGTATAATTGGATATTGAGACAGTAAGAGAGAGACAGAGAGAGAGAGAAAAAGAGAGAAAGAGATAGAAGAATTAAGAGAAGTAAGAGAAAGAGAAAGTGAGAGATAGCTGCACAGTTATGGGCTGAAATATTGCTTACATAATGACAATAGGAGAGAAGATAACTCCTATATCAAGATATAGGGCTAGCAGAAATGTTAATATAATTAAAATAACCCTGCCAACATCTGTCATACACAGTGAGTCGGTCAGAAGAAACTTGGGACAATCAGTCCAAAGAGGCATATTAAGAGACATTTTGATGAATATCTGAGAGAGTTGGCACAATCATTGACTTCCAATTCATGGGAAGGAGATGTTTAACAAATAAAGATAACATATTCAGCCACCTAAAGTGAGCATGGGAAAAAGTAGCATTATTTGTGATAAGGATACCTCGGAGGAAGAGTTTAGGGTCAAAACTGATTTGTTCTCCAATTACTTTAGTAGCAGACAAATGTATTTTTTGCCAAAGCTTGTTAATAGGAATGTAGGACCAAAGAATTTGAAGTAAATCTCCTCCAGGTAAGTTACAATGCCAACAGCTGTTATCATTTATTAGTCCCATACACTGTAATATGAAAGAGGTTCTATACCATTGGTGTGAAATTTTTATTTGGTTTAAGGAGCTGCGAGTATCTTTAAAGATACTGTGGGATAGAGGCCAACAAGTGTGCCATTGTGTCTGAGAGATATTGGCCCAGATATTCAAAAGGGTTGCGCATGGCACAACAGTGTTGCACAATGCACAACCCACTGATGCGCCCGGCGCGATATTCAAAAGGGAAGAGTCGCCGCAAATTCGATCTTGGCAGTGCACATCCAGTAATGTATCTGGTACAGGTGAAGGGGCGTGCCCATGCATAACCTGCACAGCCCAATATTCAGCCCGGGATGTGCAGAGCCATGCATGCGCAACCCCTACTTGTGCCAGCACAAAGTTGAGCCCAAAAAATAGGAACAAATGATGGCCACCCACAGGTTAGCTGCCGCATTGCAGGGTGCAACACATCAGCTGCCACCTGTGGGTGGCCACCCGAGTTCCTGTTGCACCTGGCGGTGCCCCCATGCCCCATCATGGGCATCTGTGTACATAAACCCCCCCTCCAGTATCCCTGGTGGTCCAATGGACCGCTATGTGCCTGATCACGGGCATTTGTCTCCCCAAAAAAAGCCTCGTCTAATATCCCTGGTGGTCCAGTGGACCACAGTCTGATATCGCGGGCATCTGTAAAACATAAAAAGGCGACCAATTACCCTGGTGATCTAAGGTGTACCCCTCTCACAACCGCCCTGAGCCCCCTACCCGCTCCCCAGTCAGCCGGGCAGCAGCTCCCACCCACCTGCTGCCCGCTGACACCAACTGAGAGCTCAGTGAGGACGTTGCCCATGGTTCACAGTGTGAGCCAATGGGCATGTAGCCTATACCGTATTACAGAAGTCCAAATATGTGGAATGAATCATTCACATATCTGAATGTGTAATGGGGATGGGCTGCACACCCATTAGCTCAAGCTGTGAACCAATAGGCGGCAGCCCTACCGAGCTGTCAGTCGACGGGCATTGGGGCGGCAGGCGGGTAGGGTGCTGCCGCCCACCGGCTGACCGGGGGGGAGCGGGGTGGTGGGGCTCAGTGGGCAGGTGGGGAAGGGGGTACACTAGATCACCAGGGTAATAGGCCATCTTTTATGTTTTACAGATGCCCGTGATCAGGCAAAGTGCAGTCCACTGGACCAGCAGGGATATTGGACAGGGGGGGCGTTATTATACCGATGCCTGTGATCTGGCACATAGCAGTCCACTGGACCACCAGGGATATTAGATGAGGCTTTTTTTGGGGAGACAAATGCCTGCGATCGGGCTGCAGGGGGCGTCGGTCCCCGACGGCTGCTGCCTGGCAGGATGCCAGGTGCAAGTCGTCGGGGATCGGTGCACCTGCATGCTAATGGGATGCAAATGGGGCCATAATGACATGCAAATGGCCCCATGTGTGCCTTGCATAAATTATGGCCCCATTTGCATGTCCCCTTTTGAATATCGCAGGTGCTGTGCATGGTGCAATGGCATTTGCGCTAGCGCATCTCCATGCTCCACTCTGACCACTTGCGCTGGTGCAGTGCCACTGCACCATGCACAGTGGGGGTGGCCAGGGTGTGATATTCAAAGCTGCTGCACCATAGCACAGTTCTGTTGAATATCGCCCAGGCCACACCCCTGCGCAACCAAGTTGAGCTAAGCCCAGGCTTGTGCCACTGCCTGGCGCAGTTTGAATATCCGGGCCATTGTAATTAAGGAGGGTACTCAATTTGCATTTTGCAGATAAAGATTGATCTGGTGCACTGTCTCTGATGTCTTTATATGTTGTGCTGTTCCATTTGGCTGACAGTATAATCCAGTGTGAGATGTGTTGATCATGCAAGGTATGTTCGTTCACAAAGCAGGAAATGGAGTTATAGGCAGTTCTGAATTGCAGATATTTCCAAAGGTCTTGCTTTAGAATCCCCCAGTTTTGCTGCTAGTCTGAAAATGATTTTAAGTTTAAAGAGTTCCGATAAAGAATATCGCCTATGATGAATATATCTCGGTTTTGCCAGGTATGGCAAAATATAATCTGGTTCCCCAGAGATAAGGTAGGATTTCACCATAAAGGGGTATAGAAGAAAGGAATCTGGCTGGATTTTAAAAATGTATGAGTTAATTTCCAATAGCAGGCAGAGGCTGATATAGTGGGATGGAATTTTGGCTTGGGGGTAAGGGCATTGAAGATAAATGAAGTGGGGACCCCACAAGGGCATAATGAGGACTCCATTATGACCCATAATGGAGTATGGGGATAGGGTTTGCAAAACCATTTAATGGGTTGCACAGCTTGAAAGGCCCATAACTAAGCTTTAAACCATGGGAGGCCAAACACCCCCTTATTCTGGTGAGTAGTGAGTTTAATGTGACTGAATCTCAGTGTATTTTTTTCCCCAAATAAAATTCTCAATTAGTTTTTCAAGCTTAGTTAGAAAGGTAGCAGGCAAATTTAAGGGGATATTGGTGAACAGATAAAGCACCTTAGGTGATATGGTCATCCTAATGGCAGTTATTTTTCCCATAAAGGAAAGAATAAGAAGTTTCCATCTTTCTATGGTTGTCTTAATACTGACTAGCAAGAGGTTGAAATTTGCATCCCAAATTGTATCCAAATGAGGGGTTATATTTATGCCTAAGTCTGTGATGCCTTGAGGTGCCCAGTGAAATCCAAGCGGTATAGTCATAAAAGATCTACATTGGTCATTGAGGGGAAGTGTTTCAGATTTGCCGTAGTTCACGATGAGGTCAGAAATTTCAGTAAATTTGTTAAGTATTTTAATTAAGGGTATACCAACCTCATTTAAATTTTCAAGAAGAATTATAAGATTGTCTATGTAGGAAAGGGATATATACCTAGAATTTCCAATAGGGATACCTTTGACATTGGAAGCTTGACGTAAACTGGCAGTTAAGGGTTCCATGGCCAAGATGAACAGTGAAGGTGATAGGGGGCATCCTTATTTAGTACCTCTCTCAAGTTGAAAAGATGGAGAGAGTAGACTTAGTAAGAACTTTTGCAAGGTGCGAGGTATAGAATAATTTGATCCAGGAACAGAAATTTGGAGAAAAAACAAAATGGATTAAAACTAGATATAGGTCGTTCCAATTTAAAGAATCAAACACCTTTTCAAAGTCAATAGCAATGGAAGCAGCAAGTGACTTGAGAGATTTGGCCTTATGTATTAAATTAAATAGTGAGCGTAAGTGGTCAGAATCATTCCTATTTTAAATGAATCAAGCTTAAGAGCAGTGAATTAGTTTGGGGAGAAGGGGTTCCAGATGAGATGATAAAAGTTTTGCAAAGATCTTTCCATCAGTATTCAGCAATGAAATTGGCCTATAGCTGGCAGGAAGGGAGGGGTCTTTATTTTTTTTTGGAATTAAAGTAATAACTGCTTTGGTGCAGGTTAGAAGAAGTTTGCCCTTATCAGTGGCTCCCTGAAATACTTTGAAAAGCAGGGGACAAAGAGTGTCGGAGAGCAGCTTACAGAAATCTACGGGGAATCCATCACCTCCCGAGGACTTATCAGATTTTAATGAAGACAGGGCTTTCTGAATCTCTTGAAGAGTAAAGGGTTCATCTAACAAGTTTTTTTCTGAGGTAGATAGGTGAGGTAGATGCAAGTTGTTTAGAAATTGCTGTATGTGTGGGTCTGGCGAGGATTTTTAATTTGTGTACAACTTCTGGTAAAAGGATCTCACGATAAGATTAATAGATAAATTATCAGTGTATATTTTTCTTTGTGGGCCCTTGAGACTTGAGATGTGCCGTTCCATTTTGTTGGACTTTTAATTGTTAAGAGAGAAGCTTCCCACTTTTATCACCATGCTCCCAGTACTTATATTTAAGTCTAAACAGGGCTAATTCAGTTTTGCAGAAAATAAGTTTGTTTATTTTGGTCCTTATTTGTAAGATCTCAAAATGAAGTGGGGACTCAGGATTAGGTTTGCTAGTTTTAAAATATAGATTCTTTTTGGCTTTAAGTGTATTTTCTAAGTCTGCTAATTGTTGTTCTCTTGATTTTTCCTGTGTGACTAATAATTCCCCATGAACTGTGGCTTTTAGGCTTCCCACACATTACTCATAGAAGTGTCTACCAGGTCATTGAAGGAGATGAAGTCATTAATCTTAGATTTAACCCAAGGTAGGAAATCAGGGTCCCTAGGAAGGAGAGGATCAAGACACCAAGAAGAAGATTTGGAGAGAGATAGGCCCCCACAAAAGTTGTAATTTAACCAGAGAGTGGTCTGAAACAACTATTGGGAGGATGGAGGATTCAATAGTTTTTTCAACAATAGAGGAGGGGACGCGAACCAATAATCAATACAGCTATATGTTTTATGAAGAGTTGAGTAGAAAGTAAAGTCCCATTAACGAGGATGGTAAAGTCACAATATGTCTGACAGGCCAAAGTCTTTCATTAATAATGAAAGGGCTTAAATACCTCTGGGGTGAGAATCTGTAGATACATTACTTCTATCCAAGTGTGCTTCCATGGCTAAGTTACAATTACCTCCAAGTATTATGGGGATATTATTTATATTATTGGATAGTATTTGTTGTGCTAAATTATGGAAGAACTTGGGAGACACTGAGTTAGGGGCATATACATTAACAAGCATAAGGGGCCAGATGGGGTATTTAAAGTAGTTATTAGCCATCTGCCTTCTGTATCTGCAATGTATTTTATGAGGGACCAACTGAGGTTCTTATGAATCAGTATAGCTACTTCCCTTTTTTGAAGAAAAAGAAGATTCAAAAATTTGACTAACCCAAACTTTTTTAAGTCTGATGACATCCTGTGTCAATAATTTGGTTTCCTGTAAGAAACCAATATGTGCTTTGTGTTTCTTAAGGTATGAGAGAATTTGCTTTTGTTTATGGGGAGAATTGAGTCCCTTCACATTCTATGCATACATTAGTAGGTCACTCATGGTAACTATCTAAGAGAGAATAACAGTTTACGGAATAGCGAGGGACTTTGAGGAATCAAGTAGAGGGCATCCCAGAAGCAAATGATTGAGTAGATGCATATGTAGAGGGTGGCAGGATCAATTAAGTATGCATAGTAGAATATGTGGTGTAGTAAGATCATGTGTATCTCTCTGAAATAACAATATTTAGAGAAAAGGTAGAAAGGCATTAATAGCAATAAGATTATCAAACAGTATAACAATACTATAACAATAGACAAAACTTCTTGAAAGTGTGGGGAGATATGAGTCAGTAATCTATACCAAAAGACTCTCTCACCATACACCTGGGCATAGATAGTGGAAGTAGATCTAGAAGAGCAAACCAAAAATTAAACTGCTTGCTCCTTAGATCTAAACCTTATAAACAATAATAAAGATAATTGTACAGTAGGTTCTCAAACAGGAAACAATATTCCATAAAGAGGAAGGAAACCAGATATTAACCTTATCATAATGAAACAAATCCTACATAGGAGTATAAAGAATAAAAATATCAAATCATATTATATCTTTTAAACACAGTGAAAATAGGTGTGTCAGCCTATTTCAGAAGAGTACCTATGTCAAGCATATTGGAGACCAGTTCTACCACAAAAGGAAAATGAAGGAACCAGGTATTTAACCAGACATATTATATCTGAAATATAGATGTGTAGCAACTGAGAGGGGTAGCAAAGTCAGCTCCCAGGGTGGGGGCTGACCAAACGAGCAGATGCGAAAGACCATTAGGCCTATTCTGCTGGCATTTTAGTATGTTAGTAACTGCATTTATCAAAACTATCCACTAGAATAACATACAAAAAATACTATAGCCATAATGAATCAAGATACATTGGAATGAAAAATTCTTGTATTAATTTTGTTAATTTGAAAGGTATAATTGACACAGTGTTAATATGGTGTTAATATCATTGTGCCAAAGGTCAATAATGGGATAGCAGGTTATAAAGGAGAGCCAGCTTTGGCATAACAGGAATTATAGAAAGTTCTATTATTGAGACATTTCCCCCATACTCGAACATTGCCTGCATGAAATAATAAATGGAGTAACTGGATCTAAAAGATAAACCCAGTAAGCCCCAATGTCAGAAGAGAGACCAAAGATAAAAGGTTCCCTATATTTCTAGGCTTCAAGTAAATAGGGTGTGCAAGATAGGTTGTATCAAGAACTATATTTCATCTGTATACCAAAAATTGCTGGCAACATACACACACACACACACATATATATATATATATATATATATATATATATATATAGAGAGAGAGAGAGAGAGAGAGAACTGGTGCTGTGAGGAAGGGTTTGGATTCATTGGTGACTGGGGACCCACCTGGAGGGATGGAGGTTTGTTCAAGCCTGACGGCCTGCATCCATCCTGGAGGGGAATCCAAGCACTCAATGATAAGTTTAAATGCTACATTGACAAGCATTTAAACTAGCAAAGGGGGGTGACAGACCAGCAAGGAGGGTACCTACTTGCTCACCCCCCACAGCTAGCAGTGGAACCAGTGAACCAGAGGAGTGGCTATCTCTGCAAAGCAGTGTGCAAAAGATGAAGATTAGTGCCCAAGAGGTGGATAAGCAGAAAAGGGGCAAAATTCAGCAGAAGGGCAGACAGCAAGGAGAACCAGGGATAAATGACAACCTAGGAAGGGGCTGGAGTAGAACAGAGAAACAGTCTAGGGAGGTCAAATCATGGAAAGCTATGTGTGCAAATGCCAGGAGCCTTAGCAACAAGATGGAAGATCTGGAGGCTGTCATGGTACAGTCAGACCTGGACATTGTGGCCATCACTGAAACATGGTGTAATGATAACCACGACTGGGAGATGACCATACCTGGCTACAACATATTCAGAAGAGACAGAGCAGGCAGGAAGGGAGGAGGGTGGCACTGTATGTGAAAAATGACATAAGGCCACAGAGATCCAGGAGGAACAAAATGGGGAGAGATACTGTGGGTTAAGCTGGAAAGGAAAATGGGGACAGCCATCCGCACAGGTGTGGTCTATAGACCACCAGCCCAGGAGGAAGAAACAGATAGGGAGCTGATGCTAACAATCCAAAGGATGGCAGACAAGGGTGAGGTAGTACTGGTTGGAGACTTCAATATTCCCGACGTGGACTGGAGCATCCCAGCAGCAGCATCAACTAGGAGCAGATTTATCCTGGACTCCCTTCAGAGTGCCTTCCTCAAGCAACTGGTCATGGAACCAACTCGGCAGAAGGCAATACTGGACCTTGTGCTCACAATCAGGGACAGTGTGATGGGGGTAACAGTGGGGGAGCACCTGGGAAACAGTGACCACCAGTCATTGTGGTTTGAAATCACAGAAAGAGCAGAACCAAACCACACAAAAACACGTATCCTGGATTTTAGGGGGTAGACTTTGGGAAAATGGGGAGATACTTGAAAGAGGCATTAAGGGGAATGGGACAGGAATCAGGGGTTGAGGAACAGTGGGCAGTATTTAAAATGGGGATTACAAGAGCAACAGAATTATGCATTAAGCAGGTTAGCAAGAGAAAAGGAAGAGGAGACCATTATGGTTTTCCAAAGAGGTAGCAAAGAAAGTGAAAGCCAAAAAGATTGCATTCAGGCAATACAAAAGACACAGGCAGAAGGGGATAGGGAGAAGTACCAGGAGAAGCAAAGGAGGCAGGGAGGCTGCAAGGGAAGCCAAAGCTCAGACAGAAGAACACATTGCAAAATCAGTGGGTAGAGGGACAAAACCTTTCACAGAATGTAGTAAAAAGAAAGACAAAGGAGGGATAGTGAGACTGAAGGGGAGGATGGGGCTACGTGGAGGATGACAGTAGTAAAGCTGACATATTGAACAGGTATTTATGCTCAGTCTTTACTGAGGAAGAGGAGGTAATGGGTCTGAAGGGGTACAAGGGGTGAGAATGGTGCAGAAATGGACACAAGTCCCTTTACACGAGAAAGGGTCCTGAAGGAACTGGAAGTAATAAGAGTTGATAAAGCAATGAGGCCAGATGGGGTGCACCCCAGGTCCTTAAAGAACTAAGAGAGGTGGTGGATGAACCTCTGGCTATCCTGTTTAGCCGATCACTGGAAACAGGAGGTACCCAAAGACTGGAGGACAGCAGATGTAGTCCCTTATACAAAAGTGGGAACAAAGAGGAAGAGGGAATTACAGACCAGTCAGCCTCACACTCAGTAGTGGGGAAGATCATGGAAGCACTACTGAATGAGAGATTAGTGGAACATCTGGTTGTCAATGGACTACAGGACCCAAGGCAGCATGGTTTCACCAGGGGAGGTCATGTCAGACCAACCTCATTGAATTTTGACTGGGTGACTAGGAAGGTGGATCAGGGGAGGGCAGTGGACATGGCCTATCTGGACTTCAGCAAGGCCTTTGACACTGTGCCACATAAGAAGACTAACACAAACTGAGGAATATGGGTGTGGGCAGGACAGTAGTGTGGTGGGTAGGTAACTGGCTGGGTGGCAGGACACAGAGGGTGGTGGTAAATGGCTGTCACTCCACAGAGGAAGAGTGACCAGTGGGGTACCACAGGGATCAGTGCTGGACCGATCCTATTCAACATCTTCATCAGTGACATTGCACAGGACCTAAAAGGCAGAATTTCACTGTTGCTGATGACACAAAGCTCTGTAACAGAGTAGACACACCAGAGGGTGTAGACAGAATGAGAAGCGACCTGCAGAAACTTGAAGAATGGTCAGGGGTTTGGCAGTTGAAATTCAATGCGAAGAAGTGCAAGATAATGCATATGGGGCACAAAAACCCTGGCACAATATATCAGTTGGGGGGTGAGGATATAGCATGCACCAAGCAGGAAAGGGATCTTGGGGTTGTCATCTCTGATGACCTCAAGATAGGGAAACAGTGTGACAAGGCAGCAGGTAAAGCAAATAGGATGCTGGGATGTATAGGCAGGGGCATCACCAGCAGGAAAAGGGAGGTCATAATTCTGCTATACAAGACACTAGTGAGGCCCCACCTGGAGTACAGTGTACAGTTCTGGAGACCATACCTATGTAAGGACATAGACAGGGTAGAGAAGGTTCAGAGGAGGGCAACAAAGATGGTGCATGGATTGCATCACAAGTCCTATGAAGACAGGTTGAAGGAACTGAACATGTACTCCCTGGAGGAGAGGAGGGAGAGAGGGGATATGATAGAGACATACAAGTATCTTACAGGGAGGAACAGGGTGCAGGAAAACACTATTTTTAAGTGAAAAAGATGTTCCAGGACTAGAGGGCATGGGATGAAGTTGGAGGGAGGACGATTCAGAGGAAACATGAGAAAGAATTTCTTCACAGAACGGGTGGTGGACAAGTGGAACACCCTGCCAGAGGAAGTGGTGGGGGCTGAAACAATACGAGGTTTAAGAATGCATGGGATAGACATAAAGGAATTCTGGAGGTCAGGGGCAAGGGGCAACAGACTTCTAGGAAAACAAACTGAACTTACAAGCTCAAATGGGCAGACTGGGTGGGCCATAGGCTCTTATCTGCCGACACTGTCTATGTATCTATGTATGTGTGTGTATATATATATGCAGGGGTGTCGCATCTGGATAAGGATAAAAAGACCAGTAAGGTGGAGGGGACGGATGATGCCATCCCCACCAAAAGGGTGTGGTTTGCCCTCAAGGCCCTAAAGAAAGACAAATCTCCTGGGCCGGATGGCATTCATCCGAGAGTACTATGGGAATTGGCGGACATACTGGCTGCACCCCTGGCGGAGCTTTTCAACAGGTCACTTGAGACAGGGAGGGTACCTAGGGATTGGCGAGAGGCACATGTGGTACCAATCCATAAAGGGGGCCAAGGAAGTACCAGGAAACTATAGACCCATCAGTTTAACCTCGGTGGTGGGAAAATTAATGGAGAGTATACTAAAGGAACGATTGGGGTTTACTTGGAGGAGGTGGGAGGTCTGGATATCGGCAGCATGGGTTTGTGCCAGGTAGATCATGTCAAACCAACCTTGTGGAGTTCTATGAATGGGTAACATCAGAACTGGACAGGGGTAAGCCTGTGGATGTATTATTCTTGGACTTCAGCAAGGCGTTTGACCTGTCCCCCACAATGGTCTGGTGGAGAAACTGATGGGGTTAGGAGTAGGCCCTTTGATGGTCAGATGGATTGAAAACTGGATAGCTGGACGCACTCAGAGAGTAGTGGTCTGTGGGGAGCTCTCGAACCCTACAGAGGTTGGTAGTGGGGTACCACAGGGCTCGGTCCTGGGTCCAATCCTGTTTAATGCATACATATCAGACATCAGGGATGGTATAGGGTGTGAAATGAGTCTCTTCGCGGATGACTCCAAGATGGGAGCAGTAGTTGAGGGAGAAGAGGGGAGGTTGGCCCTGCAAGGGGACCTGGACACCCTGGAAAGCTGGGCTCACACATGGAAATTAAATTTCAATATCACCAAGTGCAAGTTGTTGCATCTTGGTCGGGAAACCTAAACACAGGTACACCTGGGAGGGAGGTGCTGGAAGCCTCAACAGGGGAAAAAGACCCAGGGGTCATGGTGGATACATGTATGAATAACACTGAGCAGTGCAGGAGAGCAGCTAGCAAGGCAAACAGGATGTTGGGATGCATCGCAAGGGGATCACCTCTAGGAGCAAGGAAGTGATTCTGCCACTGTACAATGGACTGGTTAGACCACACCTTGAGTACTGTGTACAGTACTGGAGACCACACTTGAAGAAGGACATACAGCTCCTGGAGAGGGTACAGAGGAGGGCAACAAAGATGATACGAGGCTAGGGGATTTGACGTATGAGGACAGACTTGAGGAGCTCTGCCTGTTTTCATTGGAGGAGAGGAGAGACAGGGGGGACATGATTGAGGTCTTCAAGTACCTCAAGGGAATAAATAGGGTAAACATGGAGGGGATCTTTAGACTAAAGCAGGGAGGCATCACCAGAGGGCATGGTTTGAAGTTGGAAGGTGGAAGGGTGAGGGGGGAAAAGAGGAGGAGGTTTTTCACTGAGAGGGTGGTGGACCCTTGGAATGCTCTGCCTGGTGAGCTGGTTCAGAGATCCACAGTGGAGAGCTTTAAGAAAGGGTGGGACAGACACAGAAAGTGGATGTATCAGATGATGGCCTGTCCCGGGGGGGTGGGGATGGATGATAGGGTTTCTGGAGCACAAGGGATGGAGGGTCTCGCACCCAACTAAGGATCTTGGTTCGAGCAGACTTGATAGACCATAAGGCCTAATCTGCTGGCATATAGTATGTTAGTATATATATATATATATATATATATATATTATGGTAGCATACCATGCTACCATAGTTAGGGTTGAGGAGCCATTTACTTGTTAAACCCAAAATTTTGCACCTTAATAACTTTGCAACCGTTTGATGGATTTGCCTGAAATTTGGAATACACAATCAAGAACCATAAGCCTTAGGATCTGCCAAGTTTCATACCGGTCGGATACATGGCTGCGAAGTTATTAAGCGTGATCTGCACGTGCATTTACGCTTTTTCTGGAATTCTACGGTCACGCCTACAGGTTGCACGGTTTGCACGACTGGTCCAAAATCTTCTGGGAACGTGCGGCTGGGGTCCCCAATGTGCCTTTTGAAGATTCCATGAAAAAATATTAAACGGTTCAAAAGTTATTCAAAAAACAATTTCCCATTATAAATCAATGGGAAAAGTTAACAAAAAGTTCAACAGTGTCGCTAATGCACTATTTACTGTCGCAAATGGCCCTTTTACTGTCGCAAATCTGCCATTTTGTTTTCAGTTAGTGATCAGAAAAATGCTTGGCATTTAAAATTGAGACCCTCTAGCAACCTAATTCTTTTTGTATTCACCTAGTCGGGCCCTGAGGATGTTAGCCATGTCTTTATTTTGGGGTAAAACACCCCAGAAATATGTTTCCCAGATTTCTGGAAAAAGTACTTTCACAAAGTAGTGTCGCACTCATGAAAGTGTCTCAAATTTTTGCAAACCTTTCACAAATCATGACACTACTTTGTGACACTATGCCCAAAATAACAGTAATTCTTTGGCACCCTGCTGCAAAAGAAGGTTTGGAGTTTTGGGCTGAAATTTGGAAGGACTGCAGCTGACATCTCACAGATGTGCTTTTCAGTATCTTGTTGAAAAAATATTATACAGTGTTAAAGTTACAGTACTCCAAAGTTGACACTTTTTCCCATAGGATAACATTATGGCGTACAACGCATAGCAGCAATCGTTTGGCGCCCTGCTGCAAAATAACGGTTTGGTCTTTTGGGCTGAAATTTTCAGGGAACACAGCCAACATCCCACAGATGTGTCTTTCAGTGGTTTGGTGAAAAAATTTTACAGGGAGGCAAAGTTATGGCAGTCCGAACTTCTGTTTTTTCCATAGGATAACATTCTGACGTTCACCTTTCAGAACCCGTATTCTTGAAAACAGTCGAGATACGGACTTTTGTCAAAATAGCTCTACTAAGGCCTAAGTACAAAACTAGCCAGGAAAGTGATAATTCATATGACTTTTAAATTTTTTTTCTATGTCGTATGGTTACTGAGATGTAAGCAATTTACTATTCTAAGTCCTCATTATGTTTGCTTGCACCCATGTACAAGAAACATAGTGCCATCATTTGAGTTTTCCAGAGGTGTGTCAGCCTCTTCCAATTCAGTCACTGTGTTTTCGGGCGCAGTCGCAGTGCACCAATCACTGCTCCAGCCGTCTATGACAGCTGAAAATGCAGTGGCATACAGTTGAAAGGAAGAGCTCCGCTTCAGTGAGCAGAGCTCCCCCACTCACACACACACATGCCGCACACACACTCGTCTCCTTGTGCCTTCCCCTCCCCACACTGTCACGGCCGGCGGGGTGCCCAATCACCTGTCGGCTCCACGCCCCCCCAAAGCATCCAGAGGCCACGCTGGGAGCCCACCCCAGCATGACAAAATGTTTTATGGACAACGGGGGTGCCCAATCCTCCATCGGCTGCACGCCTCCCACAAAGCATCCAGGTGCCATGCTGTGAGCCCACCCCAGCATGGTAAAATGATGTTATGGCCGACGGAGGTGCCCAATCCCCTGTTGGCTCCTGCCCCCCACCAACATCCTTCCAGCTGCGACGCTGGGAGCCCACCCCAATGTGGCAAATGTTCCTCATTGTCTTAGAAAAAAAAACAACCTATAAATACGAAAACTGTCCCTCGGCGCTTCTCCCTGCCCCCCTCCCACAACCTGCACCCACCCACTGCATACCCTGCCTCCCCACACCCCTCCCTCACCCCATACTTACCTCCAGAGCTCAACGTGACGATCTTCGGTGGACCAGGAACACATCTGCACACTTCAAAGCCGACCGCGAACTGAGGAAATGCTGGTAAGCAGTATAATGGGATACATAGGGTTTTTTCAACTTTATTGCATATCTCAGGCATTTTTTGGAATTTTTGCACCAAATTTTCAACATGGGGTTTTTGGGACCCCTTCTCAAGAATGCTGTCACTGTCATGGCATTACTCAGGCCCGAAGGGTGATTTTGCAGCCACTGCATGAAATCACCTTTCCGGAATGATTAAAGAAAATACACTGCCAGTGTTCATAAGGTGGGCTCTCAAAAAGCCTATTTTGAAAATTTGGTGGAAAAATTCCTAAAAATGACTGTTTTATGAGCATGCATTGCGCAGTTCCTACGCACGCTCGTAAGTTCACAAATTTTCAATATTTTCACTCCAGATTTTCAACATTGCCATTTTATCACACCTCCTTATGAGCTGCACAGCTGTCATTTTTCACATCTCACCCAAAATGTGTTTCTGCCCATGTAGTCCACAATGGCGCAGTCGGTGTGTGAAATCAATGTACAGGACACATTAAGAACATTGCAGTGACACTGTTCATGAGCAGAGGTCTTAAAATGGCTATGTTGAAAATTTGGTGTAAAAATTCCTAAAAGTGACTGTTTTACGAGCATGCGTTGCACAGTTCCTACGCACGCTCACAAGTTCACAAATTTTCAATATTTTTACTCCAGATTTTCAACATTGCCATTTTACCATACTTTCTTATGAACAGTACAGTTGTCATTTTTCACATCTCGCCCACAATGTGTTTCTGCCCATGTAGCACACAATGGCGCAGTCAGTGTGTGAAATCAACGTATGGGACATGTTAAGAAAATCACAGTGACACTGGTCATGAGCAGAGGTGTTAAAATGGCTATGTTGAAAATTTGGTGAAAAAATTCCCAAAAATGACTGTTTTAGGAGCGCACGTTGCGCAGTTCCTACGCACGCTGGCAAGTTTGCGAATTTGTAATATTTGCACACCAGATTTTCAACAGTGCCATTTTACCACACTTCGTTATGAGCAGTACAGCTACCATTTTTCACATCTTGCCCAAAATGTGTTTCTGCACATGTAGCGCACAATGGTACAGTCGGTGTGCGAAAACAATGTTTGGGACAGATTAAGAAAATCACAGTGATACTGGTCATGAGCAGAGGTCTTAAAATGGCTATGTTGAAAATTTGGTGACAAAACTCCATAAAATGACTGTGTTACGAGTGAGCATTGCGCAGTTTCCACACACCCTCGTAAGTTCATGAATTTGTAATATTTTCAGTCCAGATTTTCACCAGTGGCATTTTTCCAAACCTCCTTATGAACAGTACAGCTGTCATTTTCCACAACATGGCCGAAATGTGTTTTCACACTTTCAGCACAGAAATGCATGGTCGCTGTGGGAAATCATTGTTCAGGACAGATAAAGAAAATCACACTGACACGGTTCATGATCGGAGGTCCCAAAATGCCTGTGTTAGCAATCTGAACTAAAAAATCCCCAAACTAGTTACATTACGGGTGTGCATTGCACAGTTTCTATGCACGCTCGTGACTTCACCAGTTTTTTTAAGATTTTCACAGCAGATTTTCAACATTGCCATTTTTTACACCTCCCCATGAACTGTACTGCTATCATTTTTCACATCCTGTTCGGAATGTGTCTTTGCACCTGTGGTGCCAAATGCCATAGTCACTGTGCAAAAGCAGTTTTCGCCTAACAAACTGATATTGCCACTGTTCATGAGGTGGGGGTCACAAAAAAACCATGTTGAAAATCTGGAGTGAAAATACCAATCAATGCCTGAGGTGTTAGTTTTTCCGACCATAATGTCCCACCCTGTAGAGAATGACAGGCATCAGGGGTGTGACTTGGGATTCTTATCATCATCATCATCATCAAATCTTTATTTATTCAGGCGAACATCATTGAGCAAGGCTCATTTACAAGATGGACCTGATAAGGTCAAGGTTCAATAGTTGATACACAACAGATACATCATACACTTATATAAGACAGTTATACATACAGGGGAAAATAACGTTTATAAACACAGTGATGTACAGTAAATTCACATGATAAAAATGGTTACAGGAAAGTTAAGCTAATATTTACAGTATGTACAGTAGTTACATATCCCAGTGGTGGGGCATGGCAGACACTCAACATAATGTAATACTAGGATGGTGAAGGTATTACTGGGTGCCATAAGATGAGGTGTCTGTCTGGAAGGAATATGCCATATATGGTTTGGAAGGAGATTTGTGAGATGACAATGCTAGCTCTAGTGGTAGCAATTGCATTTCTCTTTGAAGAAGACTGTACAATGCTGTTTAAAGGATGCAAATGGAATGATATTGGACAGTTTTAGGGATTTTTGTATGGTGTTCCATGCTATAGCTAGAGAATAGCTTATTGCTGCCCTCCCTAGCCTGGTGTTGAATTTGGGCAATTTGAGCAGGATGATGTTGTTGCTTCTTAGGGCATAGGAGCTAGGAGAGGTCTGGGTGAAGCAGTCCAGGATATAGTTTGGAAGTTTTTTTGACAACGCTCTGTAAATCCATAGTGCTGCATTTCTGTTTCTTCTGAGGTGAAGGGAAACCCACCCAACTGCAGCATAAAGAGAGCAATGATGAGTATTAGATGGCAGATCTGTAATGAACCTTATTGCTCTGTGATATAAGGTATCCAGCTTGTGATGGTAGGAGATGGGGCAGTGACTGTAAAGGAAGTCTGCATAGTCAACAACTGATAGAAAAATGGCCTGGACTAACCTCATCTTTGAGTCTCTGTTTAGGAAGGGTTTAATCTATAGAGAAGGCCAAGCCTTTGGCGAAGCTTTTAACAGTTCTTCTAAATGATGAGTGAAGTCAAGTCTGTTGTCAATCCACACACCTAGGTATTTGAAGTTTTCTACATACTCCAGATTTTCTCCAAGTATAGTGCATAGCTGGGAGAATGATTGGAGAGGATGTGCTGCTGGAGCTTTGGTTTGTGAACATCATTGCTTTAGTTTTCTTTGCATTTAACAGAAGCTTTTCTCGAGTAGCTGATATTGTAGCAAGGAAGAATTCTGTTTGTAGGATTTCACGAGCAGCTGCAGGTGAAGGGTTGCTGACATACAGAACAGTGTCATCAGCAAAGAGGTGTACAGAGGAATTGGTAAGGTTGAATCAATGTTATTTATATAAATGGCAAAAAGGATAGGACCCAGAATAGAACCTTGGGGACTCTCTTGACAGTGGTTTTAATGGGGATAGGTCACCTTCAGCTTTTACCTGCTGTGACCTACCAGTGAGATAGCATCTGAACCACTTAGGGAGGATGGATCTAGGCCAATGGAGTACAGGGATGAAAGTAGTAGCTCGTGGTCCACAGTATCGAATGCTTTGCTCAGGTCCAGGAATACTGCACAGACATTATTCTTTTTATCTAATTCGGATTGCCAGTCATTTGTGACCTTGGCTAGTGCAGTGATAGTGCTATGCTTGTCCCTGAATCCAGATTGAGCTGGGTTTAGGAGGTTAGCATTGTCAAGATACTCCTTTAACTGATTACTCACTAATTTCTCCAGCATCTTGGATAGCACTGGTAGAATGGAAATGGGCCTGTAATTATTAAGATCCATAGGGTCCCCTGATTTTAGAAGGGGAACCACTTGGGCTGTCTTCCACAGTGTGGAATAGAGCCAGAGTTTGGGATAGGTTAAAGAGGTGTGTTAGGTGGACTGCAAGTACATGGCATGCAATCTTTAGACAGTAGGGTCCAGAGAGTCTGCCCTGCGCTTTTTGGTATCCAGTTGCCATAAATAGATCCTCTACTTGTTTCAACAGTATAGATTTGAAGCTGAAGGAAGAGTCAACTCTCTGATCACCAGTGTAATGGGAGCTTAATTGTTCCCTCAGCAGGTTAGCTGAGAGGTGTCAAAGGCAAGGCCAGCCGTTGTGAAGTGGTTATTGAAGGCATCCAGAATTTCCATTTTGCCAGTGATAGGGCCATAACTGTTGTGTAATTGGGTTGGAAGGAGGGTGTTAGAGTCCTGCCCCACCATACCTTATGCCCATGAGGAATCTTGCCAGTCATGCTCATACCATTCCACCCCCACCCACACCCTGCAGCCAGTGAGAGGCATCAAGGTGTGCCTCAGACTCTCTGGGCCCAAACTTCACCCCATTCTCCTATACCACACCCATCTCACCATATTTCCTGATGGAATGGGGTGCGCATAAGGGCCAAAGATGCCAAGGCACACTGTGACACTTGTTAGTGTCTGCAGGGTAGGGTGTGGTGAAATGGCGTGGTCGTTATGCCTGACGACCCAAAGGCGCACCCCAATGCCTGTCACTTTCGGCAGGGTGGTGGTGGGGTTGGCTTCAGTTTAATACTTCGCTGCCATTCCTATTATGCAGCTCTGTAACTTCTACACTACCAATGCCAATGCCAGCAAGAAAACATTCGGCATTGACAAATGCTTGTTTTTGTGTTCCAAGAGTCATTATTTTGCATACATTCTTTGTACTCACTGTCTTTATCTATACAGCTTTTGGGGAAAACCAGCCTGTGCGATTACATTACTGTTACCATTACCGTTTCTGCTTGCGGTTCCATACCTGTTTCACTTACTGTTCACGTTTACGCCACCATGTGCATTACCCTTTGCGTTTTCATTTGCAGTTGCGTTTGCATTGTTTTTAACATTTCTGTCTACAGTACTGTTTCTCTTTCTGTTTCACTTTGCGTCACCATGCGCATTATGATTTGTGTTTACGGGCACAATGTTACTATGTGACAAGACATCACGTGGTGGGAGTGCGGGGCCCACAGGGCCCCACGCTCCCGCCACCGCATTGCACTCACTATTTCTCATTATCATTCTCAAAAAGAAGGGAAATTAGAGGCAAAAAACTCCGATTAATGCATCAGTTAGGGTTGTTCCACAGTGACAAAAGTGAGGTAATTCGATGTTAGGGTTGAAACCCCCTTTGCACCCCTTCAGCCCACCCCCCAACTGGAATTGGGGTGTGCATTGGGGTCATCTGTCCTAACTGTCACCCCATTCTCCTATTCCTCAGCTTCTTTCTACATGTGATGGGGTGACAGTTAGGGCCGACGACCCCAATGTGCACCCCGATTCCAGATGGGGTGGGCTGAGGGTGTAAAGAGGGTTTCAACCCCAACATCGAATTTCTCACTTTGTCGCCTGTGGAACAACCCTAACTGACGATTAAACAGAGTTTTTGCCTCTAATATATATATATATATATATATATATATATATATATATATATATATATATATATATATATATATATATATATATATATATATATATGATATGTTGGCTTATGAGGGCAGTATTTGTGTATAAATGGATATGCCAGATTTGCCAGAGAAGTATCCATTTGGGAAGGATCATGACAGCGAAATATGATATTAAATTTGTAGGGTATGTCAGTGTAGGTAATAATGAGCTATCAAAAAAAAAGATCCGTTATGATGGCATTATAGCAGTTAGCATTTTAGTTTAGGTGTTATAATGAGAACGCTAAGGCATCTCAAAAAACATTGACCTTAGGTGAATAGAAAAATGGGATCAATATTTAGGTGCTTAAATGATAAGTGTTGCTAAATGAAGTTAAAACACATGGATTAATTGGACTGGTATGGTAAAATAGAAGACTTATCTTCCAAAAGTGGCTAAAGGTAAACTTATTGTATAATTTTATTAAGAAAGTGTTACTAAATACCAACCGAGATGTATAGCCTTCTGGGATCACAACCTGCTGGAAGTGATAGAATCATGTCTCTGAAGGCTTTACATCATGTGGCATGACAGAACCAAAAAGCTGGTCTCCATCAACACTGAATTCTGGGATATACTTTCTCACCAGAGGGCAATTGAATAAACTCATAACAAATTTCCAAGTTCAGGTTACCATCGATCTGTGAGTACTACTTGCTGCAGTAAGGGTTTTGTTTTTGGACTTAGCTTTACGCTTCTTTTTGGACAGTTTGAGTTATTTAAGAGGGTAACTCACAACTGCCTCTGCCCATGAGGAATCAACTGAGATATTGCCCTGCAGATCTGTATCTGAGTCAGCAATCTGATCCTCTGTAATCTGTAAGTTTAAATCCTCATGCGAAGACTGTAACTCATCTAACAGGAGGGCAAACTTGTTGCAAAGAGGGATGGCAGGGTTGATTTGAACCTGAGTATTCAAGTTAGAGGAGGGTTTAAGAAGCTTTTCAGTTGGGCAACATGAGTAATTGATAGTGTGAAACCCAGGGGAGAGTTTGTCTTTAATCCTACTTGACTGCCTGGGAGGGGGAACATCAGTCACTGCAGAGTCCTGGACAGTCAATAGGACCATGCATCCTACGCTGTTCTGTGTTGCAGTACTGTTGATCTGAGTGTGATCTCTTCCAGCAAGTGCATGATCAACAACAACAGAATCATCAGCGGTAGGGGGAGTTGGTGTAACATTCAGAAAACTAGCAAGTGCTTCTGGAGTGCTGAAATCTTTAAAAGTTGACCCCAAGATGAGAAGTATAGTAGATAGGTAATGGATGGCAAACTTTATTCCTCTCTGATACAATGTAGTTTTTAAGTAGTCGTATGCCTTTCTTTTTGTAGATAGCTCCTTAGAGAAATCACAGTAAATGAAGATCTTAAACTCTTGCCATATTAAGACCCCTATTTGTCTGGCTCACTTTAAAATAAGCTCCATATGATCAAAATTTAGGAATCAGGCTACTACAGGTCTGGGTTATTGATCTTGTCCAGGCCTGGGACCTAGAGAATGGTGAGAACGCTCGATTATCAATTGTAGAATTTGGGGCAACTTTAACATCGGAGGGAGCACATGTAATAGCAGTGCGGTTGTGCCCCCAAGCTCCGACCCCTCGAGGAAGCCAAAAAAATGCAGATTATTCCTGCAGTTACAGTTTTCAATATCGTCAGGTTTGTACTGCAGAGATTTAAATATGCAGTCTTGACTTCTAATAGTGGCTTGAAGGTCTTGGATGGAGTCTATATTTTGAGCAGATTTTGTTTCAGCAGAGATAATTTGTATATCAAATGATTCTAATGTTGCCACATTTTGTTGAGTAGTTATTTTAAGCTAGTTGATGTCTGCAATTAATTTTAAAAACATTGCTTCTACTCTGGCTAGTAAGCCTGAGTGTTAGTGGGGATCTGCCATGCTGAGGATTGTGTAGGCCCAGCTCTAAGAGGAGACAAAATATCAGGTTTAGGCTGTGTAGAAGATCACAATGACTTACAGCAGGTCAGCAGAACACTTTTGATTGTTAGATCTTCAAGGCTGACACAAAAAATATGGTCTGAAAAGGGATGACTGAGGTTTGATTCTGCAATTGCCCTAGAGGGACAGAATTAAGCTGCCATCTTCTGCTCGGGCAAGCCACGACCCCCCCCAAATAACTTTTTATGATCATTGACATGAGGTTGTCAAGCATGGATGATCCATGGTTGAACCCTATTGATTCATGATGTGTCCAGGAGATTCAGACATCATATTGGGAAAAGTCATAATTCATGGAATTGCTTGGAGAATTCAAAGGCAAGTTTGTCAAAGAACAACCAAATAGAACCAAGCAAATTTATTACTAAACCTGATCCATTTATAAACCATATATTTTCAGAATTCAGTTACAATTGTTTGGTATTTGGGCAGGATGAATCTTGCAGAAATATAGCACTATATCCCAGGTTTACTAATATATCCCCCACCCCTTGACAGTATCAATATTGCATGCCATTGTGAGAAATATAAGTCATTGTGGGAAACAGAGTACTTCATTTTAATCAACAGTTCACACCTTCACTGAAAGAATAGCAATACTCCACTGTTTTGATGCATAATTCGATACTCAAAATACTTAAACCATGTTGTGTAAGCCTGTCTTTTAGAGTATCTGATGGATTTTTCTAATAGAATATTACATTTAGTTTTCTTCTGGAACCTACTGAGTTTTACTCTCACTGGCTTTGAAGGGACAATACCATGTGGAATTACAGTATTTATTACACCAGATCAGGGTAGGTAGGAGAGGACAGGGGTGAGATTATGTCATGAGGGTCTGTCACTGGTAGCCATACAAAACTGATACAAGTCATTGGTTGGAAAAGTAGAGGGTTATCACTGGGTGGTGAGGTCTAATGCTGGGGCCCTAAGTTCAGAGGCTTCCATTTCACAGGATGGTCTGTAGAGGGCAAAACAACAGGGTAGTAGGAGGTTTGTAGTGGTAGGGACTGTATAATTAGATATTTTAGCAAGGTGGGTGGAACGAGGATATGCTGGAGCCATGCAGACTGCAGTCATTATAATGATGGTGGGCAGGCTCATGGAGGTGGGGGAAGAGGACAATGTCATGGTACAGTGGTAGTTACAAAAACACTGCTCAGTACAACAGTATTTTCCATCAACCACAGAAAAAATACTGTGGATTTACCGATATCATGGTAAAAAATGTATTGTATAACATTGTTTTTTTTCATGGTATACAATAAATCCATGTTATTTGTTCCATGATTGATGGAAAAATACCGTAGTCTGCTGTCTATATTGGCTCCACTTATATAGGCATAAACAGACAGGAGGTGTTGGCACCCAGGCTAGCGTATAGGGGAGTCAATAAACAAGGACAGGAGTAGTGGTGGGCAAAGTGGCCAAAATTTTCTCCCCTAAGTAATTTGTGGAGCAATGCAGAATCCGTGAAGTAATCAACAACGTGAAGTGGAGTACTTTGCATCATAATGAGGAACGTGAAGGCCATTGAAACCAATGATTTACTCTGCCTTCCCCACACCACTTCTCTGCCATTGATTTCAATGTACTTCACATCACTTCGCCCTGTAATTGAGCTCCATGCTGAATTCTGCAGTGATTCATGGGACTGCAGGTCACATGGGCTCTAGATTGTTCTGCACAGCCTCAGTTCTGGGTAGTGTGTGTAGTGGTAGCAGGAGTCAGTTTGCTGTCAGAGCTCTGCGATTCAAAACCTCTAAAAGCTATTAAAAAGGCCTTTTTGAGTAATTTGTTTGCTCAAACATTATTACATCGATTGTAGGAAACCCTCCTGTGTTCATATCACCGAGTGTTTATTGTTTGTGTGTGGATTTTGAATTTTAGTTTAGAACATTCAGTCTGTATACTGTGAAGTATGCTTTGGGGGAGGGGATGTATCTGTGGTGAAGGTAGATTAACTGGGAGAAAAATGCAGTCTTTCTATTTTGGCTATATTTTTCTTGTATAACTGTTAATGTACACAGTAATATTTTCAGTAATTCTTGACTTTTTTTGCTGATTATTGTGGTACAACAGTGTATAATTTCAGTTTGTTTAAAGCATTTGGTTATATTACTAATGGTTTCCAATTTGCTTTGCATTACTTGTAGTGTGTGTGTGAGTGTGTGTGTGTGATGCGTGCCATTGAATCAGACACGTTTTATTGTGCCACAGAGTAATTGCAGCAGTGTGAACCTGCTATCCACCCCTCCTGCATGAATTTTTTGTACTGCTTTGTGGTATCTTTACTGGTAATGGACTGTTACTGCTGTGCATTACCCCCCCCCCCCCAAGCCGGCAAAAGTTATTATTTTCCAGATTTGGATTTGTGACTTGTGAGCACTGGTTAGATGTTATGCCTTTGCGTCTACATTTCTTGAATGGGCAGCACAATCTTAATCTGTCTTTGTGTTTGCAGTACACTATTAATTCTGGGAGATTTTGCATTTCTTGTTACACCCTCATTTCACTTCTTCAGCACTGGGGAATTTTCTGGATACAAGATAGAAGCATTTGGGGATGCACATTAATTCTGAATAAAGTGTGTGACCACTGCACGCATGACCGAGTGCACCATTAATTCTGTGAGACTTTGTATTTCTTGTTATGCTCTCATTTCAATTCATCAGTGCTGGGGAATTTTCTGGACAAAAGACAGTAGCATTTTGGGGATGCGCATTAGTGCTGGTGACTGCATGCATGACTTGAGTGTGCCATTAATTCTGACAGACTTTGTATTTCTTGTTATGCTCTCATTTCACTTCGTCAGCACTGGGGAATTGTCTTGACACAAGACAGTAGCATTTTTGGGATGCACAGTAACTCTGGTGACTGTGTGTGTGGGGGGCTGCCAATATTGTTTGTCACTTTGCCTTACTTCATGTTAAGGTGGAATGACAACATGAAGTAATAATTACAATGCAAAGTGTCCATTTCAAGGGCACTTCGCCGGTGAAATTTAAATTTGCTGCATCTCTAGATAGGAGTACAGTAGGTAGGGATGCAGTAAGTGTTTGAGAATACCCATGTTGTAGTTAAGTACAGAAGTTAAAGCTCTTAATGTGAAAGTGCTAATGTAAGAATGGAGAGAAAGAAAGAAAGACCTTCACTGCATGACACCAAATGAGTGGAATGCAGCAAACAGATGGAAGAGCTTGAAAATGAACTTCTTGAGGCAAGCTATGATACAGTATATCACACATAAACCTGGTGAAAGGGGGGACTGAGCTGGGATGCAAGTGTAGTGGGGTCCAGTCTCTTCAGGAGGGACAGGGAGAGAAAGAGGAGTAGAGAGGATGTTTTGTACATTAAGGAGGGGACTGAAGCAAGCA